>OY755084.1:5600368-8174748 GCA_963576655.1 Gastrophysa polygoni | reverse complement strand
CCAGCGTATTTTCGAAGTGGCAATTTCGAGTTAATTCCAGAATTGTATATATTATGATACATTATGAATCAATGCGACACAATGCAGCATTGCAGATGTTCTATGTTAGGAATCTTTGATCTGGTATATTGTCGACTCGTTGTGAAATGTGGATAAATTCGTACTTTTTGAGCCTCCTATGATGAGTGGAATATAATTTTGTTATCGGAGATAAATAGTGAGTTGCCTCAAGCTATAGCCACCAGGAGATTCATAAAGTACGATTATGTACAGGGTGATCCATTAGATTTTGATACCCACCTTCAGCCGCTATCACAGGTTGTAGGAAAACCCTTCATATACATGTAGAAAGATCCTTCACATACAAAAATTATAGGATTCATGTATTACTAATTCTTTGAGAACTGAAGAGGAAAATAGAAAATCAATATACATTTTCATGAATATTCGACACCGGTGTGTGATTCGCTACGAGAAACTAGTATACAAGATTAGGAAGAAACAGTGGTAAAGGGCCAAGTGAAACATACAGGTCTATTGTATCCATGAATCGCATGTGACACTAGTTTAAAAATTGCATGATTTTTCAAACGCCATCGCACTGCATTGGTATGAAACAGAGGGATTTACATCGTGACAGTACAAGTACTTCAATGATCACAATATTTTTTATCTATGCATTTTTCTGAGCAAAACATTTCATTTTCATATGTACCACCAAGAATTTCATCTTGTTGTCAAAAAAACAGCATGTGTTCATGTGTTTTTTTATATGGATTAGGGATAACCCTACATTATAACAAATGCTTGAAAAGGAACGATTTTCCCGGATTTTTTCGTAAATTCGAACTTAAACCTCTGTACTGATTATGACGTATATATGCGTATCTTCAGTAGTACAAATTTATAAAGATGAAGTGAATATTCGCACCATAATTTTTGAGGGTCCTCTTCATGAATAAGTTTGCGTGCGCTCCGACCTTTCTACTCATCATCCACCCTAGCCGATAAAAGGATTAATTCAATTCTGTTGACGTTGAACAATTGCAACCCTTCTCGATATCCATCAAATGTTGAAATCGTGTTTTTCAGTATTAAAAAATGAAAAACTCAACAACAAAGTAATACTGCGATCCCTGATCAATTTGACGTACCTAATAACTGCATGGATTTAATTTCATTCAATTACACGTGAACGATGAAACTTTTTGTTCCAATCGTTTAGGTATTAGTTATATGTACTATAAATATTCTAGGAACACTCGAATCTGTTTTGCTTTTGCACTTTTTTATGAATGTGGAAATGCGCTAATACCAACGGTGCTACCAAGGTGAGAAGTTATTAAGTGTCTTGAACCCTAGAGGGGTTCCTGAAGCCTATTTCGAGAGCATATCTTGAAATTGACGATACAGGAATACAAAAAATTTTGTAGCTCTATCAGAACGAACCTGTTTTGTAGGATCCAACGAGAGGCGACTTTGAAAAAAGGGAGTCTGCTGGTAGTGCAACAATGATAGCTGTGCAATGAATATTTACTGGATTTCATGTAATAACGAAATTCAAGAACCTACGCAGTTCCTATCTGCGAGAATCAATGAAAAAAATCAAAAACTATATGGTATGTCTGCTCTCCTGACGATCTATACAAACCTAGAGTTATCTGGTTCAAAATAAATAATTCTTTTTCAACTGTGGGTACTGCGAATTCATCTACCCGTGTTAACCCTCGCCACGAATATAAAAATTATCAAATCAAGAAAGTTGACATTTAAAAATTCACGAACATGGGACACGATCCTAATACCCATGTCAACGCTGCTCAAATCGTAAACCTAAGGCCGAATTCCCACCGAATCGGACCGATCACAGTCGTCTTGATCAGGATCTATCCGATTATGGTCGGTCCAATCGAAATCGAGGGATAATATTCATCGAATTCATCGGTACGATTTTACTAGTCTCCTCCATAATGTCGTCAAGTGAGAAAGGAATCGTAGTACTCGCGTATTACAAAAGATGGAGACTCAGTCGCCGTCACCGGTTTTTGCTTCCATTTGCTTCCATTTGCCACGACGACAATGGATACTTTTCAACTTCCACACACGAATTTATGTTCAATTGCTGTTGTTCCATCGCAAGCATTCAAAAATAGTACACCACACAGCACTGGTTGTAATAAAACCATCAAAACGTCAACTGTCGAATGTCAACTGACTGAAATCGTGTCAGTGAATACATACGCAACAAATATATGATATCATATATATATATATATATATATATATATATATCTCATCGACTTGAAGAGCATTGAAACGAACATAAGAAAAAGAAAGAGCTAACGATTCTGTCTGCATGTGCAACAAAGAAAGGTACAATTTTGCCAACAGTCAGCTGCTCACTGCTGGTTGCCTCTCTCTCGTTTGCTGTTATGATTGGTTGGACTCCTCCGCCTTTCTCTAGGCGCGAACTAGGGTCTAATTGAGATTCATTCAACATTATTCAATCACTGAACTATGAAAAGATATATTGTGATCTTTTTAAATATATCAGTACAGTCATGGGCTGAACCAGCTGAACAAACTAGGATTATTTATCAATTTCCAATATTAAAACAACAAGTCTACTTGTTTCAACCCATTTATGGATCAATAAACTCTTAATATTACACTATCAACTCGATTTGAGGGAAAATAACTGAGAATGTCGTATTTCCCAATACAATAGCATGAGGCATCAAAATGTTTTGACAATGCCAACAGTCATGTGATTTTTCATCGCGGGTTGTCTTCCTCATTGTCGTTTCAACTTTCTCTCTCTCTCTCTCTGAGCTCGATCAACTAGAGATATTTATAATATCGTATCTTTGATACGCATCAACGATCTTCGTCGCGCGATCGAGACGGTCGTGATCGGTCCGATCCGGTGGGAAACCGGCCTAAGTATAACGTTCAACTCATGACTCTCGAGTCAACCATAGTGTGATAAAAAAATACCCTCTCTCCGCTGTTTACCTCTTGTCAATGCATGTGATCCATTCCATAGCGAACTTCCCGCGTTCGGACCAGCCACCCCGATCCGAAATTCTTCGATGCAACTCACGAATTCGAACTCGTTTCAGCGCGTTCGCGCCTCGTCTTCTTCACGGCATTCCTGGTCGTGCGCGATCTCGGTTGGCCGTTTCTCGATGACGTCGCAGCAACAACTGTCCGAGGAAATCAACGCCTGCCGCGATGCACCCAGAGAGTAGGTGCGCCTGACAGGGTAGCGGTGGCGGAAAGCTCGGTGCCAGGTCGAGGGTCGAAAACTGAGGACACAGTGCGATGGGAACGGACACAACAAGTGTGGAAAGTGACTCATTTCGCACGAGTTGATATTTACTGCGAGCCGGATGGCGACGAGTGCGGAAATGTAACGAGTTCTTTTGAAATACATTTCCAACGAGTTGTGTACACTATTTTTCCCACGAACATAAATATCTGAATCATCATTATTCCAAGTTCCACCCATGACCATTGTCATTCATTGGAGTTCCACGGAATCCTAGATACAGTAGTCAAGAACGAGAAAAGAGAACCCGACCAGAGCCTTTCGATAGTTGTCGATGTCGATTTCATGATAAGAAATGTGTACCAAAATAGAGCATTTCACGCAATAGATACAAAAATAATCATCATCTAAGGCTTGTGTTTTATGTGCTGATTCCCAAAATAATAATGAAAAAGTCATATCACCCACCAATTTCTCACATTTGTTATAATATCGCATTATAAAAATATTTTCCAATATTCAAAAGTCTCAAGATGATGATTGTTTTAAAGTGTGAAAAATTTCCTCACTCATCAGAAGCTGAACAGAAAGGTGGGTTTTCTTTGGGACTGAGTTTCATACAATGATGTTGAATTCTAGCTTCGAGGCAACGATGAGTACAAAAGAAAAGGAGGCTTAGATATGATTGGAAGAAGTTGTGACTAAGTCTTTGGGCAATGGGAAAGCTCCTAACTATGAATTTATCTTGGCTGTTATGATAGAAAAGTTCAACAGTTTGTTGTCTGATGAGACTTAAAGTCCACTTCTTGACTTTTTCCCTGAAAACTTGAGTGAAGTTTCCGATGATAATGTGAGTGAAGAGCAGGGGGAATGGTTTTATCAGGACATGGATGAGATGGAGGAACGATACCAGGGACGGTAGAATGTTAACATGAGAACTACGGAATGCATCACATTGGAGAAAAACTATAAAAGAAACTTCACAGATAAAAGGTGAAGGAAATGCAAATAAAATAGTACACAAATATTTGCATCATGGTTATTTAAAATCATTGTGAGTGTAACCTAATCAAAATAACCATGTATCTGATTTTTCCTATTCACATCATAGCTGATCGACCTCTCATTCTTCATACAAGATATTTTTATATACCTTCATTATACATTTGAGGAAGTAAATAAAAATACATAACTATAATTCGAAGATATACGTGAAGAATCTGTACATCATGAAGAAACCGTCATGTTTAATGTATTGATCAATGAAAAACTAAAGAGACAGCAAAGACATATCAGCCGATAAACTACAATGAACCGTTCGAATGGAGAAACCTTATAGGAGAGAATAAATTACCCAATCTCGATCGTATCCTTCGTAAATTCAACAATATCCGCTAGCGAATTGAATCACTACTAAGCATGGGTGATCCCAGTTCCCGTAACCCGAAATCATCGACGAAAATCTCGACTTTCGGCGATGATATCCGTATGTCAGCGAGTTGGAAACCACACATCAAAAATTTAATCAAAACCTGCCAGTAACACAAACAGGGGCACGGACTTAAATATATTCCAGAGCTGGAAAGGCATAATTGAAGACATCTGCGTTCATGATGCAGAAAACAGCAACTACATACAACCTAAATAAAGAAGATTGAACATGATAATCTACTGAACCACTCATGAACTGGTATTCCAAGGAAAATGACTTTGATCATAGAAACGAATATTTATTTATATATAGACGGGGAAAACCCCTTTACAGATAGTACATACAATGTTAGTAGTAAAGAGAAATGAAACGAGTTTAAAATCAATTCACGAATATAAACAGATATAAACAAGGCATAGAATAAATATGATCATATGACTAGGTCTTTCATTTGGCGTACAAAACGGGTATCACGGGTATCATAAAAGTAAAGACATTCGTTGAAGTAATTTGCTAAATTGGTCGAACCAGCAATAAATGTATTTCGTCCATAGTTACCTCTACAAAAAGGCATATATGGGTAGATTCTGAAAACTATGAGAACCTAGGAAATCCTATCATTGATCTTTTTGTTTTACTAGACCTCTTCAGTTAACTGACCTGATTGTCCTTTCTGGGAAAGAAAGAATGCGCACCCAACCTTCATTTTGCAATCTAGCCACAAAAGTATCTTTAAGGTATACAAATTGAGCTGTGTGAACTAGTTATAGCCTTTTCAACCCATTCAAGTTCATATTTCTATTTTTGTTGGACCTAATTTGTGGAAAGCTCAATAGAGAATATGAATTTGATGCTGGAGTGAACTGGTTAGGTTTCCAAAATGATTTATACAGTGGAATTGATGAATTATGACAAAAGGGGGCACCCAGGATTGAATTTCGGGGAAGGGGCTGAATCAACATATGACATTCAGGCTAGGAACAAAATAATCCATTCATCAATATAAACATTTCATTAGGTATTATAGTAGGTACAAATTCAAATCAATACCTAGAATCTTTCGCAAATGTCATGTAATGGGCGTCTCGAAAATAGCTTCTTGTGATGTAAATGTAGTTAGAGTTTGTCACTCACTTCACATTCTTCAGGTCCTGAATATCTGAGTGAAGATGCAAGGCTCTGTTTTGGCACTAGCTTTATTTTTTCTTTTTTCTCTACATCAATGAAATACAGATCATAGAATGCCCCATATGCTGATGTCAGTTACCATTATTTCTATGGAGTCGTCCATATCCATATACTCGGTGTCACCACCAACAGCACTTTCTCATGGGACGATCATGTAAGGTCCATTGCAAGAACTGCTTTACAAAAACTTTGCTTTCTGTTCCACACCCCAGCAACTGCTCAGTAACTAGGAATTGCAAATTCGACCTGTCTTGGAGTAATGTTCATATGTTTGGAGTTCAGCTCCATAATATATGCTGGAACTCTTAGATTCGATTCTGAAAAGAGCTATGCGCCTAGATACTATACTCACGAATTCATTGAACTCTCTAATAGGACATCTTGGCAAGGGGCGATCTGTGTTCGTTCTATTAGTCTATTTGAAGGTGATCTCATTTTACAATAGTAAAAATGTGAATTGTAACTGGATGCGCCACTGTAAGCCAATGCAAAAACGTCACAATCATGTATTGAAGAGTCCATCACATCTATTGGAGAGGCACTGAGTGCTAGGATGGGTATTATGGCTAGATAATTATGAAGCCGATACATGGTATCATGCTGGTAACAAAATATAATATTTGCCATTTTCGTAGCAAGATGAAGGATGGCAATCATCTGATACTTAACTGAAAGCAAAAAGCAATAATGGAACCATCATACAGAGTTTCAAATTTCGGAATATTATACCTACTCCTACTGTGAGAATCGAGTCAGTGGTGAGACAAAGTGAGATGCTATGCTTTTTGAAGGAAATGATTGATAAATCATAATTCAATACATGCATGTAATCAGCTGATTGAACAAACCAATTCAAGTTGAATTTTGAGAAATTCCAAGTAATCATTGTGAATTATGGATCTAGGCTTTAGGATTCAGACAACGGCGTATTTGTAATACTTACTTCAATAGTTGATGCAAAAAAAGCGAGAAGCGGGAACATTTCCTTTCACATTTTTCCGAAACCTAAACAGTCCTTTGTGTTTGTGGAAAATGAATTTGGATTTATAGAGGAACTCGAGACACTAGAGCGTGAAGCAGGGATCAAAAGGAAGAAAATATTTGTTCATTGCAAATTTCACGAAGGATCCATTCTTTCCACCAAGAAAGAGAACAGGATGGATGATATAAAACACAAAAATTCTTTTGAAAAATGAGTCTAACGTTGGCAACAAATACTGAAACACTGACACTATATAGGGAACGAAACGAATAATAATGGAACGCTAAGCAGTATTTAGATTACTGATTAAACAGAATAATAAAAATGAGACGTAAACGTCAGAATGAACGTAAATAAACCACCCCACAAGTCGGTCATTTCGTTAGAAAAACAGCGCCCACATTGTTCCTTCACCTTCCAATAGAAAGCAGTTATCAACATCGGATAGCCAGAGTGAGTTAGTTGTTTGTAGAATATCAGTTCTATCATCTTTTACCCATTACAAAACTCCTACTTCTCAACTACTTTTCATTTGCATTTCAACAGGAACAAATGTCCGTCATGAATCACCCGTCACGTTTTGATTTTCTGAAATAATCCTGTGAAGACTTTTCCGAACTAGTCCTTTCAACCAGAAAATAGGCAGGAAACAGAATTTCCAAGACAGTCATCTAAAAAAGGAATATATTTCAAATTATTGTACATTCTAGATGATATTGCAATTAATTCAAATTCATAGCTAGAGCTGCTCCTTTCGCTGCATCTCCACCTCTAGTGAAAACCAATGGTAGTTGATACAGCTGCTGTACTTCTCTTTGTAGAACCAAGTTTCTTGATAAACCAGAACCATTTCCAACTATCCGATTGATTTTTGCACTTCGTAGCACCTCTCTAGGCATCATACTGAAAACAGATTGTGAAAATCGGTACGTTCGTCTTTCACTTTCCTTTCTCACCTGTGCAAATTCTCCAGTAGACCTTTACATAGAGCTCTGAAAACCTGTCCCAGGCCCAAATTTCCTACGTGAATGTTCGTCAAGGAAGCCAATAAATCTGGGTTATGCCTTTCCCCCAAACACGTTGGTCTTATTTCCAAGTCAGAAATAGTGTCATCATCTGAACTGAGGGCGATTACCTTCTCCCAAATCTTCGCTATAAACGAAACACAGAAAATAAGATCTAATGTGATTTTCGGATATGAAAAAAGTAATGAAGAGGTCTACGGGGCTATAGTAAAAGGGCTAGGATCTATATCTGCTACCTTTGCTAGCTAAAATACTGAGCAATGCCTTGTGCATTGTACAATAATAATATCCACACTTATTCTACAAGAAACGAGAACAAGTTCCATATAGCTCGAACTCGAAATACAAATTCAATGTAAACATTAATCTTCAAGGGCTCAAATGATTCTAATGAAGTGAAAAATTCACCGTCTTTGAACACATTCAAAATTCTATAAATCAATTCATTTCACCACTATACATGTAAAAAGATGAATCATAGAAGGCATGTATAAGAGTATAATATATGAGTATAATTTATCAATCTCTGATGATATTGACACTATATTCGTATCTTCATATTCATATATTTCAATATTTTTATATTTAAGTGTTTTTATTACTGATCACAAATATTAGAAATGTATATAAATAAGGATGTTCTTATTCCAAATGAGGATTATTATTATTGATATTTGCCGATGGAAGAGCCACAGCACTTGAAATAAAGGACTTACATTGTGGTATATTGAATCCCAAGTCCATCGTCCACTGTTGGAGCATTTTGACAAAGGTGGCCAATGAGTTGCCTCCATTCAATGAAGCTGCAACAGTCACGAAGTCTCCCTTGAAGTAAGGCCAGTAATGGAGTGGCACATCTTGTGGAGGGCCAGGATTCGGAGAGTAATCTCTAACTATAAATGATATCTGTGCTGACGTGGATATGTTGAGAACAGCGTCGTATGGAGTCTCCACTGTAGATAATACAGAGCACTGAAGATCACCCAAGCCCACACCTACAAAGTTTCTAAATTAAATACATAAATAATGATAGTGGATAATTTCTTCGGAGCATTGTTTGCTTTAAAATGACGCAGAACTTGTGGCACTGTGCTCAAGAAATATCAGAAACTCAATTGATCAAAGTCGCGTATCAAATGATATATGAGTTGATAATGATTTTATTGTTAGTCAGTAAAATTTCTTTTCAAAACGAGCCGATTTGCCTATGCGAAGTTGCTAATTTTGGGAGCTATACAGAGTGTAACGAATTCTTTTCTCATCATTGAGAACTCAAAAATAGGATGAAACAAAATTAGTTGAAAAATTCACTGAATTTTAACGAAGAGGAAAAAAGTTACTCACGGTATCTGTGGAGAAAAATGACCACTGAATCTCAAAGAAGAATGATTTTGGATGATTTTTGTATTCTAGAATCATATGAGAAATTACCAAGCGAACCATCATTGGAGTAATGTGAGGGGAATTGAAAACAACGAAGAAATAAGAGGAGACTAAGGTAGATTGAGTAATGTTTTTTCACTGCGAAAGGTAATATTGAAAACAGTTGTGTTGCAATTCATAAGCACTTCAGTGGTAGTAGTGACCATCTGGTATAACTCCTCGAATCGAAAGTAAGTATAGTTTTATGGCATACTTGTATATTGAGAACGTTGATTCAGCCGAAAATGTACGTAAGAGTAATTCAAATCAACTATTCCAAATATGATCCCGACAGTTTATTTTATGTATGAAGACAGAGATTGGAAATAACTATGAGTTCGACGACGAATTAAAATGTGAAATTCCTTCTCCAACACATTCCAACAGATTCTATTCGAGTTAATATTCGACATAGTCTCGAGAAATACTGCATAACTCATAAATTCAGCAACTTGGCAGCGAATGAATGATAATCTTTAATGATATTTGCTAAAATTAACTATTTCATTTACCAATCGGCGTTCCCTCTGGAATGCTATGCCAATTCTTGGCTAGATTCCCGGCAATTTCCCCGCTAGATATCACATTTGGAAGTAAATCTACTGGGAAACCAACATCGTTCAGGATATCCGTATTCCATGTGTTCTTATTGCAGTCGAAATATCCCCAACTTGCAGCATTCTGATATGACATAATGGGCCTCTGCAAATTACACAACATCGCGACTACGAAGTCAGATACGGTTCCAGCACAATTATATTTTTCAAGTTTTCCAGGTCTGAAATAATATCCATTTATGAGTATGCGGAGTGTACTAAAAATGAACCAGTAATCAAATGATCGTAGATGTCCAAGTCAAGATGATACAACCAGTGAGTTCAATCAGGAGATCACCAATTAATGCAGATATCCCATTTGTTTCATGGATCAAGACTTTCATTCAATAATCGGCGATACAATTTCCCATCTTCCAGTTTCCCCAAAACTTGAATGAACATTTATACTCATGACAGGTTACTCAGCATAACATATTCAAATTCTCACTCAAATAATTTTCATTTTCAGAATCACATGCTCCAACTTCTTCAAACTATTCGCAGACTGGAAATCAGGGGTCTGAGAAAATAAGGCAATGGTGTTTATATCGAAGGGAAAATATCCAATCCAACATGATATATATTCATTGTCAAAATTTGGATTATTTAAACTCCAGATATTAGAAGAATATCAATATCAATTCTTCAAAACACCAAGATTTTGGAACGCAATCAGAAATTTATCAAAAAGAAATCATCCATGAAAATATGAATATGGTAGTCCATTCGAAAAAAAAACACACAGTTGTAGAATGTTCCATCATGGAGTACCTCGAATATGATGTATATTTCCGAAAGAATACTGCAAATTATCGCTGGTGTGAAAATAGGTAAGGTGTGATTTTGAATTATTCCTGAAATGATGACTAGAGAACCACACAATACCTCAATGAAAAGGGTGTCTTATGAATTTTTAGATAGATATTTCTAATTCCACTCCAAGTTTGGACGAACGAAACTTCATAGATCATGATATATATTTCTCTCAAATCATCTGCACAATGTAGTGCTCAGTTTTTTGTGGGAATGGAAAATTGAACTCTCACTTTCATTTTTCATATATCACTTTATCAGACACCCTGCCCTGCATTTCGATATCACTTTTCAATTACCTGTCTGAATGAAATAAATCAAAGATGGAAACCTGAAGAATCCTGACTTGAACACTATCGTTCATCGGGGATAATTACCCGAGTTTATCGATACCAAATAGCGAAACTTAGGACGAACAGAGCGTGTGGTACAATTTGGAAATAAATTAGTTTGTGAAGATAACACGCTTGAATGTTCATCAATCTGAGGCACGAGGAGAAATATTTTTCCAGTTAAATTGGTATTCGATCGGAAAATACATTGCAATTGGTCGAATACAAATTGGTATCATGAACTATTTCTGCAATTATAAGTTCTAAAAACGAATCGCTATTCGCTCACGGTGTTCTCACTAATGCATCAACTTAGAGGAACTCTCTCGTTTATTTCAAAGAAGTTATTATATAGTATGGTAGTTTGCCTGTTGTTCGTCTCGGTCGGATGCTGTTACCGATCTTTCAGCTTTTGAAAAGGTCCTCGAAAATAAAATTCTAAACACCCTATACAGAGATTCTCATCAATTCGGAAAATTCATAGATCTATAAGAAAAATTCATCCTTCCCATATTATAGAAATGACGTGTATCTATAAACTGAATATTCGACCATATAACTGTGATTTGATTCGACTTGAATTCCCTTGTCTAGAGGGTTACAATTGTGATATTTCTAAATAAACCTTCACGAAGATCGTAATAATAGCATATTAGAGACTTTGAAACTTTCCGCACTATAGTATTTTCTACTATGCTATATCTTCCAGATGAAAAAGATAACAGATATAGCAAACCAATTCGAAAATAAAGTTTCGTAATGATATTTTGGAGGATATTCTAGCTGATACTGGTCATCTGAAAGCATATTTTCACTCTCTCATTCTCATCTGGATTGAATCACAGATTCACGTGATACTCTCATTTCATTCGATAATTCGTATTCCTCTTCGTCTTCAGTTGAAGATTCTATAAGTTGAGCCTGATAACTCTCTTAGCTGAGATTGTCCCAACTAGAACGATCTTGGTCAGTTGATCTCGACTGATCCAAGCATCACAGCCTTGTACAGTCAGATCGGAAACATTGTGATTGTACGTCATAATTAATTCACCTACTGGATGCCTAATCAGCAGAGAATTCAGAAAAATCATCGATTTTCTTCAGTGCTAGTAGTGTCTCAGTGGCATTATTAGTCAGCTTTGGTAAGCACTTCAGTGGAAAAGAGATAGGTCTATAGTAGGTCTAGACCGTGAAACTCTTTTAGAATCACGACGCAGATCGAAGTGGTTGATTGGAAGACAATAATCATCGTTTCATACATATATCGTTTGGTACTTTGATTATAGTTTATCGAATAGTAATAACCGTCGGAAACGGATGGACTGTAATCGAACCGTTATCTGCTTCGTGAATTAGTACCTACTTACATTATCTCATAAACATCTCACGCTCACTTTACGCTTCTACTCTATTTTACACACTTTCCTTCAACATTATTCATTGAGATTTATATGTGTGAGTCAGGGGAATATTCATGGCAACTAACTTGTTCTGTTTCATCCAGAAAATTGTTGGGACACCGAAACCGGAAGCAATATTCAAATGCGATCTAGGTGTCGGTAAACTGGTGAGAAACTGACGGTCACATCGATTATCTTGCCAAGTATACAGAGCTGAAACACTATCACGACAAACGTCATATCTGACAGTGGTGTCTTTCTCCACTATATTCCAAGCTGTATTAGTTTCTTCATTCTTCCAAAACATTACTCCGTGCATTTGACCACATATCCCAATTTTAGTAACCTGAATCAGCATTGCATCACTCTATCAGTATCTACAGTTGGAAATCAATGATTTCTCTCACCTCTTGGAGTAATTGTTTCGGTAACTTGGACACACATAAATTCAGCGCTGAAACTATTTTCGTGATATCCTGCTTGTTCCCTCCATGTCCTGTATCGCTGGGTATATTGGATTGAGTGTCTTTGATTTGTTGTGCCTCTACTTCATTCGTCCTCACATTAACGATACATACTTTCACTGAGGTAGTTCCGATGTCTATTCCCAATATATATGGATCCATTATGCTTTATCTGAAAAAAAAGCAAACCTGTATTCCGAATATGAAAGAAAAGTTATCGACAGTCGGAACAGTAGCTCTCTCGACTAGGAAAATATAGCTCATAAGAACAGCCAGACTCGAACAAACAAACTGGCAATATAATCATCCACTTATCTCATCATATACAGGGTGTCCTTAAAAGGTCTTTACAAAAAGCTACCACATATTCTTCAGACCAAAACAATTCGATACAAGCAAACTTACCTCAGTAAAAAGTTGCTTAGTTTGGGCGCTAGACGGCTCTGAAGTTGAAATTTTCAAATCGATTTTGCTTCATAACTTTTGAACGGCTCATGAGATTTTTTTCAAATTTGGTACGTTGGCATAGACTCATCGGGCAATGAAACTCATATCATAATCATAATGAATATCATTCCATGGGCGAAGAACTTGATTTTTTCAGTAAATAAACATCTAAAACTCCTACGCCAATGGAAAAAAATTAGTTTCAATATGAAATCTAAATTATTCAACTCATTCGCTACAAAAAAGGTACTCTTGACAAAAGTCGATTCCTCTCATGGTTTCGACAAGATTTTAATTTTAGTGATTTGGAGCATAATTAATAATAAAACGATTAACAGATATTTCATAAAAATTGTTCAAAATGTTCACCTTTTTCACGTATACAAAGATTTATACGACGCAAAAAGTTGAGATGTACTTTTTGCATAGGTTATTTCTATTGAAAATAAGTAGCACTGGTTTTTTTTTCTGAAGACTATTATTATCTGCTCGAAAACAGTGATATTCACATTCTTGGTTTCCATAGTTTCATCTGTGTTGATTTGTCGAGTTTTATTGACGTTGATTGTTGATATTTTTGAACAATTTTTATGAAATATCTGTTAATCGTTTTATTATTAATTATGCTCTAAATCACTAAAATTGAAATTTTGTCGAAACCATGAGAGGAATCGACTTTCGTCAAGAGTACCTCTTTTGTAGTGAATGAGTTGAATAATTTAGATTTCATATTGAAACTAATTTTTTTCCATTGGCGTAGGAGTTTTAGATGTTTATTTACTGAAAAAATCAAGTTCTACGCCCATGGAATGATATTCATTATGATTATGATATGAGTTTCATTGCCCGATGAGTCTATGCCAACGTACCAAATTTGAGAAAAATCTCATGAGCCGTTCAAAAGTTATGAAGCAAAATCGATTTGAAAATTTCAACTTCAGAGCCGTCTAGCGCCCAAACTAAGCAACTTTTTACTGAGGTAAGTTTGCTTGTATCGAATTGTTTTGGTCTGAAGAATATGTGGTAGCTTTTTGTAAAGACCTTTTAAGGACACCCTGTATAATCTGTGGATTATTACTTGTTCGCGTGATATTAACGGAGCCACTTCCACATTCCTGATTACGCTTTTCCCCTAAAACTTGAAGATAAAAAATAATCATTTATTCATGATGCTTTTTGAGCTGTATATTTAATATGTGTCCCATCCCTGTAGCTACGATTATTGTTGTGAGATATTATTATGCTTATGTTATGACTAACTTTATGATGTTTTCATTGAATGTTTGTGATATCTTTTGAATCATTTCAATATGTACCACACGTACCTTTTTTTTAATTCATACTCTCTATATCATTCGTATATTAGGATATCCTATTTCAATAAAGATATATCTGTCAAATCTAGAAGATCGCGAATATATCACTCGTATTTGAATTTATTCTTGGAGCAGTTTCTCGAGTTGAACAACTTTTTCATATATCTATAGTTTCATCACGAACGGTGAATCATGTTCCAAGTGAATGTTCCATGTTACTTCATCTAAAGAATTCAGTGAAAGAAATCAACTGCGAATTTGTATATAAGGTTATCATTTGTGTGATATTTCATATAATTTTCCATGCATTTTCTTGTGAATTCTCAATATCTTGGGAGATAGTTTCGAAAAAAGCACCTGGATCAGAGAAATAGTTTTCATATGCTTAGTAGTTTTGCATAATTTTTGTTTTCACGAATTATTGTTCCTGTTGTAGAGTGTGTTCGAAGCTACACTGTTGAATACTAAGGAACATACCTGTCTGACATTTGACTAAACTTAATCATCACACATAACATGTACAGCAAGATTTATACAATGAACAGTTGTGAGCCAGTCTTGATAACGAAGAGACAACATTACAAACAATTATTTTATGACATTACATTACAATTCCAATAATTGGACTCATGCCTTCTTCATCTTCACATAATAATATGTACAATATAAGTGAAAATCTGATAATTTGGACATTTTGAATTTCTGATATTCGAGGCAACAGAACACATTAACATTTGAAATATATTATGCAACAAATAATGAATGCTCCGAACTACTCCCAACTTTCTTGACTACACCACTGGACTTAACAACCATCGATAAGGATTATCTCAAGATTTCAAAGAAAAATACATTCAGAGGCAACAGGATTTCGGCATCAATAATTTTGGGAAACGAATATACTTTTTTGAAATCTCAGACAAATTGTTGCAATTCATTCTCAAGTTATGATAGCACTCTTGGTCACACTGTATCGAACTTGGTATGAAGCACAACATGTCATAAATCCATGATACTACAATAGTATCATGTCATAAATCTCTCAACCTTAAAATGGCTTCCCTTCAAAATAGGTATGATATTTAGAAGTAGTACCTATTGATGCCTCCCAGTAAGTAATAGTTCAGTTGATTGAGATGTAATTTTCATTCACTTACAGATTATATTCCACTATTTCAAATAACTCCAAATATTTTTCAACACAACTCTCCAACACTATAGCTCCGTCGTCTTCAATATAATATAGAATGAATGGAAGATATTCCAGACATATTTCAGTTTCCACGGACAATGAACGTCAAGAGTCAAGATGATGTAACACGTAACCTATAATTAACACTTAAAAGTAAAACTGTCCATTGTGGCATTTTTGTTGATATGAAAATACTTAAATTAAGTGATAAGTGAATGTGAGATGATATTTTAATCTTTTAATTCAGTCCATTATTATCCATGAACAGGAAGGGAGTATATTGATTGTTGGAGCGTCATTATTCCGATCGGATACCAAAGTATAATTCCATATTGATTATACAAATCAGCTATTATAAATATGTAGATGAATTCATGCCGTCAACATGTAGTCCGATTACACTGATGACAACTCTTTCTCATCTTGCTCATTGCTTCACACACTGGGCACATTTCATACAAATTGCCTACCTCATTACGACAGTGATCAACTCAGAAATGTTTCGTGAGTTTTCATCATAGACATCTTCACAACAGTTATTTAATCCACATTCAGTAATGGCTACCTACCATTGGTAATCTATCATGAGTTGAGCTGATTTCAGATCATACTTTCAATCTATATAGCGCCATAATGTAATCATATTCGTCCACAGAACATCTAAAACATTTACCACACTATTTTTACCACTAGTTACAGATATCCGGGGATAACCGAACATGGCCTTATCCAAAATGCAATCAATAGTAGAAGCAGTCATATCCTCATCATTTACTACTACGACGCACTATATAGGGTCTTTCCCTTATTGGCTTCAAACTATCTTCTGAGGAAATCCAATGAATTCTGTTGTTTCACCAGCAACCCATTCGACCATATAGTGTCATTATTGTACTATAAATCTTTATAGCTCTTACTCAGCTATAGAATCAATTTTGATGACAAATTCATCTTCTGAAACGTGTACCGTATCTTCAAATTTCAGGATCCCTCGGTCTTTCAACAAATAGTTCTATTTTCTCATTGTTTTGCATGAACAATATTTACCTACCTAACATAATTGGCTGAGATTTTATTTGCAGCATCCTAAACATAACACATTTCGAAGAAACTGTGATCTCGAGTTGTAATAAACTTGGCTACGTTAATATTCACAGCATCCCAAACAATAAACCTCTCGAAGCTTCAATAACTGAAGTAGAATTTTCTCTATAGTTCTAATGCTGCAGAATCAAATTTGGTCAATGATATATTGACCAAGGTGACTGACCATCTGAATTCGTTGGTTGGTTCTGTAGATGAGCCCGATGTGCTGACTATGTCCTCGCGGTTTTACTTCTCGCAAGAACGATATCGGAGTCCAATAGCTATATAAAATTGGTCAATGAGCTCTACTGAGTCAACCGATGGAAGTTTTGAGCACAGTCGCCTGCTCACAAGAACACACTTTGCAAGAGATGTAGGTACAGAAAGATCAATAGGAGCAATGATGGTTGGCAGATCCTCGCAGAAACTGTAGAACCTGATCAAATATGATACATTCCGAGTCTCGAGGAGATGACGGAATTCATCCAGCTCAATTACAGAAGGTGAAAGAGATACTATTGCTACAATTCGATAAGGGTTCCCCCACTGAACGAACATACAAACACGTATAGGGTTTCGCACGTAACATTCCCTTATCTAAAATTGAAAAAATCAAATGAGAAAGCAGTTATATGAACTTTTTCATTCTGAAATCTTGTTTAAAAAATTGTAAATTTCCCCGAAATTTTCCAATGGAACACCCTGTATTCTGTCACATTGTCTGATGAAGTTCAAAATGACAAGTTCATTGATATTTTAATAGTTCGACTTCGAAGTATTTTCGGAAGTAGTATATTCGAAGTATTCTAAGAACTTCAAGGTGCGGTTTTCGTTATGAATTCTCAAAACCCGTCTGATATCTTCATCCTAAATCGAAAGTTTTGAATATCGAATTTACAGGTAGTGATATACTGTTTTGGAATCTGGTAGGCACATATTTCTATAGAACTCAAAGAGATTATAAGATCATCCGCCATAAACTTCAAAGGCCATCTGCAATCTATTCTGAATAATTTTTCGAAGAATAATGTTTGGATTTCTGATATTTCGCTTCTCCGAATTGCAGGTCACAGTTTCTACAGAAAGTGAATCAAGAAGAACTGAAAGAGTAATATTTGCTCCTCATACATAAGCTCAACATTGTCAATTTGAAATCACCTGTTCAAAAATAATAAAACAGCATAGAACTAAGGCCAAAATCTAACACGAACTGAGAGAAAAACACCACCAGGTTATTCAATACGAGATGTAATTCCCCATATTCAATGTTGGCTATTTTCAGTAATGCACGTTGCACTTTTTTTGAAGAAGAAGATCGTTGATATTGTATTGGATTGAGATTTCATGTCTTTCGAAAAATAAAGGACACTATTTAATGCTTCTCAAAACTTCTTGATTCATCTTTCTATCTTTTCAAATAACGGAGATAATGCTTGTCAAGGAGAGGAGACTCTATATTTCAATGAACTGATCTTCTTGAGCTCTAACAGAAAACCCTGTACAAAAAAAAATCAATTCGACGAATTGCTCAAATCGATTGACGACAAGAAAAAAGTGATATTATGTGACTAAATCAGAAGGCTTCTACGCAACTATGTTCTGGTTATTTCGTAGGATGGTACCATAAAAGGTAGGTAGTGCATTACTTGGAATGAGAGTGGGTATATATTTTCTCATAAGGTTCTGAAATATAGTATATTGTTCGAATGACGATCACGTTATTCCCATACGTACGAAGTTTGCTTTCAAGAAAAAAATTTTGGCCTCAACTTCACACATCCTGTATATCTGTTATAGGGATGATAACGCCAGGAGAATTTATCCAGACGGCCTGTGGCCTAAAGGATGGATACATACACGATTTCATTGTTCACTGAAAACTCCGATTGAGGAATCCTTTCAATTCATCAGTCGAGTCAGCTGACGCATGAATTGACCGATTCGCATGATTTTACTTTATCTGCTTGTCAACATTGCAGTAATCAATATTTTGTTCAAAATCTGACGTAATTATCAAAAAAAAATTTTTGATTCAGTTATTCGGAATACCCAAATACAATATAAATGAAAACCACAATAATATTTAGAAAAGCCTTAATTTGGAACGTATTTCGGCAACTAAATCACCATATTCAGTAGACCTGGAAAGTACCAAGAATCGGCTAATCTCTTTTACATTTCAGGTCTACTGATGATGGAAACTTAGTTGCCAAGATACATATTTTGGCTTTTCTGAATATTATTCTGTTTTTTTTTTTGGGCTTTTAATTTATTTTGTATTTCAGTATATACAAAATACAATCAGCGTTATATGAATATGAGTGTATGAATAAGTTGAAAAAAAGGTATGAGAGAAACAATGTTATTGTCAGGTATACCTAATAATATCTCAAACAACGATAGATATATGCGGCATCATGAGCGGGCGTTATGATTCATAACGACTTAGGACATTATGAGTGTGTTTATAGTAACCGTATCCAAGTTATTATGAACGAATATTATATAAGTAGTTGAATAATAAAAAATACTCAAGAGTTTTGTAATTCCCTTGTAGGTAAAATAGAAATGTATTCAATAGTTTACGAATGAATAGATGTTTATTAACAAATACTCACCTATCAGGATAGAACAAAACAAGGCAACGGAAGTTGTTGAGTTATGAACAAATTAAATTCAATGAATACCACAATACTCGTTCAATCACCACGCAACATGAAAAATGTCATTAATGTCATCCATTCAAACTAGGAATCAATCCAAGCTACATTCTTATCACTTCTTACACCACTTTTTTCCTGGGATGGGCCAAAAATAAGAGGCAGCATTTTTTAACAAATGATATGTGGTGCGCCATCTATATATGTTATGTTACAGCTGAACAGAAACTCTTTCTCAATCAAGAGATATCTGTAATCTGGTCTATTCAAATCAGAGCAGAGATATTTCACTAAGATCCCGACAACGATATATTGGGTCGACATGTACATTTAGGAACTTACATATAAAACTCCGGGAAAACAAAAAATAAACCTATTGTTCACGTGGTTCATTCATTGTTCCATATAAATCCTTCATTGAGTCAAAAAAAACAATCTATAAAATTCATAAATGGATCAAAAACATTGGAAAAGCACTTTTGATACAGTTCATATTTAAAAGTCTCAATACATATAAAATTATACAATTCAATATTAGCTGAATGAAAAGAAAACAACATTCATTAAACATTGAATATGAAATAAGTAAATCATTTTGATATCTTTTGATTTGAAGATTTGAGACCAGTCAGCCTACTTCCGCCTTCACTATATGAAGTATTTGAATAAAACCTACATATCCAAACCAAAAAGCACCTTGGTGGATATATATAAGTACCTACTATTTAGTAGATATTCAACGCTTCATAACATTGGCTTCATGGCTCTATAAAAATTATTACTAAATTCCGCAAGGCTCGATACTATGATCTCATCTTTTGTTCTCTCTATATATTTAATCCTTCCTAAGTTGCATACGTCATATAGTGAGTGTCATTTTCATGCCAACGATACCCAAGTATATTTATATTTCTTACAATTAATCAGAATACATTATACTGCTAGGTACATGTCTTATCGGTGTATTTTTGATGCAGTTTTTCCATAGGTACCTATCATATCTTCCTCAGCAAATGGAATGAAGAGTGACTGCTGTCTTGACCGACCTCATCTTCACACCCTGTGTATTTTTTGACGGAGTTCAAGGAAGGCGTTATTAAAAAAATTAAACTGTTAAAGTGTCCTCACCTATATAGGCGTAGTGTATTAATTATTCAATACATAATAAAAAATCAAATCAAACAGTAAACATTTTTGATATGTTCAGTTCTCGAACAAGCTGAGAGATTTTAGTTAAAGAAAAATGAATTTCAACGCCCTGTATAATATCTCAATATGGAACCTAAGCTGTGACCTAAGTGCATTTTATATTTATAAAAAGTATTACATATAAAGTAGTATGTTCGGAAAGTCGGAAATTCAGGCAGCTAGCTTTGACAGCTAACTCCGCGTGGATACGCTATTCTGTGGTTCTGTTATGTTCTGTCCCATGATGAATGTTAATCCCTTCCTCCCGTCCTACCATCCCACCAACCCCCACCCATGTTCTGTCTACAATTCTCTGTTGTCTGCATAGATATATCTATGGTTGTCTGTTGTCACTCTTGTCAGTTTTGTCACAGAATATATACCCTACGTAGGGTATATATTCTGTGGTCTTGTCACAATTGTCTCATTGAGTTGTTGTAAGTCGAGAAGTTTACAACGCCGTTGCGCCATTTTGAAGTGATTGATGCACTGTGTACTGACGCCATTCATCGAACTTATTTTTGTGCCAGTTTGTAGAAGTTTACAATCTCAGAAGTGAAAAAAATGGTCGATAAAATCGAAATGAGTCTAGATGATATCATCAAATCGGGCAAAACCCAACGGGGTCGCGGCGGAGGTAGACGTGGGGGCCGATCTCGTGGCGGTGGAACTGGTAGTGCTAGTGGAAGCGGAGGTCAACGAAGAGGGACTTTCAGAAATTCGAGCCGTCCAAGCGGTGGAGGTGTCCAGAGAGGCCGCGGACGAGGTGGAATTTCTCGAAATTTCAACCGGGTAAGTAGATTTATTTTTAATGAATTTCTTTAACGAGGCCTATGCCAACCTGGGTTGTTTTGGAATCTGCCTATAGAAACCCTTTCGAACGTATAACTCATGACCAATTGTTTTTTAGGGGGACGTCGACAGTGCATGGAAGCATGATCTTTTTGAGGGGTATGGCACCCGTAAACTGGCTGCTGCTAGAGCAACTGTTCAAGCTACAATGGGACCCACCAAGCTCATGGTCTCTAATTTAGATTTTGGTGTATCAGACTCTGACATACAAGAACTGTTTGCTGAGTTTGGTCCTCTGAAAAGTGCTGCTGTACATTATGACAGATCTGGAAGATCACTCGGCACTGCTGATGTAATTTTTGAAAGGAGAAACGATGCCATTAAAGCGATGAAACAATATAATGGAGTACCATTGGATGGGAGAGCCATGAACATCCAACTCACTACCTCAGAAATACCAAGTCCTGCACGAAGACCTATTGGAGGATTGGGAGAGAGAAGGTTTCCAAATAGGAGTCCTAGGGGAGCAAAAAGTCGACCAACAAGAGGTAAGTGCTAAGCACATGACATTTCAGAGATTAATGGTTATTTTTCATTCAAAAGTCATTATTCATCATTGTAGTAAAAATCATATTTTATTCCAAACAATTTTGTCAGTGGTGAAAGTAATTGGTCTTCTATAATAAGTGTTGACATGTGAAAGTACAGAAGTTCGAGTAGAGTTGCATCACATTTCTGGTGTGATAGAAGTATGTTTGAATATTTCAACTTGACAAGTTGGTCTATCACTCTCATTGTCATCATCGTTCTGTGTCCTCATCACTAAAACATTCATAATCAAGGTCTGTGTCCTCATCTCTGGTGAATACATCTGAATGTTTGATAGGCATGAGATATGTTGCTCCTTAGGAGCACTTCCAGTAAAGTCGATGTGATATCCTTGCTGTCAATATATGAAGTGTTCAAATTACTATTTTATTGTTTTTTTAACAGCATTTAAGTAAGTGCAGGCAATGGCCAACACATCATTGATATTTCTAATTGTTCACTCTATTCTAGATGTAAACACTGGTTTCAATAATATTCATATTTCTACACCCATGATTCATTTTTGTTACTCAATTCTACTTATATCTATATATCTTATAAAATTTAAATGTTGGAGTTCATGTTTGCTGTTACTGTTCATCAAAGGAGGTCTTCTGATGTTTACCTGTTTGATTTATAAATTTGATGTGCAAAACTGTGACAATACAACCTCTACTTTTATAAATATTTGTACCTCCCTTTGAATATGGATCAAGATGGATATGAAAAACAAAAATAACAACCTCAAACCAAACAACTGAGATGCTCATCATAAAACTAAAAAGATGGAAGCTACATGACCTACTATCATTGATTTGATCTTAAACGACTAACTAGGCTTTTTGCTTGCATTGATACTTCATTCCTGTGATATTTCATTTGATCTGTGTCTCACAAAATCATTCTGGACCAGGAAATTATCTGGTTTGCATAGTTATCTGTTTCCTTCTTGTCGTAAATAATCTTTCAAATTAGTACCCAAGTACCCAGATCTACTATTTGTTTCTGATTTTGATAGTTCCATTTGAACAAGCATTCAAAAATAAATCTTTCTTTTCCTTGGGATTACTAACTAAGAAATGACCACACTCATGTCTTATTTAGTGCATTCTCAAACCTTGAAATACAAAACTACCAAAAGCTCAAATCCAACACCTCTTTTACTGCTCACATGTGCATACAATCTTCTATATTTGGGCGCTATGTATTCATTATAAATGTTTGTACAATGATTTTCTGTTTTAAGACAACAATGAAACTATTGATTGATTTCTTTCTAGGCCGTGGTGGTGGGGGGCGCAACTCAAGGATCCCTAGGAAGGCACCCACAGCAGAAGAATTAGATGCTGAATTAGATGCCTATACAAAAGAGATGAAGTAGGGAATACAGATTTGTTTGTGTTTTTTATTACATAGACTATGTTTGGAGATCTAAATTTGTGTGAATATTCTTTTGTTTTGAAGTTATTCCCCTTACATTGATCAGGAAATGGTTTTGTCTTAACTGAAGTGAAACTAAAAAATTTAGTTTCATTATCTGAGTTAGGATCAATAACTCTCATCATTTATAACTTGTTATATGTAAATTTTATGACTAGGATTAATGAATGTAATTTAATTTGAGTAATAACTTGTTTCATTTTTCATTGAACCTACCTAGTAACAATGATTTTATTTTGTTTGAGCTAATATAGATGTAAATTGAGGTCAGTACCTTTTGCTAAAGATAAATTCAAGAATTCATGCTAATGAGCAGAGCTCTATCAGATATTTTGTCAACTGAAAAATGATTTTACAATCACCATTATAATTTGAATGTTTTTTTGTCTCATCAGCATGGCAGAAATGTGAGGAAAAATAAATAAATATTAATTTTTCACTGGTCATACTTGAATCAATATTTTTTTACTAAAATCTTGTACCCCCTAACCATTAATACAGGGAAACATAATCTAGGACGGTATCCTACATTTACATGTGTTTTATTAAATATTCTCTTCATGAACAAAATTTTTAGATAGAGATTCATTTTCAAATTTTATAATGAAACTTATTCTGTATAGATTTATATCAATTGTGTATTTCAACCAACAATAATCACTTCGAAAACATTATGAAGTGTAATGAAGATATTTAAAATTTGTCCTACAAAATTCATACTCAATGAATAAGTTTTAGATTTGCCGCTAGTAAACACTACTCGAACAATGGCGCAAGCGTTGATTGGTATATTAATCAACGGCGCAAGGTTATCAAAAATGGCCTCCCCTCAGAACAATGAGTAGTATAATACCATTACAACTAGTGCGGAAATGATATAAGTGCTTGAAATACACTTTCCAGCGAGTAAGGGACACTATTTTTCCTATGACCATTAATATTTGGATCATGAGCTTTATGAGGCCTGAGTAAATATAGTATCATAATTCTGGTTAGATTCAGTGGACAGCTATGACGCAACTCTAAATACAGCAGTCACGAACGAGAATACCCGAGCGGTGATCCGTGATGATTTCATGAAAATAAATCTAAATAAATAAGATAAATTGATTCAAGATCGATAAACAATATACACTTATTATCGATATCACAATATAACATTGATATAAAACTATTGATAGTCTCGACAAAGAGTATATATATGTATCGATATTTCGGTATTATCGATAAGTGTTGGCTAAGGAGTCTTCCGTCAAAGAGGATATATGTGTGAGAAAGGGACTATATCCACCTTGGGTGCAAACAATTATTCTATTACATGATACTAGATCCTATTATAGTACCACCGTAGCATGATATACAGGGTGTCCCTAAAAGGTCTTTACAAAAAGCTACCACATATTCTTCAGACCAAAACAATTTGATACAAGCAAACTTACCTCAGTAAAAAGTTGCTTAGTTTGGGCGCTAGACGGCTCTGAAGTTGAAATTTTCAAATCGATTTTGCTTCATAACTTTTGAACGGCTCATGAGATTTTTTTCAAATTTGGTACGTTGGCATAGACTCATCGGGCAATGAAACTCATATCATAATCATAATGAATATCATTCCATGGGCGTAGAACTTGATTTTTTCAGTAAATAAACATCTAAAACTCCTACGCCAATGGAAAAAAATTAGTTTCAATATGAAATCTGAATTATTCAACTCATTCACTACAAAAAAGGTACTCTTGACGAAAGTCGATTCCTCTCATGGTTTCGACAAAATTTTAATTTTAGTGATTTAGAGCATAATTAATAATAAAACGATTAACAGATATTTCATAAAAATTGTTCAAAATGTTCACCATTTTCACGTATACAAAGATTTATACGACGCAAAAAGTTGAAATGTACTCTTTGCATAACTTCTTCATCGCCTGTAAGATTATTCGTCGCCTGTTGGATACGTTGCCATAATTGTTCTACAGTATTCACAGGGGTTTTGTAAACCGTAGACTTGAGATAACCCCATACAAAATAATCCATCGGTGTTAAGTCTGGAGAACGTGGTGGCCAATTCACGGGTGCATCATTACCTCTACCTATCCATCTGTCTGGGTACTGTTGGTTTAAAAAATTCCTAACATCCACCGAAAAATGTGGTGGAGCTCCATCGTGCATAAACCACATATCTACCCGATGTTGGAGTGGTAAATCTTCCAACAAATTTGGCAACGTATTTCGTAGATGTTGTAAATACATGTCTCCTGTTAATCTTTGTGGAAGTATGACAGGACCAATTATAAAATTTCCTATTATTCCAGCCCAAACGTTGATTTTGAATTCGTGTTGAAAATGGTTTATTTTAATGGAATGAGGATTTTCAATTGCATAAACGTGTTCATTATGAAAATTAGTTATTCCTCTTCTCGTGAAACAGGCTTCATCAGTGAACAAAATATTCTTTCCAAAGTTCAGATTCATTTCTCTTTGCAAATTAATGAACCTACAAAAACAAAACATCAGACGACTTTGTGAATCATGGATTAATAAATCTTGAACTGGCGTCTTGTGGTATGGGTATAATAATTGTTCTCTTAGTACTTCATGAACGGCATTCCTAGAAACTTCTAGTTCATTACTTATCCGTCTAGTACTCAATTCTGGATTTTCTTCAATACGGTCTAAAATTTCTACTTCGACTTCGGGAATCCTTACATAACGCTGTCTTCCATAATCACCAGCAGTTATAGGAGCAAAATGACCGGTCTCCCGAAGACGTCTCTCAACTGCAGCAAAGGTTGGGTGGCTTGGTACGCGACGATTTGGAAACCTTTCCGAATACACCCTCACACTCTCTCGACCATTTCCTTGACAATATCCGAATACCAATAACATATCGGTGTATTCTTCATTGGTGTATTGTACGGCCATGATTAATCAGAAAAGTCCGATATCAACAATCAACGTCAATAAAACTCGACAAATCAACACAGATGAAACTATGGAAACCAAGAATGTGAATATCACTGTTTTCGAGCAGATAATAATAGTCTTCAGAAAAAAAAACCAGTGCTACTTATTTTCAATAGAAATAACCTATGCAAAAAGTACATCTCAACTCTTTGCGTCGTATAAATCTTTGTATACGTGAAAATGGTGAACATTTTGAACAATTTTAATGAAATATCTGTTAATCGTTTTATTATTAATTATGCTCTAAATCACTAAAATTAAAATTTTGTCGAAACCATGAGAGGAATCGACTTTTGTCAAGAGTACCTTTTTTGAAGTGAATGAGTTGAATAATTTAGATTTCATATTGAAACTAATTTTTTTCCATTGGCGTAGGAGTTTTAGATGTTTATTTACTGAAAAAATCAAGTTATACGCCCATGGAATGATATTCATTATGATTATGATATGAGTTTCATTGCCCGATGAGTCTATGCCAACGTACCAAATTTGAAAAAAAATCTCATGAGCCGTTCAAAAGTTATGAAGCAAAATCGATTTGAAAATTTCAACTTCAGAGCCGTCTAGCGCCCAAACTAAGCAACTTTTTACTGAGGTAAGTTTGCTTGTATCAAATTGTTTTGGTCTGAAGAATATGTGGTAGCTTTTTGTAAAGACCTTTTAAGGACACCCTGTAGATGAAAGTACTGTCAAAGAGTATCTATATATTATTCTATGATACTGTGTTCTGTACTTCCGTTCTGTGCGAATATGGTGTTCTGTGGTACTGTGAGGATGCCTATATGGTGGATCACAGATAGAGGTGGCTAACTATCGATAGTTCAGAACCAAATTATTCAATGCCAAAACTATCGTTTACCAAAAAACTTCTTCATTTGGCAGAGATATCATGAGTCATTCACTTTAGTGATGACTACTGACACGGTAAACACATAGTCAGTAGTAATTTTTCAATTTCATACATTTATATATATATATATATGAATCAGTGAATATCATATTCTTGTCCACAAGTTCAACAAGTTTGTTCTGACGGAAACTTTTGCATCATTTCGAAACTGAGATCGTTTGGTTTGCATTTTGCTAGCATGCGCGGATTTCGCATAGTTTCGTGTGTCTGTACCATAGATAAACTCCTGCTGTTCTGTACCATAATGAAGTAATGGCATTTTCCACTACTCGCACACGTGCGAACTTTTTCCGTCCTCAACATGCATTTGTCTCCATCATGTATCCATCAATGGAAAGATATGCACTGAGTGCATGAATTTATCAACTATGGCACTACCGAAGAGTATATAACCAAAGAGTAATTAACAATTATTCCATGATATAAGAAAAGAGTATATACTCTATACTCAGCGTATTTATGAATGCACGTGGAAAAATCGAAGGTGGGATTGGGAGCTCAAGCGGTGCAATCACGCGATCTCATTCAATGAACTGAGATTGCTGCAGTTGATTGGCTGAAAAATGACACTTTCGAATTGATATTGCTGATTACCTTCGGATGTTGTCTACTCTGTGCTTCTGTTCACATGAGATGACGTGTCAGATCCTGATTGGATTCTCTGACAGATTGGTAAATTTTTAGCCAATTCCAACATTCCCAAGACCGTCCCATGCATATGTATTAGAATATTTTGTTGTTTCCTTTCCGATTGAATGAGACTTGATTTATTTTATATGAATGAGTTGAATATTGAGCTTGTGAACTCAAATTTCGTCTATTGGCAGTCTCCACAATGATTGATTTCATAAATTCATTTTTCAGCTTTTTGTGTGTAAACAATTATTCTATGATGTAACTACTATACGACTAAATTCAGGTTGGCAGAATTGAAAAGAGTGAAACTGATCAGTTCTACCAAACTTGTCACGAAACAAAACAGACTTTTGTTCATTTATAAGAATTTGATTGTTGTATATTTGTTAGATACCATTGAACTAATGCCGCCATCTTCAGGAAGACTCGCGCGGGTTAGTCGAAAAGTTGGTTAGCGGATCATTCACTATCCTTGATTCTCATTTCATCAGTTATGATATAAGAGAAAACAACCGAATGAAGGAGGTTGAGTTGGCTGTCAGATTTTACTTATTATATTGGATTTGAAAACTCATTCTTATTCCACTACTTTTTATTTTTCAAGAGCTTTTTGTTACCCTAGTCACAGATTACCTATCTAGCTGATCTGTCCCTGCTGTGCAGATTCGATATTGAGAAAAATCTGTTGATTTTGGGTCAATTGATTGAGGTAGTATTGGTATTTATATATATACTATATGACGAAGCTTATTTCACATTTTCTCAATTCTGTTGAAGAAAGTGGCAACACTGAGCTGAGAATTGTTACTGGCAGTGGTCTTGATGAATTTGTCCATGACTTCTTGTATCATGGAAATTGGAAATTGTCCATTGGCAAAATATCGAATACTCATAAAATGAAATGTGCTGAAGACTTGATCCTGCTGTTTATTTGAACTAAAAATTTGTAAAAAAATATGTTGTTATTCTCCCATCGCTCCTAACCATCTTGTTCGCAGTCTAGAAATAATAATTCAGAAAATTCTGTGGATATAAATTTATATACGAACTACGCAAGCGCGTAATGGCGAGATGGCGTGGATTCGTAAAATTATGCAGCATTTAATTTCCCTCTTTAGAATTTAGATTTGTTTATGAATTGTACGTGAATAACGATAACATCTATTATCCATGATATAATGTATTTTGAAAAAATTCACAATGAAAAATCTCTAAATATGCCTAATCACTTCAGTGAAAGTGAGTATGTACATTGGAGCCTTGGTCAGCAGAAATATTCACACCCAGGGTTCAGAGGAGCGCCATTTTAGTGATATCTCAGTCGAGGAGCTAAGTATTTGCTATTCTCTTATACATTTGAGAAATGTGTCCCTCAAGATTTTTTGAGTTCGGAATACAAGGATAATAATCGCAAGGTGAGCTAGGTTATATATTTTGTATCAAAATAACATTTCATAATGAATCGAAATCATGACAAAATCCACAATATAGAAGAAACACAATTCTGTTATCCTAGCGTGCGTTTCATATTTTCTAAACATTGTATGAATATTGATTATCAATTGCAGGAATGTATTGAAATATTCCCCTTTTTTCCTTCATTTTCCTTCAATACTGTCATTAAAGCCATAACCATAATTTTTGAATGGTTTATTAATAATCTTTTTATTCCACTAGATATCTGAGGAAACAGGAAATTCGGCATGGAAAATGGATCAAACAGTCCACTTTCAGAAGCTGAGTTTTCAGACAACACAGAAAATGGAGTAGGGTCCCCAATAATGGTAAACACTTTAGATGAGGAAAATGATGAGAAAGACAAAGATGTACAAAATGAAGTGACAAAACCCATTGAAATCATAAAAGTGAATGGAGATAATATTGCTGACATTTGTATAGAAGAGAATTCTTATAGTTCAGAGAGTGATGCATTGGTGATAGATGAAAGTATCCCAAAGAAATCAAGGAAATCAAAAAATAATTGCCGAAACATTCAAATCAGTGACAATGAGGAATATTTAGATGAAAACAAAGAGATAGTTACTCATTCAAATCCATTCTTCAATGAATCTTTGTTTGAGTTGTCTCAGCTCCACCAGAACCCATGTGAAGAAAATATATCCAATGCTAATGTTACTGTTAGCACATCTGAGAGTAATTGTGTAAAACAGAAAGACAAAAGAGTCAAAACAAAACCAAAGCCGAAATTACAAGAATATACCCAATATCTTGGCCTTCAACCCACAGTACAGTTCAAGTGTTCCAAATGTGGAAGAGCAGGATTTGAATCTCTGTCAACCCTTCAAGAACATGTACTGCAGTGTAAAGAGGACAATGTGCAAGACACATCAACTGAAAATGCCTGTTCTGGTTTTAAATTAACAAGGAAGGTATTCTTGTGTTCTGCTTGTGGGACTTATTATGAAAATTGGAACTTGTACATGCATATGTTAGAGTTTCATAGACGTTTTATATGTTTGTATTGCTTAGGGATGTTTTCAATATTGGAAGATTTATGCCAACACATTCAATCTCGACATAACCTAGAGCCTGGTCATAAAAATACACTTGATGAATTTTTCCATGTGTATAATGAACCCTGTTATATAGTTTGCTGTGAGTGTAACAAACTTTTTAGTGAACAAGACAATTTCTTCTATCACAATTGTGTTGGCAAGGTTAAGAACAGAAAGTTGACCAAGCAACAAATCACACCTGAGAATCACATTACTGGTGAGTCAGAATCTATTCCAGAAACCAATAACAAAGAATTAGTTGAAAATCATAACCCACAGTATTCTGGTGAGAATATTATGATAAACAATATTATTGAGGATAACAAACCCCATTCTGAAAGTATTGCTATGGAAACTATTAAAAACCCATCAGAATTTTCTGATGAAATATGTGATGGTGAAAGGGGCTGTCAAGAAAGACTAAATGATGAAAATTACAATAATCCTGGAACTGTCAATGAAAGCCATGCAATTGAATTTGATAATGATGAAAAAAATGAAGTAAGTGATCTAGAACCATCTGAAAGTCATTCTGATCATGAGAAAATGTTAATTAACCAGACTACAGATGCAAAGGAACTACTAGATGATTCTAATAATTCAGAAACAGAAGATCCTGAACTTGAAAATGTTGCTGAAAGTGATACAGAAGAAAAATTGAATGTCATGGAATCAGTGCAGGACATGGAGTCACTTCAGGAACATGTTCCAGTAGAAACCCGCAAGGTACCTAAATTGTCACTAAAAATTCCTAAATTTGAGTCTTATCTAGATGCAGACGAAAGTGATGACAGTGAAAAACTCACTATGGAAGTTGATGATATAGAAAGTGAAAATGAGGAAACAGAACATATGAATGAATGTGAATTGGAGGCAGAAATCAACAATACTACCAATCCTGAAATGGAGAATGAATCTGTTGATTTAGAGGGGCCTGTACATGAAGAGGAAAGTGAAGAACCATCTAGTAATGAACCTCTCTGTCAAATAGCTGGTCCAGATATTCCAGTTATAGAACTCGAGCTAGAGCAACCTCTGGACAAATTTAACCCTTGTGTGTTGCTTCAAAAATGTTTAAAAATGACTGTTTCAACTTGCATTTATTGCAATCATGCTAGAAAAATAGCTGTGAATGGTCGACAGCTTGGTTTGCATTGTATAGGAGAACACAGATTTTCTGCTATAGTCAATAGCATCACAGCAGAAGAATTGATTCCTATGAGTTTTGTGAATAGGATTAAAGAAAGTTTGGGTGAACTGGAGACCATGTTCTTCAACCTTGAAACAAATTTCAGTGGTGAGGCTGTTACATTTTCCCATCTCTTTGAGTGTTTCCAGTGTCATTTCAGTACCACTATTCACAAAGAATTATATCTGCATAATCGGAAGTTCCATTCAAAAAATCTTCTGTTGTGCATAATGTGTAAATCCAATTTTTATAGCTACAGTGAACTGATCTGTCATTTGTGCCCTGGACAATATATTTTAGACTATGACATTAAGTTCCGTTGCTGTATGTGTGTTAATGATGATCTTCCTAGTTCATTTAGGCTAATGGTGCATTTGAGGAAGAGACACAATGTGTGCGATGTTTGTTTGGAAATGTGCCACACTCAATATCGTTTATCTAGCCACGTTTGGAAGCACAAATTGCATCACTTTTGTTACCGTTGTGGCATAGCTTACCGCAACAAACCTGATATCACCAGACATTTATTCTGGAAACATGGTACAGAGAGTGTACTTTGTAAAAAGTGCCTGCAGAAGAAATGGCCACACGTTTACCACTTTTGTGTTCCACCTTCTAGTTTCACATGTGATGAGTGCAATTTGAGCCTCACCAGAGCTGTTTCTCTCAAAGTTCATAAAAGAATCCACACAGAGGAAAAGAAATGGAGCTGCTCTTTTGAAGGATGTGAAGATAAGTTTATCTCAAGGAAATTGATGGAGAAGCATGAGAAAAGGCATTATGACCCTCCAGAAGAAGATGTAAATGAAGAACTTGAGAAGAAAGATCAAGATGGAGATGAAGAGGTAAGAATTCATCAGGCGGGTAATGTAATGGATTTATGAGTCAATTTGGACACTACAAAAAGGGAAGATTGCTAACTATTGAATTCCAAGAAAAGAGATCACCATGGGATTTATTTATTAAAAGTATATTAAACATTTCTCTTCTGTCAAATATGAAAAGCACAATCCAAAGTATACTTGAGACAATACATACGAGTCAAAATCTCTGTAAATATTCATTCCCAGTATAGTGTATGCCTCAACGTATCAATATAGAATAAAATTCCGCCTCGAGTGGAGTGAAAATTCATTGGTTGTTGCATATCAAATGAAAAAGTTATTGGCTTTTAAAATGGCAAAAAAGAACTCTTTTATTTTTTTTTGTGACTTCAATGATTTTTCAAAGAATAATCGAAATCCACTCTTTAAGCGTCCTCTTCAAAGAGTCATATCTAAACAAGATATTGGTGAATGATTCTTTTTCATTTGAAAAACATTTTTTTGTTCTCAATCATTACAACATTTCAAACTAGGCCTGGGGCAAAAATATTGATATATCGAGTAATAATGTCAGATAGTCAGGAAAATATCATCGTGAATATTCATACATCAATGACCAGAATCGAGAGCTATCTTAGCAAATAATAGGATAAATACCAAGCGAGTATCGAATAAGATAGGTATGTGAATATTAAATTAACAGTCTCATTTCAATATTTCAAGGTGGAATCTAGAATATCAGAAGCAGCCGTAGAAACGGAAAAAGCTGAGGACAAACCAAAGCAGATGATAGATGTCTTGGACTTGCCTGCTTTGAATCTCTCTGAGAGCGACAGCAGTGACTCCGAAACAGAAACTGATCAAAATAAATCTTTAGATCCGAAACCGTCGATCACGACCGTTCCAGATACAGAGATCGACCCTCCCGGCGAATTGCCGCCCTTAGACATCCTCCAAGAAGACAATCACAATGAAGAGGAGAATCCCACCGCTGTCATTCAGACGATCTGGGACAATTTCAAGAATTATCAAGAGAGTAAACAGAAGCTGGATAATATGTTTTTGGAAACCGACAGATCTGAGGAGAATACGGTTGAGGAAATTCCTGTCCCAATCATAGAAGAGCTGACCACAGAGACAGCATTGAGAGATCACGACTATTGTGTGGAACCAGAAAAAAAAGACACCACATTGGTTGAGGTAAATTATTCTATATGTTCACATTCTTGTAGTTTCATTTTACAAATATACAGGGTGAGTCATTACTATTGGGACATATGCTAAGGGCAGATTGTTTGGACTGAAATATAGCGGAAGGACCAAATATGCCTCGATAAAATATCGCCGTGGTAATATATGGTATACAGGTCGTTGAAGTTGAATTTTTATTTTGTTTTTTTGCCAATAATTCCACTGTACACAAAAATGCATTAAGTATTTAATATTGAACAGTTTTGGAAAAATTATCAAAAAACCATCAGCAGGTTGTAGTTTTATAGGGGGCCATTTGCCGACCTATGTTCATACAATCTAATATAGTATCTCCCTATTTCTGGTCCTAGAAGTTGCTGGTAGAGAATTGCACACTATTTATGGGACACCCTATATGGTTCATGTTTGGTTCAGCTTGGGGATAGTATTTGTATTATAAATCAACATTGAGTATCATGTGTCGTTGATTTTCAGGTGAAGCCGGCCCTGAACGAGAGCATCGATCACGACTATTGTTTCGCGAAATCGGAAGGAACGGTCGCCGAGAAACCTCCTCTGGACCCGGCGCCGGACACTTTGGGCGCGACCGCCAAGGCGAAGATGGACAGTTCGTCGAGCTCCAGCAGCGACTCCGATTCTTCAAGCTGCTCGTGCGGCTCGAAGTGCAGCTGCAGCTCGAGCTCGGGCAGTTCCACGTCCAGCTCGGACAGCTCGAATTCGGACAGCTCCACCGAGGAGGGTAGGAAGAAGCAGATGGCGAGGCGAGCGAAGAGGAAAGAGAGAGCGAAGAAATTGAAAGAGGCCGCGGAAGGTTAGTGAACTGCATTTATTCAGATGCTGGCATTTTGACACAAATCTAGAATTTCTGTCTCTAGTGATTTGTTAATTTGCCTGATTGCTTTTGCATCAGTAAAATTTATTTTTCAGTTTAAGATCCATTTGAATCTAACATTCACTTAAGTTTAGTTGAAGTTGCATGAATGCACCTTAACTCCCGATCCTTTGATGCGGTGTTGTTTGTTTCCAACATATGATCGAGAAGAAGATAGTTACACCATGAAATCGGAGAGAGAGGATAGTGATCAGCCACATTGCCTCCTGGAACATTGGCTTGCGATTTGATTTTGAATGGGTCACTTTAAATTTGATTAATGATCAGAAGATTCGATTTTTTTCATTGTACTCATTTTACTTGTGGGAATATCATTTTGAGATCATTGTATAGTATATAATATTTTTCAAAAAATGTCCCAACATTTTGATTCAGCTCCAGCTGGCATGCATAATATGAAAGCAAATTCCACTTTGGTTAATTATTAGATAATTTAAAAATCTGATTCTAAATCCTCAATTCATTGAAACATTGTGTACATCATGTACAAGTTCTCAATAGTGAAAATCATGAAGTGATGATTTCGAATTAAAATAATTGAATAGTTGTAACTGATCATTATAAATTCATGAATGAATTATTCAAGCTAAGAAGGATGATGATAATTTTCTGTTTGAGACTTGAAAATCATACAAGAATACGTGATCGTGTTGTTGATTACAGTATTCAACCTTTTATCAAAACAAAAATCGTTGGGAATTTTTTCCAAAATGAATATTATATAATAAACAAGGTAAAAACTCTCAAAACTCATTACTAATCATCAGAATCGATGCAAACTTGAAAAAGTGAGCCAAGATTGAATTTTGAATTGATATTGTTTGCCAGTGATATTACAATACAAAAATTTCAAGTGGAAACATCATGAATTGCCAGACAGAAAAATCACGTATGAGATTATTCATGAATTTACAAATGACAGAGAAACAATTGAATTACTACCAATTATAAATTCTTCATTTCACTAAAATCACACATTGAAATATAATGGTGAAATGAGAGTTATCATTGAACAATATAAATATTATAAGCTTGTATGTATATAGATATGGTTCCTTTGCATGAGAATACGTTTCTTCACCTTGCGTGAATTTTCATCTGTCTAATTTCAGGATTTGTTGTATCAAAATTTAAATTAGATTGTGCGATGTGCAATGTGCGAAGTTGCCTGCTTGTCATAGTGGTTTATTATCGCTATTCTCACCTGGACCACCCATTATAATAATATAATTATAATTTATGAAAGTTCCCGTGATGATTCGAATCTGTTTGGCAGCCAAAAAAGAGGTGGATGTGGTCGCGACCGACGCCCCGCCTGTCATAATTGAAACGCCGATCAGAGAATCCGATCTGGACACGACGGAGAGCGAAACGGACGAGGAGTTCTACGACGAGGCGCCGCAGAAGATCGCCAAAAAGATCCTCGACGAGAAGCGGCAGCAGCTGCTGGAGCTGCTGGGGCCCAACAGCGTGCCCAATGGCGGTTTCATCGAGAGCACCAGCAGGCCGCCCACACCACCCGCAGGTATATAGTTATAGATATAAGTTCAGTATTTCATCGGAATAATGTGATCATACATCATTAAACACCTCACTTGTCAGTTGAAGTCTTGTCACAGCCACAATGTAGGGAATAATAATGAAGCTTCTGTATCCAAATGCAATTTTATTTATTCTGCCAAAACAAAACATACTGCCAACTTGATAAAATCATTTCATTCATAACATCGGAAAATCTCTCGTAGGTGAACCATTAGATGGCGACACAAAAATCCCAGAAAAATCAGTATCATTGATAATTGATAATTGTATGTACAATCAATTGTATCAAAAATTCAATTGATCCAGAAGTAGTGATGTTCGTTTATTCCCCAATTAATGATCAAACTGTCTAATTACAATCTCAAAACACCAACTAATTGTACAGAAATCTTCTGCAATATTGTGTTAGTTTCCCAGTTATTATCATATCTCATTATAGAGGAGAATGCCATTAGCCTTTTGTCAAAACAAAAACACCATCAGTGTCTTCACAGATGAGAAGAGTGAGGAACCTGTAGAATTTTGGTAGAATAAATTAGATGGCATTTGGGCAGGGCAGCCTCACTGGTGTTCCCTACATTGTGGCAAGCCTCTTCAACTTTTATTGATTTCAGTGATTTAGACTGAAAAGGTTATCAACAATTATCCTAATTAAAATGGCAAGTGCAGTATCCACAGTGGTGAATCACATTAGTTTTACGATATGGAATACTATTTCATGAATTTTTTTTTGCTTGGCACTGTTGTGCTGTTCATAACTGTAGAAAAATAGCTAATTAAATTGTAAAATTAAATTGCATTTCAAATTGTTCGCTGAAAACCAGTTCGACACTTTTTTGCGTTTTCCAATAATTTCACACAATTTCAAATATATTCAGGATTATTTTTAAAGCACACCTAGTGATAGATATCAGTGATAACAGTTTCAAATTGAATAATTTTTTTCCTCTGGATTTGAAATAAAACGTTTCAGAAATCATAAATTATTCTGGGAAGAATCGAAATTTGTTTTTAAGAATAAATTCGTATTCATGGTAAAACATCAACAATTCCAGAAAACCTATGTAATACAACTGTTTTGCCGTCTTAATTCTTGTATTGCACGATAATTTTGGATCAGTTGATATTTCTTTGTAGCACAACACAAGTGTTGAGTCACATAGGTGCTATTTCTGTACACAATCTGTACCTTGTACCTATTCTATTCGTACTTAACTTATAATTAGGTATCTACATTTGTAATTGTTTGTGCCAACGTAATGAATGAGAAACTTTCCGATCTCTCTAGACAAAAAACTTCATTTTTGAAACACGTTTTTTAAAATCCAATAAAAAAATCTACAATGCTGACGATACAGGTGGACATTCATGACCATAACAATTCAATAATCTATAACCTATATAATATTCTTCCCATTGAAGTCAAAGATATGAACATGTTCAACAACGCAATGTATTGTATATCAAATTGAAACACCCAATTCAACAGTTTGTGCTCAACAACCTAAAAATTATAATCTTTGTTATCTTTATATTTGTTACGAGCTTGTGTTCATTTATTTCATTTCACTGAACAATCTCTTTATGAATGAAAAAATAAATCCTACGTAATTCCAGGTGTGGTCGAGGAAGAAGCCCGAAAGAAGAGAAAATCTAAGTCCAAGAAAAAGAAGAAGAGAAAGAGCGAACGCAGAGACCACGAACATCCGCCGCCGTCGTCGCCGCCGTCCGCGAGCATCATATCGCCCGACATCCCCATCCCGCCCTACTACCAGCAGTTCCATCAGCAGCTGCAGCTGCACCAGCAGCCGCCCATCACGCTGACGATATCGCGCCATTCGCCCGCGCCGGCCGTTCCGACGGCGACGCCGCCGACGTCGCATCCGGCCGTTCGCGGGCTCAGCGATTCCAGCTTGAGGGCGTCGAAGCGGCGGCGGGTGCCCAACAAGTTTTACGGGTATTCGAGCGACGAGGATCAGGACAAATCGTCGCACGTACAGAAATGGAGAAAGATTGAGGTGAGCGCGGCAGGATATTGTTACGATGTAACGAAATTTTATTCTCGTCAGATGTCGTGAAAGGATTCATTTTAGTCTCATGAACTCCAGTTTACCATATTTGACATCTATTTGAAGTTGGGATAGTTCACATTCGAAGACACACTGATGAAATCAGAAAATGAAACATTGTGCATTTTTGAATTGAAACTATCAATATGTACACTCCTGAAGATTTACTAGATTATTTTGTCAGTTTATCAAATTTTTATCTTCAAATTGGCATAATTGACAGATTTACGTTACATTTGGGCTAATTGTAAGATTTCTATCGCAGTTAGCTCAAGTGCAAGATAAATCTGTAAATTAAGCTGTAATGAAAATGGTTTGTAAAAAAGTTACATTATTTGATAGAGCTTATCCAAAGTAACTTCCTGACACAAATCGTTTTTCTTTGACCATTACTGCGTTTTTTAAATAATTATTGAAATTCGCGATTTTCATGTTTGCGGAAAATAAATAACAAATCATGATGAATGATTTCTCGACCTTTTCAGACGCCGCAAACGCCGCGCTCCCCGATGGTCGTGCCGCCGATCACGATAAAGACCGCCTCGGCGCCCCCGACACCGCAGCCGCCGCCGCCGCCGGCCGAGCCGACCGTCGAGCCGATCTCGATCCGGACGGCCGCCCACCTGAGCGACTTCCGCGTGCGGCGGCCGCGGCCGCGTCCTACGATGCCGCCCATCCGGCTGGTGGGGCAGCGCGACAGCGGCAGCGACTCGAACGACTCCAGCTCGGAGGAGCAGTCGCCGCCGGCGCCGAAGCCGGCGCAGCCGCAGTTGTACTGCTACTGCCAGTGCCCCTACGACGAGGTGAGTAGCTGCATCATGGCAACAAACGTTGACGACACGAAACATTGTTAACCGAATTAATTGTAATTGTTTGTAGTGGACTGTAATTTTGTTTGGCGGAAAACGCTGCTGGTTGATATATTGGCTTTATTTTCCAAGGCGTTGGAACTATGAGGACGATACAATCAAGACGACTGTCTAAGAATAACTAGAAACACCAACCCACAAGAGCTTGGAATTCCTACACAATAATGCAATTGTGGCGAGGCGTAGTCCGTTTAATCTGGGCATATACCTGCCATAACCACATTTAGATCGGGAAAAACCAAAATTATGTAACTTGAATCTTGTATCCGTCTTAAAAAATTGGTCTCACTGGAAATATAGTGAGATCAATTCTTACTCATACATATGTGTTTGTGGAAAATACTATACAGATGAAACTAGTAGACCTCCATCAGTGAGAAAGAATGAACGTATGAACAATATAAAGAAAAGATAAATTGACAAGTCAAAATTAGCCGAACATATCCTTACTGAAAAAAGACAACATATAGCCGATTGGAGTGATATTGAGACTAAAGGAAAAGAAGATAACAACCAAGAAATGAAAATCAAGGAATCTTCTGAAAGGAGACAATAACATTGTTTCATATTCAGTTGATATAAGTGAAACTTTTCATTCACTTGAAACTTGATATGAAAATGGTGAATTCCAAGATCAAATAATGAAGAAACACTCATTAAGCAAAAAAAGTTTCTGTCTGACAACTTCTCACTGTGCCTTCGCCAAATGTATCAGACTTTTTTCGTGTGAAAACGTAATTTTTTGACCGCGTGACGTTTTTTGACGGGAAGCACAGTCGATAATAGGGTTCCTGTCTCGGTTACTTTTTCTCGTTCCCAGGAAATATCTGAAATAACTTACTGAAGTTTGTAATCCCCTGTGGGGTACACTTGTATATTTGTCAATTAACAAAGATAATAGTATTACCTTTGTTGCCGCCTGTAGAATGTTCATTTAGAAATTCATTTCTTTCAGGTTTCCGAGATGATCGGTTGTGACGCGTCGGATTGCGCGATAGAGTGGTTCCATTTCGAATGCGTAGGCATCATGGTGCCACCGAAAGGGCAATGGTACTGTCCTGATTGCAGAAAAAAGAAAGCTAGGCGGGAACTCATGCAGTCCATGAGAAACTGAAGAGCCAAAGTGATACATGAAGGCGAGAATAATCTAGTTCCTTATTTGCTGTGGTTTGTTTCTCTCGCATGGACATAATTTTTGAATAGAGATGAAAGATACTCTTTCAAAATCAAAAAAATATTCCAAGACTTCAAATGGATAACTGGGTTTCCAAACGTACGGCATCGGACGCCGTAACGGCTATTGGTGGTTAGTAAGTGTGCTGAGTTTATAACGACTATAGAGCTCTCTGACCAATCAGAGGCTTGGCATAGAATTGGTAAAAATCGTGTGATCGAATACATAGACATTTTAGGCTAATGACAAGTGTCGCGTTGAAACTGATCGGTAAAATGACTGAATATCTCACTTTTTATTGTTGTTGAAAGAAAAAAACAGTTTTGATGGTTGTTTTGATAATGTTTCAATAAACGGTGTATTTTGAGAACAGTGTTCAACTTGAATAATACTGGGTCCTGCAACAATGGCGAGGTTTTTTTTAAAAAAAATTATAAGTGTTTTTTTTACTATGTTATCTAATTGTTTGATTTCTATAAAATAAAAATAATCAACATTTCACAGAGTGTTCCCTTCATATATATATATTCATGTAGAAGAATAAATGGTTCTCTTTGCAGTGGTGATACACGAAATCGGTTTTCGGGGGGGGGGGGGGGGGGGAGATGGGTGTTGGGAACTAAAACAACAAAAATATAAATATATGTCCAGTCGTCATGTCAATAGTGCAAATATGAAAGAGGGAAACATTAACTAACAAAACCATTCCAGCGGTTTCGTGAACAAAATGCCGGTGATAGTAGATGAATAGCTAGTGTAACGGTGTAACTAGTAGGGCTGAGAACTCAAATTTCAAGTCACAACACTCGTACAAAACACTTGAATACTCACCAATCATTGAAAAGAACAAAATATCCCCCCCTCCCCTGCCTTCCCAAAAAAACGCCAAACGCCTAATACTGTATTTTGTCACTGAAAGATACTTCAAATACCAGTTAGTATTGAATCCAATTAGTTAGCAATCTGATTTCTAATGCTCGCTACAATATTGTTTGTTGAACGCTACACTAAGAAACGAATGTATTCGGTCAGTGGGAGATGATTACATACATTGTGCATACAAAATATGTTTCCTCAAAAGCGGCTTGGGGGGAGGGGGTGATTTGTAACCTCCTGGATTGCCCACTGATGTTGTTAGTGTTCACTCTCATTGATCTTTTTTACGGTTTTCGAGTGAACAAAAGTTTGTTTTCAAGGTGTCACCAAACATTTCGTTGACATCAAGAAATTGAACAGGGCGAAAACAATATCAACCTATCATATTTTTTACGCATGTATAGAAGACCGCCAATGCTGCAGAACCTTGAATAATAATATGTCGGTCAAATCAAATATGAAATAAATATCCACAAAAACTCGAAAATATTGTTTGAAATCCTCATACGTATTTCGGCAAGTGAATTAGGATATTCATTTGCTCTTTCACGTATTTATGCTTTTTCTCAATATGATTATGAAAGAAAATGTTCAACTGTTGTCTAGCCTTGTATATTATTTTAGCTATAGTCGTTTTGAAAAAGAGGTTTGTTAATTATATTAATTTTTTTTTGTTGTAACATCGATTTTTCCCCTGGTCATGTCAGAGATAATTATTATTATAGGAGATGAATCTTCTTCCACTGATGTACTTGTGATAAGTGATTCACAAAACAAAAATCGTAATATTTTCAATTCTTTGTGCTGTAATTGAGATATTATTTGGCATACCATATCGCTATTTTTTCGACTGAGATAATAGTTGAGTACCTGGAAACTCCTCATGAATTGGATCTGAAGAATTCATCGAAGGATGTGTTTGCGGAGTCGATGCCAATTTTCACTAGTTGATAGGAACTTGACTATAATATTCTATCGAAATCTATCAGTTCTATAGCTTCCAAACCACTTAAATTTTTTTGGAATTTTCTCCATTTATTATTTCTAGTTACGGTAACTTTCCATACGAGCATGAACGTCTTGCTGCTATGACTATGTTACTTGAATTGAATTTTCCAAATCCAGGAAAAAATGCACGTTTGTTTCAAATCTAGCAATTGAATATATAACCGCTTTCTGGGAGAGACGTGAATGAAGCCAATGTTTTTTTTTCGGAAAAGATGTGAGAAACCGAAGGAATTCGAGAAACGAGTTTAATTAATAATCACAAACAATGAACAAAAATATTTGAAGAAATATACCAAATGATTAACAACATATTTTCTATTTCTCCCCAGTGCAGTACTAGTTTTTCCATGAGCATCGTTATCAGACGGTTCTGATCAACCAGGCGATTGTTTTTTGCAATTGTTTCATCACTTGTTAGTTTCATCTGGAAAAAATACAAAGAAAAAATCTATATGGGATGCTTTCTGAGTCAGTTTCTTCAACTTTTATCCAGTGAAGTGTACATCGACTTCAAACATACCCACAAACTGATGTAGTCATTTTATTTGAAACAAAGTAGATTTCATGTTTTTCTAGTCTTATTTTCGATCCACTCTGATATTTAGCATAAAGAAATGTATAAACGTCATAACGGAGATTCATATTTATTTTTTGGTGGAAGAAAATTACCTGAGGAGTAGCGTAATTACTTTTTGTAACGCGCACATGAGTACCGCTGAGTGGAAGTTAATAATTTAGAAGACTAAAATTAATGAAATGTAGTTTGTGTAAATACATATTGTATAAGGACCTTGTACCTGTATATAATCTTCACTTACATGTGATTCTATTGAAAATATGTCATGATAATTGTCAGTTAGGTTAGCGATATCTTTTAATAAGCTCATTGATTTTTCCTTGTCTTGTAAAGTGAGTATTTGAAATTTATAACACGAATTATTACGATATTTGCCAAATTGATTGTACATCCTTCTGTATATATTTATATATATATATATATATTGGTTATTTGAAGATGTTAGTCTGTTCTCTCTGAAAAAGGGAGGTTATTTCCATTTGTTTTTGTTAGAATTTCTAGATTTAGACCTGAAATATTGGCGTATTTAAGTTTCTTCTGTATATTTCTGTATATGTCAATAAAAAAATCAAAAATTTAATCTGTATCTCCACTATACATCTACTGCTTTCATTTTCTATCTGTCAAAATGAATCGACCTCAATATTTTTTCACCTTTTTTAATCTTAAATTCGGGGAACATCATGTTCGCCAGCCGTGGAATGTTGGGTGAGGAGGAAGGTATTAGACATGAGAAATGAATAAATACATATGCATAATGAAAATAATATATTACCATACATTGCAAGAATGGAAAATAAAAAAAAATACTTCTAGGGATATTCGAGATAATACAGCTCAACATACGAAAGTAATTGAATTTTTCCCATAAAGTTCACCTAGCGAATGGAATAGAAATAACCTTACCTGGTTAGGACAAAGACCATGATCACATACTGATTTGATATGTGAATGATTTATATTCTGAGAATAATATCCTAATAACAATGAAATACAATGCATTCCCTGGTTGAAAATATCTTCTTGATATTTTTTCGAGATTATAGTTTTGAAATCATATATAAACGTTCACCTGTAACATCACATCAAGATTTCAAGAAATTATCTCTTGAAAAAAAAATTATGATTCATTGTATATAACTGGTTATGAATTCCTTGACTTGAAACAAATATAGATATTTATTAAAGCCTTTATCAACTCAACATATAGTTGAGAATAAATTCACTAAAATCTTCATATGCATACAATACGTCGATTTTATGACACGCTTCAAGAATATTATCGACAAAAAAATATCAACTGATGAAACGAAAGATAAATTCATTATGAACGAAATTTTTATGCAGGGTGGTCAGAATAGCAATTTACTTTAGGTGAATAGAAGGGCGGCTGCCAGACTATTGACACACCCTGTATGTACCTATACCAAGGTAGGATCATGAGTAATGCCTGCTGAAATTATTGAATTAATTTTATTCTCAACAATGTATATGTAAGATTCCATACAATTTAATGCACAGCGGAATAACGTCGTGTCCAAATAAAATTTTTTCACTTACTTAACAAATACATCAAACAGAAGATTTATTATATAACTAATGAAATCCTGTGAAGATTTCAGTAAATTCATTCCAACTTTGAAAGTGCTCACTGTATAATAATATCTATTGTATAATTGCCAACGATATTCCTTTGCTTTTTTAATTGGGTAGGTACATTCTGAATGGAAATGTGTACAATGCATTTACATGAAAGCTAATCCGTACTAGACAATTTTTGGTGTACATATGTTCATCATTATTTTGAATTGAATTGAAAATATATATTATGACTAAATGAACTAAATATATTTTATGTGTCGCATTGGACTGTCATTTTGTGCTGCTCCATGTTTGTGTGTAGACATAGGATTTCTGTTTCTGATGAAATTTTTTATACATTTTTTCTGAACTTTCTACTTCGGTGAGTTCAACATCGCCTTGACTCTTCAGTGTTAACTTCATCCGAGTTTATTTAGTTATTATTTCATGGATATTCTTTATATTTATGGAATAAACTGAATAACATTGAAAAAGTACTGGTTTCTTATGTCGTCTTATCAGAATAAATAATTCATATATTAAGATGGATTAGATGAAGAAATAGATAATTTATATACCGACGTTGTACATCCTCAACTACCAAATAATAGTAAAAATGAAACCTTAATGATCGATGCATTATAACATGAACATTGAGTACATACATACAATTAACTAAGACTGATGGAAAAATTTCTTTGGCACATGAGAAGTGATGAGAGTGACGTGAATTAACTACTCACATTACTTAACTACTCATCTCTAATATCAAGTATCTAAAATGGCAGAAGCTGCTAATTCCACATTCCAATTGGTCTGTTGAAGAGCTACTTCACATCGAGCTTTATCCGCCAAACCTAACCTGGAAAAAATATGATAAAACAATGAATATATATATATATATATATATATATAAATATATACATATATATATATACATATATAAAGTATGAAACACCGAACAGAACATAAAATACTAGAGATGGATTTATGCTCTGGACGCACTGGAGAAAACTGCCATCAGATGTTACATTTCAAAGGAATGTTGAACACAAAAGGAACTAGCTATTTGATTTCCGGAATTTTTTTTTCCAGATGAAACAAAACACAAATTACCAATTCAATATTTTTTCGACTTTTTCTCATCAATAAGACAAAATAATAGTCAAACAGTTCAAAATTTGCCGCCATGGCTGGTGACGTCACGATAGAATCTTAAGAGATAATGAAATACTAGAACCATCTTTTTGATCGGATTAACCTAATCCTATGGCAATTTTATTATTTTTTTTATTTTTTTTATTTGTTGGTGCTATTTGAACATAGTATTTACCCAAGTCCACAAAAATTTACAATATATGATATAATAAATATTTGAAAAATATACTAACATGAAATATATATATATATATATATATATATATATATATATATATATACAGGGTGTCCTTAAAAGGTCTTTACAAAAAGCTACCACATATTCTTCAGACCAAAACAATTCGATACAAGCAAACTAACCTCAGTAAAAAGTTGCTTAGTTTGGGCGCTAGACGGCTCTGAAGTTGAAATTTTCAAATCGATTTTGCTTCATAACTTTTGAACGGCTCATGAGATTTTTTTCAAATTTGGTACGTTGGCATAGACTCATCGGGCAATGAAACTCATATCATAATCATAATGAATATCATTCCATGGGCGTAGAACTTGATTTTTTCAGTAAATAAACATCTAAAACTCCTACGCCAATGGAAAAAAATTAGTTTCAATATGAAATCTAAATTATTCAACTCATTCACTACAAAAAAGGTACTCTTGACAAAAGTCGATTCCTCTCATGGTTTCGACAAAATTTCAATTTTAGTGATTTACAGCATAATTAATAATAAAACGATTAACAGATATTTCATAAATATTGTTCAAAATGTTCACCATTTTCACGTATACAAAGATTTATACGACGCAAAAAGTTGAGATGTACTTTTTGCATAGGTTATTTCTATTGAAAATAAGTAGCACTGGTTTTTTTTCTGAAGACTATTATTATCTGCTCGAAAACAGTGATATTCACATTCTTGGTTTCCATAGTTTCATCTGTGTTGATTTGTCGAGTTTTATTGACGTTGATTGTTGATATCGGACTTTTCTGATTTATCATGGCCGTACAATACACCAATGAAGAATACACCGATATGTTATTGGTATTCGGATATTGTCAAGGAAATGGTCGAGAGAGTGTGAGGGTGTATTCGGCAAGGTTTCCAAATCGTCGCGTACCAAGCCACCCAACCTTTGCTGCAGTTGAGAGACGTCTTCGGGAGACCGGTCATTTTGCTCCTAGAACTGGTGATTATGGAAGACAGCGTTATGTAAGGATTCCCGAAGTCGAAGTAGAAATTTTAGACCGTATTGAAGAAAATCCAGAATTGAGTACTAGACGGATAAGTAATGAACTAGAAGTTTCTAGGAATGTCGTTCATGAAGTACTAAGAGAACAATTATTATACCCATACCACAAGACGCCAGTTCAAGATTTATTAATCCATGATTCACAAAGTCGTCTGATGTTTTGTAGGTTCATTAATTTGCAAAGAGAAATGAATCTGAACTTTGGAAAGAATATTTTGTTCACTGATGAAGCCTGTTTCACGAGAAGAGGAATAACTAATTTTCATAATGAACACGTTTATGCAATTGAAAATCCTCATTCCATTAAAATAAACCATTTTCAACACGAATTCAAAATCAACGTTTGGGCTGGAATAATAGGAAATTCTATAATTGGTCCTGTCATACTTCCACAAAGATTAACAGGAGACATGTATTTACAACATCTACGAAATACGTTGCCAAATTTGTTGGAAGATTTACCACTCCAACATCGGGTAGATATGTGGTTTATGCACGATGGAGCTCCACCACATTTTTCGGTGGATGTTAGGAATTTTTTAAACCAACAGTACCCAGACAGATGGATAGGTAGAGGTAATGATGCACCCGTGAATTGGCCACCACGTTCTCCAGACTTAACACCGATGGATTATTTTGTATGGGGTTATCTCAAGTCTACGGTTTACAAGACCCCTGTGAATACTGTAGAACAATTATGGCAACGTATCCAACAGGCGACGAATAATCTTACAGGCGATGAAGAAGTTATGCAAAGAGTACATTTCAACTTTTTGCGTCGTATAAATCTTTGTATACGTGAAAATGGTGAACATTTTGAACAATTTTTATGAAATATCTGTTGATCGTTTTATTATTAATTATGCTCTAAATCACTGAAATTGAAATTTTGTCGAAACCATGAGAGGAATCGACTTTTGTCAAGAGTACCTTTTTTGTAGTGAATGAGTTGAATAATTTAGATTTCATATTGAAACTAATTTTTTTCCATTGGCGTAGGAGTTTTAGATGTTTATTTACTGAAAAAATCAAGTTCTACGCCCATGGAATGATATTCATTATGATTATGATATGAGTTTCATTGCCCGATGAGTCTATGCCAACGTACCAAATTTGAAAAAAATCTCATGAGCCGTTCAAAAGTTATGAAGCAAAATCGATTTGAAAATTTCAACTTCAGAGCCGTCTAGCGCCCAAACTAAGCAACTTTTTACTGAGGTAAGTTTGCTTGTATCGAATTGTTTTGGTCTGAAGAATATGTGGTAGCTTTTTGTAAAGACCTTTTAAGGACACCTTGTATATATATATATGTAGATACGAATTCACAACATTTATATAGTAAAATTAAATGTATATATAGATGGAAAGGTGGATATCATATATCACTGTTGTTTATAAAATCAGTAATGAAGGCGTTGTTTCGAAGGCATTGTTTGACCTTATGTTTGAATTGATTTTCATTCAATAATTTTATTTTGTTTGGGAGGGCATCGTACAGGATGATTCCTTAATATCCAGTTCCGTTTCGAGTTTTAGTTAGTCTGTGGTAGTTCATTTCAAGATTGTTTCTGGTCCTAGTAGAATAAGAGTGAATCTGGTCTCTAGTAATGTAATTTCCAAAGTTCCTTTTTTCATAAACTAGACATTCATGAATATATGTACAAGGGACTGTTAAGATTTTGTGCCTTACGAACATATCTTTATAGTCGTAATATTGGATTAATGTTAGAAGACCCAGTAATTCACACTTTACATTTCCTGGATAGATACATACTTGCACAGTTTTTCAATTTTGAGAGTTTTGACGGCCATGGCCACATCCCATCCACACGATTGCAACTTAGAAAGGCAGTGATCTACATCTGCATCAGGTACACATTCTCTCACTTGGCTTATTTTATTGCTACGGTATTCTGCCGTCATCAGTCTCTCTGCGTCCGCTGTGAGCTGAAAATGACATTACTATGAAAACAGTACACGTACATTCGTATGTACACGAAACACAGACACACGGCGAACTTTTCTAACGGACTCACGAAAACATTCGATTTTGATCCTTCTTGCGACGTAGAAACTTGCATACAGACACTAATAATCGACAATTGATCAGGAAAATGATTAGCAAATTATTTCGAATGAATCTACAGGTCATCGTCTCGAGATACAATAAACTGTAAACAACTGTTGCCTGCTCTAATCGTTCTGAAGGTTTTCTATTTGAAAATTGTGTACACATCCGAAAATTTACAAAATAAAAAAGAATGATTATTGGATGTGAAGAAACTAATTGACTTCATTAGATTTCCGAGGTGAATTCTTACCGATTGCGTAGTCACATTTCCATTTATTTTGATGCTTATCGATGCTTATCGATAGATATATTGACTGTACTGTGATAATAATTTCTCAGTAATGAAAAACTCAATAGATCATGATAACCTAATATGTGATTTTTGTTGTGAGTTCATTAACATATGTGTGAATTTATTGAATCCACAATGTAATCTTCTACGACTTGAACAGTTCAACATTATGGTATTTGATAATTTTTTTGTATTTGCATTTTATATAGTGATCCAAGTCTAAAGATTATATGAAATGATCTACTTTGTTTTCTACTTTATGTTAGTATGCAAAAATTATTAAATTATCTATCTTGTGGATACGATTTATGTACGCTCACCTGGCCCTGCTGCAATTTTCTCTGTATCTGTTGCATACTGAGCGGCTGCAGCCCAGGCGGTTTATTCGGAGCAGGCCTGTGTGGCCTTAACGCGTCCTCCTCTGGTACCTGACTGTACAAATTCTCTGGAACCTCGTGGTACAACCTCTGTTCGCCAACTTCGGCGTACAGTCGCGTACAATCGTAACCGTGAGCAGACGATTGGCTGTCATATGCGGCAGTTTGGTTGCCGTAAGTGACTAGTTGGTTGACGTGAGTGGACGATCGGCTATCGTACGTGGCAGTTTTGTTGCTGTAAGTGTTGTTCATCTGTACGGCGGTATTGTACATACTGTTTGGGTCGTTGTTATACGTCGAGGTAGTCGTGGAAGAATGGAATGTATTTCTGTAGACAGACCGTTGTGGAAGTGGAGTATTGTAAATGTTCTCGGTAGTACCTGGAGGAAATATAAACTTAGAACATCCTTGAAGATATGAATTGATCACAAACAGATCAACATACAAGGTAGTATTTATTTTTTTTCTACTAGTGCTGTATCTTATGGCTTTGGAGGATGACAATATGCATTATGAGTACATAAAGAAATAAAAACTATAAAGGGTGCCCCTTCGGGAACTGCAACGATCGGTAAAAGGAAACCTATAGATACGCCAAATAGGTTCGAGAGTGTGACTTGAGTGTGACGAGAGTGAATATCAGCTTGTATAGTATCCTATTTTTGAATTCTATACCCAAGAATAACCATATCCAGAATATTTCAATTCTGAAGTTTAAAATTACGTATGCCGACCAAAAAATAATAAATTCTTCTTCCAACTGACTAGAATTCTGATCATTATTAAAATAGATTTTCAACAAGAAATTAATCGATGAACTAAAAACTACTGGAAGGCCACTCTATCATTTAAATATTGGCTACATCGTGACTATCTATTTCGAATACTTACCAACTAAATTGCAATTGATTGCTGTATCGTAATTTGAACTTCCCCCATACATGGAGCTGGAGGAAGAGTAGACTGGATCGTATCTCCTGTTGCTCTTGAACTGGCCAAATTCGCAATTGACTACATAGGTTTCGTTCTTATTCTGCTGGCAAACGGCGTCTTCTTGTTGTTTGTTGTTCGGCTTCAGATTACCGTTACTTGTAGACTCGCACCACATTTTGTTTATAATGGCCTTAGTGTCATTTTTTGAACAAGTATCTGAAGTTTTCGCGTATAAATCACCCACGTTGGAATAAGCATCTGAGGAAAAATACCAACATATTGAAAAGAGAAGCAATGAGACGTTGAATTCCTAGGGTATTTGTTATGTTCTTGACTAATACAGATTAATAAATGAAAAACTAATATTTTATCTGGGAATAGAAACCATTTCTTTGAATTATTTGATGAATCACTGAATTCTATATATTCCAGCGACATATATTCGTAACTGCATTGAAACCAGAATTGTTTTACAAAAATTATTCAGAAGCTGCAGGTGTTCAAAGAAGACAACATATATAAAAGACATACAATTGTACAATTTCTATGGAATGAAACAGCACTAGTATAAAGTTTACTAACCGTTTTGAACCTTTGGCAATGTCACTGCTCCAGCCACATCGACATTTTTCTTGGCAGACTTGACTTGCTGTGGAGGGGGATCCAAAATAGGCACCTCGTTCTCCTTGCCTTTGTCTTTCTCTTTCCCTAACAAGTATTTCTCCAAATCGGCCAAAAACTTTCCGTCGATATTTTTCGAAGGAGAATCATCGAGTTTAACGAGCGATATTCCGTTCTCTAAACTATTAACAGGGGACTTCACCGGGGACGCAATGTCTTTTTGCGCAGCTGTGACATTCTTAGACACAGCAATCGTTTTCTCTGAAGTTTTGTAGTATTGATTCGAGCCCCTATTGGATATATCGCCTTGTACGTAGCCGGCAGTGTTGTTTTTTTGGGGACTGGTGACAATTTTTTGATTTTGCAGTTTGATTGGACTGGGAGGATTGAGACTTTGTGGTTTTTGGGGGAAACTGTATGGTGGCGGGGGTTTGTTCATGAATGTTGTGTCAAAGGGGTCGCTCCCTTGCGGATCCTGAGAAAAAGCTGAGGAATTGCAGTAGGACGGCGGAGCATGATAAGGTGGCGGTCCTGCCTCTTGAGATTCATTTGATTTCCAAAATTCATGCTCTGAAAGAAAACACTTTTGATTCTATATTATCAAGGTAATATATGTTCTGAAATTTGGTGCTGAACTTTTCTTACTCTATGAGTTGCAATTATTGATGATAGATAAAAGTGGAGAGACTTTTTTTTGCCTATAATATTTTTATAATTTCGAGCAGGAACTATTGAAATACGAAGTGTTTCATACTTTATACCCACTTTGATAGGACGATTGTTCAGAATAACTCCTCATTGGCTTCAGTACTAGAATTTCGAATGTTGTCATTTCCGGTTAAACCAGAAGTTATCAGATATTTTCAATGATTATGCCACCTCAGATTACTGTCAATTATTATGTATTATATGATACAATCAGTTTCATGAATGATTTCAAAATCAGACTTCTTTCTTTTTCTGTGAACTTTTTGTCAGAATTCAGATTTCTCTTTGATTTGAGACTGAAATAAGTTTTTGGAAAGGAATGTTTCCTTCAAATGAATGTCTTGAGTTTGCAGGTGAATGTTTGTATATTCCAATAGTCAGAATAATAATGTTTTGTGTTATATCTGACTGTTTGTATGAATCAGATTATAAATGGGTCAATATTTATTCATTGAGATTAGGAATTGGAATTTAGAAGTAATGGGATAAAAATTTCGGAGTTAGCTCACTAGAAATGTAACAAAGAATCTAGAAAACTAATATTCGTACCTTCTTGTGGCACATCTATTGGTTCGTCGAGCAGATTAACCGTCCCATATCCAGGTCTACCAGGGATGTCTTTGATTCGCATAACGGGAACATCTTCGGGTGATATGTCAACAAGCACCTCTTCCTTGGTACCATCAACTTGAGGCTGAGGAGGCCTCTGGGGCTTCGTCGATTTGAAGCTGTGTTGGTTTGTCAATTTTTTATATCTAAACTGTTTATCTGTCGATCTTCTTAGAGAGCTATTCACTATGGAAAAATAGAAGTTTGTATAAGAGTGTGAATGATGTCCATACCGCACGAAGACGGTTTGATCACGACCCAGTACTCAATCGTTCTAGAGCGATATAAACAATCTGCTACTTACAGACAAATCAACTTCTTCATTTCAAATGTGATGGTGTGTCTTGCGATTGTGATGAATCACAGGATTTTATTACATGAATCATTTTCAACAGGTATCAGAGGAAACATTTCAAGTTTGGTTTGAATGTGTGAATAATACTTGTAACTCCCAAATGCATATAACTGGTGGTGTAACAATGATCAATTTTAGGACCAGTTCTACTTTTATTCATATTATTTCAAAATCTACCTCAAACTGGAAGGAGAACTGAAATTATTCGAAGATAATATGACCATAATTCATCCCTCAAAAGATGCAAACAAAGTTATAATTGATGTAAAAAAACTGACTGGATTACATCAACTCTTCATATATGTACATTGATAGAAGAACATTACATAGGTATGTTGAATAAATCATCACTATTTTTTGGCAATGAATCCATTGTATATTGATGAACAACTATTTTGGACTCAACATATGTATAGATCACTTGAGGAAACACTCGATTCTATCATAGGCTTCCTATTTAAAATTCGGAATTTTCTTTTCAGAAGCATTTATTTCCGTGTTATTTGAAATATGAAATACATGATATCTATTGAGGGGAATTACATTCCAAAATGGAACAATGAAGTGCAATTTTGAATTGAATTTCTTGGAACCAACTGTCAGTCTAATATATACTCCTAAGGATTTACTGAATGTAATTTCATTTTATTAATTTTAGATCTGTTTTGTCATTCATATTGCCAGGATGACAATTCATTGATTGCTCATCCATACCATTGAATCATTGAAACACAGTCAATATTCAAAATCATTGATTTGTTTTCTTTATTTTTTGAAATTGGATGACAAATGGCGCATTTATAGCTTGCGTCAGTCAGTCGTAAGTCAGTCTGTATGAGCAGCTGTCTGTATAAATAATATTTATAAATTCGATTTTATCTTACGGCTTAACGAAGACGTTTTCCTTCTATCACAGAGTTGTGGTGATGGTTTTGGCTGTCTTCGAATTCCCAAAAGATCAGGGGGATCCATGGGATTTTTCAGGTACATTTCGTCAATATATGAAGGACTTCCCCAGGATTCGCCAAAAGCCGAGCCATGTCCAGTATGAATAAATGAGTTCTGTAGCGGTTTACTGGAAAAACAGACATGAAATTAACTCATTGTAATTGAGTAATTTTTTCATCCATTTATATAACTCCGGAACTGCGCCGATTGATATATTATGGAATATAAGTAAGGCAGAATTCGGAAATTTGGTGGTATACTAACTTCCGTCAACCTCACAGTATTGTAAAACCTTCGATGACCTGATCGACTTTGTCAGATTTATTTGATTATTTCCGACAATTGTCATGTGATCAGCTGATCGATGCGAATTGTTTAATTTTCAAACAATAATCAGAATTTCGTTCTTTTTATAAACATATTAGCGAATTTACTGTTGAATTATTGCTAATTAAATTCAAAATGCCGAAAGCATTATCTGAGGTTGCCCAGAGTAGCTTCACGACTATTCTCTACATCGTTCTCAAGCTCCATTCAACAAACAAACTTCATCTGTGAACGATGATTGATTACCTAATATCGTCCGATTGTTTGGGTCGCATGGGATCCACCAAGCACCTCGGCACCATCCCGATGTCGAACGTCCTTTGACTCTGCCCCTTCCACCAGTACAATTCTGGGCTGCCGTCTATGATCGCGATTTCATCCCCTTCGAACACCTCGAGCTTGTCGGGATCGTCTTGCTTCCCCAAAGCCTTCATCACGGGCGTGACGTTCTTGCGGAAGAAGTCCTTCAGGGAGGCGAACGTCGGCCGATCTTCCGGTTTCTTGGCCCAACATTGCAACAGGATGGTGTAGATCGAGGGCGGACAGGCATCGGGTGGGGCGAGCCGTTCGTTTTCTTTCTCGATTCTACGGAGAATTTCAGATCCTGGAATGGGAATTTTCCTAAATCTACGGGCGGTGATGGTGGCATTTCGCTCAATTTTCTGAAGGCGAGATGTCCTAAAATTGATATGTATTTTCAATGGCGGCTGGTCAGGATCGGCAGTGCCGACCCAAATACTCCCGAAATTTCATTATCAATAATTTTAATTATTATTATTGTTTTTAGAATGATCGCCATGTCTACCATCTATTGGTATTCAACTAAGAACTTAATTAACAAAGCCACAATACGAACACAGGCCTACAAAGAGCACACATATTCTATGTAGTCTGTCGGCCTAACGGTCGCTTGCGTCCTATTAGATCAGTATTAATCACGCATTTGGCGTATGGACTGTATTGCTATACACTATACAGAATACCAGAAAGCGGCAGGCCGTGTACGTAATTCCATGCAGCTTATCTAGTAAGAATGCACAATTACATCAAATTAAAATCAAATGTTTTTGTTTTCAGTTGTCCGTAAAGCATGAATCGTGAAAAATATTCTGATATTTAATATATATGGTGAAGTCTAGAAAGGATAAAATGAATCAACAAATCAGGTTGCTATTCTGAATTTTCAACGGCTTTGAAAGTGTAAGTAATGCCCAAGAAATGTTTAGATCGATGAAAGAAGATTTCGCCCAGAATACAAAAACGTGTTGTGCATTATTTGTAGAAAGCACAATTACTATGTACAATGATGACAGTTCATAAGATCTATTTCCTATTATTTTGCAAGGACTACACTTGATTTTTCAACAGTATTATTATTGGATTCTATAAAATTAGCTGAAAATAAGAGATGAAATATGTTCATTGCTCAGTAATAGAAATCATTCAAATACATCATGACGTATTTCAAGAAACGTCAGATGTCAGTGTGTAGGCACTCCTCAGTAACATACCTATCAGTCCCATCCAAGGGTCTTCTCCGAAAGTGAACATTTCCCATACAGTGACTCCGAACATCCATGTGTCAGAGGCATGACTGAACTGTCTATACCTTAGAGATTCTGGAGCACACCAGGGAAATGGGACCTTTTTGTGCTCCGTCATAACATAACAATCTTCTTCTTGCGGCAGAGCGCGCATCAATCCAAAATCACCAATTTTTATCTAGAAAATCATGAGACCTTATGAAATACATATGGATCGATCATGAATCATGGAATGGAACAATAGGCAAGATTTTTTTTCATTATAATTCAATTTTATGTAGGTAATAGATGGGATAGATGCAGAGGCAGAAAGATGCCTTCTTTTTCTCCGTTCCGAGAAAACGGAATTTGTGAATTGCATTATTTCTTGAGTAGTACCCAGAATTATATAAAAATATTCCAAGCTGAGGAAAATTCATAAAACATTTGACATCACTGAGAGAATCAACATTCTAATTGAAAGTGAAATATTCAAAAGTAATATTTTAAATGTGCACGATTGTGATGATCACAGTAATGATATTGACATTAGGCTCTTTTATAGAACTGACACTGAACACCCTAAGATAATAATTGTCTATTGGAGAAATGGAAATAGTAGATACACTCATAACATTAAAACTCAATTTTCTCAAAACTGTGTCTTTCAAATATCATCAATTATACTGGGGGTGATTCTCTTGATTCCATGATAGCTGGCGACAATGGACAGTAGGTGAAACTTGGAATAATAATGCCAATAATTCGAACATTTATGGTTGTAAGGAAAATAGTGTACAGAACTCAAAGGAAAGTGCATTGCTCGCACTTATTATGTCTCCTCAATCACTTCTACATGACTCATTCTAAACATCTACTCATGCGAAAAATGTCACTTGCCACACTTACCATGTAATATACTATTCTTGTTTCATACTGAATTCAATTGTTTGATTATATTAGGGAACACTTTGGAAAATCCATAAATATACTAATAACCACCATCATAATATTTTGTTGCAAGAATCTCACCTTGTCCACAGCTGACAACAAAACATTCCTGCATGCCAAATCTCTGTGTAAAAATCTTTTGCTTTCCAAATAAGCCATTCCATTAGCTACTTGTGTCGCATATTCACAAAGCATTGGCACTGGAGTGTGCTGGCACTGTTTTCTCAAAAAATCTAACAAAGACCCAAGAGGAGCTAACTCAGTCACCATCATCATTGGCTGGGAAAGGACAACTCCATATAATCTTGAAAAAACAATAGAAACTGAAATCATCATAAACATTCCTTTCTTCACCACTATATTTTTAGGATTACAAAAATAAGGAAGGTGCATCAAAGGAAATTTACTATTAAATGATATTCTTCTATATGATTGTCAATAGATTATGTCTGATAGTCATGAAAATCTGTCTTGATGCCAGATTGCCAGAGTTCATTAATTAATTGAATTTTTCAATCCTTTCAATAAAAAAATTTCAACACATACATGAGTCCACATATTTGGATTGAGAAGACAAGTTGATTACCTGATCAAATACTGATGACTGAGAACATGCATTGCTTGAACCTCTTTTATGAAATCTTCAAAAACACCTGGTTGACTTAGAGCATCTGCTTTCAATACTTTGACAGCAACAAGGATTGATTTTCCTGCAGGACTTATCCATTCTCCTGTATTGAAACATATAATATTACACAGAGTTCAGCTGATTCAGACAATATAGAAATCTAGGGATACTACTTATATTAGATCCAATAGCATAAATTGTGGAGATGAATAACAACAATTCTAAATGAACCTAGTGAAGAAATGGGACATATATGAGAGCCACAGGGTCGGTAATTCAGTTTGAGATTGAATGGTTCAAAGTGAGTTTGTAACAATAGGAATAAAAATGTGTTGTGTTATAGTATGATATCAATCAATGAGCAATTTTAGTTATGACATGACTGAAATTGTAACATATATTCTCAAGCTTATGGCATGCTGAATAGCTACTTGTGAAACAGGTTGTGAAATTTTGCAATAGCCTCTTGATATTGGGGCATATATGTTAAAACTACTCATTTCATGATGCCAAATGTACATTATCTGAACAAGCATAAATTCAATAATGATCATATTATTATCAGTGAGTATTCTTTTGGTCATTCTTCACTTACCTCTTCTCACAACTCCAAAGCTACCGTCTCCCAATTTGACAGATAAATTTATATTATTCTCCTGTATGAGACATGATGTGAAGTCACTTATGGCAATACTCTCAACTTCAGATTTTTTACTAGTGGCCCCTTTACTATTAACTGGTATTAACTTGTTGATTAAGTTGCGTTTCTTCTGTTGTGCTCGTTTTTTCTTTATTGCTTCCAGTAGTCTTCTAGCTCCTAGGATAATGATTACAGAATAGAGCTATCAAATTATTGTGAATATTTACCTGGTCTACTTATCCCAATATTCTCCAAATCTTCTGGTTTTACGAAGTCAAAATGCTCTAGTCTCGTGATTTGAAGATCATCACGAATTGGTACTAAGAACTGACTCAGTTGTACTTCAGATAACAAGTACCCTAGCCATTCTATTCCCTCTTCAGACATTATGCACTGATATCAACAAAAATAATGGTTCAAGTTGATACGTACTACTTCACACTCTCTGCATAGACCCAAAAACGAATCAATTATGTTTGGAAGTACATCACTGTAGACAACGAGGGATGATTATTTTATTCATACACCTACAAATGTATAGAATCACAAGTAATGTACTTTTGTGAACAAATCACTGTATTATCTGCAGCACAGATTATCTAGTCTGCAGGAAACACACAATAGATAAATGAGTTACGCCTTTGATTCAAGGTGATGGACATTCGTTTCTAAATTACGGCAACTAAAGGCGTCCTGGATACCTGCTTCATTACAAAGGAAGGTAGGATTCCACGACAGTGAACATTTGAAGTTTGATGATAAAAATATTTGTAAAATATTCAAAAGTGAATAACACAATCTAACCAAAACACAATAAGTTGACAGTTGATGAAAGAAAAAGGACTAGAACTGTCAATGTAAATGTGTCAAATGTAAAGTGATGTCAGTTTTGTCTTTAAAACCGTGCGTGCTGCCAACTTTCTAATAAATCAGTGAAGACAGGGCCGTAATCCAGTTAAATAGCTGAATCAGGGCGAAAAAATGACAAGAATTTGCCTTATTTTTGATATTGCAGCACGTTATGATTTCCTGAGATCATTTTCCCTCCGTTTTTGCACTGGACATATGTAAGCTATATAACTACATAAGATCAATGCTGATCGATTTCACGTATGATTTTACATACGAAATCGAAATATACGACACGACGAAGGGCTGTCCCAAAAAGCAATCTGCTTGGTGCTCGTAGAAGTAGGTATCTAAAGCACTTTTGTGTATTTGAGCATCACTGCGATCCCGAGCACTATTTTGAAACAGTGCTTTCATATTATATAATAGAGAGGGTATATATCACTATATAGTAATCCTAAAAAAGTGCTCTTGAGCCTGCTGCGCACCGCAGCACTGTTTAGGATCCTCAATCTTGAAGCCATTATCCATACCCAACATGAGTATGAATCGCGGGTGTTGAAACATCAAACCATTCAGCTAATCTTTCTAATCTCGTTCTTTACATTTTCTTTACTCAACTAATTCAGTTTACTTTTACGTTGAAGAAGTTATATTGTATGGCAAACAATTTTCAGTCATCAATCATCTATAGGTGAGATCTGAACAGTGGTCAGTGTATTTTATTCACCTCAAAAACGTTTCTTGTGTATCTAAATGACATTGTTCCTTATAGCAAATCTATTGAAAAAGTAGCTTATGTGTCTGTATGATTCTTTTGAAAAATATAGTTAGTTCTTGGTGCTCTCGTTAGGTTGCTCACTAGCCATGTCCAGCTACTGTACTGTTCCTATGAAGTCTTCAATATCCATGCTTGGTACCACCACCAATCATGCTTCACCCAGCTTGGCATTCAGTTTCTTGCAAAGATGTACTTCACACCCCAGCATATTTTCACGATCAACAAAGCGCAAACACTCGACTTGTTCTGAAATACTGTTCACACATGTTTTGAGTCCCAAACATACGTAGAAGGTTTTATTGAGAAGAGAGCTTTTCGTCTAGTCGGTGATACTGCACTCACACGTTCATCAACCGTCCTAGAATATCATAGAAGGGTGGGCTTATAGATATATCCAACGGAAATATCGTCTATTATGCTATTCTAGGTAGACGAAAACTAGGTAAGCTCAGACTGTCCTTTCGTGTTATAAAGCGATAAAAAAATTGAATATCAACTTCCAGCTGCTGAGGGACTGTGGTATAGTTGATAAGGGTTAATATATGATGCATTTTAGATCTCCTGTGAGATACAATAGCTACTGATACTATTCAAAAAGCCACCTCGTATGCATTCGATAAATTTTCGCGTTGATGAAAACTGATCCCTCGAAACTCTGAACAGTGGTAAGTAAATTCCGGTCGTATCTTTGGATAGAGTAATCCATACATAAAAGTCATAGGTGGATTCGAGAGTGATTCATTGGCGGTTTCTGTCAGCAGAAGTGAACTTTTGATCCGATTCAAAGCGGTTGTTATAAATAACGGTTATCCTGTTGACTATTTGACGAATGATATGCACGAATGGACACACCGATTGAACAGCAGGATTAAAAGTGACTTTCAATGATGGACGGATTAGAAATTGCGCGGGTACGCTGAAGATTTATTGGGGAGTGATGAACACCATTTTTTTCGATTGACAAGCGACTCCTGTAACTGGAATCATTATGGGTGGCGCAGATTTTTATATCTCATCAATTTCGAGAGGTGATAGAGACTCATAAAACATGCCTCAAAGGAATACATCATAACGTTGAAACAGGGCTTATTTAATATCTGAAGAAATATACCAAACACTACAGGATCAAAAAATTCTGTAGTCTTTGGAAATACTTAAACAAGTGATTCTATGAAACACCAGTGGATTCAAGTTTCACTGAGTTCATTTTCTATTGAATTAATACAGAGTTTCTGACCTTGGGATCCCGGGGAGGGATTTCCCAAGAATTGTCCCGTTCCCGGAAACAAAACAGTAGGGATTTCCCGGACACGCGATATATTGGAAGTAAGTTTGTAAAATATCGAATTTTGCGTTCTCATCACGTAAATCCAATGAAACAATCCTACGTTAGTATCGAATTCAATGCAAATATCTGTTTTGTTATCGTGTGCCCTGATTGAAATGGCTTTTGAAGATGAGTGTTTTTATTTTCTATTTTGTTTTGTGTTTTGGTATCTTATATTCTATTTGTTTTCATGATTAGGATTCAAAAACGGACCTAAGATTATAGTGTTCAGGACGGTAGATACAGGGGTGGATCGAGGTCATAGGTCAAGGCCATGGGACCTTGGCTCGGGTGATTGCTAGGCTCTTCTGCAAATTTGCGATGTATGTACCCAATGTAGTTATTTCAGAGAGATTTATGTCATTTCGTTATCGTGATTCGTTATTTATTTCCTGTAGCTAGTGCGTTGTTGTGTGCCTTTTCAATCATAAATCAAACAATTGTTTGTATTTTTCGACGAAAGGAAACATTCATTGTCAGAGCCAATGGATGTTTTTGATGGGTCAAAAATGGATAAATATGAATGAATATAGGTTATATACATTAATTTTATTGATTGAGAAGTCATGACAATACTTTTCATTCGATTACAAATATCCAGAAAATACTAAAAACAAGAAATTGACATACTTGATGAAAGTATGAAGTATATGTTGGATAAAAGGTAAAACACAAAACAGTTTTAAAATTCCACAAAGTTAAAAAGTATCAATTATAGACTGTCACAATAGTAAAAATATCATTTCAACACAATGAGCTAGCAGAAATGGTAAGATATTTTGGCATGCCAAGTTATGAATAGAGGGTCGAAATATTGTCACCGTTATATTATCGTTGATTTTGAATTTTTTGAAGCACACAGTTCCGAAACCAGATATCACTTCGTCTTTAATTTTTTTAAAAGTCATTAGCATTGTCATCTCTCAGTGGGGGTGAAATATTCATTTCTTGTCATGATAATCAAAAATAACCCTCAACATTTTGAAGAATATCAATAATGCCATTTCAGTACGCATATAATGTACTTCTTCCCTATTTGTCGCTCAATTCATTACAAATATTCCATCAGCGGCGTCTATTAACGAAGATGAAATTTCTTTCTGGGGAGTATCATACAGGGTATTTATTGAGGCGAAATTCTTCTCGAAAAGAATGGACTCTTATTACAGTTCGAATAAATGTACCATTTTCGAAAGAATTACGTTTGGGACTGTTATATCATAAATCATACAATATATTTTCAAATATTTTCATTGATAGTACATTCATATTCTCATTCTTCTAATCAAAATGGACATAATTCGAAATATATACCCAAAAGAGATTTCTTTGAAATATATTTGGAATAAGCCAAGATGAAATAAGAAATTCGAATTGATATTCTTGTGTACTTATAATCGAAAATGAAAATAGTCGAAATATTTCAACTTGTTTTGATAGGGTCAGATAGGAAAGAAATAATATAAGAAATTGTAGTTGGATGCACTCAAAATCAGTTCGTTCCGAATTATAACAAGAACACATTTTCTTCCGAAAGACAATTTTCTGAAATCAAATATTGTACCAACAACCGACATTCCCCACCTTCAACACACCCTGTTAGGTACACCCCTGAGAAAGAGACATTGTTATAACTGTTTTTATACTGAACTGAGTTTTGCGATATTATTTTCATTATCTTCCAGCTTAGAAGATGTTGTTCAAATAATGCATGCCACTCGTATTTTTAGAAGCCAATAAATATGGTTCACTGTTCTCTCCAAGAATCTTGCAGGAATGGAAATTGCTTCCATGTGAAATCGATGTTGTAGGTACTCCTGACGATTTTTTCAAACCATAGTGTTATGTTATCCCGGAATCGTCAAACGGATCAGCTGCAATGTAAAAAACAAAACAATCAATGATGAATATCACATCGATTCATGGAATACACAATCATTATTCCTGCCAATTCCTAAGAGTACATTCTTGTTGAATGTTCGTTGTGTAGATGTATATATGCACTCTAACCTACGTCACAAATTGAAAGGTTTACTCATCTGTTGAATACGTAATCGTAAATATTGCAATCAAATTAAATTTCATGAAATACTTTGCATATGAACATTTACTCGCCTAAAATTACACCTGACCTTGATTCTCCAGTTTCCGGTCAAATGATAACAATTATGAAATTCCACAAGATGGTTACAATTATAGTACCTTGAGATGAAGTAGGCAGTCCAATTCGCGCATTTCCAGATTCACAAGTATACAGATACCCATTTCAAGTAGTTTTTTCAAATAAATACATAGTTGCAATAGAATAATAATTTAGGAAAAAAAAAACAATACATCTACTGCTGAGTGTGACATCAAACCATGGGACCAGCAAAATTGTCTGGTCAATGACTTATAAATTTTGAGGCATTCGTTCCATTTTTTTTTAACATCAAAAGTTCATGAGACATTGCAAGGCCTGATCGTCGTGGGACAGTTTGACATTACTTAGATTAGACTGACCCGAAATCCTGACATGAAAACATCATGAATGAAACAATTTTGGAGGATATGAATAAAAACATCACTTCTGTGGATTCCTGATAATTACCATGATTTCATGTAGTATTTATATGCTGATCCGTATTTCTTCAATCATCTCAATTTCTTCCACTATCTCAACTGCTTCAGATGGTTGGGCTGGAACATAAAAACAAAATAATTCAGAATGATTATAGATATTCGAGGACAAAAATTTTCAAAAGTAACCATTCTTCAATCGAAAAAAGAAATTATTTATTTTGTACTGATATTTATACAATCCAAAAATCCATAGTGGAACAAGATAATTCTATGTTATATTTTTCAAAAAATGTCTGGAATCAGTCCATTGTCTGATAACTCAATTGACAATTGATATCTTATGGATGTCCAGGTTGGTGGCAAAGGACATCCTCTAGAAGTCCATGGGATATCTTAATGGATTGGACATTGGACCTCCATCGGATGTCATTGTGTTGTATCAACAAATCATTTTTACAAGCTTTTTTGTTTTTATGAACATATGTCCGCAAATGAGCCGCTTGAGCTTTCGAGTAAGATAATTGAATGGTACTCATTATACTGCGCAATAATTAAAACACTGTTCACTTCTTAATTTCGTTCTATTGAAAAATACATTATGGTTTACAAAAATTGTTGTCAATGACACCCGACGATGCAATCTTTGCATTGAAGTGCCTGGTCAACATTTCGAACAATAATTTTGAACCATAATTCATTTGTTGATAAAGCAAAGTAAGTAAGTAAACAGTGATTTGAATACTGTGCAGTATGATGAGTACCGAACAGTTTTTTTGCTCCACAGCGCAAACAGCTCATTAGCTTGCCAACTATCGTGTAACATCAAAAAATAATGTTGCATCAATGCAAATTTCAGTCTTTGGCTGAATTCGACGTGGGTATGTTTGATATCACAGTTATATCATAATAACATTGACTGATTGATAACATTGATTGATTCATCATTATAAATTATATATATTATGAAAGATTTCCTGAATTCATTAAAATTAACGAAAAAGTGACAGATTAACCTCATTTTGGATATGTGAGGAAACGTTCTGTACTTCAATGGTCCAAACAGGATTTTCTATGGAAGTCCAAAAGAACGCTGATCAAAACCTTATTCAATGTTGCATTTCTTTTTCAGTAATATAGGTACACGTTGCGTTAGTTATGAATTCGAACTACTTCTGCCATTTTGATTCACTTATGGATATTTCGACATGTATTGGATTCTATTCGGATGTCCACAGGATATCCGGTGTTGTACGCGCGGGCGGTAGGGAATAGAAGCAGCATCCTCCGGAGGAACATACAGGGTGAGTCAAAAATGTGTACCGAGCTTTCTGGGGGTGATAGAACATTGAAAAATAAGTGTAGTTTGATGATTAAACTCATGGCCCAAAATGCATATTAAGGGAGATATATCCTTCCAAAGTTGATAAAATTAAAATAATTTCTCCGCATAACTTCTGAACGATGAAAGCCACCCGATTGAAATTTTGTGCATGAATGTATGTTGTCAAAATACATCTTTTCGTCACACTTCCACATTTCTGATATTGTGCTTGGCGAGTGCTTCGGAAATGCAAATGCTGCTGAAATATCGTTGTACCGATGAATCTCGCGATGAATAAAATCAATCTGCTGATATCATGTAACTACAAAAACTCAAATATCTCACGAACGGCTCAATTTTTTGTATTTGAATAAGAGTACCTTTTTCATGTATTTTCTTCGCTCCATCAAATGCTCCTGTTTTTTCACTGAAAATAATACAGGGAAAAAAGTTTTCTACATAAAATCATGACTCACCCTCTGAAAACACCCTTTATAACAATATCAGAAATGTGGAAGTGTGACGAAAAGATGTATTTTGACAACATACATTCATGTACGAAATTTCAATCGGGTGGCTTTCATCGTTCAGAAGTTATGCGGAGAAATTATTTTAATTTTATCAACTTTGGAAGGATATATCTCCCTTTTGGGCCATGAGTTTAATCATCAAACTACACTTATTTTCCAATGTTCTATCACCCCCAGAAAGCTCGGTACACATTTTTGACTCACCCTGTATATGATATATTTGTGGTTGATCCACTATGAAGTCTGATGCGCGCTCTTTATAACTTACGCCCCAACGCATTAGCAAAGTCCGAGGCACTCATCGGTTCTTCTTCAGCTTCAGCACCTTCAGGAGGCGTGGGCTCGTCATCCGGTGGGGGGATTATGATTATCTCTGGAACTTCCATAGAAGCCGTCCTCGATGGTGGATTCCAACAGCAGGGGCGAAGAGCCTGGAAATTGAGCGGGTGAGGCCTGAATAGGTCTATTTCATCGGAAAATGGAAACTGTTGGGGCGAAGCTTCGGTGCTGGTGTCGCGTCGCCTCGCAGCACGGGTTTGCCCTACCGCGATGTGGCCGATCATGGGGTTCACGATCAATTCCAAATCTTTAACGCGTTCTGGGAGTTTGACGACAAACTGGAAATCACAAAACATTTATTCAGTGCAAAATTTTCTATATTTCTCAAGGAAATAATAAAATTTGTGAACTTTACGACCTGTATATTGTCAAATTTCAATGTGATTATGGTCGACAGAGAAGTTTACATACATCAACGATGTGCAGTCACTGATATAGCATTTTGTTTCGCCAAAAACGCTAACGGCATTTTCCGCTATAATGACCTTGAGGTTATGAAACTCCGACATTTTTTCAGATTTCTGTACGAATAGTTGATGTTTTGAGATTGTGATTGCATAGTTCAATCATTAATTGAGAAGTAATCTGAATTACTACTTCTGAATCTACGTTTTCATAACACTGATTGTGCAATTATCGATAATACTGATGTTGTTGTCACTTTTGTGCCGCCATCTAACAACTTACATATGAATGATTTTCCGCTATAATGAATAAAATGATTTTGACAAGTTGGCTGTACGTTAGAGTTTTGATTGAAAAAATTGGATAGGCAAATATACAACTACCCCAAGAAAGGCCACTTCGTGATCACTGCGTGAACCTTGTAAAAAAATATTTTTGATACTGCGGTGTTGATGCTAATATTAAAAACCAGTAGCAACTTTGATATTTCGAATGGAACATCCTGTATATACTATTATTATTAGAATCTTTATCAGTTTTCCTCTTCGAAAATCATCAAAATCATCTTTGAGTTCAGAAATACTATGGTATCGAAAATTGGTTTGGTGTCAGGTGGTACTGAAGGGCTTTCAACCATCAGAACTGATCTCAGCTACGTCATTACAGGCTGGTCAAAAAAACTGGTTATTTAATTTTTCTACATTTTTTGAAATTTTATCTCCCCTTCATTGTTGTGGACATTCAGCACAAGAAAATTTGTTACCAACGTCCACAAAATCAGAAGATAACTGCTTTCGATATTTCCCTGTACTTATCTTTAACCGTTTTCAAAATGGATATGAATTATTTGTTTCTCTCTAAATCATGATCACCAACTCTCCAGGAAAACCCAAAGGAACAGCCAAAGCTTGGAGAAACTGAAATTGTTGATTTTCTATAGGAATTGCCAGTTAGGAAATAGCTCTTTATTCTGTGCTGCTAAAGACCGCCTCTAGTTACTTTCAATAGATGGCGTTCGTGGCAAAGTTTTGCGAACTGGTCTTCACTGATTTACCCACGAATTATTGTCACAGCAATATGTTACCACAGAACAGCCCTCTATGCTGTGCTCTCTGCTGAAGCATATGATAGGTCAGTCGGTAGCAAGGAATTCTATATCAATCCAGTGTTAGCCTTGCAGAAACGCAAAAATGGCAGGACCGATTTGAATATTTTTTTTTTCGTTTTGTTCGCCTCGATACGATTTTTTCTTATATTTTTGAATAACTCATTATTATATTGGGGTAGTTGAGGAATATTGGAAGAACCCAGAATAACAGCCGAGCAGAAAAAATCCTCCTAATATGGTATGACAATTTAAGTGAAATTCGGATTTAATAGATGGCGTTCGTGGTGGACCTATCGTTTGACAGCTGCGCCATTCATAACTGTTATTCATTCTGTGCGGCTACGTGAAATCTATTACATTTGAAAGCGTTTTTTTTTTAAGAAGTGGTCTCGATATTAGATTCAGTTACATGTTGCGAAGAATCGTTACAAGGCCACAAATTCATTCAAATATTTTTAGCGAGACTCGAGGACAAGGTACAAATTTTATGTGGTAGAAGCCACCGGATCATCTTCTCAATAATAAAAGAGTACTTGATATACCAAGAGCGATTTTTGTTTTCAGTTTCAGGGTAACAGTTGACTTTACTGTATGGTTGATTCAAGCTCACCTTGTATTCATGTTTTATTTGGAATAGTTTGCAATGAGTAAAATTCGGTATAACCACGTTATCGGGTAGCTTTACTAAAAAATTATAGGAACGATGTCTATGATATCCAACTGCAGGTCCGTCTTTTTCTACCAGGACATTTTCGATGATCCTATGTTCCTGTTTTGGCAGTTCAACCGAGCATTGGATTATCTGAAAGGAAGAATTCACAAGTTTTGATTTTCGTTCACATTGCGTTGAATGTAGTGAATTAAAGGGATGATATATCAATAAAATGAATTCCTAACCTTTCTAAACTTGAATTAAGACGGGCGTTTCACCAAAATGGTTTGGCAGACCCTTTTTTCAGCATGCTTTCCGGCCTTGTCATGGATTCAAACCCAAAAGTAATTGAATTAGTGTAAAGAGGAAGGTTCAAATTAGGGAATGAGTATTTTTTGGAGTCAAAACTCTTCCATTTAAAAAAGTTATGGGTCATTGAAAAATGTAAACATTGTAAAATTTGTGTCTCAGAATCAAATGAAATTACCTCATTCTATGGAACCAAAATTGAGGAATGCTTCACCAAAATATCAGCATCTGAAATGCCTTCCTTCGAACTAAAAGCATGTTTGAATCTGAAATTTGACACAGGGACGCTATTTATGGTTTATTATGTTAGATTCTGAAGGAATTTCGTTCAAAGATGAAGTAGAAAACATTAATTTGCGAGTTCGGACCGGTTCGTACTGGTTCGTACCCTACCTAATAGACGGCGGTACACACGTACACACGTAAACAACCTGCCAAATTCCTAATCATTCGGACGATTAGAAGTGGGTCAAATTAAACTTGCAAGATTTGATGAAACTAAATGAGAGCTTGTATTTTTATTTCGATATTAGGGATTCTTATACTTACGAAATTGACGTTTCGTAAGTATGTCAACCAATCACCTGTCTGGATTGTATACGAAACGTCAAATTCGTAATCATACGAGGTGGAATACGAGAGATCGGGAATACCCCTCTTATTCTTATAGATGAAAATTCAGTGCGAAATACCCGCGTTCTGCCAAAGCCATCAAGATTTATCTCTGAGAAAGATAAATATCGTCAAAGTAGTCGGCTCGGTTCTACCACGCTGCGCGACCCGCGACATAAATAAATAATCACATTGTCTGGATCGAGACTCTAGACCTATAAAAACAACATACATATAATTATCTTGCGCGGACAGTAACAGCAACCAAATAATATAAAACTTCTACTTCGATGCGACGCTAGTATACCGACACCTATTGAGAACATGCCAGAACTGACCAAAAAGGAGGAAACTACAATAAGGCACCAGCCTTAGGAAAATAATCATATTTTATTACGATCGGGCATCGCATCGCCATCTAGACAGAGTTTCAGAAGTAGGCAGTGAATCCCCGCTCTTAACATAACAAATTCAACAATATTCACACTTAATTCAGCGAGGGAAATACTGAATCAAACTCCGCATTCCGTTTGCAATTTGAAAGTTTGGCATCACTCACAGTGAAATCGGAAGTAGAAGAACAATAATTATGATTATGCAGTGTAACAGACACAGGATCTCATACATGTAAATCATTTATATTTTGAATAGAAGGAGAAAGAAATCACTCTGAGAAGAAATTTTTCATTTTTCGAAGAGTTGAGTTGTTAGAATTATGTTATTTATTCATTTATTAGTCTAAGAAAGTTACAGGGGGTGACTGTCTCCTGGGTCACTAGGTATATTTTTCCGAAAATTCTCAGAGGGTAGAAGAATCCGAATATGAGATGAAAATACTGTGTATATCCATTTTGATAAAATTCCAATTTGCCCATTCTATGATGCGACTGTAAATAAACTTGGGGATATATAATAATTATTTCAACGTAAAATTCCGCGAATTGAATTTTTTGAAATTGAATGTTTAATATCATGATATATACTCACTGTGATATATGTATATCGAGATAGAGATAATTCTCGATGATTCCAAGAGATATACAAGAAAATATAATTCAAAATTGTCATTGATACTCTGTTGAACGTATCGAACTGGAGATTTAACGTTTTGGGCTCTGGAATATCATCAACAAGATACTTTTCAAACACGGACTCGTTTTTTTCATTGCATCTCTGTTGAATATAAACTGAATATTTTTATGGATTAATCAGCGGTCATCAAAACCAGCTGACTCACAATCATCAGAAACTCACTTGTTTCAGTTGAAACGTTATTCCATATGTGTCTGCTTTCGACGCATTTCTTATTGTTGCTTCGATGGTGATACATTCTTTCGGCACCAATTCCATTTTTGGCACGTCTACGTTGAGAATTACATTCCCTCCGAGGCAACAACAGAGAACGCAGGGGACAAATTTATGCTCAACAAAATAAGCAGTCTCCTGGAGAAAAAAAAACAGCTGATTGAAGGATTAGAAATCGAAATTGAACCTCGAATGGAATGGATAGAGAAGTAAGTGCAAGAATGGAATAAGGATTGGAATTAGGTAAGATTACAATAATTCAAATTCAATCGATATGCTCTCGAAACGTTAAACAATGAACAATGAAATAAAATTCATGCATAGTTTCAGGAACAGTTAGTGCCTGAAGCAGGTATTTCAGAAATATTGATCAAGAATCCGATGATTTCTTCTCCCTCCCTTTCGAACACAGCAGTAGGTGGTAACTATTATTCACTTAAGGATGATATTGGCTATTGTTTACCCCCCTACGGTAATGTTATAACACATAAGATTTGTCTCTCCCTTCTTAAGATTGAGCGTAAGATTCCACATAGTTTGTCCAAATAGTTAAATGCTGTTATTGAAAAAAAAATAGTTACACTTAAACTCATAATTTGACATTCGACAGAGTTTTATTTCTTGAGATTTTTTGAAATAATTATTCAGTCTTTGAAAAGCCGTATTTTGAAAGCATAAAATTTTTAAAATTACAAAAAAATGATTGCACACAATGCCTGGAAAATTTTACTGATAATTATGTCCGAAATGTACATCGTACATTCTCTTCTCCTTGAGGTAAGCAACTGATTTTATGTTGATTTTCAGTCTACTGATACGTATCACTCGACTTCAACTGGAATTACTAGAGGAAACTGTTTTTCAAATCAATCCTCCAGTCTTGTATCTATGAAGGATGATAATATGAAAAAATAAACATTAGCTTTCAATTTCTCTTATTATCTTTTCATTTGCAATTTCGCGTCTATAATGAACTCATAGAGACACAAACATGTCTATCGAAATTCGATGAGCTCATTTCATATTCTTGATTTCTTGATAATTTTATAGATACCATCATATTATTTTCTGTTGAGGAAGAACTTATTTCCCTTGGGTATACATGGTATACATACAGTCATGATCTAGGGAGCACTGGTGCTACTCTGCCCAAATTCCTTCTAATTTATTCTGCCAAAACTAACATACACTCAACTTGATGACATGAGATTATGTTGCTTGCTTCCTACTAGTCGGTACTTGATTGGATCGACTATCTTCAAATTGACGTATAATCGATTTCAAAACTTCCAGGCCTATACTCACCAACAGTGAGAGTGGATCGGTCAACTTATTGAGATTCACTTGATTTCTCAATATGAATGTAGTTTCATCATATACATTGTCTGATGGATTGGGACAATTTATCGTCGCCTTCAAAATGTATTTGACAGTGCCAAATCTGCAGCTGAAAGAACTCGGTATATCCATTGGTAGAGTCAAGTAGAACGGAAAGTGTTGCTCACCATTTTTTAGCGGAACTACACCGTCACCAATATCTGAAAGATAAAGTAACATCGAGTCGATGACTATACAAAAAAATATACTGAGTATAACAAGTCTCCATGAAAATGGTTCTCGCTATACCTTCCCCCATCAAGTGAACATACAAGTTCAATCTATGCTATCCATAAACTGACTAGATTTTAGTTAGTTTATCTATGATGCTATTCTTTTTCCCGACTAGACCGCAGTAGACTGCTAGTAGTATGTATTAGCAGTTCAATTATTCGACTAGGAAGTGTTTCATTTATCATGTGCCCAAGCTTCATAATGAAGTTACTTAATATCATAAAATCTATTATATATCAACCCAATTTCAAGAAACTTATCTACTATCTAGAGTCATCAGATATTGGTATTTGAAATGAACTGATCATAATACTGAAGTGAAGAATTGAATTAGTGACAGAAGAAATCGTTCAAACACTAACCTTGGTAAGGTCAGAAAATATTGCTACTTTCAGTATGACAGTTTGATTTGTTTATCACAGCTGTGAAGAATGGAGCAACAGTGATAATTTCTACTGAGAATCACTGTTCCTCTTAATGCTCTTGATTTGAGTGTGTTCACATTGGAATTTAACAAAAAAAAAACAATAAATTATCACAAATTCGAGGTTGAGTTCATTGGAATGTCATTGGAATGTGATCCTGGCACCCCATAGCAAACTAGAGTTCAGTAGACCCTACCAGACTGACAATGTCAGGCTGAATCATCAGAATTTGGGAATGTTTAATATATTTGAAATGAAGATTCTATGCGTTATGTCATACAGACGTTGATGTAGAAGGTGTATTGAATACATCGAAATGATAGAATTTTTGAATATTTTTCCTCTTGCATTTTCTTTCCTTAGATTTTATACTATGATTCATTCTCAACTATAACACAACTAACTCTAACATTCAAGATCAGTCACATGCTCTGTCCTATGCAGTGTATGAAAGTGGATATAGGATAGTGAACCAATGTGGATTTCTAATTGATCTTGTTCATGCTCTGAAATCGCTTTGGCAAAATCGCTTTCCCAAAAGTGGTTAAAGCCCACTATCAGTTGCAAGGCTCATTCATCTCGATCCTGAGATGATATAAAAAATCCACGAATCGATATTGTTGTATTTTTCACTAAATCACACTCACCAAAGCCATAAAGAAGAGTCTGTTCATGGTAGAGTTCGTGATGCCCTTGCAAAAGCACGTCTCTTACTCCTACTTCATTGGTGACTGTGTCCTCATAAGACTCTTCTATCGCCCATTCGGTATGTTCCAGGCAAGAAATTCTGATTATTATATCTGGAAAATATCAATACGGTTGGAAAGATATGAAGATTATATCGTGAATAATAGGGATTCGTCTACTTATTCGTGAATATACGTGAGAAATGAAATCTATTCGAATCAATTTTTGGATGTACATAAAATTTCGAGAAATAGCGATAAAGAAGGCGTTAGATACAGGCTGATTCTCCTATCTATAGCCGATTATGAAATGATTTTTTTCCTCTCATATCATGATTTCTGAAAATACTGATATCTTCGTGGTCAGAAGAATGATGGTGAATTTGATTTGGAGTTGGGTCATATCTGCGGGTTTCCCATACTTCAGACCAACCTCATCTACTTCAATGAAGGGTTGTTCGGAAGAGATGTCGCTACTGATTTTCAATGGAAGAGGCATAACTGTAGTATAGAAAATATTTCAGTTGGGTAGATAATGCCCGAATATGCTGTTTGTTGAATTTTCAACGTGATCCGTTTTATGGTTCACTGAAAACGTCTAATATGCGATTTACCGGCCCGTATAGCTCTTGTCTCAATCGGTCTTTATTTGCCTTGAAAATTTGAAAGTGTGAATAATACCACGGTTGAAGCGATCAATTTCTCGAGAAGGGCTATAATTCTATAGTGCATCTTTGTTTTGGAAAGGACGAATAACATCATGGAGAATCATGGAATGATTCAAATAGGATACACAAAATTCCTTCAGTTGAAGAAAATGAATGTTATCATTATAACGTTGAGTTTACATGGTCTAGGAGGAGCTCTTCACTGTTACAACTTGAAAGGTCAAGTATCATTCATGAATGTGATATTTTTGGTATGGAAATGATTCACTTACTTCTTACAAGCAATGTTTCATTGATGTGAACTATTACTTTTCCCGTAATATCGTTTCCAGGCTCGTAATGGGATTGATAATTGTCAAGCCATACTTTACAACTATTTTGCTCCGTAGCTGATGTGGATGGCAGGTTGATTTCTGAAAAGATAATGAATTTGCAATAATGCATTTCATCGAAAGGTGCCTATGTCTCATGAAAACATTGGAATCGTCGAAATTTATTGACTTTTGAATGTTGATTGTAACTATCGATGTCAATTACAATATTCTATACGATACAGGTATATAAGAAATTCGCCAAACTCAACTAGTTCATTATATCAACAAAGATTTTCATTTGACAGCAACTTCCATATGAGAGAAGTTGAATACAAATTACTCAAGGATAATAAAGAATATGAATCCAACTTCTTCGATGAACTTCCTCCTTCGTATCGACTCTTTAAATGTATATATATAGGAGGCAGTTTGGCTACGATGTCTACCCAAAACGGGCAGAGAATGAAAGGTGAATTTTCACAATTTTTCCTAGATTATCTCTGAAAACGAAGATTTTTACTCTTTTTCATCATGAAATCCGTGTTCCTGAGAACTCAGAAAAGCACTATGCACTCACCGGTAGCCATCGATAAAAAGTATCAACCTTCTAACACGATATGTGTGGAAATTCAACGATTCCTGCTATGAAGACTCTACGAAGTAACTACTACATCACTGAAGATCGAACAGTTGAAAATCCAGCCATGGGCGCGACTCGAAATTTCTGAACTCAAATTGAAATTCGATGTTTGTCGTTAGGGTCACGAATTGGATCAGAACAGCACATCGGAAAGTGGTTTCTTAACTCACTTCGAGAATCAGTTCAAGCAAACAGTACAGGGTTACTAAGGATGCCCAGCTATATCCAATTCTGTCGCTTGTAACGTAGTACTTAAGGGCTGAAATCAGAAATTTCCTGACTATACAATTGTTTTTCCCAAAAACCAGTGTCGTTATGGAAATCATGACTTTTATCACATTTACAACATATATAACTTTAATTATCGAAAGTGATAACTTGAAATCAATTGAGTTTCGGAATTGACGGAAATGAGATGAACCATTTGCACAAAAATTTGACGTTAAAGAGGGTTGCCGATTGATCATCATACAAAAATATTATTTGAAAACTAAGTATTCAAAGGAGTAATTCTACGAAGTGTAGTGGTATGTCCGAGATGAGAAGAAATATTATTATATTTCATTTCGATCTTATACATCACGTAGTCTACACCAATGTTATTACTTGTCTCAAGATGAGCTGGTCACCCTGTATATGATATCAAGGAGCTCTGTCGCCACCTTGTAGGGAATATTGTAACCCGCCACTGAATTATTGGCCAGCTTTAAGCTATCCCCAACTGTATATATGAACAAAAGAAGTGCGAGTTTTTTTCATTAGCAAGAACTACATATCATTCTCCAGCTTTGTTGACGTATGTACAATTATATTTTGAATTCATACGACCTCGGACTGACGATTCATATGATCTAAGGAAGCATAGAAGGGATTATTGATTCTCTGTTCATTTCATAAACCTCAGTTCCGATATACATCTCGACATTTTTCATTTTCATCTGAAAGTTTCGATTTTCATTTAGAAATTTTTATTTTTATCTGCAAATTCCTGAGGTTTTATGAGAATTTCGTAATATTGAAAGTTGTTCTCAACGGTGATGACTTGTGTCATCATGAGAAAATTGTAGTTATAGTTGATGAATTGTTCTAAGCTTCTGTACGTATCACATTCACAAAACAGTGAACGTGAACATCACACTATTACAAGTACTCATAACCATTCAGATGAATGTTTTATTTTTTAACAATTGATTCAATATACATCTCATTGTGTGTCCAGTTCAGATGGACAGGTTTCGAAATATATCGATTTAGGATGAATTCATTTTTTCTTACAACTTTATGAGTTACAGTTTCAAAAAACTTTCATTGACAACTTGGTACAACTAGTAGTATGATTGCATTCATGTTCATTGCATGCCAGATCATAAACATTCGAGATCTCCTTTTGGAGCATGATGTAAATTGTCTTTCTCGAGATGTCGATCCATCTAGAAAGAAAAAGGAGGTATTGGGAATTACCCATATTCGATCTCAGAATTGAGTCTTGTCCGATGAGTTTTCGAATTCCTTACACTAGGTAGTAAACTAAACTAACACTAAAAAGTAGTAAATGTTATGCTACACTTCAGAGCATTACGACGCGTCAAGTCGGTTCCGGTAGTATATTTGCTTCAATATGTGTAGCATCTATGTATAATCAGTTTATCTAAATCAACCTATTGAAATTGGTCAAGGGTTTTGAATGAAAGAAAGAATGAGAACAGTCGCTGTTCAAAGTGAAATTTGCTATCACATCACATGTTGCTCAGGAAAGAGCTCTGATGAGCATGAAATGATACTTTTTGCTCGGAATACGCCCAATTTTTTCTCTAACCAACATCAGCTTCCGGAAAAATTCAACTTTGAAATGAAGTTACTTCTCAGTTTAGAAGTCTCGACCATGTGAAAGATGCTTATACTTCTAGTATCAGCATATATTCCATTTCAACTCATACCATATTGAATGAATAAGAAAATCAGTATCAGAAAGCGTGTGAAGGTTGGTTGAATTGGATGTTGAGCAATATGAGAAGTGATACCTATTTGCACATCGAGTTTGCAGATCTATCAAAAGGTTGAATTCATCATCAGGTATATTGGATGAGGATTACAGGGATGCTTGATACTAAAAATGGTCTATTCACTTCATTCTATCGACATTCATTATCTATGTAGGCAGAAACGTTTTTGAAAGCATTCCATACAGTTTGAAACGCTCATCACACGAATAAAATTTCCAAATGTAAATCAGGTAGGCAGCAAAGAGCTTTTATCTGTCAATTTGCATAGAACGAATAGATTTTGTTTGTTCTCTCTAGCACGATCAATCCGGTTGAAACGCGCAGATGGAGCATAGGAAACCCGTCCACTCACAGGATAAATCTCTGATATTACTGATTCGCATTATTCAATACTAAATGGGTCAACTGATCAACCTTTCGAGAATTCGATGTACACAGCCCAAACAATCGAATCGAATGAAGTTTTTTTTTTTGTAGAGATATATATTGAATATGAAGAGAGCGCTCCATTTTGAAAGGACCAATTAATAATCCTGGATAGGTCACCGGATGATAATTAGGGTTATTCATATTATTCACATCACCAAGTGGAACGGTCTATAAAAAATATACAGTCATTATCTCTTTTCCATGAATATTCCAGAACTTCTTATGGCTATCGCTCTGGAATTTTGTGTCTTTCCGGTGATTATATGGGTAATATCATCCATTGGTACAAATTTTGAGGAACTCAACAACTTTTATTTTATAGTGATGATATTTCTCCCTATGAAATTCAAAATATCTATCCAATACCTTCGATTTGATCTGAACAGAGGCTGCTGACTATGAAATTGTCATTCATAACACCATCCCAATTGATATTCAAGTATTGAATTCCATATCAAATCCTTTCGTACTATCATGCAAGCAATTTTGCACCGTTCTAATATTTCGACGTTCCAAATTTCTCAGTTGATTTAATTTTTTTATGTCAATGAAATTTTCGGCTGAGCTGAACAATCAAATCTCTTCTGAATTGAAGAGGCAAATTAAAATACATTCCATTGAAATATATCGAAATTTTACTTATATCCGTGGCTCTTCAATCAATGCTTCATCTCATCGGCGAACTAGATTGAAATTATTGTTTTATATACCATCGCACTCACTTGCTCAGGAGGCTCAGATTAAAATAGGATTCGGATTGTCTATCAATTCAGGAAAAACTTCCAGTTCTTCTTGTAATCACCTGCGATATTGAATGGAGTGTTCTATGAGATATATTGATATAATGAATCACAACAGAAATTTGTTAAGCGACCAAAAATCTGAATTTTCCATACTATTTATTTGAGAGGCACTGATTTGATTCCTCAGCCAATCACACAAACAACTACTTGCTCAAATTGTGTTCACCCTCCCACTGTCCCAATTCATTATCTCCCAAAATCTCCAAGTGTATCCTGTGATTTCGTTTTATATTCATCGTCATTCATCGTTTCAATTTCGGAAATGACCTGTATAAGTGAAGAATTTCACTCGAGTCAAGTTATACTGGTAAGATCGAATAGGGCCGGTATTTTCTGACGGATTCTTTGCAAAATTTACCGGCATCTGGAATGGAGTAGAACATACACACTCATATCAACCGGATCGCTTTAGAACGCTGCCGTGAAAAATACCACCTTGAGAAGATAAGGTCTGAATCAGAAGTTATACTGTCCATTCTGCTTTCCATGAGATCAAACAGCTGAACTCAGGTTATGTCATGCAGTGGCTTAATAGGAAGACTGAATTTTTTGTTTGACGAATGTGATAAGTTCAAAAGTATATCACCTCATTTCTCCACAACATCGCATTCGAGAAGAACTGGGGTATGGCGTGATTCATAGATCTCAGAGGTCAGTTCAAATGTGGAAGAACTGTATTCTTAGTACTCAAATCTAGCCTGAATGTATGAACCTAGATCATGCCTAGAATATCCAGGTCACGTCAAGTCAACAACGTCAGCTTTGAAGAAACTGAATGGCGCACCAAATGGCTTATCTGTCACCTTTTGAACCTATTCATGATGTCAATATAGACTGGTGTTACAACTCCCGATCCCCATCTGCGAGAAAGAGTTGTAGACTTCTGCCTACCTGATTAGGTCGAATTTCAATACCTTACTAAGGCTTCCCAAGATTGACAATAGATGGCATCCCTTCTGCCGATCCCGAAAGTTATCTTGGATACTCTGAAAAACACAATTCCAATTCTAAATTCAACAGGAATGCAAAAATTAAACCGTTAGCTATCCATCACTGTTAGATATCCTCAATTATCAGTAGAAGAGGTTTTGAATTCTCATGATCGACGAACGTGTTGCCATCTATACCGAAGCGGTGCGGCCTTGGTAAGGTTGTTCAACATGTCTACATGTTCTGGAAAGAAACAATTGAACAGTTTTTTCACCATCCTATATTCATTTGGAACTGTCGAAGTTAGATTTCAAACTCATCTGTGATGATTATTGAACCATTGCCGTTCTAAATGGGAAAAAAAAAACAGTAGGATGGTACTATCATACGTGTCATACAACTATCTCATGTGAAGGGATTGAATCGATAATTATTCAATAGTGATTAACAAAGAGTGGAATTCTTCACTCAGCATGATAACATCGATAATAAAACAAACGTCGTATTTCAATAAAAACTGAAATCTCAAGGACACAGCGTAATGTGTGTTGCCTACCTTTGGTATATATTATATTGAGTCTGATCAGAATCGAATAATTTCTATTAGGTAAGCTGATATTTTCCTTGTTCAATCGCACAATTACTGATGTCATGAAGACTTTTTTTTTTAGAATAGTTCAAGAAATATTTTGACCAACAGAAATTATTCTTCAAATTCTGTTGTTTGCATCTGTACTAATGAATTATTATTTCCTTCCAGAAATTAACATACTTATGTGTTTATGATACGAGTGTTTGAGTCTCATGTCGATCAGTGTATAGCAACCCTATGATCGAAATGAAATTACCTTTAACAATTGTATCATACACATTTTTCATATGACTGATTCTGAAAGATGTATAGCAAATGATGATGACATTCTGTGAGAATTGAACCCACATAAGAGAAAATTTTTGTGATGTAGTTCAATGAATAACTGGAAAAATAACTTCTATTAAATTCGAATTCACGATCTCTGAAATGTGTTGAGTGGTTTGACTTTATTATTCATTCCAATTCATATCACATCAAATATGTGAGAGATGTTTCCATTTCATGAAAATTTTATAATGATAACCATAAAAAAAGAAGTTTCAGAATAGTTTTCATCCTATTTACAACTATATAATATGGACATTATAAAATGGACAGATCACAACATTTTATGAGAATTTCGTATCAGAAAACAGGAGTAATAATAGGAAATAGAATAGAATAACAATAGCAAAAATAATAGGTAATTCCGGAATAGTAGTTATCCCATTCATAATTATCCACCTCAAATTTTTAGCGATAGTGTTAGAAATATCCTCGCCACAAGTGTTTCAAAAGATGATTCTAGGTAGGTATTGTAATAATCAAATAAAATATCACAAAATATAGTTTATTGTCTGCTGACAGCGGATATATTGAACGAAACACGAGCGGTAAAAGAAAACACAATCATTTGGATGGGTAGGTAACATCATAAAAAATCTTGAAATATCAAACAGTTGAACATCTGATTGATTCATGAGTTGCATTCTTACAAGATCAATGGGAAAACAATATTAAAATCAAGAATATTATACATAAAACATAACTATGTCTGGTCATGGTCATTTTTATTCAGAAGAGCTTGTGAATTATCGCAATGAATCTGTATATACATTGGAAATTTTGTCTGAAAATAGGATCAATATCATCGTCTTACTGTACATACACACTTTGAATGAGAAAAATGTACCAGGTTCTTTCGTAAATTTGGAAGGCTTTTTGAGTTTCGTCAGCTACTTTAGAACATCTCATCACTTTCTGATAGAAGCAAGAAAACGGTATCCTGTGTAGCTGAAACTAAAAAATAAAACATTTACAAAGTGAGTAGAGGAGATTGAGAATCACAGTGGGAAAAATCATTCTATCGTTTCGAAATTGTGTCGATGTAATACATGCTTTCCAGGTACATGAAAAGCATGTATCGAATATTCGGTTTTCGAATATTTTTTGTATTCAAATTCTATCTTGTATCGATGTTCAACAACGAGACCAGCATCTTCTCTTTGATCAACCCTGTATCTATACTAATTCACGATATTCCAGTGGTGAGAGATGTAAAAAGAAGCTCTGTGGATCGAGTGATGATCACATAATCTGCTTATATTTTCAGACACAAGGAGAGAGAATCCCAAAGAGTTCGGAGAAAGGATATGCTTAGGTCAGTTCGTTTTTTTTAATATTTTTCAATCGAATTGTTCATCAAAATCTACGAACAACCAACGTTGAACCATGCTAAGGTCATACATTTATGTAATATATTTCAACTTCCATTCTTTCGTTCACACTATTCGTGATACTCATGCAAGCAGGAAGCTGTTCATCTTTGCTGAGTAAGTTAGTTGGTTTGGTTGTCCATATTTGAGGAAAAATCTTAACGCATGTATCAAATGAATTATACACCGATACAAAATTTTTCAAAACTGTCAGGACTTGAATAGAAGAAATGGGATTTATCAGAAACTCATTCTAGTATTGGATTAAGTTTATTCGTCAGTAACTTCAGTGAGTAATTCCCGGTGATATTTGAGGAGAAAATCTATGAACATGTATCTGGAAACATCCACACACAAGAAATAGTCTAGACTAGAGTTAATTTCTTTCTCAAACCGATTCAGGAAATTAAATCAGACTTACGCTTTTTGAATTAGTTTTCTTCCTCGGAACTATTCAGATATGTGGAGCAGACTTACGCTTTCTCGAACGAGTTTCGGGCCTGCTCCGTTCTGGACTATCAGGCATATTAGGCGGTGAACGAGGAGATTGCAAATTTCGTCGTGAACGGGGAGATGCAATATCTCGTGGCGAACGAGGAGATGCCATATCACTAGGTGAACGAGGAGATGGCATATCACTCGGTGAACGAGGAGGAGGAGTTCTGGGCTCTGCTCGAAAAATATAGGGTTGTGCCAAGTTTACTGCAGTAGGGTCACGGGGTGCGTCAAAGTGGCCGACTTTGGGGCACATTTTCACCTCCATATCCCCATATTCTTCTGGTAGCTTAACGGTTATCTGAAAATCACATTGGAGAATTCATACTTTTTCTAGCGGCTGCGAATAGGGAGTTGGGACACCAAGGATGTAATCAAGACATTTGTGAATGTCTGAACAGACAGTTCCGTCCAATGAATAGATATAAAAAGGTTGTGTCAATTTCGTACAGAGAATAACACTTCCGATATCACAATTGAATCTATGAATGAAATATTGGCGAAAATTTATATTCTTATTGTATATTCTTACTGTAACTCAGATTAGATAGTATAACAGTATAAAATGGAATAATCAAGAAGTTATCGTTATGTCGTGGTCACAAATTTTGCTTTCGTAAATTCAATTATGATATTGGACAGAGAGAACATGACTGATTGAAATTGACATTATATTTTCATATCTATTCATTCAATGAAACTCTGATTACATTTACAAACGTCTTGATAACATCTCATGAAAACTCAGCATGTATAAACTGATGTCTCAATTGAACTACTGAGAATACCGACTACACACAATATTCATATCCGATCTCTCACGACATATGGAATGAATTCAATGGGAAACTTGAGACAACATGTACTCATTACAATCATGTATTCAATGAAAAAGAAGAAGAGTAATGTTCGAGTAATATTTGGAGGACCAGATGTATTCTGACCACTCACCTACTAACAAAAAACGATACCAATAGAAGGAAATGATAGAAGAATTCAAAGTGAGATGCTTGAAAGAATAGAATATGCAGAACTCAGCTGAAAGGATACTAACGGCATAGTAGAGATCACGAAGTGACAATTCGAGAGGAGAAATGGAATACGGTAATATTGGCGATTTTCACAGAGGGTATATCATATCTGAATCGAACTGGATAAATGAGAAGAACATTGGGAAAATCATCATTTCATCAACTTGAAAATACACGTCTTCGATTGGTGGTGATTTTTGTATCGATGATCGGAAATAACTTATCTCTATATTCGTGAAGGTGAAGATCTTCAAGACATCCGGCAGATATTCAAATTACTTCAGTTCTTGGTCCTTGAACCTCTCATGACTAGGATATATCGAATATTGATTCTCACCTTGTACTCATATGACACCTCGAAAAGTCTACTTTTATTGACGAAATTTGGTATTTCAGTATGGCGAGGAAGCAATACTGGGAATTCATAAAGGCGATCTCCATAAGGTTTCAAACCAATTTCTTTCATAGACAACAGGACTTTTTCGATACACCTCTGCTCTATCACTGGTTGCAGAACGGCACAATAGATTTTCTGAAAATAGGATTTCATAAAACTTCTCATTGGTAATGTTGATTCAGAGATCGATAGCATCAAACATCTCGCTTATACCTATGATATACACTCATCAGTATAAAATGAAATGATTCACTCAAAACTGAGATCCCGGGAGTACAGAACCTAGACACGCTTAAAATTATAATACACTTCATAATGGTAAATATCGAACTCATCATTTGAATGACAGAACACAATCAACAATGGGCAATCTCGCTGGATTTCTATTGGAAACTCATTTTTGGAAAACGAGTCTCCTTCTATTTCTTTTTCACCATTGGCCTCCAACGTCTCATAAGTCAGAACTTGCGTAGGATCGCAAAGAGCGAGCTACATTATCTTCAAAAGGACTGTAACGATTCTGGCTGGCAGACCGAGACCGTGGAAGCAATCTCAGCATTGAAATTGTGAATAGTTAAAACGTAATGAGAGACTAATTAACATTTCTTCAGATCCAGTAGTAGGGTAATTATTTAAACGTACCAGTCATCAATAACATCAGAATTTTGGGATTTTGAACATAATATTGAACATAATATTGAACAAATTCATCACATTCCATTGCTTAATCATCGAAGTCTGATGAATAATTTGAAATTAGGTCGTTTTCATTGTGCATGATTACTGTGTGTTATATGAGGTGTTGCATGTTCAACGTTATCCAATGGTGAAAGATCTGAGTAGATTCCTGAAAAACCACCGAAAACCTATGGTTTTTGGTGTCATCTACAATCCGTACCAGCCTTACGCTGAACGTGTAACAGATGAGCTACTGAGTAGCTACAGATCTGTTGGATAGATGGCTCTAACTGAATAAATACTGTGGACAGGCCGCATCTCATCTGAATGAAAGATATTGGTCGAAAATGTTTCCAGTTCGTTGAGCAAAACCGAGGCAGATCTGTTTGGGCCCACCACTAGCCTCTTCAGTCTCTGTTGATCACAAAGTGTTTTCAGTTCGTCAGCAAACCAAGAGTGAAACAGTCTCGCTTTTGCTCGATTAATTCAAAACATCTCCAACGTCATATCTTCGATTCTATATTGGGATTAACAACTCGGAAACCAACTATGGAGTGCTTTTCAGCTCAAGCCATAATTTTTTTGAATAAGATTGGCAGAATGATATATCATTACGTATTTTTAGTGATTGAGATTGTGAACTACACTTTCCTCTTTATATGTGTGGTTCGTCTCTGTTGATAGTGTCCAAGAGATATAAACTATCTTGAGTAATATCATTCAGAAACCAAGTAATACCATACCGTTTAATACAGGCAGAATACAGAATTTCATTTTGGAATTCGGTACCTTCAACATTCATGAACTACATTCATAATATTCCATTTCACATGAGAATAGTGAATTACATCAATTCGGTATAAAATGGTGACCATCAGGATGCCGGGAGCAGAGACTACAAATGTAAAACTCACCTGTTTTAGTTCGAATAAGACGTATTCAACATTAATTTTCGACTTGTTAGTTACTCTAGCTTGGATAGTAACAGTTTCTCCGAGTACCAGAGTTTTTTTTGGCACCTCTACGTCAATCGATATCCACTTTCGGCAACACAAGCGACAACAACTGATTTCTTTATCTTCAGAATGAGAATATGCTTCCTGTAAAAAAAATTGCCAATGCAGAATCAAATATTTCATCAAATGAATAGGCAATCCAGTTACGTGAGAGAGATAGGTTATTTTGTCTCGAAATCTAGAGATTTGATTTATTTAGGAGTTGATGATAGTATCAATTTCATGTCAGTGTTATTGACTGAACATGAAAGGAAAACCTACAATTTGTGTGAGCCAGTGGTGGAATGTTTGGGGGTTGGAAGATTAGGAAAAACTTCACTGAGCAAATATTTCCACAATTTTACCAACAAATAAGAATAATATGAAGAATGATGCATGGTAGAGCAAAGTTCTACAGGTTTCGAACTTGACAATGTAGGAGTGACCAACCTGAGCTCATAGTTTGTTTACCTGAAGTCGCTCTTGGTGATATTTCTTTTGAGAACCGACCAAAGGAATATCTGCAAAAAAAAGAATGCTCCCTCACTTTTCTACGGTATTCTAGAGAGGTCAATGAATTCATGAGTGTTATGTCACCGACGAGGTGAAGTCTAATCTGAGTCTCATCTATCACCACATAGAGTGATCTATCTGTAAGGAAGCTCGGGAAGCGACATAGTTGGGGCGATAAACAATATGACAGAAGTTTTGCTAGACGGCATTGGTGTCGATGTAGGTCAAATGCTTCAGAGATATACAATCTCACAGACAGAGTCTCTCCATGATTGTCGATGTATTACGAAGGCGAGCAGGACTCCTGTTGATCTCTAGTGTTCATTGTATGTTGACTGCTTCTTCCATTAGGTACTTCAGAGATAACAGATATCAGTACAATCGGTCTATAGTTGTTGTTGAGGAGGGTTTTCTGTTTTTGTTTTTATATCGGTTGGACTCTAGCTAACTTCTAGTTGGGAAACAACCTACAAAGTTATGGGGAACATTTTTTGAGAAGAATAGGCGGAATAGCCGCATAGCTTTATTGGCATCGAGCCAAGAAGAATCTGCATGATTATGCGTTGACGGATGACAATTTCTGGCACATGGTTATCGATATTAGTGATATTAGATAGGTCTTGGTCTTGTGGATATGAAGTGGAGTAATTAATTTCGAAGTAAAACCAAACTCTATTTTTTTAAACATGGAGCACCCAGAGAAATCGGTATCTTTTGTGGTTTCATATATCCCCGTACTGGCCTAACTCATCTTGCTGGACACGGTGTATAAGTAGTGACTATATTGAAAATATATATCATATAAATACATTTCTACCAGTCTTTGAGCCAAGTCTTTCATATTCTCATTTTTGTTTTTCCTGAGAGGGCATGAAAAAAAAAATGAATCATGTACTACTTCCACTCACCAACAAACTTTCTGCCTCGTGCAACTTTCCGAGATGCACTGCATGTCTAACTTCGAACGGCATCTCAGCAGCGTGATCCAACTGCATAACGCTGTCTATTAAAACAGTCAAAATATAACTGATAGAACCATATTCACACCTGAAGGAGCTTGGTATATTGTGAGGTAGGAAAATATTGTACACAAAGACGTGTTTTCCAGCTTTCAGTGAAGTTGAACCAGTATCTGCAAAAAAGGTTGACTGCTAGATATAAATCAATCATCTTGTCTCTTCAATAGAATATTACTCCACTGATGTATGCGAATACATCTTCCTAAGAACTAATTCACACTTGTGAAAATATACACAACGAAAAAATATAAGTTAACATGGCGCTGTTTTGATGATGAAGATGATGATTTTGCTCGATAACACTTATGTCACATTGGAACTGTCTCATAATTCGATAGGTTCTCACCAGTGTATCTGTGATTGAATTTGTTCAAAATGATGGTTCACAAGTATGGTAGTCTGGATCTAGATGAATATTGTTACGATCCAAGCGCACGCCGCTAATCAACTATTTCTCGCTGACGTAATCGGTAACGTAGATCGACCCAAAACTGCCAAGACGTTGGTGCGGTATTTGCGACGAATGGAACCCATGATTCGACTATATGAAGACACAGTGGTAAACGGCAGAGTAGTTCAGTTTGGACAAAGTATTCGATTTGAAATATTTGAGGATACGCTAAGCTGAGCTACGCTACGCTAAGCTTAGCAAAGTAATAAATCGTGATTCAGATATATAAATAGTATGTTTTTGAGTATGAAACCAGTGAGATCGTAACAATATTCTGAAGTGGGGGTTAGTGAATGACACAATAATGAAGTTTTGAATTTGATGGAAGATTTCCTCTGGATATGAACATCCAGGTCTGAGCAGGTCTTTTCTGAGATTTCGGAGGTGAAGGGAGTGGATAGTTTCAGGTCCGGTAATTCCAACAATGAATTGAATAGATTTTGGAATAATTATTGGTTGAGCAGTAATGCTAAGTTTCTACTTTTTGATTTTTTTAAATCAAAATAGGTTCCATCACGTAGAGATATTCTCATTTCAGAATAAATTATATTATATGATTTTTTTATTCAGATAGATATCCTCAAGATCAATTTGACATATCTTCTGTAAGTTTGAAGACTTTTAGAATTTGTCAAAAATTTTGAGCAATAAAACGAAAAGAAGTTCCAAAAATCTGCTTTTCTCTACATATTCATCAGTGTTTGTTTCGATATATTTTTGTTTTGTTATTACTTGTGATTGTATTTGGTTTACTGTCATCAATTTGTGTCCAACACTAATCGGTACAATCGGCATTCATTCATCAAAAAATAATTGATAAAAAAGTGATATTTTCCTGTATCATCAGAACTTTTAAAAAGTTGTGAATTATATCAAGAAATGTCATATTATAACAAATTTTCAACAAGAGTTTTTTGTTCTGATTTCGAAAATATATATGTATGTTTTGTTTCATTTATCCTTTTTTGAAATTTGAGCAAATATTTCAAGGAATGTATGTATATCAATGTACTACTGTCTGTAGGTTGATCGAGGACGTGGTATATTCATCTCCCCAGATTTCTTGGGATTTCCTCTTCTCGTTTGTAGTAGAGACAGATTTATGATTTGCCTCAAAATGTCACTGCGCTCAACGCAGATACCTAAAAAAGGAATTCTCTATTTGTCAGTGACACTGTTTATCAAAATAGCGCAATGACGTTTTGGGGCCGACTATAGATCCGTCCTTTCTACAAAAATATTGAAACAATCATCATAATTCTCATCTTTATATTAAGAAACGAGGAGATGAAATCCAAAAAAATCTGGTAACATGCAGATTAATGCATGTGTTAGTGTCTGCAACATGGTGAGCAATGCTCAAGAGGCAATGGGAATGACAGGACCTGTCACCAGTTTTGTTATTTACCTATCAAATGTTAAGTTTCGATGGCTTTGAATTTTTCTGATAATTTCTTGCTCTCCAACAACAATTTGACCATTTGGAAAATAATCGATGAATTAATCAAATTATAAATCCATGAATCCATGAAAAATTTGATATGTTGAAAAAATAGCGTCAGGTCATGTACACAGTAATCCACAATTTATGAAATATTTGAAAGCTTATACGTACATCTCCGGAATCAGAAGAGAAGCTTTTTCCAGATTTGAGATAATATACAGGGTGTCCACATGTCAAAGTATACCATCTGCTGTAATTCCGATGATGAAGATATAAAACTTTTGTATTCGTTATTTTTTGATAACTTTCGAATTAACCGCTCCAGGTGGAGTACAAGAATAAACGGGACCATTACGTTCATTTGTCTCTATAATGGTGTCGATCGTTCTAATCACATATACGCATGACTCTATTCTGATGGAATGACTTGGAAGATGGTGAATATTTTGATTAGCATCAGAAATAGTTTCCTCGAATAACGAACAAAACCAGTACATATTCTACGTTGAACCAAACTGGAGTAATATTAAGATCATAGGAAATGAAGACAACCACCAACAAAAAACGAAGAATGGAAGAATCTGCTTGCATTCTCCTGAACGGATACAATAATATTACTTCTTGTTCAGTTGATATAGATAGAACTTGTCATTCATTTCTACTTCTTCCAAATTGTCACTTCTTATTGTCAAAACAACCTAACATTGAAAAATTTTGCGAAGAGGAAATATACGAATTATGTTGAGACCGGGAGCAGATTTGTTCTCGAAAAGTCCACTAAGATTAGTAGAAGTTTTGCTTGCGTTGGAAATTCATTTACATTTTTTTTTTAATAACACGGTGTCACTGACAAATAGAGAATTTCCCTTCTAGGTATCTGAAGGTTCAATTTCAAGTGCAGTGACATTTTGGGGCAGATCACAAATCTGTCCTTACTACTACAAATATATTGAAATAATTATAATAACTATTTTTTTTTCAGAAACGAGTAGAGAGAATCTCACACAAAAGCTGGAGAAACAAACTTACCATCACCTTCAACTAACTCTCCTTGGTAAGGTTCGATAAATCCATACATAGGCAGATATCTGATTATACGTTCCTTGGTGATTGGCTCCTCGAAAGATTCTTGTCTCACCCACTGGCCCATGTCCACGGTACGTGTTTTGATCTTTATATCTAGTCAACATCAATCAAAACATTATTGTGGATATGTGGAGCATCAAAAATAGTATGAATCAACGATTGGATCGATACAGTAGCGGAATATTGTCATAAAATACTAATATTTCAATAGAAAAAACATCAAGTCAATGAGCTATAAGGACCTTGTTCGAACTTTGAAAACCACTGAAACATGAAGTGACGAGACTTTCTCACGTTTTCAAATATGATTCATTGATATATTAATGTGAGGAAGCCGGTTGAGAAAAAAAATCGATACGGAGTCGAGGATCAGTTCGGTTTAGAATAGGAATCATGTGAGAACAAGTGACTTCTGTGCCCAAATTCTCGGAGTTCGAGGCAGCTTGAAAAATGTCTTCAAGTCCCCGGAGATCATTCTTTTGTGTATAGAGTTTCAGTTGGTAAGCACTCGTTATACTTATTCATGTGAATATGTAGATGAATGGATATGTGTGATTATTGTGGTTGGAAAAAGAGGGTTTTCCAACCACAACCAATCTTTGTTCATTCTCTCAAGGATATAGAGCTCAAACGTATATTCAAAACCCGTTTGTTTGAACAGCAATTCGATCCATGAAATTTATTTTAGAGATTGTTATAAAGTATACATTATGGTCAGTACAATATTTCCGAAGGAAAAAATTTTGTAGTTCGTGCATAAAACATGTAATTTTTTATTTTTTTTTGACGTATCGTTGAGATAAGTATCGCCCACCCTCTCACCTCTACACACCAGTGGGAATTTTCAAATGGAAATACCTCACTAGAGAGGTCATTCCAACAGAAATTCAGTTATGTAATTTTCTGGTAAAATTTCATGAGATATCAATACCACGTTAATTTTTCCAAAAACTGGATTTACCATTTTTTTTTTTCGGAAGAAGTCTCTATTCCCGACACATTCATCAAACATTTTCTGAGTACTGCCGTTATTATTTTTCATCTTATTCCAGACCAGTGATGCAAAACTGATTTGAACAGATTCTTGTGATCTTTCAGTGGCATAGAGGATACCATGAATGATCAAAAGATGAATTATGTAGGTATCACAGTTTTTTGGGACCACTTTATAATGGAAAATATGTTTTTGAAATGCTTCCTAGGATGCAGAAGAAGCCTGAGATATGTCAAAATTTTAACTCGACTTATTACTCAGCTGCAGACGAAGGCGGGACGTGAATTAAAAAAACTTCTGTAATTATTATTTTTTGGAGAGGAATATTCTTCTGTAGTTTGATACTCTCAGGAAATCACGTGAATGAGTACAAGAAACTGTATGATATGGAATCAAATTTGTTACACAATTCAATTCATGTCATTATACTCAGTGCACGATCTAATTTTTGGATATCAGTTATAGTAGAAATGACCGGAGATTATTTTCGAAGGAAAAAAGTGTATTCGCATGAATCGAAATATGAAAGAATGAAGTTTTCAAATACCCCTAATAGGGTACTGATTTCTGACCGATAAAGTCAGTGTGTATTTCATACTGAACCATACTCACCACCCCTGAAAATACGTGCTTCTGCTTCGTAAGGTTCGTGATATCCATACATAGGCACTACTCTATTCCTTTGGTTTCTAGTCGTAGAATCTATGAAAGTTTGCTCTCCCATCCATTCTGTCGTTTCCCGGCAACGTGCTATGATCTTTATATCTGAACAACAGTGATAAACATTGGAAAAGTGGTATGCATACACTTTCGGTGTGATTTGAAGTATTTCACTAACTGACTGACTTGATCCTTGTGAGTACATCCGGATATATCCAAAGTGATGGTTTATTACCCACACACCCTGTTGTACCGGAACCAATTGATCTCTTTATATTTCAGATATCAGGTATAACGAATAAATAATTCTGCTGATTTTCAACATTAATTCATCAACATTTTTCAGGATTTTACTAATGCATTGTGAATTGAACACCAACAAATTTCACCTAGATTTTGATTCAACATTGGGTTGAAAAAATCGAATGATGAAACGTCAACTATCTCATATATTCCAATTCAATTGTTGGACCTCTATGTTTAGACTCATAAAACCTTATATTTTCCATATGTCCATATGAGTTTGGATATACACGGTGTTCCATTCAAATAAACATTTACGTCTGATATACGTCACAGTTTTTTGGAGGACACTGTATGATAGTGATTCAGTTTACAGGATGATCCAGGAAGATACAGTAGAGATGAAATGATTGTGGGTCACCTGATTATTTCTATTATTAAAAATACGAATTCTACAGTGTGATCATTTACTCACTTCTTATTATCACTCTAGTCTCGAAATTGAATAATACTCTTCCTCTGATTTCATCGCCTGGTTGGAAAACCCGTTCACGATTTTCCATCAATATTCTACACCGATCCATATCCGTAGTTGATAGCTGAAATGTTTCTGAAAATAATCAAAAGCTTATTGTGCGTGTCGGTATACCTACAACAATGATGTATTGATTGATGGGTGTATAGGTTTATGGTGCTTCAGCGTTCCTTCGGAGAAGAAGAAAATAGAAAAACAATTACTGTAGGGCTCGATCTCAATCATAGGATTTCACTTTCAGATCAATCATTATTGAATGACAAAGCTCAAAATTCACGTACTCTTTTCCAGCTCATGCTATGAAAATGCTATGAAGACACTTCAACCATTTTCCAAATAGGTATTTCACATCATCAAAATCTCATCGGTTATCACTGACTGATTTGATTTTATTGAAGATGAACTAAAATATCAAACTTGGATGTCAATGCAATAATATCCGTTCTCATGAAACACAATAGTTGATTTCATTGATGATAATTTCATACAATCATGTATAGAATTTTTTGTTCCATCGTTTTTTTAAATCATACTTGTTATAATATTTCCTTGCATAAATTGTTTTGCATGTGTACGCATTTATCCCATATATCGATGTTATGAACAGAATAATGTTTCTTGGGCTATTGAATAATAATAAAAATAATATTCTCAACTATCGAACGCCATTTCAGCGAGAACAAAACATTGTTTCACAAATACAAAATGAACACGTTTCGTATTATTCCCATAGCTCACTTCGATCAAAAATGTCCGCCATATCGGAAAACTGTTTCTATCCATGAAAGATGCTCATCTTTCGATTCGATTCAAAATTATTGATATGAAGAAGAATACACACATTATAACTGGTAATTTCCATACTTTATCAACGTATGGGGACCATTACCATTGAATTATCTCATGTCGCCGAATTCCCCACAACACAAATTCAAATACTCACCAGAGGAAATATGTCAAAAACATACGTTTCTTCGTGGGTATTATTTTTTCTCACAAAATACGGAAGTCTAATATTCCTTCCAGGCTATACAAAGCCCCCCACAAGATACTCAGGAGGGATAACTTTATTATCAGTACATGAATCGTACAGTTGCCAAAGATGAGAACAGGTTTTTTTGGATTTATCCTTGAAATTCATTGTTTTGCTTTGGAGACGAAATGGATATCACCTTTTATATTGCAAGAGCGCTTCAGTGGGGAATTTCGAGGGGTCATAGAGCCTGCGGTAGTGACAAATGCTGTTGGAATAATTAGTTCATATCGATGTTCCGATATAGTACAGCACGCAATGAGTCGATTTTTTTTCTTTATTCGATCTATGACGAATTTTAATCAATGATATCACCAGTGAGTTTTTTTTGGGGTTCAGATTTTCATGTATAACATTCAGAAGCCAAATACTGTCTGTAAGTTCTTCGAGGAGGTGGTACATTCATTTTTCAGCTTTTTATGGGATTTTCTCTTCTCGTTCCTAAAAAATAGAGTAGAAGTTATTAAAAATTATTGCAATATATTTGTAGTAAGGACAGATTTAGGATCTGCCCCAAAATGTCACTGCTCTTGAAATTAAACCTTTAGATACCTAAAAGAGAAATTCTCTATTGGTCAGTGACACCTTGTTTTTGAAAAAAATTTGGAAAAACGAATATATTTAATGAAAATAAAACCTCTACTTATCTTTGTTGCCGTTTCGAGAACGAATCTGCTCCCGTTCTCAACAAAATTGAAATATTTTTTCAGAAGCGTTTCCACAGTTTATTCTATCATCTTCAGGGCACTGACAGATAGAAACATAATTGTGAACAGAAGTAGATTCAAAGAACATAACACGATATGTATCACAAAAGGACTGAAATATAATGACGTACAAAATCTTAATAGTTTCGAATAGTATTCATATTTGAATCTGATTCTTGGAGTATTCAAGGAAATGATCAAATGATAGTCGAGTCAGTAATAGAAAAGATGAAGTCGGAACAATAACAGGCGGAATAATATTCCTCCTTCAATTAACTATTATGTTGTGATTATTTATTTGATTATATTTCTCATGTTTACTTCGAGTACTATCCCGAAAGGATCACATAAATGTTTGTATATTCCGATAATCTGAAGCTACCAGAATAAACTGTCGAAACGTCGGCTTTTCAGTGATATATTTTCTAATAGTGGAGGTTTGTACCTAATACCCAAACAATTGGTAATTTATGACTATTGTTTCCAGAGACAAAAAGTGCGATCTTTGAAAACGCCATATATTTATTCTGATTCATTGAGATTGAGTTCTGTGTGACCTGATGTTTTTTCGTACCTATAGTTCCGTTTCATTGAATGAAAGCTATTGCTCTACACGTTTCATTACTATTGCGAACAAATTTGAGGAAAACCGGGGTTATTCTTAGAAATAGATAGAAGCCCCTTTTTTATGCCTTCTGTTTCTTAAACCAAAAATCTATGTAGAGAAGTATTTGAGAACTATATTCTTATATCTTTTAAATCAGAAAAGATTTTCGTAATATCAATGATGAATGAATATGAATTCTGACAATTGAAATTTTGATGTTGAACTCTTGATAATGCCGAATTAGGTTGAAATAGCTAGAGATGATACGTCTATGCCTCTCCACTCTACTCTTGGTCGTATATTGGTGCCCAATACAGTGACAAAAAAACAGCAAGAAACATGTAAGAAAGAGAGTTGTTTCACGAACTGATATTGATCATTGACAACATCACTATAACAAAACTATCTCGAGATGCCAAAACTGATTTCTGAATTTGAATCCAGAAATTTGAAATGTCAGTAACTGAAGTGCAAGTGTATATCTATATAAACTTTTCACTCCAAGATCTTATGTTCCTCATCAAGTGATATGTCCTATTCGTATGATCTTCCTGCAGGAGTTGTTTTTGGTACAGGAAACGAAAATGGATCGAATCTGATTGGTTTTGCTGAATAATAGTTGAATGAAATTATTAAAACATGCTCTGAGGCGAGTACGGAATTAGGAATAATTGAACGATTATTGAAAATGAGTAATTGTCTCCCAGTCAAGATGAAAATTGTAGGATGATAAAATGGGACAAATTGCATTTCTCTGGAGACATCTTTTGAAATGAATGTGTCATTTGGAAATCCTTTTCTCTCTCAATAACTGAAAGAATAAGAAATACTTCTCATTTGTAGAAGTTACATCCATTTCATTCATTTTTACATAACACCTTCATTCGCTCGACTACAAATCGTACAATATACAGAAATGAGAAACGGTTCTCATCAATCAATCGTGATCAATCGAGAGCTATCCAGGGTGAATCATATTGAGTGTGTCACCGGGTATAGTGACTTCCGTTGAAGTTGTTTCAAGATGGATACTTCTTCCAGTGTAGAAACGAGGCTCATGAGCGGCTTCTCTGAACTCGTTCGGAATTGTTTGATACATGCATGCAATTTTTCATAATATTTTGTTCCGATCATTTGTTTGAATATAGTGATGCCACTCCAGGGATCGATTATTGAAGAAATATTCTCGCTATCAGAACTCATGCAGTGAACAACCAGTCCATGATTTTTATTCATAACTCTTGTATGTATGTACTATTTTTCAACACAAAGTTTATAGCATTATCTCGAAAGAAGAGCTGGATGTGGTGGTAGTAGGGAGTAGGGACGTGGTTGTGAGTTGTAGGTGGAACTCCTCGCAAAAAAAGACGAGGTATAATGATGCATTGCCAATGTTAGATCTTGCCTAACATTCATATTATCAAGTGTGTGTCCGAAAATGAGTTTTTTACTGAGGCACATAGGGATAGAAGTTATTAGCAACCCACGTGATGATAGGTGCACATATCCAACTGAAGTGCATTCATTATGTGAGTCCGTCGATCAAATCAAAAATAAGGTGACAAAATTTATTTTGTGTCTTCTGAATTCTGCGAGGGGTCCTCTGATGTGAACAGAAGGAATAAACAATGTTACTAATTGAAAATCACCATGTTGGTGAAAGTCGACAGTCAAATCGTATGAGTCTACTCTCTGTTTTCATGATTTAATGAATATCTCTGAATAGTTACAGAAACAGATACATCTCTAGAGTTCAATGCTTTGAAGACCATGCGATCCATTTTTCACCTTCTAAGATAAAGTAGGCAGTTGCAATTGAGAGAAGCTGAATTCAGCTCGCACAATGATTCAATAAAAGGGCTATAATTGAAACCTAAGCTGAAGATAAGATTGGCTTTGAGTACTTGGAGTTCCGAGGAATGAAGACCACTCACAGGTTGCGAGTATAATATATAAAAAGAAGCATTCTAGACGGAAATCTCTGCACTCGCTCGATAAGACTGGAACGTTTTAGGTAGATTTAGATAGATTAAGACGGAATGAGACTATTCCTCGGTCTTTCACTTATCGACGCTTATCCCCATCCCATTTTGCGTCGATACTTTCCCCACCAGTCTTAATTAAAGGATTTCTTTGGGGTGAAATGAATTTTTGTTACTTTTTTCAGAGCAAATTTGAATTTATCGCGCGGAGTGCTGGTTTGCTTGGCTAATTGCTGTTTTTAATCGAATTACGATCAAATTCTTTCGTGGAGATCAGCACAGTTTCAGTAGGAATCAACCGAGCATAGAACGAAAACGACTTACCTCTGCAAAAAAGGTACAATAAAGAAACTCAAATTAACGTAGATTAAATGGTGAAATAACAGAACGCAAAAAATCTGAAATGGAAGATCAATTTGTCTCCATCAGTAGTCATTGTTGGAGAGTCGTAGCCCTCAATAGTTTTGAGTGTGAGTGAATACACCAAATTACAAAATTGAGCACTATCGCTTCTTTCTATTGCATATTGAACAATTCAGATTTTGACAATCATACAATTCTTTGTGTTCATTTTCGATATTTATCGAAAAGCCTGTGGAACGGATAAATTCACTTCTTAATTTTTTCTCATTTGACCCTTTTGGAAACTCACGAAATGACATCACAACTCCCACAATTTACCCACTGAAGTCCATTCATTCTGTTAATTCTCTAAGATTCATGGAATGAGAAGAATGATCAAACGTGAAACCGTGTGCTACAACGAACCGATTCTTCTTTCGAAACCAGAACCAGCTTGTTATCAACAAAACGCACTCTTGTGTCCAGGACTTCACCCTCCACCTTGTCATTTCATCAATGATATGTATTCGAATTCAATTTTTTTCGGCTTCGCCAGTCGATGAAACGGAGTATTCCGAAACGACAATAAGCGATTTCTCGACATAATCAATTCCTCTCGAAATTCCCGTTATTCGATCCAAACGGTCCATATCGCGTGAACGGACAAGGACCCGTTACGTCAGTCGCACATGCCGAATGATATTCTGGATTCCTGAATACACCATCAGCCTATCTACTGCCAGGCCTGGGCGGTTGACAAACAGAATCGAAATTGGATATTTTCGTATGAAGTGCCCGCATGTCCGCGCGAAGCGACTCCCTTCAGACGAAATCGAACGTCTTCCTCGCATTTTCCTACGGAGATTCGATGCAGCCGCTGTCACTCCATAAGCGGAAATACCTCTTTTCTCGACGTATTTCGACGGCAACGAGATTTATCTCTGTTCAGGGGTTGGGAGAGAGACGTTTCCACCCCGACGAAATAGGAACTCATGCATCGAATGAGTTACTTGAGTGTTTCTCTCATGAGTCCCCATGGACTATACCACATAACAAGTGAAGAGAGTACGCGCAATTATATGAATGCTCATATATGTCATGTTATTGTGTTATCAGGAAGCGTTATGAGTATTTTAAAAAGTTGCATCGGAAATTCCACACATGTGATTTTTAACCAATCAGAACGTGTATTTCTGTCAGATCACCATAGCAACGGATGAATTTTATCGGAATTTTTTTCCTGGTGGGTACCCAACAGCGAATTATACTGGAAATTTTTTTGACGTTTATAATGACAGAATATTTTTTTTGACAATCTAATTTTTATTTGTTTTCACACATAATAGTTTTGATTGATTTCAAGAGCTTAAATGTTTTCTAAATTCATGGACCATTATGATTGATGTTTATATTAAAAATTGTATACTATGACAGGTTGATTCGAAGTTGCTTGCTCTTGATTTAGAGATTCTTGGACTGTCTTTGCAGAAGTTGAAGCAGACCTCATTGCGTCAATTATGTCCTGATGATAGCCCGAGTCAATTTGCAGATACGGATTTATGGAGTGACTGCTACCATGCCCTGTTATTTCAATCAATTGCTGTTCCCCAATTCTGTTTTGCAATAACTTGATAAAGACAAAAATTGATGTTGTTGGAAACACATTTGGTGTGGAATTTTCTTACCGAATACCAAACGACGTCAAATTGAATTCGCTCATGAATATTTTTAGATTATTTTAAAAATATTCATGAGCTCGAAAAAATTTCCGGAAATAATTCGACCTCTAGTGGTATTACTAGTGAGAATAGATTTTTCGTGGTGAAGCACGATTGGAACTCGTTTCGCGAGTTCCATGCTAATTCCGGTGTGTCACAGGGATATAATCTAGGACCACTATTGTTCATTCCATTTATCGATGATCAACCGTCATATATTCAGTATCAAGAATGTCTACTATCTGCAGATGACTGTGTGATGCTATAAAAAAGGGCCATCAATGAATGAATTATTCCTCTGGCTGAAGGACCACTGTCGGCAGCCTATTGGGTAGCCAAAGGAGCACTTTTATTATTTATTATTCCTCGATTTTAAACAATGCTATATTAGCAATAATTCGTTGAGGAAATATCATCGACTTTGAAAATCAGTTGAACAGTGACCTTTTAGCAAGGAGAACAGAAGTTAAGGAGAGTTATGAAGGTTGATGAGATTTGGTCAACGTTTCATTCGTTAACAAGTTATTTCTAGAATTTTTCTCAATAATGTGGATAATATGGAATAACGTATTTCAGATTGTTACGACTCAAAGTTGTGATATGGTCAGGAGAGCATATTACAATCACAAAAAAAACTGGAGGAAATTACGAATGATTTTTTTCATATTTGAGAAAAACACGTGTGGCCTAACTATGATTCAGTTCGTACAGCACAAATATGGAGTGAATTCAAAATTTTAGCTCTGGAACGAAAGACAAATTTGTAGGAAAAAATGTTTTTATTTGAAGTTGAAGAAACAAAAATTTCTGATCTTTCTGTATCAAATAATCAAAAAATATTGATTGACTATATTGGTAGTACTGAATAGTGAAAGGATAAATCATTCTACTCATTGAATCAATCAATGCTCAAAATGTAGTATGTTCACATGTGATATCTTTAGTCATTCGTGAAATCTCCCATTATTAAGAATCCAAACAGAAGTACGACAGATCTCGAAACGAAACAGTTTTCGGAACGTTGCCAACTGTTTGACTAGATTGAGAGTCCAGGTGGAAAAAAAATAGGTTGATTATATCCATTTGGTGGATCAAGTCCTATGGATCTCTCTCAACGAAACGAAAGAACATTCTCAAATCATCACTTGCGCCGAATGAAATGATGAACTAATGATATCAATGCAAGATTTGATTTTTTACCAGTGGAATGATTGGTATCTATATAGCTGAATATTTGAAATTTTTTGATAACTGTAATTTCTGTCATTTTTCGTTGAATTTGTCAATTCATTGCATCTCTGTCGTGAATAATTATTTTTTTCACTATACAGATATAATTATTGCCCTGAGTGTAATGAGTATACTTACAAAAGAGGAAGTTAATTGTATACAGAGATATTAATTTATACAATAGAATTCCAACGGATAATTCAGATATTATTCTGTTGAAAAATAATGATTGAATTCCGTACAACCCGTACAACCCGTAGTAGTTCAAATCAAATAGTATGAAATTATACCCAGTGTTAGTTCTAAATGAATAAGGGTAGTGTTAGGATGGATGAAAAATAAATAAAAATCAATACGTTGTCTTCTGAATCTATAACTTCACAATTCCTTTATGGAAATATTGATATTCCGACAGAAGCACTCTCATGTATTTCCTAATAATAGTATTCTCAGGAAAAGTACACAAACTTCCATGAACCCGTTGATAATTTTCTCCAGCAGTCTTACCCATATTCTCTTCTATGAAGGGAAGACTTTCTGTTTAGACCGAAATTGTCGGTTACCTAAAAATCACTTTGGATTCACCCATGAAATATAACATCGATTCGGTGCTATAAAAAGAGGGAATGCATGAGAAAAATGGAATCCATTGGAAAACCAAAAAGTCGAGTAAAACGGTCGGAATGAAAGTGTGAAAACATTCCATATTTCATCGGAATTGATTCATTTGTTTTCGAAGGAAAATCACCCCCAGGAAACCTCGATGCGAGAAATGCAGATCAGATATCCGTTTGCGTTGTACGTTGCGAGTCCATCATGATATTACGAAGAAACCCATGAAACTTGTTGGACTCTTTCGAAAGTTGTAATTACAAGATAATTTGATTCTCTGCTTTGGAACTGGTTGTCATCGCAACTTGTCCCGAATAATTATTCAATTGTGCTCGAGGTTCTTGGTCCGGAAAAGTGTATTCCACAAGGAGAATTGTGGCAGCAAATTGAGGATTGAAACAAAATTTTAATTCCCAAGAAATATTTTCCAGGAATAAATAATAACGACGTCAATTGCCCACGATTATCTTCTGAATTTCAATAATTTCATCATCTTGATATTCAATGAACGATTCGGAGTTGGCATGAGAAAACGCACAATCGTCCATGACTCAACAATGAAGAAGGCTCGACTCGACTCTGCAGGATACCAGCTCAATTCACTCCGGGTATGAACCATTCTCTCTGGAAAGGACCTGAGAAGTCGATATTAGATCCCATTGAACTTTTGAGTGACTCTCTGTTCTGAGTTGTTGAATCATATTGTATATATACGAAAGCTGTAAGGAACTCAAACCAAATTGAAAGTAGCCAAGACAAACGAAGAGAATTAGTGTTTGGTTTCCAAGTGTTGAGTGATTAGTTTTTGAGTTTCATCGTCTCAAATTGAAATCGACTATCAGGAAAACGAATTCTTTCATTACTACTAGTTGAGAGGTCACTATCAAACTGAAGCTTATTTACTAGACCTCGCAGCCTATGAAGTATTCTCGTAGCTTTCTTTTTCATCAGCCTTGTAGTGGTTTGAAAATTGTGTGCACTATTCGATCATGAAAAGGGCGAACTTTAAAGAATTGTCACTATTCCAAAGAATTTATGAATTATGTTAATTCTCACATTTTCCACACCATTCCATGATATTTTCACATGCCATTGAGAAAAATATTAGGTGTACAGCATTAGAAAGATGTTACTGATGATAATAACTAAGATGAAATAACACTCACCAAATCATTGACCTCTCTAGATCATCGTAGAAAGGTCGGCGATCTTTGCCTTTTTTATAGGTACTTTCACGGTCGGTGCTCAGCGGAAATATCATGCCACCACGCGCAATTCCTAGTAGACAAACCAGACGAGCTCAAGCTGGTCACCCCTACACTGTCAGGCTCGAGACCTGTCGAACATCGCTATACCAAGCATCATTCATCAATAGAACGGCAAAGTTGTGGAATTCTTTGCCTAGTGAAGTCTTTCTTGATGCTTACAACCTCCAAACATTCAAGAAAAATTCCAACACCTTCCTTCTTTCCCAAAATTCCACCGCTGGCTAACACGATGTTCCTCGAACATCATAGGTTTCCCTTTCGTGTTGTCCACAGATAATAAAAAAAAAGTCTTAGTAAGGTGTTAGAATTCGACATAATTGAGTAGGCAGAAGTCTGAGATTTTTTTTTATTGGCTGGGGATAGGGAGATGGAACAAGAGTGTATTCACACCATGGGATACTTTCGGCGTGAAATATTTTGAAGGAAACGTGAGAAATGATAACTGAAGTTTCACGGATCCGGTAGATTCATACATGGATTGTCACTATTGCGTACTATTCGGTTTTGTGTTTTGTTTATCTATCGTTGGTTGAATATTTATGCCATCTTCAGCTCAAACGAATAGATACATATCATATATTTGTGTATTTCAAGGGCTCGTATATAATATTTACTCTTTGATTCAGTCGCTTTAGAATGTTTGGGCCTCACCAGAATTTTGCTTAGCTTCGGCCGCAACTTTCCGATTTGGCTGAAAAATAAAACCAACTTCATGCATGAATTTTGTATTGTGGTGTTTTGTATGTGGTGTTATGTTATGACACATTCCAAAAATAATTTTCTGGATGATAATTTTGACGTGAAATTTTGAGATATCACTGAGCATCCATGAATTATTGAATACAACTCAAGAATGACTTCATGATGAACAGAAAATTCAAGTATGGAAAATGTAATTGACTCCTTTATACTGATAATTATGATTATAATGCCTTATATTTCAACAGCTGTTGAGTATTGGACTCATCTGCTAATGAGGCGACAACATGAACTTGTAGAAATTGTAGAAATGTAGAAACTAATGATTCATTACTATTCCGATTATTCCTAGTCAAAAAGATAACCTTATAAATAACCTCACACGTTTGTTTACAAAAAAATCTCAGTTATGGTGCTCTCTGAAGATCTTGAACATAGCTTCCATAAATCAGACAGAGCTTCTGACTCGGAAATATAACTCAACTAGATGTATGTATTTTTGTGTGTATTTTTCCACCGGTCGAGGATATTTTTCCGATTTCAGCGTTATTAATTCGTTTTCTGTCGAGGTGTCACACCGGAAGCCCTTCTTTTTCCTTATTTGTTTGTCGTTTGCGCAAACATCGGAAGTTCAGTACATAAAATTTGCCGAATGGTCATTGAGAAATAATCGATAGATTTATGTGAATTCACGTTATCTATTCACATACCTCACTTTATTCTCATAGTTCTATTTCGAAGAGGGAGGACCACATCAAGAAACGGATTTACTCTTTCAATCGTCAATATTTCGCAGTGTTTCCGTGGCATCATACCTATTGGTATGATATATTTTCTCTACTACTGCCATAAAACCTGCTTTCATCTACTCCTCGAGGCGTGAAAAGTAGTTTTTTACATCTCATGAACAACTAGTTCATTAACACAAAGCCATGTATTATCATCAACCTGATGAATTCATAGGGAATTCAGGAATGCTATTTTGATACTGTAAAGGTGTATGAACAGAGCATAGAACATCAGAACAACATCCAACTGCGGGGTTATTGACAGGCACGATGTATAGTTGACAGGGTTGCGCATGTGTTGTGCTATAAACAGCGCGCGGGGATTATGGTGAGAATGATGGAATAAGACTGGTGCACGCATTACTATTCAATGCAATATTATGGAATCAAACCAAATCGAAACATCCAAGAGAAGTTTCAATACCTTCGTCCTGTCCCAACATTCCACCGCTGGATCACATGATGTTTCTCAAACATTAAAGGTTTTCCTTTCATTTCGAATCTCTTCCCAAATCAGATAATGTACACACAAATTTCAAATCCCAGTCTGGTATGTATGAATCGACATTTATTTCTATATTTCTTGTTCCTATTGATTTTTCGCTTTGATACAGAAATCAGCGGAAAATATAGGACCACTTTCTCATTGCAAGTCTCAGAACTTCGCAGCATGTTTCTTCCTCAACTCCTATTTCAATCATTCCATCGGCATCATTGATTTTTTGTAACCATGTTTTTTAGGAATGACATTTTCTCAACCGTACATCTCTTCACCTCACGAACTATCCTCCTTCGATCCTGGAATGAATGAATTATCCTTCGTCCATAATATATCTCATGGTCAAAAAATTCTTGGGATCGTAGTGACCAACTATTGATGAATTATGCATTGAGTTTTTTTTCGATCTGTATTAAATTTCGGGTCCTTGCTATAGTATCTGTTTTTCTTTCTTCTTGGTTTTCCAGAGATTCTCATCTGTACCTGTCAAGATTTTCATAGTTTGGAAAAGAAAATCGATAGAGACGAAATTGGCCACTAAGGATTTATTGGTTTCATTTCATGAAACAATACGTTGGATACAGCAGAAATCATGGAAAGACATCTGACAGGATCCCACAAATTAACGCCGTGAAATATCTCTCCCACGTCAAATCATCGATAATATTGGAGAGAAGAGGGTTTTTATCCTTGAATCGTCGAGAAAAGTCACCAAAAATATCCCCTATTATCTAGGGCATTTCCATCAATCAGTGGTGGACGAACATTTATCTGAAACATGAAGAACGGTTATAGTTTTATCAATTTCATGTAAAATAGCAGGTGTTTGCCGATGAATGGAATATAAGACGATAGCTATCAGAAGGATGATTTATGAATTTGGTCGTAGTCGTGAATGAATAGCTTCTATCATTGTAGATGTGACGCAATTCTCTTCATTCTTCAGTTAGCTAAATCTTACTTTCGAATGAAGACGATATTATCAAGTTTTAGCCGCTGAGAGGCATTTTTTGTGCTTGGTGATTTTCAACATGAGTTATGAAAACTATGGCCTTCTCGTATTTGAGCTCGAGACCACTGTGTTCACTGTGCACTCCTTTGCTCATATGATCTCCCATAGCTCAGTTGGTAGATCATATATCTAGGATTCCAAGTGTCTATACTGAACACGGTACCGGGTACTTGAACATCAATAAAGTTAGTTTTCTGTCAGTCACAGAAAAATATTTGTGCAAATACTTAAATATCACTCTATGCTGTCTCAACTTCTGTCCTCACTCGATGATGTTGCCCTTTCACTCCACCGGAAGGATTGAAATTGAACTCATCGCTAGCTCGGAATTGGTGATCAAAACTGGTATACTTACATCATTTTCGATCATTTTCCAGTACCACTCAACTCATTGCCAATTTTATATATCATGAAAAGTGAGTATTCCAATTCTCATTCGTATAGTGATTCAATTCAACTTCAAGTTGAGTTCATCTCCTTATCAAGTTCGATTGGAATCCATAATGAGTGTATTTCACAACTCATTTTTAAGCATACGTGATATATCTATTTTATTTGTATTCATTCAGTTTTGATAAGGTTCATTCCATATTTGAGTTTTTTCTCAGTGATTGAATCAAACAACAAAAAACCATATTAGATACATTTACTCTCTTTATGATTATTGGCCATATTGTTGAATGCTTCATGGATCAAACTGACCAAATTTTTTTCTCTGAGATACTTAATCGAACAACCATAGTAAATACATACCTACCCACCTAGTTCAACTCAAGGTTCAACTTGCTTTTGACTTGATTGCTGAGTGCCTCAAAGATCAAATTAGGCCTTGAATTCCCATAGTCCATAATCCAATAAACAGGTTTCTGGTAGAACTTGCATTACTCTATGAATCTCTTGTACCTTAAATTGAAAGTACCCCGACTCCATGATGAACCAGTTCTTTCCCTCCTCTCCACTAATCTGGAATGAAATCGATACTTTTTGAAATAAAAGTGACTATTCTGTAATCCAAATGACGCTTTCTGAAATACAACTGGAAGAGAAGTAGCAGTGGAATGAACTATCATATTGCTGCTACTAGTACGTGATGGACACGATGAAAATGGGTATGATAGAAAATTGCATCGGGTTCATTCCGATTCGAAAATATATGCTTCAGTGACCCGCATGAAAACGGCAATGTAGAAACATTTTTTCATGTAATTGGTTTCTCACTTTTTGCGTATGTCAGCTCTTTCTATCTTTGATTCTGATGCAATTCCGAACGATGTTCAATGAATTGCCTGGTTCCAACCGATTCTTGTCCGTGTGTAATTTCTAACGCAACGTGCTAACGTTTGGGCCTGCATGTACGTTATTTCCGACCCATTCTAGTCCGGCAAAGGAGGAACATTTGATGTCGAAGGGAAGGGAGGATCGTCAGAGGAGTGCAAAGTGCAATCCCTCGCAGAGAAGTGAGATCGACCGAGGAGAGTCGTAAGAAGGACCAATTCTGGGACCGGCATTCAATTAGGTCACAGTCGAAAGCTTCTCCTTTCTTTCCCTGAGGGTTTCATTAGGAGGATAGTGTGGCGTTGCTAATAACAGGCGTGGGTAGCTGAACAGTCGGCTTGTTACCCCCGCGTTGCCGCAGATTAAGAGACACCTCGTGTTGTCAAAGGATCCTGATTGATCGATATAGAGGTCGAGTGGAAAGAATCGGTAGGAAGTGAGAAATGCTGTCTGTAGGTTGATCAAGAAAGTGTTTATGTCACTGCGTTAGAAATGTGACTTTTATATGCCTGATACTGTGGGTTAATCGAGGAGGTAGTGTAATCATATTTTCTAAATTCTCGGGGATTTTCTTTTCTCGTTTCTAAAAATTTAATATATTCGTGGTTAGGACAGTTTTGGGATCTGCCTCAAAACGTCACTGCGCTTGAAATTCAACCTCAGCCCATTTGTCAGGTCAGCAACAACTTGTTTTGAAGAAATTTGGGCATACAAATATATTTTCAACGGAATCCAGTTTCGATTTTATGAATACGAGGAGAAGTGAACCATTTCAAGATGGAAATTCACCCATAACTTCGGAACTTGAGAAAGTCCAGGACTTCAATCATGCAGGGAGTTCGAGAAGTATATTCTCAATTATTTTGGAAAACTTAGTCATTAGTGATACTACTGAACATACCCACACGTGTGAACCGGAACAACTGGACTGAGCTCTGTTGACCTCTCTTTGAACCACAGCTCGGATTACAACAAACTCGCTGAGGTTTAATTGAGATTTTTTTACCTTTCAGCTTTCAGATTTGATTGATGCATGTATGTGGATTGTCGGTCATTCCATTGTCCATGCGAAAACAGAACACAAGCACCCCATTCGATGGCAGTAATCCATTCAAAAATAACATAATTACTTTCGATCGGTTGGCCCTTATTTATGGGCCAGTATTAGCGATTTCACGCCGCCATTTTTCCTCGATAAGGAAGATGCCGTATCCGGGTTTTATGTAGCCATTGGGAATATTTTCAGTATTTTATGAATGTTTTGTTAAATCGCTCTTGGGGGGATATGCGCGATCGTACCGGGACCTATATGAAATTTATATTGAGCGCGAAATAAAATGTGGATTCGACCGAAAAAATGAACTATTTGATATCGGGTTTGGAATAAATTGCTCTCGATGGTAGGGTAAAAGCTCTGAAATTTTCGCAGTAGTTTTTGGGGTTACGGATTCAGTAAAAGCGTGAAATGGGACAGATATTTCATATAGGAAAAAGCTATTTCGATATATACTGGCTTTCGACCATTTTCTCCATTTAACTCACGATAAATTCGACCAGAACGTTTTTGTTTCTTGTTATGGATTGAACATTGGATGCTAATCGTTACCGGGAAAAGCAATACTCAATGAATAATGCGAATTTTATTTTTACATAATCAACCCTTTATGTTAATCTCCTGTACCTGTCTGAAATAATGATATTATAGTGGTACGAAATGTTTTTTCTCCAGCTTTTGTGTGGGATTCTCTCTCTTCGTTTCTAAGAAATGGAATAGAAGTAATTATGATTATTCCAATATATTTGTAGCAAGTACAGATTCAGGATCTGCCCCAAGATATGACAGCGCTTGAGAAAATTGGAAATACAAATATATTTTGAAAACAAAACTTCCCGTTATCTTAATGGACGTTTCGGAAACGACTCTGCTCCCGTTTTCAACACAATTCGAAATGTGTTGTCTATAGTATTGGGATGATTTGAAGGATATATATTGATATTGAAAGGAATATTGAGCTAGCTACATCTTTCAGAACTCACTTATCAATAATGCAATCATAAAAATCTGTGGGCTGTGGATCGTCAAAACTATACAAGGTGGCCCAATGGAAACGAAACAATGTATGCATTTTACTGAGAGATCAGGGAACTGACATTGAAATGAATGATCCTTTATGTAATGTTGGATAGGACAGGATTCCAAAAAAAAAAAAATACATAGGTCACTTTTTAGATGAACATCGTTCTAACTACAAAATGAGAAATAGTGATGAAAGGGGAAAAGCGTTACTTTTCATCACTAGCCGATTACTTTCATGAAAGTTTTTTCTCGATGACTACTGCATTGAATTCCAAAAACAAGGAATCGTTGGTAAGAGACTTCGATGACCTTCAAAATGATGTATCACGTGAACCCTTATCCCGTTCGAGATTCAAGGGTTGGAGCTCACCCCTCCGAGGTGTTTGAAGTGAAAAAGTTGAAAACATGCGCGAAATATTTCCCCTCGAAATAAAAATCGACCGGTTCGAGCGTTTTTTTTCTGAGAACGATAACTATGTCAAATCGGCCTTGTTCCGTTTTCATTGTGCCACCCGGTATATGAGGAGTGAAGAGGAATGATAGTCACCAAAAGAAATATAAAACATCATACCTTTTCAAAAATCATTGATGAAGTCTCCACTCTGATAAGTATAACTTCAGGAATTCGCCAGATTCCATGAAATATGCGAATTCAGAAATAAAAATCGACCTGTTCCATGATTCTTTGAAAAATAATATTCTCAGCATTTTTTTTTTAAAAATTCACAACTGAGATATCTGAAATAGTCCATACTCTAGCAATGTGCTGAATGATTTCGTGTTGATGTTGATGAGAAAAAAAAAATTTTGTTCCACAATCAGTAAGCAGTTCTTTCATTTGAGCTCTAAACTGGGTTGTTTCCGTGTGCAGAAAATCACACGTTGGCTGAGGTCAATACATAGTTTGAGATTTGATCATGAATAACGGTATTCTCCAAGAGTTAGGTTCTTCAGCAAAGGTCTTTTTTCTGAAACCTTCAATTTATGAATAATAATAATAATAATAATAATAATAATAATAATAATAATGGATGGATGAAAACAGCTTCATATAGGTGTTGGAACAATTATCGGTGAGTTGGGTCACATTCAATAGTATTCTGGAATGTTTATTCTTTTGTTCCAATCTAATAACTTTCTTCTCTCATGCCCATTGCCCATGTTGGTCTCATGACCACGTGACAATGAGTGTATTACCAGTCGTACAAATTGCCAAAAATTTTCTTCCCAGAATTGGGACAGGACAGGAATTAGTAGAATTATCGTTGAGGTGAGTTATATTGTGATCTGACAAACTATGTGAATACTAGAAGCATCCTATTAATTCAATCGATGATGAATAGTTTGCATCCAACAAACAGAATGAATTTTATGATAAGAGTCCATATCACGTGCACTTATGCGCTAATATATTCGTGTAATATTTCATTGCTTCCTACAGAATATCGAACGGATCTTGATTTCCGAATGGGTTCGGGATGAATATTTTCATAGATCTGAGGGTGAGATCGAGAGATTTTGAAACACGCTCTCATAGGAGCAACACTATCTGAATATATTTTCATCATCATCTTGCAAGAGTTTTTATACAAATGAATCTTGAAATTTTCGAGAAATTTCAATTGGGATTCCATTTCCTTATGTGTTGTGTATATAGTATAGTATATGCCATTGGGGTAATAATATTTGTCGAATCTCGCTTACATACTAGACAAAAATCACTATTTTCCATCATCAGATGATTGTGTCTTCACCAATATTGTACATGCATGGAAATAATCTCAACTAGAGCGACGGACAACAGAAACTTTCTCTCTATAGCTGAATATTTCAGTTGGTAGGTGAGCAAATAGAGAAAATTACCTTGGATAGGTTAGGAACAATGCCTGACAAAATAAAGCTGATCTGGTAGGAGGGTATCGATGGAAATATAATATAGAATATAACGAAATGTGAATGTCGTTGTACGCTGGACCCTTTTCCAGAATTAGTTTCCGGGGTTTTGATATTCTGGATATTAATGTCGCATCCTGAAAGTCCGTCCCAGGGTTTGGAATTGGTAATTCAAAACTTTGAATTGACATGTTATTCCCGCATGCTGCTAGTTTGCTGATTAAGGTTCTTCATTCATGGGATGATGTTGATTTCCGCACCTAACATTCGAAATTTAATTAATAAAATCAGAATACCTAGATATATAGTTTTGAATATCATTCGTTATGATATTACAAATGTGGCCTCATGTTCATTTCAAATTTTTTGTTGAATTTTTCATTTTCCACTTGTATATTATTCAATTGTAATAACTTGGATACGGTTATAATGTCCTAGGGCATGATTGTCATGATATGAGAACACTGATTGACCTCAGTAAAGGAAGTCTCAAGGTGATAACGAGATTTCTAACGGGGCTTGCAGACTCACCTCAGAAAGCTAGGTTCAGAGAAAAATTATAGTTGCCCTAACAAAAGTAGTATAAGCACAACCAGATTTTCTCGTTGCTGTTACAATTTTCTATAGTGACCTTAACAATGTCCTGGATATGGTAACTATGGAACATTGTTAGGTTAATAAAGTCATATGTTAGTGCCTATACTAACTAACAGTTTTTTGAGTGGCAGCACCTGCAGATTCTGCAAAAAACCTGAAACACCCCACCACATTCTGGTGGAGTCGTATGCTTTACATCGCAAAATAATAAATATATTGCCATCACACCACGGACAGACTCCTCGAGTAATGAGACTCCTCAAGTACTGAAATTCTTGGAGAAACCGAATATTTTGTGTAGCTTGTATAAACGATCCAATCATTTTGGATAGCAGAATAGGATTGGGCACAAAAGACCTAATCAGGTAGCAACGCATCTTTCACAACTACGATTATCATTACCAACAGGACACATTCCTTCTCAGATTTTATAATCCAAATAGAAACGCTAATTCCGATTGGGGATCCTGCGAATCTGTGCACATTTATATTCACCCGAGTCGAAATGAATTATGTAGACGCAGCACAACTTATTCAATTGTTATCGACGGAGTTCCGAATTCGACGCCAGAAATATTAATAAACTGTTGCAATCTATTGAAGCATATTGACGATTTGAGAAAGCAGTGAGAATAGAAAAACTCTCCAGGAACGTGACATTTGTAGTCCAAGACAAAGTTCAGCCTATATGCTGCGGTCTCATTGTAGTCGAGATCTAGAATTACATATTAGAGACATTTCATATGATTTCCCAGCTCTAATGTCGAGTACGAAGAAATATTTATATATCATCTGTAGCCAAAATATGCTTTTCAAGGCTGAAGAACTGTTGAGAATTTGAAAATTCTTCGAGTGCAGCAAAACGAAAGTTAGGGCTGTTCTCATCGTAGCATGATCAATGAATGATCACTTCCATCGTTCAGAAAATCACTTCTATCGATTTGTTTGAATATAATGTTCGATGTCATTTTCGAATGTCGAGGAAAATTTTGCCGCATCTTGTAATGTATGTCGAGGTTTTGATATTCATGTTCGCATTATTAAGACGAAATGGAATGAGTGGAATTAGAGATATATTTCTTCGTTGGAACTGAAAATGTTCATCCGGAATTTTAGGAGATGTAGTTTGTTGTAGTTTTGTTGATATGATGTTTGCCAGTCCCAACACATCAAGTTGACTGATATAACTAATCATTCGTCACTATCCAAGATTAGAGATACTCAAATTCAGCTCAGCTTGATATTTCTGTCGTATAGACGAGAGCCTGATAGCATACTGCCTCTCACATTTTGGACTCAAGTTCAACACCATATCGAGATCTGATAGAGCTTTACAATATTTTGATACAGCCACTTGGATGTTCCATAATATTTGGTGCCCTTCTAGCTGTAATATAGTTTTTTTTAAGAAAGGCTGCTCAGGCAAATACCTTTTCAATACCCGATGATTCTGTGATACGCAAAGCATATCATATATTTCTGCTCTCATATACGAACTCCACTTCCTTTACTTCGGAAACATCAAGTTATTATGAGTTGAAAAATCCACAAAAACTTCATGAAATGCTTTCATCACTAATTGAGAAATTTGACGGAATACACCAAGACATACGTGGATTTGAAATCGTAAATAGAATCTTCCAAGTATGATAATGTAGGTCACGAATGATCGAAATTTGCAATTCTCATTATTATTCTCCATGATCAATATGTCAAAGATTGTCGTCTATTTTGTGTTCGATATGGATACACCAGGGAACAAGGAAGCATCAGATTTTGCATCAGAGCTTGAGCATCGACTTCTTCTCGTTACTAATATCAAAGCACTGATTTCCAGAATCGAAAGAGTTGTTGATCATCAACATCCATGATGTGAGCGACTATCATGGCTATATCACCGACGAGTGGCAAACTCTAACCCCAATTCTTCTTTAATTGAATAACCCAGCACGTTGATGCCGCGCGTCGTATCAAGCAGAGCAAAAAACGATGAAAAATGATCGTAGGAGGTGCTTTTCAACTGCTGCTTGCATCCGCTACTTCAAAAAATTAACGTCGTTATGGGGCAAGAGAAATCTGATTATGAGAAAAAATACGTACTCGCAAAAAACTTCCGATTATGGCGGTGACAGTCTTGGGCAGAGGCGGCTTCGGTACACAATATTCGAACTTTCTGAATTTTTTTCAAGCAGCAGAGCTATTAGCCTAGTCGGTGATGCTATAGGGTCATAGATGTTTTCATGGACGATGCTCATTCGAGATCTCGTCTATTATTCCATTATGAGAGATATCCTAGCTAGACGAGCTCATCTTGGTCACTCCTTTATTGTGAGGCTCGAGACCTGTCGAGCTTCGACAAATATCTTGAAGTCTTTTTACACGATATTTCACGAACACTGTGATTTTCATTTCATATTGTCGAAAGATAAAAAATTAATTGAATTCGGAACATATCAATTATATGTGAATGAGTGAAGGTAGTTCAATCTCTGCAAACGTCATCGAATATTAAATTGAATTTGAAAAAGTAATCCGAACGAATCATATTCGGAGGTGAGTTGCATATTCACTGAACATCTCGTCAGGAAGTGAAGGAAATTAAATATCGACAATTAGGAATTATTAAATGAAAACCATTGATTCAAGTAGCCTCCCAAGTAGTTGCTTTCATTTCATTTTTCTCTTTCTGTCTTTTAGTTTCACCATGCTCACCTTATTCGAGTGAATATCAACAATCATTGTCTTTTCCATTGTTTAATCTACATTTATTGACCAACACATGAGGTTCACTTCACATTATATTATATGCTACTACTGTTTTCAGGTAAGAGTAACTGAATTCCGCCCTTCTATACAATTGTTATGTTTTAGTAACGCCAAATACCTCTCTTTGCTTGTTACCATTCTATCAACCAGAGAGAAATCATTTTCAGCGAACCATAATGTACTACCTACCAAAGTACCAAATCCTACATAGTACTGTATTATCGACTATATATATTATACATGAAACCACTTTTTTATCGGCATGAACATCGAACCTTTCAGCATCCTTCATTCATCATCATGAAATTGATACTCAAATTGATGATCAAAATAACGTTTTCTATTCCAGTCCGACCCTGTGAAGGTCACTAATGCGACAAAAGAAGATTACTCAATGCCTTGCGCACATTTGTGGACCTAGCACTCGACCATCATGATCCTTTATTTTTATAAACGACTCAACTGTGACCCTCTAGAATCCATCATAACGCGAAAGTGGAAAAATTGTACACTAATTGGACACAGATTTCCTACGTGATGGGAATTCGTTCCTGGAAACGGAAAGTAGGGGAGAGAAGGCGCTTGATGTGAGAAAATAAAGGGGTGGGAATTGAGTTGATGTAATAAATACAGTGATTGGGATTTCAAATAGCAACATCCTCATGAATAGCGTTCAAATTGTTAGGGGTATATCCCCATTATTCGTGATCATTTTAGGTTGTATATGATTCTAGTGATACTGAAACAATTGTTTTCGATGATTTGGATATCTCAGTTCATTCTTCTCTAGTTCTTACTATGATGATAATGAAGTTTCATGGATCGATTGCTGTTTCAATATTGTGAATTTTATCATAACAAAATTGTCATACTTTCCTCACTTCGAGAGCCTTTATTTATCTCAACTACTGTAGGTCCTCCTCCTTGAGGCATACTAGTACCGATAATGATAATTGAAATAATAATGATATCCACAAATACCAAAAATTAGGGACAAAATGAAACCTGTTTTCTATATGACCTAGGAGTCTATGCTCAATGATAATTATGAAAATAAATACACAGAATAACACTCCTGCTATAATTCTTATATGAGGAAAATAAAGCACCTGGAGTATTTCTTGTATTCTGGAGTCCAACGTGTTCTGGATTCTATGGCTATTCTATGTTTACCAGAGGTAACTAGACCAATGATCATTCGCTCATTTTGGAAATGGTGATATGAATTCATGAAGAGTAATGTCGAGATCATTTATTAGCTCACCTCACCCTTCATAAGCTAATCCAAGAATATTCAGAATATATTCTTGATCAGTATCTGTTGTGAATTATATTTTCCAACGAATGAAACGAATGAGTTGTTCGATAGTACCATCCCTCACTATTTTCAGCATATTACTGGTGGTTTTGTTTCTGCTTCACTTGGAAACATACTGCTAATATATTTGTTTGCGAATCCAATTTCAAAATAATCGGTAGGTACCTCGGATTTCGTCGACTAGAAATTGTCATATTCTAAATCAAAACTTCTGATTATTCCGCTATCGGAAAGCGATCCTGCAGCGAAAAACAATCGCTAAGTGAAACAGATGACTCTCCAGCCGTCGGATTGGAATTGAGCGAAAGAGGCGAGAAAGAGAGGAGCAAAAGTGTCTGAAGTTGGAGGATCGACCGTAAAGTTTATGAACAGATAGGTTTTCCTATATAGGTGAGAGGAAGAGTCGCTAGAAAGTTTTGAGGCACCGATACGACCCAGTTTGTTGATCGCCTGGCTGATTTATCTCTTAATCCTACAATGGTGAGGTTCGACGGCTGATGGTTATTTACTACTGTGGAATCGACTGGGCTATCGCAATGCCGGATTGTTACCAACGCACTGTTTTCCGATACTCATTCGCTCATTTGTATCTCGCCGAAATCTTTTGATAACATGATCGAGGCATTCCTCAGTTCAGCACTAGCAATATCTTATGCCTGAAGTTTGTCTGAAATCAGTGAATTCAGCGAAATAGATAATGATAGTCAGACGATACATATTTCATTTTCCAGCTCTTTCTGGGATTTTCTCTCCTCGTTTCTGAAAAATAGAGTAGGAGTTATTAAAAAATAATTTCAATATATTTGTAGTAGGGACAGATTTTGTGATCTGCCCCAAAATGTCACTGCGCTTGGAATTGAACCTTTGGATACCTAAAAGAGAAATTCTCTATCAGTGACACCTTATTCTCTTGAAAACCTCTACTTATCTTGGTGGACGTTTCGGGAACGAATCTGCTCTCGTTCTCAACACAATTAAAATATTATTGTAGAGGTTTTATTCTTATTGAATATAATTGTATTTCCAAATTTTCCAAGAACAAGGTGTCACTGACAAATAGAGAATTTCTCTTTTAGGTATCTGAAGGTTCAATTTCAAGCGCAGTGACATTCTGGGGCAGATCACTGACTCTGTCCTTACTACAAATATATTTATATACATATTTTCATCCACCAAGGGTTATCTGGATAGAGAGGTTGAGGACTGTGGTAGGTGCTCTTTATGTATATGATACTTCGTAAGTTCTGAACCTATGGCATCGTCTACTAGCTGGACTCAAGATTTAGTCAACTTCTCAAAAATTCGGTGGGCAACAATCAGTAGTCAGTAGCATTGAGCGATCAATCCAAATGAGTTCTGTAGTGTTCTGATCATATTCTCATACAATGTATAAATTTTCAATTGAGAATGAATGATGATTCGATATCATACATTGATTGTGATTTCGAACTTGATATGATTTAAGTCAGTGCTTTCACAGAGATTTGGCTAGAGTGAGTAACACCTTCTATTTCTCATATTCATGAAGGGAGAGATCGCCAAAATTTCTACGATGTTCTAGAGAGGTCAATGAATTTGTGAGAGTATTATCACCGACTAGGCGAATATTAGAGTCTCAGCGTATGTTTGGGACCTGAACTCCAGATATGTGAATAGTACTCTGTAGATCATGAGGAGCTGCTAAGGAGAAGTACCTCTTTGCACGGAATAGAAAGCAGCAGAGTCTTTGTGAGGAAATTCATTGGGGACCTCACATGGTCATCCCATGAGGAAGCGCTGTTGGTGGTGATACCGAGCATGGTTATTTACGACGTCGATAGGAACAGTGCAACTTGACATTATCATATTAGGCATTGTGTGATCTGCTTCCCTTGTGAATATATATAAGCTCGAGTTTTTTTTGCAATGAACTCTACTATAAATCAACCCGTCTCTGTCTTGAACCTCTGGCCTCAGGGCTCAGAAAGAGAAGGCGGTATGAAGTATACCGTAATATGCAAAGCTATGAACTGAGCGAGGATGTGGAGTGAAGGGAAACGAAGTAGATGCCAAAACAGATCCTTGTGGAACATCAGTATTTATAGTCATATTAAATGTTTGCCATTGGTCGTCCGCTCCTGAATAAAGTTACAATTCCGGGAGTCTATCCATTATTTTCATTTGTCAATGAACAATATCTGACAAATTCATTATACAATCGTTACAGACAAAAGTTCTCACGGCAATGGAAACTGGAGATGTGATCTTCATTGAAACGTAAGGTTCAAATTTTCGTTTCATCCTTCAAGCCTGACATCTTTATTGTGTATCATATACGAGATACGCTCTCTTTTTGCAGCAAATCTATGTTAACAATCATGTGGAGTGTTTGAATGAATATTTATCGATCCATCTCCTAAACGAAATCTTCCATCAGATTTTTGGATATCTTTGAGGCTTCTCTCATCATTGGCTGTTTCTCCAGACATTCTCTTCTTCCTACCCAGAATTCAATCTCCCTGTTATTACACAACTCCAATGCCTCTAATGAAACTGCTGAATCAAACATAATACAAAGCTTCCTCTTTAAAATCTTAATGTCACAATTAATTTCGAGATGCTTATCATTTGATGACTAGAAAACTCCCTCCAGACGAGAATTGAGGGAAATGGAATGTCTTCAAATGCCGTTGAATTTCGTTCTCACAGGATCATCATAAAAGTGGCTTCACAAGTGGAACTCATGATTATTCTGAAGATACATATATATGTGGCTCTCAAGATGGGTGACCTCCGCTCAGAAATAAGTATAGATATTGATTCTCATTCAACAATAATCGTATGCATTTATATACGCAAGAATTCAACGGACACATGATATTTGTTCAGTATGAGTGGATAATAGATGCCTAAATAATCTAGTAAGAAGGACATATGATTCCTGCTGAATATCATGCTATGGGTTATAATTATCAAGGAACTGAGCGCTGATCTGATTTGATGCATGTAGAATCAGCACCAAACAGAAATCATTTCCAATTACTTGATGCACAGTTTTTCGAAACGAGTTCCTCAATATCCAAGAATCATTCAAATACCAAGTAAAGTCATTGAAATGCAATGAAGAATGGACCAAAAAATAAATAGAATCAGAGTTACTATAACAATGGAATGGTATCTCCTTCATATTGAATAAATCACATTTTCTCTTCACTTCACTCACACTGTTGAGATGCTATTGAAGAGCATCTGAGGTGTTGTCAGGTACGATGGAATCGATAGATGGTAGGTCGATGTTTGCTTACATCGCTCTTAATTGTGTATGGGGGTGATCCTGCAGATTTCAAGCTAAATGGTTGCATCAAAAAATCGCAGTACTTGGAAAAAACTGAAAATGAATTGAATAGTCCCCATAACTCCCTGTTGTGCCATGTATAGAGTGAGTTATTTATGCTTCACCTCTGAGTTCATGAAATGAGCAGAGTGAATTATCTCAGTTGTCTTTGTCCTCAACATAAATGAGTGAAGGGAAACTTTTCGCAGCGATTCAAGTAATGGTCAATTAAACTTATTCCATTTACGAATTTCGATTCGAAAGGTCATATTCCGAATGAATCGAGTAGGAGACCGTGAAAATCAGAAATTAGAACCAGTTGTCCGAACTGATCCCTTCAGCCAACAAGAACAGTTGAAGACTCCCAAACAATGAATGATCGAATGGGAATTATTCGAGTAACGTGATAATTCAGGTGAATGCCAGGAAATTAGACCATTGACGTAGTAGATTTTTCGACATCAGAATGACACACAATCCTGCATGCGAGTTGCATGAGAGAAAAAATGTGCAAAGGAAACATGTACAATACCAAAGTGATCTTATGTATGTGGCTTCGAATATGAGATGAGACTGATGAATAGGGAGGTAAATATCAACAATCTGAAGACTTTATATAGGAGCTCTGTCCCTAGAATTTGAAGGACATGAGACTTTGCAGTGGAGTTGACAGGTGGAACAAAAAGTGAGCGAAAGTTGGGCGAAAGAGGTACATGCTGAGATAAGTTTCGAGCAGTTCGCCAACTTCACGAGAGTATCGAGTGAATAGTTAGGTTTCACCGTTATCATAATAGATCTGATCAAACTTGATGTAACTGCTGATGTTTTTATACAACACATCTTTCAGTGGCATTTCAGAATGTTTCAATTGTATTTCAGAACAGTGTGTTCGACTTCAGAAAGTATCAATTACAGGAAACATCATTTGGATTTCAGAATAGTCAGTTACATTTCAGGATGAATTACAACTAGTTGATTATGGATATTTGAAATTCAGAGAGTGTCGAACAAAATTTCAGAAAGCATCATTTGTAATTCAGAAATCTTCAAGTTCAGTGTGTGTGATTTTTACGTCATCAGCACATTCAACTACACACATATTTACCCAGACAGTATTTTATTTTCATTCTTGTTGTTGATGAACGAGTTATAAGATTTCAGTTGCCGATAGACTGATCACGAATATATTGAAATAGAATTGACAATTCTGAAATTAAATTGACCCATTTTGAGAATCAACGCACGATCACAGTTGACGATTTCTCGAATCTATTTGATTTTACCTAAATTTTCATAAGAATGAGTCGGAAATAAGTATTCCTGAAATTCCTAAAATCATCATTGTATGGTGTGCTGGGTCGTGAAAATGTAATATTGGATCATTGGTATTCCGTAATGAATAATTTGAAAATACGTCTCTATTTTCATCATCAGGAATTGATACCCACATATTTGTTGAGTTGAAATGCATTCTTCGAGGAATAAGGAAATTGTATGGATGATTGAATGATGAGAAAGTAGTAACACAGTTACGTGATTTCATCGAATAGTTCAATGATAGATAAAACTTCAAATCCTTTTTTGAGATTCCCTCTCATTTTTACTATGATTAGAAGAACTGGAAAATATTACGATTATTCATATGAGTATATTTGTGGTGAGAACAAATCATTCCCAGGATATCACTGTGATAAAATTCAACTTCTAGATATCTAGAAGAGAAATTCCTTGCTAATACTCAGCGACACCTTGTCACTCATCTCTGGATATTTCGGAAATGAATCTGCTTCTGTTTTCAACATAAAAATAGAAAATCCTCTCTCTGCATGATTATCTCTGAAGTTCCATCACTTCTAACGAGTTCCAAAAATCTATGAGAGGAAATAGAACTTTCCAAGAGATCGTTGAATACCCTACGAATTCTCGTCAACTGAGCGTTGGGAATTCACGTTACAGTTTTTTCCATGTTCTACTGTTGACACGCTGATTGGCAGACTGCCTTTCTTGTCTCCTGCACTGGAAAATCAACGTTTTTCGTCGGAGCAACAATGGACGAGAATGCGGCGTTGGTTTCAGTGTAGCAGAACAAAGAATTAATTGGATAAACTAACGAATAGTTCGTTCGTGCCCATCTGTCAGACTGCATATAATTCGAGTGCATCCGTATAAATGCCATTTCATACATCCAATTCGTATGAGAGCCAACGGTTGAAGGTGATTTATCAAAAAAACAAGAGAGCTATAATTTGATTACATCAATGTGGACTAGAAAGAAATCACATTCGACCACATTGCCTCTGGTTATGAAGAGAAATTCTAGTTACCCTTACAAAAGTTAGTATAGGCACAAACAGGTTTTCTCCATATTTACTCGAAACACTATGTTACGGTGACCATAACAATATTCTGATCATTATAACGATAACAATATCATGTGGATTTGGATATACTCACCAGGCCCATTTTTGATTCGAAACACCTAAAGAATTACTTGTCTTGTAGCGATTGCTGAAAATGTATGTTACTCTCGACCTGTGGGCATGGCTATATAATGCTGCCTATATGCAACTATACAGGGTCCCGAAAAGATATCGACAAATTCCGAGGGGTGATAGGGGACTTTAAATCAAGCATTTTTGTACGAATAAACATATGCACGCAAATGAGCCGTTTGGGATGTAGAGATTGTAGGGCAATACAACTATTTAAATCTTACGCAAATAATTGAAGAAGTATTTTTTCATTCTGTTTTTCATTTAGTTGACCACGAGCTGCAAATACATTTCTTCATCATGAACATTTTGAATTGAGTTGCCGTTGAAATGTTCACTCAGTTGTCTATCAATTTGAAAATTTGCATTTGAAATGGCAAATATTTTTTCATGTGGAAATCTTGCAGCTCGTGGTCAACTGAATGAGAAACCGAGTGAAGAAACTTCTCTAATTATTTGCGCATATTTGCATAGTTTTTTGCTCTATTGTTCAAACGTTTGCGGAGATATGTTTATATAAACAAAAATGCCTGTTAAGATGTTCCCTATCACCTGCTGAAGTTTGTCGTATCTTTCCGAGACACCCTGTATGACAAGTATTACTAGACATTCGGATTGATTGATTCCGTGGTTGCAGTATGCAGTGGACAATATTTCATTCGTAACAGCTTGATCGAATTCTCAGTAGTAAGAATGACACCTGATGGTTTCATGTCATAATTTTGAGATATTCTAACCTCAATACATCCTTTGTAGGGTCAATGATTGACTCGTCCTATATATTTTCTAATGTCCCGAAGGATCGAATAGATATTTATATTTCTATTTCTATCATTCCATTCAATGTACTTATTTGAACAAACTTTGGCTCTTTTCACTGGCATTACAAAACTTTGCCGATGATGATGAGCTTTCATGAATAGAACAAACTTTCTGAAAACAAAGTTGATCTCATGATATCACTTATAAATGAACAAGGTGTGCAAAGGATGAGAGGGAATTTCAAAGATGAGCAACTTTGAGAAACACAACTGATGTTATATTCTATAATCATCCTCGTGCATTGCGATACCAATTGTTGAAATGAGAAAACTTTCAAACGAAAAGAACTGACAATAATAGTTGTTTAGAGTTTGTGTCGATGGGTCGATGCTCTGTTAGAAGTTCAATGTTGCAAATTATCACATGCTACATATGAAGGAGAATTTCCTTTACCTGCTGAAGTAGAAAATCCTTCATCTTGTATATTTGAGGAAGATGCTTCTAACGTGGGTCCGGATGTATCAGGTTCAATAGCAATACGAGTTGGTGGTTCAGGAAAACGTTTTCAAGGTCCTTCAGGATATCGAACAAGTCTACTACCTCGATCGAAAACAGTTGAGTTCATAACAGGTTTCAAAACGTTTGTATAAAAATTCAGGAATGTTTGATTTCGCGAATACGTTTTCAAGTTTTCGGATACGAAAATTCTGATTAGAAATACATTTCCATTCGTGGATTTTTTTTGGAAGATTGATGTGCGAAATCTGATGATACGTGACTTGGTACACAGACATACGTATCAGTCTTCGCCGAAGTTCCCGATGTCAAAGTCTGCCTTATAATTACATGTTATTCTTTGATCAATTTTCATCATCACCCATTGAATGAATATCTGCATTCTTAGGTCAATTACCCTGTGTTGTTCTTATTCCTTGTCTCTTCATTAGGAGCCTGAATATAATAATGGTAATACCTTGTCATTCAAGTACTCTACACAGCTACTCGAATATAGCAATTTCCGAACTGCAATGTGGTATATAGAACAGTTGGCAAAATTATAAAACAAATAATCTTTGTCGTATTTTGGAAAAATCCTGAAACAGGTCGATTTTCATTTCGATGTGCTCGTTTTTCAATGAACTTGTGGAGAGTAGGTATCCACTGAAGTACCCAAAAATGTTCATCGCCTGTTAACGGAACACGTATATGACTCCACGAAGTGTTTGAGCAATAGAAAAGAAAAACGTTAATAGACCTAAACCAGCTCTGAACATAATTTCCATGACATGGCAACATAATTCTACTCATAAATATTTCGGAATAGTTAAACCAGTTGGAGTTGAATTTCAGTGGAGTTCTTTTAATTCCACGACTGTTTGGTGTGTTTGAGTTGTCAGAAAAAAACAAAAGGGAGCGCCTTCAGCGACCCGCCATAGACGTAAATTCGCCTTAATAACATACATTAAAACTTTCGGAATTCATTCGGAAGAGTTAAGCTCTACTAATTGCATAAATTACAGCCAACTTACATTCATCGCGATTCTTTGGAAACGGCAAGTAAAACTCCAAGACATCGTTCCGTTCTACTGACTACCAAATTAATTTATAGTTAGCTGTGACCAGGATGGCATACTACTTTGTTTCCGGATTACCACTCTGCCTCTTTCGCGGGAAATATTAGCTGGTATTATTTCCCATCATAATATTTTTGGATTCCAACCATTATGACTGGGATAAGTTAGTTTAATGAATTTTATGCACCCGTTTAGGAAACCACTGCTCTTTCATTATTTCATGAGCCAGTAAGTCATCACAGAATATAGTTCGATATTCATCATATATGGCCCACCTAAGACAGAACAGAATCCGTTCTTCCAAATTCTTCATTGATTAGAATGAAGAAATGACAATATATCTTCGAAAACATATTTGATTTGCTTTCTACACACTGTGTCCAAGATGAGGAAAAAAATTCTCACTTATTATCATGGATTTCACTAATGTAGGAAAAAATATGTTGGCATGCTACATTTAGTTCGTTCGAAGATTGATTCAAATATTAATTCGTTCTTTCAGTATTCATTATTACTTTACTATTCAATGGATATTTGACACTGAGAGATCAGTGATTGTTGTGCTGACTTATTCCTCTTCAAAACAAGTGGAACTCATTATGTCTTTGATTTGGAGTTTCGGAAAGAAAAAGATCAAATGTCCAAAACTAAACACATTTGAAACACCGTGTATATGTATGAATATATGTATCATATATACGTGTATGATACGAATTTTTATCTCCTTCCTTTTATGAGACCCCATGCTGTGCATCCTCCTCTGGGACACAGTGTATATTGAGGTGAACTTTTGTATATATCAAGAAATATTTCAGTGACAAATATAAAATGTTGCATTTGGTGTTGACGCCCACCTAGGGTTTTCAATATGACTAACAATATACTATTTTTTTCAGTTTAGATTCTCTTGGATTACTCTCCTCGTATCTGAAAATACAAAATATATTTGTCTTTCTGATCTCATTTTAAGAAAACAAGTTGTCACTGAAAAATAGAGAATTAATATTTCAGGTATCTGAAGGTTGGATTTCAAGCGCAGTGACAATTTGACAGATCATATGTTCCCACTGAAAATATATTACAATATATCTATATTTATTTTTAGAAACGAGGAGAGAGAATTCCAGAATATCTGAAAAAAAATATACCACTTCCTTGATCAATGTACAGTCAGTATCCAACGATAAACTAACCTAACCTTACTTGACCTAATTTAACGTACATACAGTATTTAACAATATACTACATTGAAATTTAATGAAAAAAACCTCTCGATAGAAATAACTTTTGCATTGAAAATATAACTATTTGGTCAAACGCAAGAGAAATAACAAGAAAAACTTGAAAATATGTATGTGGTGGTGACCTTTGGAATATTTGATTCAAGCTAAAAGAAAAACTAAGTAACTAATAGGTTGTGATACCTAACCGAAAGAATTCTTTGAAGAAATTTGAATTTTTTATTGATAATTCCAGATTGATATCGATTGATTGGTGATTTTTTTTATCATTACCATTCACCCGAGCAGATTGAATATTATCATGTGTGCATCTTTCAAATGAGATTCCTAACGTCTTGTCATACGTGTATACAAATAACTGGTAGTAGATCACTGAGATATTCATAACCTAAAAAAATTGAAATGATCAAATCATCGGTGGGTTCAGATGACCAATAGGCACGATGGAATCCGAAATTATTTATTCCACCGTTGAACCATGGATGAAAATCATCAATACCAAACCAACCTCACTCCACAGATAAGTATTGAGTACAATTCACCATTGCAATCTTGCAATCATTTTCAATTATCATCGATAATTTCATTATAATATTTCATCCTAATATTATATTATAATATTATCATCATTAGGACGAAGCGATTGTCAGGGACGATTATTTTTTCTTATCATTTTGCGAATATTGCCAAATGATGACCTGACACCAAAACATCTCCGACTGGGTTCCGAAATTTTCAGATGGGTATTTCATTTCGAATTTCGTCCTCTATTAGTTACGTGATAACGTGAAAATTCGCCATATTATAAATGCTTAATTCGCTGACGAAGGTAGTGAAATGGGGGAAATGTGAATGGAGTCGCTTCAGGCAGGTTTCACGGTGCCTTTATATGTAGGGAAGGTGGCAATAAATTCTGTTTTGTCGATTTTGAAACAGCGTGCCTTATAGTTTACGTGACGTTATTAGAAGGTGAGGTTATATATCATACCGGGATGTCACTTACACGAGTAATTCCTTCATGTTGGTTCACTTCATTGTCTCTTAGACAGGAAAATAACTTTAGAGGGCACTGGCGGTATGGTTGGTGATTCATTTTCGTTTCGGTGACGGCGTTCCAAAACGAAATTCTGAATTTCACTGAGCTTATAACAGATGCATATTTCACCTCCAAGGGATCATCAAATCTCAACTGGATATGCGTTTCATATATCAAATTATGGTGCTTTTCGACAACAAAGTATAGTGATATATCATTTCAGTGAAAATAGTTCAACATCTCTTGGAGGGATGCAATTTTCCATTATACCTATATGATAACAGACAGTGAATCAAATCAGATAATCCAAGTTTAGAGAAATGCAGTGAGTTTTGAGATTAATTAAAATTGTGGAAATTCATTCGGTTCAATATCAATTTTATCTAGAGTCTACATCTGTTTCCATTTCGAACAACAGTTATATCATCGTCAATAATGAAATTTTGCTGTCATATGAAATAACTTGCTTTGATTTTCCGTTTCGTCTACAATATTCTCACCAGGTCACTGAATTAGTTAAAGAAGACATTCCGTTCAATTTTAGATTCAGATTCAATTATAAATCGAATGAGAACACTATTTTGTCGACACAAGTCGAATCATCATAATCATCAGATTCACAAATTGATGAATACATTGAATCAACCACCAACTATAACAAATCATGGGCATGGGAAAAATGGAACGAGGAATCTGAGAATCTAGTAGAGTTCTACGCAAGAGAAAATCAAGCTTGAATCTTGAATCATATCCTCTCGAGGGATGACCATGTGGGTTCCATATCAAGAACTGCTTCACGAAAACATGATTTTTTGGTACGTGTGAAGACTATTCACGTACACAACACAACTCTGAACAACAAACCCACTAGAAGGATAACAAAATAATTATTATTCAGATGGTAACATAAATTCGCAGAATCATCATGATATTAGTAGCCACTCGTCGCCAGTGCTGTCATATCGCATCATCAAAATAGTCTATCATATTTATATTCCATTGTAATTGATGTAGTTCAATATACTAGTATATCAATTGATTTGGGTTATTATATGATTCTGAATCTTTTCCAATCGAGAGAGAATTACTACATTATTCTTTGACTTATCTTGGAGCCCATGGACCATCACCATGGGTATCATCAACCCTTTTTGGTTAACGTGGCGACACCGCAATTTGGTATTGACACATTGACAGTCGACGGCGATATGATTCGTTAGGTATCGGTCATTATTTACGTTTCGATTTATCGGTATTATTCAATTTGTGTTCAGTTTGGTATACTCATTGTGAATTTATTTCCTGTTGTGGTTATTTGTTACAATGGTGAGACGTTCCGAGGTGTGTGAAAGACAATTTGATTCTGGTGATCAAAACACGTCATCTCATAGGTAAGTGACCATTGTCGTATCATTCGAGATATCAAAACATTTCCTGTTTTGAAACGTTCTGTTTTGGCGTGGTCGTGAGTTTGATAATCACGAGGAAGTTTTTAAAGAAAAAAAAATCTTCTAACCAAGAAATGCTGATGAGCACCACTGAATTTGTGAAGGATTCTGTTTTCAATCTCAGATCCATAATAAATTCAACCCTCTTTGACAACACGGAACTGGTGCTGAAAGAATTAGCTTTTGCTATCCTTGTTCAGATTGAAATACTATAGATACTTGATGCTTCCGAACAATCTGTATTGCGAGAACTATAGATCACTTATCCAGTTTGTTCAATGATTGAAGGTTCGATAGTTTGGATTTGAGCCCTTTAACATACGCCCAAACTCTCAGATTCTATTCAGAAGAGGCTCAGGGTAATATCACATTGAAAACTCTAGAAAATCGTAGGAAGGTAGGCGATCTCTATGTTTTCCTCATGCTTATTGTTCGAGAAAATTGCCAATTATCTTATACCCTCCCAAATTCCCATGTATGTTGCAGGTTTTCTTGTCCTGTTGCCAAAAGGTGGAGAGAAATATAAAAATATGTAGATATTGATGGATGTTTACTATTTTATTTCTGAATGAGCTATTCTGAGACTCAGAGGAGGAATATTGAATGACTCAATTCCAATAAAAAACTGAGGAAAACCAGTGCACAGTGGTTACAATAGTGATATTTCTTGACCTCGTGCAGTATTTATATGAGTCGTCACTTAGGTTATTAGTGTGGAAATATATTTGACATGTCAATGTTTCAAGGGGAAAGAGATTTATTGGGATCGTCATGAGATATACATGGGATAATTCGAGTGACATCATCATGTCTTTTCATCGGGAAAGGCATGTGTTGCCATGCATATGAACATATTGAATATTCTCTTGAATGTTTTACACAACCCGCCCTCATTGTTATTCTCTGAAATCGAAATATTTGTGACATATAGCATTCTTTATGCTCCAATTATTCGATTACAACGTCAAACCTGCTACCGTGTATCCCAATCCTGATATAATTTCGACTTCATTTCCACTTCCATGTATCTATTATATCTCTTCTAGTATACTGTCGACTCGCGGAACACATGACCTTTTTCCCCCAATTGGCCAAATTAAAAGCGCCATATTTATGCCTAGCATACTACGGCAGCATGATAAAAATGATAAAGCAGTCACTCACGATATTAAAAGCACCGTTCTCACGATTATAGCGTGAAATAATCGCTTATGGAAATATCAGTCGCGATAGCGCTACGGGCGTTTATCACGTATGTTTAGTGTTTTTGTTAATATTGTTGGTTTTGGTTGCCTTCTTCACTCATTATCACGTACTCTAGCTTCCACTTTGTCATGCTAGTAACAGTTCGGATTCCTACTGATTTCTTCTGATCTTGATTCAGCTTTCAGATATTGGGATCTCATTTTTCAGTTTTATAATCAGGAAAGACACGATTGGTATTTTTGTTTTCCTCCAAGTCATCGAAGATTGGTACTTATTCCATGACATTGGCATTTTACACAGTTTCCTCTCGAAGATCTCCTTCGTTCTCGGTGAGAATATTGGATCGCAAATTTCAAATGGAGGATAATGGAATTGATTATCGAACCAATGCAATCTCTGAGTTTTGTTCGGAACTTGGAGTTATATTCTGGATTTGAAACCGAGATTAGCTGAAGCTTCATTGGCTACCAATGCGCACTCTCATTCATTTTTAAGTAACATAGAGTTTTCTTATCAAAATATGAACCCATGCTGATGGTTCCTATATGGCGAGTCGATCCGACTCTGAGAAGTTCAATAGAACACTAGGGTGAGTGAGTTGACGTGGCGAATATCTACTACTATTCCAATATACCTACTCAATGATTTTAATCTGGAAAGTTTGATTCAATTCAACCGATATGGAATATCCTGGAACTATTATCAGTACCCATGGAAATATATAGATACAAGCTGCATGATTTTCAACGAACCTCAAAGTGGTTCCTTTCCGATCTCACATCTGACATCAGAGTTTTGCAAATACGAATTCATAATGAATAGGTGCTGATTTGACAGAGGAGAGGAAGGAATCTTCGACGATACCTTGAATTAGAGATGCTTATGAACATCACTGGGATCCTCCTTCAAACCCAAGAATCGTATCGTGCTAACTTTTCCTTTGATTCTTTTGATATTCCCGATTTCGTGATACACACCGTGAGATGAATTCTCATTATTAACCAAAAGAAACCAACTAGAATAGGAAACAAGTGAATTTCTCATTACCTGCAGACAGTTTGAATCTCTTGATAATGATGGGCTCAACAGTTCCATTACGGCCGAATGAATAACTCAGAAAGGCGTGAGGAAATGTATTTGCAGAAATTGAATGTTTTTGAGTCACTTCGGATTGATTTTCCAAAACCAACCAGTTGCAATAACTGGGAAAAGTTATTCACATCATAGTCACGCTATTTTGGAATGCCTACTTTTTTTATCTGTGGACAACACGAAAGGGAAACCTATAATGTTCGAAGATCATCGTGTAAGCCTACTAAATTGATGTTACGATAATATGCACTTGGCTACATTGAATTCAATATTTACCTGAATTCCTTGAAATCGTGCTCTCCATGTTGTGTATGAACCTGAATTATGAGTTCTAAAATGGACTGAGTGCTGGCCATCAAATTATTGTCGAGTAGGGACTTAATTTTCTGCTGTAGTTTCAGTGAACGAACATATTAAGCAATTTCCAGCTGTCATGTTACATTTTCATTTTGTATAATTTGGTTGCATTCCCTCAAAGTCAGCTCCGGTTTCCAGTGGCGATGAATTAAGAATGTATCCATGAATATTTCTCATGCAGAAGGGGAAGATAGGGTGGTAGAAAATTCAAGGGTTGATAGAAAACATGAGGAAAAACACACACACACCACCGCGAACGAAAACGTTTCATTTTCAACAAATAGAAATTTTAAATACTTTTTTATGAATATGTGAAGAACAGTTCGGGAAATTCTGATTGAATACGTGAATTTCATGGATTCGCTGCACAATTATGTGGTAACTGATGGGATATGGATATACACTGTTATGAAGTCCGGATACTGTTGAAACAGTGGTACCTCCTACTCAACTTTTGAAAGGTTCGGATTTTTTTTTTCAATTTTTCTCTGCTCCAAAGATACTCCTGTGACTATATTTCGACGCCGCTAAGGAATATGGATCTTTCTTAAATGGGGTAGAAAGTCGAAAGATTGGTACTCATTTGAAACGTTGAAATTGAGATTGAAATTGGGAGCTCCTGAAGTACCATTCAAGTATAGAATAATTAAAAAGAATCCGATCCTTTCAGAAGTTTACCTAGAGAGATACTTCATGGATAGAGAATATTTTTTTCCAGCATCTTCCGCTACTATTTCAGCAAATTCAGGGATTTCAGGAGCGTGCATTTGATAATTTGATAATTTGCTAATGTGTTTCTCTCATCCAATATTTCTGTGTTTTCTGGAATCAACTGAAGTTTCAAAGAAAAATTCATTTCTGGAAATTACAACGCTGAAAAAAATCAATTCGGAAAATCTAAAAATGTCAGAAGCAACACAATAGGTGATATTGGTACTCCTTGAGCAACAGTTTGTATTTGCCTCCTGCTGAGATAAAACTGATGATTGATTGATACGATGCTGATGAAGGAATATTATCATTATTGTTCTCGAAACGGTGTTCGAACTGTTCATTCTGATAGAAATCAATATTCTGAAAGATTCTACACAGAGAAAATTTATAGTTACCTCAACAGAAGTTCTATTTAGTATAGACACAACCAGAATTTTTCGTTACTCTAACAATTTTTTATGGTAACCGCAACAATGTTCTGGCTATTATAACGATAAAAAGTTGTTACCATAACGAGATCATATGGTTGTGCCTATTGTGCGAGTTTTCTGAGTGTAATAATTAGCTACAACTTCCATTCTATGAACCGAGCTGAACTGTATTTATTATTCTCATCAATTTTTCAATAAACTTTGAGTTGAATATTCGACTCTGATGCACCGGATAGCAGTCTTCCATGAATAGGAGCATTTTAAATTTTGGAGCCCTCCGGAAAGATATGTTAGTCTCCTCGAACGGAATAAGTTACCAGAGGAAAAGAAACATCGTCAATAAATAACGTTTTATCATGATTAGGTCATAAAAGGAACAAATTTCATGATTTAGTATTGCGAGCGCCGCGTGTAGTAATTTCCATTTTAATAGAATACTTATAACTTCCTAGTGTAGGGATTACATTTTTCTCTCAGTCTCTCTTTCTCGTTCATTTTCGATATTGAAACATCCACTATAGTATCAGTAAATATGACTTTCTATATGGGATAATAATGGCAATGCAACTGAATGGTACCATAATGTTTCATTCGTTCGTCTGTGGAAACATGAAAAAAGAATATCAAAAGTAGAGGTTAACTCCATATTCCTTTTTTAGTATATATGACTTCCTCGTGATCGTTCACGAGTTTTCCGAACCTGAATTGTTGTTCTCTCGCAGAGATCTGATGAAAATCTGATGAAAAAAAAATCATTATAGGTGAACTTTTTTCTAGCTCGCTTTGTCTCAGCAAGAATGTAGAAAAACGGTTATTCCATATGAAAATCCTTTCTTCTATTGAGAACTTAAGGTTTTCTCTAGAACATGAGTCTTTGTGAAGGAGTTTGCAAAAATAATTTTCCCATTATTGGCAATGGAATGTTTCCACCTAGACCGAGTTTCATGGATCTGAACCATCACAATCCATTTAACCTTCATATCTATGGTCTCGTCATCCAATGTCATAATAATCAATGATTGCATCAAAAAAGTATTCACGATTCGACATATGTCACTTTTAAAAGAATAATTCTAATATCTCGAGACTTCGTTTTTGGATTCGATTATAATTTCAACTGGAGTGTCACAATAACAAAATTATATCGGACATATTTCCCATATCATCAGGTTTGCTCTTCCAATTTTGCCAATTGATGAGTAGTTCAGTTTCCCGAATGAATATCCCGATCATGATCGAAATTATCTCCATAAAATAATTTCAAATAACTGCAATATGGACGAATATTTCTGTGTGCATCCTATGGAGGACGAATCTCGGTTCCTGTTTCAGGAATTTCCATAATTATTATGAACCTTGTGCTCAATTTTAAATTAAAAACCGTAGATACGCGAATTGAAAAGCATTTTTCAAGAATCTCTCTAACATGCCATTTTAATTGGACATTTCGTTTCACGGGACAAGTCACGTTTTATCAAACACTCGATTAAAATGCGAAATGGAATTTTGTCATCTCGCTTCGTTAACGCTATACATTTTTGGGGTTCTAGGTCTATATTATTCAATGCATGGAGAAGGGTGAAATGATTTCAACCACAAATATGTGATTGGATCAGGAATGTGCAAAAATAGAATGTCCTTTGTCACGGAGTACAAGGGAGACATACTTGGAGACATTTGAAATAATCAATTCTGTTGTTATTCGTTCCTTCATGTTGTCGCTCATGTTGGATAATAACCTGTAAGAGAATTTCTGGATTTATGTATCACGCTGATTCTAATTGATTCACCAGGCGAAACCATATTCAACTCTTTCTTCGAATCATAAAAATCAATGCTTCACGTGGATGATCAATCTTGGGATTTTCAATCTGCCGGGCTGTTTGCTGTTTCAGATGATATGAAATACTTCAGGTTCTATCGATTATATCGACAGATTATTTTGACACAAAATTGATTGCGTATGATGGAGTTACTGTACTCATGTATTATATGAATTTGTCCAAAGAACTCCAGAGATACTATGAGAGGATCTTGTAGGAAGGAAAAGAAGTGAATTGATTTTTTTTTTCATGGTACTTTGATGGGAATCTTCTAACATGAAAATGCATAGGATGAGGAATGAATGTGTTGATGCGAAACCTGCAGGTTTCAGACTACAACTTCCATGAATCTTTTCGCCTTCTAGAGTAAAGAGAGATTCTTTCATAGTAGATACAGTTGGTTTATATTTCAGTCTCACATATCTACGAATGTATTGTTAGTGGTGCGAAAAAATGAATGTACACCTTAGAAGTGATAATATCATTAGGACGGGACCATATATCCCTCGGCTAACGCCTCGGAGTACAGTTTTGGTCCCTGGATGAACGAATAACCATTCCTGCACCTTCCTTGGGATATCATACGACGAGCGTCGTCATGACGACCGGTGTCGTAAATAGAAGCGACGCCCTATTATAATAGTGACACTGACAATTTTCGTTGTTCATTCAGGTGCGATCTAAGAAATAACTCAGCCTTCGTACAACAGAGTTCGGAATTCCTTGTCGCCATATATCTTCCGGGGAATTTTATGAAAACCCGATTTAAGGTACGAGTGCTCTACAAGGTAAGGATTATATATTCTGAAATTTCTCCGCATCTTCCCAGTGAAGTTTTATTAGTTTCGTAATGGATAATGATGTATCTCGGGAATATTTACGGGACCGTCTTGGGGATTGGCATTCATAAGGTCAGAAAGGGAGAATAGGTAGGTATACTGTTACACGTAAACTCGCTGAGGTTTTTCGGAATGAAATCCGAATCATTCCTGTGATAATAAGACAAAATCATTATTCAACTTCCTCCATATTCAACATCTTGAACTGTTCAAAAGTGATCAGCCCATATATATATATATATATATATATATATATATATATAATCATTCGATAGCTCAGGCCTATCAGAGAATGGGAAAAGATAGGATATAGATGTCACAAGGACGAAGTCAACTTTTATCCGAGCATGGTCAACCTGCGTGATTCAATAAGCCTCACTACGTTATACGGATAATGCTCCCACTCCGGCTCATAACTTTTTTGGTACCGTCTAGTACCATCCAGCTATGAAGAATTTTGATTCTTTCAAAGGAACAGTCCAGCTCCCCTGACGACTTGAACAGTAAACCATGAAACAGACAAATTAAGAGGCAAATTCCTGTTGAGGTGCGTCATCTCGCCTGTAGTGGCCTCAAGTTATTGCAACTATACTTACGTACCATTTCACTTCCTCAAGAAGTGAGAGAATCCAAAACAGCAAGCATGTAGGAATCAAGAACAGATCTCCATCTCGTAAGAAGTGGATCCGAGGATCTTCTCAACACCCAGTGAGATGCTCGTTTCATCAGTATCTAAGTGGAGTGAAGATTTCAAGAGCTCCTGTTTGCAGGAGTTTATCCACTGAGGGCATGAAGTTTGGGTCTGAAATCTTCACTCACAGCTGCTCAAGCACTGCTACCAAATATCATAATTTCCGACCCAATGAGTTCAGGAAAACTTGACCAATAACTCAGGCAATACCTACCCTTTTCATTGAAGATATTTGTGTCTGTGCTCAAATTCTCCATAGAAAAATATACGACAGTTATCTTGATGCCTGATCGATAGCTTGTTGAATAATCCCATCGTATTTTCATCTTCAAATCATTTTCCAGTTCGAACAATCCTATCTATGATTGTGTGACATTATGTTATTGTATCAATCATCATTATTTCATTGATGAATGGTTTTATGAGATTGTATATCAAGATTTTCGAGTCTTGATATCATCAAAATGAGGGAGCATCTGATGAACAAGCAGCTCAGTTCAGATAGTCCTTCTTTACATTAGAGAACCCAAATTCCTGTCAGTTATTCTTTAATGAAAACAATTCGAATCCTTTTTTTAATGAGAAAATCTGCTTGCCAAAATATTATGAAACTAATTCAGTCTGGCATCAGGACGCTTCAGGAAGCTTAAATTGGTTGATGTAACGCGATGAAAAAAGTTCAGGAAGTAGAAGTATTTAATTTCCTTTCCTTTGTGAAAGAGCAGAATGAAATATACTTATATATTTTTATACAAAGTTCATCACCGCTATCGTTATTAAAATCTTCAAAACCGAGATGTAAATTACGTAAAGGAAGGAAATTCTGATTACTTACAATACGCTGCATTATACATTTAGTTTACGGTAGAAAAGGTCCCGAAACGTTGCTCAACAAAGTTAGTTGCTCGATCCAGACCTTTTCTGAAAAATCAGGAATGGAATATAGTGTGCGATTTGAAACCTGTTTTTCAACTCGACCCATTCTCAACGAAAGTCTCTAATGTATCTCAATCAGAAGTTTATGACAGATATAAGATATTCATATTTGTAAGGCCAAATACTAGAGATCAATAGCATATTCATTTTCAAAAAAGTAGGTATATGCCTACTCGATTTTACTCATAACGAAATGGAATATGGTTTTTGTCAGTCAGTTTTGGCAGGGAATAATGCATTGAAACATACCTACAGTATGAATACATATCTATGAATTGAAATTTCACAGTGTTAATTAATTGATGAAGACAGTAGGAAACAATTTTCGTAGGTCCGTGAAGAATGATCTTCACCAAGTGTTATGAAATATCTTTATCGTGTATCTGTTAGAAGTTTTCAATATCATTCGAACATTTGATACTCCTGGGTACAGATGGATATCGAAAGATAATTCTTTCAGGGAAAATGGTTTCTGACCCATGATATTTGGTGATTTGTTGAGGTCCGTAACAATTCTTCGGAACGCGAGTCATTAACGTGAACATCAGCACTCCTATTCAAATCAACACCGAATATTTTCCCACAATCATATCTTGCAGAAAGAAAATATGTATGTATTCGAGTGGAAAATAAAACAATTTCCCTTCAATAAGTAGCTGGTACGTGTGTGTTTGCATGCGTTGATTCGTGTTATCGGAAATCCACCCAAGAACATTTCTCTTTCCGTGCATGGATCGAAAATCACATCAATCTGTCTATATTCTAACATCATCCCTCATCAGAAAGCATCCGAAATCTTCGGGTCCTACATTTTATCTCAAACCATCTGCCATCTTCGCTCAGGAATGCCCGGATCATCCATCAATCCATTCAAAAACTGACACATTTCAGGTTTTTTTAGAAGGAAATCCCAAACATTCTCCTGTCTGTCAATGTTGCAACGCGGAAGTTCCCTATCTGATCAGACGCAGTCATGAATAACCTTGGACTGTATCCTCTCTTATTGAAAGGAGGATGAATTATCCCTGAGTTATGGAAGGGTGGATTTATGTATAGTATCCATGCTATTACGCACTTCATGGATAATATTACGTTCAAGCCCATTACTAACGGAATGATGGTGATGTCAGCAGCAAAAATGCTGATGGTTTCATCAGAAGAACTTCGACTTGTCATGCATTTATTGAAAACAACATGTTTCATTCTTGTTACCTATTTGTTCTTCAGGCTTGATGAGTATTTTCGCTGGTTCTTTCACTGGAATATCGCCACGGCAATCTTCGATTTTATTCATTGTCGTGAATTTATCGCTATTCATGCCGAATGTCTGATAATGTTTCTTGGACCAATATTTATGTCGTCCAGGTAACAGACTGTATCGTATTTTTATATATTTGGATTCCTAATTGGTCATGGTCTTATTTTTCGATGGTGCAAATTCCGTATATCCAGTGAAATCATCGGTTATAATTGTGCATAAGAGTTACCGACAATTTTGCAAGAAAGCGTGTTATCTGGAAATTGCGAGTTTATTTTCAAATTTTGGCGAAAGAGCCCGAGTCGTGTGTAACTTGCTTGAATGCAAAATTATCTGGTAATTAGGGAAACATTCAGAGTAATCAAGTGTTGATTAGATATATTAATATATCTGACGAGAAATGAGCAATTCCGACTACTATTTCATCGAAGCCAGAGGAGTTCATTGAAGAAAACAGCTTATACCTGACGAGCAGTTCGGTTTCAGAACTGGTCATCTGAACCACAAGTCTTTCACAAGTCATTCAGGTTAGGAAACAGATACGTTTCTCTACGGATATGATGAATTATGTAACCTCATATCCTCCTTTTCAATAGTGAGTGAATTGAGTTCGTGCAACTATTGCGTGCATATAAAATAACTGTCGAATGTCGAGTAACTGTGATACAGAAAAAAGTTGGTCCGTAGAATACATTCGATGTTCAACAGAATTCATTTTGGGATACTTGTAACGTTTTCGAAACACCTCTCAAACCTATGACTCCATAACTTGAATGTGCCCTGACACACTCTTTTCCCTCTTGGAGTGATATATTATTTCTTGACCATTACTGTCTCGAAAGTTGTACCACTGGTAACGGACCCGATAATCGCTGGAATATTATAGCAAACACCATATCTCATCTCTCGTTCTATTTCTCTATTCCTGAGGCTCCACCAACTCTACTGCAACTGGCAAATTCAGCGACGACAAATCTTCCGGTCCCAGCAAATGCCGTATAATTCCGCCTTCCGAGCATCTCAGGTCGGAACAAAACATTTTTGAATGATGCAACCCCGCGTTCATCTCAACAAGTCTTCATACGGCCTAATGAAAGTGAAGCACCCTCGCTCTCCCCGACTTTGCCATGCAGAGGGCCAAGATCCGTGCCCAGACAAAAGAACGCGGGATCTAGCGGGCCGTGAAGGGTCTGGCTCAGCACCATTGTGCCGGGTCTAGTTGGCGTCTGACGTGGCTGCTTGTCGTGCGCTCTGCTCATTCTTGCACGAGTTGAGGGCACTCGGGATTTGCATATTTCGCTGATTCCAGTGATTTCAGGCGGGCGATGTGTGAGGAGGAGGGGTTCTAATATCATCGACAAGTGATGTGTGGTCTACGAATCGGCACTTTCTCGAGGGCGAATAATTATATTCAAGAAATCAGGATGAGGGAATAATATATCTGATGACTCTGATGAACGTTACACAAAATATGATTCGTGACCAGTTCGATATTCCTGTGGAGATGGCATCCGCTTGCCAATAAATGCTTATGAGACTATACTGGTGATTTTCATTCCACAACAGAGGTTGGAGGTTACCGAAGGATATTGCAAACAATAGGTTTATTTACCAAAAGAAAAAATATAAATCATCATTCGATAGTACTCACTTGAACTAGCTTCCGGGCAGAAACGGTTTCTTCTTTGGAATCAGCATGGAACGAACAGATTCAGTAACGTGAACGCCCAAGACAATCGGACACCACTTTCAAAAAATAGATGAACTAGTGGAGTAACAGTGGAGTACAGTTCAATGCAACTAAAACTCAAGCTTGTATGTTCACCAAGAAGGCTGATCACACAATGCCCAATTTGATGATGTCGGGTACCACTGTTCCTATGAGGTCGTCAATATCCATGCTGGGTGTCACCACCAACAGTGCTCTCTCATGGGACGATCATGTGAGGTCCATTGCGAAAACTGCTTCACAAAAACTCGGTTTTCTTTTCCGTGCGAAGAGATACTTCACATCCCAGCAACTGCTTATGATCTACAAAGCACAAATTCGACCTGTCCTGGAGTACTGTTCACATGTTTGGAGCTCAGCCCCCAAACATACGCTTAAGCTCTTAGATTCAATTCAGAAGAGAGCTATTCGCCTAGTCGATGACACAACACTCACCAAATCATTGACCTCTCTAGATCATCATAGAAAGGTCGGCGATCTTTGCCTTTTTTATAGGTACTTTCACGGTCGGTGCTCAACGGAAATATCATCTATTATGCCACCACGCGCGATTCCTAGTAGACAAACCAGACGAGCTCAAGCTGGTCACCCCTACACTGTCAGGCTCGAGACCTGTCGAACATCGCTATTCATCATTCATCAATAGAACGGCAAAGTTGTGGAATTCTTTGCCTAGTGAAGTCTTTCCTGATGCTTACAACCTCCAAACATTCAAGAAAAATTCCAACACCTTCCTTCTTTCCCAAAATTCCACCGCTGGCTAACACGATGTTCCTCGAACATCATAGGCGTCCCTTTCGTGTTGTCCACAGATAAAAAAAAAAAAACAAATCAAAATTCATGAGGAAATTCATCATGACTACGTATCCATTATACATATCTGTCACGTTAGTAGTTCCTGAAGAAGACAATAATACTCTTGGTGCAAGACAATTGAAATAAGGATCCTAAGATATATCTATCCCTGAAATTACTGGTCTCGAATTTGGTTCGTCCTCGTTTTTGAGAATTAAAATGGAAATTGAAATAATAGTTTCAATGGATTTGTAGTAAGGACAGATTTGACAGTGACGTTTGGGACAGATCATGGATCTGTATTCACTCCAAGCAAGGTGGATATAGGATGGTGAACCAACTTTTCAATTGTTCCAATCTTACTAAGGCCGCACCGCTTGGATAAAAATGGCGATACGATCTTCAATCCTGTGAAGTCAAATCCGCTTCAACTGAAGATGACTGACAGTTATGGATATAGCTAATGATTCGAATCTCGCATTCGAGTTGAACTTTCAATTCAAATCGTATTTTCCAGAGTTTCCAAGATAACCATCGAGATCAGCCATCTAGTTTCGATCTTGAGAAACGTTAGTAAGGTATACAAAATCAACATGATTGAGTAGGCGAAAGTCTAGAACGTTTTTTAGTGGCTGGGTATAGGGAGTTGGGACACCAGTTTACATCATGACTCCGATATTCATTTTCAGCAACGAGAAAAGGAAATAACAAAATATCTAGAAAAATTATTGATGATTCATATTGACAATTCAATTTTTTTCTCAAATCTATATTGAAACATTCATTTTTTCAAATTCTTTTTGGTAATTTTCTCTCCACGTTTCTGAGAATGAAAATAGAGAATATAATGATTATTGCAATATATTCCACTGTACTTGGAATTCAAATTTTCATCCGATACCATCATAATTTCAATTATGAAATTGGTTATTTCAACAGCCTCATTTTCACCTCACTCTTCGCTTGTTCCTCCAGCTTACAAACACATAGAGCAATTTGATATGTTGGGGTTAACCCAAGTCGAAATTCTCATGCAAATAAGCAGATATTATCTTTTTGTGAAGCCTCTAAGCTATCTGCGCTGATAATTTGTCTAGTAAATGTCAGTCAGTTGTGTTGCAAATCTATATATTCGTCATTTTCTGTTTTCTTCCTTCAAGTGTATCAGTATAAATTACAAATGACGGACAAATCACAGAATGATTACCAAGGCTCGATATATGCCCATTTTTTAGACCTAGAATCATCTTTGACGAGTGAGCCATTCTCTCATCAGAGGAGATTTCCCAGCAGGATTTTTCGATCCTTTCCCTCACATTCAATAATCTTTTCCAATTGGGCTCATCGATATCATATAGCTCCTGCTTAAGTAATCCTACCTATGTAACAAACTTCTGCGATCATCCGTAAAGGAGAGTTATGTCTGGATAGCATGTTATCTGCGGGTTTGGTCACGAACCAATATTATATCCCTCTGTTCCGATCCATTTATTTGGTTGAGTATCAAGATACTTAACTAATATAGCCCTACGTACGGATGAGAAAGTCAGAATAATCATCAAGTACCCCACAAGTAGAGAGCGCATTAGTAAACAATAATAATTAAGTTGATTTTATTTTGTGCAAATATCTGAAACTAATGGATTTAGGATCATACTTCTTTTTATTCCTCAGGATATCTGATGAAGAAAATCTGAATTAACATATTCACGGTTCATTGGAAATTCATTCGAAGGCCCACCAAAACTCGGAAGATATATATGCTATAATAATAAAAAAATATTATTTGAATTTGAATATGCCAAAAGATGATTTCGTAAAATATGTCTCGTTGATAGAGTGATCATTAAAAATCAATTCTGGGTGTATTGTACTCAGAGATTACATACTTTAACATTTCGTAAATAACTGTAAATATACATGCATTTTGCATCCTTGCAAACCATTTCCTCAATGCCATCCATTCAGACTGTTTCGAAGAGTTAAATGATAGATTAATAGGTTTTTCAGAACAACAAAATATCACGATTCGATAATTTGGAGAAATTTATAGAATTGTAAGGACATTATCAATATGAGTAAATTTTATACGATTCTAAATATCCCCTTCACGTTTTCACAATGAAATGATAATCTTTAGAGAAGTCAAATTGTGAAGCTCAAAAAATACCTACGCTCCTGAAATTCTCGTTGCGGCATGGAGCGTACGTCACTCCGCATTTGCACACGATATGAACGGTGGCAGGTGATAGTTTGGACTCTGGTTATTTCTTATTTTGTGCTTCGAATTTAAGGTGTTCGATATTGGATATATGATGCATAATTATTCTGACCAATATGAGATTGAGGTGGTGAAATCCAAGATAACGCATTATGAATATGTTGCAAAATAGATATGAAATTCGTGGCACCTGAGACCTATCATTCAAATATGGATTCTGATAATTTGACTGAATTCATCGTAGCTATATCATTAAATTTTGAAAATTTCAGTGAGACTCAAAAATCAACAACTCGTTGGCGCAGCTTCTTCACAAACTTGGCACAATGTGAATACTGTCTGTAAGTGCACAATGTGAGAATATTGAAACTTATGAAAATTGAATTTTATTCAAGAGTTACCTTCATGTGTTTATCTTTGCGCTCCACGTATTTTGTGTCAAACTAAGTGAAAAACGAATCGAGATTCCTGAATTTTCGATTGGCAGTGCACATCAGGCGGCGTGGTAGGTATATACAAAATAAACCAAGGAGGGAATATTTTCCTAAGGCGCTCTGATTGATATTTGTTGCGCGGTTTACGTGGGGTATGCAAGGTGTCTTAGAATATAAGGTCTAGAGATGAATAAATATGTTAGAACGATCGGTACATGCGGGTCATAAGACGATTCGTTCACCTTCAATATATTCTGAAGATGATTTTCATGAATATTTTAGAAAATTGTGCTGGTTATCAGATTTGACATGGATACTCATGAACTTCTCCTGATCACATACAATATATAGATATATAGAAACAGACTGGGGGTGATTTTGATTCAGTAGTCCTGACGTCTCTCATGCTTCAACCATCTTTTTCAGATGTGAATCCATCATTCACAAGCTACGCAAGTGAAATAGTGAATGAATTTGATGAAAATCTAAGAGATATGAGCTCAGCAATCATGGAAAATTTTTGGACAGAATTCACAATAGAACGATGACAAACGAACGAACTGGGCAAATGAAATGTATCTTCAAAGGGTCCTTCAAGAATTTCATAGACTGGTTTTTCATTTCATAATCATAGTTTTTTCTTGTTTTATTTTACATTTCATGCTCGGGTCATGGAATCACTTTTATCTTTGACCATGGAATCACTTTTATCTTTGACCATGCAATCGCTCTTATCTTTGACCATGAAGTGTCATCTTCCTCTCATTTCAATTTCCAGTTGAAATTATTTGAGTGAAATTCCATTTATTTAAAATATCAAAAATATCACAGCTGGTTCGAGATTCGTGCCTATAAGTACTCCGAAAGTAAGTATCAATGATTTTTCATTACATATATTTGGATACCGTGTATTCCAAGATATCTGAGTTGGTATTCTCGAATCATACCTTATACGGCGTGTTTCAATGAGGGAGGCATTTTTTTGATAGGTGGTCTAATTTTCAGTAAAAAGTGCGAAAAAAGTTCTCAAGCTGACCAATGAAACTGGTATCGATATAGTCCTAGTATGAACATTTTCTTTGATATCCATCTTATGTATGTAGAGATCACGAAACAATGAATCACGTCTGACTACGAACAACTTCCTTATCGTTTTTTTTCAACCTGAATTTTCATGTTATTCTACATGGGGTCTTCCCATATTTTTCTGCACTTCATCTCACCGAGAGTTGACGAAAAATAACGAGCACAAAAGTTCAATATTTTTTCTAAATCATCAGAATTTCTTGTCGGAAAATGTTGAATTATTACTGCGAATATCAATTTCAATGGAACATCCTGTTTATCATCTCATATATGAAATGAGACATATTTGATGTAATAAAAATATATATACGTGTATGTGCTTCATTTCATCCAACTATTCCTTGGATATTTGTGTGCCATTATTCCAAGAAATATCAATTAGTGTGCTGCCCAAAAACATTTATTATTATTTATAATTTTTCGATAACTTTGCGAACAATCCTTGTGGGTTGGGAAAACCCTGTACCTCCAAAAACATATTTCTGCACGAAATTGCATTGATTTCCTCATCATTTTCAGTTTCGAATGAAGTGAGACCAATCTGTGACAAACTGTTCGGTCAGCACAATAATTTCGGGAAAAAATTGTCTAGAAAATATCTTCAAGTTCTACATCCTCTTGAAACATTGCCTCACACCCTGCTTACCTTGTTCTTCCTGTCGTTCTTCGATCTCGTCTGCTCATAATTCTCAGAAAGGATTGCTTGTTCTCAGTTTTTCAGAAAAGTAGTTGGTAGGGAGTTGAAATTCTAGGATTAGCAATGAAACACATAAAATTTGAACAATGTCCATATATTTATCCCACATACACACGGCACGTTGTGAACCTTGTCTTATCATATAATTTAAATAATATGTATGTACATTGTATAGAACGCTTAGTAAGATATACATGAAGGATCGGTGGACATGTACCGAACGCTAAAATAGCCCGCGAGTCGACCACACCTCAGTCCACTCGACGGTCCAACAAAATTTCTTATATTTTACAAACTTCTATCTGTACAATCATTCTAACAGGTGACATTTTCTGCCATACGCCTTCATTATTATCATTTAGTGTAAAATTCTTGTTCATAAAGTACGTACTTACAATATTCAATTAGTTATTTAATATTATAATTCTTAATATTTAAGAGTCAAAAGCGCCCACAGAAGGAGTAGGGTTATTGCTGTTTTATTGCAAGAAGCCCGAACTGGCTGATACAATGGTTTACTTAAGACTGAGCACTGATTACGCATCCGAAAATCTTCCATACCACCCAGCCGAATCTCAAATAACAATTATTTTCAGATGTTGATTATAAAAAAGCACCTGTTTCGATCAATCGATATATCGATCGAATCAGGTATTTCAAACATTGCCTTATAAATCCATCTCTTGAGTCAATGTATCGCAACATATTCATAATAATTCAATATGAGAAAAGTATAGGGTCGGAATGTGTTCCACGCACATCCACTTAAATATGTAGTGGTCGGAATGAACAAAATGCTGTGGAAGGCATTAATCCTATTGAACGATTATTCATGAATCTCTGAACATGTCATTTTTGTATAACTGCCGTTGATGGATATTCTGTTTTTTATGTCAATCATATTTGCGTTACAGTAAGCGAAATACTTGACAATAACGGAAAAATGAGCTCGCAATCCAAATTTACGTATCGTTTTGTAATACTTCAATAGTGATGGAGAATGGAGGTACCAATCAAGATCATCAGTATCTCTTGAGCCCATTTCTCTGAGGATTCTAGTGATCTAGTGTAGATCTTTGTATTATTTTCGAATGATTTCAACAAATTTGGTTTTCCGGTTAGACCGGAGGTCATGTCGATTGTATTCGTCAAATGGAACAACCTGAATATTTTTGCATTGCCACTGAAAATTTATGGATTTCGACATATTTTTTTGATCACGATGCTGTTCGATCGGATTTGAATAACCTCTTCTTTTGATAGTAATCCAGAACAACTCTATACTTGGATTATGGATGATATCATTCACACAAATTCATAGTTATTTGCAGTATTAGCTTCGCTGCTATACCACGTGACCGTAACCATTTCACCCCCTATATCTCCGTTTTCATTCTCATTACATATTCCAAATATGATATATCGATTTGCAGAAAGTTAAAATTCAATAAAAATCCAATTGTTTTCTTGTATATTTTCTTATATTGTAACTATACGCGTGATACATTGTTGGGAAATGAATCTCATGCCGAGTCCTGATTTGTACAAAAATTCCAATTCCCATTCTTCAAATCGATGTACCGAATTCGAAAAATCTGATCTGAAATAACAACGAAGATATATGAGGGTGATTTAGTTCTGGGTCATCCCGTATATGGAAATGAGAATCGGTGGTGTATGAGAAGATTAATTTCCCGGATAATATGGATTAGAAAAACATCTTCAAGAAACTCTCACAATTAATGTTATGGAATATATGGGTCTGGTCTGATCTGTTGAAACAGTTGAAACTTCACTTGTATCTACTCATGTATTGAACAAATTCGAAAAGACTCGAGATACAGGAGAACATGTTGTTTCGATCAGCCGAAAACTGCCATTTTCTGGGATCTCATGAAATGAAGATGCTTTGATGTAATCTATTGATGATCAAGAGAACGTAGTCAGTGCGGATGGTTTGGGATTTGCAACAAAGGGACAAGTTGGTGCTTAATATATGGAGTGGCAACACCGGACCACCTTTTCGCTACTGAATACGTAAATAAGAGTATATAATATATCTATGTAAGTCATAATATCAATATATACAGCTTGTATACATCCAGTTGAGAAAACATCGAACATATGATCAAATTGAACATTCATAGTGACGGAGGGTTCATAGTGCCAAGTCCAAGAAGGAGGCAAGTGGATCTTAAGAAATCTAGCTATATGAATGCCTCCTTGAATCTTCCTATACAGGGTGGTGCGGAGCTACGATGCATCGTATAATAGAAATGGTTCAACAACTTGCCGTTGATTTGAGGTTCACGTTTTGCCCAGTTGACACTTCCATTTCAAGACATATATAATAATATTTTGAAGGAGGACCACCCTGTATATTCATAAGTAAGTTTGAACGAATCGAAAGGAAGAAGTTAAACAATTTGGACAGCAGCATTTAATTTTCAGTGTATAGTAAGGCCCACGATATACTTTTTTTTTTCATAATTATACAACTGAAAATTTCACAGAGTGAATCAATATTGTCAAGAATTTTTTTTGTACATCGAAATAATAAAATGTGCACGAACGATAATCTCAATTCTATTCATTGATGAACTGAAAATGGATAGATAGGCTATTTTGGACACTCGAATTTCAGTGAACTGAACTAGGAGTTGCTGATATGAGTTATGTTTGAAGACAAGCAGTTGTTTCGATACGGGTACATCAAATTTTCAGATAATAACTGAAATTTATGAGAACAAATTTCTTAGTTTATTATTGTCTGTATGATTAATCAATACACCAGGTGATTCTTCGAAGGAAAACAATCCTGTATCTTAATTATTGTGGAATGAGCGTGAGGTTCTTGGGAAATCTTGTCCTTCTTTGTTACACCGAAAAATACTTTCCACAAGTTCCGGTTTCATCGAAAATGGCATCAGCAGTCGAAATCCAAATGGATTTCCCATCAAACCTAGTTGCCTAGTTGCTCAACAGAAAACTCTATATAAATGTCATTTCCAGTTGCGACAAAATATGTTTTGGAGTGAAAGGAAAGCTGATGAATTCAGGAAAGATCAGTGGTTCAAGTTCATCATGAATGAAAATAAGGATTGTTCCCCTCAGAGAGAAAGCACCTCGTATACTTATGTTAGTAGATTCGGATGTTTTTCGAATTGCTGGAAAGAAGGATTGCTCAAGAATTGAAAATATGTTCATCGTTCATAGAATCATAATAATGAATTGCCTGGCAATATCAGACCTGATATTTAACTGGAATCATTGACGACTAATCAATTGCCACCAAAGTGATTCAAAATGAAATGAACGAGAATATAATGGGAAGGAACAAAAACAACTCTACCTTCGCCGAAATATCAATCTCCTTCCAGAAACTCACTTGACAAAAACTCTTCCTTAATGAAACTACCAAATACTATCTACAGCTTTTAAAAGTTACCCAACAAATAGGAAACTCACTACGAAAGTTCTCTCCTTCCTTCCCAGCAATCTCAAAGAGACCTCCGATATACAACACAATCCAGTGGCGGAGTGATCATGAGACAAAATAAACTGATTTAGTCGTGAATTTAATCTGATCACTCTATGAGCTTCCGGCATGTCTTTTATATCAACATGTGTGCCTGCGAACGGCTGCTGATATGTGATTTTTTCAAGATGAATACAATAATATAGACAAACCAAGGAAGAACTCGATTGGAAACGAAATTGAATGATCCCATCATATTCTTGTACCAATCTTTGGTTACCGACATTCGATAATGAGCTATCCCAAATGAACGGATAGCATCGTCATCAAGAGCCCTAATTATCAGAACTGAATATTTTTGAAGAAGACTCCATGAATGTCTTCAAGAATCATTTGAGTTGAACGTAACTGTGTTGCTCAGAATATTTTTCAGTCCAGTAACTCATCAGATTCATTGCGTGGTTCAGTTTTTTTGCATCATAAATTCATATCGCGTTATCTCTTCATATTTGGTGTGATTATTTGCAGTGATGGCCATGAATATTACGGAATTTCAAAAAACCTCGAAGGAAGTTGAATTCAGTTCCAATCTTCCAAAAATATTCAATCTGTTTATAGGTTCAACTAACACAACATGGAGCCAAGCATAGCCGAAAGCCCACTTCGCAATTGGAAAAAATATCGACTTAAAGAATCTTCATCCCGGAATTCATTCATTCCTATATTGTTTCGAGAGGTTTCTCACTTCAGCGAAACGACATTGTTATAGTAACTGCATATTTTGAACGTATGTATCTAATATTGAAAGCTTCAGCTGAGTAAACTACCAACCCACACTCGGAACGAGCCCTCCAATAACCACACTATGGGTAACCAACACTTCGCTTTCATAGTAGGTATTTTATCTTAGAAGTAGGAACACAAAAAAACTGACGAAAAAAACAAAATTCGATTCAACTTCTTTTGTATATTATTTTCCGCGTTTAGCAGTTCATATATTTTCCTGAACAAACTGCTCCTGAGCGTACTCGTAGGTTGTGAAAAGTTGGACAATATCGATGATCAATAGGTTATAATGATGCATAAAAACCAACCGTTCCGATTTCTGTCAGAACCTATTGTGCCTTGCCTATCGATGAGATAAATCATTTTCTAATGAACATCAACAAGAATGTACCTATCCGAGATATAGATTAGGCATATCTATAGTTCATCTTGTGACCTATTTTTGATCAACTCCAAAGGGAATGGGTGATTATATGAACGGAGAAAATAAGATGAATTCGAAACCATGGTTGGTTCCAATCAATTATCATAAGCTATAGCCACCAATCCATTATGATGTAACTCTCTGTCTCTCAAGAAGATATTAAGGTTACCTTCAAAGATTGTGAATGAATGTCTGTGCTGAGTTTTTCCAGGCTCCTTGTATATTCTGATGTTAGTTTTTGGGTCGATCCTCATATTCTTTAGCTAACTTATTCCTACCATATAATGCAAATGTAACACAGATTGCAGATATCAAAATATTTGTATAAAACAAAATGTCATCATGTCGGTTAATTTTTTAACTACCTACATTTACCGTATTGCTCTGGATTGACATATTTATAAATACCGAGAAAGAAATCGCATTGACATTGATATTGACATTTTACATACCTTTGGTCAATTTCTCACCATTTTACCGAGGAGTGTCTAAACTGCTTCGGCATATAACCTATCACCTACCCGACACCCAAAATAATGACCGAATCATATACAGGGACTTCCACTGTCATCTTTAATCGGGCTAGGAGATCTTTTGCATTGAAAGAAAAAGGAAAAGAGAATTTGACGAGAACGATATGTGATGACAGTGCGAATCCTGAATGATGAGAAGTCTGTTGAGTAATTGACATTTCTGATGAAATAATTTAGCTAATTGTTAAAAAAATATAATATCAAAAATCGTGATGGAAAATATTTTTATATTATAGTTCTAAACTAAAATAATATCTATCTAAATGTCATTGTTTTTGTTTATCGGAATACCTTTCAGCATCACCTCGGGAATTGAGGCTGAAATTTGTTTCTCCAACGCTTCATAGAAACGCTTTTCTATTCAGCTACACGTAATTCAACTAAATCAATCGTTGTGGCGTTTCCAGGGTTGACAACCATCTACACTCGGCTATTTTCTAATAGCTACTCTTTGGTTACGGTCGGATAACAATACTCTGTGCTTTGGTACGTTTGCTTTGAAAGTCTCCAAGATACTGGCACGGATAGTAGAATCATCTTCCATGAAGAAAAATGCACCATTTCATTATTTTCTCATATTTGAGGTTCTGGTATTTCGGGAGTTCTTTGAAATAAAGTTTACACGGAAATTTCGCTGCCGAGAAATATAAGTGAGCTATTGACCAAGTTGCTATGAATCGATGAGTATTCCGATGAGAAATGAAATGGTGATTCTAAATTCACCGCGCATTTTCAGATTTTCTTCTGTTCGTTCGTATAGATGGGTATCATCCAGAACATTCATCTCTTTATTCGATCGAACTATGTATATTATGTAATTAGATTATATCGTGGTGTTTTGTACTGGGGAGACATTAAATTACAAGCATTTGCATATTTCGCAGTCAGTCAGACAACAATTATGATAATATTCATATAACAGGCCATATATCGGCAGAAACAAAACTTAAAATAATAATTCAAATGATAACACACCTTATTTACCACAAGAGGGTGACACTTTGGAAGACTAAAGCGAATTTAATAATCAACACTCCATAGTCGAACATTTTTTCTCCATCATCTGGTTTAACCATCCTCCACCAAGATTGAAAATCGGTTGAATTTTTAAAGTCGCTTTGATTCCCCATTTTATAGAATATTCACGTTATAACAGGAAACATTTATCATATTCATATAATATATATCTTGAATTGATCTCGCCTATTCTAACAATGAGACAGATCTAAAAGGGTAAGAATATTACAATGAGGATTACGCGAACATGATTTTCAACTACAAGCTACACAGACCTCGGTGAGACGAAACAAATCAGATCTAAGCTATGCCATCTGGGTGAACGAGAATGGTTGGAGTACATTGAAGGTGTCGACACAATAATGTTCGTTGTCAAAAATGTCAAGACTTGCATTCTTGATGCCTGCCTAATCTATCATTACCTAGTGAGCCGAAGAGATATGGATCCTCTAGGTCGAACTGTTTTTATTTCGACTCACCGAAATAAGAATAATTATATTGATAATGATAATCATATATACAAATTCAGAAATAATACGATGAACATTTTGTATACATTGACCGCACGCCGTTAAACACAATCTCACAATAATTCTGTATTCCATAAATAACGAAATATATCATATTACGCAATATAATAAAATTTATATAAAACAACTCTAGTGAAATGAAAAACAGACAGTTGAAACAATGAAAATGAACAACATACCACGGCAACACATCGAGTATTTTTGACGCTGTTGCCAAGTTGGTCCTTAATTATAATAATAATGAGGATAATGTATCCCACTTTAAGATACCCTGTAATACATCATATGTAATATAACGCAAGACGTTGTTAACCAAGAGTGCCTGTGTTTGGTGGAGAGTTGCATTATCTTTAGCTGCCGAGCTTAAAAGCAGCCTCATCAACCGCTTTCACATTTTTAGAGATTTTTTTTTTTCGAAAACAAGCACTGCGTATACCTACTAATTCAGGTGGATTATCCACTCGAATATAATCTTGAATGAAAATAGAATTCAGTTATCTCAATATGAATATCCTCTCCATCATAGAAATACACAGGATGATTAAACGAGAACTAGGAATTTTTCAAAACACCTTATCTTCAGTATAACTTTCTTTTATATCTCTGATGGATATGCAGGAAAGAATCGCAGAAGCTCACTCAAGGTCTCTTCGGAACAGTGAATGAATGGTAGGTACTTACCACTCATTCAATCAGTAGTGTTATTCTTCTCGATTCGCACTACATCAATTCAATGATTTGATATGATTCATTATTATCACAACGCTACTCAGTGTCTTCCTCAGAATTTGATGAAGCGTGTAAATTTTCTGAAGGTTTCAGAATCCCAACAGAAACTAATGAGCTTTCGATTCATGGATATATTTCTGATCTTTCCGCAATATAAATTCAATCCATACGTAATGTGAATGGAACGCGACTTCAGCTACTGAAGAAAATGTAATCAATTATTCTTAAGATGCCGCATTCACGCAGCCTATGGAATGTGCAACAATTTTCTCTCAATTATAATTTCAGAAGCAGAAAAACTCGGAACTACTAGATATCTATAAGCTCGTGTAGCAAAAAACCATTCTCTTTCAAAATATCTCGATATATTTATGTTTCTCATCTGAAAACGAGATCGAAATCAGTGTGCTTGCTGTTTCCCTAACGCAGTCGATCCTCATCTGATAAACATAGAAACAACACACCCACAAACATCATCATCTGATGATTCTTTGTTTTATGATGTCCAAGGATAACGTCATTCGAATTCAATTGCTACAGGCTGGGTTGTCAAGGACTTGATGATTACTAATTTATACAGGGTCGCTGATATGTATGGAAACGGTCGATTATTTCCTAAAGTAAGATAGCTAGCGAAAAATGTTAGGATACAAAAGTTGTAGGGTTTTTCAAAATCCATTAAGCTAATGAAAAATTAAGTATACAGGATGAGTCAAAAAGTCAGGACGAAAGAAAGTTGCTTTTTCACTAATGGGACACCCTGTATATTATTCCACATTTCAATTCTGCTCGAAATTCTGAACAAAATTGATGAAGCGCATCATTTCCTGAATTCAACCGATTTCGAGATATCAAATTTTGAAAATAACTTTTTACTACTCTCAAATTTATTGAAGAAAAAGCACGAAATAATGCATATTCATTATGAAAGTCGCAAAAGGTGGAGTATGTGGATATTATGATTACAATTCAATTATAATTTTTTTACAGAAAATACAGAGATATCAAATTTTGAAAATAACTTTTTACTACTCTCAAATTTATTAAAGAAAAAGCACGAAATAATGCATATTCATTATGAAAGTCACAAAAGGTGGAGTATGTGGATATTATGATTACAATTCAATTATAATTTTTTTACAGAAAATAAAAAAAGCATAATTGTTCAGGGTTGATTAAAATGCAATTAAAACAATAAAATGTATTTTTTAATGAATGTCCAGGATATTTAAAATTTTATGAAAACAATAGTTATTCACTACTTGGTCACAACTTCGTCTTCTTTCACCGAATCCTATGATCATTAAAATTTCAATACGCTCAGTATTAGTTAAACGTGCCATTTTTGCGCGAAACTTATTTACACTAAATGTATTTTTGACATGTGTTGTCAAGATCATTCACTGTTAGACAAAAGAACGACGTGGCGTTGTTATGGAGCTGGAAACTTCCAAAGGTAACTTGATGGACTATGAACTTAATGGACTAATATTTTTGGATAATTTATTATAAGTTATTTTCAAAATTCGATATCTCGAAATTGGTTGAATTTAGGAAATTATGCGCTTTATCAATTTTGTTCAGAATTTCTAGCATAATTTAAATGTGGAATAATATACAGGGTGTCCCATTAGAGAAAAAGCAACTTTGTTTCGTCCTGACTTTTTAACTCATCCTGTATACTTAATTTTTCATTAGCTCAATGGATTTTGAAAAACCCTACAACTTTTGTATCCTAACATTTTTCGCTAGCTATCTTACTTCAGGAAATAATCGACCGTTTCCATACATATCAGCGACCCTGTATATCATCATGAATATCTTATGAATCAACTTATCCCAGTCATATAGAGATCTGAGTTGGTTGATACGTACACAGGATATTAGCTGTATATCGGCTCCGTATTCCGGCCCAATATTCGAATATTGCATGTTTATTGAATTATATTGACAGTTAGCTAGGTACATCAATATGGATACTATATAGATTTGCTTACATTCCTTCAGATGTAGAGAATATTTAGATCAACATTTTTCATGATACTTATATTTCCTCCATATCGATGTACCTTTCAATGTTATCAGTATACATATATTTCAACTGAATGTTGGGCCTATATTGACTGCATGTTTCCTTGACAATGTTCAATTGGGTTCAAAATCCTGCGTCAGATCCACAATATAACTCCGAAAGTATGGATCCAATATTGTTTCTACCTAATTTCTCGATATTGGCCGGATATCGGATCAATCTAAGTGTTAATGGGAGAAAGCTGGAATTGCGGCATTAGAAACATATACAGGGTGTCCCATAAACATACCTACAAACTCTAAGGGATGGTAGAGGACATCAAAATAAACATTTTCGCTCGATAAACATGAGTCCGGAAACTCTTCGTTTTCGAGATACAGAGTGTTTAATTTTTTTTAAAAATCGATTTTTTATTAATGTCTTGAAAACGATTTGGTCGAGTTCGATGAAATTTTTATAGATCATTGATACATTTATAAGGTATCTTTTGGAGCTATTAGAATTTGCCCAATAATTTCAGGGGCGTGTCCACGGGCTATGTCGGATAGTTTTTGCACAAAAAAAATATCGCCCAGTAGATTTTTTGTAATTATGATAATTTTTTCAATGACCAACTAAAAATGCAACTTTTTTGTCCCTTGACATTTTTCCGTATCTACGTTTTGAAGAAAAAAAAAAAAAAATAGAAACCATATCTCTTACATCTATGAAAAACAAATTAAATGCTTCAAAATTATACCTTACATTTCACCAATGCGTTTATTTGAATATTGAAAAACTAATGAAACTTCCAATAACTTTTTTTTACTAATCATCAATTATTATCAATGACTTTTAATCATTTTCTGTATCTCGAAAACGAAGAGTTTCCGGACTTATGTTTATCGAGCAGAAATGTTTATTTTGATGTCCTCTACCATCCCTCTACCTATTCATTTTCATCTGAGATGGCCACCGAGGGTGAGAAATATCGCAAATTCTGGGGATCTAGTGGCATTTATGCTCGACAGCTATCGATGAGCGCAGAAGCAGAACGCGTACACCAAACATTACAACAACAAGTGGACCTCGCCTGACGGGGGTGCTACATTATTATATTATTATACATAGAGTGAATGTACAAGTGCAGTTGTGATGACGTCACAGTAGCTGCCGAATCGGGTCACACAACACTAGACAGTCCTTCGGCTCAATGGTATCCGTTAGTGAAAGCTGCCGGGATGAGGGGTCCCTGAAAAAAGTCTGGATTTAACATGCCTCAACTACTGAATCTGGTGGATTTTCCTATAATAGAATTGAACTGTCTTCTATACGTTTGCATCCACATGGTGCTGTTTTGGGAAACGGAAAACACCTCAACGGTGAAAAGACGCCATCAATGTGGTTCTGGATATACCAGATTTGTTGGGTCTCAAGATTTGTATGATTTAATCGAGATGAAGGGTGTTTCATGAGTTCTGTCATTTTTTTGATGGGGTGATGTCTTACAAACCACTCAGTATATTTCTTTATATTTGAGACAACATATTTTTGGGTCCCCGAAAAAACACCTCTTCTAACATAGCCCGTTTACCTAGGTTCTGAGAATTTAGATGACTCAAATCGAAATATTTATGGACATCTCTCACCTATCGAATTATCAAAATTTCGCTATTCAACAACTCCATTGAAATTCCATTCAATACTTGTGTTCATTCGTATACTTGTGGAAAACGGTAGGCCCTTCCATCATAATATATGAAACACAATAACATGCTCCCGGTATCTTGTTTTGATGTGATAATTCGATGTACCAATTTGTGGAGAGAATCACAACAAATTGAACCATATTCATCATCGTTGGAAATATTTCAATAGCAAATCAATTGTGCCATATTATATGTCACCTGATACCAAAACGTACCTACTTGAGATCCTTCAGTTCGTTACAGGAAATTGAAATATTTTCACCTGTGATGAATGTAGTTCGATTATTTCAATCCCTCCCAACAGAAAGTACATGTAATAATGACGACAAAATATTAATTCTATTGAGATATGTGAATACAGAGCATTTGAAAATATGTCTCACATAAATGAATAACTCATAAATAATTTTCCATTGAAATTGAAAAATTCAGTAGTGAAATATCATGAAAATAAAAAGTATATAGTTCGATACAGATTAAGATGTGATCTTGTCGAATATGTGAGCAGATTTTGGAAACTCGTGAATACAGGGTCTTTCTTTGGGCCCAGAAACATGTTAAATTCTTGTCAATCAGGACCTGAATTTTTCCGACTGATTAGCATGTACTTTGAGTAGAATCAGAACATGTTTCCAGAATATCACAAAAATACCAAGTGGTTGTTGAGTTATGACATCTCAAATAAATGATCTCAACTGATGGAATATATCACGACTATGAAAATTCTGAGACCCATCAAACATGTTTGCCATTTCCAAATGGAACATCTCGTATATTTCAGCTTTCTCATTAGATTTATCATTGCCGAAAGTGCCGATTACTTTCAACAAATCATCAATCTTGAGATAACCATAGTGGAATCCAACACCTGATTAACAGTTACTGAAATCATGAACTTCATTCGTGGATGGAAAGGAATTCATAAAGAACTTTCCTCAGATATCTTCGGAGGAAAATTTAAATATTTCGATTGTGCATTCACTTCCGCAGTTAATTCAGATAGAATAATTTATCTAAGTATATACGTAGGTATTTCAGTACCTATTCATCAAATCTCATCTATAATCAACTGAATTTTACTGATTAATCCTGAATCAATCTTCGATTGAAAATCTAATATTGAATAGTCCAGTTGAGTTTTGTCGAATGTTGAGAGAACGATGGCAACATTACATGGAGTCCACCAGTTAGCATATTTATATGGCATTATATTCTCGCTAACAGGGTTGCGCTATGAACAAACATTTCGAAAAAGCGAAATATGATAATGAAATATAATAATTGGTGATATAGAAGCATCATTCGAATTCAGATATGATAGTCCAGTTCACATGCAGTTCCACCTCTACCACATCAAGATATTTTCTTCTCGAATATCTATATTCAGACAATCGGAAATTCAGGATTAACTCTTATGCTAGTAAAATAATTCTGAACGTTGTCAGAAATTATTTCGAAGAATTGACTGAAGACGACAGATATACCGTAACCCTGTCATATAATATCGCTAGTGATCAACACAACGTTCTGATAGATCTGTGAGACGTGACAGCTGACAGTCATGATGGACTCCATGGCAACGCAGAAAACACTGTATCGTGAAACAAGCAATAAAAAAAGTTATGAGCTGAAATGAATGTGTAATAATCTTACTTAATACTTAATGGGGATCAAACAAAGATGATTCTGATGATGATAGGGCAAACACAGACATATTCTATAACTGGAGATGACCCATTTCTTGTTTAAGGAGTCAAGGAGGTCAAGGAAATTTTTTGATGCGATAGTGTCTGAAGTTAGATATTCTATGAACTGAATGGTAAGCTTAGACGATACAGTCGAATAGCCTAATATAACAACCACAATTATACTTTATGAGTGAAATACGTTTTAAATCATCCACCACTCCGCATTCACAACTCCTTTCAGCTTCTAATTCCATTGAAAGCATCATGAAAACATACAAAGTGATCAGGAAAATGTATAGATTTTATTCCTATCGACTGCCTACTCAACATTGCGCATTACTGATTAGGTTATTTCTCATCTCTTTCGAAGAGCAATTCGATATGTTCAAGGGAAAGGAAGCAAATAAGGAAATAATTTGAAAGAATTCGCCATCAGTGTACTAACAAAAATTCAATTTCAACTCCTATGGCATTGAGTCACATTGATTTTCGCTTCAGACCATGAATATTATGCTACAGGTTATCAGCGTAATTTGAAGACTCTCAAATTCACATGATTACACCGGAATTCATAGGTTAGAACCGAGACTCACCAAAGAGCTCTCCAAAGATCCATATAATGATGTTCCGGATATCATCTGAAGTTCATTACAATGATATGAATATAACTTGGAATCCGAGGCACATTGAACCTTCAACAGCTGAAAATTAATTGGGCCAAATCAATCAGAAGACAGTTCTGGATTCAAAAATAAAAAATTCAATCTTCCCAAGATATTCGTTGTACAAATGATTCTTAATGGATATATATTTCAGGAGGATATGGTGGTAGACATTTCTATGAATACAAAATATACCGTTGATACTAGTTGATAATCAAATCGAAATTAGAAAGAATAGGAATGAGAAAATGAAATGTAATGATTTCAAAGGTTCCATTCATACTCGTTCAACCTGTCAAACAAACTTACTGAGGCTGCAACGCTTGTGGATATATGGCGATATGATCGTTGATCCTGTCAAGTCAAATGTCTTCCACATACAGATACATATAGAGATCTTGCAAGGTTTCGGAATTCGACACAAAAGTATACAACTTCCACCAGTCTATTTACATAATGCTCTCAAATATCAGTTCAGCTGCTTGTGTCAAGCGAATTTCCAACTGACATTCCAGTAGATTGATTATCAATTTCCATTATTGAAGATGCCATATTTGTTCCCTCACAATGATTTCCATGTTCATATGTATGAATCTCCCGAGTGGACAATGCAATTTTCACAAGCTTTTAACAGAGTCAAAATTAACTCCACCCTAGGTAAGTGCCCATAAAGACGTATTACGAGCTATCTGCATAGTGCTCGGTCGTAAAAAGAGACTAATTACGGTTCATTACTTCGTTATGCATGGAGCAATAATTATTTATGTATGTTCAGGCGGTTTTACGTAGGCTTTCGCCATTTGGCGCACGTGAATCCTCGATTTAGTTACCCGGTTCAGGAGCAGATTAGCGGAGTCTGAATAATTGACAATAATTGTTTGGGATTGAGAAATAGAGACTTCCACAGCACGTGGCTGAATTATAGCCGCTCCAGTAACGAACGAAACACAAGTTTCAACATATTGGTTAGGGAATTTGATATCATTCGGAATTTACCAAGCAACCAGATTCAAACGTGACGTGATAAACGAGATTGAGACATGATTGGGAATCATGACAGCGATAGACGTTCTTTCTATGTGCGGATAAAACTTTCACCTTCATGAATTCACATAGACGTATCGTATAGATATTTTAATGAATACCCTCCTTCAAAACAAAATGGAACTCATAATTCATTCATCAGAGCTGACGCAACGAGTATACGCATGGTAAAAACATAACATGAGGTCCGATAATAGTCTCCAGATAACTAAAGAATCACAAAATGAGTCAATAGAAGATTCAAGAAACATAACTTGATCAAGTGATGTATATTACAGCTGGCTTTCGGAATGAGATCGGAATGTTCAATTTCCGATCAGGTACAGTCATACTTTGCAATACTATTGTCAGTATTATTTTCAAACAAGTTCTCAATCAAATATGTGGACGTTCAATGGTTCCTCAACAATCAACAAAAGAATGTTCAGCCACACTCTGAACACTTTCGGAGGTTTTCATTGGTAGAGTTTTGACTCTTGTAAAATAACCGAACTGATACCATTTCTAATCAAATATTTGCTCGCTTTCAGCCCAGAACAATAACTACTTTGAGGAACATTTTGAGTTATCAATCAGTTCAGTAGACGCCTGCAGCAGCTCTTCTAGGACACACTCCTCTCCATATTTCTTTGGGGGGAGAGGTTAGATGGGCCACCTACAGACTTTATCATGTGGCCACCGGACTGCCAATGACATGTATCAAGAGGCGTTCAAAGGCGTTCACAGCATTCTGGGAATGCCAAAAGATATCACGCCATAAAAGCTACCAAACTACCAACTACTGTCGTACTTTTTCCTGAGAAGAAAGAATAGAATCTGATCTATGTAGACCAAATATATGTTGGTTCACTGATGGCCACAAAACACTGGAAAAACAGTATCTCACTCGGAAAACAATGTAGATATGTTAGTCAATGATAGTCAAGATGCACTGAGAGCGCTTGTATTCAACGATTGTATTTTTAAAAAAGCTGTTTGGAATTGTCAGAAAACCTGGAATAGACTAGTGTTCACCCTTATTAGGATACCAGATCACACTGACATAGAAGGTAATGAAAAAGCGAACGACCTTGCAGGAAAAGGCAGCCGAAACACTACAGCCTAGCCAGATAATAGCCTTGGCAGATAATGAAAGACTGGAATACTGGAACAGTATACCTGGCTCAAGTTCTTCCAAAGCAATGCAATTACTATGCAACAGAAACCAGCAGGATGCTATCAAGATACTGGAACACAAAAGATCGCAGAGTGATAACCGGACACTGCAAGCTCAAATAGCATGCACATACAAGAAAATGGACTAGCAGAGGGATGCGAAATACCGAAAGTGCATGGCAGGAGATGAGGCGACAGAGCATATCATATGTTGCTGTCCTGCAGCGTGCAGAATCAGGTTCTCCACTTTTGACGATGAACTAGTAATGCTAGGAAACCTGATCAAGTATTCTCCCAATACACTTCTCAGCCTTGTGAATAGATTGTATGAAAGGAATATGAATAGAGGAGTGAGCCACAATGAGCCATTGGGGCCATGGTGGACGAAACATAACACAACATTACAGTTGGGAAAGAAAAATGTAAGGGGATTGAGACTGTTTGAGCTCGCTTCCCATCATCAATATATATCAGTTGTGGTTGCTAGTGTTGAACAGCTAATTCCTTCTTATATCGAATGAATTCGACTAAGTTGAAAATAATGACCAGGCCAAATTTTACAGACCGTCAGTTTTTTCCTCGTGTCGAAATTGAGACAAATGGATGGTGAAACTTGAGTCATTGAGCTTCAGTTGATTTCCAAAATTCATCATCGAATATTTCCGTCATTGTCCAGTCTTTGTTCCTGACATCACTTGACTGATTCTTTGGTTACTAACTTCATACGCCACCTCAAACGTAGCCCTGTCAATTTCACCTCAACAGTGAACGTGAAGATTCTCTCACTCTTCTTCCATAAGAGAGTACGTCATCAGTGGTTTTTACCTAAATGGCTTTTTCCTCATTATCAGTTGCACCTTCAATGAAATATCTAGATTCTCTAAATTCAACAAGTATCCAAGATACCTCTTTTCCACTGACTAATGTGGATTGAAATTTGGCGAGTTCGGTTCAACTTCTCTTAATATTCATCTTTCTTCACATAACTCCTACTTTCATCAGCTAGAAATGCATATCAGGCATCAGATTTGGAACACACTCAATCTGAAGCTCACTAGATCCTCTCAATTCTCCATTCAGTGGGTTATTTTTCGAAAGTGCGTTTTGTGGTTCAATGGAATATGGATGAAAAGTGATATCGATGAATTTTATCGTGAGAAACCAGAATAATTCACCATCGATTATCCGTATCCTGAATGAAAGCTTCCAGAGGAGTCACGCATCGTAAGAGCCGATTGAGCACAAAATAATTCCAATATAGTACCTATAATTATAATATCCATGGATTTGATGGACTGAAACAGTATATTGAGCGACCACAGAAATACAACGAACATCGAGAATTTAATCAACTCTACAAAATTGCAACATCGAACCAATATGTATATGTTGACTCATCCATGACCTAGATCTCGTGAATACTGGCCGACAATTATTCAACTTTCATACATCTAGAGGCTGTTTCAGCATTTTCGCATTTTTGAAATATGGAATGCTCAGTTACAGAGTTTTGCAGATTATTTTGAAGAAGTAAATTTTCTGAAATCAATCTAAAGTATAAGTACCAAATGTGATGATACCAGAAGTAAAATTTCACAAGATATATCTATTGAAATCGATGGCACCTCTTCACCAATTGTGGAATCTACGAAAAATCTGGGTATTATCTTTGACTTTGATCTGAAATTCACCTTGCATATCGATGGTCTGCTCAAGAAATCATCCAGTTCTTTGAAAAATATCTACCCACATAGGCACTATCTCAATCCACCCATACGGAAGTTACTCAGTGAATCACTGGTCCACTCTAGGTTCAATTATGCTGATATTGTCTACGGTGATTTACTCTCTAAATTTGATCAAAACCGTATCCAGAAAGTACAGAACTTTTGTTGTCGATTCATTTTCTCCCTCAGAAAATACGACCACGTCTCCAATAAAATAATTGAACTGAATTGGCTTACAATGGCTAATCGCACTACATACAATTTCTGTGTATTTCTATATAAAATAATAAGGAACAGAATTCCTCTGGCCCTATATCGTAAGTTAATCCCTAGGTCATCTCTTCACTCCTTAGAAGTGAGAAACAAACATCATTTTAATGTTCCTCGTCACTGTTCAGTCATGTTTCAGAAATCCTTTACCTATCAAGCCGTTGAATTCTACAACTCAATACTTATCAATCACATTCATCCATCTGAATATAACATCAAGAAATTTTCGAAATCGAAATTTCGTGAATCCCAAATATAGATTGAGGCTATTAGCCCAGTCACATGCTGGACAATCAGTTACGTGTTTGCAACCAGTTATATGTTTGACAATCTACCTTTGCTTTGACGATTATGTTTCTTTTTTTCTTTTCATTACCTAGCTACCATGAATGTCTTTATTACCCGAATTTCTCCTAGCAATTGTACAATTTAGGTTAAGTGTAAGAGTAGCCCTAGCTAAACTTCGCCTACTTTGTATTGATGAAAAATAAAGACTATTTATTATTATTATCATTATTATTATTATTATTATAGCGGAAAATAACGTTAGCGTTTTCGACAGAACACCATCAGTGAGTGTTTTGTACATAATAATGATAATAATAATAATAATAATAATCAACGTCTTTATTACTCATAGTATAGAACATTTTACATCAGTATATGGAAATACAATTGAATGAGTAGAAGGCGAAGTTCAATTTAGGTGGAGATGATGAATCACCACTGAATTGTTCTTCCACTTAACCTTTTATAGTCTCTTTTTCCGCATTATTTCAAATATGGATGTCTGCATGATCGAGTTTGCTACCTGGGATTGAAAAAAGTACTAACTTTCAAAATTCAATATGGAATTAAGAAGAGAGGGAAATACATGATACCTAAAATGAAGCCGATATTCAAGATTTTCATGGTTTTGAATTTGTTACACTGAAGCTGAAATAAATATTTTTTGTAGGTGCTTTTGAATTTGTGAATACCTTTATTTTTTATTGATTGAGGTATAGAGTTGTATACTTTACAAATTTGGTGAGACAATGACCGCTTGAAGAATTCTGTTCTGAAATGGGAAGGGGGAGGGGGTGATAAAGTACCTTTGTATTGTATATTCAAATTGTGGATGTCGGAACGGAATCTCAACCATCTGTGAAGGTGAGGAGGTGTTCTGCTGATAATGATTTGATTGTAGAATTCGTCTATGTCCCATATTCAACCAACCAGATTCACGAAGTTTATAAGTGATCCTTCGACATCTGCGTATACCATATATTAGTCTCGAACAAGAGTTTTGAACTTTTTGGATTTTCTCTTCATACTGATTGGTTAAATTGGGACCATATAGAGTGTCAACATAGTTGAGTACTGATAATCTCAGAGTTTCACATAGGGTAGATAGTTGATAGTTGATGATTGAATCGTTGATGGCGTATACTCACCGGGCTGTAGTTCATGGGGGCCCTGCTGACGGCGATGGCCGGGAAGCTGCTGGGCTGCGGGCTGGCCGCCTGCACGTAGCCCACGCTGTCGCCCTGCGCGCTGCCGCTGTACATGTCGATGGTCGGCCCCGGCGAGTTGGCGGTCGGGAAGCCGCCCCTCGAGCCGGGCCCGTGCGGGGAGGCGGGCGGCGGGCCGTACCCCTGCGCCGCCGCCGCCGCCGCCGCCGCCTGGTAGTTGTTCATGACTGCAACAGACGTTCTCGTATCGTTACCATTGCGATATACTGATATACATTAGGAGGTTTCTGGGTTCCCATGATGATCACTTTGGAAATTTATCGAGAGTCATAATCGATGACTTGCTGATTAATGAAAATGTTTTCAACTACCGGTTCAAATATACGGACTCGAAGAAAAAAAATTGAGAAACCCTAGCAAAAGGCATCTGCATTCGATTAAGTTCCTTGTACCTGATGAGCACTTTGGAAATTTCTCGAGAGCCATAATCGATGACTTGCTGATTAATGAAAATGTTTTCAACTACCGGTTCAAATATACGGACTCGAAGAAAAGACATTGGGAAACCCGTGCAAAAGGCATCTGCATTCGATTAAGTTCCTGGTACACCGATGAGTAAAAACTGGGGATAACTCAACGATCCAGGAAAAAAAAATCAACCGATTCGAACATTTTTTCCACATGGCCGACATGTTTAGGAGAGTGTGCCCGTTTCGTTTATTGGAATCGTAGCAGAACATTTCCGACTGTTCAGTCATCCTTAGTGCTCACTTGTGAGATGTACGAAAAATTCATGATAAAGACACCTGCATTTGATTAGATTTCTTGTACAACTGTTGAGTAAGCACTGAGGATGTCTTAACAGTTAAAAAAATCTGCCACAATTCGAAAGAAATTAATTGCGCAAAACACAGATTTCTCTCTACAATTCCTCCGGTTGTCTCTGACCTGTTATCGCTTCGATTATGAAATTCCCAATCGTTTGAAATTGTTGATGAATGGTCCACTCAGTGAAACTTCATCAATTCATTCATTTTTTTCAGAATTATTGCCATGTCGTCAAGGCAATAATAGAAATCAATTAGTGTATTCATCAATTGGAGTCATTAATTAAAATCGGAACTTCTACTTATCTTGATAGCCGTTTCAGAATCGAAACTACTTCCATTTTCAACATAATAAAAATAATTATTTTCTTCTTTCTGCATTGGTTTGTTTGTTTTATTATTTTTGACACGGAACACTATTAACTTAACACGAGTGTTAAGGTAAGTCGAAGTCTGAGATAAATAGAAGATTTGATATTCATCTAAAATATTTTTGTATTCCCATTTTTTCTTCTGAATACATAGTGACTGACAATTAGATGATTTCCTATTTAGGTAATTGAAGATGAAATTTCAAGCGCCGTAACAATTGTCACTAACTATAAATATATTGTGATAATTATTTGAATTTCTATTTTTAATTTTTTGGAAACAAGTAGAGCTTTCCCAGAAAATACGTGAAGAATGATAACATTTCATAGTCATTTGATAACAAGCATGCCACAGTTGAGAGATACTTGAGATGATCCATGTAATGGAAAAGCAAAAACAAGTACTCATTAGTGAGTTAGGAAATTAAATTACCTGACAGAGCCTGAGTCAGCAACGGAGTATTGTTATTTGGTGTGAGTTGTCCATTGGATAAATCGACTGAAAATACAGAGACAAACACTAGATTAGTAACAACGCAAGCACAGGTATTATGGGGAATATTGTGTGTAGGTGTGTTCGTGTTGAATAAATTCATGTTTTATGATTATGGAAAGAAGTCATCCAATTAGTGAAAGGATGTCATCACAAAAGGAAATCTCATCGCCGGAAAAAATAGTCGAGACCAGCCTTCATAGACGATAATATAAAGGTCAAGTATTACGGAAATTATAAATGATATTGAATTCTCGATAACTGAAAAAATATTGTGGAGAACTTGGAGAGGCATTCGAAGTGGAATTTCCTACTGTTCCGATCATTTGCTCTCATATTACTTTTTATATTACTTTGGAAGTTCTGAATCAATAAGGGTTGGAATTGACGAGATTCCTACAGAAGGTCTTGATGGACAATCCACTGAAAAAATTGTAATCTAAACTTCATAGTGGTCGGGAGAGCCAATATGATTTAGTGCACGTCTATGTCTGAAGAATGAAAGCTTGTTCCCTGAATCTATATCGAATTTGTTCTCGACAGTTTTCCATCTATCACCTGAGGGCAAGATTCGATATAAAACATGTCTACACATTCTTCTATAACGATTTCTTTTGAAAAGTTATGTTTTCACGAACAGAGAAGGTTCGATTGGAAGTTTTGGTATCAGTGTGTGAGTTCGGTGAGGTGTAATATTAGATATACACAGAGAAATAACTAGAAACTAACTCCACTATCAATCTGTCTAGAAAAAAAACTGTTGTTAGAAAACAACAGGGTTTTTCTTTCTACCAGACTATTTCTATCACACTTTTGCCAAATTATGTTCTATCATTTTCTATAGAAATTCGAAGCTTCAAATTATAAAATATCCAAGTACAGATCATGTTTTTATCAGTCCCTCTATTGGGATATCTACAGTGGTGCATACGGCGTCGATAGTGAATATTCCACCTCGGCTTCATGTTAAAGCCACCTCATAAAAGATTCCAATAATGGGAATGATATAAAATACGACCCATTGAATTAGTTCTACCCTAAGATTCTTGTCTAAATACTACAAACTATCATTTCTATTCTATTTCTGTTCATTACAATGTTATTTTGCTAAAATGACGAACATAATAATCATCTATTTAATCGCCACGAATATAGAACTTCATCAACTATTCTACGTACTGTGTGAAATTTGCTTCTACACTGATCTACTTCTATTTCCTATGTTAAACATCGAAAAGTTATATAAATCTATAATCATAAGTTATCATGACTTCTAGAGGTCACTTTACTAAATATTAGTATGATTACTCGCCCCTCATTAGATATGTAGTAATGTTCCAATATGTCTGCATCTTCTGGGTGGCACCCACTCTTTCCACTCAAAGTTATACCTTTTTTGTTTCACATTTCATTGTTTACTTATCGATATAAGATACCATAGATCCAGGTTTTTATCAGATGAAAATACATTATATTTTTCACGTTATGTTCGTTCTTGCTGTCAAATTATGATCCTGAACATCCTATTGTGGAGCTGCTTGTCTCTTATATTCTCCACAATATCAAAATTCTGGTAATTCATATATATATATATATATATATATGCTATCTGAAGATTGATCAAAAGGTACTGTGTTCATTTCGCTACGTAAAAAGTTGAGTAGTACTTCATACTGTTTGATACATATTCATTCTCCAGAATTTTGAAAAAAAGATGTCACTGGAATAAACATCACCGGAATGAACATATACCAAGCAGTTAACAACATTGATATCGTGATGCAGAATATAGACCAAATTCGAAGAAAAATCATTCAGAGGTCTTATAATGAAGATATGAGTTTCAATATAGAATTTTACACTACTCAAATCATTACCTTGTTGAATAATTCTAAGAACTCATCGATGATTTGAAATTCATAAATTTCGTGATTTTATGTTCATTTTGTTCACTAGCTACATAGTCTAATTTGAAGAGATGGCTTGCTGTAATAACTGATGCATAACCTACAGAATAGAGGCGTGAGTGTTCAACATCGCTGTAGAATGGGATGAATAATGCTTCATTTCTCTGAAATATCCTATCGATTGATAGTTGCCATATGGTGGAGACATATCGTAGTCATCTATTTGAGTGAGAGAAGCGATCACAGGGAGTGACGATTTGCAATATTAGGGAAGTGAAGGAAATGAATCTTTTCCATGTGGTGGTCATCAAACGGAAACGAACCTGGGATAGCAGAATCACAAAACTGTCAATTATTAGAGCCAATTGGTGACGTGAATAAGATGGAAACTGTATATCAACCTTGTACCAGTGATGGCTGAAGTGAACTCAGTGAAAACGTCATTGTTTGACCGTAATTATGCCAGCTACGGTTTGTTGAGTCGAGTCAGAATCCCCATCCCACTCTGATCATCAAATTCAGAAGAAGAATTGATTTTGAATTCGATTGAGAACATCAAATGAGGGGAGAGCAATATCTCAAGTCTGATCTCGTCATACCAATACACAAGGTGTATGAACGGACTCACTTTAAGACACTCAATTTGGAGCGAAGGTGAATGACGAATTCTTATAATGAGATCTCTTAGCTCACGTTTAGGGATTTCGAAGAATGTTTCAAGATCACATTAGTTTTATCCATGATTCTGAGATCATGAGTTTGAATTTGGCATAGTGAATGGGATATAATTTGCCCAAGAACCTAATCCACAACAGCCGAAGAAGCATGAAATGTCGACATGTACGTATATTCAAATTCTCGCAAGCAGGCAACGTCAACTTCTTATTCCTACTTTAGTGAACACTGACGCTTCAATATGCACTCCCTGTCGCTAGTTATGCAAGCAGTCCACTAACTCTTCAAATTAAACATGTTGAGAAAGACGTCAGACTGAAACTCATCCGACATTATTCGAAACAAGTGGAAAAACGTCTTCTTCCCACATGAACTTTGCCATCTGGCGTTTCGGTGCGAGTTTATACCGAAGAGTTTTAACGAACTTCTGAAAAAGTTATTCGAAGGGCAGGGATGGATACCATTTTGCTGAAATGAGATTATGTGAAAGAAGCTGAATCCAGGTGTGATTTTCGAATATGGTTCCGTATATTTGTTTCGTGAAGGAGTGAGTCACAGAATTCGCTGGATGATCGAAGTTTGCTGATGATAATCAATCTTGGAAAGTTATAGTTGCATACTTTGAAGATACCGATGTTCCTAAGTTATGGTGAATTGTTATTCCATCATATAAGCGTATTGTTGAATGGATATTTCCACTTGCGAAAATGAGGATATGATCAAATGTCATATCTCTACTTGCTATAAGTATCAATAACAAGGACTGTCTGGGATGATCTGATAGAGATGTCAAGAATAAAGGAGCATCAAAAAATGAATCTCTGCTATATAAAGTTTGGAATTGATAATTCAACAGTGCATGACAAAGACAATCAGTTCCGTTTCAATCCATTGAATCGTTAAGGGAGAACTGTAATGAAAAATTATGAATCTCTGAACTGAATCTGAGAGACGAGCACGGACTCTTTCTATAGTAAGAAGTCTCGACTGAACGAATGAATGGACGTTGTGACAGAAATGCTTTCATAACAATCTAATTGAATTTGTCTTATCTATATTCTTCCAATCCATTTCGTTTGTGTGACTCACCCTTAGTGATATAAGACTGGCAGAAAAGTATACTTCATTCTTTGCATAATGAGATTCACACAGCGATATATTACACCTAATTCCAAATTCTGAAAACAATCTAAGGCTGAATATTTCCAGGCTGCGGAGGAACTTGGAATAACGCAATAAAATGTGAATATATAGGAGAGTGATTTGCATACTTTTATCATTCACAGCGCCAGAAAGAAAAATGGAGAAGTATTAAGTTGAATAAGCAGATATACTTGTTGAATATTGATTACAATGTTTCGTTCGACTTCGGTTGATCTCTGGATATACTTTTCTGCGTCTGCAAATGTACGGCTGTCGGCAACAATGGCACGTATATTTGCTGGAAAATGAACGAATGTATCATCATCAGGTTTCCATATGGATATATTCACAATATTAAATCAAGATGTATTTTGCGAGAGATGTTTCAGAAGTTGTGACTTCATGTTCACTCATAAGATAGCGTTGGAGTATCAGAAGTGAGATCAAAATGCATGAAGATTATTGATTATTTTCATTGGGAAATATTCAGAATAGAAAATAAATAGGAAATAATAGAAAATATTGATTTGTGTTTGGTTAATTGATTGAGTGAATGCATTTGTTATCTTCATTGAATTCAATTTCTCCTTCGAAAGTACTATCAAGATATACTTCAATAGATTTTTCCAATGGAGAACAGTTTTTGAAAGCTGTTGAAGAAAATGCAATACAGTGAGGGAACTGATACAAGTAGTGCATTTTATTAGGAATAGAGTGGGCGAGAAAACCCAAATAGCAGAGACACTATAGAAGAATTTCCTCGAGACACAGAATTCAAATGAAGGAAGAGTGTCAGACCCTTGTTTTTTATAGTAGTGATGATGGAGTGAACGGTAGAATTATGGACAATACAAGGATATTGGAATATAGAGGAAGTAGAAACGAAAACGTATATAGAAAACACCCTGATGGAGTGAAATGATGATTGTCAATGCGGAATAACCTGATTAAAGGAAACATGAATAAAGAAAGATGGAAACAGAAAACGCAGCGAAGAAGAAATCTGACAAATTGCTTTAGATGAATCATTAGTGAAATGAGTGATGAATGGAATGGAAAACGTAATGTCAAAACCATCTCTATTTTCTAGCAAAGATTGGACTCACCAATGAGATTAAATATTGGTAGAAATGGCTAGGAATCATACAGATGCACGAAATATGCGAAAATATATAATATGATGAGAAGTAGACCAAAGGAAAAGTTATCTTCGAATAATACATGCTGAAAAAATAGAAAATCCTAGAAGATGGAAACAGGGAATTCAAGCTGAAGGAGAAATGGGTAGATGAAAGAGTGAGATTTCATCTCACTCCGTCATATGAAAGGATGGAAAGAAGAAAGACGAAACAATAAATGGCAAACTTCACATTATTTTAGTATTCTGAAGTGACACTTTTCTGGTTGTCAAAATGAATGGGCTAACGAAGATAATTGAAGAATAACTAATACTACTACTACACAATATCATATAGTAGCAAACTGAGATTTATGTTTACCACTATGAGCTATTCCAAAAAATTCATATCATATTCATATCATAAATTATTCCGTAATCATACAAAAGATCCTGTAAATCGAGTTCTTAGTCCTTCGTGAGAAACTACATTTGCAAATTGTGTTCTTGTTCACTTGATCCCTGAAAGAACGCGCCATTGTTGCCATATCCAGTATACGTTGAGTAGAAAGGAGGCAATGTTTCAGAGTATACATCTGTTTATTTCACATATTGCTTGAGAATGTTCGTCTTCAGAGACGATAGAGCAGCAACACTCATAACATCGAATACTTATAACTAGGATTAATCTTAACATTATATGTACACTCATACATTGTTTCTCACATACATAAACTTATTCGAATCATCAATCAGTTTGACTTCATATCATTTATATTTCCGAAAGGACTCCTGAAGAAAACATGAAGAATATAACTATCGGATCCCACTCCCACGACGGAAGCTGTGTGTAACTAGGTTTATTCAATTGAAAAATGCTAATCGTTCATAAGATCATTTTCCATGTTTCTGCAGGAGAACATTGCACATAAATATTACCTAGCATCAGGACGTATGTGACATAAGTAATACGATTTGGTTGAGACTGGTGAATGTCGAATGCTTAGCAGATGTGTTGAATGATATTGTGACATCCAAACTTGACCCAAACTCTCATCAAGTTGAAGTAGGTGGAAATGTGAGCGAATGGAGTGTTATACAATACCTTCTTGCACTCTTATCAAAGAGTAGTGTGTAATGTAGAGGAACAAAGAATTCTGTCAGGAATACGAGGTGCCAAACTGGAATAATCCGAACAGAAACCCCAGATTATTCCAATATCAGTTTTTCATTGTGTAATATTGAGTCAATGCCTCACGTGTTTGAAACACGTGCCTCGTGGTCGTTTGTGGAATGAATTATCACAGAAAGGAATTCGGAAGTTTATTCTCTTCGATTATTAATCAATTTGCAGGATACCCTATAATTGTTTGTGAATGCATGGCAAGTTTCCTTCTAATCAGAGTTGTTCACAACGGGCACTGATGTTTGAAACACGAAACCAGTTGTGACATGGCAATTCATTTGTTCAGTTCGAAAGAATACTCTTCGGTCAAACAAGATTCGGCCAGCATTCGACTCCTCATCTCCATCTCCTGGAACTTTCGATCGACTAAATCTTCATAGCGATTGCACATATCTTTCGTCTCTCTATTCACAATCGAATGGCATGCCCTACAAGCTGAGCCTACGTGTGAATCTACTTGGTGGGAAAATATTTCTGAAATTTCGGATCGGATTTCTCCGAGGTGCTGCCTCATCAGAATTCTGAATCGATTCGAGAACTCTCGGATTGAAGCCTTGAACGTGGGTTCGCATATCGCGCACACTTGCTTGAAGTGAATGGTGGGAATGCCGTTTTTATACGGATTCGGAACGGATTCCTCCGAACTGGCGTCTTCCGAAATACTCACAACTCTTCTCTTCTTACTCTTGGGGGTGAAGTGAGGAATGGGTGGTTGGGCTGTACCAGATCGTCTTCTTTTCATCACTAAAATTTCGTTCGAATGAAATGATTGAACATTTGACAGGTGTCTGAACTGTCTAGCGTTCTTGACATTGTGATTTTTGCTACTCAATCATTTTGTGTGATTTTCCCCAGGGTACTTCAGAAGTTTTTGGCCAGATGAGACATTCTATTGCGATTCAAGAATCTCGCAGTTCAGGAAACAGTTCATTTCAGATTTATCACTTTTTTTTCACCATCTGCTACAGTGTGATCCACTTGAGAAAGGATAGGAGTATCTTCACATTTACTCACATTTTTTAATTTACATTTTTTCGAGTCAGTTTCTTCATTATGAATAGTAAATCAAAACATTTCACGTGCGCACGAGTTTGAAAAAAATATTCGGAATTATTGGGACTTTTCTCTCCATCTGAAAAATTGCGAAATTTCTGTTGGGAAATCTATTGCGCTACTGTAATGAATGAAGAAAATCCCAATATGAATATGAAGCTTCGACCTAAATGATTTTTCCAAAGATATCAGAAAAACTGTGAATATTAGCTACAATGTCAACACAAAAGTCAACTCATAAATGATCGGTGAGGTTTCTCTTCTCTTCTCACGAAATTCTCAAATTATCAGGAGAATGATGTCTAGATCCATCCACAATTGACATCTTGTGGGGTGTTCTTATATATACGAAAAGTTCAGAAGACCCAAATTTCTATTGCTAGAATTACCAATAGTGAATTATCCAAAACTTCACAGTCCAAAAAATATTGATATGATTTTGTTAGTCATTGTACAATTCGATGGTGATATGATTTAAAAATTACCAAAACAATGTAACCAGAAATACGAAAGTGGTTTTATTTTGGATCAATTCCAAACGTGTGAACCTTTCTAAATGACATATATCAATAATAATTTGACATCGGATTTCCACCAGACCAAGTCGACAATGTTGCCAATTCTCAAAATTTGTCAGGAACCTCTGAAAAACTGGTATATTTCCAAACTTATTGTTTTGTTGGATTATTTCGATCGAAGACTCTTGGTGTTTTCCAGATCATTTCTCACAATTTGCAGTGAATTCCACCTATAAATCTCTTTTTCTCAGAAAATAGTATGAATCTTGTTCATAAGGGTGATTCCTTTGTTGTTCATTTATCAGAGTATATATATATGTAAGCAAAGACTTACTGATATATCAGGGTTAGTTCCATGCTTATTTCAAGAGAAATTATGGATACAAATTTTCATTAATGTGCGATAGGAAATATGTGCAAACGATATTCAGAGAGAGAGACTTTCAGTTTCCATTGAATTGGTTTTTGATCGACCTCAAGATCCCAAAGTTTCCTTTCGACTCGAATGAGAGTTGGGCCAGAATGAGATACCATTCACAATATCATCTCGTTTTATCTTTGGGTAATGCGACGCGTCGCGTATGGGTACCTACGCCTAGTTCGGACGTTTGTTTTATTGATTTTTTTTTTCGAAATATCACCTACCAAAAAAAAAACTACTCATACCATGCTCATGTGAACGCAGCAAGGTAACAATTCATCGACATCCTGATTTTCGCAAATCATAGTTGCTAAAAAGCTGTGAAATGAACTTTGATACTGAACGTTGATCAATTTTATTACTCTGGGTGTTCCCACGCGCGGTGATTATTCACCGAATGGAGGGGTGGGGGACGGTGATCGCGATTGGGCGACAACAGCATATAGGCATCAAGGTGAATACAAGTGAAAAATTATATAAAATATCTCGAACAAGCGTTTTCGGTAACACGTGGTATATAATACTTTTTCAGAATACAAAAATAACGAATCAACAATAACAATGTGTATACCAATAATTTGACAGCTCGTCATCACTTAGAGTCGGTAGGACGATTCTGTTAGGTCACATCATGAATTGAAAAATATAATTCATCATTGTCGAACCAGGTTCGTCATACCGCATTTTCACTACCTGAATCAGTTGGAGATCATGAAAAAGGAATTTTAGAGAAGGCGCTGAACGAGTACTATTCGATTAGATTATAAAATCCCGAAATTCGAAAGCACAATACAAAATCTGGAAGAAATTGTGAGCTTCAACTGCGATTGCTATCCACACATCTGTCGCTTTATTATTTTGTGCTGCTGTTGTTCCTCTTGAGTTCCTTCAGAACATTCGATTTATCATTGAATCTTTCCTATGATATAAAATTTTGGAGTATTCGTTTTTGTTACCCCGACATAACTTCAGAATGAATTCGACGTGAAATTGATGAATCACCAGTATTCTGATGGGACTGTATCAGACTCAATGTTCACTAGCGGGATGAATCTCGTCAACTGACAAGTAAGATAACTTCAATCAATAAGTTCTATTTCATGATAATTCCAGAGTGGAGTGCATGGATATCATTTGAATAATTCGAAAATCATGCCATTATCAGTGTTATTCACGAAAGAATGGAGAATAGGGACTAGATCCCAATTCCAAAGTCAATCGATTAATTAGTTGACTACAAATCCTAATGATTGTATCAAGCAGAAGTGTACCTACACCTCTTGAGGAAAGACCACCGTCTCCATAACAGCCTGTGTATTTAAACTCACAGATGATAATTACGAATTTCCTTTCAGTTTCAGTACCTTGCCCTACTTCAACTCCGGTATTCATGATAGCCTCCCTCGACAAGAATGTTGGGACTGGTTTCGTTACTGAGCAAATTTCACGATAAGTATAAGATAATTTCGAATATGCGATGGCAGATCATAAAACTCAAATTAAATGATGGGAATCGTTCAGTGCATTCTCAAAATTATTGTGCTGGATTCAAATATTTTCAATATGACACATTCGAATGGAATGTATCCTCAAGGAAGTGCAGTTTGTTATACTGCCAGACTAAAACTCAAAAGCCTACATACGTGTTATTGGGTGTGAGGTTATAGGGGGTCCACTATATCTTACAGAACTCGAACTGTTTACCTAGCCTAACAGAGTTACTCGTTATTATTTTGATTTTCCTATACTAAACTAGATCTAACGCATATTACTTCGTTTCTAACTAAAGAAATGTTAGTTTGAGCTAGTATGGAGATGTCGGAGCGTTCTTTCTAACCCACTTCCTCTATTTTGTTGAACCATGAAGAATTGAAATGAGAAATTAAAGAACTAACTTTCATTTTGTGAAATAGACAAACCGTGTTGTTAACATCATTTGATGTGCCCGCAACAAGATGGAATCGTATTCAATCATTGTAATGCAAGTTTTCCAGATATGAACAATGCTATCCTGATGAGAATACACCATGCCTATCAATTCATCATGGTAAATCAACAATTTTTGTGAGAAGCTCGAAAACAAACAGTAACATTTGCTTAATAATGTGGATGAAGTGAACACAAATATGTCTCAGATTGTCTTCAATTTTCAAATCTTCGAACATGAAGAAACGGATGAGTTTTGAGAATGAATAGTTTGATGGCATTCAATGACGTCAGTCGACAGTTCAATTTCTCGCAAGAACATCTTTAATAATTGTTAGTACATTGGAAATCACTGCGATTATTAAAGGACTCCAATTTGCAAAGAAATCACCTTTTGAGATAACTGTGGTGAGTTTTGGTGGTTGGGTATCGGTGGTTATCAATAATCACTTTTCTACTCACCAATTCACTCTGTCGACTACTCATTTTCAGAGCAGACACCGTGTCCATGATGGGTCACTAGTTTGTCCAAAAGATCGCGCATACGTGTAGAATAATGGATTCAAGTATCTATGACCATCCCTAATCGATCTTAGGATTATTTAAAAGATATCCCATTTGAAATCTAGGAGGTGTTATCGTTCTTGGTGAAACAGAAAGTGAAAAACCAATCATTCACATGTCAAAAAGTGAGGGTCAGTGAACACACAGTATGTCCCTGAAGCTGTAGGAGAAAAGAGGGGTGTACCATGATCCTGGGATACTCGGTATGCCGCCGTGTCACCTGATACTTGAGATCACAGAATCCAGAAATACCGGAGGAAAGGAAGAGCATATCATAATTCGATATCAGTCATTTATCTCGTTACTTGAAGATCATATTCGTATATTCACCTCTCATTTCTGTCACGAATTGTACCAAAGCGATGATAGACAGAAGTGTCCTGAAATATTTCATAGAGGCTTCTGAATTTTGTGTTTTCAGTGAGTTGTGAATGTGACGAAATACCGATAACGAAGCCGGATTTATGGTGATGTACCTACTGAGGGTGATTACTTCATATGACTTTCTATAACAGGAATATAATTCATAACAGCCCTTCTGACAAATATCTTCTTTCAGAAATTTCAATCAGAATATATTTGAGGTGATTCAAAGTTGGCATGATGGATACTTATTCGCATAATGATGAAAAAAATGATGAATCTGATGATGAGTTGAACAGGTCTAGATTCTCAGCTACTGGAGTGATATGTACTAGACGTCTTATACAAAGGCGCATTCTCATACTGGTTCGTGACGAATATGAGTGGAATGTAGCACAACTTTTCAGGGAATTCAATTTCTCCAGTCAATTGCAATGTTAGTTAGTCACCCCGTGGAGGATCAGGTTTTGAAACCATCGTTGCAGACTGTGAAGACGATAAGTATCGTTCCGATAGTATGAGCTCCAAACAACTTTCGCGTTTTTAATCTTCGAATTCATAACGTCGTCTCCTCTTTCATCAATTACATCAGGTATACCCTTCAACGATAGTTTGCTCCTCCTTGAATAGCTACGTTGATATTTCTCATCGAGGTTGTCCATTGTACAGCGAAATGAATAAAACAAAAAATACAGCTGACCGCTGGTCGAGCTTCAAGCTTTCTGTCTCGGGATTCAAAATACCACGTAAGTTCCTAGGTATATGATGTAGTATTATTTTGTTTTTTTTCATTATTTATGTCGGTGGGCGCGACTCGAAAAAGTGGGCTAGAAGGAGGAAGATGGTCGCTCCGACACGACCGCGACCGAGGAGGAAAACCGAAGGGCCTACGCCGCCGAGGGGCGGGCTGCGAATGGCGGCGTTCACAGGGGCATGGCATGCAGGCCGGCAGCCGCCGCCGCCGCCGCGTACACCCCCGCGAGAGGGTGCTCGAGCGGGTAGGAGAGCAGCTGCAGCGACGGGTGCGCGGCCGGGTGGTGGTGCGGGGCGGCTAGGGCGTTACCTGTGGGGTAGGGCAGTCCGAAACTAGGGTAGCCCGAGTAGCCGCGACCGGCCGCGTAGGCGGCGTAAGCAGCCGCGGGGAAACCTGAAAAGGAAATTCCATTGTTATATTCTCTGTTGTCATCGATTTTGTCGATAGACTGATGAGCGATTCTTTCAATTTTCAACTTCCCCAATGGGGACAATACTGAAGTGTTGGAGAGCCAATATAAATTATTTTATTATCGTTTTTCAATGAACTAATTCATTATGATTGTTCCAATCATTTTATCGATATATCGATTCAATTCAATTATCAATTGATTTATTTTAGTTTTTTGCTTGAATTTCGAGTTGCAAAATTTCGAGTTGTGACTCGGAATTTAGTACTATTTCGAGTTTCAGCTCGGAATTTCAGAATTATTATTGGCCCTCCTACGCTCCCGTAAATGAAGTTGCAAATGAGGTGAATTTTTAATCTTCTACAATATTCACGTGTGAAGTCCATTACGTATAGGGAAGTGGTATGATACATCCGAGTTATATATAATATTTTTTCCACTACTAGCACTGAAATATCAGCATGTTTTATGTATTTCGATTATCATTTCCACTGGAGGAGAAATGCCTTTCAGCATATAACTGAAACATGAACTTAGACTAGAGACGCGATCATCACATATCACGTGATCACTGGTATGGCGGTAGATTGAAAAAAAATTACTATGAATAGGCAGAAAGTGAGAAAATTATTTGGAAACGTTGCCTAGAATTGAATTTTATACTCAATATACAGTTTCAGGTGATTATTCGAGGAAATTGAAAATAGCAATTTTTTAGAATATTCTCCGATCTCGTTACAATTATCTGAGTTTTAGTTGATTAATCTCGTATGATTATTCAATATTTCAATTGATTGATCTTGGCCGCAGTGTACTTTCAATGATTACCGCTCGACTAGTATTTTCAACAATGTACATGCAGCTTTGATCAAATTTCTAACTTCTGTTGAAAATGTTGCTGGAAGATTAATATTGTCAGATCCTTCGTTGATGTTATTTTTCAATGAGGAAGGTACCGAGTTGATTATATTCAGATTTTATGGATTTGATATTTATCACTGAGTAGTGAGCGAAGGGTGAAACACGAGCTGAAATTGGGTACACTGACTTCCCAAGAATTCTAGGATCTCCTGGGGAAATCTTGAACCTCCTAATGAATGCCTCCAGGAATTCCCAATTAATTCACGTGGTCTACCCGTCGTCTGCAATCAGTAAGAGTTTTCGCACTACTAGCTTTGTACGTTCACATTTTTTTTCATCTGTCAATGCTTGTATGAAAGCATAACAAAAAATTCAGCATTTTCTTTAATATTCTGGGACAGAGAAGTACTATGAACATTCTTTCAGGTCCAGCAGTCTTTGAACGTCGTCTATACACAATCACACCTTTTGAATTTTTTGGTACCATTGGAGCAAACGGATTCTTAAATGCCTTGTTAGTATCAAAACTATTCTCATTCTTCTACTTGAACGTCAGAAGTTAAAACTTTTTGTATTTGACCACAAACTCATCGATAGTAGGTATAGCACATTGTTGGTTTGTATGTATTCCCTTGAAAATTTTCATATTCCTAAATTGCTAGTAGTACGAAAACCGTTATGTTCACCTCGACTTGTACATTCTGCGAATTGTGTTCTCTTTCTTCGATATACATTCATGAACCTTGGTATCCAATATTGTTATTGATCAATATTTCAGTACTCACCGTCTGGAAGGGCTCCCAGAGACCACATAAAATCTAAAAAGCGAAAAAAACAACCATTAGAAAACTTTTAGCAATCTCGCGATTGGGAACATTGATAGACAACAATTAATAAGTAAACTAGTTTCTCTAAAACACGAAATGTCAGCATTCATGAAATTTCAGCTACGTGTCTAAGCTACTAGAGGTATTTGAAAACGCGCTGAATCTGAAAACATGTTCTTCGAAGTCTTTCTTCGACACCTGCTTCAAACATTCGACTAACTACTGCTCTATCTATGACACTAATTACATATACTTATATCATTTTGTATAGTTTAATATAAAGAAAAAAGTTCAACGTTAGCGTGCTTGTGTCTATAAAGGAATGACACACTAATCTGACTAGGTCACTAGAAGAATCAACTGAAACCAGTTTTTCCATGTTCATACTTCTCTGGAAGTTCAAATACTGTGTGTGAGCACAATGTATCATCAAATTTCGTGTGATAATGGTAGACACTCTAGTTTGTTTTTTTTCTTACGATTTAGTACATTTCTGAACTACTCTGTAGAGGAAACTCAACAAAAAACGAAAAGATACCTTTTATAACTGGAGATAACTAAGATTACCAAGTTATTTGAAAAAAAATCTCCTCAAAGATAATTTAGTGATTAGAATGAGCTTCTACCATTATTTCACTCTGTTGAATTATTTTCTCTGGCTCATTCCAGGCGCTATTTCTCATCAACTCGAATAATTTCCATCTGTGAAGATATAAGTATTGGGATATATATTATATCAATAATGAATATTCACATATTCCAAACATGAATTTCTTCTAGATTGGTATAAAATCCTCACTATGATGATGTATATTTCGTAGACTATGCGAAAGTACATGAAATTTTGAGAATTACCTACCAGCTAATAGTTGACTACAACTATGATATATATAAACTTTTATCAATTCCCTATCTAACTCATTTCGATGTTAGCCGTAGCGCTATCCAGAAATATATTCTGTCGAGAATGTAATTCATCGAACATTATGGGAAAACATTGAATCTCCATTTTGTTCGACGCACTCTTGATAACGTTCGAAGTATACCGATACAAGTATACAGGGAAAGTTGGTATTTTCCACTAATTAATCATTGACGGTTTTGACGTTGAAGATGTATGGAAATGTTCTTCAGATTATACTTCTGGTCCAGATGTGATCTAGATGAATACAAGAAAAAGGACGTTTCCACACGCTAAGCATTCTCTAATAGCATTATCTTTGGAATATTATTCCCTTCATTTTGTTGGTTATGTGTCTAACTATATGGAATGACAATTCTGTATTAGTGGAAACATCACGTTTTTATATACATCCATGAAACAACTGTTGTGACTTGGCAAATGATTCTATCGAAATGAAGAGTGATACTACAGCAAGTCGAAGGATTTGCTATAGTAAAACATGAAAAATATTGTAAATCTATACGATCTATAATTGCCTAGTATCTATACAAAAGTACAGGTCGCACCTTCATGAGGCTAAATAGCGTAAAGGATACCGGATCGACATCTCATGAGCGACCAACAAGGTAGGAATCGTCCAGGACCTGAAAATTATAACTAATGCCCCGACTTGCGCGAATCGTTTCAGGTTTATCAACTATGACAACATCAAAGTTCCTAACTAATCTAATTCTGCTTCAAAATCGACTCGATCGATTTGTTTCAAGCAGAAATATATCATAATCTGTATAAATATTTTTGCTTGAATGATTTACATCAGCTTGACACACGTGAAATTTCATGAACTAAAGATATATCTAAAATAGATGTTACAATTCTCCTGAAATCTATGTTTCCAGCAGTGTTATATACTACAGTCAGGACTTTGGTTGAGAAGAAGTACAAAATTTCTAAATTCTCGACGACGACTATGAGGGGCTACGAATGCTATTCACTACTTTGCCTAAACGTTTATACGATTGTATTCGAAAAATATTTTTTGAACTATCTCGTTGCCCTAAATTTGTCTCGAAATACTCTAGCGAAGATATTTGGAAGTTTCGTGTCAGCACCTCAGTGAATATAAAAAATCAGAATGGACATACAGTGTTAACCAATATGGAATTATTTCAATCGAATGATTGATGAGGAATTCAGTAACGGAAATCGTCTCTGCTATAAGACGTCAGTTAAGACAAAGGTAATCTTTCGAATGTTGAGTCTTCAGACGAGTAGACGACATTGCGATAACAAAATTCTTCATGAAAAAATCAATACGAAAATGTCCATCAGGTGTGGACTTCTCGTTCATCAACAGGGTGTAAATCAAGTATTAAATCAAATGAATCAGTCTATTCAATTGGAAAGTAGCTTTAATTGGGAAGTATGAACAGGGATTCCAGAAACAAACAGCAGGAATTTGCCAATCCATAGGAAAATATATCGTTAGGGTGACCAACAATAGAAGAGTCGCCGGAATCAATGCGGTTGAAAGGGCAAAATCGGTTGTTTACGAATTTGAGAATGAAAAAAAGTAGGATAGTGTACAAATGCAAAGAAAATGAATTTCTGAAATCACTTTCGAAAGAATGAAGGAGGTGGTTTTGAACGAACCATGTTGATAATTTCTCTCATCAAAAGATGGCCCAAAACCTGATTGTTGAACTTGAAGCATGAGAGAAGTCTTCTTCGTACAAGAAGAAGTTAAGTTTTGACAGTATCATGACAGGAGATATTGTGAGGGAGTAATCAAATACTCATAACTGTGTTCATTTTGATGAGAGATTCTTTCCAGATGGAAGTAGAAACGTTCTTGAACATTGCATGTGAATTGGCCTTCATCATGAAGAAAAAAAATCGATCATCAGAAACAATGGTTCAGAGAGGGAGATATTTTGTTCTGAACACACGAGAATGATATCTCCCTGCATTTGTTTCCAAACACGAAATGGAATGAACGAGAATTGTTCAAATTCTATTTTCTCAATTTAATTTTCTTCTTCAGTTTCTCATCTAAGCCTGATGGGATTATAAGTGCATCCATGGACTACTGAGAGTTTATGAGATATTCCCGTAAATGTTTTGATGAAGTCACTACTCCATATGTATTTTTGGATCAGCTGCTGATGTGTATAGTCAATCATTCGAATTACACCGTGTATCCCGAAAAGCACATCAATCAGTCCTAAAGCAACATATTCTATCCATGTTCCGAAGGATATTTTTTTTTTCATTCACTGAGGTGCAATGTTAATTTGTGAGTCACTAGACTGCACATTTCAATATTCATTTGGTGGTATTAGAATTGTACCTCGCATGATATCTCTCGAACGAAGCCTACACTACTGGATATAAAATATTCAAATCTCTGAAAAGCAAATTCGACTATCCTACGCGTGAACCAACTAAAATTTTCACTAGCAGTCTCGAATTTTGTACTGTTCTAACGGAATTTAGGCCATTTTACAGAATATTTCATCAAGGCGGCTTCCTGGAGCAACCCCATTAAGAATTATTTATAGGGGTGTGTGAGGATATATTCCGTCCGATAAAAATACTGATATGCGGACGTACATCATGATTTTATGAGGGTTGCGAGATGGGGATTAAAAATACTCTAACTGATGGGATTAATGGCCATCGCAAAAATATTAACGACATCAGAGTTTACGATAGGCAAAGATATTTTTTGTCTGTTCAATCATGGTTTCTATGTATGTTTATTCCATTCCGTTGCTATATCCAGGGGCTTTGAGTGAATATCCATTATTGTATAAGGGGCATTTTCAATGTTTCATAGCTCTCTTTCATTCCTCACATGCAATGCGGAATCGATTTCTGAGTACTTCAATTGAATGATCATTTGAATAGAATCCTTTTGAAATTCAATATTCTATTCCGAATAACGTTGGAGTCAGCATTAATACATGGTGATTCAGTTCCAATTATGAAATGAAATAACTATTTCCATACATGAAGGTATGTATCTCACCCATCAACTGGTTACTGAGATTTCGAGATGTGTTCAAGAGTTTTTAGTAGATTTCCGAGAATGTTTGAATTGTTCCGTGAAATTTGGTATTCAAGTCAACGATTTGATGTTACATATGTGTCATGTGATTACATTGCGAATGATATGCAGAGATATTGAGACATGTTTTGAACAGGTTCGAAATGATATTCTCTTTTTCATCAGGATGAGAACATCATCTGAACAAGAAATGATATCAATATTCATATTGAAGGCTGTAGGTGGATTTCTGAAATATAACCTTTAAGTATGAAGGAAGGAGTTCAAAAGAGAAAACTATGAAACAAAGCCACAGATTTCAACATTTTCCTCGACATTATTCCCTGATGAAAATATTTTCGATTTGACATGAGATGAATGATTGAATCAAACAAAAAATATCGTCTCTGGGAGATTCCAATAGAAAAGAAGGAGTATTATCAAATCGAAGGTATGCTGACTGAATTGAATACCGTCATATTTGAAAACTTCGCAACAACTCATCAAATCTCTCTAGCAAGAAAATTGCCCAACTGAACTGCCTCCAGCAGGATTCGTGAAAAAAGAGTATGCTATTCGTTAGGGGTTCACCAGTTGAGTGTCAGGGGTTCGCGATTAGATTCTCTCGGGGTTAGCTCGCGCTTGGAACACCCTCGATGATGCACGATTTCCTCCTGTTTTCCCGTTCTGTATGGAATTATCATGATCAGTGGGTACTGGAAGCGAAATTTATTCTTTCTCAGCTCTCTAACGATCTGTGAACGTACTTTCCAGATATCAGGAAGACTGAATTTGGAACCAACTTTTCATCGCAGACCGAAAGCATGAATGCTGGTTCGAGCATCGAACAACAGAAATAATTTCAAAATCATTGCTGATGAGAAAGTCTTCATGTGATTTCTGTCCAGAAAGTCGAGAAGAATATGTGGAGCATTCAAGCAAGGATTTCGTGACAATGTATTTGTGTCACAAATACAAATGAACTGAAGGAATTGGATACGATACTGTATCAGAGTTGATACTGAATTCAATCAGCAAAATTGTTCTAAAAATCGCTATCAATCACATCAATTTCATTTGTATAGAACACATCATTTCGTTCTATGATGATGTTCAGAAAGGATTCGCAGTTGTCTTGAGTATTTGAAGCTGCATTTATAGGATGAGCTGAGGCCGCTTTCGCTGCGGTTGCAGTTGCAGTTGCCGTAGCAGTTGAAGAGATGATAAGAGTTGAGTTCGTGGTTACTTTAGTTTCATCGGAGAATTATCAAGAAAAACGGATGATTACCGTCTTCTGGTAAGTGTTGGTGCTATTTCGATATTTCGTTATTATTTTGTGTCGAAGATAATAGTTGATCGACTTCGGTACTGTATACATAGGAGAACAGTGATACTATTCACTCATAACTTCGTTTAATCCATGACAATAAGTCGCCAGGAGGGAATTTCTACAAGTCAGGTCATCCGTCAACATGTGGTAGAGAATATCAGTGGAATTCTACCACATGTAGACGGAATTCGTCTCAGAAATAGTTCTTCTTGACGACATACTGTACGCCTGAAGATAAGCTCATGTAAGTTCGGAACATGTCCTCCCACCACAAATCATACCAAGATGAGAGTTATAGAGGGAGTTTCACTGTTCTTCTACTCTACTTCAAAGTTCCAACGGCTACTGCAACCCCAGCGGCAGACGATCAGAGCGACGAAAAATATCATCTAATATTCACCACCTCAGATTCAAGACACAGATACAGAAGGAACTGGATATATTGTTTGTATGATGAAATAATATAAGACTTATCAGTTATCAATTATACTATGTCAATACCACGATGATTGATGTCTGAAAAACTGGAGCAATCGTAACTGTACCCACTGTGTGATATATTTTTCCGGTACTGCCGGAAAACAAGTGGAGCTCGATATGACAGGAGTAGAATTTTCAACTCGATGCGAGAGTGAGTGGACTTATGAAGATATCTATGAGCGATAGCCATGTAGTGACAAGCTTAATAAGGCGCTGAAGGGCCACACTCTCTTTTTTTTTCTAAATCCCGACTTCAATCTCGGGATCCCGACTTTAATCTCGGGATCCTGACTTTAATCTCGGGATCCCGACTTTAATTTCCCGACTTTAAGGTCGGGATCCCGAGATTAAAGTCTGGATCCCGAGATTAAAGCTTCGACTGACTCTCAGACGTTGGAAATTTTCATAACTCAATCCACCGGTACGCCTCGAATCTCAAAGTGGTGAATGATAAATGTGAATTTTTTCTCTCGTTCACTACGAATCCAGCTCAGTAGGGGTAGCGAGGCGTACGAGCGCTCGACACCCCGGCGGCCTACAGCAACGCGCTCGTATAAACGGCCGGCACGTCGAAGCCCTGCAGCGCCAGCAGGTCGCCGACCGCGAGGGCGCGCCCGTGCGCGGCCAGCGGCCGCAGCGCCGCCGGGCCGACGAAGCGCTTGCAGCCCGTCACGTCGAATAGCGAGTAGTGGAGGGGGGGCAGGGGCGCGTGGCCGACGGCGAGCGCGGCGAGCGGCAGCGCGGCGGGCGCCATCGGGTAGGGGGCGTAGCGCAGCGCGTGGCCGTGCGGCGCCGGCATGTGGGGCGCGAGCGGTAGCGACTCACCGTAGGCGCCGCGGCCGGCGGCGCGCGTCTTGGCCAGGTTCGCCGGCAGCATCACCTCCTTCGGCTGCGCCTTCTTGCATTCCACCTGGAAACGACAGAGACGATTAATACTGTCTGTGAGTTTTTCGAGGAGGTGGTACATTCATTTTCTAGTTTTTTGTGGGATTTCCTCTCCTCGTTTCTAAAAAATAAAGTAGAAATTATTAAAAATTATTTCAATATATTTGTAGTGAGGACAGATTTTGTAATCTGCCCCAAAATGTCACTGCGCTTGAAATTAAACCTTTAGATACCTAAAAGAAAGGTCGGCGATCTTTGCCTTTTTTATAGGTACCTTCACGGTCGGTGCTCAACGGAAATATCATCTATTATGCCACCATGCGCGATTCCTAGTAGACAAACCAGACGAGCTCAAGCTGGTCACCCCTTCACTGTCAGGCTCGAGACCTGTCGAACATCGCTATATCAAGCATCATTCATCAATAGAACGGCAAAGTTGTGGAATTCTTTGCCTAGTGAAGTCTTTCCTGATGCTTACAACCTCCAAACATTCAAGAAAAATTCCAACACCTTCCTTCTTTCCCAAAATTCCACCGCTGGCTAACACGATGTTCCTCGTTTCCCTTTCGAGTTGTCCACAGATAAAAAAAAAAAAGACAAATTCTCTATTTGTCAGTGACACCTTGTTTTTGATAAATTTGGAAATACAAATATATTCAATGAGAAGATTATTAGAATGGTAGACGTGTCGGGAAAGAATCTGCTCCCGTTCTCAACACAATTAAAATATATTCCTCTTCGCAAAATTTTTCCAATATGTTTTGACACTGAAAAGTGACAGTTTGGTAGACGAAGGAGAGAAAATGTGTTTTCTTATTCAGTTGATATAAATAGAATTTGGCACCAACTTCTGAAAATTGAATATGAATGGAAAATTCAATATCAATTAATGAAAACACCTTGTAACCAGAATTCCTCTGTCTACCAAACTGTCACTTTTCAGTGTCAAAACCGACAACATATTGGAAAAATTTTGCGAAGAGAAAAATATTTTAATTGTGTTGAGAACAGGACCAGATTCGTTCCCGAAATGTCCACCAAGGTAAATAGAGGTTTTATTCTCATCAAATATATTTGTATTTCCAAATTTTTCAAAAACAAGGTGTCACTGACGAATAGTGGATTTCTCTTTTAGGTATCTGAAGGTTTAATTTCAAGCGCAGTGACATTTTGGGGAAGATCACAAAATCTGTCCTTACTACAAATATATTGCAATAATTTTCAATAACTTCTACTCTACGAGGAGAGAAAATCCCACAAATCCCACGTAAGTGACAGAAGGTAACACATTCTAGCACGAGTCTAGAATTCGCTGTACATATCAGCTCTTCTCAGATTGAACGACCTCTGTTCAGGCCCCTATCGAGACTATAATAGAATATGACACTACTAGTGTGAAAAGTGAAATGAAAATATAGCATTTCATTTGAAAAAATGGAGATGGTGTCTACCTCCGGTATAACCGGAAGTGCCATCATCTTGAAAACATTTCCATTGAAGTTGAAATTCGGAGACTGTGGTTGAATACTCATACACAAAATGAATAAATACCCCAAAAATCACAACAATATTTAAAAAAATCTAAATACATATTTCGGCAACTGAGTTGCCATCCTCAGTAGAGTGATGGTCACTCTCGATGGTAATTTTTGGAGAATATCTTGAAATATACTAAGGAGTCACTAATCATTTTCACTTTTCAGGTCTACTGAGGATGGCAACTTAGTTGCCGAAATACGTATTTAGATTTTTCTAAAATTGTTGTGGTTTTTTGAGTATTTAATTATTTTGTAGTTGAACATTTTTATTGATAATTGTTTATTGCTCTCCAAAAATTTCTGCAGTACTCTATCATCTTCGGAACCCATAAAACTTCTAATGTGCGCTTCAGATGAAATAGCCTGTATATAGACTCAAAAACATTGCTTTCTTTAAATTTCCGCAGGGCTTTGGGAATCGTGAAAAATAATTATTTAAGCATAATTGAGTTCTCTACAGGAGGAACAGTTCGATGTTATCAATAGATAAACAGATAATTTCATCAAAGCTTTTGTTCCTTTCACAAGTAAAATCAAATTTTGTGAAAATACTCGAACTATTCGCGACATATCACATAGACTGCGATTCCTCTATATTAAACCCAATATGAATTCATTCATCGCAATTCTGGTCGCCGAAAATCCCAGTAGAATACAAATCTAACGCCGCGTTCCGGAAGCAGGAAAAATGAAAAACATTTTTCGCAGCAGCCCGCTTTCTATAGAACGAAAAAAACGAAGTATTGTCTCTTAATGTCATAGCAAAGCCGGCTTTCTCTGACAAATGTCAGCTGATTTATGATCTGTTCGCGTGTGCAATTAAATAGGACCAATTAGGGGCTACAAAATAGCCCGGAATTGTGTGCCCATTTCCTTTTCGATATACCAGGGGCTCTGAATGTCGGGTGTCATTGATTTTGGTTACGAATGCAACCGTGATTTCAGACCAAAGATATAATATTATATATTTTTTATATATTATAACGAAACGAGCGAAGAGTCAAAAATACATCACACAGGGTGCAATAAGATTATGAACCGAAAAGGTAAAATAAATTGGTTGAAAACTACTGAATATCATATTCCACATACCATGAACGATTTTCGATGAGCACTAATAATATTATATCTATGATAATGATAATTTATGATATATTTATGATGATATTTATGAAAGAGGGAGCGATTGCCCACTTTCTATGCTGTTCTAGAGATGTCGATGCATTCATGAGTATAGTAAATATAAACTCAATATTACTCCAGGATCGGTCGAATTTGCGCTTTGTAGATCATGAGCAGCTTCTACGGTGTGGTATACATCTGCGCAAGGAATAGGAAAACAGATCTTGCACCTCTGGCTTCATTCGATGGAGCCTTAGAGAAAGCGGTTACATCCATCAGGTCATTAATGTGGAGTCAAAACAATGTTGGTGTCGTAATCAGATGAGGTCTATCTCAAGTACAATCTATCTCGAATGATATTGTTGGGTGCACATCATATGAAGGAAGTTTTCTCAGTCAAACTCGGTCAAATGCAAATAATTTTCGTCCAGCATTATGAAAGATATATGTTTATATGCCTAGCTGATGAGAGACACTGTACACATCACATGATTTGGCATGCATTCCGCTCAACTCTGCTCAGAAATCTGAACTGAACACCAGCGAAAAAGCTGCGCGAGTTTGCTTAACACCTCAAGGAGTTCCATCGTTGAAAGTTTGAAACTATGTTTGTCATCTGGAAACACCAACTCCACGCGTTAATCATCTTTACGGACTTGAATTCATCGGATTTCGAGCTAATGCCGGAGACCTAACCTCGATTGTTCTGCATGGGATGCGATTAGTTTCCTTTGCAACATTCTCAGCTATACTCAGTGTATAACAATATTCATATATGAAACGAAGAAATAACCAAATCCGCTTGAAATGATAATATGTGATGAAGAGCATGCATTCATTCAGTCGAATTAATTCAGTAGCTCAGGTTGAAATAATATTTACCGATGGAGTTGGAAGTTTTTCAATTTCAATCAATTTTAAGTCTTGGCTATTGGGTGAAATCGTGAAGTGATGAGGATGTTGAAGGTATTCTAGTCATCGAAATTGATGAAATGATAAATTCTAAACTGAAGCTATCATTTCAGATGATATCTTGTTGCTCATTCGTTGATAAATGGTTCAGACAGTGAAACATGCCTAATTGAAGTGCCTCGGTTCGGTTCGTAACCACAGGAACATTATTTCTCTCGCTCATATTCGAGTGCTCATAAGAATTATATCATCTCAAGGATTGAACATATCTAATTGATCATGTATAATCATGTGTGGAATGACTTTTTTAGAGTCTTCAAGCTTCCACTCAAAAATTCTCCAGCAATAACCAGTTGTTATTTCATTCAACCAAATCAATATTTGAATAACCAAATGAGCAATAGAATGATGATACTGATTTGATATAGGCTGATGCCTATCGAACTACTTAACACTCCTCGATTACATTTGAAATTTTGAAATGACAACGCTGTCGCAATAAACGCTGTGTAGATAATGATAGCAGAAAAGTCCAACTGACAGGCAGTTATTAATGCTCTGCCGTAATGAGGCAACCACGGCGCGTGATCTCTGAAGCCATTTTTCTCAAGAAAAATGGACCCTTGAAACTTTCCGCCTCCCCAGAAATATGTTCGTTACGACCGTGGAAGAGATTCGAAGTGAATTTTCTATCTATCTCTTGATATAGGAGACACCGGAATGAATCAGTGAACAAACATCGAAACTGATATCATGAACGCGTTTGCTTTCGAATAACAGGTATCTTTGGAAATTCTATTATGTACTTCGATTCGAATTATCCATCACTATCTACATACACATATACATATTATACAGATATAACTCTGATCTGCTCTTTGAAATTTCCTCGAAACCTATACATGCATATCCTCATATCGATACGTTCATATGGACAAATATGCAAACATGACTTTGATATGACATATTTTCTCGCAGTACACTGTATGATTTGGCTAATAATTCAATCTCCTTTCCAAATCAAATGCCACAGCAGATATATTGCTTGAATGCACTATTGGTACACCCTGTATATAGCTCTCTATTTGATGATGTGATATTAGTTTGGAGCATGAAGCCTTCGAACACGATATTCGATGGAACGAATATTAAATTAATCTGTGACCTCTCCGATCCAGCAGTTGCAGGATAAATTCAAATCTGATATCGTATTTATCGAATCGATAGCCGTAATCCCCGAATTATGAACTCTACGAAATTCAATTCCAGTGATATAATAGGGTTTTCTCTTCTCTTCTATAACGTGACAATTCAGTGAATCAAAAGCTGAAATGCAGGTGCATTATAACTTGTTAATCCCAGCCCATAGTTATCCTCAGAATTCATATTATGAGCAATGTCGGTTTTGAATCGAGATGAAGTTTAATCAGTTCGAATGTAACATCGAAAACCGAACAATTCATTGTGGATGATTTCACGTTATGCGTCAACTTTGTTGCTATGCTAGACTATACTAACATTGACTGTCCGAATGATGTATTAGTTCATACCAACTGGCATCACAACTACTGATGATGAATCGAATCAGTTCGAAATTTCAATGAGTGCGTTGAAATTTTGAACATTTATGTTTGAAACGTTTTTTATGCAAATTTTGATATTGATATTCATAACTTGGCGATGAAACAATGATTTCTATAGATCCAGTAAACAATCTCAGTTTGTCCATAGCATGAAACGAAATCACATGGATCATATTAAAATTAATCATCATGTCGAAACTATTGATGTTTACTTCCTCTGAAGATCACAAGAAGATGAATCATTCATTACGTATCGCTTTCATAAGGTTTCCTCTAGGATTTCAGAACAGGTAAACAGTTTGAGTGTCTTGGAAACAGTGAGAGTTTAAAAATTCTTGAATGAACAACAATTACTCATTATTATTTATTTATTTTCCTGTCTAGATGATATTAATCCTATGTTCGAAGATTTTAGCATAGAAGAATCAGTTAGTTATTGTGTCCTGTTTTCGAACTTGCAAATGAAAAAATTCTAGCGATACGTAAGATGAATACATCTCGATTATATGATATACTCTAGTCTTACACTGTGTATCGATCTCAGCGAAGCATGGCTTAGTATGTCCGAAATCTTCAGATCTAGTCAATTTGTGAGCCCGAATGGATACAAGTGTGCACTTTTTATTTGAGATAACAACAAGGTTCATATCTGTTGAAGTTGCCGATTCTGTTGATTTCAATATTTATCAATGATTTGGATAGCTACATTCTTGCAAAAAGTTCACGAGCCGTGAAGTTATCAGCCAAATCAACCAAATTTCAATATTCTGATGCTGCATATATGATAATATCATGAAGATAAAAAGCACTCACCATTTTATTGTTTATTTCGTGGAAGTGGATTTCACAAACTTTATCTACAACGTCTTCGCTCTGAAATGTGACGAAACCAAAACCTGTAACAAAAAATACATATATACAAGATGGAAGGTAGGTACGGATTGCTCAACCAATCTAATGATAGTATAACATTGTTTGCCGTTTCCTCGAAGATATTACGTTTTCTTCATTATTTCATTTCGTTAGCCTTTCAGCGACGAAAAGAGAGAGGGGACGGAGAACAAGCGAATAAAAAGAACATAATAAATAAAAGTGATCGTACAGTTTCCCCACAACGAAAATCTAATATCCACCATAACATCTCGAAATCCAAAACAATGATTCACCAACGTCGATAAACAACAAAAGCGAAGCGACATTGTCAGCCCTCCCTCAGGAAGATAGTATCTTGTAACAAACACTATATCGACGGCAGCCTGGGTCGTAAATAATCCTTGATTCATGACCGAGGAGAACGTATAGACAGCTCGATCCCCTCATCTGACACCTCCAGATTAATTAGCTCCCCGTGCCAGAGTGAATACAGCGAGGGTTTTATAGGTTATTCGGTGAAAATGCAATTGTTTCAATAGATCATTCGGTTCGTGGGATGGATTGTCACCCGCAGTGGGATCGGACTGTTATTGAAAACTGATTTGTAGGGCCTATTTGCGAGATGAACTTTCAGAATAACTGAGTTGACGACTCAGCTGGATATGACCAGAAATGAAATATTGGACGATCGTAAGCTATCACATTACATTATGTATAAATGAATGTGAAATGTTAGAGGAAGAAAGATTTCGATTTTCCACTCGAAACTTGAAATGATGACGTTGGGTACGATGAGCATATAGAACAAGTTCGACAAAATGTCTTATGATACCATTCTCTCTCTTATCATCAATTTATAGTAAACTTAATCAATCAGCACTCTATACAATCACAGAAATATTGGAGATACTTGGAAATTAATGAAACTTCAAAATGTTCGTGGTGAAAGCATAACTTTCACAGTGATAAAACTCGCCTAAATCATTGATGAATCCTGTATAAGGTGATGGATAATTCAGGCCCGTGGTCCTTTTCGAAGTTGACTGTGATGGTCAACCATTTCGACGGATGCGTTAGCATATTTTTGCATCTCATCTTCATACTGTTGGTCGGAAAATCTAATTCAGAGGATTGAAACAAGCAGACAGGTGAGTTCAATGAAATAATCATGCGAACAAATTCCAATTGGAATTGAAGAAGTCATAAACTTTTCAATATGCGCAATGGGTGTGACAGAGAAACATTCCCTGGTGGGTCAATCACTCTCCATCACACCTTTCGGGCATATGGAAAACGAAATAAGTGATGGAATCAGAATTATGGAAACCTTTATCGATTGGTGAGAACGTGATGTTAAGTGAGGATATCCAGAATTTCAATCGATAGTCCCTGGAACCGAAGGTGAAAAAAGAGGTGCACTGTAATCATGGGTAACTTTGAATAACGTTGGAAACCAACTAGCTTCTACTAACTCGTAAATTGATTTTTGGGACCATCAAACGCAACACTATTCAACATACTGTTAACTGAGTGATATTCCATTCACCGTGGAACACTCTGTACCTTGTTGCTAGATTGAAAATGAGAGCTTAGATCATGACGAGAATCTGTGAACTGTTTTTTGTCGATTGAACGAGCTTTCCGTGAGAATGGTCGAGTTGTATTTCCTTCGCAGACCTCGATTATTCTAGTTTCCAGGGTCAACCTTGGGTGGGAAGGACGGTAGATTCAATTTTGGCCGGTGTTTGAGGTCATGCAGAGGGTCAGCATTGAATTATCTGCCCTTATGAAGAAAATTGAATTCGAAGTGTCCGGATCGCCTTCCGGAATTCGCACTGAAATTTATGTAGATGGGGTCGATAAAGACTCACTATAGGTACAATATCCTTATACAGTGAGAACACAAACTCTGCCCCCATGTCCAAATCCAAATGGTCCAAGATTCCTTCAACATATAAATTAGAGCTCAGTATCATAACGACAGTTCCAAGTCTTTCAATTCGTGCACATCGGAATGTTTGTTTTTGAATTGGTTTGAGTATCTTATAATCGCATGATAAAGTAATCCACATAGGAGAATAGAGTGGTTATATTCTGGTTGATGAACTACAAAATCTGATACGAAATCTGAGAACCTTCTCGTACCCTTTATGCGGGGGTCTACGGACCACTGCCTACATGGTATCAATTCTATCCAGCATTATCAGTGTCATATCAGTTTCATATTTCTTTTTGGAGGTGCAATCGAATGGGCCTCACTTAAAACGCTGGCAGAAATTCTGAATGATCTTTGCCAACGCATTTTTGAAGTGAGTACACCGCTCCTGAGATACAACAAATATTAGGAAATCGTTCAGAAATATCTTTTATGTATAAGAAGTATGAAGTATAGCTTTCTCCAACAACTTTCGAATAATTCTGTTATTGGTGTGTGAAAATTGTTCATTCGAGTTGTGAGGTTACATCTAACAACCAGTAGCGCTTCGGAAAAATCACTTCATCCCCTTCTGCATTGATCACCAAGATGGCGCCCACTTTCATTTCGATACATATCTGTCACGAATATGCGAAATTTGGGAAATTTAGTGTCATCAAAGCTTCCAAAATTCGTAATCAATATCTCCGACGGCACAAATCGCAAAGGAAGGAGCCATAGATAGGGATAATTTTGGTGAATAATCATGTTATGAAATCATTTCATTATTCATTAGATCAGAACCAGAAGTGAAACGTTACATTGTGAAAAACGTACTTCAACGAGGGATATGTCAGATTCGATATACAAGATCATCATTTCAGAAGAAATTAGAAGGGTTATTTCTATTGATGGCTATTTGGACTGAACACTGCCAGATATTGGCCAGCAAGACCATAAATCGGTTAGAGGCAAGTAAACAAACTATGCACCTCAAGGACTGTATTTCCATTCACAATGATCTCGTTCGGAAAATGTTAATCTAGGCAATTCCAGAAAACTTTCAACATTGATTTCTGGTAGAAGCAATATAGGTAGATACTGGTATGATCAATCTATGAAATATGAAGCGATTGTTCGAGTACAGAAACATAAATTCAAGAAAATTTCAGGCCGATGCCAAAAGCAAGGCATCAAAGCTTCTAGGTATCTTAGTATGTATCTATCTATGTTTTTGTATATATATATCATCATTATCAGCATTAGCATCATTATTATTATATATTTTTTCACGTATTGGTGAAGACATTCGTTTTTTCAGCTCAGTGGTAATACTACTATCGAATGAGAAGAGAAAAACCAAGAGAAAGAGCCAAGAAGTCGAAGAATCAGAATTTTTAATCGGAGTGTAACAATTATGGTATAGAAATTTATAACGACCTTCTCCCAAGAAAAAAATCCAGCAATGGTAACATTGAACCTTCAACATCTAAACTTCTTCGGAAATCTTCGTATCGTGCATAATGCGACCTGGGGATATGAATATGTATCAAAGTTATTCAACTTTTCTCAATGAAATACCATACTTTGAATTGAAGGATTTTATTAGTATCATTGTATCTATGAATTGTCCACTCAATGGAAATACCTATTCATTTCAGGATGCTGATAATCGAGGAACATAGATTCTTTATATGAATAATTAGAATAGATATTGTTGATCCACTATATTCGAATATGGAGAATTCCCGAGTCATATGATACATTCCAATCGAAATAAAGCGTGCTTGGTACTTCTTTCTAGATTCAAAATCGCGTCCTGCGGTACGCAATGTGCTCGAGGTGTCGATAGTAAGAACTTCACCTTATCTATATGTTCCAGAGTCAGCATTATATTGATGAAGAAAACGAGCGCTGATGAATGAAAAGCCCCTTTTATGTTAAGATCATTATTCATCTCATATATTCACAAATACCGCATGTGTGGCGTCGTGCTAATTATCTTTTATCTACTCAGCTCGACTTGGAACATTGAGAACACCTCGTCATCCTGATTACGCGGCAATATCTCCATTAGGGCGCATCTTAACACCTTCAGAGCATATCACAATTTCCTTTTCAGAGTTACATTCAGAAGTTCTTTGATTGATTAGCTCTCGCTCGTGACTAGAAGATTCTATTTAAAGGTATATTATTCAAGAATCGGTCGAATATACCATGAGCCCAGATGAAATCACCAAAAGTCAGCCTCGTTTTCTGAATGGTCGAATTGAAATTGCAGTGTACCTTATTCGAATCGATGGGTACAGCCAGATCTATGAACAGCATACCAAATGTATGGAGCGTCAGAAAGCTTATATAATTAATTCAGCTGATCTGTATTTTGAATGATACATTATACAACAGAAATTGTTCAGAATTTGGGCCAGAACTTGCCACACATCATTTCCGGAATTATCTGGGTTGAATCTCCAATATTTATTGGTCGAATTTAGAAGACGAGTCGTTTCAAATATTCCTATAGGAAAAAGTCCAGAGGCGTGAGATCTGGAGAACGTACAGCCCATCAAACAGGTCCACAATTTCCAATCTACCACCAATCTAACGAACTCAATTTCCTCAATTGAATATCTTCACAACAGAGTACATATTATGAACCAAACAAACATGAGGGTGCATCTTGAAAAAAAAAAGTTAGGGGTGGTTTCTCGGGGGTCCTTTGCCAGGGGGTGGATTTTGCTATGTTGTATGACCAAGCTTATGGTCTTCTACAAAGTGCACACATTTTTTTCGTGTCATGCCATTGTATTGAGGAATACAATATTTTCATGCGAATCGAGTCAATAGTGTGAGATTATTCTCTCGAATCTATTGTTCAGCGAAGTTGTAAATTGGTGAATAATCCTAGTTCATTCAGCCGGTTCAGCTCGTCAAGTCAAGGAAGCATTTTGAAACTCTATTTGCGGAGGAATCCAATCAATGATAACAGCAAATGAGAGAGAGAGAGAGAGAGAGAGAGAGAGAACCAGCAGCGATCAGCTGACTGATGACAAAATTGCACTTTTCTTTGTAGCACATCCAGACGAATCGATTTCCTTATGTTCGTTTTAATGCTCCTCATAAGTCGATGGGGCAAGGGTGCATCTAGTGAAGAATATATAACTTTCATTTCATACCTAATGAAGTCTTTCCTGATGTTCAGGACCTCCAAACGTTCGAAGGAAGATACCTCCTTTCCCAACAGTATACTGCTGGACCAAACTTTTCAAGCTAAAGGTTTTCTTCTCGTGCAATTGAAAATCCTATTCAAGAAATTGAATGCATTTGTCTTCGATTATGTTAGTTATTGTTATACCTTCAATAGGTCGAATGTCAGGAATATCCAGCGTTCAACTTTTTTTTCATCTGTGGACAACACGAAAGGGAAACCTATGATGTTCGAGGAACATGTTAGCCAGCGGTGGAATTTTGGGAGAGTAGGAAGGTGTTGGAATTTTTCTTGAAAGTTTGGAGGTTGTAAGCATCAGGAAAGACTTCACTAGGCAAAGAATTTCATAACTTTGCCGTTCTATTGAGGAATGATAATTGGTATAGCGATGTTCGACAGGTCTGGAGCCTGACAGTGTAGGAGTGACCAGCTTGAGCTCGTCTGGTTTGTCTACTAGGAATTGCGCGTGGTGGCATAATAGATGATATTTCCGTTGAGCACCGACCGTGAAAGTACCTATGAAAAAGGCATAGATCGCCGACCTTTCTACGATGATCTAGAGAGGTCAATGATTTGGTGAGTTTCTTATCATCGACTAGGCGAATAGCTCCAACCAACTCCACCAACCAACTCCAACCAACGTACTGCAGAAACACGTATGATGCGATCACCCAATAATGAGGCAAAGTGTCATGTCATTACACTGAAGAATATATAATATGATATCTCTGCACCCTATTGAATGTTGTTTTTTCATTTATTCATCCACTTTGTTTTCCACAGTGCTGGTGGAAGCTTCTTTGAATAAACAACGTTGCACGAGCGATAACGGCTGTCTGCGAATCACCGGTGACTGGCCCTAATTGACGTTTCGCCCGCGTATCCCCGGATCTATCCGGATTTATTAAAAATACATCGTTCGTGTATGTGTACGCTCTCACTTCTTCCACGTGAGATCCGCAGATCTGTTCCTCCTATTTCCCTTTCCCACTCCAGCAGATAAGCAATAACTCATATCTCGTCTTGACAGCGACAGAAGGAGGAACAGACATCTTGCTGATTCGGAGTGTTGCCGATTTTTCGTCGCCGTCTAATGGCCCTATGCGCAGAAACTGATATTTTTATTCCCAACGAGATTACGAGATGCCAACAGGAATGAAAGAAATATGATTCTTCGATAAAGTTGTGAGTGCTATCGAATGACTCAATTGTTACGTCAGGCCAATCCTCGGAATGAGCATGTTGAATAAAAAAAATCTTTCTTCATTCGAACTAGTTTCCTGGCATGAACCGTGATTCTCTAAGGGCTTTCTACGTTTTTCAAATACTTATAAGAAATCATTTTTTTCATATCAGCAAAAAAAGAACATATCTAGTGACGTCAAAGTCCGTGCCATTCGGCTGCCATTCTCAAGCAGAGAAATGATGAAAAGAATCCTCATTCATCACGACATACGTATCGACTATATCCGTATGTCATGCTCATAGTTCCTGACAGATAAAAATACTCTTGTATGAGCGAATCTGGTAAGAAGCGACGTTAGAATGAACATGAGATGTAGAAGATTCACTTGAAAGGGTTTTTGGATAATACTGTGATCTGGATTCGGAAATGAAGCATGCACAAAGCGAAACGAATGATGCCGTCATATGGTGTCTTCATATGGAAACATCATCACAAGGATGGTTTCAGTTGAAAATTCTAAAAGTTTTCACTTCTCCATAACTGGATTTTATATCGGAACATGATAGATGGTAGCTATAGCTAGCAATTTATCGAGTTCAACTAGCTAAATTGTAACTGAAATCGTGGTTTCTGATTGTCATAATATGTAGAATGCAAATCATCATAGCCTAACAAATTTGGTGCATAAATGCCTATATTTCACTGATTCCTTAGTCAAAAAAAAATTCTCTTCTTCCCATCCATTGTGTCCCCAAAACTAGATTCATGGTATCTACGAATTTCGAAAAATTTCACATATTTGTTACAGCTCTTCCGAAAGTATTCTTCATTTCCTATAGTTGTTGTTCCATGAATATTTTGTATAATCCTAGTGTCATTATGTTTGTTACCTCCTTTCCTTGAAAAACTAAAAGATACAACCTCAATGTATATCATGATAGAGTTGTTTTTTTTTCGCTGAGTAAAAATCCAAATGTATATGCGTTCAGCATTTACTAATCATATCCTGTCTTCATTGGGAATAACTAGAACCCCCATGAATCACATCGGAATTATTCATCGACTTCGATGAAATTCTCAGTTATGAAGGTTCAGTATTTTCAACATTTTATATGAATATGTTCGGAGCGTGAATCTTGCATCAGCTCTCTATTGTTGTCAACTCAATACACTACGACAACGTCTCTCATTCATTGGAGAACTTTCTGCTAACCATAATGATAACCATAAGTTGAAATCGCGATATTCTCCCACGCCTCTAAATTGGCGAAGTAAATAGATCTGAAACGGTTCATCGAATGAGTATCATCTCTCATGATGATAAAGGACTGAAAAGAGATGGATAGAGAAAAACTGTGATGCAATGGGATTGAATGTGAAATAGAAATTCCTCAACTCAGAGCGATTAAAGAAAACGATAAATTAAACGTCTTCTCAAGAGGCAAGCTATTGTGCCAAGACAAATTATCGTGACATACAGCTTTGTCCTCCACTCCTTGGAACTATAATTAATCACAATTACCACACCAAAGTCTACAGTTCGCTCTATCTCGCTCCTCAGCTCTTAGTGAGCCGAAGATATAATGAATGTACAAGATGTACAGTTCCGATGAAGACATGGGCTTCGAAACAATCGATATGAATGTGGCAAGTGTTCGAAAACGACTAGTTTCATTGAAGTCAGGCCCATGGAATGCATCATCACGAAATTCGCCAGAAACTTTACGAACATCAACATTGCAGAATTTCCGAGCATCATGATTATGTACGAAATATAATGGATTATATAATGGAAAACGGTAATCCCGTTGCAAAACAGGCACATCACTTTCAATGTGGATACTCCACTGACCAATCCATTGATTTTTCTGGAACATCGTAGAAACATCTCTCCCTTTTCATCGACACTTCTATGGTTGGTGTTCATCTGGAATCTCGTCTATTATTCCGCCACGAGTGATTTTAGATACACAAAATAGCTCAAGCAGGACTCCTTTACATTTTCGAGCTCGAGACCTAACGAACTTCGATCTATCAAGGATCATTCATTTCATACCTAGTAAAGTCTTTCCTGATGCTCAGGTAACATTCAAGGAAAGATTCAATACCTTTCTCTATTCCCAACAGTATACTGCTGGACCAAACTTTTCAAGCTAAAGGTTTTTTTCTCGTGCAATTTAAAATCCTATTCAAGAAGATGAATGCATTTGTCTTCGGCCATGCTATTTATAGTTATACTTTCAATAGATCGTTTGTCAAGAATAACCAACGTACTGTAGAAACACGTATGATGCGATCACCCAATAATAAGGCAAAGTGTGTTCATTAGCTATCTGTCATGTCATTACACCGCATTGTTGGTCAGTGCAATCGATCATAATATGTCAAATATAATAATATGCAAAATTCTACTTCACTCTATAGCATGACATGATATTAATCAGGTGATGAATATATTTTCCAGCTTATTCGTGTATGAAAATTCATACCATGATATTAAAATAAGTTCCTGTATGATAATCATTATTTTTGGTTTCGATATTCAGTCATATGATCGAATCTAGTAAATAGGATGTGAGTCACATTCAGTTCAAAATGACATAGATCGAAAAAAATCTCGATATCACTGTGGGTATGAAACAAACAAAAAATATACCGATACCACTGTGATTGAACTCAAGAATATTGAACTTGTTTCATTTCTTGTTTCTGTTCTGTTGACGAATATGCGAAATTCCGAATACAGTTTTTAGGTATATAATTCCAGACCAGAGCAGACCGATGGAAGAACTCCATCATGGATAAGATCACGATATCTCGAAATACTGTGCAAATAAAATTTTATCAATAATAATTTAGTCAGAACCACATGTCCATTAGATCGATATCGGAATCCTCATCAATTTTGAAATGATCAGAACGATTTCTCTAACCCATTGGATGAATCACTCACCCATTCGAAGATCCCACTTCAGCTCATGAAAGAATCATCACTCCCGGGGTTGATTTTGGTTCATGATATATTCACATAGGTAATGCGATGCGAATGTCTAGTCCGCAGATTATTGTTGGACCGTACAAAGGCCATTAACGTTATATCAACAAAATCCTCCCGAAAATATCACCCGTATCAATTCTGCTAAATGAAATTTCGACTCTAATTCGACCACTACAGATCCCCTTGGCTTCAGTCCCACGCGTTAGAGAAATGCAATGCAGCCCCTCATCATAAATCCGCCAGCGTTTAATTCGCAGTTCTAGCTGGAGGATTAAAGTTATGGTCCGACAATAATTAGGTGTTTCCAATGAATATTTCGTAGGCGAGAGGATTGACATCCTCTAAAGCAGCCCGCTAATCCGAGTTTCAGACTATGGATGAATAAATCGTCCTGAGGTGGCGAAGGTAGTGGATCTCATATCATCCAATTAGTTGGATGATACAAAGAATCAACACATTCAATCTCATCGCGTTCGATGAATTTCCGGGTATTTACGGAAAATACCGTTATACCTCACCTCTATAACATCCTCACAGTATTAAAAATAGTTCATTATATACCCAGGGTGAGAAGTGAGCCATTATAAAGCAAGCAATTTTATATCCAGAGTCGCGAAGCACCGAAGGATATAATGTGCAAGCAGCATTGCCACCCGAGGTATGTACGATATTTTTTCCACTAGTAGCACTGGAATATCAGCACGATCTATTGATTCCGATTTGCATTTCCACTGGAGGAGACATGCCATTAGGCATATTATTGAGAAAAAAACATATACTAGAGATGTGTTTGAACACGTATGTATAAAGGGTCGAAATCAGAATATCAATACTGATGAATATTGCAAGTATATATCAAAAATACAGTGTTCATTGAAATGATTCGGAACCTCATGAACATCGTCTTCGAACATAGGTATTTTCTCAGTTGATGCTCATCTATAATTAGCAGATGACAGTGACAGCTCAACTCATGTATACATTTTTGACATTTTTAGCATTGATAATTATTCATGATTCAGAACATTTTTCATGATTGCAGAAATCTCTTTGGGCTGTAGTGAATTTTGGAGCCTCATCTGATCAAATGTTTCAGTGGTTGCATAGACATCGGTATCTACGTGTGTACTTCACACGTTCATTATCCATCTAGGTGAACTCTCCATTATTCACTAGGACAAAGGAGTGATACTTCTCATCAGAGGAACTCCTTGAATAATGGTGATTTCTCAGCTTAGTGGTGGAGAAAATCACATATGGCATTTTTTTCGAGTGAAATCAAATTTTTTTTTATATTTTGACACTACAACCTGTAATATCCGTGGAACATCGTTTGAGCCAGCGGTGGAGTGTTGGGAGAGGAAGAATTCCACAACTTTCTCTGAGCTTGTCTAGTTTGTATACCCATAAAGACGCTCGCGATGGAATGGTAGACGAGATTTCAGATCATCACCGACCATTATATATGAAAAACAAAGACATCGTCCACCATCCTATAATGTTTTAGAGTGAATCCGTGAGAATAGAATCATTGACTAAGCGGATAGATCTCTTCTGAACAGAGCTTAGAGCATCCGCGTATGTTTGTGATCTGAACTTCAAAAATGTGGACAGTACTCCAGATGAGGTCGAATTTGCGCTTCATAGACCATGTGCTGCTGGTAGTGGAATATCTCTTCTTACGGAGCAGAATCGAAGTGATTGTGGAGCACTCCTCGTAATGGACCTCACAGGGTTGTCGCTGTTGGTGGTGATACCTATCATGGCTTTCGACGGTATTGACAACTAGGACGACATAGAAATTCATTCATCATATCGGGCATCAGATTTTCAGATCCTCATTTCGAAATTCTTGCCAGATCTTGATTTTCAGCATCAACCTGTCTTCGTCTTTCACTTCGAGTTGTCAGAGATATGTGTAATATTTCATTCCGAGAACTTCTCAATTGAATCAATGGAAATATTGATGGAATCAATAACGAAAGCAAAATTCTGGCAGAGACTGATGAACTTTTATCGGTGACCCATTATAAGAACAGAATCAAATTCTTTCATTTCCATGGTAGAGAACTATTGTGATACGTTTTATTGTGTCGATTCAGACTTATGTCAAACCCGAACGAAAAGAAATGAGTTCATCCGAGAGTCGTTACTATTTCTAGTCCAGATATTTTTTATCCCCATTGATAATAAAAAAAACCTTGCCCAGAATCATAAATAACCGCCATTCGGAAAACAACAATCCCTTCTGCCATAAACTGTGCATGACATTAGCATCATTTATCTTTATTACTACATCTTGGTACCGAAATTTATTTAACTTTCGGTTAATCACGAATGTGGGAAGGGCCTTAGGAAAGTATCGATCCCTCTAATTACTCGGTCGAGTTTTAGTATGACTATGTCGAGCGGAAAGCGAATAATCTCCGCAGGAATGGGGTTCGGAGATATATGTATACGTAGTTCTGCCTCATCAGTTTCAGAATCTATGGCGGATCTGGTAAACAAATACAATATTATGATATGCTGGATATAGATGGAACTAGCAGTAGTTGGACTCGAACCGGGACAAGATCAGTCGGGAGTAGAGAAACTAGAGAAACGATAGAGAAACAAGAAAAAATAGTTCGTGAGTATTTCCTCAACAGAAATGGGGTGAAATATGTAAAAATTGGCCATGGCATCAGGTTATTTCAATGTTTTCAAATGATAAAACATTGCGCATTATTTAAGATATTTACCGAATCCATACTGAAAACATAAAAATTGAATGAGAATTAACAATGCGAATTTTCACAATCTGATCTCTCATTTTTTCCAATTTTTCATATATACTGGGTGGCAAAATGAAAACGAAACAAGGCTGATTTGTTATAGTTCTCAGAAAAAAAAAACGCTCGAGCTGGTCGATTTTTATTTCGAGGGGGAAATATTTTGCCCATGTTTTCAACTTTTCCACTTCAAACCTCTCGGAGGTATGATCTCCAACCCTTAAATCTCAAAGGGAATGAGGGGTTGAGTGATACATCATTTCGAATGTAATCGAAATATCTTACCAACGCTTACTTGTTCTTGGGATTCAATGCAGTAGTTATCGATTAAACACGTTTATGAAAACAATCGGCTAATGATGGAAACTAACTCACTATTTCTCATTTTGTAGTCAAAACGATGTTCATCTGGGGAGTGTTTTTCTCAATCCTATTCAACATTACATGAAGAATCATTCATTTCAATGTCAGTTTCTTGATCTCGCAGTAAGATGCATACCTTGTTTCGTTTTCATTGTGCCACCCTGTATATTCTTTGTATTGTCTGAGATATCGCATTGAATATTTTTCCTAAGAGTCTTATTCGTGTTGCATCCTTTGAATTCGGATAATCCATATACGAGGTACGTCTTAGTTAGCTAGAGTCAGAGTCACTGAACGAGTCAGATTCATTCAATTCACTTATACCAAAAGTGAAATATTGCAGAAGATTTTGAGTCATCTTCTTATCTCTTATCCCAGTATTGAGTCACGTAAAGATTGTGCTGCCCTAATTTTTCTTTATAAACTATTACATAATTCCATCGATTCCATGAGCTTACTTGCTCAAATAAAATTCAATATACCAAGTTTTCAAACGAGATCACAAAATGTCTTCAAACACAAGCTAGAACTAATATTTTATTTGAATCACCCATCTTTGTTATGTGTAGCAACTACAACAAGATCTGTAATTACTGCGACTTGAATATCTGTGAGATTAGTGAACTTATTAGGGTAGCTAAGATTTACTTAGGTGACTAGTATACTCTGTATTCCCCCCATTTTGTTCCTTTTTTTTCACTTGTTTTTGCTCTTCTCTACTCTTTACCTGCATTTTTCGCAAACTATAATGTAGCTATTTCATTTATATCTACTGATACTATATTTGTTTAATATTGATTGTCCTGTAAATGGTTTCTACTGTTGGACAAACAAAGCTATTATTATTTTTATTATTATTATCATTATTATCTGGTGCGTTTCACGATAGATGTCATTCACATGCATATACGCAAGACACCATTCCTGCATTGATCGTGAAGCGGACTATACCGGTGTACAATGTGAAGTCGCATTTCCGTATTAGTACCTCCCAACAACTTCCTTGCAATCGAATCTAGTGAGCTGGGTATATAGAGGGTATCATTATAGGACGCGAAGACTGATGTCAGGAAAAAGATCTGGAAGCCTATAAGCAGATGTGTGAACATACAATATTTTGATGGAGTCACATTGTATTCTGATGCTCCAAGTCCGAAATTAGAACACGAATAGTTATTTCGAATATTCCAAGATAAAAATGAATGAATCTTGGTAATTCGAAAATTGACTATTCGAATGCAGAAAAGTGGAGAATGCGTGGCACTCATGAAACGGCTCTGACATAGGGAATTCCCTCGAATGCAAAGTAGTTTTCGTGACGTTACATCAATGTCAACAAAGGATGTTAATTGTGAAATATCAACCCATTTTCACATTTCCGGAACTAATCCTTTGAAGGAAACTTCTTGAAACTAGAAATGTATGGAGGTACTTTTCAGTCTAGAAAATTCATGGAGATGATTACCTCAATCATTTCCTCAAGTGATAAGTCAGGGCGAAACCGTGCTGATTTCTTGCATTGGTCAATATGAAAAACGCTTTCAAGATCAGATGAGAGATTTAAATACAGTTTTTGAGTATCCAGACAATGTCAGCTAATCCAAACTGTGCACAATTGAGACACAAACGTAATGAAATGGAATCAGCATCTGTACCGAAGGAATTTCTGAAGTTCCATGAAGTGGAGGTCATTTCATTACATCCGAGAAGGGAAAATTCGGGAATCAACGTTCAGTTCTCGACGTTGCATCGGCAGAATTTCGAATTGAATTTGGACGCGATTACTATTTCATTTCGAGTGAATCGCTTTTGACTGAGAACAGTGAGGAAGAGTTTATAAATCGACCGAGATTCAGATGAGTGGAACAGTGCGATGCAAGGGGAAGAAATACTAATGAAATTTGTGTACTATATATATCTACTTTGTAACCTGGATGAAACCTTTCACATTTCCACTGTATCTATATAAGTGTTATTTTGGAATCACTTGATTTTTCCCCATTGTATCATTGCATGATCGATAGTTCTTTGCAAAGCTATCTTCAAAATATCCACTTCAACGATCATTCATAGTAAATTGGTAATCGCGACCAAGTGTACAGAACTTTGTCGGATTCTTTCAGGAAAAGGAGATAATATTCAAGAATATACTCACAGATCAGAATGATTTATGGCTCGAATGGACAATATGAACAGCCATAACATTCGAATCATATTATTGTCATCAACCAGAGTTTTCTCTCAAAATGTGAGGTGATGATTTCTCAGCAGGTATATCATATTCTTGTTCTTCTTGGGTACCTCGAAATATTCTATTCAGTATCGTAAACTACGAGCGAGATATCCAACTCGGTATACACCATCTCCTTTCCTCGCTTGGAAAAAAAAACTACGAATTTTGAAATAGGAATTCTCTTCCTTTTCTCAATAATCCGTTCCCTTAGTCCTTCCACTTGTTTCAATTCGATTTCGAATTCTGTATTTTCATTCAAACTATGACCTTCAGTTGGAGTATTACGGATTCAGTTGAGTCAAACATTAGGTATGGTTAGAATAATCACTGAAATGAAATGAAAAAAATCTTCATGTTCAGCCACGAGACATCAGGCTGAGACAGGAGCAAAATTGAAGCAGTGTTCTGAGATATGCTTTCAAAATGAAATTATTATTTCAGTCAACAAGACTATCCTATGTATGAATGTGTATGTAACTATGTAGCTTTCCGAGAAAACCTCTGAGGAAACACACTCATCGAATCGGCATACACTGAAGAACCTCTTTCTAGGCTATGTAATGAAGAGGAGGAACCATCCTCTCAAATCATACAGGAGAACGAGGATAGAGGGAGGATACAACTCACAGGAGGTTTCTCCAAGAAAAGAAATTCGGAGAGGAGCCTGATGAAAGTAGCAAATCTCTTCACCTGAGCCAGCATCATGACTATATACACAATAGGCACCAATACATCACGTCAGAAGGAATGACGAAATGCTTTCATTGAATGAACTGATGACTGGAGTGAAATATTCGCGATTGAAGAACTCCACTTCCCATTGTACGGGAATTCAAACGACCAAAGAAGCAACTCTTGGAAGACTGATCGGAAATGTTGAGACAATATACGATGAGATCAAATTCTCTAGGTGAGCAATAATCCGCATAAAATTGCATAAATTGCATCGATTACACATAGGGGTACCTAGCACTATTGCCTACGAATGGAACACCTGGGTAACCAGGTTCGTTCAATAAAAAGCCAATAAAAAGTGCGACTACACAGATGGACAGTAACTGTTCACAGTTATTGCTTATTCCAAAACCATACACTCCACACAAACATTGCTCAAAATGCTTTGGTTAAGCATATTAGTAGCAGAAAGCGCGACCGTAAGGGTCGGAAAGCTCTGTTCCCACATGTGGGTACACCGCGAAAAAGGTTTCGAAAAAGATGACGTGAGGACCAGGGAGGGGGGTTGGATTCAGCTCGATGGATAGATTCCTTTCAAGATGGGACTCTCAAAAGGCAAAGAAACCAGGGAGGGGAGAGGGTGAAAATATGAGTTCATTTTATAATAATTCCTCTCTCAGGCAAGATGATTATTATGTTTTCATCAAGGAAAGTTCGATTCATAGCAGTGAACTTTTTTGTTCATGTGAATACCGTTGGTGATAATATCCACTTCAGATATATGCCACATTCCATATTTATAGCCAGGAAAGATTTTCCTTCCAGAATCGAAGATGTGAAAACTGCCACATTTGCAGTTCGCCACACTGTCTTCGAATTACTTCAACAGAATACGATAGCAAGGATTCATGTGATAATATATGCTCCGGTCTACTTTTATAGGCAAACTCATAGGGGTTATAGAGGTAGTTTATGGGCTGTGGAGGGACTTATCTCATGCTTTAATCTCCGATATAGGGTGATTTACACACAAAACGGCCGGCACACAGGAAACGAAAAATCGGAAGAACTATACATGGAAGGCTCTTATCTCATGACGAATAATCCTTGTAATGGGTGGAGGTGCCCGAGATAAACAGTAGGTCTGAATGCTTATTCGAGATGGCTTAGATTAATGTATTTTGTTTATGACTTTATTTTGTCCCACTATTGAACAGAATATCCCGAGCTATACGAAGTTTCATTTTTTTTTTTCAGAATATCATTCAATCCCTGTCACTGTCTGTCAGAAACGAATCATTTTCGAATTTCAGTCTCGTGCTAGAATATGTTGCCTCCTGTAACTTATGTTCCAATATACCATTCTGTTCTGTTTCTGTTTTGATTTGGAGTTGAGTTGCTCGGGTATAGAATGTGGAAGCTATCTTTTTTGATTTTTTTTTATTACACTGTTCAACAGATACAAGATCCAATTACAGAATAGGAACATACAGTATGAAATTCTCAGCTTATTAGCTTATTACATTGATATCACTCATTAGAAAAAAACAGAACAGTCCAGTTTTTTTTTCATGGAGGCCAAATTGCAGGCAAGAATGTCAATGGTTTCAATCATCGTGTCATATGTGGAGCACATCTTGTATGAACAGGTGCATGAAGTTTTACATTAGTGTGACAAAGCGGAAGATAGAAAGTATTATTTTTCCGGGATGTGAATCTAGGAATGTGAAAATTCAACAACTCCAAAATACAGCTGCAGTCCAAAGTGTTGTGAATGAGATTGGAAAGAAAGATAACATGTGACCTGTTTCGACGACATTCAAGTGAATCAATTGAAAATCTTGAAAGGAGTTGCTCATGTGGATAACCTACATCAGGATAGATTCCATCCAATTTGAAACATAGATACTTCAAAAATTTTCTTTGGATATTTTCTAAGCTAAATATATGTACTTGATGATGTGGTGCCCAAACTATTGATGCATACTCAGAATTGGATCTGACAAACATGAAATATAATTGCATGAGCGTTTTCTCATTCCTTCCAAAATTTTAAGACACTCTGATGATGAATCCTAATGATATATAAGTTTTTTGATGACTTGCTGGATATGATCTCCAGAAGAAAGTTTTTTGTCGAAAACTACTCCTAGATCTTGGAAAGTCAGGTCAGTTCAATACGACGTTGTCTAGTTTATAATTGTGAGTAATTGGATTCAGTTTGGTGGTGAAGGACATAACATGGCATTTAGAAACATTAAGAAATAAGCTATTTGCGATGCACTAGGCATTGAGTCTATCAAGATTTTCGTGGAGAAGATAACAGTCCTCTCTGGTGTTAATTTTATGATATATCTTCAGATCATCAGCATACAATATTTCCTAGTAACCGAGGCGACAAGCATTGATCTCCAAGGAGAACGTAGAAAAAAGTAATCCGTGGACTAGTTTCCCGAGCAGATTTGGCGCTCGAGTTGTCGAAAGATCATCAGAAGTGAACCGTATCGTTTCCCATCCGGATTTGCCGGTCTGAAGGTAACCGGGTTTCTCTAGAGGACAGGCACATTGTCGGTGCGGTGAGTGGTGACATTTCCAGCGAGCCCGAGGGATCCATCTAATTCCGGAATATGGCGACATTTCTGCACTCCTGCGATATAGAAGCAGCCTGCGGAAATGTGACATGTAGAGAAAAGTGTTGGACTTTATTATTCATTCGTTCGTTTGGGTGCATTAGAATACAGAACGCTCGCGAATCGAGTTCACGTGATGTTGATTGAGTTTAGCATATATGGATCTGGCCACCTCCACCTCTCATCCGCCAGAATTCGACGTGAATATTCAAACGACGTGCCATGCTCGATACAATGACAGTTCAGGAGTTTCATGATGGAAGAATGCAAACATTCGTCACATTCGCAAATGAATCATATTTAGTATCCATAATTATGGTGAGTGGGACAACTTTGCACCACTCAGAATTTCACAGGGCAACATTGAAGCCCACGGCATGATGGAAGGATGTATTTATCAATAATTTATATAGGTGGAATTTGACCACATGGATAAAATTTGAAGAAGTGCCAAATGGACGAATACAGATGATGCTAATATAGAAGAATAATATTGTCGAGGAAAAGCGGCAAAGTTTATCCTTTGGCGGTTTGGAGATTATCGAGGATTCGAATCATCTTATTAAACACTATGCAAAAAAATGATACAGGGTCGATCAAATTGAGTGATCCGGTGCTTGTCAAAATGCTGCCTCGACAATTGAGAAATTTATATGAACATCTATTTTTCAGCTAAGAGCTTCCGAAATCAGAGGGAATCATGAGAAAATAAGATATGATAAATGCATTCACTTCAGGAGTCTATTTTTCTTATATATATTTTCCGATAGATTCTATGCCTCATGAATCTTAGGAAACAGAAAGATTCTGAAATTTCCAGAGCCGTGTTTGAAAAAATAGTTGATGACGAAATATCTTTTCAAATGAGCCCATTGATGAACGAAAACTATTTCTCCAGTGTTGAAGCAGCATTCAAACAAGTACAATTACTCAACATCGACACAATTTGAGCAAACCTGTATCTGTTATTGTTGAGGAGATCCCAACGATTCGCATCAGATTTGGTCTAGCCTATTCACCGTCTAGTAGTGGATATTCATTCTGATAAAATGATAATTGTTTTCCATTCACTTGGATACATTCGGAAATGTTTGAATGAGAGTATCTTCAATGATAGGATACCACTAGATTTTTTTTTTTGGGAACTCCCATCAATTCAAAAGACTCATTTCGGCGAGTAGAATCGATTCTACACACGTGCGACGTATCCTGAATCTTATCCTACATAGATTATACTCGAACAAATAGAATGGCTTGAGATGTTGTGTCGGAATGCGCGTGCTGATAATTCCACTTACCACAGATTAGATCTCCTTGCTCCGGTGTAGATGCGAGCTAGGACTTAAATAACAAGATCCGATTTATATTATCTTTATGAATCTCATAAATCTGGCGGAAATCTGAGGCAAGGCGTTCGCTCCGAAGAACGACGCCTTAACAGCATAATAATTGAATCCCGTCGCCACCTCACGAAATGTTGATGTTCACATATCGCGTAGATGGATTAGCTGACTAATCGGAGTTTGAGAATTCTGTTATTCCATCAACATTGTGATCTTGGCAGAGCCCATGGATACGATGATTCTGTTCTGCATCTAAACAGTATGTTATATTGTACAAAGAGAAGTAATTGAGCATTCCTTGACAGTTTCACACCCAAATCTTCCTACGGCTATAGATTCTCCAAATTAATTTTTGGTGGGATGATGGAGAGATTCTTGGGATCGTTCATATGAAGATAATAATAATAATAATAATAATACAATGATTATGATAATCGAACTCAATCTACACTGGACGCGATGGAATCAGAGAAAATTTGTTGATATTGTAAACACGTCTAGCTCTAGCGCATGTATGGAGTGTCTTTCATTATACAGGGTTACAGAACTATGACATCAAACTTCTGGGGGTTATTCAGTGCAACAGTATAAAACATTTGAGTAGTGGGTCCCATGTCTGGAAAAGTGTCACTACGGCGCGTTAAAAATTAGAAAGACGATGAATTGCCTAAATAGGATTTGATGCATTCAATTTTTGCCTTTCGTGAATCACAACAATTGTCCGACATGTCTTCCTCCAACCTGAATACACCGATTTAAACATCGAACATGATTTCGGCGGACTTGATCCTCGTTGTGAATGATTTCAAATGCTGCTGTAATTCGTCCAATCAAGTCGTCTTGCTCTGTTTCTACTAGAGTTGTGATGATATCATGCACAAATGGCAAAAATTGAATGCATTGAATCCTATTCAGACAATTCATCGTCTCTATAAATTTCAACGCGTCTTAGGGCCGTAATGCCGTAGTGACATTATCATCCCAGGTAGGAGAAAAACACCAAAGTTGTAGGAGTTGACAGAGTGTATTTTTGTTGTGGGTTCTGTGATTTCTATAATTTCATAGCTAGTTCTCAGTCTCATCCTCCTCAGAAAGTTTTTCGTTAATCTAGTCGCATTCATTCTACTAAAAATGTACGTTTCATTTTATTTATCTTTGGTTTTTCTGAAGTGGTTTGTTTCCTGCGTAATTCTATTCTAATTTGATTTGCAGCAATTCTTCTCGAGTATTCCACCTCTAATGCCTCACTCTTTCCGATGTGACTTGTAATGCCCAATATCTTCTTATGTGCCAAATCCAGAATCAGTACTTCTCAGGTTCATGACCTCATATTCTTGTGTGTTCAATCAGACAACTTTCCTTTCATCTCAATCTTTTCACTTGGCTGAGTCAATTGTTGCACTTCATCCAGTGAAATCTGATTCTGAGTTGCTAGGTCAGTAACAGCAATGTCAAACATATGAAAGTTTGTCTCGATTGTTTTTTTCCTTAACGGTTTCGATACGCATTCTGGTATCATCAGAGCCGCGAATAACAAATAAATCATATCCTGTGAATTAATCCTAACCACATCAGTCACGGGTTGGAATGTTTTCCAATATTCGCGTAAAGACATCACAATTCCGGATGAAAAAGTGGTTCTTCTGGGAGCAAAACAATGCATATGGATCCCGCCGCCCCATCCCCCTTTGAGTTCGAAAGTGTTTGGGCGTCACGTTGACGCGTGATACATCAGCGTATCCTATCTGGATCTAGTGCGGTGGAAAACTAAGGAAAACTGCACAAACACGCTAACTTACTTCCATTCCCCCCGACGTTTCTATCATGGGGGAAAACCGACTCACTGCTCGCAATTGTTTTCGGAAATTGGATGAAGCTTGAGAAATGTGACGGCATCAGTTTTGGGAGCACCTCGGAATCAGGATATTCATCAACTATTTCAACTCAATGGTGGAGCATATTGGGCCAAGGAGTGATTGTTTATTGTTATTTCTCTATCGCTTCACAACACGAATGGAAAATCTATGTGCGTGAAATGTCGTGTGAACCAACGGTGGAATATCGTTAGCATCAGGAAAGACTTCACTAGGCACTTCACTAGTTTGCTCATCTACAATTGACAGTTCGAATGATTTAGGCTGTGGACACAACTATACACAATTGCATGGTGGTACCTTCGAGTGGTATTGAGCTTTGATGAGATTCATGTGAATGATATATTATTTTGCATTTATATAAACCGAATGAGTTTAATTTCATAGAGAAAAAATAGTTAGTGACGAATAAATTTGGTTGAGATGATTGCCTATTCGTGATTTCCATCAGAGTGAGATGATTTTCAGAAATGATTCTCTTCACATAGCTGAGAATTTGTTCCTATGTACATATGAATATGAATATCAGTATTCGTTCGGTCAGGATGATGTATTTTTGTGAATGCATGTATACATGAATCATGAACATAACGTAGATTCGCATGGCAGTGTTCATTTTTATTTCAATCCTAAATATGGAGTTCTGTGCCACATTCAACTATTGCATTTAGAAGAATCCGTAATTTTATGAAGAGCTTAGGCTCCTACTTTTTTGGCAAAAATTTGTGCTACATTCAACTATTGCATTTAGAAAAATGCGTAATTTTATGAAAAGCTTAGGCTCCTACTCTTTTGGCAAAAATTTTTAAAAAAATATTGGAGTTGTGCGAATTTTGGTGAATCGGAGTCAGTGAAAAATGGTACATATCACTCTCGAATGTTATGAGCGAAAAACGTTTCGAAATAATCGGAATCGTCCCGAATCGAATGGAAACGAGATGACGTTTGATAGAATCGTGTCGAATTCAATTCCAATGAAAAATCAATTATTCGTTCCACATTCCTCTGATTTTCACTCGGATGCCATACACATTCGGATCTGCCTTATACCTACTGCTGTTTGCACCAGCGTCAATCAATCTCAATTTCCCTTTCAATTTGCTCGTCGATATTGCTTATTTTGGAATTCATCAACAAAAATGGAAGAACAGCTCATCCGATTCAATTCGACGTTATTCTATTACAAGTGACAGCAGGAAAAGGCAAATCCAGTCGAATATTCCGTGTTCGTTCATTGCGATGGGAAATGTCCGTCAAAGGTGCGGTCAATTGTGATCTCATTGCAGATTTTTTAATGTCAATCAGTTGAAAATAGGGAGCGTCGTCCTTTGTTGAATGGTAGCTCCTTTATTGTTCTGATAAGAGTGATGTCACGAAATCGAGCATTAGAACCATAGTAAACTGGAATGACTATGTCAAACATACATATTGAAAATCAAAAGTATTTCATACATATTGGAACTAAATTATTATTATTGATTGAATATAATATATCAAGCCTGGTTATCAGAGCGAGAGCGCAGTATATATGGGTGTTTTATCTCTTCTTATCTTATCAATAACTCTCATGAAAGGTCGATGTTGTAGAAGCCAAAATGCAGTTGAACCAGATATGAATCATAAACAAATAAAATTCAATATACTGGTGAAGAAAAACGTATCCTGCAGGAGGCTACAAACATAAAACCAAGAAATGAATGGAAAAATGATTTGGGTTCAATTGCTTGAATATTACTTTTCCAACAAATCAGCTGGATATCTCGTATGTATGACTCGAAAAATCCCAATTTTTAATGAATATTTATCATATCATCATTGCTACATTCACAATCAATAGTGTTGAAATCATTATAATTATGCATTTCATTTTCAGTAGGTATATATTAGGTATGAATATCGATAAATTTCCTACTGATTTGAGATCATTCACTTCCAATAATATATTTCACTGTCAGTATTGAGTATTATCATCTCGCAACAATGTAATAGTGTACATTCAAAACTTCCAACACTGACTCAACATCTGGTTTCAGACGTTAATTTTCAGAGTTGATTCTGAATATACATAATATCCTGTGGAGTGGTCACTTTATAGTATTCTTTGGTTGATTGGTTAGTTGATTCCCAACTGAACAAACATTTTCCACACCAAAGTTTTGAATATTGGGTCGTTTCATCGAAAAACTAAAATATTATATTTGGTTATGGTATTCAATTTTCTATTCTAACATCAGAAATAAACCTCCTGATTCCTACACATTGTCAGTGACATACATATGCAACACAACTTTTCACAATTCTATGATTTTTCTTCGATATTCTCAAAGTTATCACTTTATCAAATGAGTGAACACGACAGAGATAGGAATACCCCCTCTTCCACGCACTTTTCTAATATCGAAAATCGAATTTCGATCGACTAAATCGTTACAGCAGGCTTTCAAGTTGTAACCTGATTCAGTGATGATATCATATTCCTGACTCTGATAATTTCAATGTCATCTGGAATCTTGCAAACTACAGAGCTGAAACAGTTGTTGTAGATGAAACTCATGGAGTTGAGAACATGAAAATTTCTCTGATCTCAGTCTTCCAGGCAGAAATGAGTAAGTTGTGAAAGCAGAAGGCAATAACCAAAGCAACGGCATGTTGGTATATGGAAACGGTCAGTTCACGAAGTCAGAACGAAGAGACCCTGGAGCAAAGACAAGCTAAATCATTCCTGAAAGGCCCATCAGTTAGACTGACAGCGGATTTGCTAAAGCGAAGTCGGAGATAGACAAGGATTATAGCCACCGGCCTGATAACAGGACACTGCAGACTGAATAAGCACATGGAAAAATATTACCAGGCAAACGAAAACCTGTAGGTTCTGTCAGGACTACGAAGAAACTTAAATTAATGTTCTTTGCGTATCATCTTTGTAAACTTTGTATCCTTCATAGCATGCAATCATTCCTCCAGTTCAAATGTCCATTCATTACATCAATCAAACCTGTTCCATCTGCGAAACTAACAATATTCTCTCTACCCCAATTGTCAATGAATTATTCATGTTGATATCGATCGATATGAGACGTGGAGGTTTTCCTCGTGGTGCCACAAATTGAGTAGCTTCAGTGCAGTATTCAGTATTCATCGACTAGTCGAGAATGAAGAGATTACAGATAGTTGTATATTCACCAATAATCGAATTGATATTTATATTGAATATTTAATTCGGATCTAATCAATTGAAAAATGATTTCCACTTCAATGGTATGATATTGTAACCAATCAGTAAACTGTTACGACATTCGGGGCACCTTCTGATCAAAAAGTTCACATTTGTATAAGCGTCGCAATCAAGAAGTATAGGTATCAAAAGATGTATCGTACATTTTCATAGTTGAATGATAATTTTTATGGACCTCTTTACTTTTTGATTTTGTTACTTCCTGCGAGATCGTTCCTCCATCTTGAACATTCGATATTGATCGGAACATTCTCATAAAGATGAAGAATGCTTACTCTGGAAGTGAGATACCTTGCCGATATCGATAACTGGAGGATATCCGCAATCCTAGATCTAACTGAGCTACGGGAATCCTTCGTGAAACGACGTTCAGCCCGCCGCGTACGTCAGTAGTTTTTGCCAATAATTCCCGACCAATTCTATTCGTCTGAAACATCAGAGTCAACATTAGACTCCCATCGGAATTCGACCTGCAACCGTCAATTACGATACGGCAAACAAATTGAATCGAGCGGTCCACGGAATGGCGTTTTGTGTCAGTCTGGCCAGCACGATCGGAATATGAAATTGAATCAGTGACACGCATTATCGAATGTACCTCGAAGCTGGGTTTCGATATTCCGAGAGGAAGAGCATTAATGAAGTCGGCTACGATATCACATCAATTTATCTATGAGGTCGAAGGTATAAGACGGAGATAGGTCGATGCTATATGAATGAAGATCTGGTTAGGAATTTGAAATAAGCATCTGAAAAAAGTAGGATCACTCAATGCAACGGAGGATCAACCTTGTTGTGATGTTGTCGTCAATATCCATTCTCGGTATCACCAACAACAGCGCTTTCTCATGAAGAAACTTTACAAAAAGTTGGCTTTCTGAGAGGTACTTTGAACCCCAGAGGACCTCATGATCTACAAGGCGCAAATCTGAACTGTCCACATGTTCGGGATTCAGTTCTCAAACATATGCTCAGGCAATCTTTTCCTTTTTTCATAGACATTTCCATGGTTGGTGCTCATGAGACCTGTCGAACTTTTTTCCCAAGCAAAATTGATTCATAGAACGGCAAATTTCAGAATAATCAGCCCAGTATAGTTTTTCCTGATGCTTTGGAACTCTAAACTTCCAAGAAAAAATCCAAAATCTTCCTCCTCTCCAAACATTCCACAATCTCTAACAAACGTCGAAAGAACTTTATCGGTTTTCATTCTGTTTCGCCAGAAGACGAAAAAAGATATCAAATCTGAGATCGGAAAATTGCGTAATTAGTAGGGACAGGATTCAAGAACAAAATTTGTGAATATTTCTGAACATATTCCTCACTCTAGTCTATTCCGGAAGCGACCGCATGCACCAAAAAGCATTGCTATTCGAAGCATCTTCAAATCACTTAATTTGGAAAATCCTTCCCTCTACACCTGAGGCTATCCCAGTAGATATGGATTACCATTTGAGCGGAAATAATCTGGGGTTAGTCCGATAGACATATTAGGGTGGAAGTTCATCAGAGAGTATAATGAACTGAGAAGACAAAAAATATCGGACGAAGAGATTCCATTGGTTATAGAATATTATTTTCCAGCAGACATAAGGCACTCTTATTGCGAATCATAATAGCGATCATGATGAGAATTTCAAGTCAATCCTGCTCAACATCTGTAGCATTGGTAAGTAGTTTCGCTTCCTTGCAAACTTACCTATACAAAGGCAACACTCTGACATTTCCAGAACAAGTATATTATGCTAACCAGCATTATACTCAAAGACAGTAGCACCAATTTAAAAAATATCCCTATTCGTTCCTCTTATCCTGTCTGTCCTATTTCCTCTAGATGTTTCTTTCATACGAAGAAGCACCTCATTTCGATTCGAGGTGAGTTCTGTTGCAAACAAGCTTGCTATAATGAATTGGCAGTTTTTCTGTCAAACGAGTTGCAAACTTCGATAACCGCAAGAATGTTCTTGTCCTAACGAGGACAATCGTTACAGAGAACGTGGTTATGCCAGTGTGGCAATGCGAATTATGCTGAGGCTCCTGGATATGAAACATTTCATAGGGAAAATATATGCAATTTGGAGGTATGAGCCTTTCTATCGAGGTCATTTCCTGAATAATATTTTTCGAGACTTTTCGACCACATTGGATTGTTATTTCACACCAACGGCATACTTTTACTGCTTCAATTTTCTCTTATTCCTGAATTTCAATGACAGCAAATCTCCTGAAGCGTCCACTTCCTCGTAACGTATTCGAAAAAAATGTTATTTTCCTCACTGATAGAAGAGATGAAAGGAATATGAATAACAATGGAATACTATTACATAACATATAGATATCAATTGTACAATGATATATTGACAGGAAACAATACTATATCAATATCTGGGTTACAAATTTGTGACAAATATTGGAATTCGTTCATAATCTTTTGAGATACATATTCGGGACTCCTTTGAGTGGTACATACTTCAGTCGAGAGCAACATATTCACAGGGTACCTCTGTTTATAATTTATGAGATTTGGAACAGTTTCTGTACATGATTAGACTATTCATTTTCAGGAGATAATGCTTATGAGCTTCTCGGAGATTATTAACTACTTTCGATCTCCACTTTTTTTTCAACTCCTCATCATGCCCACTAGATAATTATGAACATCTTTATGAGATAGAAATCGATTATCTTGTAGGACCTTATAGTGGACACGAGATCGAACAATTTCTGAAATAGTTCTGCCTTAACTTATTCATTTGAATAGGCACAAGTCATCAAAATTAGCTAATTATATCAAGAATATCTATGAGAATCCTTGAAGGATACACATACATGCACACGGGTCGAATTAATCACCTGCGTCCATTTTGTAGCAGTCTAAATAGGACATGGGTTTGGCGTATGATGACAACAAACCTCCATAATTTTCCTGATAGTCACAATGTCATTATCTTTGACATGCATGAATTATTGTTCACGAAATCATCAGTGAGAATACAAACGAGGATTGATTGTTTTTCATAGAATCAGTTTGATTTAGGTTGACATCGAATGTTTTCGTTGAATGAAGCCTTATCTCACATCATCAACAGGATATTCTCCCCTCAGATCAACTGCGAACCCACAGGATTATACTCGATTAATTTCAATGTCGTCAAATTCACTTTTTCGAATGCAGATGAATTCATGAAATGGGTGAGAGGTATGATATCATTTTTCATTCGATTCCGAATGAGCTCTGGTAGCCATTGTGGGCAAAGCCGAAATAATCTGAAGGACTTCCTAGCTATTGCTGAGTGCGTGATATTCATTGTTTGCAAAATTCCAGAGTAACGACAACATGGACGTCAATTCAAATACTGTATGATCAGTCTAGCACATCGGTTTCATTCTCTTCGAAATTGTTGCCCCTTGCATTCTCTGTTTTCTTTATTTCGTGTCAACGTTGCCAGCTGCAGGCTGATTTCCTGCCTTGCAGGAAATCGACCTAAAAATTCAATCCTCTTCTGGTATTTTGGTATTCTGGATTTTCTGGTATGTTCGAAAATCCTGAAAATATGCTCTTGACATATATGTGTGAAAATACTTCCATTCGCAAGATCTAAAGGAGCATGAAGAAGTTTAGGTACATCTGTCTACAAAAAAATACTCTGGAATTTTCACTATCCTAGGTTATGCTCTATTTTATTTTCAATATCTTTGATGGGAAGAAATGACCGAGAATCTTCCACAGCCACCCTGTATTCATAGGATCTCAGAACCAAAGATATAAATATCCAATGTTGCGAACAGATCGTCAGATTGAAAATAATAATAAATATTGTCTTCAGGCTGATGAAGGAGATAGTATGTTAATTCCTCTTCAGACTTCATGGAATTTCCTGTCCTCGTTTTTGAGAATGGAATAGGAAACATACTGATCATCCCGATATATTTGTAGCTAGGATAGATCAAAATATCACTGCGTTTAAATTTCATTTTTTATATCGAGAAATGTCTCTTACATTAGAAGTTCGAATTTGATGACATTTTGTTGAAGATCATCATCTATCCCATCTATCCTTTATTGATACAATTGTGATACTGTCTTTTTCCATCATCGGAAAAGAAGAGAGAATTTCCTTTTGAAAGAAATGAATATAATACTTGATCAGCTTCGAACACCAAAATGTGCTTTGGTGCTTATTCGTTAATTCTCTTCCACTTACGGTTCTTGTTTACAGCAATAACGATTCTGGTTCAAAGGCCATTATGATGCATAACATTTCAATTTCCCAATACTGGGAGAACACGAACATCCTGCCAGAATGCACTATCCGCTTTCCATGACATCGTATTATCAAAATTTAATAGGGAATTTCCTCTTTCGAATATAGGTAACCGGCAATGTGGAGTTTGATAGTGTCGCGTGCAGGATCCTTATTGAGGGCATACTATATAGAACTGAGCCAAAAGGAATACATTATAGTCGTTATTTGATGTCATCAATTCATTTGCCTTGAAAAATCTAAAAAAAGAGCATAATCATTTTTTTTCTTGGGTAGAATAGTTCATGAAATGATAGTCACTAGTAGGTTCGTTCACAGGGCGTTTCAACACTTGACATGTTTCTCTCGGAAGATGATTCAAAGCCAGTGAAAATTTCAATTTCTGAATAGGTACTCATATTTCTGAAAACCGAAAAAAAGTTATGCGTTGTTTGATATTGTTGCCTCGATAAGGAATTTGTGGCCAATCAGTACTGAAGTAGTATGTATTTTGTGTGCTTATATCGAAGAAATCGTCAGAAGCAATAAACATTTCATGTTATACATATGTCCATGCATTGAAAAAATCATGAACACTGTGTCCATTCAGAGCAACCCTTTATTGATTTATTTTTGGAAAGTTCGGTGTTTTTTGCTTCAGTGGTTGCAGCAGAATACTTGATGCTTGTTGTATTATACACTCATCATGATAGAATGGGCTAGATTTGATATCCATGACAAAAAATAATTTGTAGTTCACACAGTTTGTGCAATGTATTGTTTGTTCTAACATCAATTCAGGAATTCGTAAAATCAATAAGTTCTTGCTCATTGTATATGAAGATCCATCTGATCAGTAGCAATCATCGTTAACCCTTTATCACTACCAGAGATATTAATGTACACAGTAATCTTGAAGTTGCAGACGAAATTAGAGTTTCCTTCTTTCACAGCTTTCACAAACTTTCATGGATAATATACTTGATAATAATAATATACTCGATCACAACGAATTGAAGAGTCTATCAATTTGGTTCATGGTCGTGGAAATACACCAAGTCGTCTATCCCTTTTCATTTATCATACGACAGAAAATCCGTAGAAAAGTGAACGTCAAAACTTGATCCATCCACTTCGATCGTTGAATTGTCACTGTGAATAATGTCAACAATTGTGTTCACTGTGTGAACAATTGTGGAATTGTGACTACTGCGCCGACAGTTCGGTGATTTAGCAAGTGGTTTGCTATTATACATTGTACCAGTGCACTGAACGTGTTTTATAGGGTCATAATCGTTCCGAAAATGGGAATGATAGAAAAAGCAACTTGAATTCTGATTTAGTGATTAAGTACTACTACTACTACTACTACTACTACTACTACTCACCAAACCATGATATTTGAAGTTTATCTAGTGTCAATGAATTTGTTGAAATATTAATATTTCTATGTGAGTACACATAATATATGGGGTATTTCAACAAAAAAAATGTGAAAAGTATTGTATTCATTGTGAAAAATCTCTAGAATAAGGAAACAGTCCTCATGAATTTTCTTGTATACGATAGGTACCGAAAGGAACCTTCGTAGGTATACAAATTCCACAAATAAAACTGGTCTACATCAATTATATATACAGCCGTGTTGAATTTTCATTCCGAGAAAACGATTATCGCTGTCCAGTTTATGGAAAGAATGTGAGTACAACAGTCGGAGTTTACATATCAGAGGAAAGTATCGAATCGAAAATTCACCGCACAACAAACGCAGAAGCAGTCTATGTAGTGATAGTTTGAAAACAAGCCAAATACACAAAAAGTGAGACCAATCCCACCGGTTTACAGGCTTTGAGGCTTCATCACGAGAAATTGTTCAGTGTATTCCGAAATAGAAAACCATATTGCGACTGTCAAAATCTGAAATATTCAAGTATACACTTGCGGATGGTAACCAAAAAAGAATGTTTCATATTTTTGACTTGGTGTATTTCTACGACCATACTTGCAGATATACCGTCATTCGGGGTTTATATGAAAGCACTGTGTACATTTTTCGGATGAACAAACACCGCAGATTGTCTCTCTCGACAATGGAAAACAATGTTCACAAAGATCAAAACCGTCATCCCAACTTCATATTGTATCCGAGTTTATATATGACGGAGCTATTCATAACTAGCAAGTCCGGATTAAACAACAAAAACTCCAGTCCGCCGGAGCATGAAGCGGTGATACATGCCTCCCAAAATCCACAATTAATTTTTTCCTATCTGCAAATTGAATTTTGTATCGGTACATTTGCGAATCTAGCTTGCATATACTGCCGCATTGACAGCGACACATTTATCAAAAATTACGGCGCCATGTTCGATGTTCGTACACATTTATCCGAACCGTTTTTCTGTCGATAGAAATTGAACAGAGGTCACGGATCTCTCCTGCCATCCATATCTTCACTTTCCATATGGATGAAATATCCAGCTAGACAAGAGCATATTCAGAGCAGTTTGTATATTTCAGTTGCGAAAAAATCAGACTGAATTGATTTATCATTTTATCATCATTGTTTTCGAGTGGTTACAACGTGAGGACATTTACAAATTGTATAATACACATCGAATGATCAACGCGTTTGATGTTTCCCTACTCCGAATGAAGTTTGCTCAAGCTCACCGTCATTGCTTTCGATTCCTGTTGGTTATTCATGCGAATTGTTTTCGTTTCCTTCAATATTCAGTCGACATATACCTATATGTATATTCGTGAACAAGTGTGAATTCATCTATTTATGTATATCTATTCATGTTGAACTAACAAGTGTCAACACTTCGGTGCATATTTGCTGCTTGCAATCAATAACATCATATCATAAACATGAAATGAATAACAAAAGCTGGTATGATCGAGTATTTTCAGTTTTTTGCTGTATCATATAATATCGGTGGAAAAATTGAACATAATTTAGATTATTTCGACAACTGAAAACTGAAGGAAAAAAAACTACAATCAATTCAAATTCTGAAAATCGTCAAGTGAATTTCTGAGGGTCGGATCATTCTCACTCTGGAAGGATATATGACATGTAGCAACTCTAGTGAAGAAGGCGGTATGAAGTTTACTCAAGAAATCGCAAAGCTATATATAGAGTGAGCAAAATATCACATCCAACAGATCATTGATGTGAAGCAGGAACAAAGTTGATGCCAAGACAGATCCTTGTCGAACCCCAGCTTTGATAGTCATTGCTATGTAACCACGGAGAACTTCATCACACATGAAAGCAAAAAAAAGTTCACAGTAGACCTTTCAGGCCGCTGTGTATTTCACAACTATGTATACCAAAATTCGGTGAAAATATACCCTAATGAACATTGGTTCTTTATTCAAGCATAACTTTTTGTCGTAATATATTCGCGGTGTTTGCTAATGCAATCAGAACAAATAACGTAACAGCGTTAATTCGACACATAAAATTGAACGTAATGGTCAATTAAATATACATGCGTTCGCAGTAGGCAATTTATTCGACCGAATACACAATACACACCACATAATCGGGTAACAGGATGTGTTGCGAGAGTTGACGCAGAAGACTGGAACGATGATAATGATCACGATTCCCCACAATTCCACGAGGCCCCCACCCAGACTCATTACGATCAGATTCGTATTCATTCATATAGGAATCATATCCCTTCAATATTCTTGAATTAGCTTCACCAACAGAGTATTTGTTCACTCGCGTACAAATGAAGATGATAGACCTTTGAAATGGCAGTAGTGAACAAATTTGTATCACATGTAAAGAAAACTCTTTCATCCTCAATCATCCACGAGCTTGAGGTATTTTAGCTTCGCCTACGATAATCCAAGCAGAGAAACATCATTTTCCATTCACAAATGAAGTTTTTTCTCAGTTTGGTTTCCATATTATCAGATTGACGGAAAATGAATGAATTCAGACTTTGAAGCACACCTTTCCATGATTTTTATCTCAAATGCAGTAAGCAATTTGAAATTCTGCATCTTTGCCAAGATATCTCGGAAGAGTTCCGAGGTCCCTGTGAAATCAAATACCATGTTTATAGGATTTTGTATCCTGGGTGAATGGATTTGTGTGCATATTTGTTTCATTGCAGGAAAATATCTGAATACTATCACAGGAGTTGATAATTTTTCTTTTTTCGAATGAAAACAGCAAGAATAAAATATCAAAATAATTATTTGCTCACGTATATAGTATGCAAATTTGACAATTGAAAGACCCACATTTATTGCAAGATGAAATATTGCAAGATGAAAGTCTGAAAGGAAGTGAGATAGTCAAATGATTGAACAAATGTCGCCAAATCACTGCGGTTTCATAGGATCACTGTCGAAAGGATTGCAAAGTAGCTATACACAGTAGATTTGAACCAAAAAATTCTGATTGCTCACTTCATCGGACAGAGAACAATGTTCAAATAATTTAGAGCGAAATCACATGACATGGACTTGGATAGTCTTACCCTTTCGTATCGAATATTTGAAAATATGTTTCCTTCAAGTTTTATTTTTTCATCATCGGGTTTTCAGAAGATAACAAAAACTCAAAATACATTAACGCTGTCACTTTTATGATTTTTATGGCAGTAGGAAAATGATTCTCTTCGAGGGAAATCATCAATTTTGATCATGATATGATCAATTCCAACAAATATATATATATATTCCATACTCGATAGCACTTCTCGGAACATTTTGAAAAATGATTCATTCTCCATTACTACTGAATATCTCTTCAGCATGATTTTTTTTTATCTGTTGACAACACGAAAGTGAAACCTATGATGATGCTACTGTACCTGGATAATTATGAGTCATAATTACGTGAGACTGATGAGTTTCAATCGCTTTGAATAACCCATCAGATGTATCTTCATTCTGTAGGATGTAACGAGCTGTAGAAGGATAATTTATCAGAGTAACGAAGGAGGATAAGTTCGTTGAATATAATGTAGAGGGTGATCCTTGGATGGAAAAATCCCCATATGATCGGAAAATAACAACGCGCTGAGTTATCTCAGGCGTATGATTGTTATATTAGAAATAGACGAGAGCTCCATCGAGATTCTCATTTCCATCATTTCCACTTCACAGCGTTATCTATATGTTTTCCTTCGGAGTAGGTATATTCACTCTGAGGAAAAAAAAACGGATTGGAAAGTTGCTAGCTGGCAAAAACGTGTGAACTGCTGGAACTGGGCTGGCTATAAAATTGTCGAAATTAGTTCTCACGATTGTGAATTCATAATATAATGAACAACCATTTCTTGATTATGAAATGTGAATCTTGCAGAGTCCTAGTATATGATACCCGGATGTCACCCCAACTAATAATAGAGAAATACCAGGAATCATTTTGAGATCTAATTATTCTCACACAAAATCCAATGATGATTCTCTTTTGTAATAACATGTTTGTTCGCCACTAATTCATGATCACAGTCAATGCAAACCAAAAGACAATATCATTCAGCGCTATTTAATAATATATCAGAATACTGTGGAGGAAATTGGATAGGTGATGACGATTTTTTCGATTCCAGCAAATATCAGCTAGTTTTCAATCAGTGGAGATGTAAAAACAATGGATACAATACAAAATATTGAATAAAAAACCTGTGTTCTCCGTTCATTTCATATTGTAATTATTGTTTTGAAAAAATGTTAAGCCTATTTTCACCTTCCGTCAGATCACATACGAAAGCATTCCTAATGCTTCAATGGTTGTTCATTGTTCATGTTGATTGTACTATACTGTGCTGTATCAATCAAATTGAAATGAACATATTATTGTTATTATCAGTTTTCTATTTAGTAGTGCTCAAAACATATCACTATGGTAGCGAGAATATCTGCTGATCTGAAAATACTGTCGGTGGAAAAATTTTCGTGACACAATTTCGATTTGGTTAATTTTATCAATTGGGTATAATTTTTGCCATCCTTGTTATTCATTATTTCTTCAACAAGTTCTTCAGATTCGATTCTGCAGAGAGATGATTAGTTATTCCACTGAAATGGTTCTCATCTTTCGGTTGCAGTCGTGAAGATAATTTTGCTACATCACTGTCCAAAACCAACTTCCGGAACATCGAAACTTATGCGGAATAAGCGAGACGAGTGACTAATCTCTGCTGAAATTGCACGCCTGAAGGTGGAAACGGTTCGGACTGTCGATGAGAATATCTTATGAATGCACATATTATAGTCACTCACGGGATATTATGGATGGAACGAGGGCACCACATGTCGTCTATTGAATCGGAAATTGCGTATTTGAAAGGATGGGTCGTGGAGGGTTTATCGAAAGCGAAAATGAATAGCGATTCAATCAGGGGAGCTGATGCTTCTGCCTCTGTCATATTGTAGTAATAAGTGCCTATCAAAATTGGGGATGTGTCAAGCATTGCATTACGGACGACGTCAATAAACTATGTGGGTAGGTGTGTGTATTCCTGATGGATATTTTTTTTCATGATTATATCCTCACACATTACGCGATTGATGACGATACAATATCAATATCGAAATAATGTTTTGTTCTACTCACATACTTGAAAGAGCATTCAGCTCATTGATCACTCATTCAAATTATGTGGCTCTTCCGAAACTTCTTGAGTATAGAATGGATCGTCCTTTTGTCTCAAAGTGAAGGTGGTCAAGCAAAATATAGCGAAAATATCAGAGGGGAAGATTGGAAGAAATCAAAAAACATCCACTGCGACATAAATTTTGAAAAGTCAGCAGATTCTTCCGACATGAGGGTTTCCACATTCAAGACCTGTATACTAAATTGTGAAGACATATTGGAGAAAACTGTATATCCTCTGGAAAAAAATGCAATGAGAGGATCTTCTTGGACCTGCTCCAGTTCGTTTATCGATTGATGATATTGTAACAACCATACCCTGTTAATTCAACTGCTGGTATTTGTATGATGACTTAATCAAGTCTAAATGAATCGAGCTCGATCTCAATTTTGATGAATGCGGATTCATTCATTCATCTATCCATAGATCAATACAACTCCGGTAACTTTCGGAATTCAGCACCTGGTAGGAATGGATCACTTCCGATGATGATTTGTATGAAGAGAAATTTCAGCTTGAACACATTGTACATAATATCTGAAGATAACGCAGCTCAGATGGAGCTGGGAATCGAAAAAAGTCTTCCGAAATAAATATTGTCGATTTGACGAAACCACTCTTCCATGCTATTGATATATCCTTCCAAATCCCACAAAGTCCGGCAAAGCTCCCAAACACCAACGCCAAAGTTGGGCAGAAAGGGTCTCTGTGTGTATCTGTTCGGTACATAAACCCTTATCTGGCAAAGTCCATCCGTTGATCTTTTGATAGTACACGAAAATATATTCGGGAAAGGCTCCAGACCGGAGTGCCGCTTCGAAAAACTACTCGCGAACTACATCACACAGCAGGGAAAGTTGTCAGTCGCATTGGGAAGGATAATCAGGATACGCAATAAATTACTTATACTATCTGGGGGAGGACGGCGGATTATACTGCTCGGCCTTTGATGCGATTTTGTGGATCACAAAATGAATATTTCTCGTTCTGCGGATGGTGTAGCTTCGCATGGACTGAATTGAATCAGAAGATAATATACCGACATGTAACATAATTCAGAAATTCCACATTCAATGCTCCTTTTCAGCTCCATTTGTTATTGGCAAAATGATGATGACGTGAGAGAATTAAATGGCCACCTCGAATTCAGAGGATGATGATTGCGGCACGAGACCAAAGGAGAGATATCTGCGTAGATGATATCCATATGGCTGTCATTTCATCTTCCAGAGAGTAGATGGTATATAAACGTTGAGAGCAGAAGCCACTTATTAGTTCTTTGGGCCATCATGACATTGAATGAATGGTGAAAGCTCCTCTATGCGTCAGTTTCTCGAAGTAATCGAGCAACCGAACAATCCAAATAGCTTCAAATAATTATAGGGTGATGGAGGTACATTTCAGCAAGACACAGATAGCTACAAGATGATAACAGACCTGACTTTTGGTATGCACACTCACTCGGATACTACGTAATTTTTTTTATTACAAAGGTGATATGGATGTCCCATTTCGAATTGCATTCTATGAAGATGCCCAAGTATTTAATATTTCGACCCATCGATACCGTTCGTCACCTATCTGAAGTGTGTCGTATCCTAGTGAATTCTTCGAGATATGACGTGAAAGGCATGGAGTGAGTTTTGTCGACGTTCATTGTTGAAAGCCGATTTTTTGAACCACTATGAATATTTTCATGTGTTCTTCAACTTTTTCTTTCAGGGCTTGCCAATCATCATCTACATGATTGCTGTATCGTAGGCAAAACTCACCACTTCCTCTTTCAACTCTTGCTTCAAAAGATCATTGAGATATATATCGAAAAGTAGTGACCCCAGCACTGTGGCCTGATATAATACTGAATATGTCATGTTGTCATATAAATATTCAATATTTATATGAAAAATACTGAACATATCAATCAGGAGATTGTACAAAATGTTTATTAGGTTCCTTAAGAGGAAAATTATAAATCTCTATTATGTTTGGAATGGAGTTTCAACTTCTCAAGCATCGATGTGAAAAGGAATCCAAATAGTAATATGTGTTTGGTATGGATGTATGGAACAAATCATAATGGAGAGTGGGATATTGTGGAGTATTGTGATAAATTCATTCACCAGAAGATTGGTACTACCATTACCATCATTTTCACATCAACATAATTATTCCCACAGTATTAATTTATTCAGGTAGAGCAATCTCATCAGCAGAATCGGTATCTCATCAGTAGCTCCTCTGTAATTCGTGCCTGGCAGCAGATGGCGCCAAAATCCAATAGAAATTTGGCGTTCCTCTAAGAAGCCTACCTTAGATCTTTCGCCATCAGATCACTGATAGTCTACATTCTATTCGAGAGAAAATAATTAGTTGTTAACTTATCTAGTGAAACCGAAGATCACTCTCTCTCATAAAATAACTTGAGTGGATGTGGTTGTTTCATCAACTCAATGAAAAAGTATAGCGGCTCAGGGTCAACCGTTCCAAAAGACCTCAAAAAGACCGTAGATTATTCATACCTTTCCAAATGTCTGGCTCCGGCTTGCCCACGCTCTCAACATTTTCCTTTCAACCCTCTTCATGCCCTTTCTCATTTTCACTCAGTTCCAAATAATAAATACGCATTATTTTTTCTGTTGGTGCTTTCTATATAATCGGAAAGGAACGGGTAAGGTTACCAAGTCGTAATTTACTAATGGAGAAATTCAAATTTATAGGGCATTCAGCGCTGCTAGTCCGTGCATGCCCGTGTAGGAAAATTCAATGAAATCAGGAAAAACCTCTTATCAAGATTAATCAGTTTCTGAACATCTATATGTACTACCTATATGATTCATTTTTGATGATTTCACTAGCACTCGTGTTTCGTGTATTGATTACTTCAAAGCTTTCTTCTTTTTTCATTATATTCACTGGAAATGTTGAAGAAATACTTCCGAGGTGGTGATAGTTTATAGGAGACATATATCGAAATATCGAAATGGATTTTTTGGATACTTGGGTCATGCATGAAATCTTCATCTTTTTCTCAAAATATCAAAACAGTTTTCAACTTGACAGTTCATGAATACAAATTTATTTCATTCTCGCATTATTAATATGAAGATGACAGATGAATATTCGAAACTGACATCATGAAGAATAGAATAGTGTTGGAGAATAGTTCATTCAACCAGCCTGTAATGATGACTATAACTCATGGGAATGAAGTTTGGGACGTGAGCCGCAGGCGAACTTCGTAATCATTCGAATGAGTGATAGCCATTACGCGAGAGTGGAATACTATACTTTTTATATGACTCCGTAATCACCATTCAAACGGACGAGATATTCAAAGAATATTTTCCTCCATGATTCTAAATATTTCTCAATATTCCCATCATTTCTTATTGAAATTGTGTTTCTTAGAATAGAATACTGTGACCACAAGGAGAATGCTTCATATTTAGCTGCTAATTCGCCAAAATATGCTAGCAGTACGTTCTTTGAAAACGAATTAGCATGTTTTCCTTTTCGCCAATACTCATACTTTTATACTTTTTTTAGATTTCTCGAGCAAAAGGCGAATTGTACTCAAACTGGCAGCATGTAGAACTTCTGGTGGAGTGCGGTTGAATTCATTGTCACTTTCTGAATCCATATATGTACAAAAAGTCAGTTTTATATCACGCCAGGTACTTAGGTACGTATTGTCAAATTATGACATTTCATCACGAGTCTGATTCAAACGTTTCATCACTCATATTATATTCCATTTCAAATTTGTACAACTGGTGTCAACTGTTTTGTAGGTAATGAATCTACTTTGTCGCTGATTGGCCATAGCCCGCTCTTACAGACAGGGCGTGGCTTGTTTCGTGTAATGCATCCAGTTACCCAACGAAAATGTTACATGAAAAGGGTCCATTCTCCAACAGTCATAGAAAAAGAATAATTGAGAAGAACATGAGAACATCAAGGTATTTTTTCTTCCTAAAGAGAAACCTATCCAAGTGTTTTAGCGAGCGTCAAATTATCATGAGGAAAAAACAGTGACTTTAAGAAGAATTCAATATACTTTTAATAATATTATTTGTAATGAGAAAATCAATTATTCTGAACAATTTTCCCGTGACTTCTCTATTATGTAGTCATAAATGTTCTTTTTCCTCCACTAGAAACGATCCGAAATATTGGCTTCGTGTTCGCATTGACAATAAATTGGGGCTGTTATATTCTAGTATTGTTATTTCATGTAGCAAAAATATCTATTTTTCGTGAGTTCTGTAAGTAAAATTCAACGGTCGAATTTCACGATTTCGTTTCCATTCGACACGATTCCAATAAGCATTCATACATGAATATAAGAGAGAAATAGTAACGGGGTCGAAAACTGGAGAAAATATCTCCGAATTGTTATCAGACCATAGTCTGTTTTCAACGTATGAATCTGTCATGAATGGGGATAGCTATGTAGAACAAAAAGCTGGAAATTCGCGCCGATTGGCCCGAAAAGCCAAACCGTGTATGGCAAAAGTGGGGAATTATTCATTCTTGACTGTTGCCGCATATAGCCAGGAGGGCAAAACAAAAGTGAAGCGGAACATCGCTTATATCAAAACGTCGTACACGTTGGATTTATTGCGATCGAAGGAAGTTCTGGTGATATTTCCACCTATTGATGAAAATGGAAAGCATTCAGGAGGTATTCACTGACGAGTGGAAGCAATATATCTCTGTAATCACATATTTCAGCTGGATGTATGCTATGAAACCTTCCTCTACTTCTGCACAAAATATATGAGGAAACATTGATTCACATTCGCACCTCTTTGGTTCATTCGATACAATGTCAACTTGTCTTCGAAACCCAGTTCAGCTATGAATGTGAATCTTTCAACTGTGATAATAGCACACATAACATGAGTGGAGTGAAACATCGAAGTTTCGAGAGATTTCAAAACGTGGTTTGAAAGTAATGACCTTTTGCAGATTCAACCAAAATTTGCAATATTTCTCATCAGCAGACACAGTAATAACGTTGAACTCTCTCAAATATTTCCGTGAAGGACGTCATCAGCACAGAAAGAAGTCTTTATCCATTATATGAGGGATTTGAAGAATTTTCAGATATTGAATGGAAGTAGTTCACGGTGTTGAAGGGGAACAATGAATCGAAAGTTTGGCATGGAGTGAAGTTGAAGAAAATTCGAAAATGCTCTCATTGCAGAGCTTCGCTAGAATATCGAAGATTCGAAAAGTTCTGATTGATTTAAATCGCTCGAAATATATAAGGAAGAGTTTCCATATCAAACGAAAATTCAATACCAGGCACGAAGCATAACTCAAAGCGTAACCATGAAAGAAATAAGTATGGTCGAACATAAAAATTATTGGATTCATTCTTTATAATGAGTCAGTAAAAAGTTATAGAACCGTAGTGAAATGTGTTTGTTCCTCGAATGAGGAATTTCGATATTTCCAACATAACAGAATCTTTATATTTCTTTTCATTGCTCCATATAACAACTCAGCACTCAACTAAAGTAAACATCTCTCCTAACTGAAGAGACCGCATCTGAAACTTTTTATCCCGGAACTTCAGCAATCTGACAATAACGCAGCAGACAAAACCAAACAGAGTTAATAGATTGAAAGTTTGACAGTGTGTGATGATTCCTCGCGGTTTTTCGGCCAAACAATGCGCCGTTTTGGGGCAACCTGAAAACTTCAAGGAATGCATTTCGATAATTGAAACAATCCCAACGATCACGGTTATTCGTCACTGTTCGAAATAATGAAGAAATACTCTTTTCATCTTCGAAGTTCTTCGAAGTTTCGTGATATGTTTCGTGTTTGTGGCATATCCTGGCAATTGGAGAATTCCACAAAAGGCCATAGAATGGAAAAGGCAAGTTTCGTAATATTCCATCATCCCTTGAAACATGAGCATTTTAAATCCACATAGAATGTTGAAGATTCATGATCTAATCCTGTTCAACTTGAATTGAAGTAATTCCATTCGAATGATACAAGGTGTTTTCATTGACGGGTAGTTTTCGGAATACAGTGTGTCAAAATTTTCGATACGAAGGGGATTTTTCAAATTTTGGATGAAAATATTCATTCCGATTCCTATCAAATCTTGTGAGCCCACATTCAATAACAAGACGTTCGTCAATTATTCCATTGGCTTCCTAGGAGGCGACTCAGCTGAAAATTTAATAAAAATTGTGACCTCAGTCTTTCTAGAGTGATATAATCTTCAAGATTCAGGTGGGTATTCAAAATACAAGGATTAATTGTTTTCATGTCTTGCTTCGTTTCTGAGATGGAAATAGAAATTTCTCACAAGCTCACAAGCTCTAGAGCCAAGTGAATGAAACCAAGTGAATTATCTTGTTTATTATTATCATTTATCAGTTATTCTGATTATCATTTATCAAAACTATGGCTTAAAATATACAAAATTTCAAGGAGATCGAAAAAAAAAGGTTTTTTTCAAACCCACTATCTTCTCATCTTCAGCCAATATTATTTTGCAATATACCTATTCCTACCACCATTCGATGAGATGATCTCATCATATTTGAGATCGATACTGTGATGATTCGTGGTTCGTTTGTGGAATGAAGAATCCATTCTGCTACAAAGAAAAACACATTAGGAATGGATTATACATTGTTGGAAATGAAAATTCATTGATCGCAATGAGATTATGTAGGAGAATAGTGGAAAGACCATGTTCTTGAACAATATATGAGTTGTTATGAATAAAAATATTTTTTTCTTTGGAAAAAATGAGTCTTCTTCTACAGATCACACTCATATTCGATCACCAATGTATTATTCATATCCTTCATATCATGAAGATACGTAAGATATTCTTGGAACCCCTTCTCTATTCTCCTGAATCGAAGCTTCATTGATTTGTATTTGGAGATTATCATCAATTCTACTGAAGTTTTACTGTCCCCCGATAAATCTCATGATTTCTCCACCATCATCACCTTCCACTCCAGTTGATGATAGGTTGAATGATAGAAAACAGTGATATAGTCACCAAAAATTTATTGAAATGGCAACTTGAATCTTCCTGTTACACTTGGAGATCACGGCAAGCTCCATAATGCGCCATAAGCTCCCATATAAAAGCTTCATTGATCTGTATTGGCACATTATCAACAATTCTACTCAAGTTCTATGTCACCAGATACATTCCCTCATGTTTTTTTTCCACCATCACCTCTCAATTCAATTGCTGATAACCTGTCAAGGTTGAGGAATAGAAAACAGTACTGTGCCCATATCCATAACTTGTGTGAAATGGACACTTAATCCTTCTGTTTCACTTCGAGATCACTAGCAAGCTCCGTAATGTGTCGGCTCCCATCGAATAGCTGTGTTGGGACATCGTCTTGCGGTCATTCCTTCTCCGTAGCTCCATTTCCAGATCACCCGAGGGTCCATCCATCGTTCAAGGATCGCATATCGAATTAAAGCTTAATTCTGGCGCACCGACCAATCTGCCACAGCCCTTCTACCGTACCCGTGTTACAGTCTGACACGAGAATTTATGTATATATCAATAACCAACATCCCGAACAACGGCCGAACTGAACTATACGAGCGGTCTGTTGCTGTTTCTGTCTATTCCTATTTCTCTATGGTCAGAGAACTGCCATTTAACAAAGTAATGAGCAAAGATACATCAATCCCTCTAAAGTTGATCCATCCATCCTCCCTCTGCAATCCGTACCTGATAGAGTACATTCTAGAGTAGAAAAATAATTTCGTTTATCCATTGAGAAAATCACGTGACCTCCAATAATAAATCCACCAAAGTCCATCATTGCGACCCGGAAATCATGATTGTGAGCATTCCTCTGGAGTTGGAATCTCTTCCTGATAGAGTACAATCAGTAGTGGAAAAATATTTCTCATGATCCACTTAGGAAACCACGTGATGAGATACTTGTTTATAAGTACTATGTAATAAATCCACCAAAGAATACATCAATACGACCCAAAAATCATGGTAATGAATGCATTCATTCTTTCAAAGTTGATTTCCCCTTCTGCACTGTGTACCTGATAGAGTACATTCCTAAGTAGACGTTTCGTGAATAACCGCAGAAAAAAAAACCTCCTTCAGAACATAACATTCAACGCTCTCAAGAACAGAGCATTTCAGGATCATTCACAGAAAGTAACTGACCAAGATCACGCCAGTGAAATGTTGCGTTTATTACTAGTTATGGAAAGATGTGGAAACCCCCTTCTTGTATACAAAATTTTGTCGGCTTGAAAAAAAGCGTGGTAGTAATTTGATTTCATGGCCAGCCATCTTGTTTCTGGATTATTTACAATCTCTTTCGATGAAAGCTCATTGAATATCTTGACAAAAATGACTTGGATACCTTCCTGAGTTATAATCAGAATCAAAATATTGCTTCTCTGATATTATTCAACCATCATTAGGTCACCGGTCCCTCATAAAAATAATATAACAAATTATCGTGGAATTGATCAGAGCAAATGAAGTGAGTCTTCTTCAAATCATTCATGTCAAACTACTCCACAATTCCTTTCATATTATGGAAATCCAAGACAAAAGAACTGAAGATATTCGTTTTCTTGAATGAAATAAAATATATCACATGAAAGAAGGCTGAGCAAAATTATAATCTCTGGACCTGCGCTTATGATACTCACGATTGATGAATTATATGCCCACGAACTTGTCTGAAACCACAGATTACATACTCACTGAGATATAATACAACATCTCCTGTGGATGTATGAACATAACAAATCTAATCGAAATGAACTAAATAAGAGTGATAGAAAATCAAATAAAAGCAAAACCAAAAACTGGACGTGGAACCAAATCGAAAAACAACCCTTCAGTACCTATACATAAACAATCACATGACATTGACACGCCACAAGTTATTGAACACCTCTGAAACGAGAACGACAGATTCCGGTGCCGAAGTAGTAGATTCACAGCGTGTAAACAAGGAAGCAATGACAGTTAGTTGGCCACAAAAAAGATTATTAGTATATAAGGAGTATGAGTGTCTATGTTTTTTATATGTCTGAGGTTAGATTCAGAGGACTCTACTTGGTTGCGACGAATTATTATAAAATGGCGTACGGGAAGTTGGCTGTGGCTTCCGCCTTCCGGTTATTTCTACGGCACAAAAATCACCGGTTCTTTATGTTCACATCGGTTGATCCGCGTACTTTCCTAGGCGAATATCTCTTCATTGAAAGCGTAGCTAGGCAAACCGTACCCAGTTCAAATCCGAACATTATCCGGGGGCGCAATATCTGTGAAATAGTGCCTGGTGTAGCTGGACCGTTCCGGAAACTATACAGATACATCCGCATCCATTACACGGCAGATAACAATGGCCGGCTTAATTCACTTCTGTCGCTTACTAAACAGTTTCCTTTGTTAACCGTTATATTTACGTGTGCTCGTTGATTTATGCGTGGGCTGTATGCTGGTAGGTAGGTGCCTAAACTTCTAGTTCCAATAGAGGTGTTATTTCTTTGTGACGGTGAGGATGGTAGATGAAAGAAAACCTGAGAATACCGGAGTACTGTACCGATACGTTTCCGATGCGAATATTGATGGGTCTATGTCGATCCTGCCATATTTCCTGACATGTTTTTCGTATACTCTTGTTGTTGTTGTTATTATATAATTATTTCTTTTATTCTCTTTCATTTGAATTTTCACACACACTGCACTATATCACATGCTGCTTATTGTTATACTCCCTTTATCGCATTATGGTACTGTTCATCGTTCATATATTATTACATTCTACATTTTACATTATATATCCTACATCTTTCATAATTACATACACCTAATCAAATTCTAACATTTTATATAGTATAGTTAATTTTTCTCACATGTTATAATCTTCTTGCTTGTGCTCATCGCTGAAGTTCCTTATTCACTTTCACCCTACACTCTTTATTGTATTTAAATATTGTAGTGAATGAAGTTAAAATTATTTCGATATGAAAATTGTAACTTCGACGCCGTCTATAGAGCGCTTAAGCTTCATACTGAGGTCAGTGTGTTGGAATCAAATTGTTTCAGACTGATCAGTATGTGGTAGGTTTTTGTGAAGGTCTTATAGGGACACCATGTAGATTTGAAAAGAAAAATTCAAGTTCAAGCTTTTGCTGAAAATTGATTTAGTACACGGTATAATGTACAACGAGATCGTTATATTTTTAATGTTTCGAGACATTCCTACGGTTATGATATAATTTCAGATTATTATAATTTCAGATTCAGATTTTTATAATTTCAGATTATTGCTGTTGTTATTGGTATAGTGAGTTGTTTTGTTATCATGATGAAGCGCTACTGCAGCTTGGACGTCTGAGTATAGAATAGACAACGGTGAATAAGAAAACTCTCGCAAGTAAATTCGCTCATCCGATTGATCTCAGTGCTGAGTTACTGGTATTTTATATGCGTAGTGTTTTTTTTGTCAACTGGTCAAGTTCTGATATAATATTCTTGCGTGAATATCAACTAATGATTCCTGTCTGTAGGTTTATAGATGATAGTATTGGCCAAAGTTCTTCCGCCAGATATTAATAGAAAAACTGTTTTTCTGAAGCAAAAATGAATTTTCTATCACGGAAACGAATTGGTTTTGGTCATATCTCATCACTCGATGGTTCCATACATTGTTTTACCAATAGCACTCCAGAAGTTTGTCAAAAATAGATACAGAATATCAGGAAAGTTCATTTGATTCTGAAAATGTTCAAACCTCAGAACATGATGATTGAAAACATCTCTCTTGTATCAATATAATATATACCTATAAATTATTGATCAATGCACATGGGTTCAGAAATTGTTCAATTGTTATGACAATTTTGAACTTTTCGAAATTTGATTATGTGAATATGGAGATCAATCGTTTTTTTCGATTATTTTTGTGATCTAGACATTTATTGGAACTTTTCTGTCTCAGAATATCTATTCAAAGTATCAGAAATTAGGTGAAGGTATAATTGAATGATGGAGGATATGAGAGTATGAAGCGTATGCGTATGTTCAAAGTTCAAAAATGGAATATGATTTCTCAAATATTCTCATTGAAAGTTCGAATCAGTTGATCCAGTGCACCTTATTTTCGAATTCATTGATTGGCACGAAAATTCATCGATACAAATTCCCAGGTGTCCTATTCTATTCGCCAACTACTTCAGACTGATATTGTTTTCCATTAATCACTAGTTTCAACAACAGAAATCCCCCACCGCAATCCAACTGCAGACCGTCTATGACTTGAGACTTCCAGAAAAGGATTCACACCTCCTGTTATCTCTGAACAAATCTATCATAATAACTTGATTGTGTATCCGGTGATAAGAAACCCTTCGTCTAGTCATTCGCACAACATCTATCACGGTATTAATAATCAAAAAGGAATCGACTCCACCCACATCTGAACTCGCCTTATCGTATCAATCATTCGCTTGGACAAGCGAATCAAAAATTTCTTTCTCGCCACTCAATATCGCGTTATTATTGTTTACGAACACATTTTCCCCTGTGTGCTGAATTTTTTATCTGAATTTAATCAACGGATTGATGGCACGCTGGCGATGATGAATACTATTAGCAGGAGATGGGGGGTGGAGTGGAGGGGTGATTGATAATGAAAAACAGCTTTTATGAATAGTTGATAAATGATCGTATCGTTCGGCTCTGCTGCCACCAGATTAATTAATTAACATTTTAAGAATAGTTCGTGTTTGACTCCTTAGGGGATGCATTATTTCACCATTATGGCACTTTGATTATCGGATCAAAGGTTTGAGTACAATGACACTAAATATAGAAACCTTTCGTATATATTTCAACCAGAGATTTCTCGCCTCGATCTCTAGTAATGTTTCATTCGCCCATGTTTCATAGATTTCAAGTTGAATTTTTGGACATTATTAGGAATTCAGAAGCAAAGATGAATCGTTTGTGACCAAAAAATATTTTTCAATGAAAATCTTGAGAATTCCCATCTCCAAAATACACTATGGATTTGAAGTATTTGAATTTTGATAGAAATATTGGAAGAAGTTGAATCATTGACAGAAATTACAGGTTGATGTTGAACTCAAGAATCTTCAAATACACGCAACAAAGTTATCGATTTCTGGGAGGAACGTGCGAAGTCAATTTTGAAGATTTCGAAAAATGCTTCATACTCCCACGTTACTGTAAGGTTGTTAGATTAATCTGAGAGAATTCAGGAGAATAATTGAAAATTGAGCATACTTATAGAAATGCCTGCATTTGGAATTGTTCAAATTATTCTTCGTTAGAACCCAGGAATTTTTTATTTGCGTTTCGGACGAAACATTCTGTACATATCATTTATCTTTGTTATTTTATAACAGTTATATATCAGTAATATATATATATCACATCATCTACATTATCTCTTCGTTGTAGATTTTTGGAGATCCAGGAATAAATGGAAGCAATTATTTGATGATTCACTTACCTCTATGCCTATTCGTTTGTTTATCGAACATGAGCATCGCATCTTCTATCTGTAACAAAAAAAAAAGGAATTCAATGAATGAAGGTCATGGTCAGTCAAATAGTCCAATTTGAGTCGATTCGATGCTGGATCTTGAAAACGGAAATGTATCCTTCAACCCTAACTCATCGATTTAATTTCACTCTCAATTAGTTTCCTGTGTACTTAGTCATTATTGTTCCCATCAATACAGGATAATAATCTGGCAGAGATGATATCAATCATCATGGGGAAAGCTGTTTCCTCAACTATCTGTTGTCAATTAAATCGAAACTGCAGATTTCTCAATTCGAATGAACTTCGCGCTCTGCATTATCTGTTTCAGATGGAAATCAAGTGTGAGAATGAACTGAGACCGACCCTCGAAACTTTGGTAATATCACATTTTCTGGTAGCGGAAACAGACAGAGACACAACTGGAACACTCCAAGATGGAACTTTAATACAACGTCTAAGTGGCTCTTGCTGGCGATAAACTTGCTCGGAATTACCATAATATCACTAAGCGATGCCACGGATTCCGTATAACATATGTAACATAACTAGAATTCCATCGATTGAATCCACTATAATTAGTGGAGGTCCAGGAACCTCATTGCCAGGAAATCTCAGCTCTGGATAATCGAGTCAAGAATGGAGAAAAAATAGTTTCTAGCCTCCTTCGAAATGTTCACATCTGCACCTACTCGTATGGGAACAGTCTCTTTTCTTTATTGGATTCTAGAAAACGATCGAAGAAGTTATACATACATTTCTATATCCATTTCTGACTAGATGAAGATGAGTGGAGTAGTAAAAGTCTTCAAATTGATATTGATAGCACATGAGATATGAATTACATCACTTGTGGATTAGAGGGAAATAATATCAGACACAGCATTTTCTTCCAAAGAGGACTGAATCTCCGTTGAGTCATGGAATACTTGTTAATTAATTCGTAATCTTTATGAATTCGTTAAATCCTTCACAATGAGACAGCAAATATCGAGCACTGAATGTTTCATATAAATGGATATCAACATTTAAATGACTTCGTCTCACAACTTGTCTTCCATCAGATACGATTATTTGTACTCATGCTATATCTACATGATATATCAGTAGTATATTTGTAGTGATATCAACAGATCATATTGATCAACCTACAAACATTCAAACATGGACAAGAATATTGATGATCCGATGGATCGGAATCGATTCGCATTCGACCGACCCAAAATCCTTCAGGCATGGAATCTCTTCATGGAGACTCGAATATCGACAACCAAAATTTTCAAACCACGGAATATCTCATGAGACAAATTGCAGACTAGTAGACCCATGATAGTGAGCGTGACAACGGTTCTGTTAGTATTCAAATCAATGCAAGGCTTAATGTATCAGTATAACACCTCGAAATTACGTGGTACAATTCCTCATTGAAGACCTCATTATGCCCTCGACATGTATCCCACCAAATGTATCAATTATGCGTAAGACAATGGAATATCCAGTGAGTTATTGCTAAGTGGAACATTACAGCGGATCTCTCTGAGAGGGTCGGGTGTTTCCTGAATAGAACACTTCCGGATAAGGGGATACACGGGGAGCAGCTTATCGAAATGGAGAACAAGATTTTGGTGAATGGAGGAGTGAGCAGGACATTGTCTAGCTAAGACCTGAGAAGAAAATCTCAAGGACATCACCCTGCGATCACAATTACAATAGTATGGTTCGTCAACGCCTGAGAATCACATGCTTGATATTGCGGTATCAATGATAATGATTATAACAATTGATGATAACAATTATTGGTACGATTACCTCATGTCATTATCCTGATGTATTTGTGAGACTCTCACCTGAGTTGGCGTTATTGAATGATTTTTCATGTTGGTAGTTCACGTTGATTGGTTTGTCATCTTCATTGGAATTGATAGCTACTTCATATGCAGAGATGATTCTTCTGCGTGAATCAGACCCATAATCATTTGAGACGGAATTTGACCTTGAAGTGCAATGAGTGGTGCAATGCTGGCTTGACCGAAAGTGTCATGTTCCATCTTATATTTGTGTTATTGTGTCAGAACGGTATCTTTTTTATCATATTTTGTTCCATCCAGGTCACCTGGAGTCACGAATAAATAGCCAGTCCTCAGTTGTATCATGATGGAATTAGATTGAATCAGATGGACGTTCGCGTTCTCAATGCCTCTGCACCGCAACCTCTTCAGAAATATTCAGAGTTCTTTGTCTCCTGTAGTCTTTTGTATTTCTCCTCTCATCGTTAGAAACCTCAGTCTAGACAGGCCTTTACAGATGCAGAGTACTGTGTATTGTTCATTTCAATTCAAAATATACTTTATTGTCATAAGCTCTCTCTTGTTGACTGAGCTTGTTATACATTGGTACTATATTATATATGGGCAACAAATAAAATAACAACACTAATATGAAATAGTACGAACAAAATAAGAAATAGGTGAAATATCAATACAGTCAATGTAAGAAACGAATATGAATCATTCAAGATACAGACGTGAACAATTCAGAATACAAACATGAAATATTCAACATATTCTAGTCAAACCTTTGTAAAAAGTACTCTCATAAGTTGTAACATGGCGTTTGTAGGAGTAATTTTTTCACTTTATCACGAAAAATTGTATAGCAAGAAGCACCTTTGATATTATTTGGCAGATGATTATATATTTTTAGTCCAGAATAAATATTTGAATCCTCAATCATAGTGGTTCACGGTTTTATCAGTTTTACTTGGCCGCTCTGTCTTGTGTCGTACTGCGATGAGACAAGTGGTAAAAACTGTATATTCTTATGAATCAGACAGGCTGTTTCAATAATATACAGAGAAATTAGAGTTGAAATACCACAATTCCTGAACAACTCCCTACCAGAATCTCTAGACTTTGCACGACACATATATCTAAGAGCTCCTCTGGAGTAAGTGTTCTTCCTGACAGAATCTGCACAGTGGTTTTTCTGCCAATCCAATCGTCCTCATATATTTGTTGAACCTGCAATGCCTTCTCAGAAGGCCAGTTGATATTCTAGTGGTACTACTTTTCTGGCTCAGTAGATATTCTATAAAAAATGTAAGCAGGAGCTCTCTAATGGATTCTCTAGCCTGGCTCATTCTTGGTGAGTAATTTCACCATCATGACTTGATGCTGGTTTTTGGTATATGTTGTGCTAAAGCACATGCTGTTTCTGGTCAATTCAGAGCCTTACATGCTAGGTGCTAGTACCCAGACTGATTTCAGTTTGTTGCTACTAATTCAGGTCTTCAAGCATTGAGGCAACTGCTTTTGTATCATGATTATAGAGCTGCTGATGATTATAGGTTGTTCGCAAATGTACCCTAGAAATGGAATAACGCATGTTGTTTGTTGCCAGTCGTCAATAACCCTGCTCAAGAAAGTGCTTGCTTAGTATATGTACAACCATAAGATCTTGTTATCCTAACAATGTTTCAGCGTTACAATAACCAAAATATTGCTATGGTCACCATGAAAAATTGTTACACAGAGGAGAGAATCTGGCTGTGCCTTTACCAACTAGAAGTTCTGTTAGGGAAACTTTAATTTTTCTCTGTGTGGTGTGAACATCGAGATCATAACCGCCAATGATTTCTCCTTCTCGTCGATCTCAGTCCAGTGATTCGACCCTCAATCTGCCCCATCAACCCTCGTACCCTCAGCATGCCTTTCGTTCCTCGGGTCAGTTCGGATCCGCGTAGCACGGTAATTGATCTGATCTGGCGGTGTTTCCGATATCTTGGCTAGCTGGCTCCCAAGGCGGCCGTTTCGTTGATATGCTCAGAAAGGCGGGCATCAGAAAAGGCGAGTTAACGGCCCACCAGAGGGCGCGAGGATAAATAAACTATTAAAAGTTTTATTCGAATTCTTTCGATCCGGTGGCCTACGGTCTGTCGGAGAAAACGAATTATGAATTTTTCTACCTACACAGCAGAAAGTGGTTGCTACGGAAAAAGGATTCTCATGTTGATACTTTTCCATACATTCTATTCCTCATTAACTTTCTTATTCTCTTGAAAGATATCGTGGGATGATGAAGCATATTGAATACTTTTTCTGGAGATCTAAATTAATGTTCACATTCATGCTGGTGTTGTTGCTGTTCCAGATGTCATTCTTGAAGGTGGGAAAACTGGAGAGTTCTCCGACCTATAGGTATATATCTCTTGAGTTGGATAATTGGAGTCCTACGTCTCATAAATCGAAACTGATGCAGGGCAAAGCCGGATCGGGATACAGTTTGGAGAATAAATAAAAAATTTACCAGAATAAATAATCAGGAAGATACAGATGAACATTCTTAATCGTATCAAATTGAATTTCGATGATATGTTACCAATCAAAAGAGCAAAAATGGAAACAATAGGTAATAATCATAAATACGAGGGCAACACTGATTCATATCAGGGGGATATTTAAATAAAAAAAAAACTGTTTATGTCTAGGATATGTTCTCCACGCCCATAAATGATCTCAGAAACCATGAATTGAGATGAATATTCATCGAAAATATTGAATCGATAGTATTATAAACAATCTTGGATGATTTTTCGATTTCAATGACCTGTATCGGATGAACGAAGTAATCGAACAATGAGTTGAGATGACATCAATAATCTCATTCCTAAGAGTCTGTTTGACACCTTAAATATTACATAATTCGACACATTCCTTTTGGCATTGGTATAGAAAGAGACAAAGCAATTTCACTTCACTCCCAAATTTCCTCATCAAGTGAACAAAATAACTGCTTGGTCGAAGAATTCATTTCCAGGATGAACTCACTGTAAACTTTGAGAATTCATCTTCACTGTTGAAAAGTATGAACACGTTCGTTCTTCCAGATAAAATCCGCTGAAATAGGGAAATCGCGAAACGAGGTTATGAATACATCAAATAAATTCCATTTTATGTGTCAAAAGGCAATAAATGTCATTATAAATTCGAAATGAATATCCGCTATTTTTCGGGATGATGGTTGTTTAATATCCCGACCAATTGGCCGTATACAAGGAAATTGAACTCCTCATGGAACAATGGAGAGTATTTATAACAGCTTGTCATTACGATTTATTATGGATCCTGGGTAACCATTCATGAAGGAGACTTTGGGAATGACTGACAAGACGATGATTCAATATATCAGGCTTCTGATATTGAATATGTGTAATTGCAAAATTCAAATGATGCACCAGTATTTGCATCATATAGCTTGTTTGAGTTTGTTGGACCATATCGTCTCTGTGAATTCATTCAGCAAGTTTCACATCTCATCATTTTCTGCAGCAAAAGCTTGAACGTCGGTGAGAGTTTGGCAATAAGTGGAAGACTGTAAAGTGAAATTCTCCTACACTCGTTGATGCCTGGAAAATGGCAAGTCTTGTATGTAATCATAATTATATCACATTCACTAACAAGATGGAATATTTATCGAAATTAGGATTGGGGAATCTTTCATTTCTTGATATCTCGAGAATGGAACTCAGATATTTTCCGAGTCTAAGATAAAACCGAAATTATCGGATGATTTCCCAAGACAAGCCTTCTTAGGGGTAATCAAGACTTTGTACCTTGTTTGGGACTATTCTCCCCGGAGAGACATATCCGTCCCCATTTCCCAAAGAAATTACACAAAACAGAAGGCACTGCACGCCTTCTTTGATTCCTAATTTCTGGTAGTAGGGCAAATGAGATCAACATTGACCCGAAAACACTCGACTCACGGTCGTATTTCTTTCGCCTCACTATATTTATTCATTGATTAATTAACGGCATTGCATTTCATGAGATAATTCATTGTTTTGACAGAATAATACATGTATGGAAGGTACAAACATACCTCTTACTATACATATATAACCAACGCTTTTTCACGATATTTTCGAATGAAAATGAAGATGAATGAAATTGAAATTCTACAAATGGATTCATTATGACTATTCATTATGACTAATAAAATGCTGAGATGAAGTAGTAGTTTTACCATCTTCCCTACATCCCGTTCTCAACCAATCATGTCATTCACTTTTCCATTATTCTTGTGGTCTGGTTATGTTTGTTGATCGATTTGACTGTATAGTTATTGCATATTTTGGAATTTTCATCTCAAGATTATTACCAGGGATGCAACATTTTGACTGGCTGATATTTATTTGCATTTCGTGTTCAGTATCAATTTTTGAACTGAACTGAATTCATTTTGAGAATAAATATCTGATAAAAGAGCACTGAAGAATGAATATAGGTCTATCTTTCGATATTGGAAATCATCAAATTGAAATTCTCTGTAGTGTTGAATACCAAAACAATCTGATTTTTTCCATCCAAAATTACAAAATCAATCCGGCTATTTTTGACAATATCTATTAGCTTTTGCAAGCTGTTGGGATCTATCCGTCTATGAAATTAATCCATACCGTTGTGACATTTCCCAGTGTTCAGCTGTTAAATATTAATCATGTGCCACCTACCCATTCACAATCCTGCGATTATTATTGAATCAAAAATTATTATTGCATCCCATGGTGATTTATATGTCGAATCGCATAAATTTTAGCTGATCAAGATATTCGATTTGGAATTTCCATTATTTATTGAGCTATGGAAAGGGTAGAGGTATATTCAATAATAATTTGTGTATCTGGAGGCGTATGTGATATGCAGATGAAAGCATTTGTTAGAGAATCGCACGTTATCAAGGACATTGAGTAGAATGACTTGCAATCATTCGAGCTTCGAAAAATAGATACAAATAGAATCAATTGAAAGGTGATGAAAGACCTCACAATGATCAGTTCACTCTATATTCGTATTTCTTATATAGGCGAGAGGATTCATATTCTTGTTTTCCTATCATCTTATGAAAATTTGTCTGTGAAACCTTTGTCAATATTCAACATAGCAATGATTCGAGTTCGCATCAAAATATTAAAATTCTCAACAACTAAATATATGAGTCTCCCTATATTTTCCAATACAGCGTACCAATCACGTCAAAGAAATATGGTTTGGATGAAAACACGCTTCATGCTCATCTGGTATAACAACCTTCAATCTGCTAAAGATTACCATCGAGTTCTTTCCCAATTGCAAACCCAATACTATTTATTCTTATCACATTTCGTGGAATATTCATGTCCTTGGAAATGAAATATATATATATATATATATATATATATATATATATATATATATATATATTGTGTATGGAAATGGAAAAATAAAATAAATATGGGTGAATCACAGATTCCAGAGTTTCACATGCATGATATGATATTATATATTCTCTACCAGATCGGGCTTAGAGAGAGAGAATAATTCGAACGATTATAAGAAAGAGACAAAGGTATCAAAAATCAGCTGACTGTTGGCAGAACATGTCGATGTGTCATGCCATTGTCATATTGTATTTTATCGGTATCTTCACTGGAATCAAGTTAATAATGTGAGATAACTTTAATGAAGTTCATTGATCCATAAGTGTGTTGAAACGAAGATACCCAATTCGACTTGTTGTTAGAATATTGATCAAGTGAACGGAGGATTTCGATTTTGACTTTGTTCGAAGTGGTGTTCTCCTCTGCAGCCTATGGCTGTGCTAATGGATTCGAAAAAGATCAGAATGAAGTATTCCATAGGTGAGTTATTGAATAATGTTGAACAAATTTCAAAAAGGACGCTAGTTCGCCCCTAGAAAAAGGCGAAGGAATCCGAAAAATTAAATCAGCAAACGAGAGAGAGGCAACCAGCAGTGATCAGCCGACTTTTGGCAAAATTGGTCCTTTCTTTGTTGCATAGCAAGAAGGATCGATAGCTCTTTCATTTACTTATGTTCGGTTCAATGCTCCTCATGAGTCGACGGGGCAAGGGTGCATCTAGTAGAGAATATATAATATGATAACTTTGGTCAGTTGTCGTACAAAAATTCAAGCAAGCTTCAGCAGTAGGAAGGTTTCGAGAGGAATATGTGATTCAAATATCGTTATCTCATCGGAATTGTTAGGGAATCGGAATCTCCTGAGATAAAAACTCAATGAAAACAAAATTTTCAGTAGTTTTCCTTATGAGAATTTTCTTCACATACAGCAACATTCATCCCCAATAAGTTGAAATTCTCTATAGCTTTTTCTGTAAACCTACTCGTAGAAAACTCCCAAAGACAAAGTCATGCATACACTCCACTCGTGTTCAACGTACGTGTTTTTTATGCCTCCCTTTTTTTCATTATAACGTTCTTTCAGTTCTTTCAGGGAACGCAAAGTCAAAGCGGTTCAAAGCGGTATCGTTTAAACGGATAATATTTTCTCTTCTCGTTATTGAGGCACGATACAGAGAGAACATCTCTCAGTTTGCTTGGATAACTTGATAAAGTATTTCAATCAACGTCTCTATATTTCAGATAAGTGATGTGCAACCGTTTCAGTGCCTAGATATTCACTGAACTCGAAGAGTTCTAGCTTCGGAATAATATTATTCTTGGAGGTCACACTAATACTGCTCATGTCTCTAATGATTTCTCATGAGATTTCATCACAACTAAACGTCATCAGTTCTTTGCCGTCTGAGGTATAATCATTGATATTTCAGAACCATAGAGCGTAGTCGAATTCGGATAAAATATTCGAAATTTAATGAAGTGACTCTCATTCAAGCAATATAAATTCTTGAACTGTATTACGGTGATGAATTTGGTATCCAATTCGATTTCTTTCAATGAATTCCCAAGTACGAAGGAGATGAATATCGAGATTCGATTCTCAATAATCAACATTTCATGAACATAATAATCAAAATTTCCATAAATCACGATCTCAGTATTCCGTGTTGTATGCTAATTCAATACTACCATCTGATGATCATTCTCTTTGGGATGCTTCCAGTCACCAGATCATCAACAATCATTCTGACTCAACTGATGTATCTACAGAACTATAGATCAATGACAAATTTCAACTAGCTTGAGAGTATTCATTTCGTCCTGTGTGTGGCGTTCGATTACCTACATTGAATTGTCACTTTGACTTTGATATGATTTCCGCTATACAAAAGTGAATTCTGGAATTCAAAGATCTCAGTTGGAGATGTTTCCAATTCGCCACTAGTTCGCTGACGAATTGGAAACAATTCGTAACGTCATATGAACCCAATAGAATTCCTAGGTTTATCATGAGGTATACCATGTCTGCTCTCTCTAGTGGCGAAAGATCTGAGGTGGGTTTTCAAAAAAAAATCTGTTTCACATAGGTACATGCCCCTGAGCCGGTTCGCTTGATAGCTACTCAGCAGCTCCTCTTTTGCCTATACAGGCGTAGAGGAATCTACAAGGTGATGAATAGCGCCAAAATTTGGAGTTCCCTTCGGAGAACTATCTCAGATCTAGATCCCTCATTCTAAGGTATAATGAACAACTTGAAACCGAAAGATTCGTCAGAAGCTGAAAGTTCTGGTATTCACAATCTATCACGTCATTAAATAAAAATAAAGTAATTATCAAGAAGTTTTTTTTTGTTTCAATCCGTAATATTGTGAGGTCCAAATCTGGAAGAAATGAAGACATATCAAGAACCAAATGAAAATAGGCCATTCCTCTCATACATCGTACAGTTGAGAAATGTTGCATATAGGTTTTGAGGTGTATGCACTATCAAATCACACAAGATGATACTAATCCCATATGCGTTGGTTTCAAGTCGCAGGAACAAACTAGCGTTGAAATATATGGGGCCAGTAGTGCGGTACCTGAAAGTTATTCATTCAGAATAATAAACACTTGGATTTCACTGAAACATCATCGTAAGGCACTACTGATGCACTTTCATGGCATTTCAACGAGAACCAGACGCTGAAGAGAGAATCAAGTCCAAACAAACTTAGGAAAAGTGCTTCCATCAGCTCTATAGATACAGTAGCGCACTCTTGATGAAGAGGTGCTCATTTATTCGACAATTAAAATATCTCAATCCGAGACATTCAATTGAGAGTGACAACAGCATGAAATCTGAACAATGATCATTCGTTTTGACATTCTTTCCACCATCACAAATTTGTATTTCTCGGAAAAAAATATTTGTTGAAATCGTATCAAAGCCCTTCCGATTGTTCAGTCATCATCATCAGTGCTTTTCTTCAACTAACATTGTTTGAAAATTATGAATTTCATGGAACCAGTCAAGTGTGAGGTGGAGAATAACCTCGTGTGAGGATATAAACAATTGATTCGACATAACAAGTGACATAACAGAATCACAGAACTTTTGAATCCAAAATTATCAAGTCATGAGAGACACAGATGGACTGCTGTAGTTCACGAGATGACTCGAATTCATCAGAGAGTGGGGTGAAGATATTCCTTCACGAATTAATCGTATAACGAATAACTCCAGATGTGATATTATGATTGAACCTAGAGGTATGCTACATGAATATTGAAACATCGATATTCATGTGAATATTCACGAGAAACGAGTTTCAAATAATGGTTGAACACTTGATGTTATGCTGACGTGATGGACCCAAGCATTCGATTGAATGAACGCAATTCCACCAAAGTTGAAATTGAGAAAGGAACAGTTTTTTTATGACTTCATTCTGTCAATAACTTTTCTTCGTTTGGTGACAACATCCACGCCTCTGGATCTTCCTCTTGCAATTATACGAGGAGAAGTTTAGCCGAACGGACGAGGATCCAAGAAAGGGGAAGATCGGCGAACGTCTATTCCAATTTTCTCAAAAAGTTTCGGGTCACCTTCAAGGAAAGGGGTTACGGATGATTCGAGCACAGCGGCTGACACCTGAAGACGGTCTCAGGATTAATTATGGAGTTTCTGGCGATACCCTCGATCTCGCAGGCCATTAGTGATGCAGGTTATGGGAAAGAAATGTGCCTTCGAGAGTTCACAGTTCCGACAAATGACTTCGGAATTGAATATTCATCATCACAAATGAGGAGAGAGAGAATACGGAGATAGAGATCTATCAATTTCTCACAAAGACGCCTCTGTTGATTATATCCAAGGTGTTTCTAGTTGAATCTTCGAAGGATTGCAAAAAGAAATGGCGAAGAAGCACCATCATGATGAAGCCAAGGATGCCAAGGCTAGAGGGAAACAAATGTTTATGAAATGGGAAGCAGATGTTCATGAAGTCTTCGAAAGCCAGACTGCACTAGAGGGTTTTGATTCCATACATTCAAACTCAAATCAGAGTGGCACCCCAAACTATGATTGGATTGAAGGAAACGAAACTGTCGTTGCTCTTGCTGAAGGAACAGCTATGGCTAGGATCAGAGCCAAAAGAAGGGAATCTGGAAGGAGGAACAGAAACAGTCTCACTGTGGGAATATTGCTTATTGAAGAAAGGCTAAGAGATTGATTGCCTGCTGATTGTAGAAGCAGAAACATTACTATGATTCTGGTGTCAGGATTTCTCACTGGTCATTGTCCTCTGGGGTATCATCCCTCCAAAGGGCAAAGAGGACATAATCTTTCGACTCAGCAGACAAACAGCAATGAATGCAAAATGCTAATCGGCCAATGGCTTGAACAGTTGAGATAAGTGACTTGATGCAAGATTACAAAAAACTTTGCAAGAAGTTTGAATCTCTCATTCTCCGAGTGAGCTCGGTTTCAACAAAATATTGCTGGTCAAAATGACGAGAAGTTGACGCCCAAATGGTCTATATCGACCTCCAGGGGGTGTCGATGACTTGCAAGGTGTCCATGTCTGAAAAAAAATGGGGATTCACTTCAGGGGATTTCATCTGAGTAGGTCTTCAATATTAGGTACCCAGGGGGCTTCGAGAAGAGAAAATGAGGTTCTCTGAGTTACATGAAGGCAAAGAAACTAAGCGACCTAAACTACTTAACACTCTCATATCAGTCCTCTGATATGGGCAAGATATGGGCATGATTTCGGCAGTTTGACGAGTGGAATACATTTTCATTCATGTTCCAGTCATCGACTCTCTGTTTCTGAGGATTTATAATGCTTCGGATTTGATGAATTGCATGGGAAGATAACTCAGAAAATTGAAATCTTCCTAATAGATATAGATCCATTTCTCTCTTTGGTCAGATTGTGATTTAATTCATTCGCTCATTCTCAATATTAACAATCAATGAATTGAAAGATGCTCAATAAACTAGTTAGCAGAAAATGACCATTATATTTATTACTACTACAAGTGTAAATTAGTGAGCATATAATTTCAGTTCTGATAACTCTCTCAAAGGTTCGAATACTGAACGGTCGGTGACATTCACGATAAACTGATCTGGAAACCCTCCATGATATAGAAATAAAGCTGCACATACAGCTTCATATCACAGATGCTGTCCGAGAGAAGATTAACCACGAATTTCAAGGTACTTCAAGGACGATTCATCAACGGCAATACCTGAATTATAATAATCGAGTAGCGAAATACAGCAAAATATCATAGATATTGTATGTATATTGTATTCATCTCAGAGAGAAGGATGAAATTAATATTAGGAGAAGATAGATCCTCCGAATTCAATGGATCATATCAGTTGTAGCGTTGTGACAGGTACCCCATGCATGAAATCAGCTAATTGTGCTATCTTTATCGGAATGGAGGATATCAGAAATTTTTGACTCATACGTTCATCATCATCTCTCGTTTTCAATCAAGATATCTTGATTTGAAGCGAAAAACAGTAATGTACTACAGGTAATTCAGAACATTTCCATATCATATCTCGTACCCATCACAATACTCTTACAATACTCTTACAAATTGTGAGTGCAACCTCTGTCGCAAATATGAATACGAAGCCATCAAAAATCCCCTCAAGATGCACGAGAAGTTTCATCTCGAAAATATACGAAATAAATATGGGAGAGCTCGCACACTTGCATTCAATGCAGAACGAACTCATCCGGTGGAAACTCCAGATTACAAAAACGTATCTCGAAATACCATCTTACTCAAACCTCATTCTATTGCAGTCTTTGCTGATGCGATATAAAAACTATTCGTCTTCGTACTATATTTCATATCGTAGCATGCCAAGCTCGTGAGTTGTATGAGTTCCGTACATCCGCTCTTTATCTGAAAAAGATTACGGACATCGTAACGCAACTTCATTATTTCCCAGCTGTCTCGTGTACTCATAGAAATGATATCTCTTTTCATTGTTTCGGAACTCGTATCATCCAGGCGGAACGGATCGAATGAGAAATTTATCTACTAGATGAATTTTGGCGGGGGTGTATAAAAAGTATCGTTTGAACCCCAATGTAGAAATTGAGTTATCTACGCATCTAGCATTTTTCCTCCCAGGTGATTGGATTTCTTTCTACCGCATTGAACACATGTTGATATTATCACCGAGACCGAAATTCTGGAATCATCATAAAGGTCATTAGCACAGTTTTAATGTCGCGAAGTATGTAACCTGGCAATGCTGTTAAGTGGTCCTCTAATTTGTTTGTGGCTCAGGATGTTAGTTAGGGGTTTTTCATGTCTGAACCTCATTATTTCCGTTGCATTGTTATGTCCCTGGATGTGAATCAGATCATTCAACTCATTTCAGGAATGAATACGCGAAAAGAACTGTGTTACAATGTGAATGTGTCCCAGACATCTATAACTATGATACTATGCAATTACATAAAATTCTGCTATGTTTGCGGTCTAAGTTTTGAGTTTAGGTACACAAGGATTATCATGGAAGGCACCACAAGTCGAACTTACATAATTCATCCTCAATTGTACTGAGGTGTGATTACTCACATATTTCCTAATCTACCTGAGTTGTTTCCCACATTTATTGATAATATGTGTTAGAGAAGCAGAATAATGATATAGAGAAGTTTTCAGCTGATATTATAGCCATTTTCGCAAATTGTGTACAATCTTCATGAAGGAAGTGAGCTTCTATTATTTGAATAAGTTTGTGAACAGTATTTTGTACTATCGAATTCTAAATATTGATTCTAATGAAATATGGTTTTTCTGTGACGGTAGTGAGCATTAGTGTAGACGAAATTTCGAATGCTACTGTTGTTGTAGATGACCAGAATTGTTTGCCCATGACTTGGAAGGGATTTTGATGAATTATATCACTATCATATATGTTTATATCTACTAATTTCTTGTTTTCTGATTTGGTTGTTCAGGAAATAATTGACAACAGCCTGGTTGAGAATTTTGAGTTGTATAAAGATGGGACTACTATTGACAAAGCATTGTTCATGCGATGCTGTCATTTATTGTTGTAACGAAAATAGAGTGCCTGGGGTGGATGTGCAATCTATTGGAGAAGATCCAAGGTAGGATATCGGAAGAGACTCAAGATTGCTAGTGTATCGAAACTCATACAATCAAATTTACCACATTCAACTTATGGACCTAGACAAATGTCGTATGCTCGAAGCGTCGTTGAAGTTAACTCCAGGGAATCAAGGGATTTACTGTCCATCTAACTGACAACTATTGAAATATTGAATTTGTTCGCTCGAGAAGCTAATGACTCCGACGTATTCATTATCGTCACACAGTTCCGTCCGGGTTGGGCAACATTATTTTTTTATCCAAAACCCTGATGACCAATTTGCATTCTTGAGTGACAGTGCAGGTTTATTCATATGACTGACTGATGCCGTTTGATATAGTGCTCCCTCTGCGGATTATGAACATGAGCAGCAGTCTGGGGAACGGGCCAGTCCAGTTGGCGCTTGTTAGGGACAATTAGCGGCGGTTGTAACATGTCGTCGCCAGGCGTTACAAGCAACTCCCGATGTTATACGACCGAGTGCGTACGCGTTCTCTCTATTTTTCAATTAAAACTCACACACATTACTGTGGCCGTGCTCGGACATAAACGACAACGACACGCGACTATGTTTCATGTCCTAGAAGGCAATAAAACGAGTTCGAGGTACGACGGGGGTGTATGCGTTTGATTTCTTGATTTACTTTCGCGGAGATACAGCAGTGATGTAGACAAGTCATCATGGTTTCATTCGATGTCATTGGGTTTCTTGTTTCGGATTTCATGGAACAATTCATTCGTGCTTCACTCATCCTAGTTTCATCGTCATAAATTTTTATATATAGTCTAGGAGGCTTCTTCAATGAATAGTAGAATGGGAATTGAATGAATTCCATCGATATCGTGATGATTTGATATCATTGATCCATCTGATCAAGACGTTGAGCGTTTCGAAATTCCAAAAAATTGACAGATGGTATACTGGTTGCATGTACGTCAACAATTTTTTTTGTTCCGTTGACAACACGAAAGGGAAACCTATAATGTTCGAGGAACATCTTGTTATGTTAGCCAGCAGTGGAATTTTGGGAGAAAAAGAAGGTTTTGGAATTTTTCTTGAAAGTTTGGAGGTTGTGAGCATCAGGAAAGACTTCACTAGGCAAATAATTCCACAACTGGTATAGCGATGTCCGGCAGGTCTCGAGATGAGATAAGAGGATGGGAAGACATTTTCTACTCAGTGGTCATCTCTGTTCAAACCTTTACACATTCCACAAACTTATTCAATTCCTTTCGCTCATAGTGGAACTGAATAATACCGATGAAAATTTCAATTGTTACAGCATCTGATTTGGTGATTTTATATCAAGATATAGACATAATATCTGGCATTGAACTGACGACCCATTACCGCTGTATGCTTTCAGCACCAATGTACTGGACAACAGTGAATCTCATTTATTGTATAAGTATTGCTGCATCCATATCATATATACGTTCTATTTCTATTATTATAGAATATAATATTTTTTTGTTCATTGGAATGATTGCCTTCTGTATTCAAGTACCATTGTCTGAGTTCAGTTCAATCAGGGAGTCTTCCATGAAGTAGAGTTACGTGAGAAGAGTTCTTGTGGATTATTCCGGGAGTTGATATTTTCATTCTCTAAGTTATTCCTCCGATGATCCATTTCATATGATTTTCTCACGTTGTTCTCAAATCAGTAAGTTCATTGAGTTGTTGCGTCATTCATATATTGGTTCAGTAACAGGCCGCTTCTTGTGAAATTTCATCACTTCGACCAGAATGATTCCTTCTGAAAAGCCTGCTTATTGAAGTCCCAGGATGTTCAGATTCCATATATTTCAGTCGTTGGCCGAACAGCCCTTGGCATTCGCTGAGTGTTTCATCAGTAAAAAAATCAGCAGAACTTTTCGAAGTTCATTTTTTCTCTATCAAGGCTGGATTAGAGATGAGACTGACGAAATATTCTGGTGAATGATATCAATGTAGATTCTCGAGTTGTGCTTGTTTGGATATGTGACAGCCTTGAGCGCTCATGATACAGACATACAGAGGAATATTGGCCCAGTGTAAATTGATGTTGACTTCAAATATGCGCTTGGTCTTAGACACGTATCATCAGGTTATTTCACTGGAGGTTGCTAATAACTTATCAACTAGTAGCTATGAGGAAGATTAGGTTTGTTCTTCATCCGAATTCTGAGTTTCTCTGGAAATGATCTGAGAAGGTTTGCAACAGAAAAATAACATCCGGGTTTTTCATGAACTGAAGCAGAGAGGGAGGAATCTAATATCATTTGTGATCGACTTTCGTAGTGCACTTATTGCTCTTGTTACTTCTCACATTAGAAGATCCTTTTTTCCTAGTTCTCTATAATCATAGGACTACATGGTGGTCTAGCGGTAATATGGAGCTACACTTCACACTCATATAGTCAAACTCATGTGGATTCCAGGAAATGAAAAAGTCTTTGGAAAGTGATGTAACACATAATCGTCTTGCTCAACGAGGTGAAGCGATAATTCTCAGGCAATGAGAATGCTGTAACTAGCACTTTAGGCATTTGAAAACGATAATATATGAAAATAACAAGTAGAGAGGCTTCTACGTGGCCTGTTGCCTGATAAATAATTGCCTCAAGAAGATGTGTGAAGCTGAGATTGATAAAGCAGAAGAAGCCATTGATGCAGCAGAGAAAATGTACTATGCGTCTGTATATCTCCATCGAGGCCAGCAGATATATCTCTGTCAAAAATCATATTGCATCAAAATTCACAGACTGATTTTAGTATCATTCAGTAAAATTATTTTATTGGAGGAATCAAAAATCCAAGTGTGTCACTATTGATGATGAATTTTTGTTTGTGTAAGCTTCTGAAATCATTTTCATAAATCATTCAACAAGTGAGTTGTTCTTCGTATATAGACAAATAGATGAATCTTGCAACGAACTTGAATCTTTCGACCAAATTGTAGTTGCGTGTAGAATAAGAAGATAGTTGACTGTGATGCTGGATTTACGAGACATGTGTCAGGAAAATTATGTTATATTTCAGACTAGAGTCACTTATCAATGAACCATATCTGAGGAGTCTATTCACTGAAACCTCTTCAAGTGATAGGGATGCAATATTATTGAAATCGTGTTCGTATCTTTCTGAAAATCATGCGAGCAATTCGGAAGAAGTGCACTTGGCAAGCATGGCGAGCGTGTCATAGATTTGACAATACCTGTCCGAGCATTTTGGAGCCTAGCTGAATTGTTCCGTAAGGTAAATGCTATCCATTTCAGAGTATGAACAGCCTGTGAATACTTCGGCTTCCACACTGTCACACTCTGTCCGCATTGTGTTGGCAAGTATAACAACTCCAGCAGCACATATCCGAGGCAATCAACTCGGTATTGTTAACGAAAAACGTGACCGTCGATCGTGTTGATTATTCCTAATGCCGAAATAGCATGATTGTGCCTCTCCTTCGGTCTATAATAAAAGCCGCAGATGGCGCTCCGAGATAAGGAAATCCCGCCGTGATTACGATTAATTAAATAAATAAAACATAAATCGAGTTGAATAAAGTGTTTTTCATTTAAACTTTCGACCGAAAGCAGCGAACAATTGCCGAAGTCGGAGTAAATTTTCATCTTGGCTGCATCCAAATAATTAATAAACCAAAACAAAACGAGGTTCTCGAGTGAGAGACACTCAGAAAATTATCCGTGCAGAATTAACAGGAACCCTCTTATAAACAGATTAGAGTCAGGTTTTTGTTGTGATAACATGATATCTGTCCGATCCTGAGAATATATCATACATACTACATTTAATTTTCTAGTAATACTAACAGTTTATGTTGTTCATGGAACATATGAGTTCCTATTGCGAGTACAGAACTTTATCGTACTTAATGTATTTTTTTATTGCCAGAATATGAAACTCATATCAAACATTGATATGCATTGGATTGATTTAACAGAATACCATTGATATACTCGATAGTAACACATTAGATATAATAGATACAGTTTTGGTTCCATAGAGTGAAAGTTGTTGCCCCTATACAGGTATACTATAATTCAAACAATGTATCATAATTTCGAAGAAACATCACCGTCAAAGTTATAAACTTCAGAATGATGATACTGACTGTTGTGCTTACAACATCACTCCTCTACATTCAATCTCAATAATATCTTTTATATCATACCATCTCATATCCAATAAAACCACTGTTCAATCAACAATTCCACTGTAAGCGGGAGGAGCCGAATTGTACCGAAACAGAGTATTTATATGCTACCCTGGCAGCGTGCGCGTTCATTCCTGTTGCGAAATGATTAGGAAGGCTAAAAAACTGAAAATCAGCAAGATTATAGGATATAACAAGCTGAAAACATTATTCAAAACAAACGGAATTCTGCAAGTGAGACGATTAGCAAAGAAATGCATTGGTAAGTGCCTACACACTTATATTTCAATAATGCTGAACATACTGAGAATACTCACATACTGTGACAGGGTTGTGATATTTGAATCTATATTCATTATTGAATTATATTTCATGAAGTCCAGCCAAGATTTATATTGCAAATAATCAGAATATCTTATACATACTGAATACTGAATCATCTTTACAGGTAACCAGTTCACGTTCGAAACATTTGTGTTGCTGAATTCGAAAATGTGAAGAACCACAGGTTTGTTGGAGGGATAGATGATATTTGACGACTTTGTGAGAATCATTCAAACGTTAGTGGAACTAAGGTACTATATGTGATGTACCTATAGAAAATTCCTAGTTGAAGAAGAATCTAAAAACAGTGAATATTCTGACGGATATTCTGACGGAATGTCATATGTTTAAGCAGCGGAGAGAATTCAAATAATATCTATTTTAATTGGATTAAAAAACATCATTCTCTCGAACGATGGAAGTTTTGCTCTACCAATTACAGATTTTTTTAATTTTCCAAATTCTAGGGATTTCCACATTCTGTATGTGACAAATATCTATTCTGTTCTACATTTCAGAGGGAAAATATGCTGCCATTGTTTCGTGCCAACATCGAAGAAGACAGTGAAAATTGGCTCATGAAAAGTGCATCTGAAATTCACTATCACTGATTCCCAGGATTCGTGCATGATAATTGGAAGAAGCATGAATAAAGTTGAAATCGAAACTTTTGTATTCCACCTTGAATGATTATGTATTTCTCTTTCAAAGAATTCTGTTGTCAGGATGAAGTAATTCCAAAATGTGAGTATATTCCTGGAAGAGGGTGATGAACACAGTTGTCGCTTTGTTGATTTTTTGTTCTATTTTTGGAAAAAATTATTTTGTTTAGGGACAAAAATGTTAATGAGAATGCTTATTTTCAATATCTTGATAATTCACCAAACTAAATATTTTGCTGATTATCAATTTCACAATGTGTGAATTAAAAATTATCACAGTCGCATCATCTCATCATCATCTGAATGTGCCTATGTATTATACAAGCGAAATAAATTATTTTATCGACTTTTTGGCCTTTTAATTGATTACCAACATCCCTCAAAATCAAAAAGCCCATAGTAAATATGAATATATATGCACATAACATGGTCAAATAAAATATACTACTACATACTACTACTACTACTACTAAAATATACTACTATATATATGTATATGTGTATAGTACATAGAAAACATCAAAGCCTGTGATTATAACATACTCACTGTTAAGTGGTCGCAACGTATTGTTAACTCAACAGTAACTCATTCATTATCAAGACAGAATATCTGAAGCTTTAAACTGTCATAACAATAACCTATTATAAAACCTCCAGTAGGATTGTTATATGTGCATCACAACTGTCCTGGAGACAGTACAAGTCATGTTGATGAAGAGAGGTTGCAATCAACCAGTTGTAGGCTTAACAGTAACCTTGTGTTAACACTAAACTGTGAATATTCTATACCTGACAGTATATGTCGTCATCAAAATAATTATATAAATATTGATAATATCATGTCGATAACAACTATAACTGTAACATTCACAAATATCTACGATTAAACATATCAATGGTCATTCTGTAATTCCAATAAAAAAATCATTGTATCTATAGGATACTTTCAACTTACAGTAGGTTTACTGTTATATTTACAAAATTTAAGATCTACCAAATAGGGATCTTATGATTGTTATCTGTACATACTTTTTTCATTAATTCTACTATTGAAATTCTCTGAGTGGACGAGTGGAGACATTTGAATATTCGCACTCAGCAAAAGCGAATATTTTACGGAAGAGTTAACTCAATTATGAATTGCCAGGATTTTAAATGACGAAATCTCAAATCTTGATCTGAATTTCAAAAACCATTTCTAATTGGTGAATTCTATTACACAGAGTGTCCGTGGAAGTAAATAAATGATACTATTCGGTAAGTTACATTTTCGAATGATGTGCTGTGATACATCGTTCCGTTGCTATGCATATAACTTGATTTTTTCCGATTCACAATTCTATGAAGAAATCAGCGAGTTCAGAAGACATGTCCATACAATCTTTCACTCATGTTTGTAGGATGATTTTCATGATTTCATTGTCGCGTATCTCGTTCGATATATTTGATTTCGATTTTGACTCCCAAACTTGAAAATACTATATCATCAAGAATCGTGAAGAAATATTCAGTAGACAATTAATCAATTCGCATAAAAATCTCTTCTATCCTCCTATGTTCTTATCAAATAATTCGAATGCGTCCAGGGATCTCCAAGATTGCATTAGTCGTCAATTTAGATAGATAGATATACTTTATTGTCCAAGAAAATTCTTACTGACAAAGTAAGTTATAAAATATAAATATAAATTTGGTCATATAATAATAAATGTAAAACAGATAGGTGTGAATACAATACATACAGTCAAAATAAAGAATGAAAGACAGGAAATATAAACAATAATAATAAAAAAAGAAACATAATATCTTTGCATAATATAAATGCAACTGAATCACAATATATATATATATATAGTAACATCTCAGAATCGATAATATCTTCTCAATATCAAGGAAGTGGAATTCAGTCTGTGAATCCAGTTAATATGCATGATTCAAATGTGTATACTGTCAAAAAAAGCATTGCCTCAACGGAAAGAATATTTCAACCCTAGTCAAAATTGTCACCACAATATAACTCCGTTTCCACAACATATTTTTCATTTCCATAACTTTTTATCATGAAAAATATGTTGTTCATGTATCAATATAATATATTTTCTGTGTCTATAATCAGCAGACACTTTTGTCAATGTTTCTATAGAGAAATATTGTTTCATATTTTCAACTCATCGACAAGCTATCAGGTGAGCATCGTAAAATGTTATAAGTTGAAATCTGTGCACGCTCCTAGAGGCATAAATCTGCCGAAACAACAATGAGTTGTTAAAATAATGTTGTTGAGTGAGGAATTGCTCGAGCTGTATCCAGTATCTCGCGAGAAACATGGATGGAAAATAAATTACTCGAGGCAGTTAAAACTGTTATATCTCCACAATTTCGGAGCACTTGAGTTCAACTGCTCTGATTCATGGGGATCGCTACATCATGCTGTTAATACGAGAACAATGCGAATGAGTTCGTAATGGAGATATGTGTGAGGAATATGCTCTTCTGAACTATCATGTAATGATATTTCCGGATGAAATGAGTTGCAGCATAGTTGGGCTCCTAACTCACTACTCGTGAAAAATCGTTGGAAGAGGAATATTTCAGCGTGACTGTTGCGGTTATTCGAGCTCTCCCAAATGGATAGCGATGTCATCAACCACAAGAACAACTCATACTCAATCACTCCTTGGATAATATTGGCAATATTATAGACTGGATGCTGCTGATATTTTTCTGTGATTGTAGAGCCTTATGACAAATTGCAGAGACGATGGAAAAAAATTATCATTCAGTTGAGGCTGTAGTTTTTTGTATTGTTTGTCTGAAAGAAGCTTGCTATAGCAATGAGGGAATGGTTGGTTGATATTGGAAGGGTGGCAGAGACTGTTATTGAACATGTCGCATGCAAAACGATAATTGTATCCTTCAGTTACGCTTGAATTTGTTCCATGTTACTGTTTTGCAATTTTCCTCACAGACATGCCTTCCTCGAAATTCTCTGAAGGAAAACGATCGAAAGTTATCACTGGATGTACTATTATAGCTTCCTATACCTTCATTACAGTTCAATTGTTCGTAATGAAAGGATGCAAATTATTCTGAAGTGATTGATAATGTAAATAATGGAGCTAAATATTCATTTCAGTCCCTGCTCACTGATCTGGAGAATTATTAGAAACGAACTCATATGATCCCATTTTTCATTTTTTCTATCACAGAACCCAACATATTCCGAAGATGAGGAGTAGCACCGGAATCTTCTGTACTACAATAATTAGTATAATAAATACTTTTCGATTATTCTCATGCTTGCTACTGTTCGACTTGAGTATTGTGAGGAACGAAATATTCAAAACGAAATATGAGTTGACTTTGAAACTCGCTGAGGAGTGTAGAGGAACTGGAACCAAAGGAAATCAAGTGATATTTCGAAGACACATATTTAATGACAGTTATTTTAATATTACTCCAATTGGAAAATATCACTAGTGGTGGAAAGGAATAATATGTACCTACCTTGATACTGGATGATATCATTACTCAATATTCCAATATTACAAGGCTGACGACTCGTAATATAATATTCCAGGGTTAACTCAGAGCATTTCACAATCATTTCAAGGTTTTTTACAATCATTTCGACATATTGAACAGGCACTTCACAGGCTTCTGAAGGCATTTCACAGGTATTTCAAAAGCTTTCCGATGCATTTCAAAGGCATCTCATGAAATTTCAGTATTTGGAAGTTTTTGAAAAGCATTTCGAACTATTCAATAGGCACTACTATTCCATTGCACTCTGTTCCACTGTTTTTCATAGCTATCAACCCCTCAATGATCGTGGTCCTTGGGTACCCTGGTGTATGGAAACTTCAATTGACTCATAACCAAAAATGAAGGGTATGCATTTGTGTGATAATAATTCACCCGGAATTCATGGACAGTCTCCTCTTTTCCGACTTTCGTTGAACGATATCTTTCTCAAGAGCCTCAATCCGAACCATCCAACGCTGACCTTATGTTTAACGACTCGTCATCCTCCACCATCGTTCACTTGACAAATGGTCTGATTATAGGAGCCAAGCCAACCTGGAATCCTACCCCGAGTTCCAAACTCCTTATCTGGCTAATTTTTCAAGTTAACCCTGCCGAAACACAACACGAAAGGCCGTCCAAATTAGTAGAACGATAGACTCGCCTCCAGATTAAGATGATGCGACTATATTTATTTGGGAGACGAGATTGGTTGGGTTAGTTGAATGGAATGGGTGTTTCAGGTCGAATTGCGGAATGGACGCATTCATGAAGTTTTCCTCAGAGTTGGCGGAAAACTGATAGTTCATTCGGGACAGTTGATTTAACTTCTTGTGTCTCTTTGATTACTCGAATTTCATCAAAGAATATAGCTGAGGAAGTCGAGCGTATCATATTGATGAGTTGACTGAGTCAAACTCGGAGTCAAAGTGAGTTCATATTATCAGTTTCAAAAACTGTTCATCCAACGAATGACTACGATATGTACCCAGTTATTCAACGTAGACCCGGATGAAGTTTTGATGTCTTCGCTATTTTTGAATAGTACATACTAGCGCTATTTCATTCCCGAATAGAACTTTTCCGACTCTACCATCAGAAGATATTATCAGACCGAATGACATCGAAATGGTTAATCATCTTTCTTTTCCATTCACAGGAGTGATATTTTCTTATACACTATCCTCTTAAACATGATCGACACATTCGATATAACTTGTATGGTGAACATCAAATAATGAAACTGAGAGAAGAGGGAGTATTGCTGGAAGGAGTTGAATGTGTATCACCATCTAGTTGATGAATGTTATTGTATTGTAGATGGAACTTTTGGGATGATATGTTGACGTACAGGCAACAATTAGGAAGTTTTTCTAATGGGGCGAGTTGAATATTCAGATTACTAAACAGGCGCGAGTCTGAACTTTCTTAAGCTTAACAAGAAACAGAGGCACATTGTTTTAATACTCATAGTTACTTCCCGGCATAACAGATGATTCCCTTAATACTTTACATGAACTAGTAGATAGAACTTTCCATAGAAGTGAAAAATTCCTTTTTTTATGCTTGCCCAGTAGTAGTTTGGACAAATGTGATGGTTATCATGTTCATATTGAACGAAGAAGCTGCACTGCGAATAGTAGTAACGATTTTTTATCTTTTGGAACACAAAAAAAGGAAAATCCTAATGTTCCAACATCGTGTGAGACAGCGGTGGAATGTTGGGACAGCAAGGAGGTTTGAACATTATCTAGAAAGTTTGGAGGTCGTGAGCTTCAGGAAAGAGTTTACTGGGCAGACAAATCCACGACCTTGACGTTCTATTGATAGATGAACTTTAATAGAGCGAAGGTCGACAGGTCTCGAGCCTGACAATATAGGGGTGACTTGAGCTGACCGAATCCATTAAATGGATATATGTGTTTCAATTTGAATACTGACAATGTCTGCAATAAGAGAATGAAGAGAGAGTAATTATCACCATCAATACTATCGGAGCATGAGAAGACAATCAAGGTGATCTTCACATTATTGAATCCGTATTAGAGATGCGATTCTTGCATTCGACTCCCCGACATTTTGTCGCACAAAACTAATGGTCTACCTGACCTGAATACCAGCGTCTCACCTAGAATTTTCCAATAACCATCCATCGACTTTTTGCCGGAGACGTCTATAAGGATCCGGGACGGGTTTTATAAATCGGGACCGACATTTGATGAGTTTCTCGGTACATTTATCATCGATGGAGACCCATCAGGCCTATCAGCCAGTTTGACGGCCGGCCGGATGTACGCCATTACCCGACGTGTCGCCGCTATTGTGTGTCTAGCGAGTGCTCCTTCTTCTCCTTCGGAACGCTTTGTACCGATGAAAGCGTGATAATTACCAGAGGAGGAAAGATCTTGGAAACGTCTTTTGGTGCGAAAATGGATTCGGTGACGGGGAAATTTCTCAACTGGTCCTCGCACACTAACACACATAAAATATATACTATAATTTCAACAGCAAGGATGCAGAAATAAAGGAAAGTGCACGAAATTGACACAATTTCAGGAGAAAAATAATCGAACCTACTATGTAGACTGATCCAGTTTTTCAGACCAAATCAAAAACCTGAATAGAGCATGACACAATGATTGAGATTGTTCTATAACACGTTCCGTGACTAACACAGATTGAATGCTCTGAATTCGACATAAGAGCCGTGTCATATACCATTTCGAACGAAAAACAGAGTGATCTGAGAATTGTTGATGGAGGAATCCAAGAATCTATTCCAAAGACACCATTGACCAGATTTATTGTCAATTCTTTCATTACTAAACATCTGGGCAGCCGAGAATAGTCGCGCTATTTCTGTTAGTTTGCAAATCATTTGACAAAATTCGATATGGAAAAGTTCATAATACCCATTCGATTGTTATCAGTCGAAACTCATGAATATTCATGAGTTTCAAGTCCATTTTCAGAGATCTTGAAAATATATTTAGTTTCCATCTGAAATACTCCCTCATTGACATTTCTGCACCGATTTCACTTTGCATAAGATTCGGTGACAACAATGAGTATATCTTGCATCAAAATCATTTCAACTCAAAGCTAGGAGATATCAATCGACGAACCGGAGTGATTGATGATCACATATCTTTTCTTCTTTTTCAGAAATATATTGAATATATATATATATATATATATATATATATATATGGTCGTAGCGCAATCAGTACAAAAATCTCTACGTTGGAATCTTCAGATAGAAATGTCACCCGTTTCAAATGTATAAAGAGCAAATACGACATTAAGATCGATTAGATCTCGATATTATCTGAAGTGAGTGCATTCCTTTACTTGCGACAGGTCCACTGTTCGCGGTTATATCCTGTAACCTAGACGGATAGGCATCTGGCATCTACCAAGTCTAAGAACTTTTCCGTACCCGTTGTACCTACAATATACTAACAAACATATTCAAATTCGAGGCCTTCATCTCTGACGATGAAAAATTTGAGGAAACAAGAAACCTCAAGTGTTCTCTCTACACCCATCTAGGTTTTTCATTCGGTCTTGGTCTTGGTCCAGGTCTCGAAAAAGTAGACCAACCGGTATCGAATTGTTTCAAACTGATCGTGAAATCCCTTTTGAGAATCCACATCAGTTATCTCTCTCCTCGAATTAGTCACCTCCATGAGTCATATTTCGTATGAAACTGCGACAGAAAGAATAGCAAAGATACCTCCCCAAAGATGGTGGAGATTCTAGAGTTTTCTAGTTTGAGAACGAGCGATATTTGACGTCGGGTTGAGCATACCTCAAATTCATCCCTTCCACCATATTTCATCATACGGCTGTTGTGCAATTTCCATCGACGATTCTGCCTTTTGCTTGACATTTCTGTAGGTCAATTGTAGATTCCTCTAATCCACATCCGATTCGTGTTTGGGAACGCAAACAGCCACTTGTTTAATGAAAGCTCCAGGAGGGCGGAGGGGAGCGGCCAATGAGGCATTAGCATCCCGGTCCTGGGAACCGTTCGGATGGCACTTCCTCCCGGAATCCCGGACTACCTATCTCTTATGCGCTAAAGCCGACATTAAATGCGGCCGGGTCTAGGCGGAGAGGTGGATTTCAGTGCGAGAGATTTACGAACGGTAATCTGGAAGAGAACTGTGGAATCTTTATAAATGGCGGTGAAGATTCGGAACCAGCTATTTCCATTTCCAGGAAACACGATCTGTTCGGAAAGTGATGTATCACCCTGTGAGATGCATTCCCAAAATTGGTGAACAAGGATCGTGTTGTAGGATGGAACATCCAATGGTGCTGCAGTTCCTTCATCATAGCATTACTAAGTGACAGTAAAACGATGAACCACCATAGAGAGAGAATATAGTTCTCCTGATCTGAGTTCTAGTTAGTATAGGCACAACCAGATTTCCTCGTTAATGAAACAATTTTTCATAGTAACCAATAACAATCTGGTGAATGTAACGATGGAACATTGTCAGGATAACGAGATCATATGGTTGTGCCTAAACTATAGCCAGACAGATTTTTGAGTATATGATGCCAAGGAGGCACTTCGCATCGAAGAAAGAATGATCGTGTCTTCTATTCTTGGAGAGTGTTGAATCTTCTTTCTCGGGGATTCTCTCTGCAAAAGTTTTCAGGTCCTCATCACTCAAACCAGCCGAATTGGCAGACAAACGTAGCTCAATAGCGTTAGAGCCAGATCTTCCAATAGAAAAAAACCAGTTTCAACCAAGAACGCTTATATGTGGTCAACAGAGAAAGGATCGCAAAATGACCTATGACCTATGATACCAAGGAGGCACTCAGCATTGAGGAAAGAATATTCGTATATCCTATTCATGAATTGTGTTGAGTTGTATTCATCTGAGAAGGAATCAGCAGTAAAATCCAAATCGACACAGAAGGGGAAATTCTCTTTAGGTTCATTCCACTCGAGTTCTCAGGTACTTCAAATAGTTGAACCAGAGCCAAGTTTGTTACCATGAGAACCCTGTTTCAGGTAGAACAGATGTTCGTGGCATCAACCAGTTCCAACTATCCTCTTCATACAATTCTAGTTTCAACAAGGTAACAATAGAATTAACGAATTTCTTCTGTCAAAATTCTCAGTGAATCTGGGCCAAACTGGAATACGTGGATTTTCGTTACGTTTCATTAGGTTTCACTTGACAATCAACAATTTTTCGCAAAAAATATATGGCAGGATGCATGGTGAAGCAATTCTATTAATAATACTCAAGCACGAAAGGAACTGAAAAGTATCGCTTGTATGAAAATGAGAATAATGAAAAACTATTGAAACAGCATCATGATATCAAATATTGGAGTTGAACAAACTCCGCTTACACTCCTTCTACTTCATTCTGAACTAAATCGCGGTATACACTAGTTCACGTTAATGTTTTCAAAGCTCGGCTCCACTTCCACGTCATCAGATTGAATGCTTCCTGGGTATCTCCATCACTGGAATTATCGATTCACTTTCCATTTATCTCATCATCATACCCATAAGCGATTAGCTTCACAACGAACGCAAAATCCTTTGTCGAAAGCAATGAAAAATTCGCCTGACTCGACAAAAAATCTCGGAATCGAGCACCTCCGCGCTCTGGATGTATATTGATATAGAAATGAACATCATGGAAATCATTTCCGCTCCGTCTGTTTTCTATGGCGAGCCTACATTACCAGGATTAAAAACGTAACTGCAAAGGGATGCTGGCCGGAAAACGTCCGTCTCTGTGTTCGACTACCTCAAATTCCTGTGTAGTTGACACAACGCTGGCACGGATGCGAACTGAATGGAAGCAAAAAGGAGACGAACATATACAAGCTGAATGGTGATGAATAATGTGAGAAAAAGTTGGTTCTATGACCTTACTATGGAGAAATGATATTCATATTCTACCGCGATATTCCGCCTGGATGTACACCGAGAAAAAAAGACTTTGTTTCATTTATCTCCTGACAACGCAGAAGGGAAACCGATACTGTTTGTGGAAGAAAGTTGGCGAAGGAGAAAGGTGAAGGTAATGGAATTTATCTTGGAAGTTTGAGGGTCGTGAGCTTCATGCATGCCTTCACTAGGTGAAGAGTTCGACTTTGTTGTTCTATTGTGAATGATTTTTAGTAGATCGAAGATCGACAGATCACGAGCCTGGAAATGTAGGCGTGACCAGCCGGAGCTCGTCTAATTTGTCTACCTACATCCACCTGGACGACATAGAATCCAGGATCTGATCTAATTCTGGCGAAAAAAAAATCAATTTTCTCCTTCAGAATCCGAGATTTTATCGCATCATATACCGATTTTGTGAGCGATTTCTTTCATCGATCCCTTTCTTTCTTCATTTCCTGATTCCTTCATTTCAAAAACTGCTTGTTTTTCTTACTTTGGAGAATGAGTTTCTATTTGGACGTCAAAAATTATAATGATGTACAAAGATGGAGAATATTGATCCATTGTTTGAATTTTTTGAAGGAGGAAATGGTGTAGGTACAACGCGTTCATAAATTGGTGCCGAAAGAAGTGATATATGCATTTTGTTGTGAAAAAATATCATGACATACATGACCGTAATCCGTTATCACTGATTTCCATCCATGGAATATATATGAGTATTCCATTTTGTTATAACTATTTCAAAACTCATGTGTATTTTTATGATTATCGATTCACCTCTCCAGAGGATAATGTTCAAAGAATAGACAAACATAGCCATAACCTAGCCTTGAACTCCATCCTTGGTAGAAGATAAGGATAGAGTCATCAAAATAAACGTATCCGATGGAAAACGTTACCTTCACAATAATAATAATAATGAAAGTGCTTCATTGGCTACCTAATAGGCTACCGACCGTGGTCCTACTAACATTATATCGATAACGTCATTATTGTTATTACAAAATATAACATCTCCTCATAGTTATGTGAAGAAAAAATATATATATATATATGGTTGTGAAATGAATTCAAGTTAGAGGAAGGAAAAAAAGGGTTTCAATCAAATTTCTGGCATTTTTGCTGCATTGTTGAAGCATTCCATCAGCGTGCTTTTCGGAAACTGTCTTTTTGGGTTCACTGTAGGGTCTCTATGCAAACACTGGTATCGGATAATTTGGAGGTCAGTTTCGTTTTTGGCAAACTTCAAGGATACCTTCTTCAGTCACTCAGAAATTGGTTCTATTCTGGTCAGCTGATTTAGTAGTTCATTTGGTGGATTGTGAGGAGGATTTTGAGGGTGACGGATTTTTGTGATCAGACTTGATCTTTCTGCTACTTCCAAATTTTTCAGTGCCGACTGAAGTGTTCGAATATATATAGTGTTCATATATATAGGGTGAGCATACTTCAAAAATTGGGCGGCCGATGGCTTCATGGATGTGTGCTGCTGATCTTTGGTTAATTATCGTGTACGAATCTTACTAAGAAACTGTCCTTCATCAATTATGTATAGCCGTATTCCGTTTCGTGTACTAGCCTGTGTGCTAAATCATTCAACGGTTGGTACACTAGTTAACGCAAATTGTATCACTGACTGTTTTTTTATCATTTGCAATTCGAATTTCCTACAATTTCGAATGATGGAAATACCTTCTCATTCAAGAAAAACGTTGATTGATGTTCAAGTTCATGGGAATGATGTAAGTAAATCAGTCGAAGTCTTCAAATTAGAGAGAAGTATCGAATGAAAAATTCATCACCGTGCAACAAACTCAGACGCAGTGTATGCAAGAATAAATCGGAAATAGGCCAAAAACACTAAAACTGAGGTGAATCTCACCGTTTTACAGACTCGAAAGGCTCTGTGACGAAAAATTGTTCAATGTTTCTAAACAAAAAAAAAAAAACAACAAACAAAAACGAACGAGAAATCGATGGTGTTTTATTTTTTGACTTGGTGTATTGACTATATATGAATCTTCCTGTTCTCGTCTCGATGACCTAATTCTGTAGGAACAAAAAAACCGTCCAGCATCACAACCTTTCCGGCACCGTAGCGTAGTTATTGCAAGGTCGTGTCCGACGAACACGGGAGCAGCATCGAACAGGAACGAACAGGGGAAGACGAGGAAAAACAGCGTGGCGCCAGATGGGCGCCCAAGCCTCGCAAAATATAACGTGCAGGTGCTCCAGATGAATGTTTCTCCGGCGATATTATTTACCTCGAGCCGAAGCCGCGTCCTATTGATTCACCCCGAGACACACAGTTCCCTCTTTTTCCGGCAAAACAACCGTTATAGCCGGTTATTGTGTTTGCGGAGCAGTCGCCGAGTCTATCAACTAGGAAGAAAACAGTGATGGAAAAACAAGGAATGGAGACACGAAACTTCTTACTGTATCGATTCGATGGAGGTTGAAATAGTTTCATGTCGAATGACAGTTACAGTAAGTTCCCACATTATTGATCATGTATCGCCATCTAGAATCCCCATACTGAGGTGAACGTTCCAATTATCGTCAATATTCACAGAAAGAATCGCTTCATCTCAATACCGTTTATAGGTTACTATCGATTGAATTCCTCCTGAATAAATAATTCAGGAGTTGAGTAGTGATTTGTGTTTCAATTCACTCCTGATCGTACGTACCACTTGGGGTGGAAATGGAAGAAAACTCCAGGAATATCCATGTGGAATCCTGATGTACAGATCAACACTATATCTCATTGCAGAGATTCCATAAGCATGCAGACAGATTGATGGTTTTTGAAGATCTTACAGAAGGAGAATTCAGTTATGAAAATGAGTTTAATCGATTGTTCTGATTTCATCATGTCACGAATGCAACAATTACGGAATAATGCGATAATTATACCTTCTGGAAAAATGAACAAATTCTATTAGAACGACATTACTGGTATTGATTCCAAGGAGATTTCTTTGGCGAAGCTAGCAATGAAAGTCCATAACCTTCCCTAACTCTGGGTAGCAAGTCTGATGCGTATGACGCATAATTGTGTGAACCATAGGGTATATATAGCAATAAAAACTGTCAAAAATACCCTGGTAGTTCTCGTTTTGTATAACATATTAGGGTTAGCTGCATTACTTTCTGATAAAAGTGTTGTAATATAGTTCTATTGACTATTGTATCCGTCAGATCTTCATATCATGTATCGTTCGTGAATAGAGAGAAGATAAATTGAAGCGAGTTCTTGTTACCCCCTCTCAACTATGTTGTGATTGCGATTCACCCTATCCGTGATTATTTTCTCCTAGCCATACATAAACCTTGTTCACTGCCAAACTTCTTTATCGCTATGAATTTTACAGCCGACTTTATCTACTCTTTCCGCGTTAACATCTTTCACTTACATGGAGGTGTACTAAACGCAAAACGTCTTTTACGAGCGACTCGAAATTATGACGAGATGAACTGACATGCTCTTGCTCTAGATTCTCTAATCATCATCAAGATTGAGCTTAAGCGCCTCAGTCATTAGGTTGGTGGAGTTCGAAGTTCTGAACTTCGCTTCTATAAGGGGAATCAAACGAAAGTGGGGAGACGAGACAAGACGAGCGTTTGTCTCTTCTGAATACTCGATGAGTTCTTCGCACACTCACAAACAAATACAACCTTAGATACACCTTGGTTTCATTCATGTTTAGAGAAAACATGAAGTTATCTCTTTCAGCGCCATTCATTATATTTATTAGGGTACAATATCATCTGATAGGATATCAATATTTAACATATTAGTTCATTTCCTTTTTCCTATCAGAGTTATTAACTTTTCTGGCACCCTATCTCGCTTCTGACATCATGAATTTTCTGTTTCTCTACAAATCTCTACAAAAGTGACCAGCATGTTCCATCACCGTATGCCAATGTTTATAGTAGTTGTGAACATATGATGATGAAATCTCTTCCCTTCCTCCATTATCCCAAAATCGTGATAGCATGATAGTATTAATTACCATTCTGACAACATCGGTCGGAATACATGAGTCGATTTGATAATAAAATAGCAGCTCAAATTGAGCTCTGTCATTAGCACTCTGCCCTTTCATCTGAAGCAGGTAGCTCATATTCAATACTAAGTAGTCTATTTTCTTTATGGAAATGCCAAGATCCAATTCATTGAGCAGTTTGCTATTCGTGTATAATCAATTGACGATGTTCACAGACAGATGAATCACAACAGAATATCTAACAAAAATAATGACCATATTCTTGGAGTTCATGAAGCATATCAATCAATCGAGCATATGATGTGTACAGATCTGAGGGTGATATGAAAATGCGCATAGTCTACTTTACTCCTTCAGATCCAATCCGAATATGAGATAGCAAAACTATAATTCTTCATTCTCCAATTGAAGAGTTAGCGAAAATACAGAGCTGCTCATGTACATTGTAGAGGTCTTCATTCAAAAGACATGAAAATCAGCATTGAGAAGAATTGAGTAGATTAATGATGATGATTCCGTGATCCTCGGAAGATGATAGAAACATAATCGAAATGTTTCTAATATTTCCCATTGTACGCTAGCGGTGGAAAGTGTTGTCGGTCCATGTTCTTCGAACGACCACAAGTTTCTTTCGGAAAAACAATTCATCATCTCGTGAATACCCCTCATACAATATCGCTGGAGAAAAAAATTCTTCGTAACATTAACGAACATTTTTTCTGTGTGCTGGAAATGCCTCACATTCATATATCATCGTTATTAAATTTTTGGGGACGCCTAAAGATGACATCGAACAAAAGAATGTTCGCCAGGAAAAGGACAGTGTTTATCAAAGAAATTCTTGACACAGCTCTGTGAAATGAGTGTTGAATTTTTTCAAGATCATAGTAGGATTTCCCACTCCGAACATTTACTCACTAAACGATTTGCAGCCACGTGTTTTTACATTGATATGACTGAAATGACAATCAAAATTGCTGGAGCGACAGAAACTTTTTGCTTGATTATTTTTGATGGTGAACCCTTAGTTATGTTGAAGTTGAACGGATGGTCACCCCTGTTCACAAAGGATGAAGTTGGTGAGAATTTATAGAATCGAGGGTCCTCAGATCCAACCTCAGTTTACTTCTCATTAGTAGCAAGTATCTCGAGAGACAGAAAGAACATTAGGAGGAAGGGATGAAGGAAACGCTCCGCACCACCTTTGACATTTGTAGGCAAGAAACTCATTAATATTCGCTAAGTTTGGGGGTAGTTGATAAATAGCAATTAGAGAAACTGTTTGGTAGTATCACAGAGTAACGTTATATTCCTTGGGATTTGATATTCATATACAGGATGATCCTGAGAAAATTTTTACAAACGTGCCACTCATTAGTCAGATTGAAATAATCTGATTCGAGCAAACTCACCTCAATACAAAGTTGCTTAGTTTGGGCGCTGGACGGCTCGAATGGTTTTTTTTGCAACTTTGAAACGGCTCATGAGATCTCAATCAAATTTAGTATGTCTGCTCGATGAATATCAATCATTCCATTTGATTAGAACTGGATATTTTGAGTGAATGCACATCTAAAATTTCTGCATCAATGAAAAAGCATAATCCAGAGCATAAATGAAATTATGACAATTCAACAGACATTTCATATAAATTGTTCAAACTGTCCACAATTTTTAGGAATACGAAGATTAATACGATGCAAAGAATTCAAATGAACTCTTTGAATAACTTCCTCTATATCCAATATCGATTGTGATACAATCTCATCGAGACTTTTCATGAAAAATATCATTTCCTCTTTCTAGATAACAGATTCTAATTTCTTGCGTCGTATGGTTGAAAACATTTCGAAGAGAATTTATGAAATATCTGTCGATCGTTATGATGTTCACTTATGATCTAAATCACTATAATTTCAATTTCTTTGGAACCACGAGGGTAATCTCTTTCAAATTCTCATATGAAAAGATCCCTAGATTTTTTATGGAATCTGAAACTCCTGGTCGTACAAGAAATTCTTACGATTGTTTTTACGCTGGATAGGAGAATTTACTTGTCATGGGAAGCTAGTTGAACAAAAACTCTTTGAAGATCATGAATAACATTAGTCTTGTAGTTGCGTTAGTAGCCATTTTTAATCGAATTTTCAGATATTGTCGTTTATATCAGGGGAAATATTTTGGCCCTCTACATCAATCAATAATGAACTTTTGAAAATACGACTTCAAGAACTATTTGGTCATCAACCTTTTCGCCTCTATTAGTCATATAATAGCTTCCAGACGATTACATCAGATGATGGAAAATATTAACCTCGATGCGAATCAGATGCGAATCAAAAGCTTCTGCTGGGTATAATCGAGTAATACAGGAGAACATCTCCATTTTCTCGAAAACCGTACAATTTCGACCTGAACAAATGTGGCTGACATACTGAATTGAATAAATCCTAGCTTCTTCAGGAAGCGGCTCATCTATACCAAAGTTCAGCGAGAATTTCTTCGACCTTCCGGACGGATGACTTGATGACAGAGCTTAGTTTCAGGATGGGTGGCAAAAATCCATCATATAAGCTGTAACTGTATTTTGGAAATACCGAACAACGAATGGGTTGGTCCGTTTCATCTCATCCTATCCCTTTCATCTGAACGAGAGAACTTACCGTGTTGAGATATCATGAGAGCATAAAAAAAGTACGGTTGATGCTCTAAAAAGTTCTCCTTCAGTAACAAGACTTCTTTCTTCATTAGACGTGTACGGATATTAGAATCGTGAGGAAGGTGTGACTTACATTCTGATCAACGATCAATCATTACAATCGTTAGAATAAACTCTATAGGTACCGGGTGACACAGACTCTTGGTCATTTTCTTTTTTATAGCTACATTTTTGAGATGTGGAATATCGATAATGTTCACTACAAGGTACTTTTTAAAATATTCAGAAATTATTTTCAACTCTCGGTTTTTCCGGAAGTGACATGAACTTCTCAGTGATTTCCGAATGGAACACCCTGTTTATTCTTGAATCTTTGGAAATGGATGGAGATCTTTGGTATGGATGGATTGCTGAAGATGTCAAGAATATCAACAATTCCACTTATTCTGAAGGAAAATTGAAGAGTATCATAGTTAACGTACCTACCTGGCATAACCAAATTATATCGTTGGATTCTGACAATATTTTGATCATTACAATAATGAAATACTGGTGCAATAACAACACTATTTGATATCCTCCAAGTGACACTCAAATATAAGGATATTGATACCGAAAAATCTAATCAAGACAAGTTCAGGATATTACGAAGAATACAAATCTCTGAATATGATTTTCTTCTGGACTCTCACCCACTTACTCGCTGTCTTTCCAAAAATTTGATTTTCTTGGTTCCAAGAAAGAATACGGCGATATTGAACTGTATAGGTAGAAAAGTGTACGTGACTAAAAATAGGATAACAAAATTGTTCTCTCAGTGTATGTATGTACGTATGATAGTTGAAGCTTTCAACTGTATCGTGTCTATAATTATCATACTCAACCTACTGCGTTGAATAATATATTCCACCATAATTAATGACTTGACAATCCATTACTGAACCGAAAAAAAAATGCATAATATGCATATATTCAATAGTTGATTTCATATAGGTTGCAGGCAATGAAACTGCCGGATTATTGCTTTCATAACAATACGGGTGTCATCCATGATTCATTAGGAAGCCGAAGTCGAGAATGGAAGACACAGAGAGGAGAGCAGAATCTAGACGGAGTAAGTGGTGTATAAGTAACAGAGTGGGACATGATGCGATGAAAAAAGCAGCTCATCCCTTTTTCATGCAATCTCCAGCCGTTCTGTAAGCGATACTATAAGAGTTCAAAATTCTTTGTCGGATTATGTAAATTCGGTGAAGAATACCAGAATTTCATTTTCTGCTACTCTGGCCGGTTTCATAAAGAATGAACTGAATTTGGATTTTCTGAATTGGAGGCGCAAAAAACGTTATAGGCTCGAGAGGAGTCCGAATGTAATCTTTTCTGAGCTCACTGGATTATTTTGGATTAATAATGTATGAGAGACATTTTTGTGTCGAGGCAATTGGATACATATGACTGAATAATATACAGGCCATGTTCATACCGACAAAATTATTTTGAGTTCTTGGTTGGATTAGATGAATCCAGGGAAGCATTTTAGAATTATGCTGAATTTGGATTTCTAAACTCATTTCAAGAAGCGACCAGAAGATGTTCATCTTGGACGGAATCCATATCTCTTGTTATCTGTCATGTGCTCGATAGTATACACTGTGAGTCTGTGATTTGGAATAGATTCATTAGTTCAAATGATATTATTTTTCTTTGTGAAATGCTCGGACACGTCGATTAGTGTTCCTAATTGCGCTTCTCTGTAGGCCATGATGATGTATACAGGGTGTCCCAATTTGAAGGTATGACGTCATCGACAATTCTTTTCTCAATGTCGTTTCAATGGCTATTTTTCAAAATATATCAAATTAGAAGATGAATTGGTTGTTGTGTCTGGGACATATTGCATCCATCATCATTTGAAGAAAAAACAGTACTTCGGATAGTGAACAGGAAGAAGATGATGCTTCGGTTTTCAACAAGTCAGCAAGAAATGTTTCTGAGTTTGAAATTACAGAGTCACTCGTTATCCAAGAATGCACCGAATGGAGTATATTCCGGTATAAATGTTGTTCAAGATTTTTTTTTGGAAAACGTAATTGGGAATGGATTCAGACAAGTTGGAGAAGAATGTCTATGGAGAGGATCTACTAGTTTTCAGCAATATCATCAGGTCTTTATATTGTTCTCCTCATGCATCGAAATCCCACAATTCAATCACAATCTTAGTAATGGTGATCACGAAATCCATTGTTGATTTTCTACTCATTTTTTATATCATCAGAGCCATATTAATCAACTATCACGTTGTCAATAACTATTATATTGAAACATTTCTAAAATTCAACGACTTGGTTTCGCAGCAAATGAAGCAGAAACAATACTTGATCATCAGTTCTGCTGAAAGATTGAGAAATCAAACAGTTCTGACCATTCTCATCCTAGGAATAATCTTATCGAATAATCTTATATAACTGAATCATCCTTATCATCCTTTCGCGGATTTGCATATCCACACACCGTCAAAAAATGCTACTAGAAACCGAGTTCACTGAATAATGCTACCTATTCTTCCATTTCTAGATTATTGGATATTCACTGATATGGGATTTTCTCTTGTAATTTCTTGAACACACTTTTCCATTTCTAACTTCATCATCTTCCATCTGACCTATGCACACAATGACTCTTTCAGAGGTTGACTTCGGACAAATTCCTACGTGAAATTAATTGGAATCGATGATGAATCTACGGCCATAGATGAACGGGTTTCCAATGATGAGGAATCAAAACTGTGCTAGGATCAGAGGGTTGAACTCCACACGTCAATTTGAATCAATTCCGCATCATTGGCAACGTTGACTCATCAATAGATCCATAGAATAGACATTAGCAGATCTGTGGCTGCACTTTGATGATGTTCGTCCTTTGTCGATAATGTGAACAGATATCCCGCTCCATCCCTAATTGTACATAACTGATCCATCTGATCGAATTGATATTCCAAAATTAGATCGGATATAGATGATTGTAATGGACCGTCTGAAATTAGGACCTCTTGGCTTCATGATGAACTGGAGTGAAGAAATCGATATGGAAAATTGGGGAGATCAACTGTGAAAAGTAGCATTGATGATTATTTCTCTCAGCACTATTTGGCTTCATTGATTCATAAAAAATATATCTCGTATATTCAAATATTACGTACGGTACTCAACTAATATTTTTTCAATATAGGTTTGGGAAGTTTCGGTGAATACTATGGATGAAATAAAAAAGTGAACTAGTCATGATGAAAAACAAACAATAGAATACCTATTGTACAACGAGCACAAAATGATCCTGATTTTTCACTTTTCCACTACTACTATATAGGTACCTACAAGTTGTCCAAAAAAAGTCTTCACAGAACCTATCACATAAGTTCTCTAGTTATTTGTTAGATCCAAGCAAACTTACTCAGTACGAGTTCGCTTAGTTGGGGCGATATTTACAATTTTCGAATCGTTTTTGTTCCAAGACTTTGGAATGTCTCATGAGATACCACTCAAATGTGGTAAGTTCGAATGTCTTTATATTCTCTCCAACGTTCAAATCTTTGTAATAATGAAGTTTCCTTGAAAAGAATTGTTTTGGTCCGAGGAATATGTGGTAAGTTCTTGTAGGGACTTTTTTGAGACATAATTTCCTGATGAAAAAATGGAATTTCAACGATCTGGTTCGACATCGATGAAAATGAGAATTACAATCAACACACCACTAATTCAGATCCAAGGAAAGCTATTCCGAGAATTAGATATGAATACAAACAAATATTCATATGAATGCAGTACAGAACTTGACTCTTTGGAGGACGCACTATTTATCCTCCAAAACGAATTCACTCATTCCCTAATAGGATCGTAGCTTTTGCGCTTTAGTGTGCTCAATATTGGCTCCGGGTATACCGAAACAGATGACGCAGCCACCCCTGATGCAAATAGTTGTTTTCGGAGACCGGCTGTCCCTAACGATACCTGTATTTCGACCGAACAAGAGACTTTGTGACATTCCACCTGACGTTTCAAACCGGTACGTCGGTATCGAATGAGAGCCAAATGATCGTTATCGCCCTGGATAGTCGCTGAGAAAGTTAAATGAGCATATTCAGTCGAAATTCATCATCTACTGCGGATCATATCAGACTGAGATTGTTCGTAAATTGAGAAGGAAACTGTACAGAATAAGTAGAAGAGATCAAAAGGAATAAAAACATCGAAATAGTGTTGTGAGAAGAAAAATGATACAAAATATGAACGTTCTCAAGAATAAGTTGGGAATTCAACTTGGTCTGAATTATAACTTCAGACCCGAAGGAGTCTGAGGATAACTTCAGACCCGAATATACAGGATGCATGCTTTCATCCATTCTCTAACTTCATTGAAAATATTGATTTGTGTTCATTGAGATTTGAAACTTCCTGGAATGATTCCATTCATCAAGATGTACAGATTGAAATATTGGATTAGTGGCAACGTTGCATTGCAGGCATGTCCATTGATTCTCGACCGAATTGTAAAAGAGTTGTGTTCCGTTAACTAGTGCGAACGAAACTTTCAATACCTGAATCACCCCGTTTGGTTTCATGGTGAGATTAAAGTAGGCAATGATGTGAATTGAAATAATGAGATTGGAACTGTTCATTTATATAAAATTGAGAGAACGTGTACGAGGGAGGAATTACGACATGATAATCTCTGAAGTTATCAGAATCCTTTCCTCACCCCATTAGAAAGTGAGCGCTTTCATTTTCACCCTTTTCATTCCATTCTTGATAAGATTTTGTTATGATTCTGATTCAAATGAGATACTGGAGTATATCTATCCGATCTTGAAATCGAATTATGGAACGTCTGTTCGTAGATTTTCGACACATACTGCAGTGATCTTCTTCTGTAAGAATAACGTGAATTCTTTGTAGAATATTGGAAATTCTTATTTGCCAACTCTATCGTCGGTTATCAACTGAATATCAGAAATATATTGGGTTGCTCATCGAAGATGATTGATGAGGACTGAAGTATTTTTTTGAGATCAATAAATGTCTTCCAGTCCAGTATACCTTATTCGTTCATGTGGAATTTATATGAATTAGCCCATATTGCACAAGTGTGATCTCATTGTGATAATTTTCAGAAAGAATAATCCAGTGAATTTCGACGAGCTGATCAATAATTGAATGATCACATATTTCACAGAATTGAAATCGTATTATCACTGATGAGATCGGGTATTCATCCAATATCGATTCACTGACAGGACATTATCATCATCATCATCATATATGTTCAAGTTGACATAATTTTGATATTCGTCGATCAATCACCACGAAACACGCATTCGATTTCATCACGCCTGCACACAGCCATTGGAAATTCCACATCCGAATTATAAAGTCGATCGGTTCATCAATTTCGAAAATAGAACATTGTGATCAGAAATTCTCTTCCATATGTCGAAGGAAAGCTTTGGCCATTTCCCTGAATGAGCTCACGTGTACCGAAAGCAATCACGTGGCGTTGAATTCACAGATTCGATCCAGCGCCACGTGCCGTTCAGTGCGATCGGTAGAAAAAGAGACATATACAGTGTGTCCCAGAGGAAATGAAGCAATGATGAGCTGTGTTGGAGCTATTTTAAAAGACTCGTGATATCACCTTAGCTAGAACATCTCTAGAACATCCCATTCATATTGTGAAAGAATTATGTGTATGATATAGAGAAAAATAGTTGAAAAAAAGTGTTCGTTTCCTGATAAAAATGAACTGGAGGCGAAATGAAATCGAACGAAGTGCATTTTATCGCTTGATAGTTGACGACTCCGTAACTCCATCAGTCCAGACTCCGGATGCTCAATATTGCAGACAGTTCCGAACGGAGGCACACATGTATATTTACTTTCCGAGCAATCGGACCCACGAACTTCTCCCGACTGCCAGTTTGCCGAATGGAGTTCTGATTGCTCGACACGGCTCGCAGGATGTATTGACATGGGGCTGGGGCGAAATCAGAAACCGCGGCCCCAATCGATACAAAACTTAGAGCACTAGACGCGACGAAAGCACGCTCATCCCCATTTGCCTAATGGCCGGCGCGATTAGCATAGGAAGGACTAATGTGTTTGGGTACGCCCGACCACGTGATAACATGAGCTGAATTCCAGAATCTGTTTCGAAAATCAAGGATGACATTAGAAGTTTTGGTGTATGCCCGGAATCACCACCGACAGCGTTCTCTCATGAGAAGACCGAGAGAGGTTTATTTCGAGAACAGCTCAACAAAAACTGTCTCATGATCCGTGCAAAGAGGTAATTCACACCCCAGCAGCAGAACTTCTCGGTACCAAGCATTCATGAATTGAACGACAAAATTTAGGATTCTCTACCTGTTTAGTCTCTTCAGAACTTTCAAGGAAGATTCATATACCATCCTCCTCTCAATATCTCACTACTGGCTCACACAATGTACAACGAACATTTCGTATTGTCAAAAGATCGAAAAAACCATAGGGCATATGTCAAAATTGAGGTATGTGATCCAATTGGTTTTATGAAATATAAGCCATCATTTCGTGCAAGAACGGGCATATCTGATGGGAATAGAGTCGGTAGTACTCTCAAATCATTCCACCCGAAGAAGAACTGCGAGTTTATCATAACAAGATAAGTTGTCTTATAATTCATCCAAACCTATTTTCTGACAGAAAATAGTACAAATTATGAAATGTGACTCATCCATTCATTCCACTGAGGAACTTAATTATCGCTGCTCTGAGAATATCATGAGGTAGCAAGAAGACGTTATGAATTCGCAAAAAAAATTGAATCAGATGAAGGTTATACCCCACTCATGAATATACTCAGAGCAAAATAATAGCTTCCCTAACGAAAGTTCTAGGTAATCAAGGCAAAACCGAATTTTCTCGTTATCGTAACAATTTTGCATGGTGACCATAACAATATTCTGGTTATTGTAACGCAATACCTTGCAGAAATGAATATATGACATGGACAAAGAAATGGAGACGGTGATAAGTTTCCCCTCATCAACCACAAATTCTCAACTTCCTCACCTTCGCTTCTTTCTACATAACAAAATCCAAGAACTCATCAGTTATACCTTATAAATTTCCAGATCTAACCTTGCGTTTCATTGAGATTTCAATAATTGAAACCGAACCCGTGAATATCGTTGTGTTTCATGACATTTTCTAGCAGAACTAACGTGACTTTGATACACGGTTCGTAGTTATTGGGCAATCCGACCCGCTCTTTGGCCTTAATCAAACCGTTTGTCTTGAACCAGCTCGGAGAATGCGTTTGACAAGCATAAATTTAATGGGGAAATATATTGGACCGATTCGAAGGCATCGAGAGGATATCCTGAGGCTAAACGTTTGTTTGTGTCATCATTTTGGCAAGGATTCGGGAAGGAAGCGATGTTTTCATTTGGAGATCCGATTGAGGAGGCCGCTTCTATAGAAATAAAGGAAAAGAGTGGAAGGATGGGACTCTCGAGCATTGCCTTGTATTTGCTTCGGGCGAAAAGATCAATTCTGTGCAGTTTGGAAGTTAGATCGGAAACCAGGAATCCAATTAATGTAAAATAGAGTCAGTATGGAATGAAAACCTCGGGGAAGGCTACATTCATATATCTCGAATAATTTTACATCAAAGAATTGAACGAATCCTCTCGAAATAAGGTGGATCTCTTATATTCCGCGGGTATCTAGTCGGTTTCAGCAATTTTCGCAAATGTAAATGCTCATCGAATACATGAGTAATGGAAAAGCACCAATATATTTAAGATATCCATGTATTTTATGCAATTTTTTGAGTGAATTTTCTTGAGTGAAAATGAAAGAATCATGACTCCATTGAAGCTATCGAAGTGGTGAATCATATGATAAATGTAAAAATGTATCATGTTTGCCAAATATAAAGGGCGATCCACCTGAAAAAACGAAGATTCATTCAGTGGGTTGTCCCCACCACATGAAATGTGAACCAAGTGAAATTGAAAGAAATACAGAATGCGAGGGAATGAGAAATACCTGAAATCATCAGAAATATTGCCCATGTGGAAACTGCGGTGACTGCCGATACGTGATGTAGATATACATATGTATGTTTATAGCTCGTTCACATCGAATAAGATTCCAAACATCGTCTATTTGATTTGCGCATGTAACTCTGAGAATCGGAATCCATATCGAATAAAAGTTTTCGTGATAGGTAAAATCAGTTGGCAAACTTCTGTAATGTATTCAGGGAGACAACTATTCTTGTACTTTGATAAGTGAACTAGGTGTGAAAGCTAGCAGCTGTTCTCATTCGTTCGGAACACTTTTTTAACGTATTCATGGTCTGCCAGGCGTTTCGGAATGAAACTACAAGTCATCCGGTCATCGTTCGAGAGTTTGTTTTTTTTTGATTGGCGTGCAGAAATCTGAAAATGTGAGTAGGAAAGGACCAGGAAAATTTCAGGATATTATAGAGAGTAACTGATCTCATTTGATTTCGAAGGTGAATTTGCTTTTTTCACCGATTGCTTGGTTACATTTCCCTCCACTTTGATACTTGAATACATCCTGGATTTTGTTGCTCGTGATGCTTGTGAGAGTGTATCAATCTGTATTCCAGGAGGAAATCTTCTGGGATCATTGATCATCTCTCTATCTCATCTAGGGTTATCTTCAGGTTATTTAAAAAAGTTGACATTTTCCCTGATGCCCTACTAATATATCATTTTTTACTTCGCATTCACATATGAATCACTCTGTATAGAAAACAGAAATGTTTGAAGAATGCCAAGAACCTAATAGAGGTCTGAGGAATTTTTGAGCCTGACGCGTGGAAGAAATTTCGGTTCTCATAATAGAATACTGTAGCAGAAGTGTCGGAGTGTTTGCATATTTGTTAGTGAGTAAATGTTCTGATTGAAACTTTCCTGAAAAAGTATGACAATATTTGGAACAAATTCGAGTGATTCCGCTCAGATGGAGTTGAAAACAAAGTAGACAACTCACTCCTGTTGACTTCTACCATGTCCGTTGATAGAATGTGCAAATAACATGAAAATGATACGTGCTGAACGGAAGAGAAGGGAATAAACTGGTTTATCCACGCAAACCGAATCAAACTCACACAGAAAATTCCATTCGAATGGTGAAAAACAATTTCATCATTTCACATTACTTCATCTTTCTGGGAAGGATTGGTACAATGATGTATTTGTACGGGATTCACAGGTTCACAATGAGCTCCATTACTGAATACAGATTATATAGAGTTCATTTCACATTCGAACCGACTGGACATTATAAACTGAGTGCATTATATGCCTAATGAATCATTGATGGATTTCATTATAAACGCTTAGCCCATGTTATCATCACGACTTTCATGAATACTGTGATGGATTTTATTTGTTTTGTGCAGTCATTATATCTGTATCAAACAATTCCATGGAATATAAATTGTTCAAAATGGAAGAGGAAGATTATTCAATCCATATTCAATGTTTCCATTTACGATTACGTATCCACCTGCTAATTAGTTATGTTGTTGTTTATGCCTCATTTCATATAACTCCGAGTTCATTGGAGAGATGTAATCACCATGGGATTTGCACCTTTTCACCTTTTATATTATGGATAGTTTGTTCATTCATCCTCAAAGCTCCGGAATTGCAAATTGATATTCTCTGGTGGAAAAGATACATGAGGAACGATATTTGTGAAACTGAGATGAAATTACACTTGGAAAAATAAAACAAAGACTACTTGGAATGATTTGAATCCTGAAATTCCTGCATGTCCATTTCAGTTTTTGATCATCTCACCTGCATGATAGGAATGATATGATTGATTACTCAGTCGATCTGAAGGGTAGGAATAATTTTTCTTAGTAATTCCAAGTAACTCTCCCAGAAATGACCACCGAGAGTGATTGTATCTTGATAAATAAAATTATTTCAAGGATAATTGAACAATCAGAAGTTGTAAACCTGAGTGTTATGATTTTCACACCTCTTGATTGAAGATCCACAATTCCTGCCATATTTCCAGAGGGAAATCTCACTTATCTGATCTCAGTCTTCGTTTGCCCCAATGGAAACTCAATATATCGCTTCGACACTTAGAGAATGAAAAATCCCTCTTCTACATGCCACCATTCCTCTTGCCCCATCTCCAATTCTCTTAATGAAACGAAGCATGGCAGAAAAATTACCAGCCGATAAAACCGATTCAAAAACAATTCCTCCTTGAGATCGAACGTCTGGATAGGATTTCCTGATTGAAATCCTGGCTGCCTGATTGTTCTCTCGACTCATTTTTTCCTCTTTGAAGATGGAAAGCATCGACAGCGTTTAATATAAATCGCATCGTCATTAAGAGACAGTTAATGATCCTCCCCGTCAGTAATGCAGCCACAGAAGATTGCTGCGTGATACCGTGATTGCTTTGTTGCCAAATTCGCATGGAGGATTGGTGAAAGGATCAACATTTACTGGATACGACGAACTTTAGACAGAAAAATCAGAGGCTATACTGAGAAAAGAGAATTGATGAAATTTCACTCAATATCGTCTCATGTTCTGATGTCCACACCCGACTCATGTTGCTCTTGTTTCCGAGGAATTTCAAAGCAACTCATAATCAGCTTATTCTAATCAGTCTTTCGGTTCATTCTATCTTTGGGACATTTCCAATTGCTCGAATCAATATCCATAATAGATACGTAAGTACATAGTTCCACTATCTTGACGATCTGTTACCATATTGTTCGATGCCTCATAGGTGAAACTATCCGAAATCATTTTTGAATCAGATAGCCATAGTTCATAGTTCAACTCTCTTGGCCATATTGGCTTTCGACCATTTTGTTGAATATCTGATTGAATACGTTTCTGATTCAACTTGCATCCTCCATGGATTCCTTCACCTCAATTATATGAGTATTGACGAACATCAATAGCATGCATGCAAATTGATGAATTGTCTCGAACCAGACACGCAAAAAGAATTATGACGGGATTGTGCGCGTAGGTATAACGGCAATGACTTGGAAGAACTAGTTTACCCCCTCCTCTTCAGATCAGCCTACTATTTTTTGCTGTCATTTGCGAACAGCAGAATTGAAATCGCCAAGAGTGTTATCCAGTTCATTTCAATCTTCATATGAGTGAAGTTTTCCAAATTTATCCTGTATATTATCATATCAGGGTGAAAAGGTGTATACACAATCTCAATAGGAAATTCAATTGAGGAATTTCACTCCGAACATTTGCTCATTAACAAACATGCTCAATATTTCTCAGAAACTCATAACCCTCGAATGAGTTCGCATTAGGCATGATGGAATCTCTTAGTTCCAAGTTTCTGTAGAATTTCATCATGGTCTCGATAAATCCGGTTCACTTCTTGGATCAACCAAACAGCTTTGATTCAATCGCAGCACCAATCAGGATATGCTGCCACGGTGTACCGTTTCCCACTTGAATTTTCCCCGGATGCGAAACTCATATATGACTCGGCAGTTTCCGAAGTTGCTGAAGTTTCGGTGCCGAAGTTTCTGTTCCTGGTACATGCGAGATCTTGCGAGGCATAGACGTGCAATTACCCGAACGCTTGTTTCGACTCCATGAAGAACAACAAGGATATTCCGAATGGCGTGCGGCTTATGAAATCGTTGTTGATATTCCATTACTGAATTCTCGACGAGTCATCGGTTGATATGGAGGGATACAAGAGTGCTATAAGGATGATATTGTTCTGATGTTTCATTGTCTTCGAAACCTGATTTTCCTCAGCGGTCTAGATGGCGATTCGTGGATATGTTGACAACTCGATGTGTCACATTCGGAATCCACACAGGATGTAATGAATTCGCTCTCAATCATTCAGCATCTCCTATGACTGAGTTTTTCGTGAGTAAATAAACTATTGCAAAATTCAGTTAATCCAGAATCTTTCTCAATACAATTTTTCCACCGGTTCATGTCGCATCATCTACAATTCTGGCAGAATTTCACATAACGTGAGCGAATTTCAAGTCGATGGAGTAGGCGAAAGCGAGGCCTGCTAAAAGTCCTGCCAAGATTGTTTCCAGATGTTCTACCTACAAGGATTTTCAGACAACGCTATATATATTTCGCGGTTATATGGAAGAGCAACTTTGTTGAATACCGCCTCCCTTATGAAATTCTTCCATTCATTATATTGAACTGAATATTATATGAAAATAAAGACACATCATCATTATTATCATTATTTTTCTTTGAATCATAATAATAATTATTATTATTATTACTATTATTATTATCATCATCATTATTATTACTATTATGATTATTATTATAATTATTATTATTATTTCATTCAAGAAGCTCACCCAAGCGGAAACGAGTTTCATGTCCTATAAAGATTAACGTTCCATTCCCAAAATAGGCTGGAGAATAGATTTCGAAATCCGAACGCTTGGAAACAATCATCATTAAAAATAGGAAACTATATGTTATATTTTTTGTGTGGAGATCTCGGATATACAGACTGGTCTCGGAGGTGATAAGAGCTATGAAACTCATGAAAATAGACAATATTAGCACAATCGAAATTCATTGATGGAATTTTGTCAACATCCAGGACAGGTCACATCGTAGATCACGACGAAATTCCGAACTGTACCCAGCTGTATGCAGGAGAAAGTTCCAATAAGAAATTCTAGTCTCTATGAAACTCAAAAAAACTATTTGATCACATCATATCTGGCAATTGGGATTGTATAAATGACCAGTTGAGAAAATCGCAGTTGAGAATAAGAGTTCAAATATCTTTCCTAACAACAGTAGGAATCTATTCCATTCACTGAATTCGTCTCAATTAACAAATTCCTACAGTGTAGGGAATATCATGTTACCTGCATCTAGGTTCCATATCCCATAATTGTAATTCCATTCAAAACAAATTCTTTTGTTATCAGAACCACATCTGTATTTGGTCCTAGTTGCGTTACCTACTTCTCTTGATCGATTCTCGATAGAGGTTTGCCATATTGTCCAGTTTCAATCCGCATAACTATTGCAATATTTCTATAAATTTTGTTTCACTTCACCAGTTGACTTTCCATTTTCTTCAACAATGCATCCGCCATTTTTGTAGTAACTTCGCCATTCTTTTGAACTCGACTTCTCCATTTAATTCAACCGACCCCGCCATTTATTATCAATAGCGACTTCGCCATTTATTTCAATTCACTGATATTCGGGGTCGTTCTACAATCATCATTATTGAATACTTACGGTTTCCTAGATGATACTACTATTGAATATCTCATCACTTCGTTCAGGAAGGGAGTTCAGAAGGTTTCATTCATTCATTAACAACAACATTAACATTAACAAGAGCTAATATAATTCGATTCTTGCGGTATCTTGAACTGCTCTTGAAACTGCTCTTGATATTCCCTGATCTACTTGCTCTTCTCCACTAACTATTCATCAGCTGAAATCTATTCATATGTGGTTGTTCACCTCGGCTTGTAGAATATTTTATCGTTTCCATCCTATTCTCAAATGATTTTTTTTTTTCATCTGAACAGTGAACTAGGTGTATTGACACCAAATTTGTGAGACACATTGGTGGAAAGGTGTAGAATCCGTTGAGATATCAGTGCGAATTCGATGAAAAATTCTCTAAGTATATTCGGCAATTCGAGAATTTCCCAACGTTCCTCCATTCTAGAATTCCTTTCTAGATTGTCTCAAAGATCACCTCACTTCTCATAATTTCCAAGATTGGCAATATCGAAGAGGCAGGGGGTGGAAAGGAACTCTCGGAATTGTTTCATTTCTCGTGATTCAATGATATTGCCTGTTTCGTACTCATTTTTTTTCTGCTTGGAACAGTGAATCTTGGATTTCCACTGATAAACTTGTCACTTTTTATTATTAGAATTGAGTGAATCTGATTTGAGGTGTTTCACTGATACCTCTCAGAATCTAGTCAACATTTCAAGAATCACCTACCGTTTCTCCATTCTCCTGTTCCAAACTCATTCACGTTTCTGGAATAGGGAATATTGATATATTTGCAAATCTACTCAGTTTCTGTCGGAAATCGAATAATAGTGACATTTGCATTCCCAAGAACAAAACTTATCTGAGGTGTTTCGCTGATATCTCTGAGAGTCTAGTCGAAGTATTCCGAAAGATTCCCAACACTTCTCTTCCCCACAATACTTTGAACATCGTTGCACTTTTCATAATTCAATATCAAATAAGTCGAAGACTAAATTTTGAATGAATAGCAAATCGTACCATTAGGAAGTTAGGTTACTCATTCTTCAAGTGTACAAGAAACCATGAAGGACATCAAGAATCCAGAGGAACATATTCAATGGATATATCTCAATAGGAATATCGAAATATTTCAATTCATCCCAATGAAATTCAACGTAGTCTATGGGATGGATTTTCCATGAGCTGAAATATTTCAATATTTTTTCCATGATGTAACTAACCATTCACTATGTTTGTCTGGATTTTTGATGTCTTCATGTTTCTTGTAAATTTGACGTGTAAGTAACCTAACTTTCCAATATTTCGATCTGCTTTTCAATCAAAATTTAGTCCACAATTCGTTAACTTACTTGCAGGTCGAAAGCGCTTTGCTATGATCATGAGATGAAAATGTATGCACGAAATATAAAATGTCTGCCAGTTCAAGAATTTCCCAACGCTCCTCCATTCGATGCACGTCGGTGTAATCACCGCTGCACCCCTCACATTCTCCAAGATTCGCAACATCCCGTATGATGACCGGCACCTGCACCCTCTACCTACTAATTAAAATACAATCCTCGAGCACCCTCGGCGCTTCGCGACATCGTCAGGAACAATGGCCTTACATGCCGGAGCATTGTACGCGGTCCAGTACCGTGAAAGGGTCTTTCTTTTTTCGAGTGCCTCTCGAGCTTCGGAGCGTGACGAGCCAGCGTTTCGTCAGCAAAAGCCCAGACTCTCGACGAGGCCGGTACTCGACTTTTGCGGCTCTGCTGGTTGCTCGCGAACATTGTGCATCCAATTATTTTTCGATAGGAACTACGCGGAACCGAACTCCGAGTATCGACATGTGCTCGCGTAAGGGTTATTGTTGCTTTGCACGTGCGAAGCTAGGAAGCGCTGTTGCCAAGGTCCTCAAGGCGTGGGATATAGGAATGAGTCTGTCTTCATCAGTGGTGGGTGGCTTCTCAGAGGAGGTGAGAGAGACTGAGACTCCTCAACAATTTTCTTCCAATGAATACTCAGATATACTCGTATACACGCACAAAGTTAGGAAATGCTGTAGCCAAAGTCCTCAAGTGCATGGGATATAGAAATGAGTCTGTCTTCATCAGTGGTGGGTGGCTTCTCAGAGGAGGTGAGAGAGACTGAGCCTCCTCAACAATTTTCTCCCAATGAATACTCAGATATACTCGTATACACGCACGAAGTTAGGAAATGCTGATGCCAAGGTCCTCAAGTGCATGAGATATAGAAATGAGTCTGTCTTCATCAGTGGTGGGTGGCTTCTCAGAGGAGGTGAGAGAGACTGAGCCTCCTCAACAATTTTCTCCCAATGAATACTCAGATATACTCGTATACACGCACGAAGTTAGGAAATGCTGTTGCCAAGGTCCTCAAGTGCGTGGGATATAGGAATGAGTCTGTCTTCATCAGTGGTGGATGGCTTCTCAGAGGAGGTGAGGGAGACTGAGCCTCCTCGACAATTTTCTCCCAATGAATACTCAGATATACTCGTATACACACACGAAGTTAGGAAATGCTGATGTCAAGGTCCTCAAGTGCGTGAGATATAGGAATGAGTCTGTCTTCATCAGTGATGGGTGGCTTCTCAGAGGAGGTGAGACAGACTGAGCCTCCTCAAAAATTTTCTCCCAATGAATACTCAGATATACTCGTATACACGCACGAAGTTAGGAAATGCTGTTGCCAAGGTCCTCAAGTGCGTGAGATATAGAAATGAGTCTGTCTTCATCAGTGGTGGGTGGCTTCTCAGAGGAGGTGAGAGAGACTGAGCCTCCTCAACAATTTTCTCCCAATGAATACTAAGATATACTCGTATACACACACGAAGTTAGGAAATGCTGATGCCAAGGTCCTCAAGTGCGAGAGATATAGAAATGAGTCTGTCTTCATCAGTGATGGGTGGCTTCTCAGAGGAGGTTAGAGAGACTGAGCCTCCTCAACAATGTTCTTCCAATAAACAGTTAGATATACCTGTATACACACACGTGCAAAATCAGGAAATGCTGTCCAAGTTCCTCAAGCGCGTGAGATGAAGAAATGAGTTTGTTTTCATCAGTGGCGGGTGGCTCCTCAGAGGAGGTGAGGTAGACTGAGCGTCCTCAAGAATTCTCTTCCAATAAATAGACAGATATGCTCGTATACACGGTAATGAATCTATCAGTAGAGCCATAGGCTGAACAGAACAACACAATTACGAATAAAGTTTTGAAATCTTTCCTTGACTCGATGTGCCGAACCGGCTGAACAAACTAGGATTATTCACCAATTTTCAATATTCAAAAAATAAGTAAATCTGTCTGTCTTAGTTGTGACATACGTTGAACAATCGATTCGATCGAATAATCCTACACTTATAACTCGATTCTTATGAAAATATATGAAGATGTTGTATTTCTCGATACAATGGCATGGAACATAAAAATGTTTTGCTGACTTTTGATCGCCGCGTCTATTTCTCATGGTCGCTTCAATTCCTCTCTCTGTAAGCTCGATCAAGTAGAGAATATCATATCTTTGCTCGAACCATATGATCCTAACCTCGCGCACGTGATATGTCATGGATGGAATCGTTCTTTCATTCGAGATTTGAAGTTCCTCGTAATACACTAGAACGGATCAAACTATAAATGTTGCCAGAAAAGATAAAATATCAATTAACGTCGGATGGTAAAGTCGTTCGGTTCTAGTGAAAATTTATCTATCGGCAGCCTTCTGGCCGACAATCTACATTGTTATAAGTAAATTAAGAAGGACCGAGGCATAAATAAGGGTTCTTGCGGCTTCCCTGCCGATATTAATGGACCGAAATCGCGTCTGGCGTTCGACGATACCGACCTCACTTAATTGTGCCTCCGAATGAAATAAGAGCTCCGATAAAAACGAACGGAACGGCAATGTGCATTTCGTGGAGGTGGAATACAGACACGTGTGGAGTATATCTAATCTAGGATGGGACCCTAAAAACTCCATGGCTGCTACAAACGAATACTGAACAGGCCGCATAATTTTGTTTCAACCATGTTTCGTACGGATATAAGAAGATGTAATAATAATTATTCTCGTGGGATCTGAACGAAATACAGTATGATCTGTACCGGGTGTTCAATTGGGAAAGCACGGGGTTGGACGTACAGGTTGGGAATAAATATGAAAGTGGCAGAAGGAAGCGATAGAAAATAACTTCGAGTTCCTAGAACGACCGTTAGATAATTCAAAATTGAAAAATTGTACTTCACCAGCAATTTCAAGAACGAAAAGTTATGAAACTCTCATTTCCGTGAAGAAATAATCTCAATCCTGATTATCTTGCATGAAAAATATGAAACAACTGAAATAACGACGTACTACGGTTCCAAAGAAACAGCAGGCGTCTTTTCTCAATTGTACACCTGGTAGAGGGTGACAAGTATTATCAAGAAAATAAAACCATAATTGAAATCTTGATTTTTTGGAAACTGAATTGGTCATCCTCGTATATGAACTACGCTACATCACAGTGGCTGCATACAACAAAGTGGCGATGATAAGCTCATTTTTTGCCTTTTCATGGCGGATGGGTGGAGCTTATGAGTGCGCCAAAATTGAAATCGTATCATCAGAAACCCTTATTTGACTGAGTTGAAACAGTGTACAGCCGCACAACCAGGCATTTCATGTATCAAGATTACGAGAGGAATACTATATAAGATATATAGTAATATGCACACATAATTACAACAGAAAGATCTGGACACATACCACTTGATTTCTACAAGGAAGCAACTCTAGTAGATATAAAATTATTCATTTGATGAATGAAGTTCGAGAATTGAGAAATAACACGATATACTTGTATGAATAATCATGGATGTTAACGCAATGTGAGCTCACGGAAAATTTGCCTCCTGATGGAATCCGGCATGACGTGTCAGCCACGTCCATCAAAACGCTGACTGTGAGCTACATAACCTCGTTTTTCAAGATTTTTGTATCATCTTGTGGATGGAGAAATATATGCAGGCAAATGGATTTCAACAGTTTGAGGCTACCTATACCTACCAAAAATTGGCGAATATTCGAATTGTACAGGTCATTCAGAGTGACATTTTCAAAATATTGTAAAAACCTATCAGGTATCATGAAACTGTTCCTCTTCTGTCTAGTAATGGATCAGTATTAATACTGCGAGGTTCATAAACGATAGATTACGGAATATTACATCAATATGCCATCATTCTCGTTCTCATTATAATTCTCAATATGATCCATGCTCAGTTTCTCTCGAATAATTAATTTTTCATGCTCATTGTGTTTATGTAATGATATATATCGTTATTTCTCGTTATTATTTTTCTTCATTATATATATATTTATAAACAAGTACATATCATTTATTCATCGTACTTTGGGGCGTACTGGTTTTGTGAGGGATTTTTAAAGAGTTACCATTTGAAATTCTTCACCGGTTAGGTGGTAGAGCAGGTTTTTCCCTAGGGGGAGTACCTGAACCTCGCCTGGGACAGTACAATTATTTATTATAAAAATTGTTATCTTTCATATCTTGTTGTCCAATAAAGACATTATTATTATTATTATTATTATTATTATTATTATTATTATTATTATTATTATTATTATTATTATTATTATTATTATTATTATTATTATTATAACAACTTGGCAAAAATTGGAAAAACAAGCATATACGTCTAATTGTTGCCTATCCAGATAAATTAACCATCAGAATCACAGAGGTATCGAGAGTTAGATTCCATCCTATGAACTATGGACAGAATGTAGTAGAGTTGGTTGTTTCATCTTCAGCGTTATTTAAAAATTTCTTGAAAATACTCATCATATATTTTTTCTTCTGACATCAAGTAATGGATTATAAATAATTGTAGATACACAGATGTGTGCTTCTATGAACGAAAAGTAGATATTCGTGTACAAGTTCTGTTGTAGTGTTCCACGAAGATCTAGGAATACGCAATCATAACTCGTACACAAAAAATAAAATGGCACGCATATACGTCTGGTTCTTTTTTCCTCGAGTATCCTAGTTATATGCACAATTCAGCCGAATTCGCGCTTTAGAGTTATTCAAATTGGGCGCCCTAATAAAAACCGCCGGCCGATAAATCAGCGACTCTCGGGAGCGTGTTCCGAAATCGCCGCGCGTCACGCACATCGCGGGTTGCTAGCTGATGGCCGATACGTCGGAGGGCGCCAAGTACTAAGTAGCACAAGCTCACAAACAAACCATAACTCACTACGCTAATGATGGCGCTGCCTCGGCCATCCGTTCCTGCAAGAGACGTGTGCGAACGGAGCGGCAGGCGGATAGCGGCAGTGGCAGGAACAAATGACACTGTCACGACGGGATTTTTTGACGGCTGCGTTGCCGTGTCTCGAAAATGATCCGGTGAAGTCGGATTCGGAATTCGATAAGAATATTTCAAGGACGTATTGTTGGCATCAAAGTAAGACTGTTTTAGAATTTGACATCAAATTAACATTCAAACTGCACATTGAAAAAACTATAACCAATGCCAATAGAGCTTTGAGATTTCTTATACGCAATTGTAAAGAGTTCAGAAATATCAAAGCAATCCAATCTGTTTATTACTGTACAGTACGTAGCAAGTTGGAATACTGCAGTACAGTTTGGAACCCAAGTCAACTCAATCATGTCTCAGATCAAGAAACCATTCAAAGAAAATTCCTCAAATTTCTGTTTTTCAAGAAACATCTAAGAAATATATATCCTGAACGGCACTTTGATCACGATTCACTACTAGGAGAGTTCGCATTTGTCAGCTTGAGAAAACGAAGAGAAATTGCAGACATGATATTTGCACATAAACTGATCAATAACTGCATAGATTCAGCGTTCCTTCTATCTGTACTAAATTCCAATGTACCTCGTATCTTGTCAAGGTCTAACCTGATCTTTCGAATCGATGTGCCGAACTCACAACATCACTTCAATAGTCCTTTATCATCCATGTGTAGAAGCCTTAATAATGTTCCGTCAGTGGATGTATATTTTTTCAAATTTAAAACAATTCAAAAACAACTTTACACACTCATACCAAATTAGCCTTGAGAATTTTCATTTTTTTTTTATTTTTATTCACTCATTTCCAATTTCGTCTATTCGTACTGTTTAGATGACTCCCACCTACTACTCAAATTGTTAGTATTATATACTCCTGTAATTGGGCTCCGGCCTGTTGGATGTATTATGTCTAAATAAAATAAAAAATAAATAAAATAAAGACTTTTCCTACGGATGAACATGTGTCCTAACATGCATCTACTCTGAGCTACAGCCAGTCAGGTTCCATCAACGCAGCATTTATACATGAGAATCACTGGGATTAAAAGTGTTCAAAGTTCTATGCGAAAAAGAATGGAAGGTTGTATTGCAGCAAGGGAAGGACATTCCCAACATTCGTAATGTGATTGTTAATTGTTCAATTTATAACTGTTCTGTCAGTTTGATATTGCTAAAATACCTCATTTCGTTGATTATGATTTCCTGACAAACAGATAGTTATATGGAAAAATGCAAGAGGTTTCTGAGGTTTCTTCGTGGCCCAGAATACTATGCTATTCGAATTCAGAGTTTCTCTTTTTGAACATATAATTTGGGCGAATAAGGATGTGGACCCCCCTCTAACTGTCCCGATTCGTATTTCCTGTTTTGAGAAACTTCTCATGAATACAATAACTATTCAATTCGGTCTCCATGATGAGTGCAAATAATAAAAATTGATAAAAGGCAGTGTGAATGTGCGATTCATTTTGAGATTCTTTGTAGAATGTAAAAAAAAAATTAACAAATTTCCAAGATTTTGGCTCCTTCGCAGATCTCTGGCTTCGAAATAGTTAGAATAAAATTTGGAACACCCATTAGTATACTGGATTATAAAGGAATTTGTAACGTTACGTTATTCATAACGTTACGTCATCATAGAAGAAATCAATTCGAACTTTGGATGATATTTCTGTTATGTTTGGGAAGAATGTGTGATCGAAAAAGAATTGGGGTGTCCCTTGTATGTGTGTCACTCGTATGAGTGACAAGATTTTGATGGATTACTCCTTGTCTATATGCATTTCGCTGTTCATGAATGATTCATGGATCGGAAGACTGTAATGATATGTGTCATTATCGAAACAAAAACTGTAGAACAATAAGAAAATAATGTTGATGTGAATTAGAATTGAAAGCATTGAATGAGTTGATGAGAACATTTGGTTCATTCACTCATAATATACTATCCATGTAATTTGTGCGAACTTGTGAGAAGTTGATTGATAGGTTTCAATCACTAGATACTTTTTGAATAAAGCATCTATCCCGAGCCTGTCAATGAAATCTGTGGTCACAAGAAAATCGAACTGATTTCTAAGAAATGGAAAATCAGAAATTGAAAGTGGCATGAAGAGAAAATACGTATTTGAGAAATAAATATTCCATGATCAATCAAGAATGGAGTTCCATCAGGTGACAACTTGTAAATACTTCTTACTCCTTCTTTTTCAATTCATAAAGGTTATGAAGAATCTATGAGAGGACTTTTCTCTGTTCCGCTGATAAAATAACTTTCCATCACTTTTTCTTGGAACTTCTCAATTGTTGCATAATCTGAAGGGAAATCGTATGGAAGCTATTTGCATTGCATATTTCATTGCTCTCAATATATTTCTAAAGGAGTCATCTCTGCAGGAAATGTAGGCAAAAGATTCAATAAGCCTTCAATTTCATTCATGGACTAATGAAATTTCAGACAGAGAAATCTCTAAGCTCTCGGATTTCTTTTGAAGCTATCCCAACAGCTCAATGCGTCTTACACTGAAGCACTGAAGCTCCTTGAATTATGGCTTGATCACGTGGGTACCCATTCCAGGAACAATTAAATGAAACGAATAAAAATGATGAAAATAAAAATCATTGCTTCTTACGAGCTGTCCAGAAGATGCAAGAGAAAATTCACTCGAAAGTTGTGGGTGGAGATACAATATTGAAAATATGAAAACTATATGTACTGAGAAAGGAAAATGTTGATTTGCATGGGAGACATCTTAAGGACATCTTATGAACGTATGATCGATGGTAGTGAATGAAATTCGGTACGATTACACAACTCTCAATGCTCTATGAAATGACATCGATGATATTTGGAAAAAAAATTTAATGGGTGGATGGAACAAAGGTCCCATTTTGATGAATGTGGAATTATTCCGCATATCTTTCATTGCCATTCAGAATGAGGTTCACTCACTTGTGTGAATGATGAAGAAATGGGAGCATTTCTCAACGTTTTCATGGAAACGTGTGTAATTCTTTGTAATTCCTGTCTTCCGTGGTACCTACCCCAGAAGTTATCATAGTAGATATTTTCACATCAAAAGTGACAGCTGGGCATATAGAAGGAGAACATTCAATATTTTCTAGTGATTTCGAATCGACCACAGTAGATTCAAACTAATTCAAATTATGATAAATCCACCAATACCATATTGATGTAACTGAAATCAAAAAATGTGGAATAATATAACACTAACATTGCATCAACACATGATTGTCTTGGAATGACGAGTATGAAGTCAGAGAGGATATAGGTGCTATAGGTCAATCAATTTTGTCTAGTAATTTCCTCACCGAATACCACTAGAAATCGAATTATATCTGATTTTTTTTCTCACCGACAAATTTCGAGAAATTCATCCCTTGTCTGATGAATCGGGTCAATTTTCGAAATATTCGTGAGCTCTAAAATATTTACAGATGAAACATGACATCTTGTGGTATCACAAGCGGAAATTACTCACTGAAGGATGTTGACAATGAATGATTTCTTTCGATGAGCCCAAGAATATTTCAATTTTCAATATTAAAAGTGACAAAGAGAAGAACAGATAGTCAACCCGTTGATAGATATCTTGACGAAAAATTATAGTAGAATAAATAAACGCAATATCATGCTACCATGATATTGCGTTCGAAATTGTCTTATGTATTTTACTGCTGGCTTATTGCTAACGTTGATAGGTATTCACTTTCCATCCTTCAACTTACGTGCACAGCACATAATTTTCTGGATTTTCTACCGATTATTAATGTTTGCCTGGAAGCCGGTTCATTTCGAGAGACGGTCTCTGTTGATTAATTTTTAATGAAGTCTGAATAATTATCGCCTTACATTGACTCTGGGATTACACGCTACAACTCAAGAGTCAGTTTTTCTTTTCCCTCTCCTTTTCACCTTCCGGACTCATACACGCGAGCAGATTACATTCAATCACGTTGATTACTCACCGGTCCGAATTGTTCGAAGTAACTTTTTACGTCTTCTAATGTTGTGGGTGCTGATAGACCGCCTACGAATATCTTTTTCGTCCTGGTTACCATCTGAAACAAAACAAACATTAGATAATTGATGATTTTTTTTATCTACAACCATACTGAGATGTTTGAAATAATTGGCGACCATTAGATGACTTTGCATCATTCGGAAATTCGAGCACATAAAACTCTAGCCACTTCCAATTGATGCTCGAGCTTGAAAACAAACAGAATTGTCTGTCATGGCAGACATAAATGTACATTTTCTATCGGAACCAAACAATAAATACCAGATAGTTATATTTCACGATATTTACAAGACAAAAGCGCCGAAACGAATCAAACTATTTCGCCAAGATGACTCTCTTGAGACGCACTCATCTGTATCAAATCCATTTCCCTTCATCACCTTAAGGATTCATCACGATGATTCGATCTCTATTTTTTGCTATCAGAAATAATTTCTTGATGAGCTGCAGTGATTGTTTTCATTATTCAAGATTGTATTCTCAACATTTTCACTCCGACACACAAATCAGGAAGTGACCTCATATTAAACATGAGATCACTTTGTGAAAACTGATAAGCAGTCACCTATATACTCAATCCAATCATCCTGAATTTTTCTTGTTATTTTTGACAACATATTGGAGTTGATACATCATTCTTCACTTGGCTTCGCTAGAATGAAATGAAACCTGCGTTCCTTCCAAACTAATACACAAGAGATCTTTTTGTCGTAGCCGCTGGGGACAATATACTAGGATTGTCATCACATATCTAAGTTTTTTCGCACATGGACCTCATAGTTTGAAGTCTCTCTCATACTCGATTGATTACCAGATACCCATTTCATGATTCTCTGGCCTCATTGGATGATAGAGGGACTGTAGAGGAGAAAGCAGTATTGAATGTACTATCGTCCGGGAAGCTATGAGACTGTAAAGCAAAAACTAAGTTGGTAAAAAGACATATCTTTGAGAAACACCAGCATTGATAGTCATTATGTCAGATGCAATCCATCTACAACCACATGAAATGATCTATTCGAGGAGGAGACTCTATAGTAAACCACATAGTTGATGCGGCAAAGCATATGACGAAAGTTTTAATAGAACTCGGTCAAATGCTTCAATCGATGGCAGTTTGATTATATCGATGTTCAGAAAATTGGAAAACCATCTGAAATCATGCACTTTGAGAGAAAAATATTTCTCTAATGAAAATCTCAAAACCAGAATGCAATCCGACCTAGAAGGAGCGTTCGAAAACGTATCAGATTCTCCGGTGAATCTGAAATCATGCACTTTGAGAGAAAAATATTTCTATAATGAAAATCTCAAAACCACATTGCATTCCGACCTAGAACGATCGTTTGTAAACGTATCAGATTCTCCGGTGAATCTAAAATCATGCACTTTGAGATGAAAATATTTCTCTTGTTATGAAAATCCCAAAACCAGAATGCAATCCGACATAGAAGGATCGTTCGAAAACGTATCAGATTCTTCGGTGAATCTGAAATCATGCACTTTGAGATGAAAATATTTCTCTTGTTATGAAAATCTCAAAACCAGAATGCATTCCGACCTAGAAGGATCGTTCGAAAACGTATTAGATCCTCCAGTAAATCTGAAATCATGCACTTTGAGAGAAAAATATTTCTCTAATGAAAATCTCAAAACCACATTGCATTCCGACCTAGAACGATCGTTTGAAAACGTATCAGATTCTCCGGTGAATCTAAAATCATGCTCTTTTAGAGGAAAATATTTCTCTTGTTATGAAAATGTCAAAACCAGAATGCAATCCGACATAGAAGGATCGTTCGAAAACGTATCAGATTCTCCGGTGAATCTGAAATCATGCACTTTGAGAAAAAAATATTTCTCTAATGGAAATCTCAAAACCAGAATGCAATCCGACCTAGAAGGAGCGTTCGAAAACGTATCAGATTCTCCGGTGAATCTGAAATCATGCACTTTGAGATAAAAATATTCCTCTAGTTATGAAAATCTCAAAACCAGAATGCTATCCGACCTAGAAGGATTGTTCGAATGTATCAGATTCTCCGTTGAATCATGTCATCAACAACAATACTCTTCCACATCATATTACGCTCATCTGTCGACTCTTCCATGCATAATTTCCTTCGAATATCCGTAACGAGTATTTCCCGAACGAACGGATTCGTGCTTATTATCATCTCCACATCCCGATGAACCTGCTTCTGGGCCGAATAATGCGGTGGACTTATCTCGGCGAACTCGCAACAATAACTTGATGATTTTAGTCATTCAATTACATGTCTCTAGACGTGTTTATCAGCTTGTTCATGTGCAATATCTGCGTCAACGCTGTCATCTTCTTGCCTCTTGCACCAAGACGCCGAAATTCTCGAGAGCGCAAACAACCAAATAAACAAGTCGTTGAGGCATTCGCTATTGGATGAATATTCAGCAACTTGACAAGTGATGGCGAGCATTATAGTTAGGAAATTATCGTATCGTAGCATATTCATGTGTTGATAATCCACAATAATGAATAACAAAGCTGAAAAGGGAATGACGTTGATTTCTAGCTGGCTCAGTAATAGTTGACTGAGTCTCAATACCGAAAAAAAAACAAATTCATTACATTCTCTTCGACATCCAAAGATCAACCCAGTCTTCAGACCCTTCATATCCATGATGTCAACTGTGATGCATCCGGTAATTGTCATTTCCCTTCCTCCCCCCCCCCCTCCCGTAAAAAAACACAATCGATTAAATACCTGGGTGTTATGGTAGACCAATTGTTGCGCTGGAACGAGCATATCACATACACTACAAGGAGACTTCGTTAAATGATTCACAAATTTCACCACCTGGAATATTATGAATAAAAAAAACTCTCATGATGATTTATAGCGCACTATCAGAATCCATTATTCGTTACTGTATCATTGCTTTGGGTACATTCAAAACTACATTGTGGAACTTGGAGACAGTCCAAAATACCTCACTAAGAATTTCATTGAAGAAAAATAAAAGATCCTCCACCACGAAATTGTAAGAAGAAGCAGATGTCTGCAATGTGAAGAAACTTTATATTTATCATTGTCTCCTGTGAATTATGAACACACTCTCGAATTTCAAAACACACCCGCATAACATCCGCCTCAACACGAACCAGAATATTGATGTTCCCTTCGCTTGACTTCGTCATAATCAGGGATTTGTAACATATATTGGACCCAAACTTTATAATCAATTACCCGGTAAATTGAAAAATATTACCAGCATCAAAAGAATTGAACCAAAATTGAAATTATTCATGAAGAATAGTTTCGATTGCTCAGATGCTATAATGGAAAACATTTATTGGCCATACATGTTTGCTCTCGATGAACTAGACTACATTTTACCTCCAATGAATTGTAGCCAAATAATGAGAACATTGATGCCACAGCACAAGCTTGCTTAGGTCATCTCCTTCTCTATGAATTTGTATCCTCAGCTACTATAATATTAGGTTTGTAACTGATATTACGTTAATGCTATATGCTATATATATCATTCTATCATCTGTCATATTACCTGAATAAGATTACTTACTTACTAAATTACTTACTTACTAAATTACTTACTTACTTACAATATTCATCTATTTTTGATGAAGAAATTTCGATATTCGATCGTTAAACTACTCTATTGGCATTTAACTTTCTATCTTTCTGGTCTAGAGGGTGCTGATCTGATCCTCTTCTTTCAGGTTATTGAATGTCCTTTATCTCTCTACTCCATTCATACAGGTCGGCATGACAAATAATAGACGTCAAGTTCTACGTCTCGAAGATTTTTCTAATACACGACGACTTCTCGTCATGGACGATTTCATTACAATATTTCAAGTGAGTGAGTTAGTAATTTCATTCAGTTGATGATGCAATAACACGACACTAGAGAAAATCTGAGGTTGGAACATAATGAGCTATGAAAATACTATTAGTCATGAAGATAATTTGGTAAATAGCCGAAGGAAATAATTATTCCAATAATTTGAAGAATAAATTAATGTTTTCATCATCATTAGAGAACAGTAAAATATGAAATATGAAGGAAATGCAGACGACTCGTACTGTAGAGTGAGAATATGTGTGTTAAATGTTTCCCAGTTGAGCTTTTAGGCATTCAAACTTGCTCTTCCCAGAGTTTTCCAGTCTTTTATTCAATAACAGTGATAACTTACGAATCAGAAGGTAATTGACATTTTTTTACATCTTGGTCTAACATGGCCGCGGAGTAGGGGGGTGAAGCGAAAGGCGGTCGGCAGAGCAGCCTGAGCCAGTGGCTTGCATGAGCTAACCGTGTAGCATTCATATTCTCACTCATTCGTGCAAGTGTCCCGCGGTATTTATACAATTATATACAATTAAGAAATATTATGTATTCCGTACTCGAATAAGCAGATTGGAACTAAAAATTATAGTTCGATATCTCATCCTCTATTAATTTCACATCACACATTTTCCATCTTCCAAATATTGAGTTGAGATTAAAAAGGGGATTCTGATAACCTGAATTCCCAGTTAAATGCCTATGATCGGAAAAAAATTCCACTCGCATCGTGGTTTCAAAACACCACAAAATGTATTTTTTCTCAAAATTGACATCGAGAAGGGACCGCTACTTTTATTGCGTTCTAGAGAATCCTAATTTCCATCGAACTCCTTTGGCAAGCAAAGCTCATAACCTCCAAATTTTCAAGAAAATTCAACAAAATTCCACCGCATTATAGGTTTCCCTTCCGTGTTGTCCACAGATGAAAAAAAAATCCAATAGTGATCAAGAAAAATATCCGAGGACAACAAGCGAAACGATAGCCGCGACAAGAACAGCAACAACCTAGGCAGCCCGATCGAGATTACAGATCCGGTCTGATCGACAGCCAAAACGGATTAGGGGCCCGTACCTGCACCGGATTCGGTTGATAACGGACCCGGGCTCTTATCACTTTCGCAGTTCATTAGCGCTCTGGAGGGTATTACTAACGAACATATGCGTTATCAGGGCTATTCCTCAGCGAAACGGAAGGGCAGAACAACGAATAACATATCGGGTCGGAGTTAACCAGGATAGGAGGACCAAGAGAGGAAAGGAATGGAAACGGTGTAGAGATCGATATAGCGACCTCGTTTTTTACAAAACCGTCTCATGGTTCAGTTCAAACGATGAATACGGCAGCTGTTGATGGGATAATGGGATTTTGTACCCTTCAGTTGCGTTGGTACCTTATTATTCGTATTGACTGGCCGAACTGGAGGTGGAAATGATATGGAATGTAAACCGTAATCTTGAGAGATAGAAGAAAGAACACATAGTATGTGAACGAATATTGCAGCCATTCAGTTCTCATACTCCTATAATTCTTGCACTAGAATGCCAATTTGGAATATTATGCAATGTTTGTGGATGTTCAGCAATATCTGACTATATTTTTTTCACCTTTCGACTACATGAAAGAGAAACCTGAAATGTTCGTGAAACATCGTGTCAGCCAGCGAAGGGCATGGCAATTCACCTATTTTAGTTCGAGCTAGGATCCACTGAAAAGCTTATTGAAAACTAGTTTCGAGTGAAACATGTTCAATCACAGCTACAATATCTGATCTTATCAGTTGAAGAGAAAGCTCAAGCTTTCCTAAGGATTTTCCTTTTTCTTTTTTTTTTCAGCGTCAGCATAATGATTTGTCAATGATTTGGGAACGCACTGATACGGATATAAAAAAAATGTCTTCAGTAGTAGCTCCTCAAGAATAGTGACAATAGCGGAACACTTTGATTACTATCAGAAAGCACGATGCTTGTAACATCCTGAAGTCGTAAAGCGCAGGGATATGTGACCTAATGAAACGTGCTCGAGGAAACTAATAGAATTAATAGTATTTAGAAACAGTCGAATGTTTTAATTTTTGCAGCGTATCAGGTCAGGGTTAACTATATGATCAGTTGTTTCGCCTTGTTCTTTGATCATGGAATGAATACAATCAAAGAATTACGAGAATAGGAAGGAATTCAATGGAATTGAGAAATCTGCAAATTCTGATTTTTTGAGTTTATTCGCTTAGTATAAGTCCTTCCACCTGCCGTGGTATCTCATGAGTATTATCAAATATTGATTGTATTGATTCATGGTGAAACATGAACAGATGTGCTTGTAATATATCTTGGTGATATTATATCATATAATTATTATCCACAAAACAGGGAATCCATTAGTCAAACTGCGGTAAATCATCCCAACAAAACAATGTTAGAATGGAGTGATGCTAAAATGGAAAATCTACAACTTCTCGAAAACTCAGAGAATATATATTTCGATTCAGAGGCATTCTAGCTCAATTGAATGTCATAATTTCCGAGATAAGTTGGTTGGTATATAATTTATATGAAATTCATACCCCAATCCACTCTGAAGCTCACGATTTCCAAGCAGATGGAAAATAATGCTATCAGCGAATCGAGGAATTATCATATTTTGGTGCGTCTTTGGTATAGATAATGGTGAAAAAACAATTTTAAAAACTGTCGAGATTATATATATATATATATATATATATATATATATATATATATATATATATATATATATATATATATATATATATATATATATATGCAATATGAGTATATGTGTATATATTTATGAAATATATGTATGTATATATGTTGTGATCGTTACGATTGATATTGTTGTTACCTATTTCCTCAGTTGCCGAAGTATCCCTGAGAGGTCCTACAAGGGTTTCTCAGTTGGACATTATATTTTTAGTTGCTTGATAATTTTCCATATCGTTCGATTTCTCAACAAATTTTGAGTACTGATTCCTCCAACAGGATCTGAGAATACAACGATGGAGGTCTTCTATTTGTTGTTCGCGAATGAATCATCATGAATCATGATGCCAATTGCAAAAAGCGCGGTTTGAAATGGATGAAAGAGATCTGTGGGTCCTGAAATCGAAAATGAACCCGAACTTGGTCTGATTTCCATAATCACAAGAATATAAAACGTGTACTTGTTGGAAGGTTGCATTCCTCCATTCAATATCCATGCTGGGTGTCACCACCAACAGTGCTCTCTCATGGGACGATCATGTGAGGTCCATTGCGAAAACTGCTTCACAAAAACTCGGTTTTCTTTTCCGTGCGAAGAGATACTTCACATCCCAGTAACTGCTTATGATCTACAAAGCACAAATTCGACCTGTCACATGTACTGTTCACATGTTTGGAGCTCAGCCCCCAAACATACGCTCAAGCTCTTAGATTCAATTCAGAAGAGAGCTATTCGCCTAGTCGATGACAAAACACTCACCAAATCATTGACCTCTCTAGATCATCGTAGAAAGGTCGGCGATCTTTGCCTTTTTTATAGGTACTTTCACGGTCGGTGCTCAACGGAAATATCATCACGCGCGATTCCTAGTAGACAAACCAGACGAGCTGAAGCTGGTCACCCCTACACTGTCAGGCTCGAGACCTGTCGAACATCGCTATACCAAGCATCATCCATCAATAGAACGGCAAAGTTGTGGAATTCTTTGCCTAGTGAAGTCTTTCCTGATGCTTACAACCTCCAAACATTCAAGAAAAATTCCAACACCTTCCTTCTTTCCCAAAATTCCACCGCTGGCTAACACGATGTTCCTCGAACATCATAGGTTTCCCTTTCGTGTTGTCCACAGATAAAAAAAAATCCAGGAACAGACAGGACATCAAGTCTGTCAGCCATATCTTATTATGTCCTGTACAATCGGATATCGACAAGACATTACCAACAAAATACACAATCCTTGGATAATAACTGCATGATTACCACAGCGCACTAATGAACCCATAGCAATGTTTGCTCGAAATAACTGAATAAACATGAGCCACAATCAATACCAATAACATCTCCAACATGTATTACGACAATGTTCCTTGTCCGTCGTGATGTAATTGAGCCGCCTTTGAACCAATAGAATATCGCTGGGTAAACATACTTCATAATTTTCTTTCACACCTATACATCAGAAACGTCAAGTCAGGTCATGTCACGTGTTGTAACGATGCAAGTGGTATTTGCCTTGCAACAGGGCTATTCAATTAAAATGTATATAGAGGTATATTTCTATACTGGGAAGGAATGTTCAAGGCTATTCCAGCTCGAAAATCATACAAAGCTATTTTCTTTGAAGCAGGCTCTGAGTTACTTGGGCATTCATATGCGACATCATTAGGTTTGTCTTCCTTACTGGAAAACAATGATGCAAGATGTGAAAAGAGGCCATTTTGTTTCACAAAAGTAATGTCTATATTAGGGTAGCCACTCAGCACACAAGAAAACCTGTCAATCCAGACCTAGCTCAGGATATCACAAATTATTTGCATGAGAATTTCGGCAACCGTTAGAGATACAACAATGTTCGAAGTGTCGACAAATGCGTAATCAGAAGCTCATAGCGAAATGCCAGCAAGAAATCCAAAGAATACTATTTCAGAATACTATTACAAAAATAATGCATGAATCTGTCATTTTGTTTTGATTTTCCACTGACTTCATTAGGAGGAAAAAAAAATGATTCAAAATTTTGACTGACACATTCTCTTACCTATCTACCTATCACACTATCAAATTGATGAACTGATTATTCAGCTTTGGGCTACCAATTGTTTTTTCTCTTTTCAAATATGGAATTAGATTCTCATTGCGTTTTCCAAAAGCTTTCAGAGAATGGAGAATATTGTATGATCCCACAAACACCGAATTCATATATCGGAATGGATAAATCATTTAAATCAAATTTATGAAAATATGCTTCCAATTCACGAAATCAAGCGATGACAATTTCGAATTTCTCATTGATATATGCATTGAGGACAGGACATTTTTTTTCAACCAGCTCACTATCATATTTGGTTTTCAACGAATATACAATTGATCTTTAAAATCCGTAATGTGAACATCCACAGTTTTGACCGAATGTGATGAAAAGGTAGACCGATTCAGATATATAAATCCGGTTCCAAAGTTCGATAGTTAATTTTATTCGTGAGGATTGAAACTTCCGAAAAATGCAATGAAAATAACAGGTTATCAATTTGATAGTATCATAGAAAGTAATGAGATGTATTGATGATGATATTGTATTTGTTTTCCTTTTTTTTTCTCAATGAACTCAGTAAAGAATTAAAACAAGATGACAGTATTTTACATTCACCTAAATATCTCCTGAAATTTGAAGTTCGTTTCAACTCTGAAAATGTTCTGAGATCCCCATGAATATAATCGAATTTGTATGATTGCCGGTATAGTAGTTCCAAATAGAAAAAAGCAATCTGAATGACATACTATGTATATAAGAGTCTTGAGGTGGATATGCTCTGAGAAACTACCGATCAAATACGTAAAACGAAACAGTAATTTTGTAATTTCCTCCCTTCGTTTAGCATGATACAAAAGCTCCACGTATCCCGTAAATAGGTCTTGACATAAATTGTCGAGTCAACGTCAGCATACGACATTTATTTTTATCAGCCATCACATCAATCAGATCCAGGTGAATGGGGTTTCTTTCATTGATATCAATGGATGAGGTCAGAAGGGAAGTGATTTATCTGGTTGACGTAGCCACCACATACTGCTGCATACAACCCGAAGCTATCCAGCGGCTTGCCTATAACATGACTACATGGCATAATATGAATTTCAGATCTCGTCGGAATATTATCAAAAAAAATATCATTCAAAGAGTAGGGTGATGGGCTATTATTCAACACTATTCGCAAATATTGCAATATTGCCTTCTATTCCAATGAAAAGTCGTTTCGCGAGATGAGTGTTACAGGTTCTTTTGTGAAAAATGTTCAACACTTTTTGCGACCGTCTACGAAAAACACCAAGCATAGGACTTGCTAGACTTCACTTCGCCTGGAGCATCGCCTTCGCTTGATATCAAAAATCGCGCTATTCATGACGAAGCTAGGATTTTTCTCACATTGAAACCAAACCGAAAGTGCAATTCGTGAGAAGAGAAAATATTCATACCAAGTGCCTCAGTGAACGAAATCCAGCACCAATCCTGGCTGACATCGTCAGTATCAAGGTAAAATTCTTCGTAACGCTATCGTGATTATTTTATTTGCTATATATCCATTGTTTAGTCCATTTCCAATATACAGTTCATTCCCAAACATGATGCATCTCTTTTTTTGAAAAAAATCTGAGTTCGGCCAACTTAGCGATGTTGTTGTCTGAAGAACAATATCTTCTTGTGATTCAATAGTCAATGCAGTGAAACTGATTTATGCTTACCCTACCCTATTTTCGAATTTCAAGATCTGAATTCCGGAATGATGACCTGTAGAAACGGAGGATCTGGATATATATTGACAGGTCTCCAGAATATGTTGAAGAACAATGAATTAATCGAGCCGATTATACCTGAAGTAGTCAATATGTTCCTCGAATCTTGTTGCTGTTTCGACCAGTTTGTCAAATATGTTTCAGTTCCACAGTTACAAAATATATTCGAGAAATTCTCGAGTCATCAACATCATCTATTTTGTCTTCAGGGAATTCTCAATGAGTTTTTCAAGAGCTGTATTGAGCCCTGGAGTTCTATGAATTCTATTCGAATTTTTCGAGATTCAGAATCTCGAATCTCTATGCAGACACATTTGAAGTTAGTCGAGGCGAATTCTACGAAAATATAGCATTAACTTTGGGACTTGAAAAAAGTGGAGAATGAAATATCACTGTGGAGAAATGTTGATGCTCATCGATGGAGGATTGAATCAATTATTCTTCGTTGAATTTTGGAATTTTGATTATCATCATTTTGAATACTTCAAATATATTCTGGAAGTTTAACATTCTGTAACTCATCGAAACCTCGCAACTGTCCTATTTGGAACAACGAAGTTCATACCCATTTCAGGTATGACCTGGAAATGTCTTCATCTTGAAATATCCAAAATTTCGTCATGTTACTCATCAAAACGAAACTGTTCATATCTGCACAAAGATCACATGATTTCATGATCATTTTCGATTAACTTATAATTTCAATTTTGATAGTGAAATAATATCCTATTTATTTAGTACTCGGATGAGAAATCATACAATTTCGTTCAACGTTCGATGTGTTTCTGTGTTTTCAATACATCTATTGCTGGAATTGTTTCATTTGGACTCGTTCATTCCCGACCACTATTTTTAATGTGTTCATATTGCGTGTGTTGTGCAAATTTCATGACAAATTGTAATCGTTCGAGCGCTGAAAAACTGTAAAAAAATAAAGGGAAACGATTCCACCGATAAAGCGAGAATGGCAGGTCATTTTAGCGATGAAGCTGGCCGTATTTATTAATTTCACTAACCAATAACTGCAGTAACCTGGTTTGGCTCAATCAAGGTATATGCGGTATTACATGGCGAATAACTTCATGTTGTTCGTCCAGATATAACAGAGTTATGTATGTCATGATGGATATGAAATTAGTAGAAACCGCTTCGTGATATAATTATTCGTGCATTTTTCATCTTACGACAATGATAATTTGGAGAGCTCATCACTCATTCGATTGACCGAGATAATTGTTTCTGATATCGACAATGGAAATGAATTCGTGAGAGTAGTATCACCGACTAGAACTCTTCTGGATAGAATAACGTCTCATGAATTCTATGGTATGATATGGTGAGTATTGATAGACTTGCAGAAAGTGCAAGATCATCTTACACATTTGTGTTCATCCAATATTGAGAACAGATACGAGTTAATTCGATGTAGCTCAGAGCACGAATGTCACTGCGCTTGAAATCTTTATATATCTAAAGGTTTTATATCAAGTGCAGTAACATTTTGGGGCAGATCAAAAAAATCTGTCCTTACTACAAATATATTGAAATAATTTTCAATACCTTCTACTTTATTTTTTTTGGAAACGATGAGAAAAAATCCTACAAAAAGCTGAAAAATGAATGTGCCACCTACTCGAGAAACTTACAGACATCATAATTCTCAAATACTGTTGGAATTAAAGAATATTCCAACAGATTTGACGAGATACTCACTGATTCCTGAGAATATCTTCAATTCGTCACGCCCAACAGAAATCCACTCACAAGATGGGAAGACTACATGTACATACAGAAATTCAATACACCCAGATGGAATACGGAGATATTAAAAAATCCTGCGGGAGACTATTTCACATTATACTAGAATAGTTGGTGCAAATTCTGAATAAAGGTGAGATTTCTTGAACATGGAAAGCTTCGAACATATTGTGTTGAATTGACTATGTGAATATGAAAACTAGGCATACTGGAACTGAATAAGGTCGTGAATATTCATATAATATCTCCTTCGATAGTCGCCGAGAAGAAAATCCAACATATTCGTAGTGAGATTTTCTTTCAGAATCGGAAGCGAATTCACACCACCAGAGTGAGAATCCTCCCTCGACTCATTCCTATTCGTATCGTTATTTGATAGAGCCCTGTGCCGTGTGATCAATATTTCATATTTCTTAGAGATAGGGAAGCTTTTCAGATTGCTCAAACAGATTAAAAACCTGATTTGCAAGAGCGACACAGCTCAGTGAATCTGCTGACAGAGTAAAAAGTCTTGAGAATTCCGCTTCGAACGAGGTTCCCGAAAATTCACTGGCTGGGTCATTCTTTTATTTTAAAACATTCGTTTTCTTTATTGGACTGAGCAATTCTTCTGGGAGCTCTGCTTTATTCATTCCGGTGCAAATTAGGTTCTAACCAAGTCAGCGAAAAAATATAGCGACGCACATTGTTTCTTTTCCGGTGGTTCGAAAAAAATTAATGACGTCGGAAACATGGAAAGGGTCGGCTTCCAGGCAGGATCGTTACACAGCAATTCCCTGCATTTTCTCGTCGTCGAATCCAGGAACAACAAAAACACATTCCACGCCTATGATCGTGTCAAACGTCCTTACCGGTCTCTCTTTCAATGAGCTGGGGACTTCCGAAGGTATTACAGGGTACATTCGAGGGAATTAAAAATTTATAGGCGCTCCGGAAGCAGAAAAGCGGCCTTTACAGACCGTCGATCAAACAAAGTTCGAGTTTACACTGACTTTGCATTTCGCGTCATTCTCTATTAGCTCACCCGTAAAATTTCTCCTTCCGGTCGATCCATACGAGGTAGTTATAGCAGTGAGTCAGCAACATTTCAGCTCTATTTTACTAAAAGGAATGATATGCTATTATCGGGTTACGTTCACGCAATATCGATTGCGATGGAATATAGGCGGATGAAGGACGGAGTTTGATGTCCGGGATATAAAAATCTTTCTGACTGAATCGAAACCGGTTGTTTACGTCTCGAATAGTATGATTCCTCAAGCCAAAAATTATTTCAGGTCGATTCAGCTCTTTTTGAATTGAGGAAAAATTGAGATACTGAATTCCAGTTCGAATTCAACGATTACGAGATCTCTTGATAGTTCTAGAAATCCAAATGGACAATTAATCAACTTGCAACTGCTACAAATTATTCAGCAATCTCGCCAGAATTATATTCCTCCTGAAGAACTGAACTCTAATATAACAGATAGAGAACACGTGGTTATGGCTTATTGTGCTATATTCCACGTTATAATGTGATGTGACATTCAACTGTGGGGTAATTCATCACATGCAAGTCAAATATCATTATTTTGCAGAACGATTCGTGCGTGTGTCACATAAAAATCAAATTATAGAGGTCCTTGCATACCCTCGTTCAAAGAGCTGAGTTTCTTGAGGTCCACGAATAAATATATTCATGAAATAAGACAAAGAAAATCAATTAGCATCAGAGAAGCGAGATACGTATGGAACAAGACACAAACTTCATGAAATTACAGCATTTAGTTTCGATAAAAATACCAAATCCTGCATATACCAATTTATAAAATGTTTGAACAGTCTGAATCTGATAAACGTTCTATTCAAGAGTCTCTGGATGTTTATGAGTACTTGAAAATGTCTCTAATGTTCAATTTGTGATCTTCATCGTTACCTATATCATATAAAAAAAACCTGACGAATGTATATGGATGATATTCCATTATGAAGAATGAACTTTATTTACTCTTGCTCATTAGAATGGAAATAGATATAGTCGATATCTGAATGACTGTTAGTTTGGGGTTCAAATCCTAACCATTTCCTAAGGTCTAGAACATCATGTAACAAAAACTCTGTTCTTTCAGAACATCGGACACTTCATAATTCATCAATTGTGGATGAATTTCCAAGCACAGACAATTTGACGTCATTCGGATTCACCATTATTTGCCCTTGATTGTGCAGTGTTTCTCTGGTATCAAGAGTATCATCTTGCTAGTATTTCAACTCGAAAAATAGATGACTGGTCTGTAAGTAGAGGTTTTATTCTTATCGAATTTATTTGTATTTCACTGACAAATAGAGAATTTCTCTTTTAGGTTTGATTCAAGCGCAGTGACATTTTCTACTTCTACTCTATGTTTCAGAAATGAGGAGAGAAAATCCCACAAAAAGCTGGAAAATGACTGTTTTGTCAAGTTTGTCTCCTTCTCAACTAGTTGCTGATTGGAAGAAAGATATACATACCAGTTTTTTTCTGATATCTACTGATATTTGAGGCTCGTCTAGGTTTCATTTTCTTGCGAAATCAAGAGAACCGAGCTTTCAATATACATATAGTATTCGCTATTGTTTTCATATATGATTAGGATTAACTTATATCGACAGACTTCATATTCGTGTAGGTGGTCTAATTCATAGTGTGCGGAATAGTATGACCAATCCAAGCCAAGCCTGTGAAGTATGAGCCTCTCTTTTGTCCTAATCCTGTGCAAGATCAACCAATATCGTTGATAAATATGAAAGATTTCATCGGTTGTATTCGAAACACTGCTTCGTGAATTGGTCGTCACACCATCTTCGTGCTTTCCAAAAAAAAACTCGTGTCTCATATCATCAATCAAATCATCCAATTTCATTTTGATATCCTATGAATGATTGTTGATACAATTCAAACATACTTTGACTTCAGTCAATACTCAAAATCGCTATGAATGAATTCACCGCCTGGAAATATAACAGCTCATCCATCTGAGGGTCCCTTAACATCTGGTGGCCTACTGACCAAGCATGTTTGTCTTGCCGAGGAGTTCTCGAACAATCCGGGATATAAGATAAACTCTAAGAGAGGTTCTCGAAACTTCGCAATTTCGACTATGAAGTGCTCTTACTGACATCTGGGGTCCAATTCTAGAGTTCGGGAGATTCCCTTCCCATGCATTCGACAAGCTTCTTTTCATGAAGATTCTCATAGAGATGATTTATATAGGATGTCCTTGAAGAGGAGGTGAATCATTTCAACTATATCTATATTCCTCAAAAAAGGTAATCCATACCTTGTCAAATCTTATGGAATATTGGGTACCAATGTAACGCTACAAAACATACTATCAACATTCAAACTCAGTGTTCCACGCTTTCAATTCGATTTGGCAGCAATGCCCGACGTTGCCATATTTGTTCAATTGTTGATTTTGCAAACAATAATCGGAATTGTATCGCGAGTATTCCGAATTATATTGCTGGAAACGCTTTCCTATTTTTGTGGAAATGCTTTCCTGAATTTTCTGCATTGAGAAGTGATAACAGTCCATAAAATATCATCGAAATTTGTACCATTGAACATTGTACCACTCATCGTACAGGAACATATGCCGACGAGATTTCATATTGTTACTGATCATAGAAATCATTTTTTCACTATATTACCTTCAGTCTACGTCTGAATTGGAAACTTCAGAAACGGGAGGTCTTTTTTTATTTCAAATAGCAAGATCAATCAGTTATGTATAACGGGCAGTAACCAATCGTTTTCTTTCAATTTCGTTATGAACAATCATCATTGAAAAAAACAATCATTGTATCCGAAAATAGAAGCATTCTTCCCGAGATTTTTCCCCAACCCACAACACTGCGTCTTTCAACGCGTTTACGTGACTCTCGACTAAGAGTGAAAGATTGGAAGTTCTCACAATGACAAGAAAATCCATTCGATCACGTACCTTGAGTACCATTCCAATTTCACCCGACTTTTTTTCCTGATTTTGTTATACCAATTGTCTGATTCTACTCAAATTTCTGTCAATGGACATGAGGAATATTACATCGATGAATACAATGAAACAGTCGATAACTCCATTGCGCAACATATTCAATTGATTCGATGGATCTCGCTATGAAACTCAACTCCCTACTTCGCTCTCTCTTCTAACAAACCATTCTTCTCTATGAACTCTGTATTATATCATGATTTTCATGCACTCGCTCAGCTCAGCGGTTTAGTGAGTATTGAATATCGAAACTAATTAATTCCTTGAGACAACCATTCGATTGAATAATATTTGGAAACCGTGAGTGGACGATAGACAGCACAAAACAAAGCAACTATTCATTCTAAATATGTAAACTTGTATTAGACTCAATATGGATAAAACTTGAAATTCGAAACATATTCTGATAGAATTCATAGTATGATTCTAATTCGATTTGAATGAGCCCTTTACTGCTTCGAGTGAACTCGTAAAATTCCATCGAAGTTGGTAAGAGAGGATGACGAAGAGCAACTAATTGTTGAACGAACTTCGAAACCCTGTGCCTTTTGGCAAGAACAACTCGAAACAAAAGTTGGTATCAACTCATAGGAACATTGACCTGACTTTTGGAAACACCCGGAATACTACGCAGTTGGAACTATTCCTAGTGTCTACAATATGGAAATCCCCTATGGGCTGATGCTTAGAAATAATTTAAAACAAATAGAAGCCTGCCTTTGTTAACACTGTTTAAATAAGACTAAGCTTGTTATTTCTTTAAGGGCGGCTAAAAAAATAATCCAGAATAAGTTCGCCGCTGGAAAGAAAGAAAGTTACTTCTGATTCTTCTGCATGAAATTTGTTCGTCAGGAATTAAATACGTCCTTCTCTGTAAAAGAAATATTCGCAGTCAATTATTCTGATTCTGAATCGTGTTATTCATTGATGGATGATATCACTGGATATACAGGCACCATCAATTCTCCTTGACTGAGACATGGAAGTTGGAAAGTTCGTGTTCATTCGTCACGCAATGTTAGTAACTGATTTTTTTGGTGATGTAATGGTATTTTGAAGTGGATAGTCGAAGCCGAATTAGATGAGAATAACGAATGCCCCGATCAAAGAAGAACTGAAATACTGACATGCACAGAGTTGGATCTCCTTCATAATTCACTATTCAGGAAATGTTTGGGTTGTACTCCCACTGAAAACAGCGAACAATAAATAATGCATTGAGTTGCTAGCACAACATCGATGAAATCATCGATTCAATTTTGGAACCTATCTATATAAATAAAAGCGTTTATTATTATTATTATTATTATTATTATTATAATGTAGGAGGATGAAAGTTCATGAAGATGGTTGGAATTGAACTGCATGAAGTTGAGCGCAAAATTGTTATCTCAGTAGAATGCAGTAGCACTTCTCTGATTCTCGTCAGGAGAGTCTGCAAACCTAGTTCATCGATGAGATGTACTCGGAGTATACAGTACCCTATTTGGAATCCTACTGAAGCCTTGCGACACTTCCTGCTGATCAATAAGTTCGATTTTCCTCGATTGATCTCTGTCAGTACGAAGTTTTCAGATCATCCTTGGAGATCCGCTACTACGCTGGATTATCAATTGGATTTGACCTCCTACCCAGTCCAAAGGAATTGGGGGATGATACAAAACTCACTCGAACTTTCTGCCTTCTCCTCTAGAGCCTATATCACCCAATGAGGCCAGAGGTTCAAGATGGAGAGAGGTCGATACTGTGAATGAATGTTTGAACAGGTGTTTCAATAATCAGTGCTCATTCGATAACACAGCAAAGTTGTGGAATTCTTTGCCTAGTGAAGTCTTTCCTGATGCTTACAACCTCCAAACTTTCAAACTCCAAATTCCACCGCTGGCTAACACGATGTTCCTCAAACATTATAGGTTTCCCTCTCGTGTTGTCCTCAGGTGAAAAAAAATAAAATAACCTACTCTTCCTAGTGACAGCAAGACAAATTGGCTCAAAAGCATTCTGCAGTGATCTCTAGGTGACACGCCTCACATATATCGGAGGGCCCCCCTTAGGAAAATGAAAACCGTCATCAACCTGGAGCTAGTGAATCCGTGGAATGCGAACCCATACCTTAACAAGTGCGAAGTATGTGATTTTTCTGAATCCAAACCTACTTTCGAAATACTACTGGAACAACAAAGCGCCCTGACGATAATTTTCCATTTAGGTATAAGATGTGGTCAATATATTTCAATTCATGATCTATATGTAGTGCGAGGTATTTACTGTATTCACTCTCTAGAACTGTTCCGTCACACGAAATTGAAATACTGAGTTCAAATATGAAGATTGAAATATTTGTTTCAGTAACAATAAAACATAGAATGTTAGCATCACACCCTTGCTTGATTCTTTATATCCGAAGAAATATCGGTTTCCAACATTTCTGATTCCTTTCTATGAAATATTGATTGATAGATCATTTATGTTCACCAAAACGCGAATCGGGCCCAAAATAGAACCTTGAGGAACATGGTTTTGAAATTTTTCACCGTTGCTTCGCACAAATTGACTTTGTCCTGACAAGTATTTCCCAAGATATGCCTCTGAAGCCATATTTGCTTAGTTTCTTCAAAAGCAGGTCATGATTCACGCAATCGAATGCTTCAGAAAAGTCGGAAGAAATTGCTGCAGTTGCCCCATTGAAATTGAGCCTCAAATAGAGCTTCGAGAACCAAACTGACATGATGAAAGAAAGAGAGACTAGAACATTCGGTAACTACTCGATGGACAAGCATATCCGTAGTGATTTTCCACCATCCACTCCGCAGAAGAATCCGCCAAAGCCGAATGAAGGCTGCCAATCTGTACGTTCGAAGCTCGTCCGATCGACTGCAACGCGACCAGGTGTCGCGGCATCAATCCATCACTCACGCGGCCCACGACCGACGCACTCACGGATTCATCGATTTTATTAACGACTCCAATTAGCTGTCGGAATTAATTGATCGCATAATTAGATGGATGGCGATATGCTGGCGCTGCACCTAGGCCGATTCGGGCGCGAGGAAGCATTAGTGGCGTCACTAACGAAGACGACGACGACGATGGCGACGCGACTGGCTAACGAGCGGAACACGGTTATCCGGCTCCATTATGACTAATGTCTCGAGCTGGGCAATCTGACCACATACAGAATCGAATCACCATCATATCGAAAGGTAGATAAGATTTTATTGGTCCTTAGTCGTCAGTGTCATATCACTCACTAGACTCCTGAATAGAATGTGAGAGCTGAAGCATGTGTTTGAGAGCTGAGCTCCACACATATGAACACTACTTCAGTACAGGTTTTTTTTTTTTTATCTGTGGACAACACGAAAGGGAAACCTATAATGTTCGAGGAACATCGTGTCAGCTAGCGGTGAAATTTTGGGAAAGAAGGAAGGTGTTGGAATTTTTCTTGAAAGTTTGGAGGTTGTAAGCATCAGGAAAGACTTCACTAGGCGAAGAATTCCACAACTTTGCAGTTCTATTGATGAATGACGATGTTCGGCAGGTCTCGAGCCTGACAGTGTAGGGGTGGCCAGCTTGAGCTCGTCTGGTTTATCTACTAGGAATCGCGCGTGGTGGCATAATACATGATATTTCCGTTGGGCACCGACCATGAAAGTATTTATAAAAAAGGCAAAGATCGCCGACCTTTCTACGATGATCTAGAGAGGTCAATGATTTGGTGAGTGTTGTGTCATCGACTAGGCGAATAGCTCTCTTCTGAATTGAATCTAAGAGCTTAAGCGTATGTTTGGGGGCTGAGCTCCAAACATGTGAACAGTACTCCAGGACAGGTCGAATTTGTGCTTTGTAGATCATAAGCAGTTGCTGGGATGTGAAGTATCTCTTCGCACGGAAAAGAAAACCGAGTTTTTGTGAAGCAGCTTTCGCAATGGACCATGATCGTCCCATGAAAGAGCACTGTTGGTGGTGATACCCAGCATGGATATTGACGACCTCATAGGAACAGTGGTACCCGACATCATCAAATTGGGTATTGTGTGATCAGCCTTCTTGGTGAACATACAAGCTTGAGTTTTAGTTGCATTGAACTGTACTTGATTCTCAGATCCCCATTTCAGAATTCTTGTCAGATCTTCATTTAAAGCATCAACCTGTCTTCGCCTTGCACCTCTGGCCTCGTTGGATGATATAGGGGCTCTAGAGGAAAAGGCGGAATGAAGTGTACTATCATCTGCAAAGCTATGAACATCATCTAGGTAGAATTTGTGCTCAGTAAAATGATGCTAATAATTATAATGTTTATTTCGGAAGAATCATAATAATAAGACAACATTATGACACCAAATGCTGCTTGTACGTGGTGGAAAAGTATGATATGAAATAATTCCGGTGTTGAACAATCACAAAAACTTAGGAGACATATAATATATAAATGAAGTAAATTACATGGGGTGTAAATAAAATCCAGAAGTTGAAACAAATGAATCACTTAGATGAAGAAACACATCTTATTGACGAACTATTATTGAAAATACCAAAATCAATAATTTTGGAATATAAATCTATAAATCACAAACTTCGGAGACGTATAATATATATATAAAATGAATCACCTGGGGTATAGATCAGTAGATCATGGAGAGGTGCTGGAGCGTAAAGTATCTCTTAGCACGGAACAAAATGTCGTTAATATCTATCGTCAATATACAGTAAATAATCAGCGTCCAAATATCAAACTACTAAAAAAAAATCTCACTATGATGGAACAGAAAACATGGGGAATGTCGATTCTGGATAGACAAGTAGATTAACCCGTTGATGGCAGATGGTGAGTATATCCAAAGTTCCAGAACATCTCTTCTCGAAGACAGTACCGAGAGTTATTCATGTTGTTGTTGATATGATTTGGATACCTACTTTTTCTCTTCTCACAATGCCTCTCCGAAGGTTTCCAAAATTGCATTTCACTATCTGTTCTCGAATTGTTTGTTCAGATTAGTTCTTGTTTCAGTACTCAGAAATTCCAACTGCCAGAAATCAAAAGTCACAATCACAATTAGTAATAAGATCAGCTGACGATGGAATAATTCCCCAAAGATCACTGTGAATTATTCATTCTCCCCGGAAGGCTCCATATGCGGATCGAATGGAATCAAATCACTTTCGAATGATATAAAAGTACTTTCGCCGATGGCTGGAACATGATTGAATCTAGTTTTATCTGGATGACCTCTTCTCTCGAGAATTGATTCGGAATATCTGTTGGAAAGTCAGTCGCAGCAGGAAACTTCAATCGATATCGGATTCATCTCGAGAACTTTCCCAAACTTCAATCCCCTATTCTGGCCGAGCACGAGTATTGTTTACCTCCGTGTTTCTCGTACGATTTCTTCCATAAATCTAACGGTTTTGCCTTATCCAAATTTTGGTCACGTGCCTGCCCGAATCTCCTCACCTCGGGGTCCTTTTTTATTCATTTTCGCAGGTCCTGGATAAACTTGAAGTGAGAACATATTGTTTTTAGTATTCCTCGAGGTGTATCTGATATGCATATCAAATGCTCCTAGATCGGAGTATATGATTCATCCAGTTCATAAGACCGAACACACAGTGTTCAAATTCACACGGAAATATCAAGAAATTTGATGGAATTTGAACATTCTCAACAAATAATGAATAACTTCTTCCACCCGAAATGAGAAATAGAATATTGAATATATCGGAAGGACTAATGTTCTCCAAATTGATATATCCAACAGTGAAATGAAGATTTCCTATCTGATATGAGGCAGCATATCGTCTATCGATTTGACGTTCATCAAGCATTTCCCCATCTGGCTTAGGAATAATTTATCAGTCTCACTATCACAGTCTAACCCTTTTTATTTCGAATTTTCTTCCGAATGGATCTGGCGATTTCGAGGAAACGAATGTAACATCAAGGTAAGTCAAAGAAACAGATCCTAGTTTGCAATCTTCGATCGATCCCGTTGATCTCGGTCTCAAACCCTTTGGAGAAATCTTGTGTATTTCTTTTTCTTCGTCCGTTCTCATCGAACTGTATAGCTCAAATTATAGCGAATATTCGAATAACACAATGATTCCGGATAATACGGAAGAAAAATAGAATCCTGGTGAGTCAAATCTTGTCTCCGAGTTAGTTGATCTATCATTATAATCGTTTCTTCGACAGTTCCTCTATATTCCATTCTTTCGTATATCGGATCCCGCAACTCTGTGCACGTCAGATTGAGGTGGAATCATTTCCAGCAGTAGATCCTATTTCTTCATTGCATTATTCAATTGTTATGTGCCTCATCTGGGAGCATGAAATATTAACGCACAATTTCAATGTCAAAGAATCTGAACGAGCGACGAGGAATTATGGTAATATCGGAAAATCGAGAAAAACCACGCGAAGCCGAGAGGAAATTGTGACATCAAGCCAACCTTATATAAAATTTATCAAAGACATCTTACTCGAATGTATTCGTTGCTTCGGGGAATTGCATGTAAACGATAACATCGAAAGGGATATGAAAAATGTATTGAACATTGGTTAGGAATGCCAACTTACTGTAGATACTTATTATTACCGAAAAATAGATGAGTAATGTGTGCAAATTTTCTGGAGATTTTTTTTCTGATGAATATATGATATTATCGGATATATGTTGTTATATATGGTCTTTCATAATGATTGCATGAAACTTCAAGATCATTGTTTTCGTGTGGAAATATAAGGAAAGTTCACATAAACGTATGCCAAATACCATTCGTTACCGAATCACGCAGTATTGAACTTTCATTCATTTCTAGAAAATGGTACGGCTCATAATCAAAAAATCTTCAAATTTTGATAACTCTGTGAGTTGTTTTTTGTACTTTCATCACAGTCAATTCAGAGTTCGTTAGCACAAAATAGCACACAGTAGATTCTTTGATAATGACATCAATGAATAATGTGGATCTTATGAAAATCAGATTGGCTCCATTTATAAGGAATTTTTCTTTAGAAATTGATGAAAAATCTATTTTTTGAAGACACCCTCATTCCCAGAGAGAAATCAATGACCTGCAGAGGATTTCAGGAGATGATCATTCCATTGATATTATCTTCATGCAATTTTCGAGAACATGAATACAATATGAAAACCAATTCGATAGTCCCGTGGGTTGAATATCCGAATTCCAAAAGACATCTACTGACGCGTGTCGTGCATCGCGATGGATTCCTTTTAATCGATATGAATTTCAATCAGAATAATCAAAATTTGGGGTTCCAATATCCATGACGAGAAGGAACGCGACCATTAATTACGCAATAATACACCTCGCAAGTCCTCTAAAGCCGTAGCTTTCTATACATCAGGGAGAAGTGGAATAACCCCATTCAGGTGCTAATTTGAATAAATCAATACCGACCGCAAACAGCCAAAACTCAAACAACTTCCGACCAGAAAACTTTGATAACCGAGAGTAATTTCAATTTAAATATTTGTGATGGTTAGTTTACCACGGAGTGTTGTGCGCTGATATCATAGTGAAGTTTTGAGGGATATTTGTTCGACGAATAATGACTTCATCCTGCCCACACAGTTGAAAGAAGAAGTTTTAGTGGCGTATTTCAACGAATCTCTATAAAAATAGATTCGCATATGGACATGGGCTAGAGACGAATTCTTTTTCATATTCTCCACTGGTATTGTAAATGATTATGACTTTGATTTCAATTCCAATAATAAGCAACACTTTCTATTGTTCTTGTTGCGATTGATTTGCAGCTAGGATCTGAGAGAATGTACAGGATGTTTCAGGTCCAACTTTAGCGAGGATCGGAATACTATGAACAAATTTCTTTCTTCTCTTCGAGGAGAATAGCTGAACTTGGTAATTATTTCTTCAACCCATCTGATATTGAACCGTCCTGAAATTTTCGTTCAGACAAGTTAAACCAGAAACACCTTGTACATCGCCAAAGAGTGGATAATGAGAACAAAATGAATAGAGCTCCACTACAAATTTGTAGCGGAATTATACCTATCAATATACATAGATTATATCGAGCATTATATATATATTGAATCACAATATTCTGAAATTACATTCCTGAATAACTTCACCAATTTGATATTCTCTCTATTGCGTTCATAGATTATCATCCTATAGATTACATTTGAATTGGTCCAGGTTTTCCTTGATGAAATACTTATATAAGAATATTCCAATGATATTCTCAATGAAACTCATTCCCATTCCTCAATGTACTGTTGAAGGCATGTTGATAGATCCCGTACTGAGTATCATCAAATGAATATTCACATTCCGTGAACGACTTCTTGAAATAATGGCAGATAATTAGCAGGAGCTTGGTGATGTGGATATTGATGAAATCATCGATGGTTGCATTGACCTTGATGCTAAAATCCACGTTGTACAAGCAGTTGTACCAAAAAATATGAATCAGATCATTAGATAATTATATGATTCATGTTCTAGAAGAATTAGTGAATGCTACCTAATTTTGCCCTATCAATAAATTCAACTGAATTCAACAATGAATTCGAGAGTCATTGTTATATTTAGGGCATCAAAAATCAATCTGAATTGGTTGAATCAGGAAGAACTTAAATATCTGGATGAATAACCGGTAAATCAACAAGAATTTTTGTGAACCTCAGACATTTCCAATACCTAGAATGAGAATAGTGTCTCAAATGATGATCATAAACACACTATTCTTCTCCTGAATTTCTAACCATCGTGCAAGCACCGTTGCAGACTGAAATATAACACAGTAGAAATCACTGGTTTTCCTCTTTCAGGCTGATCCACACACACATCTCCAATGGAAACATCGGTTTTTACGGGCATAAATGTTTCACATGGAATCTCATTCATCATTGCAAGTTCAATCGGAAACAGTTTCTGTGAATCAAAAGAATAATGTTCTGAATGATGAGAAACTCCTTGAATCCTTGACACCTTGATAGTCCTGTACACGATGTAATTTTTCCTACCTAGTCAAAATCTCTGGATATCCCAACCAATTTTTGTTCATATTGTTCAAAATTTCTATTCCATGGAATATTTTCGAATTATTTTTCTTTTCGACAATCTCATGCTAATCCTTTTTTGTTCTTCCATTCAGATGAAAGAAGTTCAAAAAATTAGTGGTTTCAGTTGGAATTTCATATTTTAAATCACAGTACACTATTTTCCTTTCGGATTTAAAACCTAAGGAAAACTGAAACAGCTCGCGGAAAAATCACCAGGCTTCCTCGTCTGCGTCGCGAACCTCGAAATCAAAATCATTGCACGTTGAATCAAACACAGGATATGTAAATAGGCTCATTCAAAGTCAGAAAAAAATAATTTTCTGGATGAGGTGAAACACCTCGATTGCGAATGGTCTTGTTACCCGATGATATCCGTTCAGCTGAAGAAACATAGTTATTTCTTCTAGCTAATCACATTACTTCATTTTCCACACCTCTGCAAATCCCAACCCAACTTGTTCATATTCTCGATAATTTTCATTAAAAAAAAATGATTCTGAATTATTTTATTTTTTGAGTTTTGATAATTTCATTCTGATGATTTTTTGTTCTCTCATTTAGAAAGGAATGACGAAGGAAGTCCAAAACAATTCGTTAAATGTCGGTTCCACTCGAAATTCCTTATTTTGATCACAACACACTATTTCCATTTCGGATTTGAAACTCCAGGAAAATCGGAATAGCTCCCGCAAAAATCCCAAGTCTCCTTGCACGCCGCGCGAAACCCCCCACGAAATCATAGCCACAAACTCACCGTGCTTTCGATGTCTACTTTCTTTCCCTACTGGATACGGCGGCACGCTTCCTGCTCGGCACACTTTACGTGAACTGCTTGTCCTGGCCCGGGTCCTGTACGAAAATCCAGAGAGCGAGTCGACTCTGTTTCGCACGCGCCGTACTCTCGGAGTTCGTCAGTTGCGCCACGTGATCGTCCTGCGTTCCGTGTCGCTTAGCGCTCGAATGGCGGGAATCGGACTGAGCGCTCGGCCGAACAGGACAAGACGGAAAGACGAGCTCGGCGCGCCGATCCTGCGGTCGCCATGGCGACGCGGCGATCGCACGGCACAGGCGATGGCGTCGGAGGTAGCGCGCGCTCGAGCGCGCGGCGTTGCCGCTCCTCATCGACCGGCCGGCGATGGGCAATGAAGTACGAAAACGGAAGATTCGAGTCGATTTCGAAAAACAGCAATCAACCTTCCTATTGCGAATGAAGAACTCGAAGACAGAAACACACAAATGTCCGAACAATGGCTCCGGAAGAATAAGGATATACTACTATATTATAGAAAAATAGTGCCGAAGACCTCCACAATCTCAACAAGTCAGAGCTGAAGACTTTTCAAGACTTCATTATGGGTCATTAGGTTATGACATACCACCACCACAGAGAAGAATCCTAGGATCCACCAGAAGTCTTCGAGTGAAATTGGTCCCTGAGAGCAGGGTACTGACTATGGATCTGTGTACGTGCAATCCAGTATTCATATTCTTCTTTTTTCTCTCTTCGGCGAATTGCCTGTCCTGGTGATCGTGCGCGTTCTGGATTGCTTCCATCATAGACTGAGTTTTGAATTGAACAGTTTTTTTTTCTTCTTACATTTCTTGTTTTCACAGCACTACAAAGTTCATCAGTGATTTGTGTGAATAAGCTAGAGTCACGAGTAGAAACAAGCGATTGTAATGTTCGTTATGCGAACTCACCTCTCATTATGGTAGTATTCTTCACGATATTCTAAAACATATCTCGTTGTCTATATCATATCCAACGATTGATGATAAGGTAAGTAACTACTTGCAATGATGACAGTTAATTCGCTTGTTGAGGTCCTCCACAAAGAATAATTGAAAGCGGTCAAGTAGAGCCTCAGAATCAGTTTTTATCATCGCGAATTACATTCATCAGTTTCACTAGCAAATATACAATTGCATGTTGACGGTTCCAATTACGAATGGTTGCACACGACTACTGTTTATACAAGTAATGACACAAAGGAAATAACACTGTATTACGTGGAACAATGAAAACATTGATCGATTGTCCACGTGTTACAATAAACGTGTTATAATAAAGATTAGGGGAAGTTACTGTAGTCACAACTGATAATGGTCATTCGTTGCCAGTTGGGTCTGTGAAAATAAAATGATTTGAGAAACTGAGAAGTGTAACTCGGATCATACAACGAACAGAAAAGCTTGGTGACATCTTCATCCATGTTCCATATTTCAATAGATATGAACTGTTAGTTTTAATTCATCTCTTATATTCCACTGTTGAGTGAAGCTTTAAAATTACTTCTTTGCAATATTAGTTCAGCAGATGATAGTCATATACAAAAAGTGATTAATTATCCAGTAGTTCTTGTACATAAATCAACAAATTACATCGATAGAATCGTATTTTAGGATTTCAAAAATGAGGAATAGATACCCATGAATGAATTGGGCCACATTATTTTTTCGGTCATACATAAAGCAATATGCTGGGGATTCGTGCAATTCTCAATATATTCATTTTTCATAACACTGGAGATATTGATGCGGAAATATCGACATCGATAAATGGAAAACCGCCTTTGAGAAAATATTTATATATATGAAATATATTTCGTTGGAGAATTCAATAGCGAGAGGAAAGTAAGATCAGGTCTTGAATTTTCAGATGTGACAGCTAACCGATCAAAATCGACCATCTCATACGTAAGGCAATGCAATGAATGTCACATTTCTATAAATCAGAGTCGATCGTTTTGCAGTCACCAAATTTCCAATTTCATTCAGACTCCTATTGTCTTACATTTCGAAATATATTCGTTGCGAAATTATCTCACCCCAAGATTGAAACTTTCTAATCAATGCTGGGTGAGAGCATTTATTCGTTCCGAAATTCATCTGAAGCATATCTCAAGATGAGAAGTTCGTTAGGGAAAAGATGGCTCGCACTGATCTGCGAAGCTTCATTCGAGAGATCATTATTTATGTTCCTTGAGTTATCGACAAACTGATTCGGTTTATCAAGGTGGTCATAATGATTATTATATCAGACTATTTCCTCTAATCTGAAACCATTGAATCCAACATGGTTCCTCAAACTCAATGGTAATGATGCGACAAGCATGATACTTCTCAATATTTTCCTAGTTCACCAATTTTTTCTGGCCAACAATGACATTGACAAACGTAATCGCGCGAACTATTTGGCACATCCCGATTTCCATGTCTATCTGATATCTATAATCGTCGATTATATTGATTGTAATCCATTCACGAATACCTGAGATATTATGTACTTTTCCTACTGTGAAAAAAGCTCGTTCAGTAACATTTTAGAATTCCACAGGAAAAAGGATAACGATAATTGTGTCGAACAACATCTTGTTAATTCCGTTACCAACTCGAACAAATTTCATCACTTCCTTCTGGAAGATTTGTTATTCGTGAATGAGGAATCTTTGAAGGTCAATAATCTCATTAGGCAGGGTTGTAAATGCCACAGCACACTTATCTCTCCCTACGGAAACAAGGGAACAAGTGAATCGTGAAATGTAGGCTGGAAGGAAATATTCTTTATGGCTTCTAGGAAAGGATCGTAAAAAGTTTTTCGAACAATATCGAATGTAATATATAGAAAGTTAGAGTTTTATGTCTGGTTCTTGTCGTAAATTGATCGGTCGGATTGATAAGAAAACGTTTTTTATTTGAAGCGTTGCCTGAGAGAGCGTATAGATATATTAATATTCACTTCTGTAGTTTCTCGTATGGTCCCATTTCATTGCTGAGATTGCCTTTCAAAAAAAAAGAAGGCGTTATTGGAGCTCGATTGATGATCATACAGTAGAATACTTCGGAAGTTTAACATTAGTATAATCATAATGTTTCTGTCAGACACCGAGGTTACGGTCTTCCTCTTCAGAACTCGCTTGAAGATATTTTCAATTCGTGAAATGAGTCCCATCAGTCGCTTTTGGTTTGTTGATCGAAGTCATCGAACACTTCGTGACTTGTTTATCGAGACCCACATGGATTCAATGGGTGGTACATGGCGGAAAGATCAGAGATCTGAGTTCGACGAATTGATCTTGAGATGAATCTATCCCACAGGTATATTTCAGTTAGGGTTATCATACCAGCATATTAATTTGGTAGTTACTCAGCAGTTCCTTTGTTACTCCTGCAGGAATAAGAGGCCGTACGTAGCGATAGATGGAGTCAAAACCTATTCAACTATTCAACCTCAACCACGAGCGATTACTGGTAGACAAACTAGACGATCTCAGGCTGGTCACCTCTACATTGTTGGGTTCCACCATTCATCATCAAATCAAGAAATACCGTTTGTATCAATATCCAGTACCCCACATGAATTTAGGAGTTTCTCGTGATGGTTTTTGATCACTCTCATTCCATATCCTCCTCTGCAATGTGACAATCAATCAATGAAACAAAGAAGTTGCATGTCATCAAAACCCCCCAACTCCTATTTCGAACACGAATTGTGAAATCCAGGTGATGATCATTAGCGAAATCACAAGTAATTATCGCGACTCTCTAGAAGACAACAGCTCAGCATATTATCTTTCCTGGTTCGTCACTTGAAAAGCAGCAGCACGAATTTTCTGAATGCGGAATCGAAAGACAATATACGCGAGTTCTTTTGTCCCGAACCATGTTTAACCCCTATACATATTCTCTGCCTGGATAATGACATACTAGACGGGGATTATACAGAATGGAAAACTTGGAATTTTGGCTCTCGCTACAGGGAGGATCATCGAATTCGAATATTCTCCACTGTTGTTAGAATATTGTTCACCAGAAACCTCTGATAATCCTGATAGTGAATGAAATCTGATACAGATGATTGTGGGAAATGGAATTCCGTTCAGATTCAGTCTATACCATTCACACCCAAACATGGCTGAGCTATTCAATGAGAACAACTTTTCATAAATATTCAAAATGGCGGCCTGATGCACACCTCGGCTTTGGTCGCCAAACTATTAGTGACCCACCTAACGTTTAGAATGAGAACGGAATCATTCCAGAGTGATTATTTGGACAGTGGCAATCACAAAATTTATTGAGAATAATCATAGTTATTCATCAATTATCATCATATGTTGCAAAGGCGTACAAGGACATTTATCTTCATCGGTTCATCGGTTTCTGAAGAACGATTGATTAGATGATCTCCTACCGTTGTCATTGTGGCCAGAGATACAGAAAATATTTGTCAGAATCTGAGTACCAAGCTTGATGTCGTGATTGTCAGAACTCGTACATCTGTTGATGGCTGATCATTACATATATATCATGTATTGTCTCTGTCAATGAGATATATTTTTCAATAATTGAGTATTGAATTCCCATGCCTCTTATGGGATTCTGAAAATGTCGTTTCAATAGAGAATGGACTAGACCGTTCTTGATGATTTCCTCAAATTGTGTTGGATCCTTCAGAACATATTGTCTCAGCAATAACCTAACATAGTATCTAGCCATAATGGCAGCTCTCTCCATACTAGTGTGAGAAGATTGATTATAACATACTTGGAACTGCTTGACCTACCACGAAATATCTTATGCCTAGTGAAGTCTTTCCTGATGCTCACAACCTCCAAACATCCAAGAAAAATTCCAACACCTTCCTTCTTTCCCAAAATTCCACCGCTGGCTTACACGATGTTCCTCGAACATCATAGGTTTCCCTTTCGTGTTGTCCACAGATAAAAAAAAAATTGGAGCCACGATGAATCGTTTTACATGCAATCCAGAGATCGCAGATTTTAATTCTGAAAATATTGGAAATGATCCACGAGCATAAAACTTCCGCTTCCTATATGAACAGATATTATTGGGCCTTTCTGTAACCATAGGAATCTTGAATATATACAATTCCATGTGATGAAGGTGAATCCGTTTGAAGTGATCATGTAACATCGAAGACAAAATATTATTCAATTGAAATACACAGCTCTCGTTTTCTCATGACAAGTAGTTGTCACCCAGATGGTTCAGTGGGAAATGATCCCAACCATATCATATCCTAAACACAATCAGTATCATTATATTCTTGTAAGATGCTATTGAATGAATCCAAAACACCAAAACCTGGAGGAATTTGTTCATGTACCATCTTCCAAATATTTCTATGATTGATCATTGTTGCTCTTATAATAATATTGTGGTTGGAAGGGTGATGTAACATCGCTCAGATACCAATTTTTGTGCAGACACTCATCACCTGACTCTCCGTCACATCCGAAGATTTCGTCCTGTACAATCACTCAAGTTACGCTCCCTTATTACTCGGAGAACGAGTGAATACATTTATCATGGCACCGTGACAATGCACTGACAGCAAACAATGGAGTGTGCACGTAAAGATGAAAAATCTACAAATCATAAACGAGGGAAGAGGGAGAAGTGAGAGTCGAAATTAAACAGACTTCTATCAACTATCACATTCGAAAACGATCTACTGCGCTGCACAATCTACTGAAGAACTATTACATGTCTCTGTTTATTCGTTGTCCTTGGAGAATCCTCTGGATGAAAGTCACTTCACCCCACGATGGAACTAGAAAACTCTAATAATAGAGGAGTTGGAGGGAAAAACTTTGACTCAATGTGGGTGATTAGACAATATACTGAGAATTTATTTTTGTTGTAATTTAGTCACTCGTGACAAGGACACTCACCTTTGCTGACAAATTGAAAGCACTCCATGTACTTTTATGTAATTAAGACAGAATAGTTGTGTATTATTCTATGTCAAAGGCGGACTGCGGGTTTGGAGAAGTTGGAATTCGCCACAGGCGCAAGATAGTCAGAAATAATGTTTTTTTCATGAGGGTTATGATCCTATAATCTATATATATATATATATATATATATATATATATATATATACATATGAATATATATATATATATATATATATATATATATATATATATATATATATTCATATGTAATATAAGTTTAATTTCCAGACTGAGGTATGCGCCAAGTAGTATCAAAAATAACGAAACAAAATTCCATAAAATGATACGTGAAACGGACCTCTATATACTGGGTTCAAGGTGAATGAATCGATATTTTTTTCTATCTGTGGACAACACGGAAGGGGAACCTATAATGTTCGAGAAACATCGTGTTAGTCAGCGGTGGACTTTTGGGAGAGAAGGAAGGTGTTGGAATTTTCCTTGAAAGTTTGGAGGTGTGCATCGACAGCGGAGAGTAATTGAGACTTCTTTTTGTTTCAGAAACAATCAAAGGGTTCACCTAGTGAGTTTCATATTCATAAAAACTTCATATCTTGGTAGGAGAAGTGATCAGAAGCCTAATGATGTCATACTTTTGAATCCTTCTAAGATCTCGCTATCATAACATAATCTCATGTTATACATCTAGTTATTTCAGTTCCATCATATTTCATTTCATTTCATTTTCGAAAGGAGTACAAGAGGAAGATTTGAGTACATAATTAATGTAATGCAACTTCAAGTCATCTTTGAATAGTTAGGAGGGAATGAGAAGCATCACTCGAATTTCAACAAAGGAATTAATGAATTGAAAACTGATGAATTTCAGGACCAAACAACTCTACAGCACCATCTTCACATACTTTCGAGAATTGAAGCTCATGAAAATTCAAGGAAGTGACTCGTTCAAGTTTCAGAAATATGGGTGGCAATATGTGAAATGTGTAACATATTCGGAACCGTGCCAGCAGCCAGTCTCTTCAATTAAATAATGCTCTGAGAGCTCGCATTTATTGCGGGATACAAGCCAGAACAATCATTCAAACAATCCGAAAGCAATTACTAAACCAGTGTCGTTCTCATTATACACCTTAATCTCTTATGTGGGGATTACAGAGGAAATTCTTATTTATGCTGCGCGGAAAACCTAGCAGGGATTAATTTTAATATGAATTTATGGAACACGAGCCTAATCCAGATACGGATCTTTGGAAACGTAATAATGGAAACGGTGGCCTAATCTCTACCTCGTTCGAAATCGAATGAATATTAAATTATCTCCAGATAGAATATTGTAACCTCAACTGGATCGCGTCAGGTCCACTGGGAACTTTCAATAATCGTCTCGGATACAATCCTAACAAAATATACTGATTATTCCATCAACCATTGGAGCCCTAATCTGGATCGAGAAAAAATCTATCGATAGGGGACGGTGGCGCTCCTAATCGTAGTGCACATTAGAGATGTTTTTTTTTTTCATGAACCGCAATCAAGTTTCATTCCGGAGTGCTTCCAAGTGTGACGTAGCAATTTATTTCATCCAAGAAAACAGACCATTCCGAAATGGAAGCTGTCGAGATAGAACCCTATATCTCAACCTGGAATCTATGTTTCGAATTAATTCATACCGTGTGAAACGAAGCGACGAGTTTAATGGAACCACAAACGGAATTATTATTGATTATCCTCTCACCAGGACTCATGGATCTTCAGCATGCCCCGTAATCAGAATTTCTTGTCTGTCTTTGGGGAGAACAGTTAGCTAGAACTAGATTCAATAGCTTCAAAATATTCTTCCGCAACCAATGGCCCAAAACTCAGACTTATTCGTTTCAGGCCCGAAACAAAGCTTGAAAACTAACCTCACCCCTATGACATTTTCCATTTTTATGTTAGCTTGTGAGTTGAACCGTTCAATTCTTTGATTGTGAATGAACCCCTTTCTTCGGTGACGACGAAACTAGTACGAGGAAATGGATTCAGAACAATAGATACAAGCTGTCAGTCTTGTTCAATAACTGTATTTCATATTGAATTACAAATCGAATACAGAATATATCTTGACGGGTGAACGCGATCGATATATAGAGAATCAGAAGATTGAAGATTTGAACTGAAATAGATTCGTTATCGCGGAAATTTGGGCTTCAGCGGAAGGTACGTCATCACTTTCTCACTTCCAATTGTACACCCTGCAATTCACTTGATTTTATGATTCCTCTAATGATTTTGATAAGAATCCATGTATCATCCCCTGTACCCAAAACGATCAGTTTTCCAGTAGTTTTCAGCTATACTTTTCAGAAAAATTCCATTTTGAATAATTAGTAAATAGTAATAAAAGACTGAATTATGAATCATGTGGGCTGGACGGATTGAACACACCTTTGTTAGATCAACTGGATGATTCATAGGGTGCTAAAAATCATGGATCCAGCAAGTGAATGAGGAAAATTGCGAATCCCGATTCTTCCAGAAGAGAACCCCATTTTTCCTTTCCACAGTTCAGTTATATATCGGGAATAGGCCTTAGTTCGAATGGAACTTCCTTATATTCAGAAGTCATAATATTGGAGGTAGCCAATCGGCAAACTTATGGATTGGGATGAGTTTTTGTTGGTAGTCAATGATTTTTCTTATCATATCATTGGTCATATCAGTTTGAACTGAAACTCCATATCCTTTGATTCCTTTCAATATTCACAGCAAATCAGTTGTAACAGTTCCGCGTTAGCTCGATATTTGTAGCTAAAAGGGCCAATTTGATACATTTGGAAGAGTAGTTGATGATATTAACGGATATAACTGATGATTGATATAATTGATATCATAAACAGAGTGATTAGTCAATGTAAATGTTGCATATTGTCATGTGGATCACACCATAGGATATCGATTGAGTGATAGTATTGTATTGGTAGAAACCGAACTTGGAGGGCATTTGCATCGCTGAAATGGAATCCTGGATATTCAGTTTTGAATATGCTACCATCTAGGAACAGTTGTATATTCAACAAACTGAGTTGACCTAAGGTCTAGAAGTGAAATTCCAATCAACCATCCACGAAGAGTTCTTACGGATAAGCTGAGTTGTTCAATCAAGAAACAAGAAGGGAATTCAACGGATAGTATCTTGAGGTTCCATCGGAAGCTCAGAAGAGGTGGGTTGAAATGATCTCCTCTAGGGAGCCTGTTATCCCATTCTGATCGAGAGATTTTTTTTTTGCAGAAATCGAACAAGCAAACAGTTTGCGGGCCGGTTGGCCAGATGGCAGATTCAGCGGGAACACCAGATGTTCTGTTGAATTCCTTCTTAATCGTCGAGCAACGGGTTGGAACGCCAGGCTGCAAATCAAGATGGCACCGAACGCGGAGATTTACGCCCGACCATAATTATCAAATGCTCCGTTTATGGCCGAACAACAAAAATATGGCGGTTTCCGTTCCGCAGATTTGATATAGGGGATAATTATATATTTAGAGTCCAGATATGTTACGATTAGCTCCAGCTTCCCAACCATTGACCCAAAGAGAATGCCGAATCCACGAAACAGAGTCCTTCATTTTGGGACAGCTGGAATCAACAAATATTCCAGTTGAAATTCGTTGCACCAGTTTTTCCTCACATGGTTTCATCTAACCGTTTTTTTTTCGTCCATACAATACTCAAACCTTGCAACCTTATTTTGATCCACCTCTACATATTCGACTGACAATAAATTTTGACAGTGTGAAATACATTTTCTTCAGGAGATAATGGAATTTGACAACATTATCAACGACAAATTGAAGAAAAAGGGAGCTTTTGAATCCGTACTGGTTAGTTTCCATGTGAAATATCGGAACTGATAAGTATTCATGGCAGAATCTGGTTGGAATTGAAGAAGAAACGTGATATATTCAAGGAGCCACCATATTCAAAAATTAATGAGATCTACTCTTGAATGGTGTCATGAATGGTGATGATATGTATTTCACAAATTCATCGCTCCAATAATTAGCCTGAGAATGAAATATCCGGAAAATATACTACGCATTGAATTGTTTCGTCAGACTCGTCAGATATACCCATTTGATCCATTAATGATCCCATTAAATTACAAATTGTGGAATATGCCAGGAACGTATTCGTACTAATTTTATAGTGAGTTATTGATCATGTCATATTGCAACTTCCATGGAATAGAATTTCTATTCAATTGAAATGCATGTTGAGAAAAATATCAACCAACCAACTGTTTCAGGTGATATTGGAAAAGAAAATTCAATTTCACTGGTGAATGGATTCTGCACGAAACCATTGGAAACAGCTCTTGGACAGTGAGAACACCAGTAAATTCTCGCCTAATGCTAATGCAGCAACTGATACTTCCGTTCTTCATGCAATCTCAAGAGTTTTTATTTTCCTCGAACAATTCCGCACACTTGCCGTTCTCGTGGAACGGAAAAACAAGAACACACCCCGAAGAAAAACCATCCACAAATCTCCACTTCTCCCATCCAAGATAATCCAATGAAATTTAAGTGAAATATAAATGTCTGTGGAGTGTCGCCGCAGTATTCTCTTCTCTCGCACCAGGCAGAGATACGACATGATGCAGACTGCAGAGGCGTAGATCAACGTCGGTAGACTTGCTCAATATTTATATAGATATTAGTCCCGAAGATACTTCTGGCTCACAGTATCTGTATTCCTTATATACCCACTATTCCTACTTCTGTTTCCACACATCATCTTGCATGTTTTATGGAACTTTTTGGATTTACTGTGTTCGTGATTCTATGATAGATTCAAATTAGTACAACAATGTATGTACGGTCTCACTAGCAACTTACCTCATGCCATGGTGTGAAGACGTAATTTCTTGATCCGAAAAACGACGGATGCGTGACGTTGTCAATAAAAGTTCAGAAACTTAAAGCAGCCGTCAGAAACCCAAGGAGAACGTTACGTATCCTTTGAAAATGACGTGTTCAAACCATAGCCCAAGCACAGTTTAATAAATAAACAGTTGGACGACTCCCTGTCGGGCGTTTGAAATTCTCAGCTCAAAAGCGTACCGCCTGCACGTGTCCTCATGGCGAATTCGCTGTAGATACGGGGTAACGGAAAAGCATTTCTCGCGGTAGCTGATATACCGTGACGACCCAAAAATTTGAGCGGATTGGATATTTACTATGATTTTGATATTTCGAGATCGGAAGGGCGCCGCTACCTACTACTTCTGATTGTTAGCGAAAGACACTGTCAAAATTTTGGAAATTTTCAAAGTACAGATAAATAAAAACAAAATTGGACAATGAACCGTTCATTTTAATATATTGAAAGACATTGAGAAAAATCACAAATGCTGTAACATCGTATTAAGTTTTGTATTAACTTTACTTGATGCTTTTCCTGTTTTCATATTTCGATTGGCAAATTCCAATGTGGAAACTTGTCACATGGATATTTTTGCGAAATATTTTTTCAGTTTGTTTCCAATGTTAACTTGGGAAACCAGTTCCTCAAATTCACTTGTGAAAATGAATTTAACCTGTTCAGTGTGTCATATTATATAGTTATGTATTCATTGATTTTCAACATTCAACAAACGTTTATATGAAATGCCGCGTAAAATACATACCTCGCTTCATCTTTTGGACAACGAAAAAAGGATAAGCCATCTCCACGTCTTGACGTGCAATTTCCCACAGGACAATACACCACAGGCATTATTATAAAATAAAAAACGAGCTCCAAAGAATTATGATACGTAGTTATTTTCTAGCACTCTATATTTATAGCCTACGGCACGTTACACTAGAGCTCATAACTGTTCGTTAGCCACTGCGTAGCGGTCTGGGTACCGAACGGTGTCCGAGGGGCCTGAGGGGAAGGGAACCGGTAAGCGAGCACGTAGGCCAGAGTCGGTCTACTGTTAGTATTCTCTATACTGTGGCCCAATGTAGTTTCGATCCTATCACTGGAGTAATTTGCGTTTATGTTGAGTTAGAAACATCATGGCCGGTGAGGAGGATTGTACTACTATTGGAATATCAGGAAGATATATGAGCTTATCAATGCTATCAGCGAAGATGCCTTGGAAATAGTTTGTTGGAGAATTCTTTGTTGATGATACCACGAACGAAAAATGCTGGCTCAAGCAATATTTCGAACAGGCAAACGAATGGTACTATCAAATGTTTATGCAGACAATCGACAATATGTAACAAGTATCAAGTAAGGTGACCAACTTTTGAGTTTGTTACTCTAGTTGACTCAGGATTTTTTCTGAAGTGCGGAACTAACACGCAGATGATCGCCGATTGGTTCTAGGTCTCATAGTTCAAGCGAGTCAGACCTTGTCTGACAGATGATGGAAATCTCCTCACTTTAGTAATAAAAAGCTTGGGACTGATTTGCGCACCGACGTATAATTTTGTTCTTATCGTTAATTCGGTCTGCATACACATTGCTGAATGTGAAGTGATATTTGTCACTTAATAATTGTGAGTTGATCCAGCATGAATCCACACGGAGATGAGACTTCCTAGCATTTCCTTGCTTTATGTCGTCAACGGTCGAAATTTTTGTGGTCTCTACCATTGGAGTTTTTCATTCATTCTACACATTACTTTTTGTCTCACGTCTACAATACGGCACTCCATCATTCATATTTCTTCATAACTTCAGGAACGAGGGTATCTTGATTATTTTGTATTGTTACTATGATCAAAGTCGCAGATGAAAGGAAGTCGTGTCGACAAGAAATTCAGACTTTTGGTGATTATGAATGAAAGTGCTAGATTGCTGATAATTCAAGGATATGATATGAGGATAATATAAGAACTCAGAGAAATATTTCGTATTCTTAAGGTGAATTGAACTGAGAACTACAAAGAAGTGAATTGACTCGAAGACTAGCTATTATTAGGAAAATTAAAGAATTCTCGAAAATTTGAATAGACGACGAAGTGAAATATCATAATGAGGCAGGACACTCTACAAGAAAATCATGTCAACAATAAATTCAGACTTTTGGTGATTATGAATGAAGATGCTGTATATCTGATGATTCAAGGATGTAACGATGAAATATTTGGTATTCACAAGGAGAATCAAACAGAGTTACAGAAAAGTGGACTGACTCGAACATAGATATAATTAGGAAAATGAAAGAATTCACAGAGAGTGAATAATGAGGAAGGACACCTTGAGAGCAATGAGAGAATATAATGCACATGTATGGATATTTTGGTTATCTGATGGAGATTGAATACCTGATGAAAGATAACCTGGACAGTACCATCCAATTATGGCAACAAGTAGACCAGAAATTAGGTTCGTGAATCAGATTTGTCCAGCGTGATGGATAATCAATGCAAGAAAAATTCGAATGAATTCGAATCCAAACATGAATATATGAGTATTTGAATCTATCTTTCAGCTCTATTTCATCTGGTTTTGATGTCGTCAAAATGATAAAGTGTTGATGAAAAAGGAGAATCACTCAGAACTGATTGGGTATTCTTCAGGTTGGGACAGAAATAGAGTTCTATAGAGAGATAGTGGAAGTAGAGATGTGTGTGTGTGTTGAAAAAAATTAAAATAACACTCAATTTTCAGGTAGATACCTATTTTTCCTGAATTGGATGCAGCCAGGATGAAACAAAGTATACCACTATGTTTGTCTCATTGAGATTGTCTATTCCAATCGTGGTTCCACGTCAATTACCATTAGGCCTTCTCGTGCGGAGTCTGACTGAGAATAGAATTAGGACTTCGAAAAATATTCCGCAGTGAGCTAAAGGATGTGTAATATCATCAGTAATGATTATTCATGAGATCACATCCTGAGAATCGACAATGTATGGTTATCCACCAAAGATGGATTCAATCAAGAAGAGGATGAATACTGGGAAAGAGCAAAGACTTGACGATAGATACTGTTTTCCCCGAACCATCTGAGTTCGTGAACATACTTCACATCGAAGGAATTCGGGTCACGTTTGAGATTGCGGTTGTTCCCGAGAACGACAAATATAACCTTGGGTTTGGGTGAAAAAATAAGTGTTTTAGTCTCGAGAAACTCCACATGATATAACTCCAAATGGTGTTGAATTGGGGTAATTGAGATTGGAGCCAATTCTATTTTGCTACCACTTGAAGGAACCAAAATATGCATGAAACTCTGGGCGATGATTAGTACCTACGATGATGCATTGAAGAAGAATACGCACAGATGTTATGTGAATTCACAACTTTCTCGGGCGAAATGAAGGAATACACGTTTTGGGTGGAGTTGATTCCATTTGGAGGACCGCTTGCGATATGATTTATCATCGAAAGAATAATTAGTAGGGAGTGAAACATGCAAATTGGAGAGAAAGTTCCCAGTGCTCCAGTCAGAGCCACTTCCGGATGAGTAAATACATTCCTCTTTCATTCCAGGTATTCCCTTTGTGTGATCAGAACGTGGTGGATGACTGCAAAATCTATCAGTCATAATCATATTATGCGTATCATATTGAAGCTGCATCATATTTCAGAAAGATCAAATGATAGATACGATTTCGATGCTCTTTCATTTGATATTCTCATATTTATTCATGATTTCTCATTTCATGAATAACTGGAATCGAAGATAGCGCGTTAATAGTGAAAATAGGAACAGTACAATAGCCTTTTATTTGTGAACGAGAGATAAGATCTACCAATGGAGATTAGAACAGGAATCAACAGATTCACATTTCAGGCAGAATACATAATTCAATCAACTGTTGATCTTTTCGAAAAATAAATAAAATGTCCCGAGATTATATTGATATTTCATTGGCGTACACGTTTTCCTGGGAGTCCTATAAAATCCTAGAAGAGTGAGTTCCCAATTTTGGTTTTCAGAACACGAAATATTCAATATCATGTTCTGGAGGAGGCTTTTGACGCATCTGTTCAGATTCATGAAAAAACAGTCATGAATGGATAAAACAGGGTTGCTGAATTTGAAGTCTTCCTCATGAACAAAGAACATTCCACTCTTTCACAGTAAAATGCATTCAGAAATTTCAGCAGACATGAAAAAATTTTTCAATAAGGAATCACGCTGAGCTAAACATACTGAGCCCTTCTCCATTTCTAAAGCCATAAACCTACAGATAATTATCATCTCTATCAGACAGTTATAGTTGAGAAAACGTTACGAAAATGCACAAAGTGAACTCAGAAGATGATGAAAATATATCATTGGTTATGAATTTTTGGATCACTTAGGAATTGCCCCAATAATACCTATGTTCGAAGTTCGAGTATTTTTACCAAGGAATCTCTACCAGACTACTTCGCCTCGACTATATTTGTTGAATTATGGAAATAACTGTTTTTTTTTTCTAGATGATCATGAGATTCATTTTGTCCCTGAACTTTTGTACGAAAGAACAAAACAGTAATCATAGTCACGATATAAACTCTCTCAATAACTTATAACCGATCTATGAGTCTCTGTCTTCCTTATTGATCTCGAGAGTGTACCATAGTGAACTTGAACATGAATGTTTCATACAGCATGTTGGATGCGAATGTTGCCAAGCGGAAATCCCCGAACAACTAAGCGAATCACAACTGCAAGAAAAACGAATGATAGAACAGCAGGTCTGAGAATAGGAAAAAAGCTCTGAATTTTTGAGGAGACATTCTACTTGATACCTGAAAGCTCGCTACCTCATAACCTGACGGTGAATATGGAAGCGAAAATAAAATAGGTAGCGTGTTCTGTTCAGTATGATCTATACATTTCAAGGCAGAAGATGCTTGCATTCAAGATTGTCAAAAATATTTCAGTTTTCAAATTCTTACTGAAACTACATGGATTCATACGATGGTGGAGACTCTTGAGAGGATTTGGATGTTTTATTGGCAAACCCAGGATTCTAGCAGCAGCGTAAGAGAATATGAATTATATCAGAGATGCCAACAGCAACCAACAATATCAATTGATTCAACGACCTATTCCCATTTCTGACATATAATGATAATGGACGGTACATCATTCATTCTCCATTCGATTACTGCATTGTTGAAAAAAAACTTTTCAACATACGTCATCTGTGATCCTCATCTTTGGGATGTCAGAAAGTACGCACAACGTCTTGTCAATTAGTTGAGATCTTTTTTTATATCTCTTGGAAAGTAAAACTCGAATTTGAATTGTTCCTACTGCCTATTGAGCAGCTTCAATTGGTTACAATGCTTCATTGATCTGAAAGAAATCACTGTGATCAAGTTAATTGTCTTGATGAAGATGATTTCATTGCGCGTGAAAATTCTTCAGTAGCATAATAGAATCAGTTAGTCAAGAAGATGGCTCCTGTATGTGAGAAGAAATGGGACATTTGTGGAGTATATCTTCCTTTCCGACCGGAATTTGTCGAAGGGGGATATTCGCAAAAAAAAATATCGACCATGTGAATGAAATATTGATTAAAACAAACGCGATCTCTCGTTCTCCATTTTCAAAATGTTTCTCATATTGTCGAAATGAGGACATCAACGTTTCTTGAGCAGAAAGTCTGATATGGCTGTACTATAAGTAACTTCCTACTACACTGGCAGCGTTTTCCTAATTACTCAACATCGCAGCTTCGATATCAAGTAATCGCTGCAACACAAAACTTTCCAGAAACCTCATCTCTCGTCGGCTACAACCTTAATTGAGTCCAAATCAAATTACCATTCAGATTTCGTGCTCATTAAATCGTAGTCCACCATTTCAGGATGAAAAAGGAGGTGAGAGGGGTGAAATAGGAACTTTCATTGCGTTCAGCCCGAGGAGAATTGGAGTAAAATACCCCAGGATAATCAAAATGATAGCTGTATTATGCTATGCGTAGGTTGATGTGGACTCGATTCAATATCTTTCAGGGCCTTCCTATTCATCTTATTCAATTCCAGTGAGTGGTAAAACACAGAACAGAATATAATGGAAAGAACGAGAATAATTGAATGTGCTAAGCAGTTTCCGGCTATAGAAAAAAGTCCAAATTACGGTACACTTTGTTGTACATGGTTTTTTCGTACAATTTCACGTCGTTCCTTCTAAGTTAGCATCATCTGATTCAATGATTCGGAGAATTGAGGACGCTGCAATCCCAAAGATAGCAATAGAACTCGTCTTGATCGTGTCTATTACTGAGCGTGAAATCAGTTCGAAGATGAAAAAAATGTATCATCACATTGTTTACCCCACTTTTTCGTCCTCAGCTTTAATTTTTTGAGTTCGTGCGTATAAGTTGAGACTTGCCCTATATACAGATTGGAGTGAGATCTAAGTCAACAATACACGTTGTGCAACGTATATCTGCCTCACAACTTCATATCTTTGAATTTTTAATGTCATCGAGACAAATAATTGTTTCAGAATGCTTGAAGATGTCCACAGGATGTAATTTGGACGATTGGAATCGGATTGAGCAAAAGAGTTCAGGAATAAGTTGTCATAATTTGCCACCGTGAAACCAGAAAAATCTTTTTTGTTAGCTACAGGTTCAGGACCATAACAGGAAAAATAACTGTAGATGTTAATAGGCTGGTTTTCGAGAGCTTCATCTGTTAACGAAATAATAGTTCGCATGTTTCGAGAGCGAACATTTCATTGTGTGAATATCGGGAAACGAGCATCAGCGAGTGGAGCAAATCCATGAACAAAACACGATAATGATTGAAATTCACGATTCGTCAGAACACACAAATGCAAAATATCGGGAGTTTCAATACCAAAAGTATGCAAAGCTTTGTACAAGAAACGGTTCATAGTATTCGAATGAGTACTTTCGACGAATAGATTTGAAGAACCATGAACGGATCAACCCCATGCAAAGTGAGTATATTCTGATAATTTTCATTTGGTGATGGTAAAAACGGAATTGTGCTATTGCGATCAAGACGCTATTGAGATGCCAAAACCCAGGAAGATTATTTTCCAATGTGTTACTTACAACGATTTTAGGTATTCCTGTGTATGTGAAGTTCTTCCGAGTGCAAAGTTACCGTGACATTCAATCGAATCTCCACTGTCGATAAAAAGCAACAATTCACATCGGATAGATCAGAGTTGATTAGAAAGGCCCTTCTTGGTTTGTCATGTTGAAAACTGACATGAAGAAATGTTCTGTCCATCGTGGAAATAGGTCGGTAAGGGAGTTCTTCGAGGCGGGTGAGTTTCTAACAAAAAAAAATTGTGGTGTGAGTTCATCAACCATTAGGTGACAGAATATCCATTTTAGGAATGACAGAACAGAAGACGTATGTGGCCTACCCACAGCCTATTTACACAAACACGCTCGTTTGCCACAGTACGTGGCCAGAAAAAATTTGGAGTTTCCTTCGGAAATCTACTTCCGATCGTTACTGAGTCACACCCAGATATTTCTTCGAGGGACTATTCCAAAATCAGCATATAAGTGATACGTAGTAAAATTTGTAAACTTCAATTCTCTCAGCAACAGGTATCATAAACACCTTTCATACCCCCGAAATCAGAGTTAGCAAGAGATTTATGTGCGAATGGATATCGGTCTCGGAAAATAAGACGTTGTTGACATGGGCTCCTATTGCATGCGACTTTCCCGCAAGGATTGAGTTATCAATTTTCCCGATGTCAAATATATCATTTCCTTATTCATATATCTATAGGACTTGCACCAATAACAAATCACGAGTGTGTTTCCTGAGATTGCAGTAGGGCCGCTCCACCAGGTGGAAGTGGTATAATTCATTGGACGTGAAATATTTTGTGGGATTCAACTTTCGACTCTAAAGGCGCTGTTATAATATGTGGAGAACGAGAAACCAATATTCAGGGGATTTCTGCGACCGGATGAAGATTCGAGGGAGTATAAAGAAAAAGTTGTTCTGGGAATGTCTAATTCCTATGCCTAACCTCACTACATCTCTTCATAAACATGGATTGGGAGCGGATGGGAACATGGAGAATGATATTAATGTAGACAGAATTAGTGGATACCAATACAAACGCCTATTTGTATAAAGTATATGGAACTTAAATATTTTTGATGATCGCCAAAACATTGAATGTTTTTGTTGGTTATTCAATTCGAATCCTACTGATTATAGCATGAATGGGGAGTGAGAAATAGTTTTTGATGAAATACGTAAGAACATTTGTATGACCAGTCACTGTTCATAATCTATTCTGTCAGATTCAAAATGAACCATCAGAGGGTGTTACAATGGAAGGATGAACTCACAAATATCTCAAGAAGAATTCCGAAGATAATTTATTGTTCAAAAGCTGATAAAATGATCCAGATTACTAGACTGGATGGTATTATTATGGAAAGCAAACAAGGAAAATTATAGTGAGCAGTCGATTGAAAACTGCTCTAGGTATACAGACATCTCGTAAATTGAGGGTCATTGGGTGAACTTTTCATAATTCCTGATGTTAATCAAAGGATGTGCACAAATTCTGAAAGAGTTCGTACAAAATCAGTAGATCGCTATATCAACATGGGATGAGTAATCATTCCGAATGATGAGTATGGAAGAAAGCCTAATGGCGGCTTTGCTCGATAATGCTCTGTATTTTTTTTCATTTCACGCTATGATAGAAAAATATGTGCGTCAAACTGTTCTAACAATAAAGTTGAATATTTTTCCTTACGCAATGATCAATATCGATAGAAAGATTCCTTAAATGAGGCGATGTGAAGCATCAAAGCATTTCAGCTTCACAGATATGTACGCGAGAGTGGCACCATTTTGGGAGAACTGAAACGGCGGCTAATCTTTAGTGCTATCTGTTGGGAGTGAATCAGTCTCAGAGGGCCGATTTCCACTCATTTCTACTCATTCCGTCGCTATCGAAACACTTCGGCACGCATCGTTAGTTTATTATGTGGAGGGCATGTGAAATGAACCGAGCCAACTATACCATTCGAGGCGGCAAGCTGGGTTCATAATATTCTTGGATTGGGATAATAAGAATCCGTTTTCCAGCTTCTCACGCTCGGTATACCAGGAATAAGATGCCTGGAATTGACAAAGAGGAAATTCTCGAATAGAGTGCTTTATCATGGTTCCTCGGCAATTATTGATTAGCAGCGTCTCTTCTAGTTCGGCGAACGCTTTTTAAATTTTCATAAGTTCAAGCTTGACAAGATTTTGTACGTTATTCTTCTTTCCTGAGGCTATTATGAAGAATGACATTTCCTAACATCGTTATCAATAGTAAATGTATGATTTCTCACACGAATTATTTTTACTCACTAGTTGTTATGCCAAGCGGAGAGGAATAAGTTCATGGTGCGATTGATAGAGCATAGAAAGCGATCCAAAGTGGATCTTTGAGTAGGAATCTCGAATAAGGCAGTCGGAAAAATGTACAATGCTGATATGAGTAACCCATCAATGAGATCGATCGAATTCTCACTGTCAAATATGCACATTCATTAAATTGTAACCATGTGTCACAAGACGTAGTAGCGCGTTACAAATTTGACCATAGGAACAACTAAACGTCTCTATGGGCCAGTTGCATGAAGGTACATTAGGTATTTCATGTCAAATTGAATATTCAACATAACGTTATGAAATTCGGTTGCATGAACGATCTACATATACTAACTTAATCATCTCAATAACTTGAGTTACAAGCAGCAAGTGATGTATATATAGGAGGTAAATAAAGTTACGTAAGTATATATATATATATATAAATATTATATTGCAGAAAATGTCTATCTCATCATTATCTCTGCTGTCTGAAGAATAACTATTGCTTCCCAGGCAAAAAACCAAGATTCTAGTTATCATGGTGAATATTTTTTTAACATACTCCAGCAGTGCTGTTTCCTGTGCTTGCTTCCCGTTTTCTCTTCAAACTATCCATACCATCCATACTGATTCGCTGATAACAAATCGAACAATCAATCTAACCTATAAATGCACAAAGCATCATCATTCACAATACACGGAACGTTAGAAGCAGGCAAATTATCGCTGTTGCCACGCATTTCTGATCGTTAGTTAATGGAACGATAATTATAACAACAGAGACTAGTTTTATGCAACGCAAATCAAATTTAACATAAAATCAACGCTATTGTGGTATCAGCTGATCACATGAATAATTTTTCTTTACCCAACCGGCCCTATGACAATCTGGAATTGAATTGGAAGTACAAGTTAACAAGTTATTTCTTGTGTGAAATCATTCGGCTATGAAATATTGAAGCTGCAGAATTTCCATGGCGTGATCCGAGATTATTGGACCACAAAGACCACAAAAAAAAACATCTGCAGGTGTCGCAGTAGGATAGTACTGGAAACGATTCTGGATTTCAATACCTGAGGAAGCTTTATTTACATTCAGGCTGGCAAATGCTCACGGTCACGGTTTTGATTGGATTTCAATGATTATGTACGGATAGTGATGAGGAATCGAGAAGGTGATAGATTAAAATATACCCCACAACATTCTTGTGCTATACTCGTTTTTGAAACGAATTATAATGGAGGCAATGGTTTCAAATATGTTCAGGTAGAGGATTCACTTCCGATTCTGAGGATGTTTTAACCATATATTGAATGAAATTCAGCCACATATTGAGAAACAGAAGACAAATACCTATATATGCGTGAATGTATATTTGCAAACGTACAATTTCGATCGAACCAGAAAAAATTCAGAACATCTCCTAAATTGATGATGACATCAGTGACGTCAATGATGATTTCCATAATTTTTCCGAAACTTTCCGAGATGAAATAATGCAACTTCGTGAACAAACCTAACGTTTGATTCTGAATTCGACCCAACTTCTTTGTAGGCTATTTTTTGGAGTTGGCTGCAAGGGGCAATTTGCCGACCTATGTTTACATGGAGTTTTCTTCATAAATTCAGTCCTAGAAGCCGTTGATGGAGTAATTATTGGACGATATATATCCAGGTCACCATGTATAATAATATCGATATACATGATAATGAAATAATATACATTATGCGTTAGTGGAAGCTGACTGATATTGTTTATGTACAATGACTCACGTTAGTTTACGAAGGTAACCTGACTACTCATGGTGTCAGTACCCTCAGCCTCTCCGAGCTCATATTGCGAATTTCTGTTCGCCGCCGAATTGATATTGAAATGTGATGTAGGCAGGCCGCAATGCTCCATTGCGCACAGAAATTAATTCCGAACAATTCGAAACGTCTCACACACGGAGGACAGATACTAATTCACGCACTGCGAATATACGTAACGGCAATTACGTTCGAATGCTAGAGATAGAGAGTTGTTCGATACCACTCGAAAGCTAATCCCTCAATGTACGATGCATGCAGGGTTGCCAATAGATAGGGGTTAGCCCTAGCTTTGTCGTTCACTACAGATCACTCTATGTCACGAGGGGCTGTCTTGGCACCAACTCGGTTTTCACTCCAACTCAACGAACTCATAGATGTGGATGATTTGCGGGTGATAGTATCCTCGAAACCGCCTTCTACTTCATGGGCCTTATATCATCTACTGATGCAATTACCACGATGGGGACAGGTCGAAATCATGGATGGAGATATGGCAAAAATTTAAAAATGGGTTCCTGATAACCCAGTTTAGTGAAATACTCCAAAAACTCCAGCTTGTAACTTCACGGGGAAGACGAGCGCAAACTCGATCTGTGTTCAAATGTTCGAAGTTCAGCTCCCAAACTGGCAAGAAGCTCTCAGATTCTCTTCAGAAGAGGAACATTCGCCTAGTCGTTGACATTACACTCAACGACTCATTGCCTAGAACATCGTAGAAAGGGGAACGATCTTTATTCATCGTAGATATTTCCATGCTATCCTCCACATGTATATTGTTCAGCTCGAGCCCAACTCCATTATTCATTAATCATTCATCGATATAACGATATATTACTAATGTTCAAAATATTCACACGATCTTCCTCAAACATTAAAAGTGATTCTTCCGTGTTGTCAGTGTTCTCGACAGATTCAAGGGAGAAAATCACCTCTAATTCTAGTAGGTGGATATAACAATACATTTTCTGGAGGTTACTGAAGGAGGAGATGAGTAAATTTTTCGAGATATTCCTTCCTTCCTGGACGGTATGACACCCTACAAAAGTCAATAATCAATATTCTTTCGTGAATGCCACAGAAAAGTTCGCCAACCGAATACCCATCACGACAATGCTGATTGGATATGGATCGACATTCGTTCGATTCACATGAAGAGCCACTTCTATGTGAATTACGCCGTACACCCACATATATGTATACCTACATTACGTGTCGAAAGTCCCTGTAGGGCCAATGTCTGCTATCATGGGCGTGCATTGCACATTATCTCCTGTTCAATTCCACTTGGTTCATATTTGGTGAGGAGAACCCAGTGAACAATTTTCCATTCTTGGGTGAATATATCGGTAAATATGTCAGGTAATCTCTATACATCTTGCAACATTGGACAAGGATGTTTGACTATGATATGTAACCAGGGATGTCTCAAATCATCCAACAAATTCCATTTCACCCACAATCCGCAATTTCCGCTGCTCCCAAATGAACTAGAGAGGTGCGCAGTTGCCACCTCTCGTTTCGAATTCGCATGGTCGGTAGATAATGGCCCAGTTGCTGCAAAATGATAATACTATTTTTCGTTGACTGAACTATTAGGAAGAAAGAAATAACTGCTGACAAGGCGAGGATGAATGAAGTGAGAGAATTATTTTATGGACGCGTTAGACCTAGGACTTTTGTTGTAGCCTTCAGGGTAGTGGACGTGGCAATCCTGCAACATTTGTACATATTCGAAATCGGCAGGAATTCCAAAATGCGACCGCAGTGCAATGTGGGTAGGAGAAATATGATGTGAGAGAAATGAGGTGTGGGGAATTGATATGTGGGGAAAGTTGTGCATTTCCATGAGCATCACGCCAAAATAGCTACTCCATCCATGATATCATGAAAGATTTCTTACGAGAAAGGAATTCAGATCTAAAATAGTCAGATGGTATGACGTGATTTTCCATGCACATCTTGTCAGTGTACACATGCCTCTATACTTTGATTATATATGAGTTATAGCTTTCTGTTTTGCTATTTTTCGCACCTTCAGAAGGATCGTAATCAATGTTAGACGTATAGATATGATTCAAAAAACGCCCTGTTACTGTTACTAATTCAATCTGACAGGTGATGACACTAACAACTTATTTATAAATCATCAAATATTATGTCAGATGATTTCGAGGCCGGTTGCATATAACATTCAACAGATGATTAGATATGTAGTTTGTTTATATCCATGGCAACGCATGCCTCAGCCGATGAGTTAAATACGTCCAGACGGCTTATTACAAAGGTATACACGATTTGTTGGGAACCATCTTATTACAAACCACTTCATTCCTGAAGGATTGAATGAACCACTTCAGTTCCTGTTTGGACGGACTAATGTACCTGAAGTGTGATAAAAATGTATTTCATCAGTGAAGCTCTTAAGGTTGATACTTCTTCTGATTTTGTATCCGTTACTCGCAAAATGAGAATTTTCAGAATTCGTTCACTGATAAGGGAAATCTATCGATAGTGGTAGGAGGTTCTCAAAAAAAGTTGCATTGACCTCCATTGAAGCCATTCACCTCAGGACAGATAGGAGATAATAATGGATAATCTTAATGGAATGATGTTGAAAAGTCATTCTCAATATCTTGTTTATAGTTCCTCGATCTCTATGGAGGTGTAAGTATATTATAATAAGCGGAGGACAGCACGCGAAGTGACACGATTAACTCGAAGAGATAACTTCAGCACCAACTCCCATTATCTTCTAAAACTCCCCATTTCACAATAACTTGAACTCACTCTATTCCAACGAGATAGTAATCGTCTCTCGCCTGGAACTCTGCCAGCGTGTTTCGAAAAATAACTATTCAATTATCGTACTCTTGTGGGTGTCAAGCAATTATTAAAAGTGACTCGTTTCCATTACAATGCTGGTGTATGAAGAAAAATACGATGCCGTGAATATGCAATATGAGGGAGTACAGTGACGCAATATGAAAACGGATATGACATGATGAAGTGTTGATGTTCTTCAGGAAATATCTCGAGTTGAAATTCAATTTCGAGAATCTAAAATCTCAACCCTGTATATAACTGGTACCGAATTTCTTTGCGGAATTTCATATTATAAGCATGTTTATCAAAATGAAATCATCTCATTATTCGATAGTAATCAGTCAAACTATTACAAACCGATTTTATTCAAGTACTTCATACTTTTTCAGATGATTATTAGAATTCGATTCCTCAATATTAACAGGTAATGCACGGCAGATGAAGAGCTAGAATATTCTAGAGATTGGAGTGCTAGATTTCTAATTGGCGATAGTCGTGATTTTAAAGATTTGGAAACTATTTATACCCTCTTACTTTTTCATACAATGTAGCAAATATATAACTATACAACACGTTACCAGATGAACTCAAAGAGAAATTTTGAAAAACGTTCGGAAGTCGTAATCAGAACAAGGTAATGATGTCTCTACTACTCTGATGACTCTTACAATGATTTTTGGTACATGAATAATGAGGTCTCAGTTCTAATACTACTTTGTCATCAAAACATCTAGTCGCTAAACTTACTAAATGGAAATTTTATAGATTCATATTTCATTTTTTATCATATTCTTCATCATATATTATATACAAATATATATTGAAATATACATAAATTATCAGTGAAGGTATATTCAAATAAATTTTTTTTTGTAAATGATAAACTTCCGGTGCAACCGGAAATGCCAACAACTTTATCAATTTGAATGGGACACTCTATTTATTTTTAGATTTTGAAAGAGCTTGTTATTTTGAATTCATACATACTGAGTTTAGTGTGAAAAAAAATGTAAGAACGAGGAATATAGCACTCCAATCAACCTCCTTTGAGTTTTTTGCATTAGAGCGAAAAACTATTCAGAGAAACTAATTGATGTTGTTTGTATGCATAATCCTTCACCACTCAGTACACAGTATGAAATATAATGAATTTCTTTATCTATTGAAGCTGAGTATAGTGACACACATGATATCACTGGCTGTTTCATGTGATCCCTCAAGATCAAGTTCAAACATTACAACGTATAACATTATGGCGTATAAATTGCATGTTTTTCCATAGGAGTGAAAGTTACTGTTTCATCTGTAGTTGTGAATTCACCTGAGTGATAATGAAATATATCTATACTCTCCAAGAAAGGGTCCTAGATTACCTAGAACTGAATTCTTGATATCTCTGAATTCGATGGTTGTCTCACAGGCGCGAACATAATCCCATGAAATGAAATCGAGCAATCAAATTCTTCTCACTGGTATATTTCACAAGACTTGCATCAAAAACCAAAAGGAAATACAATTGTTCAATATCGGCGTCTACTCTTCCTCCTGGACCTTGACCTGGACCTCCTGGACCTGGATCTTCTCCGCGAGCTCATTCTGCTGACAGATCTGGTATATTTCCTCACTTGAGAATAAGCTCGGGAGCGAGCCCTCGACCTACGTCTGCGTTTACGGCTCCTCCTGGTTCTTCTTCCACCCCTCTTGGCTTGTCGGGCTAAGACGCAGTACGGCTGCTTAGCCTCGAAGTCCATCTTCTTCCAGATATCGGCTCCCTTACGGGCCATCTCCGTGATGGTCATACCTCTGGAGTTCTTCCTCATGTCACGCAGGAAGTTCAGGAAAGGGTTGCGAGTGACCCTACCTGTTCGAAACTTGTTGACGCTCCTGCTGGTGTTAGCATTGCCCTGGTTCTTGAAATCATCCGGGTTGCCGTCATTTTTCACCCGTTTCATAATTGAGCAGCAAGTATCGCTAATATATGCTGGAATTTTCACACATTCGGATTTTGAAATTCATTTGAAATAACTAGCTCATGTCATCCTCTTGTCAGCGTCATAAACACTGAGTTGCTAGGTGATGTTAGAACCTTCTTTTTGTTGGAAAGCTGAAATGCGTACTCAGATAAATGAGGAATCATACGTTTTATTGTTCTCAGTTTTCAGACAATCATAAAATGAAAAGATATTTCATTCACAGGACTAAGTTTTACGCCTCGATTTCGATCTTCTCGTCTTCGATCTCCTCTTGTTTCCTTTCTTCCTCCTCACCCTCTTCCTTCCTCGTCTACTCTGTCTTGCCAAGTTACTGTATAAGGATTTCTGTTGCGTATCCATCTGTTTCCACAAATCAGTACCTCTCGAATGAATTTGGCTTGGAGTCATACCTTGAGAAGTCCTCCTGATTTTCTGAAGCAAATTGAAGTATGGATTCACAGGCGCTCTGCATGTTTTGAACTTCTTCTTCTTGTTCACTTCATGTAGAAGCCTTTCTGTTTTACCAAGAACTGCTCGCTTCTTCACCATCTTTATTTCTAAGGAATATAACTCATACTCTCAATTTAGATGAACTGCATTGCATTCCCAGAGTGTTGATAGACAGACTGATTGACACTTCAGATCATAATGACATCTCGTTCGGAAGCGAATACAAGGTATTCGAAATCATTTCATTCAGGGCACAAAGCTCAAGGAGCAGGAATTTCTGAATGCACTGCAATGCTCCTATATATGTGAACTCCATGGCAAGTATAACGTTGAGTAGCATTTCTTCGGCTCAGAGATAGCATAGCATAAAAAACTTGTTCAATGGTGGTCCTCCTAATGTGGCAGTGTTTTTCCTCTGTTGATTTTGCAAGTGGAGCAAACAAATCAACTATCTTTCAGAAGACAACATTGAAGAGTCCATAAATGCTGGCACTCCAAGTTTCCAAATGGAATACCTGGTTCATTATTCGCATGAGGCGCAATAAAATCACTACCAATTTTTCTCTTGGCAGAGCTTCATCTAAGTTTCAATCTCCCAGAAAGCTGGATCCTCAATCTTCAGTGTGTTGATTCCGCACAGTCACCTGCTCACTCAAAATGCACCCAGTTCCTTGTTTAAATACTTTATGTGGTGGAGATAAATGTCTGAAGAACCAAAATCAATCCAAAGCTACCCCTACGAAGTCAAATGAAAATTCTGAAGTACGCAACAGAGAAAGTCCTACTCGAGAAATACTCTATGCGTAGCTCACCCATCAAAGAATACAAACATGCCTCGAGATCTAATGAAAGATGAAAAGCGGCTGATGGTCATACCATCATATCATGAGTGATAATGATGCATGATGTACACAATCAATGATAATATATACCAGAATTATTCATTTCTCAATTCAACACATACCATCAACTATTTAACTAGCTGAGTCTGAATGATGTATTGATGCCAAGTCGTTTGAATCTTTTCCAAATGCAGTATATCTCTGTTGAGGATGATTTTCGTCATGCACGTGTGCAGCCACAATCTTATTAACAAGGTATTTGGAGATGCAATGCTGTAATACCTACTCATAAGCCTCGCTTAGGTGAACGATTTAGAGCGAATGGGAAGCGCCAACATAGTCTGGGTCATATATATCCTCTTAAGCCGTCCTTTTGCTATCCTGCACTGAATTGAGTGATATATTATTGCACCCGCTCCACGGAGAGTTCGGGAACTTTGAGAACGAGTAGTTGTAAACATGAGAGGAGGCTAATGAAATGGCACTCTATGAAGAGAAAAGAATTTTCATCACACGTGGGTATCAAGTCCTGGAATATAGAGTACAATAGTCCAGCAGATGATACTAATTCCTTATACAGGATGTATACGATACGATGTTCCTCCAAAGACGTTGATGAACTTTGAATGTTTCGAAAAACTATCTTGAGAAGAAGTTGAATTTTTGAAAATATCCCATTTGATCTGACCATATTCGAAAACACGAATCGAGATGGATGGAATAGTTATAGATAATAGTTATTCTTCCAAAATTAAGGAACTGATCATCACAGAAATTCGCATGATTGATGGTCATTTCCGCTCATACATGAGTGAATTTCAGAGACATGCTTGACTGAATAATTCCTCATTCATCCTGGATAAAAAGACCAATATTTTCTTATAATTCAATTCCAAAAAGGAGGACAATAGTTGAATCAACCATAATCGCAGTTGGTGTTTTTGTGTACAAAACTCTATAGGGAATGCAAACATTTGGAAGGGGTGAGTATCCATCAGAAGAAGGAGTCAGCAGTCATTCAATTCTCTCTCCTTGGGACAACAAAGATTGAGGCAGAGAATACATATTCTTCTCCTTTACCTTATCCTACGAACACGAGAAGAAAATTTATGATATTGGAATATTTCCAGGAAGGTTAGAGGTTCTAAGCATCAGAAAGGACTTCACCAGGCAAAAATTTCACAATTTTGCCATTCCACTGAAGAATGTTGCTTCACAGAGTGGATTTGTACAAATCTCGAGCACTGACCATCTTGATATCAATAAGAAAGGAAGAATTCACTTACCCTTCTACAATGTTCTAGAAAAGTCGTCGTGAATTCTCATCGAGTATGAACAAACTTCGTATGTACTGAATTATGTAAATACTACGTATGAGTATGTACAATGGTGTAGTATGCCAGATTGGGGCGGAAAACTTCTAGGTAATTCAATATCAACACTGTATCTCGAAAACTATAGCGCTTGAGGTCATTATTTCAATCTCATCGTTCACATGATCTAGCTCTCACGAGCTGAAGTTGACCAAAATCCAAAACATATTCATGGACAAAATGAATTTCAAACATAGGAAATGGAAAGAGGTGATCGGAAGGAATAGGAAAAATGTGAGTAGTTCTCGATTAGCTGATGAATATGTGAAATTGTGTTCCTTCAGAGTCTTCTGTTTCAAGTCAGTCCATTTTGAGAGTTGTCTCCTGAATCTGATCACTTTGCAATAATATCTCAATCTTTCTCACTCGAATTCAGTATATACTGCGATTATGTCCAGACACTTCTTCCCTCTTCCACAAAAGTTTTCTCCTTGTCACATTGTATGGCTGAAGATGTTTATAAAACATGTTCCCCTCCATGCATTACATCGTTATTGAAGTTGTGGACATGACTTGGAGTTCTACTGTACTTCTACAACTCTACTCCAATTCGTTGCCCTACGGACTTCTACCAAAGTTCCTGATGATTTCCGAGCCGCATGCTATCTATCGCGACAGCGTATACCTTCCAGAAGTTTGGTCGATATCCACGTATAAACCACGCGATAGCGATCGGGCATAAGCAGCAGGATGCCAAACCTGCGATCGCGTGTCTCTCCGGCCTTTGCGATCCGGCGGTAGATCGATTTTACGAATGGGCCGATACCTACTCGATATTACACTAATACACTTCCATCATCGGGAATACGGCGAAACAGTTGCGTCGATGCACGCGATGGAGAAATCAAAAGATAATCTCGATAATACAGTAGTTGTTGTACTACTTCGTTGATCATATTCTTTATATTTCTCAATACACAGGGTGATACGAGGGAACATCTGAATTGACGAATATATGGGGGTTCTAAGCGAAACTCGCACTCAGGCCATCGGCGGCCTGGTGGTCGAGATGGTCAAGCGACATCATAGTAATCATGAGGTCGTGGTTTCGATTCCTGGCTGTCCGTTGGATTTGGGTTTATTTATGCGCTGTACAACGTATATTTATTCATTCATTTATTTATTTAGTAGTACACCATTCAACAGCCGAAGCCAATTACAGAATGGGAAAGATACATCTAAAGCATAAAAACGCTAATGTAAAGTTGAACCTAGTGTGCAGATTGCACATCACACAGAGATGAATATGAATTATTATGAATAGTGATAACAATGAAAATGATAGAAATAATAGTGATGGTGCGTATATGAACTTAAAAAAAAATTGTGAGAAAAAAGTTCGTACGCATCGTCACCAAAAGATTCTCATGCTTGCAAGATAGCTCTTTTAATGTCAATTGGCTTGTAGTTAAAAATATCAACGTCATTTTGAATTGACAAATAATCAAGACATATTCTATATAGAGGAGAGCGTGTGAGTACATTTGTTTGAGGGAAGGGAAGATAAAATGTATTACTGTTCCTTACAGGTAGCCTGGGAACATGTGAATTTATACGAGCAAGTAAATGACAGTTTACTAGAGATAATATAACCTTTTGCAAAAATAATATGACTAGGTATTTACGACGATTGTCTAGAGAGTGTACCTGAAATCTCGAAAGTATAGCACTTCATGTGGAATACCTTGGTTTGGATAGATTCCATTACACTGAAAACTAACATAGTTCAAGAGACGTCTCTGAATATTCTCCAAATTCATGACATGTATATTGTAACAAGGATTCCATACGACGCTGCAATACTCAAACCTTGATCTCACAAGTGCATTGGAAAGGAGTAGGTGGGTGCTGGTATCTGAAAGCCATTTCGAATTTCTAATGATGAGGCCGAGAATTTTGAAACCATTTGAGACAAGGGTATTCACGTGATGACTGAATGTAAATGTTCCGTCAAAGATGACCCCAAGATCTTCGAATTCTGCTATGTCATAAAGTTCTACAGAGAACTATCCCAAATGCCGCAGTGGTTTGGATTCCACTTGTATAAACTGTAGATCCCCGTATCCTTCACTCGCACAAGCCCTTCGGTGCTTCTGAGGGTTGCTTCGGCAACGAAGGATATGTGTTGAAGAAAATTGTGCTTCCTCTGCCGCGAATATCGTAGGAGGTCCACACCTCTTGGAGAAGAACCAGATATCCTCCTTCCCAACATCACGTGAATCCTCTTCTTCCAACAAGACATTGCCAAACAATCTTGACAAACAATCTAGACATATGGTATGTTTTTCACTCCTCCCTATCAAGGGTGAGTACCTGATGAGTGTCTGTTCAGCCCTCAGTGCCCTGTCATGATCTGAGAAAGTTTCTTAGGGCATGATACAGAGGTCCTCGAAGGAACAGTTTCGCCTGCCTATGACCCTATTATGACATTGGACAAGTTTCCATTTGATTCCGCTCGACTTCAACATATCAGAGCATCACTATCCATGCTCATGAATGTTTCACCTAGATGTTCCTATATATTTGATTCGAGGATCTATAGAGAATGGATGTTATTGTTTCATTACATGATATATTTATTGTTCCTTGAAATTTCTGAATTCTTTATGGAATAATCCAAATTTTAGGAGTGATCTGGTTGTCGCCGGTATACTAGCTATATGTGTCATATTTCTTCTCCTAACCCTATTTGACTATAAAAAGCTATACAAACACATGTTTACTTTGGTTGAACCGAAAACTTTTCCCAGCACGCAAGCTAACCGAAAAATTTCTATGCGCATAATAAAGGAACTTCAGAACATTTAAATTCCAATGTGAAATTTATTCTATGAGGTTGTTCAAGTAGATGAGAGTATTGTATAAGATACAAACAGCAACACTGCTCACTCCTTAATTTCCATAAATAAATATCATTCATTATAACTCACCTTTGGATGTGCTCGTCTTGGAAATGCTACTTTGGGGTCAATCTGCAATGAAAAAAAAAATATATAAATTATAACGATAACATTTGTTCACGAAAATGAGTATGGAACTCAGTCAACTCATTTGGGAGATTGAATCGACCAAAGCCTTGGTTTTCCAGGACATTCGGTAGCTTATAGCTGTAGTTTTCGAAACATGCACGCAATACGCGCCGGTTTCTCAGAGATAACCTAGTGATATGGACTACGCCGAGGTTACCAGTTGTTGATTTCATACCTCCTACAAGAATCACATGTAGGAAGATGATTTTATTCAGAGAAGACTATTAGGTACTAGGTAGAAGACTATTAGGACTATGGAGGTACTAAGTAGAGATATTATTGCACCAAGACAACATCAAAATCTTTTGGAAAAATGGACAGAAGGAATGGATTCTGGCTGTCAAGAGATATCGTCAAAGTAAACCGAACGGAGCGGTAATATTTCTGTTCATTTTATTCTTCCCCACATATATCAATATAGGTATTTTTTCAGTACCAATGCGTTGTCACTATGAAATATGATTCAAAATTCTAGCACGGTTTTATGATACTGGTTCCATTGAAATATATGAAAATAGATTGAATGTTTGTGTTTGGTTTTATTAGATTCAACTTCTAGACATACTTTTCTGCATGATATTTCGACTTTACATTCGGGAACAGTACCAATTCGATCCGAATGCTGAAAATGTGTTACTAACATATGGAAGCAATGAACCAAGTGATCCATCATCAGTTTACTATTGAAGAATGCTTGAATCTTCAATCTATTCGTTGATATCATCTATTTGAATAACAAACCCGGCCCTCTTGATGAACGGATTTTAATCCCAATGAACAACCGGACCTCATCAAGTTATCACTGGTTCTTTCGGAGATAAGTAGAGGTCACCCGTTCAACTTCCTCTCCTTCCAAACAATAGCATTGCAGTTCACTGATTGAACTCTCCATACAGAAGATAGAAACATTCTGGGCGAGGGAAGATGCACAAACTGTAGTCTGTTTGGATAGTAGAGGGAGTAATAAATCGGTGTTCGAGGGACCGAGGGACGGCTCATTCGTAGAAATATGTTTATATACATATAAAAATGCTTGTTTTGATATCCCCTATCACCTCTGGAAGTTTTTCGCTATTTGTTTGGGATACCCTGTATTTCTTCAATTATGTTATTCGATACGCCAAACTATATAACTATATAACAAGGTTTGGCTAGCGCCCCCCCCCCTTTTTTTTCAGGCGATTACAGCCCATTTCGGTATGATGGCATGAAATTTCTCATCTTCCAAAGTTAGCAGGAACCATTTCAATTTCATTCTCGAACATACCTGTTTTAGAGAGTAATCGTTTTCATTGATTCCCAAGTTTCTTCAGGAATCTTCATGTTTTAGAATATGCTCTCTGTTTCAGAATATGCTTCGTTACAATGATTCAGGAGTCTTCAGGTCTTTCACTTGGCCTCCTCACATAGGGAACTTCGATTTTTCAGCTATATATAAGCACGGCTTTCCATTCATGAGTTCACTGAAATTAACTGAGACAAGGCACGCTCAAGTAGAACAAATGAGAAGTTCATTTTGTAAGATAAGGATGTCTCGAGGTTAGGCAAGTATCCGACTGTATAATCGATTTTCGGATTGTTACATCCTGAAAGACGATATCCATGTATTCTCAAAAATTATCGAAGGCACGTCGGTGAAATATGACCTATGATGAACAATTTTTTTTTTTCGAAGGGAATACAATGAAATTATGACTATCGAATAACAACTTTATCTGTTGGAATACACTGGAAGAATGAATGAAGGCCTGAGGCGGAAATATTATGTTATCAATTTTCCTGCATATCACCCTTACACAGAAGGTGATGCACCCAAATAATTTTCTCCGCTTTCAGCGATACGAAAACTAGATGTTAAGCATGTTTCTGGAACATCAAATAGCTATTCCGCACGATCTGGCAATTTTGAATTGCTGAGATCCGACTATGGTAAAAGTAGTATTCAGTATCTCGAAATATCACCATAGGATGAAGTCCAGTGGCGTGAGATCTGGAGAACGTGCAGGCCATCGAACAGGTCCACTATTTACAATCTATTTCCTTTCGTGTTGTCAACAGATGAAAAAAACCCACTAACGATTTCAATTCTCTCAGTTAACTATCTTCACAACTACATAACATGATGTATCGTTGGATAAAGAATGGAATGGACCAAAACAAACATTAAGGTGCAATTTGAAAAACAAAAGTCAGGGGTGGTTCCTTGGGGGTTGTTTGCCAGGAGGTGGATTTCGCTATGCTGCATGAACGAGCTCATGGTCTCCTACGACACGTATTTTTCTCCAATTACCTATTTCACATATAAGTGAAATATCTGCTGGCCTGAAAGCTCTGGGATACCCGGTATATATATCGTCTACATTTCCATGATGATACCAATAAATACGTTCGTTATGATCATACAACATGATACTAGCATGAACTATGCATGTCAATAGAAAGGTCACGGAAAGTGATAATCCATTTCTATATTCTGGATGATGATGGAAAATTCATTTAGGTAATAATGATGAGCATGTATCAATGCACTCTTCGACATACAAAAAGCATTACAATCATTGTTGACTTTCGTGACAGGATATCATTGCTATGCTTTCTATAGTGGTATATCACAACCAGTTTTCAGAGTGATCTAATAAATGATATGCTACTTTCCAACAACTACTGTTCACCAGGAAAATCTAGTTGGAGTAATGCGAGGAGTGACGCTATTAGATAAAGTGAAAACAAACAACAACAAATCACAGCGGTAAAGATAAATTGATACGATGCCAGTAAAAAGCAAGCAATATGTCAAAAAGATAATACGCAGTCAGCTCACTTAAGCTCGGAGAACACATGTCGTGAAGTATATTTTCAAATACTCCCACAAAACGCGGCTATAAATTAAGAGATGAATTCGCCCATCAGGCTCGTGTCAAGTGCACTGCTTCGAAAACATGTTGTCCAGAAGATAGTCCCATTCAATTTCTTGAATGGCCAAAAGTGCATCAGGATATGAAGAGGAGGAAAAGAATGTGGTATCATGGAACGAAGGCTAAATAGAGTAGATATCACAAGAATTCAGATGTCATATACGAATATACACTGTGCCAATGAAGTGGGCAATGAAGTGAATCTCCTTCTACTCGGAAATATTTTGAACATTTGAAGAAGATTCCAGACATTATTTCACATCTGAATACATTAGGAACTGATTCGGTCATATGGAGGTCATAACCATCAGGAAAGACTTCACTTGTCAGAGAACTTAACAACTTTGACGTTCTATTGATGATGCTTGGTTGAGCGAACGAGTCAAACGTATCGAGTCTGCATGATGATAGCGAATGAGCTCGTTCAGTTTGTCAGAAACATATTTCTCGATTTCTAATGAATATTTTCACAATATGGAAAAATCGCCCAATTTTCTACGATGTCCTAGAGAGGTCAATGAATCCGTGAGTGTGGGTTCAACTACTAGGCAAATAGCTTCCTTCTGGATAGAATTCAAGAGCTTCAGCTTGTGTTCGGGTGCTGAACTCCAGACATGTGAACAGTATTCCAGGACAGGTCAAATTGGAGTTTGCGGGATGTGAAGTACCCATCACAGAACAGAAAGCGTTTGAGGAGTTCTCGCAATGGACCTCACATGGTCGTCCAGAGATAGAGCCCTGTTGGTGGTGATACTAAGCATGAATGATCATGACGTCAATGGTGGTATCTGATATCGCATTATCTGAGCATTCCTGGTGAAGTTACAAGAATGAGTTTCTGTTGCATTGAACTCTACTAGATTATCAGATCACCGTTCCAAGATTCTGTAGGGGCTCTAGAGGAGGAGGTGGTACAAAATTTACTATGAAAGCTACACCTGCACCTACCTGCGAAGCTACAGTCAGAAGGTACCTAACTTCTGAGAGATCATGTATGTAGAGCAAAAACAACATACAGATTCCTGAATCCTAGAAGACCAGCATTGATGGTTTCTGTTGATGGATAGATGGATACATTTTCATTGATCTCTCAGTATCATTCACATGACGTGAGACAAGTGAAACAATCGTAGGTTGAAATAGGGATAAAAATCCATCACATACAAACAGCTAAATATGAGAAATATCACAAAATATACACCCATGGAGACTAACAACAAATATGGTTGGAATATACATAGAGGAAGGTTATAGTATGATGGAATAATGAAATCATCATGTCGTCATGGTTATAAGGAAAATCGGTCTGTGAACTTTTCTAGAGAATGAGAACAATCGTCTATCAAGGATGATTTCAGGGTGAACTTGAATTTGCCTATGTTTTCATCTCCTTCTATTTCGTCTGGTAGCAGGTTATAGAAGTATCCTCCTGCATAAAGTGTAGATTCTTTCAGGTGCATTCTATTGAATTAGCTCGTTCGGTGATCTATCGACAAGAAAACTTACATAGTTGTGGCGGCGAACCATATATGACGGATGTTTTGGAAGGAGTATTTGGTGCAAAAATTGGACACACTGGAAAGTAAGGATGAGTATAGTACCTAATTTGCGACTATCTCCACTTGGTTCGTGATATACGATTTACAATAAACTAACTATTGTATTATACCTGCTCTCAAATGCTGTCTATCATTATGAATAATTTCAGGTTCTTGGAATGACAATCCACCCTGATCACTTCACACCACACCGTGCTATAACATCACTCGTGATAACACATCCGACCTAATTCCGCCATTCCAATCCCTACATCTTACAATATAGCTTGAATATATTATCTTTCGAAATAATTCATCCGCAGTGTGGCATCACACGCAGGTATACTTCGGAACATTATAAACTACGCGTCAGTGGGGCGAAGGAAATCAAAATTTTCCCCTGGTTGTTCCCCATAAAGACAGCCAGTCGTGAACGATGGGAAGTCTCGAGATAGGCGTTCAGCTGAACGTGAACTTTGGAATACAAGTCAAATAATATCAGGAAGAGAGTACGGATCTTGAGAGACAGGTGCTGAGAACGCAGTTGATTAGATCGTTAAAGAATATCTTGCTTACTACGAAATACCTGAACACGCAATTTCCTGACCAATTCGGCTTTATGTATAGAATTATAGTCATTCGACAACGATGCAATACGAGTTATGCTCGTAACTCTCGAAAACAGCCAATCATTTCTATCTGAATTGGAAGGAATTCGGAACGATGATGATAAGATTTGTACGGAAGGGTATAAGTGCCAGTCTTATTTAATCTTTATTTTTCGCTCAAATTCCAAGTTCCCCTCAGTACCCCTCTATCTTCCAGATATGATGACAATATTCGTCCCATGATCTTTAAGAATTATACAGGGTGGCCCAATGGAAACGAAACAAGGTATACATTCCACTGAGAGATCAAGGAACTGACATTAAAATAAATTATCCTTTATGTAATGTTGGATGGGACAGGATTCGAAAAAAAAACACAAAATGCACTTCTTAAATGAACATCGTTCTAACTACGAATGGAGAAATAGTGATGAAAGGGAAAAAAGCGTAACCTTCCAATTATTTCCATAAACGTGTTTTCTCGAGAACTACTGCATTGAATTCGGAAAAGAAGGGAGCGTTGGTAAGAGATTTCGGTTACCTTTGAAGTGATCTATCACTTGACCCCTTATCCCATTTGAGATTCAAGGGTTGGAGCTCACCCCTCCGAAGGGTGATCGTTTTGTTTTCTGAGAACGATAACTATGTCAAATCGGCCTTGTTTCATTAGGCCACCCAATATGTATCATTTTGAAAAATTTCATATTCCTTATAGCGACCTCCATCCGTTTTCAAGTTATAACAAAATATGTTGACAATCATCGAAGGAAGAAATCGTCAGGAAAACATCGTCAATAATGGAACAAAGACATTTTGCTTCCTCGTACATAAAACTCTTATTCATTGAATCAGCGAAACACTTTCAACTGTTGTGTGCACTGATCATGACATGACAGTCCGTACACATCAGAAGGCTCATATGTCAATTGCATGATTGGAAAACATAAATTTGACCAACATTGCATGCAACCTATATTATTCAGAGATGAACCAGAAGACCACCTTTGTTCTGAGAAAAATAACATGATGGACACTGCCACTAAACTGTAACACTAACAATGTAATACTACAGTAATGAACAATTCTGTGGTACCGAGTTCTTAGAGATGCAATAAAATTGGGTATTCATATAATGCAGTAAGTTTTGCGATCGCTTCGAATGTCAATAGAAATTTTGATTATTATATAATTACGATTATTATCATAACGATGCGGCCACGTTAAATATATTTTTATAATTCCGAGAAGGTGATGTCATCAAATACGAATATTCATTTTTCAGTTTTTGATGGGATTTTCTCTCCTCGTTTCTAAAAAATAGAGTAGAAGTTATCAAAAATTATTGCAATATATTTGTAGTGAGGACAGATTCAGGATCTGTCCCAAAATGTCACTGCGCTTGAAATTAAACCTTTAGATACCTGAAAGAGAAATTCTCTATTGGTCAGTGACACCTTGTTTTTTGAAAAAAATTGGGAATACAAATATATTTAATAATAATAAAACCTCTAATTATCTTGGTGGACGTTTCGGGAACGAATCTGCTCCCGTTCTCAACACAATTGAAATATTTTTTTCGTAAACTTTTTTCGATGTTTCCGATTTTGACACTGAAAAGTGACAATTTGGCAGACGGAGGAATTCTGGTTACAAGGTGTTTTCATTAATTGATATCGAATTTTCCATTTTCATATTCAAGTTTCAGAAGTGGATGCCGAGTTCTATCTATATCAACTGAACAAGAAGCAATATTATTGTCTCCGTTCAGGAGAATGCAAGCAGACTCTTTGATTTTCCGTTTTTGGTTGTTGTCTTCTTTTCCTGTGATCTTAATATTACTCCAATCGGCCATATGTTGTCCATTCTCAGTAAGGATATGCTCAGCTAATTTTGACTTGTCAGTATATCTTCTCTTTATATTGTTCTTATGCTCTTTCATCCTTACTGATAGAGGCCTGCTGGTTTCACCGGTATAATATTTTCCACAAACACATGGTATACTGTATATACAATTTTTTGATGACTGTTTTTCATTTCTCGGTTTTGTATGAGTCAAAATCGATCTCATTGTATTTTCTGTCTTGAACACTGTTTTCACTCGAAACTTGTCACCAACACGTTCAATTTTTTCAGATATTCCGGGAATGTATGGGATTACATTTGTTATCAGTGTTGGTTGTCTTTGTGTTTGTTGTATATTCTGTCTGTTCTCAATTTGGTGTATTGTTTTGTCAATGAAATGTTTCGGATAAGTGTTGAGTTGTAGAACATCTTTTATATGGTTCATTTCGGCATTGAAAATCTGGTGGTTCGATGATATGGATTTGGCTCTATCATGAAGTGATTTGATTATTCCTTTCTTTTTACTTGTATGATGATTCGATTGAAAATTGAGGTATCTGTGGGTGTGTGTATTTTCACGATATACACTTGTTATCAAATTGTTATCTGATTTTTTAATGAGGACATCTAAGAATGGTAATTGATTATTACATTCGATTTCTAAAGTGAATTTGATTGTTGGTTCGATATTGTTTATATGATTTAGAAAATTATCTAGTTCCATACGGTTATGTGGCCAAATAATGAAAATATCATTTACATATCTCCACCAAGTCTCTGGTTGTTTACTGAATTTCTTCACAATATTCTCTTCAAAATCTTCCATGAATATATTACTTAGAATAGGAGATAATGGTGAACCCATGGCCATACCAAAATTTTGTTGATAAAAATCATGATCTAATTGAGAGTAAGTTGTTTTGAGACATAGTTCCAAAAATTCTAAAATGCCTTCTACACTCAGCTTAGTTCTTTCAATGAGTTTTTCATCATCTTCCAGTTTCTTTTTCACTATTTGTAAAGTTTTTTCTATAGGAACATTAGTTAATAAACTCACTACATCTAAACTTACTAAAATATCATCTGTATCGAGATGGATGTTATTTAGTTTCTCCAAGAAATGAGCAGTATTTCTAGTGAAACTTTCACTATTTCCTGATAAAGGTTTTATTATATCTAAAAGAAATCGTGATAAATTTTGACAAGGAGATCCTATCGAACTCACGATTGGTCTTAATGGATTGTTTGGTTTATGTAATTTTGGAAGTCCATAAAAATGTGGGGGTTTGCTATGGTATCTGGATATATGTTTCCTATCTGTTAGTGTAAGTTCATTTTCGTGTTTTTTCATTATGACTCGTATCTGTCTCTCTATGTTTGCTGTTGGATCTCTATTCAATTTTGTGTAATTGCCTCCATTTATAATTTGTATTATTTTATCATTATATTCATTTTTGTTCATAATGACTGTAGCGTTGCCTTTATCAGATGGAAGTATTTTGATTGTAACATCATGTTAAGTGTGTTTTTCTCTTCTCTTGTGATGTTTGGTGTTATTTCATGTTTTTTCTCAATAATTATTTTATTTCTGATTCTATATTCATTAGAAAATTCATCAGGAAGTCTTTGTGCATTTTGTTCAATAGCTGTTATCAAATCTAATTTTGGAATATGATTCGGAGTGATTGAAAATTTCATACCTTTTGACAGTATTAATTTTTCAGAATCTGTTAATGTTCTTGAGGATAGGTTTATAACAGTTCTATTCATGAAATTTTGTTGACGATGTTCTAATCTCGATTTTTTTAAATTCCTTTCTTCAATGAGTTTATTGAATTTTCCTATGTGTATCAATTTGTTCTTGTCATTCTCTTTTTTGTATGAGTTGTTCACAGAAATGAATATATGTGTTGAATCATCTTCATGTGAAACGTTGTATAAAGTTTGTTCTAACTGTGAGATGATATTTCTTGTTCTTACCTTGTTGTATTTGTGGAAATTTATTCTTTCTCTTACCAATGCCTTACTTGCTTTCAGAACTATCCATTCACATTTCTTACTATAAAATGGTGCTTTCAAACGTAACCCTCTTGGTATCACTCCATTGTCACGACATTTACAAAGAAAAGTTAAACTGTTTTCGGTGTGAGACAGTTTTATGTATACATTTTCAAGATTCCGAAACTGATGATTGATGTTAGGCCCATACCTATTTGTTAAATACTGTCTGTAAGTTCTTCGAGGAGGTGGTACATTCATTTTTCAGTTTTTGATGGGATTTTCTCTACTCGTTTCTAAATTTTCAATGCCTAAATGAACCATATAAAGATGTTCTACAACTCAACACTTATCCGAAACATTTCATTGACAAAACAATACACCAAATTGAGAACAGACAGAATATACAACAAACACAAAGACAACCAACACTGATAACAAATGTAATCCAATACATTCCCGGAATATCTGAAAAAATTAAACGTGTTGGTGACAAGTTTCGAGTGAAAACAGTGTTCAAGACAGAAAATACAATGAGATCGATTTTGACTCATACAAAACCGAGAAATGAAAAACAGTCATCAAAAAATTGTATATACAGTATACCATGTGTTTGTGGGAAATACTATACCGGTGAAACCAGCAGGCCTCTATCAGTAAGGATGAAAGAGCATAAGAACAATATAAAGAGAAGATATACTGACAAGTCAAAATTAGCTGAGCATATCCTTACTGAGAATGGACAACATATGGCCGATTGGAACAATATTAAGATCATAGGAAAAGAAGACAACAACCAAAAACGGAAAATCAAAGAGTCTGCTTGCATTCTCCTGAACGGAGACAATAATATTGCTTCTTGTTCAGTTGATATAGATAGAACTTGGCATCCACTTCTGAAACTTGAATATGAAAATGGAAAATTCGATATCAATCAATGAAAACACCTTGTAACCAGGATTCCTCCGTCTGCCAAATTGTCACTTTTCAGTGTCAAAATCGGAAACATCGAAAAAAGTTTACGAAGAAAAATATTTCAATTGTGTTGAGAACGGGAGCAGATTCGTTCCCAAAACGTCCACCAAGATAAGTAGAGGTTTTATTATTATTAAATATATTTGTATTTCCAAATTTTTTCAAAAACAAGGTGTCACTGACCAATAGAGAATTTCTCTTTTAGGTATCTAAAGGTTTAATTTCAAGCGCAGTGACATTTTGGGACAGATCCTAAATCTGTCCTTACTACCAATATATTGCAATAATTTTTAATAACTTCTACTCTATTTTTTAGAAACGAGGAGAGAAAATCCCATCAAAAACTGAAAAATGAATGTACCACCTCCTCGAAGAACTTACAGACAGTATTTAAATACGAATATGTTCGAATCAAACCTATTTCATTTCGAGGCTCTCCGTGATGTTGACACAATGTACTTATTGCACCAAAATCTGATGAAGTATGAATGAAACGAAAGGAAACGTGAACAATCACAATAAAAATCAAGAATTTTTTGTAATAGATACACATTTCGTCGGTCACTGTATAATAAATCGAATATTTTTGATTCGTGAAACAAAGCAAGGAGATAATTCCCAATACTTAGTCGTATAATGTATCAAACAAAATTCAGAAACACAGTGTTGAAAATAAATCCACAATGAGACATTCTGTATATGAAACTAGAAGATATGGAATTGTCTCCTTCTCGTTCAGATGGTAGAATTTCTGATGGAAAATGGAATAATTATTAGAAATAATATCGTCAGAATGAATATTCATGTCAAACAATGTTTTCTGCGAGATGAAAATCGACGGGTCGTGGCATCATTTCACGAGATGATTCTTTGAAGAGGGTATTTCTGTGCGAAATGGAAATTTGATTGACACTGACAATTCGATACACTGTTTACGTAGAAAGTAATTCAGAATTTTTTCAATCTGCAATTCCATTTGAGGACTGTCTTATTGAGTGGCGATAAAATCCCAATTTACTGAATGGTCGTTCCACTTCACCATAATGTTTCCGCTATACTTCAGTTATCTAAGAAAAAAACTCAAATTCTCATTGTCGATTTCTTGGTAATCATTCGCATGCTTGTATTCTTGAATATGCCTATTTCAGATTTTGACATGGTGTTATTTATGTCCATGACTTTATATCATGTGAGAGAATATTCAAGGATATAATAATACTATACAACTGTATTTGCTCGTTTTCTAGTATATTCAGTTAGTAGCATATCATTTCATCCCTAATTGTTGACGTATTTTATATGTGATGATTGTCATCGTCATCGAATGGAAATACATGGTATTCTTTTCTATTTCATAGTTAACAAGCTGAAATGGATAGATCGAGGCATTTTCTCATGCGATGATTTTTTCAAGAGGATTTTCCTGTACAAATGATAATCTGGTTGAGTGACCCCGACAATTCGATACACTGTTCACGTGGAAAGAAATTCAGACCTTTTTCAATCTGCAATTTCATTCGAGGACTGCGATAAGATCCCATTATACTGAATGGTCGTTTCAATTTAGTAATGTGTTCGCTACACTTCAATCATTGAGAAAAACCTTTAAATTCTCGTCGACTTCACAGTTTTCCATTCTCGCCCAATCACAATTATGCATCTGCAAACATTCGAATGATATCAAAAACCCCCGTTTACGAGGTAATAAACTCCCGGCTTGGGAAAGGTTCTTATCCGAAAGCTCAATACACTTCGGATTTCCATTCGGATTTTCCTTTGTGTGGAAAATCTGAGCCATTCTTTGTGAAAAAATCTACGTGCATGATTAAACCGAGGAGTTCTTCAAACATCCACTGCTCATTCAAAAGAACAGCCTCTTTGGAAGGTGTGTATTGAGTGCGAGTTCTCGATTCTGCTTTATCTACGTCTTTATATTTCGAGGCATCAGCGACATCCATTACAAAGTATCCGAATGCTCGAAAAAATAATTGAATCGATATTGTTTGGGAAAGTATTTATAACTGAATCTCATCGCATCACGCAAATGTACCGTGTGTACCGAATTCGGTGCGTATAGTTGAGATGTTGTGAACCAAATGAAAACAGGAAAGCAATAAAAATATTTCACGAATTTCAAATCTTTTTCGGATATCTTCAGAAATATCTGATATTTGCTGACTGCGACGACAACAGTTCAGTAAGCTCTAAATTACCCAACTTTGCCACAATTCCTCTTGGTGTTCACGAAATTCCAATGATACACATCGAAAGGTTTCGTCCTGTAGACAAACTGAATATTTCACAACCGTTTCGACTTCACAGGGTGTTCATTATTGAAAGGAAACATCATCTATGATTACTGCGCACTGTTCAAATTGGGACAAACTATTGAATTTATGATCAAGTATAGTGAAGGATTCTGTCCTTGACGAGGGCTGATTATATTATAGATGAAACTATACCTATTTGAATGGTATATATTGCTATAAAATTTTCATGAGACTCTGTTTTGACGCACGTGTGATTCATGAAGTACGACAAGTAGAGTGATGTGTTTCGTGAAACAAGTTCAATATAATATCTCTTCTTTCATTTCGATATTGAATGATATGGTGATTTGAACTACCGTATTCGAAAATTTTCATCAATGAATAATTTTCTTCAGCAATTCGCATCTCAATGAATATCTGGGAAATGTCTGAAGCAAACAAATTTTCATTAGAAGAGAGACATTTTCATTTCCTCTATTGGCTGTTTTAGCCTCGAATATACCAGTTAGAGTGAATGAAATGGAAATTCATCAGATATAATCTGAAGTATCAATTGTTGTTGGATATACAATTTTTCGACTGATTTTTGGAATAATAATGGTCAGTATTCATTCCATCTTGGGAAAGAATTACCTAATGGATATCACACGATTCCAATCAGAGCAACACACATTACGCTGCACGTGAGTGTTTAGTGGTCATCAAAATACAACAAATTATCGAGGTAATCATACACAGTTGTAATGGAAAATGTTGCTTCTCGATCATTTTTGTGAAATATCAATTGATTGAATAATAATGAATTTGTTCATTAGATATTCAAATAGCTGTGACAAATGGTGTATTCTTATTTTTTGTCTTCCGCAAGTCGATATTTTTGGATCTCATACTCATACTGACGGGTCAGTCGGTAGCAGAATTTTATCAGCAGAAGATTTAATTCGGTCAAACTCTGGAAGAGTGAATTAATATTTCGATTTTGAGATTCCTTCGCCTGAAAACGCAGATATCTTGAAACTACATTAATTTGTATAACTTCTCGGTTTTTTGGTTCAAGTCTAGTTATATTTTAAATGGGAAAGAATTCTAGCCGTTTCAATTCTTTTGAATCTTCTGAAAGATCTTTTGAATCTAATTATTCAAAGGAATGTTCCCGATGGTCCTTTCTGGCACATGGAGAGTTTTATCAAACTTGCTCACTTCATTCATATTGATGAGATTTGTGATGCAGTAGGTGAACAGAAATTAAATTATCGATATCCACAGTCATACATCGACATTTTTTTTTATGGAGGAAGACTCTACACACCCTCAGATATATATGTTTTAATGTCTCGCCTACGACGTCAACTACTATAACGAATGAAAGATGATAATGATGATAACAAAGAACCCATTCTACGAAATATGTTAGATCACACCAACAAACAAAAAAATAAATTGAATAAGATGGAATAATAAAAACATTGTCTATTGATCAGACCGGCAATATGACTTTAGTCACCAGAGATCGACGTAACATGACGAATCTCTGGAGGTAGCATTGGATACCTCCGAAGCATTCTACAAAATTTGGCATCAAGACCTACTAGTAAAACATCGTCATCCGGTTTACCGCACCAACTTTCTCACTTAGTGTCGAGTTCTCTCACAGATAAATGATTCTATGAGATGGTAGACGAAGTTTTATCTGATACGATGACTATAAATGCTGGGGCTCCACAAGGAGCTGTCTTGGCACCAATTTCAGTTTTGCTCCTCTCCTAAGATCTGTTTGATGTGACTCGTTCATAATTTGGCACCATCTACTCTACAGCCCTTTCATTACCTGATTGGGCCTGGTGAGCAAGACGTTGACAGGTCGATAGATCTGAGAGAAGATCTGGCGAAAATTTCGATGTAGGGATATGAAAATCAAACAGAGTTCAATCTAACACAATCTAATAGATGCTGACTATGATAGTGTCAGGTACCACTGTTTTTATGAAGTCGACAACATCTATGGTTGGTATCACCATCAACAGCGCCCTCTCATTGGACGATCATGTGAGGGTCCATTGCACATTGCATTGACCTGCTTCACGGAAAATTGGCTTCCTGTTACGTCACACCACAGAAGCTCCTCATGATCTGTGGAGAGTGGATCCAAGTTGTCCCAGAGGATTGATCACATGATTGCTTTCAGCTCCGTTACTTGAGCTGTGGAAAGAAAGTCGATCTCTCCATTGTATGTTGACATTCCCATGGTAGTGACTCATCAGTAATTTAGTCTAGCGAACGATTCCAGGTAGAAAAACTATACGAGCTCAGGCTGATCAACTCTACATTGTCGTCAAGGGTATAGACCTGTCGCACTTTGCTCTACCACGTATCGTTCATCAAGAGAACGGCAGAGTTACTTCCTGATGCTTTTGACCACTACGAACATACCCTCCATTTAGTATCGACACCAAAATTCATTGAATAACATGATCGTAATATCACTGAATACTCGCCAGTTGATGTTTTCACCACCTCATAAACATCTCAAGTTTTCATTCCCGAGTATCCTATTTGGTGGGTTTCTAGATTTGCAATTGAGAATTGAGATCAGCTAACTGAGCCATGTGATTCATTCCAAACTGCAAAATAGAAATTATCCTAAAAACTGTCTCAGCAGTAATTGTATCTTGAAACAGCAGGAGCAGTTTATCATTTCCGATTGCAGAGCTCATTGGGATGATAGAGGTGAACGAATCCATCGGAAACATCTCCGGCTCCTGATCAGTAAATCAGAAATGAAGTTGACGTCACGCTCCTGCTAACGAAAATATCAATTAACGCCCCAGCGGCACCACACGTTATTTAATTACCGAAATTAGATTGGAAATAAACGAGTGTCATTAGCGAACAAGTGAACGCGACTACGAACGAGCTACGAGACTACGTCTGATCTACGGACCGGGTTTCGAATGCTGGGAGCTGGATTAGGCCAAACCGAAATTTACGAGCACATCTCAGGGCTGCCTAATGGTAGGAAAAGCAGAGAAGGAAGGAGGGAATTGATTCTGATAAGTGTTGCGGAGAATGATTAGTTAGTCAGTTCACGTCAGATCTGCGGATGTATGTCCCTTTACGTATATACAGTGTGTTACAGAACTATCGGATCAAACTCCTAGGGGTTATTCAGTGCAACAGTAGAAAACATTCGAGTTGTGGGTCCCATGTCCGGAAAAGTGTCACTACGGCACTACGGCCCTAGGACGCGTTGAAATTTATAAAGATGATGAATTTCCTAAATAGGATTCAATGCATTTGATTTTTGCGTTTTGTACATGACATCATCACAACATGGGACGATTATGTGAGGTCCATTGCGAAAACTGCTTCACAAAAACATGATTTTCTTTTCCGTGCGAAGAGATACTTCACATCCCAGCAACTGCTTATAATCTACAAAGCACAAATTCGACCTGTCCTGGAGTACTGTTCACATGTTTGGAGCTCAGAGCCCCAAACATACGCTGAAGCTTTTAGATTCAATTCAAAAGAGAGCTATTCGCCTAGTCGATGATACAACACTCACCAAATTTGAATTGAATTTCTGAATTGAATTTATTGAATTGAATTCGCATTACATGGTGAAAATCGGATAATATACATTACATACCCATATATTAGTTAACTATTATTAATTCCTTCCGAATCCTAGACGCATGACCTAAGTGCTTGAGGCACTTGCTTTGTTCTGCGTCTAGGATTGTCGGAATGGTATTGTGTACCTGTATGGTGTAAGTGGACATGGAAATTTGTATATATTATGCCATTGTACAGTCTTGTACTAGTTCACATTATTGTCGAACCCTCACAAAATCCTGGAGGCTAACCTAAATGCTAGAAGCATTTGTTTTATTCTGTCTTCAGGATTGTCAGGATTGCTGTAAGATAATTATAATAGATACTGTAGGCTGAGAGTTAGAGGTTGTGAGCTGGTTGGGTTATTTTCATTTTATTTTTCGAAATATTTTTGTTAATGTAGTGTAATTTGTGGTGATGTAGTTTTTAATTCCATATTTGAATTGACTGAGGGATTTTTTTTTCTTTTATATTCCTAGGCAGTGAATTATATAGTTTGAGACCGAAATAGATGAGTGTTCTTTGTGTATGTGATTTTCTGAAGATAGGGAGAGGTATATTTAGGTTTTCTGTTGATCTAGTGTTTTGTGGTCTATATATGATGTCTGTAAGCTTGTTTTTATAGACCCATATTAGGCTGTTGTAAATGAATATGCTCCTTACATTGAAAAGTTCCGTTTCTTTGAACAGTTGTTCAGTAGAGAACCGTTTATTCTTATGGAAGATTATTTTTATAATTGTATTTTGCATTGCTTGAAGACTTTTGTCGAAGAGTCCACCCCAGACAGTAATTCCGTATCTAATGATCGATTCTGCCAGATAATTATATATTATTATAAGATTGTTTTGGGTGAATATTTCTCTCAGGTTGTATAGTTTATAAATGAGTTGTCTTAAGCGTTTGATGACATGACCAACGTGTTCATCCCATCTCATTGACCTCTCTAGATCATCGTAGAGAGGTTGGCGATCTCTGCCTTTTTTATAGGTACTTCCATGGTCGGTGCTCAACGGAAATATCATCTATAATGCCACCACGCGCGATTCCTAGTAGACAAACCAGACGAGCTCAGGCTGGTCACCCCTAGACTGTCAGGCTCGAGACCTGTCGAACATCGCTATACCAAGCATCATTCATCAATAGAACGGCAAAGTTGTGGAATTATTTATTTGCCTAGTGAAGTCTTTCCTGATGCTCACAACCTCCAAACTTTCGAGAAAAATTCCAACTCCTTCCTTCTCTCCCAAAATTCCACCGCTGGCTAACACGATGTTCCTAGAACACTATAGGTTTCCCTTTCCTGTTGCCCACAGATAAAAAAAAAAACATGAAAAAATTGTTCGAAATGTCTTCCTCCAACCTGAATACACCGATTCAAACGTCGCACATGATTTCGGCGAACTTGACTAAAAATTTGATCCTCGTTTTGAATGATCTCAAATGCTGCTGTAAGTCGTCCAATCAAGTCTTGATCTGTTTCTACTGGTTCTGCAGAACCTTTTTTACATTTTGACAACACAAGAGGAACATCGTGTTAGGCAGCGGTGGAATGTAGGTTCGACCGGTCAAACCATTCCAGTTTGTCTATTTGGAATCGCTCGTGTTGGAATGATGAACGAGATTACCGTTGATTATCAGATTATCATGGCCACAGGTTGAGTCTGTTCGTATCAACGGAGTCGAGAGTTTCATTGGTGACAAAATGAATGTTCATAAAATAAACAAATCCAAATCCAAATCAGTCAGCCTTAGTATGAATTTCCACTTGTGGATAGGAATGATATTGTGCAGTTGTGCACAAACATAATGGCACTAGGTATACAACGAAAATAATTCACCTCCAACTCACATTTCGATAGTTCCGAAGATATCGGGATTTTCTGAGCAATTAGTGGATATTCCAAGAGCAAGAACTACAGAGTTCGAAGGTACGTTTGGTCTACGATTTTTTCGAATTTTCTACTCATTAAAGGCAGGAAATGATTTCCCGTTCGTCGATTGTTCGCCATCTTTGAACCTTCAATAATTCGATGGCGCAGCATTCGCGTATGCCGCAGTAATTGGATAAAATAATTGCGATCGCGGATATACGTGTCTCATGAACCGTATATCAATTTTTGAAATGGCGCGCGGTTCCGAACTGAATTCTTTCGGTCTATTCGAGCAAATGGCCGATCTCGTTCCGACGATCAAATTTTCATAGTCGATTTGGAGGCTCCGAATAGGTATCCAACTTGATTGGTAATTTTTACGGCAGAGGAAGAATTAATTTCAGGTGGATCTCATGGGGTGGAAATCATACGACTATTTGGATTTATAGGGGCATACATTGTGGAACGACTGTTATCTACTACGAATCATGAGATACGAGTCGATTCTGGCATGTTCTCAATGTTCTCTTCCATGAAATGTTTCCTTCAGATTTCATTTATGTAAACAGAAACATCATCGTAGTGAACATCACAAACGGAAGTTTAGGCATCTGATTTGAATTCCTAACAAGGACGCCTAACATTTCTCATATGCCAGTGAATTCATGTGAATTCATATATATACGGTGTGACAATCCGAAGACTCGGGATGGGCTACATCTGAAAATTCAAATAGCGAACACCTTTACGAAGAACTATCATAATTCGTACCATTTTTCATTCGTAGGCATTTTTCGGCCAAGAACTCAAAAAAATGTTACCATTGAAAGAATTCACAAACGCTGTCATCAGAGCTGAAAATGAAGAGGAATTGTAAATGTCACCATTCTTAGTCATTCCAATTGCTTTTTGTTTTTCAGCGGCGCTACTGTGAGTATTATCTCCTACAGTTTTCGAGATATTCGACGAAATTCTTCCTTCTTTTCGTTGATCAGACATTTCATTCAGTTTCATATTTTGACATTATTTCCAATAACATCTTTGTCATCAAAAACTGAACATCGATTGTTTTCTGACGTTCAATGATAAGCTTCGTTTTTGATATTGATCTGAGATATTCATCTTTCCGCTAATTCTTCTCTTCAAACAAAGCTATTACAGACAGACAAAAATTGTGACTGTCGAACGAAGATTCTAATGGAAGCAAGTATTAAATGTAAATTGAAAAAAAAATCAAAACGCCGATACGGAGCTGCATATCAGTGTTACAAATATTGGAACCAGGGTGGAGACGTTGCTGAATCATCCGAAACAATAATGTTATGGAATAGGTTATGAAATTTCCATCGACTTTGTGTCACAAGTCTCCATTTGAGAACGTTATGGAGGTTTATTATTATAAATTCGTTCAAGAGACGGAATCACTCCTAACAATCTGAACTAACTGTTTCTATTTGAATGATTCAAAGTACCTGACAAGTCTGCCACTTCCACAACCTCATCGTAACGAACTGTAGCATCCTATTCATTTGCATTTCTTGAATAACTCATCAGCAAGCCATCTGGACTATCTATGTCTCGTTAACGTATTGTTTTGACTCGCATTCACAACAAGAGCTCTGTTGCCATGAAAACTGTTAATTATTTGGTATACAGAGACAGCAGTTGACAGAAGCAGATGAATCGCTACGAAGATATTATCGTATTATGACAAAGGAATCGTGGAAATAATCATCGGATTGGAACTGACAGGCATTTTGATTCGAATATTGTGCACTATATTAATTGGCTTCATCGATATCATTTATACAATTTCATTTGAATATTTCAATGAGAATAATGAATCTTAAGCATGCTGCAGTTATTTGTATAGATCCTATGGATTTCCGAGACAAATCTTCAGGCACCAGAAAACGAGAGAGATAATTTTACAACGCTTTCCAAGGTTTCCCAACGGTGTGCAGTGCAATTCTATAGCCATAGATTCTCTATATTCCTTGTGACCAGATGGAAAGTAACTGTTACAAAATCCTCACAATTCCTTGTTTGGTTCGACAACAAAACATCAAATGTAGTTATCATTGTGAATCATAGTATCATGGAACTCAACCCATTTGTTATATATGCCAGAGGAACTTGGCATTTCAATATCTGGAAACTTCACATTCAATGAATGCTGACCTGTTCCTCTGATACGATGTGATGCAATGCTAGTAATTCGATATTAGCTCATAGAATGCAGACTTCTCTTAGGAGACGTAATCTGATGGTGAAAGATATTGAAATGAAAATCGGCTACAGTATCTGAGTAAGTGAATTGAAACTTCACTCTTTCTGGGTTCTGTTCTGCTAATTCATCACTAGATTTTACGCAGCTTTGGATCTATGTAAGGTCCTTTGTCGATCTCTAACTCGAATCTATTGTAAAGCGAAGTTCTTGATCTATAAGTGTGTTAAGAGACTCGCTTTCACTTGTAGTTTCAATACTAAAAATTGATCGAGTCCAGAAAGGATTCCAAAACTTTGTTCGAGATGTTGTTCAAAAAAGATCAGAACATATCATTTCATAGGTGAGATATTGAATGATGTTGATTTCATTTTTCTCATGTTCGTTAGTAGAGAATGTTTTCGTCTGAACTACACTGGGGTTCAGAAATGAGGGTTCGGAATGGGTTTGCACATCTTGTTTATGAACTAAACCTCTCCTATTTCTTTCACCGCAGATATTGCTGCTATTGAATTCTAACGGTATTTTTTTCTGAGTATCCCATATTGGTAGGACAAATCTGTTCCTTCAAAAATTCTTTTCATGTGACAAGGAAGTTTTTATTGGACCACTACGTATAGTGAAATACCTTGTATACACTAAAACTCGTTGAATACTCTACCGTTGCAATTGCCTTTGTTTCCCAAACAATATATCCAAACCGAAACCCATTTTTAACTCTCTCTCCTTTAATGTGGTTTTCTTTTCCCGATTTATTTTAATTTGGAAATTGTTACAAACGCATTTCGACCAGACCATTAATTTTGTTCAGGCATCAGGATTGTCGGTGTTTTTCAGTTCGTGAAAGTTTTTTTCACTATAAGGAGTTTAATGGATTTTCTGTGTATGAGAATTCTGATTCCGTTTTTCGTTCGGTATTCCGAATTGTGCTTTGAGGTTTCTGAGAGGACTGACTGACTTTTTAATTCAACTACTGAGATGAATTCGGAAATTTCTTCGCAAATATTTTGGTGTATTCGGAATGGACTATTGTGCTCAATACCTACTGTAGCTAGTCCGAATGAAGAGAAGACTCTAAGGAATAGATTTTCTTTCAATAACTGATTTATTTCAATACAGGGTGTCTCAGTTTGAAGAAGGAATTGGAGGAATGCAAAGTTTCACAGATTGGACATTTTTATATAACCACTCTGAATTATCATTCATCCATTTGAATAAAAACCCAGAAATAGCAAAGCATCCATTTTGTGTTGACACATTATTGATGGCCCAGCCAGTTCATATCAAATATTCAACTGCATGATCTCAAGCACCAGAGTATATTTAGAATAAAAAAGAAACGAATATGTTTGACAGGTCTTTCACAGATAGACAAAGTAGCATTCAATGACCTTGAGAATTCACTTTCCAGCTTTTTGTGGGATTTTCTCTCCTAGTTTCTAAAAGATAGTGTAGATGTTATTAGAAATTATCTCAATATATTTGTAGTGAGGACAAAATGCCACTGCGCTTGAAATTAAACCTTGAGATACCTAGAAGAGAAATTCTCTATTTGTCAGTGACACCTTGTTTCTGAAAAATTTGGAAGTACAAATATATTTAATGAGAATAAAACCTCTATTCATCTTGGTGGACGTTTCGGGAACGAATCTGCTCCCGTTCTCAACACAATTAAAATATTTTTCTCTTCGCAAATTTTTTTTCTCAATACATAATAATACACACAGTTTTCAATGATATTGAGAATTTCTGAATTTATTCATCGAATTCTTTGAAGGTCATCAAGTGGAAAGTATGGAATATTCCAGTCATTTCAAAAAAATATAGTTTCGTGTGGGATCCGTGAACTCATTTCAACTGCACTGTTTCCAGGATATCAGCGATTGACATCTCCTAATTCTCGAAGGATCATCAAAGCGACCCATAAAACAATTCAATTTCTTGATTTTGTTTGTGATCTAATGATCGTTTCATTTACAAAAGATGCTCGGAGAATGTGATTAGGGCATGAAACATTAATATAATTTATGCTAAACATTACTAACCTTCTTTCCATCTAGTTCGTGCGTGCCTTGTGCCAAAACTTTGTCAACGCTAGCTGGATCAGTGAAGGTGATAAACCCGAAACCCCTACAAGAAACAAAAAGATCAAAATTACTATTTCTCGGTCTGACAGACTCGATTTATAGGCTACTTTCAGGCTCGATCGAGTTCAGGTTCATAAGGATGACTACTCAACACCAGCTCACACCACTACTCAGAAGTACATTCTGGCCGAATCTCGACAACCGGTGAGGGATAGTGGGTTTCGACTGACATTCAGTTATTTTGGATCAATGCTGACCAAGTACAGGTGGAGAGATTCATTATAACTGACAAGTATGTATCTGTTACAGAAATATTGTATGATTTTATACAATTCCATAGTCGGAATATAACAGTATATTATTGAATGAGTTACATGAAACGATTTCTTGGCGCACGAATGGCTTCTTTGTATACGGGGTGTCACCCGAATTTGCTTGCTAAACCGTCATATATTTCTAAAAATCTAGGTTCTCTTTCGATAGTAAAAAAAAAATAAGCCTGTAATAATGACAATGTCGAATGAATTTTACTATTGAGTCATGGAACGAGTCGGTGAGAAATCTGATATTCTGACACTGCATTTTGAGTGCCGTATACAATCAACTGAGAACAACGCTCTTCTTGTGAAAATCCAATTACATCGATAATAACTGTAATGAGGATACATCTCTCAAACTCTCCAGCCAAATCCTCTGGAATTTTCTGACTATTTTCATTCAAATTTGATGATGTCTAGAGTTAATTTTTTTCGGGATATACATTGCGTGTTTGAATTGTTTTCCTCCCCTTGTTGATGATTTGGTTCAGAAGTGAAAGTGAAAGTAAAATAGAAAATTTCATGATATTTTCCCATCAATATATTGAAAATGTCAAAGGACAATTCAGAATTCGGATGCGGGTAGAATATAGAGTGAAAATACCAGTTGAATGGGGTATCATAGGTTCATTTGAAATATAACTATAGGTCATTGAAAATTCATGAATGATGTAACACACTGGTTCAAGAATTACAAGAAGTTAAGGGACCTCAGGCGCTTGTTGTATATTACGATTGAAATTTCCGATGTAGGTATTTTTTCGGCTTCCTGAGCAGTCTCTATTGATAAGACAACTAGTTTGTTCAGATTTCGAAATAGAACTCATGGTGATGTGACTATTCTTCCTACATTCATAGCCATCCCAGATCAGATTATAGTCTCATGAACTGAGCTGAATTAGTATAACTACTTGAAAAAATTCGATCGATCAGATATGTTTCAATTGCCATTGACATCAGTATGGGACAGCTTCGATGAAAATCAGAATAGTTTGAAACATTGAGAGACGTGGCTAAGGACAAGACTTTCCGTTGAAATAATTCAACACATTTGAAGTCTTTTTTCAGACGGCACATTACAGGAATACTGGTACTCAAAAATACAGGAGTTCTGAAATAAACTGAAGAAATAACATTGGCCTCTTCACTAAATCATTCGATTCATGTCATGAACTTTCGAAAAGAAGTTTCATGAGCTTCCACCAAAATAGAAATTATATTCATTTATTTGAATGACTACAAATTCTGTAGAATCTAATCACGAAATTGTGAAATGAAATGACATGATGTAAGTGGAAAGAATATACCATTCTTGGTACCTACCCATGAACTGAATTTCAAAAAATATTAATAAAAATCAATGGAAAATTTATTCACAGAACAAAAGTCTCGATTGAGTTTCCAGTTTCTCCACTTTAGAAATAGATTACCTTGATTTAGTTCTGGATGTCGGTTGAAATGACTCAGTACTTTAGTCCCAGAAGTGCAAAAAATATATTTTTATTGGTTCAACTTGATTTCAACCAGATTAATCGCTCAGACAATGTAGTGTTTTATAGTTGTTTCATTCGTCTTATCGTACTCCATGAAACTACATATCTTGAAAATTCCAGGATATTGTTACAAAGGATCATTTTCAAAATTATCTTCAAAATTCATTATTATATTTATGGTCAATTTCTCAATGTGAATTGATTCAAATTCAAGAATCGTCCTGAGTGACTACTTTTGCTTTTTGGGAAATATGCATCACTGAGGAATCAATTCGTTTTCAGGATAAAATAAATTGTTAAGTTGAAAAACACCCTTGGGTGACACTTCGCCATCTCATCTATATCACTTTTATAATTTCATGGATGAATAAAGACGAGTTATTATTATTATTATTATTATTCGTATTTGTCTCGTTTGCTTCGCAAGTCTTGGATGGTTTCATAAGAAATCCCAACTAGCAAAAATCTGAAATATAAGTTCAATATCATATCGAATCCCGGAATCAACTGTACTTCTTGGTCAGCGTTCACCCAAAACTCATTCCAACTCTTTGGGTGTTCTCTCACATACCTGGGGGTGCTAATAGGTACTCCCGAATCCACTGAGAAGACCACCCCGTTCGAGCCGACTGCCGCGCTGAAAGAGAATTTTCCTCACTTCACAATAACCCCCTATTGATTTATTCGAATCGTGCATGATCTACCACTAAAAGCGACTAAAACTAAAAAGGTTTGTACATAGAAAGCGATTGAGAAGTGGGGATAGGCTTGTCGAATCGATATACAAGTACCTACTATTGGGAACTTTTTATTAGGTGTGTTGTAGGTATGATTAAAATTCAGATATTTTTCGTTTCTCAACGGGATATTGTTTATAAAACTGAAGAAAACTTTTATTTCGGCTCATTGAGATGCGGGAAATTATGTTACTTTCATTTCCTTTGAGCAACCCAACATCTTGGCTGGAAATTTCAAGCAAATATAATTTTGATTAGCTCATTTGAATCACATGATATTAATAATTGCTTCATGCTCAGACAATATAGTGTTTTTGATAATCTTATATTCTCATTGTATTCTTATATTATGTTCTGAATGAAACTACTGGAATCAAAACAGATAGCAAGCTGAATTGACATTTATCAGTTTCAACTGAGTCGAAAAACTTTCACCATTTCTCCTCCAATTCCTCCAAGAATTCCGATAGAAGTGGAATATAGCCGATCGAAATCGACATGTACGAAGAATCATCGAATTCTGTCAACCGATGCACAAGTCGAATTGACTTGGACACGTGATCAACGAATATTTGTTAACATTCAAAAAATAAATCTGATATGTCTGGAGGTTTGGGGGTTCCGTGAAGTTATATGTGGAATCATCAGATCATATCATCAGATGAGATTTTTGAATATCTCACGATTATATTACCAAGTAATGAAAAAAATGAAAAGTTCATCAGTTCTGTGGACTTTTGTTATCAATTATGAATTCCTGACAACGACTGCAGTTAGAGGAATCAGCAAAATTTTGGAAAAATGATCGTTCAATATGAGAAAGAGAAATGGAAATGATTACATGCAAAGTTATCTGCAGTCTTTGTGGAAAATTGTACGAAGGTGAATTCCAGATTGTCAACAACTGTGAGTGAGTGATTTCTGAGCCCTGACTTATGTATCATTATGTCCTCGAATTGATATTCATATTGTTTTTGTTAATCGAAGTAGAAGAATAATCCTAGTTGGAGTTGAAACGTTCCTTTCCATTTGATACAACTCGTGATATAGTTCTTCCTAGAAATATTCACCGATTGATTTGCTCCATCTTGCTGCGTTGATTCTGTTCATACCATCGACCCAAAATTGGATCGTCGATTTGTCAGAAAATTTCATTCTTGATAAAGGTTGGTACACTACAGAAAACTTTCATTTAATTCATCAAATATCTGAATTTCCGAACAGTATAGAAGGAAGAACTACAATGAATAACATAATTATATATATATATATATATATATATATATATATATATATATATATATAATATATATTATATATATTATAGCCTCGTAGAAGTATTAGTGAAATCTTTGACCGGAAAAATTAGGTTTCTACAACAGATCCATCATGAATCATATGACCCGAATTGTATAATTCCTTACCCAATCAAAAGATAAAAAAAAAAAAAAAAAAAAGTATTTCCATCAATTTTAAACATACTAATCGAGTTTTTATTCTATAATTGTGTGATTTTATTTTGTGAACTTTTACATTTGAATGATTTCACTAGATATATATGTATGTATGTATATATGTATATATGTGTGTGTATATGTATATATGTGTATATGTATGTATATATATGTATATATTTGTGACTTTTTATTTAAATATATATGTAAATTAATATTTGCGTCATTTGATATTTGAATAATTGTATACTTATGTAACTCTATTTTTAAATATGTGTTATTCATCAATATAAGGTGTCGAATTTTAAATAGAACTTTGGTGTTTTTTATAGATGCATTAATATTATTCTAGTTAGTTTAGTTTTTGTGCCCATATGTATGTTATATCTATATTTCTTATGATTTAGTTTATATAATATTCTTTAGAGTTTACCCAATTTATATTTTACTACACACATACAAGTAACTTTTGTTGCTTCTGTGGTTCCTATAATATTTGTTTGAATAATGTAAATTTTGCCATTTCTCTGTTTTCTGTTTAATTGCAAATAAATATTCTTATTATTATTATTATATATATATATATATAATAAATATATATAATATATATATAAAATATATAATAAAATATATAATAAATAACATAAATAACTTGCATAAATGAACGGTTCCCAACAAGAGTCGATACGTTCTTGTTGTGATAGAAGGGAGATGTTTTCTATGCTGGTGAAGTGGTAGAAATGCTTCTCATGTTATTTCAAATCTGAACATTGTTTGTTCATTGTTTTATCTTTTTCTGATTAACCTTTCTCCATGATTTTACTAGATCGAATTTCCTTTTTTTGTTGCTGATTTGATGATACCAATGGATATTTTCCAGAATACACCAAGAAGAATGAAATTTTCTCAATAACCGTTGATAAAAAATATTATCGAAATGATACGATTTCTTTGAAACTCATATTGACAAAGAGGATAATCGTCGAGACATACACTTTTCATGTGAGAATAAGTTTGTTACGTAAAAGACTGAAAAATTTGAGGTCTTTATTCATGATTCTACAAGAATTTGAGTGAATTTTGAGGAAATGTGAACATCACAATGATCTCAGCGTTTTCGAAATGAATTTCTGCTCCACCTTTTTCCAAGAATGACATTTTCTTACAAATCGATATTGGAAAAATAACCAATACGGTGCCAAGTATATGACACTTATATTGAATGAGGTGATTCGAATGACACTCATGAGCTTTGAGAATGAATTGACTTTCACAAAAAAGTTTGCTACAACGAACAATATCCTATTAGGTTTTTTCTCTCAATTCCACTTAGAATCATTCAATTTCCAAGGAGATGCAAACATCACAATGATCCCAGAACAAGAGCTGCCTCATCGAATACCCAGAGATTTATGAATCTGGTTAATCAGTCTTTTGTTATCTGTGACGAATTTGCGAAACGAATTTGTGACGAATTTGTGAACAAAATCGATTACCGAATCCATTCGAAAAAATATAACGCACCTGAATAATACCCTTTCTTGTGGTTTCGCCTCTTCTCCAACTCTCATTCATATTTACGGGATAAGGATGGAAAAGCATTGGGGAGACGCAAGGCCATCTTCACTGAATAACTTTCGTTCCAAGTAAATTAGAGGCATTGTGCGTTCGGCTATAAAAAATGTAACTACATTGAATTGCTAATCTGTTCCGTTTTATTACATCAGCAGGAACCTCAATAAACTTGATGCTCTCCAAATTTTAGGAGTTTTTAAGGGTCCATTACCTACATTTTGGAACGTGAAAGACGTTGCTTATTCTCTCCAGAACATCCAAGCATGTAGGAGAGTTGAAAAATAGCTCTATAAAAAAATAATGAACGAACAGAAATAACATTCTAGAAATTGAAATGTTTCCTTGAAATATTCAGACACATATATATGGAGAAGATGCGTAGACTACGGTTTCGAAATGTTGAAAATAAATCTACTAGCTTTTTCTTCACTGCCGTTACTTGACGAACATGATCAGACGAAGTGCAATACCTATTTTATTTTCACAAATATATACACTGTGTCCGTGAAAGTGTGGGAAATCTCCTGGATTCAGATAGAACTTATAAAATGATAAAATAAAATGTTCCTATAGGCCTTCCTTACGTAGACTTGAGCCCCTAAAGGACGCCGATGTTTCTTTATTGAATAACTTTCAAAGTTATCGATATAATTCAATGAAAATTCAATATGAGGGTCACTGATGGACACCACTAAAAATAGTGTCCTTGAAACATATTCAGATATCCCAGTTCATCAGGGATGGACTGAGATTTTTCATTGATGCTCAATTTCTCAACATCCTGTATGATAGAGGCCTGCGAAGAAATGCATTTGAATAGCTTGAACCCTGAACTAAAAAAAAGTACTCTTGTTTATTGTCGATCAATTAAACCGTTCTCGAGGAAAATAATAATGAACAAGTTGATGTTTCATTTTCAATAATGATACTTTTTCTCTCGAAACCTGATTATTTCATCAACAATGAACAAGATGAACTTTTTCAATCTGAGGTTCAAGCTACCGAAAGTTATTTTTACAGCCCATTCTCATACAGGATGTTATTTATCATACACGATGTCTTCGCAAAGGAGCCCTATAGGAAAAAATAGGTACTATCTGAATCCCACATTTTTTGGACACCCTGTATATCAAGATTCGACTTGGTTTTATCGAATTGAAAAGACAATTTTCAACAACTGTGGTAGATTAAAATCGAAATATCGTCAACTATCAGCGTCATAGCCACTCGATTCAGTCGAATCTCATGTGAATTGGATGAAAAATTTATTCTTGTGAGGCACCTTGAGCTTTATGATGATAACGCCATTCGGTTCATATTCATCTATCAGGCCGGAGGACTTCCAAATCATTTATCTTCCTGGCGTTATCATGCTAACTAATGCCGACTGGTTACCATCCGATACAGATATTTCTAGATTTCTCGATCGTAGTTATATCACCCACTAGTGAAATAATCGAGACGAGGAGGTTGTGAATGAAACCTCCGAAACTCACTCAAGAAGTCTTCTGCGCTTTGAGAATGCCATTATTGAAATGCATGGACAACTGAAGATTTACTATCGGAACAATCAATCAATAGTATAGTTGTGAAAACCATGAAAACTGAATGATTCCTATATGAATCACCCTGCAGCACAACAGGAACAATTGGAATTTCACAATAACTTTCAAGAAGATTTTTATATTTATCCATTTCTGAGAAAGTGAGTTCTGAAGTTCGGTCATTCTGATTTATATTTGTTCAGTTCAGAGCTGGAACTAATACAAGTTATAGCAATTATATTCCATTAGACAGTACATTGCTGAGAAAAAATAAGAAATACACCAACTATCAGAACTTGTTTGAGTTCATGGATATCCTCAGTGGACAAGAATAATCAATACACAAATCCCAGTCTATGCATGGAAGAGCTGCGAAGATAGAGTCGAAAGATTTTTGGCGAATCATGTATGTCTCACCACAAGAATAAGGGAGAAACATAATCCAAACTCTAGTCTGCAATCATACATATCGTGTGCAAGCGCATCCATATTAGACATACAAAATGGAAACTCAAAACGAAGAGGCTTCCCAAGTGAATAATTTCCGCATCCGTACTCTCGGGATATCGAGCGTTTCTAGATCACGGAAACAATTGAAGTAGATCTTATTCTGCTTCTTTCTTTTCTGTAATCCTACCACCTCACAATACAGACATTTTTGATTACCTACTTGACGAAAAGTGAACGACAGAGCTTGATTTATGATGAACTCGTCGAGTGTAATGCATTTATATAAAATGATCTACTGTTCAAATAGTTCCAATCAATTGTGATATCCAGGAATGGAAGAAATCGAGCTGGATCTCATCGAATATCAGTTTGCAATCAAATTTCCCATCACTGAGTCTAGTTCATTTCATTACTTCCTCACGCCACTTCAATAATCATGACCACTTACTAACAGAAAAATCCACCTCAATTCAAATAAAGAGGCTCCAGAGAAATTTCATAATGAAACAGCAATATTTCATCATGACAAGCAGAAACAATTTTACTGTAATTCTGCCTTTAACAGATTAAAGACAAATGAATCACCACTCGTAAAAAATGGGTCCTTTTTACGAGACAACTTAATTCGAATGATTATTTGCTGGGGCTGCGACTCGGACTTTTCATTAGGCGACGAAAAACGACACAGAGAGGCGCCCAATAACTGTTATGTGTCACGATAATCGTAGATTATAAATTCTATCGGCAAGAAAGCACATGGAGATGTATTGAATCGAGTCACCATTGGAAATTGAGATTGACTATCGACTAGAGCAAAATTAAGATCTTATGCCACAAGACGAGATTACAAGAAGGGTAGACATATGAATTCCAGCACTTCGTGAATTGCATGTGATATACTTTTCCGACAGAACGACCAACATCGAAAGTTCAGGACTTGATAATTCTACCATACGCTAGCACTTTTCCTAGCACATTATGCTGCTTTACGATTGAAGAAGAGATACGAAGAGCCATTCGACAATTTTCGATGAGTGAGCATTTCTACTACTGAAGATACAAAATTTCTGACAGATGATCTCGATTCAACTAGACTATTGACAAGCAATTGTTTGAATTGTATTTTCATTAGCAGTTTCAAAATATGACGATCGATGTATTGTTTCGATATTACTTTTGTCCAAACATATCTCATCGACACAACAACATACAACAACATGCAATATCAAAAATAATTTCCAAAATATATGTAAGCTCGATGACTCTATCGTGGCCTCTTTGAATATTGGAATTTCGAATGTTCAGTGTTCAAATTTTGACCGTAAAAGATTATCATGACCTCAATCATGGCATCAAGCGAAGCTGCATGTTCGAATTCATTGATTTTTGAATGGATACAAACGATGAATTGATTCTTGTATCACGACCATATCTATTCTCGAATGAATATGGGAAATATATGAACTGCTATTTAGCCAAAATTCTGTAATCAAGTATTTTTGTGATGAACACCTAATGGAAAATTGAGGATTATGATGGTTCCATATTGGAGCCCGACATTTTCTTTGACAGCCGTCAACCAGTTATGCAAATGCAATGTGAGTCAACCCAAGTTCCATTTCACTACGAACCATCAGCCACGCCGTTGATTTGAACCACTGAACGCTTCGTTATGAACTCTTCTCGACAATTCTATTATGTCACAATAACATATCCCCATATCCTTTCGTGTGTCGGGAAATATTGAAAAAAATCTGATTTACGAATATGATATTCAGTCTCGAACTAGTTCAGATGCCGCCATGTTGACATGGAGCCTTCGTGTACTCAGGTCGTGGGAGAATATCATATCATGGAGAGAATATATTTCCCTTCTGAATATCTAAAAAGATCTCACTAGGATTTGCTAGATCGAGTGGAGACAAAAAAGAAATAATTCTCTTGATATCTGAGGATTTCAATATGGAGATCAGTATATCATCTTGCCTTTGAAATGAAATCACTGAAAGTCTTGATAACAGAGCAAAAGACTTTTTGCTGTTATCAATCATTACGATCGTTGCTCCAACCAATTCTGAGCCTTTATGATACAAGATCAAACCTACCTCATGAACACTCACTGGCAACGCAGTGACGGGAATCAAACCCTATATATCCATAGAGCAGACTGCAGATGCCAAAACTCCTCAATCGAGAATATCTTCATTGACTATTGAACCCCTATCAACAGAATCAGATGTGATTAATTCATTCCTGAGCACATTTCACATCTGCGTTCACCCTCACAAAACAACTCGATGGATCGATTTTCCAACAGTACATTGGTATCACTGCCTCACCACTAAGTGCCACAAAGCCGTCATTCACGAGACTCTCTCATTATACGAGCCTTACTTCGGCAGGTGTGCACACGTCTTCTTGCGATGTATAATGCTATTTCTCGCTGTGTTTCCCTCCTTTCTCCCTTCATCAAATACGATCCAATAACAATCGAGAGGTATGCAAATTCGGATGCACACATTACACCAATTATATCTCAATGAAAGTCGATTTCTGCCGGATATGCATCGTATCGAGTGCTATTCTGAGGGGAATTGGATGTTTATGCGATTCTCGGGCACAATAGATAGAAGGGAACTCCAGCAGCACTTTATGCAAGATTTCTCAAGGCGTGAATATTGAACAGGTGAAGTAGAGGGATTAAATAGTATTCCCTAAACCGCCGAAGATGGAAATTCGATTATTGATGTACCAAAATATAGAATTATCATATCGAATCATTCTTTACAAATGAGTGAAGCGAAGTAGAAGCATGGCATAGCATCATGAACAACTAAAAATCTCTGAGTGAGCATGCTGAACTCAGTATCAGAGCAAACCTATTCGATGCCATAGGACTGTGGCATACTACTCCAAATTGAATAGAATAAGTTCAGAATTTGGAGCAACGCGATCTTTACAAAACCATCATCGTAGTCCTCCAGAAAATCTCAAGCTTGCTATCAGATAAGCCCAAGGAGCTTAAGCAAAGTATGATGATGGGAAAATTTACTATTCTTCGATGATTCTTCTGCACCATGTTACTCACATCTCTCTCCCTGCGATTTGATCCGTTCAGGATATGATTGGAATATATCAATCAATGGCCTTTGTTCACTGCATAAATGGAGGCTATATTTTCCTTGATAAAGCCAAGTTTCTAACTCTGAGATGAAGTATGGCGTCGATTTGGGTCGCATCGAGCGTCGATTCTATCGCAAAACTCATGTTACCCTTCCTGAATTCATCTGACTGCTTCAAGGTGGAATTCTGACAAGTGAATGCACACCTTGAAGTACCACTCCACAACAATACTCCTCGTAAATTTAGATTCATCGATGTGCGCAGACCATGGAAATACTTATGGAAAAAGGAGGAGATCGCCCACCTTTCTCCAATGTTCTACAACGATGAATGAGTTCGTGAGTATCGCCAACTATAGGCGAATGGCTCATTTCTGAATAGAACACCAACCTTCGAACAGTACTCCAGGATCGGTCGATTTGAACTTCAATCAAGAAGAGCTACTGGCGTATGAAGTACCGTCGGTACTATCGGTAGTCCATCGGTCGTCCCATGAGAGAGTGCAATTGGTGGTGATACTGAGCATGGATATTGAAAACTCCATAGGAATGGTGGTACCCAAACATTTGATATTATATATTATCTACTCGATCGAGCTGAGAAAAAGGTGAATCGAAACGACCATAAGAAAGAGAATCAGCTGACTGTTGGCGAAACATTCTGATGTGGCATTCCATTATATTGAGAAATAAGACATTCGACACGACAAGATGATAGTAGATTAATTATTCACCCAAATCTATTGTTAATTGAACGAAGTTCATTATTCGTGTGTTAAAACGAATATTGGAGATTGATAAATAACCCTAGTTGGTTCAGCCCATCAGGTCAAGGAAGGATTTGAAACTTCGTTCGAGATATTATTGTCTTGTACAGTCTGTTGCTGTACTGATAGATTAAAAAAAAATCAGAATTCATTATCCATCGAATAATGGTGAAAAAAGGTAACGAGAAAGAGGCAATCAGAAGTGATTGTTGCACATCCAGACGAATCGATAGTTCTTTCTTCTTTATATATTCCTTCCATTGCTCCTTATTAGTCGATGAGGCAAGGGTGCATCTAGTAGTGGTGGTTTCTGACATCATCATATTGGACACTGTGGTAGCTTCTATAGAAATAGAAATTCTATAGAAATATCTCAAATGATTGGGCTAATGCAGAATCCTGAAATATTTCAGCACTGGACCGGCATGGTTACTCTTGACATTTCGACCATAGTATTCATGGTGAAAATTATACGAGTTTGTTCATCCTGGTATTCTCCATCTGGGATGGATGTTATCGATGTATGCTGCATTTCATCAATGTCATCAAGAACAACATATGATATTGCTGTCATATAAGGATTGGATGATTTTGTAACTAATCAGTGGATCCAGAAGAGATCGTCTAAAAAGTTCACGAATTTTGTCAGTTTGTTTCTGCTGTCTCGTATTCCCATAGGATTACCAGAAAGACTGCGTTGATAGATCTTCTCAGTAGTAAAGTTATGTGAGGGTGAGCACCGGAGGTTCATTTCTGAGCGGCCCCCATCTCTATAAATTCGTGGGAACCGGTGGCATTAGACTGTGCAACATTCTGTCAGCAGGACATTATTGCAGCGCAAGTTTAAGGATCAGGACAAGCGTCAGCGGCAGGAATATGGCAACGAGGATGTTGAATATGTTTGCTTTCCAAGCCAGATGTCATAAATACGGACGTCGAGTTCGGCTCGCTGGAGCAAAAATGACTATTTGTCTCTGAATTTGACCATTGTGGGAGATTAGAGTGCTTGTATCTTCTAATCCAAATTTATAACCGTTCTGTTTCCATTACAGGACGTTATATTTCTGTACGATTTGCACCGTTAAAGCGACATATTTCAGGTTTTCGACAAGTCGAGTGGCTTTATGTGAGAAATTCCTCCTGATGCTGTTTGAAACAGTTCTATACTATTACAAGTGAAATAGGCGTTAGGAAAGATTCCTGATTCTGAACTACACTCAGAAATGGCAGTTGATTTTTCTGTTGGGAAGTCATTGGAAATATTTGGAATTTCACTACTAACGACAATAATTCCTCATCTCCTAAAAATGTCGTTGCTATCTTCTTCATCATTCATCATGAATGAAAATCACCTAATACATCATCACTAGAGTTCGACCAACAAACCTGTAATCTAGGATTACTATAAGCAGCTGTCTATCCACCACAATTGAAAGTTTCAGTTGAACTGGACTATTCGGACCGATTCGTGGTAGTTCGGGAGTCACCGCAACGAAAAATGGCGATTCTATCATTTCATCATCATTCGAAATCGAAGGTATCTGTATTAGTTTTTGACGACTTTCGATTGATGATGGATTAATTCAAGTCTCAGTTCTATAACTCTGGACAAGATACGAACCCGCTTCACATCGTTTTGTAGTTTTTCTAGTGGGAGAGTCGTGACAATCATGTCACGACTTCCTGCAAGCTCGATATTATGAGCATTTTCATAGGCTCAGTACCATGAAGTTATGCTTGTTATTCATTCGTCATATTGGTATGATTTTTATTTCAACTATTCATTATGTGGTTTTGGAAAGAAGAGTGATCGTTTGAATCAGCCTACAGGAAATATCTCGTTATAGAGCATATAATTAGGTTACCTCCGAACCTTAGGTTGTTACAATATTTCTTCCTGAATCAGGTATATAAGAGCAAGATAGGGACCGAGGCTATGTTTGGTCAGTGATTCATCTACGTTGCTGGTTATTTTCATTCTTCCCTCCTCATTATTGGATAATTGATATCATGTACACGATTCTTTTCATTTTAATGTCTATATGATTATCACCATGATCACCATATTCTTGAACTATCCTGTGATTTGAAAGTTATCCACAGCACGGTATATGTGTTCCATGGAAACCTTGGGAATACGTATGAATAAACTCATGGATCATTTACATCATAATGTTTCGATTTTGGAACAATAACAAGGTTCACGGATCACACAATATTAATCCCTGCTGATACCCCGATTGTCAATAGGGATTTATGATGCGTATAGTTTTATTTCACTCACTCACCTCACAAGCCTTCGAAGCCTACAAATATGTGCTCATCATATCACAAAAGTTCAAGAAAAATCAATGAAAACTGAAGAGAGAACCTTCATATATTCAAAACAAAATTGAAGTTCGAATTTTGCCTGAACATTGCCAATATCTTGCGCCTCGAGATTGTTTCTTCGCGGATTCGTTGTACCATCCTTTTCCAACATACACTTCATGTGTATTTTCGTCTCTTCTCATTCGAATACGAATTGAACTCTAATAATTCGAGAACAGTACACCTCTGAAACGACCAATGGAAGAAACGTCATACCATTGGCCAGAGGTGCAAGACGAAGACAGGTCGATGCTCAAAATGAAGATTTGACAAGAATTCTGAAATGGGGATCTGAGAATCCAGTACAGTTCAATGCAACTGAAACTCAAGCTTGTATGTTCACCAAGAAGGCTGATCACACAATGCCCAATTTGATGATGTCGGGTACCACTGTTTCTATGAGGTCGTCAATATCCATGCTGGGTGTCACCACCAACAGTGCTCTCTCATGGGACGATCATGTGAGGTCCATTGCGAAAACTGCTTCACAAAAACTCGGTTTTCTTTTCCGTGCGAAGAGATACTTCACATCTCAGCAACTGCTTATGATCTACAAAGCACAAATTCGTCCTGCCCTGGAGTACTGTTCACATGTTTGGAGCTCAGCCCCCAAACATACGCTAAAGCTTTCAGATTCAATTCAGAAGAGAGCTATTCGCCTAGTCGATGATACAACACTCACCAAATCATTGACCTCTCTAGATCATCGTAGAAAGGTCGGCGGTCTCTGCCTTTTTTATAAATACTTCCACGGTCGGTGCTCAACGGATGCCACCACGTGCGATCCCTAATAGACAAACCAGACGAGCTCAGGCTGGTCACCCCTACACTGTCAGGCTCGAGACCTGTCGAACATCGCTATACCAATCATCATTCACCAATAGAACAGCAAAGTTGTGGAATTCTTTGCCTAGTGAAGACTTTCCTGATGCCTACAACCTCCAAACTTTCAAGAAAAATTCCAACACTTTCCTTCTCTCCCAAAATACCACTGCTGGCTAACACGATGTTCCTAGAACATTATAGGTTTCCCTTTCGTGTTGTAAACAGATAAAAAAAAAATTGTCGCCACTGAGGTTTATTGGGTCACTGTACTCCACGAATACACATCATGATGGTCCCAACTATAGCTTGCTGTATAATTGTCTATGGTTAGGTTAGGTTAGGTTAGGTTAGGTTAGGTTAGGTTTGGTTACATTAGAAGGTTGGATTCATTGAGTCACTGTACTCCAAGAATACTCGGATTTGCATTTTTGGTACTCGAACGATTGAACACTCCACCTACGGCGTCGTTCTCAAACTTCCTCTTCGTGCGATGAGGAAACTACCACTGTTCTTTTACTTATTGAATTTCCATCACCTGTTCACTGTTACCCTTCAGTTTGTAGAAAGGTTAGTGGCTAGCCGTCAATCATATCATGCGGTCGAAGGCGGCCTATGTGGTTATGTATATCGGTCAAACCCCCTAAAGTTAGCCGGCAGCATTGGGGAAGCTGGGCACGTGGCCATCGACCGATGTTGGCTGGTGCGCCATTGTTCAGATGCCGCCCGAATCTCTGATCGTTCTGAAGGCCTTTTATACCCATGATACCGTTTATATGATTTAGTAGCACGATTTTTGTAATAGGATTTCCACTTGATGTTGGCCGCGATGAGATTGAAGTAATGTTATTTTATTTACTCCGCAATTTTTCTCCCACGTCAGCGTTAGAATGGCTTTCCACTCATATCTGCGAAACGCCATCGGTTATACTGACTTTGTTTTGTGTTTACGAAAATGAATGAATTCATTTCAGGATCACCACAAAAAGGAACAGAACGATTCAGTTCGTGGCAACCAAAATCAGTATCTGTGAACATACTCACCAAATTTTCAACACGTTGATCACTCAGATCAATTCGATTGTTTTAAATTATTGTGAATCCATCTCAAATATTTGGTGTTTGCTATGTTTTAATCTGTTCTTTTTTTCTTTTTTTTTTCTAAAATTGTTTTTTGACTTGCTACAAACATTTAAAGAATGTAACGTAGTCAAATAAATACTTTACTTTACTTTACTTTACAACCAGGGAGCAATGTAATATTCACCAAGTATAAATCGATGTAAGTGAATCTCAGGGAAATCTTATTAAGAAAGAAGATCTCATTGAAATCAGAAGTCTTGATTCATAATAACTCGCCTGATATAGCATGTTTTCGAATTCTATGGATCTATGATTTCTGGTGCATACAACATCTGAGCATATACGGGTTGCCCCTGAAAGGTCTGTATATTTCTCCGACCAAAATAATTTGATTCGAGCAAACTTATCCCAGTTCCAATTTGCTCAGTTTTTGGACTAGACGGCTCTGAACGATTTTGATTCGTTTCTGCTTGATACCTTCGGAACGCCTCACTAGATTTCACTAAAATCATTTAGTTTCATGCCTTGGACGAACTAGCGCTCCTACGCCAATAAATATAAAGTGGTTTGAGTACGAAATTTCAATTGAGTGAAAGATATTGGTTGATGATTTGGTTCGAGAACTCAAATTCAGGAATTCTGGGTGTAATATGTGATATTGTATGTTTGACGCCGTACGTACAGGGTAGGGGCTGATACGAATGATAGATGGCACCAATGGTAGTTTTTAAGATCTTTAGATCTTTTGCCGTTAGATGGCGTTGAACATGCGACATCACATGTTACACCCAGACTTCTCATTTCGTGAAAGAAAGGTACTTCTGATTAAATTCGATAACACTCCTGGTTATGACGCACTTTGTTCGAAAAACTTCGAGCGCAGGTTTCACGAGAGAATTATTCACTAAAGCATGAATGGAATCAACAATGCCATGAAAACTGTCCAATATCCATCATACAACGATTTGCATATCTTCTTCATCACCTCTAATGACTTTTCACGAATATGATTGTATTATCAGAGATTTTTGGGTAATCATGAGAGCAGTCGGGCCACTCCAATTTTTTGTAATGAATGAGTACCGCAACCCAAATTTGATACTCGAATTCTTCTCTTTCCATTGGCGTAGGAGTTTTAGGTATTCATCCACTCAAAAAGTCAATTATATTTATCATGATTAGGATATGGGATTTATTGCACCATGAAGATATGTCAAGGTACAGAATTGTAAATTCAGAGCAGTCTTTGCGCAATATTTTACTGCAGTGAGTTTGCTTGGATTGAATTGTTTTGCTCTGAGGAATATTTGGTAGGTTTTTAGGGTTTGAGAACGTGAATGTAGCTTCAATTCAAATCAACTGGAAGAAATGGATTAGCATCATTTCCTTGCACATCAGCATCCTCGAGTCACAGAAAGAGTGGATGTCATCTGACGAATACCAGAGAATGTCATAAAGAAATACCTTCAGTTTAGAAAAATTCAGCATTTCAGATCACAATAGTATTCGTCGTGATATGAAGAAAGCTTATCTAACAACTGAAACTCCTCCACTCACCTAAACTGAGTATGTATGACTACAATCATCAAATAAGTTTTTTTGCTCTTTGCGAGAAAGAATAAAATCCCTCCTTCAACATCCGATGGATAAATCCATCCTCTTTGTACCTCGGAACAAAACAACTGGATGAAAATTAAAGTAGAGTTATCTCAACTGAAACAACATCAGTGATACCCGAGTGATATATGGCGCCCATAACAAAACCAACAATGTTCGCTAGGTTGTTAACTTTATCCTCTAATCAGGCGACGGTGTCGTAGATATTATTAATGTAACAGACCTCATACAGGATGCACAACGGGGGATGTATAACTGAGGAAATGACTTGCCTCTCGGCTCAGGACACCTGAGACTTCGGAATTGAATTAACTCTTTCACTGAGGGCTAGTGAGTATTCGTCTCGAGGTGAATGTCAGAAGTTCTCACATTGGTGGAGAACTTATTCTACTTCAGTTATTTTGTATCCTGGAAAATACTCATTCCATGTGGTTAGAGAGTCTTTCTGCGTCGAATAAAGTTACTGGGAATAGTATAGCATATTTCATCTATAACTAATGGTCCTTTTCCCAGTAGGAATATACAAAAATGTTCAACAAATTATTTTTTCCAACCAAATCATGAGGTACCCTGATACAAACATAAGATGTTTGATGTAAGCGTAATGTCCGTATAGACGAAAGATCTATAAAGTATTCAAAAATATCATATACTTCAGTATCAATTGGATACCAATTAGAGAATCACGAGATTATAGATCAGTAACTGAAATATAAAACATTTTGTTCGAATATATTCAAAATATCCTCAACAATAAAGCGGTTGTTCTGAAGTTTGGTTCAACTTCTTATCGATGATTTTTCTAATGGGGGATATTTCAATTAAATTCGCCATGTCATCGTTCCACCTCGCTCCCGACGCCTTGTTCCCGTTTAATGAAGCCAGCAAATGAACGTCCAGCCAGCCCTGTGACATAAAAGTTGTTCCATCCGAGTGTCAACGCGCCATAACAAGATCTGATAATGTCAACGGAAATTATCCGCATTGCTATCGCCGCTCTATGACTATTTTTCACGTGTTCGGGTAATTCTGTAACGCAATGTCAGAGGTGTCGACAGAGGGCATTCGGCACGCTACTCATACACGCCAACTCGATGAAAGGTGATTACGCTAAAATATCGACTATCTCGACCAGAACATGCGTCGTTCTGTCGATAGGAAGTACTTACATGCACAGCTGTGCACCGAAAAAATCAAACCGATCGATTACACCATTCCGTATATCGATATGCAAATTCCGTGTTGTGCTGGAGAAGTTCCCAGGCACTATAACTATCTACGTGCATCCGAGTACTAATGTGGAAAGTAACATTTTCCACACATGTATGGAAATAGAAGAAGCAATCGACATCTAGAGCGCGAAAGAGTTGTGACCGGGAATATGGCTTTCGACACTGTGGTGCTATCACTAGCATGAATCAAGATGTAAGTAACATCACAAGATAGACGCTATCATGAAATCTCTGAAATGACAATCAGTGACAGATAGTCAACATGTAGTGTTAATCTGTTCGCAAAATTTGGTACCAGACTCGCAATAACTAATGAAAGGTCGGATGGCATATATCATCTCAGTCACCAAAGATCAACAGGAGTTTTGCTCGCTTACAAGACACATAAGTCGAAGGTGTCAATGGAGAAACATGGAGAATCCCTGGTTGTAGCATTGAATATCTCCAGATCATTCGACCGAGTTTGGCAACGAGGCCTCCTAGCGAAGCTTTCGTTATATGGTTTGCCGCCCCTACTATACTTTCGACTATCGAGTGTCCCTGAAAATGGATAACTCTGTGTTGGTAGATGAGGTCTCATCTGATACAATGACTATCAATGCTGGTGCTCTGAACTCTCCAACTTTGTTCATACTCCACATCAATGATATGTTGGATGTGACCTCCTGTCCACCTTTGCGGATGATAGAACACATGCCGTCATCTCCTCTAGAGCCATTCAATAAGGCCAGAAGTGCAAGACTGAGACAGGTTCATGCTCTGGTTGGGGGTCTGGTGAGAATTCTGATCTGAAAATTCAGTAGAATTCATTGCAACGAGAACTCGAGCTTGTATCTTCACCACTGAGACAGATTACACAATGCTCAATAAGATGATGTCAAGTACCAATGGAATCGTCTATACCCATGCTCGGTATCACCACCAACAGCGCTCTATCATGGGATGATCATGTAAGGTCCACTGTGAGAACTGCTACCCAAAAACTTTGATTCCTGTTCCGTGCGGAGGAGTACTTTACCACCAGCAACTGCTCACGAGTATTCATACGAGACATTAGTGATCACTATGTGAACAGGGCGCGTCTCTTGAAATTGAAACGCTCCTCCTCAACTTCTTTGTTTTTGAAGAAGTGGAAAAATGTTGAATGTAAAAATTGGATGCGAAATAACATTGATTTCGATTTTTGGTGAGATAGATATTTGAAGTGTGGTGATATATTTTCTGGTGAACAGGGCCTTTTATATTTTCAATTATTTATAAATTCAAATCATCTCCTGTTTTGCTCATTAGAATAGCATATTTGGCTGAAGAATGATTGAGTTATTGACGATCGGAGTGCTCGAAATAGGACCAACTGAATAAATGTAGATATAAATCATGAACAAAATTAGAGTTGACAACCAATCAATTTCATTCTTCAAGAAACAGTGAGGTGCATGTGCACTAATATTTGTCGTGAGTCATTGTGCATCAGAAGTTGATGGTTGTCATGTATTCCTTCACATCTTGATGACTGTGTCTCAACCCACTCTCACTACATATATCAAGAAATTAACACAAATGCGTTATCTGAAAATTCCAGTGATGTCAGAAAAGTTCTAGATCGAGGAGAATTCCAGTTCTATCCATGCGACGGCGTGATAAAATCGACAAATTGTATGCGTTCTGACTAAATAGCTTTGTCGAGGTATTTCACAGTTTCACAATGACTTGGAACGAATCTTCACTGGATCATCCGAATGTGCTACACGCCATAAAGCTTTTCGCATTGTCGATCACTGCTTCCTGCCTTGACTCTATGACGAGAATACGCTTCGGGAGAGTTGAATCTCAAATTGTTTGGACGGTTAAGCGCTTACATAAAGAAAGGCTCTGAAATCAGGAGGCAAAAGGAATGAATCGATAACTTCAGTGAGAGCTAAAGTATCTGGCAAGCATTCATCAGTATCACATATATCTGCAACCATTTCTATATCACATAGAAAGAAATACAGTGCGTCCATAAAGTATCTAACGAATAAATTCATCATTAGCTGAATAAACAATGAAATTAGAAATTTCCAAAACAGGTCGATTTTCGATTTCAATTCACTATTTTTCCATATCATGATCTGATACACAGGGTGAACCACATCCGTGTGATAACGTCATCACCATTAATTTCTCTTTCAAGTAATAGATAAAGAATACACGTAATGAACACATTGAATGGATACTGTCTGTAAGTTCTTCGAGGAGGTGGTACATTCATTTTTCAGCTTTTGATGGGATTTTCTCTCATCGTTTCTAAAAAATAGAGTAGAAGTTATTAAAAATTATTGCAATATATTTATAGTAAGGACAGATTTAGGATCTGTCCCAAAATGTCACTGCGCTTGAAATTAAACCTTTAGATACCTAAAAGAGAAATTCTCTATTGGTCAGTGACACCTTGTTTTTGAAAAAATTTGGAAATACAAATATATTTAATAATAATAAAACCTCTACTTATCTTGGTGGACGTTTCGGGAACGAATCTGCTCCCGTTCTCAACACAATTGAAATATTTCTCTTCGTAAACTTTTTTCGATGTTTCCGATTTTGACACTGAAAAGTGACAATTTGGCAGACGGAGGAATTCTGGTTACAAGGTGTTTTAATATTGAGATCATAGGAAAAGAAGACAACAACCAAAAACGGAAAATCAAAGAGTCTGCTTGCATTCTCCTGAACGGAGACAATAATATTGCTTCTTGTTCAGTTGATATAGATAGAACTTGGCATCCACTTCTGAAACTTGAATATGAAAATGGAAAATTCAATATCAATTAATGAAAATACCTTGTGACCAGAATTCCTCCGTCTGCCAAATTGTCACTTTTCAGTGTCAAAATCGGAAACATCGAAAAAAGTTAACGAAGAAAAATATTTCAATTGTGTTGAGAACGGGAGCAGATTCGTTCCCGAAACGTCCACCAAGATAAGTAGAGGTTTTATTATTATTAAATATATTTGTATTTCTAAATTTTTTCAAAAACAAGGTGTCACTGACCAATAGAGAATTTCTCTTTTAGGTATCTAAAGGTTTAATTCCAAGCGCAGTGACATTTTGGGACAGATCCTAAATCTGTCCTCACTACAAATATATTGCAATAATTTTTAATAACTTCTACTCTATTTTTTAGAAACGAGGAGAGAAAATCCCATCAAAAGCTGAAAAATGAACATTGAATGGAATTACATATGGTTATACAACTACTTCAATAAACTATCAAAAACACCCTGCACCATTCTCAACATTGTATTTGACAGCTTTTATTGGTGATCCAAGCCCGTGAACTATTAAAATATCTCTGAACATTTATTGCAAATTTCCGTTTGTTTTTTTTTTGGTTGTGTTTCACATTCATTGCATAGCTAGGTGATTCAATTTGTTTATCAAATTCAGTACCGTATAACTTTCTAAAGACAATTTTCTTTTTTTTTCATTTTTTGCCCATCCTGTACCGATTTGAAGCAAAAAAGGAAGGTTCCCTTTGGGAAAAAATGGTGATAACGTCATCCCACGGAGCCGGTTCACACTGTATGTTAGATTAGGATTTGTAAAAATAGTGAATTGAAATGAAAAGTTGACTTGTTCCGGGAATCTCTGATTTTATTGTTTATTCAGCAAATAATGAATTTATGCGTTACTTTAGGGACGCACTGTATGGAAATGAGGAATCCAAAAATCAGGGTAAACGAAATATATCCTCAAATAAACGGGATATTGCTCAAACCGCAAGAACTGGAATCGATCGTGGTGAAATAATAGACGAGGTTTCCGATGAGCATCGATCATGAGAATATCCATAATAGAAAATGGAAAGATCGCCCACCTTCCTAATATGTCTAGAGGAGTCGATGAATTCGTGAGAGAAGTATTGCCGACTAGGCGAATAGCTCTTCTGGCACAAACATGTGCAGAAAAGGACAGAATATTTGAAATTTCTGATTTTTTCTGTATCCAAATAGAGTAGTACGCCAGCCGAATGCTATTCCTCGCTCTTCATATTGATGTTCACGTTCACATCATGTTATATCTCATTATTCCTGAGCTGCTTCTATCTTGAGAATGTTTTCACTCTGTATGGAATCAGAGAAATCGTCATCACCAGGAATTAAAGGCAATATAAATTCGACGTTATCCGCCAGTTGAGCGGAAAATGCGAAATAGCTTAATTTCCATGAAGGGGAAATTAAGAAACGCCTCACCAGAGAATTCTAGATCCAATTAAGACGATTGCCGCTAGCGCAACTATAGCAGGCAACCGCCCCCTTCTCTCCCCCCCATGCATGCTTCCGCAAGAGGAAATCAAACCACCAAACTCGATGAAATGGTAAATAATATTGAATTATAGAAATATCAGTTATCCCCCAAAATCTACTCATCGAGAGCAGGAATTTTCTCAATGGAATTGGTTACAGGAAAAAATCCCATTTCCTACATACAGGAGTGAAAATATCATTTCTCACAATACTTTTCATTAGTATTCACTCTCTCTCTCTCTCTCTCTCATCTCAGTATATTCAACGTATTCGCTCTTATATTTCTAAGATGGTTGTTTCAATGAAAATTCGGAATATCATAGTGAAATCCACCTAGATGTGAAGGAAAATCGCACCAAACAGAAGATACTCTATTGATCACTCTGTAGTGGATCGATCAGCGAAACGTCGATATTCACGTTGATGATCTCACATTCCGTTCTTAATTGATGTTCCAGAATGGATGAGGAGGAAAATTAACATTTTTCGAACGAAAATGATGGAATATTCTAGAACTGTCATTTGATATGCTTGGATACTAAGCTAGTCAGACAGAGAAGAACTGTCGAATAATGAACATCGTAGTCGTGAAAATATCATTAAATCGAATCAGTCTCAGTTTAGTGCTGAATGTTTATGAATGAATTAGTGTTCCGTTGCTGCTTGTGATCTTTTACTTCATAAATAGTTTGAATTCTAACCTTCGAATATATTCGATAGAACTGATAGCTCAATTTTTCCCAACGGAGATCCTTGTCAGAATGTGAGTACACATCTTTGTGCATGAATCAAAAGAGAAAACAGTTCCTTGCATTTTCAACGTTGAGAAGCAGTTTCCTTTTCCCATGTAGGCTGGTCAAGTGATTGCGATTGGAATTCCACTGGATAATGTGTATCCAAGAATTTGGACTATTTTCATATGAATAAAAGACAATTCCATATATCGGAAGATGCAACCCGAATGTAACATTCTCTGAATGATATTTATCTTCATGCATTCCAAGGAGAGTTGGTTCAGTGAGCATTGTTTCAGGAACTAATAATAGAAGAAAGATATGAATTCAGTCCACCAAAATTCGACCATGATCATGGAGTTTAGATGAATACTAAGGAGAAATGAACCCAGCCACTCATCTAGTCATCAATGTTCCCAATGTTGATAACTCCATTCTATAATAATGATAATAATAATAATAATAATAGAGAGAAATCCGAAGTGACCTAATTTTTTCTCCGAATAATTTTCATCTTCCAGTTGGCAAGAATGAAAATGGTCCCGAATATTAGAAATTAAAACAAAAGGATTCAGAGAAAAAAATGCTGATCTGACTAAAAAAGCTCCCTTCTGGGAATCAAACTCCAATCTGTGGAAGGAATTTGCATCAAATCATTAATGTATTCTCACCAAACTCGCTATAACGAATGAAGACTGAAGAAACCGCGCCTCCAAGAAAGCAAACTCATCAAATTCTCGTGAAAAAATTGAAATTTTTCGCTCAATTAAAACAAGATTTCTTTTGTTTTCATCAAATTATTCCAAATAACTCGATTTGTTCCTTGCTCTGAGGTACCAGCAGTCCATCAGTAGATCAAACAAGAGGAATGAAGATAATTATGAAAGGAAAAATATGAATCAGATAAGCTGGTGGTCGTGAGCTATACGGAAGTGAATAGGTAGGCGGACTTGTCAGAATAAGTAAAGCCTTATTGGGAATTGATTTCACTAACAAGGAACTGCAAATGCATAAAAGCGTTGTTGAAGCGAGATAACTAGAAGATTCAGCATTCGGCAGTCTTATCAACAAATGGATACCTTGAGAATGTTGAGATGTCTACTAGAACCTTTGAACCACTACTGACACTGCCACCCCAACACGTGATCATAAATAGGAGCAGATCATGAACCTTACGTCACCTCAGTTATATCAACTTTTTCAGCTGGATAACTGTGTTTTGTGTTCAACGTGGGGAAAATGCGGCAAATTGAAAAATAATTTGATGGACGTTGAACTTGAATTCCATTCTCATCTCTTATCTTCTAAGAACAAAGGTCATTGAATGAAATAAGGAGGAACAAATGTTGATGTATACCTTTTTGAACATCTTCAGCATTGACACAATCTGAAAGCAAGACAGTGGTCACTATACATTATAGCATATGGAATGAGATGTAGATATGATGGATGCCAACCATTATAATTATTTTCGAACTGGTCACTATTCTTCTGCAAATTCGAAGATTTGAATATTTTTGGGGATATATTTTGCCATAGTTCACCTCCTTCTATTCGTGATCTCAAGTATACAATTATAATAGGAATTTTTTTCATAAACCCAACTCCGTCTCCAGAATCTGACTTGGCTTTATCTTGATCAAGTTCGACTCTTATTCATGGGCACGAATTGATGAAAATGGAGGAGACGTTCGAGAAAAATCTGTCATAGAAATCTTTAATGGAGATTACGAAGCACGTCATTTTCGATGTAAGTATTGTCGTTCGGTAAGTCAATCACGGATCTAGTCATGGCATAAATTGACGGCATGAATCTTTGTACTTGGAAGAAACTCGTAGACACTAACATTGCTTGGCATCATATTCGAAACCCTAATTATATGAATCTCAACTTCAGTTAATCGATACTGACTTTTCAGGATACTATGGAAGCTTCATGATATATAAGAGCGGAAGGTGTATGGTGATGGAAGATTCTGAAGGTAGGAAACTAAAGCAACGTAGATGAACATTTTTATGGACGTTAATGATAACTTCCACATCTTCAAGGATCTGAGTTGATGTCTCAATCCCATACGAATTCAGAGATGTAGGGCGTTAGTTCTATTGGCTGAACTGAAAGGACGTCGGTGTTGAGCTTTCAATTGCATGGACGTGGTCCTCATGGACTGAATTATTCAATTATTTATTCTTTCATTCATCAACAGAATGATTTTTTCGAAAAGTCACGCACATTTTAGAATACATCATTCCTAACTATATGAAGGAATGGAGAATATATAATATTATATCAATGACACAATATTTTATAACACAATATTTTTGAATGACAGTGAAGATGATTCAAATAACGCAAAATGATGATAATAAGTATAGAATTAGAAACAGGCGTACAACAATCTGAGTAGTTCTGCTAGAACACTGGAAATTCTGAGTCCTCTTTCTTCTCGACCACACAGATTTATCTTGATCAGAAAAAGAAAAGTTGAACTCGAACAGCATATCCAGGCTTGTGTAAATATAACTACCACTGATTTCGAGCTAATAGAGATATGACAAATCTTTCCATACTTCTGAAAGACTCACAAATACCTAGTGCATGATCGATTCATTATAAGATTCCAAGAGAAAAAAGTTTACATGTATTATAAACATGTACAAATGTATTATGAAGGTTCCAAGATGTGAGGAGGAGGCGTGATAATGAATGAATTTCGATAATATCTGTTGAGAAATTCATAAGTTATTCCAACACACTTCACATATTCTGTGATGAGGCTATCTGAAGTACCATTTTCTTTCAATCTTCAAGATGAACGACAAATATGGTCGAACGAAACTGCGTATCAGATTGGTAATGCCTCATGCATTCAATTGTAAAATACCCGACTGAGGAAAATGATATTCAGTGTGTCAGAGAACCCAACATTATTCCACATTGTATTCCAATATTGTGTAATAGGAAAGCAATCTAATAGAGTGAATGCCAATCCGCATTTACGTATTATTAACGGTATTGATAGGAATCTAGCCGTTGCGATGGGCAATTCAGGGTCTATACAAGATTAGATATTGGATTGGTCGTTGCGGAGCGGTGAAATTGCCGCATTTCCTATTAATTACAATAATCGCTCTAACCCGATCAACCGAGAACGCTTCTAGCCAAGTCGCTCAATTTTCAGAGAGCATTGCTCCCCCTGGGGGTTGTCAGATGAATTCATCTTCGACAGGAAAAAATAGCTCAATTCATGCAATGATTTTTTTTTCTTCTGACAGCACGAAAGGAGAACTCATGATGTTCGAGGAACATCGTGTCAACCATATTCAGCCGTAGAATTCTTCTTGGAAGTTCAGAGGTCGAGAGCTTCCGGAAAAACTGCACTGAACGAAGAGTTTCCTGAACGTGAGCCTGTCTATTTTGTCTACCTGGATTGAATAGCTCGAGGTGGTATAAGAGACGAAGTATTCCTCGAGCAGCGACAATGGAATGGAAAATATCTTCATACGACATTCTACAGGGGAAAATGAATTTGTGAGTGCAGTATAGACGATATCTTGTGGATAGATTCTGAGAGCTCCAACGTATGTTTGGGAGCTGAACACCAAACATGTGAACAATATTCTAGTACAGGTTCAAATTGCGTTCATCAAATCATCATTCATAGTATCGACCTGACTTCGTCTTGCCTTTTTTCCTCATTGGTTGTTATGAAAGAGGCTCTAGAGGAGAAGACGGCATAAACAGTCTGCAAAGCTATGGACTGCACATCTGACAGATCGTTGATGTGCAACGAAACAAAGTTGTTGCCAAGACAGATTTTCATAAAAGGATCTCAAGGATGGATATGATAGCCATTGTGGAAGATTTCAAGGTTTATGTTATTCCATTCATCGGGTGATTCACATATTGTGAACATATATCGTGGCAGTCTATATCATTCTTCTATTTGGAGCACTGGAATTTTGAAATTCAGACTTGAACCCAATGACAACTCATCAGTATTTTTGCTGTCATCTTAACTGTTATCATCGTCACCGTTTGAATTTTTTCACTGAGTCTTGATTGCATCATATCTATGCAATATTTCCCTCATGCGATACTTCGATTTTTGTCCATTCACGCAGCTGTGAGTTGTCCAAAGCTTCAACCAAATCTTCAACCATTTTTCAAACAGAAATGTACGTCTTGAAGATCTGTGCCCAAAAATGCATGAGGAGAGATCTGAGGGATGCAAGGATTTATATATGTTCATACAGAACGATCAGCAAACCTGAGATAGAGAGCACCACAGGTTTGCTCTCAGGACATTGCCTTCTGAAGTATCACCACCCTGCTATGTGAGGTAGTCGTCACACCTACAGAAGCGGGTAGCAGGTGGAAGATACCAGGTGGAAGGTGAGGTAGTAGGATCCTATTCTCTACTAATTCAAAGATACAACCGTTCAACAACCAGGTTCCAAAGGGTTGATTGAGTTGATGGAGTCTGTTGGAAAAAAATGTCAGCTTATCTCTCTGTTAGTCACACTCATTTCGGTGCATCTGTATCTCTAACAGAATCCTCGATATCTACGTAACCTTTTGATTCTGATCTCACTAAAGGAAGTCATATAGTTTGATATTGGAGCTGTCATCTCTTTAAATTGTTTCAGCTATCTCAGCACACACCCACTCGATGAGAAAACCACAGTTTTCAGGCTATAATAGTTATTTATGTACCGAGTAAGTAATAAAGATGATAACGCTCGGAGGGTGAACTGAGTCAACCCGAGGGAATTTGGCTCGAGGGATGGATATCACCCAATGAGCATTATCGCCTGATGACGGACGATGACAGTGCGTACAAGATTTGATTCTTCATCCACAGGAAGAACATATTGTGGTTATTTCGATGTCAGCCGATTATATTTTTCCACCCACTACTGTAATGTCAAAAATACCACACAGATATGAGTCTAATGATGTACTCCACAGCACTAGTGCGGTATTCATTTCTTATAGATTCTCTCTGGGATTTTCCCTCCTCGAAATCAAAAAAATGAGTTTAAATAATCGTTTCAATATATTTGTAATGAGGACACTGAGCCAAAATGTCACTTCGCTTGGAATTCAACTTTCAGATACCTAAAAGACAAATTCTCTATTCGTCACACCTAGTTTTTCGAGAATTTGAAAATACAAATATATTTCCAAATTCCCACTCATCTGAGTGGACGTTCCGGAAATGAATCTGCTCCCATTCTCAACACAATTCAGACATTTCCCTTCGTGATATTTTCAATATTCAGTCTTTTTGGACACTGAAAAGTGACAAGTTCTCACACGAAAGGATTCTGGTAACCAGGTGATTCTTCATTGATGGATATCGAATTTACCATTTTAAATTTTTAGTTTCAAGAAAAGGATGCCAAATTCTATCTTTATCAACTGAACAAAAAGCAATATCACTGTCTCCGGTCAGAAGAATGCAAGCAAATTCTTTGATTTCTTGTGCTTGATTGTTGTCTTCCTTTCATATGAACTTGATATCAGTTTTTGATCATGATCATTTTCGATTCTTGATTACCTTCTCGTTTAACCTATACAGGCGATATTCAACAAATATTGCGGTATTGATGAGTGTTGTTGCCATGGAATAGAAAATTCGACTGACCATGCTTAGATGTTAATTTCAACGAAATGATGGTGAACACACTCCGATAATCTCATATTTTCATATTTTTGCAGGTTTCTTGAAAATTATCATTGCATCGAACACACTGTCTACGAATGATATAATGAATGTTTTCCATCGATGAAAGTAGCTGAATAATTGAGAAAATTGAAGAAAATCTGAAGATGACGTCAACGATGAATAGTATAAATATTATCATACAGAGAGAAAGGGTAAGTGACATTGTTCAATGAATTGATGCCCATGGACAGATGTTTAGGTAGTTACTGAGTACTGGAAAGAGGAAATTCATGATCAGAAAGTATTAATGGAATGAGGAATAACTAATGATCATTCATCATCACTTTTTTTCTCTGTAATTCAATCGCAATCAAAAATGATTGAAAATGAAAATTGCGGAGACCATTATTCCGTATCAATTTCGATTCGATCAACGTTACAAAAAGTTCACTTTGATACAACAGTGAATTATGATCCCATCATGATAAACACATGTATTATGAATTTTTTCACAATAGTCGACGACAAAACAGAGAATAACTGTTTGATACGACTCTAAACAAGCGAAATCGTTTTTTTGTACTTCTCGCTCGAGTATGAGGTTACAAAATGAAGTTTGGACTTCTTCTGAGCATGAGCATGAATGAATCCATAATATACTTCCTCTTCCTTTGAGATCGCTCTGATATTATCCTTTCTATCATATAATAATCCACTGCTCGAAATCGATATTGAGTTTTTCAGCAATTGATGGAATCAATAAAGTGCCTCGAATATAATACCTCGTGCATGTCTTTGGGAAAACATAAAAGGGATCTCTCAGGGGACTTTATTATAGTCGAAACTTTTTAGAGTAATACGAACTTCTAAACTTGCATTCGCGATTGAGATTTTATATAAATTTTGTTGGTGAACCCTCATAAATCTTGCAATAACGGATACGTCTTGACTATACTGTACAATCAATCTGAAATGGAACTCGGAAACTCCACGTTGCTGCAATGTTATTATCTGAATAGAGAAGGGAATCACGAGTTAAACCACTGTTTGTTCAGTTATCAGCGTTATTTTCGATGAAGTTATATTATCGGTATTCGATATACTTGATTCAGAGTGTTTTTGATTATTCACTTCCATTCCATATTTCTTGATTCTCATTTTTTTTTCAGTCAGCTTCTGGAACTGTTAGATCTTTTCAATGAATCATTCCTCTTCATGTAATCACATAATTTTCCTTCATTCATCCCAATCCTGTTTAATCAGACAATGTGAATTCCGAACAACACTTTTCAGCATCATCATTCATATACAGGGTGGCCCGATGAAGATTAAACAAGGTATGCATATTACTGAGGGATCAAGGAACTGACATTGAAATAAATGAATCTTTATGTAATGTTGGATAGGACAGGATTAAAAAAAAACACACACAAGGCACTTCTTACATGAACATCATTCTAGCTACAGAATGAGAAAAAGTGATGGAAGGGAAAAAAGCGTTACTTTCCATCACTAGCCGATTATTTTCACAAACTTGTTTTCTCGAGAACTAATGCATTGAATTCCGAAAACAAGGAACATATTTCCATCACCTTCAACATCACTATCCCATTTGAGATTCAAGGGTTGGAGCACACCCCTCCGAGGGTTTCGAAGTGAAAAATTTGAACACACGCGCAAAATATTTCTCCCTCGAAACAAAATCGACCGGTCCAAGCGTTTTTTTTTTTTTTCTAAGAAAGATATGTCGAATCGTTTTCATTGGGCCACCCAGTATTGTAATAGCATAGCAGGTCAGAAATACTGTAAACAATTGATCACAATAGGTATTGATCATCGAAGTAAATAATTCAATTATGAGACTGTTTTTCAGAATAGTCCTGATATCGCAATCACAAAATCGGCCATAACAAATTCGTTCCAGATCCAGATGTGAATGCGATATCTCTGGTGCAATGTAATTTCAAATTTCTGATCAATACTTCTACCAATGAAAATGCCGAACAATGATATGATGAAGACTCTCTATAACTCGGTATATTACTATGGAAGAGGGGCGAAAAGAAACCGACAAGAAATTATTATTCAGAATTCAATATTGAATATTTTTTGGTAATTTTCTCGTCAAGTTATCAGCATTCTCACCTCGATCATTATCTGTCATTCATTTCATGAGAATTTCTAATGAATTTCATGTTATAGGAGATGAAAGATAGATGTTCAAGATCAATCTCTTCTTCAGAGTGTTCAGGATATCAGAGCGAAAAGCAACTTCCTTTTCACTCCTGTTCAACACGAGATACGTTGGGAACTGATATCAACGCTCATTACTTGATAACAAGATAACCAAAATTGATGCAGAATTGGAAAAGTTATTGAATACTGAATTTTTTTGTGGAAAGCTACTTCAATCAGATAAAAATATCAGAATTCAATTCACTGCGTTGATATGACTACAATGATTCACGTTCCTTGAAGAGAGTCAGAAACTCCCCAACTCGGCAGTTTGAATTCTCGCCAATCACTCGCAGTACTTAAATTTCCGGTAGAGATGTAGTCGCTACTCCAACAAACCCCCTTCCTCAATCATCATCCAATATCTGCAACTTCCTCTGCAGACGCAAAGTTAACAGGCGTATAGCGGATAATTGGGGACATCAGGTACACGACGCTAACGCCACCATGCAACCGGCGTCGTAGGCTGAGAGTAATTAAACATAATTTTGTGATGGAATTTTGATTGCGGGAATTACGCTGCAAATCGAAATTCACGGCTGCGTGGCGCTCTCTTGCACAAAAAGTTATCGTTAGCACGACCCTGCCTTGGTGGTCGTGAGGAGGAGTTTTTTTGGAAATCTCTGTTTGTTTGAGGATACCAGAAATAATGAGGCTGGGTCTAATGGATTACCCGGGATGCCGCTTTTTTCAAATGTTCGTACTACATACACAGCCACAGATATGTTGACCTAAACCTGAAGAATTATGACCTTTCTTCATCGAGATAATACATGTATCATTTCAAAAAGAACAGTTTTGGTCCGTGACACTCCTACATTGTGTCGGGATGGCAGCTTTCTCCAATTCAACTTGGGATTCCAGACTCGTACTCCAGACTAATGCTATCAAGACAGACAAATGATCCAGCATTACAATGACGATCAATGCTGGTGTTCCACAAGGCTCTGCCTTGACACCAACTTTGTTCTTGCTCCACATTAATGATTTGTTGAATGTGACCTCCAGCCTAGTTCATAGCTTGGCGCATGATAGTACATTCCATTCCGCCTTTTCCTCTAGAGCCCCTATATCATCCAACGAGGCCAGAGGTGCAAGGCGAAGACAGGTCGATGCTTTAAATGAGGATCTGAAAAGAATTCTGAAATGGGGATCTGAGAATTTAGTACAGTTCAATGCAACTAAAACTCAAGCTTGTATGTTCACCAAGAAGGCTGATCACACAATGCCCAATTTGATGATGTCGGGTACCACTGTTCCTATAAGGTCGTCAATATCCATGCTAGGTGTCACCACCAACAGTGCTCTCTCATGGGACGATCATGTGAGGTCCATTGCGAAAACTGCTTCACAAAAACTTGGTTTTCGTTTCCTTGCGAAGAGAAACTTCACATCCCAGCAACTGCTCATGATTTATAAAGCACAAATTCGACCTGTCCTGGAGTACTGTTCACATGTTTTGAGCTTAACCCCCAAACATACGCTAAAGCTCTTAGATTCAATTCAGAAGAGAGCTATTCGCCTAGTCGATGATACAACACTCACCAAATCATTGACCTCTCTAGATCATCGTAGAAAAGTCGGCGATCTATGCTTTTTTATAGGTACTTTCACGGTCGGTGCTCAACGGAGATATCATTTATTATGCCACCACGCGCGATTCCTAGTAGACAAACCAGACGAACTCAATCTGGTCACTCCTACACTGTCAGGCTCGAGACCTGTCGAACATCGCTATACCAAGCATCATTCATCAATAGAACGGCAAAGTTGTGGAATTCTTTGCCTAATGAAGTTTTTCCTAATGGTTACAACCTCCAAACTTTCAGGAAAAATTCCAACACCTTCCTTCTCTCCCGAAATTCCACCGCTGGCTAACACGATGTTCCTCGAACATTATAGGTTTCCCGCTCGTGTTGTCCACAGATAAAAAAAAGCATGATTGGGCACTGCCTATACAGCATCATCTCCTTGTCCAGTCACAAGTTATCACTTCAGTGGGTTTGTATCATTTTGTTTGGCCAGATAGTTGCGATATGGTGTGAAAGTTTACACTGGTGTCCATATTGTGTAACGAGGAAGCACTTCCGTGGGTCCCAGGGAACGATGGAAAATGAGGCTACGGTTGCCCCAGCAAAATGAAGTCCGGAAAAGATGTTCATTTTCGGAATAGCAAGTTCTCACTGGAACATTGTTACTGGGCGAGTCATATGATGGTCGAAAGCACTGACTCTTCTGACTCTCAGCAGGCGTCATATTATATACATGTTACACGGTGACGGTAATCGAAGCAGCATAAAATCTCTGACTCAATCACAATATCTCGTCGGTGATTTTAGTTTCCGTTACCAGTTGTCTTTCCTTCCATTCGAAATTCCGAATTTCAGGCCTGATACATCGAAACGGTGGAGGGTCATTGAGAATTCTCACATAGACACACATCCAATTTCGAATGATGTCTTTGCGACTTTTTTCAAAAGATACAGGCATGTATTTCTGCCTCGTGTCAGCCGGAACCTTAGTGGGAACTTCAAGTATTTATTTGCGATTCAAACTCCCAGTGAATACCCAAGAATTCAATAATACATTCCAGCCAAGTTTCCTTTCGGAGAGTCCTCACATAGTTCACACAAGCGATGTTTTTTTTTGAGATATTTATTCAAGCAATTTGTATACGTAACTGATGAACCAACATCGCTCGAACAACTCTCACAACGAGAACTAAATCCGAAACAGTCGCGAGAAAATTATACAACAGTGTTTCAGAATGTGGAATAATAGAAGGGGAGAGTTCTTCTTCTGGAAAGTTAGATTCGTTCTGGCATTACCGACTATAAAGACGCCGACTCTAAATTGACTGGCGTAATGAAGAAAATTGTTTTTCGCTCGCTCCGCGAGAATTTCTCGAGAAACAATCAACTGGTTTATTCAATATTAGAGTGCTAGTTCATGAATATGTGAACAAATGAATGGTGAACTATCCATTGGATCATATTATTTGTCGATAACTTTGTCCATACATGATGAACGGGAGGAATACATCAGCTATTTGGAAAAGTAAATAGGATAAGGTGACTTTTTGACAACTTATAAACAGTTCTTGTCTGAGTACCTACGTAGCTACGTATTTTGAATGGATACTGAAATTCACAATTTTAAAATTCATAAAAAACATTAGGTAACGTCAAAGGAAATTCCTCATTTATGATGACATACATATCCATTATATGTATATGTCTGTCACATTCATGGCTTTTGACAGAGACAACAATACACTCGAATGAGCACGGGTCGCAAGGCAATCAAAATAAAGGTTACAAGAAGACCTAACCTTCATATTCATTATCTGGAATCCACGTATTCATGTTTTTAATTCTCCTTGAAAACTATTATAAACATGTTTCGAGCCTGGATACATTCGTGAACATTCAATGCATATACTTCATGTCGTCCGACGAATGTTGAACGCCAGTGAACATTGAATAGGTAGAAAAAATCTCTCAAAAAATAGACATATTGTTATGAGGACCATTTAGAATATGATAATATAACATAATGACAATTTCTATTTGTTTAACAAACTATTTCTTCACAGCTTGCACGTATGTGGATGGATCGGAAAACTATTGGTGAAATGATTGTGCTGAAAGCTGATATAGTACATATCCAACAATATCAGTGACTTTGCAACAAAGCTTCTTTCACGAACAAACTTGTATCATTGTGATATTGTTATCGAATCAGCTTGGTTTGACTATGAATCATTCATATTTCCATCAAGAACTGTTGAATTCTTCATGGGTCTAGAACATAATTTACTGGTCATTGGATATTTTAGTATCAATTTCGAACTTGTGCGAAATTTTTGTTCAGGTAGTTTGGTATCCTCATTGGTCTCTCTATAGGAAATTGGGAGGTTCCAAAAATAGTTCAGACGATTACGTTACTAGTTCAATTGGAAATAAAGAAATCGAATGATATTTAATTGTCTCATGAGTTTTTCATGAATCCAGGCAATTTTCCTCTATTCATCAAGTTAGTCAGTTCATTCTGTACACTCTTGACATCACACCACCTAAATAGTCCTGCTGGCTTTCTCTTCCGTATTAAATCTGTCGAAAACGATGAAGGTCTACTCCAATCGATTCCTTTCGGATATAGTGGTGGAATAAAGTGATGCGAAAGGCGGAGTGGAAGAAGACGAAATCCGATTCGCGATGTCAAGACGGCGAGGCATTGATTGATTGATTGATGGGCGAGGTGATGATTTATGCGCTTCCCAGCTCCTAATGATCCCAAGGAGTGGTCATCGACTGAAACCCATCAGAATTATCACCTGCGTGAGGCGATTCATCATGCGTTAAATCCTTCGGAATTTAGGAGGGCTTCCAGCAGAATATATGCCAGGACGTTTATATTCATGAGAGGTTTCTGTTGAAATCGTCCAGAAATAGTCTGGGCCTTCTCTGGAATTTTACAGTGGAACTTTATGCGAGTCTGGCTAATATTGTTGAATCCCTAATGAATTATGGCACTTATTACTGAGAAACAATGAGGGTGTAAACACCAAAAGAATTTTCAACTGAAACCACCTTTAGTATGAAGTTCTCTTGTGAAAACATCAAATGAAGGCATCATTTCTTTCGAAAGTTGATATGGTACATCGCAATTTCCTAGAGTGACCACTAAGGAATGAATCTAATCCATTGAATAGCTCTGTTCATTTCACTATGACGAATAAATATGAATGACTGATAGATTAGATTGGATTGGATATTCCAATTAGAAAATTTCACAACGATAAAAAAATTTGTTGTGAATACAGCAACCATGCAGGCTAAGTCGATGCGAAAATATTCCCTCTTTTTGACTGCAAAAATAATTCACGAAATAAACATGAAAAAAATACTTTTCGAAGGATTAATCTGCAGGGTCAATAATCAATTGATAAATCATTGAACAGTTTCATTTATTGGGATGATAAGCGATAGTAAAATTTGATCAATTATTTCCAAAATAAATTCCCGAAGATGTTCCATGTTGCTGCTGATCAGAAACTCCCGAATTTTTTGAACAGTTGATTCCACAATTTCATCAGATATTTTAACGTGTTTGGAAGCAGACGGTCAATTCAATATTTCGTTTCTAATCTCAATTTTGTTATTCGAACTATCTTCTATATATGCTTTCGTTACGGAGGAGGATTTCCATTCACAGTTGTACAAGGAATGTTTGTATTTCGTTTATAAAATTCGTGTTTTCATGGCACATTCGAGAGAATTTCCAAGAATTAACACTCATGTGCCATTGAGAAAACAATGATTTTACGCATTTCATACAAAAATAACTATCGACAATAGATGCATGAATCATCAACCAACATAAGAATGGTTCTGACAATATTTTGGATTATTTCTTCGGGAAATTATTCAACGTTCACGAACGTTCGAAATTTGTCGTGATAGATGGAAATTTTTGAATTGAATGTTCACGAATATATCAGCGGATCCAGGAACGACACTTCGCTGCATTACATTTTAATTCATTGATGTATCGGAGACCAGAAGTTTGAAAGTTTAGTCTTCTTCTGAAATTTATTCCAATTACCTGAAGGACTCTTGTTCATGGACAGATTCAGTGACGTCATCACTCGAGACATTTGGTCACCAGCCCTACAAAACTGTCAAAATTCATGAAAAACTCCTGACATGACCATGATTTGAAAAGAAATTCCGCTACATAACTGAAATTTTTAATGAACATCAATACCAATCGATAGAGTACTGATGTATTTCATGAATGGTTAGTTCAATAATAACCCAGACACGTTTATAACTGGTCATCGAAATATTGCAGTAGAGATTCGAAATGATTTCAGATGGAGTCCAACCCGGAGTCGATTTGAGAATCATCCATAATATGTCTTCAGAACCTACAATATCACGAATTCTTTCCGCTACAAAATGTTCATTCTGGGATATGATTATACATCATCCTTCTCTCTTGATGAGAATATTCAGTGACCCGTTGACAATTATGAAATAATGAATAGTAACTAATGAAATCTAACACCTAAATGATCTAATATTGATAGGATACGTGTTGAGTCAAATCATGAAAGTGACAGAAAAATAAGACAAAGGAGAATTCTATTCAAGTTCTCTTTGAGGTTATAAATGTACTGACAAATGATTACGATGTTGTATTCTTGGGAACGTATCCTATTGCACAAACGGTACCAAGTTTCCATTACCATAATTTCGAGATCATTCATCACCTTCAGATCTCACTGTGTTTACGGTATAAATTATGTACATTATTAACCAAATTTATGCAACTGAACCGAGTCGAAAATGTTCAAAGAATGGAACATGTCCCTGATATTGATGCATTTTTCTTACTCAGCGTTTTCCAGATATTAATTCATCAATTCCAGAAGCCTGCAAAGTTATTTGTAGCTTATTGAATTATTTATGAACGCTCCAGATTGCTTTTTAATGAAATCATAGATATGAGCTTCTGCGAATCGGCCTTTGATTCCAATTTGCAATGACTTGAAACATCCCAATTTGATGACGCTTGGGAATAGAGAAATTCACAATTGGTGCTCTTTCAGGAGCAATCAATTTCTCCGAAATATTATTCGGATGATGAATGAAATCTTCATTATATTCGAAGTTGGATAAGATATTTTCCCTTCTTCATGTTGTTTAAGAGGTATTCGAATCCGATATCAGAATGCATTACATGAAAATAATTTTAAAATTATGTTCATCTATGGCTCTAAAATTCTGCCAAAATATTACAACTTTGGAGGTGATGTCTAAGGCAAAGGCGCAACACATTCCAGTGGTTGTTGAATTGGATCGAAATAAATACAAAATAAATTTCGGAATTCCAATGAATTCCGACTTCAATCTCAGAATTCTTTAAAATTCTGAGATTGAACTCTATGAACTATTTCAGAAAATGATAGGAGCAATGGAATGAAGAATTTGGATGGATAAGCTCATAAGTCAGAAAGAGAAGATAATTCATGGAAAGTGGAAGTTTGCCAGATAATGGCAAATTGATGACCTCACTATAGATAATTGAAAAGCGGGAAATATCCTCAATGACCAATGACCAATCCCAAATAACCTCAATATAGATGATTAAATAGCAGGAAGCATCCTATAAGGATCAATCATATCATAGTTCCTGACTGCTTCGCCTTTCGAAAAAATCCACTCATGTATTTCCTGAATTATACTATATGGCCGATCTTTTCGATTATGATAAAAATCAGGAGCGAACTAACTTTTATGCAAATTGAAACATTCTACATTCATAGTCAGTCCACGAGTTGAATGGCCGAACTCAGTAGGTGATGAAATGTCCTCAGGAGGCTGAGAAGCCCTTTTCATTGTGTAGTTTGACGAAATGAATCCAGTTATGCAATAATTCAGGGGCTTTCGGAGCTCGAAATACCCATTCGATCGTAGTATTTTGTCAACAAAATATACATATACCTTCACAAATGGGAAATTTGCATCTGGGTATTTTACCAGCATCGGAATATCCTTTTTGTTTCACTGTAGTATCTTTCAATATGAGTGATACAATGAAGTCCCTATTCTATAAGCGATTGAAGGAATTGCCCGTAATTATCTAGGATTCCAAACGATCGTAGAGTTTAGAAAGAATGTGTGTAAGCATATTAAAAGATGGGCTGCCAAATTAATCACTCATTGACTTCTTGGTTTCATTTATAATTGTCATGGATCATTTGTGACACTGCCTTTATATTTCCTCACTCACAGTTATGAATTCCAACTGATTTTCAACTGGAAACCGTTCATGTATCAGGATTTCCTATTAAATTATTCATTCGTTCATGCATAAGAACTTCCACGCTGAACATATTGATGGTATAATCTGTTCAGCATATTGATAGAATGATAATCTTTCAAGAAAAATCAGCGATCATAAGTTAGTAATACTTTCATTGAATGCAGTGGGTGGAATTTCGACAAGTTTGGACAAGCCTACAAGTCTTGTAAAAAGCCTCTCTGGATGTGTCACAGACGAAGTTTCCTGAGCTACCCCTGTATTCATCTAGTTGAGAAATGTAGAGAACATTGGTGCAGCTGCTCTGTGTATTTGTTCATCCAATTTCTTCAACCAAATCTTATAGCTAACTATACAACATTTCATTCATTATAGCGGAAAATTATGCCATTATAGCGTCGATTGTGAAATGACAGCCCTTGCTATGTTTTGTCTCTGTCAGGTCAAGATTTTCCAAACTTGTCTTCGCGAGGAAAAATTTCAAGTCAGGTGGCAAAAAATATCTTTCACAGTTCTCGACTGAATGGGAAGCTTCAATTCATAGCTTCCCAGAGAAATGAAATGTATCCCAATTACCGTGAGAATCCCATCAAATTGAGATCAAACGTGTATGATGAGAATAAAGAATGAATAACTATTCGAAAATTTGAGTCATTTTGTGATGAAGAAGAAGACATTCTGTCGATGACCTCAGAAGAAAAACTCATTCCCTTTCTGATAATCGCTTCTACGAAACTGCTTCTGATCCAGACGAGACGATCAACAATCTTCTTCGAAATATATTTCAGACTGAGTTTGAGTTGTGAGCACTCAAAACTCTCGACAGTCGAATTGTATACACGGTATAGTGAAAGATGATGAGCCAAACAAGGCGATCTGAACTGACGACGACCTTCTCTTTGGGTTATAATCGCATCTCCTAATCACTCTCATAACGATCAACCTCAGCCCTTCCATCCGATTATGGAAATGCTTGTGCTGGTCCCGTCAGATAGACCGACCCCGTCCCATCTCAACTCTCGACCCGCTATCATTGTTTACTCGAGAGGCTTTGTCACAACTCTGACGACTTGCATACATATACATGAAAGTTACATAAGAAGCATTTTATTGCGTTCCTCGCATTCCCGACTATCTTGTATCGCATTTCAACTGCGCCTGCAGTCATTAAATCCGCCAAATCGCGCAGAGATCCAATTTTTGATGAATTCATCATCAAACGAACAATGCCATCCCAACACTAAATAACAGTTCACTTGGAAAAGCCCATGTTTGTCAGAGTACTTATGGTTTGGTGATATTGGAGAGAAAAAACTAACTCCACGTTCAATGATGCCACTGAGTTTTATGACAGATAGAGGCATTTCGGTGGAGCTTCTCCATCACCTTCATTTATAACTATTCATTTTACCATTGTATTTCAGAATAGTCGATTCAATATCAGAAAGTATCGATTGTTCTTCAGAAACGTCGATTCGATTTCAGAAAGGGTCAATTGGATTACAGAAATGTCAATTCGGTTTCAGAATGCGTCAAATGTAGTTCAGATTACGCAATTGAATTTCAGAAAATATCATATGTATTTAAGAAATCGTCAGTTGTATTTCAGAAATACCAAGAACCATTTCTAGGAAGTAACTTCTTGTGCGATTGAATGCTTTACATGTATAGGGTGTTCAGGAGCACAATGCCCTGAAGATAAGTGCTGCAACGGGCTATATTGATGATGTTACCGAAGAAAAGTTGCTGTCAGAGTCAGAAACTGGGTCTGGGGAAGGCACCTTCCGAAGCAATTTCAGTGAGCTCACCTCAGGGTCGATCGAAGGAAAGACGGGGTTGAATTCAGAGGGTAGCATGAGGACATAGTAATAGAGAACTACCTTCTGACTGTTGACCAACAGACAGTACTTTTATTGGTTTTTCTGCCTGAGCCTCGTGATATCATATCCAGGACACTATACACTCCACCAAAATGCATCTGTCATAACCCTCGGTGAAATTATATTGTGAACTTGACATCGATTGTCTCTTCCTACAATTTGGTGCCTGAACTTCAAGTGAATATCAAATTTGGAGCAGAATCTCTTGTCTGAGGTATTCTTAACTCCAACAACGTAATCAAAAAACTGTTGAACTCCTCGAAGATGCAACTTGCTAATTCGGAATGTCGCCTCAGTTATGATTGGAATGAAACAGCAGAGCTCAGTCGTATTCTGTATGACTGAACCGCCGTATCTGAAATCGAGTTGACTCAAAAACATCTCAGGAAGCTAGAAATTATCTCAGAACCATACTGGCATCTGCTTCGAAAGCAGAGCAGATACGGCTCAGCAGACCTCATCTGACCGTAGCAACACCTTCACTTCCAATACCAATTCGAAACTGGGAGGAAGAAGAAATTGGAAAAAATAAATAATATACGTGTATCCCACGTGCTAATGGGATGTGCTCGAGAAGAATAAGAAAGAACAGATTCCTTGCTCAACTGAAGACAAATCGATAGTTTTTATCGAAATTTCTTGCTATGCTGAACGGTACATTTTGTATAAGAAATTCGACTTGATATCTTCATAAGGATATCGAAGGGATTATTTTCAAATGATTGAACTTCATTGTCAGGGTAGATAATGAGATGTTTCGAATCAGCACCGCGACGATCTTAGGTAGTTTTCCGAATGAAACTACCTGTTGACCCTGACCTACCTGAGACTATCTGCTATACAATTTGTCGAGATCAACATCAACGTACAAGTATCATGACATGGAACATCTTATCTTATACTTGGGAACTTTTTGTTTCCGAAACAACTCATGCAGTATTGTGTTTTGAGTTCATCAAACTGAAGCCTGGTGGCCGAAATAGATCTGCCCAACTTCTGCTCGATCAACTTGGAATATCTTCTACCAAGTTCTTTCGAGAATCTTTTCACTCAATTGGTATCAATCTTGCATCAAATACGAGATCCCTAGGATGATTCATCGATGAGAGATTTCCACTCTCTCTTGTGATGTAAAAATGTTCGGCTCGTAATTGTGGCCAGACAGCGGAAAAGAAATCTTCCGAAAACTCCCAATACTTTCATTGGCAATTACACCGGGGGCAATCCGTTGAATTGCTATCGCAATGAAGTCGTTTGGAGTTGGGCGCTATTCGCTCTCAAAGTTGATATAAATGGCTCTCTGGCCGTGGACCAGACTTTGATGGAACACGCCAATTCCGAAAATCTCGACGCACGGATATAGCGCACATGCAGGAAAGGAAAGTGATTCCGTTCGATTCTGTGAAATATAAAGATAGGGCTGGTAATTTGAAACTTTCCACGAGATTATTCATAATGAAAAAATCATCAGACTTCTTCTTCACTGTGTGATGATATCTAATATTTGTGTCACGATAATGCCGTCTGATGTTGTCCATTCCAATGTTTTGCATACACTTGCTTGCCTACTTGCTTACCTAGACTAACTTCCACACATGAAAATCTCTGATCCATTATGGAATGAAATGGAAAGTGATAAATTCGGAAAGTACCCAAAATAATATCCGTGATATGCTAGATGAAGATCTGCTAGATAAATTGAAGTTAATGGCAATGGATCGAATTTCGCTTCCTTCAAGGATATCAATCCCGTAATAGCGCTAACTTCTACAACGGAAAATATCTGAGAAGACAGGATCAGAACAGAATATGGAGTTGATGATATACACTGATCTTCACCTGGATGTCACCGAAAACGTTTTCCGCGGTTATTGCGCCAAATATTGTCAATTTCAATATGTTCAGGATATGACGTGAATTTTCGTGGGATACCCAGACAGATGGAATACCAACCCAGTGATCGTTTTTTTCTTCAAATTTGCAAATGAATGGAGTTTTAAACTAAGCAGACTGCACTAGATGGAAATCTGCAGTGTATAAAAACTAGCATCGCAATGTCGATTATTTTTCCTCATTGGATTCTTTCTGCTGAAAACTTCATGTTTCATTGATGATGATGATTTTCATTGATTGGGATGACCCTGTTGTAGAGGATGCATACGAATCATGCATGTGAATGTAATATAGTCATTATAGTTTCGGTCGATGAAGATATACAGTAAAAATAGTGAAATATGAAATTCGTCGATATGTAGTGATTGATTATAGCAATGGATGAGTTACTGGTATGTTATAGGAAGATATTTCATTTCAGAAAAGTGAAAATAGAAAATGGGAATCTGCTTATGATCCTTTTAGACCCAGATATCATCACGTTGCAAGAGGATTGGATAGAGTATTCTTGTGAAGAGTTATCCGTTATGTATACCTTTTTCGAAAATGTGCTTCTGACTCACAGATAACCAATTGCTTTTACTAATCCACTAGGAATAGTTCGATGTTTCCAATCATAATGTACTATATAGATAATTGTGAGACAGTGAACAGGGGATAGTATATGTATAAACAATCAAATGAGATCAAATGAATGAGATGAAAAAGTGTTTCAGCTATACAGGGTGTCCCATAAACATACCGACAAAATTCAAGGGATGGTAGAGGACATCAAAATAAACTCTTCGTTTTCGAGATACAGGGTGTTGAATTTTTATTAAATTAAATATTTATTTGTCGGTATGTTTTGGAAACTCTTCCCAAGATATTAAAAATTACGAATATCTTCCAATTAAATACAAAACAAAAAATTATTGAAAGTCATTATTAATAATTAATGATTAGAAAAAAAAAATTATTGGGAGTTTCATTAGTTTTTCAATATTTCAATAAACGCATTGGTAAAATGTAAGGTATAATTTTGAAGCATTTAATTTTTTCTCATAGATGGAAGAGATATGGTTTTTATTTTTCTTCAAAACGTAGATATGGAAAAATTTCTACGGACAAAAAAGTTGAATCATTATTTGTTCATTTGAAAAAAAATATCATAATTACAAAAAATCTACTGGGCGATATTTTTTTGTGCAAAATCTATCAGACATAGCACGCCGTGGGCACGCCCCTGAAAATATTGGGAGAATTCTAATAGCTCCAAAAGATACCTCATAAATGTATCAATAATCTGTAAAAATTTCATTGAATTCGACCAAACCGTTTTTACGATAATTATAAAAATCGATTTAAAAAAAAAATAAACACCCTGTACCTCGGAAACGAAGAGTTCCCGGACTTATGTTTACCGAGCAAAAATGTTTATTTTGATGTCCTCTACCATCCCTTAGAGTTTGTTGGTATGTTTATGAGACACCCTGTTTAATCTACTACTACCTAATGCGCATACGTTTCTTTACGAAAACTATGACGAAATATCACTGTAATGGGAATCAGCAGATGGAGTATCATACACAACCTCAATTGCAGATTAGATACATACTCATTCTTTTGACACTGTACAAAACACTTTCTTGAGCCTGGAATACTTCACAGTCCCAGTGTATCTGTCGTTTTAGGACAGCCTGCATATAAAGTCGTAGTTTCTCGCCCACTGGCCTTTAAGTTCGTGAATTATTTCAGTGACTAATCCTGCCAGAAGAGAGGCACTCCCGGAGTTAAGCCCTCATAGACATATAAAAGCGGATATTGCCAACCCTCGCTTCGATTCGAAGTGCTGGCTCAAGGCCGACCAACTTCCTCTCCAAACACACCTAACATGAACTGGTTTGTTTTGTATTTACTCTAGTATTTAACTGCACTGCTTCCGGTCATTTCGCCGCATTCTTGCAAACATCTCGAGAACCCAATTATGGTCGACAAATAACTGTAGGAAAGGTAGTGGAGTTTCCTCTACAAGTTGAGACGGGTCTAGAAACATTAGAGTTACTCATTTCACTGTCTTCTCTCCCTGAGTTTCTGGTATTGCGCAGCAAACTTAAGAACGAGACATCGGAATATCGTTATTTGGCTGAGTGCAACCAACCGTTTTCGACAAATGTTATTGTTATAGTTCGCAAATACTAGCAAAATGTTTCGTTCCTCTAGCCAATTTCTCTAAACGTATAGCTCGAACATAAACGGTTATCCGCCATCCAAGATAATTAAATGCATTCAGTCTTCATGTTTATTGCCACGCAGAAGAGGTTTTTGAATATATTCCTACGTACTAGGTTGTATATGACATGTTTTCAAGAAAAACGCATAGAGCACTTCTTAGATGAACCCTTCTAATGAAAGGGAAGAAAGCGTTACTTTCCATCACCAGCCGATTATTTTTATGAACGTTTTTTCTCAAGAACTATTGCATTGAGTTCCGAAAAACAAGGAAGCGTTGGTAAGTGATTTCGATCACCTTCAAAATGATGTATCACTTGACCCGTCATCCCATTTGAGAGAGGGTTGGAGCTCACCCCTACGAAGGTTTCGGAGTGATAAAGTTGAAAACATGCGCAAAATATTTCCCTCTCGAAATAAAAATCGACCAGTTCGAGTGTTTTTTCTTCTGAGAACGATAACTATGTCGAATTGGCCTTGTTTCGTTTTCATTGGGCCACCCAGTATATCTCTGTGACACTTATGCTCTCCTCCTAATCGAACTTCATCTCTCCTCATCTACGCGAGTTCTTCATTCTCATATTTTTTGCTGGTTTACCCGCAGTTATATGTGAAAACTCATCAATCTATGATTTGAAGTAGTATCAATTTGAAAGGAAGTGTCATGAGTAATCAACATGAGAGGGGAACTTCTTTTGACTTTCACTTTGTGATTCGTCATTCAACTATGAAGAAGTTTCAGTGAATAGACTCCTCATATATGGTTCATTGATAAGTAGTTCAAGTCTGAAATGATACATAATTCTCATGACACATGTCTCGGAAATTCAGCATAACTATCATCTAATCCTACACGCAACTGGAATCTCGATGATTAAGCTATGTGTCTATATGTAATAGCCTAAGAACCTGAAACAAGAGGGTTTACAGTTGAATCATTTGTGAAAACTATCCCAAGAAAGCTATCCCAAACAACAACCGATTTTCAATAGTGATACACTCAGATCTCTAGATTATCCAATGATATAATTATATTGAATGATTTGAAAATCATTATGTTCTACTGCAACTATGTATTTTCGAATATATATTTTGATTATGTTATTTCAACTTTCATCTTGATTTTGATTTCACTGGACATGTGAAATAACAATATTTATTTCGAATTTCTCATGTGCTTTCGACCTGATGTTACGATTGTTTGATGCATTCTGGATGGAAAACAAATAACAACAAACTGAGGTTTCAATATTTGGTGCAAGATATTTTGGAGCTCCCAGCACTGGATAAAACATCAGACCTCGGGGGCCTGTTTTGCAAAAAAATCAGAAATCAGACCAGAAAATTACATATCTGAATTCATGATGGAAAACCCCGCAATCCGTCGTCAGAATTATGAGGAGTGGTGGGAGGATGAATGATATGCATCTCAATGATACGTCAAAGTATGTCCCACTTCGAATACAAGTTGATGTAATTCTTGAAGAAGTGTCATTCATCTAGGTGATTTGATTTTTTCGGCAAGAATTTGCAGTTTTGCCATAGTTTACTATACCCTTCAAGCACAGTATGAGTTTTAGGGATAGTCCGCCTCGAAATATTAATCATTTATTGATATAACACTCTCTATTCTATGGAACACCAGACAAAGTGAAGTAGGATGTGGTTGAAGAAGCAACTGCAAGATATTTTTCGTCACTTCCTATATTATGAAATGAATTAAATTTCTCCAATATAAGATTTTTCCCCAAGATTTGTGTGAAAAACCATCGGCCATTGCGAGATTCTCGGTGTTGATTCATCATCTCTCAAACATCATCGGCAGAGGAAATCATCTTCAGCCCTATGTGTTCGTTGAAGTAGTTTTATCATGTTAACATTGACTAACCAGACTTTCGGGCCTTTGAAAGTCGAAAAATATGTTAATAACCCCAATGAATGCTGAAATCACATATACACATACAGTCCGCAGAAAATCATCACAGTGAAATAGCGAATTTCCGAGATTCCATTAGTTTCCGTGTATTTTCCCATGTGCTGTTGGAGATCCTCAGTCGAATAGAGAGACAAGCACATTGAGAGATGCCGATATTGTCCCAACCACAACCCGATTCCTAAGAAGTTCCACGCGAGGACGAATGATTGAGTACAACATTCCGAGACAGCTGTTGTGAATCAGTTCTACATAATTCTTAACGACAACTGGTGAGAGCGTGCCAGCTGATGCAACAGAGTGACGATTTCATGGTTGATGAAATGCAACTGCTGTCATGCTACATCGCATACGAACATTCGAAACATTTCACAATTGAAGTCTTTGAAATAACTTTTGATATGAAGTGACAAATTATTTCGATAGTTCTTGACACCAATGAACAAGAAACTACTCACTTGAAGACTCTATTGAAATTCCCTCGGTGGAGTGTACCAAATTCTTGGGAGTCGTCATAGACAAAAAATTAAAATTTGATAGGCATGTCGAGCAACTCAAAAGTAAAATATGCTCTGGATGCTACGCAGTGAGGGTAATTTCAAAAGAGCTTGGATCCCAGACTGCTAAAACAGCATATTATGCCTTAATTGAGTCACATTTGAGGTACGGGATACCTTTCTGGGGAGTGTGTAACCTAGACCTACTTGAAACTGTGCAGGTGCTTCAAAAAAGAGCAATTCGATATATTTACAAAGCCAAACCTCGTGACTCATGTAGGCCATTGTTCAAAGAAAATAAAATTTTGACAGTGATATCTTTGTTTATATTAGAGACCGTATGCTTGGTGAGGAAACACTTCACCAAATTTGACAGAGCTCAGTCCAATTATTCCACACGCCACAGCATTAATAGTTTGAAACTGCCGATACCCAGCACGTCTTTAGTGAGAGATTCCTTGTATTACAATGGTGTTGAAATGTATAACCACTTGCCAAACCATGTTAGGGGTGCATTAATAGATATTGAAATATTCAGGAAAACTGTCAAAGAACTAGACCATATTACAGCCTTAAAGAATTCTACGATGACTCGATCTGACCTAATATATGAGTATGCTGATTAGAATTCTTGTTATTACTTCATTCTAATTAGGTTTGCTTATATATTCATGTTTGTGATAGTTTTTATACCTATGTATGTTATTATTTTCATATTTCGACAAAAAATATTTATTCAATGTTTTATTTGATGTTTTAGTATAGTGATTTTAATATTATAGTTGTAAATTTATATTTATTTTATATATACTCTTTACTGACTTCATGCTTTGTCGACAAGAAGAAACTCTTTCATGACAATAAAGTATATTTATTATTATTATTATTATTAAATTATTATTGTACTGGTCACCAGAACATTTCACAGAGTATGGAATTGTCCACTATCGATATGATGAGGATGAATCTGTTGATCAAGGTGCTCACTCTGAAGTCACTTTCTGCTTCCAAGACCAAATCTTCCTGTCCTTGGGTTTTCTTTACTGCGTTCCTTTCGAACATCAGATGGTTTGAAGCCCAACACCTTGAAGAAATACTATAGATTTCAATGGGACCGTTGAGAATTGGTCCCATTTTGTTGGTCACACATGTTGGCGTGAAACTTTCAATACATTTGATCTCGAGTCAAGTCTTCTTTTCGTCGTTTGGCAAACAAGATCAATCAATATTCTATTGCACATGATTGTGTGCGTGATCATTCAGAGCTAGCTTGATAACATGCTAAGAGTGGAGGAAATGCCCAACATCGAATTAAAATTCGATCACGTAAGTCAGCTACCGTATAAATGGTTTTTAATTATATAATATGCCGTAGATGGGTGAAGATTGCTCGTGAAAACATCAATTATTTATGTAATAATAGATTTGCGAAAGTTTTGATGCCAGGTATCAGGAGACTGGAATGAAATCTCTCAATAATTGATTGACCCCACTATGGGAAACACGTGAATAAGTCATCAAATAGTGATATATCTGCACTTCGATATGGAGTAGATGAAATCAATCTAGAGCAAGAGGATATGTCGATTTGCGGGAGATCAAATTCCGAACTGATTCTATCATCATTTGTACTATGAAGTGTCTCATTTGATGTGTTTATACAGGGTGTCCTTAAAAGGTCTTTACAAAAAGCTACCACATATTCTTCAGACCAAAACAATTCGATACAAGCAAACTTACCTCAGTAAAAAGTTGCTCAGTTTGGGCGCTAGACGGCTCTGAAGTTGAAATTTTCAAATCGATTTTGCTTCATAACTTTTGAACGGCTCATGAGATTTTTTTCAAATTTGGTACGTTGGCATAGACTCATCGGGCAATGAAACTCATATCATAATCATAATGAATATCATTCCATGGGCGTAGAACTTGATTTTTTCAGTAAATGAACATCTAAAACTCCTACGCCAATGAAAGAAAATTAGTTTCAATATGAAATCTAAATTATTCAACTCATTCACTACAAAAAAGGTACTCTTGACAAAAGTCGATTCCTCTCATGGTTTCGACAAAATTTTAATTTTAGCATAATTAATAATAAAACGATTAACAGATATTTCATAAAAAATTGTTCAAAATGTTCACCATTTTCACGTATACAAAGATTTATACGACGCAAAAAGTTGAGATGTACTTTTTGCATAGGTTATTTCTATTGAAAATAAGTAGCACTGGTTTTTTTTTTCTGAAGACTATTATTATCTGCTCGAAAACAGTGATATTCACATTCTTGGTTTCCATAGTTTCATCTGTGTTGATTTGTCGAGTTTTATTGACGTTGATTGTTGATATCGGACTTTTCTGATTTATCATGGCCGTACAATCCCCAATGAAGAATACACCGATATGTTATTGGTATTCGGATATTGTCAAGGAAATGGTCGAGAGAGTGTGAGGGTGTATTCGGCAAGGTTTCCAAATCGTCGCGTACCAAGCCACCCAACCTTTGCTGCAGTTGAGAGACGTCTTCGGGAGACCGGTCATTTTGCTCCTAGAACTGGTGATTATGGAAGACAGCGTTATGTAAGGATTCCCGAAGTCGAAGTAGAAATTTTAGACTGTATTGAAGAAAATCCAGAATTGAGTACTAGACGGATAAGTAATGAACTAGAAGTTTCTAGGAATGCCGTTCATGAAGTACTAAGAGAACAATTATTATACCCATACCACAAGACGCCAGTTCAAGATTTATTAATCCATGATTCACAAAGTCGTCTGATGTTTTGTAGGTTCATTAATTTGCAAAGAGAAATGAATCTGAACTTTGGAAAGAATATTTTGTTCACTGATGAAGCCTGTTTCACGAGAAGAGGAATAACTAATTTTCATAATGAACACGTTTATGCAATTGAAAATCCTCATTCCATTAAAATAAACCATTTTCAACACGAATTCAAAATCAACGTTTGGGCTGGAATAATAGGAAATTTTATAATTGGTCCTGTCATACTTCCACAAAGATTAACAGGAGACATGTATTTACAACATCTACGAAATACGTTGCCAAATTTGTTGGAAGATTTACCACTCCAACATCGGGTAGATATGTGGTTTATGCACGATGGAGCTCCACCACATTTTTCGGTGAATGTTAGGAATTTTGGAATTTTTTAAACCAACAGTACCCAGACAGATGGATAGGTAGAGGTAATGATGCACCCGTGAATTGGCCACCACGTTCTCCAGACTTAACACCGATGGATTATTTTGTATGGGGTTATCTCAAGTCTACGGTTTACAAGACCCCTGTGAATACTGTAGAACAATTATGGCAACGTATCCAACAGGCGACGAATAATCTTACAGGCGATGAAGAAGTTATGCAAAGAGTACATTTCAACTTTTTGCGTCGTATAAATCTTTGTATACGTGAAAATGGTGAACATTTTGAACAATTTTTATGAAATATCTGTTAATCGTTTTATTATTAATTATGCTCTAAATCACTAAAATTAAAATTTTGTCGAAACCATGAGAGGAATCGACTTTTGTCAAGAGTACCTTTTTTGTAGTGAATGAGTTGAATAATTTAGATTTCATATTGAAACTAATTTTCTTTCATTGGCGTAGGAGTTTTAGATGTTCATTTACTGAAAAAATCAAGTTCTACGCCCATGGAATGATATTCATTATGATTATGATATGAGTTTCATTGCCCGATGAGTCTATGCCAACGTACCAAATTTGAAAAAAATCTCATGAGCCGTTCAAAAGTTATGAAGCAAAATCGATTTGAAAATTTCAACTTCAGAGCCGTCTAGCGCCCAAACTAAGCAACTTTTTACTGAGGTAAGTTTGCTTGTATCGAATTGTTTTGGTCTGAAGAATATGTGGTAGCTTTTTGTAAAGACCTTTTAAGGACACCCTGTGTATCATTCATCTGGAAATTCGGTAGATATGATCATGAGCTGATAACTATCATCAATTCAAACCGAGTAAGCATCAAAAATATTTGAACATTGTTGAAGTCAATTTCTGCTGTGAGGTGAACATGTCGTTAGATACCTCGCTGAAAAGTCTTTTGCTCATGTCACTTGAAGATGATTCGAAATTACTGATAATGCCTTCCATTCCATTTCCTAGAATCTGACATACTCAACATACAGCACGATAAGGATTTTCATACATTTTCATTGATATCATATTATTATTGGGTGTTTCAGATGAACAGTTCTCATTTAGGGATCTTTCCTACTTATATTGATCATCATGACGTGAGAGATTTCTCATTGTCATTCTCGATTTATCATCATTGAGAATCATTTGATTCATCGTTTCAATTGAGAAAACATATTTTTCGGTTATTCTTGATGTATTTCGCCTTGTGAGGGTCGAAAACTTAGAGGTTGGCCCAGCTTTATTTATGAAAAGGTGTGTGAATAGATAGTGGTATCTAATCGGGTCAAAAAGTTCCAGTTGAAAGAATCATTGTCGCAGTGACAATGTGCTGTGAAAACAATATATACAGAACATTCGGCATAGCAATTCAATAATCTCATTGTACCTGGAATATCCCGTATATCTTCGACAACGAAGTTAATTCATCGCGATTTTGTGGATTGGGTCCGATCTGATGGCATAAACTGCGATCAATTGCTAATGATCCCAATTTGAACTGAGCCAGATAAATTCATTCGATCACGTCGAGTACAAGCGAACATTGGAATAGCCGTATAACTGGATTCAATATGAACAGTTCTGGAATCGGGATATTGTAACCAATGATTCCAAAATGAACTACTCCACACGGATAAGAGATATTCATGGCGGTATCACAAGGATGATATGCAGGCCTGGTGCAGATATAATTCGATGGGATGAGTGGATCCATATGAACTGGAAGGTATAATTGATGGAGACCTACAATATATTGATGCACTCAGATTGCGAAACCCCTGGAAAGAACGGATGAGACCCTAGAAGAGATGTTGAGAATTGGCAAGAAACTCAGTGAACTTCGGTCATGAACATTAGTCAAATTTCTACACATATCTGCTTCATTTTGAACAATATACGAATTATACAGTGGGGAATAGAAGGGGACATGGTGATGATGAATGTTATTGTTGAAAAGTTGGGTCATCAAAGAGCCGTTCACAAGAGATTGCGGCATAGACAATTTAAAAAAAATATACATCTCTTCTTGGTCTTCTCATGCTATTTTTCTCTTCTGTAGATAATATTGGCCAACCTACGATGAAATATATATATTGGAAACTATTCCTAATGGGCATCTAAGATAGATTTCTTCCTGAAACCCATGTTTCCAGAACATTCCCAACTGTGCCTCAATTTCTTCTCACATGGAATCAATGTTTGAAGAGATAGATATCCGAATTTTGTGAGCGCATCATCAGAAGATTTTCTCGAAAGAATAGGACGGTGAGTTTATTTCCTTCTACAAGAATCGACTTCGTGAGTTCTGGAATTGGATTGGATACACCAATATTCAGAAGTAGGAACCTGGCAGTAACGAGGATTTGAGACACATTATTTCCCAAAATGGCGATAAAGCTAAGTATTGAAATATCGGAAATGAAGAAATGGAATTTGTTACGTCAAATGTAGCTTTCGATGCCATTTTTGTTCATGGAAGAGAACTCAATAATGACAATTAAGTTCTCTCGTCTTGAAATAAACAGGAAGTGAAGAAAAAAAATGTGACGAATGTTCAAATTCTCCGAACTACAAAGTTCAATTATTGAGATTTAACATGAGATAAAATAGGCGAACGTCTTCCAGCAATGATAGATTGATTGCACCAATGAAGCGTTTTTTTTCTTTGAATCGTAACAAGGTTCAATTCTCATGTTAACTGAACTCCGTAGGAATGCAGGTGCAAAACCTTCATTGCCATTTGTTGGAGAGTACTGCGATTGATGTTCGGTTCATGAGTTCGATGAAGGACAGATGTGCTTAGATATTTTGTAACATAAGCACTCACAATCAATATTTTCGGCCGACCTAGCACCGCGATGATACCTAGGGCTCCTCTCCTCTTTCAGTGGAAACGACTGCTCAAACTCAAGTGAATTCTCAATAACAGACCGTGACGGACTAGTATGAATACCATAGTAGCACATGTCTTTTTGTGATTAGTTTCAACAATTAGTAATAGTCCTCATGAAATATAACGCTGCATTTTTTATGATGTCGATGTTTCAAAAATGTATGACAATATATTAGACCAACAGAGATTGAAAACTCAAGTTCTTGTTGAGTCATTCAGTTCATATTCGAAGTCCCAAGGCGGTACACAACACCGTGCTGTAGATGATACGATGAGAGGAGTTCAGCTACAGTGTTACAACGTTAATGAACTGCAATTTGTGGAGGAACAACACAAAATATCCCACGTCATTCGGTTATGATAACTCAAGTTTAATTTTAATACGGGTAGCTGGAAAAGTGGCTTGGGGAGCTGTAACTGGCATTGAATTGCACAAATTTGACTGAATTCTACATCAAGGTGAATTATCTGGTAAAACTAGATGAGGGAGATTCACGACGTGGATATCTAATGGCAAGGATTTTCCGTATGTTCATGAGATGGGAAATCTTGTTGATCCTTCCAATCACTAGATTAGCTCATAGATGTTTTGGGGATTGGATCAAAGAAGACATAATTCATCAGTTACTATCGAATCAAGTTTCTTACATTTCAGTTTCATAGTGGGAGAATCCATCGACCTTTACTACTCATTGAGTGAGATATTGGCAAAGAGCGAATTGACAAACGAAGAAATTTGAGAAAAAATATTTCATCATTTGATAATTCCTACTCACGCAAAATCCGTTTTTCTCCGAGTACTTCTTTCGTTTTTCGAATAGTATCAGCAGGAAACGAACAAAGTCACTATTAAACAAAGAGGAACTGACAGATTGACCAGTCAAAATTCTGATTTTTCCGAATCTGACCATTGAATATTTCGACTTTGTATGAATGTAACTGAATTATTTCATGATCAGGATTCAGAATCATGCAATTTGATTCGGAGGAAGAAATAATAATGAACCTATTGGTATACGATCATGAGCAAATTGATATACATCAAATTAGAAATATAACTGATGCTCTCAGGAAGAAAAAACGAAGAAATTTCCAAACGTCAATTCTGAGATAAGCACTGCCTGAACCATTTCATGAAGGTGGTAGAAACTGATATCTCGCTGTTTTATCGCTCCAGCGACTCAACTTTTCTTCTTGGTCATTATCTGCGATTCTCATTAGTTGTAAATTTTGGTAATCGAGCCGAAGTAAGCAAGATCGAAATCGATTTCCTTCCCGCATGGGAAGTTAACGTGTGACGACATAGGCGCCGACTTCGTTGGAGCTTCCAGATAACCACTCTATAAATATGTACTCGGATAATCTTGCTGGAGTGATGAGTGAAATTTATGCAGTTTTATATAATGATGTCATTTTATATTCATCATATCCATGGACGAAACAAGCCACAAGTAGATCAACATCGAATGATAAATTCAATTTTTCTCCTCGGAACCAGAAACAGTCTCATTTCACTTTCATTCATCAGCCTCAAAATAACATGAAATTTAAAGATTTCATCAATTTTCCTCCGAAAGTTGTCAGTTTGTACATTTCTAACACACTAACTATCCCACCACTAACTGGTAACTAATAATAAAAATACTAAAAATCCACCAAAGACTAGTTAATCAATCTAATTTCCATGGAAACTTGCACAATGAGTGAAATAATACCTCCATTCCATTGGTTTCCATTTCTCTCATTTCATTCTCATCCATAGACAATGTGATTCATGAAATGATTTTTTTCACAAATCGTGAAAATTCTCATCTAGAATTTTATGTACGCGAATTCACTTCCTAAGGAACAATGAAGCTGCATGCGATTTTGAATTGACGATTGAACATAACAATCGATTTGGAAACTGTTTTCCTATCCGTAGAATATATTTATGTGATTTTCAGAAGGAAACAACACAATGATATAGCAAAATGTACATTTCTCGGAAGCGCGGATTTCTTTTATTGACAATGTTTGAATGATAAATATTGTGATGATGATACCTAGAGCGAAAGATTTCCACTTCAATTGAGAATTATGTTTCAAATGAATCGATGAAAATTAGGTGCAATATTATATCTGAAGATGATATGATGGAAATATTCCTCTGATTCAACCTTAGTGGTAGCAATTTTCCCACAAAAGAAGTACTGGATTTTTTTCCTGTTATTGACAATACGTGAAGCTTTATGGAAATTATACGACCCTTCAAGAAGGAACAGCATAATTGAATCTCCTTTTCATCCAACTTTCTTTGGCACTGCAAGGCATTACTATGTTTCTATCAAATGCAATGGATTTATATGCGATGAAATGCAATTTGACTTCATTGCAATGGAGAGATCCATTATGCTCGAGAGTGATTTTGAAATATTTCATTAAATCATGATATCATATATTATTCCAAAATATCCATTCCTTTGTTCTTCATCTCATCAATTCTTATTCAAAGATAAGATGTTGAAACGTATTATGTATTCATTTTTCTTGTGCTGAATTACATACTCTCGATTGGCGTTGTTTCCCGATATTCTATTATCATCATCATTATAACAACATTAGCACCCAAATCGACGCCATTGGTGAGACCCATTACACGCCTGTTTATCCTCAGACCGTACTTCCTGAGAGGTGTATCACCTTCCACCTATTTTTTTTCTCTTCGTGACGAGGAAGTGAGTTGCGTATTGATCCGTGAGGAGAAAATGATTGCCATGTAGTCTGACATTACAGGAATATACTACCATGTTTATAGACCTACAACAGAATCCACAGAATTCACGGATTACAGTTGAAAGATTTACAGAAGATGGTTTCAAACATCCAACATCAGAAGATGTAACGTAATATACTCAATACTACATGCTGTCTCCGAAAAATGTACTGATTGCTTTCACCTAAAAATTGCTATTTTTTCCAATCTAGAGTTGTATGAATGAGTTCAAGATACTATGTCATCGATTCCAATGTCTAACGATCAAACCGACTCACTTTTCATGATTCGAAATACTCACATTGAATTCCATTCCCCTATAGTGAACGTGAAAAAATAACAAATCTACAAATTTCCTGCGAAAAATAACAATCTGAGGCGTTCAATGGTTATGTGGAACGAAAATACTGAGATGTTCATGCTGGATGAAGGGAATAACATTCTTGTAGGAAAACTGAAAAGTTCCATGAGATCTGGCCTAACGAATTTTCAAGTGAAGTTGCTATCATCAGCTGATATCGTATCACATCCACAATCGCAATATCCATACAATATTCATGAACAGAAGATGATGTGATGATGGTAATACATCGAGTGTGACTAGTGCCAACAGCAATCAACGTTCATGATTTCAATAATCATCAATATTCAGAATGCATCATTGCGATTCCCAAAGACGTCCTATTTTTTTGATCTTTACCTTGAATAGTTTTTGTTTTTATGGCTCGTTAGATTCGTTCATCTTCCTGCATTCACTCCAGTATCACTTCAACTTCTTCAAGAAGAAAGAGAGGATACCCTCTCAACATAATTCTCATTTTGTGATGGCTTGAATATACTGAATTGAACATACAGTGTGGAACAGCCAAATGGAATAAATTCGACAACAACGCTTGGAAACGTCGATTTGTATTTTTCACTACTAAGTTTTTAAGAAAATTAAATTATGTAGAGTGTGACACTGTGACAGTGGCCAATACCAACTTTCTCATTTCAAATAGAACACCATGTATTTCACTCCATTTTTTAATTCTCACTGAAGAGCTGATTCCATCAATACACCACACTTGGGGTCTAGCGGAAATGATTACAGAGATATAGGGTGTGAAAAATCGAGATTTTTAAACGTAATGAATTTTTTGTGTCGGAATTATGCATTATTGATCGAAACGACCTACATATCTCTAACTTGATTTTCGATATACTATCTACTGACATTTCTTTGGGACACATACAGGATGATCAATTTTCTAAATTCTGCACCACCCTATATTTGTTTCAATCAAACTACAGTAGGTAGTGAATCAAAAGTTGAGACAGGAACATGTAAGTCGTTTTGACCAATAATGAAAAGTTTCGACACAGGAAAATCCTGAAGTTGAAAAATTTCCATTTTTCACACCCCATATCTCTGTAATCATTTCCGTTGGACCCCAAGTGTAATGTATCGATGAAATCAGCTCTTCAGTGAGAATTCAAAAATTAATGAAATACAGGGTGTTCCATTTGAAATAAGAAAGTTGGTATTGGCCACCGTCACGACACACTCTATATAATTTAATTTTTTTGAAAAAGATGTGTATTCACAAATACAAATCGAGCCCAAACGTTTCTCCCAACACACCCTCATTCATTTGCTGTCGAATTTATTCCATTTGGCTGTTCCACACTGTATATTGAACATATCTTGAATGTTAGCAATATCCATTCGTATTGAGATGACCATAATGGAGTTGAATCCTGATACCACAATCCATGATGTGTATCCATATAGATCAATGATATACAGATTATCGGATGAGTCTCAGTGAGGTTCAGCTTGCACAGAATCTTTTGTCTCAAAACTCTTCATTGTTTTCAATTGTTCTAATTTCCTCATTGAACTCATACGAACACTGTTGCACCCCTTTCAAAACTACATGCACTAGTTTCCTAATGAATACAAAACCCATCATCAGTCCCGATGGGATACAAAATGTGCACTCAGTGTGCAGTAGTTTCACCATTCGCTATTAGGTTGTGATAAGGAATGACATAATTGTATTTCAAGAAAGGGTCTACTACCGGAAATGAGAAGAAAAGTTTGTATGGACATCGGAATATTACTTTTCAAAGAGTTTATCCTGGAGATGGTGTTTTTGGAACTCATTGAGATGGAATGATGAAATTCTATATGGAGATTGATTCAATGATGCTGAGTAGGATACATGATCAATAATTTGAAAATTCCATTCATGAATACATCAAAGTTCTATTATAGGTAGATCTTATCGGTGATCTAATCAGAATGTAACAAGATCATTCTTCCTTAGAAAATGGCTTCAGATTTTGATTATCTGTAATCAAATTTCAGAGAACTTCAGACTACCCCGAATCAGTGGAAAATTCATGCCAATCGTATTCTGTTTGATATGCATGTGAATGATATTTCGAAATGATTTTGATCCCATCGCGCTGATTATCAAATGAGAAATGAAAATTCATCATTTTATTTCAATATCTTTCGAAAATACCCAGGAAAATCTATCTTTGGGACTACTTTTTCAAAGAGTCCTATATCTCCTTTGAGACTCATTTCTCAACCTATTTTCAGATGGACTTCTCTTCTTATCTCAGGTAAAAGAAACCCCTTTGAAATTTCGCACACTATTTTCAGGACAACCTGTATACAGTGTGAAATTTCATAGCGAATCATCAGAAATTGAAGTCTTATCGTATGGATATATTTCGACCTAGGAGAAGATATTGTTATTACTTGGTTATGACATTTCTATAGAATCATTTTTAGATCTCTGGAAGATTTTTTTCATTTGACATTTAACAACGATTAGTTCATTCATAAAGTCATAGGCGCATGACATTGAATCGAAAAAATTCACCCATAGCGTTAGTTCTCATGTCAGAATTATATCATGTCGGAATTATATCAACCGATCCTGGAATGTCCTGGGGATAGAAATGCGACCTTCTCTCTTATATGTCGAAAGAATGGTCGATCTCCCAGAAACTCGAATATCATTTCTTTATCCTGTAATAACTCTCGCCTATCTACAGTTAACCGACCATCTCGAGAATTTTATGACCTCTTCCAGCGAATAAATCTAGTTAGCGCACGCGGAAGTCATTTCTTTTTCCATTTTCCGTTGCTATGATTGCACCCGCCCTTTTCATAGACCCGCGAAAATCCAAAACGTATATGGTTTGGAGTCGCAAGGGAGACATGTAACAAGCCAGTGGCTCCTTTGAGATCCTCCGGAAAGGAAATACGATCAAAGGTGTGCTCTTCTGAACGTTCTCTCATTCGTTTAAGCTCGCAGGTGAAATAACCTTTCGTGTTTCTATTTGTACTTCGCTCATCTCTCAATATCAACATTCTACATTGATGAATGAATGCATCTACAAAGTTCACGGTAATATATAAAATGCTCACTGAGTTCTACAATAATCGGATAGTGATGTCAAGTTTCAATGTTACTATCTTTTGGCAAGACGAAATGAAATCCTGATTCTGGAGAGGAAGAGAGTGAAGAATTTTTTTTTGAAAGTTTGAAATATCGTAGGACTGAGTTCTAGTTCTATAGGTGACCAGCCTTAGCACGTCTAGTTTGTCTACCTCCTGGAATCCATCGTGGTAGAATGATAGACGAGATTTCCGATGAGCACGTTCTCATGATACCCTAGTGAAGTCATCAAATCGTGAGAGTAATCTAACCGACTGGCCGATAGCTTTCATCTGAATAGGATCTAAACGCTTCAGCGTATGTTCAGGAGTAGAACTACAAACATATTAACAGTTCTCTAGGACAGGTCGGTTTATCGCTTTGTAGATCAAGAGAAGTTGCTGGGGTCTAAAGTACCCCTTCGCACGGAACAGGAATGGAGGATAGTGAGGCGCTGCTGAGGAGTGAAACTTCGATGTACGTTTATTTCCATTAGAAGGTAGAATCAACCGATCTTAGTGAATGGATCACTTTCCAAATGATAGAGTATCCTCATGGCCTTCTGAGTAACATAAGTATACCCTCTCAAGATGATTCCTTCATCTATAAAAAGCTCGTTTTTCTGGATTTGATGACATTTGATTTCTTTCCGGAATGAGCCCTCCTATACTTGAGGACATCGATCTTTCTGATGTTTTCTGAAGTATATATACAGCGACACACAATATCTCATTCCCACTGTGACAGTGTTTGTAACGTCAGGTACACCATTATACACCATATACACCATTATTTTTCAATCTGAACTTTGCTGATAAGATCTTCATCTTCTGACATATTATTTTGATCTGATTTGACTCATCCTGTTCAATTATGTATTCTTCACACAGCACAATCCAAAACAGATACTGAAGATATTGAGTGACTAACCAAATTGCTGCTTCTCGAAACCCACAACTCGAGGGCTTGTCATACTTAACAGGAGAAGATATAACAGGAACAGGAGGAAATAGAAGATTATTAGGAATGTTATTCGTCGAATCGATTACTCTTATTCGCATTGGATCAGCAGAAGATCAAATATATTTGCTGATGCCATGATTAACTCAATTTTCGCACTTCACTTCGCACTGCTACCACAATATTCTTTATTGTTCACATTTTATTATGATTCTGGTTGAAGCCTGAGTGGATAACTTAAACAACAATGTTGTGGCTCTGTGATTTGACGAAAACTTCATCGACAGTAACTATAGCAGATCGATTAATAGAAACAACCTAAAAATATGAGCAAATTATAATTTTTCTCGATAGCTTTTCAAGAATCTGTTCTTGTGGGACCAATTATATAATAGAGAACTTGAAGAGATTCTGGTAGATACAAAATCGAAAATGGTAGTGATTTCATGATGCATCGAAGACACATAAAATGAATCTATGTGCTACCGTTGGTAGCCTCCATATAATTTCGAAGAACTTTCATTTCGATACTCGCCTTTCTATATACATATTGAAAATTTTTATTCGATATCGAATAACGTGAATGAAATGAATCCGAATGAATTTCCCTCAATTTTTTGTACACCTCGGCTTGTATCATGTATTCCCAGGTCATGAACTCTTGCCAGTCTTAGCCTGCGGGATTTGGTTTGCAAACTATTTCCTAGACCTGTTAAATACACTCACCAGCACTGGTTTATAAATAACTTATTCAGTTGTGTTTGTCTGGAAAAACACCCTAGAGAAGTTGTGGCACTGAACCACGTGATTCTCCTTACTCATACAGGATTTTGAAAACAAATCGAGCTTAGATTCAATGACCCTCCTCAACCTCAAGAAAAGTAAATATACCAAGATGCAAATTGCAATCCGGAATTTCATATGGATAGATCTGAGTTCAACATACGTTCGGCTGATAACATTTGTGGATAACGAAAATAACCAAAGAGCCTTCGACAAAAGATAGCAGATGTGAAGCAATATCACTCGAAATCTTGAAAACGTATAATTGAAATTGTGAAACTTTCATCAGCAGAGCGTATTCAATTCATAACCGCCCAATAGGGCTTCAGCAAACGGAAGGAAATCAAAGGAGAATTCAATATTGAAAATCGTTCGCGAGAAAATCTGGATGGTTGACTTAAATGTATAAATGTATAACGGAGGGCTGCTTGATAAATCGAAAGCATCAGACAGGGGGAAACAGGGTGAGTTGGTGTATAATTACTCAGTAAAAATACTTCGAGACTCTCTTCATATCTCAGATCGAACTACATTGAGTAACTATAACTATAACTATAGTACAATTGATGAGTGAACAAGAGAATGTATCATTGTAGATGAATTGACTTTTCATAATCGTGGTAAAACGTTGGTTACATCTGCAACTCACTTTCAGATATGCAGACAGAATGGTATCAATCTCACCTATTAACTGAGTAGATTGAATTCTGTGTTCATGGGGAAATTTTTCATTCGAATCAACAAATGAAAACAATGAGAATGGCACTAAAGCCACCACTGCTACAGTTTGTGGTAATTCGGAATTTTCATAGTCAGAATATTGATTCATACCCAATGAATTCAAAAGGAATAATATCCATGATCATTCATGAATGAGATCATCAGAGGTTTACTGACAAAGAATTGAGGTCCGTTGCTGGAAAATCACGGGACCAAAAATGAACCTACAACAATGAGACCTGCAAATATACCATATCCAGTCTCTAGCCTCTACCATAATCGTTTTCTCCTGCATTGTTTCGTTTCTATTCTCCTCTCATTTGTTTGTCTCTTAACAATTGTCTATCATTTTTATTTTCAGTTCCAACGGGGTTTGCCAAAGATTTTTTGATTTGTTTTTATCCAGTTGTAACTCTCAGCAGCTCTGGGACCGTTCGACCATCTGCCCCCTTCCTCCACAAGGTCTGGCCTCTAAACTATTGTTGCACTCCACCTCGAAATGATGTTTCAAATCAATGATAATATATGCAGTAACACTCGCTTTCATATCCCACTGCCTGCTATAATCGAACCTCAGAAGATTTCACTCTGTATTCCATCAAACGGCACGGCGAACCAATCTCTCGATGGATGCGAAATCGTCTGAGCCATTCGATACCGACGGAAAGTGCTTTCAATCGGCGAATGAACAAAAAAATGGCTCATTCCAACGCGGATCATCTCACATCTAAGCCTCCGATATTACCATTCCCTGCCGTTCCCACACGTTTACTCAGTATCATACCTTTTTAACTCGTCTTCGTTTTGCTGTCTGAGTTCGTGTATACGAGGCGACTCGAAGAGGTCTATTTGATTGATACACGGCAATTCCATCGGACACTATCCTTCCAATCACTTGAACCTCGTTGGGATTTTTATCTCGAATAACTGCCACTGTCAGATTATTTAAGAATTTTTTTGATACAACTTCGTCTGAAGTACAATTGATGTGATTTCCCATCGATAATTACATTTCGAATTGGCGATTTATGATACTGGTTATCCACTTGCACTGGACCACTGATGTCAATTCAACTTTCACCAAAGATGCGATGTCTGGAAGAGGAGGCAATGACTACAAAACTGAATCCTCTGGGCTACTTGTTTCGGGTTAGATATTGGAGATTTTCGAGGGAGAATTGCTAAAAAGCCGACTTCATGGAGGTTCAACCTATAGAAGAAGTATTCACAGAGAAGTCACAGTTTATCCTCAAACAGTGTGATGTTAGCTTTCCACACGTCGAATCATTTAATTCGTTTCTGTATTTATACTAATCTTGATGATATCCACAATTATGATATGTTGGTACGGACACTCAATTCTCCAATTTTGGGGCAGATCACAAAATCTGTCCCTACTACAAATATATTGAAATAATTTTCGAAAACTTCTACTTTATTTTTTAAAAACAAGGAGAGAAAATCCCACAAGAAGCTGGAGAATGAATGTACCACCTCCTCGAAAAACTAACATACAGTATTTTCCAATTTCTTCACAAATTCAGAGCGTACATCTGAATTCGGCATGCAAATTTTAGTATGTGAACCAAATTCCAAACCATCAGCTAGAATGATGATTATAGATATCGTCGTTCTCTAGTTTCTTCAGGACAATTCTTGAACCATGAAATATTTCCTCGATCTCCCCAGTGTTTCCACCTGATTCGTATTATCTTTTCTTCTTTCTCTCATCTGCGTCATGACATCTGCATTACCCTGTGTAGTTTTTTTTTCACGATCAAATCAAGTGACTTGATGCCAAAACCATGAGGAGCATGCACAGTATGAAATTATTTTTGATTCCACGTAGATTCTGAATAATATCTTGTGTCATATAGGATCTGCATTGATTTTCTCATCACATAAATCCTCTATCGATTTTCGCATCATGCACGTAGGTTCTTCATCAATTTTCTATAACTTGCCATGTCCCACGAGGATGAGTAAAATCCGGTTATCGCACATCAATATTCGGATTCTAGGATATGTACCGGATGATCCGGAACCAATTCATCTCTCTGTTTTTGATCAGATATATGAAATTTCATAAATGAAAATTTCAGTAGCAGACCCAAATATCACTTCCTCTTTTCATAAATTGAATAATACTGATTCAGAATGAAATCACGATCATATCGAAACACGTTTTGCCAATGTTCCCATCAGAAATTCGGTCATGGTGAAGAAAAGCATTGTTGTACTGTTAAATCAGATGAGTGACTTATATTAGTTGATTTTTGATTTTGTATTCTATAATCATGAGCAATTTTTTCAAGCTGATGGAGACATCATTCCACACATGACGGAAAATATAGAAGAGCCATAAATTCCACATATGCATTTCGATCATACAGGGTGGTGAAAAATGCGCCTTCTTCCAACAGTTGAGCCATTGTTTAGAGGTATCAAAGTTAGAACAGTGAGTAGCCCATTGAAATTTGCCAAAATGAGAGTGGTATTCTGACCACACTTTGGGAAGAAGAAGGAAGTTCGATGTTATAAAATGAGGTAATCAATACCGATAGCCATGCTAGTTCTGATGAATTCCTGGAATTAAAAGTAATGGACTTTTCTGAAGAATGTCTGCATTTTTAGAAAAACCGAAATAACTTGGCAACGCTGCGTCGGATTTCCGAAAATAGAAAACAGAGAGTAAGCCTCGGAGTAAGCATAATCTAGTGAGTGTTCATATATGTTGGGATATACAGAGTGTACCCCTTGAAAAAAAAAGGTTTGTTAGGTCACACTGTTCAATGGCAAACGCCTTTCTCGAACCGTCAACTCTCGTCAAAATATTGTTCTCCTATTTCTAATAGCCGATAAGCTTTTCACATTGCCACAATAATGGTTCACCCTGTATGTAAAACTCTTGGACTATCACTGTTGAATTTCCAATTGTGACAAATGATATTTTTCCTTGGTCAGGTCAGGTAGAAGGTGAATTGAAATAATAATTGTGATGAATCATTAGAAAAGGAATTTTTCACGTAAATGTGATGCACCCCTACACTGTCAGGCTCGAGACCTGTCGAACATCGCTATACCAAGCATCATTCATCAATAGAACGGCCAAGTTGTGGAATTCTCCGCCTAGTGAAGTCTTTCCTGATGCTTACAACCTCCAAACTTTCAAGAAAAATTCCAAAAACTCCCTTCTCTCCCAAAATTCCACCACTGGCTAACACGATGTTCCTCGAACATTATAGGTTTCCCTTTCGTATTGACAACAGATAAAAAAAAAACAACTGATGAGAAGGCTTGATTTGCCAATTCGAGTAAAACATCAGAAAGATGATGGTTACAGTTGAGGGTTACTCAGTATCTGTCAGAGTGATCCATTCAATATAGGTTTCGAACATTCCTGAGTAGTTGAGTAAATATTTCAGCTGAACACCGTTTCACTCGGAGGAATCGAAATCATCCCAGATTTGCATCTGGTATTCGTACGGGATCCACGGATTCCTCCATAATATCAAATCTCGCTCACTATGCAATAATTCCAGATCGATTCAAACTTTTCACTTTAAACTCAACTCGATTCCTATATGGATCCCTGTGCTCAACCGGATATTTATGCATATTATTGCAAATAACCCTCAAACTTTGTTGGCGCTGTTATGTATAACTACCCTAAAAATGTATTCCTGTATGAACTTTTGAGTGGAAGAACGGATTCATAACTTCTGCGTGCAAGAGTAATATATTTATTCGACTTGCGAAATCCTGATGCATATTCATGACGCCGAATGTGCTAAAGTGGTTTTATCGGAGAACTTCAATAGATTCTGTTAACATCGCCAGACGTTCATAAGCCATTCCCAGTTGAGGTATTTGAATGGCAATGGGTTCCTGAATATCCAGAAACCATAGCATAACACAGTTGCCACATGTACAATTTCGATTGAGCTTCATTTTTCAGTATCAATATTGCAGTAGGGCTCACTGGTCTGTTTTTTCTTATAATGCATCAGGATTATTTAGAGCTTATTATTATGGGCTGAAGTGGTTTGATCGGAGAATTTCCCAGACGTTCATAAGCCATTCCCAGTTGAGGTATTTGAATGACAATGGGTTCCTGAATATCCAGAAATCATAGCATAACACAGTTGCCACATGTACAATTTCGAATGAGCTTCGTTTTTCAGTATCAGTATTGCAGTAGGACTCACTGGTCTGTTCTTACTTATAATGCATCAGGATTATTTAGAGCTTATTATTATGGGCTGAAGTTGTTTTATCGGAGAACTGCCCAGACGTTCATAAGCCATTTGCAGTTGAGGTATTTGAATGGCAATGGGTTCCTGTATATCCAGAAATCAGCAGGTATAACGAATTCAGCAGGTTCAAGGAACGAAAACAACCCTGATTTTCTTCTGGAAGACGTTATCCACAAGCATTCACACAGGGTTCTTCACGACGAGCTGAGTTGATAAGTATAATTTAGGAAACTACGAGATTTTTTTTTCTGAAAATTTGTATACGGGGGTATCCGAGGAGACGGTTTCAGTTGAAACATCTTCGGTTTTCTGTCACTTCTGGATATACCGGATGGGAACCCTGACTCAGTTACTGATTGCATCAATGTTGGAGTCTACGATGATTTCAAATAATACTTCATTCGATACATCGAATGTCTGGAGGGCTCTTTTCTCAGTCGTTTCAGTTTCTTTGAAATGCAGCCCTCCAGTCAAAATAATATGTCGAAATCCAAAAGAATTGTCATTCATAAAGAGTGATCAGAAATGTGATGTAAAAATCTCGGAAGTTACATACTGATTTCTCTTTACGAATAGTAACCCTTCTTTTCATCAACATCACTAAATTTCACGAGGAAAAACGTTTTGATCTATCGAAAAGTATCGTTCCATATTCAAGTTTTCGAAAATATTCTCATCATTCAATAAATGAATTTCGTTCCAGCTATATCAAACATTCATATCTTCACGGCAACGGGATACTCTCAGGAAAATCATTGTTTCATTAGGTTGATTTGACAAAACAAAGTGATATTTTAAAAACGAAAAATCTCTGTTTTTCGAGTACTCATTACTACTACATACATACATGCATACTATTGAATGAGTGATCCGACACAGCAGTATTTTCAAAAGCTGAACCGATATTCATTATACCTTCCGGAGATGCAGTTCAAAATGCCAATCATGCAAAAATTAAATATCAAATTATTTTTTTTGTCCCGACGGTCAAATTCAGTACCAAAATATCATTTATTTTTATTCCAAATATATCTACATTTGTTGTCATAATTGGAAATGAATAGGTTAACCGAATAGTAACGAATACTACAGAGCGAATCAAATTATGGGATGTAGACGACTGGCGATGGTAATTTCGAACATGAAACATTCAAAGCTTGGATAAAACTACGACAGGAAATCAGAATGAACGAAGTAATTCTGACATCCTAACAGAGGAAAATCAAAACTTCTGTGAAGAATTCACATAAATAGATCGTATCGCGGATACAGCTACTTCTCATCATGTAGGAAAACTTGATGTCATTCGACAAATGGTTATTAATAGTTGGAATTCCGAATTGTCAGATCTATCTCATATTGTGAATCATTGAGGAAGACATTCCATTTTCGAATCATTGACTGTGGAGACGAACTACCTTCGGTTAGAATATCCACCATTTGGTACTTGAAGAGAATTCTTTCTGATTCAAGAAGGAACTGAACAGGTCGAAGTACTTCTCCTTGTTTCTATGGAAGGCACTGTTCGTTTCAACCTCTTGACAATTCGTGAAACCACAAGATGAAATACCACGAGAGACTTGAAAAATACTGTCTCATTACATACTCCTTCATTGATTCCTGAGCGAACAGCACGATCTTGAAGAAATAGAGCACGATTTGTGCAAATAATACAGCTGGTTTCTAAATATATTACCTAATCTAACATGGCTAGTACATAGATATCAATTCCTTCTTCTGTCTTTAATTTCTTCGAAGAGGTGGTACATTCATTTTTCAGCTTTTCATGGGATTTTCTCTCCTCGTTTCTGGAAAAATAAAGTAGAAGTTATTGAAAATTATTGCAATATATTTGTAGTGAGGACAGATTTAGGATCTGCCTAAAAGAGAATTTCTCTCTTAGGTGTCTAAAGGTTTAATTTCAAGCGCAGTGACATTTTGGGGCAGATCCTAAATCTGTCCTAATTACAAATATATTGCAATAATTTTTAATAACTTCTACTCTATTTTTTTAGAAACGAGGAGAGAAAATCAAATGAAAAGCTGAAAAATGACATGTTTTGCAATTTCAAAACTACCCAACGGTGAATATATCATCAATCTGACAAATGAAACCAAAACCTTCGCTAACTCAGAACTCTCCAAATCGAATAAATCTATCTCCCTCCCCCTCTGCCGCCATGATTGCTCGAACTTATCTAACGAGGATAAAATTCTTTCCTGGTAACGCGGTCAAATTAAAGGAATGTCCGGAGCAGCGAAGTTGGCTGCGAGTTTCGCCCAAGAAGTTCATGTCACTTCTGCTTCTAGTCGGAATCTATTAGAAGCGCTATACGTCAAAAGGATTGATGGAGAGTGTATCGGAAAGTTATCGAATCAGGCGAAGTGAACAGCCGGAGTTTATTAGCGCTGATCCTACTAATACTAATGGTTCAGACATTGCCGAACATCAGAGAATTTTAAATGGTGAAGAAGTTGAGTATAGCTTGTTGTTGCAAACGAACAAGCAATTCAAGGGATCTCTGGACAAATTCCATAGATTTGAAAATTGAAAATGAATTGCGATATTTGAGGTTATGGTGAAGGTGAAGGTTAAGGTGACGCGAAGCGATTAATGTAAAATGAAATGAACCTCGAATGGAATGTGACAATTATTGTACGATATTTCAATTCTCATCATGTGGAAACATATTCTTCAGAGAAAATTTCAGTGGGATGTCGGGAAAGAAGGAAGGTATTGGATTTTTTCTCCAAAGTTCGAAGGTCGTGAGCATCGGGAAAGACTTCAGTAGGCAAAGAATTCCACAATTTCGCCATTCTCTTGATGGATAATGCTTGGTAGAACTAAGTTCGACGAGTCTCGAGTCTGACTATGACCATCCTGAGCTCATCTAGTTTGTCTACCTGGAATATCATGGTGGCACAATAGACGATATTTCCGTTGAGCACCTATCACGAGAATATCCATAATATTTCATGAGCTGGATGAAGTAAACGATGGGATATTCGAGAGATGCAGATATACTTCAAAACTTGTCATGTTCTTCGGCAACGAAAATCAAAGACAATAAGTTGAAGATCATATGAAACATATAGGTGAACGAAAACTCAAATCGAATGTCTCTACATTTCCTATGAAGATTCAGAACTCAATGCACATATAGAACAGTTTGTGATTGAGTCATATACCACTCTCAAAGTTTTCTACCCACATAGACAAAGCTTGACTAGTTCAAAAAAGCTTCTTTCCCAATCGCTTATACTCTCAATCTTCAACTATGGAGATCCAAAATATGTGCAGAATTCTTTTGTTCCTTCAATCTCAAGGATACGTGAATTCGAACACATTTCCCAAGCTCGTGCCAACCTTGGTTGTGTACCGATGTCTGTTCCTAAGGAATATAACAGTTGCAACATCACTTTTTCGGCACTGAAATCGGAAATTCCTATTCCGCTTTTCAATAGATTGTCTAAGAGATTAGATTTTCGATCGAATCAAAACCTCCACATCCCTCTTCATCCGTCAGCCTTATTCAGAAAATCCTTTTCCTATTCAGCTGTATTTTGTCTCAATATGATTATCAAAGACCTCATTCAATTCTCCAAATCCACATTCGAAAGGAAACTGAAAGCAAAACTCAATATGTGATCAGAAGAAATGAATCTCATTCTCTAATTGTTGTAGGTGTATACTTCGAATAATTCATTCCATCACACAATCTATAACTATTGTTCAGTTAATCTCTCATCTTATAATGCGTAATAGGATGAGTGTAAGAGTAGCTTCAGCTGAACTTTGCCTATTGTGTGATATCGAAATACTAAATGAATTCGATTTTTATCATTATGATTATCATTATCATTTCTATTACATTCTTCAGTGCTTTGGTTTCAAGGCTCAAGCTGTAGGACCCGGGTTCGACTCGTCTCCTGATGAATTCCTCAATTTTTTGTTTCCTCTATTTGGACAACGTATTTATCTGATCATTTCATTTTTATTCCAAGTCGTTTGAATTATGTTTTCCATTTGATTATTTTCATACCATATTTCCTACGTTCCCTTACCATGTTTTCCAGAGTTGAGTGTATATATGACAACTGAATGTAGAAAGTTCACTCTGGTGTTTAAGAATCAATTAGTCTATCGTCATTCATGACTGAGATACGTAATGATTTTTTCCATATTTCTGGCGAATTTTTATTGGAGCCGTAGAAAAAGTATAATCTTCTACTCGCGTGTGATGGCTACTACTCTCTTGGAAGATTCGGAAACTCGCCTATACGACGTGGTGCGGATTTTCATTCCTCAGAACGAAAGCCATCATTTCACGCTAATCGAAGAATATACTGATATTCTAGTAATTTGACATTCTCTTCAAGATCCTATCTCTGTACAGGTTTATACTTGAATCGATTCCAGCTTAGCACTCATTGTTTCAAATTAAAATTTCCGATTTGATTTTATTCTACATCTATAAGTACAACCACTGAATTACCTAGATTTTCCTGCTGAGTGGAGCGAAACTTTCCACTACAAAGAGCAACTTTGTTGACGTCCGCGAAACTTCAATATCTGTTAGATGGCCCGTACGTCAAAGGGATAGAAAGTGGGCACAGGATTGGGAAATTCAGATCAGGCAAACTACACTGAACAGAAAAGCGCTCTGAATTCATTTGGTGGCTCGTTCCATAGACCAGCAGAGTCTTTGATGCCCTAAGATAGTATGCTTCCGAAGAATTTTGTGGCGTCAGTGTGATTTGCCTGATGATGCGATCAATTTTGGAGAAACGTACCTTGATCTTCTCGTGGCTGGATCTTTCATTACCATTACTTCCGTTATATCTCCGTATTTGCTGAAATATTCCCTCAAGCTCTCTGAAACAAAAGAAGGATTAATCAAAATCGGTATTCCACAAATACTGTGTAGTGTACATAGTAGTGTAATAACTATTGCGATTGGATTGCAATTATTTCTCATAGATTCTTCGTTCAACATTTCTTAACTGGATATTCTTGTATCGATAATTCATCTGAGAACGCTAATACAAAAATATGGCTTCAACTTCTTCCTAATAACTGATGATAGATAATCAGCGAAGGACACTCATATGCCCTGAGATCTGAGTTATACTCAACATAAATTGGTTCATCATCTAGAGTGATCGTTTACAATAATAATTCTATTATGAAACAAGGTACCGTGTTTTTTTTTTGATCGATAATTCAAGTAATTCACATCATCATTTCGAACAATATAAGATATTTCACAATCGTTAATGGATTCCTCACTTCCTGCTGTTGCGTGTAACTTTATAGTCATTCATTATGAGGACATGAAGTATTAATGTCATCGTTAACAACATGATTGTCAGGTGTAGGAATTCATGCATATAGGTATGTTTTCAATCGTGATATGTTATTCATCGGATTGATGAATTCTTCATGGAAACTTCATGAAATGGAAACTACATGAATGTATTTGAAAACGATCATTACGCTCTTGATCAAATTACTTGGAAATTCAATGAGAGTGCAACGTTAAATCGTGAACGTAGTTTGTTCGAATTCGAACGTGCATTTTGATTCATTATATTGTTGATTTTCACACATATGTGTGTATATTTTCTACTTCCTCAACTGAATGATCTTGTTACTGAAATTTCTAAATCAGTTACTTCTTGAGATAGTGAAAATTGATATGTACTGTCTGTAAGTTCTTTGAGGAGGTGGTATATTCATTTTTCAGCTTTTAATGGGATTTTCTCTCCTCGTTTCCAAAAAAATAGAGTAGAAGTTATCAGAAATTATTGGAATATATTTGTAGTAAAGACAGATTTAGGATCTGTCCCAAAATGTCACTGCCCTTGAAATTAAACCTTTAGATACCTAAAAGAGAAATTCTCTATTGGTCAGTGACACCTTGTTTTTGAAAAAATTTGGAAATACAAATATATTTAATAAGAATAAAACCTCTACTTATCTTGGTGGACGTTTCGGGAACGAATCTGCTCCCGTGACACTGAAAAGTGTCAAAATCGGAAACATTGAAAAAAGTTTACGAACAGAAAAATATTTCAATTGTGTTGAGAACGGGAGCAGATTCGTTCCCGAAACGTCCACCAAGATAAGTAGAGGTTTTATTCTTATTAAATATATTTGTATTTCCAAATTTTTTTCCAAAAACAAGGTGTCACTGACCAATAGAGAATTTCTCTTTTAGGTATCTAAAGGTTTAATTTCGAGCGCAATTTCAGATCCTAAATCTGTCCTTACTACAAATATATTGCAATAATTTTTAATAACTTCTACTCTATTTTTTAGAAACGAAGAGAGAAAATCCCATTAAAAGATGAAAAATGAAAATTGATATGGTTACCTCCCTTTCAAAACTGTTTAACTTCAATGTCACAGCATATTGAACATTTTCTAGTTGAAATAGCTGGCAACTTAACATTAAATGTGGTTATAATTTGACATTGACATAATGACATCACTTACATGTCATTCTTGGAATGGTATCAGATGTGGTTATGATTTCTAACTGAATAAGAAAATGTTTCTTCGGAAGTATTTTGACCTTTCATTGATCATTCACTTGAGCACAGTTGATTTCTACTAGAACTTACGTTGAATACAATCTAATAAATATATCTATAAATAAAAGAGGAAAGTTCTATCGGAGCAAGTAAATAACGTTTTCTGGAAGACCATGCAAGAACAGAAAGTTCTATGCTGGCTTCGAACGATTGCCTCTCGAAGTCGAATTCAACGGAGAGACTTTAAAAAGTTGTAGAACTCCCGAACTTTACGAGAGGAAACGCAGAGGCTGTCCGATAGATAAATGTCTGGCACGGCAGAAATGCGAAACTCAGGTATGGATAGGTTGTTATCCGAAGTTTCATACTTCGAGTCAGTTCGAGAGATATGAAGGACCGACTGTCCTGAGAACTATGACAAATGTTTCCACTCGATGACGGTCCATGAAGTCATTGAAAAATCGGCAGTAGTGAGCTCTCAGCTAACATTTCAGTCGTTGTTTCTCGATCAACTGCGTTCAATTGATGCAGTTCAGTAGGACACAGTTCTAAATGTTTACGTCACGTTTGAATGCGGTTTGGAATCAACCTTGAATACTGTTCGTTGAGACAAACTGCATTGATATCTACACGGTGGAATTGTCTTTTCAGTAGCTGAAATCGTCATCATGATTGTTTTCAAATGGTCATTCTGCCTATTTCATCGACGATTCACATAATTCTATCTGCTATATAATTGACCATCTATATTGCAGTTGGTTGTCACATTCGAAAAATAAGTACCTGCTCTACTGATATGATGTTGGCATTTCATAGAAACCTGAGCTCAATAATCAATATGTCGAGGAGAACGTTGGTCATGAAAAATGGAACTAGATTCATTGATTTCCTGATAACGTCCACCAGTGAGCGAACAACTATAAATAAAGAACATGTAGTTAGAATAAACCATTTCTACAAAATTTCGTTCTTCAGTTTTATATTTAACCGTATCTCTATCTGGAGAGGAGTGAATGGGATTATAATTAGTTAGTGTTTATATTTATAGCCGATTCCGCATATCTGTGGACAAATAGTTACATTCATTCCTACATTGGCAGCTACCGTGCAACAACAATATTGTCCTGCATGAATTCATTTATGTTCGTTTGAGATTTTAATAGCAGTGTATACAGTGTATACGAAGGTGATAAAGTGGATAACATATCACTGATTTGATCAAAGTATTCAGTTGGTGATCAGTGATTTGGCAGAGAAATGAAATTCATATAGACTGCTCGAATAGACCTTCAATAAACGCTATAGATATATCAAGAAAACATCTCCCTGTGTAATCGAATTCTGGAACAGATAATGAAATAATTGAAGAAAAAAAGATTCTCGGTACATTTATTAACAAAAACTGATATTTGATGAACATGAATGATTGAGCTTCTGGATGTTACGCTGTCAGAACAATTGCTATACATGGTGTTTTATTGGGAAATGGGCATATATTAAGGGTAGATGGAGGACACCAAGGTGCTTCTCGATGACCCATATTCCATGAGTTCATCGTTCTTTTCAACCAAGATCAGGTTGATTCAATAATTCTTTTTATTTTCTCGATTGAATTTATAAACTACCCATTTTCCAGCTTTGTAGGATCTTCTTTTCTGGTTTCTAGAAAAATAAAGTAGAAATTATTGAAAATCATTTCGAAATATTTGTAGTAAAAACAGATTTAGGATCTGCCCTAAAATGTCACTGCGCTTGAAATTAAACCTTTAGATACCTAAAAGAGAAATTCTCTATTGGTCAGTAACACCTTGTTTTTGAGAAATTTGGAAATAAAAATATATTCGATTAGAATAAAATTTCTACTAATCTCGGTAGACGTTTCGGGAACGAATCTGCTTCCGTTCTCAACACAATTAAAATACTTTTTTTCGCATTTTTTTTTTCAATGTGCAGTCGGCTTCGACACTGAAAAGTGAAAATTTGGCAGAATTTCTCCGTCTGCCAGGATAAGTAGAAGTTTTATTCTTACTGAATAAATTTGTATTTCCAAATCTCCCAAAAACTAAGTGTACCTGACGAATAGAGAATTCCTCTTTCAGGTATCTGAAAGTTTAATTTCAAGCGCAGTAACATTTTGGGGCAGATCACAAAATCTGTCCTCACTACAAATATATTGAAATAAATTTTTAATAACTTCTACTTTATTCCTTTAGAAACGAGGAGAGAAAATCCCACGAAAAGCTTGGTAATGAATGTACCACCTCCTCTAAAAACTTACAGACAGTATTTTTGAACCACTCTATACATTTTTGTAATATTTCAGTCGTATGTTCCTTGTCGACAGTGGTGTCGATTAACATAATGAAGAAAGTCTCATTCCAGGTCTCAATAAGAAAAATTATTAAATCATCCTGTATCTTGCTCATAAAGAACGATAGACCCATATTATATAGGAACTTTAGGAGCACCTCGATGTTTCCCATCTATTACTCTTCCTGTATGAGCATTACCCAATGAAACACCCTGTATAATCAGGATTTGTGTGTGCTGACGCAGCATACTTTTTGCCATGCACGGATCTGTTTTTTCTCATATATATAACATTTTTATGATTTTCAATCTTTCATTTTCCATTATCTCGATTTATGCTTTCGAATATGCTGGCAGGTATCAATGTATTCTGTGATGTATCATATTTTGTATTGTCATTCCAAAATATGACGAGTATATAGCCAATACATTTCGACACCGCTGAAAAAATCAACCTTTCAAAATGGCCTCCAGCCGCCATACATACATACAATAACTATTTTTATCATTCTTTTCTCGAATCAGTTCAAATAGTCTTTCCATCTCCGCATCTTATAGCTCCCTAGCTATTTCTGAACGCAACGCAGCTCTTGCATCAGGGACCTTCGAGGCATCGACTAAGATTCCAATTTGGCTTCGAAATTGCCATTCAATGAAAAAGGAGCGCGGAAAGTATATGAACACTGAACTGGATTGAGGCAGATCCATACTCACGCCACCGTCATTGTATAGGGCACAAGGGCCTGCTTGCGAATAAAATTAGCGCTTGTATACGGCTGGGTGAATTGAAAATCAAATGAAAAAGATATTGGCGAATGCGCGGATTGCAAGTCTGATTTCTACTCTGATTCTTTGCGGAGAGCAATTGCAAGAGAAACCATTCATACATGATGTATACCAATAAAATCACCAACTTCAATTCATACCACTTCAATTCAACAAAGATGCCTATCCCTAACTTCAGAGAGATTCATCTGACTGACACAGCTAATTCAGAGAAATGAACACAAACGAAATAAAATCGTTCTTTTGATATCGCTGAGCTCCTTCGCATCACAAGTAATTGCACTCGATACTTCGCAAACCTTCTAGGGAGTTTTAATGCAATATTTTCCTTGAAGGAAGTCATATCTGAATGAGATATGAATTTGTGTCAAAGGTACAAGAATGATTTCATTACGAATATTTTCAATACCGAGTACGAAAAAATACAAAGATGAACTGATGACTGGAGGAATACTATCATGAGAAATAAACGTACTCCTTCAGCATGATTTCATATACAAACCACTGATGTAATAGACTATCAATGAGCATTTTGTTCAATACTTATTCCGCATACGAATTATGTCACTTTTTATAACATTTTCTATTCATTTTCTTGTTAATCATACTACAAACTCGAATAAGTCTGAGCGTATATTTCAATTTGAACATTTCAGCGACATATTTTGAATTTACATCGCGAAAATGTTTTATTATTTTATGTTCAGCAGTGAATTTCTCGGAGGAGGCTCTTATGTGACTAACTCTTGACAAAACGTTCACGAGATTCTCAGATTCAGAACTCTTCCGAGACACGAACCGAGTATGGAATCAGAAGATATCGTAATGAAAATGAAAAAATGAGGGCTCTTACGGAAATTTTCGAACTCTGTGAGTAACATTTCATTTTTATCACTGCTGGTCACTTGAGATGAATGATGCGAATGCCCAAGTTGGGATTCATTTTTCAATACCTGATTCTGCAGAAGAAGATCAACCTCGATACACAAAATAACTGTTATGTCCTTGGATGAGATTTTCATTGACAGAGCGTTATCAATTACTTGATATTATAAACTGACAACATGAAATAGATTACAATAAAAATTGGATAGAACCATCGAATTGTTGAAAAAAAATAAATTTCACATTATTAACACAAACCATGTACGAAGACAAAGAGGTGATAATATTTTTGGATCGTTCTGAATTCAAGTAAAGCGCGAAAACAGGTTGCTAGGTGACCTGATATTGGACTATACACAATTGGGCAGAGTTTGCGAAAAATAGTTCGAATTCAAGAAACAACTAACGAAATTCAAAGTTACGTCTATGGAGTTAGGTCTATCAGATTGCTTTGTTTGGTTGGGTTAGGTTAGTCAGGTTATATCAGGTTGGATTATGTTAGGCAAGGTTGAATTAGATAAGGTTAGATTATGTTATAACGTTCTACATATAGAATCTACGTGTATATGACTTTGAGTGCCAGCAACTTCTCAACCATTCATTTCCAACTGTTGAGAACTTTCTTGGACTCATCTGGAAAGAAGAGAAAGATTTTCGCATTTCGACTTCTTATATTTGACACTGACATAGATAGAAGTCACATGAACTCCTCAATCAATACTGCTCGAAGTGCATGAATGATTATACAAGGTTATCCGGAATTGCGAAACTATTTCCCCACACTATTTTGCCCCTGTGCTTTATTATATTATCGACGCTGTCTTGTCACTGATGCATTTTGTCTCAGCGCTAATGTGTCCATCTGCTATTTTGTATGGTCAATTTTGTTCTGTACAATTCAATCCTGCGCTATTTCGTACCAGTGGCCAGCATATATCTATCAATAACTACGACGACATGAAAGCTAAAGCAAAAAAAAAACAGATGACAGCTGTTCTTAGCTCATATATGGGCATGCGCCAGTTTGAAATGAAAAGCGACATCTGCATTATAAGATGTGCATGCGCATATCTCTGTTTCGATCGCGATAATAATAATAATAATAATAATAATAACGTTTATTGTGCATAAAAAAAAATTAATTTTTACACACAAAGGGAAAAAGGGTTAGCCATAAGCTATCTTCCACCCTTCCCAAAATTGACATGTATTTTCGTGGTATAATTAAATTAAATGCATTCAATGAATAATGAATAATAATCATGAATAGAAAGTAAAAATAGAAAAAGAGAAAAAAACGAGAAAATAACATTCATTTGTTTCGGCATCACAATCGTATGAGGAAAACAATAGGTGTTATTCATATAGGTATTATTACATACAGGTACGGAACAGGTTAGATTAGTTGCGAAGCTTCATGTTCGATTAGTTGCGGAACAGGTTAGGTGTGGTGCGAGCTAATTCTTTTCACAAAACGTTAAATACTTTGAGGATCTGTCCTTATCTTCTGAACACTGGGTGATGCAACTTTCGAAACATTTGTTTCCTGGAGTTGAGACCAACTCACTCGGACTCAGCTCGACGAGATGATTAGTTCGATCAGAATACATGTTCTTCCTAAACAGACTGCACAATTCAGTTTACTTGAGGAAATATATCCTCCTCCTTGTGGCAACATTGTCAAAATGAATAGTGGAAGTCTATCTGAGTGCTCTGGTAGGATCGATATCAGCTTTCGCCATTTGCTCGAGCCACAATCACTTTCTTCTCGAGGAGAATTAATCAATGTTCTTTCTATTTGTGCATTCGTGATTTGCCACCTTTTCTGCCGACACGCACAAAAGAATTAGTAGGGACCCTTTCATGTATAAAACTTCAATATATCAGTCTATTCACATCGAGTCAGCGGCAACAATGAGACGGGCTAGCCTGCCCCTATTGTTTGAACCCTACTTAATAAAACTCCTTATTTCCGAAAAGCTTTACGTTTTACATGTTTCGCTAGTGAAGATTCTCCTTTGTGTTACTAATTGAAGTAGAAGATCCAATGTCTTCTAGGTTATTCAAAGGAAGAGGGAGATGAGAAGCACAGCTTATATCAGAAACGGTTATAGATTCCAGTTCGGGGTTGATGATATCGAAAATGGCTCGTAATGATGAGTTACGAAAAATGGGTCCTTGTTCACGCAATTTCATATCATACGTTCACTTCTGAGATCTACGAGGTGTCTTTGAATCAAATGTGCACCGTGATTTTGATAGAAAATAGGTATATGACCCATAAAATATATCCTTCTCAAAACTGATGTCAATATTCATTGGTTTTGAATATGTTCATACTGCATATATGCCTAAAAATATTGGTGATGCTGGTTGTGAGGAGAAGTTGTAGTATTGCGCTGGTAAGAGGAATTCTCAATTCTCTTCTGGAATAGTCAAAACAATATTCAGTCCATTGTGATTTTCGTGACGATTGAACTAGTACTATTGGAAATTCAGGTAGAGAAAAAAGTAATGCATTTGAAACGGCCCCCAATGAGTATCCAGAAGGATCAATTTCTTTATCCAAGATAATAAATATTGATCAAGCAATCATTCGATCAAGCCTCATTCTATATACCTGGATAACGTATGAAGATAACGTACAGATACTGTCTGTAAGTTCTTCGAGGAGGTGGTATATTCATTTTTCAGCTCTTAAAGTGATTTTCTCTCCTCGTTTCTAAAAAATCGAGTAGAAGTTATTAAAAATTATTGCAATATATTTGAAGTAAGGACAGATTTAGGATCTGTCCCAAAATGTCACTGTGCTTGAAATTAAACCTTTAGATACCTAAAAGAGAAATTCTCTATTGGTCAGTGACACCTTGTTTTTGAAAAAATTTGGAAAAAAACTTCTACTCTATTTTCTAGAAACGGGGAGAGAAAATCCCATTGAAAGCTGAAAAATGAATAACGTACAGAGTTTCTTATCATTTCTGGCTCAATCGGAAACGACCCCTACGTAGGAATTTCAAATGGAACACTCTGTCACTTTTCTGAACGATTCTGAGTACGATCACATAGTGAAATGCTTTTTCAGAAACATTTTTATTCAAAGTGCGTTGAACTCCAATTCTTGGATCCAAGTTTGAATTTCATACTCTCGGAACTCTGGGAAATCGGATTGTCTGAAGGATACGTTGAAATAAATAATTTTCACTTGGGTTTATCATCAGAAAACACGTCCATTGTCAACAAGAACATCACATTCTTTAGAAAACAAGAGGACTGATACAACTTTCCAGATTCATAGTAATAGTGAGAGCGAATGAAATTTCTCATACTAAACTGGAAATGAATTTCTATTCATTTCAATAATGTGGATATTTCGGAAAGTATAGAAGTGAAATATTGATCCATCTCTTGACGTTTAATGATTAACAGTGTTTACAACGAATATTTCATAGTTTGATGTTCAACTAACGCAAACGGTATATATACTAGACAAATGGTAGATCACAGAAGTGTACGACAGACTAGTGATATATCAAATATTCGAAAATGATTTAATATCACAAACAGTAGATATATCTGAGCAACAACATTCCGCGCCAACCAAGTCGCGAGCAACAAAAAGGCAATCAATTTCATTTCGCTGATCTACCCTATACATCTTTCCCCTTGTAACATTATGGAGTAGAACCCTAATAAGATTACTTGCATGCCTTGGGATTTTCTGTGTTACAGTCTGTGTATGGTATTTTAATAAAACTGCTGACGATTTGTGACACACTTCATCTTAGTCTTGCTCAAATTTGACACCAGCTATTCAATATCTGAAAGCGACAAGAAGGGTCAAATGGTTTGAACTGTTCCTGCGTTGACGAGCGATCCGTTTAAGTATTGCACTTTCTTGTGATGAGTTGAATTGAGTGAGGAGAATATAACTTTTGCCATGAGATTCGTAATCATATAAATATGATAACAAATCATCACTTTCCGTAGAGATATTGGGAAATCATCTGACGCGTTTTTGAAAACTGCAAATACCCCCCTTGAATTAGTCACTACTCATATCATTTTGAATATAAATCCTTCTATTATAGAGTGAGTGAGCAAGAAATGATCCCTTGAAGCTTCATTCAATGTAACCATTGCAAGAAATCGGATGATACTCAACAACGAGCTCATGTAGTGTGAAAATATCGGAATACATCTAATTATTCCAAGAACGATTGAACCTTTCTGTGAATATTCTTTGAGCTAAATTCTTGACTTATGTACTGAACCCCTTCCAAAAACAGCTCAACTTCCACGGGGAAAACGGCCTGCAATCCACAACAATACCAATATCCAGTTACGCAATGTGAAGGGTGATTGAACAAATGGGAAAGATATGAATTTTTCAGCAGTTCTACCTTCTTTCGCCTGAGAAATCCGACAATACACTCTCATCTCGAACAGGCTGGAATAGAAAAAGATAAAGAAACAGGAGCAATGAGATGGATTCGACATCCTTGAAGAGAATATTTCCTTTGTATGTGGTGAATCTGAGCATTATACGAGGATGTTCGAGAAAATGGATGACTCTGTGTTCATTCATCGAAGATTTTTGGTACAAAAGCCTCAGAACATTAATAGATCTTATCACATTGTTAACGATTCTTTCCTCTTCTTCAATTTGATCTTCCATTATGGAATATTTGCATTGGTAGACAGCTGTGGAGTTATGAAACTTGGCCAATTCCTATGATAAGAACAATAAAGATAACCAAATAGAAAATCAGAAAAAAAGTCGTTTCTCAATTGAGGCTGTGTCAATCGAATCCATCAACTAGATCACAGTGGCGAAAGCAAAGGCTGTCAAAAATGGCACTCAAGTGGTCAATGAATGATAAGTGGAATACATTGACCATTGATAATCGCAAAAGTGTTACTAGAAACAGACTCAACCAACAGAGTTCAGAGCTATTCAACCTGAGAAAAACAAAGCAGAACGTTGAAAAGAGTTATCAAATAATTTCTAGGATCCATTGAAAATCTACTATTGGATCTACTATTGGAGATTATCAGATTGGGGTATCCTTGGGTCACATCAGTAAAGAAATTATTGCAACCTGTACCAGTGAAAAGAGTAAAGAGTAAAGAGTATATTTATTTAACTACATTACAAATACATGTTTGTAGCACGTCATAAGAAAGCGACAATAATGTAGAGCAAAAAATATAAAATATAACACATTATTAAAATAATACTAGTACATCACGTATAGTGTGAAAATATTGTAAATTATTGTAAAAGTGTGGCAAATAGATAAATAGATAAAAAAAAACATAGAAAGTGAACATAAGAATGGAAATTAGGGGAGACGAATTCTATTCCCTACAAAGTCTGAAATGTCCAATGTATTCCTCTGTGGAATAAAAGCAATGTGTCAAAAATAATTTTCTTATCCTTATTTTGAATAAGTTTAAACTTAATGATTTCAATTCTCGTGGTAGTATATTGTAGAGATAATAATTCAGTGAATTTCTCTTGGATTTGGTTAGGCGGAACCTGTTTGGTCTCAGGTTATCTGCTTGTCTAGTACCATAGCTGTGTATATCAGTTTGCTTAGTGATCATCGAGGAGTTTTTGTGAATCTCTATCAGAATTTGAAAAATATACAAACACGGCAAGGGCATTATTCTGTGCTTAATAAACAAAGGTTGGCAGTGTTCCAGATAGCTTACACTGGATAAGATCCCGACAGCTTTTTTCTGTAAACGAAAAATTGAGAGAGAATCAGGCGAACCACCCCAAAGAATAGTAGCGTAACTGATGTGCGAATGAAATAACGAAAAATATGTTGTTCTGAGTGCATTAAAATTGGTTACAGTTTGAAGTTGTCTTAGGACAAACAGAGCACTGCTGAGTTTACTTTTCAATTTGGTGATATGAGGTTTCCATGATAGATCACTATCCAGAGTTACTCCTAGTAAATTTGCAGAATGAGTTTCTGTGGCATTCGTGGACGAAAGATAAAGAGATTGCGATTTATCCTTGTTCAGTTTGAGTTTATTGGCTGCGAACCAATTTTCAGATTTATTAGCTAATTCTTCATGGGTTCTGTACAGCTCCGATCTCAGTTTTCCAGAATAAAGGAATGTCGTATCATCTGCAAATGAAATAGTTTTCACTGGAACCATATAGTTACTTAGGTCGTTTGTGTATATTATGAATAACAACGGTCCCAATATAGACCCTTGAGGGACACCATGCTCATTATGTTTGAAATCAGATAGGGAATTTCCAATAGTTACCGCTTGAAAGCGGTTTTTCAGATAGGATTGTATCAGATTGAGTGGTACTCCCCTAATGCCATAATAATGTAATTTATCAAGTAATATATCATGTGATACGCAATCAAATGCCTTGGAAAGGTCACACAGGGTGATAGCAGCTTGCATTCCATCCTCCAAGGTAGATATTATATCATTCACGACTTTCAAGACCGCGAGAGCAGTAGAGCGATTGGGTCGAAAACCATATTGAGTGTTGCTAAAAAAATTATTTGAAAAGAGTGAAGAGAGATACGCATTTACCTGTCTCTACCTGAAGGTAACATTTCTTGAGTCGTCCTCGTAAGGATTCAACAGGAATGTGAGTATACATTTCACGTTCATAGAAATTCAATAGAGTGCGGTGGCTTATATTCGAATATTTGGCAAGCTAACTAGTAAATATGCTCGTATTGATGGAAATCTCGTTCATTTTCGTAGCTTTTCCTGAAACTGAGTGGATGCTGTGCAGTTCTTCCTAGGAAAAGGTTAGTGAAATTTCCAGTTCATTCTACAGGGTGTCCTTAAAAGGTCTTTACAAAAAGCTACCACATATTCTTCAGACCAAAACAATTCGATACAAGCAAACTTACCTCAGTAAAAAGTTGCTTAGTTTGGGCGCTAGACGGCTCTGAAGTTGAAATTTTCAAATCGATTTTGCTTCATAACTTTTGAACGGCTCATGAGATTTTTTTTCAAATTTGGTACGTTGGCATAGACTCATCGGGCAATGAAACTCATATCATAATCATAATGAATATCATTCCATGGGCGTAGAACTTGATTTTTTCAGTAAATAAACATCTAAAACTCCTACGCCAATGGAAAAAAATTAGTTTCAATATGAAATCTAAATTATTCAACTCATTCACTACAAAAAAGGTACTCTTGACAAAAGTCGATTCCTCTCATGGTTTCGACAAAATTTTAATTTTAGTGATTTAGAGCATAATTAATAATAAAACGATTAACAGATATTTCATAAAAATTGTTCAAAATGTTCACCATTTTCACGTATACAAAGATTTATACGACGCAAAAAGTTGAGATGTACTTTTTGCATAGGTTATTTCTATTGAAAATAAGTAGCACTGGTTTTTTTTTCTGAAGACTATTATTATCTGCTCGAAAACAGTGATATTCACATTCTTGGTTTCCATAGTTTCATCTGTGTTGATTTGTCGAGTTTTATTGACGTTGATTGTTGATATCGGACTTTTCTGATTTATCATGGCCGTACAATACACCAATGAAGAATACACCGATATGTTATTGGTATTCGGATATTGTCAAGGAAATGGTCGAGAGAGTGTGAGGGTGTATTCGGCAAGGTTTCCAAATCGTCGCGTACCAAGCCACCCAACCTTTGCTGCAGTTGAGAGACGTCTTCGGGAGACCGGTCATTATGCTCCTAGAACTGGTGATTATGGAAGACAGCGTTATGTAAGGATTCCCGAAGTCGAAGTAGAAATTTTAGACCGTATTGAAGAAAATCCAGAATTGAGTACTAGACGGATAAGTAATGAACTAGAAGATTCTAGGAATGCCGTTCATGAAGTACTAAGAGAACAATTATTATACCCATACCACAAGACGCCAGTTCAAGATTTATTAATCCATGATTCACAAAGTCGTCTGATGTTTTGTAGGTTCATTAATTTGCAAAGAGAAATGAATCTGAACTTTGGAAAGAATATTTTGTTCACTGATGAAGCCGGTTTCACGAGAAGAGGAATAACTAATTTTCATAATGAACACGTTTATGCAATTGAAAATCCTCATTCCATTAAAATAAACCATTTTCAACACGAATTCAAAATCAACGTTTGGGCTGGAATAATAGGAAATTTTATAATTGGTTCTGTCATACTTCCACAAAGATTAACAGGAGACATGTATTTACAACATCTACGAAATACGTTGCCAAATTTGTTTTAAGATTTACCACTCCAACATCGGGTAGATATGTGGTTTATGCACGATGGAGCTCCACCACATTTTTCGGTGGATGTTAGGAATTTTTTAAACCAACAGTACCCAGACAGATGGATAGGTAGAGGTAATGATGCACCCGTGAATTGGCCACCACGTTCTCCAGACTTAACACCGATGGATTATTCTGTATGGGGTTATCTCAAGTCTACGGTTTACAAGACCACTGTGAATACTGTAGAACAATTATGGCAACGTATCCAACAGGCGACGAATAATCTTACAGGCGATGAAGAAGTTATGCAAAGAGTACATTCCAACTTTTTGCGTCGTATAAATCTTTGTATACGTGAAAATGGTGAACATTTTGAACAATTTTTATGAAATATCTGTTAATCGTTTTATTATTAATTATGCTCTAAATCACTAAAATTGAAATTTTGTCGAAACCATGAGAGGAATCGACTTTTGTCAAGAGTACCTTTTTTGTAGTGAATGAGTTGAATAATTTAGATTTCATATTGAAACTAATTTTTTTCCATTGGCGTAGGAGTTTTAGATGTTTATTTACTGAAAAAATCAAGTTCTACGCCCATGGAATGATATTCATTATGATTATGATATGAGTTTCATTGCCCTATGAGTCTATGCCAACGTACCAAATTTGAAAAAAATCTCATGAGCCGTTCAAAAGTTATGAAGCAAAATGGATTTGAAAATTTCAACTTCAGAGCCGTCTAGCGCCCAAACTAAGCAACTTTTTACTGAGGTAAGTTTGCTTGTATCGAATTGTTTTGGTCTGAAGAATATGTGGTAGCTTTTCGTAAAGACCTTTTGAGGACACCCTGTATAGTAATTTGAACGGAATTCGTTGTTAGTATATTCTGAGATATCAAACACAGGATTTTGGAATTTGGAATTCCAGTTCTAGATAGAAACTGGGAAGATTCCTATAACAATTTATGCAAAATAAAAGTTGTGAAGTATTTCACAGATACATTATCCATCGCCTCATTTTCTTTAATTTAAATTTCGAAAATATCAGTAATAGAGATTTCAATAGTGAGATTTGTTAGAAATAGTTATATGTAATATAGTCTCTGCCATTTACTTGATCAATCGGGATAACAGTTCAATATTTGGAATGATAATTCACCTAGCAATTCAATGTAGAATGGAAACATCTCATATCGAATAGTATGGGTGAATACATGAAACGTACAAATACTATAATTGCTAATATCGAACACCAGTACGTATAATTGAATTAGCAGCGTTTATAGCTCCCCCTTCCAGAGTGTTCATTAGGATAAAGGCCTGGAATCTCGCTCGGTGGGTATTAAACATAACAGTTACTATTTCTTGTAACTGATACAGACGTTTAATGAAACATGTAATGGATATCGAGATGGAACAATCAGCTCCATTTATAGAAACGTAGCATCTCAATTGTCATTTTCAGTCGTTATGTATTATGTCTATCTTGACATTATTAAAATACACAGATTCGAATGGTGATCCATGTCATATTATCTTCCCATTCTTTTGAAATATTCGCTTGATTTCGTGAAACGTGTATTGTATTCCATCGGTTGCCTTCTTGAGATATATGTATCATGCTATCATGATTCGTGTGGGTTCAATATCGTATTCGTTAGTTCAGAATTCTCATCACACAGTTTGTATTTCTAATTTCCACTCATAATCAGTTTCTCTATGATCAACAGCGACAGACTGAGTCCTATCACTTGCAACTCAACTACCCTTTGTCGATGCTATCCAGAGAAACAGATTAGTCTGGGTACATAATCTCTCACTGATAAGATGATATCTGTACTTCTGCTATTAGTTTTGACAATTCCTCTCTGGAACTACTCATCAGTTATCTCTTTTGCACTGCTCGCTTCTGAAAGTTAATTTCAATCGAATATTACTCTCATTCTAATATGAATGACTCCCCAGGTAGTTATATACCCTTGCAATGTGAAGCCAAGGGCGTCACGATGGTGAGAGACTCGAAATCATTCAACTGAACGAACAGAATAGCGTCCTGAAATCTCTTCAAGGTCAACTATTATTTCAATACTCTTTTGTGAGGAGAAACGTGTGTGAATAGTTGTTGATCAACAGTCTAGAAAATCTACAGATGTTGATGTAGCAGTGTACTTAGAGCCAAAGCTCTCTAGTATAGAAATCTATTGCATCCAATGTCATATTTGAGGTAGAATATCTGCTGAAAAATCCATCCTTATATTCTGGGGCAGCCCTGGCAGCATTATTCTGAATTATTTTCAATGAATCGTGGAAATATTATTGTTGTGTGATATTTCAGTTTTTATAGTTCATCAACATAAAATCCGCTTCAGTCATCTTTGATTAAAAATGGCGTCCTGTTAACGCCCCCGCTCATTGAACGTACACGTTATCTACATCACCACGTGTATTCACATACATCCTCACAAAAACGCACTCTGAAAGCCCACGAATAATCCACTCGATAAGTACATTTTCGTTAGATTCGACTGAAAAAGTTACCATTCCCGGCATTCGAATGAGGTTCATTGTAATTGCTTTCGAAAATAGCTCGCTATGGAATATAGGCAGGCATAATATAATCCAGTGCCATTCGTCGCAGGCTTTATAGACACCTGATTGAAATTCGATGTGAAAAAGAACGATATTACGTATTTTCATTCGAGCGTTGCGTTTCATAGTAGCTATTCACTCATCCGAGGCGAGGAATCAGTCAGGGTCGGAACATCGGGATTGTGAACACAAGAACTATTCTGTATAACGGAAAATATTCGAATAACTATTGGAGACTGCAAGTATCGAGGAAAACCCTTGTTATCAAGTATACTTTCTCTTCAGACTGAGTCAGTGACATGGTTCAGTGAATTCGAACAATACTTATTAAATTTGAGATTATTTTTGTACTCATAGATATTATGTGAATAGGAATCACTGAAACAAAAAATAATTACATTTATACGAGCCCATGCACGCTACACAAATGAATTTGATGAGTTTGGGAAATTGCTATCTATCTCATATTTATTGTGTTCGAATATGATGATGTCTGGAAAAACCACCTTCATGGTTATCATGGTTAGCAGAATTTCCTCCAAGTATTGTCAGTCGGACTTTTTGATTTCTCATCCTTTCATATCGAGATCATAGAATTATCTGATATACCCATAACACGTTGTGAGAACTCAATAAAGGATGGGAATCCTTCCCTATCATATTCCTATCCCTATCATTTCCATATACGACGAAATCAATTCGGCATAGAAAATAATTCCATGCAGAGCAAAATACTTGGAATAAATATAAACATATATGCATGGGTCATCTATCTCTCAATTCTATCATCGTCATCACAACATTTCCCAAGTTATAGTTTCACGTAGGTGTAATTTTGCATTCATCGCCATTTCAACGAATAAGAAGATAGGTAACTGTTCACACCTTGTTCAATCAGATTTGGTATGTTTGGTGATCATTTAGACAGCCTACAAATGGGATCCGTGAAAAAGGTTTGCATCTTGATGGAAAGTCCAGTAGGTATATTTATATCATCTTGGTCAACAGACTATGTTGGTGAGGTATGCAAAAATTAGTAATTTCATTGGTTCATTGGTAAATTCATTGGTGAGCTGATGAAAATGCATAATTATTAGGTGGAATTCAAGGTTGGTATGTGAATATGCTGTTTCCACACTCATTGTATTGCCATCTTCGCTGAGTTCTGTACATGCGAACAATCATTTCGAAACGGTTGCACGCCATTCATTGATGTCCATATGAATTTCGATCACATAGTAGAATAAGAGTTACTCGAGCAGATTGAATTGAGAAAACTTATCCTACCCGTCACAAAACATCCGAATAGACTTCCCATCAGTGTGCGACAGCAAATAGATGTCTCAAAGAGAGATCCAATCGCATTTTTTGTGGTGAGAGGTGAGAAACGATATGTAGTTCTATGTCTATCCGTGCAAGTCATGAATCCTGAACCACATATTGGATTCGTCCGATATCGGACAGTTGAATGGCGGTCATTGAACCAATCGACTGGCCGAACTAACATCGAAGTTCAATCGAAGGGATATCAATTTTGAATAGCCAGTTTTATTGATGGATCACGCGATATCGTTACGTCTCAGGACAGAAGTAAACTACATGGTTGGGATTAATTCATATCGTATTCGCAACACGGAAGTTAGTTCGTTGACAGCTTTTGGCATGCGTTCCAGATGCACTTATATTTCCAGTGAATTCAGTCACGTGAGTTCAATCCCACATTATCTACGTACATTGTTGTTTTCAAAGTTTGAAATGAGATAGTATGTCAAATGTCTGAATATAGAAGGTAGATGAAATAATAGGAATATTGATGTCAATGAGGGATATTACAAAATTTGAATACCGTAGCAATACTTTTTTTTGCGAATTGGAATTGGACTCAAAACTGGCAAACGGATCTCAAAAAAGTTTTCTGGCTTCAATATAATAGCAAGCATGAATTTTTATTTCGTTTGCTAAAACTGTTTCAGTCCTATGCACTCGTGATTTCATCAACGGATTCGCTTTCATATTTCTGGTAAATTGCGGAGAATTCATTATCCATTCGTTACATAATTTTGATAGTTATGTCGATTGTTGGATTTATTTTGGAGGAGAGCCCTGTGAATCGAAACTGATCACTCGCAGGTATTATCGATGTCTGCTTTGAAGTGAATTCAATAGAATGTGAGTCTGCAAATTGAATTCACGATAGAGTTTATATGATGATGCCAATATTTTATTTCCAAAGAGTATGCCATTCGATAAGGAGATGGAATTTTACAAATTCAGAATGATGAAAACCTATCCGACTCTGATGAACAGATATTATTTGCTATGGTGCACTATAGAAAAAGCCTCTGCTACTTGACATTAGTTGAGTGGAATTATCCATCGAACTTTCAATGAAAATTTGATGTATTTTCATCCCGTTTATATATATGAAACGAATTCAAGCATTTTTTTTGAATGAAAGATTGGAACAAACTGAATTACTTTTCTTTGACCTCAACTTTATCCGTTGATATAATCTGCAAATATCAACTAGAAATCACTCATTTATGAGTACTTCTACCAAATGAGTGGGCTGTAAAATAGCTCAGAAATGACATCAACCTGATCGAAACTGAGAGAAGTGAATCAGTTCTTGTCACCAATTTCAAGTTATCAAGTTCGATTTCACTTCTACCACAATGAAGTGATGAATCAACTGAATCGGGTGTAGACAGAAATCGGATGAATTATTCAATGAATTTGAGTGGATTTTCACTCGTCTACGGAGTGCTAATGGGACTGAATTATTTTGTTATAACCTTCAGATCAGATGTCTTTGTATATTATTCTTCATGTAATGGACCAATGCGTGAGCTGATGAATAAATAGTTGAGTAAAATTTCTGGAATTTCGAACAATCTAATTCAATAAATCCTTTCCGATCTGCGTTACCTCAGACGATTTTACAGTGGAACTTGATTTGACAAAAAATCATAATAGCGCAGCATCCAATGCTTAGTTATACTGGATGTCAACATAATTCAGCTGCGTAAGCTTTTAACGAATTGGTGCAGCTCGAAGCGACAAATTATTTCTAGTGCCTGTGGAAGTAAATTTATCTGATTCATCCAGGCATTCTCCAGGACAGTGAGAACTGCAGGAAAAATGTTGCATGTAATAACGCTGAAATGTTTCCAAGAGCATTCCTAGACGTAATATAAACTGAATATACGAATTTCGTTTAGAAATTCCGGAATGCATTCCTTGAGGACTTTGATCATGATATAATTTGGCAAAGTACCAATGCCATAGACGCGCACCGACCGTATGACATAGAACAAAGCAACGTTTTCAGTCCGTGGAACCTCATTAAGTCTACACCCCACCTGAAACAAGCATTAACGACTCAGTTAAGTGTTCGCGAATGAGGGTTATTTCTCAACCATTGGGGTCGAGTAGAAGTGATAATTCCACCGAATGTCTCAGAGACAGAGATGATAATGAAGAGAAGCGATGGTGAATATTCAACTATGATCCACAGTCAGAGTTATTGTGACTCCATGCGTTCATCTACTCTTCATTTTCCCGAAGTGAAACTTCTATAGCAATGCCTCAATTTTTTTGTCCATCTTTCGCATGTTGCGTTACAGTCCTACAAATCTATTTTGTCTGTATGTCTGTGTCTGTGTACTACTCTACGTCAAATGATCTACTTTTGACATCATCGAATTACTCTTAAGAACGTTTGTTCATCTGAATTATTTCCCTCACACTGAAATATTTCAAATGAACACAGCGATAGTTAGAAATATAAGTAAGATAGCCTAATGGTTACCAAGGGAGCTCCTCAAGTTGTGGTTTGGGGTTCCAATCCCATTCATAGAGAAACTTTTTAATTGAAATATGTGACTCACATGAGACGCGAGGTTAGGTTAGGGTGCATTTCGATGCTATCGCTACGATCCGAAAAAAGTTTCACTTACATCGTGATTTCAGAAAAGAACGTTGGTGGTGACGATAATCGTTAAAGGCCTTGTCATATATTATGATGAATCCAAATGATTTATAAGTACAACAACAAAACCACCAGGGATAGAAAGAGAAATAGATAAATAATAGTTATTCATGGTACTAGTGTGTTATGTTGAAAATAAGTCACGTGAGGAAGATTTATACCACGAGGCCGTCAGGCCGAGTGGTATAAATTCTCAAGTGACTTAGGAAACATAACACACGAGTGGCATACAATGTTTTATCCAACAAGTGGAAGAAATCATAATAATAATTAATAAGTTTTGTGATTGAATCAAAGCTACTTGCGTCTCAATACCCTGTATATGTCAGAATGACTTGACAGTGACTTTTTTACATTTTGGTCAAGGTAGGTTGTTTGTTGATTGATAACACATTGTTGCAAATGTTTAAATAAATTTTGACACTTGTCAGTTTTCCCTGCAGTAAAAGAAACCTTTTTTGAAGAAAAAAACGTATAGAGAATGGAGGAAATCGATGAAAATTACGTTCCTGAGGATATCCTTACGGAAGAGGAAGAAGCAGCGATGCAGATTTTGCCAGAAAAGTCCCGAGATGCTTACGACAAGGAGTTCGACGAAAATGTTCTATTGGCTTATTTTTTACATTTGCAAAAAAAATTAGCCCCATCGTCGCTGTGGACCAAATACTCGATGCTTCGCTCGACTATTCACATTTATGAAAAAATCGACATTTCGAAATATGGCAAACTAACGAGCTTTTTGAAAAGCAAATCACAGGGATACAAACCAAAGAAGTCCAAGACATTAGAACGACCTGAAATAGAGAAGTTTTTGAACGAAGCTCCCGATGTCGAGTACTTGTTGATGAAAGTGGCTTTGATAATGGGGATTAGCGGTGCTTGTAGATGCGATGAATTAGTCAATTTGAAAATAGAAAATATTCAAGACAAAGGGAAATATTTTCACATAGTTTTGCCAGACACTAAAACCAAGAAATCGAGAAGTTTCACCATACTTGAAGAAGGATTTCCAGTCAACCCGATCAATTTGTTGTAAAAAATACATGTCTTTGAGACCAAAGAATACTAGTTATAGCCGCTTTTTTGTTTTTTACAAGAATGGCAGGTGTACCAGCCAGTGTGTGGGAATGAATACGTTGTCGAAGATACCTTCAAGAATTGCAATGTTTTTGAAATTGGAGGAACCAACGCTCTACACCGGTCACTGCCTGAGAAGGTCTTCGGCCACTCTTTTGGCCAATGCACTGGCCAACATGACTACTTTGAAGCGTCACGGAGGATGGAAGTCCTCGACGGTAGCAGAAGGATACCTAGAAGAATCGGTGCATAACAAAATACAAATTGCAGAAAAAATACAAGGTTCCAATGTGTCGGCGTCTTCCAGCACTATCAGCAGCTGTACCGATTTGGGAGCGTCTGGTTCCAATGAACCAACCAATTTTACAATAACTTCAAATTCGAATAAACCGTTAGCTTTTTCCTTTAATTTCAATATCAATGTGAATTCTGCTTGAAATGGTAATAAATAAATAGAATTCTACTTTGAATATGAACGTGAGTTATAATCCATAACTCACTAGTGAGTTATGGATTATAACACACTAGTGTGTTATTTGATAGTTTACTTATCTAAAATGACATTAATAATGACAGTCATAACTGTCATGTGTTGGATAAATGATATTACCATTGTTTATAATTATATATTTATATGATGATATTACTCAATGAGACCATTTCATCACATACCGAGCTGTGAGAACATATATGTGGGGATATACATGAAATTATAAGTCCTCCAAACTGGGGATATGACAAGAGCTAGTTGGATGTCGAATATGGTATGGCACTGTTTGAGGTACATATGAAGAATAATCAAGATATTTTGGAAACGTCCCAACCTGATTTCAGTTATCATGATATTCACAGTGACAGAAATGAAAATCTTCCAACTGGAATCTTCTGAAATTTACTGAATGTTATTCCCCAATAGATCATATCATTCGGATTTCCTCAATTATTATGTCTCCAACTCGCGGTATGAGCAAATCGACTATACAACAACAGGTGGTTTTTGACTTGTCGAATGCATTTTGCCACCGGTTACCGGACGTCGGCAGTTAAATGATCCCATGGGTGCTTTCCTGGCCTTCCCGGAACTATAATGCGGACAAATTGTTGCATTATAGCGAGTTATTTTTCTATCCTACCTGTATCTTTTATGGGCATTTTCATTATTCCAATTGGGAAAATACAGATACATCAAGACGATAGATTCTGTATCTAGCTGGAATTAGGATATTTTTTCAATGCATTCCCTTGTACCTACTTGTAACTGCTGGAATTTGTGCTCACTTCACATTGATCACTTCATTTTCTTCCTGGGAACAGAAGGAACTCTCTGAGGAAAGCCCATTTGGGTAGTTTGATACCTTGTTCTTCTCGATGTCTATGGGATATTCTTATTTGAGTGAACGAATACGTTTTCTCGAATTATTGCACAATGAAGTAAAGTCGCTATTATTCATGACTTTGAATTCTCAAGGCATTCCAACTATTCCACAACTTCAGCTTTACCTAATCTGGTTCTGATTTCTCAGAATGATGAAAGGCAGAATATTCCTCCTTCCATCAAATCGAACTTGTGATAATAAGATGGGAGATCTGGCATGATTGGAAATATTCTTCGACTTCTGTGCTAGCAAAAGCGCAAAAGTTCCTACCTTCGTGATATACTTTCAGAGAACTCCAGATGTGAATCGATGAGCTATATTAAATTGAGTGGGGTGGAGTGCGAATGAAATGATTTTGAGATATTCGGTATCAATTTTCCATCAAGTCAACATCATCACCATGAAAACCACCACTATCATCGATGAATGTGGTTATTGGCAAAACTACTATCGACAGAACATCAGTTTGATGCTCAGTTTTTTTTGGGCCTCATCGAATCAACTCCGGCATCTTTCATAACTCATATCATGAATCATATCTTGTGAAAGCACAATAATCAGATCAATAATGAATAAACATTAGTATTATTGAATCATTCAAAGTGTTGGTACGTGTATGCTACCAACATCGATATGATATTTTCCAGATGGAAGTCGGAGATACTGGAAAAACTGAGTCATTGAAGACTGTGAACATTTGGGGTAACGTCTCAAATTGACAGTATCTATGAAATATTGGAATGATTACACATGGAACATGTGCAGAGTGTACAGGGTGTACAACGTCAGATGATGATCACACTATGGAAGCATATTCAAGTTCCGATCTAATGAATGTGTAATATAGAGTTTTCAACATTGATCATGGTGGAAATTTCTACAGTTTGTCATCGCAAAGCCATGCAATCGCTTTGCCACAGGAACCATGTTCCTTGCATGAGTATTGAATGTGAGTTTCTGATCAAAATCACAATCGAATCCTTGGAAGATGTATATGAAGATGTATATGAATAGCTCGATTTCGGAGGATGAACAAGTGAACGCTGAAATGAACTCAATGTCATTCAGCGAAAATCATCTAATGAGTTCACTTCTCGTTCAAATCAAAGATATGCTCACAAAAAAAGAAATATAGATGGAGAGGAGATTGTATGATTCAGTTCATAATTATCGTAAATACATGCTACTACTAAAACAATCTTTATTGATAATACAGTTAGAGTTCCTGGAACTTTCATTGGATTACTTAGAACAGTCTGAATGAATAATTCATATCAATTTGTTTCGCACCTGTACCATTCCAAGAGATACGGAGGCAAGGAGGAGAGAAATGTTTCTAAATAATTCATCAGCAGAATCAATAAGAAACAATTGCATTCTATTAGCGAACAAACTAGCGAGTACGGGAGCTAGAACTCTCATGAAATATGAATGGGAGCACGTTGGTATTCGCATTGTCCATAATTGATAACTCACTCCAAGTTCAACGGGATAATGGTGCCCAGTTGTTGGTGAACTTCTTATAGTTCTGTTTCTTCTTCAGACAGATTAATATTACGTGAAGATGAAGTAGATTCAACAGCTTTTTCTGTGAAATCTCCAGTTCCTCAAAGAACTATACTGACTGACAACATAATAGTTAATGGATAGCTCAGAAAATACTCTACTCATTTCCATGTGCCTGCATTCACTGAGAATATTTGGTGTGATGACGTCGATCGTCACTGATCAGTCTGTTGCCTTTGAGGATGCTGAAGATGATGAGAGTATGAAAAATATCACCAACAGATCCCTGGAACCCCCAATTTCTTCAGGGAAATGGAAGCTAAAGGGAGTTATAAGAAGAAAGGATATATTGGACAAACAGGGAGGAAGGTCACGATAGACCTCACTAGATCGCAGCGCATTTGTCATCACCAAAAATAATACACCTCTAGCAGAGTCCTCAGGAATTGTTATCGCCTGCTTCAGCCCCAACAGATTCCTCCAGAAATTTGCTAATTTTGTAGCTCTTCTCTTCGGTGCTCTCTTCGGTATGTGTTTTCTTCCAGATCACATGAGGGTGGTTCTATGAATAGAATAGAATAGAATAGAATTTATTCGTACTGCCACAGCAACCACCATAGGTGGATATACACGTCAAAAAAAAAAATTACTATAGAATACATATGAAAAAATACAGATATAGGTCTAAAATATGTATCAGTTAACAAAATCTCAATACGAAAGCCACTATTAGTTCCTATATATTGAATATCAATTACAATGTTAAAATCAACAACAGTTCATAGTAAGCTCGATGCATAATACTCATCGATGCTATAGTATGCCCCCCTACTAAGCCATTGTTTCAGGACCTTTTTAAATTTACCTATTGGCATCTCTCTGATTACTTGAGGTAGATGGTTATAAAGCTTGATTCCTGTATAGTTTGCAGATTTTTCAAACTTGGACAAGCTATGTTTTGATATCATGAGGTCATTGGCATTTCTTGTGAAGTGACCATGGCAGTCAGAATTTTTAGATAATCTACTTAGATTGTGCTTGATATGCAATAGAGTCTTTAAAATGTAGATACATGGTAATGGTAGGATGCAGTTGTCCTTAAAGACCTGCCTGCAAGTACTACCAAATGGAATATCGAATATGAGTCTCATTATACGCTTTTGTTTAACGAGTAGTTTTTTGGCGTTCATAGAATTTCCCCATAAGCAAACTTGATACGTAAGGTGGCTGTAAACTAGTGAGTAGTAAATCTCAATAATAGTGTTCAAATTCATCGTTTTTTTCAGCTGCACAATAGCATAGTATGGATGTTGTTGTGCCCTGCAGAGTGCGAGAATGTGGAGAGTGTGAGAAAAACACTTTCCAACGGTTATAGAGTGATATCCACTATGTTTCCTACGACCATATGATGTATTTGAATTATTTGGATCTTACCCATCCACTGTTATCTAATGTACGTGTCACACATTTTTGAGAGCTATCTAAGATTTATTTGGTGAGACGGTCCCTCATTTTACTCTTTCGGTGTAAAATGTGTGGTCCTAGCCCATGGTGGAGGAATTGAAAGTGCCAAACCACAAAACAGTGTAGATGTTGTGATAACAAATCATCATCTTCATATCAGGAAGAAATATTACGAGGGTGAAATTTTCTTCACGGTAGAGAAATCTATACCTCATCTCATCAAAACAAGGAGACAAGAATATCTGAATACCAGTGAACGAATCTCTGGAGTAAAAAAATAATGTTTCAACGAGTCTGTCAAGGAAACCTCCATTGTTCAGACTAATGAGTGTTCGTGATGTTGAAGTTGGATGGAGGATTCTCATTTAGAGCCTGCTCAAAAATGGCTGTCGGTAAAATTGAATGCTGTCCGTCGGTCTCACGATATTATTATAATTTCCGTTGTTTTTGTTGGGAGTCAATAGAATTGTTGTGGAGTATAAAAGCCATGTCCTCATTGAACTATGAGCCACAGCGTCTATATGATACAGCATTCAAATTCAAAACAACGGAAAACAAAACGAGAAGCTAGCCTATTATTCCACAGATATGCCGATAGGAAATGCACTGTGAAGCGGAACAAATCTGTTGACCGTGTCATGTCTCCATGATGATGAGAATGACATGATAAATAAACACCAGCGACTACAAAAGTGTTTCATGAGAGGATGTTTTGAACAGTATTTTTCTCATTATTCACAGGGATCGATTGTATCATGATTATCATGATGAGATTCTAGCGTACGTATTTTCTGAATGTCCACTACATCAAATGAATATCATAGGTCACTCTCGTGTGTTTGCAGTTTATCGTTGGACGAAATAGAATCCCGTGAGTCGGAACTTGTGCGGTAATCAATGAACATCTATGGCCAGACTATGATCTCCATCGCCACATAGAGAATTCCTCTAGGAACTCTGTGCTGCAGCTACTGAGTTAACAATCTTCTCGTTCGGAAGTTTTTTCATTCGGATAACGTGTACACGTTCGCGAAACTTGTGTTGATGAACGACAAAAGAACTATATCAGATTTTCAGGGTGGAATCGTTCCTTCATTTGATACTTAGATCCTGCATTTCATTGTTTCTGATGCAAGTTGACAACACCGGTAGACCTCGAGGATGTCAAAGGGAAAGAGTTTCTGTCACCAGTGACACATCAAAACATTATTCGTTCATAAGTCAAACTCCATTGGGAAATTGGGTTGAGTGACTTTTGTTGATATACAACCAATTCAAGATGATGGTCTAGTCTGAAGATCTCTCACGGCAAGAAGAGTCCTTTGTGATTGGTACAGCAGCGCTTCAGTTTCTCAGATAACAATTCCCTCTAGAGAAATGGCGACTGATGCATTTCCATCAACCATGGTTGGAGACGTTCAGATCTATCAGTCAATCTTTCCCCCTGGGAGTGTATTAAGGAACGACCACCCGTTCATTCCTCGGGAAGGACTATACCTCACCCACGTCTAGGGGTGTCGTTCTCAGCTGGGACGACCTGGATACGCGCGCCACGTAAATCAGATTCTGAGCTCTTCCTCATACCTTACGAGGACCGTAAAACGTCCCCAAATAAATTCAGCCAAGCTGCTATTCCTGCCTCCTTTGCACAATCGTCGACAGAACTGCGAGTCCAAAGGACGCAGAAAGAAGGAATTTGATAGCATAACCGTGAGAAGCAGAGACGGATCTAGCAGCAGCAGATCATGCAGAAGAGACGTCGTCAGCAAGAAAGAGGAAATCTTATAGAACAAGCACTGAGGATGAGTAGCATTCCACTAATTCTAGCATGTATGTGCACGGCTCCATGTCCACATTATCAGAATATAACTTCACCGCCTGTCAGAATATCTTTCTTCATGTATCGAAAATTTAGAAAGGTCTACATTGGAAAACTAACCGGAGCCTGTAAGTTCCAAGAGCTTCGTCGTATGATTGAGGTCTGAACTCCAAACATGTGAATAGTACTGCAGGACAAGTCGACTTCGCGCTTTGTGAAGTACCTCTTCGCACGGAACAGGAAGCCAAGTTTTCGCGAAGCAGTTTCCTAATGGACCTCACGTGATGGTCATGATGGTCCCATCAGAGACCGCTGTTGGTAGTGATACCGAGCATGGATATCGACGACTTCATCAGAAGTGTGGTACCTGATCATCAAAATATTTATTTATATTCTGAAAGTGCATTCCGGTATCTCCAATTAGTCGCTCGCAGAGGAAGGATTTAACCGCTATCCCCATGAAGAATTATAATGGAAACTTTCCATCATATTATCGGAGAGAAAGAACCCGTGTTGAATATGAACTGTCCTACTGATGAACAGTCAAAGTTCAGCCGTATGTGGTACTGAGTTGATTGAATTATCAATGGAAAAGAGTGTGTCACGTTTTATGGATGTTCCCACAACCGTTTCGCCCGGATCCAATCCTGGATAGGGGCGCTATAAAACATCGTCGCAGCCGGTATTTAGAATAAATTTATTCTAAATTCGAGAGAAGTTTATCTCGGGCGAAACACTCTCGAGTGAGACCCGTCACACTTGACGTATTAATGCCCGCTTCTTTCTCAGGATTAAATAACGCTTGAGAAATGAGTCGGCTGTGTTTGACGAGGATATAACCGTACCACTTGACGGGTCGAATCGAGCTGACGTCAGTGTCGTCAGTTAATCCGTTGTCTCTCACAGATGAACCAGGGCATGGTACTGGCGCTAGCATTGAACTACATTCTATACAGAACTGGAGAAGACCCGCAATAAAGGATAAACGATCAAAGTACCTCTACAGGTTCACTCATTATCAATCGCACAAATGAACTACCTTTTACCAATTCTTTTACCAATTTACCAATGAGCCAATTTGAATCAAAGTAGGGCTTGCCGGATCTCGTCCGTCCATCAATGAATTAATGTTTTGAATCATTTTCGAATCACATGGAGAAAAATATCGATAGTCAACCAAAAATGCTCTATATACTGACCAATATATACCAATGCAGGCAGGCAACAAAAATTTCCTGAATAGGTATAACACATATGAAATGATGAATAACTTTACTAGCAGAAGTGATACAATTTGTTTTCTCAACTGTTGACAACACGAAAGGAAATCTTATAATGTTCCAGGAACATCGTGTTAGTCAGTAAAGGAATGTTAGCCAGGAAAGAGTTCACTAGGCAAAGTATTCCATAACTTTGCCGTTCTATTGATGGATAATACTTGGTAATGAGTAGTTCTATTCGATCTTGAAAATGTATGGATCACCAGCCTGAACTCGTCTAGTTTGTCTTCCTGGAATCGCTCTAATGTATGAAATCTGTGCCAAATCAAACAAGCAGTAATACTACTACTACAGTTTGACTTGGAAATCAATCAAACCTGTCTCAAATCAATCGTCTACTACAGAGGTATCTCAATTGTTATGTTTTTCGTGATACCCAAGAGTTCAATATAAATTTGCCTGTCATATTTCCGCTCACGTATTTTTGAAGATCGATGTCTTTATTTTTTCACATTCTTTACAAACATTGCTTCTCTTGTTCCTGGTCATATCAATCCAGTTATGAAGGTTACAATGGTTTTATGATGAATATGATATGATAGCCATATCAATATGCATTATTATTCGTTGGAAATTCAGAATGATTTTATTGAGATGATATGAATTTTGAATCCTTCCATGCAAAAGTATTACTCCTGTGTATATTTTTCTCAGTATCCTGTAAATTCTTACATCCATTGGCAATACAATTGCGAACCATATTCGTTTTTCAATTGTCTTTCACGTCATCAGTTTCAGCAACAATAACTAGTGCAATATCATTCCATTTTATTCGAATTGTAAGTAGAAATCGGGATACATGATCATTCCCTGTACGTTCCACAATACGTTCAGAATCCTTCCAGTTTGTCTGAGTGTACTGGTACTGGGCACTGGTGGGATCGATCGAATCGAAATGATGATGATTTCGATATCGGAACGTCTAGAAATAACCAACAACATTCATTTTCCGCATCTCCTGAGGAGTTAACGAACCCTCTCTGTTCTCCAGAGATGTTCCGATACTGTGACAACTGACAATATCAGGAATGTAGCTGGTTCTGGATGCACAGTGATTGTACAGCGTAAAAAAGCTGAATAAATTATTTTCTCGATAAATTTGCACTGAAACTTCGTGGTAAGAAGATATCACGATAAGATACTGAAGGCGAGACCAATAAGAGGAATTTTTGACAGAGGACAAGTTAGATGTTAGAGACACATAACAAATTTCTGTTTGAGGAAAACTATACTTCATATCCAACATTTTTCTCGATGCCTCTCATGTTCATCATCGAGTACCTAATTTCTATGAGGGAAATAACCAAACCATTCACCTCGATATTCCACATGCAGAATCAGGAATATTTTTCTTATCATAAAGCACAGAATATGAGTAGTGTGTCTGAGAATGAACAATTTGGTCTCTTGGCGTCTTCATCACATTCTGTCACACTGCTCACTGTTGGCACGATATTAGGTAAGTACCTACTATTGATTCAGCTAACCAATAAGAATCAAAATATGGTTTCATTTCGTAATCGTTATGAATTATGTATCAAATAGTCCCAGGTTCCGAAATTCCAAAAGAGCAAAGATTAGCATGCCTCTGTTGAAACTTCCATGGATTTCAACCTTTTTTTGGTTTCACCGTATTTTGTCAGAATACTGTATAAATACCTATGAAGCCCTGTAACCAATATGGCCACAACAAAGTGAATACAATGAATTCCGTTCCATTAATTGCCACGTTATTCAGCGTTATCTGAATCGGTGGAATTTCTGAAAGCTTTATTGTGGCACGATATTTTTCGATTCGTAAAGAGACCTGAACCATTAGTTGTTTTCGGGTTGGAAAGTTTCACAAAGTGATTCGAAATGATTCATCACCGCAAACTCTGCATACTATTTCCGGAAATGACTCTTTTATCACAGGTGACCTGTGATTGGCTTGAGAAACGCTCAGAAATGATTTGATCCCAGAACATTGAATTTATGTCTGCTTCTAGGATAGCATTGCGATTCAGGCAAAACGCAAATATGTTCGAAGATTCACAACAATATCGCTCTCGCTCGATCGCTCTCGTGAATAGCGAAAATTTTTGTGGTTTCGACTTCAGCTTCCTGGTAGATTTCAGAGAAGTTACGATTTGGTTATTCGTATTAGACTCAGGATGCTACTCACTGGCCAGAAAAATTCTTTCTATCCATGGAAACAAAGTGGAAAAAAATCATTCCACTTTTAATATTCACTACGACAAGCTGCGAAAGATCCATTTCTAGACTGCGCACTCGACGAAAGGCTTAAAGTTTCATCCAAGAGGAATTCTGTATGAGAATAATGCGTTCTCTCAGGAAATATATAAGAGTAAAAAATTAGAATTATAAATTTCAAAGACCCCGATAAAGTCTCCTGATTCTTTGAAACACGGCATGGAAATAACAAGTTTCCGAAGTTTTTCCATCATATTTCACCCGCTTGCTTCAATTTCGTGCCTCTATTTCAGGCTAAGGTGAGACTCGATGGGATGGAAAAACACATTTTCGCTCCAAAATGCCCCTCCAATTCTGTCATATATTTGAACACGACACGAATTAAACGGATGATAAGTTCCGTTCTAGCTACATCTAAGGAACTTTTCTGATATTTATTTGAACTTCTCTCAAGTTTCCTCATCCAAGCTGAAGATCACTCCACAGGTGTATAATGGTTGTCACAAACCTTACCCATCACTGTTCAATCTGTATATACAGGGTGTCCTTAAAAGGTCTTTACAAAAAGCTACCACATATTCTTCAGACCAAAACAATTCGATACAAGCAAACTTACCTCAGTAAAAAGTTGCTAAGTTTGGGCGCTAGACGGCTCTGAAGTTGAAATTTTCAAATCGATTTTGCTTCATAACTTTTGAACGGCTAATGAGATTTTTTTCAAATTTGGTACGTTGGCATAGACTCATCGGGCAATGAAACTCATATCATAATCATAATGAATATCATTCCATGGGCGTAGAACTTGATTTTTTCAGTAAATAAACATCTAAAACTCCTACGCCGATGGAAAAAAATTAGTTTCAATATGAAATCTAAATTATTCAACTCATTCACTACAAAAAAGGTACTCCTGACAAAAGTCGATTCCTCTCATAGTTTCGACAAAATTTTAATTTTAGTGATTTAGAGCATAATTAATAATAAAACGATTAACAGATATTTCATAAAAATTGTTCAAAATGTTCACCATTTTCACGTATACAAAGATTTATACGACGCAAAAAGTTGAGATGTACTTTTTGCATAGGTTATTTCTATTGAAAATAAGTAGCACTGGTTTTTTTTTCTGAAGACTATTATTATCTGCTCGAAAACAGTGATATTCACATTCTTGGTTTCCATAGTTTCATCTGTGTTGATTTGTCGAGTTTCATTGCCCGATGAGTCTATGCCAACGTACCAAATTTGAAAAAAATCTCATGAGCCGTTCAAAAGTTATGAAGCAAAATCGATTTGAAAATTTCAACTTCAGAGCCGTCTAGCGCCCAAACTAAGCAACTTTTTACTGAGGTAAGTTTGCTTGTATCGAATTGTTTTGGTCTGAAGAATATGTGGTAGCTTTTTGTAAAGACCTTTTAAGGACACCCTGTATACAGGGTGTTTTTTCAGCTGCAGCAGAGTGATTATGAATAGAAAATTTGTTCTTCACAATATGATTCACAGATTTACGTATTTTTTTATATCTGTTGATAACACGAAAGGAAAGCCTATCATGTTCGAGGAACATAGTGTTAGCCAGCGGTGAAATTTTGGGAGAGAAGGAAGGTGTTGGATTTTTTTTAAGTCTGGAGGTTGTGAGCATCAGGGAAGACTTCACTAGGCAGAGAATTCCACAACTTTACCAATCCCCCCAGACGGTTTGAGTCCAATTTGCGAAGAAGATGCCTTCAGTGAACCTTATTCGAAATGTTTGTACGGAGTATCTTAACAATTGCTTCCATTTCTACTCAAATATCCTTCTGAAACTATTCGTAATGAAGGAATGATGTTGAATTTGAAGTTGCATTATTCATCAGTGCCAATATAATGACCTATGCTAACCCTCCCGAAATATTCAATGAAGGAGTCATCAATGAGGATATGAAACTTCCCATCTTTATCATTGAGATCAAAATCTCAGTCGCTACTACTTATGATATTCGCCAAAAGGAGACGAGGAGAGGATTGAGTGGAATTCTTATAGTGGAATACCCTATATAATCACTGATATACATGAATTTATGGGTCGTTGTGCCTATAGTCCGGAGTGAATAAACACGTCCTGAATACGATGAACCAATTATCTACTTACTAACTTCATCCTTTATATGCACATAAATTCATTTGGATTATAGAACAAACGTTTACCAAAGCTGAAGTTAGTTTAATTTAAATCCTGAACATGCATCGATCTTCCTCGTACTTCAATTCGGATTCATTTACAATTATCATGGGGGGTACGAGACAATTGGGTTCAATGTCAAATATTTGATTACCAATACAGAGAGTGACAATGTCAAACGAATAAACGGTATACGATGATTCAACAAACACGGTATAGACTGAACAATCCTTTGTTTACACAGAGTTATCGGCAGGCAATTGTCACAAATTGAGCTTCATTAAAAGGAAATCAATCACGATCACGAACTTTTTTGTAACGAACGGGCATCAGCAAACGTGATCGAAATGAATGGCCCTTTATCGGGAATGTTGCGCAAGCCACTTTTTTCTCTTGCTTTCGAAACTGATTGGGTAATCCGAACCCTATCGTTCAATACTTATCAGGACAAGTAGAAATAGGACAATCTTTATGCTTTCGATACGCTTGGGAGTGGGACCATTTCATTTTTCATTAAAATAGGGTGTTGCGAATTCGTGTAATGCCTATATGGTGTTCTTGGATACTCAAGTCAATATATGTATGTATTCATCAACGGTGTTTATCCGAATAGAATTTCATGTTTCAAAAAAGTGAGAAGCGAAACATAAATCCAACTGAAGTTGATCTCGAACCATAGTTTATAGAATATATAGAATATATAAATAAATGGGATATGTCTAAGTATATCAATTTTCAAATGGACAATGTCTGTCTCAGGCATCTTTCAGGAATATCAAAAACTTCAACTGCGTTAGTATCACATATAATTTCAGATAATGGTGCATATTTCATACAATTGCATCAATGAACTGCAACTGCAGAAATAAAATAATAGTAAGATTTTGTTATGGAATTAACATCAGTGAATTCTCGGATTTTCGTTGCCTTATTGATGAAAACATAATTCAACATGAGCTACATTAACAAATTGATATCAACTGAGTCACAAACGATTCTGCAATTTCGTTCTGCCAGGATGTATTGGAAAATGTATATAAATTTAATAAATATGTGAATATGTATGTTCCGAACTTTGGAACGCAAACTTTGATGTTTAACACGACATGGAGAAAATTTGTCCCAATCTTGATGGGAATATTCCTTGAATAAAAAAAAGAATGAAAAGTTAGTACAAACGTATGAACCATGATTTTTCCTCTACTACCTCTTCCCACTTAAGAAGTACGTATGGGTTTTTGTCAGAATGTATAATAATGAAAATGTGTTACAAGTTTCAGCATGCAACCATCTCCGTAAATGATATTGAGTAATTTCGAAAACTATCTAGAAATATTCGTAGATGAAGATGATTTTTTCAGTAACAATTGTGTGAAATATTGCCCAACAGAATTAGGTGAGCTATAGCTATACATTTATGAAAAACATCGCATCCACGCCTTTTTTGGAACTCATGATTTTCTCTGTTTCACACTATAAACTTTTTCTATATGTCGCAGAGGGTGAATTCTTGCCCGAGGTGTTGAGAACCACCTTCAGAACTATACATCCCCATCTGGGCATATTCCTTGTTACTCTTGTCAACATCACAAAAATGTTCCTAATTCCTGAGAATGGCCATTTCTCATGAAAAATTTCGAAATTCAACAAAAAAAATATTGGGGGCCTCCTTGTAATGATAGCAGATCATCCTTTTGAAAATATCAATCTGGCAATGTCATCTTCACCATATTCTGTCGAATCATGTTTTATATTTGCAAGTTGATTTGGTTTGAAGAAAAGAGATACCATAAAAATAACGAGCGTCTTGTTCAAATAAATGATTGTAGATCAGGAAAATACATTCGTATCATAATAATGGGCTCATAATTAGCACCAACGACCTCGATGCCTGCTAAATGATCACCGCTAGTGCTGAACAAGAAGTGGTTATTTATAACAACATAATTGTACAATGAATAATTGATACATGGAACGAAAAAAGTAAGTGCATCACGTCAGCCACTGACATATCATTATGATAGTAAGTTGTTGATTGCGAACAAAAAACAACCGTACAAAGCTCGTTTTTGCGCACACAGTTTGCCCACAGTGTTGTGTTAAAAGAGAGAGAACGCACGGTTTTCAACGGTATGTTGATTTTTCGTGTCTTTGAATGATCATCCAATAGTCCATCCGAGTGTCTTCCCTTTGTGTCGATACTCGCGTCATTGGTACCACCCATAGACTAATCATTATCTATGTTATTCTATTTTTCAGAACTTTCGTACCTCTCAAGACATGACAGTGTTATCAAATAGTATCAAATTAATGTATGTACCAAGTTATGATAGTACATATATTGTGTATTACTTATTATTATTATATATCATTATTATTTGTCGATAGTTGTGAACTTGAAATATCACGAGTTCATTCAAAATTCAAATCTGATTTGCTCGATGGCTTAGGTACTATAGATCACAATTTAATCATCGTACATTCGAATCACAAGAAGGTAAAACTTTATCATCCTAAATTCATTCTATTTTCTCCTCTAGACATGCTTCGACATGGATTGAAAATGTTTTTTGTTACATTTCATTGAATCAATTTCGTCTGAATCTATTACGAATGATTATTCTATGCTGATTGGTTTTGTTTAAATACCCAATAATCACATGGATAGTGTAAACGGAACACTCCCAATTACTGACTCATTTCCATTGTTGTTTACTACAATACAATGTTCTGTATACACCTACCTACATACACACCGAATTTTGAAGGATAAGTATCAAAATGTTCACACGATATGGAATTTTTTTTTTTAATTGTCGATTTGTCATTTGATTTTCATTCCTTTTGACAGTGGGTGCATTGCATTGAATTCCTGAATACTCTAACGGCATACAGGTGGGAACGAAAAACTACACCAAATAACACGCAAAAGTCGTATCTATTTTCATCAAGAATCGATAATCTTATGAATAAAATGACTGAAACCAAATTCTGCATGGGAAATCTTTGAAGTTAATAATTATAATATGAGTAGTACTAGTACTACTCGTAGCTAGTAATCTTTCGAATCGAAAACCATGAATAATCGGAAGACTTTTTTCTTATGTAGGTGGCTGTCATTTGAAATGTGAATATTGTTGTCAACCATAATGAACTTTTCTGATGAACTCCTCTGAGAATGTCGAAAATAATGGTATACTACAATTGTTCCAAAATCCAATTATTTGTTCTATATTCTACACCGTACACCGTTCTGAAATTCAAAACTTTGATAACATGAGTCATATTCTGATAAATCGATGGTGAAAGTGTTTCCCATATAGAGGAAACTTTTTGACAGTCACTCCATGTGTGGCCGTATGAAAAGTATAGTACACACGTCAAGTTTTAATGCAATTACGCAATGTAGCGAATGGAAAATTATGAAGCTTCAGATTCCTTCCATGTTTCCATATTTGAATCGATTTTTCCCACGCCATAATCATAGATCGTGTATTCAATCGAAATTCCAAACTACTATAAAATCGATAGTGTTTCATGCTGTAACTCCTGCACTTTTCGACATACAATGTTTATGCCGAGGAAAGTACTCCCCATTCTGTGCGTGCACATAATAATACGTCTCTTGACATGATATCTGTCACTTCGTCTTATGAATACATTCACTTTTTGTAATTTCTTCCTTCACAATTTCATTTGGAGTCATTACGGCTATCGCTAGGCTGTGGAAGAGATGGTTGATTTGTTCGTGTTTTCGTTACTGTTTGCATTATATGACGTTTACAATGATGTATTATTCGCCGTTTCATGTCGCGTGATAATAATAGTCATTTCGAACATTAATTACTGGATTTACATTTGTTCGTCTCATGATGTTCTAGAAACAATGTATGAAGGATTTCAACCTGCCATCAGCCGTGATTCGGATGAGTGATGGCCAAACTTTGCCAACAAATATCGACACCTATGGGAGAAAACAGAGTTCTAGAAATGTAAAATATCACAATATCTGCATGGGTATTTTGGATGCAAATTATAAAGCCTTCGAATTGTTCAGCGGGTGATTTATAGGAAAAATTAGGGATATAGAAATTAACCCCTGCATCGACTGATAATTGGGTGAAATTTACTGGATGTTTCAAATCTCAAAAGTGAGATACGTATTCCTCATGCATAACTATGTTTATATGAACGAATCAAGAAGGTTTTTGAAACTGGATATCAGGTTAATTCCACGTTGTCTATCATTAGGGCCAACCGGGGCAACCTCATGCTGCAGTAGGAAAACAACTACAGGGAACTATAAAAATATTATGTTTAGTTGCCAAATGCGTTGACCGCTTCAACTTCAGAAGAGAGTTAACATATGCCATAATAATAACATAATAATGGTGTCTTCAAAGTCATGAGACGGGATACTAGAGGTATAGGATTCATCCTGTAACGTCAGTTAATACATGGTGAGGAAATATCCAAGAATGAAATTTGAAATTGTATACCTGTTTTATAGCCATCACCTGTTCAGTTCTCTTCCGATGAATGTTCTAATCAGCAGCAGAAACTTTTTTTCCTCACTGTAACTAACTACCTCACATTCTTAGCGTAAGTGAAAATTTGCCAGCCATAGTGGCAATTTATAGGAACTTGGCGAGTTTCCTCAGTGTGGATCTGAATCTCCTCCCTTTTCGAAGCCAGCAACGGCAGAAATCTAAAAGTTACCTAGATTAACATAATGTGTACTTAGTGATGGCAGTGTCGGCATTGTGAAGCGTCGAGATTGTTGATCTCGGACTAGTTACAGCTGAACTCGAACTAAACAGCCGAATATCGGACGTGCCGAGAATACCAACTACACTGAGGAATCCCCAACAACAATTTTACCGGGGATAGATGATTAGTATTCATGACAATGTTGGAGCAATCGTAGATAATTGAAAGAAAAATCGCACTTTGTTGAGTTACGCATCACTTTTTTACGTATTACATTCATGATACATCAGCTTCCTTTTCATGAGATTCATGCGTTACCGATGAATGAAAATATGAAAACAGCTTGACCAGGCAGTCAAATCGGATTTGAACGGTGATTATGCAACCCGACTCATCTGAAGACACCTTGCAAGTTTTTAATTAGGTGTCATTGAGCTGCTCACCCTCAAGAGGGGTGAAAAACACGTCATCACACGACTTCTATTTTTTTGGTCATTCAAATGTATTCGTTGAGTCTAGACCAACCATGAATGCCCGTTTATATTTGATAATAAAGTTTGGATTTCGCTCTTGAAAAGTGCGTGTAGTTCCTGAAATTCTTCAATAAACAGCTTAGGCAGCGAATATATCGATAATCGCGTTCATAAAAATCTTTGGCGAGAGTATCTGGACTCTTTTCAATCCAACATGGAATATACATATATTCATGGATATTGGCTCTCATACCCTCAAGAAGTTATAAATGCAATCATGAAAGATTAAGGATCATCAAAATAGACTGTCAGTTCAGGGCAGCTTGGTCAAATGAGTTTTTTTCTTTCAACAAATATCGAAACATCAGTTCTATACGAAACATGTCCATGGTCAAATGAACTTTGTATACGTTGTATTTTCTCGAACTTCCCCCATAGCTCCGGATAATAAATTCCGCTTGCATACAAAATTGTCATTTAGGGTTCAGAACTCCTCTGGGGAGGTTTCGGTGTCTTTCTTCTCATCGGTGTGAGCTGAGCGCTGAATATTAAGCAGGAGAGACGTGGTGTCAAATTTTACGGAAGTGTGTCAGTAGGTGCACGGTTGGAAACTTTCAGAGTTATTAGTAGTGAAAAATTACGTACAGTGAAATCATATGGTTGTATTTTGAGTTTGAACCCAACGGGTATCGTGTTGAGAAATGTTCTATTCATCTAATATCTCTGCATTTGTTGCAATACTTTATATTTTGAAATCGTGTTACTAGTGAAGTCTTATTATGAACCCATGAGAATGAATGGAAAAGTTTGGACAATTCCAAAGATCAATCAATCTTCATTTTCAATTTTCAGATGCGATGAAGATGGCTACTCAGTTGCCAAAATTTGCATTTGGATCACGCTAAACATATCATCACTGCTACTGCAGTAACCGAAAAGTAGCAACTATTCTGTTGAAGACATCTCTAAACTTAACCTAACACTTGAAGCTCCCACAAAACTTCGTATGCGATTACCAAATGGTTAGGCGATGCGTGAATGTAAGTTAGCTAATAAATCCTATGTCGTTATAACGCATTTTTGGTCACTTGAATGAGTCGTATGTCAAAAGTCATACTCAGTTTCCCTACATTTTTGTGATCATTTTTGTATGAAAATATATGACAAACCATTGAATACAAACTTTTCGTTGAAACAATAAGTTTTGAATCAGGAATTATTGTTAATACTTGGTTCGATATTTTTGCATACTCAAGATCTATTGCATCTATTGAAATTTCTGTATCTCCTGAAAATTCATCCTATCAAACATTTCATGAGCTATTGTAGTAAAAGCGCTGTTATGTTTTATCTCTCGGAACTATAAGTATACGTTGACATCAAATATTTTCTCATGTTCGACATAGGAGTTTCAGTTGAACTTACGTACACCTCGAAGAGATGATCCAACTCGAGGTCTTACCTGCAAAGAAAGCAATCAATCAGTTATTGGTTCCAAGGTATACTATCTATCATGTTTATAAAGACAAGGATCATTGACGATGATATAACTTGGGGTAGATAAATATCGATCAAGATCTCATCCATCCATTGACAAAACAGAATCATTTGGTTCGTATTGATATTACATTGAATTTCAAGTAGCTGAATCATGTGAATTATCACTTATCACCTCATTCATGTGATAAAATGGAGAAATGCGTGAAATATTATCAATGAAAATACGTCAAACATCCAATACCTATAGAGCTAAAGATCCATTTCTCATTTCTGGTTCCACTTGATCTCATTTGCATGAATGAAGAAATTCCCTCATAAAATATCAACGCTATTCGGAGCTGTCACCTACCTCAACTTGCAATAATCTAAATTCCCTATTGAATATATTCTCAGTAATGCGAATCCATGAATGAAGCAAACAATCTGTCAGAAATGATATATCGGGATATAAACTTATAAATAACATACACAGAGAATTTCAGTAGACGCACAGTTACCCAGCAATTTCGAGTCTCAGCCAACAGGAGTTTGATGTCTTACTGAATTTTAAGAAATATAGTGATGATTGAAGTTCTAAGTATTTCAATTCATTCACCATGGCAACAGCTAGGGTTCAATCTCCAATTCCACGCTAAGGACACTATATTTGAATTTCCCAAAGAATTGTCTCTGAAATTATATGTGGATGGACAAAGGAGATCCGTTCTGGTCATTATCATTCCACCAGGTGAAAATGATAGAAGCATAGAGGAAATTAGCGAAATATGTCTGAAGGAAATTTCAGATGGACGTAGGCATACGTAACGTAAAAAACAAGGCTAACAATGAAAAAAAAAAAGTTTCAGTGACTATCAATTCACAAATCGACTTGCTATCATTACAGAATCTGGTTATGATTGGAAATATATAAAAGTTTGAAATTGGTGCAGGTGAGCGTTTCAGGAACTGCCGAAAGTGTGGAAGATCTAAAAACCAAACGAGCATTTCCCAGAGTCGGATGATTTCGGATAGAGATTGGTTTCGATCGTTCGAACTGCTGCGTCTTATAGGATCTCTAGAATTACGATTACCTTGATTTTGAAATATATAATTGATTTTCAAATTATTTTTCACAAATTTATCATTCCCCAATACAAGCACACAACCATGGATCAGAATGGATCACTCATAATATGGATGGCTCGAGATCCGGATGAAGAAACAAAAAAAAATGAGAAACCCGACTACTGTATATGTTGAAACAATTTGTCTATATTAATATGGAAATGATGGGTGACTCATTACATATATCGCCACTGTACGACATTATATTTCAGAACCACTTCCTTATAGACCACCCTGTAGTTATCGCCTCCGGCGAGGAACCTGTTCACTAATTCAAAGCAAAAAACCACAAAAAACCTATCTCTCGAATACCTAAACGCTGACAATACGCTGGTCATTATTTCTTCTAGTGAGGAACTGTTCACGTCGGAATTTGTGTATTATTGTGACTCTCGATCGATTGTGGAAGAATAGTTTTTTTTTTTTGAATAGTGAATCTTGTGAAAAATGGGGAAAAAGAGAAATTTAAGCAACAGATTCGCTGTTATCAAACGAAAAATGAGGAAAATGGAGAAAATGATGGAAGATATATCTTCAAGTAAGTAATTCATGCAATTTTTTTTCTCTTTTGTGTCATTGTTTATATAGAAAACATGGAATGAAAAAAAGTGTTTAGTTCATACCAGGTGAAACTATTCTGTTCATTTGACAGTAGTTTTGTGAAGTATTTTTTTTTTGTGTTTAAGTGTATGTATTATTTTTGTTTTTAATACATACTGACTCGGTCACGAATTGAATATGACCGATATCAATTCAATAGTCATGCTGATCTCATCCCAAGTTGGGTTATTTTACCTATTTGGAGAAACCAGTAGTTTATCGTTCACTTGACGGCAATCTGGTTTATATCATCAGCAATGAGAGTTTGTGAAGATTTTCAAAGGACGATGAAAAACATTTGAAGTGAATATGTCTTGATTCACGATTTTCAAACTGAACTAAACGTAATACCAACGGACATTCCTAGGTGACTCAGCAGATAGTAGTGGCGGCTACTCATACATCAGTGACGATGAGGTTGCCGAAGAAGGGCCTCAGGCCTTAGGGGACAGGGCTGATCCAGAGCATCCTCCACGAAACGTGATTGTCCACGAAATTCTTAATGGGAACCAAGATCAGCCTCCCGTCGCTGTCCAAATTCTAGGGGAGGATCCATCAGTGAGTAGTCCTCCGGGAATCCCTCTCAACGCAGATATTGTATCAAGGTGGTCTTGCTATCTCACCAAAGGACTAGAAAAGGATGTGCGAGAAAGTCTGATAGATAAGTGGTTAATTTCTCAGAGCTGTATCAGTCTGAATGCTCCTAGGCCCAACCCTGAGATGTTAGCAATTCTTTCTCAGAAAGAAATTAAGACGGACAAATTTCTAGAAAATTTGCAAGATAAGATGGGAAGAGGTCTCAGTGCTTTGGGGTCTGGTCTGAACTTATTGCTAGACGAAGACAATCCCCAGGAGCTAAACACTAAAATAGCTCCAGCCTTAGTGGATGCAGCCAAACTATTTTGTGAGGTCCACTTTTTATTATCTAAGCATAGGCGGCATGAAATGTTACCCTTTCTCAATCCTACAGTACGAAAGGTAGCAGAAGAGAGTGTTTCGGATACCTTCCTCTTCGGTTCTGATTTCAATGATCGTTGTAAGGCGGCTCAGTCATCTCGCAGCATCTCACAAGATATGAGGGCCAAACCATCAACTTCAAAGGAAAAAATGAATGTTGAAAGACGATCAGGTCATCAGTCTTTAAACTTCAAGCGCCAGCACTTCAAGCCAAGAATCCGGGATCAAGTAGAATACAAGAGGAGACCCCAGGTGAAGCGTTTCCAAACCAAACGGAGACTGTAAAGGTAGATCATTTTTATGCAGGTCGAATATCTAACTTTATTCTGCATTGGTTGAAAATCTGTAATGATAAGATAATACTTGACTGGGTATCAGGTTATTCTATCCCGTTTTCTGAAAAGCCTGTGCAAGTGATACCACTGAAAGAAAGAATATATTCTCATGGGGACCGAATCTTGTACAGTGATAGCATTATTAAGCTTGAAAAGATTGGTGCAATCAAAAAATGTTTTTCAGTAGAGGAACAGTTTCTATCTACCTATTTTTTAGTGAAGAAATCGAGTGGAGGTTTCAGATTTGTTCTTAATTTGAGGAAACTGAATGAATTCATCATCACATACCATTTCAAAATGGAAAATATAAAATCTGTGAAGGATCTGATTGTTAAAAATTATTATATGTGTTCGTTGGATCTGAAGGATGCATATTTTTTGGTGAAGGTTAAAGATGAGTTCAGGAAATATTTGAGATTTTCATTTGAAAATAACTTATTTGAGTTCACATGCCTTCCTTTTTGGTTTATCTACTGCTCCCTATGTATTCACGAAAATATTAAAACCTGTCTTACATGAATTGAGAGGCAGAGGTATAGTTCTTATCAATTATTTAGACGACTTCCTAATATTTGGGGAATCTTCACAAGATTGCTCGAAGAAAACTGAGGTCGTCAAGAACCTATTGATTTCTCTGGGTTTTTTGATAAATTACAAAAAGAGCGAAATTGAACCTAGTCAAGAACGCGTTTTCTTGGGGTTCAAATTCGATACTATGAACATGTCAATAAGCCTACCTAACAATAAAAAAATCATTGCATTGACAAAAATCAAAAATTTCTTGAAGCTTCATTCTTGTAGCATTCGAGAACTCTCCAAATTACTCGGATATTTAGTCTCAATCTGCCCAGCATTCACTTATGGTTGGCTTTATGTTAAAAATCTAGAGAGATTGAAATACTTAGCTCTGAAAAAGGAGGGGGGAGACTTTGATGCGACAATTGTTATCACAGAAGATGTTAAAAAAGATCTCGAATGGTGGCTCAACAACATTTCTCGCGGCCGTGCTGATTTGAATGTTAGGACTTTCGATCTAGAAATTTCATCAGATGCTTCTTTGTGGGCGTGGGGTGCCGTTTGCAATGAAGAAAAAACCCATGGTTTCTGGGATAGGTCCTTACGCCAATGCCATATAAACTATTTAGAATTATTGGCAGTTTTCAATGGAGTGAAATGCTTTCTCAGAAACAAGCGAGATATTAATGTCTTACTCCGTATAGATAATACAACAGCAATAAGTCACATTAATAAAATGGGTGGAGTCAGATATCCACATCTGTTGACTGTTGCAAGAGACATATGGCAGTGGTGTGAGATCAGAAATATTTGGATTTTTGCCTCATACATAAGTTCGAAGGATAATCTTGTGGCAGATTCGGAATCTCGTTCCTTATCTATGGAAACTGAATACTCATTAAATAATGATGTTTTCCATACAATCACACGTGAGTTTGGTATTCCTGAAATAGATTTATTTGCAACTCAAATCAATGCAAAATGTGCACAATATGTTTCCTGGAAAAGGGATCCGAATTGTTTGTTTGTGGATGCCTTCACAAGAAAATGGTCTTCATTCTTTTATGCTTTCCCTCCTTTCACATTGATAGCGAAAACTCTCAAAAAGATCCGAGCAGACAGGGCTGAGGGAATTTTGGTGATTCCATACTGGAGGGCACAACCTTGGTTTCCTTTTTTTCACGAAATTATTGGTTTCGAGGCCCTTGTATTTTCAGCCCGAGCCTAATCTAATGCTATCTCCTTTCAGAAGAAGTCACCCACTTTGGAGAAAGATTACCCTGGTTGTAGGACGCTTATCAGGGAAGCTTACTTGAGACGGAAGACACCTGAGACTGGCATACCCATTCTCATTGCCTCTTTGAGTGCAAACTCTCTCAAACAATATGACTCTTCTCTGAAAGCATGGTGGTCCTTCTGTAAACGTGACGAAGTAGATGTATTCAGCCCGTCTGTCCATAGTTTAATTGAATTTTTAAAATGTGAATTTGACCGAGGTGCGAGTTATCATACAATAAACGCTCATCGATCTGCAGTAAAACTGCTTTTTCCATTCAAAGATGACGACCTCGTCAGACGGTTCATCAAAGGAGTTTTCAGACTCAGACCTGTATATCCAAGATACCCAGTCACCTGGGATCCAGCCCAGGTATTGAGTTACCTTTCTAGTTTTTATCCGTTAGATAATATTTGTCTGAAAGATCTGTCCTTTAAATTGATCACCTTACTAGCACTAGTATCAGCCCAAAGGGTTCAAACACTGTCCATGATCAGTATAGATAATATTCATATATCTGAAACGAAAGTGGAGATAAAGATATCAGATATCATCAAAACATCGGGCCCTAATAGACTTCAGCCTATGATAACATTCCCGTTCTTTACTGAAAAGCCTGAATTATGTGTGGCTGAAACATTGAAAACGTATTTGTTAGTGACTAAGAATATTCGAGGGGATGAAAAGAAATTGTTCTTAACCTTCAAAAAGCCGCATCACGCAGCTTCGGTACAAACTCTTTCGAGGTGGATCAGGGACTGTTTATCTCATAGCGGGGTGGATACATCTATTTTTACCAGCCATAGCACCCGTCACGCTTCAACTTCAGCAGCTGAAAGGGCTGGCGTTAATATAGAGGTCATTCGACAAACAGCGGGTTGGTCCGATAAATCTAATGTATTTGTCAAATTCTACAATAGACCAGTTGTTGATTCGAGGAGTTATGCAAAGACTATTTTGAACCTTCCTGGTGAAGATATTTAAATTTGATTTTGCAATTATAATTCCTGTTCATTTGTTGAGATTGTTATGGATATTACGGAATTTAATAATATGTAAACATTATATCAACTCATGAATATGTTATATTTTTCGGGAATTGGTATCTGAATATATATATATATTATTTATATTATTTATTGGTATTATTTTGTATAGGTTGTGTTTCCATGCATATGGGTATCAGATCGCGCCTATTGCTCTGAACATCTACAGGGTGGTCTATAAGGAAGTGGTTCTGAAATATAATTATAGATTAAACGACTTACCTGTAAGGAAGTTCAATCTTAATTATATGAAGAACCACTTCCGAATAGACCAATCCCGCCCATCCCCGTACTTACCCTGGGTGCGCGATCTTTATCGAGCCCTAGAAGAAATAATGACCAGCGTATTGTCAGCGTTTAGGTATTCGAGAGATAGGTTTTTTGTGGTTTTTTGCTTTGAATTAGTGAACAGGTTCCTCGCCGGAGGCGATAACTACAGGGTGGTCTATTCGGAAGTGGTTCTTCATATAATTAAGATTGAACTTCCTTACAGGTAAGTCGTTTAATCTATAATTATATTCCCTTACATTCGAACTTACAGAAACCAAACGATTTGTTCTTGGAATTAGGGGCGCTTTCCACATTGACAAAAGATATGACTACTACAACCACTGTACTAACATCATTGATGGTAAGCACTTGTCAGAGTTTGATTACGGAGTTTTCGACCGTTTCAAATTCACAATGAGTGAAGATTGCAACTTTTATATATATATATATATATATATATATATATATATATATATATATATCTGTGGACAGCACGAAAGGGAAACCTATAATGTTCGAGGAACATCGTGTTAGCCAGCGGTGGAATTTTGGGAAAGAAGGAAGGTGTTGGAACTTTTCTTGAAAGTTTGGAGGTTGTAAGCATCAGGAAAGACTTCACTTGGCAAAGAATTCCACAACTTCCACGTTGTGGACAAACATTATTTTCCTTGGACTTCTAGTAGTATTCTACATCAAAAGTTTGAAGAATAATATCTCAATAAAATATATCCCTCTATCTGTAGTATTGTGACATTTCCACAACAAAACCATGAAAAGCATGATGCATATCTTTCTCAAATACTAAGATTCACGGATCCGAATATAACTTTCCTTCAGCTAGGTATAAACTTCTAGCCCATTTTGCTGTACACGACCGAAATTCACGAGAAATATATCACGGGAAAAAGCTTATGTCTTACGGTCCTCCGGGCAGGATAATTTTTCAACAGCGCCGTATACGATCTCCCACATGAAATACTACCCTAACGATATGTTATGATATGATGTAATGCGAGCCTGGAGTCAGGTTATACAAATAAAGCGTCCGACAGGCCAGCCCTGCGTCCCTCGGCGCCACTTGTTCCTCGTCATTTCCACCTTCTACATATTTTCATGCAGAACAAGTGAATTACATAAACACAAATCAGAGGCGTATCAGCGCTAAGCGTGTCAGACGGTTGGATGGTAATTTTCCGGTCAATTGAAATTCTTCGATTCATTTCAAAATAGATGATATGAATAACAGAAGACGAACAACCACAATTTGAGTGCAGTTAGGTTTTCAATCAGAAGGATTGATGATTCATCTCTCTCCAGTTCTCAAAATGACTCCGATTGAAATTATTCATTCATTCATTTATTTACACCCGAACATACCTTTGAGATCTAATTACATGGATGATGTTACATGAAGATAATATTATAATTATAATCTTGTCAAAGTTATAGATTGATAACTTGCCTGGGCACAATTTTACGAGAAATATTTCGGAAGTATGTGTAATCTGAGACCGTTAGGGAATTGGAATCATTAGCTAAACTACACATGGATACGAGAGGCGACACAGCCAACTAAGGTGCGTGTTCTTCTTTGAGCGTGATCGGCATATAATCTCTGTTGAATTGAACTTGTTATTTATGATTCCTTGCGACAAAATTAAAACAGCTAGTTATCGTCTGTCTCCTAAAGACAATTTTTTTTTATTCATTTCTGAGATCGATAGTTCTCACTGTGTTATGATTTGCATATACATGATATTTCTGGAAATATGAAAATCTTGAGAATTCATTTGGTTCTTTTTCAAGGATAATATAGACTGGTATTTATTGAACAAAATATGCACGCCAAATTCGAATTTGAGTCTTACGAGACCATAAGACTTGAGGGTTTCTCATCATTGAAGTTCGAGCAGATGATAATCCACAATAACCGATTCGCAGACTTTGCTGTGTTTTGCACATGCTCACTTAACAATAGCGAGTGATCATAAGAAACTCCCAGATCTTTCACTTCGAAACAACGTTTCAAAGATTCTTCGTCGACCATGTGATTAAAAATTATCAGTTCCTTGGGGATTACAGTAAGCCCAAAACATTTTTCCACAATAGAATATAACTTATTCGAGATGATCCATTCAGATTTATTGTTTAGATCTTTCTGCAACAGAACACAATCTCTGACGGTTTGTACCTTGTGTCTGTATTAGGAATAACTTATGTCTTATGTCTGAGATGGTCGAAGACTTCGAAAGTTACAGTCGTTATTACGTTTGTGTAGTGGCTCATATATCATGGTTGAATGAAGAGAGGAACACTTCTTTCGATTTCTATCGATATATTCATATCAAGAATAATGAAACCAAAGGTCGATCATGAAATATGTTGGTATATCACTATTGAGAACTATAAAATCAATTCACAGTTTGAACTTTCGAATTGGACTCATTAGCGTATCTGTTTCATTGAGAGAGAAGTAGTCGATTATTGAAATCACTAGTGGATCGAAAGAGTTGAATTATTGTTAATATTGATAAGATAGAAATGAGCCCAGATGGCATTGACGATGTGGCTAGGCTGTTAATAGCCAACTGTAGGGGTTCAAGTAATGATAAGAAACTTTTTCTCACAAAAGTTCTCCACTACAGTTGAGAAGTCATTCTGAAGATATCGCTGAAGAATGGGCAAAAGGATGAATGGATATCTAAATGCATCAGAACAACAATTATTTTAGTTTATATTGAATCCGATTAGTTCTCACTCGTTTTTTGAAGACGATGACTTACTTCTAGATAACTTCTTCTCTCGGCTAACGACGATACTTTCTATATTTCAAGACATCAGATATATTTCGTTTAATTTCAGTATGTTGGAACAGAATTGAACACACTTTCATTCGATCATAGGAAGTAGTCGCTACCAACAAATTGAATCTCTCGATATCGAGTTGAAATGCTCTAACATTGATTCAAAAAAGTGGGTGAACCACTTGTTGATCAGATTGAATATTCATGCAGTTATCAATTTCCACAAAGAATGTCGTTTTCCCACCTATATATCATATTGGTAGTGCATATGAGACAACCTATGTTCGAGGAGATTCATTTCGGCACATAAACTTTCAATGATGAACGCCGTATTTGAAAGGATTCAAAAAGCACCCTTCGCTCTTGTGTCGCCGATGCTTCCTGAAATGACTTGCAGAAGAACCTCGCCAGCCCTGAAAATGAAAGGCAAAACCCAAAAAACGTCCATTAATCCACGCGAAACTCTCGACAAACTCCGAACTTCCCGCTGTCGCTCCCACTCCTTATAGTTGTATCCCATTTGCATCACAATCACAACAGAACTCCTCGGGACGATAATATTCCTCCCCTAAACTTTCACCTCTGGCCCTTGCTGTTTCCACAATGGCGAACTTCCTGCTAACTTGCGACAACATTGTCCTGTCTGTTTCGGAGTCGGAGACCATAGACAATGTACGATGAAGACTGCAATACATTTAATCAAAACGGATTTGAATATTCGAGATCGGTCGAGATATAGTCGGGGATGAGATTGTCAGAACCTTGGAACGATGTCTTGGTCTCTCCAATCGGAGATGATGCTGTTCCCCAGGCAGATGCTAGACGTCCAACTGAATTAGAAATGACACGCTCATTGAACAAACAGACTCTTGACCGATTTCAGATTTTCATTTCCTGAAATTTCTGAAGAGTATGGTTCATACTACTCGTGAAAAAAACTAGGTCAGGCTATAGATTGGTGGGATCAAATATGAACAAACTTCGTTTCAATGTATATCATTCGTTATCAAATACATTGAACAATCGTTACAATATTACGATAAATATTAGATGAAAGCATTTATGCATCATCAACGCAAGTAAACACAATCGTGGAAATATCTCTAGCTCGCACACATCATGTAGTTATGAATTTTCACAAGGATTATTGTTTTATTCAATACTCACTGTCACTATATGCGTCCTTAACAATGAATCGATCTTTATTAGAGCCAATTATTTATTTAGTTGAGCTAAAACAAACATGGGGTGCAATTTGAAGAATAAAAGTTAGTGGTGGTTTCTCGGGGGTTGCTCGCCAGGGGGTGGACTTTGCTACGCTGCATGAACGAGCATAAGGTCTCCTACGACAAGCATTTTCCTCCAATTTTCTTCACTGCGAATAACTGATTTATATGCTAGCTTGAAAACTCTAGGACACCCGGTATATCCATTGAAAATTACAAAAGCTCAATAGAAGTAGAATAATAATGGGGCTCTCGTATAGATGGGTTTGAATCCCATTTCATTATATAATTTCAAAATTTTAACTTAAATGTATTGACTTTCAACTCTAACCATGTGAGTTAAACATAACCTATAGGTTTATTACCATACCTTACTTAATTTCTTGTAGATTTACGCCGATTGTTAAGGCTGAAGATGGACATATATATGTCCGAAACATGTCTCACCATTTTCACCATTTACAATTAATCCAACCACAGCATTAAATATTGTGGAGATGACTTTGAGTTTTCCTACTCTAGAAGTAGAATAGTAGAAGTAATAAATTCAAAATTGAGAAATAGGAAATATATTGCGGTTCAGTTATCCACAGAATATAAGAAATAAGAAGAAGATTCCACGGTTGAGTTATGTGTACTATAATATAATCTAGAAACATTGGAATTTGATTTCTCCAACAAGTCTTCAAAGTCAATGATTGATTCACTGCTGACAATCATCCATGTGATTCACGAAACCATATAACTGCAGGTCATCGGCATACAGCAGGAATTTTACGTCAATGACATTACCATTGTCGTTGATGAAAACATTAAATAGCAGTGGTTCAAGATTGGAGCCTTGTGGAACGTGAGATGATTCAACAGACTTGAAACCTTTCAACTGAACCCCTTCATGGCTATTGAGGTGTGATCTGAATAAGTGAATTAGAGAGAGCTATAACCAAATGCTCTCAGTTTGTTAATCAGAATTCCGTGGTCAAGTCTATCAAGTCTGCAAAAGTCGTCGTCAGAAATGGATTGAGCCACTGTAATCAGATGTGTAACCGTTGAACGACCTCTCATGAAACCATTTTGTTGGAAAGGAATGATCTGAATACGAAACATCTAATGATTCTTCATCGTTTAAATCCAATATAGGGTCATGTATGATTACTCTCGAGTCCCCACGGTTCCTAAGTCTCTGGTTAATTCTAATTTTCCTGGCGGCTTGATGAGTTGAATGAGTCGCACAGTGAAGACTTGAGAGTCACAGGAAGGAGAATAAGGATGGCAGAATTAATTGCATCTCTGCAATCACGTTTTGCTGCAAACGGCGATGAATTGCATATGAATCCGCAGAGCCGAAGCGGATGTATAAGAGTGAGAGCAGTATGGAGAGATGAAAACTTCGATTTTATGGACGACATTTGGAGGAATTATACTTGGTGGAGGAAGTACATATTCGATAACCGATTCCACATAACCTCCGTTCCACAACCAATTCGATAATGCGTGAAAGAATTGCACGAAAAAATGTAATAAAGTAGATACAACCAGAAATATGTTACCCTATACCAAAATTTGAATTACTATTTAACAGCAATAAATGAAAGTAAGAATTGGGGAACAACCAATGTGAGAGAAATATTGAAATTAAATAATCAAGCACAAAATACATTATTGTACTATATGAACTATTTCTGATCGATTTTCGATATACCTATACACCAGTGTCTGTCCAACATACATTGTAATCCTCGGAATGCTTGACAGATGTATGGAGTAACTTCATGAAAAATTATCAGATCAGGCATCACTAATTGAAACATCCGCTCGAAATAGGTACCAACAATATTATGAATATATTGAGAAAGCATTCATTCTGCTAGGGCAACTGATTATTGATATTCATTATTGATGCACAAGTGGAGCTACTGCAATATGCGTAAACAAAATGAATTTGAATACGAGATGGTGCAGATATTTGTCCGACTAATGAAATTCTTTTTTAAATTAGTGATGCCCACAAAGTTTCTCATTTGCTTCGAAATATACCATCCAGACACAGCAGAACCTGATCATGTGGAAACAAATCAGCGCAGTTATATTTCATTCGATGAAAGAGTTATTCTCCAAATCATATTGAATGAATACGAACAAATACAATCGAAGATTATGGAATACTGACTGGTGAATGCGACCAACCAGGTGATACACCCACTCCAATCCATAAAATCTCACAAAATATTTTTGTCAACCATTAACATACAGACTATGCTGTCAAGGGCAGTCTTATTTCAGTCCAACAGATATATGTTCTATCCTACTTATTTGGTCAGATTTTGTATAAACTGTTGGCATTCAGAATTAAATATATCTGAAACATTGAATAGAGTGAGATGTTTACTGGAAATATGAATAAGTAAAATGAGAATTTTTTGGCCAAACTGGAAAAACGATTGAAACTCTGAAAGTGTGCAGTGATATGCACAACTTTCGCATTAAAAAATGTTAGCCCAAAAGATTATGATTTGGAAGCTTATATGAGACCGATAATATCATTGGATCGTTGTTATTTCAATCATGAGTTATCGTCTGAAAAGATATCGTCAGTGTTGATTCGATTCATTTCTCTTCAACTCATTTGTGAGATTTGGAATGATACTAGTATTCAGGTTGGTTCGAAACTTTTTTATGATTTTGCTATGAATAACGATATGATGCAATCAATGACCCAAATTTGTTATTTTTATCGACGAATAAATGTCGACGTTATTTTAATCATTATCGATTGGAACAGATGGCAATGATGAATCTTCCCTTCAATTGAGACAAAAACATGTTATGATTCTGGCTTAACCACATACACCAACTGATCGAGAAAGTTAATAATGTCCTATCATATAATTGATCAAAATCCATTTTAAGATATGACCTGAATCCAAGGTATATTCTTTCATAGAAGTGAATGGGCTTACACTCCATCATTGATAATTCCGATATACAGGGTGTCCCAACGAAAAATTTCCACACGGATTTACTGGGAAATGACAAATTATTTTCGGAAACGCTGAAACACGTCGATTTTGATTTCTAGGGGGACACATGTCAGTGATGAATTTAGTCACGCAACTTCATCCCCCTGACAGGGGAGGCTACCCCATTGCGAATCATCATAGGGAACTTGGGTCGAGTGATACATCATCTGAAAGCTCTCTTCATTATCTATCCAAACGTTTATTATTTTTTCGAAATCGAATGACTGGTACTTGAAATTAGTGTGGTAATAGATTCAATTTAAATAATCAATATCGTACCTGTTCTTATCGATATTCAATTTGTTAATTGCTCGAAATGAGCCCCTCCTACCTCCATACAATGATAAAGTCTACTTTCAAAACTATCACGAACGTTTTCCAATACTTCTGGAGTTATGCTGCCGCACTCGTTCACAACTCGACCACGTAGATCCTCTAGTGACTCTGGCGGAGTGGCAAAAACTTTGCTTTTGTGATGCCCCCATAAAAAATAATCCAACGGATTGAGGTCCGGTGATCTAGCTGGCCACTTAATTGGTCCTCGTCGCCCTATCTAATGATTGGTATATCGTTCATCCAGAAAGTTTCTAACCGCTACTGCATAGTGAGGTGGTGCTCCATCTTGTTGAAAATGGAGGTTGTCTGCCGAATGATCTCCATCGTTTTCGATAATAGCCGTTATCATGGGATCGATGGCATTCTCAAGAAGATGTAAATACATTTCGGTTCACCTCTGTGGAGAAGGTTCCTTTGAACGTTTCGCTTACAATTGAGGTGAGCATCTTCCGTTTGTATTGTTGTATTCGCGAATAGGGACATCAACCTGATACTTGGTTGAAAGATCTTCGCAATTAATAGTCCAAGCCTGGCTACTTTCCATTACTAACATGTGTCCCCCTAGAAATTAAAATCGACCTGTTTTAGCGTTTCCGAAAATAATTTGTCATTTCCCAGTAAATCCGGGTGGAAAGTTTTCGTTGGGACACTTGGGTGTAATACACTATTGAACTATTATATAGTACCCAAGTTATCAGCTGAAAAACTTAACTACCATTGCATTGACCATGGTATTATCGACCCTTATCCAAAGTGAACTTGGCGTCGATTTCGTTATGCCAGAAAACCGTCAACACAAATCAGAGAACACGAACTTGTTGTTGCAGGTGTCCTCTTCATAAAAACATCATTAAAAATCATTGGTGAAGAATGGTCCTATTCTCATTTATATCATAATAGTGGGATGAGGAAATTCCATTTTATCTTCTCAACCTGAATTTCAGATATGGTGAAACTGTGTGAATTGGGAACCTCTTTAATGAGTTTGTTGATAAATGTGAAATTTTCATATACTGGGTCTCGGTGCCAACGTTCGTTAGATGAGCCATGGTTTCCAAAGTTCCGAGCGTCTCAGATTCAAATTCAGCACATTGACATAAAGAATTGGAAAATAGTACAAAAGTTAGTCCTACGCACATTATCTGCAAAAATGAGAATGTTTCTGAAAAAACCAAATGTCCATTTCCTGAAACTGTTTGATCGTTCTAATAATCGTCCCTAGAATCCGAAAAAGTGGAAATACACAGGGACGCTACCTGTACACCAGGTAGTAATGAAAGAGAATGAAATATTGAAAAATTTTACAATTCTTGCATTCAACATCCCGCCAAGTTTGAATACTCATACCTTCGAAACTCGTATATACAGGGTGTCCCATAAACATACCGACAAACTTAAAGACATCAAAATAAACATTTTTGCTCGATAAACATAAGTACGGAAACTCTTCGTTTTCGAGATACAGGGTGTTAAATTATAATAAAAAATTGTATCGGTCTTGAAATTGGTATATGTGGAATTTTTTTTATAGTAAAAACAATGTTTGTTCCCAACATCAAACGTAGTTGTCCTCCACCATCCCTTAGAGTTTGTCGGTATGTTTATGGGACACCCTGTATGTACGTATACGCATACGCTACTGTTCGAACAATGATTTCATCATATCGATATCCAGCTGACTTATCAAATATTAGTAGCATCTTGAATGATATAATTATTATTACAATGGTAACGAGCCACAATTATGTTCCACTAGAATCAACAATACTATCAGACGTCTAGAGCCAAATCACCAAGTACACTAATAACAGTCGAGTGCATTGCCATTCAGGCGACTGCAACTGCTATGCGAGTATAACCGCGTGGCTGCACTACAGCCACCTACCTACTCGAGAGTAGATATCTCATAAAATGTAACTATAATAACCATCTCCATTCAGCTAGATCGGTAATAGAGAAACCAGCAGGAAATAGTGTGGTGGAAAAATTGATGTTGATGTAATTGGGTGGTAATCTTTCATGAAATTTTACTTTGTAGTCACGTCAAAGGTCACGTATTTAGTGGTTTGGACTCTAGAGCAAACTTCACAAAATCTGAACGTTCTGCTAAAAGTTACTTTCCTTCCAGAATCGTACGACTTCGCAGCTCCGTGCCATCTGGTGAAAATCGAGATGAACTATTCGACAATTGCCTGTGGTGCATTTTTTCACGGAAATTTAACTTGAGTGGAGATTCTACCTGAGAGCAGAATTATACAGAAGAGCATGTTGATTTAGAGGTCAGTTCGAAGTTCCTGTCCGCAATTCCTATTTGGCTCAAGGAAGCATAGAAACAACTAAAGTGTTCATGCACGCTGACGCATTTTTCCCCTCAAGCTGTCTTCACGAATCGTTCACAAGATAAATAGAATGCAATCGATATCAATACCAATTAAAACTCGATCATCCGCAACCTGTGTGGCAGTCGTATTTTTTATGGGGCCTAATTAGAACACCCCACGACCTTTTTCTGCCAGATTCGCAGAACCACATTCTGCTATGGCGTGTTATGATTTATTTTATTTCGACTGGAAGCGAATGAATGCGTATCGCGTTTCGCAGATTTTTCTGAGCCCCGAGCCAATCGCAATAGGTCACCGAAAAGACCATTTCACAGCGTGTTCGAAACGACTCTTCGTTTGGAAATTGTGGATATCAATCAAGAAAAGAGATTATGTCTACATGAGACATCGAATATTTGTTCGTTTGGTCATACATCGAGGAAAAAATAACCCTGTGGTGTCAAGTGGAGAGCAATGCGCCAATTCATTCTATAACTGAAGATTTTGTTCTGGGATATATACATTGTAGCAAGAGGGTAGGAAATTCACGCAGTTATTCACGCAGGTAATTGAGGTCATATTTGTCATGTCACAGGTATATCTGAGCATCATATATGATCTGAGAAGTATGACTTTCAAAATTTCTGAGTAAATGGTAGGAACCTGGGACCAATAATCCCTGATACACTTCAGAGAATATATGGCGTCCAACATGTAGCCGTTGAACTTGAACTATTTCGAAACCAAAATGAGGTGTTGACAATTCTCGTGCAGGTGTTGTTTTTCTCCCAATATTTTCATCTTCGAATGTCATTTGAAATGTATCTGATATGACACTAGTTGGTGCTATGATGGGGTAAAATCAACTGGATCCTGGATAAGATCTTCGGATTCTCAATTTCCACTCTTTTGCTGAGAATAAGACATGAGATATAAATATGTGGATCCTCACATTGAAATACGTCAAAACTTGAAGCCACATGATGGAGCCATTTGGAAACTTCCTATCAGCTTTGGAGCAATCATATAACTTTAGAATCACGATCATCTTGTGAAAATTTTTGTATGTCTTACGTATACCTTGGATCATAGGATGTCATGAAGATGCTGCCATAATATGGTTCTCTCTCCAGAAAAGTTGTAGCAGAATGCTATTCTATACTATTGCCACAATAGTGGGGTCACCTACCTTTCCGCTCTTCATTTGAAATATTGAAATATAGGTCAATTTCTAGTGTTATCGATTCTGGACCGATATTCATTCATATCATCATTGATATCAATTATATTCAACAGTTTCATTTTCGACAAAAATATGGATGCCATCTACCAATACTCAAGTATCCACTGATCGAGAAGAGCAGAACTTCTTTGGATGATTCAATATCGTTCTGCTTAGCAACGCCATGAACTGATTAACCTCAATTTCTCACATGACACCATATATCTGGGCAGTTCTTTGTTCAATCAATTATCACTGCTTTGTCGTTATATTTCGTAATGATCCATTCGAATAGAGAAATTCATGGTTCATAGAAGATGATCGTTCCAAATGATTCGAGCCAAGTTATCGATATTGATAATTATAGTGACAATAATAAAAATCTCGGAAATCTCGTCCACCATGACAAACTAGACGAGCTCAGGCTGGTCATCCCTAAATTATGAGGCTCAAGAAATGCTGAACTTCTCTCTTCCAAGCATCATTAATCAATAGAACGGCAAAGACATGGAAGTCTACATGGTACCTACTGAAGTGTTCTTTGAACATTATAGGATTTTCTTTCGTGTTGTCGAAAGAGGAAGGAAAAAGAAAATTATACATCTACATGAGTTGATCCACAAAGGAAGTGATGATTACTCGATTCGAAGTGGTATTTTATCTCGTACCTTCCATATTCTTTATAATTCGATCACCCTAAAAGAGGAACAAAGTTTCTTCGGAGCTTGGGAATATATGAAGTTTTTGGCAATCTTGATGCGACAGACTATGTCCCTAAAATACTAATTGATAGCAATATTATATATCTACAAGAAGTTCCAGTTGAAATGTCTTGACATAAAACGCACAATATCCGAGAACATCCAATTCCAATCTAATCCAAGTCACTCATGAACGTTTGGCGAACTATATTTACTGACCCACATTTTCATCACGCTTAATGAATACATGCAGCGTTTGGAATTTTCTGCCATAATTTTTGTTTCCGATTTATATCACTCATTACGTGTCGTGAATTTTGCACAACATGTGTTCGCCTGTGTCGGTATATTGAATTCCAGGTATTGTTCGCATGTGAATTCTGTTATCGTTGTAGATCATAAGTACCACTTGTTTGATGGTATAAGTATTATTGCGGAAATAATTACTAAGTGAAATCATTTACTAGCGATAAATCTCAGTGAAAAATACTCGACTTTTTTCATTCAATTCACAATCGTGATGGAGCAAAGAGAGTTCAATAAAGAGACTGAGTAAAAAAGTGACTGAAGCCATCTATAACTCTGAAATGGAAGAAGCATCAGAAGAGAGAATCAAATATACATAGTGAAGATGAAACAAAATTGATGAACGAAATGATGAGAACAAATATCGATATGTAAATGTTCATATGAGAAGAGGTAGTAGAACACTGATAAGAAATAATAGAAAATTATTGCTGGAAATCGCAAGCAATAGATGAAAGCATAAGAAAAATATGTGAAGAGTGATGAAAATAGATAATTTGAGAATGAAATGAATGGAATGATGGGAGAAACAGACGAAATATTCAGTATGACGAAGAAAGCATCATGAGGGAGAAGACAGATGAACCGTGAAATGTTTGGCTTCACTACATGAACAATTGAATGAAATCGAAATAGATTGTCGGGAAGAGCCAAATGCTGATCTTCAAATAAACAATCGGCAAATCGAACCATCTCCTTTCAAATATTCTCAGAAGATTAGTAATCATTAAAATGCGTATTCGGCCCTAGATCCACTCTTTTATCTTGTTTTACACGCGACTTGGCAGATAAATCCGATTTTATCGTTTGTTCTATCAAACCTCTCGCGTATCCGAAAAATAAAACACGAAGCCCTAATGAATATTAAAGCATTTCCTCTTGAAATGGAAATTTCTGGAGCCATATTTTACTTCCTATACGTGGCCTCTTTAGTTCACCATTGTCGGAACATCAATTGTTTAGGAAAACGGAACGCTATTCAAGTGGGTTTCCGAGCGTACGGAAATTTGTGGGAACATACAAATAATTCACCCAAGAACTGATTGGATTGAACAATACAGAATCGAAGAGAATTACTTATGAATATTCTTCACATATCATGTTTTATTTAAATGAACAACTGAACAACAGGCGGAAAACAATTGGAAACATGTTTGAACTTAATATCGCATGAATTGTTTTATTTGTCGAATATGAAATTAACTATTTCTTTTTTTTTTCTGCTGCAGAGTAGCTATGACTACGGTTCGTTGGAACGACTGGAGTGTCACAAAACTCAATTCAATCTGAAATTTCAGAAATACACTAAATTGCAAAATAAAAAGAAAATCGATTGTCTTGGATACCAATCGCATATGTGTATACCTGGATATTTCAGATTTCGACAATTATGGTAATGACGTTGCATGTTCTTTTTCGACATACACCCTATGAAAATTTTCTCGCAAAGCCTGTAAAACCATGTGAAACGATAGGAATGACCGTAGCTTTTGTTTCTTTGGCCTTTTCTGACTATATCCTTCATAAGGTAAGTGTATGAAAATTTTTCAATCTTCTGACAATACTCTTTCGAATTTGACAGCAATCATCGTGTTCCTCAAAATAAGGCTCATAAACGAATAATAAGACATTAGATCCATCAAGGTTACTGACTTGTTCACCATTATATTATTTGGAATTCAAATTACGAATGATGAAAAACAAATGAAAATCTATAGATCTGATCAAGTCACTGTTGTGATACTACGATCGAAGAGAATGTATCAAATTCCGATAGGGCTGAAATGTAATAAAGAGGCAATGTAATAGAAGTTGCCCTCTGAAATCCATCATTTGGTTTAGTAATCAAAATGTGCATTCTTCGTGAAATTGGTGACACTTCCATACGTCTTCATTTTATCCGCAAATCTAAATTCATTACCAAACTTTTCTATCAACGCATCATTAAATGAAGAAATAGAGATAATGAGCGTATATTTACACTCCTGAGAACTTTGAACAGCAGCCTTTCTCTCTGGAGTCAATTCCAGGAGTTTCTCACATGTTCAACCGATGTTCAACGGCATCCTTTAATCGGGCGTTCGCAAAGTCGTTAAAATAAATTTGGGTTCGGTGAGACTATCCAAAAGGCCCTATTAATGCTGCACCAGACAAAAGAGCCGATTCCCTTTGGTACAGAATATCCATTCATAAATAAGGCGAAGTGTCTATTATTCGAAATTCCCTCACATAAACGTTTATCAAAGTTAACATTTAATTGCTTATTACGTTTTATGAATTGCGCAGGAATTTCAATTAGTTGATAAGGAAAATGGCTGTGGCCCGAATGACTCGAGAAATTATCCAATGTGAACATTGATAGATTGATCACATCACTAAGATAACTAAGAAAACGACAGACTGATCAAATTTCATCAACTCATGGATAAATGTATTGGATGTCGCGAATTCGTCACCCTCAACAATTATCAATATCATTCAACTTCGGGAGATATCATTCATTGAAAGAATATGAATGTTATGTTATGTTATGTTATGTGTTTTACAGAACGCAAAAGATGGGTAAGGATGAATGATAATTTAATCCAAATTCCATCCAAAAGTATCAGAATTATTTCGTTTCATTGGCTTTGATATCAGGATTATAGTATGCTCGGTTATAGATGAAGTTTAGTAATGAACCAGCATACAACGAAGCTGGATTTATAAACTTGACGTTGAAGTTGCTGTTGAGGTTGCCGTTTGCCGTTCAAACTTCAAATATATAAAATGGTAATTGTCATTTATAAATTCTTCTGACGTTGGAGTTGGCAGTTGGGAAAGAGTTCCTTGAAGCTCACGGATAACATTGTTTTAACTTTTGCTGTTGATGTTCAGTTGCCGTTCAACCGCCAACCAATGAAATCGGTGATAGGAAGTCACGTGGCCTCTATATCATTATTTGTATGGTTAGAAATGCCAGAGGTTATGTTATTTTGGTTTTAAACATCACAATAAAATAGACTCCGCATAGATTTAGGCCAGTTTCGAGATATTTCATCTCGAATTTGATGATTTGTAATTTCATTGTTGATTGTTGCCACCTCAATGTCACTATAGTGCACGACGACAACGTGAATTTTATAAATGAATCAGATGCACATTAGACCGACTGCAAGGGTGAACGGCAATGGCAACAGCAACAGCAACTTCAACGTCAAGTTTATGAATCCAACTTACCAATTACTCATCATATGCTTGTTGAATGACATACTGATTATTTGAGATTATCAACGTTCCTTTCATTGTTACCATTTCCGACCTTCTTATCATCGATATGTATCAATAACCCATATTTTTGATGATTTTCTGGAATATAAAAATGAAGGAATGCGATTCGAAAAAGATAATTGAAATTGAATTATCTGATTATTTAGGGTGAATAAATATGTTTGATCTCCCAATCGAAACATTCGTTCTGCTGAGTACTCACAGTATTTTCGGGGGAGGATTGAACGAGAAGAATTCTACACTGACAATCATTTTTTTTTCTCCGACTGTTACGGATATTGTTAGATACACAAGAGAAACATATATCCATCACGAATTGTTTTGGCATCATATTTTATCATGTACCACAAAAGAAGTGACATGATATTTCTTGCATCTGTGTTTCCATCAAGGACGTTGTCTCTACCAAAACATTCTTCATATTCTCAATCCGTTTTCATCTCAGAATATTGTGAATTATCATTGAGCAATCATGAAAATTTCAGATGGGTGCTATAGTTGAGATCGTTTCCGTGATCTACAACTGAATAGAAATAATACTCACTGATCGGAAATAAAGTACTGAAATCGAAAAGTCTGGTCGATTTTCTTCCATGATTATTAAACGGTTCCTGATTCGTCGGATTTTTTGATTTCATTTTTTTTTCTATTCATATCGATTTGAGAAAACATTACATTCCGTGGAAAATACTAGTATTCTTCAATCAAGGCATGCTTAAGTGCTGAAGTATTCGAATTACTACTGATGAAAAGTACTGAAGGAACATCGTTGGCTTCATTCGAATCATAAGTTTCACCTATTACATTGGTCTAGGCATTTTCGAATGATGAACTTAAATCCAATGAAATCAGTTCTTTCCAATATCCTGGCTCATCAAGTACTCTTTTGAAATCTATTCCCAACATTTTCTACGATTTTTTCCACGGGAAAACCAATGGAAGATCACAGTAGCTAATGAAAATCTTTCTGTTGCCAGCATTCATCCAATCGTATTGGAAATGAGATGATTATGGATAAACATTGCTTATTCGCGTACAAATAAGAAGAGAAAACGCCCAAGAGCTCTCCTCGTCTGGAATTCTCCCGACGTTTCCTTTCGAATGAATAACGGAAAACAAACAAGTAGGTACCTTGAAGAGCGCGAACGAACAAATAATAGGGAGAGAGCCAAAACATTGCCGCATCATTTCAGCACCAATTATCGCCACCAACTACGGTTATTCTAGTCGCCATCGCGAGACGTGAAGTGAATCTTTGTCGCAAACGTACTGCTGTGGTCAAAGGGATAATGATGGGTTTTTCAATTCTCTGCGGTATACCAACGAATCATTCCAAGTATCAATAAAACAGCTATTCCTGTACACGTGGGAATTACATTGGGGTCCACGGACTTCAATCGTCTTCCAGGCAAACATCTGAGCCAAGAATATTCTCGCCCAATAATTCCTGAGCAAAAGCCCAAGGGGTGCAAGAATTTCATCTGTTCAGACAGCGAAGCGACTCTTGAAGCACTCAAATTGCGGGTGCTCACTTCGAGGGGCAGTTGGGACTGCTTTGAAACACTCACGCAATTGAGTCGAGAGGGTTACATTGATGTGAGTACCAGAGTATGTAGGAATAGAAGACAACAAGGTTTTCAATCGCCTTGCAAAAATTAGTGCAACGACAGATGGAATCACATAAATTCGCATAAATTCTACTATAGTGGAGTACAAATTCTAGTTCAAAGATAATCGAGAAATTTCTTCATGTATAAGCACAAGAACAGAGCAAAACTGGCTAACAGCTATGACATCTCATCACAAAAAATGATTTCATGAATATATGCCATCTTTCTTATGGAGGAGTTGATCATTAGTTTCAAGTCATGAGTTTCCAGCAATATAATGAGTTGTAAGAACAACTAATTTCTTGGGGCACGTTCATGCACTCTGCCATGCATTACGAGTTTCAATCAATAGTCTCAAGAAAAACGAATAGTTGTATTAGTAGTATTTCTCATTCATCATGACTCAGCAATCAATCAATGAATAAAACGTTGTTGTCATCGTCAACGGCATGATATCCATTCAGGCACCATGTGGGTGCATGTGTTATAGAGATGATGAAGCCAGGAGGGTGACTTATCCAGTAAGAAGACCTACGCACCGAGAGGTGGATGTCACCCGATGGGCGTTATCATTCTAATAACGCTCGTGGTGCTTACAAAATTCTATTTCCTACTCTGAACCAGTTGATTTCCTTCAATTGAGTAAGCTGATGCATGGGGAGACTGATTTGCACGAGATCTGACTATATTTAGTTGTCTCTGTCACTGACAGTTGTTCGTATTCTGACTCAAATCTATCCAAAAATCCGTTTTTTGGTTCAGTTGCACCAACTTCAACATTTTATGAATACGGGTGCATGAGTTAGCCGAAAAAAATATGGATAGGAAGAGCATTCTGATAATATCAGATAATATCTTCAGACATCGACAGACAAGCACATTATATCAGCAAGCATAATGAGCAGGTATTATAGCTAACAACGCGCTAGAGAATTACGTCTTTATGTGTCATATTCATGTACCCCTATTCTGAGTTTCAATTTTCAATTCGTTAAACTCTGGTGACAGAATCATGAGACCATTTTTCCAGTGCCGTTTCAAAAACACGTCGGATCTTAACTCCTTTCACGAATCATCGACCTATTTTGAAGAAGAATGCTTCCACGTGACATGCTATTTCGGGAAAATCATTATCAATTACATATCGTGCCAACAATTGGACAAAAAGGCATATACATTATTTACTCCATTCCCTATTGGCTGAGCCTCCCAACGAAGCATACAATTTGTTAATTATTTCGTTGAAATATTCAGTATTCGCCTTGAACTGGCAGTATTTACACTACAGGGTATTTTCAAAGGAGTTCTTAACAATGCGTCAATAAACCTCTTGTAGTGGATTGACTTCATTCGAATCATGAATCAGGAATCATGAACAGCTGAAATCGAAATTGATCGTCTATCACTAGAATAGAAGACATGAAACATCATAAAATGATGCAGATTATCATCTTGAGGCATTAGATAACATGGAGGCATTATTAGGCAGGGATCGCGGTTCTAGAAACTACGAATGATGATTATATTTTCTTCTAGTGTCGAGCTTCTGGCGCTAGTTTCTAAAAATTGAATACAATTGAGAAATGTGAGCAATTATTGGAGTAATATAGTACATCAAGTGTACACCATCAGAATAATATTGATCGTTTCACAAATATCTCGTCGAAACGTCTGCTCAGCTCTTGCACGATTTCTGAAGTGTGGATTAATTGATGCTACTCCGTTTCATGGAGTGTTTTACAAAAGAGTCAAAATGATTTAGGAATGACTCAGCGCCTTTGACAGAAACTTGAAATATTAAGAACAGAAAAGGGACCGAATTCATAGCAGCATCATTGGATCCACAACTGATTCAGATGTTTGAATAGTTGTTTTAATACAGAATTATGGATTCCACAAGGACATGTTACAAGAATACGATGAAATTGTACCTCCTGATTCAATGAAATATACAACAGCTACCTACTAACTACACTAAATCAACTATGAGAAATATCGAGATGAAATGAAAATAACTGTTTGGAATCGATACTCAAAATTCACATCATGCCTTTCAAAATTGTTCTGGTGTAGGAAGAGAACAGGCCTGGACTTGATCCTCAATAAAATGTATTCAACTCTGAACTACGTATAAATACACCAATTCAAACCAGATTTCGATTCCAAATTGGATCGTTTCGATTCGTTCTGGAGAGAATTCTTCGAAGATCTTTCTCGAATGGTGGCACATGAGTTACCTTTAATTATTTCATATTTCGTGGGTTTCGCAGTCTCTTGAATTCTCGATATATGAGACCTATTATCTACTTTTATTATCTGTTTGTATCAATTCCTACTTGAAATCAATCAATGCAGAATACAATCACAGGAGTATTGTTATCACCTGTGAAGAGATTGAAACCACGAAATGCAGTGACATCCATAAGACAAGTGAAGAATTCTTAAATTGCAGCGATACAAAATGGTAGGAAGACATGCATTCGAAGTTTGGTTAACAGTTTTCTTGTACGACGATCTATAAACCAGAAAATAGCACTGTTTTAGTAATTCAGAAAGTTCAGTTTAAAGAATTTACAATAACAGTTTCGTTACTCTCCGCGGATGCCGCCTGCTACCTTCCCCTTTCCCCGTCTAGACCTCAGTAGGTGCACAGTAGGCAAACCTTATACAGTGGATACCCAAGCGCATGGAACGTGCTCTAGGTAGTAATAGCAAGTTTTGTCGTCTAAATTTTTCTCATATCAATTAACGCTGGTTTGTTGACGCAGCTCGAAATCGCCTTCATAAGTTCGCGATTCACTCTTTATCGCTAAGTCACAGTTATTTCATTTCTTCAAAAGGTAATTCTAGTCGACGAAATGATTATCAGTATATAAAATGTCACTATCTACACTAGTTATGTAATCGAGTATATAATATATGTTCTATTGGACTGGCATTTTCGCAGTAGCGGCCGCTTCAACTGTGCGATTTGCCCATTTTGTTGAAAGCAGTGAGAAGTCTTGACGAAGTCGAGAAGTTATTGAGCTTTCTTCGAGGATAAGCTCGATAGCTAGAATGTTTGTTTGTCTTTGGCATGGCAGTTTATTTTAGTGAGATTTCATTTGATCTGTCTCCCAGCGTCGAAACTCTTCTCTCATGTGGGTTTCAGAAAATCCACGAAAGAAGACTATTTGTTTTGTGTCTGAGTTCTTTTTATTCCCGAGTCTTGGCTTATTTGATGATGAAATAATAATAATAATAAATGTCTTTCATTTCTACATCCTAATCACGCTGCAGAAGGACAATATATAAAAAAAATAGACAGGAAATCTGAAGAGGAAGTTCACCAATTGATGCTCTACCACTCAACCCTTGTTGTATCGCTCCTGAACATTATTTTCTCATGCAGGTAAGTTGGGCTTTCAGTCAATTGAACTTTGTGAAACAGACATAAGGCATGGACATTGAATTTTTCTCGCATTGAAAGCCATTTCAACTAATTCAGTTTGTGCGTAACATGATCATATTTTTTGATGCCATATTTTGGTTGACTGAATTTGAAAAAAAATGTTGCTCATCGAAAATTTTCCTATTACCCGGATGTTCACGTGAACCGCACAGTTCAACGGGAAAATTCTGTTTCTTCATAATCCCCCTACCGAACCGACAAGAACGCAATATTTCCTGCGTCTCGTCCCAGAGCAAACACAATAAGCCTGTTTTCGGGCACTCCTAAAATTCAAAACAGATTTACCGTGATCAAATTGCGTTTTCAGTGGAGCATGAAGAATGCTCGACTGGCCAACGGCAATAGGCAAGTGGACTGATGTTGAATCTTAGAATTTTTCTCACTCTATGAACTAGTTACAGATTCAAATTCGTTTTCGTATTCATCAGATTAAGATTTTGATGCATAGATGGTGACCCATTCTGGATTCGTCAATTCCGCAGTTACGTCGACTGTGAAGCTCTCTGTTCATTGGTTTATAACAATCCATCTCCATTCAAGAAGCAATGTTGCCAAGTCGTGTATTATGAACGATTTGGAGAATTTCAAATTACATTACACAAAAGCACTGAATATATCACGAGTATTGTCAGTGGCTGATGAATATTCATGGACAATAAATATGTCAAATGGTCTTCCTTTAGTAGTGTATTTCTCTCAGTAAGCCTTCTATGCCGATACTCAAGTCAAGTTACAATATTTGAAATTACATAATTTGGGGATCTGAAAATCAAGTGTATTTCAACGCATCAAGAACTTGAGCTGGTATCTTGTTATCAATACCCAACAACAAGAGACATGAGACATGTGCTGATAAATGCATTATATCAAATGGACCAACATGAATTGAAGGTCGACTGTTATTCATTAAGCCATCTGAGTTTATGATTCTAACACGAATAGATCGACTGAAAGAGGTTGCTACTAAATCGGTAAATGTTTACGTAATATTTATTGAGATAGTGAGTGCTCTATTGATGAAATATAATCGAATTCAGGGAATGGAGTGTGGTAGACTTTTTGGAAGTCTTGTGAAGTGAGCGAATGAGGCCACTCTGATGAATTACTGGCATCTTATTACTGATGATGTCTGGTTCGATTCCAAAACGTATATATTACTTCTCAGTATGTCGTTGACGCGACTAATAACTAATGAACAAAAAATATTATATCGGACTTGAACATAGATAACAAATACTAAACTATTGAGGTATTGAGAATATTGAGAATCATTTTGGTCAAATCAGATAATCTCCTTGCCAAAAATATCATCGTCATGGGTATAACTTTTATGGTTGTAGCAACAATATTATATTGAAACTACAACCAAATCATCTAAAGTTCTACTTGTGTCTCAGGTATCCAGACACTTTTTGCCGTCAGAAAATTATCCTCAGAAGGAAACTTCCCGACTTCATATGGTGATAAAAAATGATAGACATAGCACAAATCCTACACCCTCTTGCTGACCTGATCGTAAAACTGTAGGCCTGGGTCGAAGGTTATACTGACTATCGTAATTTTCTGCTCTTTCTAGGATTTATCTACTTTCCTCAGCACTTTCCAACACCAGTGACGAATATTCTGAAGTGCTTCAATAATGCATGACTTATATATTTCATAATAAGAAATGGAGAAATTCAATAATTCAGATAGAAGGAGAGGTTTGAATCAGCGAAAATTGTCGCTATTATAAGCTACCCTGCAGTAAAGCGCATGATATCAGAACCTGTTATTTGACTTGAGAGTGGTTGCGCTTTGCCAGTCACTTCTCCAATTCCCCAATGGAAATGTCAAGAATGAAAGTTCTTATTCTGTGAATGAACGCCACTGTTAGATCAAAAATTTTCTTGAATGTTATTTGGATGTCTCGTTTGAGTACATATGGTTCTCCGTACTTTCAGATTCAATCCAAGGAATCAATAAATGCATGTTAATCACCAAATATCTATATGAGATGCAGCGCCTCATTTGAGAGGCATACCAATTGAATATGGAGTAATCCATATCAGTTATAAGTATTCCATTTGATGAAACATTCAATTGAAACTCAAAATATCACGGAATGGAGATGATGACATGAAATGTGTGTGAAAGTGATAGAAGCTACTATGAAGAGCGACAGAGAAGAAGCTCGATTAGAACAGTTACAAAATAGACACCAGAACCTTTAAACCGACAAAGCTGAAGGATTATATGACGTAATAAACAGAAAATTCTCGAACAAAAGAGAATCACCAAGAGGAATAGAAAGAAATATAAAAAATTGATGAGATAGACTCGGTTACAAATGCATTTCTACACTCAACTTGTTAGTATAATTTCTTTTTTCATCATTTGATACACTTCGGTGATTTGATCAACTTTATACATCTCTCGCTCAATACTACTACCACATATTGAAAAATACAATTCACGCAAACTCCTGAAGATGATGCAATATGTCTCTGGATACAGGAACGATTTGAATCATGCTTCGGAAGCTAATTATGTTTAATTCAGTCCAATTCCGACTCAACGATAACTAAAAGTCATAAAATCGTTTCAATTCTACACAATCGTCTTGTAAATGATACATCTATATGTATACTGAATGTCACGCTAAAAGCTAATAACTCACTACCGACATCAAGCGCAAAGCAGTTACTGTCTGATAGCGGGGCTATCAGTTTCACAACATTTTTGAGCTCATTTCATTAACTTCGACGCTTCACTGGTGGTTCACTAGCTCTAGTCCGTCTCTTTATAAGCTTTATGAAATATTCGGATGGCTCTAACAAGATCGAAAGAGTCTATATAACGATTCCATTCGGAAATATATTATGCTCTATTTTGTCACTCTAGTAGCCACATGATTGATCAATAAAAAAAAAGAGAGAACATAACGATATCGAAACTCCTACCCTTTCTTCATGAATATACCTTTCTACTTTCTTGTGTCCATCCTATACCCATCTTGTATCGTTGAGATCCTTATGAGATACCATTGATGTGATGAGAATATATCCATAAAGGGAGGAGCTACATGAGAATATTAATTTGCAATTAGGAGTTCAAAAATTTTTCGATATCTGTTGAGTCGAAATTTCAAACAGAACTGGAGGTTATCGTTTATCATCGCCTATTGAGCATCGACAGAACTTCGGATATCCTGTTCTTTTTTGCTAACAACGTTTACATATTCAAGAATATGAGAAGTTATCAAATGAGGATGATCATATGATATTGAAGGAAGTAATTGATTTCATTAGATTCCTTAGATTTCCAGGATTAGTTCTCGTTACAGTTGTCAACACAACTTGAAGTAGGTAAGTTCCTCGCTACTCAGTGGCTTATTTTTAGGGTTTCCTCAGAAAAAATCACATAAATTCACTCGGATTGCTCTGAAATTCTGCAGACACTTTTTTGATGCCATACTGAGAAATGATGTTGTTACATCCTCAGGTGAATCACACTGTTTATTTCAGGAAAGTTACAGAAACAATCTGGAAACGCGACCAGAATAATATCACGTTGAAAATTGAGCAGTGGACATTTCCAGCTTCTTCCAGGTTGGGTCAGAAATATGTACAGTAAATCTGTTTCGTTATCTCCCAAATGAAACTTCTGAATAAAATGCACTTATCGTTTCTTTAACCAAAGTTTCATAGTGGATACACCATTCATTCTATCAGCCTTGGTAAGAACGAATTGTATGGCTGCTCCTACCAAATGGAACTTCGGGTAGCGATCGTCCATTACCTGCGACGTTTGAGAGACAGCCGAGGGCAATGTGAATATTTTATAGAACGATACACACATATATTGAAATCGTACGTATGTACGATCAATGTTTGGCACGCCATCTGTAGTCATGTACGGAAATTATGTCGATAGGGGATAATATCAAACTACTTAGCGTTTAATAGATACAGTGTGAACGTACAGAACATATACAATTTGCCTCAGCCCCAGCTTTGAGCCAATCAATAGTCTCGGTGAATTAAACGATATTTAGTAATGCCTCAATTTATATTCCGGCAATCTTAGGTGACATGAAGAGTAGAATCGTTAGATGATTCTTTCACTTCTCAAGATATTTCTCAAAAATTATAAAAATACAAAGCTTTCTATGAATATGGGCGAAAACGATGCGTGTCAAATTCAATTTCAAAGGAAGTACATTCCCTCGTAGATGTCATATAAATAGAAGAGTAAGATGTGATAAATGTTAATGAAGCTTTGAAACATAAAACGAGACTGGTCTTTACAGAAGCTTCTTGTTATGATGTTTGAAATATACGCTGAGGATCAAAAGACTCTCAATAAAACAGGTAGTTCTCATAAATTTTCATCAGGTTCTAAAACAGCAGTGATATTGATTACGTATAATGTGATTTCCAAAATTGTATCTATTTGAATTAGAAATCACAGAGTGCAATGGATGTCTCTTGTATCACCCAGTATACATTATTTCGTAAGTTTTTCTCATAATCAATCAGCTGTGAATTTTTCTCCAAGTCTTAATCAGTCATCACCCCATGACCTGAATATATTTATATCTCGAGATGTCCGTTGAAGCATGTACTGAAGAAAAATGTCAGATTAAAATTCAATTTCCTCCGGTTTAATTCCGTGAGTGCTACGAAGCGAGAAGATTAAGAAAAATAACATTTCTCCAGACATAGGATCAAGTTACTAGAATGCACACCACTTGAATAACTTCTCTGGAAAAAGGGAGTGCCAAGGTGAGATAAGGAGAATGATGTGTTATTCGGAAAGAACAGGATAGGAATGAAAGATTTTTGTGATGATTTCGTGAACTTTCCATTGAATTCATTATCTTTCATGAATGCTTCGGATTCAAATAGTTTGGAAAATATTCAGATTCAAGTTCTTCATCAACACTGGTGTTTCTAATCACAATCCTAGCAGGAGTTCGTCAAATTTCAAGTAATTTCTGCTGAAGATGTTCACTCATATCATTGATATGAGGCATTTACAGTCACGAATTTGTGTTCAATGGGACAAAATGCCACATTTTCGAGAAATTTACGATTTTCTCACCATTTGTTTGGGAATCACTGGTTTTATTTATTTTCTCTATCAGTCCACGGCACAAACAATGCATGGTGAGATTGAGTTCACTCTCGCACTATTTCCAGTTTATTTTTATTCCGTAAACCTCATCACTTCTCTCACCATCAATCAATAAACAAGCAACTCTATATATTGAATGTGATTTCCTTTCCTTTTCTAAAGTGGACCTTTGAATTTGAAATTTTGTTTCAAAACATATATTTTCTGAAAATTTGTGAATTCTCCTATATTTATACTCTCAACCATGTCAATGTGAATTCAATGTCAATGTCAGTGTCTGATTTCATGTGAGTGACTCAACACAGCAACATTGAAAATTTACTCGACTCTGCAAACCTGTACTTCAGAGAAAAAACGTCTATTATTTTTCTAGCTTCATACCAAAACACGAAACAGGCTTCGCAAAATTATTGAAATTATTGGTATTTCAAATCGATCATTCGATTGGATTCATCTCAGGACAGATATTCCATGATCAGCTTCGGTTGGATATACAGGGTGACTCATGAGGAAAGTCACATAGTTAAATTGTGAATAGAGTGAATCAAGACGAGACGGTGAGACTATACGAAGAGTTTTTCTGGCCATTCATAACGGAGATACAGGGTAATGATTGATGAATGACGACCAATATTTCAGAAGATATTTATCGTGATCCGCTGAAATTTGGCAGCGACCTATCTTTCTAGAGACTTGAATTATATATCAGCATGAAATGGAAGGAAAGTTCTAGAGCCGTACTTGAAAAATTTACCTTTCAATAACATGTCAAAAAAATCATCTTCTTGATCGTTTTTTGAAAAAAATTCTTCCATTTTCAGAGATAACGAACAAATCCTGTGAAGGCATGAACAATTTCTCTCAAGTTATTTGTCAACTTTCTTCTTCTCTCAGTCATTTATGATGACTAATAACCCACTCCTTGTCTACTGTTTGAAGGCTCAGCTGAGGCAACCGCCAGGCTTCTCGGATTGGCTCAAATAGAAAATTCAAAACCTGAGTCGGTCATTGACCCCTGGTCAGTGGTAAATAAAAGCGATGGGAGTACTTCTCGATTCTCCCAAAATGTTGTTTGTCCGACAAAAGTGAATTCTTTGATTTTGTTTGGCTTTTTCGTCTTTTATTACCCACTTCATGTATCGCTCTAATTTTGGAAACAACAGAACTGAATGAATTACAAATTCGATGGTATCATTCAAAATGATTTCGCTGAGATGCAGTAACGACGTGATAACGGAAAGTATACTTGTATATTCAATTTGTATAACAACAACTGTAATATGTATAGAGAAAACGACCTTCCATTTATACATGAACGCTTCGATTGCCTAAGGACAAAATTAGATAATCCAGGCACAGGAAGCGTAATCTGCAAAATTGAGTGCGACCTTTGCAGTATTCGAACTATTCGAACACTGATTTAAATCAATCAGCTCGACGCGACGCCAGTTAGCAAAAACAGGAAATTAACGAAAACATCCCTAGTGAACGTTCGATTGCGTTATGCCATTGAAATTGGGGATAAAATTCATTTCCTTTCCGATAAAAAACAAGAAATGGCGAATGAGGGCTGATTTGAAACCTTTCAGCCACTGCCGTCTATCGAATATCGAATCATTTAGGAGAATGAAGTGAGAATTGTTCACTACCACTCCCAACAATTCTTGCGCTTTTACATGTGACAAATGATACAGGGTGTTGATGGAGAAGGGAAATAGATCGAGAATCAATAGCGGTTACCGAGAGATGCCTGAATAAACCGTTTTTTGGAAAAATACCTGTTGACAAACAAAATTTCAGAATTGTGATGTATTCCTTGAATTCCGTTCGACCACATCTCAAAGACTATGTACTAGTACGAGAACATATATTTGGAATTCGCATAGTGGTTCTACATTGGGCTTATGGAGTTCAATCTGGAAATGAAAGGGTCTGACAACATGGAAGGTAATCCAATATTATAAGTGGAACTCATTGAAACATTGGAGGTTGTAAGCATCAGGAAATATCTCATTAGGTGGGAAATAACCACACAATTTCGCAGTTCTCTTGACATATTAGGCTTGGTAGAGTGAATGAAGTTCTAAAGCTCACGAGTCTCAACATATAAAGGTCACCAGTCTGAGCTCGTCCAGTTTGTCTACCAAGAATCGATCGTGGTGGAATAATCGACTAGATCTCCGATGAGCAACGACCATGAGAAAACCTATTCAAAAAGGAGAGATAGTACATCTCTCTACGATGTCATAGTGGGGTGAATGCATAGCTCTCTTCTCCAAACAGTTCTCCAGGACAGTTTGACATTTTGTAGATCATGAGAAGCTGTTGGGGTGTGAAGTACTTCCTTGCACGGAACAGGAAGCCAAATTTTTGGGGAGCAGTTCTCGCAATGGACCTCACATGATCGTCCCATGAGAGAGCGTTGTTGATTGACGACTTCATAGGAGCAGTAATAACTGACATCGTATATAAGTGAATCAAATATTTATTCTGATAATCAGTCGATTGGTGATTGACTTCACTGCAAGATTCTGAATGTAGCAACGAACACCTCAGGAATCATGCTCAGGGGAATTATAAAAAATGATTTTTCACACGAGTAATTATAGTTTCAACTGCTATTTGATTAATTGTAGGAGTTAATGAGCAAATTGCGTGCGCTCAATCATTGCATGTCGACCTAACCTAAACATTTATTTCTGTAGGCAATTAGCTAGGGATGAATTTGTCACTCCACGGGGTTGTTGAATAAACTATTAAATGTTAGAATCTGGGTAGCTATCATTTAGATTCATGCTCTGGGAATCCGTTTCAACGACACACCCATTTGAATTCAAAGGATATCAAGAGTTTTCCAATACCGAAGTTTGATTTTGTCCAATAAACGAGTACACTATGGAAACACATTCGAAGTCGTTAGTGAAAAGTTAGTAATTGCAACGAAAAGTTATACGATAAGAGAAAGCTAGGTTGTGTTCTTGCCGCAATTGATTTCGATTTTATGGAAAATGGATTGTTCAGTTTTTTTTTATCTGTGGACAACACGAAAGGGAAACCTATGATGTTCGAGGAACATCGTGTTAGCTAGCGGTGGAATTTTGGGAAAGAAGGAAGGTGTTGGAATTTTTCTTGAATGTTTGGAGGTTGTGAGCTTCAGGAAAGACTTCACTAGGCAAAGAATTCCACAACTTTGCCGTTCAGTTGTTTCCTTCAGTAGATTTTTTGGTAACTGATCAGTCTTATAGAGAGGAGAATCACGCCATTTTATCTGTCATGAATATTTGCCACTTAGTTTTCATAACACTCAGTGATTCTCATGACAATTGACCTCGCCGTCACCCGAACTGTATCAAGACACAAAAGGTCGGAGCATGCGCAGTTTTACGGATCTGGAGCGAAATCATTCAGTTCAATGATGTGTGCATGCCTATGATGGTTTCATTCTGTATATTCCAGGTGAACGAACTATCTTTTTGTGTTTTTTTTTTTGTAGTTCGGTTGATGGTGGAAGTACTGAGAATCTATATCGATGATTGACACATGCCATCAACGTTTCACGGAACTGAGAAAATACGTTCAGTGCGGTGAAACTGTTTTCAAGTTTCACTGTTCACAAGTTTTCGAATTTGGATCGAATAGGTTTGCCTAGTTGAGTTTACTCCAATGAACGACAGCTCACGTGATTGATTTTCATACACCTCACTCAAACGAAAATTTTCCAGATCCAAAATATCCAGATCTTCTTTGCGTGTTTCCGAAGCGATTGCAAATGGTTCAGTTCAACTGAAACTTGGTTGGACCAGGTCATGGTTAAAAAGTTTTTGCGTGGATGATAATGGGCGATTTTCGATGATCTTCATATTGGATTTGGCAAATAGAATGAGACCCGCTAGACGATTACCCGAACAGAACACTTTTTGATTATTCAGATGAACAACCCTGTAATAGTTTGTGTCTCAGATGGTTTGATTAATGATGAATCCTGGGGGAAATTATTGGTAGGAAATGAAGATAAGTTATCGTTGTTGTTGACATTAAAAATATTTGTATTAGTAGTACTAGAGAAATTCTCAGTTAGCGATTCAGTTAACCAGTTTTTCTCAGTGTGGCGGTTTAGCAGTATATATACTTATATTGCGTCCGATTCAACTGCACAAGTGAATGCGAATTGGTCGATTAGCCAAAATATATATTTCCAGCACAAGTGCACAAACATTAGTTATTCAAATCTATTTTGGGTATTCGCTAGTATATCGAGGCGATTTCATTTGAATTCGCTTTACGAGAATTCTAAACCGGCTATCCCATTCAATGCGATTCTCGTTCCCATTTATTGCCCGTGTTCTAAATTGCATTATGAATCAGTTAATCCGCTTTAATAACGAAAATGCTATCGAGGGAAATTTTCGGACTTTCCTTATACGGGGACAGTTCTATATATAAAGTGAACAATGGCAAGCTGGACAATAACTTTTTGATCAATGATCCCATAACCCTCATTTTCAGACTCTGAAATATATACTATATTCTTCTCAGGAAGCGAAATTCGAAGCAAATGTTCCTACCTTGATCACAGTTGTTCTGAAAACAAAAAATAGTCATATGTTTCAGTTTCGATTCACTCCAAGTGAATTTCTTTCTGCACCACCCAACAGAAATGTTAATTTCCTACCAGCAATCACAGGAAACTGAACTGGGGTAGAAATGAGTATTACTAGAAATAAAATTTTTGACACGAAGGAAGAGAAACCTAAAATCTTTCATGTCTCCACTGTCTAATCATAAGAGGAGGAAGTTCTCTGAGAAGGTAAAGGAGAATGCCACAATTTTGTCGTTCTATTTATGAATAATTCTGGAAAGGGCGAACTCCTACAGAAAGCAGGAAGCAGGAAGGAGGGGGCCGTAGCACAGTGGTCAAGGCGTTTGACCATGATCGAGCTGCCGGAACGGTAGTGAGTTCGAACCCGGCCTTGGCTGTTAATTTTTCATTGAAATTAAATGGTTCAGCGATTTCAATCCTGACATCGATCTGGTAGTGTCGATGCACGGTCCCCCAGGAGTGGTTGGCGGAGTCCACTATAAAAACTCCTCCCGCTCTTCTCAACCCGCTCAAGCTTCGGCTTATGGGACGTTGGATTCCGACGTAGAAGAAGCGATTGAAAAAAAAAAAAAAAAAAAAATCTATGAGAAATTGAAAGATCGTCAATGTTATAGAGATGTCAATGTCAATTCACGAGTATTGTATCACCAACAGGGCGAATAGCTCTCTTCCGAGTATAATCTAGGAGCTTTAGCGTATCTTGGGGAGCTGAACTCCAAACATGTGAAATGTGATTCGGAGTAAAAGAAGGTGAAATAAAAAAGCATTGCTGGGGAAAATACCAAATTGCGTTTTTGTTGCATTGCAGATGTAGGTAGTCACATAATATTTAAAGGATACATAAAAGTTCTAGCCCCAGAGGGTCAACAAAGAGTATTAATATGTAACAACTGACTACCGCTGAATGTCACTATATTGTGCAACGAAGAACGTGGTTTCTATGATGAAAGGACTTGGTTACATGTGTTTCAGTTTTCCCTATGATCAGTATAAAACACTCTTGTATACTGTTCTATCAAAACAACAAAACCACATCCAATCAAATCAGAACACGTGTAAGTGAGAATGAGTAGGCCGATATTTCATGACAACGTAAATTGAAATACTCTATCAGTTCAAATATCTGTGCCATATTCACATCCAACACCACAGTAGCAATAACGATTGTGTCAAGCTGAAAACAATGATGCAGATGAAATACAACATCCACCAACAAGTTTCTTGAAGACCTTGAGATCACAGATCGTTCAAATGGTAAGATATGGTATTTGTGGGACTCTGACACATGATAGCATGTGTACAGGGATTGGTCTCAATCAGGTAAAAAATTTCCCATTGTACACATGTACAGGGTGTCCCGTGAATTGGAGATTGTGCTGTTTCGAAAGATTTATAGATTACCATTCGGTACATTAACTCCTTTCAGAAAATGAATAGGCCTTCAATTTGTATGAACCATAACTGGATCGTCTGGTCAAATATCCAACAACTTCAAATTCATCTTTGCAAGTCCTGTACATAGTGTGGTTCCATCATTACTAGGTTCATATTTCACGTCGTGATCGGGGTCAACGCACTGTAAGATATAAGAATTAGGAATTATTCGTTGAATGATTCAAACAAAATGGAACATGTTTCCAAACTCCGAGAATGTATAATCACATTAATCAACTGCATGTCGGCTGAATATTCCAGAATAACTGCGTACATTCTGTGCAATCAGGATTCCAATATTTTATATCCATTGTGGTCAATTTCACAGTACCCTTCAACCATGACAAACCACAACAAATGTTAATACCTTTTGTGCTTCCAGTGGATGCATAATAATGATGATAATGAGGAACAATGCGCTAGGAAATAATAAAATTCTGAAATAATCATTGTGCATCTGTGATTATGCGTGCAACCACAGAATCATTGGTGAAACATTATCAAAAAAAAATGAGGTTTCACTCTCACAATATACAACATGTTCCTCAAGCTTCTCAAGACATCTACAAGGCAACACTGTGATCTCGAATGGATTGAAATATTTTTTTCATTATATTAATAAGATGAGATCTATTTGTTCGGAAGCCAAATACATCATAAGCTCTAGGTATAATCCAATTCAGATGTTAGCAATTCATACCTTGCGCCATTTCTCACTTTGGAAATATCTCAGTATCGAGAAGATTCTCTCCATATTTAATCTATTTCAATGATAATTCAGTGACAAATGGGTTTTCCTGATTATACTCAATTCCAGATAGGAATGAAACATGCAGTGCTTCTCAAAAGTCCCCTCTCCCCTTCTTATCTTTGGAACGATTATACATGAACAAGAGAAATTTGGAAGCTCAATATTAATGGTTGTAAACTCCCTTACTAGTGATGATAGATGACGAAATCGTCAAAGATGACGTCACAAGGCCATTGTGACCAAATATTTCAAATCGAACTCTACTGCAAGCGACACCTCTTGTTATGAACTTTATTTTGCACTATGCACCTTGTATATAATGAAAATATTTTATATAGTCAGTCATGAATTGTCATAGGCAGAGACAGAAATGAAAAATAAAAAGTCGAAAAACTGAAACTGATTTTTGCCATAAAATTAGTGTTTTGCCCAAACACCTCTTTTGAAAGGTATCAAAAAGAACCTATCCAATGCTACTGATTTTTTTGTGATCATGAAAGTTTTATTGACTCATTAGTGAATATTGAAATTTAAATTCCATTCAGTAGGCCTTGTGACGTCATCTTTGACGATTTCGTCATCTATCATCACTAGGAGGGGAGTTTACAACCTTTAATATTTAGTTTCCAAATCTCACTTGTTAATGTATAATCGTTTCAAGAATGTTTGACGTCACTTCTATACCGAACTATACCGATTGATTCAACACCTTCAGATTTCTTTTCATTGGGTTTTTTGCAGTCAAAGGTCAACGAGCCAACAACCACAAGTGTATCACAAGAGGAAATTAAACCACAGATACATATTGAATTCAGACACAATTATGCAAAATGATCGTAGGAAATTATGAAATTTCGTCAAAGGGGTACGTAAAAAAAAAACAATCTGAAGAATAAAAATTGTTTTCTGTTCAATTCAAACCTTGCTTTAATTTTGGTGATATAATTGATAACTTCATTTCTCTGAATTTTCATCTGCATAACTGCATGTCACTGTTTCCCAGCGAAATTCTGAGTGATCGTTTCTGTACTATAAAATGACGCCAAAGCGCAAGACAGAATGAAATTTCGAAAAATACGAGGTCCCTGAAAATTCGCTGTCGTGTACATTCCATATGGAATATTTTGATATCTTGAATACCTGAATATCTCCATTGGTATTTCCGACAAGATTATCTGAATCTGATTATCGAGGAATAATAACAGTTTTGCATTTTCCAAATGATCTATGCATGACTCAAACAATTTGCTACAAAATTACTTATTGTTACGCTCATGCTCTATTAATGAATTCAGTACATATCCTTTATGCAGTGATGTAATCCCATATACAGCAGCGGAAAACTCCATATCTTCGAACTTCTGGCATCCAACTACCTGCATCTCTCCAATTCCCATCAAGATTACCATCTTGCATAGCCAACTACGAGCCAAGACTACTTTCGCAAGCAATACCCCGCAATGCGGTTACATAACACACCTCAAATTCGGAATCATCTGGATGGCCAGTAAATAGTGAATTGTCACCGGCATGTATCAGGCTCGAGAACTTTCGAGAACTTTTCCGAATTTATTAAGGAAACATCTAGAAGAAGTTTATCTGGGACGCGGGGAGTTTTATGTTAGCGAGAAGTTTTGTGTATCGATAAATGCTCCGGGTGGATGTTTCGATGTTGGGAAAAACGCTAATGGAATTTGTGCGAAATTGACTGCTAACTTCAGAACTCTGCAATGTTACTCTCAGATAAAGTATATGCTGCGATCAGGATACGAAACATCATCCGACAGGTTCTCAAATGAGGACATTCGCGATTCTCGATTCGCGAGAAAAATCAACAACATTTCTGTTCCATTCTTCCCGAAAACATTAGCGAATTCACCAGTATTCTGAGTAGGTAGTGATTAGTTCAGCTTTCATCTTAATAACACGTTCGCTATTGTTTTTTTTTCATTCATATAATCTTTCGAAAAAAATATTTTTCGATGAATGACAAATCAGCTGCAGCGAAAGAGAATATTTAGCGAATGAATGAAGGATCTAGTTGAGAAAATAGTTGAATCATTCATTACGTCTTCAAGGATCATCTTAGTGAAATCATCGTAGATTCATCACATGTATCGCCAATCTGGTGATCTTTGATCTGAGAATGAATAGGGATATCAACATTGATATTGATATCCTAATCAATGATGATTTGGGGTTCGGAACGAACATCAACAAATCAATACGGAGCTTATTTCCCAATAAAATCAATTTATGACAGTAGGCATCTTCATTCGTCAACTTTCAAATATATCCTATATAGAACCCTGCATGGTATAATCAGTATTCAACTATGCTGACACTCTATATGGTCCCAATTCAACTAATCAGTATAAAAGGAGGATTCAAAAAATTCAAGACTCTTGTTTGAGATCGATATATGGTATATGCATATGTCGAAGAATCACTCGTAAACTTCGTGAATCTGGTTGGTTGAATATGGAACACAGACGAATTCAACACAGTGCTCCTTCTACACCGAATCATCATCAGCAATACACCTGTCAAGTGGTCATTCTCCTATCAAATTCGTATTCTATGCCACAATAAATAAAAATGAAGGTCTTAACAAATCTAAAAGCTACAAAAATATTTATTTCAGCTTCAGTGTAACAAATTGATACCATTTTCAAATATCGGCTCCATTACGTATCATGTATTTTCCACTCTTCTGAATTTCATATTGAATTTTGAATTCAGTACTATTTGCAATCTTAGGTAGCAAACTCGATAATGCAGACATCCATATTGAAATATTCATCATTTCCACCTAAATTGAACTTCGCCTGATACTCATTTCAATTGTATTTCCATACACTGATGGAAGATGTTCCATATTGTGAGTAATAAAGTCGTTAATTATTATTAATATTTCCTCACCATATACGGTGTCTGTTTACATACAAACGTGTCCTTCAATCGCTTTCTTTTGTGTACAATTGGTAGACAGCAGCACGCAAATACTTGTTGAAAATAACCAGGTTCATTATATCTAAGAGACGAAAATTTAATGACTTCTGCATCATTAATTTGATCATCCAAACTACTGTCTATTGGCAAGGCTGGACCTGCATGACGCAAATAGTCACGAAAAAGTGTATGCACCTGTCCATTTTTCTGGTCTATACACTGGCCCATCTCATAAATTATTTTGAACTCGGCTGCACTTAAACCTGCATCCTTTCTGCTGTTGGCGTAGGTAATTTAGCGAATAATTCACATCATCAGATCACATCAAATGTTAACGATGTGGGAAGCATTGCTGACAATGGTAGATTTCATGGACATGATTCACGCGATCAAAAACAGATGCACGACTTGATCATCTGGAACTCCTCAGATGCACCAGGGATTCTCCAAAGGAAATCGGAGATCTGTGAAAACTATTCCTCTCTCTGTCTATCCTTACGAATATTGCGCCGCAGTCGCCAAGACCAGAATGTCGACATGAGAATGTATCACCTCTAAAGAACCTCGAATCGCGCCTAGGTACAGGGCCGGATTCGCCCTAGGCCAAATTTCTAAATTAGGCCCCACTTATTCAGACTCTTTTTTTTGCATCTGTCCAGGTTCGATAATTTTATATTTGAATTGTTTGTGTGTCGTTTGTCCAGTAGTATCAGTCTTTATTGAGTCTAGTTAGATATAGTTAGATATAATAGTAGATGTTGGTTAACATTGACTATACAATTTGAGAATTTTCGTGCCTTGGCTCACGCGAATGACTCATTGGTGCCTGTGGTATTTTTTTCATTCTTTTCTCAAAGGAATACTACCTCAAATGAAAAAAAAACTTGATTCAAAATTTTTTGAATACAATGACAAAAGCCTGTTAATACAGTCTCATGAACAATTAAGTATGTTATAATTGATTCAGAGTAATTGTTGGTATTTGATGAGTACTTGCGTAGATGAGAAGTTGTTGTCGCAACAATTTGAGTAAACTATAGAAACTCCGTCATAATTATCGATTATAACGCTACAGGTAACTTCATCGATAGATGAAAAATCTCAACATCAGCATTCAGATTTGATTTGATTGATTTGTATCGCTTATTGACTATGACTATACTTCCAACTTCCTCCTGATTTGTTCATCACTCGCGTACAAACAAACATCATTTGGATAGATTCCTTGCAGGTCATTTTCTCTGAGCCATTTCCAAAGAGCCATTGGATATCTCTATTCCATTCCAATTCTATTGGATGAGACGTGTGATGTGAAATCAACAAGTTCATCAAACATCGATGGTTTCAAGTCATCCTCAAAAACGGAAAGATTTTTTTCAATATCAGCTTCAACTGGTGGTATCATCAAATTCCACAGTTTTATGATGGCAAAAAATTTATCAGTAAACTCCTCAAGAGCAATCATTCATTGTGATTGATTCTCTCACCTTGTGGACTATGGACTGTTAGTTCAATGATTATTATTGAAACTCCTTGATCTGCTGATATGCGCTCCTTTTACTTTGCTTCATGTCATACCAGGGCCTAGGTTGATGGCCTTATGGATAATCCAAGGATCTGCCTGGTTTTAATCCTTATCACAACTCAGAATATATTTGGTAGTTATCTCACGTATCAAGAGATCAAATTTGATATTATTGACGAGGATATTTCCACACGTGGATAGTTTTTAGGATATTACTTCCATACGAGAAAAAAATGTGATCATTGGGTATCATGCTACAAAAATATTCGTCCAGTATCAGTTTTGTTTCATTTCCTTTCAGGCCGGTCCACACATAACGATAACCCTGTTCCTGTTCCATAAAAATCGGGTTTAGGTCACTTTTTTGTTCATTTCTCTCATATATTCCAGATATGAAATCCTTTGTAGCATTTACAGACGAAGAATGACGGAGATACCAATTTCATTTTATTATTTTCCTATAGAATAGAATAGAATATTTCATGTTTATTCCTGGTATTGAAATACGGGCTATCAAAACTCACTCTAATTGTCATACATTCGGGTTCGATATAGCAATGTAAGAAAGACAAAATTCATAAAAATCGAGTTACTGTATTTTACAGGTCGGAAACATACCGGGTGACACAGACCCATTGTAAACGCAATTTTTTCCTTTGTGTTTATACTCTCGGAAACGACATCAACTTGAGATTTTCAAATGGAACACCATAGATATCATTGCATTTTTGAAAACTCCATGAATCGGTTGGATTGCTCTTCGATGGTACTTAATTTTGAGAAAAAATACGATTTGTATTTCATTTTTGGTACCTATTATCAACCATAATGAGTTTTTTCATCGAAATAACGCTAATGCATTTGGGATGATTTGAGAGGGTTCATGACCATCTATAGAACCAAAAATGAAATATGTGTTCATACAGATCAACTATCAACTATTGGTTATCACTAGATTCACAAAATATAAAGTTTAACAGTTTGATGATATAAATGGTGTTCCATTTGGAAATATAGAGTTATTGTAACTCCTGGAAAAACCAGAAGTTGAAAATATGTTCAGATATATTTCATGTATATATCAAGAAGTGCTGATTGGAGACTTCTCTCTGATATGTAGGCTTCGAATGTTGTGCCAATATCTTTCTATGAACTTGGAAGGAATCGTCATGTTTTTCAATATAGGAGACTACACTGAGGATGGAAGTTTGAGAATGGTCATTGAATCGTCCACTATTATGAGAAATTCAAACTGCGAATGATGAAAACCGATCTATGATCTGATTATTTGATATAAATAGGTCTCAGTATCATTTCAGTGGTCGAAATGGTTGAATGGAGTTCAGAAGTTCAGTCTTCGATTAGTGATTTCCTCTCTCATCCAGTGTACGATGAATGAAAATAAATAGATTTCGACTCGGTTTATTTCCGTTACTTCAGAAGCTTTCGCATTGCCATGGTGACATGAGCTCCTTTCTATAAAACAAAACACAATGCGCTGTATGCTATTTCAGTAAAGATGGTTGTAGGAAAACGGCATCACATGAAAAAAGGCCGCGCCACTGATTCCAGAGTCGCAAAATGTCCAAACGAAGCATTTTCCTCCGCCGAACACGTCGTCGCATTGCAGCCAGCCGACACAGCATTTCCAAGTCCATGCAAGATGCCGGTTTCCTGCTGCACCGCAGCCGTCTTGTTTGCTCCTGCGACGACGTACATTCGGAGATCGGGCCAACTGAATCGGAAACTATTGTACTCGATTGAGCGCGAGAAATGCGCGCCTACACACAATTACCTTCTAATTCGATGTCGTCTAAATGAATCCAGGGCCGGCGCACCTGACCAAAATGTGTTTCGAAGAGAAACAGAAGTGTGATCAATGTGAAACTTAGTGAGGAAACGAAATAATACTAACGACCTCTGTTCGAAATCCCTCTGTCCACTCTCTAGATCCCACGACGAAAGCTGATTAATGTCAATGAAAGCTCGTGTTATATTGTCGAATACAATATTTTCATCCTTCGAATTCTTTTGGGTTAAGCTTCGCAGTAAAAGAAAGTCGATTATTTGAAAGCCAAAATTTTCACAGTACTTCATGTTATCATTATGGAAATAGAAATTGGTTGTCAATGATAAGATTTGAAAGAACATCAACCAAAAACAGGCAACTACAAACACATTAGGCAGAGGAGCCTGTTTTTTCAAACTGTTGTACTATGGTTATCTGATGGTCACAGAATAAACTGTCTATAAACTATCAAGATAATTTCTGTTACTGTAGAGCTACATCAAAAAAAATTGACCGAATTTTGTAGTTTTAGTCAAGGAACTGATCCTAGGAAAAAATATCTCAGAAATATAAGCATTGTAAATGAAGAAGGTAGCATAGTGAACGATCTTAGGCTGGTTTCTACAACATTATCAGGTTCGAGACCTGTCGAACTACGCTCTAACTAGCATCGTTCAACAGAACTTGCCGTGTGCAATTATTTGCCTATAGAGAAGTATTTTCTGATGCGGGCTCCACACTTTCTAGAGAAATTATTAGAAAATTATGAATAAAAATAAGAATGAAATGAATCATGTTGGAATTAAGAGAAAAAACTCATCAATGGCTGATAATCTCATGCTCAGTTTCATAATATCTCGATTCTTGGAAATAATTGCCAATCTCAACATATACTAAAGATGCTGTAACGCTTCTTGCTGAGAAAATTATACTTCTCAGCGCCGACTGGTAGAGCGAAAAATAGCAACCTGGAATAGAGAAGCGTTCACGAAAAAAATCCCAGCACCATTGATTTAAGAAGGAATAAATATTAGAGTTTGTCTGAGTATTTGTGAGGGTAATCGACGTAATCAACGCATCGAAACAGAATGCAAGAGATGATGATGAATCACTGAATATTTATCAATCCTTGATAAACATTGTGTCCCAGATAAGGAGAGCCAGTATGGGTCTCGGAAACTACGAGAGATACAGATTTGGTTGAATATGAGAAAAGTTGCGAGATTCAAGTGCCAACAGAATGACTTTGAACAATCTCTGATAGGATTTACCATAGTTGAGTGATGAAAAAAACGAATTTCTGGATTTTCATTTCCATTTTTGCCTGCTGTTGGTAATGAAGTTAGGACAAAACTGAAGAAACATCTCAATGGCAAATTTTGATGCTTATTGATTTTCTGATCCAACGTTCCGTCTTTGAGCAACATACTGGCCCTCCTAATCTCGGACACAGTGTATAAAGAAACTACATACACCACAATCGCAGTTTGAACTCTTTGATTTTCATTGTCAAATATGTCGATCCTCGTCCCCAAAGTATGATCTCATTGTAAATATGTTGAAGATCATTTCACCAACATGCTCAATCAGTGAAACAATGAAGTAAGTTGATCCACCAGAACCCTCATGCATGTTCGATAAGATCATACTTTGGGGTGTTCCTGTTTCGGGGGGTAGAACTTCGAAATTTTTCAAAATCCGGTTGACTGTGATTTACTTTCTCGAATGAATCAAATCACAAGAAATGCTAATTATTGTTGGGCTGCCGAAGATGATGTGTTTTTTCAGCGAAACTATATGATGTTATGTAACCAACCAAATATTCTTGAAAAGGGACAATGAACCAATTTTTGGTATCGCAAAAATATATTCGGAATGTTACGTATAATCCCAGAGGATATGATAGGAATACACGGTTCCCATTCGAAAAGAAGCTATTTATATACAGTTCGTCTCGCTTCTGATGGAAGCACCTACATATCTTGCTTGATTATCGAATCTGAATAGTCAAATTTACAGGATCGAGAGGAATACTGCATCATTTATATTTTGTATAACCAAAGATATATTATTGCTACCTCTATATCCTTCAAATTCGAGCATATTAAGTCGATGATTGTGAATAATCAGATGTGAGAGAAGTATATAATAATAGCGAGGAGATTATGGAGTATCTGTCGTTCGGAAACCTCATACAACAGTTCATATTATTTGCAGTGCAATGAAATTGTTGGACTATTCTTTCATTGATGTATTTCCATAGCTATTGGAAATTCACAAGTTTTGAAATAATAATCTGTATGGAGCTAGGCGAATTCATTTCTTACGTTTCAGTCTATTTCCAAAATCTTGGTCTATTAAGTTCTCTTTCATAACAATAACTGATCGATTGCGATGTTGATGTCAATCATCAACATCTCCTTGACATGATGCCAAGTTTTTGAATTTGAAAAATGTTTTCGAATGATTAGATCCGACGATGATATACATACCAAAATCTATTCTGGAAGGAGCTCGGAATGAAGCAAAGATAGCAAATTCGAATTCATTGCCTGCCAAATCTATAAAGACACAGATACAGATCTACAAACTCATGGAGTTTGATGACTGCGAGCTATTTGAGAACTGTTGCAAAAAGAAAGATATGAATAGAAATAAGTATTAATATTTTCAGCCCATCTACCAGAAAGGCTCCAAAGTATGCAGAAAGTATATCTCGCATACTAATGAAAAAATAATATTCTCTTACTCAACAAGTGCATAGGTTGAAATCTTCATGGAGGCGAATTCATTCGAGGGTAGAAATAGTACATACATTGTACAGTCGTGTACTATTCTATACATCTACAACTGTAGTGTTCATGTTTTGTAATGATTATTTTTTAAGGTTTCTGAGAGCTGTGTTGGTCATTGTCGGTGGCACTGAAATTATTGTTTTCACCACTAAATTATAGAACAACTGAAATGTCTTAGAGAACAGACTTGTCGACCGAAACTCGAGAAAAGTACGGATGCAGATCTATGTGTCTCTGCCTTTTTCATTTATTTCACTACATTTTTGTTGCGGCTACGTTGAAATTGTAACAACTTTGGAATTATCAAAGGAAACTAATAAGTGGTGAGACGTTATGATGCATATGAATGTAACAATGTGTGCGAAGCATAACAAAATATTCAATATGATCAGTGACTTCATTTTTGATGCTCGAACAGAAAAATAATAACGTAACCTGTTTAACACTTCCGATTTAGTTTCTTTAGTTCACTTTCAACGTTTGCTTGTAGGCATAATACTGCTGCCATGCTTGAAAGTTATGCTATAACTTATGCAAGTTATGCTATAACCTATTATCATCCTGATAAGGTAGGAACCTAGTATTGCATTTTCAACTCAAAGGGTCTCTGTTTTCGAAGTTTATAATTGACTGACTGCAGGTAAATTGTCATTTTCTTCACCTAAGAATGGAAATCTCAGTTCTCAAAAACTTCTCAACCGATTAATTGGCTTTTGTTGTGAAGTTTGTGATACAGTTTCTCCTTAAGTATTCAATGATAAGAGGAGGCTCGGTTTTCCGGTACGGATGAGTCTTTCAAGTTGTTCAATACTACTTCTCACTTTTGCCATCGTTAGTAGATGATGTCTGTCAACGTCAATATTCCATAGACTTTGAGAGATCTCACAGAATCCTCTTCTCTTCCATTCCCAGCTCACCCTATATTTCCTGTCGAGAGACAGTCAAGTAGCTTCAGAGTAGTGAGTCTTCGCTAGGGCGTGAAGGGCCTTTCATGTCAACATATTCGTCGCAAAAACCGTGGAAGATAAGGACGACCGAGACCTCATCTATAATCATCTCATTTTCAGTATCTTTTGTGCTTGATAATGATCCTATAGAAAACGGTAGAGGAAGCGAATGGCTAAAGGACGGCAAACAGCTTCAGAAGTGAGGTTTATTCAAAAGTTGCTAGGACCTTTTGTTATCCCCATCTCGCGAAATAGTTCCAACTCTCTGGTGAAAATTACTCAGAATTAAACATGCAGAACTCATTATGATTATCTAGGAAGGAGATAAGTTTGTACGATGGACTATAATTGTTTCTATTCAACGAGAAACTCCATGGGTATTATGGTTTCGACGTCAACCACAACAACTTCCATTACGGAACATTTGTGATGAATTAAATCGTAGATATTTTCCACCACCATCAACCATGCAAGAGCCATTTCCTGGAGCACGAGTCAATACCGGAATTCACCAAAGCACACATCACAAATCAATGATTTTTTCGCATCTTTTGACAACACGAAAGTAAATCCTATAATGATCGAGGAACGTCATGATAGGAATTCCTCTTGAAATTTTGGGAGTCGTGAGCATTAGGTAACATATCACTAGGCAAAGAATTCCACAACTTCGACGTTCAATTAAGGAATGATTTTTAGTTGGGAGGAGTTTGACATTTCTCGAGCCTGACAATGAGCCTGAGTTCGACCAGTATGTGAAATAGAAGAGAATTCCGTTGATAACCGACCGGGGAAATATCTATGGCAGAGGAAGAGATCGCCTACCTTTATACGATGTTATAGACAGGTCAATGGATTCGTGAGTCGAATAGCTCATTTCTGAATAGAATAGAATGGCGGCTGATCATCATATTGGGCATTGTGTTATCTACCTCTCTGGTGAAGATTCTCAGAGTGATCTATCTGAAAGGAAAATCGTTCGTAAAAGACATAGTTGGGGCGTCAAAACATATGACGGAAGTTTCGCTAGATGGACTTGGTGCCAAACACAGTCAAATACTTTGGAGATATCTGATGCTTCAGATAGAAATTGATTGTTGATCTTTGGTAACGAAGGCCATATTATTGGTCGATCTGTCTAGATATCGGATGAGCACTGTTTTTAGTGCTCTTTTCATTACTCTAGAGAACACATATAGTAGTGCAATCGATATTCACTTGGTAGAGAGGCTTTTCAAGGAGAGGTGTATGAAACTAACATTCGAATACATTTCGAAGTGATCGATACATTGATGAATGTATACGATTGCTTTTTACTGCTGATCAATGATATAACCCATTTATAATAACTTGTATACACCTTATCATACAGATGTACATAAGTCATTCATCTCTCATTGAACTTCCATGTGCTGAAATCGCACCGATTTCAGTTACAACTTTTCTGGTTGATCTTTAGGCTGAAAAGATCTTCTTCACAGAACCAGTTCAGAAAATCCAATCACTGAAACAAGTCGCTCTGGAATCATGATCTCCTTCAGAATAATCTCATGAGAGGATGGTCTGATATCAGATAAAGCAGCGTGGTTTCCGTTTACTACAGCAGCCTTGTGATTATTGTGCCCATCCTATTTGTTATAACATGATGAGGTCTATTTGTCAATACAGATCACGCAACGATTCCAATCAAACAATTCCTAGTCCGAGATCATTCTTCCTCAGGAAATCATAGCCTGGGGTGTTTCGGCTGATGGTTTCTACAAATACAGGGTGGCCCATCGAAAACGTACCGCATGGCATTACAGGCTGGGAAAGAACTTTTCGATAAAATCCGAGAACAGTTCAAGTTTGTTCGTCAGGGGGACACATTTTGACATAACAAGCATAGTAAAACCTTCAACCCCCTAAGTGGGGTGTGTCACTCAAAAATTTTTTTTCGAATGGAAAGAGGGGTCAAGCGATACCTCTTTAGAAGGAGCTGGTCATTCCCTACACAGTGCTGCTTAAATTTTCAAAATCGATCCACTCGTTAAGAAAATATGGAGCGTTGAAACTCCAATGATAATGTGTGACGAAAAATGCAAACATTGATTCAATTGTACTCAAAAGTCATTCATTAGTCAAGTGGATGTTCGATTTGCTGTCCGTCAACCTGCATACAGTGGTATAAGTTATTTTCAAACCGTTGTCGTACATTCTGGAGCATTTGGGGTGTCACTTCGCGACATGCGTTAATGATTCTTCGTTGCAACTGTTCTAATGTGTCTGGTGGTGTTTTGTAAACGACGCTTTTGATGAGTCCCCACAAAAAAATCTGAAGGACTCAAGTCGGGTGACCGAGGTGGCTATTCTATTGGGCCACGTCGTCCTATCCATCGTCCTGGAAATGTGTCATGTAAATAATTGCGCACATTGTGGGAATAATGAGGAGGAGCTCCGACTTGTTGGTGAATCAGTTCCTGTTCATCGTATGTGGGATCGTTCTCAATGGCATTTTGTAGTCAATCCAAGTACATATCGCCTGAATTTCATATATTGACATATATCATACATATATTGACATATATCAATCATACTACATACTAATTTCTATTTCCTAGAGTGATTTTTGATTCATTGAGGAATAACAAAAGTACAAGGGTGTGAATCCTGGAGAAGAGTGATGATAGAATTATAAGAGTATTTGAGCATATCGTTGAATGTTCTGAGTGATGTAATATGAAAGGGTGAAACTATCATTTGATCAACGTCGGAAAAAGGTTGAACGAATTATCATTTCAACTTTGCTAGTTAGGCCTCATCAGAAAGGATGTCGTGAATGATTCGAGAATTTTTCAATGATCTGCTGGAAGCATTGTTCATCAAAATCAACAAAAAAACTCCGATAATATTGAGGCAGAAACAAAAATGAATGACAGTTATGGAGGGCGTTTTCCCCCGATCCGATTCCTGCGACTCGAATGATCCTGCTGGCAGCACAATGGATCTGGCACCAGATGTTTGCAGCTCGTTAACATTATTAAATGCATTTCAGCATTTCTATAGGACCCTTCGCCATTTCGAGATACAATATAGGTCTCCACGGTACTTCAACAGGCGAGCACTTATTCACAACCTCCAAGTATCGACTGGATTAGATGAAGATGGGAATTATCGATCGAAAAATGACTTGTTCGATTATGTTCATAGTAACAGACACACCATTCATCATGAAAGATTTCATAGTTTTCTGAATTTTTATAAGATTTATGAATAAATTCCAGATGAATCTGCTGATGGAATTATTAAGCAGGAAATATGAATAACGGTGCAGCATTTGTGTGGTGAAATTCGTGTTCGTTTCAGAAGAAATTCGGAATGAAAAGTGTAGCAAAGTTCTTCTGGATGAAAATTCGATGTAATGCTAAAGGAAAAAAGATGTTCTCATTGAACGAATTGAACGAACAAATATTTTGTTGTAATTTCCATTCTATAACTTCAAATTTTCTAAAATCATTAAACTTAGATTCCTTGAGAATATTATTTACCAAAAGGAGGTATCGAAAAAATGAAGATCCTTCACTTTTCTTCGGTTTCAGTACATTGGCAAGGATAGCGTATCAACTGGAAATAATACGATGGCATATGAAAATAGGAATATTTCGAGGACATTTTCTTTCTAGATGGGAAAATAAAATGTATCATGTCGATAGGGGTTCAGATGTTATTTCTTTCCCACACACAGAAGGGTTGAACGAAAAAAAATTGAAGCCAGCATCATCCCAAAAACGGTTCAAGAACTTGATTCTAAATGCCCGCATTCAGGGCTTTTGTTTGAATAAACTTTTCCTTAGTCACACCTTTAGAACAGTTCGTAGGTATATGCTTTCGAGGTGAAACGCTGGATAAAAACATTAACTATATAAGAGAAAAATATTTCAATTATGTTGAGAACGGGAGCAGATTCGTTCCCGAAACGTCCACCAAGACAAGTAGAGGTTTTATTCTTTTTAAATATATTTGTATTTCCAAATTTTTTCAAGAACAAGGTGTCACTGACCAATAGAGAATTTCTCTTTTAGGTATCTAAAGGTTTAATTTCAAGCGCAGTGACATTTTGGGACAGATCCTAAATCTGTCCTTACTACAAATATATTGCAATAATTTTTAATAACTTCTACTCTATTTTTTTTTAGAAACGAGGAGAGAAAATCCCATCAAAAGCTGAAAAATGAATTAACTATATCAATTTACTTTCATGAGTTACATTCCCTTAGCACCCTGTTGAACAGTCCTATCATAACGAATCGCAAAGTTAATTTCAATTTAATCAAGAAATACTACTGACATTGCGTTCTCATGGAATAAGATAGGAACGAGTACACTAAACTCTACCTTATTGCATGATAAAGTCGATTTTCTGTTGAGTGATGTGTAATAGACTATGATTGCCATTAGCCTTGAATACTACTTATACATTGTTGGCACTGGCAATAAATTCTAATTTTAGTTCGAAGCATTCAGGCTTGCATCAGAAAAAAACATGCGATCTGTTCGACACAGTTCTTGATTTTCACTTTCCAGACGAGAAATAATTTATCATTTGAATAGAAATATATTTCTGACAATATATTTCACAATCGATCGATTTCATTCAACATGATAATCGGGAAAATTCCAAATGAGGTACAAAAGTCAATACAGTAAGATCTTCGTATTTCCTGAACCATAGAAACTTGATTACGATTCTGAACTCATTGTCATACATATTCCACATAATGAACTGAGCTAAACCAGTAATCATACATATTCTTATATATCTCAGATTCAATTCAGAAGAGAGCTATTCGCCTAGTCGATGAAACAACACTCACCAAATCATTGACCTCTCTAGATCATCGTAGAAAGGTCGGCGATCTATGCCTTTTTTATAGGTACGGTCGGTGCTCAACGGAGATATCATCTATTATGCCACCACACGTGGTTCCTAGTAGACAAACCAGACGAGCTCAAGCTGGTCACTCCTACACTGAGTTGCCATTATATTTTTCATATTCTACTCTACTCTACTCACAAGAGTAAGTTAATGGAACCAGTCCTGTTATCATATTTCCATATTATTCCATTTTTTGTATGCGTATAATTATCAGAATCAATTCATGATCAATTAGCAATAATAAATTGAAGAAAGGAAGACACTTTCCTTTCATTTTCGAACTCTTGAACAATGTAATTATGTGAACAAATGAATGCCATTGTTGCGCTCAACTATGGTCAATAGCTCCTTCTCATGGATATTTGAAAAAAAATCAATACCTCTCATGAATTTACTAATTTTTCCAAAAATGATAATATTGGGATTCATGGGTACCTCAATTGTTGCTATTCAATTCATTCACAGCTTGACCTGTTATTTCCATTTCGTTGCAATACGAAAATACTGTATATATCATACAGTATTTTCGATAGCGTCTCTTTACATTATTTTCTAAATTTTCAATGTTCTCAGACTATTTCAAACAGAAATTTTCGAATCGAGAAACTTATCTTTTCCACAGATTCCTAAAGATGAACTTGGAAACTCATTACCATCATGAAAAGCCATAGATTACGACAATTTACCCTACACACTATTAATATGATAACATTCTCGACTTCGCGCTCTATGCCCATTATTATAAGCGGATAAAGATTGTCAACTGTCTGCCTAATTGGAACAGAAATTTTAATTACACTCCATTATAATGAAAACTTCGTCAACGCTTCAGAGCTTTATGATGACTACTGTTTATCAACAGATCCTCTCTCCATTGCAGTATATATTTTTGGTGGACTCACTCGTTTATATAAATAATTCATCTTGATACTTCACATCAACACATCAGAGTGAACCATAGATAGCAAGACGTATACAGAGCAAGACGTATCATCGGGACTGCGTCAATTTGAAAAGAAAATAATGAATAATAATAAACAGGGTAACAAAATTAATACATTTGGCTGCGCAATTTTCAGCAAGATTAGAGTGGTATATGCTCTGGGTGGTAGCAATAAATGTTACACCTGAAGGAGATATCACGAAATACATCCCCATGTATAACAGTTCTAGTTCCCATATCATTCTACATTCTTTATTCAGTAACTAAAAGATGTTGATGTGCCTGAGTGTCATCTCATACGACTGCAATTTTGTCTACGACGACCAAAAATCTGAACAGAATCCAGTTCTTCTTGGTAATTTTGTAGTCTTTTAGTTGACTTTAGAGTTGACGTTCAGTGTGCATGGTTAATCTCAATCTGCTGATATATTGGTCAGTGCATCCGTATCATTCGTATACGTGTGGTATCACCTGATTCGATTATCATCGTATCACTCGAGTGGTCGATGACAGAAACCCTTGGAAGTTAAAATTTCAACCTCCATTCCAACCTCATTTTCTGGTGCTGCCTCAGTTGAAATGACCTGATTAGCTTTTGCACAAAACCCTGATATTGAAGAAGCATTGGTCTTCACGTTTTCGATTTTTTTTTGAGATTCAGAATCCACTCCAAGAAATGAGATATTATCCACGTCTACATTTGAGCTCACGCATAATTTCGCAGTTAATAGCAATTCATGCAAAGCAGTTTGACTCAAAGTCGGTAGGGAAGTTATACATGAAATTAGCATGGAAGTAAATGTTTCAAAACTTCGAAATCATGATTCCACAGCAGAATCTTAGATTATATTAGATTAGATTAATTTCCCAATGTGAAATGAGATACCATATTCATCAGTTGAACAATTATAATGTAGGTATATATCTTTTGCCGTAGGCATAGGGAAGCCTGATTGAACGTTGATTTGTGTGTGTTGAAGACACACGTAAAAGTTGCGACTTAATTTTTTTTTACTGAAGAATACATGTTAAATGTTGGCGTAAGCAAATGCCTTCAAACTTTCAGGGAGATGATTAAATATCTCTATGCTACTGTACAGTGAGGCTGGTGAAATGAAAGATTGATTTATTGTCTCGATTCTTTCAATTCTAAAATTTGCCCCACGTTGGGCGCCAATCAAGTCGCAACTGATTGTGCTGAAAAAGTGTGGTGGTGCAGTATGATTGGATATCTGATGGAAAACAACTATATTCAGATGTAAAATATTGAGATTTATCCCTGACACTTCCTAATATCGGATGGCAACACCTAATTATCGGTAATTTCTTTGCATTTACCTTGAGTGTTGATTCAAGAACATCAATTCGATATTACGGTTGGAAAAATATTCAAGATAATTTCCTGATATTGAACGTTCATTCGATTCGATGAGACACTAGGCATTCATTATGTTTGGATAATTACCTCTCTTATTTGTGTTAGTTTTGTTCACATGGACTATCATTAATTCGGTCTAATTTCGGTTTTCTGGTTCTGTCATCATACTGTTTCTTATACCACGATAATAACATAGGTATACGTTCGAATAAATTATGCTTGCTGACGGAGTGATCAATAAATAAGGATCGTAAACATCTGCTATTATGTAAATCATTTTAATTTGTATGGATAGCACGCGCTACTGTGGTCCGAACTTATGATCTATGCCGCCTTAATTTATGTCTTTATGGGGTTTGTTTGGAGATTTTCGACTTTGATAATACCGTGAAGGAGTGGTCCACCTCTTACCTGAAGATCTTATCGAATACTTTTTTTGAATAAGGTCACTGTTCTCTGGGAAAATTATCCTGATTATTTTGGGATTTCGTGTAATACGCTTTGCTTTATAATTCAGTTTTCTACTCTTTAATGAAAAAATTATCTTCGAACCATCGAAGAACTATCAACTTCATCCATTCTGTACTGGAAGAAGATAATTAGCAATAACTGACATTCAAAAAGTATTCCAGAACACAACAGAATTCTTTCCAGTACTTAATTTCAGCCAGATTGAAGATGATGTGAATGAACTGTGAACGGGAACTCAAGGTGCAGGAGCTGAAAATTTCAGTGTTTACAGTTCAATGATAATGAATTCTACGCATTTGTTCACCACATGTGAAGATTTCGAAAAAAGGAGCGATATATTTGGAACATTAGAGTTTTGCAATATTTTCCCAACGTTATCAATGTACTATTACGTTTGATTTTCGTGGTCAACTCGATTATTTCAACTGAAGTGGAAAGTGATATTTTCACATTTCACTGAGAAGAAGAAGAAAGAAATCAACTTATAAATAAGTGATTTCCAATCAAATAGATCGAAACATTGTAGCGAAATTGGAGACACTTGCTCAAGCCGAATCAAGATTTCTATGATAATCTTCGTATGATGAATGGACAAATAGAAAATTCATTTCATGTTTGAGACTGCGCCACAACCTTTTGAAATATTCTTGTGCATTGTCAACCTAGCAAATTATACACCACTAATGATTTCCAAATGAAACAAGAACTTGGTCTGCTGTTAATTGAACCGATGATGAAGGAAAAATCATGCAATTATAAAATAGTTGCTATCCGATCATAGTGTAACAAACGAAAGCGAACTGTTTTCTCTTACCAATTATCGAAACCGCGAAATCGACTAATATAACGTCAACCACTCTGACGGTTACCAATGCTATAAAGAATGACGAATGCGAATTGCATAATGGAAATGACAATGATACTTAATTAGAGACTTCGACTTCAATAACAATCATTCCTTCTAACAATTACCGATTAGGCGAGGTTGGTAGTCGTATGTATCCACGGGACGAATATACTGGTCAACAATTGGAGTTAACCAACCGGGTAGAAACTGGTGAAAGTCACCGATCACGTCATGGAACTTGTGGTTACGCTTCCCACTTATCTATGTTAGGTTATCAGATTTATCAGAAATTCCCACTATACATGTGAACTCCATTTTTGTGAACGAAGTATTCGAATTCCATCACACATCACTATAATGACAGTCGCAGATACCAATCTGAAACCAATCTGTCAGCTGCTCACTTCGTCAATGACTTTGTAATATCAGGAACTGAAGATGCTATATTGAGCAGCAGTATTTCAGCAGATATCATCATTCTCGATGATAATTATTGTCCAAGGACCAACCAGCAAGGCAGAAAGTCAAATTCTAAGAGCCTCTGCATTCTCAGACAGGAATGAATTACTTTCTCCGTACTTGAAGAAGATGTCATCAGGAACTACCCATGAGATAGTGTGACAGCACTGCCTACAAAAGGCACGATCGAGCTAATGAAATCGTTCTCGAATATTTCAATCTCCTTCAATCAGCTTGAGGCGTGATTTGAACGATGTCGATATGAAAGAGCTGCTTCACTGGAACACGTGGCAATACCGAAGTTTGAAGGAGCTATAATCGTCATGAGGATATATCTATTGACATCTTTCGCCGAACTGCTATGGACCACTCACTTATCAGGAAAAATTGAAGCTAACAACAAACGAAACTCAACTTTGAATGTCTTTGAACTCGTTACATTTGGATGCCGAAGAAACGTACAAACTATCGGAGAGGGAGAGAAAGTTGTGAAAATACCACTCACTCATCAGGAAGTATCGAAGGAAACAACAAACTAAAGTCAATTTTGAATGTCTTCGAACTTCGTAATAAAGTCTACAATTTCCTCTTGAGATTTGGAATACTTGTCTTTATATACATCATGCTTTTGACAACATTTTATTGCTGGATTCAAAATACATCAACCAGGTGATGAAGCAGATGAAGAATATTTTATTTTTAGCTCTCATAAATTGGACAATAATCATTCTTCACCATAGACACAACATCTCCTGTGGGTACCGCAAGTGATTTAGTATCACTCACGATGACTCATTCGGTTCAGTAGATCTTGATCTTCCTGGAAGTGTCACCCCTGGAAGTAATTTCCGAACTCAATCAATTTCGATAGCAACATTCCTAAAACTCAAACTGCAGATTGTGAAAACATCCTCTAATATATGATCTCAAGAACTATCTTAAAAATTATGGAAAATACGATCGAATTTGAAATTTCAACAGGAATGCAAAAATACAACCGTTAGATATCCGTAACTCTCAGATATCCGTCATTATTAGTAGAAGCGAATTTGACTTCACAGGATCGACATCGTATCGCCCTCTATACTGAATCGGTGCAGCCTTAGTAAGATTATTGACAGCTCCACATGTTTCGTAAATATGAAACAACTGAAGAGTTGATTCACCATCCTGTATCTACCTCGGTCAAAAGGTTCCGGATGAGTTCATTATATGCAATGACAATCACACAGGTGAATTTCCTATGGGTTTAATTTTTTATTTTTTTTTCGTTTATCAATATAATTGTTGTGACAACAAATATATCATGGATGATATGTTTTTATATGACTTGGTAGAAATCGAATTTGTGTCAGTAGACCGCCAGTGTTGTTTATTTTGAATTTTCTTATCGAGATATAATTTATAGGTGATAAATCACAAGTGATGTACTTCTCATTAGTAGTAAACTCATAAAAACACTTATGTGTACCGTAAAAATGCTAGATTCGACTTGATTTATTCACGAGGAACATAAAATATCACACTGGGATTTTGCGTAGTAATGTTTTCTTGGTTACAATAGAACTGCTACCAGATTAACTGATGGAAAACCCACCTGCATCAATAATGAAATGATTTCAGATCAATTCCATCACTGACAAAACAGTCAAGGTGAAATAGAAAAAAAATCACCATGTCATTTGTGAATAAAGTTAGATTCATTTTCTATCAAGAATCAGAATTAAGGAGTTCATTTGAACTTCAGGAACCAGCTCTGTTTTATCAAATTCTATCCGCCCATTGAAGAATATGGAAAGATACACAGGGAAAACGATGTGCAATCCGGAAAATTGGAAATTTCCACAATTCGTTTGATGATTTTGGCTCGAATATTTTTAATTTCTAAACCATTTTGAATCTCGATAAGGAAGAAAAATTCCACTTGGAAATTGATAAATCTATGAAAAAACATTTGTTCTTGATATACCTTTTGTTACTCGATATTTATCTGCTACGAAGCTGTTTCAAAAGTGAAAATTGTTGCATTTCGTTAATAATAGAGGATCAATGGGCCAATATTTCCGCAACACTCAGTAATCGCCAAGAAAATGATATGCTAACATGAAAAATGACTATCGGCAATTTGAAAGATACCATTGAAAATAAAGGTTCTCCATTAAAAATTTGAGGATGGCCCAATTCGTGCGAAAGATTTTATTCTCAAACTGTGAAAGTTTGTTGTGACAATCTTGATTTCCGAAAAAATTCACAAGATCGAATACCGTAATTCTAAGACTGTGAATTTTGATATTGTCAAATATTTGAGATATCAGGCATTCATTGTATGAACATTGTATGAATATACATAAATAATTCAATGAAACGACTTCATTGAAATAGTAATTATTATAACGGATCCACTATCGAGAGACAAATAATGAATTAACTCCATTCTTCATCATAATCATGTACAAATGAGACATGTGTTTTCGACAAATATTATAATAGAAATCCCAACTATTTCGTTCAAATAGGCGCATTCAAAATTGATGTAATCGGTTAATGATTTGAATATGCTCATGGAACAGGTACCTGCGAACAATGCAGCCAATTATGTCAATCTTCAATTGATTATTTATTACGTTTTGAGCACATGAAAGAATAATTGAAACGCCATCAACTCATATTGAAATAAATCATGCGTTGCCCATAAAGCCGTTCGAAAAAGGAAATAACGAGGAAATTTACATTTGGAAACGTGTTCATTTCTACCTATTATATATATTATTCAATAACCTGAAAGGACATTTGAATATTATTTATTATGTTTGGATTTATATGGTATTATGTGTACCAACTGAAATAACCAAATTTTGTTAAGTGACGTGAGCACATTGTTTGAGTTCGTTGAGGGGTAATCGCTTCGGAATTCTTTTCTATGCATTAATAAAATATCAGAACCGTGATACACGTACTGGCGATTCGCTTAAAACTGTTTATTATTCATTTTCTACTCACCGATCTCTGTAATCAGAAAACAAACTGCCTTACCTGAAAAAAAAAAAATCAATTCAGAAATGTATATCATTGTTTGAATAAATAATGACAGAAATAAACTAATGGCATTTATATTCCATACTTGAATATTCCTACCAAGTTTATATTCATCATTATAGAGGTGTAGAGAAGATGGTGGGGTTCATAACCATACAGCATAATTGATAACATTCTAGCATCTCATCAAAAATCGAAATAGGATTTGTAAAATTGATGGAGTCAGTCTCAGCGGTTTCTGAACATGAGGTAGAATTGGCCGCCATCTCTCACATAGAAATTCTGAACGAGCCGATACCCTTTCCAACAAAGCAAATTTAGTAATTCCACCATGTTCTGTGTATGTTCATCAAAGCATTCAAAAATGACATGTCCTATAAAAATTGGTCGCGAAACGTTTCTATCACAAGATATAAGACCCTAGATTCTGAGAACTTCGATGAACAAAAAAATTCTTCTATTACTGGTGGACCGCAACACAAAAATTTGAGACTCTGTAGCTGATATGAATACCACTAACGCACGCACGTTTTTCAGGCACCCCTGTATCTTATAGACTCAAAAAGTATATCAAATGCAAAGGAGAGTTTGTGACGTTTCATATCAAAAGTCTATACAGGTAGTGAGATATGGAAAGGAATCGTCGATTGTGAATTGTCATGGTTTGCCCCTGTCATATTTTCCGACGCACAAGATTCCCCGAACTAGCATCGGCCTGCGGCCTGATAATATGCCGTTGGTTGAACTGAATAATCGGAATGGGTGCCTGAAAAAAAATCCTTCATCAGACACTGGCTTCACACCCTCCTCCGCTGATGTTCATGCTTCAAGCTTCATTTCGTGATACGGAACGCAATCTGAATAATTTCGTTTTCTATCGAGACAGCCGAAATCTGATCGAGTTAGTATCACCAGTAGATGTATTCTATGAAACACGGTCTGTTTCCAAAATGAACAAGATCGTAAATATATTAGTCGACGCGTAGACGAATGGAAGTGAAATTCCATGATTTATATAAATATGTAGCAATTCTGGGTTCATAATATGACTATTCTTATCGGTATTCTTATCAAATGAATGTGAGTTTTAGTGGATTTCATTAAGATTATATAGGTTGTTCTTTCTTGAACTGACGGTGCGAGAAGTATGATGAGTTTCAATAATATAAAATCGTTCACATATTTTCAGGCTGGAAAGTACAGCTTTACATGAGTTTTTTTGATATATGAACATAACAGGGCTGACAGTTTGCGACAAACACTATCTGATGTGAATTCCTGTTATTTGAATGCATCAGGATGAAACATCAATAAAGTTCCTTTGCACTTGAAACATCAGTAGCAGTACTACGATAGAGCCTGAATAACGTTGTACCTTGCACATCATACAAACTTTGTGAGAATCGAGACCAATGACGTGCTCGACATGAGAACCATTTTGCAAGAGAATCATTTTGCAAGAGAAGATGAAAAAATATATATAAAAACAGATCCGAGACTGAAAAGAGTTTGTGTGCAGGAGACTACTGCACAAATCCAAAGACTGGCTTCAGTTTTTCATTGCGTGCATACACATCTGTGTTTCAAGCAGATGTAATTATAGTTCAGTTATCAGTTTTGAAGCTGTTTTGAATAGCAAAAGAAATTCTCGCGGACAGTTGAGTTCAAGTTTTGACAAGGTTACATATGAATTTCATAGTTTCTATCCCTGAACAGAATTTGTATCATATCTAACAGCACACTCTGATCTGCCCGATATTTCTGCTCGAAACTCATTTTGTAGCATGAAGCGTAGCAAACTGATTAATTCAATTCCCTGTCGAAACAGACAAAATCTGAATCCATTAGTATCAACATCGAATGTTTATGCAACACGGTCTGTTTTCACAACAAACAGAACGAATTGAAGCGGGATTCCAGGATTACGGTACTTAAAGGTAGAATGGATGCTTCGATAACGTCTAATGAAATCCGTGATACAAGGTGGCCCAAGAAAACGATGCACCTGGGACACCTGAGCAACCAACGACTCCATACATGAAAAACAAGGAAACTGGTAGATTTCAGTTTCAAGGGAGAGAGAATTCTTCCTTGAATTCAACCATACCATAAGATTCCTCATTCTGATCAGAACGGTACCAATCTGGTGGGTTAGATTACTGATAACTGAGAAAAAGTTAATTGGATGTAGCATCACCCACATTATTGAATACTCTTGTTAGCACTTACTGCTCTGTTCAGATGCGTATGGGTCATACTTCATATATTCGATAAATCAATTCTGAGTGAATTGAACATCTCGTTGAACATATATCGTCATTTATGACAAATTTTTTCGAGTAATTGTTATTTGATAGTGAAATACAATCCAACAAACTTGATTTCACTCTGAAGAGAGTGTCAAACTTCATGATATGATGTGGCACATAACCCTCTTTCCTCCACTCCAGATAAAAAAATCAAGTGGGATGGTTGATTCTGAGGCAGAATTGTTCCTCCTTGAAGTGCAATCTACCTGTCTTACCTTTCTCATTTATATGCATCATTGGTTTTTTTGTATTTTGGGTGCACATTTCCAATAACTATATGGATCATATTCATTCGCTTTCGAACCACGTTCGCAAAAAAAATTACTGGTTTGGTTGGAAGAAAATGATTTATGACAAACCCACATGGACCACTCTGTATAACTGACATAAAATAATCTATATCACCACAACTCAACTAAAGAGTAAGAAATAAGATGAAAACATCACCCAACTTCCATATTCCACACGGCACTGTATTTCAAAAGTGCTATTACTTTGTGAATTTTATTATATTTGTGGTTTATAGCTGCCATAAAATAGAAATGGCCTATTAAATTATTTTTTGTCGTGATTTTCAGATATTCCCTTCAAACACAATATCATTCGATTTATGCAATCATAATCTTGTGTTTATGACTCTTTCAAGAAAATTAATGTTTTTGAATGACCAGAAACTATATAGTGGACCACATCAATTTCGTGAGTATTGGTTATGACATGAATATTCAAATTCAAGATGAAAAGAAGTAATCTTTCGAGTAGAATTACATGATATGTTTATAGGCATTATTACATCGAATGGCGCTAGTGTAGCATCATTTCGATCATTTTGAATAATTTTGAAGTGTTCATAACAAACCAAATTGAAAAATGGAATATATTTTCGAAGAATTACGATATCAACTGATGAGTATCGTTGGATTTATGGATACGAAGTTACAGTTATACAAGGTATTCCATTTGAAAATCGAAAGTTGATTTCATTTTCAGAAAAAAAAAACGGAAGGTCAAAAGAATCTGAATATGTCAGAAAGTGCCCTCTAGTGAGCATATCAGATGGTCCAAATTTCAAAGATGTCACTATAAAACCAAGGTCTGTGTCTGTGACTGTGTCACCCAGTATGAGAGTTTAGTGAGATATTGCATTAATTGGCAAATAGCTAATTACTTCCCTGTTGATAATATCATTATTGGTGTGAAGAAAAATCATGCTTGGAAAACACGGAAATAGTTGATTTGAATTTGTTCCCATAGGCCCGTATAGTGTTTGTAATATCGAGGGTGTCAAAGTTTTCGAAAAATACGGGCGAGACGTTCCAGATATATGGAAAATTTGATTATGAATGAAATCAATAATCATTTGAATTGAATGTGTTATTTATCTGCCGTGTGCAAGTTTTTTCTTCATTATCTCCAACTCCATCATTTCTTTCACTGAAGAGATTGTCGACCGGCATTTCGCATCCCTCTGTATAGTTCAATCTTCGGGAACGGGACTCGCAACTTCTTGAGTTAATAATTGCGATTCTCGGGTCGGTCTTTCTGAATATTTCAATATTATTTCGTCCTGAGCGAATTCTATTGTCCCGGAGCAATTCTTCCTCCGTCACGTTTCTTTTCCTATTATCTGAGGTGTTTTTTTAACGTTTGGTTAGGAAGCCACGACGACAACGTTATTTTGTTCCTGAAAGCTCGGGAAACGGATTCTTTTTCTTGCTCCCTTCTCCTTTGACATATATTATTCCCATTAATTTCCAGACATGATTCGAAAATACATTTCTGGAATTCGATTGTTCTTATCGACCTCCTTCCATGAAGAACTACGAACCACCACTACAAAATGATCATCAGTAGAGGAATTACATAATTATAGAGGTTGTTCCGAATGAAAGGGATGAAATTTCAATGACGTATTAGATGACGAAGGATCGAAACTACTTCATTTCCTAGATACATTGTTAATAATTTTCGTAATGAATCTGAAACCACCTAATATTTCCGAAACAGTTGAAGATAGGTATGGGACATTACATGAATCATGTCTAGAATTCTCTGAAGAATCCAAAGAATAAATAATATACAGGGGGTTGCATTTGAAATAAGAAAGTTGGTATTGGCCCCTGTCATATGACACACTCCAGATAATTTATTTTTCGAACAAAAAGGCTCATATGAGAATACAAATAGACGTATCCAAGCATTCTTCCCAACACACCCTCATTAATTCGTTCTTGAATTTATTCAATTTGGATGTTCCTCACTGTATAGAATCAACACAATCACGCCATACTGAATTTCGACAGATCCTATCTAGTCATATTATGAAATCTCATTAAGAAAAGTTCAATTCTATAGAACCACTCGAGCTGCACTGTCATTTGTGAAATTGGCAGATCGGACAGTCAAATGCAGCCGGGCTTATATATAGAGATAGTATTCCATGGACAGACTCTGCAGGGAAGTAGCCAGACAACAATGTCTGAAGATTCCTCCCGTTGCGAGATCACGTAGGAAAATCGGTCAAGCAGAATGACTTCTGCCAGAACAAACATCTGTGCCGTAACTGGCCACTTATCTGGCTTAACTTTGTTGTAGGAAAATAAGCGTCCAAATGCGGTAATAAAAATAAATGGCTTCGATCTTTCCGATCGACAACTATACGATAGACGATTGCTTTTTATTTCTCTAAAGTTTTCAGAGATTGTGCGAATGGAGTGCTCGTTATGTTAAGCATTTTCTCGAGACAAAAACTTGATTGAATGAATAAGGTCTTCCTGATACGAGAGTAGAAGATTTCCATTTCTTCTCTTCTCTTTCTAGCAAATATCGATCACTCAAAGGTTGAGGTTTCGACGTCGAGAAAAATGGATATTATTATCAACTCCAGATGAGTTTGATAAGACGTGATTTCTCGTAACGTTTCATATCCTGAAAATTCAGAGCACCTAGATCCATATTCTATGAATAGATAATAGATAATATTATAGTGACAGTATGATAATTCGCAATTCAATTAGTACATATATACTCATATCAAGAAGGAACAGTTTTTCTCAATCATTGAAGCAATCGCTATTTTCGCACCTTGTAAACTACATTATCAATCGCTTTTACACTCCTCTCGTTGGCTCGGAATATACATGCAATTCTGATCAATATCTATTTCATAAATAATTGACATTCACTCAACAATGCCGTGCAGGTAACTCATTTAGATGTGTTTAAACATATTTCACAATATATCAAATTGAGCTAATAAATTTCATGCGAAATTGGATTGTTTCACTGAGAGATCATCAAAGATGATTACCGATTCAAAGTGAATTGATTACTTTATGCTTCGACGAATTGGTTGCTTTTTTTCAATGGTTATTTGCCAATTCATGCCCTGTTCTTGGTAAAACAAAAGTTTCGATGTTCTGTTTCGTCTGATTGGTTGACCTAAATATATGTTATGCCATTTTTTTTTCTAGTCTTCATTTTAGTATATCACGCAAACGGAGGATTCTGAAACCCAATATCTTCGCGAATGAGGACATCCATCTTTGTTCATATCTACCCGATACATGTATAAAATGCTGTATAAAAAGAGGCTATAGGATAGGTATTTCTACGTTATATTCTCGTGAAGATATCGAACGTATAAATCTCACATTTCATCACATTTTCATGTTATACCGTCCGGCATAATAAAAGCGAGACAAAACGTCTCCCCATATTCGGAGTAGACTAACTACTAGTCTTTTAGAGATACTATCTGTATCATGTTCTATACTCATAGAACTAATTGTTTAATTTTACGGTGTTTGAGCCTGATGAATTAATGACAGACAACAATAATGGCTGCAATTAGTTTTCTTCATGGTGCGATAATTTTGATTAGTTCTTTGCCGGTGATACCACCCCATAAACGGACTGCAGCCTTATTATTTTAAGAATTATGTGGAATATTTGAACCTCATGCATATTTTATACTGCAAAATGATTTGTAGTCACGAAAACATCAAAATCTTCACGAATGAGGAGAGAGAAGGTGTGTAATCATTACTTATGCTTGGAGACAAAATATCAGGAGTTGGAATGCGCTTGCTTTGAGATACACAACCTCTTCATTTTTAGGTTCATATTGTTTAAGCTCAAGGAATCAAAACCTTTCGTAAATCATTCATGATATGAATATGCACGGAGATGTATATTGATCAAAAGTCATCTTTATAAGAACAACATATCTATCTGTGTCCAGAATTGGTGTATCATCATATTCAAGTGTATACAGGGTGCCCCATGGGGATCTCAATCGAGAAGTTCAGCATTTTCATGCTGAACAATCAGGTATCTGAACAGGAATTCGATCTGTCATTTTTAGTTTTTGAATAACTATAAAAAACGAAAATTTGTAGATTTCGTTTTTTATTTTTTCAAGCGATAACCGAACGAGCTAGACGTTTTCAATAATGACTTTCTTGACGCACTTTCGTACAAGGAATCTAAATCTACCATCGTATTTTCCAATACGTTCTTGCTGTCTCAGTCACAACATTGAAAAATTTGCATCATCTCGAAGAATGGTTTCGAACATGCATCGATTTGTTTTTTCTCAAATATCCTGTGACGCTGTGGATTTTCATTTATCCAGCAAACGGAGTTTAGTCACCAAAACTTTCCCAGTTTGGCCTATCATCCATATTCTTCATTTTCCGTTATCCCAATACATATCAATCATCAAGTCTGGACACACTGTATACCTGTAGGCCACATTGAAATTGAAATAACAAAAAGCATTTTTAGACCCAGACGTCAGTTTAAATCGTGAATCGTACAACGGCATAAATCCTTTCATCTTCTCGCACAATGAAAATTCAATATATTATGGACATGCCATGTAAATATTGACACATATTGAAGCACATATTGAGCGGGTCCGAAAAATACGTATAAAACACTGAGAGATAATTATAGTGCCATCATTACCATTACTTGGGACACACATATTATTCATTGGAAATTAGTTCTTCGAGTTATAAATGATCCATAAAAATGGAGACTTCTCAGCATACAGAGTCGTGCTCAAACATCGTCTTCGTGCGATATGGACCTTGTTGTAGCAACTATTATTGTTTACGAACTCCCGATAACAAAGTGTATCACCTTTGGTACTTCTTCTGTACGACATTGAAGGAAGTTTCAAGCGTATAATGAAGTGTTAAGAAATCAACAAAAAGCAGAGAACTTGCTCAAAACACGTATAGGTAAGATATATTTTGAAAAATCATATCGAATTCACGGAATATTCAGTGGTTCGTGATCTTCCTTGTACTGTAGAGATATCCAATATTCTGTTGATTCCAGGTCGTGAATGTCACACTCTGAAAATTGATGGAAATTGGCTAAAATATGAATGGATGCGATACATTTTTAATGTCATCACTTTTTTAATTGGAACAACATCATTCTAACTCATTCACTGGTTCTACGGTTCAGAGAAGTTATCAATATCATATTTTTTCCAGGAATAATAATTCCCTGGAATAGTTAAATCAGTCGATGAAATTTGAAGCAGGAATCGGAAAATTACAGATGAAGTTTCATTGAGATAATTTAAATTACTCTCTCATTTCCTTCACAAAATTTTACTTTTTCTCTTGATTGCTCCGTCGAAGTTCGAAAGCCTCTCTGAATGTGTCCTAGTATCGAATCAGATTACTATCGTTTGTGCTATTTGGCCGAAATACTCGAGATTCCAATGTTCTCAAAAAAAAAGACAACAATTTGTAACAGGTCAACACGATATCCTGCTATCAGTAGTGAGTTTTTTGTGAACCCCATGAACTTGCTAATGAAGCAACATTATCAGTAATTATACCTCAGTTAATACACATAGGACAAAATCACTAGATAATATCGCAACTAATAGTAACTACTAATGTCGCGGTTTTCTTGGTGGGTATTCTATCCATTTGGTTTTTAGATATTCAGAGTTGAAGCATAGCTTCGTTATTCTCCTGTAAATCTTCATATTACTCAAACATTATCCAAATCGTTGATGTTATGTCTGAATACTGCTGGAAATTATACGCAACATGAAACATAAGTACAAAAACATAGATTATTAGATTGAAGGAAGGTAGATAAATGTAATCATACTTTGGAATACTTACACCTGCACAATAATTATCAAAACAATATATAAGGTACTTCAAACTTTTGCTCCTTCAATCTTCGAATTTCAGTCACTAAACCAAATTCAACTGAATCTATTTTTTGGTCATGTACTTGAATTTATAGAATTACACATTATTTCAACCAGAAAAAATTGACGCAGTCATGCTTTTTTCCTCAAAAGAATATCATTGTATTCCATATTATAATATGATGATAATCTCCATTCGAGTAGGAGATCCAAACTTACAAAAAGTATGGTAAAAGTTCGAGGAAGAGAAAACATAAACAGGTAAATATTAAACACGAATTATGTCTGCACTCTACATGGGTTCCCATAAGAAGATGCTGACATCGCAGATCCCACAGTTCAGATTTCATGAAACCGCTGTTTCCATGAAATCAGCAAGATCGTCTTCGACTCCGAGAGAAGCGAGTTCCAGTTCAGTTCATAACTCATATTCATACATTAAACATCATTTTATATTTTTCCTTCATCCTTACACATATACATGAAATAAAGTTTTTAAAAAGAGACTTCAAGCTATCAGAATTATTATTGGCGCAGTCGGTAGGATATCCGGGTTATCGCGTATCGAACGTGGTGATTTCGTATCAACGATTGACTGGATATCGAAAAACTGTTGGTTCGTGGAGTGGAGGTGTTTGAAGTGGACCGTCTAGAAAAGACCCATCTGAAGCCCCTCGTCAACGAAGCAACGAGATTTGGAACCTACATAGTCCATTTCTGCAGAGATAGAACTTCTGGAGGAGACAAAAATCGCAAATCCAGGACTCATCTCCATAGCTGTTAGGAAGGATATGCTTGAAGTAACTCTAATATTCTTGTAAGTGCAATCAATCGAATGTCCGTAGAAGATTTGTCGAACATTCTAGAAAATTTGAATTTGCGGGAACCTTTACCTGACTTTCAGATTATACGTAGAACTATTCATTTTCCTGAAAATTCAATAGCAAATTCATCCGAAAACGAAACTGCAAACCAACCCATAATGAGTCAATTCAAATCTGAATACTTAAATTGCATCCCTGAATTCAATGGAAATCCAAATGAATTAAATCGTTATATTTCTATTTGTGATCAAATCATTCAAAATTTCTATGATATTGCCAACCCAAATAGTTTTCATAACACTTATCTATTGAATTCTCTCATATCGAAGCTTACTGGTAACGCTAGATTAGTTGTAAATATTCAATTAGTAACCAATTGGAATGATCTGAAACAAACGCTGCGGAGAAACTTTGCAGATCAAAGAGATGAAGCTTGTCTCAACAGAGACTTAGTTATGATGAGACAAAGTCAGAATGAAAAACCACAGCAATTTTACGATCGATGCTTGAAAATTCTTAATCTTATTTGTAGTCACGTTGATATTCATGAAGCAAATCTCGAAGCAAAAGTTCTGAAACGTAATTTGTATAACGAATTAACACTGAAAACATTTTTATCAGGTCTTAGGGAACCTCTTGGAACTACGATTCGCTGTATGAGACCAAAATCTCTAAGTGAAGCCTTACAACTCGTAATCCAAGAAGATAATACTCACTACTTCCAAAATTTGAATCAAAATAGGCATTTTTCGAGAGAAAATGATGTTTCAGCAAGGCAACCGCCGCAACAAAGATACCCGAAAAATGTTTCGAATAATTTCAATAATTCAAATGATCGGTATAAGAACCATCAACCAACAACATCATTTCCTTCTCAGCCAATTCAGATACAACCTAGAGAAAATATTCGCCCACAAAGATTTTTCACAAACACTCAAGTATTTGGCAGAAATAATCAACAAAACGCGAATGTTTTTAGATCAAATCCAAGAAATACATTCGACAGGCCTACTCCGATGAGTACGAGCACTAGAAATACTTACAGGCCCACGCCAATGAGCGTTAATACTAGAAACACTGTCAGACCTATAAATAATTCTCAACAACACCAAAATCATTCGAATTCACGACAATTTGATCAATCAATGCAACCCAGAAGAACTTTTGTTTCAGAAGAATTATATAACGCAGAATTAGATGGAAATCCGGAGAATTTCCAAGAAGAATATGTTAATCCACAAAATGATTATTTAGCATATTACGAACAAGCATCCGATGATGAAAATGCTGCCGGTACGAGTAGAAATTTTCAGAAAATGTCTCACAACGACAATCCTTCTTAGAATCACATATCATTCCATTTAATACTACAAACGCAAGCGAACTCCCATATATCATATTACCTGAATACAATATAAAAGTTTTACTTGATTCTGGTTCTACGAAATCATTCATTGACCCAGAAATAGCTCATCAGTTTTTTCCTCAATTAATTAAAAATGATCCATTTGTTGTGTCCACAGTATTTCAAAAATCGGCACATAAATTCAGTGCATCTATTCCAGTTTCAAAAATATTCAATTTGGACGAAAATCAGAAATTGAAATTTTTCCTATTCAAATTTCACAATATCTTCAGAGGATTGATAGGTTTGGATAGTTTAAAATTATTACAAGCTACGATTGACTTCGATAAAGGATATTTAATCACGCCTCATTCAAAAATAAAACTACTCTTTCAGAAAACACAAACAAATCTGAATTTGATTAAAGTCAATCCTAGATCGGAACAAGTAATAAAAATTAGAACATCGATAAATAATGGCGAAATTATTATCCCACATCAAAAATACCACAACTGTGAGATACCAGAAAGTCTTTCGGTTGCAAAAAATGGATATGCTTTAACGACTATTTTAAATAACACTGTAAATATGATAACCTTAGATTTTTCTGAACCTATAATTGTTGAAAAATTCGACCGTAATCACATCCAAGAAGTAGAACTTCATAATTTTGACGAATTTCCCAATCGATACTTAGATCCAACAAAAATTAGAATAGATCACCTAAACCAGGAAGAACGAAACGAAATACTTAAACTTTGTAAAGAATTTGCAGATATTTTTTATAACGAAGGAGACGCTTTAACCTTCACTAATCGCATAAAACATCAAATAAAAACCGCAGATGAATTGCCAGTATATTCAAAATCGTATCGTTATCCGTTCATCCACAAGCAAGAGGTAGAAAATCAAATGAAGAAAATGCTTGACCAAAACATCATAAGACCTAGTAATTCACCGTGGTCGTCACCTATATGGGTCGTACCAAAAAAGGCTGATGCTTCAGGAAAGCAAAAGTGGAGAGTCGTGGTAGACTATCGTAAGCTCAACGAAAAAACCGTTGATGATAGATACCCGCTTCCAAACATAACAGACCTCCTCGACAAACTGGGAAAATGTCAGTATTTTACTACCCTCGATTTGGCCAGTGGTTTTCACCAGATCGAGATGGATGAAAAGGATGTAGCTAAAACGGCCTTCAACACAGAGAACGGCCATTTCGAATATCTGCGTATGCCTTTTGGTTTGAAAAATGCACCAGCCACATTTCAACGTATAATGGATAACATATTGCGTGGAATCCAAAACGAGAAATGTCTAGTGTACTTGGACGATATAATAGTTTTTTCAACATCATTACAAGAACATCTAGAAAGGCTGAGATCTGTTTTCCAACGGCTACGAGATTCGAACTTTAAGATACAACTCGATAAATCCGAATTTTTGCGAAAAGAAGTCGCATACCTGGGTCATGTTGTGACTCCAGAGGGTGTCAAACCGAACCCTGACAAAATTCGAGCAATCAAACAATTTCCAATACCAACTAATTCTAAACAAATAAAAGGTTTTTTAGGTTTACTCGGTTATTATCGTAGGTTTATAAACAATTTCGCTAAAATAACCAAACCGTTTACGAAGTGTCTTAAAAAAGGAGCCAAAATAGAACATAATCAGGAATTTGTAGACTGTTTCAATACTTGTAAAAATTTGTTGATAAATGAACCAATACTCCAGTATCCGGATTTTTCTAAACCTTTCGTGCTGACGACAGACGCAAGCAACTTTGCTTTGGGCGCTGTTCTGTCCCAAGGACCGATTGGTAGTGATCTACCTATCGCATACGCTTCTCGAACTTTAAACGAATCGGAACAAAATTATTCAACAATCGAGAAAGAATTACTTGCGATAGTCTGGGCCACTAAATATTTCCGTCCATATTTATTCGGTAGAAAATTTGATATTGTTACAGACCACAAACCTTTAGAATGGCTATTCTCACTTAAAGATCCTAATTCAAAATTAACAAGATGGCGCATAAAATTAGAGGAATACGACTATAATATAAAATACAAAAAAGGAAGACTGAATTCCAACGCTGATGCTCTTTCACGCATTGAAATTCACACAAAGACAGTTTCCGACGAAATCGAAGACTTGGTAAGAAATATTTCGAACCAACCAATGAACCCTGAAAATGAAAAAATAATTCAAGAGATTTTTGACTCACAAGATGCGAATAAACAACGCGATATAGACAACGTTTCCATGCAAGTACAATTAGATGAGACCATTCGAGACATAGACGAAGTAAATGACGAACAAGACGACAACACGATTCATTCCAATGCCGACCAACACCCTGTGGTAGGAATTCCGACTTCTGACTCACCGGTAAACTTCGGTCAGAATCAAATATTAATATCAACGGTATTGCACTCTCCCGCAAAACCGAAAATAACTATTTTATTTGAGAGGAAACAACGAATCAAAGTCCAAATTTCCGAAAACAATTTCGAAAATGACATTGTACAATTCATAAAAGATTATATCGCACCAAATGTACAATATCATCTGTATTTCGAAAACCCCAATATCTATGAAAAATTCTCAGTAGTACTGCAAACATATTTCAAATGGCCTTCTATTAAATTCAAAAAATGCAATAAATTACTAATTGACGTGACAGACAGAAACGACATTGAGGAATTGATAAAAAACTATCATGAAGGGAAGTCTAACCATCGTGGAATAGACGAAACCGTCCACCGAATTAAAGAAAGATACTATTGGCCCCACATCAAGGAATCTGTACAAACTTATATTAATGAATGTGAAATATGCCAACAAAGTAAATACGAGCGACATCCTATTCGAATGGAAATGAATATAACTCCAACAGCAACAAGACCCTTTGAAATAATACATTTAGATACCTTTACTCTCGAACAATCAAAATTCTTAACGATAGTAGATAGTTTTTCAAAATATGCACAGGCATACCATTTGAACTCACCCTGCGGAACCGAAATCACTGACAATTTAATTAAATTCTTTTCTCATCACGGTACCCCTAAACAAATAATAGTTGACAACGGCACTGAGTTTAAAAACACTGTAGTAACCGAACTGCTGAAATTACATAAGATCGACACCCACTTTTGTAGTCCAAATCACCCGCAATCCAATGGGATCGTCGAAAGATTTCATTCGACGATAATCGAACATATTCGACTGTTGAATACTAAAGGTTTCTCAAAAACTCCAATCCGGAAGAAAATAACTTATGCAATTATGGCCTATAATCATTCCTTACATTCCGCGACGAAATTCAAACCTATTGACATTGTGAATGGACACATCACAGACAACAACCCTTTCAATATGGAAATCGATCAAATATTGGTTAACGACTATATCAATGATCACAAAGAAAAATCGAAATTACTCTATTCCAAAATTAATTCAGACCTTATCGCACTCAAATCCAAGACCATACAAAAGCTTAATGTTAACCGAGACAAACCCGAGATATTTCAACCGGAACAAAAGACATTCGTGAAAAAACACACTAGACAAAAACAGGCAAATAAATTCAATAAATCCACTCAGCTGACAAATGTAAATAACGAATCGAAGACAGTTTCAACCCCATCACAAGAAAAAATTCACATGGACAATTTAAAACGACCACTGAAACAGACATACACCTTTAAAAAATAAATATTTCGTCTCTGTTATTTCAGAATCCCGGGGATCTTCGGCCTCCAGGAAAAAATTCAACTGCAAAAACTAGAGAATAACCCTGGTATCATTCCTGTTAAACTCGGTGTAGCAAAAGTTGAACAGTACACACATACTCTCATTCACTATTATGATATGAACTCGATTATTTCGGAATTAGGTAGATTAAGATCAAAATCTCACAATATCACGAGCCTCATACTTACCAATAAGGATTATTCATTTGACACATCAAATTATCTGAAAATCTTACAATTCACTGAAGAAAAGGTTGAAGCAAAATTGAGAAATATACTTCCACACCATAATATCCGTAAAAGAGGATTGATTGATGGCTTAGGCTCAATTTTCAAGTCCGTTACTGGAAACTTAGATGCCTATGATGGCCAACATTACGAACAAATGATTTCACAACTAGAATCAAATCAAAAACAGATAATATCAAATATGGGAAAACAATATTCTCTATCTCTGAATGTCATAGACAAATTCAATAAAACAGTCCAAAGAATCAATCATAATGAACAACTAATCACTTCAAAATTGAACCAAATTGTTTTGATAGTCGAAAGTCATACGTATAGAGAAAATTCAATGTTGATAAAAGATATTCTGAATCAAATTATAAACATGTATGAGATAATCAATTCAGTACTCCAGGATATTGAAAACTCTATCACCTTTTCAAAATTACAAGTTATGCACCCAAGCATCATCTCAACACAAGAATTGTTTGTCGAATTGAAGAAATTGAATTGTCATACAGAGCTCAAACAGTTACCATTCGCAATAACATTCAATAATACAGAATACTTTGAGAGACTGATAAAAATTGATAGTTATATATTGAACAACAAAATCACATATATTCTTCATATCCCAATAACGTTTCCTTTTGATTTCGAATTCTATCATCTTTATTCAGCCCCTGTATATTCTGATGGTCAGTTCAAGGCAATCATCCCTAGAAATAAATTTTTGATCAAAAATGAAATGTACTTCGCATTTCTGAGTAATACTTGTGAAGAAATCCTTCCTCGATGGTATATTTGCGACAAACAAGAACTACGAGAAATCGAAGATGGACCTTGTGAAATTCAGCTGTTTAACATAAAAAACACCTCCACGTGCCGCCAAACTCGAGTCCACCTGACCAGACCAATCCTGAGCCACCTCGATGCATCTAACCAATGGATCGGACTGTTTCCATCCGAATCAACTTCAAAACTTGAATGTCATGAACAAGAAGAAATACGGAAATTGATTGGGACGTTCCTAATCGAAATTCCTATGGGCTGCCGATTTATCATCGATCAATTCACCATAGCCAACGAACAACAGTATGCAAATCCGAATCAGCCAGTCCTGTTTCCCGACATAGACGTCACCGTCACGACGTCTCCAACAGCCAACGTCACCATCGAACTTGAGGACCTCAGACTAGACGAGCTGCAAGAAATCCGCACGCAAGTTATCGAAAATCAATCCGATTTTCAATTTGGGCATTCTCTCTACGTCCCCAGCGCTTGGACAGTTCTGATATATGGACTTATTGTTGCTGCCGCCTGCTACGTATTCTACAAGAAGTTCGCCAACAGGGTTGAAGCCACAGCATCCCCACAGATCGACCACCGTGATGTTCGTCTTCCTCTCTAACCCTCTGAAGCCAAATCTATGGGGGGAGGAATTATGTCTGCACTCTACATGGGTTCCCATAAGAAGATGCTGACATCGCAGATCCCACAGTTCAGATTTCATGAAACCGCTGTTTCCATGAAATCAGCAAGATCGTCTTCGACTCCGAGAGAAGCGAGTTCCAGTTCAGTTCATAACTCATATTCATACATTAAACATCATTTTATATTTTTCCTTCATCCTTACACATATACATGAAATAAAGTTTTTAAAAAGAGACTTCAAGCTATCAGAATTATTATTCACGATACATTATGAAATGAATAAATAGACGACCTCTATAAAAAAATCAGGTACTTACATATAGTCACATCGAATAGATTTGAATTGATCATTCAATCTTAAAAAGTCTTTCACAATCTGTATTTGAATTTATGGATTGAGGAACATTTATCTTATACTTTCTATGGGTAGATTATTAATGGTGAAATATTGTATGGCTGATGATATCTCAATTCCGATCCTAATAAGTTAGTAACAGAGTTGATTTGATCTTGGGAAAAGCAACAGATACCCACGTGTTCCAGCAATTATTGCCATCTTCAGTCGATAAGTATTCCTGAGAGAAATATGAATGGGCTGATTTGCAAGATATGGTGATGCTTCGAATGCCTTTCTGATATTCATCTTGAGATACATCTATCTATTGAGAGATTCACACATATTCATACGTTAGGTTTATCGATTATTTTCTATGAATTTCTCCCGTTTTGCACAAAATGTTGTACACAGTCATTCATATTACCACCTTATATCGTGGGTATAGATAGGCAGGAGGTTGGTTCAATGCTCATTACTCTTTATATGTTTTTGTGGTCGTAGTCGTAATAACAACACTTTGGTGCAACTTTCCAGGCAATAATTATGAGCCCCAATCCTCGGAGCCTTGCGTATATAGAATGTTCAAGAGTTCCTCTCATTAATTTATTAAAGTTGGAAAAATTCCGCCAGGATCATTATGACGGCATAATTATGAAATATTGCGTTTCCTCATCGGTAAACAACTAAGGGTCGTAATTTGATATCAGGTAAGAAGTGGTAGTATAAAACACTGTTGAATATCGCACTGACGTCATCCATAGTGTCAGGGTTGGATCCAGTTGGAGTCTTAGACGCATCATATAATGAAATAGATGCTCAAAAATATAAAATATACGAGGAACACAAAGTTCATTTTGTGAACTTCGACATTATCCATGGGATTCTGAAGAAGAAACAGATGAAGTAGTTTTGAGCCAAGTATGATACCGCCCATCATCAGTCAAGAACGTGTATGGATAGATAAAAAAGAAGAAAGGCAGTGCAATTTCAATGATGCAACGAATTCTGCCAAGTTGTAAGTAATACTGAAAAAAAATTTGAAACAAGGTCTAGGAACATGGATCCACAAACCCAAAATAATAATGGAAATGGGGGCCTGAAGAAAGTGAATTCTTTGAGAAAATTCAGTTTTTTTTTCAATAGAAAGTATTGAATATGAGGAAAATTACGATAATCAACATACTTGTTATGGGGTTATTGCTATAGGGTTAGTTTTTTCATTCCTATCAAGGATACATTTCGAGAAACTGCGAAATTCTACACACGAAAAGGTACACGTATTGCGAATCGATTGGACGAAGATCATCAGAAAAACTGCTAAATTCCCTAATTCAAGAAGTTTTCCTCTTATCACAGAATTATTATATAGTCAGTATAGGCTGAGAATGGAAAAAGTTCTGAGTTCAAAGGCATGTTGTCGTTGAATACTAAATATCGTGAAGAGACACATTTGTCACTTTCATTTATACTTCAGAACAGGAAAAGAATTCCTGGAAAATTCTTGCGACTGAAAGACCGACAGGAGACCCTGAGAGTGACAAGAAAAATAATCATGGATATCTGCCCACTGATACCGAGCTCTTGCGCGTGAAGGACCAGAAAAATATAATCTAGCGTAATGGTTTCAGTGGTTAGCTTTCGTGTGATTCTCAGAAGTCATCTGTTTTCAATTTAAATAGCACACAATAATTGTAAAGGTCAATTAAGACTCGAAATGAAATAGTCACGGAATCATTTCAGATAGGACTCTGAATGCCATGACAAAGAAAGCAACATTGATAATCGAAAGCGATTCTATAACAATGTATCCATTGGACGGGATTTACAAAGAGATTCAATATATATGAATGAGTGAACACAAATATAATTGGTATGGCGAATCCGGAACTTCCAGTGTATTTTCCAAATCGACTCCACGAACAAAGCTTAGATGTTCTGATTGCCTTCAATAATACCCTTTATCGATAACCATCTTTGGAGTTATCAATGAATATATAAGAAAAATGTGTTTTCTGTTGAATAATATTTGATAAGTGTGAATGCCAGTTCATATTCTCTATCTCTATAAATCAGTACCACATACACGCTGTATTGCTCTTGATTCAGTAAATAAGCATAAGAGTGGTTGATATTCATATAAGAATTCATAGTGAATTAAAAATAGCCAGAACCGTTCTCAAAATGAACGTAGTTGACGAAAATCGTCAGTTTTGTTTCATCACAAAATAATTGCATTGAAAAAATTACTGGAAGACAGGAACAATCAAGATGCATTTGAAAAAATATATGAGCCAATATTCAGAAAAATGTTGAGAAATATCTCTGTTTTGATGTTATGAAATCCTTCTGAACAAGACAAAAGTCAAAGCCAGCCGGCGAGCCTACGTCGATCACCCTGTACAGTAGATCAACATGAGAAACTTCGAGATTGATATTGATAACTGACTTATGTTCTGGAGTCTTCCGGAATCACTGTCGATTATTCCAGTATACTTATAATATAAGTTCAATGACACGGAACGCGAATAAACATTCTAGACAAGGATGGAAAATTTCAGAAGAATAAAAGGAAAAACAATTTTCGAGAAAATTTCACCTGATGAACAGATGATTCGAAAATATCGAACGAAGCATCCAATCCAATAGTATTAGTGTTAGTGTTGAGAGATTATCACTCAAGAGATTGTATACCTTCAATTGCTTCATATTCTACAAGAGTAACTGGTATCGAATTCCAAGAAAAATACATATGACTGGCATGAACAGACGGAAAAAATTATCATCCGTAACTTCTTCGAGAGCTAAATGATGGTAGATCTTCATTACTGCATAGCCTTATACAGGGTAATTCGACCCTCAACATTGAGGATTTCGGAAAATTTGGTGCTTGATTCAATGACGTTCTGGAAAACCAGACCCTCTGAGTATTTCCGAGGATTCTCTCAATATACTTAAAATTCATTTTCCAGCTTTTTGTGGGATTTTCTCTCCTCGTTCCTAAAAAATAGAGTAGAAGTTATCAAAAATTATTTCAATATATTTGTATCAAGGACAGATTTTGTGATTTGCCCCAAAATGTCACTGCGCTTGAAATTGAACCTTTAGATAGATGTCAGTGACACCTTGTTTTTGAAAAATTCGGAAATAATAATATATTTAATAAGAATAAAACCTCTTCTCATCTTGGTGGACGTTGAAATTGATTATTTCTTTTTCATTTCGAATCTAGCGATATCTCATCATTATGTCGTTATATCGTTATGTCTAATGACAATGCTTTTTTCGACATTTCATAACAGAAAATGCCTATCAATTTTTGAAACCGAGCAGTAGTTTCTATAGTGAACGGTCAGTACAGTGATTGGTGTGTTCTAATATCTCAGAGTGAGTGGATATCAATTCATGCCCATTCAGTTTACTGGAATTGCCCACTCATCTGTCTCATAGATTGTGAAATAATTTGACAATGTACGAGTGGAAGTAGAAGAATAAATTTCGAGCTCTGGTCTGTCTGTCTTGTCTAATAGAAAAAATAAATGAAAACGTATCTCCTCTAGTATTTCCAGAGATCCCAATGATGTGATCGAATTTGAATTACCCTGTATAAACGTGGCACTAGGAATGAACGTACATTACGCTGATTACATCATTACTTTATCGGAAATGGTTTTTAGAATGGACGACTCGTTCTCTGATTACAATTATTATTATTGTTCTTGCTTTGTGCTGGGATAATAATTATTATTGTCATTGCAGTTGCGTTAGGTTGAACTCGACATTGACGTGATACCGAGAAGTTCGCGTGTATCTTTCGAGCTTGAGCTCATTCAATTCAGATGATATGGGATCGTCTATATCTCTTCGGAACTAATGGTTCTCATGCCATAATGGAAGGCCACCTTCATTTTCCACACATGAGCACGGGACATGATAGCTTTCGATAATGTAGGAATGAAAAAGAAATTCGATGTTTTTTAATCAAGCACCGAGACACTTTGTCACACAAGGTTGAATAGATATTTACACATCAATTTGAGAAACAACCATTTCTTGCACGATAGATGTTGACAGGATGTTCCAGAATATACAGTGTGGCCACCGAAAATCGAAGCAATTCCAAAAAATTCACCTTCATTCTCAGATTCCGTTAACTTTTTTCATCACATACCTCTAGCACAAATTATATTTTTCCTTTCAAAAGCCTAAGTCTGCTGCGTTTTATTGTTAGTATGGTTGAAATTCAAGAAACGATTCTTCTTGATGAACCAACATTCATTGAAAAATACTCGATTTCAATGTTTTTGTGGCACAATCGAAAATCACATTGTTATTTTTATATTATATTGATAGCAACCCCTTGGTTGTCAAATTTTGGAGGGTTGGCTGTTAAATACCCGCGCATTACATTTTGAGGTGGATTTGTTGATACAACAATGACGTGATGACAGTTCATTCCTATTTTTGATGACTACAATTGTTTTTCGAATGTTGTTTTCAATTCTTCCATATTTTCCGTGGGTTACTTGATCAGAATATATGATTTCAACATTATTAATGATATGAATATACTGAATGAATTCATAATTAAAGCTTGAATTTTTATTCCGTTGCAGGATTATCAATATGATAAATTCGTCCATGAAATTCAATATAGGACCATTCAAGAAAGTGCTGGATGATATGTCGAGTTCGAATTTCTTACGAAAAAATCGCTAGTGCCATTTCTTTTATTCTCTTTATTTCTCTTTTATTTTTTCTTTTTATCAATCAGACAATGGTACATGTAGAAAAAAATGATATTCTGTCCCAAAGTACATTTTTTTATGTGTACAATTCGAAATAAGGTTCATAATAAGAATCTGGAAATGAATGCAAATTTTATTGAGGTGTGTCTCTTTCAAGTTGGTTGAATGTATGGAGACACGATGATGATTCGAGAATAATTTTTCTCAAAATTTCATAGAACAGTGCAGAAAATCAACTTCATGTTCAACAAATTTCATGTTCAAACTCAGAACCTTCGTTATGATTAGAAATTGCAAATCCGCACACCAGCGATAAGGCCTTTTTTCAATTACAATTTTCAATGTTGGATGAAGGAATTGAATCCATAGTGTTCACGCAAAATGCAATCCCATTGGCGAATATACGAAAGAACCAAATACGCCATAATCCAAAATTCATTATCGGCCAATAACACTCGCTGATCGATTTAGAAAATCTGCTGCCTCGAGTTATCATCAATAATGCTCAACTACACAAAACAAAAACTTTCGCGGAATTATCAAGTATCTACCTAATTGCATCATCGATATTCTTCGGCAGTTTAATACAATTTTCGTCGAAAAACTTTTTATATCCCACCCTATCTTCTCACTGGTTTAACACAAATTCCCAATTCCTCTTTCTATATAATCCTGCCTGGAGCAAAACGTTCTATATCTCTCGCTACCTCTGATACCGAGATATAATATAATTTATAAAGTGGAAAATAAAGGTTGGAATTGGTGAGATCGTTCTTACGATGTTTTGGTGACAACACGATTCATATACAGAGCATTTTAGGAGCTCTCAAAAAAAGTTGTCGGAACGTTAATATGAATAAGGCCTTGGAGACATCTGATTCCGCGTAGGATTCCGTGTTACAAATATAACATTTTTTGAAAATATCTGAAATTCCAATTTGATATATTTTGGATATGATTTTTCGAGTTCATACTGTAAATTCAGTAAAATTCATTATTTTTTCTGACGGAATAATTGATTTCTCGATCTCACGTCACTTCGAATGAACAATAGTATATTAAATAACTAGTGCAGAAAGTGACATATTTCCTACGGGTAGATACGTTAGCACTAGCCTCGTAGTGGCGAGTGCGGAAATGTAACGAGTGCATGAAAAACACTTTCCAACGAGTGATGTACACTATTTTTCCTACGACCATATGTATATAGATATGTGACTATGATTATATAGTTTAAGAGTGTTTATGAGACCTGATTGATGTTGAACCATGATGTATCATAATGTTTCCAGTCGGTTTCGCTCATCGACCGCTACCATGCAACCCAAAATATAGCACAAATGAAATATCAATACATTCATCAATACCTGCAAGCGTGCGCTTTTGAAATATTACAATACTTCCTGAATAACAAAACAGTGTGTTATTCGCTGCTCCAATAGATGGTCGTTGATTTTTTAGGCGCCTGGTTTGAAAATCCAGTTCAGAAAATCTGTACTTGTATGACAAAAAAGTAATTCGAATATTCATTAATTTATATTTTCGAACCTTGGTTCAAATCCTAGTTCATGAAAGCTATTTTTCTAGTTTTCACCTTTAGTGTCCTTGAAACACCCTGTATGAAGTATTTGAGGAAAAATACTGGGGATGTTAGTGATCGCTTCATTTCTCGATTCGATACTTAGAATTTCTCCAATTTCGACTCCTCAAGTTCTAAAGGAACGAGTCCCTTAAAAGCATATGACTGAAGATCATTCTGATACTATTGTGACTTCAAGAATATAAACACATTGAGCTGCGAAAAATAGGTAGTGAAAAATTACAAGTTTCTTTCTTGACAGTTTGTAGTATTCACTTGCCATTGAACATCTGACAGAAAATGTTTGGAGCCGTTTCATGCTGATGAGCAATTGCTGTGACGCATAGATAGAAATGACATGTATTGTGATATAATTGTGAGAAGAAAATGCATCTCAATGATTGGGAAGGTTATTCTATAATGATAGTGGTAATAAAATTGGCATCCAAATTGCGGCATTACAAACACAATGTCAATATTTTCATTCGGATTGAAATTGATAACGATGTTTACTGTAAACAAGTTAAAACGCCCGCTAACTTTTATCAAATATTTTATGCTCTCCTAGACAAGCAAATTAGTGTTGTAATTGTTGCCTCATACCACAAATTCAGCTACCTTTCATTGGTGCGATCAACAGTTGTAGTTAAAAACAATATATTGAAAGAAGTAGAAGAAATGTTTATTGATACTTGAACGCACCTTTTGCGCATTTTTTGGTGGAGTTTTAAAATTATGCCAGGATAAATTTTGATCTCATTTCACGGAGTCGGTGAATAAAAGGCAGATGAAATCTAAGTATTACTAATTTTTTCATACATTTTCATCCTTGATGAAGGAAATAACATGAGTTGAATTCAAGAGTTGTTGAAAAAATTATATTTTTTTCGATTATTCACCACATTTCGCCGAATTTCTTGGTAAGTAATTCTATGATATAATTGACCCATCTCAAGTTCACATTGTTAAGTCTGGAATTATTCTGAAATCAGACTGACTTTTCTGAATTCGAAATCATACTTTCTGAAATTCAACTTACTATTCTGAAATATATGTAATCGATAGAAACTTTCTGAAAATAAAATGACGCTTTCTGAAAAACAAAGGGAAAAGGTGTAGTGCTTATAATCAAGGGTATCACCAAAATTAAAATCGAATATGGCGCCTGTAAGATGTCAAATTGTTTCGTCATTCCTTATCAGAGTTGCCTGAAATGAACATCGGATTTTGAAGATTTTCATCTATCTAGATAATATATTTTCAATTTCGAAATAACGCTTCGAGACTGAACTTCGCAGAAATAGATTTGGCTCAGCTTTGAGTGTAAACATTTTAGATTCAACAGTGTCAATTATTCTAAAAGATGCATATGACAGGATATGGAATGCAATTCGTAGAATGGTGGATATATCTTGATCTGTTGTCCCTAACGAAGATCATTTCAAGTCGCATTCGAGAAGAGCTTAGTAATTATAAGTTTCCATCCAAGCCGTATAATTCAAAAGTTCGGAATATTATCCCATAACTTGTGCATATACTATTTGAACCACGAACATTCGTGAATTCTTGTCATATTTATGATATAAACTCGACATATAAGTTATAAAACCCTATTCTATTCGGAATTCGAAAGTATACCTGAACTAAAACATGATATCACATGTAATGAAAAAATGTGGCAGTTATATTCTTATCGTCATGAAGAATCTTTTTAAGCCATGTTATATCATATCGCATTTTATTATGTTGGCTGTCCTGGGTCACAGTTCACGTCAGTCCAAGTTCAGGGCTATATTTCGAAGCCGAGCGTGAAACCAAAAACTTCACGATGCTCGTAAATTTCTGGCCACTTGCTCTGAGTTTATGGAGACCGTGACATCTCGCGGGGAATTCGTTGCAGTGAAGATAATTCAGTAGAATTACCCACACACACACATTCATACCGACACGTGTGTCATTTTGCAGGATCCTGAATTCATATCCATATGGGGATTCTGATACGTGCCTTCTATTCGAGAATTATGTAGAAAATCGTGAGAATAATCAGTTGATGAACATCGGATACTATTTTTCAATCTCTGTAGGTTTTTGGCACGTTTGAATATCTCATCACGTTTTCTGGAGACACATAATCTATTTCCAATCAAATTATTTTCATATTTTCATGCATGAATCTACAATAGTAATAATACATCTTGTTTGATAAAACCTCTAACAGAACTAAACATAATAATGAACAATGAATTGATTCCATTAAGCTAGGAATTCTGACCTTATGATAAAACAGTGAATGATAAATATCAAAAACCTTCATTCATTAAATCTTACTGAATGGGGAGTCACCACTAAGTCCTGCTCAAAAAACAACAATTTACCTACTAATTTACGCCACCCTGCAGAAATAAATGAATTTTTTCTAAATGTGGCAGGCGATTCGATAATTAACGAAGATACTTTGGCATTTTATGATAAAAACAAATTGAACTATGAATCTCACTTTTCCTTTGCAGACATAAAAAACGAAGACATTCTTACTGCTATATGTGAAATCAAATCGAACGCTATGGGTATCGATAACATAAACATTAAAATGATATCCATCGTAATACCACATTGTATTGAAGAAATCAAACATATTCTCAATGAATCTTTGAACCAAGGCGTTTTTCCCGACGTTTGGAAAATGGCAAATGTAATACCTATACCTAAAAATAGTACACCTATATCATATAATGACCTGCGTCCAATAAGCATTCTGCCCTCGTTATCTAAAGTGTTCGAAAAAAATGCCTCTCGCCAAATTAAAAAATTTCTGGATGAAAATAAAATACTTCCTGATGTGCAGTCGGGGTTTCGTCAAAAACATGGAACACAGACTGCCTTACTTAAAGTGATCGATGACATCGAAAAAGCTAATGACAAATCAGCTGTCTCTCTTCTAGTTATGCTCGATCAAAGTAAAGCATTTGATTTGGTCAATTTTGAATTACTTATCAGTAAACTGAATTACATTGGATTCGATGAGATATCACTGAGATGGATGACGAGTTATCTCACAGGACGGGCTCAAAGAGTCAAACTCGATCAAAATCTCTCGTACTCATCATTGAAAGAAACTAAATTAGGAGTTCCACAAGGAAGTATTCTGGGGCCCTTGATGTTTTCGATTTTTATATTCGATTACCCGTCCTCATTATCATTTTGCCAAGCCCATCTCTATGCAGATGATTTTCAAATTTATTTATCTGGCAAGGCCGATCAAACAGAAAATTGTATTTCACATATCAACCAAAACTTACAAAATACGTTAAATTACTCCGAAAACCATGGTCTGAGAATAAATCCTAGTAAAACAGTCGCACTATGCTTTGGACCACTAAGACAGAAAACAGAAATAATAAATCAACATAGGCTCTACCAGCTCTCTACAGAAATGAAACTGAGATTAGTCAAAACTCTGATTTATCCTCATATCGATTACTGCTGTTCAGTGTACTACAACTTCTTACCACAGTATAACAAGAATAAATTGCAACGTATTCAGAACGCTTGCATGCGATTTGTATGTTGTATACCATTCGGAGAGCACATAAGTCCTTATCTAATAAGTATGGAAGAATTAAATGTCAAAGCCAGAGTTCAATATCTTACTAGTATATTTGTGTACATACAAACTCAAACTCCTAGGTACCTATATAGTTTGATAACCAGGAGATCCGATCTTCATTTGGTAAATATCAGGAATGATTCTTTCAATATTCCCTTTCATAATACCTCGAAATTCGAAGGATGCTTTTCATTTTTGGCCCCTTCATACTTGAATCAGATACAACCTTTACTGGATCTTTCAATTACCCAATTTAAAAAAGTTTTGAAATCACAACTGACTATTTCCTAATGAAGATATTTTTCATTGTCTATAGATCATCATCTTTTCACAATTCGTATATTTCCAAAAAACTCGGGTGTGAATAATGTTATTGTTTGTCCTCAGTCGGTAGCCTTATTACTCCTAGACCACATAATGAGTTTTTTTTTTCTCGTTTCTTTCTCTTTTTCTATTCTTACTTTCTATTCATTATTATTATTCATTATTCATTCAATGCATTTAATTTAATTATACCACGAAAATACATGTCAATTTTGGGAAGGGTGGAAGATAGCTTATGGCTAACCCTTTTCCCCTTTGTGTGTAAAATTTAATTTTTTTTATGCACAATAAACATTATTATTATTATTATTATTATTATATTGATAATCAGAGAACAACTCGTCTTCATCATTCGCTTATATATTCGACATTCTATTGCATTTATACATATACATGATGTTCCTTAAATACATTAATATTCGAGAGGGTGATTTTTTGACTCATTTTGAGAAAAAAACTTCCAGTGAACGTACGTCAGTGAAATCTTAACTTTTGAGATACAGGGGGATGAAGTTTCGAAAAAAAAAATAGTTTTTCAATAATAACTGAGATAATATTGTAGATATCTATATGAAATTTGGTATCAAGGAGCATTTTCTTTTGTACGGAAATTTTCATTATCTCTACCAGTGGCATTCGTGCGGGTTTTGCATTGAATATTTTTGGAGAAAAAAATGTACGCCACTGCTTTCACTTGAAAAAAAATAATTTTAAGATTCTCACTCATTTCTGAGCAAATTTGATATCGTGGGTTTTCTTCGACGGAGGGAGGTGAGCTGACAAATAATATATTATTGAAAATATGAAGGCACTAAATTAATTTTTTATACAAATATCATGGTGTAATGAAACAGTACTTGGGAAACAGATTGCGGTATCCCTACAGCACCTCGAAATTATTCTTATGCCACGATTCAGGAAATTTTGAGGTCGTGACACTTCGTTAAGATCGATAGATGATGATTCGTATCGAAACAGACACCCTGTATAGGCGGTATCATTTTCATCGATGAAAATGTTCAACCCCCAAGACTCTCGGAGGGAAGGACAAGCGCCGCTGCTGCGTCCAGGTGACGTCCGTCTGACGGTCAAGGCCGCCTCCCGGACGGCGGTTATTCTCCTCACGCTAACTGCTGGCGGAGACGGCGTCGGCGATTGACTAGTGACTAGTAGTGTGACGTGGTGGCTGCTGGCCGCTCTCCTGCTGGAGGTGAGTGCTATTGATTTTGCGCTGTTGCCGCGCGTGAGGGAATTTCAGTAGAACGCGCTCTTTTTGCGCGAAGACGAGAGTTTGCACTTTTTCATGTAGTACTAGGAGATATAATGCAGGAGATTGAAGAACTGAGGAACTAGATTATTCTTACTTGATTTATTCAATGAAAATGTTGAATTTATTCGTTATATTCACCTATGATAATCGAAACAGTACTATGATTTCATTCACCTAAGCACCTGTTTCCTGTGTATTCACTTATAATTGAGCGAGAGGTTTGTATTTTATCAAGTGAATTTGATGAGGAACTGTCGCCTAGCAATTAGACGAAGAAAACTGGCAACTATCAACAAGGTGGAGTGTTTTTAGGTTGACAGTTTCTTTGGCGACCAAAACCGCGATAGTTGATGAGCAAATGAATGAGTGAAAAACCATCAGTGCATTTGTCGATGTGGGTTGCAGTTAGCTTTTGCTGCTGTCAAACTGACTATTTCACTGTGGCATATGCGATATTTTTCATACATGAGTCGAATTGTCACTTGAATGTCTTGCCACTTTGTGAATACTCAAATACAAAATGAATTTATACTTACGAACCGCAATGATATTCAGTAAAGTTCAAATACGTATTCAGGCAACTAAGTCGCCATATTTGTAGCAGACCTGAGAAGTGAAGAAAGGTTAGCGACTCAAGGATTTTACTGTTTTTTTTTTCACTTTTCAGGTCTACTGTAGATGGTGACTTAGTTGCCGAAATACGTATTCAGACTTTTCTAAATATTATCCATTTTGTATTTGAGTATTCACACACAGTCTCCGAATGGTAACTTTGACTCTGTGAATAGTAGGTGTGGAAATAAATAAATAAATTGTCGTAATTCGGTTTCGGCACGACGGCAACGCCGCAACTTCCGCGCTCGGCTGCCGGATATTCAACGGTGGCGGCGAATCGGCCTAAAATAAATCGGGGGTGTGACACGCGCGGGGGCAGCCGCCGCCGCCAAGACAATCAGCCCGAGGGCCCGGATCTCCTTGCCTCCCGCCGTCTCGTTCCCGAATACGGGCGATGGATCTTCATTCGCGTCGAGGCGATAAAATGTGCTAGCACGGGGTTCTCCCGTATATTTTCGCACCCCACCTACAGGGGTTATTTCGGAAGTTCAAGTTCGAAGTTTCTTTTTTTTTGTCAGAATCGACAGAATTTCTCGTCAAAAATACAAAATTATCTCGACCCACATGAATAAGATCACAAATGTTCTCGTACTCGTGATTTTACGAAAACCGAAACACTGATCCATGATGTAAATATAGACTGGCGTATCGACTCCCTATATCCAGCCACTAGGAAAAGTTGTAGCTTTTCGCTGACTTGATTAGGTTGAATTTTAATACCTTGCTATGATCTAAAAAAATGTGGCAAAGATGATTTGAATTTGAAATTCAACACGAATGCGAGATTCGAATTTCAAATTAGGTATTAGCTATCCGCCACTGTAAGATATCCGTCATTATCATAGTTGAAGCAGATTAGACTTCACAGGATCATTCACAGGATTATTCATCGCCATCTAAACTAAAGCGAGGCGCCCTTTTGTAAGGTTGTTTGACAGGTCTACATGCTTTGGAAAGAAACATTCGAGTTGGTTCAATTATTGGTATTTTAATCGGAAAATTTTCTCCACAAATTATCAATCTCGGTCGAGCGTTCCGAAATTGTATTAAAGTACAGTCGGCTTGAGACCAGAATCAGCTCAACCAACCATAATCGCGAGAGACCTCACTAAATTTTTTGTGAAATCTGAAAATTGTATGAATATCAGATTGGGTTCTTCAATTAGCCAGTAGAGTTCGCAATCCAAAATTAGTTTAGTCTACAAGCATAGTGATATCAGTGTTCAGTTCACACAGGACAAATGAAACTAAATTTTCGAATAAGTTGTGGAAAATCATCATTCTGATGGTCCAAAAATTTCATCAACGTGAGTTATTCTTATCAAGCCATGTTAACAAATGTTGACAAATGTGATTTTTTTGTTGAATGGAATAAGATGAATTCCATTATCTACCCTACAACCCAAAATTGTTGTATTTTTGGCGTGGGACATTGAATAATGGGATTCATTCTGAGTTCAACATAGAATCCGAAAATATAATGTGATATTCATTTTTTTTTCTGGTGAATATGAGTCCTGTCATATCCTCAACAGTACAGTATAAGTCGAGGTACAAGTACAGTACAACAGTACAGCTAGGTAGTTTCAAAATAGTTCAGATTTAGATTTGTTGTTATATTATAGCCTATCATAATATGGGTCTATTTTCAGTTCCCACACCTAGGATGAACATGCCGTTGATAAATTCACAAAAAAATATTTCAAATAGATTGCTTTCGAAATATTGTTGCATGAGGGCATTTCCTGAATTCACCATCACTCTAATCTTTCCTGTTTATTTTGAATAAGACCTCGAATTTAATTCGAGCCCTCATAAATTCCAGTCGCATTTGCGGCAATATCGTGCACTACTGCATTTGTACGTATGTCAGCCATTCTGAATCTCATCATGAATTGCCGCCACATAATTTCAGTAGCTTTCGAACATATATTATCGTAGTCATCTATTCTCCGTTGGAAGTGAATTTCAGAACAAACATAAGTCAACCGCTGTCTAAATTCATCTTTCAGCAAGGTCATTGATCTCGCCAACAGAAATAGTTCACAAGCGTATTCCACTTCGTTGCTACCGTCATTGTACCTACCTATCACTCTGAACTATCACTACTGATCATTTACATGATTATTCCGCATATAGAAGGTATTCAGAGTGGTATAAAAATAATCTAAGATGATTAGGAGAGTGGTGTAAAAGGAATATCATGTATAAGATGGAAATGGATGGAAAATAGTCTATTTGGAAGGAAATACTTGACCAACGAGCTTACTATACTAAGGACAGAAATTCGAACGGTGATAATCTAATGTAGTGCTAACCCTTGCGGAACTCCACTTTTTATTGTAGATGTCCGAAACCATATCAATGTATACAATATTAGGACAGTTTTTGCGACACACAAAATCGAGTGCCTTTAAGAAGTAACAAAAAAAATTGTTAAACTAATTGAAATTATGGAGGATTCCTTCATTTGGAAAGAAAAACAGTCCTGTATCAGTTTATACTCGAGAAAATCCGCCGTTTCAAAGAAGGGTGGCAGAACGTGATTCGAATCCTGATTTCAATGCCATATCAGCCATGATATAATAGAGTTATCACTTTGGATCGTTCACAAGTTGGCAGTTTTTGAGGCGCATTTTGTTATTTAACCAAGAAATCACTTGCTCGAGTTATTCAGAATTGATCTAAACTGAACTAAACCCTCATAGATCTCGAAAAATGTCATTAGATGCCTGCGTGAATTGGACACCATAAATCAACATTCGATTTGAAGGATTCGTGACTGAAATCAGTTCATTCTATCGAGAAATGCAAAATGCTTTCATTCCAGCCGGCATTCATAACAGAACACAAACGCAGGCAGGGAAATCCTCACAAAGTTTTAAGAGAAATAGGAGTATGAAATTGGGAGAAATGTGTTCACACACATACATGCTGCTGCTAACAGCATGTATGTATGCACGTACGCGCAGTCTACAGTTATTTCTATTATCTTTGTACTCTTGGGAATATCTGCCTTGTTTGTAAATTCATTTCACATTATTTGAATTCTTCAATACTCCAAATTGAGATTTAAGAAGTCTTCTTCATGTAGATGATTGAATGCAATGAATGAATGAGAATAAACATAATAGCTGCAAGTATTATATTGCCTACTGTGAGAAAAGTGTGTTCAAAATTTGCTCATACAATACACTTTGTAGTGAGATAACTGTGATAATATGTAACAAAATTGTTAACTATTCCTTATTCAATGATTCATAAAAATTGCATTCGAATTGCTTGTTTCAATATGATCCTCAAATTGTGTTTCAGCCCTCACAAATCCCAAATAACGATGATTATGAGTCGTCATTTTTGGGTGTATGCCAATGACTTTTGGAAATGATAATTCTATTCAATGATGCTCCTGGTATGTTTCGAATTGCAATGATTATCTGCACATTTTAATGAAACTCCCATAAGGGGGTTCATGATCGTAGTAGTAAGCTACTTTGAGGGTGATGTGATACGACAGAAGATCTTCCATCATACAGAAATAGAATTAGTACTGTCCAAAAGCCAAAATATCCCTTTCTTCGACTCACAAAACTCAGAAAGAAACAGCATATATCATTTTATATACAATTAGGGACTAGGGATTTCCCATTTTTTGGCCACCAGTAGAGAAAGATTTTCAATTCCCAGTGACACCGAACCTGAAGGAAAGCACCGAACATATAATATATTCGGTGCCAGTGACATTTAAAGGTCCCATCGATCGCTGAATGTACCTGTTTCTGAATGTGAACTTTCAGTTAGGGCACGGATTAGGTAAACGCGGCCATCGACGAAAAACATGGGTGCACATTGAAATTTTTGTTCGGTGAGCAAAACATTGCAATTCAAGATGAACCAATGTACGGAAAATAAATATGTATGCCTATGATTTCCGGATATTCCAGCTCAGAGTCAACATCAAACGTCAACGTTGTTTCATTGTTTGTCATTGTCAAAAACATGTTTCAAATCAAAAAATTTCCCGAGCATTTTTGACCTTACGTTCTTGAATATTGTAGTGGATTCATACTGTCCACAGAAATCGAAATAATACAAGGGAGGAGATGATGGTAACATTACCAGACGCATCTCGAAGAAGAAACGAAGGTTGTAGAATGAATCATTTCCCGACAGGTTAGGATGCAAAATCAATCTAAAATGTGAGTATCATGTGTGATGATACCAGAAAGAAAATTTCCAAGTGAAATATCATAACATTCATCAATCACTGCAAGCGTCCTTTTCCAATATTTCCACACTTGTGAGTTTTACTTTCCTGCTGCCATAGTGAAATGGGCTACTTTCTACATACTCTCTCTTCCATAAGTGGTGAGGCCCCTCTGGAGTGAATTGTAGCAGCGCTACTGTCCGCATTATGAATTTTGCATTGTGAAGTGGATGGTTGAGGAAGAGTGGTCAGGGTAATTGGTTTTTGCTAGGCAGTTTACTGTCAGGATATGGCGCTGCATTAATTATATACCGGGATGTGTATGCACAGTGGCGGATTATACAGAAACACAGCGAAGGTTATTCCATTACGGAGGGTTTACACAAATAATGATGATGCCGTTAGTGATGGGATATGGGATCATGCCAATGAAAAATAAATTCTGAATCCATACGAGTGAGGTCGAATGAGGTCGAGTGACTCGAATGAACTATTAATCGTTTCTACACTCCAATCAATACATATGAAGCCATATAAAAAACAGTCTCAGAAACTGTCTCATTGTAATGGTATACCTAGTTTTATAAAATAAAATGTGTGACAAATCAGATCAGTCCGTGAATTTATGGATTTTTTTCAATGTCGAATCCGCATTGGCAGCAAAACCGTCATTAACGCTCTCAATACAAAGACTCGTGCACTCTAATTCACTTGCTCTCCCGAAGTTTCCAACGGCATCAGAAGCAACCAGATGCAGGATTTCCATATGAAAACTCGCGTTTTCTCCCAATACGATCTGAATATAGTTTGCCATCTCTGAGCAAGAATTCTCACAGTACAGTCGATAGTTATCAAAGCATATGGGCAGAAAATTTGACCACACAGTCGGGGGCAAGATCAAAAAAACTCTGGAAATCTAATGAGATCAATTACTTCCTTCGATATCCTATGGTTATTCACGATTTTCAACCATATTTGAATGTGTATACTTCGAATGAAAGAACTTCCGAACGAGGAGAGCTGGCAACATATGTCTCGATGCTCTGTCTCGACTAGTTGACCTGTCGCTCCATTTGGAATCTCTTGCTGATCGTTGTGGTTGATTAATAGTGTCTCTATGCAAACTTCTACCTCGCAAGAATGATGAACATGTCCTACCGTGAATAAAAATAACAATTGTGCCAATCGTAGCGTGCAGCAAAGTTCAGGAATGTTTTGTTCCGTGAATATGATAGAGAAGTTTGCCGACCGAATATCAACCAAGACAATTTTGAGTGGATATTGATTTCCACTGAATGAATCTCTGTAATCATTCGTGCTATCACCCTGTATATCGAAGAATTTCACCTAACAGCTTCTGACACTCAAATTCGACCGTCTCTGGAGTACCTAATGTTCGCATGTTTGGGGTTCAGCACTAAAACATTCCGGAATTTGAGGTGAGCCACAGGCTCGTCAATGATACGGATCTGACAAGATCACTTTAAACTCACAACATCGAAGGAATGTGTGGATGACTTTGTAATTGATAATAACTATTCGCTCTCTAACAACAACATGATTTGATTCATTAACATTATTCATATTATGACCAACAAGTTTGTTCATTTCTTGCATTCCTATCCCACCGAAAGGCATATGAGAGTTCAATACAATGGATCTAAGTCTGTCGAAATAACAGCATCCTCTGGTGTTCCCCAAGGTTCTGTCTCGGGCCCCTCGCAAAAAATCACCCATTGATTCTCCTCATACTATGAACGGTCGAGTTATATCAAAGATGGGAGAGTTCAAAGATCTTGGTGTCATTTTTGACACGAAATTTATATTTCCGCCACACCTGAACTCTATTGTCGCAATTGGTTTTAAAACATTTGGTTTCATTATCAGAAAAACTAAATGACTGTCTGGAGTAAAAACGCACTTAAAACTATTTGATGCGCTGTATTGTCTGAAATTCTGGACATGTCATATATATTGAGAGTCTAGAGAAAATTCAAAGGCGATTCCTAAAATACGTTCGTTCACTCTCCTATTCATAGAATATGTCGTGATTGGATAGACTAGATATTTTTCATTGCAAGCAAACAGACATCATATTGGTGTAAAAGCAACACCCCACTTCAATTTTTGTTGACTTCTCCGTTGTTCTTCGGTATTTTCTTGATCATAATCAAGAATTCCATCATGAGAGCAGAATGACAAAACATTAGATACCTCTTTCAAGACTCCACGAATCTACGGAAGTCAACCCTCTCAAATTCTGTCTACTGAATATTGTTATATTCCATTATTAATAATAGTTACATTTCACTGGATATTTCCTTTTCGCTTGTTGTTATTATTTTCACTTTTGATAGTCAACACTCGTTTGATTCCACGAAGTTTTTTGTCGATACTGTCTGTAAGTTCTTCGAGGAGGTGGTACATTCATTTTTCAGCTTTTCATGGGATTTTCCCTCCTCGTTTCTAAAAAATAGAGTAGAAGTTATCAAAAATTATTGCAATATATTTGTAGTAAGGACAGATTTGGGATCTGCCCCACAATGTCACTGCGCTTGAAATTAAACCTTCAGATACCTAAAAGAGAAATTCTCTATTGGTCAGTTTTGAAAAAATTTGGAAATACAAATATATTCGATAAGAATAAAACTTCTACTCATCTTGGTGGACGTTTCGGGAACGAATCTGCTCCCGTTCTCAACACAATTAAAATATTTTCCTCTACGTGAAATTTTTCAATGTTTCCGATTTTGACACTGAAATAGATTTTGACTCATACAAAACCGAAAAATGAAGAACAATCATCAAGAAATTGTATTTACAGTATACCATGTGTTTGTGGAAAATATTATACCGGTGAAACCAGCAGGCGTCTTCAGTAAGGATGAAAGAGCATAAGAACAATATAAAGAAAATATATACTGACAAATCAAAATTAGCTGAACATATCCTTACTGAAAATGGACAACATATGGTCGATTGGGGTAATATTGAGATCATAGGAAAAGAAGACAACAACCAAAAATGGAAAATCAAAGAGTCTGCTTGCATTCTCCTGAACGGAGACAATAATATTGCTTCTTGTTCAGTCGATATAGCTAGAACTTGGCATCCACTTCTGAAACTTGAATATGAAAATGGAAAATTCGATATCAATTAATGAAAACACCTTGTAACCAGAATTCCTCCGTCTACCAAATTGTCACTTTTCAGTGTCGAAATCGAAAACATTGAAAAATTTTACGAAGAGGAAAATATTTTAATTGGGTTGAGAACGGGAGCAGATTCGTTCCCGAAACGTCCACCAAGATAAGTAGAAGTTTTATTCTTATTAAATATATTTGTATTTCCAAATTTTTCAAAAACAAGGTGTCACTGACCAATAGACAATTTCTCTTTTAGGTATCTAAAGGTTTAATTTCAAGCGCAGTGACATTTTGGGGCAGATCCCAAATCTGTCCTTACTACAAATATATTGCAATAATTTTTGATAACTTCTACTCTATTTTTTAGAAACGAGGAGAGAAAATCCTATGAAAAGCTGAAAAATTTTCTGTCGATGTTATACTCATGTCAATTTTTCATACATATATACATATTCATAGTATTTTATGTAGCACAAGGGACTATAATAAAATCTATCTATCTATCTTGCTTCAACTCTGGATTGTCTCTGTGTTGGTTTTCGACACGGTACGTGAATACATTCTAGTTTGCCGTTAGTTCAAGACTTCGAATGATGTGGCTTTCTTAGGGGAAAAAAGAGCAGATGGATTTACACGACAAAACACCAAATTGAAAATCTCCGAAGTTAAGCCGTAAAAATAATTTCCCAGCTAACTTCAGAACGGCGGGCACATTGTCATGACAGAGAATTGACCGCGAAATGAACAAGGCATGTCTCGAATTCTCTCCGGACATGTTTTGCTCATATTGTGAGAGATAAACTTCTTGTACGTTCGACTGCCATAAAATCGACCATTTTTATTTCAGAGTAGTCCGTTAAAGGGATGGGACTGTGAGTTCGTCGAGAAATACAGGAATTACTTTTCTTCCGGTTCAATTGAAAGATGCTGGAGAACGAGAGAACAAGATGAACATCCGATTCGATTATAAGAAGATGATTGGAATTGGGCATTTCTGTTGACTGGATAATGTAGTAGTCACTTCAATAATCGCGATACTTAACTGAGTACATAATTGATCATGCCATAGGCAGATATACAATTACAAGTTACAAGATAATATGTGGAATATGTGGAGACATAATCCTAGGATATTCGAAGCCAAATCTTCTACGGAGCATTTTTTCACATGCAAATGACATCTCAACGTGTCTCTGATGATTCAAAAGATGAAGAGGGTGGCTGACTTTATATTTACACTATATGTGCAGCAAAGAAATTAGTACCTATATTACGAATAATAAGGAATTGAATTGACCAGTTCATTACTCCAAAGAGAGTCAGATTTCATCATTTTCACTAACGTTTCCCAATATGTTCAGCTGTTGAAACGTTGTGAACGTTATGTGTGCAAATCCTAGCAAAAAGAACATGTAGTAGCTAGGAGAGTAGCTAGGACAACAAGAAACAACCAACCAAGCAGGACAAAATGAAGTCGGCTACCAAGGAGTAATGTATAATATATTTGCAATACGAAAGTCTATAGCCACAATGGAGGTAATTCCAGACTTCAAATCTCCTCACCTATTTCTAGATAATAAGGCAGAGGTCGAACGATTAGGAAATGGTAAGTAGTCACTCAACCAGTTATTACAAGCACCGCATCAAGATAAAATGGAGAGGTCAACTTGAGTAGTTGGCAGAAGGCTTGAAGAAGAGGCCACGGACAGCTCAAATAACGCTCAGGTTAAGAAGATTATTTGAGATTAGTGATTATTCTCAAACATGCTGTGGAGAATTATACTTCCCGAGACGGTTTCAGAATACCGGGAAAAAATTGATGAGTCATCCACCAAGACAACGCCAGTTGACTTTCTATAGGGTTCATACCGAAAAAAATGAAAAAGCAGGCAAACTCTTCGGAAAATGTGTTCAAAAATACTTTTCAGTTTGAGCATTGCTGAGGAGAAGAAGAATGCTGGTTATTTGAAGAAGATGATGAAACTTTTGCCTGTAGCAACACCCACAGCGATTGTGAGGAATCCTTAAAACATCATCAAGAATTTCGAATAATATCGATTATTCATCAACAGTGAGTGGAAAACAACATCAAAAATCGGAAAAAATATATACATTGTTTCAATGGGACAAAACATACTTTTTATCTTTTTATACTCTTATCTGCTCCTATACGTTTATATACTATTTCTGCAAATTCCGCTCAATTTTCACTGAGAATAACGAAATTGTGCTGAATATTATTGTAGGAATATCAGAGATGATCAATCAAATGATCTTCACTCAGAAGTGGTGGCAGTGGCGGAACGTCTGCTGGGAGAAAAGTGACCCAAATCGTTATTACTCATGGTGTCCGATAATTTCGAACGTAGTCTTGAACAACGTTTCGTTGGCAGTTCAGAAATACCAATGCGGGGACAATAAAATATGCGTACGGAAAAAGAAAAGAGTAAAAAGAAGGAAAGAAAGCTGTTTCACTACGCATTTGGGGCATGTAGGATACCTAGAGAAAAATTTTTGAGCGAGCACGTGGACTAATTGGCTAGTGAAACAGGTAAATATCAGTATTAGTCACTTTCCCAGCACTCGTCCATCCTTGGACTCATGTCTTGCCACCACATTAGCCTCTTATTTGGGTCACCCTGTACGCAAAGCGATGAACCAGGCTCGGCAAACGAATATACAGAGAAGCAATCGGGCGGCGCGAGGCGTAAATCAAAGGGAGAAGAGTGGTGGCCGATAAAAGGGTCAGATAGACCGTCGTTTAATTCGTTATACGTGCCGCTAGGGGTCAGGTGAGAGGGCTCAAGAGCTGCTGGTCAAACGCTGATGCTTCCGAAACGATACAAAGTTATGGATTGAACGTTGTCTGCGCGTTTTTTATGCCCTCACAGGGTCTCTCAGATGGGCTGAAGGCGCTCATGATTCAAGGTGGATTCAGAGTAAATAAATGTTATGCACCGCACATTGATTCGAAGGTGTTTTAGTAATGGAAGATACGTCATACAACACCTGAGTTTTCGGTTCTAGCAAAATTTGTTTCTCGTTCTCAGTCAACTTTCTCTACTAATACTAATTTCGAAATTGTAAGCAGAGTGTATTGTGTAAAAACTGAAAGACAATAATATGACAGTGAGATCGGAACGCTCGTCTGTGTAATATGGATGATTTTTGATAGTTCTGAACGAGCTCGACCGATCAGCTACATCCGGAGTTAGCTCCTGATATTTTCCTCATTGATCATTAACTGATGTTGATGATTTTCTGGAGATGAAACGAAAAGTGAGCGCAATCTACCATCAATTTGTCATCCAATAAATCTTCAGCGGCAAAAACTGACGCAAACAAATGATATTAAGAAGTGAATAGTCAATGATTCATGTCGCGTTGCGTACTCAACTAGAGTCTGGAAATGAGATCTCTTATGCCAAATACATGCTCTTGCGCGTTATAGATGCTGGTTGCTGTGCACTAGGGTACAGAATGTCAATATTCTTGATAACGTTCAACAAACCCAAGTGCATTTCAGAGCAGGATGCACTGGGCGTTGTTGGCAGACCAGGAAGGAGATCAAAAAGATGTTAAACTGAAATATGTTTGACTATACGATTTTGTCTTCTTCCCTGAAAAGTAGTTACCAATTCTCATAGATTGTTGGTCATTTCGAAAATGAAGTGCCTTAAATATTTCATATAACATTCATCTTATGCAAAATCGCTAAGGTACGTCGATTTTCTTTATTTCTAGGGGGCAACATATCATAAGCTTTAATGCACTCCTCCTCATTCCTTCAGCCACTTCAACAACAATTTTCCACTGTATAGGTTATGGAAGACAGGAAGACATTCGAGTCAGCTACTCAGCAATACTTCATTTCTCAATTTCAGCTGGTGAATAAGAGAGGTATTGGCACTTGATTATTATCGAATATTTTGGAAAAAGCTCCATTAGGGTCTTCCTCTTGGAGATATTGGACTCTGTTGATTTCAAATAGATGGAATTTGTGTGAAATGGAAGTGGAATATTTTGCTTGGGGTACCTTCAGAAAGTTTGCAGATCTTTCTCTCAATGTTATTTTCATTAAAAACCTTGATGTATCAATGCCGATCTTGTTTCTAAAAAATTTCTCATATTCTTCAATTTTGAAATTGAAGAGAAGTATAACATATACCATTTGATAAAGCTCTGTACAATGTGTATACCACAGTGACAAAATGGCTCAGTGATTTGGATTCCACTTGTATGAACTGTAGATCCCTGTCTCGTTTACTCGCGCAAGCCCTTCAGAGGCTACTGAAAATTTCTTCGGCAACTAAGAAGATGAGTAACAATATAAAGATACCAATGACAATATTTTACTATATTCCATGAAAGCAAATATTCTTCAATTTGGTAAAAAAAGAGCTGGTTGAAGGAGCAAAAAGAATAAAGAATAAAGTTTGTACAAACGTAATGAATCACTGGCAGTGGCATTTGCATACTCGATTATATATCAAGACATCGTCGCATTTTCCTATGGTTTCTCGTTCGCCTGGGACTCATAAGGCTTCTTCAATTCACCTCCAGTGCAGTCGAGGTTTCCCGTCAATTTTTATGATATTTCGAAGCACGGCCTTCTCAACTTTTCAGTTGCGAAGGAGAGATGTATAAACTTGGAGATAAACTTTTTTCAGTAAGTACTGATTGATTTTTCTGTTCGATATTACGATTCCAAGTGTTGAATCCACCAGAGCTCGAATTTCAATTTAGTTTTTGGCTTTGACCGTCTTCAAAAATTCGAATCATTAGGATTCTGCAATTAGGAAAAATCAAAGCTCGAACCTACATATTCAGTTTCGATTTTATGTCCTCATCATAATAAAGAATTCGTTTACTAGACACTGACACAATGGAAATATCCAGTGTGGCTATTTGTACTATCCGATAATCGTTTTCATGCTTGTTTGAATAGGTCGGTGTCTTCAAAAAGGAAAGATACCGTTGTTGGCTGAAAAGTTTTGGTACCTATAATAAATAAAATCACATTGTTTTTAAGTGTTTCTAACCCAACCAAACCGTAGCTCACCTTATCTCACACAACTCAACCTAGCCTGACTGTTGGTAGCGTAAAAAATATATTGAAAGCAAAAATATTGAAAAAATTAAATATTTTCACCACATAGAAAATTTATAAGGTGTTATTCACATTGATTATGAACTGAAAAACTTTTTGCATAGAACAAAAATCTTTGAAGAAACTTAGGTAGTATCATATCGTATTGTGGTTGATAGTTGAATATAATGTCAAACTTCTTCAAGCGATTCTTATTTGCATAATCCTATAGATTCGACTGTTATTTGGAGACTGCCAATGTCATAATCTCATGATCCTTATATTGGGCAACAAATCTATAAAATAATAAACGAATAACGAATTCAATGCAGAGCATTCAATTTGTATAAAGGTGATAATCAGGTTCCTCTCAATTTATTGCAAATGAAAAATGATATAGGAGATGATGGTACTCATTATATTTCGAAGAGTTATAATGATTCGGTCTTTCAAGTTCGTCGATTATATCATCGTATATAACCTGTGAAAGTAATGCTTAACAGAGGTAATTTGATCTCCATAGTCGTGAAAATGAATAATTCATCTGTTCTTTCGTTTTCTGGCTTTCATTCCTTACATTTTCACATTCCAAAATTACCAATGTGATTTAACCCTTGTTCACACCCTTGACTCGCCTCTTATCAAGTACACGCCGTATTCATTTCACTTATAAAGTGAAGCTTCATTCATGCACCTATATTATGAGTATAAAAGAGGCGACTTGAAAATAATACAAAGGAATATTAAAGGTCTCGATAACGATTCGTCACGTTCCTAATGTTTGCATTAAGCTCAGCAGTTTGCGAGAAATGCATCGATGAAAGCACGGAAGCAGTTCAACACTTTTTCCGCGGAATTTCACTCAGTTCGGCAGCTCTCAAGATGATTGTTTCAAATGAAATTTCACGACACAATGCATTTTCAGCGCCAGAAACTACAATGATATCCATTAGCTCTTTGTTTGTTCTTTCCTGCATGCGCGAGTGACAGCTTGTTGTCGTGAGGGCTTTTGTTGTTCTAATCATGGATATCAGCCATTTCGGATTCAAGTGACAGAGCCACCCAGCAAGATATTCCTAATATGATTCTTTCACAAGCAGTAATTCACCAAAGAATCGACTGGAAACCCATACAAAATTACAACACGTGTTACTAACTCCCCCAAGCGATGTCTTGCATTTCAAGCGACCAAACAATATATATGGCAGAATGGCAAAGGCATCGTCGTCCATGAAAGGATCAGTAGCATCTCAACTGATTGGGCCGAGTGGTATAAACACCCCCGGACGGCCGAATATAATACCAGATTTGATTTAAAAACTGTCATCTTGTGAAAACATTATCAAGCAACTGACGATAAAACACATAGAAACCATATGATTCTTTTTCATTTCACCAAAACAGTTTATTCAACAACGTTATCATACAGTCCCAGGTAGAAAGTATGAACATGATGATTGGTAAACATGATCCATAGGTCCTTTTTGGAGACACCGACCTATTCAAACAAGAATGAAAGAACAGAGAATAGTACAAATAGCCACACTGGTAATTTTCATGGTGTGAAAACGAAAAGTTAGGAAGATAAAATCACCGGCACCATCATTAAGAACAAACCAATACTACTCAATATCAATATATCGAATATTGAACAAAGAAAGAAGAGAGCAATCACCAATACTGTTTCAGGATGGAAAGAGTTTTTTTTATGAAAAGGTCGGGATTAGTATTTCTATAATCGTACTTGAACTTCACCAAAAACAGACTGTGTATGTGCAGATGCTGTGATCATATTTCCAGTACAACGACATCTGACAACATATTTCAGTTTCCATCTAACCTTAGAAAATTTTCCCAATTCATTATCATTTCTCGCCAAGATATCATCTTCATCCCAGAGATGTAATCGGTAGAATTTGTTGAGCTCATTGTTCAGTATGGTTTTCTGATATATATACAGTCGCAGAAGTCAACTTTTGCATCAAAATATCGAATTTGGAGCGAATCCTTTCGAAGTTAACTCGTCCATGAGTGCCCCACTGACAGTCCAAAGCAGACCAATCCTAACACTTGTTAGCAAAATGTATGAAGGCGTTTCGACACATACGTGACATGCAGACGGAGCCCACGGAATGTTTAGTATCAATCGCCTCTGATTGTATACACAAACGCATCCCAAATATGGATACAAGCAGGAACATTGATACAGAAAATAGAAGGAGACCAAGATCTGGAAGATCTCAGCATCTTATTGAAGACGTTCAGTTTTTGGAATTCCAATAGAATAGGTGATAACCGAATGGATAGCTCCTAGATTTAGCATCGAAACAATTCAGCTTTATGAGAGAATTCAATGAAAATGACGTCTTCTTTGATAAAAGACATCTCACGAATGGATATCCTTTCGACGTCAGTCGGAAACAAGGATAAGAGATATAAACTATTGTGAACTAGTTACATCGATATGGAAGTAAATTTCATCTTCTTTTCAAAAGTTATATCCTATAATGTGAAGGATTCCACAGATAATACAGTTAAAAATAAATCAAGTCGTTGGACTTATAACGAAATAATGTTTGATATTTGCGGTTCGAAGTTGGCACTGCTAATGCAATTGTTTTTGTTTATACATTGTCTGTCATCGCCAGAAATGTTTGAGAGGCAGCAAGTGGGAATTATTATCCCCGAATAATATGAGTGTTGGACTGCAGAATATGAAATAATTTGATGATACCATTCACCTACAATAATTCCACTTCAATTAATTGATCGCCATATCAGTCAATTAATGCACTAGTTGCTATGCATTGCTACGCATTTCATAAAGTGTTACGGATGAGACGCAAATATACCTCTCCTTCAAAGAAGATGAATCCTTCGAAATCTAAGGTATTGCTCTTTGGCAGTGCCATTTCGCGAAACAGATGCTTGGAGCTGGTCAACATTGAGGTCGATAACTCGCCAATCTCTGTGAGTGATATTGCGAAAAGTTTGGGTATTGTTTTCGATAGCTCACTAAAATTCACATCACATGTGAGTAATGTTATACGTAGAGGTTTCTGCAATTTGAAAAAGCTCTTTGCTAATAGGTACTTATATACTCAGCAGAAAACTTAGAACTATATTATGCGAAGCTTTGGTGCTTTCACATCTGAATTATGCAGATGGTCCTGCACTTACTAGCGCAGATAGTTATCGGCTTCAGAAATTGCGAAACTCTTGTGTATGTTTCATTTGTGGTTTGGGTAGACGTGATCATGTTTCCGAAAATCTAAGAGATATCGGCTGACTCAACATTAGAAACAGAAGACTTTCACATTCGTCACTATTCTTCAAGAAACTTGTCACCACACAGGAACCTAGATATCTTCATAGAAAAATAAAATGAAGAAGGGATGTTCATAATTTGAATCTTCGGCATGAAGCTAAGCTGACACTGCCAATCCACAAAACTTCAATATTCAGGTCTTCTTTCTCTTTCCAAATCACCAACATTTATAACAACTTTCCTTTCGATTTCAACAGCTACAGCTTCCCGAAATTTAAGAAAACACTTAAACTGTACTTGTAAGAAAACCCTGATTGTTTATGTTTCTCGTAATAGTTATAGGGAAGTGCACAATCACTGCTTAGTGCCTTTTTGCATGAATTCCATACTGTTTGTTCTTTCATATTTCTGTAATTTTTAACGTATTCATACTTAGGAAGGGGCTATTTCATATCTATGAATTAGCTCCATTGCATGGTTGAGTGGAAGAGCAATTCCCGATTGAATATGTGAATTGAACTCGCTGTCATATACGTGCATTATTGTTTGTACCATATTTATATGTACTTTTTTGTTATCTCAATAAAATCATTTATTATTATTATCATTTTTCTGATCGAAAATAAACGAATGTACTGGAAACGAGACAAAGTATTTCTAGTCACCAGAATGATGTGGCAAATACAACTTTTGTTTCATTTCCTTCTGACACTCGTAGTTTCTCAGTAACGGCAGTAGCGCTTTCGCGTAAATCGGATTCGAAGAAAAATTTCAGCGGGCGATTCAAGATTACATCTTCCCTTTTCAGCTCTCTAATTAGTTTCCAGGAGCTGCATTCTGCCGATAAAGGAGCATCGGGAGCTATTCCGAGTTCGAATTATTATTTCATCCATCCATCTAGTGATTTGAATCGCTTATCCAAACTATTTTCCAATTATTTTGATAAGTCCAATTAAACCAGTCACTGGAAATTTCTCCGTGAGTTCGGATGTGCCAGTAAAGTTAACGTAGGAGAACGATAAGAGCAGATTGGTGTAAGATAGAAAGAGCTCAAATGCGCGAGATTTCTCAAAGAATTCATAAAATATTTTTGAGCAACTCTAATACTGTATGTGAATTTCTGAGTTTCATTGCAGAGGATGAGTCAGTATCGACAAATTCAACAAACGATAAGAACTGATTGGTGTGAGATAGAGAAAGCTCAAAAGTCTTGAAGAATTCATCGGAAACTCTTCAAGTCTCAGTCTTGTCAAAGGTCTCATGACAAAGAATGAACTAGTTTAGAGATTGAAACTTAGCAAAGGTCATTTCAATGCCGATTTTTTCATGCTATCTACAATAATATCCGATGATGCTCGGGGCAGTGCTCCTACAGAGATAATGATTTCATAAAGCACCTGTATAATTCAATATTCATGTATTTTTTTAATGCTGGAAACTAGATAAGTTTTCTTGAAATGAAGATGGACTAGCTTCAACACAAGGATTATTGAGCTTATATTCTCTTAATCAAGACACAAAAATAATATTTTTGGACAGCTAATTGAAACTGGCACTTTAGAAAAAGTACACTTATTGATATCTCCATGAAATGAACTGTTTTCGAAAAGAACAATTGTGATTGGCACGGTTTTTACTGAATGATTTCATATGTATGTTCCACATCGCTTCCTCCACAATGCTTCAACATTTTGGTTCTCTGAACTATCTGGGGTGTTCCATATGAAAGCAGGAGATTTAACACATATATGATACCCTGTATAGCATTCGATATAGTCGTTTCAAACCTACAGGATCATCAATATGATAAGATTAGTTGTTTTAGTGAGCGAATTCGTGGATATCGGCGATATGATACATTAGTTTCTATATTTGGTGTACTGAATACTGTTTTCCGTAAACGGTATATTATTCCATTCAGTAGCGGTGAAAACGATTATAATGAAATAGTATTCTCTTCAAATAATGAATTGTTGATATTCGATAGTATATCAATTCTGACTGTTTCAAATTCCAATCATCGTTCGAATATCAAACCCACTCTACAGTTGATTGATAGTTCACCATCCTGTTATTAATAATTGTATTTCATACCTCATTCATTTAATTATCACTTGAATTTTGAATTTTGCAATATGGAACAGTGACGGCTCCTCAGAGAAGGCAACGGCTGACATCCTTCCATACAACAAATTGTTCGATAAACTCAGGAATAGCTAACATTCGTTCGTTTCATCGGTTTCATTTCCTGATATCGAGTAGATGTCTGTCGATCATGGATCTACAGAATTTGAGAATTATGACAACAATACTGCTACTCAAAAAGTATTCGAAATAGAATGAAAATTTGCGAATTGGCACTATCGAGCGTTAACCAGCGTCTGACAAATAAAATTCGCGTATGATCAGCACGTGTGCATTCACGTGATTCGTGGTTGTGGAAGGGGGGGGAGGGGCATCTTCTACTATAAAAAGAACGAGACGGACTAGTCGATCTGATTACCGACTCCTACACGAAAACTCGAACGTAGATCTAGATCCACGCTTCGGGAGAATCAAGTACCGAAGACGAGTACAACAGATAAATCAATATTAAATCATAAAAACTAAGAATTTTCCTTATAATGATTTTTTAACTAAAATCCATTCAGGCAAGATAGAGTAACGTAAAAAACGCATCATGTGAGGGAGGGAACCACCACAAGCACAGCAAGTAGGAAAGCCAACGAATTTTTAAGACATAAAGGTTTTAAAGTCAAAGGAAGTCAAAGGGGTAGATCTAACATATGCATCTTTGCCAGATGCATAGGGTTGTAGTCCACTCGTGAGTCAGTGGGGGTGGATGGACATGGGGATGGGGAGCTATCATATAACAAGAATCAGTTATATGGCGGCACCCGATCCGGGGCTTACAACCTCTAGGGGGGCGTGGTGGGGTCGATCTGATTAGTTATTCCCTGGTTTTGTGAATTAGGTTAGAAAATTAGGATACGATTTTGGTAAGATACGACTCTGCACCTCCCCGTTGGTTCTTGCTGGGTATCAATTAGTTATGATGATCATGTGGCTGTGCTACATGATTTTCAAATTGGCTCAGTAGAGTTTGCTCTTCATAGAATTTCACATTTCTCATTCAACCTCCTCTGTTGAAAGGATCACGAGCAGCCACTGATATGGAACTTGACGTAAGAAGCTCTGTCAATAAGAATACATTTTGTATAACAGTAAAGTATATCTCTGTACTATCTGATAGCCAAAAATTTGGAAGTAGCCCAACACAGCTATGTGGAGTGAAGCAAATAATGATAAAATCATGTCAAAACAGTATGCTCAATGCAAACTTTTACTTATTGTTGATGTTAGAATTAGCGACCAACGGTTTTTAATGAATCAACATTGTATATTTATCTCGCTTATGTATGACTTGCCAATATGCATCTTTGTCGTGAAGGAGTTCTGAAGGAAAAAAATCATTCGAACCCCACGTTGTAAATAATAATGCCACTTATCAAAAATAGTACTAATACTCCATCCAATATTCCTCAATGTCCTTAATGTATGTAGATTCACTATCAAACTTGAAATTATCTGGTACTCCAAGACTTTATGCCGATGATACTCTGTTAGTATACTTTGATACATCCTTCACCGATGTAAAACTCAAAATGACAAATTTGAACAATTGGAATCAATTTCAGATTGGTTCAATGCACCCAAAGTCGAGATATTGAGAATTATAGCTTCATACAAATGAAAAACCAGCCCTCCCAGAAGCAATATCAAGTAATGATGAGAAACTACAATATAACGAAGATATCAAGTACTCAGGATTGACTATAGAGGAAACTTCAATCTTGGTACAATCATATACAGTACTTGAAAAATTTGTGCCCCAGTTGAAGTATCGAAAAGTCTCAGTCATCTTGATACCTAAATAATTTTCAAGAACTATCTAATAGTTCTTCCAAATCTATAATCACCTGATGCACTACTAGGCTGCTGTTTGATTCCCAGACAGAATTTAAATGGAGGAGCCAATGATGGTCCTACAAATGAAGCCATAAGATAATCTTTACTTACTGTCCAATAGATTTCCAACGAAATTATCGTGTACAAATTCAAAATAAAGTGTTTATAGAATGTTCATGAGATACAAGTGTCTCTCCACTCACCATGTCATAAATGGAAATGAGCAGTAATTGAAATCTATTGAAAGGCACAATATACACAATACAATACCAGAAACAATCAAAACTCACTCAAATTCAAAAGGATATCACTCAATTTTCCACAAAGGTATAACAATATATGATGGAAATCCCTCCAGTATTAAGGACCTTGGTCCATCAACATGCAAGAATGAAATAAAAAAAATATTTCAATTGACGGATATCTTGCCTACCAACGATCATTGGATAATGTTTATTTTGTTATAGTTATAAGATGAACCACCTGCGTAGTTCTAGTTCAGATCTCTCTCGATGAATGAACGAATTTTCCTATACGTTTGAAAGCTAGTGAAGCTAGTGAAAATATCACTAGGTATGTGTTCATTTATTCTCAGATCAGATCGGAGATATCCATTTGATTTTCCATAAATATTTACGAATTCACCATGCACAATACAATCTGGAATACATGAGCTATGATATTTCTGGACCATAAAACCTCTCGAAATGCAATTATGTAAAACAGCTCGACACTCTCCACGGACGCAAAAACAGACCTCAGCCAGCTGAAAATATATCTGATATCCACATATCCAGTCCCGTTTATCGTTACAAAAGAGGAAATGTAACAATGCACTTTTTCATATTAAAAGTACTCACCAACCGTGAACTCTGGTTTCCATCTCTCTCTCACAGTGGCGTATCGTGAATTTCACTTAGATAATTATAATCCTTCAGTATCATTGCTCCCTGAAGAGTATTTAAGGCGGAGAAAGTCAATCATCAGAGAATTCCCGATTCATTCAGATTCAACGGTTCTTAACTAATCACGAATATTAAAAGATTTCGAATAACACTCTGATCCATCTGAAACTTCAAGATGCATATTGTTGCTATTGTTCATTATCTCCTTAGTTTCAGAAGCTCTCGACGAGCTGGTGAGAGTGAAGGAGACGAGGATTTACAGTTTATACAAGTGGATTCCAAACCACTGTGACAGTTGGACTGGAATATGTACAACTTCATGATATACATTGTATAGAGCCAATTCAATCAATTCCTCAATTCATACAAAGTTGCTACTTCATCATAGTCCAACATGTCATATTCTTCATGTATCCATGCATGGTAGCAAAATTGATTCAGTAAATTTTGAACTACGAATGATACTGCAATGAGTTTCATATTTAGAAAAGAGTGTGTGAGATTGACTAACATGAATATTTTCAATAGATTTGCTGATATACTGGTCACATCGAGCTCATATTGTTTTTTTTAGGAAACTGGTAAAACTACAAATCTCATAGGTTAGATGGGCCTCTGATGTCTTTGAATGATTTTGAATGTACCATTTTCACAATCAAACTCAAGAAGTTGATACCAAGTTCCAGCTTTAACAACTGAGCAAGAAGCAATATTATTGTCTCCGTTCAGAAGAATGCAAGTAGATTATGTGATTTTTCTCTATAGGTGGTTTTCCTGTTCTTCTATGATTCTAGTCAACCATGTGTTGTCCATCAAGAGAGATGCACTCCCTATAAAAAATTCCTATCATCAAAATCGAGATACTACGTGTAAAGTTCCAATAATTATATGCAGCAGGACCAAGTTCTGCCTCTAGGAAAACATGATTTCTGTTAGTTCTACCAAGAATGCTCAGAAAGTTTTTTGTTCCTCAGGTTTCGACGGCGGCATATGAATTGTTGACTTCGAGAAAATTGATTTAAGAGGCGCAGATGCGCTCCGCTGAACAAAAGAGCTTTCTAGAACTTCAAAGTTCTCGAAATCCAATATATGATTAATTGGTATTTTAAGGAAATTGCTAAAGTTTCGTGAGTTACCAGATCACAATAATACCCTATCAGGTTAAAGATTGCGAGACAAGATCCTCGGCTTATTTCTCGCTGACTGCATCGATGTTGCGACAACTGCAATCTACTCATAGTATAGCTATGGATAAATTTGGTGATTAGCTTTGTCGCGAGAAAATACTAGAGCTGGGAATTCATTTCAATATATCCAATAATATTTGGAATAAAAATATTTCGGTAAAAGAGTATGGGTGAATCGAATATTTGACTGCAAAATTGTCTTGGTATACTTTTGACAAATTACCTATTTCATTGTTGAAAGAATCAGTTCCACGAAACTTCATATGAACCTTCATTTTTCAGCTTTTGATGGGATTTTCTCTCCTCGTTTCTAAAAAATAGAGTAGAAGTTATTAAAAATTATTGCGATATATTTGTAGTAAGGACAGATTGAGGATCTGTCCCAAAATGTCACTGCGCTTGAAATTAAACCTTTAGATACCTAAAAGAGAAATTCTTTATTGGTCAGTGACACCTTGTTTTCGAAAAAATTTGGAAATACAAATATATTTAATAATAATAAATCCTCTACTTATCTTGTTGGACGTTTCGGGAACGAATCTGCTCCCGTTCTCAACACAATTGACATATTTTTCTCTTCGTAAACTTTTTTCAATGTTTCCGATTTTGACACTGAAAAGTGACAATTTGGCAGACGGAGGAATTCTGGTTACAAGGTGTTTTCATTAATTGATATCGAATTTTCCATTTCCATATTCAAGTTTCAGAAGTGGATGCCAAGTTCTATCTATATCAACTGAACAAGAAGCAATATTATTGTCTCCGTTCAGGAGAATGCAAGCAGACTCTTTGATTCTTCGGTTTTGGCTGTTGTCTTCTTTTCCTATGATCTTAATATTACAGACAGTATTTATATGAACCTGTTATATATTTTTTTGATTTTCATTTTATCGAAACAAATTATGAATTCATACAGAAGAAAACATCAAAATCGAAGCGGTAGTGACATCATCGTTACCGACAAAAACGAAAATCACCACAGGGAGTCATTTTAAGAATGACCTATTCGAAAGGCATATTATATGGATTTATATGAACATATTTGAAGCCATGCTGCTCAGGCTTTCGAAAACTCTGGTCACCATCAAATCAGATGATAAAATCAGAGAATGATCATTATCAACACCCGTTGAGTCTCTCAATAACCGTATATCCAAGGAATTGGATACGATATGGTGTGCTGATAAATGTCGATGTCATTTCTTTCTGAAACTCACTGGCTTTTTGAATATATCCTAGCAGCTAATAATAATGAAGACATTTTCCTCTTCAGCTTTATCATAAAGTGCTATTCTAGTTCAACCCACGACAAGATGCAGTTGCAATGAAGATACAATCACTTCATTGTCAGGAGGAACATAATTTCTTGAGACTAACAGCCCATTGTTTGAGATCAAGGACATTTTTATATATTTTTATAAGCTTTTGTGTGAGATAATCATATAGTGTGGAAAGTTAGGTGCATCTCGTTCCGTCGTTATATCCACAGAGATTATTTCTGTGCAGTTTTGCGTATCAGTTATAAACCAACATTTTCATACGCTTGTGTCATCACAGTCATAGGCGAGAATAGTTGTGCTAGAAAGAATTCCAATTCAACCCCCATATACTAACATTCTAATTACTGTTTGATTTTTGCTACAATTATTATTGAACCAGAAGAGAAAATACACTCCTTGCATTTCCTCACAAGGTAGAATCCTGCAGATGGGAGATATTTTTCACAAATTTCAATCACTGTTACTATCAGAGTAATTATCAGTGGAGGTGAGTTATTGAAATTTGGAAATTTGGGTTTCCAGTGGAATATGGTACATAATTAATGCTGTTCGACAATCTTGACATGTCATTTTGATTTGCATTCTCGAATTTTGAAAGTTAAACATATTAGAAACATCGAATACCTTCTTCTTGCATTTTCAATGTCAAATATTCCATTACCTCTCTACTATTATGACCTCTCTAGAAAAATCCCAATTTGAGGCAGTAATTATATATATTATTATGGAATACCTTCGAGATTATGGGTTTTGTGTATAGGAAGGTGGCTTACAACGGCTCATTTCAACAATAGATTTTATAAATATGAGAAGACAAAATGCAGTTTCTGTCTCAAGAAATTGAGATTCTGAATATTTTGCATTCACTCTCCTCCCACTTTTCTGCGCAACCTGGAGATTATTCAGTGATTGTGATCATGGTGAGGAATTCGTTCAAAACTTCAATATTCATGATTAATATTCATATTCATGATAATATAATTATATTTCGCATGAAAATGGCGTTTGTTCGATAGGCTGTATTTGTCAGTTTTTGTAGAAAAAAACTCGATTAACTCAAATGTGGATCATTTTAGTTGAGAGGAATGGTATAAGAACTTCAATCAGAATCATGAGAAAAATCTGTAGAATACAGGGTATTCTATTGGCAAAGATAACGTCACTTCAGAACACACCGAAAGCTTCGAAAAACGAATTTTTTTTTTTGTGGATTCCAAATGTTTCCTTCGTCTCTACAAATCTTCTAATTCATGCTACTTTTAGTTCTCTCAATATAGATCGCGTCAACTCATGAAGGTATACCCTGAATAGCGAGTATAAGTATATATTTCTATTATAACTCTAAAGAAAAGGCGACTTGCTCGCCAAATCATGATCATTAAACTCGCTACCGCAATATGCCACATTCACCAAATATTCACCAAGTTCACTCAGATCGGATCGAATTCGTTACAAATGTGAAAACATTAAGAATTGAAACTAGATAGTTTTCAATTCGAAAGTTTTGAATTCTCTATTAATTTACATTCATCATCAGGAACTAAGTGTGTGAAAGTTTTTCGTGATTGAATTGAAATATTCACATACCTATATTCGTGAAATGTCTGCCATCTATATTCTCTTTTGATAGATTTTTTTTCCATTCATATTCTGATTGGAGGATATTCGGAATAAAAATCAGTAGATGAAAGGGTTATTGATCTATACAGGATTTGGAGCAAGGTGAACATAAGGCACGTACAGGATGAGCCAAATTCGATGGGATTCGGAGTTTTTTCTTTTTTCGGGGGGAATTATCAGAGTTAAACAAAAACTCTCACGATGTGTTTATAATTCGTATCGAAATACGGAGGTAACCCATGATATTAAAAACGCACTGTATATTGTTTTCATAATTGTTTTTCTCACGAAAGTCAAGCCCAGGACCCCTTTCATCTGTTTTTGTCTAAATCTGACAGAAAACCCCTAATCTCATCGAATTTGTATACAGGGTGAGTCAAAAATGTGTACCGAGCTTTCTGGGGGTGATAGACCATTGAAAAATAAGTGTAATTTGATGATTGAACTCATGGCCCAAAATGCATATTAAGGGAGATATATCCTTCCAAAGTTGATAAAATTGAAATAATTTCTCCGCATAACTTCTGAACGATGAAAGCCACCCGATTGAAATTTTGTGCATGAATGTATGTTGTCAAAATACATTTTTTCGTCACACTTCCACATTTCTGATATTGTTATAAAGGGTGTTTTCACTTTTTTCCCTGTATTATTTTCGGTGGAAAAACAGGAGCATTCGATGGAGCGAGAAAAATTACATGAAATTACATGAGATATTTGAGTTTTTGTAGTTACATGATATCAGCAGATTAATTTTATTCATCGCGAGATTCATCGGTAACAATATTTCAGCAGGCCGTGATGAATAATTTTGTTCTCAATTTTGACGTTCATGTCATCAACATTCGAGTCAACATTGTTGTAGTCGATTTGTTCGTGAGGTTTTTCTGTGTCATTTATCACTGCGATTATCAACTGAGATTTTAAGAAATATGGCAGGTTATTCGTTCTCTGAACAAACTGATATGCTTCTAATGCTTGGCGAGTGCTTCGGAAATGCAAATGCTGCTGAAATATCGTTATACCGATGAATCTCGCGATGAATAAAATCAATCTGCTGATATCATGTAACTACAAAAAAACAAATATCTCACGAACGGGTCAATTTTTTGTATTTGGATAAGAGTACCTTTTTCATGTAATTTTCTTCGCTCCATCGAATGCTGCTGTTTTTTCACCGAAAATAATGCAGGGAAAAAAGTTTACTACAAAAAATCATGACTCACCCTCTGAAAACACCCTTTATAACAATATCAGAAATGTGGAAGTGTGACGAAAAAAATCTATTTTGACAACATACATTCATGCACAAAATTTCAATCAGGTGGCTTCCATCGTTCAGAAGTTATGCGGAGAAATTATTTTAATTTTATCAACTTTGGAAGGATATATCTCCCTTAATATGCATTTTGGGCCATGAGTTTAATCATCAAACTACACTTATTTTTCAATGGTCTATCACCCCCAGAAAGTTAGGTACACATTTTTGACTCACCCTGTATATTCATTATGCGATATGAAGTCAACTATTTCATTATTCACAATGGCCAATATATTTTTTTGTCCAGTTCGCAAATTATACACACCCAATCGAATCTTTAGTATTGCTGACGACCACATCGAATTGTTCGAAGCCCATGGTTGGGCAGATCGCTAAAAATTATAATGGGCAAACATAAAAACCATTCTATTTGTATTGTTGATGTGAATGTTTCTGTGGAGAACATCAGCCGATACACCATTCAATCAGCAGTCAATCAATATTTGTTCGTGCTTCACCAAGCCTCGAATTATAGCGAGATTCATTATCAATGCACAATAGCAACATTATTATTTAAACGTACCTACCAACCTACAGAGTAGATAATCGATTTATTTGTATTCTTGTTAGAAAATCTCACGTAAAGAAAAAACAATTGCCATCATTATAATGAGCGGATATACTAGTTACCTCGAAAACGATGCGGAAAATGAAATACTTACGTAACTCAAAATAGAGTGGCACTGCGAAAGTTTAAAACGATTCCAAGCCATGCGGCTATTAAGTAGGTATAATGGGAATGAGACTTCATAAAATAAGACTTAATGGGCTACTAGTCACCTTGTGTACATTTTATTCATAGAAATATTCCTGAAAACATGAGATGATATTATATTTACTACAATCATGAAGATTTAATGAACAGCACTGGCAAATGCATGAATTTTCCAAAATAATTTATCTCGTTCCCGAATTTGAGAAGCAAGTTCTGTATATTTCTGTTTATTTGTAAATTTTGCAGCGTCCATATCTTGCATACAGGAGATGAAAGAACTCTCTTCTACTGAATCCGTGTATGAAAACGATGATTTATGAATTAGGTTTTGATGAATGATGAATTAGGTTATGATTTTTGATGTGTCCGAAAGTTCATAACAATAACTTCTTACTTTGGTGGTCAAGTTCTTCCTAGAATACCCTAATATGAAGTTGTTTCATTAAAAAAAAAATCCAGACATATTTTAAATACAAAAAAAATGGGCATCTTGAAAATATACTGATATATCATTCGAACTGTGAAAGGTCTTTTGTCTGTTCTTTTGCCAATTTGAAATATTCTAAGAAAGTACTTTTCTTTCGAAGTGAAAATGGAGATTATCAAGTAATGTTATATGTGGAGAACCCTTGATTTAGTGGATATGAAACGTACTTCGCATGAAACATGCTCTGGAATCGTTCGAGTTCAATTCGTATACGAATAAAAAGAGACGAAAATACAAAACCGGTGTATGACGGAGGATTATAGTGGATCAAATTCGCATAAAGAAACTCGAGAATAATACCACTAACCATTAGTTGAGCTGTTTAGGTTTCATTGAATTATTGGTTCATGATTTGGATCCAGGCATTGATCCGGCAGCCTCGGTTCTCGTTACCCCAGTAATGATCCACTATAAGACTCCTCTTACTTTTCGTGCTGCTTAACCTGAACTAGTTTCTCCTGTTGGACGTTGGTTCCAATGTTAAAAAAAAATAACGGACTATCCTGAACATCGACTATTCACAGGTCGGTCTCGATGGTCCGCCACTGGATTACACGTGAACACTGTTTTAGCTGCGAAAATAGATTTACTATCAAATTCCCCTTCATCCTTGGCAATGATGGCACTACGTCACGAGTGTTTAAGTACTTTATGGGACATCGCCAACAGAGCCGCGATAATGAAATTTCAACGATTTTCTTCTACGGAAATTGATTTAAATCCTACAAGCTTGGGAGTTGTTGAGTCATGTCAGATGAGGATGAAGACACTGATAGCAACATTATGAATCTGTTGGCTTCAGGTAACTGTGCAGGAAGATCAGACGTGAGAGGTGGCAGTGGTTGCAAATTGATCGAAAGATAATGATGGCAGGCTTCTCGGAGGTTCCGAACTGATGGGGTCAGCTATATTCATTCCACCTACTCGGAAAGACTTTATTTCAATAGTTCATCATATGCAATGGCCCAATGACATCGATAATCGAAATAATTTCGAAGCAGTTCGCGAATTGTATATTATACAACAAGTATGTAAAGTGACTTATTTCGCATACGAGTTGATATTCAGCACGAGCCGCATAGTGGTGAGTGCGGAAATGCAACTAGTGCTTGAAATACACTTTCCAACGAGTTGTGTACACTATTTTTCCCACTACCATAAATATTTGAATCATGATTATTCCAAGTTTCACTCATGTCCATTGTCATTCATTGAAATTTCACGAAATAAGCCTATTCGAATTCGAAAATTATTCAAAGTTTCGCTCATCTTCAACAGCTACCAGGCAATCCAAGATACACTAGTCAGGAACGAGATAATCTGGCCGGAGCCTTTCGATGAATGTCGATGCAGGTTTCATGAATATAAATGTGTACGCCTATGAATTCCACATAATCCAGCTACAAATCATTGGTAACAAACTTCACTCAATCGAGTCAACGTCAACATTGTTTCGTTGTTTGTCATAAATATGTTTCCTGAGCATTTTCGAACTTCTGTTGTTGAAAAATGAAGTGGATTCATAATATCCACAGGGATCAATGTCATGAAAAGGAGGAAATGATGGTCACATTACCAGACCCATCTCGAAGAAAGTACGAAGGTAGTGGATTGAATCGTTTCCCGAAAGGTTGGGATACAAAATCAGTCTGAAATATGGATACCATGTGTAATGATGCCAGCAGTAGAATTTCCATCGTTATCATTAAATTTATCAATAACTGCAAGCGTGCTCTTTTCCAATATCTCCGCACTAGTGATTTTTTCCGATAAATTCACACTAGTGAGTTTCACTCTCGTGTTGACTAGTGAAATGGGCTACTTTGTGAATAAACAAACAATTTTGAGAGCTGTTTCCTTGGATGGTCGCAGGAAAACCTGTTTGAGTGATTTGATAAGTCCTCCATGCTTGAGACTTATTCGTAAGGAATTGATATCGTATTTTCAAGGATAATTGTGTATTTCAATTCGTCGATTGTCTTTGTGAATACCAACTGATAACGTCAGAAATGAAATATTTCCATGGTATCACACGAAGTGCCCATTGAATCTTACATGGCTGTATTCAGTCATTTCACATGAAACTGAAGACTTTCATTGTGTTGGGGTGTGAGACATTTTTGATGGGATCAGTTCAGATTTGGAGATATTGAACGTGGAATGAATAAGAAATAATTATTCGCCGAACTGGTGTTAAAAGTTTCAGCTCGAGACAAGGTCGAAAAATGCATCCATGCTAAGTGCAACAAATACTTTTTGCACGTGATTCACAAAATATTTTCTGAGATCGAAATTACATTTGATGCGTTCCTTTTGGATATTCAGATTTCAGTCTGACAACCGGCATTCGATTCTAGAAATTATCACTGTCAAACGCTGGATAACTGCGAATGAACTACGTTATCATACAAATTTTCTATTTTAACTGATCATTAGATTGATGTCATAATCGATAGTGCAAAAAGTACAAACGTGTTTGTACGATCGTTGAGAATCAAAAAATTGTAAACGTCATTAGGAATCACCTCCTAGCACTATATCTGTTATTCTTTTTTGGAAGAATTCATTCTGTAAATCATCGCCATAATGGAAACTGTATAGGCGCAATTATCATGCAGAGTACTAGCTTCAACGAATAATCCTCATATCTGAACCAAGGTAAGGTGCGTTTTTCTTCAATTCCTTAGTATTCGATAATTTCATTAGTAGATAAAGAGTGTAAGATTGGATGAGAGTTCAAATTATGGTGTACAGATCCCATTGCACATTGCCAAGCTCGGTTCAGCAATGTTCATAAACTAGAAAAATATCGTATGGTAATACTAGAATAGGTACAGTTCAGAGATGTTTTTGAATCTCACAAGTGATAAATTACGTAACGTTTATAATTTTCACACTCGTAATCTACGCAAAGAGCTTCAATACATTGCATAAATGACACGGAAGGAAGAGTGTACAAATTGTGCTAATCATATTTTCAATGAAGGACCACCAACCAATCTTATGATAATGGCTTGGGATCACGTTAGTCATGACTTATCTATTTGTTCAAGTTATCTGAATGTAGAAGTCGGCGCACACAAAAACACGGGTGAGTAAACTATTACGTTATCTCTGGTTACGAGAAATATAAAACTTATTATGGAATTCCAAAGATCAACTGCAGACTGATCGAAATTATCTGAGTCTTCTTCATGAAAATGTTATATCCTGACTGCAGCAAACTCACGAAGCTAACTTTTTTACCTTCAGCATTGCTCTATATTCATGTGGGTACCATTTGGGATAGATTCGCACAAAATAAGTTTTAGAAAGGTAAAAAGGCATTACCCATTATGTTTGGTAATCAGGCTCGAGAACTGTCGAAGTGAAGTCTTTCCTGATCCTTGCCAAACTTCCAAGGAAAATTCTCTTCCAACATCCCATCGCCGGCCAACTCGTTCTTTCTCGAACATTACAGGTTTTTTTTTCGTGTTGTCAAAAGATTTAAAAAAGAGGATGATAGCGTTTGAACCCAGAATCCACTTACACATGACACTATCACTGAACTGTCTGCGCTATTGTACCTAATGTATGCAAAACTGAAGGAGTATTCGTTGAATTCACTCGGCGGCATCGTACGTTGTCATAGTAAATAAAATTTGAGTATTTGTTCAGGGTACAGAAATATTTTTGCCAATAGGAAAAGTGAACTCCTAATACCTTGACAGAAGATAATTTCGAATAACTTCGGACTTATCTCCGGTAAATATATCCAGATCTCTTGTTTTTCTTCACAGTGTCAATCTCCAGAATAAGCAAATAGACAATTCCGTGAATCAACTATTCTGGTATCATCAATGGCAAAATATATAGATAGATGCCTGCACAAATTCTCCATTTTTATCGAAAGTATATAAATGCTTGCAGTATATCATATCATATTTGATCACATAAAGTAGTATATTATGCCAATAATAAATGCACCTGAATGAGAAAACTACTAGTTTGGATTTGCTCTGAAATACACGAATATCTCTTATGTTATTAGCATCACAATCAGGATTATTATCAGTTCAATTGCGTTCGTGTTGATTCCGTTCAAGAATTCTAGAACCTATATTGATGCCCAATCATTTTCCGCGGATCGAGGATTTTGAACAATAATTCGATTTCAGTCGATCCACAATTCTTTTGTATCGATATTAACTAACAATAATTATTGCGACACATTGACAGGTTCTCTGGAGCCAGGTGATCTACAATTCCAAGCTCATTTCATAATCTGATTCATTATTCCAATCCTCTTTTCATCAAACATCTTATTCATAAGATTCAAAAAGTAGTAAATCAGTGTTTGATGTCAGGAGAAGAATATTTTGAGAATCCTAAACATTTCCATCTAACAACAAATCCAATTTGAGAAATATCGAAATACAGTTCCATGTACTTAGTCGAATCCATTATACATCACACGTCTTGAGGTTCTAATTGTAAACACGATGTAATCACACCTCGATTCACACACCAGCTTTGTTTATCCATGTTCTTCAAATGATCGAAGGTCCATATTAACACCTATGTATTCATTTCAACTTCTCTCTCATAATATAGGAACATAAAGACACTAGAAAGCGGCTGAATGATGCTCATTTATTTTTCTTATGAGGTTCAGTGAACTTGAAATCATATTTGATGAAGAATATATTGGTACTTCGATGTCCTGCATTCAGGCGTATCGTCAACAGAGTTTAAAGACGTTCTGATGATTGTCGACGGATAGTTAGGTTTCTTAAAAAAACATTAACTCAAGACTAAATAAGAATCTTATCTGACTCCCTCCAATCTGAACAACAATCTTGAAATGATTCCAAAGAGGAAAACGGTGCCTGCATACTTGAAGCCGAGCTTGAAGCCAACGCTGAAAAAAACTGGGTGAATCAATGAGATCAGTTAGATGCAGGCGAAGAGGTAGGAACTTCTGTATATTATGAGTAAGTGCATGTGTTGTACCCAATTGCCGTAATTTAAGCCCACAACGCGACATCTAGATGAATAATATAACAGTTTGAATTTCGGTTATTAACTGAATGTATAGTTCATTTTTATTCTAATCCAATAACCCAGAGTTATAAAAGTCGTAATAGAATTCAGACTTCATCACATGTCGACATGGTTAAACATTGGTTCGCTACGTTTACATTTTCAACTTAAATGCATACTAATTGTCATTGCATTGTAGGTACCCACCTTATAATAAGGAAGTGATTATGACTAATTGGTTACTGACGTTAATGTAGCAGTTTTGAGAGCATTATATTATTCATCAACGTGGCGCCACTAATTTGTTTCACTCTTTTGAATACGCAGTATTGACATCCCACTGAATGAGAAAGAGATGAGATTCATAGCATATAATTTCAAAATCATGTTGCGAAAGAACTTATTGTATACCGAGTTTGCGGTGATAGCAGCAAGGGAAATACCTCTTGGGAGTATCCTGAACCCAGAGGATGTGAAGAAGATTCGGCCAAGAAAAATGGTATCTTTTGCCCGCGAAATTAGCCTTCTCCATGGCTCACTTGTGAACCCAGGAGTTGTGGGTGCACAACGGGCCCGAAAAGGTGGCGTAAGTGCATCATGTCCCAGACCTCCAACTACATACCGAGTTTGCATATTTGGGGGATTGAAATAGTTCTCAAATATTGAATTCATCACGTTCATTATCGTTATTACAAATGGTCATCTCTTTTTCCAAGCTCTACCCCCCTGGGGTGTTATATGCTTCAGTATCTCCATCTGGTTGGTATTTTTGAATCAAAGATACCAACATGATATGGAAGCATGCCTGAGAGAAAGAATCGCAAGTTCACATCCTCCTCTGCTTCGGTAGTCAACTGCCTATCCAATCTGCAGCTGGATCTGCCCACCAGGTCTTCGCACCTTAGCAATCCAAAAGAAGACAACACGTCATTGGGTCCCTGAGCACGAAGGTATCAAGGGAAACTGTGCTGCACACGTAACAGTCATACAGGGTCGAAAACAGTGATCTTCTTTCTTATACTAGAGGGTAAATGCATCAACAAGCTGTTCTGGAAGAACCCGATTCACGTGAGAGTTTTCCGAGAAAATAGAGTCAGAGTTGTAGCTTGCATTGAGTTGCATTGTTGCAAGTGACTGAATAATATTATATTAATGGATATGAATGGAAAATTGAGGTGATGAATCGACCTATTACCTGGTCCCTGGTACCTATTCAGCAAATGGGCCATTTTTACAAGATGATTGATAAGGAGAAGAAGGCAAGTCACTTAATCTACAAGAAACAAGATAAAATCTGATTTTGTACAAAACATTCCACAAGTATCTCATGTCGTTCATCGATTCTAGAAGGAACCTGAAATATTTCTCATATGGAGAATGGAGGTTTCTTCAAGATCCGTAAGTTCAGTCGATTTCCCATGTTGTCAGAGTAGCTGTGAAAATAAGAAAACACCCTCTATGATTCGAACGTTTCACTTTCGGAAAACACGAGCCAAAATTCGTGTCATTGATACACCGGACTTACCAGTTTCCTCAGCGCCTCAATTCTTGTTCGATTGTTTCGGAGTTGGCGAGGAAACATAACAGCATAACACCAAAGATATTTATGGAAGGGTAGCTCAAAAATAAGATGTATCATATTATAATATCGCTTTCAGGAGTGTCAAACTCAAAAACGGACCCTGCAGATCAACAAGACGGAAAATGAATGTTTTTGATTAACTCCAGTGGAACTTTTTCAACATCTTGTGATGCATTGAGTCACATGAAATGGTCACACATATTAGTCATCAATCAGTTGATGTATCACCAACCTTGTCACAAGTCGATCAATATGTGCATCCCCTAACACACTAAATATTAAATGATATCGTTAATTAGCCTAACAAGCAGGTGAGCTATTGTTTTTGGGAATTGAAATTTTTGAATCATCACAATGTGTGAATCTGCGTTTTCAAGTCAACACATAGTTGTGCTGGCTCTATTGCGTGCTTTATCACCCAAAAGAGCCAAGATTAAACCGGAACTGTGTTGAGCTACTTCAAAAAGATGTTCATTGATTACCACTGAAAAATCATCGTGGCTCACAATCAAGACCTTCTCATAGACATCTACCCAAAATGAAGTTATCGATCTTCCCGTGGACGATGTCTTTCAGTCTCTCAAATGCTATCCATTTCCGCTAGAAAAAAAGTAAGCACCTGGATCGTCCATCTCTAACAGCACACATACCCGCACATCCACTTTGTTCTGGCTCGGTCATGCGTTCTCACTAGTCCTCTTCTTTTTCTTCCTGTACTCTCGCAATTAGAGGCATGCAAGCAAAACGTTCGCGAAGGTTTCACGACAGCGCGGATGTCAATTCATGTCGTATAATGGATTTTATCTCGGATAGATCTCCATGCTCAGTCGTTTGTTGACAATGTTTTTTTGGGATTGTCGTCGTTCTCATCACAAAACAGCAAAAATCATCGTACCTAAGTCACGTCACGGTTTAGAGCTACTGCGATTTTGTTTTCATATAGAAAAGGAAATTTGTAAGCAGAGAAGTGTTCACTATATATACACGAATTTCATATTTTTCATAAGAAGAAAGTAGTAGACAAAATCACCAAACCGAACTTCACAAACTTGAAGAAAGTTCCATCCGTGGTTCCATCATTATTGAGCACGTTTAGCTAGTTCTCCCTCAAACTAGCTTTCTGGCATGAACCGTTCTTCTTTCTTCAAGTACTTTCTACGTTCTTCAAATAATCATTGAAATTTGCGATTCTCATATCAGCAGAAAACAGAACGAGTGATATCAAAATCCGTGCCATCCGGCTGCCATCCTCAAACAGAGATGCTAGATTGATCAATCGAAAATAATGTAAAATTCCTCATTTATCACGACATACGTATCAATTGTATTTGTATGTGATACTCATAGTTTCTGATAGATAACTGGACTCTTGTATGAACAAAACCGGCAAGAAGCGTCGTTGGAATAGACATGGAAAGAAGAAAATTCACCCAACCTCCGACCTGCCAAATACCTAGGCGGAATAATTACGTCACCAATTTGAACAAGTTTTTGGATAGTGCTATGATTTGATTTCGTGCATATCTGAGTTACTTTTCGAAAATAATCATGTCGTTACATGATGTTTGTGTATGAGAACATCATTACAAAGGCAGTTTGAGTTTGAAAGTCGATAGGTGTCTACACCCCATTAATAATAAAAGTGGCCATCGGACATGATTTTCTTCCTAAATCTTGTCATTGCACATATTTTCTCTGTTATCGTACGAACGGAAAATTTGGGTTGGGTACTCTAATTCATCAACACCAATCGAATGTAATGGTTATCGCTACCTGATCGGAATATCTAGTCCACTTCCTTCCGAGTGAGTTGAGGATACTATTTAAAAATCGGTGAGGATTACAATCCGAATCAATGTTGAAGATCGCTGTGGTTTTCGAGGAATGATCTTTTCAAACAATCTCCGAAAATATTTTATGATTTGGGAACTGCCTCTCGAATCACTTTCTTTGGAAACCGATTGCACCAAATAATCAAAAGGTTCATTTCTTCCTTCGTGTGGACGTTTTCTTCAAATTCTAGTTCGAACCCCAACTGATGGCTGATAAATGGTTCCCCAGAAGTGGTTCGAAATGAACTATGAGTGAACCCTCTCTCTTTAACTAATTTTCAACTGAAACGCTGAAGTAATCAAACCATCAAACCAAATCTATTCATCAAATCAATTGATCATCATCAATGCGAATCGTCAAACTAAAACCATCTATAGGTATATCCCTCATCAACCAACCACCACCCCTTGAGGCCTGATGAATCAACACCTTTATTGGTCTGAATGATATCGAAACTGGTAGAAATAACTTCACATTGCGGATTCAAACATTTTTATTGTCTCATTTATATCTTTTCCTATTGTTTCTACACCTTATACTTGATTGACGACGATTAACGACTTCCCCGTTCGACATTGCCAAGAATGAGCGAGGTGAATTCGAATGTTTTGGTCGTAACTTACGATACTTTTGGATGATTTCCAAACTGTGTAATCGTTTATTTTTCTTCTTTGAGAATAATTCGAATTTATTTCTGGTACGAGGAGTTTTCATTCAAGACCCATTGTCTATGATAATATCTCCATTTTCAATTTTGTAATATAATAAATTAAGGTATCCATTCACTCTTGAGTTGGATCTCGCCTATCTGGTAGGACATCATTAACACACAGGCTTTCGATTTCTCTTCAATTCGATTCAATAGTTAGAATTTATATTTTCTTGAATATAACCACTATTCTTGATCTAGAATATAATGTAAAAAATATGGGTACATTGAAATTGTTTCTCCAACGTTCATAATGGATAGTTCAATTGAATCTGATTATTTCGAATCTAATAGTTCTCGTTTTCATGAGGAAAAAAACTATATGTTAGTGAATTTCGATTGTTGACGATACAGAGACATCGAGAGTAGGAACATAGCACTGTCATCACTTTTAGGTGTGTCAACTATCCAAGCCGTTCGAACTGAAATTGAGTATTATTAGAAATCAGTCACAATCGATAGGTATAACTTGTGTACTGTTGGTTGATTATTCACATCATTCATTGCTTTGTGATGTAATCTTCTCTGAAACCGCCAAATGGTTGATATCCATAAGATAAGGAGTGTGGTCCTAGAACCGATAGAAGGTCTTCACAAGATTTTGAATGTTGTCGTTTTGTTCAAATAGCTGTGAGCGTAAAGAACGTCTGTTATGTTTTCTTTGAAGAATTCCATTTCCATTCCTTCCAAATTAATTTTCAACTCCTCTTGCACCTGAATGACAATTCCTGCATCAATTTTCGAAAATATCTTCTTTCTTCGCTACAAATTTGACGATCCTCTAGTCAGTGGTCTCATTACAACTTTGATCCCAGTTCGAGTTCCATCATCATTCCAATTAATTCAATTCGATTCCCAAAATAAGTATCCAATATTCGTTTCTTATTGTAAGTGCATCATAAAATCAGAAGAGGATTTTAGAAAAAAAAATGAATTTTTGGATATCAATATCTCGCAACAGACTGGAATAAAAAGTTCAAGTGGACTCCACGCAATTAGTTATTACATACATCAAGATAGGCATCATGAAAACACTGCCTATTTTATTGATCCGGGAACCAGCAACACTTTTCGTTGCTATATTTGCTCAAGCTTGGTTTATCTTTTCATCTGTCGTAATAATATATCTGATCAACAAATTCCACTCCGGCCACCTCGATCGGATCATCAATTATGTTAAAAAAAAACGAATGAATGTCATTTGTGCTGAAAGCTGAAACTTCATCTATTGTATATATTTTTGACATATCAGTTAGACAAAAAAGTCAGTTCCTGTCACCTCTATTGTAGAACGATGTACTTCTGCCATCGATATGATGATGATGATGATGATAAAAAAAATATGAATGCTGATTTTATTACCAGTTTAATCGAGACCGTGAAAAAACTTACGCTGCTATACCTACTCGACTTCGGAAGACATTCGGAAATGTTGAAAAACCTCATAAAACTTATCACAAGCATCCCAATAGGCTTTGTGTGTGTAACTTGGTGGTGATCACAAGATAAACATTTCTGTAATGCCTACTAGAATCAGCTAATATGCTCGGTGATTTGTATCGAAGGATCCATATCGCATCTACTATAGGTTTATCAAACGTATATAACCCATACATACCTCTTCAGTCGCAAATTCAATGTTAATCAATGGTCTTTGGCACTGCGATATCAGGCTGTAGAAGTAAGAATAATGAGGCCTTCAAATATGCATGAATCAGTAAATAGATAATATAAATGATAATTCTAGGGTAAGGAACAAATTACATGTAATACATCAAGTGATATATTTATTCAAACATTTATTGTGTTTATTGAACATGCGACAAGGGGTTGTACCTTGGACTATTTCAAGGAGATTTTGTCCTTTGATGATTTTTGAAATTCCTCATCATTTCGAGAATACACGGCAAACAACCATTGAGAAAACCATTTTTGATATTCTCAGTTATTAATAGACTAGTCATTTTCGATAGTTCTTGTAGATGAAATAACATTAACATGTATTTCTTCTTAATGAAATGTTTTTACTTGCTGAAATTTTGTTCGCCCTGTATCTCCTAAGCAAAACGGACTTTCGAAAATCATCGAAGGACACAATATTCTTAGAATAGTCCAAGGAGCATGCCGCATGTTTAATAAACTCCCTGCAGTTTCATGATTTCAGATTCAATTTTCGAAAAGATTCATATTGCTCGTCTAATTAGGCCGTCAGTCCTACTCCGATAACCCATCGATTATCGTAATATGAATAATTTACAATACGAATATAGCATAAGATATTTTAACTACTATATCAATAAGTCCAATCATTCGGGCAGAAATAGTCAATAATGCGGAATTTAATTGATATACAAGTGAACTTCAAGATGTATCATCGTTATTATGAATGCTATCGAAATGATTTCTGATAGTTGAAGAATTTATTCAAATATAGAGCAGACAGTAAATGTACTTTCTATAACGTTACAAATAAATCATTGAAATATGATGCAGGCCAGAATTAGATAAACAATGTTTTCACTTTGTCTCAATGGAGCACTCAGTGATCATACTCTTTCACATAAAACATTGATGATAGTTAGTAGGCGCTAACCGGCGTTTCACCAATAGAGTAGCTCGCATGATTATGAAATTCTTCTTTCAACTGCCAAGATTCATCTTTATACCAGTTATCTTGATTTATATATAGCTTTAGAGATGCATTACCTTTTCATATCGCTGTGGCTGAGGATCTCAAGTTAACAAAAAAAACATGGAACATGAGTAGAATACTATCTTGTATCATTGGTCGTAATCCAAATATAATTTTCCTTAAACACACACAAGGTACACGAGGATTTGTTTCTTATTATTGCAATATCATATATAGTGTCAGCAATTTGGATATCTGAAGAACCATATTTTCCTAAACTATTACATGATATACTTCTAGAGGAGATAATACACAATTTCAACCATTTTTACGAATGGGGGTCATCTTCTAGAATCGAGAACACTAAGTGAAAATGATGATGATCGTGCCAAATGAGCTATAATAATAAATGATTATTTTAAATACATTTCAATTGGCATGTCAGACTGCATTCGATTCTCCATCCAACCACAATCTCATCCATTCATTACATTTACAGTCGTAGATTCAATCATGATTATATTGAAATAATACTTTTTTCAAGAGATGCAGTGTAGAAAATCATTCATCTTTGCTGTCTCAAAGAGCAAGTTCAACTTTCAGTCTGGTCGTGTCGTTCGGCCACCAAATGCCATCAATCATCCATCACGTTTGTCATCTTCATTACATCTTACTGAGGACTTTCATTAACCCCATGCAAGAATGAACACATGTTCGTGAATATCGAACATATCATTATATATTCCACTATGCACGTTGGAATCCATAAGGGCACACGCTACGTCGCCTTATTCTCGACATGAAATCATCTCAATTACGATGTATTGCCAGAGAATCCCCCAATGAGACCCTATCAGCATTCGCATTGCATAGGAAATGGAACACATTTCGCACACAATTTTGAAAATGAGATTAAAAGATCCATTGATAATGGTGTGAATGATAGATTTCGTTGAATCAAGCTGTGAAAAGCATACTCTCACTAAACTAATAAATGAAAATGTGTACGATGATTCGAATACTATTGAATACGTCGAATAGAGTATGCGATTCCTAATCAACTAGGTTCATTTCTATCAATGCTAAAAATAAAATCTATCGAAATATTTGTATTCGTATCTATTTGTATTTGTGTTGATTTTCATGATTGAAAAACAATACCATATATCATATACCGAGGAAGCAAGAGTAGCACATAGTAATTCACAATTTCTCCATGAGACAGTTTCTATTCAAGTATAAATTTTCGAGCACTTCATATACTAGAATATTCATATAATTGAAATACATAGTTGAACCCCAAGCATTTGATCATGACAATGCAATGCGATTAGCTGGATTTTTGAAGTGTTTTTTGACAATACATTATATCGAATAATTACTGTACTATCCCAGGTGAATGGTCGAAGCCAATTGTTTCAATTTCAAACATTAAAAGTTACAGTTCATGCAATCAAATTATTTTTTTTGAGCAATAAAGAATAATATATGTGCAGTGAGCTATAGTAACGAGTGACTGTGGTTAGCTGTGAAACTGGAGCGGTGATCATTATTATTTTGGTTTCCGTGGCATATGCTCAAGAATAATTTTTTCTCTTCCACTATTCCAGATTCATTTGAAGCATGTCAACCTGTAAATGACGTCCCCATGCCAATCTTCATTAGGTACCTGTGAAAATGTTTAATTAAGATGAGAAGTTTGGTAGGTAACTGATATTAATAACCTGCAACCACGCCTTCAACATAACGATGCACTAATGAATATCATCATTCAATCATAAGTCCGTTCCGAATGAACCAAATATTTCTGTCATGGAAATCATCCAGTGTCTTTTCGAAATGAAGATCACGAGAACGAATTAGTTTCGCGGTGGGTTTGCCGACCTTGAGTTCAAATAGAAAAATCATGTAATTGTTTACGAAGGTTATACAGCACCAGTCCAGTTGCTGCGGTGTATATTACATCTGACTGATGATGTAAGAAGATCATTATTTCGCGAATAACAAACAACATACTCTGTCGAATTTACTCGAATCCAGACCATTCTTCCATGATGGTGGAGCTATATCTGAGCGTATGAACGAGATGCGGACTAAGATAAAATATCTTGCCATTCTGCTGCTGGTCCGCATACTAGAGGGAATCGAGTCGTATCCTACAATTTATGTAATGTACACAACCGTGTACAGACAGCAATCCCTTTCATGTATTTCAAGCGTAACAATTTGGAACGACTGTGAGATATCATCTACTCGAGAATGACGAACTGTTCTCAATCTCAACCCAGAAATATATAGATGAATCGATTGAGTGGATTCATTACACCTGTATCTGGTTGATTTATCTTTCACATAGTTTTTTATCGAGGTTTTTATGATACTTTGATAGCTTTTATTATGAATAAATTGTAGCTGTACTCGCCAACCATTATTTTTTCCATAATTAGACTTCTTCCCTTCATAACAGCTCGAATTCAAGTTCACTGAAACCAGTTTGTGTGTCATTCATTACAGTTAACATGGGTATGATGAAAAAAATATATCATTTAATCATGAAGTACTTACACGAAGACTCGCCATTCAATTACCAAGTAATGATCAATTCATTACTAATTGATTTCTTATTTCTTTTAGAGTTTTCAAAATATTGAAACACGATCAAATCGCCAAATGAATAAATGATTCCCAACAAGGAAATCTGCCTTGAGTTGTGATATCAAAAATAAATATTTCTAGTCGTTTCTAGTAGAAACAACATATTTATCTTTATGGCAAACTTATATAAACTGTTTTCGGTGCAGACTTGTGGAACAATGAACCGATAAATCATTTTCAAATATTGCTCCAAAGTTATTCAAACAAGAAGAAACTCAGTGAATCAATTTTTCTGTTTTCACATTCATTTGGATTTACCACTAAGGCGAAGTGTAAAAGGAGGGATAAACTAACAATGAAAAAATCATCAAATCAGTCGAGGTGTCTCCGACATGCTTATCCTGACTGAAGTTGGTTGAATTATTGAGATGAAGTGAATCGACCCGATAGTTAGTGAAAATGAAGATGTTTTCGAACATGCTCTGTATTTTGTATGCGTGAGAGATGGACAATGATAAAATGTACATAGTACCCTATGATGACGGTGGAGTTGGAGTAATTATCAAAACAGAGAATGGGACAACCAAAGCAATCAAGCGTCACGTTTTTTACAGAAAATTATCTACTAAATTATCACTCAGCTGAGTATACCTGCCTATTAAAAGTGGCAAAGTAAATAAAACACTTGTTACACCATAGCCTCCGACACTTTTCCAACTAAACAAACAAAACTTGTTTGTACTTACACACTCTCACGTGAGAGGTTGGTTTTAATGGTCTATTAAGTTATTATTAGATGTCGAGTTATTACCAAGGATTCGTTAAACTAAAATGGACTAGGACGAGAAGCTGTTGTATTTGGGGGTTGAAGAAATAGAACATCAATCTTACAAAATTTGAATTCCAAGTTTGACATATAGAACTCATGGGGTCATCTAGCGACCGTTTTCAACAGCTAACCTCAAACCGCCCCTTACCTGCAACGATGACACTACGCATGCCCGAGAGAGAGATAACTCACAAAATTTGAAAAATAACCTATACGATATGTAATCGAAACAACCTGATGTATGTATCTCGAAACGCATTCATGACGAACTGCATAATGTTTATATAATTAGTTACATGTTTGAATCGAGTATCCGTAGAAAACAACAGATCGATGGAAAAACAGTATCATAAAAATATTTAGATTGGAACGTTCATTCCGAAGCGACCAGGTTTATTCAGAAGCAGAAAGCAAGTTGCGACATCGTAGAGAGTTGCCGGCCGGCTGTATTTTAACCTTCGAACAGTTCAGATAAGAAGATAAAGGTAGACGTTCGGCATACAGGAAGAACTTAATAAAGTTTCCGTCTTATCACTGAGTACACTATTTACACCTCACAACCTAATCCACTGACGACACTGATACGCCGCTTCTACGCTTACCTGGACTCGTCTGCCAGCTCAATCCGCCGATGAACATTTTTCTGAAACAAATGACAACTTTGAATATGGATGCGGTGAGGGGAAGAAGGGGCGATCACATGTGTTCAGACATGTGCGTAAGGCGTACATAATCTGGGAGAGGGGGTGAGACAAGCGGAAACCTACCCCGGATCGTTGGGAACTTCGGCCGGGCTGCCTGATACGACCATCTCTTGATTCTGGGGCTCCATGTTAGCGCACTGTGTCGGTTCTTTTACTGCTCAACTACGACTACACTAAAGGTAATGAGAGGCCGGGTAGAGTGTCGACTCCCAGGACCGCGTGCTTAGCGACACTATCAACGCGATACTGACGGTTAGAGCGGGCGAGACGTGTTCGGCGCGCTCGGGCAAGATCGGGATCGCGTATTAGAACGCGTGCGCCGCGAGGTCTGACGGATGAGACAAACAATGACTGTGATTGGGTGCAATCCCTATGCGTGCAGTGCGACGGTGACGCAACCTTCTTACCGCTGCGCCTTGCACATTAGCGGCGAAAACAACGCGGAAATTTATGTTAGCTACGACGGGTAAAGCACCAGCGGATATGTGGGCCACTGTGTCGATGTCGCCGGCTGCTTGATACACCACCGGAAGTTTCCGGTGAGATGCAGGTGGAATCTCTCCGATACATGGAACGTCTGACGTCGCTGACGCAGCCTCGTAGCTATCAGAACCAGCTAGATTCACAACCAGTGCTAGGAAGTTTCCTGAGAGATACAGATGGAATAGATGGATAGTATCCTGCCCAGCTGAATGTACAAGCAGTGGCAGAAGATTTCAGGAAGATGCAGTCTCTACTCCTAACTCAAAATCAGAGGCTCAAGTCAGCCTCGATAGGTGCATAAACAGCACTGGAAGTTTTCTTCAAGATGCAGTTGCAAAATATAGAGAGTGTGACTTAGCAGACGCAGTCTATTAAGTGCGTTTACCTACACATTATAAAGGCAGCTGAAAACCAACCCAGCTAGATATAGAAACAGTGGCCATAGTTTTCAGGAAGATGCAGGTGGAATCGCTGTTATTATATGAGAAGTCTGATGCCGCCGATGCAGCCTAATAAGAACTTCCACCCCAAAATCATAGGCAACTATCAAGCCATCATCGCTATATGTATCAACAGTACTGAATTTTTTTCTTTAAAGATACAATTGAAAAAGATGAACGCAGATGACATCAGAAAGGCAGTCTTGTAGGTATTTTTGTCAACACATCATGGAGGTAGCTGAAAACCAGGTCCAGCTAAATGTCCAAACAGTAGCAAGACTTCACTAATCAAAGAATCCCATTACTTTGCCGTTCTGTCGAAAAAAGATACTTGGTAGAATGGAGTCTCTAGCCTGATAATGTAGAGGTAATCATCCTGAGCTCGTCTACCGTGGTGGAATCATAGACGAGATTCAGAAAAGGGAGATCGACCACCTCTCTTTGATTTTATAGAGGGATCAATGAATTCGTGAGTGTAGTATCACCGACGAATAGCTCTCTTCTGAATGAAAACTAAAGAGCTTCAGCGTATGTTTCGGAAGTAAGCCTCAAATATGTGAATCAGCTGCTGAGGTGTGGAATACCTCTTTGCACATAACAGAAAACCGAAAGCAGAAACAGAAAAAAATAGTTTCAAGAAGTAATAACAAAGTTTTTGTCAAGCAATTATCGTAATGGAGCTCACATAGGAATAGTGTTAGTGGTGATGCCAAGCATCGATATTGACGACTAGGAATAGTGGTACCTGACATCATCACATCGGGCATTTTGTGATCCACCTTTCTGATGATTTGATATGAGCTTGAGTTTTTGTTGTATTGAACTCTACTAGATTTTCAGAGCTCCATCAAAAAATTCTTGCCAGATCATCATCCATAGTATCGACCTGTCTCCGTCTTGCAATTCTGCCCTCATTGGATGATATAGGGTTCTGAAGAAGGAGGCTGTATATCATCCGCAAAGCTATGGGCTGGACAGGAACAATGTTGGTGCCAATGGAATACCAGCATTGATAGTCATTGTATTAGATGAAACCATCACATGGACTGATCTAGCTGCAAGGAAAATAATATTATATCACAGAACATTTGAATTGCAATAATGCGTTGAATTCTGAAATATTGTAACTTAATATCATTCATCAAACTTAAATTTGATGGAAACAAAAACTAAGTGTGTTTATATATATATATATATATATATATATATATATATATATATAAACACACTTATATATATATATATATATATATATGAGTCGGCAACAGCAGCGCGGTCTTCCATATCTCATTTGAAATAATAGTTCAGATGGATGATTTTCTTCACCATGATGTCTTACTTGTCGATAACAAAAAAAAAATAAGTAACGTCATCCATGGTGTTCTTTTTCCTCTGGGATAGTTCTCACGATCTTTTCAATGACAATCCATATTTTTCATAAAATTTTCGGATTCTTCATCAAAAATAAGGAGGGTCCCCCTCATATGGAATTATTGACGGTTTCCGAAATATCCTGGTTCTGCGGTCCTATTTATTAAATATATAACATTAATTTGTTCATCATCACTTCCCTAGAGAACGGTTCATTGAATCGAAAATTCAATTCATGTATAAAAAATCACATATTTCACGTGCAATTGTCAGTTTGAGTGCGGCAAAAGTTAGCTGCAACATTTACATCGACAATTGCACTAGTGGTTTTTCCACTTTTCATCATTTATCCATCAACTATCGTAGTGTTGGTTGCCAAAATAAACAGTTCGACATGTTTGTCAACAACTTATTGAATTTTCAAACACTGAGTTGATTCGGTGAGTCTACGAAAGCCGTAATTAGTCAAATTGTTAATACGTTGTGTTAGTCATTAAATTGTACTGCCGAATTACACTCGATGTTTCTATTGATATCAGGTAAATTTGTGTTATTCAAATTCTGAACTGTTTCCTTCAGCACTTTGACTCGAAGAACTGTCATCCTAACAACTCTCCACTTTCGGTTTCGCATTTTTAATAGTCCACCCCTGATGAATTGAAAGAGCTAAATAAGTTTCAAGGACACTGTATGAGGGGTCCATACAAGTGTCCTCCATATTGAGTTTTCATTGAATGATATGTTAATTAATTTAAGAGTTATTGAGAAAAAATATGTCTATCTGTCATGTAGGAAAACTGTCATCTTATTTTCAGGTTCTACCTAAATCCGAGTAATTTCCCACATTTTCTCGGACAGCAATATTATGTAGTGAACATTGAGAAGCGATTTTTGTACAATCGACATAAGAATGGACGAAAGAGGATGTCGAAGTTGACGGAAAAAAATCTAAAATATAAAGAATGAACCGGTATGAAGAATGAAGAAGTGTCAAGTGTCAAAATAATGATTATGTTGTAATAATTATCTGGATCACTCATGCATCAAGCACAAGAGCATTATTGAATTCCATGCAGAAGAAGTTACGAACTGACTTCATCAGGTTGACGAATACCTTGGACAAAAAAACCTACTGTCATCGAAATGAAAGAAGAAGAAAAGTCAAATCAGTTCCACTGATATGCCAATTTATACACATTGCGGAATGAATTGATGATCAACTCAATACACTCAAATTTTCGCCTCGACACAGATAATGTCGAAATGTCACCTACTTAACACTGACTTAACAAATACATGAATGCGGTCTTGCCATTAAATATTTGATGTTTTGGCGAGAGAGTACTTCGACAACCACCAAATGCGACTGAACACTGTCTTTGTCAAACGAACCTTGTAATGATTTTTGATTGTGTTGGTATAATAATAATAATAATAATAATAATAATAATAATTATTCACTAAGTATATATAAATACATGGGAAAAGAGTACAAAAATAACACACGAAGAACATAGATTAGACAAATGATAGAAGTTAAATGTGAACAAATGAATACTCGATAAGTGTATAACACTTGTTTCGAGAGAGGTTCAAGTAAATATAATATAAAAAGATGAATAAAATACATGTATAATGATACATATCTACGTAAGTATACAACTAGATGTTAAATGTACATATGTAAATCATGAAAAACACATACACTCACTCACTCAGACACGCATACTTGTACACTTACAATAATAATAACAATAAAATTCGACATATTTGTAAAAATGTAAAGAAAGTAAAACTCCTAATTATCAGAAACAACGAGTGAATTGTTAACTCACACGAGATGAGTGATCACAGTTCAAGCAGAGAGGTAGAATAAAAATAAAAATTATAGATTAGAAACACTGAAGAGGAATATGAAACAAGTACAAAGTCTTTGCTGATCCATGTATATGTATATTTTTATTTCACTTACTACAAACGATATATGATATGGATAGAGGTTAATTTGAAACATATTTCATTGTAGAATTATTTGAGATGAATTTTCTTATGGATTTCTTGAAACGGTTTATTGGCTTCATAACTTTAATTGAATCGGGAATTCTATTGTAGAGTTTTGGTGCCAAGTACGTATAAGTTTTTTGTGTGGTGGTTTTCAACATTAATGGAGCAATATACAAGTTTTTTTGTCATTGTTGTGTGCCGGTAGTTGAGCTTTGTCTTTAGACATGTGGTATTTGGTACAAGATTGTAAGAAGAACAATTGGGAGACATCGAGAATTTGCGATTCGGAGTATATTGCTTGTGTGGGGTATCGGGCTTTTTTTTCAAATATTAGTTTTAGGAACCTGCGTTGTATAACTTCCAAGAGGTGAATATGTGTTTTTGATGTCCCTCCCCAGACTGTTATTGAGTATCGAAGATGGCTTTCAACTAGTGAATAATAAATGGTTTTAAGATGTTGCAAATGTAATATACTTTTCATAACTTTAAATTTATATAAAATTTTTCTCAGTTTCTTTATTATATACTGAATATGAAGGTCCCATCTCAAATGTGGATCCATCACTACTCCTAAGTATTCAATTTGTGTTTCGGGTAATATGCTGAAAACTTCTGCTCCAACTCTGATGTCAATGCTATCAAAGGGAGGACCATTAGTGGAGTTGCAGCTGAATGTATACCCTTATTACAAAAAAAAATATCTTATTTTGTCCCACAGCTACATCCAGTTTTTGTTACAGGTATACAGGGTTTTTCATATAACTTAGAATTCTGAAATTTTCGACTTCAGGATGATTCAACATCCTCTTTAATTTTGAAATATTTTCATGGTCATCATTTCCGGTTGTACCGTATGTCACAATCGACTTTCAAATTATAAATGAAATACCCGGTATATTGTTCCATTTTTGGATTCCTTGGAATATTTCATGAGTTCCATCGGGTTTCCCTATACTTATTTTCAACTGTTTATTAGTTACCTTGATCCTTTTCAATATTTTGAAAGATATAGCGTTATTTTCAACACTGCGCCTTTTATCCATTTTCGACTGGTGGTAATCGCTTCAGGGGGAGACGGAAGCACAGGCATGATATTTTCGAAAACCACATTTTCAATTGTTCTAACGCATACAGGGTATCCAAAATTGGACGACCAATGACATCATTTTCAAGGTTCAAAAAGATCGTTCTTTCAAATGTGACACCCTGTATTTATTGGATGGACAGATGCAGAATTTCATTTTCTACGAAGGAAACGAGGTGTTAACTTGAGAAGTGTACCAAATTATAGATAATTCGTTCTATAACATACTGGGAGTTCAATTCCTGCGGAGCCGTCTGAGTGGTCGAAAATTCGAAAATAGTGGAAGAAAAAGAAAGAACATAGGGAGAAACCCTATGGAGGAAACAAGATGTCAATTTTAAATGGTGCCAAAAAATCAAGAATAATTTTTTCCTCAACATTCTGAGTGTTCAATTCCTGCGGATCCGTCTAAGTGGTCGGAAATTCGAAACTAGTGAAAAAATAAGAATGAACATAATAAAAAAAGGAAATCAGATATGATTTATTCTTTTAACATATTGAGAGTTCAATTCTTGGGGAGCCGTCTAAGTAAGTGAATAAAAAATAACATGCAGGGCGCAAAACATATTTTGCACACTATTTCGCGAAAGGTGTCGTGGTCACTTCGCATATTGTCATCAATGCGAGAACCTTGTAATTTTCCAAAGTTTTTATAAAGAAAAAAAAATATTTTTCTCTAACGAATATGACAAGTTGTCAGACATACAAAATGTTTGGTTACCGGGTGTTTCTTCATTTATTGATCTTGATAGTACCATTTTCATATTCAGTTTCAAGAAGGGAAAGCAATATTATTGTCTCCATTCAGATTCTTTGCCTATTTTTTTCTTTTTTTTAACAAATGACCGATTGGAGTGATTTTAGGATCATACAATATAACAAAAGAAGAAAAATCAAAGAATCTTCTATTCTTCCTAATATTACTTTCCTGGGAAACTGAACATGGAAGTGGTGAATTAAATATCAATCAATGCAGAAACAACCGGTTATCGAAAATGTTGTTTTTCTTCTTGGAGCAGATCACAAATATGTACTTACTACATATTTAAATTGATATAATCATTATGGTTTCAATTTTCACTTTTTAGAAAAAATCACAAAAATCTCTAACATCATGTCATTTGTTTTGGGTCAAGACTTGTGCGGGGTAAGGGAGGCATCCTTCCAATTTGTAGTGATCTCGACCACCCGACTGGAAAACCATGGTGGTATGGTATGACGTTATTGGTAGTCGTGTTATTTCATTAATAAACCCATTCTTGCGGCTTCTTTACATTTATTGAGTTACCTACATCCTTATTTTTGTCGTAAGTGATAATTATCTTTTTCAGTTCAACTATTAGAATGATTCGAACCAAACATATTTCATGTTATATAATCATGTTTCTAGGCGATCAGAAAACTGTTATCACCTTGAGAATGTTTTTTTGAACATGTTGGACTTCTATGTAAAACCGATCATTTTGTATATCAATTAAAAATGCACTATCGGTATTCACTCCCGAGTGGGATGAGTATCCACCAACAGATCGTGATCACTAGATTCTCTGAAATTTCTTTCTTCTTACAAACCTCGTTGCATCTAAATATTCTGAGATTTCGATGAGCGAGATTCCCAGAAATCATCAGTTAGAATAAATTTCATCAGTGGTAGGGCAAATTAGGAAATAGTAAATGAATAGATCAGTATAATGCAGGGTAAGCTTTATTCGTCCTTAGAGGACAACAACGCTACAATAAATAAAAGCGGTAAAAAAGCCATTAGGCAACATCAATGGGATTTGAACCTACCATAGCTTCAAAAGTCTTGAGAATTATCACTACTATTAATACCGGACAAATGGCCGGCCAGAATACTAGAGATTACAGAACTGGTCATATTATTGCTCATGTCCGAAGACATGTTCAAGAAATCCGTTTTGAAACAGTTGTCTCCAGGATTTTCAATGGAAAGCGGCGAGTCGAAAGCCATATTCGAGGGAGGCGTGGAGGAATGACTCTCCTCGTATAAATCCACGTGAGCCAATAACTTCCTCTCGTTTCTCACGTACTCGATGAAATTTTTAATTTTCAATAAGAGAAATAGCGGAACTTCGAATCCTTTCAGTTCTTGCAACTGGAGGTTCGGGCTGTGTCTATATTCGTCGCTCTCTGTAAGTTCTTTTATGTCTTCCAGAAGCATCAAGTACGCTTTACCGCCACTAGGTGGCATTAGATTCTTTGAGGCTAGCCATTCTTTGTCTTCTTGATCACCTGAATACCTACAAAAAAAAGTCGATGATTGCCACCTAATTTATTCTGCCAAGAACTCTCAAGTTCAGCCCACTTCTTATCAGCATTTTGATAATCATAGTGGCAATTCACTCTCATATAAATCGTTAGATAGCGATACCAAAAACACAACGAGATCAATTTTATTGATAATTGTACAATCAGCTGTATTGAAACGTTAATTCAGAAGTAGTAATGTTGGATAACTTATTGCAAAAAACGATGTGAGCGTTTTGCGAAACAAAACAATTTGAGTGATTTCACTATTTTTCCCCATATTGTTTTTCATCTTGAAAAGTACCTAGCATTCACAGTACATTGTTATACATACCCCAAATATACGTGTCATAATTTCGGTGGGTCATATTATTAAAACCAGTTATTTAGTGATGGTTTCTACTTATATCCACTAATGAAAGAATTGCAAGGTCTATACAAATGACTTTTTACTCAGCTGTATCAATATTTTATATTGGTATAATGTACTCCTCGACTCCTCGTTGTGCTTTTATCGGTATAAGAATTGGTATACGCCACAAATGAAGTAATGTCGATTTTTTGGTTACTATTTGCAGGGGTATTCTTGAATATTTCGGATTTTGAGAAATATGAAAATTGTGTTCTTTCATTGAACAATCCTTGTTGTCTGTTCCTTTGGCCTTTGTTAATAACATGACACTGATATGAACGCTTCAATTGTAGTTGAATAATATTGTTCTTATTGTCATTTTTGTGTTCCGATATAACGAATGAAGTGCTGTTAACAAGTTAGCTGTACGTTAGAGTTTTGATTGGAGAAATTAGACAGGCAAATAGACAGAGTTGCTGCACCTGTGAAACTTTTAGTATATTTCATATTAGTTCAAGAAAATCAGTCCAGTGTAAATCGTTACCTGACCAAATTTGGATGTCTGACGTACAACCTTCCTCTTGTTTGGCCATATCCGAGTACTTTATTTGCTCGAGCACCCATTATGAACAGGGTGTTGCTTTTAAGTCGATCCGGGTTCCATTTGGGTCCGTCCCTTTTCAGAGATAATTTGCAGCTGCTGTAATCTGTCGAATGATGGGATTTGTTTTTGTGACGTTTAGCCATCGGAGCAATATGCGTCATTGTCGATTCTGAATCCGTATCCGATTCTTTCCGTTTGTAGTGATTGACAGGACTCTAAAATTCAGATATTCATAACACGGTTGTTAAACAAAACTTCAATGTATGGATCGAAGCAACAAACAATTGCGTGTTGCTCGAATTGGGCACCTCAACATTTGCCAGAATTGCCAGAAACATATAACAGATATATGTATTTTTTCAATATTCAAGGTAATGAACAATGCCACACAAAAATTTTAAGCGGATATTGACAAATTCCAGCACATGTGATGTGATATAAAAAAAAAAGTTGATACCTACTCATATCAACAACAATACTTCACAAAATTATTGTTTATATACTTGCTTCATAGCTTGATTCTCATGCTGAGAAAGCAAACTCAAATCTTGAAAAAACTCACACCAACTAAAAAGTGCAACCAAAACTTCTATAGGCAAGTGAAAGAAATTCCATGCTGGTACCAAAACTCGCACTCGATAAGCCCTTTCTACTCCATTTCAAATTCTCAATTTTTTTATAAATTTTATGACATTTCATGAAATCGACATGTTCTCCGAGAATAATAATAATTGATTCACTTGTATCATAACATCTCACATTCCCCCATCTCTCTTTCATAAGAAGTTGGAATATGTATGTCACACCGTGAGTGCCTCCATTTGAATATTTATATTCATCACAATCAGTCCAGAAATTGATGACAGCATACACAGAGTTACGTTGATCGAACGAAATATTTTAAGAACAATAATTATATCTCATGAATATACTAATTATTGATATAAATCATTCCCTAATAACATTCATCTTCATATTCAGAAGAATCTAGTCATAGGGTTGAGTTGGACCCATTGAGACATTCACTAGGAATGACTCCAGGTACTGACAAACATCAATGATTTTCACGTAAGGCCCATTTATGATTTATTATTGGTACAATAATATAATGTCATTGCCTGATGACAGCCATTCATATTGTGGCATTGATCATGAGTCAATGATAGGTACAGGATTTTACCAAATATTTTTGAACACAACCTGCAAGGATTATTTTGAAAGTTATTTAAAAGAATGCATATAAAAGTTTTGAATTTTTTTCTGAATCATCAGAATTTCTTGTTGGTGTTCACCTACTGAATGTAAATTTTGATGATTTATATTCTTTGATAACTTTCTGAATAACCCCTTTGTACCCTACCAACAGGAGTTATCTGAGAAGTTTGGAAAAGAATATGAATCCATGAAAACTTAAATTTAATAAGTGAACAATAAAAATAGGGCCAGGTTGCCTAGGTCAGACCTCAGCTAATACATTCAATCAAATCAATGTGCATTAGATGATGATATCTGAGATCAAAATCTCAGAGTAGATAAGCAATAATACTCAATTTTATACCTGACATAGCCACCTTTCATATCATAGTCATCTCAAAGTTACTAACCAATCTTCCAACTCTTCCATCTGTCAAACTGGCTTCTGACTCTGCTTCACTATGACTGTACTCATAGGGTGAGCTATCTCTAGAACTTGGACTCACTTTGTACATCAACTTTGCCTCTTCTAACATTTGCTTGCATACTTCTTTGATATGATCTTCCCTCACACTATCCTTACCAACATTATTTTTGATATTATTGATAGCTGGTTGGAAGAATTTCTACAATGAATGGGCATTTGTTAAAATTTTTTGCTGAGCTTGAGAAAATGAACATGATTATTTCATACTTCTATGTACTTCTTCAAAACAGTATCAATATCTTTATTGATAGCATTCTGTAGATTTTTACGAAGAATGTCCAATGACTTGGAAGGACTGGTTGTACTGAATGCCCTTCGGTATGCTGGTATGACAGATTTTGTACCATTTTTGACTCCAAGTTGACTAGCCGCCAAGTTCATTAGGCTTATTTGGCGCATATTGAAGGTATTGTTCTATAATTTGAATTAATATATGAAATATTGACAGAACTGATGAGAATTTGGGTCCTCACCCATCCAACCATATTTTGTTTTTCTTCTGATTGCCCAGGGGCAACAGGAGGTATCATTTTGTAGGAACTTGATAGTTTTGTTATTTTCTTCCAGATATAATATTCTGAAACAAGGGAAACATTGCACAGAGAAAATAAAATAGTATATCCGTAATAACCTGAAGAAAATAACTTGTCAAACTCTGTTGTTGGCCATCCTCAATGCAATCAAATGAATAGGTATGCTGGAATGGATAGATAAATAGGTTTCCGGAGTCCGTCATCAAATGAACGGTATCAAAACAATCAAATCTCAAATCAAAACCCAAAACCAGAGCCTTTGGCATTGACGGTTGAAGTTTACTTGTATGTCACTGGTATGGTCCGCTATCCCAGGTCTGCTATAACCTATAACTTTAAAATCATAGAAAAACAAAGAAATAAGCTTCATTCATAAAATCATGTCCCATGTCATTTTGTAGGCAATAATATGTAAACAAATAATATAATGTGTTTGTTGTTGGTTGTTATAGTTTTTGCTATTTCCATAAACAATTCGATTTCTTCATCTGGAGATTATTCACCATACTACCAGAGATGTTTAGAAAAATGCAGTTTATTGAATTGTACAGATGGTACGCTATTATCATATTTTTAGGTTAATAAAGGAACCGAATTGTATTTTCTTATTCACAGACGGCCTCGGATTCAAAAACTATAAACAGCCTACTATTCTGCATTATGCTCAGTGGGCATGTGATGATGAGTGCAGATACAATTGTATGTGGAAAACTGTGGATGCATTTCATGAGCGAAATTGGAGAACACCACAGTTTCATGGAAAAGTAATATTCTCTTCAAAATACGAAATTTCTTCATCAAGTAAAGATATTCGTTGTAGTGGCCTTTTATACGGTTTATGGGTATGCAAGAACCAGCCTCTGTGATATTTTCAATACTGAATGGCATAATTCATTTGAAAATGATCTGTATGTTTCGGAAAGAAGTAAGGCCAGATAGCCCTTTGGCATGGTTATGGCACACATTTTTCGTGGTGAGTATATACAAGAGAGTCTCAATAATGTGAACTAATAAGGATGACTGTGTTAATTTTTTCTAGAAGTTGAAAGTTAATAGCAAGATGAACTAAATTGAAACATATACTTCAAATATATATTTCATTGGAAAGTGGATTTTTTTTTCTCCTCAATTGCACACACTGTACTTTTGCTAAATAGGTACCTACCGAACCTCTGCTAACGTCAGAAAATAGTTGGGCTTCTTTTTCCAAAGTTGAATGATTTACCTTCTTGGTAAACATTATACTTGTTTCGTGTTGATCGGCGAATAAATACTGAATAAGATGCAAATTTCATATCTCTTTCAAACAAGTACAAAGTGAACAAAGAGAATGCAGCCGTAAAAATAAAAATGTGTTCACACTGTTCACATTATCGAGACCCTACTGTATCATGTTGAACACATGAAAAACAAAAAACAAGCAAGTCTTGCAGAGTGGGAAATTCATGGATGTGAAGTTGAGGAATCAGAAAATGTGAATCCATAGAAATTGCTCTAGATCTAAAACAATTTCCCTGTTCCTGAATTAAAAATGGAAATCAAAAATCCGTTGAAAAGGTTTCTCCAGGATAGAAATTTTCATTATATTATATTGAATATCTATATATGCACCCTAAACCCTTACCTAACCCTTTTTTGCTTGGATGTCTACATGGTATGATTGCTTTTATCTTTTAGATACTTGGTTATTAGTATGTACCTACTTTAATGAATAACTTACTGTCAGCACAACAGCATTTTGCCTCAAAAACGTGAAAATTCATTATCCATCATTTTATATTCTTTCACTTTAAATGTGAATCACTACTACCATAGATTAAATTTAATCTATGCTACTACCACATTCATGTAATTAGTAATTTGAAAGCATTATCAAACTATGAAATAATCTGAGGGTTTATTTATTAGAATGTTCCTTGCAAGTTCAATAATGCCATGATGCCAGTTGATGAATTATACAAAACATTGCATATCATAATAAACCATTGCATATCATAGTGGCTCTGATAGCTGGATAGCAGACTGTTTGCAGATTCAAAATATCCAAGTTTCTTGAAAATATCATGTTCATGATAATGAAACTACTCATGACATTTATGATAATATAGTTTCTATTTAACTATTTGAGTATTGAGGTAGGTAGCTATATATGGTTTAGTAATCAGGGATATATTCAATTTGAGATTGAACTCAGAATGGGATACTATATCATCTCAAGTTAGTAGGATTCCTGGTTAAGAGTGTGATATTCTAGTTATTCTTTGTCCTAGGTCAGTATACATGCTTGGTTTTGGTCAGCAGTTTTCCATTTCAGAGATTTTTTGTTGACTGAAATCTTAGACTATGCATGTGCCTTCTCTATGGTTCTGATGAATTGTTATGTAATGACGATAAGGTAATCAGGATATATGATCTTCATATAGATCAACTAATTAGAAGATTGATTATAGGTTACTTCATGATAAGGTTCCACGGTTTGCACTTGTTGGTATATCTATGTTCTTCATGGCATTTCTAGTTAGTCACATAGGATATTTGAGCCTTGGTAGGATAGATTATGGGTATAATATGGAACTCAATATTTGTGTTGGTAAGTCAAGTTATTTGAGAATGAGGAATTTTTCTTGAAGAGGCCAACATCCAAAAGATAGTTGTTACATACATGTTTTTCAGGTACTTTCACAGCTATATGTTGGTTTGGGTGGTGCATTTATAATAGGAGTAGGCAAAAATATGTATGGAAATGTGCAATATTTGTTGCCCTCACTGGAATTGTAATGCTTTTGGAAGTCATAGATCGGCCACCCTTCTTTTATGTCTTTGACTACCATTCCTTATGGCATTTATCTACAGCCCCTTTAGCCATTCTCATATATAGGTCAGTAGAATTTTCTTTCATTGCTTCTGGAATCTATGGTTCTGATGAATTTTACTTTCTGTGCTGCTATCAATATAATCTTTTTTTATCAAGTGTTGAGAACACACAGTTGAACATATCTAGTTACTATTTTAAAAAGTTTGATTGTCATTCACAAGGTCCTCTTAGTTAATGAGGTCCATCAATAATCTATGTTTATATGGCCATGATAGGGTCAGTTGCACAAATTTAGAAGTACACCTTATCTAATTCATTATCGAGTCAGCCTTGCAAAAATCAGTGCATCAATAATCGAAATATAATTGAATCCAACATCACCAATAATCACCTGACATGTTACCCTGTCCATTAATTTGATTAAAAATCTTTGAAGCTATGTGATGAAATGAACCATGATATATGTATAGAGTAACTCATTCAGTCCGATTTCTTCTCTATTGTAAGAGCTTCAATAGCTCTACTGTGGTGCTGAGATTCAGAATGCAATTTAAAATTGTGTAGCAAATCTTCAAATGAAATATGAACTCCACTGAAAGATACAGAAATCATAATTCCAAATTGTCCCAGAAGTACTTATTCCTATGTTCTCAAATAATGAACCAAAAATTCAGACGTCAAAAATAATGAGTCATGAGTCTACCACTCTTTTTAGTTTTGCCATTGATGACTCCAAATTCCTCAGGAAGAAAGAATTGGAGGGATCTCAAACCAAAAAGATTAAAATCCCTTGAGGCTTCCATAGGTGGGTCAGAACTAAAAAAGCTAACTATAATGGAACTGTGGCCCGCCTCAGAATCAACAAACAAGGAATTTCATTTTACAGATGAAACAGATTGAATCTTCGGAAATTCAATAACCTGATGAGGAGTAAGACCACTATGGATGTTGCAGCTATCAGTTTGGGAAAGTTCCGATATAATGTCGTTGTATGAGCTAGTCTGTTGTATAGTTGAATAAATGGTGTGTTTCGGTAAGATTATTTGTATTGTGGTTATTTTCATATTAGGTATTTGGAAATCCCTATTTTAGTCAGGGCAGCTCGGAAGTTGCGATAAAAATGCCCCCATCCATTTCTAGTAATCATTACCTGGTTCCGAAAATCGCCAAAAAGAACCAAGGTTCCATTCCATCATTCATTATTCTGGCCAAATAAAAGACAGGTTAGTTTTGAAGTAATATATTTCCCTATATTATTGTCACAGTCACTTGAATTTGGATCCAAAGGTTTACAAGAGAATAATTCTGAATTATTGAGAATTATTGAAGTAACTATAGATTTCACTAGAACACATCTTTTAGAAACAATGTTTCAATAATAATTATCAATATTCCATAGTAACTACTTGCCATTGATACAAATCGAAATTAAATTGAATTTGGACATTCTCTAGGGAAAACACATCCAGTGTCGACTGAAATAACATAAATCACTAAGTACATTAGATGTTAGATGATTGTTTCAAATAAAGCTGTTTCATATAATAACAATATTCCTTCAACAGTTGATAAAAATTAAGTATTTCAATAATATCACACATTACTCCGGAAATAAGGAAAATTATATAACTTATTAGTGCGCTATATTTTTCCGAAGCTTCGAATATAGGGACGGGGTTTTGTAAAATAAAATATTAGTTAATGGCAAGATCAAATGAAAGATATTTTTACTAGAAATATAAATGGGAAGTAATGATTCCTACCCGATTTGAATGCATAAACTAAGTTCGAGAAAGTTAGTTCAAAATATTCTGAAAGGTAAACGATTCATCCGCATATCTATCATGATCCTAACTCAATGCAAGAATTTTCAAATTTACTATTTGAACTATATTCAGTATGGATTGAAAAAGGTATAACCTTATAAATGCCGTTTCACATTATTCCTATGCAGTTTTTTTTTATAAACAATCATACATAACACATGCTTTACATAAGGCCTGTTCAGTGTGTCTCCATGAACTATAATATTGTACACTAATTGAGATTGTGTAGCACTCAAACTGTTTGGTTACTCTGGTATACCATTCTTTTCATTGGCACTGAGTGTAATGTAGGAAGTTGTAGTGTACAATACAATTTTCATGCATACACAACGACCAAACCTGAAAAATTCTGAATTGCAAAATTTGGATTTATATAGATAGTCCAGGTATAAGAAAAATGATGGATTAATATGGAATGATATGAAACAGGTGTTCAAGAGCATGTAGATCATTTTTTTTGCAGAAATTTTCGATCGTTTTTTTAAAAAATATGACCTCTCAAATTGAATGAAATCATTCGGCACTATCCGCAATGATAGTTTTCTCTGAAAATGAAAGAACTTTGGATCAGAGATCTATCACCTACACTAGTTAATTCATATTAGTCGTTATTTGACAATATGTTAAGCATTTGAGAAATGCTCTGAATTTAAGTTTGATCAGACTATCACAACTTACCAAAATATTACTTAGCTACAGACTTAAAGATCCATTTCAAACAAACCCTGTTTCAGTTTGCATCAAAAATAAAATCATTGTTCAAGTGTTAGCAATTTAGTAGTTATAGTTTTACTCTAATAAGCTCTCGAGGCGGATAGATTTCAATTCAAATGAATTTTGAGGTCACATACGTGAGGGATTTTTGAACTGATTGGTTCAATGATTCCAATTCCTGATACATACCTAATAATTTTATGCCAGACTGTCTAGTCTTTAAGTATTCACATATCAGATCCGTGGAGTTTCGGCAGATATTAGCATTTTTTAGCAATAAAAGAAACTCTCTTGTGCCAAACAGAGGAACTGCATTATTCTGAAGTTCTTCATGTTCGTGACATGGCTAATGCTGCTCATCCTTGAACATCATCTGATGATGAAACTCTATATTTTGATATCCATAATATGTTCTACGAAGTTCGGGGTTGGGCAACAGTATTAGTCGAATATTTGAGAAGTGCAACAATTTCACCATATCATTGGAATGTGCATATGTTCATGAGTACAAAATAAATAAGGGACGAATTGGTTGGAGTCGACTTCCCTACACTAGGATATGCAAGCTACATTATTTTTTCAGATATATTTCAGTTACCTATGATTGCAATTAGTCATATACATAATATTATGTACAGTTTCATGCCTATCTTCACATGAAGTTGAAGGCAATTATTATAAACATATACATTCAAATAAATCAGACAAAATGGCAAAATTACCATTTCAATAAGAAATGGTAGGTATCTACAAATTGTTGGGTCTGTCAGCATATTAGTGTTCTTCATTACTGACTTCCTTCTTGAAATTCAAATCATTGTCAGTTTAATGAAGGATTTCACAGCAAGATGGGCAATTTATAAATACCAAGTTTGCGTCACAGGGTGTGTCCGGTTCAACATTTTGAAAACTCCAAGCCAACGTAAGGAAGTTCATTTAGTTCATGCCAAAACCGAAAATCATTATGGACAGTTCACCAAAATTTGTATTGAAATTTCATCTGATAACGAAACGGCCAGACTGCCTAGTCATTTTATGGACCCTCGGTATGTTTCCGGACCTTCCACTCCAGAAATTCGAGAAAGGGTAGAAGGTTGGTTTTTGTATGCCTCAATATAGAAAAAACTCAGAAGCAAAGACAAAAATGATGATATAAGCTAAGCTTCTCAGTGTAAAGTAAATTAATCAAATATTGATTATGAACGGAATTATTTGATATCTTGATTTTTTTCCCAAACTGTACATACCGAACACACCCACAGAAACCAAGTACCTAAATAATAAGGAGATTTTTAATCACTATCAGCGTCAACAAACATTTTCTATATTCTACATATTATTATAGAGGACAAGTTTGTTCATTGATTCAGGAGATTTTACTTGCCCTTATTGACTCTACGTAATTTACAAGTTTCCTAATGCAAATAACCGGTTGGTCCTTATTGAAACATATTCAATATGTTTATACGGAAGATTTTTGTCACCTGGAAAATTTTGGTAAGATCAATATTATAGAATCGCTGCACAATCGTGAAGGGATGAAAGACGATGTTTTTTGATTCCAAATCACATTGGAACATATAGTCGCACAAAAAAATAATACTAGTGTTATTAAGTTGGGAGAAATTTGATCTGTTGAAACATATATGGCCTTGAAATTCTATTACCTGTTGTCAAACAACAGAAGTGAACCATTTTAGCTACACATCGTTTTGCTAAACTAGTCCAATAACTATAAAGATTCATTACTTTGCAAATATCCAGAAGATACTGCTGGTCGGTACTCAGAACAGTCAACTAATCAGGTAGAGTACCATCAATTCAAATTTGCATTCATATGCAACATGCAAACATACATTCATTCAAATTTTCACATTTCACTAGCAGTTTTCCAAAAGGACCTAAAAACGCGGTTGTGCCATCCAAATGTTCAAGGAGATTCGCGATGTAACAAATCCACATGAACATTTCCACGTAATCGGCAAATGTGCCACTGAATGGGATTTTTTAACTCCACTTCAATGAGTATAACACAGCCATTTTGGCCGTTGTTGAAATGAATGGAACCAAATGGGTGAAAAATTGTGGTTTCACCATTGTAGATATTTCCCCACAATTTAATCACCTGTGGTGGGAGGTCCATATATTCATTACATGGATATTTCCAAGTTGTATTTTCACAGTATATCACTCACAGTATAGAGCCAACTTAGAGCGAACTTCATACCAAGCAGAGATTTGATTTTAAGAAAACAAAGGTACTGTGCGTGTCTCTGTTCGAATTCTGGTCGAGAAAAACCATATCAGATTTGGATTACATTAAGTTCTGATGGAGCTTTCAAGTCTGTCTTTCATATTGTAGGAAGTCACACAATAACTTCAATTTCGATTCAATTGTACTATTCTGCTAGACTTGCCAAAATTGTACATTGTCACGAGCCATCTCCAACACTACAGTAGTTATTCAAGAAAAGATATACATGTTTTGATTCTGGAGAAATCCAAAATAGCACAATTGGAATTCATTCGTTTCAGAGAGCAAGAGAGGCATCAAAGATACATTCAATGGCCAATAATCAAGGAGGCTACAGGGGTACTTCCCTTCCAAAATTAGATTTTTCTAAACTGATTTTTTTCCAAATTAGATAATGGTAAATTTATTTTTCCAATCTCGAATCTGACGAGATTTGTAGCTAATGATTAATGTCAATACTAAACAAAGGCTAACCCATCAGTAGCAAAATCCACCGAGAACAATATGAAATATTGGACAATTTCGGGATACGCCATCCTACGATCTAAAACGTCACAGTAAGAGCAATACATAGGGAATGACAAAAACTTGTGGAGAATTACTGATTGAGTAGCCATAGTAACAGATTCGAATGTTACTCTTGTTTTTTTATTAGTCTCTTTTCATTTTGAGTGACCAAACGTGTTGAATAAATCAATTACAATATTTTTGTGATTTTCAAAATATATATACATTGTGGGCCACAATTGAAGAATGTGACATATATACTTACTCCTCACTTTCAATGAAAAACTCACCAGGATATTGCCCAAGGCAGGTTCCATAACAGAAAATCTAGAGTTGTCTCCACACATCAAAAATATCCCAACTCCAATTTCAGTTATGATCTGCTCTTTTACCACTCATATACCCTATCCACCTCTCGGCGGTAACTTTAAAAAGTTGTTCATTCTCGATGGTCGCCAACAACAGCAACTGATTGACATGGGTCACGTGATAGTCCCACCGAGCAAGATTCGGTGCAATTCCAATGGTGAAATGTCTCAAATCATAAGAAGTTACACTTCCCATATCGAAAAATGGAAGCATATTCTTGAGGGAGACCATGCCTTGGTTATATAATATTTCCGCTTCCTGAAAATAATTTCGTAATGATTACAAAAAGACTACGTCAATTTTGTGAAACCATTACCTCTGCTTGTCCTGGTGGACTGATCGATATCAGATCGTAAAGACCCAACAGTGAGTATATAAAACCGTTCAAAACAAAAGAAGCCGGTTTTGTGGGATATTCCTCATACCAGTGATACTTATCCATGAAAGTTGCTCGCACGCCACCATCGGAACTGGACACTCTGAATGGTTTCAAACCCCTCAAGGCTGCAGTCAGATATCGAATGTCACCACCAGAATGATGGTACGCCCTTGAAAGGACAGAAATGGCATGACCCTGGCCCATTGCAGAATACCAACCTGAAAGTACTTTCATTTGAATGTGGACAAGTTATGGTGATTCATAAACCACATGTCGTCAGAAACTATTCATGATAGACTTTCAGCGTTCACGAGAGACATTGATTCAAATTATTTCGAAGTTTCTAACCATTTATTAAATGAATAATTACTTATAAAAATGGTGAAAACTGCATCTTGGTATCTCTATTCTATTGGAAGATGGGAGAAAAGTTTCTGTGATAGGAGTTTTCTACAAAGTATGAATATATACTTTTATTATACTTCTTTGAAAACGATAATATTAAAACAAAATATAACAGAAGAAAAGACAAAGGAAATAAACTTAGAACATTGTTATTTTCATGACAGTTATAGGAATGAAAATATCATGTAACTTCTTGATTTCATCATTATGAAAAGAAATGCTGACAACTCTTTGGAATTGATAATCAACTGCAGAACATGGAAGATTTCCTAGAATTAGTTTTTTTGACAAAGTATACAACAAGATGAAAATTGTCACCAACACTTTTGATTTTTTCCATATCTCAGAATTTGCTCACTTGTCACACACACATGGAATAATCATAATTTCCAGGATTCAATTGAAATTTTCACAATTTTATGCACGTACCATATTGATGGATTTCTCGTAGCAAAAATTAATTGACTCACCTGGTTGTAAATCGTGGAATCCACTAGCAAGCTTCCTTTTTACTGGTATGGCCCAGCCACCAGTTTCAGGATCTTGATATCTCACAAACCATTCTGCAGCATCATAAAATTGTTGAATATGCTCAGATGATGATAATGTCAGATTATCTATAGCTCCTGTACCCCTCAGTGTGATATCGATAATTTTTAGTTTGGATCGAGGTATCTTATGCTTAGATTTGTCTTTGTCAAGAAAACTTAGTCCCTTTTGAAGGTCTACAATTAAATCTCTTGTAATTTTTTTCCATTCTTGGGATGTTCCTATGCCATGGTAAACATTATTTTCCTAAAAGCATGTCAATTGCAGAAATACAATAAGATCACTAAACTTCTGAAAATTTTATGATATCAATGGTGTCTTGGTATGAACCAATGTAAAAGCTACCTGAAGTATAATGATCTCGCAAATAGCTGTATAATAGAAAAAGGTGTACACCACAGAATTTTAATTACTTGACAACTATCTTGATTACATCAAGTACATTGCAATAAGTACTACAGTACTACAATGCTGAATTGAAATATCAGTATTTTTTTTCAACTGGTTAGGTATATTAAGAGTTTTCAAAACAAGTTTCAGTATTTCAAGTACCAATTTTTATTTTTGAAGTATCTCTACTATAAGTTTTAGTCAAGTACCATATATACCAGGGACTACTACTAGTTCTGGGCTTTCAAGAACTTTTTTACTTCACTTAGGTACCTACCAGATATTTGGATATGGTGTGCAAATGTATAATTGAGTAAAATTTTGTGAGCATACTGGATAATTTTTCCACTGTACCATAAAAGTACCATGCAATGAATGAAATGAGGTAAAAAAAATTTCTGAAAGTTGACCAAACACAAATTGATCTCTCACCACTGGAATCTGGTGAAGTTGTAGAGATACAGGGTTTGTCGAATAGAGAAATGTTTCAGGTATTGAGGCTGAACAATATATAAGTGGAGATTGATATCTTGATGTGTCTAGAAACTTTTATTGATCTTTGAATTATCAAAGGAGTTCACTGTGACATTATTCGAAAATATTAATTCCCTATAAAATATCACAATGGAGGATAAGTTTACTTCAATTATTGAAGCATTGTGTGGTGCCCACCTTTCAAGTAGCATTTCAGGTATTAAAATAACAAACTTTTCTTCTTTTTTCTTACCTGGGAAGTGATCCAAATGTCTGATGTAATATAATGGAGGTAGTAAATATTCTTGTTTTCCCTATGCTGTAATGTCACACTGAAACTACTGTTACTATTGAGAATAATATTTACACTCATTACAAAGTACAAGACATGGTCCATTTTTAGGTGAATGCCATCCAAGTAACTGTCACTTGTTTGGAATTTCAGAATATTTGTTGCAAATTTTTTGTCATATACATTTTCTAGTTTAGCTGTTGGAGATACACTCCATTTAGAAAATTCATTGTCACAGTCTTCAATAATTCTCCTACGTGGCTCAGGCTCAGTCAGGTTTTTACTATAGTGAGATAAACCAAACTGAGCTATTTGTGTAGGGTAGTAATATCCCTGATTTTCCCACTGAGTGGAAACAGGTACCCCTTCAATGGCACTGACACATTTCACCCTATCCCTTACCTCAACATTGTAGTTTTCAAAGTACATAAAAACACCTCTAGGATCATATTTAGCTTTGGGATGGTAGACTTTGCTATAACTGTGAGACCATTCGAATCTTTCAAGTCCATCATATGTAGCTAGCTTACCATATACCTCAAAGTACTTGTGTAAAAATGAAAATGGTAAATATACTTCATCTCCTTCCTTTCGACAAGAAATAACATATTCCCCATTGATATCACAATCTATTTCTTCGGCTGCTAAGATATCATAAGACTTGGAGTTCATTCGATTGAACCTGTTCCAATTTTTATCTGTATCTCCACAGATGGAATACATGACCAGTACAGTCAGTGTGCTGACGGATAGAAGACAAATCAATGCAACTTTGATGTTCAATCTCATCATTATGAAAACCAAAGGGGGCCCCTTGAAATCAAAACGTTGTTAATTGAGCGATAAAAATTAGAAGTGTTAGTTTTACTATTTCGTTTTCCGATGATTGGCTTCCGGAATAGCCAGATGTATTATCAGGAGTCATTTAGATATCACATGTTTTACGGTACATTAAAGAAGAATCTCATTTTCTTCAATATGATGAATTATTGATCACAATTCTTGTGATGTTTGTATTATTATTTTGATTCAATTTCTTCTTAACCTCTTTAAGTTTTCAAAAGGCTGAAGGATGACTGAATGACATGGGACCCCAAAGGCAGAAGGGAACATTCCTTGGATCATGGAGGATCAAGAAACGGACACAAACAGATATAGAAGGGGGTAGACCACAAGGATGTTCCACTATATCTTATGAAATGTTTTCGTCACCATTCAGCAATGTATTTCGTCAGGTGACATCACCGATCAACGCGTTGCCTTTTGCGTGTTCGTGTCAAAGAATATAATATATATATATATATATATATACTATATTAATATAATTATAAATAATCATTCCATGTACGTGTTCATATAATCTCACAAAATACCAGAGAGTGTAAACAATTATTCCATGCCTAAGATGCCTATATCATAGAATATATTTACAACGGTTCTAGTTTCATTGCTAGATGGCGGCGTCTTAATTGATCATCCAATGAAGTTGAACTATAAAATATAGCTATAAAATGAGGTTCTCATGGAAATCAATTAAATTTGAAATGATTACTGAATTTTTCTTACAGAACCAGATTTTTCATCTCACATATCAGATTTTCGTTTATTTTTCTTGAAATCTGGTGTCTTCGTCGTGTTTCCATTGCAAGTTTATCGTTAGCTAGTGCTACTCTCATAGCACCTATCGTTACTCGTTCTGTTCAATTTTTGTAGTGGTTCGTTTCACTGCTGAGTTTTTTGGCGAACCCAAACCAAAGTTGCGAAAAAAGTCATCATTATTTTCATATATCGACGGTGAGTGGGCTGTGTTATTATGAGAGCTGTTCTCATCCAATATTTGCATTGTGACCGATCATTGAAGTGATACATAATCTAAAAGTAGGAATAATCGTGATATATTCATCCAAATACGGACTTGAAACGAATAATATTACTGATGATTACTGTCTGTAAGTTTTTCGACGATGTGATGGTAAATTGATTTGATGCTAAGATCTTATGAGGATCTTAATATCAAGATCATAGGAAAAGAAGACAACAACTAAAAACGGAAAATTAAAGAGTCTGCTTGCATTCTCCTGAACGCAAAGACAAAAATATTCCTTCTTATTGTTCACTTGATATAGATAGAACTTGGCACCCACTTAATTATTCTGAAAATTGCACATGAAAATGAAAAATTCAATATGAATTAATGAAAACACCTTGTCACCAGAATCTGTTCGTCTGCCAAATTGTCACTTTTCAGTGTCAAAACCTACTGCACATTGAAAAAATTTTGCGGAGAATAGTATTTCCATTGTGTTGAGAACGGGAGCAGATTCGTTCCCAAAACGTCCACCAAGATGAGTAGAAGTTTTATTCTCATTAAATATATTTGTATTTCCAAATTTTTCAGGAACAAGGTGTCATCGACAAATAGAGAATTTCTGTTTCAAGTATCTAAAGGTTCCATTTCAAGCGCAGTGACATTTTGGGGCAGATCACAAAATCTGTCCTCACTACGCAAATATATTAAAATAATTTTCAATTACTTCCATTTCATTTTTCAGAAACGAGGAGAGAAAATCCCACAGAAAGCTGGAAAATGAATAATAACTGCTCTCTAGAGATGGACGTGACACTTCAATAAATGAAATCATCATATATTCAACAAATATTCCATCCGTAGGTACTTTATTCTATTTTATTGGTGGGAAAATACAGAAAGGGGGTGATAACAGAAGTATTGAACAAAAGTACCCATGAGTGAAAAAATAGGAGGATATTGTTAATTCCTGAATAACTGTGATATGAATACATTATTCTACGGTCTATGTTCAGAACTGAGATGAACATAGAGAAGTGGGAAAAAACTGCAGGCAAACTTGGTTGGTTGGCCTGGGTCAAATTCAACTTGAATTGTCAGTTGAAAAGTCGGTTCAAAAATACCCAATAGATGTCGTATCCGCATCGTGGCTTTGTACAAGACAGTGACGACAATCCGACGATTGGGAATGTGACGATGCGAATATGACATCTGGTGGGCATTGTTGACATAACTTCTGGAGTGCATTTAATAGGCTGATGTCAAATATGTATTAACTACAATATTGACCAAACGCCGTAAGAGCAATGTTAGAAAAGTGATTCTTCATTATATACGTCTTTCCTTGTCTAATTGGCAACGATGATCGAGGGCGCATGCGCAAAATTCAAATTTCATTCAAAATTCATTTTGGCGCATGTGCATAAATTCATCCTTGCCAATTGCACTCTTTTATTTTGACATCAGATAGGCTGTCCTTATTATCAATATTCGTAGTTAATACATATATGGCTGATGTATAATGTAACAAACAAATTCAAGTTGACTTTGGCAGTTGATCAACCATTTTGTACTTGTCTCAGATGTAATTTCAAGAATTCATTGTGAAATCAATTGGTAAGACAGAATTATAAAAATCACACGTGAACGTCAAATTAATCGTGAACAAACCACTCCACAAGTCGGCCATTTTGTTGGACAAACAGCTCCCTCATCTGCTGATCAGCTTCCCAATAGGACAAAGATATAAAATCGAGTTGGTATAGTGGTTAGTCTTCTTTTATAATCTATACTATAAGATTATTCTCTCGAATCTATTGTTTAGCGGAGTTTCTTGATCCATAAGTGTGTTGAAACAAAGAGACTCAGTTTTAATTGTTGTTTCAATACTGAAAATTGGTATATTTTCGAGATGCTGTTGTCCTGTTCAGCCTATGGCTGTACTAATAAGTTGAAAAAAACAATATATCATTTCATAGGTGACTTATAGATTAATGTTCAACAAATTTCAAATACACCCTAGTTCGCGCCTAGAGAAAGGCGGAAGAATCCGACCAATGAAAACGAGAGAGAAACAACCAGCAGTGATCGGTTGACTGTTGGCAAAATTGTAGGGCAAGGATTCAGGCGGGTGGGTAGAGCTAATATGACTGCACCAATATGTGAATCGTTTCTTCATCATCAGAAAACTTTTTCTGGCTGATGAATTACAAAAGCCCACAGCTGCACAACCAGGAATTTTATGTATCAATACTAGAAGATGCGGATTACCAGCATGAACTCTTTCATTAGTTTGTCTACTATAGAAACCGCTCGTGGTGGCATGATAGGCGAGATTTCATATCAACAACAACGAGTTATCAAATTGAAAAAATCACCACATAAAAATATCGATTCAGGCATCATCTCAATTTCAATAAATAAATAAGCATTCATATCAGTCATGAAATTGTTGACGCACAATATAGCACAATATCCTGTGAACCTTATTATTCAGCCATAATGAGTCCTTTTATCAATTAGAGAGGCATGCATGATATTATATTGGAAAAAATATGGTCAGAGCAACAACTGAAATGGATTTTGTTGCGAATATTATTCATCAGTTCGTACGTCAATAGAAAAACTATGCTGTGAAAATTAGATTCATCAATAAATGGATCATCTTATTGTTCAATAAATAATAATAATGAATCCTGTCTTTATTGTTATTGGAGGTATGAAATTTGCGATGTAGTCAAGGATTACTCTTCCATTTTACCTGAGATGTACAAACAAAAACAAAAACAAAACCGGAAGTCCGCCATATCTTTGAATGTGATGTTATCAAATCTTAAATGGCTGCGTTTATATAACTGTACCAAACTAGCAGAAAAATCCGTTCCCGACTGTAGAAGATACAAATGTATGGCCTGATAACCTGTGTCACCTGGTATATATATTTCATATACTTACCTAATTTATTGCACAAAGAAATAAACAAAACATGTTAGAATATCATTTTTCATTTCATATGATATCATCAATCCTCATCTACTCTAAGAACTGAATCAGATATTAATTTCAGTCGATATAAAATTGATACTGACTGAGATACTGATTGAGACAAAATAAAGAGACTTCTTATTGAAAAATGGTGAACCTGAACCTATAGTTTTAAATCGACATTCGAAAACATTAATTTTTTCAAAATTTGATACAATAAAGTTTACTTTGTTTTTTTTTCTTGTATTTGTTTCAATATACGATTTCAATATTGGTGTACGTTCGGGTCTAAATTCGTGTGGTAAAACAATTGATGAGCTAATGGCACGCGCTATCAAGCTAGTCAAATTTAGCAATGCTACCCAAATTTGGAATGGATCGACTATACCAACATTGGAAGGATGTGAATTCGAATTAAAAATATCACATATATTTCCGTACCTTTTTAATTTCTGACTTATAAATTTATATATATATAAATTACAGTTCGTCTTATAAATTTAAATCAGGAAACATTATAAAAATTGAATTAAACTTCTCATTCTTCCCTGTATCGAATCAATAATCTGTTTGAAACTGACATAATAAATTAGACTAGTAACATTAATATTTTCCTAATAAAAAAACTCACATTCAACAAAACAACAGAACTATTCTTGGTGAGCAGAGACAACGAACGTTCTTTCCTCAAAAACATCCTTCATCATCTCGCATCTTAGTTATGTGAAGTACAACTAAGTTAACTCAAAATGAATTTCGGCAGTTCAGTTTGGCACCTCTGATTTGTTACATGACACTAAGATTTAGCACCAAGCCATTCAAATACAAGGTAATCATCTATATTCATTCTAAAAATTGCAAGAATTCATAAAAAAGACAAAGACTCAGCACTCTGTCTAAGGTAGATCAGTTTGTAAAGGATTGCAGCCGATTTTTGAAAAATTATTACTGAATAAAATGCAGAAGAATATGCTTGCACTTTGGAAAGAATAATTCATCAGAAATATTCCGGAACCTGTGATTACAAAATTCAAACTAATAATTGGTTGATATACATACGAAACGTAACATTTGAGATTATAGTTAGAAAGCACAGAAAAAGACCTAAATAAGTCATTAACCACCGAAACGAAATGAAATATTATTATCATCGACCTCTCGAATTTCAAAGTTCATGTAAAGCGATGAAGTTCCGAATAAATGAACAAATATCAAGAATAATCAGAGAACACTTTTGTCTATATGCTTTCGTATTTCGCAAATTTCAGTTCACCTATTAACCACCAAAAATTTCGTGATCTGTCAATCGCGTAAGTATAGGTATTCAAACAGGTATGTTTATTCTGTCTCATTGGGCCAGCAGAACATTATGCAACAATTGGATGAAAAATTATTAGTTCTGATTGAAAAATAACTATTCGGAATGAATATCGCATAATTTTTTTCTTCAACAATTATCGCTTGTTACAATGTGGTATCAATTTTCGAAAATTTAGTGAAGAAGAAATCATTGCTAACAAAAAGGCATAGGTGCATAGCACCGGTAAATTTGTATTTCGCAGTAGTTCTCGATCTGACCCATATCAGAGGTAATACACACCATTGCTCACAATTTGAATCATAGGTAGGTATAACAACGCCCATTTCACCAACTTGAAAAAATTTATTATTTTCCTAAATCAAATGATCTTGTTGAAGATTTGAACATAAGGATGATACAGAAGAGATATAAGCTGTCTTCCAAAAAACACCGCAAGCGGTAACCTTGCCATTCCTCATTCGATTTCAAAAAAGAAAACCAAAATATATGGGAAACAATCATTGAACACACACTTCTGATTATTTTTTTTCAGAGAAACACCTGTTAATATAGTTACGTTATAACCATTAAATTTCATAAATTTGTCGAGATCCTTATCAACACAGACTTCAGAATGAGTTTTTTAGTTTCGGTCACACAAGAGATCGGTTAAACGAGTACTCATCATTATACTAAGATGACATCTATCAGACATAACCACAACAAAGTGCGGATGGACAAATATTCCAATTTCAACAAGAATCAATCCTTCCTACCTATCTGTAACTGTTTTCAGGATAGAGATACTTCATTTTGCGACGAGTTTGACAGAACTAATATTCGGTCGTGTTCTCTTGGTGTTCTTAATCAATTTACACAATTTTCACATTGAGTATAATCAAACAAAAATACTCAAATCATACTAAAATCATAAAATGTCACATCAATATAAATAACTGAATGACTCACAAGAATGAATAACGCATTGACATTCTGAATGATTATTTTTTGTTTTCATTGGAAATAGTTGAAGACCACAATATGACCTTATTTCCAGCTCGAGGACCTCGGTCTATAGCCTATTGGATAGCCAATAAAGCACGTTCATTGATGAAAACATGTTAGAAACAGACAAGAATAGTTGTGAGTAAAAAAGGATATTCATATCGACAGTAATAATGAAACAGTTTTCTACCTTGGTGTGTAGTATCCCATTCACCACAAAAACGATTACAGGTTGGTATGGAGAAACATCAATGTTCAAATATATTGCTACTTCCCAGAAGAGGTGGCAACGCACCCTCGAAAATATTTCAGCTAGGTGTACCTAGATCAAGTCCGAATATAAATTTGACCAAATCATGAACGATTCATATTGTATGGTAACACGAAAAAATGTGAGAATGCAACTATGACACAGGCTAGCGAAATGAGGGGGGGGGGGGGGTACTGTTCTCAATACCTCCAAAAATGCACAAATACTTGAACGTATTTCTGAATCTATGTCTGGATGCAGAAAAATCCTTTGTTATGCACCAAATATAATTCAACTGAAAATAAATCGAAAACGGCTCGCTCGTCAAAATTCCACAAGAATGCTTTCCTCTTCAGAATTGCATCAATGATTTTTCGGGTCAACCGATTCTCTCAGAAATATCCAGTGGCGTGCTACTATAATTGGATATCTCAGAAATAGGATATTGTATCTTCAAGGATTTGGGAAAAAATTCAAATCCCTAGGGAGTTTTAATGCTAATTCCTTTGCAATATAAGCTGAATTCATAAATTTATTTTCAATAAAATCATTAGAAACATAACATGAAATATGTTAGCAGTACGTCTTCTTCAGTAAATTCTTCCACTTTCCGTTCTTTGCACCATGATAAACTCAGATAACTGTTTTTATATTGTTCTATAGATTTTCTTGGGAATGATTGGCCTGTTTCTTCGATTTGTTCCATCGCGATGAACGTCTTTCAGTCGGTGTGAAGTTTTTGACTAATATTGAGTGGCTCTTGTTTCACTTAGTTACCGAGATTTTCAGTTGGCAGTGACAATCATGATCTGTATCATCATAGTACAATAATGAGGTCGTTGATATTGTAACAATCAGTCCCTTTGATGACGTTTCAAAAATAGAGTACCTAATACCTACCGTTTAGTGGAATTTGATTTATTTAAGTTCTACCTATTCTGAAGATCATGAAATAGTATATACACCTCAGGACTGAATTATTTTCAAATCCCTCGACAAATTATAGCCCTCCGATGGTCGGGCTTCGCTTTTTGTCTCGGAATTCAAAATACCACTTTAGTTCCTAGGTGTATATAATGTACTATTTTTTGTCGACCGAGACTCAGCGCCCTGTATTTTTGGAGATACGTTCATTTAGAGAAGTCCCCTCATTATATTCAGAATCTCCATCATGATCTGGACCATCGATGATAACCGGTGAAATGAGCGCTTAGTTATTTTACTGATTGGAGTTGTCGATCGATGGCGCTGTACTCTTCGCCCATGTGAATGGGCGAACGATGTGATTAGATAAAAAACGTATTGCATAAATCGAGTGATGGGGTCGGCCGTAAAGGCGGGGCGCGCGTTCCCCTCGAAATTGGGTCAGTGTGCCGTGTCGGGAAGCGGGAGGAGTGCCCTCTCGATCGAGTCGTCGACCCCGCCTGGAACCTGCATGGATTTCGCAGTGCGGTGCAGGCGGAATGCAACTCGATGCACTCAGGGCCAGGGCCGTAACTAGGGCGGGGCAAGGGAGGCTAGGCCGCGGGGGCCGAATGTAGTCGAAAAGAACATGGTGGTAATAGTTTCCTGAAATATCTATTTTCATGTTGAGTATTGAATGAAAATTATGTGATGTCTTTAAACGAAAACGAAAACAATGAATAAACCGTAAAACTCAATATGGGTGGAGAAGCGACAGTGATATCAGGTTCAACGAATCAAAGAATTTCAGCCAAGCTCATCAACTCGATGTGGGTAGAGAAGCGAAAAAGATAGCAGGTTCAGCAAATGAAATCAAGGATTCCAGGTAAGTAGGTATTCAATGAAGCAAAATCAATTCGTAAAGAGTTGAACATTGATCCGACTTTTCCTGGATAAAGAACAAGAAAAGTGGAGAGTTTTGCTGAACTTTGTGTTGATGGCCTTGATGATATGGATGAAAATTTTAAATTCAAGAAATGGTGTGATGCATATTTGATACAACGACAACACGTATCAAATCTCGAGTTGCTAATATACGACACGAAGCGACATGCTGCAGATTTAGCCTCGAGCGCCAACACCCTAGTTTCGGCTCTGCACAGGGCCGTATAGTAGAGATAGTACAACTCGTAGAGTTCGCGGCGTGACAACGTGAAATGTGGGTTAGTGGAACGCCTCGGCCCGGGAAAGAATCGCCCCGCCCTCACAGCTGACCGGGACAACACTAACACGAACACTTCGTTTCAACATTTTGTTTATTTCCGATATTTTTCGTCTCACCGTGGATTTTGGCAGTGGTTGTAGAGTTTAGAACATATTCGGCAGGATGGAAGCGGGAACCGGTTCGCATCCATCATGTTCTTCGCCCAGGTCAGCGGCGTTCGCGCTATTTTTATGGTTTTCTACAGTCGATTTAGGAAATACTGCTCTGTACCTGAACAAACTGACAAAGCGGTGCAGGGAGTTTCTTAAAGCGATCGTAGACGAAAACGTATAGGTACCCGGTTTATTGTGTAATAAAGTTAAGTTATCTAATATAGACCTACTGTTCTTTCCACTCTCATGAAAAATTACCCATAACCAGAATGATCACACATTCATTTTAAATATATCTATCATATCACAACAAATTGAATTAAGTGAAATATTCATTGAAACAAGATTAATTGAGCAATGTACAATCGTAACTCAATTGTAAAAATATTTTATACTATAAACAACTTATTTTTCATTGTTCCATTTCGTAACTGAACTATTATCGATAATTTTCTTGAAAAATCAACCTCAGATCGTCTACACGTCTCAGATACATTCCACATAATAATTATAAAAAGTATAAAGCAATTATAAACTAGAGACGACTAACCGCTCAGGCGTCGATATTATTTTTACTCGTTTAGTCCAATTTTTTTATCGCGGTCGTCATCGTGCCCTCAGTCTTTATAGGTACAACAATAACCGTGCTTAGAATTTATCCAAAGATTCACAGTATTTTCAGAGCATGCGAATACCAATACAAAACAATTTCTGCCATTGCGTGTTTCACTGAAGTTAGTCCCTCTGGAAATTTTCGAGCACACACACACACACACACACGACGATGACTGAACTGAACATAACCACCACCATTTCAATTTATAGGGTACAGATACGAACAAGTCACATTCGGATATGTGATATTGCACCTACCAATTTAAAAACTAGAGTCCGGTTTGTGCTTTTTGACAAATAATGGCAGTCGATAGATAGCTTGTTGACGATTCACAGCCGATCCTCCTCTTCCTCCTCCTCCTCCTCAGCCTCCTCTACGACCCCCTCGTTCTCCTCCTTGTACCCCGGGTGCTCCGAGATCGCGTAGTAATTCCCGTTGTAGATGACCCCCAACTCCCGCAGGACGTCTCCGCGAATAGTCGCCTTGATCGTCCAGTTGTAGCAGTCGTCGCTCTCGCTCTCCCTGTCCAGCCTCTCGACGTCCAGGATCTTCGAGCTGAGCCGCTCCAAGATGATCCCGATGTCCTTGATGCTGAGATGGCGCTTCTGATCGACGCTCAGCTGGTCGATGAGCAGCAGGAACTTCTCCGAGGTGACGGCCTCGTCCTCCATCACGGTGTTCTCCGTTTCGCTCTCGGAGCTCTCGTGTTCGGACTGCCCGCCGCGGCCGCCACCTTCAATGAGGGGCGAGCAAAACAATCTTCAAATATCTATATTATCGATAATGATCGGCAAAATCGACAATATCGACTTTTTTTTATAATTGCCAGTTTGAACTGGCAATTAGCACTAATTGTCATTATGGCTGATTGCCAGTTTGAACTGACAATTAGGGCTAATTGTCAGTTCAAACAGTTTGCATTTGCATATGACCTAGTTGTCAGTTTGATCTAATTGTCAGTTTGAACTGGCATTTATCCCTGATTGCCAGTTTAAACTGGCAATTATCCCTATTTGCCAGTTCAAACTGGCAGTTAGCCCTAATTGCCAGTTCAAACTGGCAATTATAAAAAAAAACATATCAACATGTTCGTTCAGCGCTGAACGGGCATTATGATTTTTTTTATAATTGCCAGTTTGAACTGGCAGTTTAAACTGACAATTAAGGATAATTGTCAGTTTGAACTGGCAGTTAGGGCTGATTGCCAGTTTAAACTAACACTTAGGGCTAATTACCAGTTCATACTGGCAATAAGGGATAAATGCCAGTTTGAACTGACAATTATGGCTAATTGCCAGTTTAAACTGACAATGTTCGTTCAGCGCTTTCGTAATCGGCAATATATAATTACAAACAAATCATCAACACTGATCTATATGATCGTTTGAATAAAACATCTACAGAATGAATTAAGGAGAGAGGAGAGACTGTACACTTCGCTAAAGTTTTTGTATAAATTGTTGAATGATTCAATCGACTGTAGTGATATATTTGGAAAAGCTGAAATTCAGCAGCAATTCATCACTAATAACTTTCACAAACACACGAGCTAATACAAATTGCTGCAAGCTGTGACTTTTCAATTGTTATGTGAATTACATGATCAAGATCGAGAACACTATCTTGTGGAAAGAAATGTTATCATCTAGTTCTTATATATCACTCATACCTATAGGTTTGCTTTTTGTTTAATTTATTCTGAAAATTTCTGTTGGTCAATTGAGCTATTATCATAATTATTATTATTATTATTTTCCTCAGAAGCAGTAGCATTTTCATCATTATTATTACCATCGATAACTATCGATAATATTGAAAAGAAGAAGTTATTGGGGCTAGGTCTCCAATAGAAAAACCAGTATTTCTCAGTTTGCCACCAAGTCGGCGAAATATTTCGCCATCCTCAGGGCTCTAAAATATAGAATTGTGGACAATTACTGAAGAAAAATTGCACAAAAATAATTTTTATGATAGTAAAAGTAAGAACGTCTAAACTTTAAGAGTTACAATTATAATTCTTTTATATGCCAGCTGAAATTGCGAAACCAATCTTGAGAAAGAATTTTTGGAAGACTTATGGGTGATTTAGGTTCTTATTCGTCAGAAATACAACATAAATCACTCATGTAAGTTGACCAAACATTCTTTTTCCTACGACCATCTAAGAAAGCAGCGCTTTTAGCATTGTTTTCTTATTTAGAAAGTGGCCCATTTCACTATGGCAACAGTGGAAATCTAACCACAACAAATTCTTCTCAATATGATTATAGAAGACTATTTACTACACTATTTCGATGAAAAAGTATTGTGGCCGGGAATAATTGCCAAAAAGTAAAACCAAAACTAGGAAAACTGTTTACCCAAAACATAATTTTTACAAATGGTACTCTGACGTCTTTTAGAAGTATCATCGATAGGCTATCCATTCATATCAGTCAAATTTCCAAAAATGATATACAGGTGTTCCATTTGAAAGTCGAGTTGATGCTATTTCCGGAAAAACCAGAAGTAGCAGAAATGTAGCAATAGAAACCAAGGGAGAAAAGGGCGCGTACCATGAGTCTGTGTCATCGGGTATCATATCTAGAACTTAGAATGACCTTTTCAGATCCTTTTTTTGGAGAAAAATTCGATAGACAGCTCAGACAGCACATTTTGAGCATGCAAATCTCAAAAGGAACATCTTGTTCATTTTCATTATTTTTGGAATCTGCAGAAATTTCTGAATCCGGAGCTTAATAGTTTCTACTCAATATACAAAATAATATCATTTCCAAAGGACTGAGAGAGTATAATGAATTGCCAAATGTAATAAAAAATAGTGATATCCTTGGATACTTCGAAGAAATGTTCGTAGGTAATCATTTTATTAGTTTTCAGTTTTATATCATCTACTTATTCGTTGTTCTCGACCACATCTTGATATTTGATTTCACTAATTTTGCTCCAAGTACTGTACCAGGTATAAGTTGAGTTATTGACTATACGTGTAAAGATTATGTGGAAGTGTAGTGTAATGGCGAACTCATGTAACATTCGCTTAGTCTTAGTCTTAAAATCCAGCATAACTAGAAATTAGAACATAGATAGGACTTGAATAGTTTACCCAGCAATTTCAGTATTAAGCATAAGCCGAAGCCTAAGAAATGACCTCGAAAGTTAATCATTTTGAACTTTCATGATTATGCTCATGTCAAAGTGGCATGTGCGCATGCCCTCACAAAAATTAGACATCTAATCGATCAAGGATTTGCTTGAAACTCATAATTCAGATTCCATCTTGGAAATACCTTATATTCTCAAGACTAAATTCAGCACAAAGGCTATGCTTGGAATCAAGACTATATATGATTGTGTGAATGTTGCATAAATTCGCCAAGAGTTTATTATCATTCGATCAGCTTACAGTAGGTACTTGGATATTTATTGTCCATATTTATTAATGATGTATTATTACTCCATAATAACGTCTCCGTTGCGAACTGCACTACTGCATAGCAATTATAGATGAAGAGAAAGTGGATTAATTCTATACTCAAAAAATTGTCTGGTTAGTATAGGCACGACCATATATGATCTTGTTATCCTAACAATGTTCTATCGTTACAATAACCAGAATTTTGTTATGGTTAGCATAGAAAGTTGTTAGGAGAAACGAGAAAATCTGGTTGTGCCCATACTAACTAGAACTTTTGTTAGGAGAACTTTAAGTTTTCTTTTTGTAACTAGACAAGATATGATTCCAGACTTCTGCCGACTTGATTCGGTCGAATTTTAATATACACGGACTGAGTCTGTAATTCGAAATGCATTCATTGATTCGAATACAATTTTTTTTCGAAAATGCTCGGACACGTCGATTATTGTGCTTGTTTTGCATACCATTATAATGTATACAGGGTGTCCCAATTTGAAAGTATGACGTCGTCGACAATTTCTTCAAATAGAAACACTGCCATTTTTGTATTTATTTATTGTATAAACAGTAGCCCCGAGACAGTAATATGTCCTGAAACTTCTCAAATTTGAATTGAAATAATATAAAAATACATCATTTATATTAACAAACAAATTGAAATTTATAATTCAATTTTATGACAGCAAACGATTCAGTTCTGTTTCATTTTCAAAGGATGTCTGAAGTTTTACATAACTGTCATATATTAAATTCTCATGGAGAACAAGTAGGTAATCAAATAATCAATGATAAAATTTAATTATTTCAATTCAGCAAATGCTCATATAGTGTTGTCCATTGACTTGACATCAATCTTGTGTAGTTTAGTTGAATGAACCATATTACGATATACATATACGATTTTTCAAAAGAACTGATTTTGCTAATTATGGATATTTTGAATTTGAAAACATTTTTTGGTGACTTGTTGAAAACCACAGCAATATCTTCTTTTTGTTTACTATTTAGTTTACTATATTTCAAATAATAATGTATACAAGTTGTGAAGAATAAAAATTCGATATTTGCCAGGTGTGTACAACTTTACACACCTTTCAGGACTAGCCATCAAAATGACAGTGTATCCATTTAAAAAAAGTGTTAAAAAAACAGCCTGTATAAATTATCATGGTATTTGAACTAATGAATTTATAATGCTTTATGAACATTCCTATTCGACTTATTATTTATATCCCATTGTATATTTTTTGTATCTTTCGTTGTGGTGGTTATGGAAACAGAGTTGATTAGAAGGATGATTTTCATTTTACATGGTATATTTAGTTCAGAATCTCAAGATAAATGAAGAACTTACCAACATAAAGATACCAGACCATAAATATTGATTACTAGTGGTTAAAAATAATGAAATGTTATATCCACTATGATATGCTCACATGGTTCACTCTGCCCTTTATTCATTTGAAGTACACAAATACTACTTCATATATAGTTTTGTCCATGGGTAATCTATTAGAGGTCTCTAGCAGCTTATAGTCTGGAAAACTAACTTTTTCTAACATTTTTCTTGAAGAGAATAAAAATATTTGATTAGCGTACAAATGGCTACAAATTGATTCCAAATTACAGACTCACTCTGTATAATATCATATCTTTGGTACTCGGCCTCAGTTCAGTGTGTACGTATCGATAAAACAATATGTTTCCGCGTGAATGTCGAGTGATATATAATATAATATAACAAGAAATCACCACCTGAAATTATTGACTTCATTCGAGTCACACCTTGTATAGAAATGAGAAATTATGAGAGACGTCTACACATGTAAAATAGTGGGAGATATCATGAGAGGGTTAGCTTTCTTATGGAGGCCACATTGCAGGTTATGTGTCTCGCGCATGGTATGCAAGCGACGAATTCGCCCGGCCCTACCTTCAATGTCTAAAAAACGCACGTGTCTCGAGGGCGGCTGCGGCGAGACCGTCTGCTGCGCCTCCTGGATGGGCGACGTCGCGACGCTCTTGTGCACGGCAATCTTGCGGCCCTCCTCGTGCAGCGCGCAGCAGTGAAAGTCGCACTCGACGGCGCCGTTGCTCTGCGGGCTGCCGGCGCGCGGCATGTGCGCGTGGTGGGCGCACTCGGGCGTGTGGATGTGGATGGTGGCGCCCTCCAGCGAGCCGCCCTGCTTGGGCGGCCGGAGCGCCGGCTGCTTGACGTCGTCGTGGTTTATCACAGTGATCTGGGGACTGGCGTATCGCGCCGGCGGTTGCGCGTACGCGTCGTTGATGACGGTCTCCTTCTTGCCGCCGACCAGCGACGGCCGCTTGCTGGGCGAGAACTTGCCCGGCGCCGGCGAGGACGTCTCCGACGGCGCCCGCGACGGGCCCGAGCGCTGGTCCCAGTGCAGGACGACGGTGACGCGCCCCTTGTTGTCCATGATCTTCCATGAGGGCGTCTCATCTTGGAGCTCTAGCGCGTGGATGGTCTCGCACACGATCTTCGGGATGGCCGAGATTGCTACTAACAGAATACGGATCATATCAGTCGAGACCAAAGATATTATATAATATGGGCGGTATACCTACCGCTAGAATGAGCCCAGAGAGGAAGAGGTATTAATCGAAACTACTGTAAGAAAGAGACGCAACGTTGAAGAATCAGCTGACTCCTCGCAAAATATTCTGCCACGCTATGGTCATTTTTTTCATTTACACTACTCAACAGATATACATCCAGAGTAGGGGTAACAGGCATATATAGAATATTATCTCAACCATTAAATGATGTCGTTAATTTCATGTGGTGATTCCTTGTCTTATTTCATTATGAACGTGTGTTTCCGACTAACGAGGTGTCAAAGTGTTACCATGAAATGAGTTTTTTACCATAATGACTCAACAGTCTTAACGCCCATTTTGATGAAACTGGGTGAGTTTGTGACCCTCATTTCTACGCCACTGTTCAGCCAAAACAGAGCAAGTTGAGACACACATTTATGTGAACTTTTTTTTCATAAAATATAACAAGAAATCACCACCTGAAATTATTGATTTCATTCAAGTTACACCTTGTATAGAAATGGAAAATTATGAGAGATGTTTACACATGTGAAATAGTGGTAGATATCATGAGATGCTTAGATTTTTCATGGAGACCACATTGCAGGAGAATATATCTATCCGAAGCGATACATTATGTGTGTCGCACATTGTATGTATATTTTGTTTCCTTGGAATTCTAAGAATATCGAAAGCGGTCATATGCAAATACTTGTAACAATCAGTATCCCCATGAAGTATTTTCCACAGAAATGATTGGGTTGCAATCCACCTACGATTTTCCTGTAAGCAGATATCAATCCTCCAATGTTTCTATACAGGTACAGTGATGTGGAGACCAAACCACAGATGCATACTCTACTTTTGACCCAACATAGGAGAGAAAGGAGTTATGTGTATCGATATCTTTGAAGGAAGAGCAATTTCTAATGACAAATCCTAAGGCTTTGAATGATTCCCTCCTGATTCTTTGGATATGATTACGAATGACAGTTTCTGGTCAAATGTAACGCCAAGGTCACGTGTAGGTTTTTCGGCAACATCATCATCGGTTACGCTCACATCACCACATCTATGACACTCTCTTTCCTATGGTCATTTCAGTGATCCATACAGGATGATGAGGCATCTAGTTATATATTATGAAATCATTGGTCGGAAATCGAGCGGTGGAAAAATAACAGACACCGTATGGATACGACTGATAATTTGACCCTTCACGAATCAAGGTCATTATCCAGACTCTGAGCAAAGTAACATATCATTCATCAGTTGTCGATCTCGAAAACATTGACTTCATAGGATTCACGGGCTGAGATCAATAATGAAGATGCTGAATTTGAAATATAGGCTCTGCTCCCCTGACGTTAGTGAGCTCGAATTGTAACGATTCGCGACAGCCACGGTCCAAGGTCTTATACGAACAAGCTCGAAAAAGAGGAGGTGGCACAGATGACCTAAGAATAACCCAGAAGTTCTCGTTCTCAATACCTGCAGCACTGCCACCCTGGGATGGCGAACTGAAAACTGAACATTCTTCGAACAGATTTTTTCGAGGATTTTTTCCATCGTTTGACAACACGAAGGGAAAACATATAATGTTCCTGGAACATGGTTGTGCCAGCGATAAAATATTGCGAGAGAAGATTTTTTTTCAACTTCTGTCGTTACCTCATGGAAAGACTTCACTAGGCAGATAATTCTACAATTCCACAATAGTGTAGTCGCAAACACGATGTTTTCTTTCGAGTCAGAAATAGAATATTGTTAGCATTGCAGCCGAAGCCTTGAACGTTCTAGACAGATGAATCTATCCAACTGCATGCATAAACAGTGTCGAGGAAGGCGAAACAGCTCGGGAAAATTATATTTCCTAATGACCATTGAAAAAATATTCACCCTTGAATTTCAGAGTCGGAAAAAGTGTTGCTACGTTGTAACGATTGTGACGGGGTCCAAGACAGGCCCTTCATCGCGGCCTCAATTGCCTATTTTGGGTTACTCGTATATTCCCTATCTATTTACACTCCTGAGTAGTCTATCAGGTTTCCTGGCATTACTAATGTATCTCCCAGAGTGGGAACCTGCTCTGCACGACAGATGCATAGGCCTCCTCATCTTCTTTCATGCATAGTCGACAGCCGCATCTTTTGCGAGTCCAATTCTATACATGAGGTATTTGATCTTGCAGTGTCCAGTAAGCAAACCTGTTATCACTCCGAGATGCGATCGGTTGGGTTCTAGTATCTCGAGAGAATTATTGCTGCCTGTTGTAGGTATGAAAGAAATGCTTTTGAGCCAGATAGACTGTTCCGATAATCCAGTCTTTAATTATCTACTAAGGCTTATATTGCATTCTCAGCAGTGAGGTGTGTCAGACCGCAAAACGGTTCTGGCACTGTGAACGTTGTTTCAGTCCCCTTTTTTCGCGTTTTTGTTACATTCTAGGCCAGTGTAACCTCTTGTATCAAGGGTAACACTATTGTTCTAGTCTGCTCAAGGTTTCTAAACAGTTCCAAACAGCTTTTGAGCTACAGCTATTGGATTCAATCGCTCCAGTGGGATGCTGTTTTTCCAGCTCTCTTGGACCCATCTCGAAGGCGTCTACCTCTATCAAGAATGTTGTGGCTAGGATGTACTCCACTTTCTGGCTCCCTCCATATTCCCGGAAGAGGTGTAGGCGAAGGTACTAACCTGCAGCTATGACGTCGACGCCGGCTGGCAGCCATCTCTCCCCGGGTCTGAGCAGCAGCAGCACCGTATTGGCGGGCAGCGTGCGGAAGTACTCGAAGTCCTCCACCTGCGTGCCGTCGCTCTCCAGCACCAGCCGCACCGGCTCGCCCACCGAGACGCCCAACTTGTCCCGGCCGCGCTGCACGAGCTCCTCGAGGCTGCCCACCACCAGCCCCTTGCGCGCGTTACGACGTCCGTCCCATAGCTTGAAGGGCCTCTTTCCGCGCGATTCCTGCAACACACCCATGACGCGCCGCGTCCTGAGGTCGCTGAAGCGCGCGCGAAACGACCGACCGCGCCGACGACCCGCTACGACCTGACCTATTCCACACCTTCCGCCGGGGTTGCCGGCTGCTCGGCCGGCAGGGTTGCCGATGGGCGGGCGATTACCCGGAATAAGGATATTTCGCGATTGATTTTTAGATGCCGGCAGTTTCGAGTGCTTCAGCGATTTTTTTGAACATCGAGAACGTACCATTTCTGTAACGCATGGAAATTTCGCAGTTCTCGCGATTTTATTTGTAGTTCTACGTATTCTGAATTTCAACCCCTAGAAGGGGTGAAAATGTGTGGGTTAATACGACATTTTCAACACGAAAGCGTTCGGTGATATAACATCTCATATTTTTTTATGAATTCAACTAGAATATTGAGCTAGTTGAGAAGAGGATGAATCAGCGCTTCTCATAAGGGTGGATTTTTAGGGTCTAAGTTATAAGGATGTAAATTTGGGATTATGTTGCTAGCAAATTAGAAATTTGCTAATAAATATTGAAACACGTGAGTTGGAGTTTTTGGTGGTATATGGTTCAATATGTGGGTTCTGAAAACTCCATGGCGAAGTCGAATTTGGAGGGATGCGAAAATGGAAAAAAATATATTATTTTTGGAAAAACTTGAAAATCAATATTTGTGTGAGATTTGAAATTTTTATGATTCGATTGTCATTTTCTTCAAGGATCTGATTACTGGAGAAGAAGGGGTCCCGTTGCTAGAATTTCTCCACCAACCAGAATGGCAACTTCAATGGCCTACTTTTTTTTGGGACTTGGAAAATCAAAAATTCTTGAAAATCTCACAATGTCTAATTTTTGCTGTATGTGTATTGATAGAGTGGACATCATGAGGTTAGGAGTGCACTCAAAATTATTTCAAAGGAGTCATAAAAGCTGAAACTTCATTATTTCGAAATTGAGAACTAATATGAAAAAAATCTGTGTATGTCAACTTCAGCATTTGAAATTCCTGAAAATTTCAGTATTCGTAAAGTTGTTCGATTTATGTCGATGGAAAGTGGGAATCATGAGTTCAGGAGCGTGTTCTTAATTATCTCAGAGGGGTTGGCGAAGATAAAAGTTTATGATTCCGAAAATAATTACTTCGATCGATATTGACAGGAAATAGATGATGGCTAAAATAATGCAATCCTGATAACATAGAATACACCATTATCAAATATCGGAATACCTCCAAAAAAGCCGGAAATGATGTTCGACAGGTTAGATTGATGAATGTATATTCCCCTAGTCTAATCGTTGAGAAATATACACAAATAATACATAATATTTATTCTATTGGGGATGGAAGTCACTCTCAAAATATTAAACAAAAACTCCGGTTCCTTATTTGAAAGAATGAGGAACTAGAAATGGAAGCAGAATGACTTCGTTTCTGAATGTTACATATAGGTGGACAGAACATGCAGATACTAATAAACGGGGTGATAAATCATGCTTTGTGATGACTAGGTTCGAAAATTCTTTAGCAAACAACATTGCTAGAGCCAATAACCCTGTGATGTTTTGTTTGTTTAAAAATATATGTTGCCTTGGTAAATATGTTTTAACCCCCTCCTCCCCCATGAATAAAATATGAATTCGCCCTTGAAAGCCTTTCCAGATGTATTGCGTCCAAACCGAGGTTCAAACGTTATTTAAGCACTTACATAACTCATAGCACAGTTTAAATACTCTATACTGTGCTCATAGTGATATTTCAAGAGCAATATATGTCGGTCCGTCACGCATTGATTTTCCTTACTAGGTACCTACCTATACCCCTGCATAGAAGTAGGTATGAATAAAAATTTGTCGGATTAATTAATAAAAGCTTGATTTTTCACCTACATCAGAGAAAATCAAATTTCAGCGTTTCTGCAGTTTTTCAGAACCGCCTTGATCATCATCATTTAACTTTTACCTATACCGATAGCAAAATTGAAAAATTATCAGCCCAAGTTGCAGAGGTTGGTACTCTATACTGTGGCAAGAGCCTCAGTTCTTCAAACGAGTGATGAAAACGGGCGATTGTTGGTTAATGCAGTGTTGCCAGATTTCAACAATCACTGCCAAGTTTGCTAGTTTTCAGAGGGTAGAACCGTGATGCGATTTGATATATTAAATTTTTGTATTGCGTGAACTTTCACTGATGTGTCCATAATAATGAGCGCCAGTATATAACCTATAAACTCCAAGAGATGGGAAAGAAGTTACGCAATCTGAGAACTAAGAAAAGAAATGAAGTCCACGATGTGTTCCTTTGTTTTCCTTGGATATAAACAGATTCTCCGAATTATAAATTGAATATTTTTCTGGCGATATTCTTCGATTAAATCGAATTGGACAAGCCAATCTCACTCTGACATTTTTGGCTATATTATGTACGCTTAGAGTCTGTTGACCATTATATCATCAGGAATAATTCGGGATGTCTAATGAAAATAGTGCCTTCATCTTATTTTTGAGGAGATTGCATTGATAAAGGCACCATAGCTAATATTGGAAAATAAATTTTTCTCATTGTTCAAGTTCATACTTCCATCATTGTGAACAATGCAAAAAATTCTATTTTTGCAGTAGTGCAAAATGTGAAGCTTGCTTGTTGCACTGTTGATTACGAATTCTGATTAGTGACCCTAAAAAAATGTTCTAATACCTACCGTCAGTTTATTAGCCATCAACAGTGACCATTTATAGAGATTTTCAGTTGTCAATTTGGAATCTGAATGAAAAACATCGGATAATAATGATATTGATCGTATAGAAATACTATAGTGAGTGCAACATGTGCATGAAGCATTTGTTGCACTTATGACGGTTACAGCTCTCGATTTCGTGTCTCAACTTCACTCTTCGTGCAACAAATAGACACTTTTTGCACTAGTTACACACAAATATATTTTTGAGCATCTGAAACTGTCTCTCATTGAATCGATACTGGAAAAATATATCGATGAATAACTCGAAATTAATAACGAAGAAAAAAATGAAGAAATTGAAGTTGAGCTCTCTCTAGTACTCAGAGAAATATTTTCTCAGTTATAAATCAGTACCCATAAATCTAGATTTAAGATTTGCGAATACGATGATATACAAATAGTTTGAACTCTTTGGAACTCTCATGGCAGAAGACTTATATTACTATAAATATCAGATTGATGTACATAGCTCATATGAAAGTTCATTGATTTGAAGACAATACAATTTCGAAAAACCGCAATTTCTCACTAATCGAACTTCTAGAGAAGATATGTATATAAGGCACTTTATTTCACCGACTCAAGAATTTTTCTGAAACATCAATTGAGTATACTATCTGTAAGTTATTCGAGGAGGTGGTACATTCATTTTGCAGCTTTTCAATATGATTTTCTCTTCTCGTTTCTGAGAGTCTGCTTGCATTTTTTCGAACGGATACAATAATATTGCTTCTTGTTCAGTTCATATATAGATAGAGCTTGGCATCCAATTCTCAAAGCTGAATATGAAAATGGCAAATTGAATATCAATTAATAAAAAATCACGTTGTAACCAGAATTCCTCCGTCTGTCAAATTGTCACTTTTCAGTGTCAAACAGCTCAACATTGAGGACGTTTTGCAAAGATACAGTCTTCTAATTGTGTTGAAAACTTGAGCAGACTCGTTCCCGAAACGTCGACTGAGATAAGTGGTTTTTTCTATTGAGAATATATTTCTATTTCCAATTTTTTTGAAGAACAAGGTGTCACAATAGAGAATTCGTCATTTAGGTATCTGAAGGTTTAATTTCAAGGGCATTGACATTTTGGGGCAGATCTGTCCTCAATACAAATATATTGGAATGAATATAATAAATTCCATTTCATTTTTGTAGAAACGAGGAGAGAAAATCCCACAGGAAAGCTGCAAAATCAATTGAGTATACCAGTTGAGACTTACTTCCATGGAAGCTAGTATGTTGAAATCCCTTCAGATTTTGAATGGTGTCCATGTATTGACTGAGTTTATATGTAGGTATATATGTACTTAAAATCATCAGAAAATAGTTGTGACGATTTAACGAACGAATAACACCCTCAAAACGCCTTCATTGAACTGATAAAAAAACACGACTCTATAGAAGCCCCCCACTCATCGTCACCTCTAACCTTATCCATCAACCCACGCAAAGAGGGGCGTAGTCCAATAACTTCATCACGTGACACCGGTGCACCAGAACCTCAACCTCCGGGTTTATCGCCCACTCGAAAATTCGGCGGCATGCAAACAAAAAAAACAATTATTATCTCCAGGAGCGCTTCTATTCCCGAGTACTTGGCAACACCGCCGACCGAAATCCGTGATTGATCCGGCGAAAGGCCTAGATTGCGGCCTAGCAGCTAGGAGAAGGTTCGACCAGGTCGAATCGGTGGCCGTCTCGCAGATTAAACCTATTTGGTTCGTGCTTACCTCTCTCGCCATCACGGCATATTTCGAGGGCGGCCGTCTGAGTGCCGCCCCTCGGAGCCCGCACTAGCACAAACTCACTGCCGCGGTCCGGGCCTACGTTCCCCATCGTCCTGCTGACGGCTCGTCCCCATCTTCCGCCCAAAAAGCTTCCTTTCCTCAGGACGATCGGAGACCCTCACGAGCGCAACCCTGCGAACTGCCCGACTACAGCGCCTCTCGCGGATGGATCGATCACGGCTGGAGGCGGAGGTTTCGAACGGTGGCGGCGCATGACTAAGCGTAGGCGGTTGCGTCAGTGTTGCCGCAGTGACACATTTGTACCAAATCTTGTACTTCTTTTATAGTCGGAACGGTTGTACTGCATGTTGTATTGAAATAAAGGAATTTTTGGTACATTTTCGTTAGCGCCTATGATCTATTGAGCATTATCAAATATCTATAGTCTATCACACACAACACCGGATATCCTATGGACATCCAAATCTAATCCAATTTTGATGTCGGAATATCCGTAGACTTCTTTTGGATATTCATGGGATATCCAAAATTTATCGCAAATGGATAATGAAACGTAGTCAGATATATGTGAAAAAGAAGGTATTTTTATCTGAAGAGATGGAATATTGAATGAGGTTTTGTGATCAGATATCCATAAGATATCCTTTTTGGACCATTGAAATATGTTTCTTCAGCACATATCCGAAATTATGTTGATCTCTCAATTATTCGTTAATTCAGATGAATCTAGAGAATATTTTAATATATAATTTATAATGACCAATTAATCATTAGTCATTTTCAACACATCGATGTGTTGTCATTACTGTGATATCAAACGTACCTACGTCGTATATAGCTGAAGACTGAAAATTGCATTTTGGTGCAGCATTATTTTTCGATGTTACACGATAGTAGGCTGGGTACTGACTATATATTTTTCATATTTTCTATATGAACTTGCTACTAGTATTGAGATGCATCATCAGACATCCCGTAGGTTATAATTTCCTCAACAAGTGAGATATAGCCCAATTTCCCGTGAATCCAGTTTTTTCCATTTTCTGACGTTTATAAAGGATGATAATCATATGGAGCTCCTATATATAGGGTGTAATTCAATTGATGGCCGAAAATATAGGATATGGTTCCTCAGCTCCTTTTAAGAAGAACATATACCCTAAACCTCTTGAATTTCGAAAAATATGGTATCGAAATTTTAAGAAAAAATTTGATTTCATCATATCTTCAATACTGCTGTAGATATTTCCATGAAATTTGACATACACCACCTACTAAGCTCCAATAGTTTTATCTTGATGCAGGAGATTTTTTGACATTTTCACCAGTGGCGTCCACATGGGATGTATACTAGAGATTCTAAAAAAATAATATATCACAAATGCATGAAAATGTTACTAATTTTTTTACGCGAAAACGGTGTGTAAAATTGTTGCAAAATGAATGAGAAATTCAAAAATGATTCTCATTTTCGGAAACAGCAAGGGCGTACAATATTTTTTTTAAAAATCACCAGTATACATCCCATACGGACGCCACTGGTAGAAATATTGAAAAATATCCTGCATCAAAAATGCAAGGAAAAATTGGTGCTTGGTAGGTGCATATAAAATTTCATGAAAATATTAAGAAAAGTATTGTTGTTTTCCAAGTGTACCAATAATGGATAGATTCGTAAGTTCACGTGTGGTACACGCTTTTGACAATGGAAGTGGCAACACTGTCTTTGTCCAGGAACGGGGGAGAATGCGGCTAATTCGGTTAGACCTGCACGCCTACACATCTACCGCCCTGAGATTGAGCGCGGTATTTGAAAACCCATGGTTTTGCGGAAGGCGCGACATCTAGATTGAACTAAGAAGACTAATGGAGAATGCTAGGGGATAGATTGGGATAGGATAATCTGTTATCCAGTGGAGGCTCGTGGAAATTTGAGGCGGGTCGACACAACTCATGGCACAAGATAACTTGTGGCAAAATAATGATGCATTTTTCTCGATTGAAACTGGATGATCGAATTGCATCAACGAAGTGGCAGAAAAATGTTCAGGAGTTATTATTACTCTATTACGATGAGTCAATCTTGCTGATCCTGAATTTTCCACCACTTAAACAAAATGTCGATGTCCATAATTTTCACGAGTACAGTATCAAATTCTCACTATTCTCAGATGAACATAAAAATTCAATGAGAATAATACAAAAGACACTGGAAAATTATTAGACCTCACCAGATAATCAATACTACCTTTTGCCAACAGTCAGCTGATCACTGCTGGTTACCTCTCTCTCGTTTGGTTGGAGTCCTCCGCCTTTCTCTAGGCGCGAACTAGGGTCCATTTGAAATTTGTCGAACATCAATTCAATTACTTACCTATGGAATGATATTCTGACCTTCGTTAAATCTCTAAGTACAGAGCGATAGGCTGAACAGGACACCACCACTTAGGCTGAACGGCAGGACCAACTATGATTATTTATCAATTAGTAAGATTCAAACAACAAGTAAGATTGAGTCTATTTGTTTAAACACACTTATAGATCAATGAACTCACACCATTAACTCGATTCGAACGAAAATAACTAAAAATGTCGTATTTCTCAATGTCATGACGCTGCGCATCTTTCTTCATATATATATATATATATATATATATATATATATATATATATCACATACGAATATATGATATTTGCTTGTTTCTATACATTTGAAAACCACTTGAAATGTTTTGAATTCGATAACCAACAAGTAGAAGAAAGTTCGTGATGCATACATAAGCTGGGCTTGAAATTGAATTCATGCAATATCATTCATCAAGAAATTAGAATGACACGATGAATTCCAAGCAGCCCCCAGCAGACTGGACCAGGAAATGTTGCCAATTTCTCATTAATCACAGTGCGAGTAGGTCGTTACAGTTGAAATATTCAAGTGCAAGTATTTGATCTGTATGATCCCATTATCACAAAATTGTGAGGTATGCAATATATATCTGAATAAAAGCCAGGATTGTTTCATAAAAAAATTTATTTCAAAATAATCTCACTATAGGAAAATAAATACATGTGTTCAGCAGATCAACATTGATGAATAAAATGTCCTTTAGTGTCTGTAACAAATTAATTTCATTTTCTCAGTTTATCTCTTGACACCTCCAAATTCTAAAATGAATCGTTTGAATCCAACAAAGTCTGAATGGATGTTCATCTTCTTATCGATTTCTGCTAATTCATAAGGTACGTTTAAGGCAGCTCTATAAGTTCCAGAGCTTATAGGTGGAGGTGCCGTAGCGCCAGTGATATGTTTTCTTACACTAGATTAAAATTCAATTTGTAATATAAAAAATATATGTACCTATGAGTAGGTAGAGGTAGTTGTGGACAAATTTTCAAAACGCAAACATACCTGGTGGCCGACTCAAGACCATCCCACCCTGAATAACTTTAGGACTAGTCATCGACTCAAAAAATGCTCGAACACATCAGCTTTAATTTCTATGGGGACATTTGGGATGTATTTATCAATTCTCCCCATTCCCATATATGAAAATTTCTGAAGGGAACATGGGTAGTGTCATACTTCATATAAAAGGTATTTTATCCCTGATCATAATTTTGCCTTTTATTCTCGCGAATTGCTTAGTTTTTCTACTAAATGCTTATAGCCAAGTGCCCGATTTTCATGAATAATAATCAAATAAGATATCTTATTATATTATATATAACTTTCACTATGTTTCAACATTTTTTCATTGGATAATATTTTTTCTAATATCTCGGATGCAAAATGCAGGCTGTAACTTGAATGATGTCATCAATTTCAGGCGGTGATTCCTCGTTATATTTCATGAAAAAAAGGTCAATATATACGTGTATATTAACTTGCTCAGTTTCCGAGTAACGGGGTGTTCAAAGTTTAATGAAACATTGGTTTTCATGAATTACACAAATATCTTTTCGCCGGTTTTGATTAAACTTATTACTGCAAACAAACATACCTAGTTCCATCAAAATCGGCGTAAAGACTTATGAGTTGATGATAAAAAACCTATTTTATAGAAACACTTTGACACCTCGTTACACGGAAACGAAGCAAGTTTATATAAACTTTTTTTCAGGCAATATGACAAGGAATCATCCCCTGGAATTAATGACATGATCTGAGTTACACCATGTATAAGTCACAGTTTTCATCAAGATGGAATACCATTTGAATGATGTATTCGACACTTGATCTCATCTTGAATTTTTGGAAAGATGGTTCAGTAAGGGAAGGGAAAGAAAAAATACCGTCTAGAATACGCAAGATGATACACTCTAGAATTTTCAACATATTTTGTACGTGATAAGTTCTCTATCAATATCTCAGATAATATTGACACATTATGGAAAAATGAGTAGTTATCAGTGGGAAAAACCCATAGATCTTCCATGAGCTAAATGTGATCTGAGGAACACTTACAAATGTGCTATTGAATATTTTGACATGAAATGTTTCTGTGATCAGTAGGTATAATAAATTCAAAATGATGTATCATCCAACTCATGTTCATATTTGGAATGACTGATAACAAATACATAGCGAAAGATATCTCTCTTTAAATAACTGAAGTGTCGTCGCGTTTTTTTCATCATCTTGTCTAAAAGTTCGTTCAGTTCAGGGTCCATCGCCTTGGAGAGGGTATCAAAATTATACAAGGCACGTGATGACAGCCTTATGAAAAAAATTTTGGAAAGAAAACTACATGCCAACTTCCTCAAAATCCTTCCAGGAAATATGAACAGTTGTAGGTATATGTGAATCATTTGATTAGGACTAAATATTTTTGAAGATGAATTGATATTCTGTGCTTGTTCTTGCTTTGGGATGAAATAAGTTTGAAAAGTTTTCCCAATGATGGCTGGTTTTCAACATAAACGGCTCTTTCAAGATGAATGTGCCGAACCATGTCAATATTTGAAGAAGAACTGTAGGTATTCATTTTTCATTTCCAGGAGTTTCACATTTTTTTCACTGACTGGGTGAATTGAGTCATTTTCAACCTAGTCCTAACAACCCATTTCAATGAAATTTAGTAACTATCCTCTGGATTGTACAAAGTCGGTACACAAACATGAATCTATTGAAAATAAATATTATATTCACAATGTGATGTTCAATTTTCAAACCATTCCATAACTTTCATCGTAGGATGACAACCAATGAATTTTTTCTTGATGGGATTGTTTCATGGAATTTCTTCAATTCCATCTGTTCAGAATAAGGAGATTGTATATTTGGTATTCATAAATTTACTTGAATTTTCACCTTGAATTTGAAAATTAACCCTTCACAACAAAATGCCAATAACGAAAATAAGGTGATCACCACAGAGTTTCCTGATTGGTCTAGGTCAACAAATAAGTTGTATAATCAATAAAGATTATCATGTTATTTTTTCATTGTTGGATTGGTCATTTGATTTCTATTTCTGTTCAATCCAGTTCAATGATTCTTCTGTATGTAGGAGTATCTTTTCTTCTCAAAAAAATATTTATTTTGCGTTGGTGTACTGTGTATCAGTTACTACTGTTATGTAGCCAAACCATGGTTTCCAGAGTTCCGAGGGTATAAGATTCAGACTTGCAGGGATGTTGGATTTGAGAACTCGAAAAGTTTTCAACATTAAACACTCTCCCTTCACTTCCGGTTTCACCGAAAATGACCCCTAATTGAGCAACTTGAGAATTTCGAATGGAACACTTTCTATTTTCACTTTTTTGGATTCTACGGACGCTTCTGAGTACGATCGCATATTTTTCAGACGAAAAATTATTAATTTGATTTTTCAGATACTTTTTTTTTTCATCTAGAGTTCTTTGGACTCAGTATTTGAATCCAACAACACTGTCAAATGTGAATTTTATAACCTCAAAAATATGGAAACAATGGCTTGTCTAAGAAGACAGTTGTCACCTGGTTATGTGATGAATAACAGATACACGGCCTTGAACTACTCAATATTTCTCTGGAATATCTAATTTTCGTGGACCAAGACACAAAATGAAATTGTGTAGAACGGTATGGTATAAATACATTGAGTAAATTGTTCAGTTTCAAAGTTCGACTCTCTCATGATGTTATGAAATTTCACTTGAAGATTGGAATCAATTATTATATTTTGAGTCGAATATTTATTAGTAAGAGATTTTGAAGCACTTTGAAAATATCACATACCTATTTTATCATTGGTTTTGAAAATCTGTCATAACTATACCACTTTCAATTGGCAACTGCTACTTTCATTTTCCTGCTTTTCTGCCAAAACCTCGTTTTCTCTTTTTTATCGACTACACCATTGATTTTGGATTTTTTTACTTCATCAACAGTTTCGTCAGTTTTCGTTTTTGGTTGAATGATTTTTTTGAATTTCTTGTACAGAGATGGCTTCTTCTTGAGTTCACCTCGGAAGGGTTCAAAACTCTCGGAAATCGGGCTGACAGAGATGGGTTCTTCCAGTGGTTCTTTTTCAGCAATCTCAGATTCTTCCTCTTCTTCTTCCAAGGGGCTCTCCAGTTGGGTGAATTTGACATGGTTCACTGGTTTTGTACTGAGGCAACAAATATACTAATTAGCTCAAATAATTAATGTACTCTTATTTGTTTTGTGAAATTTTATAATTCACACTAAAACTGTTTTCCCGTAACATCAGAAGTCGATGAAAATAGTGAGAAAGATTGGGCATTTATCCCATAGTGAATATATCAGAATATGTGAAGTGAGAGGAACATAAAAAACATGAAATCTGCGGAAAATGAATATGTGAAGAGCTAAGTACATAACAAAATAAATTCGATACATCAAATATAAAATACAAAAAAATCATGTGATAGTGAACGAATTCGATTTGTTCATCTGTTGAACAATATTGGAGTGAGTTTGATGGAAAGCTTCGAAAATGTTGACATAACAACTACTTTTCTGGCTAATATCTCCTTGACTGATGAGTCATATCTGTTGAAAACTATGGGATACTCAAACCAGAAAAGATCCTCAAGATTTGTTGGTAATACCACTGGGTTTACTTCTCTACTATAGTGATACATATAAACACTTTGTAATAATGAAGTGGCAACAATGATAATTTGTTTTTGATTTATGGTGATTGATGAGAAGTATTAAAATTATGAATATATGAATATGTGTATTGTGACGATTCATATTATATTAGATGAGGAATTTGACAAATGAAGCCATCAGGCCAATGAATGATATCAGAAACATGCAACAAGAAATCATTTCAAAGTTTGATTGTATACCAATCAATGATTCTTTGTGTTCTTGGTCGTCACTTTTTCTACAAACAGTCAACATTGAAGTGTTCATATTTTTTCACATTATCACACTAGTATAGTAAAGTATTTCATTGGGAAACTCATATCAGTGTTGATATGTCTAACATTACATTACAGCAGGTAAAAGTATATGTTTGGAAAGAGATACTGAAATCATCAGCAGGGAATATGAGTGTTCTTTCTCACCTCCTTGCTAGGGAAAACAATGGAATAAAAACATTTCAGCTCATGGTTTTCCTCTATATTTTATCAAAGAGAAATTAGGTTATGTATAGTAAAGGAATATCATTTAGAAATCCAGCTGCTGCAACTGAATATTCTGAGTCATTTGACAAAAATGATCCACCTATTTTATACAACCCCCTTCCATCACATGACAGAAAAACAATTGTTGATTGGATACATTTCAAACTTACCTTCTTGTCTGAACTCGAACATCATTGGCACAAATCTGATTGCTTTGGTTGGCATTTGGAATAGCTTTAGGCAGTGTAGATTTACCTTCAATTGATCTGAATAACTGGTCCCAAAAATTACCAAATAACTTTTCAGATCTCTGGAAATTTAATAAATGATATGCTCTCAATTCCAAAGGCAAAACACATGGTTTGTACAGACATGGTATTATTTTCCTACGACAATTTTCTGAAAAATAAATGGGAGTTATCAAATGTAATTTCCATAAATATTGGAATATAAAACATCAGGTTTGCTTAGTGATGATATCTCGAATTCCAAGTTTATTGAATACTGTGAGTGGGCAACAATTAGTTTATATTATATATATATATATATATATTTATTGTTTATAATTTGATTGACATTCAGTACATGTCTCTGAGGTGATAATATTTAATTTCACCAGATCAGAGAAGACAACAGAAACACATATGCCCAGGCTCCTGGGTATATTGCTAGTTCAATCGTTTTCCTGATTTTCAAGTCACAAAGATTCTGAAGTTAATTTCATTAGTTGTTCAGACAAGTGTTCAGATCAGATTCAGATATTTTGTCTAACTGTGAAATAATAATTTAGGCATATTTTCTGTCAGATATTAGATTTGGTAAATATTTTTGTTGACATCCAGTTCATTTTCTTGTCACCTAAACCTCAAGTACCCTCTTTATCAACAAGTTAATTTTCTTTTTCAGAAAAATGGAAATAAATTAATACCCTATAATTTTCTCACCAATTCCTTCCAGCTGTGCCAAACTACAAAAATATTTATTTGTTGGACTTTGTAAAAAAGCAGTTGAGAATACTACAATGACCCTTTTACATCTAGTGGAAATCAGCCTTATCACAGAGTCATGCTTCAAGTGACCCCCAACCATATCCCTGTCCTTAACACATAGACTCAAATTATATTGAGTTTCTAATTTGATGACAATATCAGTGGCAAATGCAATATCATCATCATCAAACAGAATGAAGGCATCATAAATCTGAAGAGGAAGGCCTTTTTTTTGTCTTTCAGCATCATCATATGTTAATATGTTGCTATCATCCTCAAATTCAATTGGATCTGCTACATAGCCATCAGGATTTGCAGTATAATATTCAACGTCCTTTTCTAGAAGCAAAAAATAAATCAATGAGGAGAGATCATGAAAACTGAAATCATCAGAATGACTCACCAAGAAGTGGTGTGATATCATCAACTATATCATATCTATCCAGTTGTTTGAGGAAATCAACAAGATTTTTAATGGTACTTTCAGCATTTGACTGCTCACACCATAGTTCTAAAACTTTACCAGTTTGGTCATTGCTATGTTGTATACTTGGTATTTTTTCCCCTTTTATCCTACATAACTCTGCTAAACCATGCCAGTCACTGAAATGAGACCATGGAAAGACACAAAAGTTTGTATTTCTTTATTATGTACATACCGTGGCAATCCTTGCACAGTTGGTATTATTTTTACTGGATTCAGAAGAGATGACAAAAGACTTCTAGTTTCTCTTCTCAGGGCTCTTACGGGGGTATCACTCATATCTTTGGTTGATAACAATATTAAAATTTCAATTGCATTTCAACCTCTCATGATTGAACAATAAAATATACTCACCGAATATTGGTAGTTTTAAATAATTTCTGAATCCATGAAATAATTACATGCCATTCTGATCTCAAAAGTGTATGAAAATTTGTAGAAAGCTACACCCTACAGATTAGTTATTGTTAATTATTATTAAAAAGATTAAAAACAGCATATATTGGCGACTGACGTGTGACGTCACTTACGATACGACAGGCTTCCTAATCATCTGCTTCCGACTGATTTTTTTCTTCTTCTAAATATCTTATACGTGATGCTCTGCTCTCGGGGTCAGATGCACGTATTGAATATTATATTCTGGAAACGCCACTGCATTCGGAAAGCTGGAAATTAAGCCAGCTTCACATTATGACAACAGGCAACAGCTACAGACAACGCCGTCCACAACGACATAACCACACATTCATAACTCTGAAAGCGAGGTGGTAATGAAAACATTTAGGAATAGTGTGGAATAAAGTGAACGTTTATTGTTTTTATCGTTTATTCATTTCGATCAAAATCATCTGAATATCCTCTAAAATTTCTATATAATGGGAAGAAAAGCAAAATTCAACAAAGAAGGTGAATTGGTCAAAAAAGGTCCAGGAAAGAAGGCGAAAAAGCAGAAAGATCCTAGATTTCCCAAAACACTACAAGGTAAAATCCCAATTATTCCTGCAATGATCACTCGAATGTTCCCATTTCCATTCATATGTATGTTTTGTTCTTTATTGAATACATGCTTGAACTAAATTGGCTATTATGGAAGTTGAACAATTATTCATATTTAATTGAAATATATTGATTTGAATCATATTGAAATTGTTATCAATTTTTAGTTGAGCTCAACCAAGAGCTAAACATGTGTTGAGCGAGATTGGATCAATGGATCCTCTGTGATCAAGGAATACATCATAGTGAATCCAATATTTGAACCCTCTTTGAGTTACCATTAAATATTGAACACAATTCATATATGAATTGACCCTCCAGAACAAGTTATTCTTCCAAAGAATTTTCCCCTTATCAATTCATGAATAAATAACTTCTCATCTACAAAATTATTACATTATTGAATAAAAGGCAACTGAGATGATGATAATTTAATATTATTGTATTTATCCTTCAGAAAACAATGGAATTATCAAAACATTGAGTCACAGACAGAAACTGAGGGCTAGAAAAAGGTTGATAAAAGCACAAGAGAAAAGCAAGTTGAACCCAAAAAACCTAAAGTCCCAGAAGCCGAAGCTCAATGAATCAAAAACTATTCCTAATAGTTCTTGTGATGAATCTGAAGTATCTGATAATGATGAATTCGAGGATGAAAGTGAAGAAGTTGAAATAAAACCAAGTTTGGGCTTCTCTGATGATAACAAGAATTGGCTGCAGCCTAAAAAAAATATCAAAAAGCGAAATTCTGAAAACAGTGTATCCTCTGAGGATAATACCTCAGATGAAAATGATTCTGATGAATCAGAGGATCAAACTAGTGACATGGATAATGAACAACTGGAATCTTTGAATGACCTTTCTGGAGATGACTCTGATGATAAGGATGAATTCTCAGACTCTGAAGGCGTGAATGAAGATGATGAAGAATTACTTCCTATTGAGAAACAAAATAAATTATTGAAGAAGAAACAAGATGAAGAACGTAAATTGGCTGAGAAAGAAATGCAACTAAACATTGCTAGCCAGGAGGCATTCAAATTCCCAACAAAAGATGAAGATGTGACTAGTTTACAAGAAGTTCAACATAGAATACGTGAAGTTATAGCAGTTTTAACTGACTTCACCAATCTTCGTGATCCAAAACATTCACGCTCTGAATATTTAGATATATTGAAATCTGACTTGTGCATTTATTACAGTTACAATGAATTTCTGATGGAAAGGTTCATGCAACTGTTTCCTCTTTCCGAACTTTTGGAGTTTCTAGAGGCCAGCGAGGTACAACGTCCACTCACAATAAGGACCAACAGTCTCAAGACAAGACGTAGAGATTTGGCCCAGGCTCTGATTAACAGGGGTGTCAATTTAGATCCTATTGGAAAATGGAGCAAGGTGGGGTTAGTTGTTTATTCTGCTCAGGTGCCTATGGGGGCAACACCAGAGTATCTCGCTGGTCATTACCTGATTCAAGTGAGTTGATCTATCATTCTATATATCTATTCTATATCTATATATCTATTCATGAGAATTCTCTCTTACATGATAAAGGAGTTCATTATGTTGAGCTTTGTTATTTGGTATTCTCAACTATTCATTGTAGAGTCATTAGTGGAGTCAGCACTATATAATATTCGATGCTCTGCAGCTATATTTTCTAATATTATTCAAACGTTCAGGTACAGAGTCCTGCATGATCATCCATATGATGAGTGGTTTTGTTTATCAACATGTCTAATTCATTGATCTCTAGTTTTCTACCCAATGAAAATAAGGCTCCCTTCACATTTCTGGATGGGATGTCATAACTTCAATTCTACATGCAAAATAAAGGATACTGTATGTATCACACTTTTTTTTTAGAATTTTTTTTAAATTTCACTCACTCATAAAATCTGGAAATAGATTATAAAAATAATTCCCTGGTCAAATCTTGTGCATTAATTATGCCTTCAGACAATATGTCAAATTGAATTACCAAATTCAATAGAAAATTTTGAGGAGAAGAAATGAATTATACTGTATTAAATTAATAAAAATCAATCATTCTTCTTTTTGTTTACTCATAAAACATTACCAATTCTGACTCCTGTTTCTTCAGGAAGAAATTATTTCAAGTCTGCAACATCAGTAAACCAATATATTTTTCTATAAAATATGTCTCATTCACAATGAAAAACTATTTCAGAATCTGAACTGCAAAACCTCTGAATATGAAACAAGAAAGAAATCCTCAAAGAAATACATTCTGTGTCATATTCACCAAACTTCATAAATCATAGTATAAACCTCAAGAATAGTATATATCTTATATGAGATATTGATCTATTCAACACATTCAAATTCTTGAGGCGTCTGAGTCTTCATTAAACACTCTGATTAGCCGAACATTTCCGTGATACAAACCCATTACCATTCTCTTAGGGTGCCTCAAGTATGCTCCCTGTGATGGCGTTAGATCCCCAAGAAAATGAACGTATACTTGATCTGGCTTCAGCTCCTGGAGGAAAAGCGTCTCATATCGCGGGAATATTGAAAAACACAGGGGTGCTGTTTGCTAATGACGTGAACAAGGACAGAATCAAAGCTGTCGTAGGAAATTTCCACAGAATGGGGGTCGTCAACTCGGTGATAACCTGCATGGACGGAAGAAAGTATCCAGAATATATGAAAGGGTTTGACAGAGCTCTTCTTGATGCTCCCTGTACAGGTATGTCTCTGCCGCTAAAAATTCTTGTGTAAGTATGGGGGTGGCTGTAATGATAAGAGATGGAAGGTAGGTCATATTGGGGCAAAGTTTGTCTATTTCAAACACAAAAATGCTGCTTTGAAGTTTGAAGAATTCGGTATACTTCAAACATTATTGATTTGATGTGTTTCTACTTTCAAGAATATTGGTCATTTCATTTGAACAAACATATTTACGTTCACTCAATTCAAAAGTAAAAGTACTGTACTCTTGAGCTATTACTGAATTACATATTTATAATCTCTGTGAATAGTGGATTAAGTATGACCAAATACAGGCAGTTTTAGGAAATACAATTTTATGCAATTTTGGAATCAGTTCCATATTCCATATAAAAGTCACAGACTACAAAACAAACTACCACTAAATGTAAGAAGTGTATTGTACTTGGAGATATTATGCTTATTAGTTCAGTAGATAATTACTTATATCAAAAATTTCATGAATGTATCTGTGAGATGTGTCCCTATATGATGGGTTTATGTTTGGGACTTATTGAATGATCTCATTGTATCCAAAATCCTATCAGTCACAGTGTATACCAAAGTCTTTCCTAAATCTTTGAAAAATGTCTTGCTAGCAATATCAACTCTCTTTTGAACCTTTTGTTGGAAACAGGTTTACATAGAATTTTTCTTGGAATAGGTACTGGTGTCGTGGCCAAAGACCAAAGCGTCAAAACCAGCAAAGACGAGCTGGACATCCAGCGGTGTTACAACTTGCAGCGGCAGCTGCTGCTAGCAGCCATCGACTGCGTGAACGCGAAATCCGCCACCGGAGGCTACATCGTTTACTCGACGTGTTCCGTGCTGCCCGAAGAGAACGAATGGGTGGTCGACTTCGCGTTGAGGAAGAGAAACGTCAAACTCGTGGAGACCGGCCTCGACTTTGGAACCGAAGGCTTCGTGAACTACAGACATTACCGGTTCCATCCCACAATGAAGCAGACCAGGAGATTCTACCCGCACACCCACAATATGGATGGGTTCTTTGTGGCCAAATTGAAGAAGTTCTCTAATGTTATTCCTGTTTCAAAGGATGATGGGTCTGAAGAAGAACGAGAAGAGAGTGAGGAGAAAACTCCTGAACTAACAGAAGAAGATGATGCGAGGGAGCCACCGAAAAAGAAGAAGAAAATTGTGGAGACTAATGAAGGTGAAAAATTTGTTTCTTTCAGATTTAGGTTCACTTATCTCGTTATAGAGAACAAAATGAAAATATGGAGTGAATTAATTACTACTTCTAGATGACTAAGTCATTGACCGAGGTCAAAGGAAATTCTTCAATATATTGTCGATAATAAAGTTTCTGAAATTTCTCATTCTGAATGAGGTGAAGGTGAAATATGAAAGAATAGGAAATACTTTCCAAAATAAATATGTAGGTTATCTCATTTTGGAGGACATCTTATTTTTGTAGATGGATAATAATTCCGGTTTGTAAGTATATGTTGATACAAATCTTCATTTTTTTAACTCATGTTTCCAGACTTCAATACAAATCCTCAAATTTCACTTCTCTGAGTTTTTTCAAATCCCAACAACAGTCAAATATGTATATTATGAGCACATACATTAATCCTGGAAATCTCCAAATATTATGTTGAATTTTGCCGGTTTCAGTTTTTTGTTCATGTCAGAATCTTGGTTTCTGACCATTGACATAACCTCAATCCAGATGTAATATCCTCTATTGAGAATTCACCTACTCCGAATCACATGGGCGTATCAGGGTGAAAGTTGAGGAATGAGAAAATCTGGGTATATTCATTGCTTATGAACTGTGTATAAAAAAAGAATATCAGTACTTCTTCACCTTTGAGAAAGTGACAATCTATGGATTCATTGTCAAGCGCTATTAATAACGTTTTTTCCACATTCATGTAAATATACTGGAAAGAATTGCCATATCTCACAAAATCATCTGACAGGCATATGTGATGATATGTCGGGCATAATGAATCTCAGATTCAAAAAGCATCACTATCTCTCAATACAGTTAATAACCAAAATGACATTGAGAAAATCAAAATTCATTCAGTGATTTCACCATTTTCTTTACTGGGGTTTTTATGGGAATTATAATTGGGATACATTATTCCATAAGAGAGAAGTTCTTCTAGTTCTTGATTGTATGTGACTCATATAATTGCATACATAATGGTAGTAACATGTTGATATACCTTAGTATATGTATATATTTTCTCATTTACAGCAAAAACGGAGAATTCTAGTAAAAAACCTAAGAAGAGAATTGATAATCAAGGAAATGGTGTGGAAAAGAAAAAGAAAACTTCAAAGAGCAAAGAAAGGCACAAGGATACAGAAAGTAAAATCAGTCAACAAAAAACAATAACTATTGAAAAATCGGAAGAATCTACAAAAAAAGCGGAAAAAATTAAAAATAAAAAAAAAGCAAACAGAGATAAATCAGAAAACCATTTCAATGCATCAAGAAGCCCGAAAAAAATGAGTGAAGAAATATCTTCATCTGAAAAGGCTATCAAGAAAATTAAAAAAAAGTTGGAGAAAAAGGACGATATGAATAAGAAAAGGTTAGGAAAGGCAGGAAAGCATTTGAAAGGTAAAGAAGGAAAGTTGATCAAACAGAAGAGAAAAAGTAGGTGAACTGTTTCATGTACTTCATGTAATGTTATATCATGTTGAATAATAAGAAAAGTTCTAGATATATTAGAACAAGTAAAAATATTTTATTTTATTGTCTCTAATAAAGATATCCCTTCGATAACACTATGGATGAGTAGTGATATGTGTGTTTTCAATCACACAGTGTGTCTTAGGTTTTATCAAGTGGCATGTTAGGAATTTGAGAGCAATTGTGAGAGTTTAAGGTAACTGTGGGTATCTTATTAGATTTTATTGAGCATTTGAATTTGTTTATCCAAAAAATGGGGTACGACTTGGGTAGAGGGAGAGATGTTGACAAATTAAAATATTTTGAAAAAGAAAAAACAATTTGTGTTTAGGGAAAAATGCAGTCGATACTAACAGTGTAATAAAAGGTTCTGCCATCTTGGTGGGCAGGACGTAACCCATTCTTTTTGTCTAGGAAAAACCCAGCAAATTGTAATCCCGCCATTTTTCATCAAATTTCACGTATTAGAAAAATTCAGTCACAACTTGAAATAACAGTTCAAATTTTTTTCAACATCAACGGAAACACCTATACTAATGAATCAATGTTTTTTAATTTCGGAAATATCTGGGATACTTCCCAACATTAATTTCAGCTTGTCAGAAAGAAATAATTGAAATCTATACGAAATCTTGGCATGCTTTATTCATAGATTTGCCTTATCTTGAAAGAAAATAGGAATCCTACATATTTTGGATATTACAAAATACCGTAATCATTCACTTTGCGACTTGGTGCATTTCCAGGACTTCACCAACACAGACTGGATTAAATCGCAGAAGTGATGCCTTGAATATATATCAGTCTCATCAACGATGTAGAGAAGAATAGTGATGATGTTTTGTTCCGCCAAAACGGTAACGACATTTACTATAAACAAGTTGACTGTACATTGAAGTTCTGGCAGATTAAATTAGATGACAACTGGGCAGAGTAGTTTCACCATTGTTCTCTACATCATGGCACAGCATGAGGATTATGCTGTGATCATGGTCTCATTCATAACGAGACAAGTGTTACTATGGTTACAGCCTATTAAGTCAATATTGAAGTAACATAAAATACTGCAACGAAAATGTTCTGGGGATTAACTCAAGCTCTAGATTTACTAGAAGAATACGAAGTTATCGACACTAATCTACCAGATCGTCTCGACATTCTCATAATCGGTTCCTCAGATTGCAGACATGTACTGAAGACCATAGCTAGAAAATACCGACACAAAAATGTGAAAGTGACCTTTCACTTAGTGGAATCTTGCATGGAAATCGTAGCCAGACAGTTGATGCTTCTTTACATCGCCTTACAACCTCAGGACTCCATAGGTTTGGACAAAAAAACTAAGATATTCATGGAGCTGTATGGAAATACTTTGGTTCGACCTTCGGTTGCGAAATTTCTAACATCCGCTGCTTCAGATCTCATCAAAATAGTTACCGACTACGACCATCTCAAACGAATGATGAGCTTCGTCACCCTAGATATCAAGTACAGGGAGAGGGACTACATGGAGAACCTTCTGAAGTTCTGGTGCAGTAAAGACGATTTCGATATTTGCGATAGTTGGGATAGGAGATTGAGGAAAACTTTGAGATCGAGATACGATACTAGGCTGGGGGCGTTCGACTGGGATCTGCACATGAGGTTTCGCAGCATCGGAGGGGGCCAGGTCTGTAATCAGGAGTATCGCAACTTCAGGACGAACGGCGTTGCGTTTTCATGGCTGGAGTCGGAAGTTTCTAAGCCGAACAGGTCCCTGGTTTGTGGCTTGTGGACCAGCGGAGAAGGATTCGTGCATCACGGATATTTGGGAGATATGCGAACGGGGCCGTTCGTAGCTTTCGGTCTCGATTGCGAGGACCAGACGTATTTACATAGCAGCAACGGTCAGAATTCGTATCGTGCTACGGATATCACAGAGCGAAATTTGAAGCAGATCTTCTACGAGATTCAGAACAAAGAGAAATACCACCATAAATCAACCTCAGATACGAAGCTTGGTCCAGTAGTTATGAAGCAAGAGAAATTGGTCGTAGATATCAAAGGTTTAGAATACTTTCCACGTTGTACTATGAGATGCGTCGACCTAGATGACGATATTGAATTCGTTTCGATTTCAAAATTAGATGCAATGAAGTATAAAGAAATGTATCGTGACTATTTTGATGTAGTGTATTTTAGCACTGATCATCTGAAGTATTTCGACAAAGACTTAGTGAATAAGATATTGAAAGATGACTCTTTATTGATAATAGAACATGAACTATTCGTTTTGAGTCATAGGAAGAAAGAACTTGAGGAAGTGAGCAAGAATGTACATGATTTAATCGATGGATTGGATTTAAACGAATTAACGTTTGATCCGGAAAAAAATTCGTATATCAAGTGTACAAGAAAAAACAAAATGAAAACTGAGAAGTGATAAAACATGTTTTGTCAGTTGATTTTGTATATGGTGTACAATTCATGGATTACATTCAATTTTCCGTATGTAACGAAAAAATCATGAACATTCACCCTATTTAGCATTGTGGTTAAAAGTAAGTTTGTGTTGAGATCAGAGAAGTGAATTGTACGGACTCATTAAAAGTCGTCTGTTTTTTTTTCTATCGTCTTGAAGTTCATGGAGGAATCGTTTGAGAGTTGGTTTAAAACTTTTAATGCATTTTGTAGTAATAATATTGCTATCGCTATTTGATATTCCTAGTTTTCAAAGCTTCAGGCGTCTGATAACTGGTGAATTTCCACTTTACAATTTTCAATGATTGAATTATTGAGGTGGAGGAACAAATGAAAAACTTTAGGTAATAATAGTTGTTTTATTGGGCAGTGTATATCATCATAACACTATATTTACACCTTCTGGATTTTTGTTGTCGAAAATTGCAGTTGAACGAATTTGCTTATTTCAATTATCTCCCCTTTGAATACCCTGAAATCCTATACCCTTCCACGAAAATGAACAACGTTCATCACATAAAAAATATCTCAATAATAATATTACCTCAAGTTCTTAACTATTAACATTCATGTGAGGGCAAGGACATAAGATTTTTCTCAAATCATACAACGATGAGCAAATTTTAATGTGTTTCCTCGTTTTTGTCAGTTTTGTGCGCGAACGAAAATGATTCGTGCTAGTGATGTATACTCAATAGGGTTTCCAGACGGGTCCCTCTTATTTGGCACAAATATAATGAATGTCTCAAACGAATCCCGAACGAATATATTGCACAGCAAGATTCTAACCTACACAAATATTTTTTTTTAAGTAATCGATTATTTCTCGTTTCATTTGAATATCACAGGACAGACACTAGTTGCTCTTTAGAGATGTAAATCTGTTATGAACTAAAGTTTTGAGTCAACTGAACGCGATGATTGAACCAAACACTATATGGTAAAAATTATGCTAGGTGAATCAAGGAAGGTTGGACAAGATGACAAGCTGCAATTGTATGTCGATGTTATGAACATACTTCCCGCTGCTCTAGAATTAATCACTGTGACATATTCGCATATCGTTCAAGATGATGAAATGGATGAAGTTTGCAATATTGTCTAGCACGAAAAAAACATGTTTTAAGTTTTTTGAGAACTGGAAATGGGCGATTGGGAACTAGTTTATATCCCCAAAAGAAGTTAGAGAGCTATAGGTACCTCAAAGTATTTTTCACAATTTTTTGCAATTCTTTTTTTCCTTCTCGTGTGCAGATATAAATGATTCACGTAAAAGCTTTTTGAAATTCAATGAAGGGACACGGATACGTTATCCTGTTACCACAGTATATTGCTGAGGAAGCAATTTTGGAAATTATATTGATTACTTGAAATACTTATTTTTCTGATAGGCTAATACCTTCCCGAAGCAATCAGTTTTGTAATATAGGTATAATGATAAAAATGGTAATCGATCGTTGCTCACTCAACCAATGATTAAAAATAAAAAAAAAAACGAACCGTCATTTTTGGGAAGTGCTTTTTTGCACTCGGGTCATCGTTCTTCTAGACGTGCGATATGTTGCGACTACAAGTACACTTGAACTAATCCTGGATTCATGTTAAATAATAATAAATAAATTAATAATAATTGTTATGTATATTTCTCGTGATTCAGTTCGAACATTTTCAAGCTTTCGAAATCTGGAGAAAAATCAAAATTATCATCTTATCTATGCCATGATAAGTAATTTCATACAGGGTATTTCCGAAATTGGAGCGATGAATCAAATGGGGTGTTTCATGCGACATGATAAATGAATAAATCGGAAAAAAAGTATTTTCCAGCGATGAAATTTTTTCGAAATTCTAAGATTCCCTTACCATTTGTTTGGGAGGTACTGGTTTGATTCCTCAGTCTATAGTACAACGCCTGCTGAGCTTGTCTTCACATCTGGTATCCTAAAACTTTTTTCAGTTTATTTTTAGTTCGTGAACATTAGGCTTGAGATTGATGAACAAGGACACATGATTCGAGTTAAAGGTGTTCAAAATTAGTACCACCCCTGTCTCGCATTTAGTAAAGATTCTCATTCAAGCTGAAAACTATATACTGTTACCGCATTGTGAATGTTTTTATTGTAGATAGAGAATTTCTCTTTTAAGTATCTGAAGGTTTAATTTCAAGCGCAGTGACATCTTGGGGCAGATCACAAAATCTGTACATTGAAATAATTTTTAATAACTTTTACTTACAGAAAGTATCTCTCAGGACTAGATGACAAAAAAATCTGTAAACACAACCTATCTCACATAACTCCTGTGAAATTTCATCTCCTTACCAATTTTCGGAAAATAATACCTTGAAAACTCCCAAACTTCTTATGAATCTTTTCGAAAACCTTACCTATTTTTAGTTGAGGAAGCTCATAATGAAATATTGCACGATAATTTCTGGAGATCCATAAAATTTGAAAATTGAGCACGAAAAGGCTGTAGGTATAGCATTCTTTATTTGATTCACTCATTGATACCTTCTTTCTCATTTATAGTTTCTAATGCTTCATTGACGAGACTGATCGTTACCAAGTTTTAAAATTCACTCACAATGACTGTTCTATGATATCCAATGAACGTCTTCGAAATAATCAATTTATACATCGGGACTTATGTTCATATGGACGTTATAATTGACATTTATTCATTTATTGAAAGAAAAAAATTGAATACAAAAATGGGGACAACGTTCAACATTTCGATAAACAACTGGAACATAATTATTGTATTTCTTTATTAGTGTTCAATAATTAATCTTCAAGGTAGCAACAAAGTCTATTATTTTTTTCGGTAATTTTTATACCATACATTCGACTTGTATATACACTTGCACACTACTTGCATTGGACTATGTTCATATGTGTTGCAATTCCCCTAAATGAGCATTTAGAATTTTTAGTCGAGGTGAGGAATCGTCTGGCCAATTTTGCAATATATCTATTCATCCGTGATGATTTCAGAAATGAGTGTCTAGGAAACATTCTCTTCATTTGTAATATTTCAGAAAATAAGTTCCACCAAATCGTACTCTCATTTTCAAATGATTGAAGTTATTTTAAATACCCTGTATATACCTATATATACATTTGTGAAATTAAAATATCGTTTGCGAGAAATGGATGAGTCTGATGAACCATTATCGACGACAGAATTTTGAGATTCAAAAATATAATGGGCTTCTATGATGAACATTGTGATCCCGCTCAGACGACGTGTCATGAGTTATTGTTTGCTAGATTGCAATTTCAGCAATTGATGAATTCTGATGATTATCAGATGAATCATTCTAATGTTCAGTTATTTTCAAAACTCTATGTCCCAAGAGTTATCATGTTGAACGATTTTCTTTCTGAGTCATTATAGTAAGGATCAGTATTTTGAAAAAATAGTAATCACAAGATTCTAGTACCGAAATCATAGCACTCGAATTTTCATTGTGGTTGTCACTCATAAAAGTAGTATTTCCAACGGAATTCATCGATCCCACACATTTCATTCATGATTAATATATCCTTATCCATGTATGTATATGAGGTGAGCAATGACATTTTTCTCTTGCTTTTCGAAGGCAACAATTATTGAAAATATGAAGATATATATTTCGATCATAGAATCTGTTCTTGGGGTTGCACCAATCACATGCGATTTTTATTTTCAATGTTGGTAGTGTTGAATATCTGTCTATTATTGCAACACGTCTTCTGAGCAGATCAGCCCCCCGTGATAATCTTGAAATCATGTATTTCAAAACAAAAAACTGTGACCATTGAAAACATTTGAGAATTTGAGATAGAAGCTCAGAAACAATATATAAAGTATATCTCATACGACGATCCACCCTGAATAACTCTGAAACGAATTATCGAACTAATGACAGATCAAATTTTACTTTCAGGGAGATAACTTTTGAGATGAATTTCGAAGGGAAAAGTTTCCCTGATGATTGATGCATTTGATTTTTACGAAAGAGTCATATATTGATGCAAAAATAACAATAACAAAATGATATCTGCTCGAATGAGAAATAGCTGAATCTCGTGGAGCCATTTTTATACAATCATTCTTTCAATAGTAATTCAATTGGGATCGTCTTGAATGTAATGCCTTATTGCTGCTTTACGTTTATAGATCCTTTCAAGAACATAGAGATCTCTTCAATCATCATATGTGATTGCCAGAAGACGTTGTTTAGTTCGGACTTTTGGATCAGCACACTATCAAAACCCTTTATTCTTCGTTGGTAATAGTACATTATGGAAAGTGCATAAAATAAAATGAGGAGTGATATGTATGAAAGCCACGAAATCTGATCGAACGAATCTACTCGGGTTTTGTATATTGCAAAACGAGAAGGGCCATGGAGGCAGGTTCTAACCCAGTAGGAATACTTAAGTATAACAAGAAATGTACATCCTGCTTCCATGGTAATTAATTTCTTAAACTATTTCGTTATGTCTGACCTCGCCTCGACTTTGTATAGGTAATGTACATACATTTTATATCACCAAAACGAATATCTTCCATAACAATTTATAAAACTTATCGGAATTATTTTCAAGATTGCATAATGAATATCATTCTGAAAACGAAATTTGGATGGTTAAATTGATAACGTTCTGATTCTTTGCCAACACTATGTCATGGAATTTTGTAATGTTATATTTTGGAATCGTATTTTGAAGCAATCTCGAGAATAACGTTGGTAACTTCATTTGATTCAAGCAGCAGCCAAGCAGTCAGTAGCAGTGAATTTCGATCTGTTTCCTCTTAAAACTTTAGGCTTACATCCTTAAATTTTTTGCGTCTGTGATTTTTCTTGCCATACTTGTTTTCGCTATTAATTTGGATCAATATTCAATCATTTCTAATTCATTTTCCATTTATTAAACTATCATCCTTTATCCTTTCTCGACGAACTCGAATTTTATTCGATTCAGTTTCAATTTTCCGGTAATGCTTGACTTTCTTGCACATTCATGTACAAAAGTTCCCAATTGTGTTTCGAATTGAAGACACACCATGAAGGAAATATATTGGAATGTGATTATCGCGACCACTTTGTTTGAATATCACTCTGTGTGAAGAAAACTCTTTATGATTGAATATCAAACGGGTTCATCAATAGAATGTTATCAATTTTGTACCAAGTTCAACGAACGAAATTTCTTTGATTGATCAATTTAGGCCATACCTATCGGCACTGTGTAGTTTATCGCTAAATATAATTTGTGACTATCTTACAAACTACAATAAAAAATCTGTCACCGAGAAAGTTCGTAATCATCTGGTGAGCAAGTTCGTTTTCTGAGCCTTCACATTCTAAACCAGTCATCAAAGTAATATGAATAAGCCATTTCTAATTCCGTTTCCAAATTTTCTTCGGAACAGAAGAAAGAATATATTTTGGACATTTCCATGGTGATTGGCTCAATATCGGGCTAGGTAACGAGGTGCATAACAACTAAGGCAAAATCGGGACTATTCGAATGTGACGTAACCCACGAATTTAGAATTATGCATGCACCAAAAAAGTGCACGTTGTCTGAGCTCGACGAAGAAGAAAATTGACCACTATGTTTCGTTTCAGATCAATATTTCTAACAATGAGGAAATGAGCTTGGCCAAAATAGGATATTAGATATTTCAAGTGATGGTTATTATAGAAATATCGAAAATGGTGAGAGTAACAGCTACACTTCAGTAGGAAAAAATTGCGTTACTAATGAACAGATCACACAAGATAATTAATTCTTCTGATAATTATTTTTTTCTTGATAGTTATTTGTTATCATATTTTCATGAGCTTTCATATGAGAAATTTCTGGATGTTTGAATAGAAAAACACCAATGTATATGAACATAGATTGGTAGATGAAATTCAGTGGATATTTGACCCTCTCTGGTTGCGATATCCCAGTGATCTCTCGGACACATTATAAATAACTATTCACCCCAAATCAAGGTGAGATACACATTTTGAAGCAGTAATTCACAATCGGATCGTCCTCAAGTTATAAAAATATTGACACTGAAGCATATTTATATCCAATTATCTTCCAGGTTTTGCCAGCACTGACTCGTGCCTATCATAGATGATGCGTGGTATTGGCAACTCAAATCAAACTTGACAAAATAACAATTATAATCTAGTAACGAGTCTCCATTCTACATGAGTGAAATCATACATTAATTATTAAAAATCAAAATCAAGAACCCCCAGATGTTCTGCTTTCATGTTATTTGAACATCGTCAGAACTGTCTTCGATCAAGACCTCGCATCATCTCGCACAGTCTCAAACTGAATACTTTCAATAAAACAAATCAGCAGCTATAAAAGTCAGTCGCGTCTTCGACTACACAACATCCAATACGTTCATATAATTATGTCACTCCGGAAAGAAGTATCAAATGAATGTCAGTCTTTTTTTGATCTCGACACAGGGCATGCGTAGTACATCTCGAAAAGAATTCGTACCCGATGAATCAGTATACCTACGTAGTATCGAAGCAGGATACTTTGAGTCATCTTCGACGCACAGCTCATAACCACTTCACAGTTTTCACGATCTACGTAGATAATGGGCATATTTGTTAATTTGGCACTTTTTAACATCCTAATATGTACAACAGCTATAATTCCTTTGGAATCAATCCATTAGACTTAGAGGCGAACTGAGCATTCCTCAGTGGATTTCGATGCCTCGTATCAAACCAAACAAAACCACGACAAAGATTGAAAACTCTCGGTTTGAATGAAGTTTCTGTTCATGATTCCTCATTCTTTTCTAAGCTTATGCTCACTTCTAGCGACACCACTGAGCATAATTTGGTATAACTAGGTGGACAAACTAATTTCGGTGGAATTTCTTTATATCTACTAAATTGTGACGGCCTCTTCGGAGTTTTTTTAAAAAATCTCCGATGAGGCTCCGTAGGAAGCATTTCCAAGCACAAGTATTACGATGGCATCATTGATGGATGATTGATACTTCGAATATGATGTAGGAGAATTTCATCTGGATATAAGTGAGTGCATTCAACGACAAAATATGAAGTGATGATGAAATAATGATGATGAGAACCCAACAAGACGAGAAAAGTGATGTACATGAACCCGCTTTCACTCGTCAATGTATCGCGCGAGTTTTCAATCTGGTTCATATCGAGATCACGTATTGGTTGTTTTGGATTTCACAATGTGTCCCACTCTGTGCAGGACAACGCTCGTAATTTCTTGTACACATACTCGCAATATACATGTAGTAAGAAGTTACGAGAATGGTACTGCTGAAAACGGGACACCGTCCATTATTTCGGCAGAACATTCGAATTCTATTCCCAAAAAATCGATTGCTCAATTGCCTCAGTTTTGATTACAACGAAAGAACGTCAAGTTTTTGGGCCGACCAGATTCGTGAAATACTCAAATTGCGTTGTCACTCCTTCGCCATGGCGACAGAACCATGGAGCGTTCAGTATTCCGTCCGACCGGAACTCTATTTTCGTCCGAACGTTCGGTATTCAGTCCGAGCGTTTAGTATTCAGTCCGACCGGACAGACGGCGTTTTCAGACGCTATTATCGTCCGGACGCGTCGGCAATGCGGAAAACCGAGCGCCGTCGTGGAACCGCGCACGCGTGTACGTCGGACACGGGTCAGACGTCCACTGTGTCGCCCCGCCTGCGGCGGCGTTCAGTCACTATCAGTGTTTATATTCCGGGTACCTTTTTGGCCTGTGGATGGTGGCGTGGTCGGGATGCGGCAAGACGGCGCCGGGCGCGTGGGCGCCAGGGGCCGGCGCCGGCGCTCTCGCGATGCTGGGCGGCTCCTCGCTGGTGGAGCTGCTGGGCGAGGGGAAGTACTCCCGGGGCACCGCGACGCCGGCACCGACGCCGCTGGCGCTGGCCTCTGCCTGCCCCCCCACCGCGTCCTCACTGGCCCACCGGGCTAGCTGTTGTTGAGCTTGAATAAATTCATCACTAGAAAATAATCAATGTAACAGCACTACCAAATGTTTGGTAGCTATGATTATTTATAGGGGAATGAGGGTGACCGAAAACATCGTGATTACATATGAAAAATTTTGGATATATCAGAACAAATATTTCGATGTGATCTCTAATTTTATTCAATATTTGTCGATATTTTTGTTGATTGTGTGAACAATATTCTCGAAATAATTAGTCCGGGAATCAACATAAAATTGAGCGTTTTTCACTTTTGTGGTTCTGCATTGTGTCTTGCTCATAGATTACTCGTACTGTTACCTTACTTCTACTTTGTAAGTTGTTAGTGAACCTACGATTGCCGATAGTTTGTGAATGATAGAATCGGATTGGAATTCTCTGAAAGAAAATCGGCTAGGAATTCAGTTTATTGGAAAGAAAATACGTTTGAGTAGATGAGTTTCAAATTATCATTGGTGTATGGGAGCTACTACGTGAGTTCAACGAAACGAACAATAATACGTCAAAACACATCATCACTAAAAACTAATATTTTCAACGTTGCTAAGTTCTGTTCTCAAGAGGATTATACTTGTAAAAATGATATCAATAATCGATAATCACCTTTCACTATCAGGGATATCTCCACAGGGTGCCCCTCTGTCGTGGTCTGCCGATTCATAAATACTTTCCTCCTCGGCCTGGTGATGACTCAAAGGATGGGGATAAGGCATTCGGCCAGTTGGTTGCCTGGAATGAATTGATTGATTGAACGGAAGAAATCATCCAACATTGGAGATCTGAAATATGTAAATGAATCTCAGCGAAGTTGGCGCAAAACGTCAACGAGAGCTCACGTTATCTCCAATTGCTGCTTGAGAAGATCATTTTCTGTAGTACTTTTCCCCATCGTTTTTGTTCTCACTAAATACCACTGCAAACTGACCTGTCATGCTCACGTAGACGTATTGTAGGTCAAGTTTAAATTCAGACATGTTATCAATTTATTGTTGTTCACTACGTTTGGAGTTCAGCTCCCAAACATGAAGCTCTTAGATTCTATTAATAGATATACATCGAATAGCTCTCTCAAGAGAGCTATTCGCCTAGTCGGTCATACTGCACTCTCGAATTCATTGACCTCTCTCAGGTATCGTGAAATGGTGGGCGAACTCCCCCTTTTCCACAGATATTTCCATTCCAAGTGGACAAATTCAACAAGCTCAGACAGATCACTATAGCATCCTTTCAATCGTAGAACCCTACCTTGGCCAACTCTTTCGTTCCCTCGGTGTAATAATAGGAAAGAATCACGGAGTTGGCGACATCTACCGCTCATCGTTGGAACGACTCGAGATGTGAACAACAAACTGGTTTGCCTTTGTTTATATCTGTGGAAGGCTATTTTTTCATGATTTTTCAAATCATTTATGCCTTAAAAGTGAATATTTTGACGATATTTTGTGATATGTTAATCTTGTGATACCAAAATGCAGAGGATTGGAGAAGAAGATATGGAAATAAGGTCACGTGAAATGTGAATGATAATGAAATGCAGCAATAAGCAATTCGAATATAGCTGCTAATGCCGCAGCTCCAATTTTACAATAAATCCACAGTAAGGTGGAGTGAGACACATGGATTTTTGTTTTTCAATCAGGTAACGTCTCTATCTTTCGAGATTTTTACGCATAGAACTTCATATTTAATTTGACATTTTTTTACGAAATTTATGAAAAATCATCTGCTATACCTGTAGCGACCGTAAACGAACCGGGCATCCCTATGCGATTGGTGGGAGCTCTCGCTGCAAGCCGAGGAGGACTCTTGTCGATAGTGTCGATCGGCTTCGGTCTCGGACATTCGGATGTCCTCGGACCCGCTCGGACTCATGTGTCTCGAGTGATGCTGTAGTTGGCGGATGAGGTCTTCGAGGTTTCGAATTCGAAGTGGACCGACAGGCAGTACGTCGTCTTCGTCTTCTTCTTCTTGTTCTATCACCACCTGAAAACAGATCGATGCAGTTAGCATGAATGGACGAGATAAACAAGGATCATGTCATGGAAGCATTCAGACTCAACCGTATGTTTTAGAAAGTGTTGTTTCTGAATGATATCATATTGTTCTTGTAGACAAGATAATGATTCAACATTGAGTATCAACGAGTAAGTCGATATCATAAGAATAGAAGAGAGAGCTTGCTACGAACGTTTCTCTACTGATAAGACATTTCGAACAGTTCAAATTGCAGTAGATCAATGGGTTGTTCCCATCAATGGGTTGTTCACATCAGAGGGTCTGACACCAAGTGAACTGTTTACTTTTGTTCAGCATTGAAACCCAACAATTGTTGAGATGAGCTTTGTAAAGCTGGAGTTACGTAGACCAGTTACAGACTGAAAGTTGTAGTGCGAAAAGGCTTTAGGGAGAAATCACACTAAGATAAGTGAAAGATTTGATATTGAAAAACATCATATGTGTCTTTTCCATGATTTGAAAAAAAACAAGTTGTCACGGACATTCCCATATCTTCACCATTTCTTCATAAATTCAGGGATTTTTCTCGTTTTGATAATGATAGCTTTCATGATGATCTATCTCGTCAACCATTCTTTGAAATTCATCATCTTGATGATATAGACAGTAAAGTGAATGTCTTCAATACTCTGATCAACAACCTATTTAATAAACATGCTCCATGCATTGAGAACCGTTAGGATGACCAAACCTAGAGCCCCATGGCTAAGTGACAACTTGAAACTGCTAATGTCTATGAGAGACAAAGTGTTTGCCAAATTCAAAAGAACTAAAGGATAATGCCACTGGATATATTACAAAGATTTACGCAATTTAACTGACACTAAAATCAAACTTGAGAAAAAAACTTTTTCAGAGTATAAGGTTATGTAGGCATTCCAAACATACCTAGAGAGAAATGAAGGAACTAGATATACATAACACACAAAAAGCTCCCGTTATACCCGTTCAGTGAATGAGATAAATGAATATTCCATTAATTCTTGTATCGCAAACCCAGTGAACCAAGTTACCCTATCTGAGTTTTCTACACCCACTCTGAACAGCACAATCGACAATGCTAATTTTACTGATACTAATGATATCAAATCCAAAGATACAGGAGCCGATGGAATTATTATTGAAATGTCGTTACGCTGCCCTACATCCTCGAATTTGTGACTCACATTTTCAACTTTTGCATAAATACCAACTGTTTTCCGAAAACCTGGAAGTAGGCAATATTTATCGCATTAGCTGAAATCAACTCACCAGAAGAATATAAAGATCTTCGCCCGATTCGTATCTTGTGCACTATATCCAAAGCTTTCGAGGAAATTTTGTCTGAGCAACTGTGTGATCATATTGAGAATTTTGATATTTGACCCTTCAATCAGTCTGGTTTCCGTCCATTCCATAGTTGTAGTACTGCTCTTTTAACAGTAACAGATGACATATATAGGTCACTCGACGTGAAACAACTTACTTTTCTGGTCCTGCTAGATTACTCGATAGAGTTGGATCGATTGGATCATACGTTTCTTTTTTGCCATTATAAGATATATAGGGGTTATCTAATTATGTTGATGAATTGTTGAACAGTTACTTGTTCAGTCGATCGCAATCTGTCCGTCTGAATAACTTATCCTCTCCATTTATTACTTAGAGCAATGGTGTTCCAAAAGGGTCTATACTCGGTCCTTTGCTCTTCATAATCTACATGCACGAGTTTCACAAATGTCTCGGTAGTCCGCCCTTCTATGCGAATGGCACGCAAATATACCTCTGCTTCGAAGAGGATAACATAATTGAAGCATGTAATTTCATAAATCAAGATCTGAATTCACTCAATTCTCTATGGAAAGTATTTCGTCTTACGATAGATCCTTCGAAATCTAAAGTATTGCTCTTTGGCAGTGCCATTTCGCGAAACAGATGCTTGGAGATGGTCAACATTGAGGTCGATAACTCACCAATCTCTGTGAGTGATATTGCGATAATTTGGGTGTTGTTTTCGATAGCTCACTAAAATTCACATCACATGTGAGTAATGTTATACATAGAGGTTTTTGCAATTTGAAAAAGCTCTTTGCTAATGGGTCCTTACTCAGCAGAAAACTTGGAACTATATTAAGCGAAGCTTTGGTGCTTCCATTCCACATCTGAATTATGCAGATGTAGTGTATGCATGGTCCTGCACTTACTAGCGCAGATAGTTATCGGCTTCAGAAATTGCAAAACTCTTGTGTATGTTTCATTTGTGGTTTGGGTAGACGTGATCATGTTTCCGAAAATCTAAGATATATCGGCTGGCTCAACATTAGAAACAGAAGACTTTTACATTCCTCACTATTCTTCAATGAACTCGCCACCACACAGAAACCTAGATATTTCCATAGAAAAATAAAATACAGAACCGATGTACATAATTTGAATCTTCGGCATAAAGCTAAGCTGACACTGCCAATCCACAAAACTTAATTATTCAGATCTTCTTTCTCTTTCCAAATCGCCAACATTTATAACAACTTTCCTTTCGATTTCAACAGCTACAGCTTCTCGAAATTTAAGAAAACACTTGAACTGTACTTGTAAGAAAACCCTGATTGTTTATGTTTCTCGTAATAGTTATAGGGGAGTGCACAATCACTGCTCAGTGCCTGTTTGCATGAATTCCACACTGTTTGTATGATGCTCTTTCATATTCCTGTAATTTTTAATGTATTTGAACTTAGGAAGGGGCTATTTCATATCTATGAATTAGCTCCATTGCATGGTTGAGTGAAAGAGCAATGCCCGATTGAAACGGTTAATTGAACTCTGCCATTTGAGCTGACAAATTTTATCATATACGTGCATTATTGTTTCTAACATGTTTATTCGTACTTTTTTGTTATCTCAATGAAATCACTTATTATCATTATTATAATAATTGTTTCATAGAGAATTTTTTTCAAGGTATCTGCAGGTTGAGTTTCAAGTACTACTAATATACTACGAATATATTGAAATAATCATTATAATTTTTTTCTATTTTCATTTTTAGAAACAATAATTCATGGCCCACCTGCTGCTCGCATATGTCCTCCTTGCTCCCGTTCCGCTGGTAGTCCGAATAGCTCTCTGCGCACTGCGCCAGACTCCGCCTCAGCAGTTCCTCGCTGAGCGCGCTGCCGGCGCCGGCCGGCGCCGGGCCGCGGTGCGCCGCCGCGTTGCGCAACGCCTGCACGATGTCGTCGTGGTAGCCGTTGAGCGTCTTGAGCGTGCGCTCCACCTCCTGCGCGCCGGCGCCGGTCAGCAGCTGCGCCATGCCGGCGTCGGCCAGCTCGTCCGTCGAGCGGGCGTCGGCCCACGCGGCCTGCCCGTCGGCCGGCGCGAGGCCGTAGTCGTGCTTCTTGAGGATGCCCTTTTTCTCGGGCAGCTTCAGGTTGTTGTGCTGCAGGTCGATGAAGGAGACGGTCTCGTCTTCGCCTGAAAAGTCTTTAGGAAATTCTTTGCCAGCCAACGATCGCCGTATCGCGGTGAGGAAGCTTGCGAAAATTAGATTTTTCTCCCCGCCTAGTCTATGATTGAACCATAATCAAACCACTGACCTCTTCCTACAGTGATTTTATTCAAGACAGTGGCGACAATAGGCTTATTATTTGCCTCCTGGGTGGAGCTAAGGAGTGTGCCAATATTCGAATCGTACCTTCCATCATCAGAAATCCACTTTTCGTAGAATTGAAACAGCCCACATCTGCACAACCAATACTAGGAGAAATATACGATATAATTCAAGATCACATGCACACATGATTACATTCGAGTTAAAAATACAAATGAAAAAATCTGGATACATACCAGTCGATATCTGAATGAGAGGAACTCTAGGTGGAATAAAGTGACTTATTTGATGAGGGGAAAGTTCAAGAATATAGAAAGATCAAGAAATACTTGAAGGATCACGAGTTCAATGCAAATTCAATGTGAGCGTCAGGCAATCAAAACGCTGTCGCTACTGTCCTGTATCAAGACACAGTGACCTCTCAAAAATTGGACTGCCAGTGTAGGCAACCTGAGCGTGAAATTCTTACATCTCCCATGCCAACCGAAGATCTTATCCTGAGAGCCGCGCAGTGGATTGAACGTTCAAAAAGAATGTTTGTGATCACATGTAATACTTGAGAATCAAAACGATTGTCTATGGTTGCATCAACAAATTCAATTCAAACAGGTGTAGCTCTCTATCATTATTGATTCTTGATCCCTTGTTCATGTTTTCATTGCTCTCATAGCTCCTTTTTGAATTTTTTTGGTTTTGTTGCGATATCTCTGTACAGGAATCATGACTGATGAACTGGTATCTTGAGTGTGCTCTTTCTATATCGATAGTGGATCAAGACATTACACAATTTTTCCCAACAATGGGTGATTTCAAGTGTTTATAGAGAAAATTTCGCAACCTATAAGTGCCTGTCGGAACCGAATCCATGAAGGATACATAATTTCAATTTATGAAATTATGTATCACTCGACCCTCTCAACCCTGAACCTAGTCGAGAAAAATAAGCATGGTCGAGTAAGGAGCAGAATTTTTATCTGTCACGCGTGTATTATCCATTTATTTCGTTTTCAGATAAATCTTGACAAAATTCGAAGGTGCATACTTCCATAGATCATTGGTGGTTGAAATAGCACTCTAGCTACTTTAGTTGGTCGCTCAATGGTAGTCAAACGTTCAAAATTTTGGGAAAAATCGATGTTCAGTTAGAAAAATGACTAATTTTGAATGAAATAGTACTATTTTTGATATTGGTCATATTATGTTATGAGATTTTTTTTCATATGTAATCATGTTTTGTTGCCAATTCATTTCAAATAGGCAGATAGGAGTAGTGCTGTGTATGCAACCTAATTATTGAAAATGACCAAGATGAGACAATTCACCTGATATAGTCTGATCGTCTTCGCTTGCTGATCCTGCTCCGATCCTCTTCAGCTGTTGTAGTTTATCTCTGAAATAAAATTATCCATGTTAACTCATCTTGAATCAGCATATCATGTTATGGAACTGGATATGCCTCATGTATCATGATATGGATTACTGATCAGGAATTTGATTCAGGAAAATTCATCTCCGATAAATACCATAGAAAAAATACTTACTGAAAATGAGATGACCCTCCAGAACCCATGTGGTTGGCAGGTCGAAAAAGCACCCTTTGAGAATCAGCTCGGCTAAAAAAATGCATCAATACACAATACACGTATCACAGTCGACTAATATGTTGATTTTTCAGTGAATCATACCCAATCAACTTGAAAATTCATTATAGCATGAAAGAACGAATGAATATATTCTAATTGATTGAAAATATTCAGTAGGTATTTCATTTTTCTCTCGCATGATGAGAGAAACTATATCAATTATGAAAATGTGGTACTTCTTCAATCGATACTGGTATATGTGAAAATGAATACAAAGTGATGTACAATCCTGAAATTATGCATACGACATGTTCAAAGAGTAATATCACCATATAATTTGGTTGTGACTGATGAAAAATGATATTATAGATAATAAGGAAATAGTTTCATATTCCAAACGAAACCTCGCACTACCGAACCAACAAAAACTAACAATAATATGTCGAAAATAATCAACTTCAGTAGTTTTGTGAAGACATTTTCTTGAGTGTATTTTACGATCCCAAGTCTTCATTTGAGAATCATCTGTCATCAATTGAAGTGGAACTAGTCGCCACTCCGAAATTCCTTCGGGGAGAGAAAAGCAAGAGAAAGAGAGAGAGAGTGATTTGATAAAACTGAATAAATGAGGTTGATGAAGCTATACTCATCATAACTATATATTTTTTGTTTAATTTTCATTGAGTTTCATCATTAACATGCGAAACATGAGAACTTCTTGAGAAATCAATCATCATAATGAATTTCCAAGCTGTTTGAATTGCGAACCTAGGCCTTGCTAACAAAGCCCAACACCCATCTAATGAACACAGCAAACTACACAATCTACAAATCTAATGAAGATACTCGGCATCCAACAATCCTAAAAATAGAAATTATGCTCATTCATACGGCCTTCCGTACTTGGAATGAATGGAAATGACTAGAAATGATCTCGTTTCGAGAAATGAGAGAATTCAGAGTAATGCACAAAACACTCACGACTCCTGGATTACGTTTGAGTTACAAACGCAACCGTTCATTTTTTGTGAAATTATGTGAAACTGACATGATATAAGCTTCTGCCAGTACAAATATGGGCGGCTTCATGAGAAAACTGCCTTCTTATAGAAACAAGTCATAATATATTGACAATTTTTTACCTTCTACTCTTTCTGTATATCATTTTGATAGGAGAAAATCGAATTTATCAAAATTCTAGACTTCAATTATGATGAGAATCATTCGGAATTTCATGAAAACGAGCGTAACTGATGTGATGTAACTGATGATTCATGGTTTCGGCAAAATCTATTCTTGATGAACAAAAATGCAAGAACATCTCTGCGTTATGATCACCATGATGTTCTTGGTGACAGAATTTATATCTTCAGAGCCTGGAATTGAGAAGGTAGCCATAATGTCAAGTAGACATCTGATATAGTACTCAGGTCGAATCTAACTGAATTATTTTGACACTCGTCTTGGTGGATACAACTCTTTTGTCACTCGAGGAGATGAACTGATCATTTGATTCCAACTTGCCTTTCCTCAGATACACCTACCTACCACAATTTGAATGGGTTCAGATTATTAAAAATACCCCATCACTACCCCATCCAAAGTCCAGAACCATTCTGTTCACTGGTGCATCATGAACTTACTCTTGCGAACCGCTCCTCATGTTGGTAAGATTCTCATTCTTCCTGTCTTCTGATGAAACAGTATGAGATCGATATATAGTAGCCCAACTTCATCCAAATTTTTTGTCACTGGTCTCATCACACAATTTATCGGTGATAGCAATTATGGTACCTATCTATTTCTATTGGAGATACGAACTGAGCAATCTGAGCAATTACAGTACGTTTTCAAAAGCATGAATTCTGTCTGTATCTTTTTTATCAATGCACGGTCCATATACAGCATCATAGCAATTGAAATGGCTCAATACCAGAGATTCCGTTAATTTGGTTTTCAAAGACTTTGATAACAAATGACGATCAGGGTACAACATTTTCAAGCTATCATATGCTCTTTGTATGAATTTATTGACATGTGGCCTGAATCGCAAACACGTGTCAAATTCGAGACCAAGATTTCTTGCGTTTTTAGAGCATTGCATAATGAAGAAATACTCAATATCTAATTGAGTATTTCTCTTATGATGATTCTCAATGTGGCGTGTAATTCTTTGGAAAATAATTATATAAGACAAAATCAAGAGGTGATAGGAATTTGATGAATATAGTAATATAAAACAATTGAAACATGTTCATCATGATACAGTGAATATTTCAAGAATTGTTTCTGAAAATTCATGAATCGTCTGAAGAATCACTATGATCACTCAGCAAGTGGGTAGTTACAACGGATACCTTTGGTGGTACCCGGTCTGGCCTCCCATGATGTCATCCCTATTTTCTATTTGACTCCGCCAAAAGCCAATGCCGTGGATAACACTTGCGAATAGACCACAATCGATATGATGACAAAAAAGTCGCGATACCTCGTTAGATTCGCTAGCTACATTAGCGAATTGATATGGGATCAAATTGCAGCACATTCTCGAGATTTCATCATCACTCGACTTCAAGATTTGCCTGGTTCTTCAAACAGGGTTGGAACTGAAGAATGCAAACGTTCCTATTCAAATTTATGACGATTTATAAACTGTACCTTGAAGCGAATATAATTGATTTATAATTATTGAAATGGCGCTGTTGGGTGAGTCACTTGTATCATAATCATTCTTTCCATCAGAAAGCATGCACTTCGAATACGAATTGAAGAAACAACTAAACAAATAACCATCAGGAATTGTAAACCAGATCTAGACAGGAATGATAAAAACGGATCTAGTGAGACGTAGAATCTTGAACAATCGATCGACCATAGATTGCATAAAACTTTCTGTGCCAAATTAAATGCTATATGCAACCGGATCGTTCAATCAGTCGAGTCAGAATCCGTCTTATCAATTCGTGAGTCAGGCAGTTTTCTTATCAAGCCAACGACAAAATTCATATAACTGGTTTACCCCAAAAATCCACATTTTTTCATTCCGAAAATATTCTAAAACAATGATAAGAAGCATGCAAACCATATCACCGACATCTTGTTAGAATTTATGAATGAACAGATAAATGATAAGTCAAGTTTCGGTGACTATATGGTATATTGTTGTTTCAATTACCGGCGCTATACCTATAATCGCGTCGAGATCCGCTATCCTTAAGGTAAATGGTGATCGTATCCTGAAAAACTTACCAGAAGGATGTAACACTGCCGGGACCGATCGTTAGAATCTTGTTAGCATTATCTAAACTGTCCTCTTGAGAGTGATTTCCCGCCGTGAGCATGTAGTTTTTCTGAATAGGTTGTTTGTACGCCTTTTCGTATTTCCTAACTGTCGTCTTCCTTCCATGTCGTATTTTTTGTTAACAAATTGGGTGGGGCGAGGAATATAAGAACCATATTAATACAGATGTATTTTTGATGGAAAAACGATGAAGATCGTGTTCTAATTGCGTGTCACTGTCGAACGGGTGGATAGTGGCAGATTCACGGTCGTCATTTCTGTCATATACATTATAGATGGCTTCATAAGGGGTATTTTCTCGTGAAAAATAAAGGAGGAGATCTGATCATGTGATGAAATCAGTTTCGCTAGAAACAGACATCGTTGTAGACATTTGATTATCATGCAAAAAGAGGAGATCGGCTAATGAATGGAATATCATTCCACACTGTTCCCTGAAATTTTTTGTGGATAACAATATTTGGAGTTCCACAATAAAGAAGCGTTTTCAGTAGTTATTGTGATATTTTTTGCCCAATTAAAGGTACAAACTTCTTCTCTATTCTCCATTTTCTAGTGTGTGAATCACACTAGAATCTAGAACTTTCTAGAATCAGTGTGAATATTATTTTTATTATTAGTGAATATTCGATATAATGAGAGAAATACTCAGCTTCGTGTGATTTAATCCCATTCCTCTTTTCTATCCCTCCATCCTCAGAGTTTGATTCATGTGAACATAAAGAAATCTTTTGAACCCGCGATATAGGTATATTTACTGACAGTGAGTTTGCAAGAACAATTTATACCTTATTGAAGAAACTTGGAGGATGAGAAAATATGTTTTATGAAGCTCTCTTGAATGAAATGAATGAAATCACAACTGAAATTTGTCAATATTTGCCAGTTCTTATAACTATACCTTACACAACATTTGGATTCAAAGAGGTCACCGATTGAAACATTATTCGTGTAGGTGAAATTTTGTATTCGAGCACTGAATGAGAAGTGGAATATTTTCGTAAATTAGTTCGTTGATTTAGTTGCAATTGCTTTTCAACCTATTGAAGGAAAGGGGCTTCGACCTTTCAGAATGGTATGTTTATATTTCAGAATAGCCAAATCAATATTGAGCAGGTTTTTAGTGAACTCCATATATGAAATATATAAATACTTGAATATGATTTCATATCGACCCAATTTAGGAGTGTTCCAACATTGGTACCATATCAGTGAATATACAATGTAGATATATAATTTTCATCGATTGAGACAATTTGTTAGCTCAGTAGACTGGATATTTCTGTGATTCACAGTAAGCGGCTATCAACAATTTTGTTAATTTTTATGGAAAGTTTTATGGAAGCAATTTCAGACTGAACTGTGAACTAAATCTTCAGAAGGAATATTAATTTCGCTTCTATACAAACTTACTCTATGAAAAGTACATGATGACGAAAAATTACGAGGTGAAATTGATTTTAGGACACAATAAAAATTGGTAATTCCGACCAAATGTTGTGTAGTTTGGTCAATCTCGTGATGTTTATTGTTATATGGTCTGCTAAAGTGTATGATTGGAGGTAACAAAATCTGATAAACATCAAAACGATCTGAATTCCAGTTCCAATAATACAATTTGCTTTATCTAATTCAAACCGGGTATATAAATTGCATGCCAAGAGAAATGCTATTGTTGTAAAAATGTGTCTTGTGTGGAAAAACATTAATATGTGTTCTTCGGTGTTAAAGCTTGTATGTATGGTATGGAAAGAGTGAAAAAGGAGGAGAAAGGTAACATCAAACAATCTGCTCACATCAAGAAGCCAAAAGAGTCATATGCAAATTCACACACGATAAATATGCATTCTGCTAGGTCATGCCTCATTCATTTTTCCTTCGCAAAATTTCTCTCAAGTATTCGAATCGATCGTCACAGGTATATTCTGATGAATGAAGGTTCAATAATGGATGTTAGAGATCTGAACATACGGAATTTGGATGTGTAAAGATAGGACACTGAATGTATTAACAGAAGAAATTGTTCAGATTCATTCGGTGAACGATGTGTTTCGACTGAGAGGGATTTTGGTAGTCCATTGTACAATTTCTCAGCATGCTGATATTGACATGAAAGTACAATGTAGGAGATACATTTTTTTTTCATATTCATAATCTAGGTGATACAATCTTTTTTCTTTACGTATTTTGCTCCGATTCTCAGTTGAAAGGCGATGATGATTTTAGTGGTTGCGAGCTGTGTTTGCTAGTTTTATTCTCAGTGTGACCATGTTTTACTAATTGTAATCAAGAACACTTCATTTCATTTCTGATACTCAAACTTACAGAATTGATGACCATTCTTCATATCTTGAAGTATATTCATAACAGACTCATCTCAACGATGAAAGATGAACAAACCTGGAGGTAGTAATGTGAATAATAATTTTCCATAAACAAATATCAATTCATGTTCGTGAATGTATGCAATCCTAACCCTGTCCAAGTTTTGAATCATGGTATATCTGTTGTGATTATCTGTTGTGATTATGTCCATATGTTTTGGTTAATTTGGTTTCATATCGGATCTGTTATAGTCACGTGAAGGAACAAAGTTGAATTGGCATCATCAAAAATGAAATATACCGTACTCTCGAGAGCACGGTAATGAGAAATGCTCCAAATCAACATCAATTTGAAGGTATTCTGAGGCTATTTTTGGCATCAAATTCCTTCCGAACTGCAATAAGTAGATCCATCCGTCAATTTTGAATGATACATCAGAATCCTTTGATTCACAGATTTATATATCTTACTGAGAAATGAAGCAGACTACGGAGAAAAAAAATAAATTGGAAAAACAATATTGTATCACAGATTTGATGTACAGAAAATAGAGACACTTTGTTTATTTGCAGGAGAGATCATGCAGCAGGAAGTGGTAGGGGTGAGATTTACAGTTTTCCGTAGCATCCCATTTTTCAACGGTGGAAGGGGGCTAATTTGATGAATCTGTTTTGGATTTGGATTCCGACCGAAGTACAAAATGTCGAGCGCAATTTTTTTCATTTTCTGTTTTCCTAAAAGGACGAATTTATCAACATACTTTGGAGCGAGTCAATTTACTTTCTTCTATGGGCTAATAATCGATAATCCAATAAAATACGAAATTAAATTTGGCCTTTCCATAAAACAATTATTTTCGGAGAGCTCGATCCAAATCTTGATATTGCTCCTTCGCGATTGTACCCTCTCCAGGAAACTTCAGCAGTAATTGGAATTTTTGCCTCATCTTGATTGCTTTCCAAATTAGATCCTTCGATGAAGAACTCCCAGAAGTAGAAAATATGTATATTATTGATTGTAGCTCGAATGAAGTATGTATATACATGATGAAATACCTTCTGTGGATTCAATTTCAGATATCGTTTTTGCCTCAACTTCTCCGGTGTTGCAATACAATAAGATCTAGGTAAACTACTCTTACTTCTTTCATATGTACTTCATTGCCTGGAACTGAAGTCATTGTCTTTGATAAGTAGTGTGGTTATGTAATTTTTTGAAGCAATCATTCAATATATTCTATAATCCAATTGAATTAGAGTTCGCAAAAATCGACAATTCTTGAATTTCACCGTCTTCCATGATTTGAATTTGAACTCATATCCATATATGGATTCGCAGAGATTACGTGACAACGAATTCCCTATACAGACTATTTTTAAAGTTGAGGCATTTCCTTCGACAAGACGTAGAACTTATTGAAACAAACAATATTTCTCAATTCAGTCCATATTGAAGAAGCACAGACTAATTATGCTGTTATTAACATCTTCATTGACATGTCCAGTATCATGACCTTTCTGCACCAAACATCGGGTTCCGTCGATTTCCTTATCTTTCTTCGCATTTTCAGAATGCTGTCACCGATTATCAAAAGAGAGACAAATAATTTATTATTCTCGTGAAAAATGCTACATTATTCGAATGAAAATGCTAGGAAAAAAATAAAAATTCAGCAACACAATATGAATAAATAAAGGTATTTCAATAATTCTACAAATTTTATGATATATATAGGATGATTTCGGAAATACCTTCCATTTTATTGAGTTCTACATCCTGTTCGCTTCGAGAAAATTTTTCCATCTTTAATGTTTTCTAGTAACTGGTATCATCTAGTACCTATACCTATATTTTGGTATCTCCTGAATACTCGCTCAATCGGAAGACTGTGATGATGATACTCTCGTACACTTAATTTCATATTTTTCTTGGTTAGTTGGGTTAACTTTCATGATATTGAGATAGGTGGAGATCAGAGAACTGGAATTTATTCTTCACTACATCGAGATATCAAGATGAAAAAAAAAAATGATTTGAACACTGCCTGATAGGGAAATGTCCCACATAAAACTGTTCACAGAGAATTTCAGAGCCATTCCTGATGTGCTGTCAAAATTGCTACGAGTATCTAAAGAGCCTGAGGACGTATAAACGAGAATTCTTACAGAATGAGTACTTGAAAATCAAAAATCGCTTCTCCCCGCACACACATATTTCAAGTAGGTTACTCCCTTACGGCTGGCTGTGAAACTCAATGAATCGCATTCATTATCGGAGACGGTTTTTTGATTTTGATGTGCTCAAGCGAAATCGATCAAGCTTCGTCAAAAAACGTTCAAATCAAACTTCAAGGCGGATGCTGAGAAAAAACGTGGATTTTCTACCTGGTATGGCCTGCTCACTAACCTTAGACAGAGCGAGAAGTTTTTGTGTACTACGACTGACCTGTAGCATAGGGCCATAGTTGCGAACACTACGAACACGCCCCCTACCACCGACATGAGAGTGCCCACGAGGAAAATCGTGTTTGAGCCGTGATAATCCTCTGTGCGAGGGTCGTGTCGAAGTGGCGGAGACATACGCCGTCCGTTGCGGGTAGTCAAGTCACGTGACGGCAGGCACGGGTCCAGCACACGCATGCATGATACACAGGCCGAGACAGACACAGAGAAAGAAGGAAAGCACCATATAAGATAGTGGCTATACAGGGCGGCCGATTAGGCTGGCAATGGTCGATATCTTCGTTGCTTTCGCGACAAAAATGATGAGCTTCTGGTGTCAAGTTTTGAAATTACACACATTCGTACACACAAAAATTCGTAGACGTATCTATGTATAGTTAGAATCACGGTATGAAAAACTGACGACAGTCTTGTAGTATATCAGGTATTATTTTTTAAATCGGTCAGATAAATCAATAATATACAGATTGCATTATTCATCATGTCAACGTTGCTATATTCTGTAACATGAGGAATACAGTGGAAGAACTCTACAGGCTTCTCGCCTCTCTCGAGTTACAAAGGGAAAACTAAAAATGTTATTTTTGGTTCTTCACTCATAAAATTCTCATTTCAGGAGATATGAAAGCATCATAGTGTGCTGATGAATCTTCGCGATAACGTTTCCTGAACTCCTGGTTCTTCATTGAAACTGTTGGGCAATGTCGAAGTATGTTTATTATACTGTCTGTAAGTTTTTCGAGAAGGTGGTACATTAATTTTCCAGCTTTTTGTGGGATTTTCTCTCCTCGTTTTTGAAAAATAGAGTAGAAATTATTGAAAATTATTTCAATATATTTGTAGTAAGGACATAGTTAGTGATCTGCCCCAAAATGTCACTTCGCTTGAAATTGAACCTTCAGATACCTAAAATATATTTAATAAAAATAAAACCTCTACTTATCATGGTGGACGTTTCGGGAACGAATCTGCTCCTGTTCTTAACACAATTAAAATATTTTTCTCTTCGCAAAATTTTGTCAACATGTTGTCGGTTTTGACAACATATTTGTTTATCATATCATTCGTTTTGACGAAATGAAAAAAATTCTAAAAAAGAACTACGCCCAGACCGTTATTACGAATTATTGTCAATGGTGATGGTGAGTTATATAAGTGTGATATATCACTGAATTGGGATGTTAACGGTTTATCAATATTCGTACTGAAAAAGAGAGGTCCATATGACTCCAGTGATCGTGAGATACGAAACGCCAACTCGAAGATTCATTAGTATACTTTTTAGTTTTTCCTGTATGACTCGAGATTTTTTTCGATCAATGTTATGCTTTCTACAATACTTACTTTCACTCCTTTTCCACTATTTCTTACTTTTCGCTCTTCAACTTTGTTCGTATCTTCCATGGTTTAAAATGAAGCAATGTTGACATGATAAAAGAAACGGCTTGTATAAGTAGTTTGTTGATATATGATCCAGCCTCTCTGGGAATATTTGGATTCAAAATTATCTTGATGAAAATATGATTGTCGGACCAGCTGATGTAAACTATATGATATTAAAAACTGTCTGTAAGTTTTTCGAGGAGGTGGTACATTCATTTTCCAGCTTATTGTGAGATTTTCTGTTCTCATTTCTGGAAAATGAAGTAGAAGTTATTGAAAATCATTTCAATAACGATAACAATAACAATAAGCGCAGTGACATTTTGGGGCAGATCACAAAATCTGTCCTTACTAGAAATATATTGAAATAATTTTCAATGCCTTCCAGAGAAAATCCCACAAAAAGCTGGAAAATATATGATATTATTAAATGAATTATTCGTACCTACTACGTCTGCAACTTGTGGGATCAAAACATGTTCCGCCAGAGCATATATTTCTGTTATTCAGTTGCAACAGAGATATTGAATTATGCCATACTGATTTGCCACGTCGTACAGGATATCACTGTTCTACAATTGAATTGAGAATCTTCAGACTCTAGGGACAGGAATGAGTGAATTTTTGAAAACAGTTCCTGATTTCAGTTGATGAAACAGGGCGATCTAGGTTTCTCAAAAAATGGTGAGTTGGTGGTTGATTTATGTATAATATATATATATATCCATTGCTCCGGTTTGAGTCTGTTTTGAACTGTTTTGAATTATTTTCCTTCGGAATATACTGTTTGAATTCTTCTAATGATCGATTAACATAATCCTCAGACACAGATGGCGGCGAAGGATCGAAGAACACCCGATATATAATACAATATCTGCCAGGCCGATGACCAATGAAGAACATACTTGCTGACTATATTATATCGATATACTACAATAGATATTTGACTGGTACCGACCCATAATCAACCTAATCAACAACAGAAATCAATATCGGAATATTGTCATGGAAGATATTTGTGCAATCATACTGTGACTGTTGCCTCTGCTCTGCTCCTCATGCACGCATTTTCGTTGATGGGAATATGTATAGATCCATTTCATCAAATTCATCAAAATAGTACATAGGAAATTGGCAAAGCTGTTATAGGATTCTAGGATTCAAACAACCAATTCCCATTCCATTCGATTCCCTTCAATCAATAGTGCCCCTGTTATCAATCAATGATTATTAGTTGATTGGAATTAATTAGTCTGATGATTCGTAGTGCACGATAAATGGAGGGAATTGGATGGAGCGTCGTGAGTGCTGTTCGAACCTTTGAATCCTGTATCAGCTTTGTCATTCCCTATCAACTCAAAACACTCGGAAACTTCCGACAGGAGTTCAAAATCCCAGTATTTTTCCTCTAATTTTTTGCATGATAGTGAGAATCTATTGTTGGCACTGACCAAATGAAGTAGATTCTAACTTTCTAACGTAGTTGAATGTGAACTCGCGATTCTTTGTCAGAATTCTGTATCGACGTTATTGAAATCAATTGAATGAGAGAATTTCGATGTTCACCCACCTATTTTTGGAGAATCACTATATCACGGAGTTCATACGATTTCAACTCTTCTTAAAGACAACTATTACTTTTCATTTTTATGACATTTAATTCGAAGGTTGCTTCGTATTGGTTAGCTTGACTCTTCTATTTTCAGCTAATGAATTGATTGTTTTTCATCACTCTAATCACTGTCCCCTGTCTGGGATATCCTGCATTATTGTGCAGCCTCTTTGTGGCAATTTCAGGATTTCGGGAAATAATTGACGAAATATATGCAATCGAAAACTCTCAAGGCCCCAGGTGTGTCGCGTTCTACCCACATTTCGTTACGCTTACATCATAATGTAAATAAAGAAAATTGGCAATGTTGTTATTCAGATGAGTTGCTTGGAAGATTGATATCTCATAGGAGAGTAGTTCAGGTGATTGAATTCCTTTCTCATTTGAAATATTCATATTTCCATTCGTTTTTCATTTCGAATATCTATATTTTTATTCGAAATATCTGTATGTTGACGTTCTGATATCGGCCATTTGTGATATATTCAACACTTCCTGGTATTGATCTCATTCACGTATTCCTTCATTATAATTAAGACAATTGTAGGCAAATCCCATTCGAGCTGGAAAAAACACGAGCAGAACGTTATATCATCCATCGAGATGGAAATGTAATTTTTGTCACCACTCAATCATTCCGATTTATATTCTCCTGTATATAGCCTGATAGTTTCGGATTTAGGCCAAACTGGCCTTCCTATAGCCATTGTTTTTTCCGTTTCGGGTGAATGCGTTCCACCTCTTGTGACATCTTCATGGTACTGTGCTAGTTTTTTGAAATTGATGTAGAATTTTTTTAATTTCGATATGCAAATGTTGTTGTCATTGAATGTTCATATCAAATCATCTAGAGTTTGCGTATATCTGAATATGTGCCTCTCAGGATGGAAATATACCTAATACTTACTGTGAATATACAGGTTGTCCCATATATACATCCGAAATGTGGGTGCAGCAACGCTTTCCCCGGTCCTAAATGTTTTCAGATGATTGATTTTGGCATGGAAGCAGGTATTCAATGTTTTATCTCTCATTATCGATAGTCTAATGATTTCCCGATTCCCAATAGTTTAATGATACCGATGAATAGGAATATCATTTTCACTTCAAATTCCAGAATTTTCAGTGAGATTTATATGCCTACGAATCAGCATTCTTGTTGCGCTGTCATTGAACATAATCACAATATCACATTACGTCTGACACGTGATATCCATATGTACAGTACACCCAGCATGTCAAAATGAATTGAATTAGTACATGGTGGTCAGCTCAAACCAACCAAATTGATTGAAAACCAAAAGTGGACCATTACAATTTTTCGATCAAAAAAATGACAAATATACTTGGCGTTTCACTCGAACAGCCAAGGCTAATTGAAATACAATTCTCAGATCAAGTGGACAGCCCGAAATTTGACTATTTTTGATATCCTTTATTTTCGCAAAGAATCAATGAACTCATCTAACATTTTTAATTTCATTAAGTCGACTCGATTCGATTCGATTCAATTCAAACAATCCGCCTCCATTCATGATGTTCAGTCAAAGTCGAGAACGGTAAGGTCAATGTGAGATATCATCCAGTAAAACATTCAACTGATATACAGTGGTCTAGATTTGGAATGCGTTATCATGGCCTCTGAATTTTATCGTATTATATATTATAGTTCAATTTTGTGAATTCCGCAATTCACCAGTGGCAGAACTCCTTGTACTCTGAAGATGAGGAATAATTATTCCGACATTGTGTGAATGTCAGTGCAAGACAAGAAAGCCTCATAGTATTAGGGAAGATTGAAAGAAATCAACTCTTATTGTCATGCAGGAGAATATCCACTCTTTCCTTGTTGTCAAGAATTATCTTTCCTCTGATCATTAAAACAGCGACCTATTCATGTGGGATAACGATATGTTATACACGGTGGTCCCTCATAACGTGGAGGCACCCATCAGATTCCATGAATTTTCGGCAATACATTGGGCTGATTTCCCAATATTACCATAGATATCTCAGTAGTTGACAGAACATCACTAATGAAAGACTATCAAAAAAAGACGAATTCGAGGGTCCCACTTGAAAGTTGAATGAAAACTCAGTTGAGTTGATATATTCCATAAATTTTGAGCAATCTCAATTGGCTCTTTGAACTGATCACTTGGTACATATCATTCAAGAAAATAAAGTCAACAATGATAAAATAGATGGATTCCATCTGTGGATACGAAATATTCAGTTCGACGATTTGCCATTAGACCTCAAAATATCTCAAAGTATTTCAAAATTGATCATTTCCCGTTTTTGCATGGGAGTACTGACATTACCAAACTATGTTTGGAAATGCACCCTTCTTCTATTTTTCATCACTGGTCATGTCTACTGAATATTTAACTATCCCTCCAAATATCCATAGTGATTCATCCATAACTTAAATCAGTAATGACTTTATTTCATTGAACATTACGAAAAATACTCGTACAGAAGCCTATGTACAAAAAACACCGATCAAATGCCACTGTGCTTTTCAGTAAAATACCACGATCACGTCCACTCCGATCAATATTATCGTTGCTTGTACCTGTAACAGACGGCTACTACTGCAAAACAAATGAAGACGCCTTTCACTACGCCTACCAGGATGAAAACCATGGCTAGCGTACTCAGGTTGCCCTTTTCATGGGCACCTGCGGAACATTTCCTTCTTCAACGACAATCGAATCCAGACTAGGCATGATACATCATCTCTAGATTTCTATTTCTTATCGAATAGAAGATTCAGTATCGTGCCAGTGCACAAACTGGTGAATTTGTAGAAATAGCTAGAGGGAATACAGTTCCTGTGTGCTTTTCACATCTGGAAAATGTGTCCCTTGAACCATTTCATTTTGAATCATCGGAGACGTCCAGACGTTCTTCTTTGGTACTGTCATGAGATAACTGAATTACAAGGATAAAGATGAACCAGAATCCAAACTCTCGCCTAGCACCAACTATTTCGAATCCAAACTCATAGCAGGAATTTCAGGGAAGTGCGTGCAGCATTGTCACTGATTTTATGATGATAATTTTCATACAACTGTGAAATATGGTGCACTATCTGGTGTATTTTTTTGTGCCAAACGTGTGTGAATTTTCCATCCCAAAATACTATTTTGCCAACTTGCAGAAGACTATTTTCAAAAAAAAATTCTTATTCTCTTCAGCTACTATCAGCAAATGTTGTAGTCGTGATATATCAAGTTGATACACTGTGATTAGGATTTTGAACCAATGAAAGATTATTGTGGAATGAACATAGAGTTCATGTGATTTCAATTCGCAATATCCCCTCAATTTGAAACCCGTTGACCAATTTCCAAAAAAAACAATGTGATACAGTATTCAACAAGCTCTATTCAAAAATGGAATATACCTATTTTCAAGGCATATTGTTCGCTGTAGGGGTTGGAATTTCGAGAATGACGATGAGACAACTTTTTCGAGAAGTGAAGGAACACATCGAATACGTAGTTTTATCGTTGACACTCTTTCAGAAAGATGATAGTAGTAGGTAAGCCAAACACAATGAAATGAAGTTTGGAAAATCATTAGTGAGATTTAGCTGGAAATTGATATCTGGGGTTTTTGGGGTCGTGCAATATGAATGCGTTTTCAGAAACTGAAAATAGCTGCGTAGATATGGTGACAGATATTTGATTTTTATGATAGGATTCGGCTGGAAATTGATATCTGGATATTTAGAGATCGTATGATACCTTTTTTATTTTTGTTCAAATCTGAGAAAAACTGAAAGATAGTTAGAATTCAACTTTGAACTCAGTTTTCATCAAAATATTGTATGAAATCCCACGCCGCTGATGCATTGGCGAAACTCAGGATGGTTTAGGGGTATCAAGCTTTCAAGCTTAGCAACTAAGGGAGTTTGGATTTTGGTCTTTCATCCGATAGATTTCGGTAATTCAATGCCACATACTTCTTTGACACAAAGAAAACTATAAACTCGTCACTTTGCCTGATCCTCTGAAATTTTTTGGCATTATGTTTCACTTTTGACACTGTCCCGGCAAATCAAAGGTGCAATACTCGATATATTAAACAGGTTGTGATTTTGTTCTCATGACGTTCGATACAGACATTCAGTGCTGGTACATACCGTAGGGGGTTTCTTTCTTTTTCATGTGTTCCCGAAGGTTGGTCGGAGATATATCTGATGGAGGAGTTAGTAGAGGAGGAGCAGCTGTCACTTCTAACTGTATTGAGCAATCGGTTCCTGTCCAACCAGTTTCGCAGTAGCATTTGTTTTGATTCGTACAGAACTGCAAAGTGATGATAGTATCAAGAGTGCGAAGGGTAATCGGATAATGATCGGTGTATGTGCTGAAAATACTAAAAAAATCACTGCGAGAATGAGATATCTGAAAGGATGAGGTTAATCTGGAAGAGAAATTTATTAATGATTCACCTTATGAGATTTTCTACTACTCATATATATTTTTCCGGTATCTCTCTTAGTATGCTTTCTTCAGCTCTCATTTCAGATGAATTTTCCTCACTTTCTGACTTCCAGAAGATTTATTTGTATCGAAAATTTTCACCGTTTTTTTTTTTTAATTTTTTTTTCGGACATCGGACAAGTCACTATTATTCGTTGATGTTACATCATCACTCTGAATGAATGAGTCCGATGAATCGAAGAAGATTCAAAGTCTCAAAAAATATTCACCCACTCAGACCACTCTGATAAGAAAAAAATCATTTAAATCTGAAAATTCATCATTTCGTTTTCATTTCTGTTTCATGACATGATTATTATATTATTTTCTTTGATCTATTGTTGTGCATGTATTAGGTATCAATTTTCAATATCCTGTTATAAATATTAGCGTTTCTTGGGATAACAAACAATGAACATCATTCATGATCCATGTATGAGGATCATACGAAAAAACGTGGAAATATGTTGAAACTTCCAATGAATTTCAAACTCTATAGAAACGTTTGGAAAGATTAAAAAAAATAATGAACTGTTCTATAGAATCGATATGTTTCGAGGTATGTCGTGTACATCAATTTCCAATATCTAATTCGAAAAACCATACAATGGCATCTCGTATGGCAATTCGATTGGATGAACATATTCACAAATTGAGGTCTTCTATACCGCTAGAATATTTGTAATTGATTTATTTAAATTTGATTTACTCAAAACTGTAGTATTTGATATCAATCTGGGGTACTGCAGCAAAATCTATGTAAATGTATTTCCAAAGTACCATATTTGGAATCAACATCTAGTCTATGCGAACCAAGGGAACTGCTAGATGTTGACTCAGTCTTCAAAATGAAAGTGTGCATATTCATCCACTCCACTAAAACTCCCATGAGCACCACACCAGACAATGTGATCATTTGAAAACTGTTCAGATTGAAACCCAATTTGGAAAAAAATCGTTATATTTTTGTGGAATAAATATTTATAACAACCAATCTCGTCACGAAATCCAAGATTCAACTGAAGAAATGTTTTGTGTCAATTTAACTCACTCCCTTATATTGACTAATTCTGATTCAACTTCATGTCTTCAATTTGACCTGATCTATTCTATTATGTCCCTGCATAAGCATGTATGTTTCTTGGGATTGATCAATGTTATTATCATTATTATTATTATCATTATATAATTTCAGATTCATTCCAGATTCATTCCAGATTTATTTCAGATTCATGAACATAAATCGACATATTTCAGGAACAACCCTTTTCTTTTTCTTCAGATGAGGGAGTTTGAATTGATACCTTCGCTTTATTAGATCTTACCCCATGGTCGGAACATTCTATGCTGGGTTGATTGGAAGGGCATTTGTCCTGCTTGATATGCGGGAATATGCTTGTACATGTTTGATTAAGGCAAATGAGGTTTTCCCCACAGGGCGTTCCATCTCGCACCAGACCCAAGCGTGGCAGATCGTCGATTTTTCCCGGCTGGATTTTCTGTCCCGTAGTCGTCCTGAAAGAAGATCCAGTCAGACAGTTCAAAGGCGAGGTTTGGAAAATAATTGACATGAAATGAGTCTATCTTTCGAGGAATATGTTGTATCGTCTTTATATTCAGTTTCTTTTTGTTCCTATGTATTCAGTGTAGGTACTTGTTTCATTATTCAGTTATTAGTCAAAAAACAGCTTCTGGCTAATACTCTGCCTATTCAACATTGCAGAAAGGTATAAGGTAGGTGGAATATTTTTGTCTTATATTTTGTCTGGTGTGATTTCTCATTCTTTTTAGTCAGAAACACAATGTAAAAGTTGTGGTAATGTCGATTTGTAACGGTCTAGAAATTGTGGTAGTCAGCCATATCGTTCATTATACATATTGAAAGCGATGTTATTCGTGAAAACGATCCGATTGGCTTCTTCAGATTCGAAAGACATAAAAATCGAAATAGTGGCATTATATATGGATGATTTTTGGATTGAGCGCGTTGCTTGAATATGTGATCTATTCCATTTCATAACTGTCAACTATCTGTGATATTCGAGAGATAATGTTATCCTCAATATTATGTATTGAGAATATATATATATTATTACTGACTTGATATATTTTCCTATTAGCTGAATAGTGTACGGCTATGCGTTTTGCTTAGCTAACATAGCTAACATAAACAAGGTGTTCAATTTTTGATGATTTTGCTAGATATCTCAGTTGTCTTTGGGGATGGAGTATTTTGGATCTCATATTTCTGCCCTATTCTTTGTGGAACGGACAATGCTTCGAACGGAATTTTAATACTTCCCCCCCCATTCCTTTGAGGTACCTACAGGCAAATTGAAATTTCCCACTTTTCAAGCACCTCTCGTATCTTGGTTACATCTCAACCCATTATAACAACCTATCATGATAAAGATTCCAATCTCAATATTTCTTATTGTTAATACTCCAATGATTGACAAAAAAATCTGATAACGTTGAAAGTTTGTTCAATAAGTTTAGTATTTTGAATACTGTTAACATACTCAAAAATACGGGCGATGGAGGAAAGCTGTGAAAACCGATACTATTTACTTCTCAGAAAAAAAAAAACAATTGAAGTATTGAAAATGTGGCATCATTCACTTAAAAATTGAAGATTTTTGAAAAATATCTGTGGTGTATCTTGAGTCCCTGAAGAATATTATTTCGAGAAATCAGGTTATGATGATAATCAGCTGACAAAAAGTTTGACGTTAAAATCTATTTCTTCACTTCATTCATTTATGCCTTGGTAATCTGAAGCATGGCACCCTAAAGACTGCCCCTGAAATACCTCCGTGATCATTTGGGATTGTTATCCAACCGACAGGTCGAACTTTTCGACGGAAAGGAAGGCATTCCGTGGCGGCCGAGGGAAACTCACTTGCACTCGTATTCGCGGCCTTTCATGGATATGATCGTCCTGGAATGGTCCTGAGGTTGATCCAATCCGGCCACAACTGGATACCGGCTGCCGTGCGCGCATTGTAGAGAACCGCATCGGACGTTTTCAGGAGGGCATTTCAGGAATCGGCCGTCCGAGCCGCTGCCGCAATGTCCGTTTATCGAGCCTTTCGAGTTGAATTGTTCGAAACATTGATCGTCAGCCGCGATTCCACCTGGAAATACCACATTCGATATTGTCGACAGCCCATCGCAATCATTGCAAAGTGAAGCCCAATTCAATTATGTTACTTTTATCAGAATATTATTGCCCAATTGAAATTGATTTGAATGAAAATCGTCTTTATATATGAACAAAGAAGGATTTTACATTCTCATCAGAGGTGTAGGGAGAAGTTCCGTTCGGTTTCTAGATGACTCCTTCCACTGGATCGCTCTACCACTTAACCCCAAAAAATACCTCTTACCTCTACAATTCATGCAAACAAAATATATATATATATATATATATATATATATATATATATATATATATATATATATATAAATATGTATATGAATATATATATATATATATATATATATATTATTCTTCAATCTTCGTGAGAAGCAGTCGTTGTGACCAAATTATTAAATTTCTTTGTTTGGTGTCGAGCTTTCGAAAATGTTTATTTTCTTTGTCAAGACTAATAACATGAAATATTATATAAAATCAGCTACAAAAAGAAACATAGATGTATAAATAAAACTGTAAAATGCATAGACAAAACTGTCGAGGTTGATCGATGTCATCGATCATGTTATTAGTCTTGACAAAGAAAATAAACATTTTCGAAAGCTCGAAAACAAAGAAATTTAATAAATTGGTCACAACGACTGCTTCCCACGAAGATTGAAGAATATTGTATACGAACAGTCACGAAATTCGACATCATAAAATATACATATATATGTATACAAATACAATACTTGAAGCTATCTTGGACAGCAACGAAACGAATGTGTATTCTCATAACATTATATTTTCTATATTTTGACAATGATTATTGTCATCATCGGGGAGCTACAAAATTGAAAAATTTTGATGAAGTTCCCTTTATGGATTAACCTCACTTACAATGTCAGTGAGAATGGTCGGTAGATATTGTGTAAAATTGAAATTGAAGACACATCAAAAACTCTGCTAAATGGAACAATAAATGAAGTGTTTATATTAAATATATATATATATATATATATATATACACATTTATATATCTCAATATAATGATCGTTTCATTTGAATTATATCACAGGTATACTGTTCATACTGTTCATACTTAGTTCTCATTTCAATACACTGATTTATTCCTATTCTGTTCAAATGTATCCAGCTTAAATTCATATTCATAATTATACCTAGAACTTATATTCAATCTTTTTTTTAACTCATATCTTAGTACATATTCCAATGCATAAATCTCATTCAATGTCAGATTCATTATTCTCATCCTTACACAGATGTATTTCATTTGTTCACTGTTCATTTCTATATGTACATGTTATTTTGCTGTGAACCATCTTGAGAAACTGAATAAATACATATTATTATTAAAAATAATACTGAAATACTAATTTCCTTCGTTATGGAGACATCTGTGGAAAATTTGTGTAAGAACCGATGATATTGTATAAAAATATTGGACACTACTAACTAACATGGAGTTAGTATATATAATGAGTTTAAATACCCAAGGTCGAAATTTATCGAGGAGAAACGGTTCCTAAGAATCTAAAACAAAAGAGATTTTCCAAAATACAAACAAAACCATTTCGACCACATCGAGAGGAAATTTTCATGATTTAATAGTCGGAGAGGCTGAATCATCCCATCAAAAACCACAGCCACCCTCTTCCCTATGGAATTCTTCAATGGAAAGATGAGGCAGAGTGATATCCTAGATGAGTGTCTACTCTGTGGTGAAGTTGCTGCTTTGTTTTTCGATGTCGGCGAGAGCGTTTTGATGCTATCTACGCCCAGTGAATTTCGACAATTTTGATTCATTCCTGAGATATAATGACAATACCTTTCATTTTCAGTGACGTTAAAGTATTGTGACGCAATTCATATTATAGCACGACGACCTCTCATTAGAACATGAAGATGTGAGTCGCAGTTGCTGTCAGTATATAGGTATCTTGATATATACATTTGTCAGATCAGATGAGATCTCAATTATTCGAAAACATTGTAGATATCAAAAACACATTGGAATTATATTGATGCAGATGTACATGAGAGAAACACATTGAACCATTAGATTACTCACCATATCCCCAGATGTGCTCGCATTGCGAAGCCAAAGTAGGGCAAATACCATTGAAGCAGATTCCACTGTCTTGATCACAAGGACTCCCATTTTTCCTGAATATATCCACCGGGCACTCTCCCGATATACCGGTGCAATGCTCGGGAAGATCGCAGTCATTGGTGGCTTCTCTGCAAACCACGCCATCTTCTATCAACCGACAATCTTCACAGCAACTACCCGACGCGCATTCAGCCTCCTTGGTTAGCTTGCAAGTGATCGGATCACAGCAAGGGTTGATCTTGTGGCACTTTTCGATACTGCCACAATCGCAATCTTCGCCTTCCTCCACGATTCCGTTCCCGCAATTCTTGTGGTCCTGAAATCACGACGAAATCATATCGAGTTCAAATGGACTCCTTCAGTTTCACGTACTGTCAGCTCGTTGGGTTTGTTGAGAAGGCATATCCCATTACCAGTCCTGAGCCTGTCGATGTAGTCGGATTTGCTGCACTCTGAAAACTTGTAGGGTTGCACATTATCGAGTCCTACTATCGCTTGCGCCATGATGCAACCGTGCCAGTCCCGACAGAAACACTCCTCTCTGCCATCGTCGTGGCCCATACCGATATTGTGACCTTGAAAACAAAGCGAAGTGACATATTCTGGAACACCCTGTTCCTTCTGGCATTGGGAAAAAATTGTACGATACGGCAGGAGGCAATTAATTTCGATTTTTTTGGAAAAACTCATTCTTTCACTAGGTATTTGTCGTGACTAATCAGCGTCAGTAATGAAAACTACACAGTTTCAGGCCACTTGGTTTTCACAACTCGTATTGATTTCCATGACAATTGGCTTGGCATTGATAGGTACGAGTGTTATAACCAATGTATTCATTATTATTCCAGTACTTCTACCATCCATCCGAACTCTATGAAGAACTCAAAAGTCTGTTCGCGTTCGATGAAATGAAGAGTTTGAAACCATTAGAAGCATACCGATCTGAGAAAATACGTTCAGTTCAGTGAAACAGTGCATTGCATTGGTTTCAGTCTGTTTATTCCATAAAGCGAACTGACCTTCTGTGTTACATGTAGTTCGGTTATCGATGATAAATGATTGTTCATAAATAGTTATGCGTAGGAGATGATATCGCTGCTTGAGCAAACCGGGTTTCTCAATTAACTATTAACTATTATTAAAGCATGATGCAAACCATTTTTGAACTAGGTTCAATTCATAAACCTTGATTGAAAAACTGACGGATAAAATTGGTGGACTCGTCTTTGTCCATATCACTGGGTTAAGTATCACTGATTGAATACCTCTCAGCAGAAAAACCCTGAATGGAGTACACAATCTGTATTGAGTAAATTGCAAATGGTATAAACAGCATCGACCAAATATCGCTCGACCAAGATACGAACCTATCATGTGAGCCATGGTTCCAGCTAGCAGTTATAAAGTGAACTGACCTTCTGTGTTACATGTAGTTCGGTTATCGATGATAAATGATTTCTCAGAAATAGTTTTGCGTAGGAACCGGGTTTCTCAATCAACTGTTGATGAGAGCATGATGCAAACCATTTTTGAACTAGGTCTAATTCATAAACCTTGATTGAAAAACTGACGGACAAAATTGGTGGACTCGTCTTAGTCCATATCACTGGGTAAATTATCACTGATTGAACACTCCTCAGCGGAAAAACCCTTGATGGAGTACACTTCACTGTCGAAGACTGTATTGAGTGAATTGCAAATGGTATGAACGGCATCGACCGAATATCGTTTGACCAAGACACGAACCTATCATGTGAGCCATGGTTCCAGCTAGCAGATATAAAGTGAACTGACCTTCTGTGTTACATTTAGTTCGGTTATCGATGATAAATGATTTCTCAGAGATAGTTATGCGTAGGAACCGGGTTTCTCAATCAACTGTTGATGAAAGCATGATGCAAACCATTTTAAAACTAGGTTCAATTCATAAACCTTGATTTGGAAACTGACGGACAAAATTGGTGAACTCGTCTTAGTCTTGATTGAAGCGTGATGCAAACCATTTCAAAACTAGGTTCAATTCATGAACCTAGATTGAAAAACTGACGGACAAAATTGGTGGACTCGTCTTAGTCCATATCACTGGGTAAATTATCACTGATTGAGCACTCCTCAGCGGAAAAACCCTTGATGGAGTACACTCCACTGTCGAAGACTGTATTGAGTGAATTGCAAATGGTATGAACAGCATCGACCGAATATCGTTTGACCAAGACACGAACCTATCATGTGAGCCATGGTTCCAGCGAGCAGATGGGGTTCGTAGGTGTTGATATCGACGCTGATGCCCACAGATTTTGGCGTGCAGACAGTGGCCGGTACTGCCATGCCTGCCTCTCCGCCGATGAAAAGCTGCCCGGTGAGGAGTTGGGTGGTGTCCTTGTCCACCTTGAAGAGGTTCCTCGCTGTGTAGTCGTTGAAGTTAGAGAGCGCCCTGCCTATGTCCTCGTTCGCGTTGATTGTTGCCTGATCGTCTCCTGCAGAAACGACCAATACTTCGAGACTATCTGAATTCTAGACACTCTGGACTGCGTTACACCCAAAAATATGATATTATTTATATCTCTACTTGATGCACCTTTGCCCCATAAACTCATGAGGAGCTTTGAAACGACAATAAGAAGAAGAAAGAGCTATCAGTCAGCTGATCACAGCTGATTACTGGTTCCCTCTCTCTTGTTTGCTGTTTTCATTGGTTCGATTCCTCCGCCTCTCTCTAGACGTTCAAGTTTATATTCTCATCTTTTTTGAATCTATTAGTACAGCCATAAGCTGAGTCTCTTTGTTTCAACACACTTATAGATCAATGAACTTTTCTCAACAACAGAATAATCCTACACTTTCAACACGGTTCGCATGAAGATCACTGGAAATGTATTTCTCAATGGAGTGGCATGACACATCTCGTTTTGACAATACCAACAGTCTCTTTCTTATGGTCGTTTCAATTCCTATATTTCTGAACTCGATCTACTAGATATATATATAATATAATATATTTGGTTACACTAAACTTCCACAACGCTCACGCTAGAAACTGCGGTCTTTTCTGACTAGCCCGTGAGCGTTTTGGTCTATGCTACAAGTGGAATGGAAATGCTTTGATTCCAGTTCTAGAGCAAAGATAATCTGATTCGTTTTGATTTTTAAATTTCCATTGAATTTCAGTTCAGGATAGTGGAAAGGCATTGTTCATCGAATACTTTTAACAAAACAAATGAAAAAAAAATTGAGTGAGTAATAAAGTTACAATCCGGAGACTGTGGTTGAATACTCAAATACAAAATAAATGAATACCCAAAAATTCACAACAAGATTTAGGAAAGTCTGAATACGTATTCCGACAACCAAGTTCCCATCCTCAGTAGACCTGGGAAGTGAGAACGATTAGAAATTACCATCGAGAGTGGTAAACATTATTGTGTTTCTTTGGGAATTCATTTATTTTGTATTTGACTAAGTAAGTATGACTTTCAACATTCCCATATAGGTCTTCGTTTCCTGATTGAAGTAAATACGATGTGAAGCGTAAATATTTACTGAATTCCAGATCGAATAAATCCTTCTGTTGGTATCGGATTTAATTCGTTTTTTAATTAAATGTTTCTGGATTTGCGAAAATCCTGCTGCTTCGCTGGATTATTGAACAATTCTATTTGAAAATCAATTTGATTCAGAAAACAGATGAATTAGATTGTACACTTGCAGTTTCATTAAAGTTGGAGTGGAAATGCAATATGATTAGTCTAAATTAAATACGATTCGAGATGAAAGTAAGTGTGTATCATGATCGAATCAATGAAGAAATTTCGCAGTATTTGATATTCTTGTAGAGATAATAAGGTGATATATACAATTGAGTTGTGTTTGAGTTTCATCGATTGATTTCGAATCTTGTATCTATATATCCGTCTCGTACAGAAATTGTGCAGGTTATAGTGGATCGTTATAGTGTGAATAAAACATTCGCCGATTATTGTTGTTTTTTAATATACCTCAAGCTTATGAACGTCGCTTACCGGAATTGTCTCTAAAGTGGAAAATTGGAAAATCAACTATGTGTTCTTGATGTTTTGGTCCTCTTTGAGGTAAGTTTGACGTTTGGTCTGACAAGGATCCAATATTCAGATATCCGCTTCAACAAATTATATGGTCTGAATGAATAATGAAGAAGTATGGATACATAAACCGCTCTATTAATATGGAACTATGGGTGGTCATCAAAAAAACCAAGAACACCTAATGTGAAGAGTAACTAATCAAACTACTCAAGTTTACTCTTCAAAGTATCAGAAGCCTGTAGTAGTTTTATAAGTTATCACTTCTATCAGTGGAATTCATCTCCTCAATGCACTCACCTTGCCAGGTTTCTACGTATACTACTGACACCCTGGTGTTCAACGTCCTGAAGTACAAGTCGGCTATGTTCGCTACCTGGATAGAAATGAAAATATATCATACAATATGATCCTGATGGAAATAACGGTCTGAGTAGTACGTCTCGGATTGTACGTCAGGCTGTACTGGCTGGCCCAAATATTATGATACCTCTTATATCTTATTTGATAGAATAAAATATTGATGACGGTATCTCGATGTCTCCGGAAAACAGCAACCGCATCGAAATTGGTACGACTTAATTTATTCATGGAATTCTGTTCATTCATAGAAGCCAGTCGTATCCATGAAGTGAACAGATTTAGGGTACTCTATAGATTCATTTTGAAAGTTGCTGACTGGAACGCATTCGCAAGGACGTCTTGAGGTGTTTTCAGATTTTATGTATGTCCACTCATTTAGAATATTCACCTTCTTATGCTTATGAATAGCAGCAAAGTAACTGGACATTGTGGAGAGTCGTCATTTATTATGATTAATGTAAACGCAAACAATATACACATCGCATCGATTCTGGGAATCAATATAGTGAATGATAGAAACATTATACGCATAGCCGATATCATAACATTGATAGGCAATTACCATGATTGGAACAATGACGATTCGAAGAGATCTTAAATGCTGACTTCCTTGAATATTGAGTCCAGATCGTTACCACACAAATATCTTTGACGCACTCCTGTGAAATAACGAATCGATTGGAGAGGTTCCGTGAGCGATATATTATTTTCATTGGATCATGAATGGAACATACAAATTGTCTAGCGGTTGAATACCATTCACTCTATTTCAACTTCTTCTCGGTCCATCATACTTGTTTATTTCAGGCTAGAGTTGATCAACATGTTTTCAATTTCCATTCCCAATTCGCAATCACGACGCCAAAGGAATAGTTCTTGTTTGTCTTGAGATCAGTTACAGTTCTCGCGTTCACTGGGTTTTAAATTTACGATGAGTTGTGCAAAGTTCCAATCGAGGTGTCAGCACATAAAAAAGTTGGACATTCCCCATCTACCATAATATTTTGACTTTATGGTTCAGGAGATGAGATGACGATTTTTGATTTCTGGGAAAATAAAAGCCAACTATGATGTTTTTTGGAACTACAGGGCTATGAAAAATTCATCTCGATCAATCACATGCCATCATAGAGTATCGTTATGTCTGGAGCAAATTTCAGCAAACTGAGGATCATCGAAAAAGTATTGTTTCTCAATTTGAACTCATTCGCAAAATTTATACTAGAGTTTGGGAACGTTTCATACGATAACAGTACTTGGAATGATCTATATTTCAGATATTTTCGACTCAAAAAAGTGAAGTGATTTTGGCGATTTCGCTCTGCTGTCGAAAAATTTTACGTTTCCAAAGCTCAAATCTACAACTTCCAAAATAACCAGACGACGTCACGTAAAGAATCGTAACAATTGAGAAGTTGTTTCAAGTGCCGAATCAGAATCAATTGGAAAAAAAAATGAGCAGGTGCCTACCTATATATTAATTATTATCGTTGAAAATCTGTCCATACAAATTGATTGCTCAGCAACTATTACACTCATTCGAATAATTGTTTATCATCAGGTATCACCGCAGAGTATGATTCAGAGACGAGCGAAATCCTTTTTAGAATTGTATTTTCAGAAGGCGAATCAAATAGTCTGTCAGTTGAACAATTGATTGATTCACCGTTTTTGTGCTTTCCATTCGTTGCGGACTATTTTTGCAGAGTCACGGTATATCATTCATTGACGAGCATGGAAATATGTCATGAAAAATCTTCGACCTTCAATATCACTCCAGTAATGAATAAAACGATGAATTTGAACGAATGTTCAACAAAGGATAATTTCCGTGGTTTTTTCTGAGTGAATTAGTGAGTTTGAAATTCTGCAACGATTTTGTCTTGATCAATATCATGTGCCGCAGAACAAATTTATCTTCCTAATAATTTCATCAGATATTTCAAATGAGGTTTTCAATACGATGTCGTGAGCTGTATTTTATGTGAAAATATTTGATTCCAAATTGCGAAGCGGTTTCGGCTGTAACCTCATCATCAGTATACCTGCAAGTAAGTAATATTTGTTGGGATGATTTGATTGAAAATTGAAATTACTCATTCATCCAGTATTCACAATCAATTCTCAATGAATTCAATAGATGGGACCATATATGGTACAAACATAGGTGATGTGATATATAGTTTGTCCATTAGAACAATAGTTGTGGAATTGAAATTTTGGACATTTTGAAGGCATTTCAATAATCCCATTCCAACACATGTGCGATGAAAGAGACTCCTGACAGCAAGTGAAATTTGACAATTGACAAGGAAAAATCAGCACCTGGTGCAATCCCAAGAGAGTTAACCAGGTGAAGACGAAGTGGAATTAGAACCTAACCCCCGGTCCCAATTCAAACCTCAACCGTAAAACTGTTGATGTCAGGTGTAGTTGTGATGTATACCATGATCTAGGGTTCGAAAGAAGAAAGGTCAAATTGGATTCAAACGATACAACCAATGTTGAAGATCTGCAGAATAGAACGGACATCGAGAAAGACTCACTATTACTTTTGAGACGTCCAAGTCCTCAACTCGAGTACTGTCTGTAAGTTCTTCGAGGAGGTGGTACATTCATTTTTCAGCTTTTGATGGGATTTTCTCTCCTCGTTTCTAAAAAAATAGAGTAGAAGTTATTAAAAATTATTGCAATATATTTGTAGTAAGGACAGATTTAGGATCTGTCCCAAAATGTCACTGCGCTTGAAATTAAACCTTTAGATACCTAAAAGAGAAATTCTCTATTGGTCAGTGACACCTTGTTTTTGAAAAAATTTGGAAATACAAATATGTTTAATAATAATAAAACCTCTACTTATCTTGGTGGACGTTTCGGGAACGAATCTGCTCCCGTTCTCAACACAATTGAAATATTTTTCTCTTCGTAAACTTTTTTCAATGTTTCCGATTTTGACACTGAAAAGTGACAATGTCACAATGTTACGGGAGCAGATTCGTTCCCGAAACGTCCACCACGATAAGTAGAGGTTTTATTATTATTAAATATATTTGAGTTTTCAAATTTTTTCAAAAACAAGGTGTCACTGACCAATAGAGAATTTCTCTTTTAGGTATCTAAAGGTTTAATTTCAAGCGCAGTGACATTTTGGGACAGATCCTAAATCTGTCCTTACTACAAATATATTGCAATAATTTTAATTAACTTCTACTCTATTTTTATAGAAACGAGGAGAGGATATCCCATCAAAAGCTGAAAAATGCCACGAGTGCCACAGATCATTCCCGAATGAATACCATTTCTCATAACAAGAAAAGAGACAGGACTCTATTCTAGTCCTAATCGGTATTATTGAAATTGATTTGTCAATATTATAGATTTTGCACTTATACAATTTATTGAACAATTTATTTCAGGGATAGATGGATGGGCGTCCAGGAATGATAGATGGGTCAATCCTGGTCGCTGAGGTCACTCGACCGGAAGATCTACAGAAGGGATCCAAACAGGCGCTCATTATCGAAGTGAGTGACTTGACGCTATTCTGTGGTAAACCTGCTGTGTTCAGATTGAAAGGATTAAATTCCACACAGAAAGAGAATATATATTGTCTAATTCTAGCAGCAATGGTAGTGGCAAATGGAAAATTTGGATCACTGGATTGTATGGGATGATTCAAGGTAAATAAAATGTCTATGTAGTATTGAGAAATTCAATGAATTTAGTATGTATCTCTCCAATTTTCATCCTGATTTTTCTCAAATTGAGTACTGGCATATAGTGCCGGACTATTGGAGGTGTCAATAAACTGAGGAGCCGGATTAGTGACACTCTACGGTATTAACTTCATGTGTTTTTTCCAAGAGCATTGTATTGCTTGTTCTGTTCAGGTATTTCCCTGATGATGGCCGGTGGCAATTCGAAATTAAACATTCTCCCATCCAACAATCCCCCCTATCTCCGCACCTGAATGGAGTCGTGCACGACGTCGATCCTGGTGCTGCCGTTCCTCTTGTCGAACATGGCCTTGTCGATGACCAGCGCCGTCTCGATGTACTTGGTGGCTTCGCGCACGTCGCGACGGCTGCGCGCTGGCGCCGGGAAGAAGCCCACGTGCGGGTGGTTGAGCCGCCACTCCATGTTGCCCGAGTTGGCGCAGCCCTTGCTGCCCTTGGTGCGGGCCTCGAAGATCACGTGAGGGTGTTTCTGCTGAAGAAAGAAAGCTGTGCAGTCTAACATTGGGGCGAGTATCACGAAACGGCATTTTCCGAATTGAATTCTATCAGTACTATAATCTTCGGGGTCACTAGCCTTCAACGAGTGATTTCTCATTTATATTGGAAAAACTGCATTTGAGTTAGAAATAAAATGAAAATGAAATACTAGAATGGAAGGTATGGGGCGAAATATCACTCGTCATCACAGATTTCGTATCACGTTTCAAGTTTTGAGTATCACAGACAATATTGAGTTCTATACCTTCTCAATCAGATTTTTTCATACAAACCAAGTGTCTCCAAGAAGTCTATCATTTTTGTTGGTCATCTTTGTTTAATGCAAGACCAGCTTGGAGAGTGAGTGTGATACCGATTTGTGGTCGTGCTCTGTCGATTATAACTATTATCTTTGACCATATTCATGAAATTATTGGAAAAAATTCATTACGTCACTACAAAGTGTCCTTATTGAACATAATCTACGTAACAAGAGACGTACTCGAGTTCTAGCTTCCTAAATGGACGGTTGCTGGTAGCAACAGGGATGTCCCAGTTGTGACGTCTTCATTTCTGTATTTTCTAATGTAATTACTTTAATTTTATTCAAGATTTGTCGACCCGATGCCTCTACAAAGATTCCTAAATTTATATTTTTACAATATTCAATGAATTCATATTTACTTTGTTTGTTTGGAATGAGTCTTCAAATTGAGTTTGAATCCTAAGGAATCCCAACTATCGATGATGAAAAAGACATCTGTAACATGATTCATGAAAATGGTCCAGAATACAAGTACACATTTCCAAGATTGATGTTGCTAGGGAAAATTAATCAGTTATGTGTGTTTAAGAAATAGTTTACGTATAAGAAAAAATGAGCGTGGAAGAACGAGAAAAAATTGCGACATATTGAGTGTCCCCGTATGCAAGAAGTATTCATAGAAAGCTATGGAAGACGACCTCTGTTGACAGGTTGAATAACCACCTCTCAAATGCTCGGTCTATGTACGATAAAGATTTTATAGTTATTTTGAGCCAGAAATCTCTCCCACGGAAGGAAAGCATGGTAGACGACCTCTGTTGACAGGTTGAATAACCACCTTTGAAATGCCCGGCGCCTCCACCATATGTGACATCCATATACTGAGTAACGCACATGTTCTATTTATATCTCCCTCGCATTCTACATGCCACTTCGTGATGAAATTCTGTTAGCGTTAACGAGTTCAGCAAACATTTCGATGCGTTTTGAGACCGATTCTCATCTGAGCCGCACCAAGTAGCCCAGCGCGAAGTGAAGCAACATAAGCAGCATTTTCCACAGGTCTGTTCCCACCTAGACCGCAGTTTTTCATCCTCATTTTTTCCTGGTCTTTAACTGGAGCTATCGATTTGATTGTACTCGGGAAACAAATACATGTGAAGCCCAAATGGCGCATTTGAGGACATATGTTGCACTTTGTCGGTATCTTTTCGGGACACCCTGTATATTCCGATGGTAACGAATTCAATTGTAACTTGATGTATCAATTCAACCTGATCATACCGGAATATTTCCTATCCTATCAGAGACTCTCAAATATACGATGGAATAAGAATATATGAGTAACTCCCCACAGACATGATATCGAGTCTCTCAGGATTTTCCGGACAAATCTACAAGGCAGATATTGTGGAGATTTTTCAACTATCATCAACTATCATCATTTTTCAACTACAATCAACTATGGATGGTAAAATGATTTTCCAATTGGAAATTGTGTATCTGTGACGAATTAATGTGATAATCAGGATTTCATTCGTTTATCCACCATGTCAGGTTGGAATTTCATAAATCTGTTGACATCTAAGTGTTGTCCAATGAGATCGTGATTCTTGAACGAAACATATATCAACTCTATTTATACCGACCAGTAAATATATCGCCTAGACCATATTGCAGGTTGATAAGGGAAAATGGTCCATTAAAATATCCACTGAGGGCCTTGATAACGCAAGAGCCGTTAGTGAAATAGTGAAATCTCAATGGCGTTACTGGCGAAATCTCAGTGATCTATACACCAAAACGTGAGTTCACTGAGAGGTGGAGAAAAGTCGTATAATAACAATACTACAGCGATATAAGTTTCCACTTCACCGTATACGAGCATCGACAATTATACTCCCGTAAACTTTTACTCCTCGTCCCAGTCGTCCGAGACCCCAGATTAGAATCATGGCGTCATGGCCATTAAAAGGGGATTAGACCGTTTATCCGGACTACTCCAGTCGTCCGGCTGATGAAATTCCTCGGTTTGAGGACCTCGCACAGCTTCGAGCGAAATTCAATCTAATCGTCGAATCCCAATTCTAAATAAGAGGGTACAGTATGCGAAGAAATAGGATGTTCGCATCATATTTCCTGTTCACGGACAGTCCGAGAAACATTGAGTGATTTCGAGAGAGAATTATCTACTTTATATTTTATGTGGAGAAAAATATTGAACTAATTGAAGAACTAATATTGACTGTTTTACTTATGACTGACTTGTAAAGAGAAAACACTTTGACTATCTCAGAAAATAATACTGAATAGGGGTGGAAAAACTTATCGATATATCGATAATTATCGATAATATCGATGATCTTAGGAATTATCAACATTTTCGATATCATCGATGTAATCAAAATTATTGATATTATCGATATTATCAGAAATATTAGTGTTCCATTTGAAATGTGGAAGATTAGTCAGCCGGTGAAGCCAGAAATACTGAAACAATTACTGTCTGAATATTCTTCTTGAACAGGCTATCAAATCTATCGAATTTCATTCCGATAGTTCCTATAATATCGATAATATCGATAATATCTATCATATCGATTTTCAGGGTGAAGAGGGTGAATTATACGAATCTCAACAATACGTCAAGAGTTCTTACCCTTCCGATGAAGATTGGCGTGCATTAAAAATTATTCATTAGTTTTATTATCAGAGATATTTCAGGGTGGATCTTTGGTCTTGATGGAAAAAATCATCTTCCTCCTCAAACATCATTCAGTAGTATGCTATCGACACAATGTGTTTTTATTTCTCATCAGTTCCACCAGTCCATGTTCAATTTCACCAGATGGTCCATTCTTGTTTGAGAGGAGCAACATTTCAAGACTTTTGTAGTATCCATAACTTTTCGATGTGTTGAAATGGCAGTGAACAAACCAGCATGGTGCAGAGATAGAATTCAAATAACAATAATTGAGAATTGTGTGCGGTGAAAAAAAGATCTAACTCAGTACATTGTAATTGTTTTTCATAATTTGTCTCTGATTTGTGAAATGAGGAATACTACGAGGAATGTGAAATAGACATGCTTCACACTTATTCAAATTCGAACTGAACCATTTTTTTGGTGGAATAATATACGCGATTACCAAGAGTGGTGATGATATCGAGCTTGGATGGAATAGTGATACTAAAAATATCATCATATTGGACATTGTGTGATTTACCTCCTCGATTTTTTTTTGGCATTGAACTCTACTAGATATTCAGATTCCTTCTCATAAATACTTGGCAGATCTTCATTTATGGGTCTCTGAAGGAGTCGGCGGTATGACGTGTACTATCATGCTCAAAAATATGGATTGGGTAGGAGGTCAAATCCAACAGATTGTTGAGGAGGAGCAAAAACAACACCGGTGCAAAGATAGATTGTTGTAGTGGATCACCAGCATCGATAGTAATCATTCAGATGAGACTTCGTCTACCAACACAGAGAGTGATCTGTTTCGAGGAAACTCGATAGGAAACGACATAGTGAGGCAGCAAACCATATGGCGGAAGTATTGATAGAAGACCCTGGTGCCGAACTCAGTCAAATGATTTTGGAGATATACAATTCATGTTTTTCGATTCATGCCTGATGCCACACGTTGTCAGTTCTCCTGTTAGTCTCTAGTGACTCTGGTACTGTGTCGCGTTGGGGGTGGAAATGGCCTCCTTTATATCTCCTGAGAACCACCCTTGGCACTCGTTAGTCGTCACCCAACTTTCCTTATCGAGTAATGGTCACTTGTCAATCAAGCGGGCGAAATGAATATCACGTGGAAGTCCAACGCTTTCGCTGCAGAGACACATGATTTGTTGGTGTTGGAAGTTTCCAGCAATTTCGGGGGTTCGGATTCGTGCTATCGACGGAAAATCGGATAACGAAAAGGGGCCAGCTAGATAGGGGATAATTGGTTGTCAGTCGCCGAACGGTCGACATGACGTTTACGGAGGCGTATTCATTAAAACTTCGTCTTGGCGCGATGATTATTTTCCGCGACCGGAATCGGAAGGGTTTGGACGGTATAGATTTTGCATTAGGAGAGCATTATGATTGGTATTGGTGGGGTTCTTCTCGCTCGATAGTCAATTTTAACCTACCCTTCAACAGTTTATGGATTTCTAGATGATACAGAGGGAGTCCTGTAATTTAAAATAACGATGATACTATAATAATACTCATGAAATATATTTGCCAATATTTCTGACAATAGGTTGTACCTTGTATTTTCAATTAATAAGTGAACGAACGAGAATTCGGAAAATGAGCATGGGAATACAGTGGATGAGTATTGTTTGATTCTTGCAAGTGAGTACAAATATAGTGTGTAGTTGGATTGATAAGTTCATAATTTAGATAAGACTAAACTTGAAATAGAGGGACAGTGAAAGACAAATACTTGTTTTGTATTCCGGTAGACCTATATATCTTCTTTGTGAACTAGGTTCATATATTTTAATTTTGATGATATCGATGAAACTGGAATTTTCTTCAGAAGGTAAGGTAGGCATGATTTTTTTGGACAATATTTTTTCTGGTACACTTGTTTTGGTATGTAGGTGTGTTTTTGTCTAGTTTGGTGGATATGTCATAGATTTTGGAGAAAAGAAGATTTGTTTGTGTATGTAGTATGTAATACAGGTCGAGTTGAAAGATTTTTGTTCTACTGAATGAATTATCGGTCGCATAATCCCTTGCTTTTTTGTGGATGAGTATTACCTCAATGTGAATAATCATTCCAGATGAACATCTGAAGTACCACCCCAAGTTTGTATATTGAATTGTAGATTCCATTAATTCGAGATTCTCGAATGGAAAAAAATATACATATTTGAGAAATATCTGAATAGCATACTCCTAACAACATTCGAAAGAGCCTATTCTATCTGATATGATGATCAATTATGACGCCCAGATGTTTAAGATGGTTTCATTGTTAGCCACATATCCCTTATCGGTTTCAGATTTAAGTGTCGTTTGCGAAACTTGTAATTTCTCCCATTGTATCAAGATGTAGAAGTTCATTGAGGCATATTATTAATGAAAACACACAAAACGTCTACCCAAAATATTCATGAGGTCGAAACTGAGGAATGATAGCAGATGAAAATGATATGAGCTCGAATAAAAGCAGTTCAAGAAATGATGAGTCCAGAAAGGGCATTTTCACAGAGTGCGTAGGTGAATGTTTAGTGCCTTGAAGGAAGTTTCCAGTCTTGTTACCTACAATGAATTTTGCTACTTATCAAGTGCGAAGGAGTTTCCCTGAAGTGATGGAAGAAGATGATTGTGAAATGTGAGGTTCTGTGATAAGTCACTCCTGTCATGCCTAGAATCTCCGAATCCTCTGAAAGAAAAAACAAATGATCATTTTCCGAACCGAACCGACTTTTCAGCCTGTAAACAGATTCTTTTCCGAGGTGCTTGGAGGTGGAAATTAGAATGGAATTTCCAGCTGATAACTCTTGAGACAGATTTACTCAGATTCTTGACTGTCAATTTTTAGCAGTCTGGATGATATCCACGAATGCCTTTTACTCTCCAACTCTGATCACTTTTTCCAACTCACCCTCAACTTTACCTAGAGTACTGTCTGTGAGTTTTTCGAGGAGGTGGTTCATTCATTTCCCAGCTTTTCGTGGGATTTTCTTTCCCCGTTTCTACAAAATGAAGTAGAAGTTATTAAAAATTATTTCAATATGTTTGTAGTGAGGACAGATTTTGTGATCTGCCCCAAAATGTCACTGCGCTTGAAATTAAACCTTTAGATACCTTCAGGTACTACCTTCGGTCTTTAAATACCTGATACCTTTAGGTATCTAAAGGTTTTATTTCAAGCGCAGTGACATTCTGGGGCAGATCACAAAATCTGTCCTTACTACAAACATATTGGAATAATTTTAAATAACTTCTACTTTATCCTTCAGAAACGAGGAGAGAAAATCCCACAAAAAGCTGAAAAATGAATTCACCTAGGATACTTTCCCGGTGTGAAAATCTAGTCTCATCTGGAGAGAGGTCCCAAGAGGAACAATCACCACAAAAATACATAGTTTCCTCTAGTGCTTCCCCTTCGAAAATCTCAACTAAGGACACCTATGCGTCCATGGTGAAGGGAGTTGCTACCGGAAATTAAGGTAGTTAATCTGACGAAGGAATAATTCGCCCACGCTGGACGTGTCTATGGAATTCTCGAATACAACGCGCTGACCCTCCGATCCTCCATTATCAATTAAAATGTCCATCTCCGCTTCAATCGATGCGAAATATTACATCGAATCGAAAGCCGAATGACTGTTTACGAATATTCACTGTTTCTGACTGAGCAAGATGAGCTTTCTGATGAATCTGAATGTCCTACACCCGTCCTACATTGTCGAATTTGGTCAAGGAGTCACTAATTGCTTGGAACGCATTGTGGTCATTATTTCACGGTTGTAGTGATCTTCTTTTGATGGATGTTTCTTCACGGTTCTTATCATGCGCAGATACTCTGTTTGAAGTTGGACATTCAGATTTTTTGAAACCAGGGAGTTAAATTTTAAGAGATGCGATTTGATAGTGAGATTTCTGATATTCTGTTGTCTCAAAACAATACAACGTAATTTGAGATGAGGTACTTTATTAATCAACCAAGGTACGTTGAATCCATGAACATATTATCATCGAAGCCAAAAAAAGTTATTGACTTCAGAATACTCAGATGAAAATAACAAAATATCAAAGAATAATTCACCCAGTGGCGGAACTATAGGCAAACAAGTCACCAACAATGCGTTCACTTTGCATTGTATGCGAATTCGGCGATATTTTCGGGTCAAGGCACTCAATGTGTGTTTATTCTTCATTATTGGGTCACTTGCGGCCGGGACTAGACATTAATCAGGTTTCTGAGGTTTTAAGTCGATTTTGATTCTCATATTATATTGTTTCTTCACTGAACGGAATTGAATCACTTAATGTATATTCCATCTTATTTTTCAATGTGTAGCACGAAGAGAAAACTATACCGAGAGGAAACAAGTTTCATTCACTCCACTGACGTATCAAAGTAATGGAAAAGTTGAATTTCCGAGAAACCCAAGAAATCTAGACATTTCTTTACGGTTTTGATCTGATATATGGGAAATATGAGCCTCTCTTTGGTTCGCAAAATACATTGCTTATCCTCTCATCAGTGTTGTTATATTTATGATAGTGCAATAATGACTATCAATGTAGATACTCCACAAGAATCTGTCTTCACACCAATTTTTTTTCGTTTCAATCTAGTACTTCGCGGATACTTGAGTAAACTTCATACCGCCTTCTCCTCTAGATCCCCAATATCATCCAATAAGGCCAGAGGGCAAGACAGGTCGATCCCATAAATGAAGACCTGGCAAATTGGGGTTCAGAAAATCAATGTCGATGAAACAAAAACTCGTATCTCCACCAGGAAAGCGGATAACAAATCAACCAGATGTTCTATCAAGTCGTCAATTTCCTTGCTTGGTATGACCACCAACAGCACTCTCTTATGGGATTATCATACATGGTCCATTGAGATAATTGTTCCACACAAACTTGCAAAGAGGTACTCCTCACTCCAGCAGCTCCTCACGATCAGCAAATCGCAAATTTGACCTGTCCTGGATTACTCTCCACATCTGAGGTCATCAGATTATAATCAGAAGAGAGATATTAGCCTGGTCGGTGATACTGCACTAACGAATTTGTTGACTTCTTTGTATCATCGTACAGAGGTGGGTCATCTCTTCCTCTTTTATAGATATTTCCATGGTTGGTGCTCAAACTAGAAGAATAGATCACCCTCCAATTGTACGGCTCTAGACCTGACGACGAAGTTTTGGAATTATCTACCTAGTGTTTCCTAATGTTCACAACCCCCAAACTTGGTGATATCAAGATATAAAAAAAATTCTGTTCGACAATATCCAAGTGAGCTGCATTATCTTCTATAAATCGACATCTGTTCAATTGGATGTGAAGTAACTGTAGAAGAGGTATTTTGTAGACAATTAATTCGTAATATAAGACCATAACAAAATTATTTCTATTCCTACAAAGCCTACTTCTCGGATTCTGTGAAGAAAAAGAAAGAAGGGTGATTAGAGTTGACAAGGTGAAGTTATGAAACAGTTCTGAAGCTGTTTCTTGAATTGTTCCAGTTGATACCCAGCTCAAATGACAGCTCCATTCGAACCTAGAAATTGCCTGGCCAAAATTCCAGATGAAGTTCTGAAAATCAGAGCGCTATAATGATTTCTCGCTTCCATATCTGGCCAATCTTTTTCTTTCGGAGTGGAAAAAATGCATAATGAATACTAACTGAGATCGAAACCTAAGTCTTAGTAATGAATTGTTTGATATCACTATCACGTGATCAAAGAGACAATATAACATATTGAATCATATATTATTGTATTCGCAGAATATTTTATCGTTCTATTTTTACTGCCATGAACACCGCAACTTTCATGTCCGATATAACGGTTGCATTGCATCTAAATCTCCTTTGAATGAATGTTCGAGCATGTTGTTCAATACAACTGGGTCGAGAGGTTTAGTAGTTCCGATACGTGGCAAACATGCAATATTTACTGAATAAATCCCAACTCGTGATACTCCACATCCACAATGGGACCAAATGAATTTGTGAGATTTCTACAAACGATAAGACCTGGAATTGAATATCTGAAGTTTGCAGGGAATATTTCAACCCATTCAGTTCCCAAATAAGTCTAAATGTACAGCTAATTCAAGGACTCGATCGCTGAAGGTGTGGTTTTAATGCTTTGACATACTTGTATCATGATGGTTGGTTCATCTTCTGTTCTATGAGACAAAACAGAGGGATTAACTTTTTGAAGTTCAGATATGAATAGAAATGGTTGAATTTGGTCTACTTCGCATGGTATCTAGATTCAGATGATGAAGAATCATTATATGTTTCGTCGACACGTGGAAGAGGCAAGCTGAATGAATATTATGAAACAGCTCAGTTACTAAAGCCATTAGGTTGGATTACAAATGAATGATAGAACTGATTTTCGTTAATTACGATAGATATTTGTTTGGATGAGAACCACACTTCCAATGCACATGCACCCGAAAAACATCACTTCAACTGAGAAAAATATTCCACAAAACCACAATTTACACACATTGGAATGTTTCGTTGTATTTCATACGACATAAATCTATTTCCAGTCGTACGTTCAGATAATGTACTATATATAGTATACGGTCTCAATTTTGTACTTTCCCGGGAAATGATGATAAAGACGGTTATACTCCTTTTCCATCACCCAAAAGCTTCAATTCCAGGGAAACTACATTTCCAAAATGTCAATTATTATCAAACACATATATGTGATGGTATTTTCAGGTGAGACAAAATTATGTCGGAAAAATTTCGTTATAGTCGTCCTGGGTGTAACATGGTGTTATTTCTTCAAAGTTCCTTCGCAAATATCCAATTAGAAAACTACTCTCATGAACTTGACATCTTGATTTTCTACATTTTCCACTTCTTTCCAAATCTTTTGATGACAGAAGAATGACACAAATATTAGGATCAATACTATTCATGGATATCATAATCCTCTAAAGAGAAGACTAAGTGAGTGAGATGATGTCACCACCTAATCAACCTATAATCTACCCGAAATCAGGAGCAAGAGTCTCTTGATTGGAACTTCCGAAGTGGCCATGAACTCAGTTATTTGTTCAAAGGGCATCTCATACGTTCAATCACGATATTCTCATGCACTCATGAACAGTCAAATCATATCAAAAAATATGCCAATATTTTCCAGATCGTTTCATCTGCGAAATATCAAGATTTGCCTTTACGATTCATTCATCCATGAAACTAAATCTACAGACCAGTTATCCTGACATTTTTGAAACGGAAGTTGAACGATGAATCATGGTGAAGCTTTGACGAGACATTTTTTCGTAATACCATTTGATATTCATTGATCTGGATAGTGAAAGAGAAGGAATGACAAATCACGTATCCCAGAATAGAAGATATGTGTTCTATACGACCTTCTTGACAGACGAACATGAATCCTGCGATGAAGGACACGCATATTCGATGAAATGATATGGAAACCAAACAACAAAAAGTATTCGAGTCGAGCATAAGCGACAAGGCATTCGGCATGCGAATTCCTCTTGGACCCAGCCTGTAATTATTTCTCACAAAGGACACAGTTTGTTCGTTTTTGTTGAGCCCATAAGGGCTTTAGATCATTCGCAACTGTGACCATCTGCTTTTAATTACTAGAACGGTCGTGAGAGGGCCTTGAGGTAGTGTGCATAGTACATATTATGTATCAGAATGAATGAGGTTTAGAGATACAGGAAAAGCGTTGTCGCTGAGGTATGTAATTCAATTTTCCATCTGAGTGAAGAAGTTTGGAATTCACACTTTGTGATGTGAAATAGTGAGAATTAGTTCACAGGGTAGACAATGTATACAGTGGTCCATATGAAGTCTGGCAGAAATCAATATCTAGACAAATCATCTGTTGATAATTTTTGTGATATGATATATTTCAAGAAGAGTGGCTCTGAGATTTGAAATACACATATGAAAAGAATATATAGAACATATCATTGGAATTCCAGTACAGGAATAAAATTGTCTCCTTGAGTTTCCGATATTCACATTCATCCCCAATTCTAGACAAACTATATTCAAATAACATCAAATTTTTCAATCGATAGTACTCATATTTACCCTGTATGTCAGTCGAGATTGTATGATACCTTTTTTATGTATGATAATCATCAAGTGTGAGTTTTCTATCTATCCAGAAAGAAGGAACGACACGAGGCATCTCGGAATATATGTGAGTTTAGTTCAACCATTTTTCATTCAGAATATCAGACTTTCGGCGCTAGGCATCGTGATAATACATGATGATTTTCTACCAGAAGCAAACCTGTATTTCCTCACTTTTGGAAAGATAATTCCCTTCCCATCTTTTACACATACCTTACTCGATGAGATTCTTGAATATTGAATCGAACTAACTAATCTGTATTCATTATTATCCGTCGATTACTCTTATTCACTTCTCATAGTTAGAATATGTTGGCTTACTCCTCTATGCAGAGTGGTAATGTGTAATAATGAAAAAATCAGCCGCGAATTCTCATCAATTTGGAATTCTTCTTCATACATTCGAAATCATTACAATGAAGAAGGCCAACTGATTATCGTCATGACCAACTACATGTATTACATGCTAGAAGGAGCTGCTTGCTCATAACCTCCAAACCAAATGAGATCTAATTGAGTTCGGTAGAGAAAAAAAATCATCTTTCCAACTATCAGATAATATCCGCATGCTTCCCGGAAAAAAATTGATGTATCGTCGCGACGTCTAGCAAAGGAATCCTGAAGTTTTGATTTCTGCCAAATTTGTACATTTCGAAACGAATTATGATACCAATCAAAGATATGGCCACTCTGTATATCTTTGCTTCCCTCTCAGAGCCTCTCTCTTTCGAACCTCATCCCGTTCCCGTGTCAGTCTAATGAAGATGAGGATCCAATTTGATGAGATCAATAATCCTGTTGATGAAAACAACGATATTGAACTGCTTGGTAACCCAACCAGTCGTCTGAAAGTTTCACATGAAGAAGCGGTGGGAGGATCGAAAGTCGAACTGTGTTTTGGAACTGCCAGATCAAAATGAGAGAGTGAGTAATCTTTCGGAGGAATTTAATGAACGAAAATATGACGATGTTCACTTCTCGTCATGTGTTCATACGTGCATCTGTTCGTTCTTCCAGATACTTATAATCTCATACAAGGCGCTCTTCGTTTTACAAATAAGTCGAGCAAAGCAAGGAACGCTCTGAGTGAATGCGACTAGTGTGATGTACCTACTATATTTTCAAGAACCCTGTCATTACCTATATCAATGATAACGAATATTTCTTGAAGATAGGTTGATGATGAAACGTTTTCATCGTTTGGAATTCAGATACTTTTCAGTGTCAAAATCGAAAACATTGAAAAATTTTACGAGGAGAAAAATATTTTAATTGTGTTGAGAACGGGAGCAGATTCGTTCCCGAAACGTCCACCAAGATAAGTAGAGGTTTCATTCTTATTAAATATATTTGTATTTCCAAATTTTTTCAAAAAACAAGGTGTCACTGACCAATAGAGAATTTCTCTTTTAGGTATCTAAAGGTTTAATTTCAAGCGCAGTGACATTTTGGGGCAGATCCCAAATCTGTCCTCACTACAAATATATTGCAATAATTTTTAATAACTTCTGCTCTATTTTTTAGAAACGAGGAGAGAAAATCACATGAAAAGCTGAAAAATTTTATGTTTCTGTTACTCCAATGAATAAATAATCAATTCAGTGTTGAAAGCTAGTGGAGTCCTGGAAGTACACTATGTCATAATTATCTATATATCTTGAAATGGATGAAGGAGAGAGTATGTAGGAAATTGAAAGACGGAACTTTATCTATTCACTTCGTTCATTGGATTGTCACTGTGACTTATCGAATAATATTATATCATTGATGGTTTTTTATCATTCGTAATTAGAGTTTCTTCATGATGGTGAATGGAAAATTACCAATTTGTGTTGAGTTCAGAGATGACAGCCTCGTAGATATCAGAGAAGTATATATCGAATCAAAACTTCACCAACAAACTGCAGAAACAGTTTCGAGAGAAGTTAAAAAAAACACATTCTTCAACACAAAAAACACAACGATTTATAGACTTCGCGAGAAATTGTTCACAAAATGTATGTCAAACAATAACATCATGCTTTTCGCAATTGTCAAAATCTAGAATATTCAATTATACACATGCGATTAGTTTATTGTACAGTGGCTGACTAGGACCGTCTAAGGCCAAGGCGATAACACAAAATGAGGACCCGTGATTTATCAAGAATTAATGCATTCGTGATGATCATTCAAAGATGGTGAATAGATATGAGTTTGATGGCTCGAGAACAGTATGATATATGTGCTATACGCTCTGTGTGATTGTGATATGTAAAGCCCTACTTACAGATGAGAAAGTCAGAAAAATAATTAGCAAACAATCAACAGGGAAATTGAGAAACAGTTAGGAATAAATTGAGAAAATAAGTTTCATTTCACAAACCTAAGAACAATCCTTTGGGGATTGAAGTAATATCAATTGATACATTAATTATTTACAGAATCTGGGATATATAGATTTTTCTGAATTTCATTGAACTTAATGATCTATTTATTTGTTCGCTTTGAGGAATGTCTTTCGATTGATAGAATTGCATGATGAAGCTGAGATGAAAATGGTCGAAACTCATTGAATTATGAGTGAGATGCAAGGCAATGATTCAGTGACGTCCGTATTTCTTTAGCTGTCAACCTAGCAGCATCGTCTACTCTTGTATCATGGATCTTGTATCTTGGATTTCCTACATCATCATGTATTGTTGGGACAATTCTTCTATGAATGGGTGTATGCATTCGAACATTGAATAACGAATCATTGATCGATGAACTATATTCATTTGATTCCGTGATTCCGTGAACGAAATTTCTTCGTTGTTAGTTCAGTATTTAGTATTAGTTAGTTTAGTATTATCTGTTGGGACCATCAACTCCGAACTAAGTCCAATTTACTGACCATATTTCGGCATTATTTGTGATTTGACTGAAGAGGTCTTCTCGAGGTTTGGTGTATTTTTTGACTTTGAATATCAACTGGTATGAAATTTATCAATGCTCGAACCCAATGAATATTCAGTGCATCAACATAGCGAACAGAACAAAATAAACATGGACGTGTCTGTGAGGAGATATGATTTCAATTTCATATCATCATACTGCTGGAATGAATATGATATCTTTTCTTTTATTCCTCGATATATGAATAACTACACACATGAACAGATCCACAATTGGATGATTTTCGTCCTCTTGAAAGAAATAATTGCATTTTTCGTATGGGAATGCCGAGGAGAATGCGAACTCCCATCATTAGATCATCTCTTTCCTGAGTTTTCTTGAAGTAGATGTTCAACAGATTCAATTCATTATTCCATGAGGTATACAGAATTATATTTCCAATTCAATAAGATTATGTTTTCAAGAAAGGAGTTATTATTTCCAGGCGATCCTTCTTTCAGTATTTCCTGCATTAATCCACACAGTCAAATCTAGAAATTCCAAATAACGAGCAGAGTGAACATTTTTTCTCATCATGTCTCTGGAAATAATTATGAACACCAAAGTCCTCATTATGAGCTAGAATCACTTTTGTTTACTATATGACTGGAAAATATTCACGATTCAGCGTTACAAAAAACAGGGTGTCACTGACAAATAGAAAATTTCTCTTTCAGGTATATAATTTTTTTATTTTCAAGTGCAGTGACATTCTGGGGCAGATCACAAAATCTTTCCTTACTACGAATATATTGAAATAATTGTCAATAACTCCTACTTTTTTTCCAGAAACGAGGAGAGAAAATCCCACGAAAAGCTGAAAAATCAGCGTTGCATTGTTTATTTTTTTCAAGTCTCTCACCATTGAGATCTCGTGAGGTAGTAGAGATATAGTTTTGGTCAAATCAGAGGAAAAATTCTAGTTTCGACGCTAAACATTGATGATATGACAAAAGTCGATGGAAAATATTTTGTCCCCACTGGACAGTCGATCCTCCAATCCCTCATAGATCATTTCCATATTTTTCGAAGTTTCTGTCTGATTCTTCAGATTATACTTCATATTACTTCTATGCATTCCTCACTATCATATTAGGTACCACGAATACGCTGGTGTATTGGGCGATATAATTTGTGGCGAGTTAGTCAACGATGAATTATTATTTCAAGAAGAGTAATACAGCATGAGAAAAAGTAGAATTGATAATTCATGTCGTCATTACAAAAAATTCAGAGTAGGCAGGAATATTCGAATTGAAGTTATCCGAAGATGGACAAATATGTGACAAATATCATAGAGGAATCGAAAATTTAATGTTACTGACCGAAAGATCACCGCCATAAAAAGGATGGATGACGAAGGTCTCGTTGCCGACATGGATGACTCCACTCACTCCATTACACGTATGAAATGCTGCTGATGCTCCTGGATAGTCCTGAACAGTTCCGTGATAGTAACAATGCTCGATATCCTGAAAAAACAATAGAGCACTGAAAATATATCTTTCAATGATACAACAATTCTTCTTAATATTTCGGCAAAAAAAAATAAGATTTTCATCACTAGCATTACTCAATAGTTTCCTACAAGAGCATTGAGATGTATTTTCAATGCCAATATCTGAATATTCTTGTTAATAGGTTCAATCTCATCATCGAAATGTCGTGAATATTTCAGAGAATAAGTAGATTCTGAACGAGTTATGTTCAAATTGAACAGCAGTGTGGAAACGCCTGGGAACAATCAATGAAAATTCAAATTGGGAAAGTCAGAGAAACTCCACAGTGAATATAATCCTATCTTTTCACAAGCATTTATCGTATATTTTAGTTGGTGTATGTGTTACCACGCGAATGAATCCACAGATTTCCTTCGTATTGACTGACTATAAATAACACCACTTCGTGTTCGTTTCTTGGTCTCAGTCTCCAAACTCCTAAAGCTAGATGATCTGGAATGTAACAAAGTGCAGAAGACATTGGAGTTGTACTAGAATCGGTCGATCAGAAATGTAAAACTACAGAAAGAGTTTGATATGGAAAGTTTTAGCTACAATATATAGGGCATTGGCCATTTGTAATATCAGTACAATGAATTATGATGGACTAACTGAGAGATTTTCAGAAACGTTGTGATGTTGGAATGAGAATTATCCTACGTATCAACCTATAAAAGATGGAATATTTCAGAAATGTGGGAATTCAAAAAAGTGTGCCATTTCAAATGAAAAAGGCGTTCGAGTACTTTTCGAAGTGACCACAATTCCTGCATCTGTTGACACATGAAAAAACTAAAATTTCACTACATGGAGTAAAATCACTCCGTGTTATCACCTGATTCATTTTTCAATTCTATTGCCTTGGTATGAGACCGTATGTATCAGTATGATACCTTTCACCTCGAGAACGGTTACATATATACACGGCATGTAGGAATAAAATTGGCAACACCGCATGATCGAAAATATGTTATGCAATCTGTCATATTCTCAGGAGAACTACTTTCCAACGCTTATGGTAAGAACCTCTGTAAATAGTAGATTCTCTAAATTTGGTATATTATCTGGAGATGAAGAAGAGATATTTCATGAACAGTTCAGCGACAAATACAGATTTCACAAACGAGTTCAAAATTAGCATAAGTTTTTGGAGCTCACTTTTCATAAAAAAAAATATCTGCTCGTCCTGAGTGGAGTTATTGGGGGGAAATGATACTATTTATAATGCAGCGTGTTTCATATAATATATTGAAATTGCTATCGAATATCATTGTGAGCAGCAACTTCACATCATTGACAAGAATTTAGGTGCCTAGGTCATATTCATGCGCATCCTGCCACGTCTTATCATTACCGTTGATCCAGAAAAGCCTTGTATGGTAGATCATGCAGAGATGAAGATGAAGTACTTCACTTCAGATAATTCAGAGAGAGATACAGATTCTGAACACGAGTTTCTCTGCATCCCCATTCAGCTTCCTATCGATATTCAATGCTGATATCGAGTTCATAATCTCTCAGACCGCTTCAGTTTACTCAGATGACCCTTCCGAACCCATCAACGACTCAATTAGATCACTTCCATTCAACGTTGCAGACCGTATATACTAATAGCTGTGTGTTAGACCCATAATTTAAGTCGCTCTCATCCTAATTGCAGTATAGATATTCGCTGGAATTATCTATGATACGGTAATTTGGAGAACTTGTAATGATACCGTCTATTTTGCCTTATTGTTGCAATTTGTCTTACGTCGTAGTGGATTTATTTTGCAGCATGCCGAGAGCTTCTCGTGAAAAACTACTTAATTGGGTGATTCGGATCATACATGAGGAAAATGAAATTGTTTGGTCAGCAGAGGACATTTGTTCTGGAGGAAATTATTACAAATCGAATCGATTAACTAACTTTTGACGTGATAGAAAACAAATCATGTATGGAAATTAGCACTAGTAAATCTAGGACACCTTGGACATTCAAGGTTCCTATGAAAAAACAGTGTCCAAGTAGTAGTTTGTGTAACAAGAGTGGATATGATTATCAATGCTTCATTTCTGCTATTTGTTGTTATGTCAGAATAACGATGTAAACACTGGTGCAGTCACTGATTGTGTTTTGCTTCGTCGAAAACGGCATTTTCCGCTATAATGGCTCAATAGTCATGAATTTCCTCAGAATATGGTGAGATTTTTACAGATTTCTGTACAATAGTTGATGTTTTGAGATTGTCATTATGTAGTTTGATCATTAATGAGAAGTAACCAAAATTACTACTTCTGAATCAACAATTTCATAACACTGATTGTGCAATTCTCAATAATACTGATTTTGTTTTCATTTTTGTGTCGCCATCTAACAACTGACATTTGAGTGATTTTCCGCTTTAACGAACAAAATGCTATGATCAAGTTAGCTGTACGTTAGAGTTTCGGTTGAAGTAGTTAGATAGGCAATTCGAGTAGTGAGTGTTCACCATGGAAACGGTTAGTACAGAGACTGTAATTGGTGGTGTTTATATCTCTCAGAGAACAGATATAATTTCATATCCATTCAGTTGAATTGAAATTGCATAGTTATCGATTCCATATAGTGTGGGAAAATTGATACAATACAAGTGGGAGTAAAAAGAATAATGACCTTAACAATACTTTATCGTTATTGGCGTTCTCATGGTGTAGGCAGTAGGATCACTATTTCTGATACTTTTCATATTCTTCATACTGTCGAACATCAGAATATTTTGTCTCATCGAGTAGATGAACTAATAATGAGCAAAGTTGACCAAAACATGAAACAATACGATTATATGAATTGTATGATATTGAGTTTCATAATTTGACGATTTTGATAGGAGAACTGTACCTTTATTATGTGAGGAAGCAAGAAAACTGTTCTGATCCCTCTCGGCCGGCGAGAGTTTTTCGAAAACCCCTATCATTGTAATGATTTCAAGCCCAACTTTGCCCTGCCTAGCGTCATCCATCAATAGAACGGCACATTTGTGGAATAATCTGCCTATAATGCTTCTCTACAATTTTTCATAAGATCGCAATCCATGTTTCCTCATTCTGACAATCATCCATGGAATCACATGATGTCTCTCGAACACAAAAAACAAAGAGAAAATAGATATTTTCGAATGAAAAACTAAAAATCTGCATTCATTTTCGCAATAAAGACAATTTGAGGACTCCCTGAGATGAAGTGATCATACAGACGATAAATTTATTCATAACAGAAATTTGTCATCTTATTAGTTCTGACCGTTAAGCTATATTTTCTGAATGAGCTATTCTATAGAGATCGTTATATCCTCTAAACTTTTCATATCATCCTGATTAAATAATCCATGACAAATGAGTCCACATTATAACTTGAAACATCGTAATTCTATTCACGACACAATATTGAAATGACGACGTTTAGAAATGTCAGGGTTTTTATGAACCATAAAACTCCAAATCTGGCTCGATTCGGGAATGGAGTTTCGCCCTCAGACTTCTGTTCACCTGCCATCGGCTTGATTAGCAAATCCATCACGTAGAGCTTAATTGAATAGAATACGAAACAATGACGTACTTGGGTTCATTAAAGAGAGAAAATACAGAACACGTGGAATTATCTACTTTGGAACTAGACCACCGTGAAATGGGATCGTTGAATTATATCAAGTATTTTACGGAAACGATAATAGAAACACTACCGATGATCTCTCCGATGAGGAATTTGAACAAAGAGCAATGTTGTCAGCAAGGAACTTGGACTAGTTCAATTTCTGTTTAGTTGTTGCTCGATTGATGAAAGGTAATTGCTATCTCAATTCATATCCCCGAGGGCCTGAAACTTTGTTCTAGATAGTGAAACCAGAAAGGATGCCACTCTGAGAATATCTTCAAGAAGACTATCTTCCGAGTTCATCCTCTTCCAATTCATAGGTTTCTGTCCCAGGGACACCAAATGCGCCTGGTGACTGGTGACTACATTCATGATGACCCGAACAGCAACTCCTCATGCAGTTCAATGCCCTATCAGGGCCTCTATGAATATTTGTGGAGCTTGCTTTTTATTCCTTAGTGCAATGGTACCCACACCAGTTTCCAAAGATTAAGACTTCCTTAACTGTTCAGGGTACTTGATGTAACAATATTAACATGATGTGAGGGATGACACTTTATATTCCAATTCAAATCATATCAGCATTTCTACTCATGTAATTCAATAATGATCAGGTCACCATGAAGTAATGTAATTTGTTCCTACAACTGTTCACATTCTTCCATGCCCGTGAGGGACAAGTCGAAGGTACTATGGAAAAAATATGGACACGAAATGCAATCTGATCGAAAGAATTCTCTTTTCTTCTTCTCCACGACTTCATGAAAATAATATAGACTTATTGATTATCGAGTGTTGGTTGCAGTTGGTTGATTCATTCCTCCAATAGAATAGAATAGAACATTCATTACCCTTCTTGCCATGTGAACATGTAGGTTTGTCAGTTACATTGAAACATTACCAAAACATTTTGGAGACATGCAATACATAGGTTATTCGAGAGAACATTGAGATATAGACATTTTAGGCTGGGTAGCGACAGATATATATATATATATATATATATATATATATATATACAGTCAAGTTAGAAAATGAACAGATAGATGGTATCCATTTTATGGACGTTAAATGTATTTGAAATTGAGAAACATCATAAGAACTATTCGAGTTAGATTTTTCTTGAGATCAGGCTTGAATCTCTTCAGGGATCGATTTTTTATTGATTCAGGCAGTAAGTTGTAGAGAGGTTTCCCGCTATTATTCAGAGATTTTTTGTACTGCATATGATGGAATTTTCCCATGTGAATATCATTGTGATTTCTAGTGGTGTATTTGTAAATTTCTTAACACTTCTTCACATGCTTTTATGGATGTGACACAATGTTTTGAATATGTGAATGCTGACCACTGTTGATATTCGATGTTTTCTGAAGTGATTTCCACAGGAGTCTTGATAATTTGAGTTGAAAATGAGACGGACAATGCGTTCTCGTATAGTGAAGACTCGTACTCGTATTCTAAACTCACCCGTTTTGACTCGTACTCTGCCCCGTTCGCAAGGTAATGCTTCTGCGCGATATTGGGTGCTATCAGTTGGCTGTAACAATGAAAAATTAGAATTATCATCATATCCTAGTCACGAGCAATATCAGATGGTTTGTAATATATTGATTTCTTTATTGATATGCATTCTCCTCCATCTTATAGAAGGAATACTTTCCACCTTAGAAATTGTATTCTTCCGATTACTTCATAAAAAAGTATTTTCCATCTTTCGATAAGAAATGTTCACGGAATATTGAACTGAGAGCGATGAAAATATTGATAAAATTAGCAGAAACCATCAATTCATTCACGCATATCATGTGAAACACTCGATGTTTTTGAGCTGAAGATGCGTTGAAGGGCCAATATTAGTTCATTTTTATTTGTCGCTCGAATTCCGAATTGAAACTCGAAATATTGGAATTAGGAGTATCAACTCAAAATTTAGTCATATTCCGAGTTGCAACTCAGATTTTTTTTTAGAGAGAAATGAGAATAAAAAAAAACATTGGCCCTTCAAAGCTTTTGTAGTAACTGCATTTGAAATGAGATTTTTCGTCACTGAGGAATGTGAAATTGGGTTACGTTTCAGAAACCTCAAAATTTTGTTCCATTTTTCGAAGTGTACGCCTATTCTGAGATGAGGAAATATAACTATGGGGGTACAATTCAGTTGATGGTAGTTTTTGATGATTGGTTTCTTCACATAGGGATAATTCGGATTCTTTTCAAAAGAGATTTGGTTCATATTCGAACCATATTTTCTCTGTATGATAATAAAGGAAGAAAATATTGATGCACATGCCCGAGAGCTCTGGAACACTTCGTATAGTTATTACCGGTTCCAACCAAGCATCATTATTGTTATTCTCATTAATATCCAATTGTCTGTTATATTACAAGATTTCAACAAAATTTGCTTCTTCCTGTATTAACTTCGGATTTATGGAATCTCCAGGTAACGATAATAATGAAACCCTCACAGTTTCGACATCATTGTCGAGCATTTAGCTTCACAAAGAGGCACTTAATAAGGCTCCAACTTGTTAAATATTCATCTGCCTCTTGTTGAACTTATGTGCTATGTGCTTCAATCGATTTCAACACCAATCGTGAGCTTTTAATAATTGGGGGAATCACAAAATCTCTGCCAAACACAACAATTTGAAATTAGAATTCAAGGATGGGGGAAGGGGGATTCAAATTCGATACAGCATTCAATATGAATGCTTTAGAAATCCAAGGAAATGACATAAGTTTGGGTCTATTTCTGCTACGACCGGAAATTGCGAAAGATGCGAAAATGAACCATTCATTTCTGTTCGCAAATTTTCAGATGTTGACTTGTGTCCCAATGAAAGAATTGTTTTATTCATTATTCCAGAGATACATTCATCATTGCACCAGAAGACTAGCCAGGGTATAACCATACATTTGAAAAATTCGAGTTCGAAAGATATATTGAAGGAGAAAAAAAACACCGACCGAAGTGAGCATCATAAATCATATTTAATCGAGTACATAAATTTCGCAAATGCGGTAGCTCGAAGTGAAATTGACTTTAAATCTCATGAAAAAACACGGATTTCAATAATTCGTCGTTGTTATTCAAATTGATTAAGTCTCTAAGTTCCGCGTATTTCATTACATGTATCCATTCATTTGATACAATATACCTACTAGTATAGTAGGTAGTGTATTGTACAACGAGCACGAGTATAACAAACTTTCATGCAAGTGAGAAATGAACATTCCGTGCGAGTTCTGCACTATACTTTTTCAACAGCTATATTTGATAGTCTTCACAACGTCTTCTTGGACTTCAAATTTGATTTACAGGGCTGACAGATGGTATTCTCACTGATTGCCATGACGACGCAGTTGTTGCTATGGTGTTACGACGGCATATACGACATATACAGAATATTCAAATATAAACAGGGGACCAAGTGAATGAAAGCGCCATTTTTTTTTATATCTGTGGACAACACGAAAGGGAAACCTATAATGTTCGAGGAACATCGTGTTAGCCAGCGGTGGAATTTTGGGAGAGAAGAAAGGTGTTGGAATTTTTCTTGGAAGTTTGGAGGTTGTAAGCATCAGGAAAGACTTCACTAGGCGAAGAATTCCACAACTTTGCCGTTCTATTGATGGATGATGCTTGGTATAGCGATGTTCGACAGGTCTCGAGCCTGACAGTGTCTAACTGATATTATAGTTATGGTTTACTTAACGTTTCATCTGTGTTTATGTTTCATAAACATTTTTGGTCGACTGCCTAACTCAAGATCCGTACGTAAAGATTACCTTCTGATTGATTTATATTCTATATGAGCTTAGCGATTACTATGACAACTATAGTGTGGCAAAAGAATTCTAATGGAAAGTTTTTCATTCACTAGAGGAGGTGTCATGATAAACGTAAGAAGAGAAATTGTATTGCCATTCAGGTGACTGAAATACGTACACGATGATATAAACGAACACTTCCCAGCTCGAATAATGGAAATCAATGCAGTCAGTTGAAAAATAGGATGAACATGAGATCCGGAAATATCTTGAAATTCAATAATTCACATATCCATATAGAGGAAGAAGAATGATGTGGTCATTCGCGTTATTTCACGAGATACAATTCGTGTTTTAGAATGAAATCGAATATGAATCGAATACGTTCAGGACCATAAGCCAGAAGATCTTCTGTGTCCGACCTTTTCTTACATAGATAACGGAAAAGGGTCGTTAGGAAGATCAAGGTGTCGTGTTGAATTCATTATGCACTTGACATTGGTCATGACCCTTTCCCATATCTACCAAAGGATCACGTCATGTATGATGCTGAATCCAAGGGTGATCATTGTCACTAAAGGAATCTTGGGAACTAATGGAGATCTTGAAGAGAAGAATTACATCAAATATTGTAGATATCTGTAGATGTACGTGAATTTTTCGAGTAACAGGAGCGTTCACACTTGCCATTTTCGAAACTGCTAGAGTTATACACTAGTTTGAATGAAAAAGAGCGAAAAGGGCGTCGTTACATTTTTCGTGGTTTCTGCCAAACATTCCATGCCTGAATATTTCTGAAACTATTCGTGATAGAGACGGATATGCTTGAATTTGTCAGTCCCCATGGAATGAAGTTTTGCTGACCACTGACATTCAATAGGTAACCGAGATATCCCTATTAACCTATTCTTCCTGAATCAAAGATGTATGAATTGGGGCAATTGGTACAAAAAGGTATTGGAACTTTCTGTGAATCAATATTCCAACTTATGTAGATGAACAATTGTGAAATCAGAAGAGAAATAAGTTGACGTCAACAAAAATCCACTTTTCTTCGAAATATGAGGTCACAACTTCCTCACCAAGGTCTTCAATGGTGTATACTATCCATAGATTCTGCCATTTGTGATTCGATAGGTGAAAAAAATTTCGACTGATAGAACATCATATCTATACAACGAAATATGAGGAAGAGGACGAAGCTTCGTTCAACGAAATAACGAGGACAATTCGTTGTATTTTTATGATGAATCCTTGGACTGAAGCAATACGTTTATCGATTGAATAATTCATTATTTTGTTTTGAAGTTGATAATATATTCCTTCGGAACTGCAGTAGAGAGGAGTATGGAAATATAGAACATGATGTGCAAAATAGGAGGACATTGCGATAGGTACTAGAAATGTTTGAAAAATAAAGACCCTACTATTTTATGATGGGTTGTTTCTCTCAGTCAGTCCACAATACCTGAATAAATTCCTGATTTCTTCAATTAGGGTATTTTGATAAGAATTATTGTTGACGTCTGGCAGTCTGACAAAGTTGAATACTAAGAAAGTGGAAAAACTCTGGACCATGCGTCATCACGATATGACTTTTCGATCGTTTAGAGAGGTCTGGAGTGGATTTTTGTATTATTCTAATGAACTGGCTCCTGTTGTGGCTGCAAATACTCATATGATCATCATCAGTGACAGTAAATATTTCTTTGAAAATTCCACACATGTGATTTTCAACCAATCAGAACGTGTATTTCCGTCAGATCCCCATAGCAACGGATGAATTTCATCGGAAATTTTTTCCTGGTGGGTACCCAACAGCGAATTATACTGGAAATTTTTTTGACGTTCATAATGACAGGTTTTCTGCAACTTGATGAAGACGAGAATTGATGTTGTTGGAAACACATTTGGTGTGGAATTTTCTCACCGAATACCACACGAGTTCAAATTGAATCCGGGAATAATTTGACCTCTAGTGGTATTACTAGTGAATATAATAATGTAAGAAGTTCAGGGAGATTGTTGTAACAAACTTCTGGTCAGTGCCATCGCGTGATTCTTCCAATACTGAAAAACATCTGAACTGAACAATACAGGGACAAAATAATAATTGTTTGACTGCTCTCGTATATAACCGACCCCATTGTCCGATTACTTGACGGTCCATCCAATCTGGACCGAATGAAAACCCGAAAGGGAATCGAAACACGTTTACTATTGTGGAAGGCTGCAGCTCCCGAAGAAAAAGCTTGCTTTCTATCAATCAGTGTCGGAAAGAACCTCCTCAATCTAGGCGCCAATAGCTATTTGTGTGATATTTTTTTTATTGCGTCCGTTCTTCGACGAAGACCCTCGTTCAGACTTTCTCCTCACTAGGAATGTTTTCAGGAGATGAAAAAACTGTTGTCGAAATTAACGAAAATATTTTGGCACAGTCACATCAATTCGAATTTCCATTCAGGTCATTTTGTTATTCTTCATGGCAACTGTACGAAAATAGTTGTTTTTGTCTCAAGATGTATCAAGATTTATATAAAGATGATCTTTTTCGGCCGTATCGATAAATAAAAAGAAGAAGAAAAGTATAAAGGGACACTTCATGAACGCTCTCGGATCCACGAAACGTCGATTTTCATATCAGTCAAATGAAAATTAAATATTTACTGTATTGTATCAGAGAGTATAGACAAATCCCAACATATTTTGATGAAAAATATAGGGATAGTAATAGGTACCGCAGTGAGATAAAAAGTGCTTCAATCATCAGTTGAATAAATATTTGTTCAAAAACCACTTCCCAATTGTAATCCTCTAGTTACAGTATGTGACATGGAAACAAAAGTATTCACTCAATGGGCTCTAGACAATGATTCACTTGATGTAGGTATCTGCAGACCATTAAATCATCCCTGAAAGTTTGTGAATTTCTAAACATTGTGTGATCAGAACGCCATCTGGAAATGCATGGGTGAGAAGTCACGAGTATGACTTTATGGTAACTTCTTCGAAAACCAATGTGCCATATAATGCTGCCGAACGATTCGAAAGAAATAACCTCATGATATTCAATTTGGAACTGTCCCATAACGACAATATCCCTCATTGGTTCTAGGAACTCTATTTGAGAGTACATCAACATGTTGGAGATGAATAATTGTAAGCACCACATCGAACTGTTTCATGAATACAAATATTTGATTCTCACAATGTTCGCGATATTTTCTCAAGATAATAAAATGATTATCATACCGTACACCTAGCTCTTCAGTTGACAAACTGAATTGCTTGGAACATTGTAGAGTGGTGAACTCTGTAGTGGATATAAACAATTCCTGAATATCGATCTCTTCCAATAGTGGACAATAGATATCAAAATTTAGAGTTCATACACATGGAATCATTAGATCAGATCGAATGTTGGAAGACAGTTTTATTCAAGATTAGGATGTTACCAACACGTTCGCGGTGAACATTTTGAAAATCTACTTCATTGACAATCATAGTCCAATTTTGTATTTCAAATTCCATAACGTTTTCATTACATTTCAATTTTCGATTGTATTGTGGCGAATTTCGGTAACCACATGAGCTCATTTCATCCTATCTCAATTGTTGCTATATCAACTCGAAAACGATACCAATTTTGAAAAGAGGATGAAGAGACTTTTCAAATTGAAAAATTGAGGCTGTACCTGTCATTCGAGAAGACTTGACGGTAAGGATTGAACTTTGACGTTGGAAATTGTCAAGTCATAATATAAATTTTGGGATTTTTCGAAAATATGTACGGTAACCGAAATAATGAATATATTCCATTTGGCTTTCATACATTGTACAGATATTACAGGGCAGAAAAGTTGAGAGATCAAAGGATAATGAACACGATGATCGTTGAAACAGTTAAAATCATACATAGGAGCATATCAGGCCATGAAATGAACTGTGGAATGTCGAAATATTCTGTTGACGAATGAGAATGGATGAACGTCGATATGTAGAGTTGACATTTGCAGCAACGGTCTTGAATGTAGAAATTTTGGGAACCGACTTTCTCAGTAAACGAGTTGATATCGCTCTTTTGCGTTTATTGGAATAAATGATCTTTCGAATTAACTACCTTCTTCTTACCTTCGTCATAATAGAACGATACATAGGACCATGTATTGCAACAATAACATTGTAACAATGGGAAGAACATTCGATAGAATTCATTTCATTGATGTTGATCAAAAATGAAGCCATGATTCGACAGAAAGCAACGTGTAATCCATGCAAGTAAATCTGCCCAATAACTGGATTAATTTCGAATTCATAACCCCCAATCAATTATTCCGTATCCGATAAAAGTCCATTAGACGTAATATACGAGAATCATGCAGTTTTTGCTACGTTCGTTCCCCTGAACGATTTCGAGGCCGTTTTTGTGGGCACCCTAAGCCATTCAAGTGTTTTTGGTTTGGTGCCCACGCGAACATTCTGATTAATATAGAATTCTATAGTCTTCAACAATGGAATTCTTCAGAGGAGAATGTCGATTTTTTTCGACATGCGAACGCTGGCAATACGATGATGGATTATGCATGCGCGAATATTAGGATGAAGAGAGAAAATTTATGAAAGACCGTAGAAACAATAATTAGAGTTTACTCTCTGTTGTTGTTTGAAGAGGTGGAATGCTCACCTGTCTTTATGTCCTCTCATGTTTGTAGAATACGAATAGAATGATTGTCATGTGAAAATCACACTAGAAGGATTAATTATTGAAATTTTACTCGAATATCACTCGACAATATCTCAATTTCTCCGCACTCGATTGAGTTTATGTTTTCAACTCAACTGGAAGGAGTGAAATTGAAGTAGGTGAAATTGGTGATCAAAACTACTTTCCTGCGCTTTGATCAGGCTGATGTCATTTTTGTGTTTTTTCTCACCACCATTCAACTCATCGCCAACTGAATATATTATCAAATGATCATTCCAAATTTCATCCATGAGATGTTCCAATCATTATTCAGTTCATCTTCTCATTTCAACCAACTCCGTTTTGGTATTCAATATTGGTGATTTCCTCCAGTAATTCAATTAAACAACCATTCTTTTCCATTCCTCAGTCATTGATATAGGTTATGTCAAGAACTGAGAATGTCACTAGTCACTGTCAGAATATATATACATTAGTACAAGAATCATGAAACACCAATAAATATTTTTTCCGAGGTGGGATATTATAATCGGCAATCACAGGGTGTCCCATAATCATCGCTGCACAGTGGAACTGTACATACCGTATCATTCCCAAACCATTTTTTCGATTATGTGAGTTTTCTGGGGTGAAGAATTGGAATTTTTCAATAATTTTGATATATACTGTCTGTAAGTTCTTCGAGGAGGTGGTATATTCATTTTTCAGCTTTCAATGGGATTTTCTCTCCTCGTTTCTAGAAAAAAAAGTAGAAGTTATTAAAAATTATTGCAATATTTTCGTAGTATAGACAGATTTAGGATCTGTCCCAAAATGTCGCTGCGCTTGAAATTAAACCTTTAGATACCTAAAAGAGAAATTCTCTATTGGTCAGTGACACCTTGTTTTTGAGAATATTTGGAAATACAAATATATTTAATGAGAATAAAACCTCTACTTATCTTGGTGGACGTTTCGGAAACGAATCTGCTCCCGTTCTCAACACAATTGAAATATTTTTCTCTTCGTAAAATTTTTTTTTTTTCTGAAAGTCACTTTTCACGAGGAGAGAAAATCCCATTGAAAGCTGGAAAATGATTTTTGATATAGATCATAAAGTGCGCACTCTGCCTTACTCAGTGTAGTTATGTGTTTATTCAAAACATCAATTTCCTCATTATTCATATGAAAAAAGGTGTAGTTTGTGAATATCGCCCCGAGAAACTGTTTTTCCAGTAGTTGCATCTACACTTTTCTGATGCATCCGTTTGAGCTTCGATATAGAAAAATGAAAGTTTTGGAACTTCATTCCTGTCAAACTTTCCTCTGATTTGAGGGTGGAGTCGAAAAATCGATATGTTTCGTTCGAAGAATTATAACCAATTGCTCTTCCGAGAATGAATGGAAATGAATGAATGCCTTTTTTTGCACCTACACCATATCGGACAATCCATTTATCAGAATGAATAATTCGAAATTATATTTTTCCGGCTATAATGAAGTTCTGTGAGAGCTAATCCATGAAATATTCAGTGAAACCGCAATTCAATTGGTAGCCGAATGAATGCAAAATATGCAATTACATGCTCCGCCATACACATTCGAAAAACCAAAATCGAATCATTTCACAACAGATATGGATATCCCGTTTCAAAATCGCAGGAGAACACGTTTTCCATTCGCACACATGGAATAGCATGTTGATATGGAAGTTACATAGTGGAGGGTCTTATAATAAGCCCTGCATTATTTCAATCGATCATTTCAAATTGAAGTTCGAAGATCCTATCGACAGCTTCCTCCAAGAGGAATCATATCATAATCATAATCAGCTGTCTTGGAAATCCTCTTGAGTTTGAGCCTGGAAGTTTATATTTGGTTTATATTTTGGGCTAGTAAACAATTTTTTGCTCTGCCAATCCATACTATTCTCAAATGAGACTGAGTCACAGCACTGTTCTGCTAAATTACATCGGTAATCTTTGGAATACTCAATATTAACAGGGCGCATTCGAAAATTCCAGATAGACGTAGCCTACAAGTCCTGTAAAGAGAGTTTTCCGATATGCTACCTGCAACGTTTTTTAGACACCCCTGTATTTTTCTACACACGAAGTTCTTTCAAGTCCGAATGAGGTCTCGTGACGTTTCATATCTATGGATGTCTAGAGGAATACTGATACTGAAAAATTCCATCAAAAAATTATCAAGTCAATAAGCTCCAGGGACCTTGATCGAACTGAAACCCATTGGACCATCATGAGTTCAATTTGTTGAGGTCAAATGCATGGCAGGGACTCAATGGTTGAAGTGACCGGGCTTCATCACGTTTTCAAATTCAATTAATTATTATGAAAGTACTAAGTTGAAAACTCATGCTAGAACGAGTGACTCCAGTGCCCGAATTCTCGGAGTTCGAGGCAGTTCGGAAAATGCCCTTACTGCAAGCTAACGGAGATCATTATTTTGTATATTTCAGTTTCAGTTGCATATTTATTCTGGTTCGACGATGAATGAATTCGTGTATTTGTTGTGTTTGGAAAACGTTTATTTTTTTATCATTATTCTCCATTCATTCTCTGAAGGATATGGAGCTCAAATGTGGCTAACCTCCAGAATATTCATACCCTGTATCGATTGTGAAATTCGAGCCTTTGTCCGGTTTAACTTCTAATATTACAGAATTTTTCTCACTACTCCTGTAAAGATCAACTTACTAGTCTCAAAATACTCCAGAAAACTGGATTTTTGAAGACCAGTGCCTGAGAAATAGTTTGTTGGCGATGTTTATTTCTACGTTTCTAAACATCAAAGTTGATAGTTTTTAATATTCTTCATGATGCTTTCCTAACCGAAATTCCGTTGACTGAATGATCGCTTCTTCTCTTCCTGTCATCACTGTGGTATAAAATTCCATAAATTACAAGAGAACATAGCGTGACTTTGCATACCAAATCAGAAATCGTGTCTCGCAGGATATTTGCCACTTCCATGCCCTTCCAGACGATAACTTAATTGGTTATTTGTAAATAGGTTGTGATAAATTGGACCGCCGAAGGCTATAAATTAATTTGTCGAGGGGTCGACGCAAAACTCTGCCGATCACGAGGAGTATTTCAGTAATTGGAGCCCGGACACGAATTTGCGATACGAATATCAGACATTACTTTCATATACATTCAGAAGTTGTGATTATTTTACTGAATAGAAGGTTACTTCGATTGAACACATCGAATGTTACATTATTTTTATGGATGACTGATACTTAAAATGAATCAATTGCATACCAGCTCAGTATGGTGATACTTAATCAGTTAATCAGCTCGAAGTATCTCGGATACTTCGATCAGACAAAGGAATGATCCTGCGTGATGTCCATAAACGATTTCAACCACTTCTACGGAAACGAAAATGTTCAGAAGCAGATGAATTATCAAATATCTGTCTTGTAGTGGTATTCATATTATGGAATTCACTACTGAAAAATTCCATTATGTGAGGATAATAAGAAATATTAAGGTACCTATACACTGATTGGACTCATCACTCATGTTGAGCCAAACATCGTATTGAAAATTCTGAAGCGCTCTCGAATTGATTTCATAGGCATTCAAGTGTTTCGAAGCATTATGAATCGACGGTTCTAATTTGTCCCGTTCAATCATGCGATATGACATTTCGAGGTGACCAGACATTTCTCAGTTGCTCTCTAATGACTACCCCTTTACTCCTGTTCCTTCTCAAAACAGTGATTCCAAATCTCTTTCATTACTGGAATTAGTTGCTGATAGGTTCTCCTCCGAATGAATGTCGAATCTCTCATTACCGCGATATAATGAATAGTCGCAACATCCCGCTGCGTCAAAGGGTTTCATTTTATCTAATCTTTCCCATTGGTCCGATCCAAACTAACTCGAATCCGTTATTGCTAACAGGAGCTCTTATAGAGTATCGTGAATTTCATGTTCAAGGAGTGTATTTTCTAATTCAGCTGACTACCATCATTTACTCTTCCAGTAATTCAATTATTTTCTTCATTTTCACTGAGGATTAACCTAAAATAGATGGTATAACGGAGATGGTGTGCGTCAAGAAATTTTCCGAGATGTCCAGTAACTAAGGAATCAATTGAATTGAAAATATGCTGTTCACCTGGTATTTTGCCGAAGTTGAGTTCGACCACTCAAAACCGTGATGCGTTCATGAAGTAAGTCTGTGAGTTACATCTTGGTCTTCATACCTCCGGAGAACATTACTGTACTATATTGTAAAAGTAGCCTATCATTTCGAATTGTGTTTTGTCTATCATTCGAATGAGTAGATGCATGTGAATCGATGGTTATTATTTAATATTCATCAATACTAGAGTCTATTTTAAATTTCATATGTATCGATGCTTTTGTCAATGAGTTATCTGCTTTGACAATAGAGTATATATCTATCTATCTCGATTCTACTGTTAGGATAATGGATCGATCGTCTAATGGTGTCCCAGAATCAAATGCATATAAGAATTGGATCTAAGGAAAGATTACTAGAGCGCACGTCGATATTTTATAGAAATGCCTGAACAGTTAGTTTTACGGTTTGGAAGATTCCGGAAAATGAACTATGAATTTTATGTTTCTTTCATCGTTTTGAAATTACTTGCAATCATAATAAATATACCAGCAGTATTTGATACGCATGAAATTTCACCATTTTTCGAAGAACGAAGAATGAAAAAGTGATAGTTCATTTCCAGAAATTCCCATTCCCAGAAACAATGATTTCACAGTATTCGGGAACATGGACATCCACCAAAATAACAATTCAGCAATATGTATAATGCTGACGTACATCAAATTACGAATACAGACGTAGTGTTGCATGTGAATTCCAATAATTGTATACTTTTTGTTACGTGCTCTCTCGTTACTTTTGAAATATGAATATCAATCGCCAACCCATTGGCTTTCGAAGAATAATGGCTCTCGTGTTATTACGAGAGCATAAAATGCTGTTGAATTTCAATAGTTTTGGAAATTGTCATTAATTTGCAGGTTGAAAATGGAATCTTTGTGAGGGATGATGAATCAAGCATACGCTATAAATTGTCATTCGGCATCAGCAGAGATACTCACAACCCTCGGAAATATCAATGAACATGCAATGAATTGGCATATAGTTTATTGCAATAATTGCAAAATCTCACGAGATTCATTAGTGGAACATGAGATGAATCACGTTAGCGTAATTTGATGAAGAAATATCTGATATTGCAAGATATCCAAATTCCTATGGAATTTTGGCTCTAACTATTACCATGTACACTAAGAAAAGGCCTTGAAGCCTACGTCTATTATTTGCTTCCATTCGAAATGGATATCATGAGCAGTTCAAACGTATGACATGAATGACATGATGACAGTTCATGGCCACAAAGTCAATGCAAAATTTATATCAATAGTGATAGTAATAATAAATCATTCATCATCCTTCCGATGATATTATATAGAGAAATTCTCTTACACTATTGAAACATTTCTCAAGTAAAAAAGTTCGAAGCCTACGTATAATGTAGAAATGGGTTCACTATTTCTCAAAGCATCATGTACATCATGACCAATCTTGGACCAATATAATTTGGAGTAAGAGAGGTGACCAGATTACGATTTTATTCTTCTCCTATTACAATATCCGAGTCTGATGGTGCTCATTGAAATATGTTTCTGTATTTGATGAACCAACTGAACCATTACAGTTTTTGAAGGGAGCACGATGATATCATTAGCAAGATGATGTATACTCACGTGTTGAGCTCCAGATCTAGTCGGAACTTGTGGCTGAATGCTTTGATGAGAAGCGAAGTGCGGTGAAAGTGTTTGCCAGTCTGAAACAACAATAAGAATATGGTCGGTATCAAATGTATCGAAGGAGATTATTCGGGGTCTTGGGAAAGATAACACTATATCCTAGGGGTCCGCATAATGAGAACCTGTAGTATATGTATGCTAAACGGTGTCTTTTATATCGTCGCCAATACATTTGTAATTCCAGAAACTACATAATCGAGATGATACTGTTGGCTTTGGTGATGCGATGCAGGAATCTAAATCCTACAGAACGGAAGGTGATATTATGCATCAAAACAAAAACGAACCTGATGGGTATCACGGAATATATCCAGTGAAATCATTTGTTGGTTTTCCATAGATTAACCCAAGTTAGGGTGATCTGTGGTTTTACTGCATTACCTAGTGAAATTATGCTTCTTAAGCCTGAGAAACCCTCTAATAGAGAACTATTATTATCGTAATAGTATAGTGATAGTAAATATAGTGACAGCATGATATAAAATATATACACAGTTATTTTTGAGCCCACGCTGAGAAAATTGAGGATTTTCAAAAATCAGGGATGTTATAGCCATGATTGATTTGCTACCACTATAAATCTCTCATGGGTGAGAGCAAGGTGGATAAAGGGTGGTGAACCCCCTCTTCAATTGTTTCTTTCCAAAACATTCAGACCTCACTAATGCCGCACCGCTTGAGTCGAGATAGCAATACGATCATCAATCCTGTAAAGTTTAATCTGGTTTAACTTTCATTGACGGATATCTGACAGAAACGGATGGCTGATAGTTCAAATTATCTTCCATTCGTGTTAAATTCCAAATTGAAATAGTATTTTCTAGAGTTCACAAGATCTTGGGAAGCCTGAGTGAGGTATAAAAATTCAACATAATCAAGAAGGCGAAAGTCTACAACGTTTTCTTGTGGCTGGGTATAGGGAGCTTTGACACCAATCTATGTTTACATCATGAATGAGAGAGATCCTGAGCACCTGTCTTGGTCTGGTTGATATAAAATACAACTATTGACGATGTTGCTTGAATAAAAAAAAATATCGTTACCACAAACTGCAATTTAACGATAAAAACGGCTATGGTTCGAAAGACAAGATAATTTTGCTAGCAATAACAGTCGATTCCTTCAGTACAATGAATTTCATGCATATCATATTCTTCATTTTGAAACTATTGAAAATACAACTGAGTGCTCTATAAGACTCTGACATACTTTTATTTTTCGGGCGATCACTTCATGCTCAGATTGTTACAATTCTCTCCAACAAAGTTGTTATTTATGTTGGGAGTTTGGTCGAATTGTGATTGCATAATATAAAATTTATGATTCGCAAGGACGCATATTATTATCCGCCTTCGGTACGAGACAAGTTGCCGCATAAAATGAATTATTGAAGAAAACGAAATACCAAGAAGCGGAAACTATAACAATAGAGGTATAACAAAATCAGTATGTTTCGCAATGAAGCAGCAGTAGGTTCAACAGAATGAAAAAACATTGTTCATCGCAAGTCAAGAAAAAACATTGGGAAAATATCGATTTCATATTTAGTTTCATGAGAGAATTCCGTCATAATAGATCCAGGAGAAATATGTAACTCGAGCAAGGAATCGTAGTGTTTTTAATTGTCAGTTGTTCAGATTTCGTCGTGCTGACTTCACACCGAGCCTTCAAAAAATCAACTAAAATCAAAGCAACTAATTTACTACATCAGGAAGCGTAAGCCTGAAACCCTACAAGGATGTGTTACGAGCAAGGCTTTGCTGGCACCTCTGTGTTTTGCTCTTTATAAAGATCTCACGTCACTATGACACATTGAAAATGATACATAACACGGGATAGATGGAATTCGACGAGTGACAGATGATATCCGAGAGATGTTATCTGGCAGATGATATTCGACACATGCCCTCTGAGTCATCCAATTTGATTCATCCAATATGACGTAACTTTAACCATAAATATCAGAAATTTCAGCATTTCTTTATGGAATTTTCCGTAATCCAGTGGATTATATGGAGTTTTCAAATAGTTCAGGATCGACATACATGGTCGCTGATATGTATGGAAACGGTCGATTATTTCCTAAAGTAAGATAGCTAGCGAAAAATGTTAGGATACAAAAGTTGTAGGGTTTTTCAAAATCCATTAAGCTAATGGAAAATTAAGTATACAGGATGAGTCAAAAAGTCAGGACGAAACAAAGTTGCTTTTTCTCTAATGGGACACCCTGTATATTATTCCACATTTCAATTCTGCTCGAAATTCTGAACAAAATTGATAAAGCGCATCATTTCCTGAATTCAACCAATTTCGAGATATCCAATTTTGGAAATAACTTTTTACTACTCTCAAATTTATTAAAGAAAAAGCACGAAATGATGCATATTTATTATGAAAGTCACAAAAGGTGGAGTATGTGGATATTATGATTACAATTTAATTATAATTTTTTTACAGAAAATAAAAAAAGCATAATTGCTCAGGGTTGATTAAAATGCAAATGAAACAATAAAATGTATTTTTAAATGAATGTCCAGGATATTTAAAATTTTATGAAAACAATAGTTAAGACAGGAAGAAAAGAGAGAAAACAAGTTTTAATAAACAACAAATTTTTCTTTGAAATTCTATTTAATAAGGTGCTCAAAGTGTTTACCATTTACCTCCTGACAGTAATGAACTCGCTGAACAAAATTTTGTAGTGAATCTAAAATCATGTGAGGAGGAATGGTAGAAATTTCATGCCTTATTATTTCTTGTAGACTATTTTTGTAGACTACATTCTTTATGTGACCCCATAGAAAAAAGTCGAGTGGGGTCATATCGGGAGACCTAGCTGGCCATTCAATTGCTCCCTTGCGTCCAATCCATTTATTAGGAAAAGTTTCATCTAGATATGCGCGTACCATACGTCCAAAATGTGGAGGAGCCCCATCTTGTTGAAACCATATTTGTTCTGCCGGCAAATTGGGATTGTTATTATTCGGGAATAATCACAACTTTCAAAGGTAACTTGATGGACTATGAACTTAATGGACTAACATTTTTGGATAATTTATTATAAGTTATTTTCAAAATTCGATATCTTGAAATCGGTTGGATTTAGGAAATGATGCGCTTTATCAATTTTGTTCAGAATTTCGAGCAGAATTGAAATGTGGAATAATATACAGGGTGTCCCATTAGAGAAAAAGCAACTTTGTTTCGTCCTGACTTTTTGACTCATCCTGTATACTTAATTTTCCATTAGCCTAATGGATTTTGAAAAACCCTACAACTTTTGTATCCTAACATTTTTCGCTAGCTATCTTACTTTAGGAAATAATCGACCGTTTCCATACATATCAGCGACCCTGTATAAAGCTTCTGCAATGGAGACAGATACTTTAGTTCTCGAAACTGGAATGTAGTGAAGTATTTTCTGAGGTTGATATCATTTATTTCCCCGAGTTCAACCTCTTTACGATCTGAACAGCGGATGTTGAGAGATATTGGACCAGAGTAACAATAGTATGATCATGGAAGAAATGGTTGTTGACAGCTCTAATGAAGAGTCAGCTGAAGTCCTTCCCTCAGCACTGTGAGACTGCCATGACCACCTCTCAGTTGCGTTTGAAAGCATATGAAAAGTATTGTACAATGACTGATTAGTCAGCATTAATATTATTCACAGCAGATACATCATAGTTCTATGGAAATATCGGTGAACCAGTTTTGATACCATAGAAAAAGCTTCGGTCAGACGTGCCTACAAATGCTGGAGGTCAGACGTGCCTACAAATGCTGGAGGACTACCACGTGGGAAGTGACGTTGGTTAGGTTCATCAAGGATTCCAACTACCGAATGGAAAAAATGAAAGTCTTTCATGGTTTCGGCATAGCAGGATGCCCAATATCGGATCCGAGTATACGATAAAAAGAGATTCCAAAAATGATATTCTACATGTACTCTTAGTATTTTGCAAATTAAATGTTTTCATTGAGTATGAATATTGATCGTACGCTCACTGGATGTGTCAATGTCTTCTCCCAAGTGATCGATAACCTCGAATATTATACGTTCAGTGGATTATCGGGCCTATCTGACTCATTTCGGAGAGTAACCGGAGAGTTATCTTCTGTTATCGATCACAAAATCACCTCATCTCTCTATTCATGTTGTCTTCTCGCTAATCAGTCAGAGATCGAAACAGCGACCTTATGATTGTTAACCATAACGCTAGACCACCTCGACCACCTGCCAGTTGTGGACGAATTTCTCATATCTAGACATATCTAGACTTCGACAATTATAATCTTTCATCATCATAATTGTGAATGATTCCATAATAATCCCTGATGAGCACAAATAGCAGATTCACATCCTGGATGAGCTGGCTGTTCATTATTGTATAGGTACCCGACATCGTTCACAATGATATAAAAAGCTCTCTCTTTGATTATAACTTAGTCTCTAACGCGAACATTGCGTGTCAAATAAAGTGTCCCTTCAAAATCCCGATAAAACAATTCACTATGAGTTAGGGCAAATTATGGTTGCCCCGTAACGCCTCTGGGAAAATCACACCTTTAATACGTGTTTCGTGAGGAAGACGTCAGTTTCCATTTAATTCAATCGGGGATACCCTGAGATACGATCAGGACAAACACGCGATAAATAAATATTTGAATGGGATGAAGTGGAAATAGCACTCAAGAAGGACGCTAAAAGATTGAATCGAAACGAGTATGCATGTTACTAGATCATATTCACTTCCTGCTCGTATACTATGCAATGAATGAATGTTCTTCTATTTACACAGCCAATACGATTCCTCTATTCCTCCATTCTTAGCTCAGAAGATGGTGGAGAAGTATGACTACCTGACTATTAGAACTAGTGAAATCTCCATTTCCAGATGGCACAATCAGATTTATCTGATCGTTGGTTCAGATAATCTTGTGCGTTAAAATAGTTCCAACAAATGGAATATACACGAATACCCTTAATAGCGAAGAGCAAGGTTAGAGTATCCAAACACAACAAGATAAGTGAGGTTATCATATTTGGATGATTTTACAGAATACTGCTGAACCAGTTATTATTGTATTGTTGATAGAGGAACATACTGGTCCATTCCAACAGGACTAGTTCATTCGGACGCGAGAGTGAGAGTATGCAAGTAGTAAGAGATGATTTTCTCCATCACAGATGAAAACTAAAGTTTAATGATATAGCTTTACTGGCCGAAGATCGAGAATATGATGTTTCTTTCCTTATAGATGAAGAGATGACGAGGAAAATTCAGATGTGATGTGTTGATGTGGCAGGTTTTTTCCGTATCACTACTGCAATCAGAGATCACATCTGCCAGTACGATAACTCTGCGTTGTCGTTTGGAAGCGCATAAGAAAAAATTAGATGGTGAGACGTGCCGTGTTTGCATATGGATGGAACGTCTTTGGCACATTTCATGATTCATGGAACCACTGGACTTGCTGTGCTGGGCATTAGGAGCCTGTGAACTGTTATAGACTGCACGCACGGCAGAGCGAAATGTCTTACGTATTTCACGAGGGTAGAACATATGAATAATTCAAGTCAAGTATGGTGAGATCATTTTCAAGGTGGTATTGAGAATATTTTCAGTCGAACATGAGTACTACTGAGGATATCAATATCAATGCCAATGAAGATTTACTGTGGGTATCCACCTTGTCTTTCAGCACCTTCCTTTTCAATAAATTTGAAATAAATCTGTCAATTTACTATTATCGAGCTACCTGTCTGCCTCTTATTACAAATATTGCCCATATTGGGAGGGGTTAAAATGAACCAAACGTATGGCAAATGATTCAATACAAGTTGATGAATAACAACAACAACATAGCGTTGTACATGTCTGCCTCAGGTTGTTTCTATAGTATGCATGGACAACGTCAACAACGCAATAGATCGAATGCACAAATGCAGACAAATTGTCATTTCTTTGGAGCAATGTGAGCCAAAAATATAGCGACACTTAACCTTGGAATCGATTCATATCTAGACTCCAATAATATAAAACAAGAGTAAATTATTGACAAAATGCTCGCCTGCTCCCTAACTATAATACGCCTATGACCAGACAAGCGTGTGTGATAATTATCATCGCACGGCAGGGAACGTTCTGTGACCCAGTAAACCACAGAACCATAAACCGCGGCAGTCAACACGCTTCCGCCGGCGAAATTCTAACCTTAAAATCGACTCGCGAACACGTTGCGAAGGGCGTGGCACCCTTATTGATTCGTCATCAGGTTGGTTTACAATTAAGAGCAAGTGGTTACCAGGGGAACCGTCACCGGTGATGCCAGGAGCACTGGCGTAACCCTGAAAGAGTGAACATTAATATTGTGGGAAACAGCATAAGCCGCTCCTCAGGCGAAAACAGTTCTCCTGGTTGTTGTTGTTATAGGAGGTCGGCTCAGTTTCGAACTTCATCATTTGTATTCGAACATTCCGACGTATTCTTGTATCAAAACGAGCGTTTACTGATGCAGAAGTATCGAACGACGATGGAAAATAATAAAACAGGAAACATTATGCAAACAGAAGTCTTCCTAATGATATTGCCACGACGTTTTCTCACATTACCTGGCAAGTTGAGTGGAGCCAATATAAACATATGTATGGAAATCTAGTAGCTCATAGACATGTATCCGATTTGTCGAAATGAAACGAGAGAGATCTATCTGTTGCTGCACATTAGACGCCTTGGATAATAGACGAAAGTTCAGAAAGCCTGACATTAGAGATAATGCTTGTCAATAACTGTACATCATAGATAATTCAACAGTATTTCAATTTATCGCAGTAGTTGCCAACGAATGAAACCAGACATTGGTCATATTTCAAATTCCATATTCAACTTGACGGGTCACTGATCCATGTAATATTTTTTTGTACATATAAGCTCTAGGTGACCATTGGTTATGGCTCTCGATAGTAATTTCTGGAGAATCTCTTGAAATTCAGTTGGAAATTCCAACTTTCCTATTGGAGGTGGAAACTTGTTGCTAAAATATGTATCAGGGGGTTTCATATTTCAACAGTGGATAGAGAGAGACAAAAGAACTTTGATTAATACATGAAAAAATAATCGGCACAAAGTAAATATTTTCATGAACTGGGAATATGACGTGAAGCTCAGTTCTCTGTCAGCACTATGATTCAATTTGTGTGCCAATACAAGTCAATATTTACTTCATTTTTTACAGGATCTTTTATCGTCGAACAGAACTAACAAATATATGAGCTGATTGGCAATGAATAGAGTAGTTTAGAGAAGCCGAAGAACGATAAAGAAGGAAATATTCTGTATCCGTCGGACTAACCTACACGCAGGTGAGTATAGAGTGTTCCATTTTTTTTCATAATGGTCTAACACCTGTTCGGAATCGTTTTTGTTCGAGAACAGAAAGTTATGGAGAAAAGTACAGCATGGATAGAATTCAAGTCGATTTCAGTACTATACCATGAATTACAATAGATTTCCACATGTGGATTCATTTGAAAAATCGAGTTGGTTTGGTAAAAATATAGCATGGTGCAGTGCACTATATAAGGTAGCAGCGAAGGAAGGGAAATAGGTGTCGAGGGTAATTAATTGAATATTGTCGTGGCTCACGAGTTTATATCACCCTTCGCTTGGAGTATTATCTAATTAACTACTTGGAATGTTACAAGGAAAACAGAATCTTGGTTTTTGCTCGCATGAAATATGAAATATCACCTCTAGCCTTCTATTCTGGCAACGGACGATGATCATGCCTATCTCTGCATTCCGTAAGACTCATTTAATTAAACTAATAATACTTTATATACCATCGATCCAGGAATCGAACACTCACCAAATCATTGACTTCTCTAGATCATCGTAGAAAGGTCGGCGATCTATGCCTTTTTTATAGGTACTTTCACGGTCAGTGCTCAACGGAAATATCATCTATCATGCCACCAAGTGCGATTCCTAGTAGACAAACCAGACGAGCTCAGGCTGGTCACCCCTACACTGCCAGGCTCGAAACCTGTCGAACATCGCTATACCAAGCATCATTCATCAATAGAACGGCAAAGTTGTGGAATTCTTCGCCCTGTGGAGTTTTTCCTGATGCTTACAACCTCCAAACTTTCAAGAACAATTCCAACACCTTCCTACTCTCCCAAAATTCCACCGCTGGCTAACACGATGTTCCTCGAACATCATAGGTTTCCCTTTCGTGTTGTCTACAGATAAAAAAAAAAGATCATTCGATTCCAACCCCAGAGTAAATTATCTTCATATCTCGAAAGGTACTCGAAAGAATCAAGAGAAGGAAATCATGGATAGGAGCGGTATTCACTAGAGTATTTCTTTCAGTAATGATAATGTTCGCATTTGAGGAGTGCCCCATAAACGAAGCTCTAGAATACTCTAGATGATGGGATGAAATGGTCCATCTTATCTTGAATGTTTAGCTTAGCATCTTTATAGGTAGGTTGTTCATTTCATTCACTTCCGGTAGAGATTTGCACGAATGGAATAGAACGAGACGATTCAAGAGAAGCAATAGGTACAACTCGATGAATATCTGCATCATATTATTCAATAGTTTATTCTTCAATGAGCGTATAGTGATGACTATAGTGACTTCTCGAGGATGAAAATTCTGAACCGAGCCGTGAGCGAATTTTAGAACCCTCCAAGAGAATGACAACCATCATAGGCGAATGGGAGACTATACTTCCTCCACGATTTCTATGAATATTCAGCCATGATGAGAAAAAATCCTGTTCCTCAGTTATAAATGACGATAGACATAATTGATATGGGTTCATTCTGCATCATCAAAGTGAAAATTCTACAGATATATTATCTACACTCTATCTAGAACTCTGTATGGTATGAAAATAATCCAAGCGACAACATAATTCAACATATCAAAATGGAAATCGGTGAAATGAGAAAAAAATAGAAATAGGAAAGCTCATGACGATGAGATCCATTTCCGTGTCCAGGAGCTCATGTCTGGACATGAACACAATATAGAGGATAACTAAGGAATTTTTCAAAGTATATCTGAGGTTCTCGACTATCTCATTATTGACTTTATCTAATTTATATAATATTGAATATTGCATTATATTATCTCTCTTGAAAATATTGTTGTCTCGAATCGTGACAATTCAGAAATTGACGTCCGATATCAGGGAATAAGAGCCTGCGTTCAAAATTTGCAGCACTTTTATTGTTTGCGATTGGTCGTCAATTATTGAAACATTTGTGTCAACAGGTGTCACACGGTCTCTATTCACTCGATTCATATCGACGCAACAAGTCATTGAAACAATGAAGTTTGAACAATGGAAAGATGATGCCAGCTCTTCTCGTTCGGAAGTTTTCTTATTCGAACACATTCGAAAACATGCGTAACGAACAGGGATGATTATCAAGATCAAGAGTATTTGATTCTATGATATTTTCAGGATGGAATTGATTCTAATTATCGATCATTCGGTCAGATTTCCCTTCATCTCGATCAAATGATGATTAGATGCTTGGATCACTATCGACTGTACTATGGGTATTTTCACTCAGAGATAGCAAAGAGAGAGGTCATGAAAAAGTCAGTTTCTTATCTTTCTGACTCATTCAACATCACCGGGATTCGTGGATTATTGTCAGAAATATTCCTGTTATTCGTTTGAATAGATGACAACAGGAATTCTCAATTTTCCCATCTCTTGAGATGAAATTTTGGAACAACAATAACTAATAAATGCCAACTTCCGCATTAGTCGTTGTCGATCCTATTTCGCTTGTTAGGTCACTTCTAGTTGTGCCGAAAGCGACCCGAAACTTCGATGAGTAGCGAACCAAAACATGCTATGTCCACTTAGAGACAACACTGAGTTTGATGTGGTTTCATAATCATGAGAGAGGAAGAAAGAAAAACTATGTTGAGAATGAGAGGTGTAATCAAGTTATATTCTGTAATAACCCTCCAAAGTTCTTGGCATTTGTTCCCTACCAAATCATATATTGTTTCTTAGTCTATTATCCATTCTTACAAATGAAAAAATCACACTAATTGATGTCTCGAAGGATTTGTTAATAATGATGGTAGTAACCTTACAAGATGTACAAATATGCACCCAACCTGTCTCCACTCAGGATGCAATGTAATGGTAGTTCACAGTTGCAAATTTTCGATCTTCTTGATGCGTTGATGAATTGAACTTCGAGAACTTACTTGCATGAACAAATCTCTTAGAAAAGTCTAGCAACAAACTTTCATCATCATGAATCTAATTTTTATATAATAGGTATGACATAATCGCTAATGAAGAACATATTCCGATGAACTTTGCATGGATTCACTATATATCATTTGATAGAGTCATGGATTCAACATGTTGTTTTTGATTATTGATTTATTGCACTCATTCAATATTGCAGTTATTATGGAAGCAGGTAGGTCGTCGTCAACTAGAGCCGCCAAAAAGTTTGAGAATGCACGAATACCACGTCACAAAATAATCCATTTCGTGCTATAGAAACAGCTGCCAGCTTTACAAATCTCATTGCAGCCGAGAAATGTGAGGAATCATTTCTAGATGGAACGAAACAGTTATACATACGTTGCATAAGCTTTCGGCGATCAAACAAGGATAATTCGAATTCATCTTGTAGGCATTATTCTTCTTCAGATTAAGGGAGCTGAAGCATTAGCCATCGAGAAATGAATTCAGCTCAACTTCAAGAAGAACTATCGTCGATAATACATCATTATTATTTCTGACAACAAAGCAGCTCGAATTTGGAATGAGAATGGTTGGGGAACGAACCAAGTCGAGCATATTGTGGTCTCTGGTGAAAGAAGGAACTGTCAGTGAAGCTATGATAATTGAGAAAATAAACGAATCCTACATCGGGAATATCTGAAAAGAGTGAAAGGAAGAAGGAACTATCATTGAAGATTAAATAATTGAGAAAATAATCACATCGTACATTGGGAGTATCTGAAAAGACTAAAATAAGCAAAGGTATGATGAGTTGATGTGTGATCAATGCAGATTCAAGATATTCAATCATGTATAGAGCTGTGGTATCTGAAAAGCAAGACTTTCAGCTACTTTTTTGAATCAATTGATTACCTATTTTCGAAACACTTTGAATATTGGGAGATTGGGCTCTATTGAAAAAAGCTCTCGAACTTCTCCTCTTGGCCACCTGAAGCATTGCATCTGGAAGTTTCTGATGCTTGATGTTGAAAACATCCGATGTAACTTATTCGTTCAAAAAATATATCAGAAATTAGATGAACGAATATTCAGAGAAATGTACAACCCACAGTTTAGTTCCATTTGGAGCAGAAAAGTTCCTTTTACTTCCCGATACAATTATATTTCATACATACGTAGGAACGATTATGGCTGTGTAGCGTTTTCTAGATACATCTAATACGCCATCCACCAATGATTCTGTATCTGGAGATTCTCTATATGACATGAAAACTCTGAACACACTGCATTGGAGAACACATTCGCCGTGTGATTACGTAGCTAGCAAATCTCGAGAACAATTGCAGACGATACCATCATTTATCTCGCCCCTTCGGACAGTTGCGTGATGGCGAGAACAATTTTCCATCACACAAGATGGATAATCTCGTCCTTTTGGAGACGATACTGTCCACCATCAACTCGTTGTTGAAGTGGATTTATGAGGATATTTCGTTGGTTAACATCTCATCAACACGGAACTAGCAACGAGGCCTATTTTGGCAGGCAGTCAAAAACTCCGAAACAGCGTTCACGTAAGCATCGCCAACTATATATTATCACCGTATTTCTACTCAGCTGACATTCTATGCCTCGATAGAGGTGACAACTTGATGAAAATGTGATGATTTTGCAACGTCGAGGAGACGGAGCAAAAGCGTATCTTCAACGAGTGTCCTTGAATAAGATAAAATCTTGCAGATGGACCTCAACTCATTCGATGATTCCTATATATTACCGTCCTGAAGGATGCACCACAAACTTCTCCATTATATTTCATTAAAATTTCATTGATCTCCTCTACGAATATTGGATACTGCATCAATCTATCACAGGTAGGTTATCTTTTGACGTATCAAGGACATTATACAGCCTAGGGAATCAGAACATTCATTCAGTTCCGAACGACCAATCACGAACCTGGAACTGTTAGGATTCATAAGGCTTTCCTCCCCTGACGAATGCCAGTTTTTATCAGTCACGATTCGCGACAACAATGCTGATTTCAAGAGTCATAATACACCTACGAATGATGCTGCTGAGAATGTTCATCTTGCAACATTTTTTTTTTCAGTTTCAAATTCGCAATATGCGATATTATAAAAACTTGATAGTAGTCGACCTCATGATATTCATATACACAACGTGCCGTCTAAACACTCATCGATGATATGTCTATCGATATAGTTTTTTTTTCTTTTATATTTTTTTTTTCTAGTCTCCTATTCATGTATTTGCTCGTACGCTTATACGAGAAAAAATCAGAAATCAGATCAGATCAAATCAGATCAGATCGAAGAGAAATTGAACAATCCCGATGAGACAAGCATTAAAATCTCTTCAGAATGTGGAAGTGGCAGCAGTAGAATGCCTGCTTTCATAAAATTTCCATAATCATTTTATCGATTGTTCATGTACATTATTTGTCAGAAGAATCATCTATATAGATATTATTGGTGGTTTTTCAGTTGATGAATTCCCAAAAATAATCGTTCTGAATGGATCGGGCCAAAATAGTGTTATATCAATATTTTCATCAACATCATCTTAATAAAGATAATAACTTGTACAAAACCATACTTGGATGCTAGGGATTTCAGTTTCATACACGCAATGTAGTATATTTTCCATGACCGATTAGGATACATCTCTTACTGTGAACGCTGTTCTTGTGACTTTTCCTATGTTTCTATCGAACTAGGTTAGTCAACATTCACAGGACTCATCACAGTTCATACCATTAAATATCCCAAGATCACAAGAGGTCAATATCTGTTGAATTCGAAGAGACTCCCGTCTGAAAAAGAAATTCCATTGGGACTGAGCATGTTGCCGATGAGGACCAGCTGTGATGAAGTTGAATGGATACAATCCTCCGCTCCAGTGAGACATTATTGGGTGAGTGAAAATTTCTCTTCGAACAGGAATATTCAATCCGGATCTCACGAAGTGCTATGAAGGCAAGTAAAATCCGGGAACACTTTGATATCAACCGAAATGAAACTGCGCCATGCCAATGACGGTTCAGAAATTGGATTTTGCGTAGGAGGCATGAAGTATGGCAATTTCCAAGCTATCTTTATATTTTCTCAGTAGGAAACCATCGAGTTCGATATTTTCTTCACAACAAAGGGAATTGATGACAATGAACAGAGTTATCGGGTTGGAATGTTGCTGAATTGGGAGTTAATAATATGTTTGATGAGATATGTTATGAATTAGTATAATCAATGATGATCCATGTACAAGAACTTATACTCTTGAACGATCTCCATCAAAGCTGTATTGTCTCACTGAATGAGTGATATCAACGGAAACGTTCTTTTTTCCATCGAGACCAGCTTCAGAAAATGAACCCTGATATTATTCATACGAGAAAGATATCGACGATGCATATGGATTGTTACATTTGCGATTTTTTCAAGCTCTCATGATTATAATGCAAATCCATGTCCCAAAAAATTTTTCAGCAAGAAAGTGCAACGTGAATGCATATGCCGAGAGCTTCTTATATGGATATATCAAAGCTTTCAGGCAAACAGCCTAGCAAACATTTTTCATAAGAGATTCGAAAAAAAAACTGGCTCGATGGGATGATCCTCTGTCCAACAACCTCACTAAACACTAAACTGGTTTCTGAAATTGCACCAAAAGTTGCTTCGAATGTTTGGATCAAATCTGCATTCTATTATGAAATGGAGCCAATATGAAGGTGAGGTTTGGAGTAGCAAAGTTGAAGGAACTGCTGATCGATATGGGGTTGATATAAGTCATATCCATGTAACGCAGATAATCAATAGCCTGACGAGAGCTCTGAAAAAGCAAGAGTTTCTTGGAGTACGACAGGAAAAGCGAGGAGTTCTGTTGCGGTATACATTTGGATGTTATAAAGCCTTTTTTCAAGTCGTAAAACAGGAAATAGCTATTCCTGATATGAATTGGAAAATAATGGTGTTCAGGGAACGCGATGTGAAGAAATATTTCGAAAGAATTTTCTCATAACATCGTTTCGAGGTATATCTTGAATCGGAAAGAGAAATAAATACACCAATTCTCTTATTGAAGTTTTTGCTGAATGTGTAATTCCGACTGGAATCACATCAGTTTTGAAAGTCCAATTTACTATCGTCTATCTCACTTCAGCGAACGTTGTTCCATTCGTGAGTGATCACCCTGTAGTATATGTTTGTATACATATTTTTCCCTCTTGGCTCGACTAATTGTGACATATTCGCAGCGTATTATACTGCGACCCCAGCGCACAAAGTAAACTGATTATTCCCCACACAATTACGTGAATACTCAATTCCAGACCCATCCAAACACTGGGTGTTGTTGCTATTCACTACGTCGACGGCTGTTTGTAGATTCTCAGCAGGCGTCGAGAAACCGCATCAACAATTCGATGCTGCTCTCCACAGTGGACGATTTTCTTCTGAGCAATTTGCTATTTTCATCGGCTAGTACAGAATCTCAAGAGTTTCATGATATACGTTCATCACTTCTCTGGTATGTTTCAGTCACACCACACGCTGAAAAAGCTGAATATAAAGAGTTTTCCGAGAGGAGCACTCGTGATGGAATCACCATGGAAAAATCAGAGTTGAAAAAATTTAAGACAACATAGCGACGAATCGAATAGCTGCGGAACAGCTTCGGGTGATGTTGGATGTGCTTTGTCATAATTTAATTCATCAAATTGCCTTCGCGTCCGAGTCATATATAACTCCAACAGGTGGGGAAAATTGCATTTGTCTGTGTGAAGATTAATCGAATGAGGAAATCATGACAACGAAGAAGGAAGAGAGTAGTGAAACTGCGGAATATGGTTGAGCTCCATCAATTAGGCTTATTGATTGTAGCATCATGCATATCGTTTCATTGTTTACATCAGAAAGACATCCATAGAATATAAATGACTAGAGAATCGTTTGTATACGAACGGCTCAATATCGTCAAGAAGGATGGTCCGTGATCCATTAAAAGAGGTGTATTATTTCAGCAGTCTCGATAATTCAGTCACATGATTTGTAAGAAGAAGATATCTCTGAATGCTCAAACTATTATTGATTCAGTTTCCTTGTCAAGATGATTCAGAAAATACCAGAGTTGTGCCAGTAGTTTGTCACTTTGGTCTATCATTCCGGTCTGTCACTTCCATTTGTCACTAGTCATTTGTCTGCTCTAGGATACAAGAGTAGATCATGAATTATATGTCAGTAGGATATGAGTAACATAAAATGGCCATGCGTTGAAAGATGCCACAGAAGGCAACAAATTCTAGCACGATTACGGAATTAGAAAATGGGCTACGTAGCGGTGATTTCGAATGATCATGAACTGGTTATTTCCATTAGTGAAAAAGTAGATTTATTCTGATAACTACTTCCAATTGGGGCTGACCAAAACGATGAACAGTTCATTCCTAGAAGGAAAATGTGTGTATCTGGTACCGAAACAAAAGAAATTATTTTACTTTCTGGTCCACACTTCTCGAGATTCTTGATTCTGATCATTCTGATTCATTAGGAATGCATCCATTTTCTTCAAAGATGTTCGACGGCAATCTTTTCAGTTGTGAACAATCGCATCGGACTGAAGCAGGCAATTTCACTGCCTGGGAATATTCAAGAGCTCGTTTGAATGTTAATTAAATATCCAGTTTCGTTCGTTCGTTACAAAGTGGAACATTTCAACTGAAACTATCCTTCAGATGTGGTAGTGATCACAGGATCAGGAGAACATCAAGTATGAAATCAACGGGATAAGTAGGAACTTTGAGGAAATAATGGGAACGTGATCATATCCTAGAATATATGCGCTACACTGACGTTTAGAATTCTATAAGCGAGTATAGGATGACGATTTCATCAAAAGTGGAACTATCACTACAATATCGCCTCAATTTTTTTATCAATTTATCGCATGTCGCGTTACATCCGGCCGCGGAGCTGGGGGTGAAGCGAAAGGTGGTCGGCAAGGCAACCAAGGTCAACGGCTCGTCTCAGCTGACCGTGTAGCATTCGTGCAAGTGCTCCGAGGTATCTGTGTGTTTTGATCAGTGTATTGATGTGAATGTTGTTGTTTGACAACACGAATCTACAAATATACATTCACAATCATTTGTGAAATATTTTGTATTCCGTACTCTATAACACAGATTGGAATTGGAAATTATAGTTGGATATCTTGTCTACTATTGATTCCACATCATAATTTACTAATTATCAAGTCAACATTAAAAACGCGATTTCAATTCTCCTTGACGAATAACTTTTCGAAAACTCTCGGTTGAATGCCTACGGTCCGGAAAAAGTTTCACTTGCTTGACCATGAGCAATAACGCATGACGCTGAATCTCAACACCATTTCTGACCAGAAGAAGGAATTACCTCTCAAGTAACGATACATTCTCAATTTGTAGCACTAGTTGACATGTATCTTCTCTGGGGACAAAATTTTGGGTGAAAGTGTGGATACAGACCACGAGACGTTATTGATGTCCACCCTCAACATTCCACATACAATGATATCACACATCCTCTCTACCATGCTGCCTGATTGAAGTTCCTTCATTATATATTTGAAATATTCATAATCAACTGCTCACAAGACTTCGGATATCCTTTCTATGATATTTTTGAAACATTAATTTTTCAATGATTCACGGAAATTGGCTGTTATCAGTAACTAGTTTATGTGCATATATATTGTGTACAACAACACGAATCTATTCCACTAGTGAATTTATTATTATTTGGTTTCACAATTTCCATTTTGGCTGGAGCCACTAATTGGAATCTCATTTTCATTGTTGATTCTGTTATCTTCAGCAGTATCGATGACATTTCGATACCAATGAGTAATTGAATGTATTATCGGAGGCAAATACGAGCTCGTATGTTTGTTCCTTCAACAGACCAATATCAGCCCTGAGGAGAATGAATGCGTCCATCGATTGGTCTGAATGCTCGAAGATACACTGAACTCACTTTCGCAATGGATATCAAGCGAATTTCTCGAGTACGAGTAGAAGAAAATCATATGGAAATGAGTCGTACAGGCATGGAAGGTATTTTTCAAATCATTGCAAGTAGATGTTTGGGTTAAGATGGATAAAAAGGTTTCAGTTTTTCTGCTTCGGCGGTTTTTGAAGTTTCAAATTAGGAAATTATCGTTTGCACCGTTGTCTGACAAAATCGATCCCAACATTATGATGGTTGTAACAGAATGTAGAACGTTGTTCCGTTCCGTTCTAGAAACAGACATAACAGATAACTTATGATTTCATGATATCAGCAATGTTTCCAATGAACTGAATGGATTTGAATTCATATCCGTTCACTGTGAGATATGAAACCAACAAATCATAGTCCTTATATCCACCAATATCATGGTTATACAGAATATTGTGAAATATTCTTCAGAGGGTTCAGAATATTAACACTAACCCCAGGTTTCGTATTGGAATCATATTTATGTGAAGGAAGAATTGTCTCATACTCTGTCGAATAACTTGATACTGGATGGAAAAAATAAATGAATATGAGATTTACGAAGCCACGAATAACGAAAACAAAATCATCGATCGAATACATCTGCCATCTGTATGCTCAATTCATAGCTGTATCTCTATAAAACTATGTAATTTTTCAATGATGTTCTTCCTGATTAACTAACAAGTTGATATTCTCATTGGGAAACATCGATGGCATTGAATTCATTCTCCATTTCGCTATTCAGTGGCGATTATTTGCAGGTTCCATTCTGCGATGTTTCATGATTTTTTTTTCAGCCTGTATTTAATGAAATCGACAAACTGCCAGAGGTAAGAGTCGGAATGAGAATGTAATTATTCAACTGATTCATCCAAGAAATGCATCATTTCATCTGAGCCTCTTTCTGCATGAAATCATCCATTATTTGATCACTGAAAACGTGAATTCGAAAGTGCGATGAAACGAGAAATCGTGTTTTCATGCATCACAAACTGCCCCTGTATATTGTTGTCCGATCCCGCACACTTCCAGTGTGAAAATTGTTTTTGTTCCACGTCGAATAGGTGGCGATTGATAGATCCCTAAGCTCCAATGATAAAGTCGAATCCGACTATGACAGACTGCAATAATAATTTCGTGGAACGGTAGAACAATCATTTTGATGGTGGGCAATAAATTCTTGGCAGATTAATCGTCCAGCTCTGCCCCATGAACGTTTTCATTTTGCAGCAATATCAATGAAATAAATGTTCTGTTTGCTTTTCCTGGATGAACTCTTCCTATCTCGGTGAACTATTGGTTATTTGAACATAAATTTACTCTGATATAGGAAAATTTTCACATTCAACATTGAACAACGATTCTTCTGAATGAAACGATGCGCACTATTGATTTATATCTATCAATTAACTACGCGAATCTGATGATTGGATTCTAGTGGAATAGAAATGAATTCTAGAGTGAATAGAATATGGACAATTATGTGAAATTTCTGCTGATGGAAGATTCTATAGGAAGAAAATACGGCCGGAAGTGAATATTTAGTAGTGATGATGAACAAGACAAACCTAAGGAGAAAGCTGGACATTGGAACTGATGGAACTGAAAATTACTATCAAATCAACTATCCAACAAGATATGCCGAATTAGGATATTTTCAGCATCCTCCGATATAATGGAAAGTTAAATTCCCCTCCTATATAAAAAGAAGAACATCCTGAAATATAATGAATGAAATTGAATAGCGAAGATGATATATTCCTAAACATTTCCAAATTTCATTATATTATATATTATATTATATTATATATTATATTATATTATATTATATCATATTATATTATATTATTATATTATATTATATTATATTATATTATATTATATTATATTATATTATATTGACCTTAAATTTCACTCATTTTATTCCTGAATCGATCGATTTTCAGGATTGAAAAGAAGAATGTGACTAGTTCATAGATGTCCAGTGATTTCCATATGGATGATGTTATTCATAGCTCTATAGATCATGATATGAGGAAGAGGAAATTGGATCAACCGAATATTCACCATCGGAAATTATGATTACTTCATTGATATTCCATCCTTACATCAATTCTGCTGATTGGAAGTTGGAAGAATCTCTCCGATAAGAATTTGTTACGTGAAGGTCAATATCCAATTGTTTGACGGGACCTAGATCTGAGATCATGAGAGTTTTCATTTATTGTGCTGTTCCTTATTGTAATATTGAATGGAATCGTTAAGCAAATCATTACCATGACAGTTCGAGAAGAATCATAGATTCTCTCAGCTGACATAACTGAATCTAGAACATCTCTGAATGGCGGCATGGAAATGTTTTCATATATTAGATAATATTCGGATCCTATCCTTGTAGGCAATGAAGAGAAGACTCAGTCGATACCACGAATCAAAAAATTAGGGTAGTTTTGGGTCGGTCGAAGGAAACTATGTGGATATGGTTGGAGTGGATAGCAAGTTTTCTGGATTCACGTTTTCAGTCACTTCTCTTCGCAAATTTTGATTGAAAATAGTTAGTTAGGCAATGGCTTCGCAATGTTGCAGAAATCTTAATTGATGCAACACTGTCGGTTCGAAAATGTTTACACAATAAAGAATCCTTTCGAAATGTGAATTAGAATCAAACCACTCCAGGTGAAGCACCATATCCTAACCCTGTCTCGTAGAAAATTCCGAAGGCATATTCAAGAGGGATATATTGGGGAGGGAGAAATTGATATTTCATTGTGTATCCCCATTATGTTGCACCTTATAGCACCTTGAGGCCGAATTTCCCATAGGAAAACTCGGTGAAGTTCTCCCCAAGATCATTTCTACAGGGGAGATTTTGCGACTTCGATATGGGCCCGTGAGAATTATATCAGTTCTATATTATGCAGTTGAATGTGGAAGAAGTTTGTAACAGTAATGATTGTCACATACATACAATATCGTACCTGCCTAGCCTGAATTCGGAAATATGTTCTTGACAGAAGGATTTTTGACAGTTTAGGCAAATTTTGCATTTCTCGTGCCGACGATAACATTAGGCTCCATCATCTCATGAACGGAAGTATATATCAATACTGTCGGTAGTAGGTAGTATGCTTTATTTTCTCTGACTCAACTCTGAATTCAACTGTCGGATACTCAAAAGAAGAATTCCTCGATGATAGTGAATGACACCTTGTTCTTGAAGCTCTCCAAGAAATATAATTCAATATAATGTTTTCGTGAATATTCCGGAAACAAATCTCATCCCGTCTTCGATCTCATAGTCAGATTTGAGAATTGAATGCCATGTTTGATCTATATCAACTAACCAGAAAGGAATAATATTGTCTCATTCAGAAGAATGATTTTCCATTTCTGGTTCCGAATGGCATAACATTTTTTACCGATACCTGCTCTTACGAAAACATTATCGACTATCGACCTGAAAATGTTCATGGTGAAGGTTCTATATTATATGGTTGTGAAAGTGAATTAACATTAGGCACTCTATTGTCTTCATGAGTGTATTTACTTGAAGGCTTGAAGAAGCAATTCATCGTGATAGTGAACATGATAGTGATGAATAATTGTTAAATGGTAAAACGTACAAATAGATCAGAGGTTTAGAAACTAGATTGAAAAGATATATAATGATGTCTATACTATCCACAATCTTATATGAAACGACGGTTTTCAATGAGGCATATTGAATATTCAATTGATGTAGCTCACTCCAGAGTCCTGAAATTTCATCAGTAAATTAGTGATTAATCAGTAAAAACAAGATGTGAATATTATCGAACTTCCAAAAAGCAAGAATGATTAGTGTTCTGTTTGAAAGTTCCAATGTTCTGCCGAATTTGGGGTAGTCTGACCATTCATAATTCGTTTGAACCAATGAAGACTCGATCCGGAGTATCAAGTTTTCCAGAACTTCATCATCTATTGCTAGTTCATCGGTAGGACATCCTGAAATCCGTAGGGATCAAAAAAAGATACACTTTCACCAGAATTTCACCAGATCAGTGAAACCAATATTTCCGGCTCTAGTTATACCTTTATAGCTGTTTATGTGCACACATGTGAGATTCTGTTGGATACAATATGTATTTTCAGTTTCCAGTTGACGTTGGAACTATAAAACATTTATACATTTATACATTTTTGCAATGATAGTTGGAGTATAAGGCGCCTGTAGAAGTCTGAATATTCCTATTTCTGGGTCGATATTCCGATCAGAAAAACCAAAGTTCAACAAAAGGTCATATCACAATGATGACATTGATGGATTCAAATGAATTCCACGACTTCATGATGAAATATGTGAAGTTACGTCCACAGACTGTCGAACATCCAGATATTTGTTGGATACATAGTGGTAAGCGGCGATCAGTTGTTTGGAATCAGTACTTTCGGTAATCTACCTGAGACTACTGCTCGGTTCATTGGATTGCCAAATCCTTTTTTATTTGTTGTTCACTGCCTCCGAAGATCTTCGGTAATTGTGCTCGCAGTTAAGATACTGATTCAACGGGAATCAGAAGACCAGGAGGTTGGAAGTCCAGTTCAGTGGCTAGAGGATATGTGGAAAATTCCTTACTGAAGGAGAAAAAGATTGCCACTGATAATCCTTATTAGCTCATGACAACTTCTACGAATTTGATATATCTGGCATTAATATACATGTTCATTCCAATCGAATTCTAATTGTCATCCATCCATACTGATCAAAAACACATTTTCTCTTCTGTATAATTCTATATTTTTGTTTCATCATGGGTATTGGAATGAACATTTTTTCTCCAGCTATGAACAATTTTACTTCACCCAGGTAGTTAGGTGAAGAAGATCTTTTGAAAAATTCACTCAGCTCAAAACAAGAGTTTGATTACATGTCAAAATTATAAAGAGATATTTTTGTCGAGTGACTCATAGGTATGATTCTACTGTGTTCGAGAACATTTCGTGAGGGACCCTGAATATCGCGTATCATAATTGGATACATAGGAGGCATAATGTCTACAGAATAATAACAAACTGTATTCAATCCATCCACCTGAATACACCAGACATGTTTGTGCGAAGTATCCTTAAACAAAGGTAATATACAAAGTGAATAACAAATGTTGTTTTCAGAAGCTCAATTCTAATTGTTTGCCTCTGCTTCCTATGATATTCGTGATGTTTTCACCTCCAACCCCCTCTTTGATGATTACTGGAAAATAATTGTTTTTCTCTTCATTTCCAAGTAGTCGTGTGGATCACGTGCATGGAGATTTGGAGTTTGAAATGTTGCATGATTACATAATTGTAGATATTCTCATGGGAATTGTTGATTGAATGCGCTGTATTTCAAATCCCATTTGGCACATTCATTGAAATTATCGTCGATGAAATATTCGGAATTGTCGCAGTGGAAGTTGGTCAGTGAATCAAACAGCTGAAAATGGATGATTATCCAGAATCAATCGGAGAACTATCGAAATATTTGGAAAATATTTGAGAAAAGTTATACGGGATATACTGGGAGGTATTGTTGTGAACTCCCATCGTCCAAAGAAGAGCTGAGAGGAAAAATAGTCAAATTATTGAACATGAGATGGAGATACTATGGAAGGGATGATGCACCGAAAGAAAAGGAACGTTAGAGAAAGGACAGGTGAAGCTGGTATCAGAATTGAAGATGAAGTGAAGATAATTGAACGGGAAAATGAAATCGTTCCTATATGAGCTTCTATCATTGAGCTATCCATAATAGTTGTGATTTGCAAATAGCAATTGTAACCTTCAACTCTGATCTTCTTCCAAATCATTACCTCATTTCATGATCTTATGTCTCTTCAGTTTGAATCTATCACCTAGATCCTGGTCTGAATTCATCTGATATTATTTTATAAATATATTTAATTTTGTTTGTTTATGAATATCGGAACAAGTGAGAGATTACTCATCGATCATTAATCTGTTCAACCCTATTCTTTGTGATTCCATTACTATCTATATTTCATATGTATGTATATCGCATGAAGTGATAAACAGGTAAACCAGAATACTTTCTTATATATCTCTTCAATGTCTATTCAAACTAGACATTCCTTCTTGACAATTCTACTCTCTCACTGAATCATTCTTCATAATATTCACATATCTCGAATCTTTTTAATAATTGTACACCATGGAAGTTATCGAAAGTCTTCTCCGATAAAAAATAGTGTCGTATCACATTTCCTTTGAATGGATCACCATCAGGATTAATGGAGAGAGTAACTGGAATTTGATCAGACTAGGAATAGTCACATGAAATTGATATAAATTACTTAATTGGTCAATGAATTCCAAATATGTTCATTGGCTATTGTTATTATAAATATATACATAGTAACTACAGCTGATAATGATCATCACCTGGATGATCCACATGTATTTTCCACCATGGAGATTCTGATGATTTCATTCAGCATAAGTCCCAACATGTCCATTATTCTAGAACAGTTTTTGTCACTTCAAAAACAATTTATATTTCATTTGTTTTTTCATATGTTCCTCGAAATTTTCGGGCTGTCCTAATGTTGAACTGAATACCAACAATATCATGACTTCTCCATCAAACAATTCAAATCGATTAATATTTTCTGAGCTCTTCAGATGATATAAAATATAGAGAATCAAAACGTGGTGAGAGTTGAGCTTTCATTGGGTCGGACGGGTGAAAAATGGTCAGGGCACTTCATATCTGCTAGAACAGAGTTTCTGAACTTTCAAACAGAATACTAATTATGCTTGCTCATTGAAAGTTGCAATAACTTTTTCAATTCTGTATGTGCTGATGACAGACCAAGCAGCCTTGCACTAGAAGGCTCTTTCCAGAACTGCATCAATTGGATGAGCAATTTGCTGATAGTTCTGCATTTTATTAATATATAGGTAGCACCAGAATTCATTGATAATAATTTTTTGCTGCTAGTAAAGAGTGGTGTATAGTTGGTGAAGTATATACCGGGTGTTCCAGAGCTTTTAGATCAGCAGATGTTTCAGTTATATGCTGAAAAGGAAATTGGAAAAAATACCTGTCGTAGGAGACCATGAGCCCGTTCATGCAGCATAGCAGAATCCATCAAAATATGTAGTTGTGAAGATAGTTGAATAGGGAAAATTGAATTCGTTAGTGGGTAGATTGGAAATAGTGGACCTGTTTGATGGCCTGCCCGTTCTCCAGATCTCACGTCACTAGACTTCCTCCTATGGGGATATTTGAAACGAGCTGTCTTTGGAACTCAACCAATAAATATTGAAGATTCAACCCGAAAAATTCTTGAGGCTTGTGATACCATTACTCCGGAGATGTAATCGCGCTGGCCAACATTCTTCACAATTACTGTAGTATAATGTATCATTCAAAATACATATGAGCTTATGAATTAATATTTCGTTTGTATTTTTATTTGCTATAATTCTGCACACCATGATACATCATTGAATGAGAAATGTAATGGGCTGTAAGTTGAACCAAAACAAACATGGGGGTGCTATTCGAAAAACAAAAGTAAGGGTTGGTTTTTGGGGGGTTGTTTGCCGAGGGGTGGATTTTGCTATGCTTCATGAACGAGCTTTCCTACGACACATATTTCATTCCAATTTTCTTTCCTTCAAATAACTGAAATATCTGCTGGCCTAAAAGCTCTGGGACACCCGGTATAGTGAATAACAAGAGTGAAAAAGGGGATAACCCGTGCAACCCATGTATGTGAAATAAGGGGCGAACAACACTCTTGTTGTACAGTATATTCTCTCCTCCACTGAAATCATTTATTTCCTATGCTGCATTTTTGCGTTTGTCGTTAATTCATATCGACAATGATGACTCTGACAGATTTGTACATATCCTTCCTATTGACTTCCGATACCGAGTAGTAGTTACCATGGTTTTGGTTCGGTTCATTTCTCACAGCCTACATCCATTTCATAGAAAGTGGAGGCGTAAGATAATAATCTACGAATAGAATCGAAAGATATATATATTACAAAATTAAATATATGCCAGGAAAGTATATAATATTGATATAATGAAATGGTACTCATGTTTCACGAGTATGAAATGTTGCCAAAATTTGAAAACTCGTCAAGGCTTGTGCTGCTAACGTTCATAAGATTTTATTATTTGATATGAGGTTAGAAAGATTCCTATCTCATAATAAAATCAATGATAGAATATTAGTGAGCTCACAACTGCAAATCGTTTTTTCTATAAACCATAGAGCCAGTAATATTCCCCAGGTTTTTTGCTTCCAAATCGAGAATTATTTCGATAATACTTTCGCACGTATTCCTATGCAAGCTTATCAAATAGTAATTGAATAACGAAAATGTCGTTTTCTGAAAGGATACAACATTGCGTACTGTTGAGAATTTGGTTCAGCAAATATCAGTTCATTACCAGCTCGTGTTGCATCAATCATCAGTGTTACAAACCACGTTCACATCCAACTGCATAATATGAAACTCAAAGAAACAGGTTTGATTCTCGTGGGTCCTCTTCCAAATCGCGAAAGGTCTCCTGCAAAAAATGATTTGGGTTGGGGGAAACTCCATCCAGTTTTCCCATGGGAAATTCGGCCTTTGGGTGCTATAAGGTGCAACATAACGGAAATACACAATGAAAAATCAATTTCCCCTTTCCCAATATATCCTTCCTGGCGATGCCTCCGGAATTTTTCACGAAGCAACTGGTGACCCAGTCCATATAAAATATACACGGTGTGTCAGTTCTGATGATTTTTCTTTCTGATCAGTTGGTTGACTTTTATACATTCATATATCATGTACAGGGTAATATACAGCTAGGGTATATGCAGATATTTCTGCAATTTGATTCAATTGATTCAATTCAAACTCAGGGAACTTTAGTTGTTGCAGCCTCCTTCCGTTTGGTCAATTAATCTACCATCATTCATTATTCATGTGATGAATCGTGAACTTCTTTGTATAATCTATTTCTACTCCTGATGGATGGATGATCATTTCACTGGAACTGAATAGGAAGTGGAATCAGATTCCAAGTCCAAGAATTGAGTTATTTTCAATGATCGGGCATTCAATAGTACCGATAGTCTTGATTGATATCGAATTTATTACGGATGAATCTGACGCTTCATTTATTGTTTCAACTCCTCTCAAGCGCCCAATATGTTTTTCACTATTCAAGTTTCAGCTAGGAGAAGTAGGCATTACAAATTAGCGATTGTGAGGAATTTTAGGAATACGTCAAATCTCAAGATGACCAGTTTTGAATTTCGTTGATGATTTTTCTTGTTCTTGGGATCGAATCAGAATGAATGAGAACAATATTCAAATTGATGGATGAGAGCTTTTGAAACGCATCAACGACGCTAGCGATGGAAAGTTAAATGATCCTAACGTCATTGAAATTGCAACTATCAAGATCGAACAATCAAGATGTATAATAGAATGTAGAATGTATATAATGAAACAGACTATGAGAAGACTGATTTTCAATACTTCTACGAAACATTAAATGTAGAAATTCGAAATTATTTCAATGAATCAATCAATAGGCATTGACGAGGCAAAATAAAAATCGTGTGCCTAGGTACGATAGGTGTTGAATACGATATAATTTTGTGTATTCGAAGTTCGAGAATTTGAGCACTTGAAGGAATGCCTCAATATTCATTCATTCTGTCATGGAATATGCACGTGAATTATGACTTATATGCCGATGGGATGTAAGTGATACTCAAAAGATGCCACTTTCTAGTACTACGGATATATCTGCCTAGTTCAACTCTCATATCATCAAAGATGAATGATAGTTTTAGTGGCGATCCACCAAATAGTCCTCTTTATGTCTTTCCAGAGATGATGAAAACTTTACGAGGTCTTTCGGTGATCTAGAAGTTAATAGCAAAATAGTGGGAAATAAATTCACCCCTCTACAACACTCTACTTCGAATTCATCGTGGGAGTTGTTTCTGGCAGATGGATAACATAATGAATAACAAATTGTTACAAAACAATGTGAGTGTACATTCATTCACATCCCACACATCTTTCATCATCACGGTAGGCTATACTCACCTCACAGAAGGGCGGCATAAACGAAGGGGGATGCGAAATTTTCGTCCCGCTTACCGCGTTCATTATAAATGCAGCCTTTTGTTGCAGTAATTATAATCCCAGCTCTTTTTTAGAGATGGAAAACAGGCACACATTCGAAGAGAGCGCTGCTCAACTTGAGATTTCTCCTTCTTTTCCTCTCTTGACAAGTCTCCCCGAGCTACATTCTCAAAAATGCTTTCAATTTATACCTCTTTGTCAACATTAATTCCATTTCGGAATGCGTTCACCTCTTGCGTAGCTCTATTCTGCCCTTCCTAGTGTTCCTGTCCAATAATTAGGTATCCGACTATTGAGCCGCTATACTTCTGTTTCTACAAATCAGTTTCAGTGAACAATCATCACTTCATTGATTTCTACTTCTGTAACTGTAACATCAAACTGTGAATTGTCATATCACGTAGCTGAATCTGGCAACATGTTTGGAAAACGAAAGGGATTTTCGATGAAGCCCCAGTAGAGCAGCAGAACGTTTATTCACCCCCTCAGTACATAAAACGAGTGCCCATAAAGCCTTGAATATAGAAGGAAACGATTTTCTTCAGTTGAGACTGAAATTCGCACGTGTAAGTGAGGCGAAGCTCAAAAAAGAATGTTCGTTGGGCCGTAAATACGAACTCTTCAAAGACCTTCATTTCGAAATCACACTTTCGAGAACTGAATATATGGCCTGGACTGCCTTCAAATATATATGTAGCAACTTCCTTGGTAATGAGAAATCAGAAATCTCTCCGAAGAAATAGTAGAAGAACTTGAGCTGAATTTCATTTCAGCGGGAAATGGACCCTAAACATGTCAGCAGTAATGTTGGCAACTCAAACAGGAAATCAATCCCGGCGAATAAAAACGATAATTCGATTCATTTCCATTGCATCATACTTTTCGTGATGGAGATCGAGAATATATCGTAGAATGAATGATTGCGTTTTTTATTTCAATTTTCGAAAATATCGATTATGCTTCGAGTTTATCATAATACATATTCTTCTTTCCTTCTTTACGAACTCATGCCCGATGGATGCAAACTGAGCTCATCGTTGAATAGAGCACTTCACAGTAGGCACAAAATTTCAAAAAACATAACAGGGAGACACAAAAAATTGCAACATGGAAAACAATGTTATCTTCATCATGTTCTTTCGAATATATGGAATATAATAATAGGTTCTGTTACATGTCCTGTTTCCATTTATGGAATATTGATATAAAACGGGTATTGATGGAATGGAACATATAGTTGGAGGATCACTTACTATCACTGATAGCATATCAAAGTTAAACATATGAGGAATCATCCTTGAGTTTTTATCATGCCTATGTTATCTGTTGCTTGGAACCCCCAATATCAGGCTCACATGTTAAGAACCACTACACCGACTACACCCCACTGATGTAGCCTTTCAATGATCCACTAAATGTTGAGATCTGCAAGAATTCTTGAAGAATTCATGATAGATTCTTCCCAATGAATTCCCAATAAAGTTTCGATAGACGACAAAGCTCAGCTTCCAGAGCTCGATTCAATGTTCAAGATTGACTGCTAACGCTGATCAGAATTCACCGTTGTTTGAGATGCTCAGAATATTCAACAGGACTTGTGATATCATCGAATATCTCCAGCTCAGTCTTGACTGTTTCAGATAAAAATTGAAAAGATATCACATCGATAGGCTGGTGTCATATATGGTGTTCTTGTATCCATCAAAATTCATGTAATTCTTTGTGGTACTGTTCACGTGATACCTAACATGTATCATGAATTCATGTATGATGCTTATGTGCCATGATCACATTATCAGATTTGTTTTTGTCACTCATTTATCGAATGATCGAGGTCCATAATTATCAAAGGGAAAAAAATCGAAATGCTCATTGCCATGATCGTAATATCTGTAGTGTAGATCAACTCAGACTCCAGAACTGAATGAAATAATTGCATGATATCGGAATTATTATCAGATATAGATTATTGAATTCGCGGAATTTCTGAAAAACTTTTTCATCAACACATAACAACAATGACAAATGAACAAACCTTATCGCCGCCTCTACTTCTTTCATTACGTGGGCCCTGCAAGAAATGAAAATCAATCAAAATATCATCTCATAGTTTATCAAGTTTCAATATCACTGCCCATCCATTACACTGACTGATTAAAAAATATTGCAATTCATAAGGTATATCTGATATTCGAATTGATTCTACTCCTCGTTAATTCATATTGGTTCCAAATACGGAGAAACAGCGAAAAAGTGACAGTTATTCTCGAATTAGGATTTGTCATAGAAATTAGGTTCTGGAGATAGTGAAAGGATAGTGGATGAATATAATCATCCCCATCTCCCGTATTAACCGTATTAACCTTCGCTTCGAGCACAGAATATATTGCCTGAGATTCTGATAATTGCTGAAAGAGTCCATTTATCTTGAATTAGTAGTAGGTAGTCAAATACTCGAGAAAAATAAGTGATAAGTGAAGAGCAAGCTCTTCGAATTTCTTGAACATGTAGAAAGGTCAACTGAAAATTGAAAAAAGTAAACACATAATAATGATTCTCAGACGTCGGCCCAGTTTAAAGTTCGAGATGAGACCTCGATATATTTCTCCATACTAATATCATCTCATTATACGATTCAGTCCCAGAATGCACTTTCCAGAAAATATGCATACGAGTTGAGAATTCAGTCAATCGCTTGTTCAGATATATTTCTGCTGATACTCCAATATCAATCTGAGAAATGAGACCTCGAATTGAATATACTCGAGTTATCGATAATATTACCTGGGGAAGCAGTGAAAAATCTAAGTGAATGCAGTACTCGAATTTGATGCAAGCCACATATTACCAGTTTTGCTTCCGAGGATTCTCAGCTGTTGAAATCAATTCCATTGATTCAAGAGACATTTATATAGGAATGATGTCTGGATTGCCTTAGTTCTCGAACGGTGAATATGCATGAAGCTGTTCGAATCATAATTTCCAGTCCATGTATGAATTTGTTACGGATCATTTTCAATTGTCATTTTGAAATCTTGTTGAGCGCTTTCTCACCACTCTGAGTGGAAACTGGAATTGAAACTATCCTTCATGATTTAAATGTGATGCAAACTCATTCAAACTGGAGTTGATGCATAGGAATGGCATGATATCTACACGATTTTGATCATTCCTTTTTTCTTCATTATAGTAGTGATGCCTGATGATTGTCATTCTCCTCTGAGATATATAGGTCGAAAATATCGAGATACTGATATTACTCTTCCAATTCTACTATACACATCGTTTGAATGATTTCGAGATGATGAATGATGATGATGGAATGATGAAGGATGATGAATGAATCATGTATTCTATAAGAAAAGTTCATCCTTCCGAAGATGCCAGAATTACTAGCCTGACATTTTATTTCAGTTGAGTAGGTCACATGAAACCTGAAACAGGTGACCCTTGTCCTTCCATGACCACATCCATTAATTCTATGTAGTATACGCTCCGATACCTTTTACTTCGCAATCCCTCATGAAGGGGCCAAGACAAGCAATCATTAATTGAGATATCGAGTAATTCCTTGTTGAGATATTAACGAACCGTTTCTACCCAAATTAGTTGGTTCGGAAGGAATTGTTTTGTACATCTGTGTGAAAAATTCGAATGAAGGATGATAGAGGATATGAAGAGATGTGATGAGGAAACTGTAGGAGATGATTTCAATGCACTGAAGAATGGAGAGAGAAAGTGAAAGGGTACGCTGTAGTGAAAAACTGAAATTGAAATGAGGTTAGTTCGTTATCATGATATCTGACGACATTTGAACTCCCTAGAAGACTAGTTCCATTCGATATATCACTATAATATGAATATCTTGATCCTGTTTTCACATGGTTGGTACTCAGGTTCTTCGACTGAGTGTATGGCCTTCATGATCTCCCTCCCTGAGATATAAATCAACGAATGTTCGAATTAGAATAAATTTCATCAGATATACTTATCATCTTCAAAGTTTGTTCGCTTTGTACTGGAAAGATAGTATTCTTCTATGAAAAAATTATATGATGAGATATTCTTCTGAATCGGCACGATATTTCGTGAAATAATAGGCTTTTCTTATTCCATACTGGAATCCATAACCTAACCTCACCTTCATAGTGCCTTATACGAGACAAAGTAAACCAACCAATGGAATCAAAAGAAGAAAAAGACAACGATTAACTTGTCTATGTTTTACTCGCAATCACATCTATGACCATTTCACTTCTTTATGGTCATTTCAATACTCCCTACAAGACAATGGGACGAGGGTGCATCTAGTGATGAATATTATGAAATCGTTGAAGGAATCTCATCACCAATAAATAACATAACATGTTGATACTATAGATTTATTTGTCTGGATAGAAAAACGTCTTCTATCTGTTGGAATGTGATATCCGTAACGAGGCGAAAAATTCAATGATGATGGTTTTCGGGAAGAGAACATCGAACATATTGTTTGTCCCACTCCATATTGTTCTTCAGTCGGAATGTAGGATTGCATTAGAAAGCTGTTTGTTTCCACGAACCGAATCAGCATATCCTCATCGTTATCTGGCCTGACTGCACTCTGGCCGATTCATCTCACTGAAATCTGGCGCTGTATATGTTATGCCTTAGTTACGGTTCGGGAACATCCATTCTCTTTATGACCCTCCTGAGTGGGAACTTCTTATTGTTCCCAGTCCTCAGGCTTGCATGATGAGTCCAGTGCTGTTGGTGGCGGAAATAGTTCCGTGGCACGGAACGCACTTCCCAACCTTAATCTCTAAATTACCGACAAGATATCCTGATATACGGCTTCCGTTCGTCCGACTACCATTGAAAGTGACTCGAATCCACGAGATGAATCAAGTTAGCGTTGGAATGGTGAAGCGAGACGTCGTCAATAGGAAACTACGCTATTCTCAGGGAACTGTATGGCCCACAACGTCGGATTGGAGAGTCAGAGGATGTTCACAATCTGTGACAAAAGTTAATTCCATGGAGGCATCAGAACTCATATAATCATACTCTGAATTTGGACGAAGGAGAAATGCTAATGTTGATAATCAGTGAAACCTCACGAAATTTCGATTCGAGTATCGTTTATACTCGAGAATATTCACTGAGCTAGTACATTCTTATGATGACTTCGATTTCATCTAATAGAGATGTTTTCATTTGTGTATTCTTCTTCTTTATATTTTATTCATATACTACACTTCATTTGGGAGCTCTATGTACAGGAGTGAGATAAATTATGAGCTTGTTCATTCGAGAAAACATGCTTTTGTTGTGAAACGGACGAAGAAATTGACGAAACCTGTTCTGCACACGGAAGAAATAACAAAAAAAATATAATGATGAACTGTGGTATATCGGCACGGAATTTGAAGAGCTCGAAGAGAAGATGATGATCTAATATTTTTTTTCATCTGTGGACAACACGAAAGGGATGTTCGAGGAACATCGTGTCAGCCAGCGGTGGAATTTCGAGAGAGAAGGAAAGTGTTGGAATTTTTCTTGGAAGTTTGGAGGTTGTGAGCATCAGGAAAGACTTCACTAGGCAAAGAATTCGACAACTTTGCCGTTCTATTGATGAATGATGCTTGGTATAGCGATGTTCGACAGGTCTCGACCATGACAGTGTAGGAGTGACCAGCCTGAGCTCGTCTGGTTTGTCTACTATGAATCGCGAGTGGTGGCATAATAGATGATATTTCCGTTGAGCACTGACCGTGAAAGTATCTATAAAAAAGGCAGAGATCGCCGACCTCTCTACGATGATCTAGAGAGGTCAATGATTTGGTGAGTGTTGTATCATCTACTAGGCGAATAGCTCTCTCCTGAATTGAGTCTAAGAGCTTTAGCGTATGTTTGAGGGCTGAGCTCCAAAATGTGAACAGTACTCCAGGACATGTCAAATTTGTGCTTTGTAGATCATAAGCAGCTGCTGGGATGTGAAGTTTCTCTTCGCACGGAAAAGAAAACCAAGTTTTTGTGAAGCAGTTTTCACAATCGACCTCACATGATCGTCCCATGAGAGAGCACTGTTGGTGGTGACAAATGGAAAAATGACAGCCAAGAGTTTCAAAACGGGGGCTGAGCGTCATCTTGAATATTTATTTCCTCAAATAGAACACTCCGTTCATCTCATTTCATGAGGCTCAACAATTCTCTTCGGGACATTTCACTCTTAAATTCAACTGTTTTTCAAATATGAACGTTTGGAAAGGGACATTCAGAGGACACATCTAAGATGGAGAATGAACATGAAAGAGAATCCATCTGAGTCTGTAAGAATGTAATGAAAAGAGGATACTTGGAGAGATATATCCAGAAGACAAGCCTCTATGATTCAGCAAACGGAACTGCTGAACACATTCTCTATGGATAGAAAGTGCTGTTCAACGAACGTCTGAAACCCTTCGGAGAAATAACCCTGGAACTCAAACAGGGGTCTCAATTATTCCCCAAATGGAGAATTCGAATTATGCGAATGAAATCTTCGAGGTGTTTGCACATCCTATGGAACTAGTTTCATAATATACATAGAAACAATAATAAACTTTTTTTACTCATACAAAAAGAAAACTGATTCATTTTCAACTCTTTGCGAAACATCATCAATGTATGGAACATATTCAACAAGTGATCGAACAGTGGCATGAAGATTGTACAACATGATTATGTTGAAAGCCAAGTTTGATGTCATCTATAGATGAAGTATTACGGTGCCTACTTTCGTAACCCTTTAGTGTACTCTTGTACCTCATATCAGAAGATCAGAGCACACAGGCTAGACAATAATCTTTGGTTATGGTTCATTCCAGATATATCAACTTCCAAGGTGTGTCTCTGGAATTTTGGATTTCTTCTTCATTCTTATAATGATTTGAGATGAAATCCAGCATGTGATGACTCACGTGTAGTTCCATCCCATAGTATTGTACCTTTCACATTCAATCAATACGCCTCTCGTCACTCCGACTCGAGAAATACTCATCAATTTTTCAAATCTTCGAGGAACACCATCGATATAAGAAGCTCACAGAATTCTGCTTCGAATCCCTTCAAAATGAGAACTTTCTCAAGGAATATGAACAACAAACTATGAAACTATGCATGTACTAGTTCCGTGCGTGATATTGCTACCAAATTTGCGTACTCTTTTATCTTTGGTTATGAGAGTACATGTTCTCACGAAGATGATAAATGATATTCCATTATGGATCAAACCTGATATGTGTAATCTTGTTTCCAATGAAATATTTCTGAGCTTATAAAGAATTATTTCTATTCTGAATAGTTTTGTGTACTCTCACTATATAGAGCTGGGCTTCAATACGTCTCTACTTTACTAATTCACGAGATCGATTTTGCAACAGTAGAATGTTATCATCTCATGAAATTCAAGAGAATCTTTGTTATACTCATCATGATTCAAGCGAAGGAAATCCACCAGGTTGTGTACTTCCACCCTATAGAACTGAGAGATTTATATTGAATCAATACACTTCTCGTTACTCTGACACGAGAACAACTAATCAATATCGCACTCTTTGTGGAACATTATCAATATACGGAATTAGCGGACTCCTGGTTTGAATCCCTTTGAAGTAACAACTTCAACAAGGGATCGGATAGCTTTCCAGCCAGGTAGTTATGGCTGAAGTTGCCACACACGAATTCTTCGACTTTGAAGCAAATACAACTCTATCGAGTACAAGTAGGTACTCACTTTATTAGGTCGAGACCGACTGGGGTATCCTGAAGAGCCTGTAGCTGTGCCGCCTTCGTTTCCTTGCTGCCCTCTCTGAAAAAAAAAGGAATTTGATTCATCACACAAGAAGGTGAAGTTTCGAGTTGATAAGACATGTACGACTCAGGTTCATGAATTGATTCCACATTCAGATATCTCATGACAGTGCGTTGCGAAAGTATGAAATATGTCGATTCTCTCAGCTTTTTGATTTTTTTTTTGGTGAATGCCATTCACCGAAATTTCTGTCTTCATTATTTTGAAGTGTTATTTGTCAAAGTTTTGAAAAAGCAAGGTATCCTGTACTATACCTTTTATGAGAGGGCTATTGAATTATTCTCTCCACAACCAGTTATGGTTGGTTTTACTTCAAGGTTAGTGAATAATCATCTCAAAATGTCACCACTACTCTGGAATGTATCAATCCATCAATTCACATCCACAAATATGCATTTTCGTGAATGCGAATCGACAAGTTCAAGGTGTTTTTGTCAAATCAACTAACAGCTGAGATAACTGATATATTTCATACCATGAAATACTATTGAATACTCAGAAATCATTCACATAATGCCATTATGATATATACTTCAATGATCGTATAATGATTGCTATTATTCTCGAGGGTGATAATTCCGAATAGAGCCGTAGGCGAGTCCCGGAATCATCCAAGAGAAAGCAGCTAAGATACGGCGTGTGCTTCGAAACCTGTATCTCAGTCATAAATGGCGATAGGCATATCAATAATGAGGGTTGATTCAGAATCACTAAAGTGAACTTTCTACCTAAACTTATCTCAGGTACACTCGACTCCACCTAGTATGGAGATAATCAAATATAATTGAAAGAGTCACGTGAGTCGGAAAAAGGGTCATTATCTCATGAGTAAGAGCTGATGGGTTGAGCTGAGGGATATATTTGAAATTTTTGAAAGTTCATTCGAACGAGTGCTCGAAATAGAATGCGATATTCTATTAGCGGATCCTAAGACCAGAAATAGGAAAAAAACTCAATATAAACATAGGTCGGCGAATGTCCCCTAAGAAAACTACAGCCTCTTATAACGTCGCTCCTGAAGATGATTTCTCAATGATTTTTCCGAAACGGTTCGAGATAAGATAATGTATTTTTGAGTAGTCTCATGCTGGATTCGGAAACGTGGACATGAGCCAGTCTAGGGTATTTACAGCCCTGATAGATGCCTAATATCCATGAAAATATTCTGCAAACTTTCATTACATGGCCGCAAATTCTCTATCTAACGCTCAGATCCTCTCGTGCTCGTTCAAAACATACCTAGAAGAGTAGAATATCGGAAATTATTCAAAAGTAACGGAGTTCCTGTGACATTTAGGAACTCATGATTGTAATCAGCTCGTGACAGCAGAGAACAATCTGTCATCACAGATATTCATCGACATACCCTAAACTCCGCTTAGAGTAGATGATATTTCTATTATATACCCCATCAGGAAAGTTTTCAGTTGAAAAATGCTTTCTATATAGTGATATCGAGTGACTCCCATCCTGATATCTCTTTTCATGCTGGGTACGGAGTTTGGAAAGTTTTCAGTGAGTCAAAGTGAGAATACGTTGATTATCTCAATTTCAGAAGATCTGCATATTATTTGAAAATACTGCGCTCCTCCATCCGACATTCGCCGAGATGTTGGCGAACTTGTTCAGATGATAATTCAGGAGGTCGTTATACTACATTTAACTAGAACTCAGAACATCAAGTATTAAAAGACTATTAGTGAAGTTGAAGAGTTCACAGATTCAAGTTATATCTGCACTGCGGAGACCTGGTGGATGATTCTTATGCACTCTCGGAATTTCCATACAGAGTTTGTGAATTCAGATGATATCTCAAGAGAGTTTGAAACAAGAGCGCTCTCAATGGGTGACCCAACACACGCAAAACTGATTCGGAGTCTGTTTGATTCAGGTTTAGGAAGAGCAGATCAACTGGAGATTTGAAATAACGGAATGGACGAATGAAGACCTAATGATATTTACTCACATCATCACATATGTACATTTTTATTCAATATAAAAGGTTTGTCAAACCAACTGTCCCATTTGACGAGTTTGGAAACGATGATTTCGGTCTCGCATGTCACCAGGTTTGCTCGACCCATTGAGAATATTTGTATATAGTTCTCATATTATTAGTTTTGTTGTTTTTGAAATATCGTGTGAGCGTTGGAATGTTCGAAGAGGAGGAAGGTGTTGGAATATTCTCTGGAAGTTGTCAGGAAATATTCCACTAGACAAATGATTCCAATGGTTCTTGTTGTATTGAACTCTGTCAGATTTTCCAGATACCCATTCCAATTATTGCTTGGTCATCGCTTATAGTATCGACTTGTCTTCGTATTGCACCTCTCACCTCTTCAGATGATAGATATAGAGACTCTATAGGAATGCATTCAGAATTCAGAAATTGGAAAGTCAAGCATTACACACTCTCATGAGGTAATGGAATGGAATGATGCAAATGAAAGTTAGCAATGTGTATGCTTATAGTGAGTTTATATCACACTCATAGCTGTCCAATAATATCTGGGGTGATTTTTTCGGAAATAATTCTCAATGGTTTCCAAAAACTGAGTTTCCACTCCAGGTGAGGGATTTTCAGATCATTTATCGCACAGTCTGGGGGTACTTGGATTTTTTCATATTTCATTTCAGTAACTACCGAAGCTATCAACACGTTTGGCTTTGATTTAATTTGACCAACCATGTATCCATGACGAGGCTTAAGGGAACTCAATGATTTTGATTCAGTCTGTATAGCATCCAGTAGATACTATAGCAAACATCATGTACTCGTTTTATGAGAACAGTTTTCCTTGAGAAACAAAAGTCCCAAGAAGCAATACTCTGATGTCAATATCAATCCGTTATTATATTCATCATCATTGTTGAAATTGCCAGCATATTCAATTCCAAATGACACCAAATTGACCCTCCTATGCTTCGATGAACTCATCAACTCCATAATTGTTCTCTGTAATGAAAAACCAATCTTGCTGAAATGAAGCGATTTTTTCCTGAAGATGAGATGCTCCTAGAGAGTCAGTTAATATATTCAATTTCAGGGTGAAAACAGAATTGCCAAGCTCTTTTGATGCGTCTCTGATGATATTCGAAGGGGAAATTCTTTGAAATATCCTAATTATATGTTGATTTAAATTTCCAGTCAAGAAAATTCCGATAGGAAGGATATATTTCGTTGTTTGGAATTCGAAACATTCATCTTTGTTTACGTAAAGAGATATAATTCGAAGATAAATCGAAATGACGTCGAATATTGATAGAATCTCGACCAAATCTGAATAATTACCCTTTTGCTGTTTCTGCAAGAGGAATTCTCATGAGAGGTTACTCCTGAGATTTGAACAACATTCCGATATGGAGTAGATATTATGTTGTTTCAAACTGAATCATCTTCATGAAATAGAAAAGAATATAAATTCATTTAGGATTTAATCCTGAGATTATTTGAGATGGAGTTGTGTTTTGACACATCAACCCAATCTGAGTGTTGTTTCTACAACAAGAATATTCTTGAGAACTAGCTTCTGAAATTAATGACTTCAACACGATGCCAGCGATATCATCCTCAGTGCAGAAATATATTTATTTATTTATTTATTTATTCAGACATAATACATCCAACAGGCGGGAGCCCAATTACAGGAGTATATAATAGTAACCATTTGAGTAGTAGGTGGGAGTCATCTAAACAGTACTAATAGACGAAATTGGTAATGAGTGGAAAAAAAACCCATAAAAAACTAAAAATTCTCAAGGCTAATTTGGTATGAGTGTGTATAGTTGTTTTTTTGAATTGTTTTGAATTTGAAGAAAACATACATCCACTGACGGAACATTATTTAGGCTTCTACACATGAATGATATAGGACTATTGAAGTGATTTTGTGAGTTTGGCACATCGATTCGAAAGATCAGGTTAGACCTTGACAAGATACGAGGTACATTGAAATTCAGTACAGATAGAAGGAACGTTGGATTCATGTGGTTATTGATTAGTTTATATGCAAATATCATGTCTACAATTTCTCTTCGTTTTCTCAAGCTGACGAATGCAAACTATCCTAGTAATGAATCGTGATCAAAGTGCCGTTCAGGATAGATGTAATAAACTTATAGTTTATTTAGGTTCGTTTTGGTTGATTGGAATAAAACAGGAGATTAAGAACTTCATCTATTTGTTCGACCTTTTTACAAGTCAGAATCGATACTACTTATAATTTCTTCTGTTCTAATTAATTGTACAATGTTATTATATTACTTGCTAACATAACAATAATAATGTATGCGTCGAGAGAGCTGCGTTGGCTGCTTTTGCAGTGTTCCAGTTTTGATGTTTAAAATATTGAAGGATGTTATTGTTTCGAATTGGATACACATTTGTTATACCATCACACCTCCCCCGATGACGAAAAAAAAAATTTATATATACGTATTACATTTTTTTTTTTTTTTTTTTCATGAAATAATTTTACCCTATTTTTATGAATTTCAACCAATTTGTCATCTATTCTAATTGCAACATTTGGTTCTCTATCTTCTATTACAATGAATGGACCTTTGAAGATTGGGTCATATTTTTGAGTAGACGTGTTCCTAACTAATACCTTATCTCCTAATTTAAGATTAACAGGGTTCATTTTTGTATCTAATAAGTTTTTTCGTTTAATTTTGGATATACTTAAATTATTTCTTGCATCATCCCAAGCTGTTTGTAAACGAAATTTCAACTCAATTGGATAATCATTGAAATTGTATACAGGGTCAATTTGAGAAGCAATATTCGTAGGTAATCGACTTGTTTTTCCGAATACAAGCTCGTATGGAGTATACCGAGTTTCAGTATGGACCGTGTTATTATATGCAAAGCACCAATATGAAACCCATGAGCTCCAGGTGTCTGGGTGTTTTGAAGCATGTATGCGTAAATATGCACCTAAATTCTTATGCGTATTCTCCAGAGCTCCCATGGTTTCGTGATGATATGCGGTCGAATTCAGTTGATCGATTTTCAGCAGTTTGCAAGATTCTTTGAATGTAGCCGCTAGAAATTCGGTACCCTTGTCGGTTAATACTTGTTCGGGAATACCATATCGCAGAATGAAATTTTCCACGAAGGACTTTGCAACAGTAACTGATTCCTTATTTTCCAACGGATATCCTTCTACAAATTTTGTTAACTCACATTGCAATGTCAGAATGTATCTGTTATTTTCCTTGTCTTGTTCTAAGGGGCCCACCAAGTCAAGAAAAACTTTCTGAAACGCTGAACTAGCAGTTGTGGTTACTTTTATGGGTTGTTTATGCGGTATAGAATGCTTATATCTTTGACAATTATCGCAACGTTTTACAAAACTCTCGATATCCTTCCGAAGTCCAGAAGTAAAGTTTCCTAATATTATTATACATACGATTGATACCCGCATGTCCTCCTGTAGGTAACATGTGGTGATCGTTCATAATCAATTGTTCAGTTTCTTTTCTAGTTATTTGTTGCTGAGCTCTGACAACATTTATTTTTATACCAGCCTTTTTTATTTCATTGGGAACTTTCATAATTTTTTTAAATAACGATGCGCATCGATTATTTTTAATTATTAATAATTGTGGAATTCCATGTTCCTGGCAAATTTTCTTCAGGTCTCTCAACGATGCACGGAATGCTGTCGTTGATCGAGATTTGTCCTGATTCAAATAAATATTATTTGCCTTCTCCTCATATAATATGTTCCCTATTTTAATACACTCATAATGATTTTTATTTTCAAATTCACTATTTGATAAGGCCAGTAACTGTACAAATTCTTTAGGTGGTTTCAATAATTCCACGATTCCAGGGTGATCAAGCCTGTCATCAGAAGGAACATTGAAATTTTCCTGCGGATTGTTGTTCAGTTTTCTATTTTGTGCCCTCGTCATGACGTTTACCATCTGGCTTGAATTTTTCGCCATTTCTTTCAATTCATCAGAGTCAATTCTTATACGTGATAAACTGTCGGCTGTCACATTATCTTTTCCTTTGACATAATTTATGGTAAAATCATATTCTTCCAGCGCTAATCTAAATTTAGTTAGTCTACTTGAAGGGTTAGTCATACCGAAAAGATAAAGTAATGGTTTGTGATCTGTCAAAATAGTGAACCTTTTACCATATAAATACGGACGAAATTTTTTTACACTCCAGCATATAGCTAGCAATTCTTTTTCTATAACACAATAATTGATTTCTGCTTTATTTAGAGTTCTGCTGGCAAATGCGACAGGTTTGTCATCCGAATTCGATAAAACTGAACCAACAGCATAATCAGATGCATCTGTTCTTAAAATAAATTCATTATTTCCTGAAAAATCAGGATATGCGAGAATCGGTGGCTGTATTAAAGCCTGTTTTAATCGAATGCTGTCGAATGCTTCCTGACATTCTTCGTTCCATTTGAAGACCACGCCCTTTTTTGATAATTTGTTCAGAGGGACTGCTATTTCAGCGAAATTTTTTATAAATTTTCTATAATAATTTGCGAATGCTACGAATCGTTTAGTTTCGCTTGAATCTTTTGGAACCGGATATTTTTGCATGACACGTATTTTTTCGAAATCTGGGGATATTCCTTCGGATGAGATCACATGTCCCAGGTATAATATCTGTTTTTTCAAGAATTCGCATTTATAAGGATTCAACTTTAAATTAACTTGTCTCAACCGCTGCAGAATTTTGAGTAAATTTTGATTGTGGCCGGTTAAGTTATTACCGAAAACTATTAAATCATCCAAATAAATGAAACATTTTTCATAGTTTAACCCTGACATAGCTATAGTCATCGCTCGCGAGAAAGCGCTAGGGCTAAGTTTCAACCCCATGGGTAGTCTCGTCATTTGATATTGACCCCTATCGGTTGTAAAACTTGTGAAGGGCCTAGACGATTCATCCAATTCTATTTGATAATATCCTTGTGACAAGTCGAGATGTGAAAAGTACATTGCTCCTGACAGTGAGTCCAAGATTTCATCTATACAAGGCAATGGAAATTTATCGTCTTCAATACGCTTGTTTAAGAGGCGATAGTCGATAACTACCCTCCATTTCCTAGTACCATTAATATCAGATTTCTTTGGTACCACCAATAATGGTGCTGACCATTCGGACCTTGTTGGCTCGATAATCCCGTCAGATAGCATTTTTCCAATTTGTTTATTTATTTCAGCTTTTTGTGACTGTGGCAAGCGGTATGGTTTAACATATACCGGAGTCGCGTCGCTCTTCAAATGTATTGTCTGTTTACAAACATTCGTTACCGTTAGTGGGTCATTCTCTAAGCAAAACACATCTGCATATTTTGCACAAATTTTATGAATAGAAGTTTTTTCTTCATTACTGAGACCTTTGACATTTATAGACTCGAGTAAAGTATCTATACGCTCTACTGTGAATTGTGTATTTCCGAAAGTATGAACATCGAATTTTGATATACTTTCTGTCTTTGGTTTGAAATTTTTGAACCTGACTTCCCTTTCAGTAACATTTAAAATTTTCACTGGTATCCTGTAATCACAAGGTTTTGCGATAATTCCCGCAGTATAAACTCCCTCAGCAATTTCTTCTGGAATAACAATACAATCATCTGAATTTTGAGCTTGAAAATATTTAATAATTTCACACCTTGGAGGAATCGTAGTGTAATCATCATATTTGGAATGAAGTGGCATTGAAAACTTCTCGCCATTTATGAAAATCGAAAATGTAAATGTCTCATAGTTTAATATTGCAGAGTATTTAGCAAAGAAATCTGATCCAATAACGCCATTCATATCATTTCCAAAGTCATTCACTACATGGAATTCATGACCTACCTCACCGTTATCTAATTTCAACATGATATTTGCTGAGCCTAGCGTAGACACAGATCCAGCTATACCGTTTATTTTTATTCTATTTGTAGTGTCAACATATTGATTTTCATTCACACTTGATGCAAATAGTACACTCACAGAAGCACCACTATCTAATAAAAATGTTAAGTCATTCATTCCATTTTTCATACATACATAATTCAAACTATTCATACACAACACCTCGCAATCATCTACACTCTCACTAAAAGGCACGAAAAAACTGATCGGCCTGTTTCGAAGTATCATTTATTTCGGATCCTTGATGGGCATTATCCATGAAAAATCCTCTTTGAGATGAATTAAAAGTCCGATGATTATTACTATTTAATCGCCCTCTAAAATTTCCACGAAACTGTTCACGGTTTTGTCCTCTGAAATTATTACCGTTCCTAAAATTATTTATGTTAGAGTTACTGAAATTTCTAGAAGCACCCCTTGATCTTCCGCGCCAATTTTGCTGGAGACCTCGACTCGTATTGTTCTGGTGACTGAATCTTGATCTTCCACGCATGTGAAAAACCTGCGACGGAGATGTGACACCTCTTGAATTTTCCTCATCAGTAGCGCCGCTTATCGCGTCTTTTAACTTGCTATAATTTCTCGCTTTTATAACAGTACGTAAGTCGTGATTTCGTAGTCCATTTGCGAAAGCATTGAGAGCAATTTTTTCATTTGTACCTTTGAGAACCTGCATTGCTTCGTCGTTACCTTCGGACTGTGCTAAAGTCAAATTGACTAGTAGTTGTTCAATTGATTTTCCAAATTCATTCACAGATTTATCTTTTTGTTTTGCGTTATGTAATTCAATTGATAAGTTTGTTGCTGAATGTTTAGTCAATAAATGCAATTTGATGTCTTTAATTAAATCAGCATTTGACGGATATGTTGAATCTAACCTCATTTTCGCGCTTTGGGATAATCTAGTTTTGAGAACATATTTGGTTAGCAATGATTTTCCATCGTTATCTGAAAGACTATCGTATAATTCAATAGCATCGATCAATTGTTTTACTGATTCTTCACTATCGTTGATTACTGTTAATAAGCTTGAAGCTGTTCTAAGATCGAATTTTTCGCCCATATTTTCGGTTGAATTGTTAGTATTTGTCGCTATATTTGTAATATTGGATAATCTAGACACTAATGTTTTTCGAGTTTCAGTCAATAGTTTTCTGGATGCTTCCACGTACGACTCTACTTTTTGAATTGAATCTTGATCATATTTCGCTTAATTAAATCCCTTTTTCAAATTTCTGAACTCATTTTCTATCCTATCTAATTCTTCAAGTTTATGATTTATTACCTTTATATCTACACGTCTCTCTTGATTATCTTTCACTAAATTCCTATTAAATACTTTGATTTCCTCAAATAAATATCTAAATAAGTCCACTGTGCGCATTTGTTAGCTAAGCGGATGGGAACAAAGATATCTGCGAAAGGGGAAATACAATAACAATAAAAACCTTAATAGCTAGTTATACCAAGTACGGAATCATGATTCTTCCTCTCTCTTCGATGTCAATTCCACGATTGCTGTAGTTGTAGTTGAACCTCAAGGCGGAGTGCCTGAGCAATACAGATGGTAACACAGCTTTTCAAGAATAAATATCCATTCACTTGTTTCACTGCACTACACCAGCTCCTGGCTTCGTGTTATCTCTCTTCTAATCTTCTTCTCCAATGACTTTTTGCATTTGCGTTTCAGGTATATACAAACTGCCACGATAATGGTGATGAAGGCTACTATGCCTAGTATTTCAGCTACCGAGAAAGCACCAGTTTTTCCATCAGCTGACACACCACCACTGTTCCCTGCTTGGGATACGATAACTGTTTCTTCTTTCGACTGAGTTTTCCCCATTTTGGACGGTTATGCAATCTTCATCTTAGGTTTCTCAGTCTCTACCAGCTGTTACTGAGTATAGTAGGACTGGCAGGATCGCCATGTAATAAACTTATAGTTTATTTAGGTTCGTTTTGGTTGATTGGAATAAAACAGGAGATTAAGAACTTCATCTATTTGTTCGACCTTTTTACAAGTCAGAATCGATACTACTTATAATTTCTTCTGTTCTAATTAATTGTACAATGTTATTATATTACTTGCTAACATAACAATAATAATGTATGCGTCAAGGAGAGAGCTGCGTTGGCTGCTTTTGCAGTGTTCCAGTTTTGATGTTTAAAATATTGAAGGATGTTATTGTTTCGAATTGGATACACATTTGTTATACCATCACAAGATATCATGTTTCTTGAGAAACAGGAATTTGAGAAATTTTTTTTAATGGTTTCTAGAGCTGAGATTTAATAGAAATGATTCATATGCATTGAGAATTTTCCATTTTTTTCTGTGTATAAAAGGCTGTGCAATACTTTGCAGGATATATATTTTTAGGCGTTGCATGTGTCGCATAACAAATTTTACGATCAATCAAACTGATGATAATGACGACAATGATACTTAAACATGGAAATGTGGGGATAGATGTTGAATGTATCAATATAATATAGGCGATATTGACTCTACCAGTTGACCTTACAGCTCTGAATGATAAAACATATGAGATCTCAAACAAATTCAGATATGTATCATCAGCATTTTAATACCCAAAATTCTCTAGATTGTAACACGCTGTGACTGCAACAAGTAATTATTTTCCGAAATGAATATCACAAACACCATAATGGAAACTGATGAAATTCTAAATCAGGGGACAAGAGACAGGGGGATTTTGAAATTTTTGCTCACAAAATCAACTATCCAGATCTGGAACACAACAATCCAAGAAATAATATGATATTTCCTACTGTAGTGAAATTTTGACGATGTTGATAGTTACAAAAGCGACATTCCTCATAGACAAAGCTCAACCAATGATTCCTTCTATTCCCTCATGAATAAACAATTTTCTCTGCCACACCTTATGGTGAGAGATAATACCACGTTTTCCTCTTGATAGTGTTCAACAGGAGTCTGTAACATGCGAATCTTGCACCTATTTTCGTTTCAACTATCTAGAAACATCTCCATTCGCTGATACCGCATGCTAAGGGACTAATTATACGCTCAAGTTACACATTAAGTATGCACGTGGTAAACATGAGTTACAGCATAACAAAATGATGAACATGCATGTAGCTTTGCGAATGATAGCCCATAGGCATCTTTCACGTGTAATAATATGTATAGAGGATATTTAGCCTCCAGTGAAGCAACGCCATTTGATTTGATGAGGCGGTAGCAGTATTCTGAATCCTTCTGGTTCGAAAAGTCATTTCTAACTGATGTACCACGGTATATGGAACCGACTTGGTGAGTTGATGAGTAATTGAACTGGATTCAAGGTATTTCAATTTGACAACAACCTCCAGACAAATTTATAGATCGATAAAAAAAACTTTTGCTACAAACCGCCCTATGTGGCATGAAATAATAATGATTTAAAATTATGAACAATGTTATAAACTCGCGATACCGTTCAACATATCGTCATCCCTCTCAGTTTGTAGAGTTCTACTATTAACCATTTTGCAACTAGCCAATGATTTTGATGTTTCATGATCATGAAGATCAAATTTATGACTGATATCATATATTTCATGAGTTTAATTTCCTGATTTTCACCCCCAAGAGTTTTGCAGCATAAATGGAGAAACAGTTATATCATGAAATTGTATACATTTTGTTTTTTTATATATTTCCATTTTGTGAAATTTGATCAATATGGATGGGTTATTCAGCCTGTGTAGACAAATGAATAAATGGGAGAATAAATGAATTAATGATTCAATAGAGATTTGGTTGGATCGGAAGGCATCGGGCTTGCATCACAAAAATCTTAACCTCGAAAACGATTCGCTCTGCTTGAGAAATGAGTCGGCGGCAAAGAATTCTGATTCAAAACGAATAAAAAGTTGCGGTCCTCACTCTATGTGGATTTGAATAGTCACGAACCCTGCCATCTCGTACGCTAGCCAAAAATGATGGTTGAACAGTCAGTCCTATCGTGTTTTCATGAGTTGAAAGTGATAGAGGCAAATTCTAGTTTCAAGTTGCAGAAAATCCAGTGGGAATCATTAAGGGATCCTCAGTCTATCAGACTACAGGCGTATTTCAGTGCTTGAATCGAATGAAGTGAAATAAATTTGTCACAACTATACAAAGCTGCTGTTGAACTTGAACTGTGGAACATTTATTCTAAATCAAAGAGATTCATTTTAGCAGTGTTACAACTCAGGAAGCACCAGGAAATTTCATTGAATAACTCCAGTCGGATTTGGATTCAGCACTTCAAGAAAAATGGAACTATAGACCTCACTACTGGATTTATCGTCATGAGGGATCTTCGTTATATCTTCCCTTTGCAGTTGACCTATCATCCAATACACGCGAATGTCATACTGACAGTATGCCACTTAGTTGATTCAGAGATATTTACTGTCACGTTGAAAGACTTAATATAACATCAATTTCTTGTTTGCGGGGCTCTGATTTTACGCGAAATTCTTCTCCTTATACATTACTAGATTCAGAAAAATATTCCTAAGGAACCATCAGAAGAATTGAATGTTAATATTCCCAAAAATGAACTGTCAGTCGATGCGGTCACAGTTGATGTTGAAGAAGTGAAGAACAAATCGTACCGTCTTGTAGAGGAGTCATTTCATTTGCATTTTTGTCTTTCAAAATCAAATGATAAATAGCGGCGATATGACTGGGGCATTTTTGTTAGTCAGCCTGCTGATTCCGATTCACAATGTATAACGAATGGTCAGTACTTACTCAAATCAACCGCTGAATTAATTCGGGATTTTTGCATCGAAACTATTGTATCGGTTTCATTATTCATCCTCACCCCGGAACATAGTAAATCACTTTGATATTTTTAAAGCAGTCGATTTCGACTGAGCAAGGGTTGAATGAGAACCAGGCGATAACTCACAAATCCCGCAGATGAAAGGGTGTCAGAGAAAGGGAGAAGCGGAAGAGGAAACCGAAGAGCCTCATTCAAAATGCGATGCTCCCATATAAACCACCGGCGGCAAGAAGAATCGATATCGTCGGCAGACAGAAATAATAATGGGGATATATACACCTATCGAATTTCCAACTGGAACCACCGGAACATATTATCCAATACTTGACGACTAATCGCAATCCAGTTATATTCAGGATTCACGGGCTGTGACCAATGATGTTTCTGCAAATTCCATACGTGAGTCAATTTTTGAACTGTCACGATTCGCGATAACATGTTTTCAAGAGCGATAAAGTTGAAATATCATGATGTAAATAGACTGGTGTCCCAGCTCCCTATTCCCAGCAGCTAGAAGAAAGTTGTAGACTTCTGCCTACTTGAATATGATGTGCTGATTATGTTCATTTCAATACCTCACTAACGCTTCCCAAGAGTGGCACTAGATGGCATTTCCTATGTCGATCTCGAAGGAAATTGGGGATTCTAGAAAACACGATTTGAATTTGATATGCAACAGGAATGCAAGATTGAATCTCAGATATACGTCATTATCAGTGGCAGCGGATTGAAATTCACAGGATCGCCATCCATATTCAAGCGGTGCGGCCTTAGTTTGGTGATGTTTTGGAAAGAAATAATTGGGGAGTTCATTCACCACCTTGACTGTAAAGAAGATATGCCAAAATTGCACTAGATGGTCAGATTCCCTTCGAATTATTTCAAATATACGGGATATCTCGCTTATTTTTGGAGATACAGATTTGCGGTTTTCGCGAACGTTGGCTACTTTCTTGTGAAACTCACGAAACCGTGAACAAAATTTCCATAGCCCGCTTCGTTCCTGAGATACAGGGTGAAATTGAAAATATTGCATTTCGGGACCCCCCTGTATCTCAGCTATCTTTCAACTCAGAGGAAAAGTAAGAACTGTTTCTTCCACATTTTTTTACGTAGAATCCAGTGGCGTAGTCAGATTTATCCAATGAGCTTTCGTTATTTAGATATAACCCAAAGTTATGTTTTTTTGGATAGAACACCTTGTATATTTTTCAATATTTGAAACAAGAAAGCTTAGCGCTTTTCAAGAATATATAACACCCACATGATATTTTGAGTATTAGTCCTGTATTTGGGTAATTTTTAGTTTTTTACGGCAAGCCAAGACAAATAACTTCTACTTTTAGAATAGATATTCTGGCGCAATGATTGAATACCACTCATTCATATAGGGTAGGATGAGAAGTATTCATTTAAAATGATTCTCCAATTGACAATTTGATAAAACAATAATACAATTGGACATAAAACATCTGAGTGTGTGACGAAACACTGTGTCAGCAATAAGGGAAATATGAAAATTTGTGAAGTGGATAATGTTGCCACATTGATAAGAAACTTACATGAAAAAACTGAAAATTACCCAAATACAGGACTAATACTCAAAATATCATATGAGTGTTATATATTCTTGAAAAGCGCAAAGCTTTCTTGTTTCGAATATTTGAATATTTAAATATTCAAAAAAACATAACCTTGGGTTATATCTAAATAAAGACAGCTCATTGGGAAAATCTGACTACGCCACTGGATTCTACGTGAAAAATCGTGGAAGAAACAGTTCTTACTTTTCCTCTGAGTTGAAAGATAGCTGAGATACAGGGGGATCCCAAAATGCAATATTTTCAATTTCGGGTTCGACTCTAGTATTAGATATATGTTTTTCCTCTGATAACTTTCTTACCATACAGTATTCTCTGTATTTTCAGCTACAGACAAAAGAATACAGTGATGACACTAGAAATGATTTTTCGAAAATATGATGTATTTTGCGACCACGTTTTGCGTTTTATGTATAAATACATATACATTTATATATGATATATACATACATATGTTATGTTATATAGAATGTTATTTTTTGTATGTGCACAGAACAACAATTTTTGTGCTGACAACTACAGTTTTTCATGATGACTACTTTTTGACGTTTGCGACTTTCAGCATCATCAAATACATTGTGAGTCCGATCGTAATTGAGATGATGAACTGAGTAAGTTGTTGTTTTCTGGTGAATATATCCAATGGGAATTTGAATTTCTTCACAATTCCCATGATCTGAGAGGGAATGCAAATTGCAAATTCTTAGAGATTTCCATCCGGAGATTCATATAGTAGGTATTCAGTTCATCATCAAACTAGCAATCAGTTTGGGAATATATTCGATGACGCTATCATAGTTGCCACCAAAAGTGATGTCCTGGTCCCAATAAATTCCCAATTAGAAGGAAACGTGATCGAAAAAGATCGCAGATGCGGAAAAACTAATGGAACACAGGCTGTTCCATTTGGAAAAAAAATCAATTTCTAGTTCGTTACGCTCTCAGCGGTCACCCTATTCAATCTCCAATCATTTTTGTGTGAGGGCCACATCACGGCATTCCACTTCCTTAAATCATTTTTCTTATATAATGTTCTTCCTGAAATACAGTGGTGAGTCTCTTCGATGGATAACCCTGTACAGAATATAACTGCAGTTATATTCACTTCAGTGATTCATAATCAACTGCTGTCTATCGTCATTCATGATTGAGATGTAGGATTTTTTTTTATTCTGGCTAAATCTTTGTGGAAGTCGTAGAGAAAGTAAAGTCTTCCACTCGCATGAAATAGCTATCAGTCTCTGGGATGATACTACGGTCTACGTCTCGGTTCAGAATTCTGATCCCGAGAATAATAGCCACAAACATACGCTCATTGAAGAATATAGGTCAGTAGTTCTGAGCATAACCCATTATCTGAGGCCTTCCAGTTGTTTCATAATTCACTTCTGAAATTACGGTACGTTTCACATCCACACTGTATATAGAAACAAAGCGCTGCTTAACAATACGTAGACTCAAAGAAAACACAATCAAACTGAAGAATCTTGACATTGACAAAAGCATCACGCATTACCAGTCCATTGTTTCGCGATCCTCTTCTGTTTTTGGCACACGAACCCTATCAGAATCGCGAGACTTTATTGAGTATCTGCCAGCCTCCATCATCGTGAGGAATATTATGATATTCTAGTATACAATGGAGGAATGATGCTTTCAGAGCAGCGTCATTTGTCAATGATATGTCGACCATGCTGATTATAAGAGTATGGAAATGAAAATCCATCTATAAATTTGAAGGACACGCGGCATTAGAATTTTATCGATTAGTCAATGAGACGTCAGATTTCAATAAACACGTAGGAGAAAAAAAATTGCGAAAATGAATACAGAAATGAATATTCTATCCGAACGTCTCAGAACTCAGAAATCAAAAGTTTTTTCATAGGAAGGTGGAAAAACTTTTTTGATAATGATAAAAATGGAAATACCTTCCTTATATTCTTATTTTTTATTCAATTCATATATTATTGACGGGAAACCTCCACAGCAAGTTTGAGAACAATATGAATATAATGAATATCCCCTTTCTCAAAACATACTCACTGACATGAAAATCATCGATAAGGAAGTGGAAGAAGAAATATATCATGAAACGAAGCAATAGTAGGGTAACACATACGAGTAGTGAGGTATTGAAACACGTTATACCCAATCACGTAAAGACATCTCAAACTAATTGAATGAGCATCCAAATACGTCTGAATTACTGTTATCCATGACTTCCAATGTCCTTTCCATTGGAAACATTCAGACACCATGGTGTGGAACAATTCAAAGTGAAGATTATCGATGAAAAATAAATATAATTGAGAAATATGACAAGAAGGCCACTGTAATGCTATGGTGTCGACAGATTATTCATCCATTCGTAATATATATGAGTGAGTAATAGTGCAAGATCGGCTTCAATACCAACTTTATTCTCGACCTGTTCAAAAGCTGATATCTTTTCGCAAGACTCGAGATATGACATTAATGTATGAATGAATCAAAGGTGATACCAAGAAATTCCTGAATTTGAATGGATTTAGAGTTCACGTAGCTCTAAGACCACCTATCTCAGAGGAATAGTCTAGTTTATATATATGCAATTTGAGAAACAGCAGCAATCATTTAGGAACAATTTAATGTGAATTTGAAATGGAAGAATTATTCAGCTGTTTTGACAAGTAATTGAATTTGCGTCGCAAATATCGTGCTGCTTATCCAAATGCGATTTGAATGTACAGCTCCTGCGAATCACCCTTCATATATTCGAAGTCAGCCGGGGAGAATCAAGTTCCATGTTTGTTACGCTTTCATCAAATAACTGCACGAGTGCAGTGCAAATAGCTGAGAATGGAAAATCGAAGAGGGAAAATCTGATTCGCTATACTCGGGCAAATATTCCATCAGTTCGAATTTCGCGTTACGTAGATGACGAATGTGTTCCAGAGGTACATTTTTTACTACAAATTCACGAGGAATATTCAAGGATTATATCCGATTCGAAGTCTTTGATGTTTGGTGAACGTCTACGGATGGAAATAAATTTGGAATTCTTTTCTTTTCAGGAGGCATAAATATGATGAAATTCTTTTCACCGATGGGAATTTCGAGGAAACTGTTGCTTTGAGATCCTAATTCAATTATCGACGACTTCAAAGAGATTCTCAACGTTCAGATAAACTGAAATTCATCAATGAAGTTGGGAAGAATTCAGCATCAGAGAATACTTAACATACTGGTGTATGATAAAGTTGTGAGTTCATTCCTCCAATATATCTACCATTTCGTCGATTGTTTGTTCAGAATATTTTTCATTTGGTACTGAAAAATACAGAATGTTACTTCGAGGTATCTGGAGATTCAATTCCAAGCGCAGTGACATTCTGGGGCAGATCAAAAATATGTCTTCACTACAAACATATTGAGATGATCATTCAAATTCATCTTTTCATTTCATAGAAACGGAGAGACAGAATCCTGAAGGAGTATAGAGGAATAGATAAGGAATCAATGTTCTTTCGAAGTTATTAAATAGGATTCTGTGATCGAATTTCAAATTGAAATAGTTGTCTTTAGTGAACAATGCAGTATCGTTAGCAGAACTCGAGAAGTTGGAATTGATGGGGAAGGTTGTTCAGGTGAATATCGAGAACAATTGGTCCTAACACCGTCCCCTGAGGCACACCACAAATAACTGTTCTTCTTCGCTCACAACACGTTTTCCAATCCACATACTAACTACTAACTAACTACTTTTCTGAATGAGTATTTCAATTCGATCTCGAGTTGACATATTGTCCCTGATGCCATATCGCAATTCTGATAAAAGCTGGTGTTTTTCCAGAAACATATCCAATAGTTTTCGGATAATCTCCTCCAAAATTCCAGCACTTATGAGTGAGATTGGTCTCTGATTGATTACATCATTCTTCACGGGAGACATATGAATTTCATTGCTATAAAATTTCGATTCATGTGATCTAAGAACATGTCGATAACCAGAACCATCATGAATACATAGATCTCAGATTTCATGAGAAGTGGAAAATGAGAAGGAATGAAGCAAAAAAATGCAAGTTCCTCAATTTGAATTCGAAAATATGATAAACCGCAGGAAATATTCAAGTATAGAGTTGAAATACATCCAGGAATTCGATGAGTCTCGTTTTGTAGCATGCTTCTATTCGTGCGAAATACTGCTTCCAGGAGAACATGACGAGATTCATTGAAATTGAAGGGGAGTGCGAATGAATATGGGCCAATAAACTGCTCTCAATTAAAGGATAGGAGACCCAGAAACTTTTTTCTCATTCCAAACAATTACTTATCACTTTATATCTACCCAAAATTGAAGATTGACTGATTTTCATTAGGAACTGTATGGAATGTGGTGAGGAAAATTTTCAAGAATTTATTGGACCGTGAAGTTGTCCAAGATATGATTTCGTGGTATTGGGTTGTTGACATTCAACGGAATTTAATTTATTCAATAAACATGATATCGAATCGATGATATCTGAAAGTTCACAAAAGTATCTACATTATCGAATCTACATATCATTTTCTGAAGAAGAAAGAAAGAATCTAAATTTACTCACGCCCAGGAAAAGCATGAGCATGCATTCTTTGCAGATGAGTTTGGTGTTGAAACCAACCAGACTTTTCATTTGAGACCGAGGTTGAACAGTCCATATTTCTCCAGACACTAATCAGATTATCATCAAGAATTTATTCATATGTGAATGTGAAATCTTTCTCCGATATACTGATCAGCAGATGATCTGATTCCTGGAGTGAGTTTAAACTTTGAAATACTTCATGATCCATGAGATGAGCTAGCAAAATTTTTGCTAGAAGAGAAAAATCTTCAGATCTGCGAATTTGTATTTTTTGCTCCATGTCCTCATGCATGACTAGTGAGAATGGAAGATGAAAATGTGCTGGATGACATACCGTACTTCGGGCATTTCGTACCTTAGACGACCCGATCTCTCTGGTAGATATGCCCATTTTCTTGTGTTGCCGCAGCTGGACTGGGTAGATGATCTGGTAGTAATGTGAGCCGATGTTTCGCACCATCTCTTGGTTCTGAGTGTACTCGCGTAGCAATCTTTCTACCTCTCCTGGAAAGAAATATGGGTCCATTTGAATTCCATTGCTAGAGTCTTGAAGATGATGATTGAACGTTATACAGATCCAATTAGATCAGCGATCTCATCTCAATTATATATAGCATGATGATTTAGGTATAGAGAATGAAGAGCAGAGATAGGTTAGAATGGTCTAGACAATGGTCTAGACAATGGTCTAGACAATGGTCTAGACAATGGTCTTGTACTCTCATTGTTGCATCTCGTGGCCAGTTCAGAAGTGGAATACTTGATTGATCTTATTATTCCTTGGCATTTCCTGGTTTTCCTTGTATCAGTACCAATTTCATTATTTCATTTTTGATTTCCGTCATTTTGCAACTACCATATAGACCGTTTCTGAAAGTATTCTATATTTCGATATGATTCAAAACTCTTTCGAGAACATGCCGCATGATACAGGAGTCTCAGAAATGAGTGAATTTCGATTCGAACCGCTTCAACTCATTATCTTTCTTCATCAACACCATGGCAGTCATACAAAGCGCTTCGAATGATATCAATAATGGGATTATCCATGACGGAATGAGAAAAAAATTCTTGGAAATGTTTCATGTTCGAGATACAGGGCGTTGGAGTTTCAAAAAAAAATATGTTTGTCTCACACCTGATGAATCTTCATGGATATTCACTAATTTCTTCACAGAGGAAAAATATAGTTCCCCCAAGTCATTGAAAGCACCACAAGATTTTCTCGTTACTGTAACTATTTTTTATGGCGACCATAACAATATTCTGGTCAAATTAACGATAAAACATAATGGGGAGCACAATATCATATGGTTGTTCCAGACAGTTTCTTGAGTGTTGTATTTGGAACGGGTGCTCTGCAGATATTTTTTCAGGGAATGGAACTTTCTTATACTGATTCTTTTACAATTTTTGAAGCATTTGCGATCTGAAATCATTGCAAAATTCAGATACGAGGGGCGAGTGTGAGATACTAGTTTGAGTTCTCATCATCAGAATCAGAAAGAAAATTGGAATAAGTTGGAGATGTATCTGAATACAGAAGCCAGAATTTCAAAAAATCCTATGGAGAGTTGAACTTTTTGACAAAATCAACACAGTACCGTATTTGCATTCGTATATGTTACCTCCTATCCTTTGAATTATTGTAAGAACTGACACAATGTTTCAACCTAGTGTGAAGAGAAAACCCATGTAGCATTCTTGGGCTCTGCGATATGACAACGAGAATTTAATCCAATTTATCACACTAGTGTTCTCGTAACGATCTCTAATAATCCACCACTATAACTAAACATACCATGGCGACGGAACAGAAATATCAAAAGAAGTTCTCGCTCTATACGATCTCTGTAACTGATTGAAATTTATTATGTACTCAAACTCATGCTGTGTTTGTTTCCAAGGAAGGAGTGCTTGCGAAAGGGACCATAAAAAACGTGAATGATTTCTCACATGACGGAAGTATTCTTTCTGGTGTTTCCATACTATAACAGGAATATTTCCAAAGTTATGTGAGAGGAATCTTCTCAAATTCGAGCAGTTCGGAGCTTCTTCACAATGATTATACATTTTTGAATCATGATTGGAATTTGAAAAAAGCCGAAGTCGAAGAATCATAGAATAAGAATTTCTTGTGGATAAATCGGATACAAGACCTTGAGGTGGGTTCATTAACGCAAGATGAACTGAATTGTATCTCACTTATGAAAGTACTAGTTTTTGTCAATGATCCATTTTTTAACTATGACGAACACTGGCACAGAAGAATGGCGTCAATGTCCCAGAATTCGTTCAATGTCCAGAATTAGGTTCCTCGGAAAAATTCATTTGGGCTGAAAATCTGATGGAATTTTTCATGACTGACTAAAAAGCAGTATTCGTTGAAGTGTTCTGTGTGTAGCTCATGTAGGAGACAGTATCCAAATACTATGACCATTATTATAATCAGCAACCAACTACTACTTTAGCATAAATTCATGCATGTGAATTCACATAAAAAAAACTTGGCCATCCACTCCCATCACGGATCATGAGACACAAAAATAGAAAAATGAATATCAGTACTCTTTGAAAAAGGAAAAAGACAAAACTGTAAACATTGCTCATCTTGTGGATGAAGAAAATAAATATTTTGAGTACTCTTGACTGACTTCGATGATGTATTCAGAAGCATTGATGATGAATATTGGTGTAGGTACAGTTCTAAGGTTTTGGATACAGGTCGAAACAGTATTGTTCTATTGATTGATTTCGATTTTCGGAGGATAATGTTACACGCGAATATGTAGACTGAGATTTTCTTGAGCTGGCGATCACTGGTGCTTTCACCTCGCAGTGAGGACATGAGCCCCCTTCGTCTATTGCTATTGAATGGAGCATTTCACTGCTCTGAAATTCTGAGTTAACATTGAAAAAGGGTGTCACACTACCCCACATAACGTTGAGATAACCTTAGCAATATAGCGCTCATCTGTCATTTCAACACTTTGAGCTGTCATAAACATGTGGAATATATGTTACTATTTTGTCTCTTTCGATTCGATCAAATATGAAATCTATATCTTCGATGACTCGAAAGATCGGAGGGCAATGAATGAATGAAGTCGATTTCAAGAGCCCCCTAATAATTCCTATTCGTTTTCGGATCTCATTTCGAACTGTGCCGACATGAAATCTTCCTCCAGGCATTGAGAAACCTTCAGATATACCACCAACAAACCGAACCAAGTCGCTATGAAACTGGATAAGACTGAAATAAAAATAGGAACGTTCATGCCATTAGGCACAAACATCGGAGTGTGTTCGGAAATACACTGTGCCACTCAATCGGAATGCTATCAGAGTTTTATTCACCTGGTTGAATGCAGTCGGTCACAGAAGAACGAAAAAAAAACAGTCGATTTGTGCAATCGTCTCTCTCTCTCTCTCTCTCTCTCTCTCTCTCTCTCTCTCTCTCTCTCTCTCTCTGGATACGGTCCAAATTACGGGCTGCAGATCATTATTCGGCGTGCCATGAAATACGATGCCATATTTTCATACGGAAAATCTGCATTTTAGCACCAGCATTGATTCCGAAACGTTTTTCCTTTTCATTCACTTGAAGAAATATAGCGATTCACGACTGTGTATACAAGGTGCAAGGTGTTGTGAATTTGTGCTCAGGCTGACTCAGTGGAGGGTACTCGAGATCACATCGCGATGAATTATTGTTTCTCTCATGACTTGTTACATTAACATTGAAAACAGAATGGGTATTCCATGATTCCCACCACTGGGATGATTTGGTACGCAGATGGTCTAAAAGCGGGAATCTGGAGAAATTTCCTGCGGTATTTGAGGCAGAACTATCTGCCAGACAAAGGATACTATTCAGTCGAGCAAAAATTGAAGTACTCACATCTCAATCTGTTTTCACGATCACAATGAACACCCTGGAAGAGAAATTCAACTCCTCGACCAGAAAACGTGCGGAAAGCTCAGCAGTAGGGTCACACTTACAGGCGTAGATCGCAATTTTCTAGATTATGAAGCTTCTCAACCATGAAGGAAATTCTGGGGGTGGAAATCCAGGAGAAATGGAGAGATACTTCATGCTTGAGTTAATCAAAATCACTCATTGGAGCCCGTCCTAGAACTGTGGTAGTAATCTCCACAGGGCACTGCAAACTGAACAGATGCCTCCATTCCATAGGAATCACGGTTCAGATGGAGCTTGGAGAATGAGGATACACCTACATCCTCATCAAAAAGTCTGCATGGTCCTTGATTCTGAAAATTATTTTCAGGAACATTCTCATGTAACCGAAGAATATGAGAATGTCAGGAGACTCTGACCTCTTTTGTTATTGATTACGCTTTCTCCAGAACCAATTCGTAGCAGATATGGATCCAAAATGGATCGTAATCGCCCAGACTTCTAACACGTACTTTGAGATCTATGTAGGTGGACGCGCCTATGAGTTTCCATAGGAAATGAAGAATTCGTATTGAAAGCGCAGGAATGTTTTCTTTCACTTCCCTTTGATGAGGCAGATCGATGGTTCAGATCACCGAGGATGAAGGTTTGTGGCATTTTTTCGAATCGAATCAGACCATGCAGTATCAGACTTATTCACCACGTCGGAATTCAACTAATATCTTGTAATATCTATGTCTCATAATATTTATATGTTTCTGCAGCATTTCACACACGGAAGTTTGCTATGCTTATTGTACTTTTGCAGAAGAACTGACACTGGACTTCCTAACTATTATTTGCTCAATTTCGTGAAGTGTTTCTGACGGGCTCACAAGCCCACTTGATTGAACTGCATTGCATTAATTCTTCAGGGTAATGTAAACTGTAACTAGTCGGTTATCTGATTAAATCGCGTAACTACTACATGTTTGATTGGTTGAATATCCTGATGATCACTCGGTTGAAGTATTCTCGATATAAATACCCGAATCAACACTTCAATGGATTGTGGATTGCGATCCAGAGCAGAAGCTGAATTTCAGCTCGATCGAATTGACGCAGTGTGTTGATCAGAAGCATCGAATTCTGAATCCGTTCTCTGATAGAGAATGATTTGTGATTGGCAGCTCTGTAATAGGTTCAAAGCAATCTCAGGTGTCGCATAATCGCGTGGTGTATTTGTTTGATGCCGTGAATCGGTTCCAACTTCGAAATTGATGAATTCGTTTGCATTTCAGATTTAATTTCTTCGTTACTTTCCGGTAGGAGCTGAGCTCGGTATCAACCTTTCCAGATTGTGATTGTTCGAGTTCAGAAAGTTCTCGAGGGATGCAATATCGAAATATTCTGACAGGTCTCAAATTCAGAGCAGTCAAACTACTGTCAACTGAATCAATGATGTTGGATGCTCAGAAGTATGGATATCTGAGAAGCGACCTTTTAAAATATAAAATGGCTTTCAGACTCATGCCAGTTTCATGTTGGTAAGGCATGAAGTGAAAAAGAGGAATATCGATGGTTAGAGTTTTCACTCGAGGATAGGATGATGATGCTACATACAAGCTGCTTCTTCTGGTGAGGATGGTAATGAATAAACTGGTGATAGAAGTGAATATTTTATATATTATGAACTATGTCCTCCTAGTGATAATAGCTTGGCTATGAATATCAGAATGGCTGTTTTCATTCGATATCAGTTTGTTTTCAAAGAGGTTACCATGTTTGATCACTCCAACCTGCCTGTGTTGAAGTAATACGTTCACATAATCTTCCAACTTTTCATAATCCTGTATGGATGACAGCTGAAATGCGACGGAATGGCAGTAGAATAACATCATCGCATACAACAGACTTCAGAGTTTTCGACATGTCACATTCTCGCGATATCATTTCTGAAGTAATTCAACTTTCACCATGTAAGAAATATACCTTGTCGATGTTCGATGTTCGATGTCGAAAATATCACCCGATTGTATTGGACTGAAAGTAATTTGGCAAAAAGGATGAACTCATTTACCTTTGATATCACGCAATTTTTCAGCTCGTGCTCATGATTCTTCTGTTTACGTCAGATCTGATTGATTTCAGTAGTTTCATTATGAAATGCATTTTATACTGGAAAACAAGTCATGGGTATTGTCGCATCTTACGAATGAAGAAAAATATACAGTGGACAGCATTTATTCATCTGAAATATGACGGAAGTGACGTATTTTCTGAATCTGAATCAGCTTCGCGAGAATCCCGTGAGAATTTTTGTTGACATTGATATTCCGGTGGCAGATATGGAAATAGAACTCTGAATTTCTGAGGTCAGTAAGAAATTACGTGAAATTTTCGTTTTGGGCATCTGGTAACTATCAGTTAAATCGGTCAATAATTAGTATTGGAGTGCAGCTGGAGGAGAGAGGATTGCGAATACCACTACAAGTATTCGAAAGGAAAAACTGATCAACTCGTTCTATCGTTCTCGAGAGTATTATGTATTCGGTAATTTTATGCATCAGCCAGATTCCTGTTATTGCTGCAGTAAAATCGAATTGTTCTACGAGTGGCATACGCCTCTCTGGAGATTTATATCATAGAGCGTAAAAACTTAGAGAACCGTTGACATCAAAGAAAGCCATATATATATTAGAAGAGCACTTCTGTAGAACAGATAAAAGCTACTAAATTTTCGCTCGAAGTTTTCTTATGTCCCGACTGTCTCCACATATCTGAAATGATACGAATATAAAGTCTGTATCCAGTTCAACTCAGTGAGGATTGAACTCTGGTAGGAAGGATAACGAAAAAAACAACAATAAGGAAGCAAGGATTGTGATGTAATGCAATGTGTAGTTTCGACAGATTCGTATACTTCGTGCTGCGCAAAAGTTGGATAAAAATCGAACACAATATATTTATGTGAGATAATTGGATGCACGATAATGGATGACTGAAATGAAGTCATGCAGGATAATCGCGCTTGAACCAAGCGTAACTGCATGGGTATCTACGTTCTCAACACTAACAAGTGATGAGATATGAATATCATCATCAATTTTGTGTCTTTGATGGAGTTAAAAAGACACCCAGGTGTCTGAATAGCTGGTATCATTCTTGGAAAACGTCGAATATGTCTTCAACACTACATTCGGAAATTAGTTGATATTCCTGTGGTAATATATTATACACTAATATATAACTGTAGTTGGTGGCACGACCACCCATGAAAACAGACAGCGCTTCCAAGATTGGTTTGTTATTCCGAATGTACACTAGGGCAACAATAAATACGAGTGTTGGAAGCAATAGTGTGAAAATATTTGGAAAAACGCACGCTTCACAGATTTCACTACTGTTATCATCATATATGGTACACATTCTTCAGATTGTTTTTGCATTTCAACCTCTCTTCCTCCTTCCTGGTTATGTTACCACGACCTCCTCCATTTTTGATTCTGATACCTGTGGGTGTTATGAATCCACTACGAATTTCATTTCGAATCGAAAATAATACTCAGGAAATACGACCATTCATGACAATGCGAACATAGTTGACGTTGACTCAGTTGAGTGAAGTTGGTTACCAAAGATTATTGCTGAATTATCCGATGAGGGTCACCGATCTTTTGACAATTCATAGGCGCACTCATCCATTTCCATGAAATCGACATAGGTATTGTCGATCAAACATTCGAAAGGGTCTCTCTCTGTTGTATTTTGACTCGCGTGGTTGCTGTCAACAACCTTTGAATCAGAGTAGGCATATTCCGTGAGATTTCAATGGATGACAATAGACACTCGTAACTTTCCGTACTCACCGAAACACGACTCGTGCACACTAGTTACAATATGACACCACAGTTACTTTTCACACTAGTCATGTGATGTACCATACATTTCCAATAAAGTGAGCTTTCAACCTCTGGGTATGTAAAATATTGAGTTGAAACAGTGATAGCACGTGTTCAAGAGTTTTTTATTCATTCATTCGAGTTCATAACATATTCAGCTTTGAGAGTTTGAATTGGAGATGTATGCTGCTGGTCAACAACCTTTGGCAAGACTATTCCTATCCTGAAAATCACGTGCCCAGAGAGGGCTCTCATAAAACTTGTATAGTAATATACTATATTCCTGGAAATGCGTGTCATAATGAAGAAATGAATTCAGGTGGAAGATAGAGAGTGGTATATTCTTCCACGATGAAATATTGTCTCCATATTTCTCTCAGTGTATTACCGAAAGAGAACAGCATTCTATAATAGTTTCGTGCTTTGGAGATTTCCGCCTGATTAATTCTTCTAGAAAACCATGGTGAACCCGGTTTGGGCGAAAGTTATGATCGTGTGTTCTATTCGAGCTGCATCCGATGGTGAATTTCCGAAATTTATGTTACTTTTCTCGCCTTCCTGGCCCGCCGTCTCTCTGACAATGAAAAATGCTGCACCAGCAATTCCTTTGCCCCTGTTATTTATGGAATAATGAAGGAAGCAACATATACTAGAAAACCTATTTATTCGGTCTCTATTTCCATTCATCATCCCGCCATCCATCGTCGTTTCATTTCCGAAAGAGTTTCACCGGAATTGAAAATATATATATATATATATATGTATCCGGCTGCAACAAATATCACGGTGGTGTTTTTCTCGGTTGTATGATTCCATTTTCTCGTTAGCCCTTATGAAACAAACAACATAATTTGTCGAGTTTCCTTTGTGCCTCCCATTAAACGAACTCGAGATTCATCTCGATGGTGTAACTGACACAGGATACTGATGTGAATTTAAATTCGTGTCGAAGCTGGTGTTTCCAAATCAGCCTGGTAGAACATGTCCTTCCTCATACCCAGATCCAGTTAGATAACTAGGAAGGCAATCATTGGGTGATACTTCTCAATAGAACCAATTGAATGATCTCTTTCCAGACATCTTGCAGGCGATTACACTGGGATTTTTTCCACCAAGCAAAGCTTTCTTTTCCAGATCAACCTGCAGAGAAATCATGCGCTCTTCCTTTATTACCCGTACACTTCGTTGGTTACGTATGAACATATCAATCTACACAACAACGGGGAGGACTCATCCGTACTGGTAATCCGTGGCTATATCCTCCATCTTCTCTCGCAAGAATATTTATATTTTTATGAGTCCTAACCAAGGACCAAGTCGAGGAAGGACTGCAGAACTGTCTCTCTTAGTAGGCAATTGAAAATCACAACAGAGCTCTCAACAGGCTACTTTGTAGGGAAAGATCACCCTAACATGAGACTGTACAACCGCAGACTATGTGGAAGACTCCAGAAGTAGTTCGGTGTTTACTGTTCGAGAGGGGGCCCTTGATCGTAGAATACAGTGAATCTTTGAGCAACCAATCGATAGACTAAAATTGTATAATTTACACTCAGTAAAGAACTCTCAGCAATCAGTTCAAGAGGTGAAATATATCTCTCTCTATATCTCTCTCGATAGGCACTAAGTCGTGGGCTCTTGTGGATATGAGAGGACCAATCAAATACAGCTTGGAACACTGATAAGGAATGAATATAATGATAATAATAATAATTGTAATAATGATAATAATTATAATAATTATATATAATTATATAATTATATATAATAATATAATAATTATAATAACAATATTATGAATATTCCTCATTTCAATTATACGACCTCAATAATGTACCTCAGGTACTCTCGAATCAGTAGTCCTATTAATAGCAAGTCAGAAAAAGTATACACACAAACCATGTAGCTTATGTATTCATTCGTTCTATGAGGGGATGTTTTTTTTTTTCATTTCTTCATATCCATTCGAACAACATCGTAGATTAGTGATATCTGGTAAGAGAAAGACTGTCTGAAAGTTACTGTTCCAAGAGATGGTGGGGTTATTATTCCCTTGAAACGTAACTTTATATTGTGGACATCTTCTCGGAGATTTGTCGCCATAGGTGAGGAAGAGTTTTGGTCGCTATGATTCTATGGAAAAGACAAGTGGCTTGAAGTTGGTGTCTTCGCTGCATATTGAGCCATCCTAGATCACTCGAAATATGCGAGACATGGTGACCTCTCCTGACCACAGATACTGGTCTCAGGCAGGAGTTCTGGGTTACTTGTATACGTCTCCCGTCCTCGTAATCCAGGCATGGACCATAAACAGTGTTGTAGTAATTGAACCTGGAAAGTACCAGGGGATCGCAGAGTATAGGCTCAACCTTTTGCTTCAAGTATCTACTGTTACTATAGATAAGTTTCAAGTTCATGAATGCCAAGTCACGAATTCTCATTATGTGAGATTTGAACCTCATGTCATCATCGAAGGTTGAGCCTGAATACTTCACGCTTTTGACAGGTGTGATTACTTTGTTCTGAACATTTATCTGGACATTGTTCTTAGGTAGATTCCTGTGTTGACGTGACCTAAACTGACGTTTAATCTGCATTGATTTTGAGCGCATGCTTTCTAGAAGTTGCTATGAGAGTCGATGAATCCTCATTGATTTTTTCTATGGCGAGATCTTTTTCATTAGGTGAGAACGAGAGATGCAGTTGGGTATCCTGGGCATCAAAGTTCTGGTAGTCTTCACTCATCTAAGATGAGTAGTTTCATTCTCACAAGGCACAAGGCACTGGGAAAATAATAATGAAGTATGATTATCGGACTTGGAATGAAACTGAATCCTCTCACAATTTTTTTCATTTCTCTTTCCTTATCTGTAACCCCAGATAACTCCAGTTCTTCGATGAATCCCTGTCGTCCAATTCATCATGGCGGAGCATTAACTTTACGAAGGTAACAAAAGAAGCAGAATACACCGAAGTCATGACAGAGCTGGCAAATCATCCTGCTGAAAATCAACAACAGATGCACCGACTTCTATACGATGGAAATCAATAATGTTCATGTTGGCAAAATATTTGAGTGGGCAACATCAATTGGAACCAAGGAAATCGACAGAATTGATGAATATGATTAACAGAAGAAGACACTCAAATATTAAGTCTGACTAAAAAATATCGATTTCATTTCCCAATTCTTTCCAATCTGTCGACATCACGGAAGGAAAGCCTGTATTGTTCGAGAAACATCGTGTTAGCCAGTGGTGAAATACTGAGAGAGAAGGAAGATATTGGAATATTTTTCGAAAAGAACATCAGGAAAAACTTCTCTTGACCTGTTGAACCGGTCTTGAATTCATTGATGGCAAATATTTTCATCATCACTGTATACAATATTTTTCTTGTTGCAAAAACATCTGTGCTATTCGTTTGTTGATCGTGAACATCATTCAATCTCTCTCAGAATGTATCTTTTGTTTGTATCCCATTTATTCAAAAAAAAAAACTCAAGTGTGCATAGTGATACTGAGGATTCAATGATTCCCGAAAGCCAGTTGCTCAGTCAGAAATTATTGGGTATTATTGGCTAACTATCAATTAATCAATTGATTAAATCATTAATTATTGGCTAGAGTTGAACTTTGCTGAGTACAAGGATCAAATTTTCCTTCCAACATTGATTTCTTATGACGTCGCCAAGTATGAAGATGAATCATCTGCTCTCATTGAAATTTAGTGAGCAATTTCCATGAATTTCATCTCAAGGACATCGAAAGAGTCGAAATCGATCACGGGATATGTTTTTGCTTATACGAGTACTCATCTTATGAACTGATGACCATGATCGAATTTTGAATCCAGCATGATTTATGAATCATCATGAGTAATAACATAAGATAATTTTATAATAGCTCTCTGAAAGCATTCCGCTTCTGAGAATATTGCTCAAAACTGAACTATATATACTATATAGCTGAGTATCAGAACAAAATCGATATAACTAATTATTGACAGTATTGACGAGGTCAAGACTGTTACTTCCTTGGAAACGGAGAAAATACTGGAATTCACGATATTCTTTATCGCTATGTAATTCCTTTAGGATTGATTGTTTTTGGTCATTAGTTCTTGGACCTAGGATTTCGACTAGTTGACTTGGGCTGAATATTTACAGCGCACCAAAAATCATTTGTCGAAACGTTGGTGAAGAAGAGTCAACATTAGGAGTTATTTTTTCCTATCCAGTTATTGCGAATCTGAGGTTCAGTATCCTATTTGATTTCGGTGTGTAGTTTTCGAGATATCAGAATCTGAGCAAACTCACTGCAGCGTAATATACAGACAGAAATGCTCGAGTTATCGGGGAACAAGCTACACACACAAACTTTGTTGTTTCAGAGGATTATACTCGTGATATAGCGCAGGGATTTACCTCGCGGTTTACTGCATTATTCCTTAAAATATGTATTCGCCGCTATTTATTCAGGATGAATCTTAGAGAGCCAACTAATGTTCATCGAAAGTTGGGCATCAAATGTGATCGGACCGAGATTCATCAGTTTTCGTCCTTCAATATTTGCACTGTGTCAATTTCATAGCTGAAGGCGAAGCGAGTTGGTGAGTATTCAAGTCAATCGCTCACGTTCATATCGATAGATACTGCTGAAAGCAATAATATTCGTTTTCTTGACATGGAAAGAAGGTATGAATGATTCAGCAATTTCATGCAGAGCTGTTGTCATATTTTGTTCCAGATCCACAATTTTGTCAATATCATTCGAGTTGAAGCATAACTGATTAGTACAGATTCCTCTGAAACTCTTGCATTGACTCGTAATCTTCTCTGTTCCTGAGCAGTCAACTAACAAATATGCTATGATGTAGGCGATCGATAGTGTGAAACTTGTCAATCATTCACAAGGAGTTGTCTCGATATAATTTGTTGATGAAATCATATATGGTACAAACAATGGCGATATGAATAGACATACATTCAACTAAAAATCGTCTTATATTCGTAATAGTCGTACAGGTCAATCCATATATCGGGTGTCCCAACGAAAACTTTCCACCCGGACTTACTGGGAAATGACAAATTATTCTCGGGAACGCTGGAACAGGTCGATTTTAATTTCTAGGGGGACACATGTTAGTAATGGATTTAGTCGAGCAACTTCATCCTCCGGACGGGGGCGGCTACCCCCTTGCGAATCATCATAGGGAACGTGGGTCGAGTGATACATCATCTGAAAGCTCTCTTCATTCTCTATCCAAACGTGTGTAATTTTTTCAGGATCGAATGAATGGTAATTGAAATTAGTGTTGTTGACAGGTTCAGTGTAATTAGTCAATATCTTACCTGTTCTTATTCAAATTCAATTTATTAACTATTTCAAGACTCAATGAGTGGACAGATAAACAATGGCAACATCCCATCTGGTCAGGAAACCCAGTCACCCAACGAAAAACGGAAACAAATTAGTTAAAACAAAGTAAGTAGCCAGGCTGGGACTATTAATTGTTTGGTGTGGTTTTTTTGGCAAAAATATTATTGGACCACTTTTTATAGATGATAATTTGGATGGACAAATGTATTTACATCTTCTTGAGAATGCCATCGATCCCATGATAACGGATATTATCGAAAACGATGGAGATTATTCGGCAGACAACCTCCATTTTCAACAAGATGGAGCACTACCTCACTATGCAGTAGCGGTCAGAAACTTTCTGGATGAACGATATACCAATCATGGATAGGGCGACGAGGACCAATTGAGTGGCCAGCTAGATCACCGGACCTGAACCCGTTGGATTATTTTTCATGAGGGCATCTCAAAAGCAAAGTTTTTGCGACTCCGCCAGAGTCAATAGAGGATCTACGTGGTCGAATTGTAAACGAGTGCGGCAGCATAACTCCAGAAGTATTGGAAAACGTTCGTAATAGTTTCGAAAGTAGACTTTATCATTGTATGGAGGTAGGAGGGGCTCATTTCGAGCAATTAATAAATTGAATTTCGATAAGAACAGGTATGATATTGATTATTTAAATTAAACCTATTACCACACTAATCTCAAGTACCAGTCATTCGATTCTGAAGAAATAATAAACGTCTAGATAGAGAATGAAGAGAGCTTTCAGATGATGTATCACTCGACCCAAGTTCTCTATGATGATTCGCAATGGGGTAGCCGCCCCTGTCAGGGGGATGAATTTGCGTGACTAAATTCATCACTGACATGTGTCCCCCTAGAAATCAACGTGTTTCAGCGTTTCCGAAAATAATTAGTCATTTCCCAGTAAATCCGTATGGAAAGTTTTCATTGGGACACCCTGTATGTTGAATGTAGTACATATTCTAGTGCGTCCAGATCGTCAAGATACATTTGTGATTAGTTATTTCCATCAGTCGAATGCATATCAGATGAACTGGTGATCAAGAATATCAAAATTCAGAGAGAAAATGGTGGCTCTGGTCGACAGCATGATGAATCTTATTGGATATAATCATACAGTCCAATGATAGACCCATGATTTCTATTATTGTTCCGTGAATCAGCTTGACGATTCTTGAGCCACACTTTCGAATGTCAAGAATGATGGCATCACGTAGTGAACGTGATCGTCTGGCAAACAACGCCAATCTAGCTTCAAAACGTGCTGACCTTCTGGATTGGCTGCTTATCGCCACCCTATCAGTCATAGAGAAAAGCTCGACATGAACGAATAAAACTACACTCTTATACACAAATGAAATTTCAGTTCAGTACTTGCTTCAACTGATGAAATGAATATTCTAATATGGAAAAACTTTTCTGCAAATAAAAAGGCACGGCTTCTTTGTGAAGAAAGCATGGCGACAAACTTTCTATCATAACGGAAGTAGGAACTTTGAAGTTCTCTTCAGTCATTGTGATAAACAACTTATGAGTCACAAAATATTAACAAGTTTCCGAGAAGTTATGAAATCCTTCATGATATTTTCTTGATAACATATACTAAGTTGCCATACCATACCATACCATATCATATACATGGTGTTTCAAGGAATTCGTCGAGTGAAATCAATTCGAAGATTGTAGTGATGCAAATCAGGCACATAATTGGAAAGTGATATGGATATTATTCCAGTAGAAATAGCCGCTGGTGATTCCAGACAAGTTGATTACACAGAGAATACATGCTCCTATAGTTTGGCATCAGAAGAAGTACCTGCAAAATTCCAGAGTGATCCAAGAGAATTCATGGACTCTTCTCGAAGTGAAACCCATAAGATGAGCTACTGTAGCAACATACTCTCTGTTTTCAATCACAGACTGATATACCACACTTTGACTCGCGTGAACTCCTGGTATTGCAAACTGCATCATAAGCAACAATATATAGGATCTGAACATCAAAATGATGGACATCCTATGATAATTATCCTCGTATAATACAACGCATATTTGGTTATGTGTACACGTTATTCGAGGAAGAAAGAAAAGAGCTGGCAAACGTTGTTGTACATTGGTCCAGGATCGGAAGGAGATAATATCCAGTTTGATTCAGAGTATAGAGTTGGTCAATGTTATAAATTGGATTTGGGAATATCACTTTCGTGGTCAGTTAATATGCCAGGAAATCCGTCTCCTATACTAGCTTCTACAATGCGTGTATCAAAGTATAGAAATGTATTCTTCCGTGTATACATCAGATATGTTCGCTGACTACGATACTTCTAATTGGATATGGATTTGCATTAGTGGAATGAAATGGTCAGCCCAAGTCTACGGCATAGTATTTCAGAATGAGAAAATGATACACATCCAATCAGATTCGATGTGCATTAGTTTTACACATACATACACCACGTACAGGCAATCGCAGATATCCTCGCAAGGTCAATGTTTGTCATCATGGGCGTGCATTGCCTAATAATTCCAAAGTAATTTTTCTTCCGTTTTCATTCTCATTCTGTGAGGACAAACCTCTGGATGAATCTTTGCATTCGCAGGTGGAATATCTTGGATCAAAATGACCCTGAAAGCTTTCTGAGAAATAATCTCATCTTCTCAATTTGACCGATAATCAGTCGTAATCGAAAATTTTCAGAAGACTCATAAACTCCTGGGTATAAAACTCACCCTGTGATCCCGTGTATCCACCCACTTCTTCGTGAAATGAACCAGCTTTGTATCTGACACATCGTCTCGATGTCATTGAGAATGAAAAAATACCTTTTGATTCAGAAACTTTCCTGATAACCCAACGACGCGTATCCCTTTCCACTATCTATAAATGCAAGTTCCCTCTTGGGAAAACGATAGTGGTAGTGAACGCCGCGCAAGAATGTTCACAAAGTTCGCAAACTCGACTTTCCAAGTCTTTGCAGTATTTTCTCGCAGACGATCTGCAGATCTCGCACGGCAAAGACGCATTGTTTTCATATCCAATGGGCGTCATGTCGAATTTTGATAGATCTATGTTTTCAGGGAGAATACAGTGTGTACAGGCTTTCCCACGTGACATGTACTATCTCCCCATCTCGGAAACAATAAGCTTATCAGAGTCATATGGAATTTTCTTTTTCTCCAAGTTGACTACATGGTGTGTTCCAGAATTCTTCAGCCTGCCAAATATTTATAAGTTTTTGAATGGAGCTGGCAGGAACAATGATATATCATGACATGAATGTGTCATCAACCGTTTCGGATTTATTCTCGATTCTGCACAAAAAACTCCAAACTTCAGAGTAGTTAGAAGTCCTCAGTGATTAAAAATATTCGAACGAGCGTTTTCCACCGGAAATCCATTTGCGATCTAACGAAAGTACAAAACTTTCCAGATGATTTCCAGAAAACCAATATGTTCCGCAATATTTTCGAATGGGACGTAGATTGAAATCAAGTAAAATTGAAGAATGAGAATCAGCATTAGGATTCGAGAACATTGGTGCAAGAAGAGAATGAATCACTATTTTTTCAAAATCATGATATTTGTTTTATGAGCTCCATACATGCATTCGATGGACGAATGAAAAAAAGTGGGTCCAAAAAAGACGGTGTTGCAAGATCATGTGAGTGGTCTGCTCAAAAATTTTGGTGTTCACACAATGATAACTGATCTCGTTTCGCACCAAACAACTAGTCACTTTCTGATATTATTGAACATTTTGATAGGCGATAGACACCACTCTCGACGATTAATACAGAATAGAATAGACACGCATCGATCTTCAAATCCGGATTGACCGTTTAGTGCCTCTTGAGACAATTTATCACCGTCTCGACACTCGTAGCATATCTGCGACCACCTATTACCGTCTGCCAACCTCTGAGATCGAACTTTCCCCAACTATTGTGCGTTAAGTGCCCACTAAAGCTTAATTGAAGCCCACATTAGGAGCCATGATATTCTCATAACGTTTCGTCCAATGGGAGTGCGGATACAGTAAATGAAATTTAATTGAATGCCAGGCCTTCTTGATGGTCCTGAATGATGTCCATAGCACTGGACCGTACTGAAGACATTGGTTATAAAAACTCAAGGATGTAAGAGTTGATTGAAAGAATTATTCGATGATAATGAAATGATTTCGAGTTCTGGGGATTGTTTCGTCTCATCAACAGAAATATTGAGATATTCAGAAATGCATTGAAACAATTGAAACATTGAAAAAATTTTACGAAGAGAAAAATATTCCAATTGTGTTGAGAACGGGAGCAGATTCGTTACCGAAACGTCCACAAAGATAAGTAGAGGTTTTATTCTTATTGAATATATTTGTATTTCGAATTTTTTTCAAGAACAAGGTGTCACTGACCAATAGAGAATTTCTGTTCTAGGTATCTAAAGGTTTAATTTCAAACGCAGTGACATTTTGGGACAGATCCTAAGTCTGTCCTTACTACAAATATATTGCAATAATTTTCAATAACTTCTACTCTATTTTTCAGAAACGAGGAGAGAAGATCCCATTTAAACCTAAAAAATGCATTGGGAAAATAATAAATATCCACTGACTATACTTTCATATGATATTATCCGTACGGAGATTGAATCATCACTCTTGATAATCAAAGATGATGATTTTCACAGCGCTAAGTAATCCTACAATTACAAATCCGATTTTTAAATGTTACGTGTGAATTTGGTAGTACCTCATGGAATCAATTCTATTTTGTTTCTATCATTTGGGACCTCAGAGAGAGTACAGTACATAATAAGATTATAAACTCTTGCAGATAGTCGTCATTGGAAACACGCTACCAAAGAAACGGTTATAACACTTGTTACATAATAATATACTGTGATGAAATATTCCGGTTGAAGAAGTTGCAGAAGAATCAATCCTATGATATCTTCTCTTCTGTCAGTTGTCAACAGTTATATACACGAATCATTCAAAGATTCGAAGAACCTGCCATAGTGTGCCTTTCGAATTGAAGAGCAAGTTTCTATGGCAGTTTGCCTGCTCTCTCGAAATCTATCTGAATTTTTTGAGTAAGAACGATCATAATGTCAACTCCTTTTACACCACAATGAAAAATAAATTCTCCAATTCCGGCCCTGGAATGTTCTTCTTCATATAAATAAGGCATTACAGGAAGACAAGTCGTTGCCAAATTTATGCGGATTACGATAAATAACATCTGAAATATCGATCATTGGAATCGAATGATGAATTAACCCAATACTATGTATCTTTTTAGGAATAGAAAAATCACTTACACCACCTTATCTATACACATCGACTCGTCTTGATCCATTCTACCCACCATTCAACTATTGGACTTTCGTCATAAATCACCCAGCATTAAAGTTCTTGATAGCATAACGTTTCTCTGCATTTAACCGAGATAAGAAGCCAATATCTGGTGCCTCCAAGAAACGTATTTGATACAATTAAACTAATTGAGTGATTGTCGATATTCGTGCGAAGAATTCTGGATTCATTTCTGATCAAATCATTTCTAGCCAAGTGAGCTCGACTTCATCACACTGATAACCAACTCGGTATGTTATCTCTCAGTTAATTGAAGGTAAGGAGCTCTCTCGCTTCGAAAAATGTAGGGACATGCTGCTTGGCTGCATGAATAAAAATTACAAGTTTAATACAATTGAGGTGGTGTGATTGAGGTGGTCTCGAAATTGTCTGAGAAGGTAATCTCGTTGCAGATAGATTGACCTGTATTGCGATGTCTGACAAACACCACTGGAAATAGCTGGGAATCGAACGAACAATTCTATTCCGACCAAAGTTCGATATTGAGAAAATCAACACATTGTTATTCCAGCTTCGTTTAATCGAATGAAACCTTCTCAATGTCGCATCCAGAATGGAAAAGAATCGAGCCAGAGCTGATAAATTCGCTACAAATGAAGTCGATTGCATTTTTGGTTCAGAACCAGATAGAGGGCTTCATATGAATCTTCGAATTATCATCTCAATTGCCAGTTGTGACATCTATCAAGCCTTCAACTCGATATCACTGAACTACATTATATGACTGCCCATATTTCCTTTCCATTCAGTGGGTCATAATGAACCATGCGGACCCAACTGTCAATAAATTCTTGCCTTGATATTACAGGATCTGTTCTGGACGTCCGTTTCAGGTTTTTTAAGAGTAGGAGCAATGTTAGCGATGGAATAGATCAGTCGAACGTAAATATATACCTTTTTTACAGCTGTATCTTGAAAATAAAGTGAAACCCGATGTTGATTGATCGCTTGGAATTGAATCTTATCGATCTGAACGTCAATCCAATATTCATCAAATGATTCACCAAGATTCTCGGTCGTATTGGTCGTATTATTCGAATCCTCTGCAGGATTTCAATCTCTCAACAATTCAACTGCCGTTATGCAAAGTCTGTGATAATTGAATATTCCACAGATCCATGAATAGAAATACTGATTCAGTAGTATACTATATCGTATTTCAACTCAGATTGCCATCTGACTAGTTTTGTTCGTAAAATATTGTATAAACGGACTCTGGAATTATGGGTGATGATTTTTGAAATTTTCACTCACCAGCCGGGCTTTCCTCGATCCAAAATGATTCATCCAGCGTATAATCGGCCTCTGAAACAGAAATATAAACCAATTCAGTCCGTGAAATATGGAAATCGGTAAAGCTACTGAACTATGTGGTTTCACCCATTCTCATTACGTTCTCCGGAATGAACAATGCTAGAATGCTATAGATGCTAGAATTCAATAGTTTTTCCATGACCTCCCTAATGAACGACTGCAACTGATGATCATAAGAGCCAATGAGAACAGAAGAAAAAAATATGCATATTATAAAAATACCCATATCGAGTGTTCAGAGACTGTTAACATTCTTGCCAGTTGTTAATGTGTAAAGGTATTCTTACCAGTCATGTAGTGACGAAGACTGATGTTTCAACCATTTGATATATAAGAATCCTCCGTTAATAGCCTACTCACATTTTTTTCCAGAAACTGAGATGACGACAGTTCATGAATAATACGGTATTATGAGACATAACATCAGACTTTCTGTTGTGGATATACAATTTTTTTATTATCTCTTGTTTCTTATTCTTGTGACAAAAAGAGATTCATTTTGGATACCCTTGTCTATAGGGACGTGCAGTGTGATCTATTCTGATCCTGAGTATGCCAGCCTCCGAGAGCATAACAAAGTATTTGTACTCATGAATTTTTGAATCCCAGTGTTTTCAAATCGTGATCATCTCTGATCGAAATGAATTCTGATATAGGCAGATAACCTGTGAATTTGGTTCTCGAAATATAAGGCTCATCCACCTTCGATACACCAGAAAGTATTTTCGATGACCCCAACAATGGATAAATATGATACAACTCTGATATGATGATCATCTCATGCCTATAAATCAATCTGAATATACTTCATGCCAGTATCACTCAGTGGATTAAATCCACTGGAATGAGATGCCGTTATCATCAAACTGAACTTGAGTAGGTAATAATGTGTTGAGGTCTGATGTCTACGACTGAAAATGATCTGAAGTTGCCTAATCCCAAGATGATTATACTTCAAACCATAACTTGTACTAGGCAATCCTGTGTTTCAGCTAGCGAGGATTGAATAACCGAGTAGTTGTCGGTATAGCTAATTCAAGCAATATCAAATTCTCGGCAGAATTGGCGGATTTGCAAAGGCTGCCTCCCAGTCACTCTGTGACTTTGATCTAAACACAAAGTAAATCGCACAGTAACTGCACCTGATTAGGATGAACGTTAAGAGGAGTGAATAAAATGGGTTCTCGAAAGCTTTGACGATAGTGCTGAGGATCCAATAAAATTTTCGATTTCCGTCATTCACGACGGATTGACAAACGCTGGGTTACATAATAGACGAACATGATTAGGAGAGACAACTGAAAGGGTACATTCAATTGATCCCAGGCTGAGTTTCATATTGTTGTTTTATCCGCTCAGTATATCCTAATACAGTGACGAACATTTTTGGTCGGTTTCCGTACTCAACGTTTCGACGTGAAAATCAATTTCCAAATGTATAATATTTCGTATCGATTGCGCTATGCGTCCATTTCTCAACGTTTCATGAAGTATCGCCAGTATGTTAAGAGTTGTGCATGCAAAGCAGATTATTCCAGTATTGAACACTTGAAATTCCATAAAGATGATGAGGTTATAATCTTATTTTATCTAGTCAGCGGTGTTATGTTATGACAGATGATCGGGAAAAAATAATTCCGAATGATATCATTTCCGAGTTGATACACTGACGTTGAGTAATGCGATCCATGAAATTGCGAGCTACTTCAGCTCCGGTGAGTTGTTTATGATGCGCCTACTGATTTATTCATAACTCTCGCCAGTCCATTCGGAATTCGATAGGAAATTGAAGTTATTACGTATACGGAAGTTTGCTAATAAATTGCTCAGGAAATTGGGAATGCGTTCGCTTCAACGTTTTCTTCTGGCCCGGATAATCTATTATCGAACGCTCATTTCCGGACGAGCAACAAGGGATTTCCAACTAAGGTAGGAATATGAATCGAGAAGGCTATTATTCCAATAATGATCGAGTTGAAAATACATGGTGACACAGGTTGAGCATTTTTCCATGCAACCATGCAACTTTCATTTCGTAAACTGAAAGGCAACATTGTTCTGAATACACTAAATCGCATGTTGCACAGTCGGTTACGAGATCAAATTATTTTCTGAACAGTTATCATGCAAATTGCTTCGACGGTTCATCAATATTACTCATCCATAGAAAGCGTGCGATACTGACAATTTCTAGAATCGAATTGTAGTTGTCAGTTTGGAATCAGAATGATAGGAGATTATTAGGTGAGTGGCATGCAGTTGTGTCTGACATGTTAGCATGTTGATCGCAGAGTCTTGTTATCTTCCACTACGAATGAGTCCATTTCAGTTTATTCATCATCTTCTCATCTGTTTGAGCAGTCAAACATCTCCTTTATAATTTTTCCGATATATTTCTTGCCATGCATGCCAATCTAGGTCAAAACTATTAAAAGATTATCTCTCTCTATATTCATTGTACATATTTGAGGTATTGTAAATAGATATCAGTTATTCAAATATTCGAGCTTGTGTTAGAGCTCAAAGAAGCTGAGCGTACTGCAACTTTTTCGGGGTTGTGAAGATAGTTCAAGGCTTATCGAATCGCATACTTTCTAGTTGAGTGTTGTGGTACCAAGACCATCACTGTTTATATTCATCTGTGTTCTGAAGGTGAGGATATTGTAGTTTTCTGAACTGAAGAGTATTTCATTTCCATTCATTCCATTATTCCATGCGATATCGTATTTGAGGTGGTTTCAATACCTATTTTCGACGATATGGGTATCTACTACATCATACGAAATGCAGGAAGAGAGTTGACGATGTCATCGTTCATAATCAGTGAGAGTAGGTGGAATGGAACTTCATGATCGAAGGAGCAGTTGTGGCAAGTTATACAGGGTGATTCATAAGGGTAGTCCTATGGTGTGACTATACGGAAAGTTTTTTCTGCCATCCATAACGGAGATATAGGGTATTAGGTGAATTTTTCGTATGACTATGACGATGGATAACTTCTGAAATATAGATCGTCAACGTTACATAACGAATCCACATGATACCTACCTTATATCTCCCTTATGAATGTCTTCTTGATCCACTCTATTATTCACAATTCGACTTTTTCATCATGGATCACCCTGTACATATTGGAACTGGAGCGAATCGGACCTTGATGTTTCATGTTCATTCTGAAACTCTTGTACCAGGAGGAAAATATGGCTGGAACTGTCGATAATATCGAAATTGAAAATAGAGTAATAAACTTAAATTCGATGCCCAACAGGGTAGAAGGAAGGGGAGGAAGAAATGTAGTATTATCGTCTTGAAATGATTTCGACTGGTCCAGCATCATCCAAATATTTCATTCCTTCTGATATGCTCCGATCTCTACCAGCTATAGCGGGACTTATTAATTTTGAACGTTCGATGTTATCGTCTGAGCCAAAATCCAAAATATCAAATCTCACTCGTAGTCTCTGCTACTGCCCAGAAATATTTCACAGGATCAACCCTCTATGATGAATTAAATTTAGCATATTGAATATTCGGTCCCTTGCTATTGAATCGATAATCTGTTATTAACCCCTTGCCTTTTGCAGAATTCTATTCCTTCAAATTGAAGCAAATTATTCGAAATTATTTCAATGGAATTCAATGAACATTTCAATTTGAGCTGCGAGGAAATGGCATGTTGAGGAATTCAATGATATTGCTCAGTTTTTGTTGGAACTTGGAAGGATTATAATAACATTCCCAGGTTCAATGTTAGGTAGGTAAGATGTTGATGGTGTGGTAATAAACTGGATTACTGGATCAAATATTGTCGAGAATCATATGTAATACAATATGCATGTGCATGATGAATTGAAGTACTGCAAATACCTGCAATGGATCAAGCATCAATGAAAGATAACTGATCCTCTGTATACAATTTGGGATCTGTTTATTCAAGAAGAAGCGATTTTGCTATATCATGAGATTCACATTCATTGACAAAAAATGTCATGGAGGATTTATAAAAACAATGCCTTCGGAAAGATACTTCACCAAGAATTGATGCAGCTTTCAGCTTTCCCCGACCGATTCGAATTGAAAATTCAGTGAATGTGAAATGAGGAACATGCGACCATTATCATATATCATTGTTTAACATAACTATTGGTTGAAAGATTGGGTGATCGATCAGTGGAACAACTAAATGGCAATCTACATCGAAATGTAGCGAAACATCGGAATTGATTCATTTACACACCTGGCGGCTGGATTTCATATTCAATTTTGAGCCGCATTCAGTGACCTATGTGATGGCCACTAATCCGGAGGCGATACATTTTCCGGATGAAAAAGTACAGCAACGCTATATGAAATCATCGATATACAATTATTGAACCTGATAGGTATGAGAGGATATAATCGGTGTCAGATATCGATCTGACGTTTATTGCAATTCCACACATCGTTTGCTCAATTTGCTGTATTGTTGTGCTGATTGATCACACGAGGTCAATATGCAAAGCTGTAGGCCACTATGATTGCCTTCCGAGTTATCGTTCTCGAAATACTAATGAACAAAGCAGGAATATTATTGAAGCTGGAAATTGGTTTATGAAAACAAATTGTCTTGCGAATCACGTTGCAAATTGCGAATATTGAAGATCTGTCGACATGAGTATCAGATAACAGGAATACCTTTGTTGAATCGAACAAGTTCCAATCATGGGACATCAGTAATCATTCGATGGAAGAAATGTGAAAGCTGAATTTCCAGCTTCTCTGGAGAAAACCATTGGAGAATCACAAAGTATAAAGGATTCTATCTGTGAAACAATAATTTTTTTCCGGAGCCTAACGAATCGATGTGGATATGAATTGGACGTACAGTGTTTTCTCTCGGAGAATTCTGTTGCCATCTGACTTCTATTGGTTATATTATTCACAGCTTCCAGAGAAAATAAAATGTTGTATCACTCACCTAATGTTTTAAAAATCATAAGAATGACATATGCCTGAATAACTCACGTCGCTCCAATTTCCTCGACTCATTGGAATTTACTTGTATTTCTCTTCTTATGTAATATATGCAGACTCATCATGCACACACACTTGACTTGGAATAAATGATTCTTATTCCAATATGTATATACACCTCTCTCGTTCAACTCATGGCAGAATATATAAGACCGCTGCTGCTATTCTCTTGTCTAACGAAGAAGCAATTGGATATGCAAATGAGATAGCAAAGTACACATGAAGTAGAATCATTTCATTAGATGGTATTCTGCTGAAACCGTCAAAGCGACTGGAATAGAGTGGATATGGAAATACACAACATTACCAATAATGCTGCTGATGCAGGAGTAAATTTTCAAGCACTTCGTTTCGGTTGATTGAAACTTGAACAAGGCTAGAGTGAATTGTATGGAAAATATTCTGTGAGTGTTATTCGCAGGATTATGTTATTGTGGTTATTCGAAAGTAATCAAATATTGTCATGAGCCGATACCACAGAATATATACCCTGGTATATACGCAGAAAGGATGAAAGTTCTACACTCATCTCTCTCGAGACAATATGATGGAGGATTTTATATCGGACACTTCTCAAATGACAAGATCATTCCGAGTATTCAAGCAGCTCCCACAAGGTTGGTGATACAATCAATTATTTCCGAAACATGAGTGACCATTCTGAAATTCATTCGACATTCCATAACATGTAACTGGATATGGTGTAGTACTTCTAACTGCCACGGAAATAGAACTGATCCAAACGTAGAATAAATTCAATATGACTTGGAAACTACGATATTTGGTTGTCCAATATACACTCTTCGACTTCTATTTGTCTTTGATCCTCCTCCATAATAGTGAATGTTTGCCTGTGCTTCCCTAAACTCTCTACCTCGTCTACGATAAATCAGTTCTCGAGCGAGAGAGACTGGCGATTATTTCTATTGGATCTTCCAGAATAAATGGCCCGGCCTCGAATAACCGTGCCTATTCCGCATCACGCAGATTGCCTAATTTTGCGAGTTCGATTCAGTCTCCCGACCATAGAGAAGCTTTATCTTAATTTTGTTTTTGTCTCTTACAGTCCATCTAAATTCAGTCATTCGATTCGAAGTGCCCTCGAAGGGATCTATAAAAAACATTGTTCCTTGAGAGCCCACATAGGTTCGACAATCAATTCGGAAAGGTCTGATATCCTCAACGGTATTCATTAGGTAGACAGGGTTCAGAAACATGACAATTTCAAAGGGAACAATGGCTATAACTTGACAGGGAAAAGTGTTACAAAATGCGAAAAACCTTTTCGACAATATGTTATCAGACTCATCCCTTATGCTGCCACATCGAGCCATTATTCATTTGAAATAGGAAGTTGTGTGGTACCTTGCTGAAATATAATCCAATCACCTTTTTTTTCAAACTAGAGCAATTGATCAGGAATCATACCCATTGAGGTATTAGTGTGATTGTGATGACTTGGATGTATATGAAATCTCAATAACACTTCAAACTATATCGGTATGATGTCAATTGAATCTGCCGAACGATCTTCGCATGCAGGTGGTAGATTTCCGATGATATGCAGACGACTTAGTCCTAATAGAGGAAAATTTGACGCGACGATCTCGGACGTCCTTCAAAAAAGCCCTCAACACGGTATTCAGTTGATGCGGTAGGGATCAGATGTCTGTGAGCCCCCAAAAGACCGTGATTATTCCATCAACCAGAAGGAAAAAGCTAGAAAACATCCAGCAGTTCTATTCGGAGAGACTATTCGTGGTGGAGGTGAAATATCTGGGTATCGTTCTGGATGAGATATCAGCTGGAACTTCCACTCGGGGCAGTATGACTTCAATTCCGAAAAATGCCAATCCAGATCATTCTATAGTGAATATCTCTGCTCATGACAAAGACCATTGTTAATTTTGTCAGGATAAGGAAATAGCTCAACTTCGAGCTGCAATTGGAAATAAATCCATCTCGCATATACTTCCTGTGCCTTCGTACATCCAGCATATTTGAATAGTGACAATCTGCAGCGACACAAATCCCTCCAAATTGCACACTTCGGAGTGACTAATTGATTCGAGCTCTGGATTTCTGTTCCTGGTCAACAACTCCTGCCAAGTATTCAGACTAGCTCTTCAGAAAGCTAGCTTCCAATTTAGCTATTATTTGGAACCATTTGTAATTTTGAACCTTTGCATAATTCAATCATATTAGCATAGAGATTCGTGCATGCCAACGAAAAAGGAACGATTTTCGACCCTATCGCAGAATGCAATCATAGTTGTTCTAATTGCACTGGTGTTATTGAATATCATTCAATTTGTAATTCGTACACGTGCAAATGATTAGTAGGAAACGAGAATTATATCATATCAATCACAGGACCAATAAGTAGCGAGTATACACAGGATGTTATAGAATATGTGGGCAATGTTCCCAGATTCAGACAACGTACAACATAACATTGCGAAACTTGATTATTTTGGTAATTTTGATGATTTATGGAATTCAAAAAGAATACAGAATGGATATGAACGTCTGATTATTGAAATCGAGCTATATTTTTTGGTCCTGAAAAGATCCCACCCTATAATCTATCCCAATTCAAACGTAAAAATTGGGTACCATAAATAATTTTTTTCGAAGAATTGTATTCATACGATATCGATGAGGTTTGCAAATCTGGTGGGCTGCATCACAAGTATGACGTCTGTTATCCAGGAAAAGTTCAGAATCGCCATTCCGTTATAGGTTCTAAGGTACTGAAACTTACTGAAACGAAATCTATCAGCAATATCATACCTAGAAGATGCTGATATATTGAAATTTCGCATCATTACAAGGATCAGAAGTGGTGGAAAACTCAGATTCATCCGAATATTCATGATACCTATTACTGATTCATTGTACGTTTCTATCGCTCGATAATCAAGAGGATGGGGTTTGGGAGAATCTGCCTGGAAATGTTTCGAAAACACCTTTCCATCTATTCTTTCGTACAAGCATTCCGAGAACATATCTGGAAAAAAATCCGATCATCTAGAGGTGTCACAAATAACAAGAGTTCTATTCCATTCGAGGATCAATTAGATAGAAATATCGACTGTCACTTGAGAGGTTTTGTGAGGATCATTGGTTCGGAGAGCACACTAGCCTTATTGCCAACTCGTATTTACGGTATTTCTACCATTGTCCTCCTGTGGAGTTTATAACGAAAGATTCAAAAGAGATTCCGATTTTATAGATGTTCAACGGCGAAGAATCCTCTGAGGACACCAGAAAGCATCAAACGTTCTTTCAAGATTCGTTTTGGATAGTGCCATGAGAAGTTTTTCCTCTACGACTATTGAATACGCCATCGATTACGTTTTATCTATTGATGATAGTCATCATTCAGACTTCGGTTATCGTGACACATCATCAATTTTAATACTTGATGAATGATCGCTAACCGTAAGTTTTTTTGTTTTCACGTGCTGAGACCAATGATCTGCTCTCCTGACGTCATTCACTGAAGTTACACGATTTACAAGAATCTTGTCAAGGGTATGAATGTTAGGAGTAGAGCTGATTGGTGTCCGAAGTCAGAAACTTGGTTGAAACCTTGAATTATTCCGATCGGAAAATCAAATGATAGTTGGTAGAGTTTGTATCGACCGACATAATCAATATTCTGTTCAAAATTCTCTCAATTTCAATCATTTCCAGAAGAATCCTCTGAACAATCACATCATAATGGTGACAAGCAAACTCGTCGAGTACTGTGCATCCAGAAAGTCATTCCTTCATCGACACATTATGTACGATGATGTATATATATATAAATATATATAATATCTGAAGATTAGAAAAAACTTGATGAAGGAGTTTTTTTTGAAGTGGATACGTGGACTCTGTGCTAATAAGCCGAGCATTCGGAAATGTTCATATCCTTTATCAATACAATCTTTGAAAAAAAAAAAAGAAAAATATGAAGAAAAAACCTAGTGAATTTCACAAAACGACAGATACTACTTACTAACGTGAGATTGGATATGAAGATGGTGCAATACATAACAGATGTAATATTAGTGCAATTTTAATCAGGAAAATTCATCTCGTGGACAAGTACGAGGAATAAAAACACAATTATGAAAGAAGTTGTTGTTATCTATGAAGAGGATACAAAATGGAAGATTGCTCGTTTCAAAGTACGCATAACGATTCGTGAAACAGTGGCGGGGAAAATTATTGTTTAGAAAACGATTGTAGAAGTCTAGGAATATTATTGGGAATGTAATAATTTTATTAGTTCCTGTTGTTTTGTGAAAGTCACATGGTTTTTAAATACACCCTTTTTTCATAGATTGTCTTGATAAAGGCAATGAACATTTCTGAAAGCTCGGCAATCAGCAAAGAGTCCACTTATTTAATGCCCAAATTTTGACTGCATCCTCACGAGGGAAATCTTCATCAAGTTTTCTTCAGATATTTTACCTTAGCTAGTCACTCACGACCACCCTCCTCTTACACACATTCTTTGACAAGCTGACGATTCTTCGACAAAGAAATTTTGAGAGTATATGTGTAGTGAACATTTAGTGGACGTTATTAGTGAACGTTAGTGAACATGTAGTGGACGTCTAATGAACGTATGATTCCAGGAGATCCTATTTTGGGACCCCTGCTAGTTTCTGCTCATATGCCAATATCTGAGAATGGAGAAATTGTTTTAGGTCTCCGTGATCAAATTCACTGATGATGAAGAAGTCGAAAGTGATGAGGAACTGCGGAATGCTGAATGTCGGTTTGCTGTCAATCAAAATAAATAAAATGTGAACTATAGAATCAATCCTGGATGAGTGATACCGGTGAGTGGGTACCAAGAGAGTGTCAATTTGAGGATTGAGTAGATTGAGCAAAATCATATAGAAAAAATGTCATCCGTTTCTATTTTTCCTCCAGAACTCAGTAATGCCATCAAAGAATTATGCTTCACAAATATGGAATATGGAAAATATGGAATATGGAATATATGGAAAATATGGAGATATGGATTGATAACTGAGTGTTCAGTATACATATTCTATATCATACTCACATAGAGTTGAGCTGGTACAGATCAACGGGCTATTGAGGTCTCTAATTCAACTGAGACTGAAGATATAGCATATATGTTTCATATAGCTGTTTCATACAGCTATTCAAATCGAGTATGGAAATGCTTGAGTCATCATGCTTCTTATAGTTATCAAGAATTTCTAAACTATGATTGGGTTTGAGAATGATCAAGAATTCATTGTGCCTTGTTCCGTGATTACTCCAATATGCGATCCATCAATATTTCAGATGTGCTTTCCTGGACTTCTATGAACATTTCTATCTTTCAAAACCATGGAAATAATTGCTTATTTGAAATCATAACATGGTGTACTTCACTTTAGTGGTCGCTATCCACCATACTACTTACAGGTCCCTAGTTAACTTTTATGTGCTAAAGAGGAACTATTTAGTGGTAGTGGACGAAAGTATCTGATAGAAGAATTACAGTGTTCCACTTCCAGAATACACCAATATCATCTTCTCGATTTCAAGAAAGGTAACACAGAACTTGATAGAGACCTACATCACAGTATATTCCCGGTGGATCTGAAGTTTTGAGTGAATTCAGGAAATTCATAATAAGGCAAGGTTTCCACCTCTGCCAAACTTTGGCTCGATAAATCGAAATAAAAAATGCGTATTTGGGTAACTAAACCAATGAAGCGATTCTCCTGGCTCGGGCCAATTTCTCGAAAAGGGATTACGGCATCGGGGCCAAGTCTTTATCAGGAAGGGCATCCAAGAAAGCTTTTACGTGACTGGGTTACTAGCGTGATGTTTCGACTCTATTATACGTGACATCAGGTTCTCGGAGTATCTACATTATACATAGGTTCTTGCAGACTAGGTGAACAACATGAAATGGTGAATATTATATTAGGAAGTTCTTATACTGATTTTGCAATCTATCATAGATATATAGATATAGATATATCCGATTATTACTCAGTTTTTGGATTTCGTGGAATGATTCTATCCAAGCCTGATTGGAAAAAAAATATGAGTGGTTATGTTGAATCTCACAACACATCAGGTGAACAGTTTATCTGGAATACTTTTCTTGTACGAACAATTTGTTCTTGGCTTCGCATCGAGGAATCCATATTTCTATTTCGATATATGATATTATGTTGTTTACCATGATTGTTTCTCGTGGATTATATGAATAACGATCAATTCCAAGATTCTCACAATTTGAAACCCGTCAAACGATTTCAAAAAAATTATATATAACTGAACGAGTTCTCTACGAGACAGTAGACCAATCTGAAATATTCATATATTCATCATATTACCGTTTGCTGAATGAGACGGAAGTTCAAAAACCACTGTGAGGTCATTTCAGTTGAGAAGAGGGAGAGCCTGATCTATATATTCATTCATTTCATTTTATTGTGAATTACCCCTTTGTATTTTCCGAATAGAGATTACTATCATCATTATTATTATTATTGTTATGTCCTCATGGAGAATTTCATATGAAGTGTCAGATTTTTTTTTGCTCCTACCATTTACCCTATATCAGATATGTGACGATGTGATTTTTTTCGAAAAAAAATTGCCTCATGTCATTGCGTCATATTCGTGAAATTTTCACCCCTCCAGCAATCAATAGAGTACTTCGGAAATATGAATATTTCAGATCTGACTATATCATGTTAATTCCTCACTGCTGGAATTTTAGTCTGCCTCTTTTGTTCTACCTGAACTACGATATATTCATGTTCAAATGTAATGCAATGCAAGTACTATATTCGAGATTTTTGGTCCCGTGAAATCTGGTCAACAGGTTTCAAATTAGAACAATGTTGCGGTTTGAAATAGTACACCTTGTAAGTTTAGGAAAAATTATATAACAGACTTCTTCCCGAGCCGAAGACATGACATACCCAACATACGATTGAATATCCGATCAATTTATATTATTGGCAACACATGCCTCAGCTGATGAGTTGGAAGAGCAAATACAATGATTTGATAACACGAAGATTTATGCAATATATCTTCTCGAATGACATGTTTCTCATCTGTCTAACCTGGGATTGAATGGTTGCTAGTCAATTCTGACTGATGGAGACATGATTCCTTGATTCATCAAAATGATTCACAATCATATTTGGAGGATCTAGCAAATATTTCGTCCAATTTCAGGACTCAGCTAAAACATTCGTCCAATCATGACCGCAATTTTCTGAATTATAAAAGCTGGAAGTATAATAATACGGAGTTTTGTATTCCATTCCGCTTCGCCGATTGAGGAAAAATGAAGGAGAATGAAAACAAGAAAAGAAATGACGACAATATGAGTATTCTTGATGGATTTTCTTCTGGATTTCCTGCTCATTACATCCATATCTTGTGGACGGATTAGGACATTGGCAATTCCCAGTGCCGAAATTTGTCGTTCTGCAAGATATGAGAATTGATTGCTTCTTGGGAAATACGGATTAGTCTCTCATTATTTCCCAGTAAGTAGTTTGATCTTGATCAATGGAGACAATTGAGGATGAGTCTAGTTTATGTTTCTCTTGATCGTGAATACCTACCGTTTCGAAAATGATGAACGTATGAAACGCAGTCATTGTCATTGAGATATAGGTAGATAATAGGAAGTTGATCGAATCATCCAATTCCATAGGATCATTCCCAATCGAACCATTCTCAAAATACTGAGTTATTGTGGTCTAAGAGTCTGAGATCTTCCTGAATTGTTTGGGGATGCAGCAATAATAATGCAGTAAATTAGTTAACTGATCATGACTTTCCACATATTCAATAAACTCAGGAATATTATTTCATTTTGAACAGGTAACATGCAGGTACAGGATGGGAGTGAGACTGTACTTGAATCGGAGAATACAAGAATAGTACAACTATTTGAAATCCGATGATCCATGCGTTAACTTCATGACCTCATAAGATTCAAGACTAACCCGGTCTAATGGAGCCTGTAGGAGTGAGCTACTTACCTACAGTATAGAGATGAGCAACAATACAATTCAAAGACTTCAAACTCGAAACTGTTCGATGACAAGTCTAAAAATTGTCAAATTTTTGCAGATCTCAATCGAAATGTAATCCATCGTGTCAGAGATTTTCTTATTGTATCTTGTAGAAGGAGGAAGGGATTTTCCTGACATTTCATTTCCGATAAACCATGGTGAATCGAGTCATTAAGGAGTTATGTTCTTTGATGTTATTTCTCGAAACGGTATTATCGCACTCGTACTGCTTGGATTCACCTATCCACTTTCAGTAATCGATGGGATGATTGACCAGTCCAGATCAGACATGAATACCAGAGTGAAGAAATTCTTTCCCATCTTCCAGTTGTCCTGCCACTCATCCCGATTCAGAATCCAAACGCTTTACCATTTCGAATATCCGGTAAAGCGTAGGAATTCTAAATCACAACGTTCGGCGACACGTGGCTCCAGCTAAATGGCCTGGAAAATTAGCAAAACTACAACATAACCAAGTTCGATTAGTCAGTGAGCACGTGTAGGTGGTGATAAAGTTGCTGGAATCAGGTAATACTCCATAGAGATTTCAGACAATTTCTTTCAGAAATTGATACAACATCACATATCTATAGATATGATATTTCATAGTATATGAATGCACGAAGAAAGAAATCGAAGACCACATGTTGGAATACTTCGAACCAGTCTGATTAAATTTATCGAGATATCGAGTTTTTCTTATTAAATCACCAATTTCCACGAAATGCCTGTTGAAGCCTCAGAAAATCAAGCATACTCGCAAAAGCTCCACAAATATTCGCAATTACTGACCGACACTGCAAATTTTTGCCATATGTGATTCTCGTATTTCTCTCCTATTAGCGCGACTGCGTGAATTCAGTATGGCTTGATTCATGTAAATCAAAATAGAATATATAATAATCATGTCAATATGAAGAAGAGATCAATGATTTGAAGGAAGAATCCCAAATTGTCTTACCTACAATGTTCTTCTGGATCAATTATCGTAGGAATGAAGATCAACATAAGTCGAAGAATTCAAAGATGTTTTAATGGTGTGCCAATACCAACTATTATATTGGGCAATTATACGAAAAGCATGGATAAAATATGTGACCATCAATCCACCACATTACCTAGAATGAACATCAACTATGTTATTTTCGATTTTGCTTCAAGGAAGTTTTAAGTGGTTTTATAACAGTGAAGGAACATCGCGAATCACTTTCCAGAAACTTCCACCACCTTTCGAGACTGTCTTGTAGCAAATTGAAATCCGGAAATCTAATTATCATGCTATTAAGTTCAGGTCTGCAGTATACATCTTTCATTTCTCTGTATCACAGAACTCTGTGATCAACAGCAAAGTGAATACATTACGGCATATTCTCTGTTTGAATTTTGTTTCAGTTGATATAGCTCAATACATCTATCGGTGAACATTTATTCGAGAAATTTCTTGGCAATACACTTCTATTTGGGAGTTCCTGCTCCAATGTCTTGCATGGAATGCACTGAAGGATGAATATGTATAAGTGTATTTATTCATGTCATGAAGTGACGTTTTGAAAAAATTAAGTTAGCCTTACTTATATTCATTATTTTATGTCGGCTAGTCGCTTTCCCTACGCCTTTGGCTATAAGTAGATACTCTTCCAAATATATATTTTTTGTTTTCTTTTTATGTACATTCATTGTGTATCTTATGGGAAATAGATATCTATCTATCTATCTATCTATCTATGTGTCTAACTTCAGACTTACAGTTCCAGCAGACAGCTGTTCGCAAGTTTTTCGCCAATTGTAGTCTACATCGATAATGGAATATTCAGAAAAGAACGGATAACCCATTGACAATATACCTTTTGAAGCATGCAAGCATTCAACATATATCATCAAAGAACATGATTCCACATATCTTATTATGATTTGATCAGAATGAAATTTTCAGTACACATGAACTATACCATGCAAACTGCATAAGAATGCATTCGAGTGTCATGGATGATTTCATGAGTAATGCAAAATAGCTGACTTATCATTCGATTCTCCTCTTCGTGATTAGTACATTAGTCATCTCCTACTTCGGAAATCAGAGAACTGTTCACAGAAACCTCCGAATATGATCGATTGTTTTCCTCTATTTCCATATCTATAATGGCTCACTTCCTTGAACCGACCCCATACGCCGAGAATTGTGAAAAGAGGCATACATCTATGCACTTAGGTAGATGCATTCCGTTTCAACTCTGGATTCCATCGCCCAAAGTATATTTTCAACTCGAGGAATGCAAACAGCACACCTGCATCGATGAAAGTTTGCAAATCATCCATGCTCAAGAAGATTTCTTTTGGATACTTTGAGTAATGACTTCTCGGAAGTTACTCGTGGAACAAGTTCGAACTGAGTTGTTGAATGATTATATAATCATAGCAGTATTTCACAGGAATCAAATTTGAATCCAAATTTCTGTAATGAATATTCATAATGGCAATTGAATCCAACGAAGAGGACAACAAAAAACGAAACAAAACAAGAAGACTGGAATCATTCATCGCAGTAGGTGTACGATTCTTGAGAACATTGAGCCAATATCCGTTCCTTGGAGGAGAAAATAAACGAATAAATCAGATCAGTTCATGATATTGGAACTGTCCTAGAGAGAACTGTACATTCAGTAATAATTATCTATTATATCTCCCAGAAGGAAGACATTAGCAAAAATATTAGCATTCAAAAATGAACATTTGTCTGTGGAGAGAATTGAAATTCAACTCATGCGAATCCATTAGAATATATTTCCTGATTGCGCTCGTTCAAAGAGATAAAGAAGTATCCTATTGTTGTGGAGAGATCTATTTTATCTGATTCCACTCCACTTACAAAAATTGGAGTCTAGAACAATATGGGAAATCTTTTTGGGGTGTTCGAAGTCCTCGTCTGTATATCTCGATGATGAAAATTATCTCGGATGAGTCGCTCTTGTTGAAATTGCACCAGTTTTCAGTGCTCTGAAATCATATTCTGCGATTTCATGAATCAACAGGAAAGATATAGAACATGTGGCATCAAATTGGATGACGAAACTGTTCGTTTGATAGTCGAATAGAAAGTGTGGAATACTCTTCTTGATACTTTGGGTTCCAATGAAACGTATTCCCCAAGTATGAGCTGCAAGTAAGCAAGTGTAAATATGCTGCTGGGATCAAAAGTGTAAGGTGACAATTCCTATCTGAGGGTTCGAAATTTCTTCTCAAAGTGTGATTATCGAACTGAGAAAATACTTCATTGATGAGACGCTTGATCCGAAGTGATATGATAATTGTCCATAGATAGCATGAATAGATTAGGCAAACAATAAAGTTCCCAAGTATAGATTCATCGTGGATCAAATCGGTATATCATCCACTAATGATCTCACGTACGTTTATCCTTCGTCCTCTTACATCTCATTCTTCATCAAGTTCGAAACCTCAGTATGAGTGGGACTATAACAAGATGATCACGTAATTCGGTGAAGCATAACTATGCCGTGAAACTCCTGCAGAATATATACATATACACACATACGTAAACTTCGTAATTAATCTGGCGTCTGTTCCAAATCTCCAATTATGTCGAAGTGTAATGAGATGAGCCTTGTCTGACTTAACAGGACTGCTAACAAATCTCTCTGCTCCAGTAGGGATGATGAGGAATTTGTTAGCAAGAGGCTGTTTTGCTCTTTCATAAAATATCCGCCCAATAATCTCAGTTAGCATAGTTCATCAGATTATAGGGAAATGTGTGATAGATAGTGATAGTTCTCGTCATCAAGAAGTTGACACGAATCCATCGACAATGAGCAACTGAACAAACTCGAAAGCATTTATAACTCAGGAGTTTGATACTTCGTCTTCGAGAATCCCTCTTTTTCAATGATGATAACAATCCTACTTTGACTTCGCGAGACAGGTCGGTACCATGAGACTATCTGGCGAGAATTCCGAAATGAGGATCTGAAAATTATAGTGTTCGGAATAGACAAACTAGGTATCTCTATTCCTAGTCCCCAATATCTGCATCACGAAAATTTGACCTTCCGTTCCGTGCGAAGAGGTAGTTCAAACGCCAATTCAACCTCCCATTGATTCTGGTAGGGATCACAAAATGATCAGATCAATTCGCTCTCGAGCAAAAATCTGATGATTATCAACCTGATCACTACTCTGAAGTGGATTTTCCTTTTCCAAGGAAATTATCTAACTTCAAACTGATGTGTTGGTTTGGCCGAGATGATGAAGCAGTGGCAGTAGCAGTGGTTTCTGAATGACTCCGCGATTTGAATATTCTCTCAATCATTTCCAATGGCTGATGATCTCTCGATTGGGATCTTTTGATATCGACGATCCATTACAAAGAGTTCAATCCAATACTGGGACAGTGACCGAGCAGTTAGAGAGTCAATCTTGTGTGATCACATTTCATATTATCGATGATTGTCCAAGCTCTGATATCGCTGTTGAGTTCCCAAGAGAACTGATGCATTCAATCTTCTTCTAGAAGTGAGTCGGAATTTTCTGTGAGCTGTAGGTCCCTCCTCATTCAACCCCGCGGAAGTTTCGAGTTCCTGAATTCTATTCACGATTATGGAGTAGTCGAATACTGACTAGTTGGAATTCTGAGAATGTTCGAGAAAGAACATCTCGAAGTTGGAAAAATTGCAACGGAAGGAAAAGGGAACATAAGGGAAAGTAACGAAATTAAAAGAATATGCATTTCCTGACCTTTCAAGTTTATTGTAGCGTGTAGGTTTGATTTCCAAGGAACAATTGATCGCCTTTTATCTGATTCCAGATTCTTTTTCTGTTTGAACCTACAGGAATTTCTAATTTTGTAGGCGATATAGAGATGTGAATGATGCTGGATCAGTACGTTCTGAAAAAAGATTGAGTTGAAATTCAAACTTCATCTTCGAAGCATTTTCAAAAGCGGGCTAATTGCCACGAAAGTTGTGCAAACAAGCCCCAAAAAATACTATACTTACCTGCTGTTGGGGCTGAAATGAGCAGAGTGCCATACCAAGATTTCACAATAGATTGTTACCTACAGCAACAAAACACTGAAACTTGTTGATTGTTCCTTCAGATTTCTGATTTGAATTTCAATTCTCGATAGTATATTGTGAGGATTATGTGAATGAATGATCTCCCTATTTGACAATGGTCATTATATGAATAAAAGTTGCATTGGCAGAATTAGCGCAAACCTATCTTTGCCGATTGGCAGTCAGCAGGATATCTACGTTTTTCTGAAGAACATATCACATTGACAAAACAAATAAAAGAATGACTTGAAATCAAACTCACGATATCCAGCCCGAAATTGATGTCCAGTGTTCAATTGTGGGACTATTCTCCATCGGTCAATTTCCGATGACATGATTATTATAATCAAGAATTCGAGCGAGCATGCATTGTGAATTATGTGGCAAAAATTGTCATTCCAATTATGTACTATGAAACGAAGTTAACAGGATTGCCATTCATTGTGATCACCAACAATGATTGAATTAGGGACTGATTTGGTTTGGAATCAATTGATGAAGTATGATGATGATTTTAGTTGAAAACAGAGCCAAGGCATGACATGGGTAACATGGGCGTGTGGTAGATATGCGACTGAATATTTATTAATCGATTCGCACCAAATCTCCTCCATAACGTAATGCCAAGCTTTTCATTTTACACATTTACAAGTGCAATGAGATGGAACGAGACTACGAGAAAATAACTTCCGATGAGCACTGAATAAAATATGGAAGATTCCTTTGGAAAGGTTCGATTCCATTATCAATGAGAGTACTTATCTGCTAGCGAATTATCATCATAGCAGTTGCATCTCATTCAATATTGTAAGCGATGGATATAAAGAGACTATACAGTCACAAAAAAGAGATATCTTTGATCAGACTCGACCTGAGTGATATTTGTACCTGACCTTGATTCTATTGGATATTCGTAATTGCCAGACACCGTGGAAAGTACTTGCATACCCACTTACTCATTTCCAATGTGATCGTTTCTGATAATGAAGAATTGATGATACTTTTTCAAATTCGGAAGGAGGGTGAGGATTGTTTCGCATATAATGATGATGAGTCATGGTCTCCTCCCACAAACATTGGAAGATTTCAGCATCAGAAATAGCTGATATTTTGAGATATCTGTATAGTCTGAGTTTTGAATATTTTCACTGATCCAGTTATTTGCATTATTGCTCTTATCTTTTGAACGATTATACATTAACAAGTGATATTTGAAAACTGGAAAATTGAAAACTTTTCTATTAGTGATGATAGATGACGAAATCGTCGGAGATGACGTCACAAGGCCTACTGAATGGAATTCAAATTTTGATGTTCACTAATAAGCATTCGAAACTGTATCGTCTACTGAGCACTCGAATCGGTATCGTCGAATAAGTTTTTTCGATACCTTTCAAAAGAGGTGTCGCTTGCCGTAGAGTTCCATTCGAAATTATGGGTCACAATGACCTTTTGACGTCATCTTTGACGATTTCGTCATCTATCATCACTAGTAGAGGAGATTACAACTTTCAATATTCAGTTTACAGATTCCACTTGTTCTTATATAATCTTTCTGAAGTTAGGAGTGATGAGGAGACTATTGAGGAGCACAGTATACATGTATCCAATTTATATTCATGAATTTTGTCATTATCATTCGAATTTCTCATACTCATTCCATCATTAAATTGATTATTCTATATATATATATATATATATATTTCATTCCTGCTCTGTTCTCCATGTGAATTCAATGAATTATTATCATTAGTTTTTTTCAATTTCATTCGGTTTATTGCGAACGAATTTGGGAGGCGTGATTAAATTTCTTGCATAACGTCGAATATGAATTCGAATTTCTTGTTTTTTCGAAGTTATGAATAATAATTCGATCAATGAAATGGGAATGTGCCAGAATGAACGAATTCATGATATTCTTCATATGATGCATACATAACGCCTAATAAAAATTTGTCGTTTTATACTTTCGAGGATTTCATAGAGCTATCAATGATTTATGTGGATGCAAATGCATTGTATCGCTCAATATCTTCTCACCAGAATACTTTACAAATGTGTCGCATGAAGAGTAGTGACATCCTATAGCATATAAATAAGCTTGAAAGACTGACTCATATCTACCTGTATTCTTTAATTGTACTGAGTTGTTCAAACTCTTGATGAAACTTCTCCAAAAAACTTCATGATCATGCGGAGACTTAAATATTCGATTCCATTGGTTGGTGTATAAGATCTTTGGTTGAATGACATGTTTGGTTCCAGCTATTTTTCCAGCAGGAAACGAAAAAATAGATTGGGAGAGCTATAAACATATCAGCGGTATAATTCATGATTGGGTCTTGCATAATGAAGCAGTTGAGTTGTTCACTACACAGAATACCTATTGGAACATACTTCATTCATCAGCTGTTCGTGGCGGAAACGGTTCGAAATGAAACTCGCAACCCGACCGAGTACAACCGCCCAATTCTTGGTGAATTAGTTTCTTTGATTCTCTCTTTTGTTCTCGAGAATCTACGAGAATTCTTCTCCTCGTACAATGGCTCTTTGCTGCCTAATTAGACAGTGTGGATGAGGACAGAAGTATATTCGGAGTTACCAAATTGTTAATTTGCCGAGTGAAATGAAACGAACTGTAGAATAATCTACCGTTCGTTTGAAAGAAAGTGACAAGTACAAATGACATCTTCTTCAGAGAAAGAGAGAATGAGACAGTGAGCCTTCTGGAAATATGAGAGCTGTTCGAATGATAAAGGAAATATAAATGCTGGGTATTCAAAGAGAAGTATCTAGTTAGGTCAATTGGAAGTGTATGGTTGAGGTGGAAATGAGAAGGAGAAGAGACAAATAATACAAAGAGCTTGAATATTCGGTGATATTTTACGTGAATATTCAATGGGGTTGGAGAATATTCATCGGTACAGGACGAAGTAACTTCCTGAAAATCTTCCCACAATGGAAAGAAACCATATCAATAAAGGAGATATAGTGTTGTGTTGTTTGGATAATAGTTCATACCTATTGAGTTCAAAAACTTCCGATGTGAATACCTAGAAAAATGAAAAAGTTAGAGGAACGCCGTTTGGTACAGATGTTGAAGAGTAAGGGGTAGCAGGAAATACCATATTCAAGTGAAGGGATGATTCACCCTTCAGGGACGATACGCTCCAACTTCAAAATATCAAATGGCCACCCCAGTAGTATTCCACCAGTGCAAGATTCTTCCCATTCAATACAGGGTGTATCAAAAACATGAATTCGAATGAAATAAATTGTATTTTGTTGAAGAAATATCTGATTCCATCAGATCGTCGAAATGCATTCTATTTAGTTCTATGTACTGATGAAATCAATTTGCAAATTCCATTCTTGTTATCAAGATTATATTTCATTCCATCAGATGGTCAACATCAATTTGATTTCATAGTTAACAAAATCATTTTGGAACACTTTCCTGAGAATGGGAATACTCAAAAACTTGCACTTTATTCAGCGAGTTCGTGAATATCTATCGATATCAGTGAAAATCCATGTTGACAAGGTTATACTGTGGAGCCAGAAACTGTCTACTTGGAGTATCACAAACGAAAACTTTCCATTTCTTTCCATCATGGCTTACAGTTTGGCTGCAAGAATTCAGATAGTGTTCATCAATGGTTCTGAAATTCGTCGAATCTTGAGATATGCTTCAGCATTTAACGAAAAAAAAAAAACTCCGGGAGGTACATCAGTGTTCAATTTGAACAAACAAGCTCAGTGGCAAAAAAGCCTACCATTTTATGTATCATAAAAGTAGAAGTGCCATTCGAAAGTTGGGGTATGTCGCGCCTAAGGGGTGTCTCACCCCATCAGTGGAATAAGGTGGTTCTATTCCACCCTAACTCTCCAATATTTGTGCCAAACAGCAATCATAGCACTATCCAGGAACCCACTCAAACTGGTGACGTATTATCCTGCTGTTGTAGTTCCTCTCCATGTATTACCACTAGACGACGTTGACTCGTTGAACGTTGACGTTGTCGTTGACGTTGAAACGTTGACTCACGTCAACGTTTTGTGACGCTTCTAGCCAGCCGTATACATGCAATCGTTATCGTTATCTCTGTCAGGAATTATCAGTTTTACATTGAAATATAGTATAGAATAGAATATAGTATAGAATATAGAGATAATTGGAGAATTTCAGAATTAATTTTGAGTGTTTCTTGAATCTTATCAGTTCATCTCTGTTTGAGGGTGACAGCCGAATGACACAATTATTGATGTCACTGAATCTGTTCGTTTCCTGCTACTATGAAAACTTTGAATTTCAATAACTATTCAAAAAAGTGAGAAGTACTTGAAGATAGAAAAGGGATCGTGCCAGGAAGCTAGTTTCAGTGAGTACTATCGAACGATGAAATATGTTTTTGACAGAGATGCCGAAAAAAATATATGGAGGTCATTTTCAGGGCAGTGATAGTTGACAGAGTGGGAGCAATCATTTCAGAAACAGTTGGATGAGTTCCTTGAGGTCGAGCAAAGTCAGTGCAATAGTGCATTTCTGAGATATTGAAATATCGAGAAAGGCATTGTTGGCATCATCATTGAAGTCAATATGAATAATTTAAATAATAGTATGTTCTCCCGAATATTATCGCCAGAAAAGTGTTCCTTGTCGCTCTCTCCTCTATATATGCAATATCTCTTTGAGAATTCAAAGGTCATGTTACGAAAAAGATTATTGGTGCATGGATTATGGTCGACGAGGTATATCGCTGCTATTACAATGGTCACAATACAGGCAAACTATCAAGAATTCAGGTTTGCCAGCATATCAATGACGAAGCGATTTGACTTTTGATATTGAGAAATTCCATGACATGAAATTCGAGGCGATCAATGCAAGATTTCATTTCCACAAATGATGTTTGCCCTAATTTGTTTACAAACACACTGATTCCATGCATTCTCATTAGAACAACTATGATATCTAGGTGTGTATAACATCGATTCGCATACGACAAGTTCAGAGAGTTCAGTTTCGTAGACATTATCTCGTGGCTACATTTATTTCTCGTGGAAAAATCAGTCAGAAATCAGAATCAGAATCAGAAATATGTATGTGTCGACTAACGACTCCACTTTATTTCAATCTGATATTCGTTGGCAAAACTGTCAACCAGCAAGAAAACTTCGTGTTCTCGTGGGTGCAGAATTCCCATGCGCTAACGCGGAGCGTAAAAATTCACATTTCTTCATTGATTTCCAGTTTAGAAAAAGAAGAGTCATCCGAAAAGTTTCCGGATTCAGTTTATCCGACGGAAAATATTCCACGACCGAAACGCTGTCGATATATTCCGTAGTTTATGTGAATTGAAAATTATTTTTATAGGTTGAGCTGATTGCCAAGCGTGTGCTGATTCAACGTTCTCCGCCCCGAGGGTTATCGCACTTTTGCGCTACATGTCATGGAAATTTGAACTATGGTGTGTGCAGTTCATCATGGGACGCACACAGAAAAGAATTCACTTTCCCCTAGGGAGTATTCTGTTTCGTGTAGGTGAATTAACGAACTTGTGATTATGATAAGTGAATCTATAATACCGTTAGCTCGATAATATCACCAAAATGTTATATTGAACGGTACAGGTTCTCTCCCTATACTTTGAACTTCGAAACACTCTCACCTTACTCATTCATAATTGATTCTCCTGCAGAATATATCCTTGTATATTTATTCCTATACACTTGCATCATTTACATAAACAGAACAGTTCTCGAAGGAAAGTTGTAGGCATCCAATGTAAATGTCCAAATGGGCAAAACTATACAGTGTGCACGCGCAGATTGGAATGAATTCACTGGAATATCATTGAATCAATTGAGAAAAATCGATGGACAAGTCAACCTCACTTTTATTCTGCGCATATTTTGACAAATGGGTGCGTAACGTGACGTCATGGGTGTTTTTCAAATGATATCCCGAATTTTGATAGAGCCATTGGAAAGGGCTCATTTCCCTACATACAGAACAATGAGAATTCCAATGGGTGGTATGGGAAAAGAAAGGGAAGAAAATAACTCAATTATTTTTATGAGTAAGTATTTGATTTAAATACACCATCGAATGGTTGCAAATGGTAGAGATCTGGTCCAGCGATGGCCACAATGAAAAAAAAAAATTTTTGTCGAACAATGTCCCTATTTTTTGGTCGTTATCTGCTGAATTTCGCACAGTTCAATATTTCAATAAATGTGCTGCGAATAGAGTGGATTTTCGAAACCTGGCATTTGATACATAATTTCGCGATATAAAATCAAGGTTGAGCATTTTTTTTTCAATTCTTACGCGTGAATTTGTATGATCATTTCATGTATCAATGTTCAAGAAAATGTATTCCGTGATAACATCGCTCATTTCACCATAGTTCATTCGATGGAATTCAGTATAATATCTGATTTGAGTTGAGAGCTAAAACAATTCCTCATCAGAAGATTCCAAATTTTTTTACGAATGATTCGCAACTCGAAACGATATCACAGAAACCCCACTGGTCAAGATCAGAGTGATAACTGCTGTATATCAGATAATGCATCTTGAACAAATAGCTGCCGTCGAGTCAAGGTCACAAGTACAAATATCCTCTTCATTTCTAGTACTTGAGAAGTTCAAGATTATAAAATATAACATGTTGATGGATTCAATTCATGAAGAATTTCTTCCATTTATTTTTCCTTCAAATCATGATGTAATATTCGTTCATGAATGCATTTTCATGTATTGCTATAGTGTTTTCTCATTGTATAGTATCGAGTTCATACACTTCATGCACAATGCCTCATGTGATTTTCCTAGAGTACTTTTTTTTAGTCCTCCTTCTATTTGTTATCCACTTTCCTAATTGTATATATTATCTCCAGAACTCTTTCAACTCCTGAAACTTCATCTGTCCATCTATTTTTCAGTATATCCTCGAATAAATTGGAACCACTAGTTCAAGATACCTAATGGTACGTTTTTCCACTCATTCATTTCTGTCTACACCATCTCATCGAAAACTATGTTTTCTTTTCTATCTGAGAGATAGGTTTCTCTCGACCCACTTTCAAATGATTCTTGATGGTGGGTATTACATAATTTACATATCTTCTGCAATTTGGATGAATGAACATTCCATTTATTCATTTTTCCTTCCATCATGGACAAAAATCGATTACCAGGGACAATGAAACTGAGCAGAAATGCTTCATGTAACGAATCGACTGATATTTCAATCAGTGTTTGCAGCTTGTAGATGCGCCCATTCCAACGTTTCACTTCGAATTCCGTCGAAATCAATCAAAGTTTAGCTGGAGATTGTGGTGTAGGGCCGTGGCGAATGATCAGACATGAATAATGACGGGAGATTAATGAATTATTGGGGAGCTGATAGATTCGACAGCAGATTGGAATGATTGGATGAGACGTAGGATGATTACATTTCAATTATACTCCAGAGTATGTACTCCCATTTCCCTTCAAACTTCCGTTACCTCCATATCGACCTCGAGTTGTGATGAAGAAGAGTTCAAGAGTATTCAATTCAACGAATGAAACTGAACTTTCGGAACTCACTCACAAATAATATTTGAGTATATTAGACAGCACCTTATTATGTATCAATATTGAGGTATATACATATGAAAGTCAGTTCACTCAACAAGATGTTTCTCAGCTACTCCATTTGAGATAACTACACTCTGAATAATTTTCCAGCTTTTCATTGGATTTTCTCTCCTCGTTTCAAGAAACTTAAGTAGAAGTTATCAAAAATCATTTCGATATATTTGTAGTGAGGACAGATTATTTGTGATCTGCCACGAAATGTCTCTGCTCTCGAAATCAAACCTTCAGATACCTAAAAGAGAAATTCTCTATTTGTCAGTGACACCTTGTTTTCGAGAAATTTGGAAATACAAATATATTTAATAAGAATGAAACCTCTACTTATCTTAGTGGACGTTTCGGGAACGAATCTGCTCCCGTTCTCGACACAATTAAAATATTTTTCACTTTGCAAAATTTTTTCAATATGCTGTCGGTTTTGACTTTTCAGAATATGATATTATATATTATCATATTGTAGTATCAAATCACGAAGATACATGATCGTAACTTTTTCATTGTTTCATAAGATCGGTGTTGCGATAAGCGACCTAATGGGGACCCATATGTAGAACATGATCCTATGAGTGAATCAATTGTCAACATTCTTGTGGCAACTGAGTGACAACATTCATTCGAATAATCAAGTCGCAACATTTCTTTGTACAACCCTACAATGCACTCTTCATTTTGAATTCGTTGGATGAATTCATGAGCGTGGATTTGAATCTCAGACATAATATTTTTCCATTAGGGTTTATAGTTCAATTTTCGAATTCAGTGCCATATCTAGCAAGAACTGAACCATTTGAATGTGAGACTACTGTGAGAATGGTATCATGATTAGGAACTGTGAGAGATATAGCGTAGTCCACTAGAAATAATTATTCATTATTATTATCGTCATTATCTCTCGTTTCCTCTCATCTCGTGTTCTGTGGACCTTTTCCTCACTCCTTCTTGCCCCGAAATATTCATTCACTTTTGTAACGTTATGCGTAAATATGTGGATGGAATTACATCACTGAGATAACAAGAATGAGTTAGTGAATGAAGGTAGGTGTAACTTCTTTTTTTTTACTATTTTTCACGTTCATAATTAAGCATGCTCGAACCCCTTTCCATTCAGAAAACTCAATTTAGGAGTTACCCTTATAAACTTTCCTCCATATTATCCACCTGAACGGTCCCTATTAACCGACCGTGCGCTGAAGGATTTGAGGAGATGATGGAAAAACATCCCCTCTAAATTGAACAGGCCAAAGTTCCCAAAGTTGACATAATTCATTTGCTAATAAAACAAGGTAACCGTGCAAATCTCTGGAGAAAAACATGCATATCAGGCAGTTCTGCTAGCGGAAAGCTGTTGTTGTAAATCATATCTGTAATAAGCGCAGATGGTGAGTATCATTAAAAACTACACCTAGTCCGAATGTTTTTATCATGGAATCGACCATTTTCAGCGAATATTCAGCAACTCGAACATCCATTCAATATTTCATTCCTGATTACTTTTTCCATTCCTCTGTGCATTCAATTTGTCAAAAATAGTAGAAACAATAAATACCCAAAATCGCGATAACTATATTTAGAAACGCCCGAAATGAACTGCTCTATAACTTCTGTTCTGAATGGTTGGAATGGTGACCAGCTCTCTCATAAGTATTTTATTCTGAAAATGGACAACATTTTAATATTAGGATCATAGGAAAAGAAGACAACAACCAAAAACGGAAAATCAAAGAGTCTGCTTGCATTCTTCTGAACGGAGACAATAATATTGCTTCTTGTTCAGTTGATATAGATAGAACTTGGCATCCACTTCTGAAACTTGAATATGAAAATGGATAATTCGATATCAATTAATGAAAACACCTTGTAACCAGAATTCCTCCGTCTGCCAAATTGTCACTTTTCAGTGTCAAAATCGAAAACATTGAAAAAATTTAATGAAGAGGAAAAATATTTCAATTGTGTTGATAACGGGAGCAGATTCGTTCCCGAAACGTCCACCAAGATAAGTAAAGGTTTAATTTTGATTAAATATATTTGTTTTTTCAAAAACAAGGTGTCACTGACCAATAGAGAATTTCTCTTTTAGGTATCTAAAGGTTTAATTTCAAGCGCAGTGACATTTTGGGACAAATCCTAAATCTGTCCTTACTACAAATATATTGCAATAATTTTAAATAACCTCTACTCTATTTTTCAGGAACGAGAAGAGAAAATCCCATTAAAAGCTTAAAAATGAATTAACCACCTCCTCGAAGAACTTCCAGACAGTATTACCATACAGTTTCATGATTACTGAAAGAGACACCTGAGTGGCCAGAATTCGAATATATTTGGCATTTCTGAGTATCGTTGTGATAGTATTGGTATATATTTTGTGTTTGAATATTCATCCACAGTCATTGGTCTTCAATCTCCGACATCACATTCAGATTCAACGTAAGATGTTTATCAGGAATTCTACAACTTGAACAGCTGAAGTTTGTTGAGAACAAAATTTGCTGAGAGATGGAATCGTCATTTGCTAATCTGAAAGGGATGGGAAGTATCGAATATCGAAAGCAATCGATGGCTGCCGAAATTCGAATCCCCAATTCACAGGAAAAAATTGACCATACGACATAGTGTCTCAGATTCTCAAATTCTAGCAATTAACGAAGTGGCAGGCAGCATAACGAATGCGAAATGCATGAATTTTATTGTCTATATATAGATATATGATTACGCTTTCACCTCATCTCAGAGGCTTCAAGAGGAATAACCGCCAAATTATCAATACGGCGAAATCATCAGTCAGAGATAGTTTTCAGGTTCGCGCTAATTTTATAAGTCCGTTCAGGAGTTAGAATGAAAAAATATTTTTATTCAAATTATCAATACAATGTAGAGAGATGTTAACAGTATGAATTCGTAGTCAAGACTGAATATAAAACTAAATCTAACGAACATCTAAAAAATGCAAAATTGTCAGAAATCATGAATCTCGTGAGAACGCTGACTCGGCTTCTCTGGACTTCGACCGTGTCTTGAGGATTCTGTTGGAAATGGTGATGTAACTCGCTCTTCATTCATAATTTGATTTCAGACTCAGACTCAGGTGAAGCAACTATGTTCGTACTTATCAAATGATTTCAAATTGGTGGCAAAAATAATGTTCCGTGATACATATTGTCCAGACTATCATTGAAAAGGATCTCTCCGTCCCGGTTGATTAGTTAAGTATTCTTCTAATTTTTATAGTAGATTATCTATAGCCTTTCAATCACACAAGCACCAATACGAATCAATGAAAAGACTCAACCCAGTAGTATGACGTCAGCATCATATCGTTCACATCCATGGAGAAAGAATGAATTTCAACATTCATTCTCCACCCATCATGATAACCAAAATTGAAATTCTCACCACTGTTTCTGGTTCATGTTCATTTACCGTGAATCGAATTCATTTCGATTATGAAGATCTCTAATCATTCACCTCGAACCCATTCCTCTTCATGTTGAATGCAATAGAAATATCACAGAAATATATTCGTATCATCTGCAATATGATTTGCATGTGTTATATCTCATTTCAGAATGAGATCTGGTCGTTCGAACCTATGATTCTCATGACCTGTTGATTCGAGCTCGAGTGGTTTGATGAAAAGATCGATGAAAAAATAAAAAGGATCTTTCGGCGAAATGGCACTCTTGGAATGCGCCGCGGAATTTATCAGAACACCCTAAAGCATGCCACCGTCGCAAAATCGTTCAACGGCTATAAGCTCCATAAGATAATCATCTTTGATGTCTTTTCATTAGATGGATAATTATGGTTATGATCCTCAGTGACTTTTTCTGGTAAAGAGTCTCAGTAAGGAAATTTTATCATTCAGATGCCTTCGTTTCGATAGTTTATGCTCTCATCATCAAAGCACTGGAAGATAAAAATGTATGTGGAGCTCTGATGAAAGAATAAATTTCAGAAGCCTTGGCTCATGAATAGTTAAGTTTCTGTTACTAGAGCCCCAAATCCGAAAGAAAAAGATTCAAGAGAACTCACTAGAAACGGAATAGTTGGCAACGAAAAAATATAAAGGAATGACAATCCTTGTCCCACAGGCTAGCGTTCGTGAATGCTCTCATATCATTGTGCTCAAGATTCAATGAAATTTTGTGAATGGCCTTTCTGAAACAATTCAAATTTCGATGAACTCCTCACTACCTGAAATTGATGAACTCTGTCCTCGAGTATCGCTGAAACACATCTGAATGATTCTGTGGTAACGTCAAAGCCTGCGAAGTCAATTCAACTTGATAGAACCGATTATCAAAATGGAGTTTTGCAGGACCTAATTGAGTTTGCTTCAATCAGATCTATTCTCAAAACTCACTACTTTCTCGACTACGAAGAAATGATTCTGAATGTAATAGATTTTACAGTCTCACGCAATGAATATCAATTATGCATGACACAGCTGTCAAGTCCGTCACGGACGACATCTCTTGAAAGTAATATGAAGTTCAATTCGATTACCATTTCACATGTATCGACTGATTCGTGTTGAAATAGTCCATGTTGAAGTTGTATAATTTGGAAACTTCGATATATACTGCTGTTACTATTGATGATTAGATTTCCCTGAATATTCTCCTTTAAATATGGTCTTCGTCCTACTGTCCTTTCCGAGTGAAAACACATTTCGATTCCACTGGATCGTCCATAAGAAAGCACTGTGAAATCAGCGTCATCTGAAATCACGGAATCGTGCGTTCGCTCTCTTTATATAACATTGTGTGTGAAGAAAAGTTTTCTGCGATATTCGTTATTCACAGAAGATCAACAAACTTATACTAGTGATCGTAGAAAAAGTATATCATTTTACGTTGTGGTGCTTATCTCTCTTCGTTGTTGTACTGAATCAACAAACACATTTATCAACGTCTCGTTTTTGAAGAGCAACTGTTCGTGGTGAACTCACCGTTTGCTGAAAAAAAAAAACACTATTCGTATTCACGAAGCAGCAGAAGTTGGTGGAAGTTCAAATGATACAAAATTAATTAGCCCATAGGAGCTCCGTATAAATTACGAGCTGTAATTAACCTGGTGATATAAAATGTAGAGTTTGTGATGCATGGCATTTCCATAAACTTCGCGGAGCTGTTAAAGTTTGATGTCAAAGGCGCGCGAAGCGATTTTGGAGAAGATTCTTTATTCTGTTATATTCTGGAGTTTCACCTGTAATATATCTCCGTGTGAATATGGTAAAGATATTCGCTAGTATCATAAAGTGATTTTCCAAATTGATAAACAGGCTGATTCAAGGTGGGAGGTGATTTATGAAATAGTTTCGACAATGCAGTGTTGCCACTTCTATAATAAAGTAGTAGCAACTTCGATATTTCAAATGGAACACTCTGTATATACTACCATTTTCAGAATCTCCAACAATTTGCCAACAATTTTTTTTGTTATCTCCTCCCACCCATCTGTTACTGTTCTTGAAATAAGAACTAATTCCATTTTCTTCCTTAGAAATCGTGATCTCTAATGATGCTGATATCTCTGAGTGGAGAAACACTATGATATCGAAACTAGATTTGGAGCTAGGTGATACTAGAGGGCTTCTCATACTTCTGTCAAGTTTTTGTTACTTTGATATAGGGTGATGAAAAATACGGTCATTCCGTTCATTTGAACAAGTGACTGAAAGTTGCTTATTCCGAATGGAACACCCTGTATTTAAAATTCAGGAAGCTACTGAAATTCGTTTCTCTATGTATATCATACCTATACCTAACATATAAAACAGATAAAAAAAAACTGGTCAACTTTCGTACTTATTTGTGAACATGTTTGAACATGGTATCCCCATTCCGCATAATAGACTGTAGACTGGAATGGACTATTGTTGACTGGTCCACCATAAACGTCTAATGTGCCATCCAACGTATTGTGGGAATATATGAACTTATCAACAATTATGTTCATTCCGGGATGATCATTTATGGATAGATTAGATCCGGATATTTGAACGTAGAGAATCATGTGGAGGAAGATTTGAAGAGCATGAATGCTCGAGGTAATGAACGTGGCGGTGATTTGATGATATATGTTCAATATATGAATTCAACGAACGATTCCGTTTGTGATTTTGATCGAAAATATTCGTTGAGCTGCCGCTCAGGGCGCCACTGGACTCAATGAAGTTAATCGATCTAGAGCTGAGTTAGTCACTCATCATGACAAGGAATGCCGAATTGAAACAATATTGGGCAGAGCATATTTGAAAAATATACGACAAGCATGTCTGATCAATGAATCATTTCGATCAAGAAATAAAGCTGTATTCGATGAATAACCCGAATAGTTATAGTAATATTGTGTACTCAGTACATGAATTATTGACCATCTGATCTTTGACGTTTTTCCATATCGGTTCATTTCGTGACATGATTTTGTTTTCGTTTATTTCTTTCAATTTTTGTACTCCTATTATGGAAAATGAAGACCTGTCATTACTATTATCATCATAATTATCTAACGTGATGGGTCCAAAGGTTCGTGATATTCAACTTCATATATTTGATACATTATTATCACTTTGTATAATCGGATATTCTTCAGAACATTCGTATTCTCAAAGACTGACAGAAATTGTATGATGAACTTCTTAATTTTCAGTCAGTCGAAGTAGGGTGCGGTCTCTCAGTATATTGCAGCCTTGGATAGTCAGTTTGGTTTGGAATTCAAAGGTTTCTAGGCTTCCTCCCGACGATCTCTCACATACATATCAATTGTTTGGTGAAATTGAAATTTGAAGTGAGTCTGTAGTGAGTTTGGGTGAAAGTGAAAATTGTTGTGACTGTCTATATAATGGATATACTGGACACAACCATCTCTATTTCTGTTACCATTGAGCGATCGATATTCCGAACTAGATTTCGTTACGCTAAGTTCTGGACCAGTTTACCCTACTCGTTTGCCATCTGAGTTTGATGCAGAGTATTCAATTCAGAGGATCTGAATCACGTTTTTCATGCAAGAAGTCATTCGAAGTTTTTCATTCAGAATGATTCCATACGGCGATATCATCGGTTTCATCAGAAAAATGGCTTTTAATTATTTTCGCAAAGCTCGTTACCAAAATTGGAACCATCACGCAGCACAAAGTTCGATTCATCTCTGTCACAATGTTTATATCAGCTTCCAAAAAGCGGAGACTCTAGGGAGAGCCACTAATCATGGAAGAAAAATCACCGAGGCCTTTGTGGAACCTCAAGAGTTCAAACGCTCAAGATTGCCTTCGGCACAATCTATATCCATGTCATTGATGGCATTATTGCGACAAGAGTGTTGGGAAGGGAGGAGCAATCGTGATCGAAATCAACGAAAGTCGATGACAATGTTTGGAATGGGGCATATGACTGGGTGTTTTCACTATGTGAGATCGATAATTGTATAATTGATTCATGAAACGTACTTCTTCTGATTCGACGACAAATTCAATTTCATGTTTCATCTGAACCTATCAATATTGAAGGATATTTGGAAGACTTCCACCCTCATGGTGTAGTGCTGAAACTCACTTAGAGCCTAATGCGACAATCGTAATAAAACATCGTGAAAATGTTGGCATGGAGGGTGATCTCTTCATTTTTCCAGAGATAAATTCATGCTCGAAGCTCATCGGACATCTCTATTATTCCACCACGAAGATTCCAAGTAGACAAACGAGACGAACTCCAGCTGGTCACCCCAACTTTATCAGGCTAGAGACCTTTCGAACTTTGCTATACCAAGCATCATTCATGAATAGAATGGCAAAATCGTGGAATTCTCTACCTAGTCAAGAAAAAATTCAATACCTTCTCCTCACCCGATATTCCACTGGTGACTCACACAATTTTCCAACAACAATATGGTTTTCCTTATCGAACTGTCGACAAAAATTACATTGGATGAAAATAATGACGCTAATGGAAGGATGGATCAGTGAACTGCGATAGTTCTTGAAGATCTAGTATTAGAACCTGCTTTTCCTACGTCAAGGAACATTCTCTTGGAATAGATTCACGAGTGAGAATTCGAAAACGTCCACTATATCAACACATGGTTCACTATTCACGAAGACCATATATTCTTCTCATTTATCCATGAAATTCTCTCAACTTCAGATTCAGAGATTAAAATTGTCCAGGGAAAAACGTTGAAAGCGTAATCTGACGAATTTCCCGATAGCAGGAAAAGGAAGAGAGACATAAATAGGAATTTGTATTGAAGAATCCTAGAGGTAAAAGGTTTTCCTATTTGCACTGCAGACATTCTGTTGATCATATCGGGTGAAGCAATCAGTCAGCCTGCATAGACGAGTGGGCCCAGCGACACCGGATTGGAATATGAGAAAATATCATATTCGAGGCATGGGCGTCACGGAACAATTTTTCCTTCCTCTGTATATGGAAACTGGACACCTAGCTCTGTCGAAAAATAGTCTAGGACAGATGAAATATAAACTGATACTGAAATTAAGAACCAACGAACTCAGAACTAGCAGATTCCCAAGCTTTTGAATGAACCACCTCATTGAATGAATAAATAATCCATAAACGGTATTCTCTATCATTCGATACTGGATTTCATGAATTGATGAACTATTTGAGCCAATCTTGCTCTCCATCATACGTTGTGACACCGGGCCACCAAAATCTAATCCGTTCAATGGAACACAGATTTGTCAGTTCTCACCTGGATGTATCTTGAAGGCGACATGCCCAAGATTTGTCTCATGCATGGATCACCCTATTATTTTTCATATATGTGTTTCGAAATTGTCTTTCCTTTCAGAAAAATGGTCATACTTGGTGAGCGTGATAGAAAATATCGTTCATGGTGTAGAGGAACGATGAATCAAATTTGCATTTTATGGATTTAAATCATAACATATCACTATAAAATGAATAGATCTTCTGGCGCATATTCAAAGATTTATTGGCGGTAAAATTTTTATTGAGAATGAAGTGGGATATTGCGAAATCGGATTACGATTTATTCTTCTAACGATGTGGTTTCGACTGGGATCATTTGTATCGATATGCATAAAGGGAGTGTATTCGATCACTCCAGTTGAGATATGATAAAGTTAGTATCACTCAGTTAATCACTTGGACTTTCTCGAAGATTGATTCAGAATGCACACTGAATATGTTCACCATATATTTTTATCGTAGAATTTTCAGAGGTGTCGCTGTTTCTCACATCAGCTATGGATATTTGTAATTAACTCTCTTCATTCTATATAGATCTGAAAAAAATGACTCCAAATTTCACGAGCTATTCACCTTATGTGCTGTTCAGTTCAATATTGCACTTCTTGTATCTTTCTCAATTTCCATGATTTCAGCACCTGATAATAGTGTAGGTCATTCTCAGATCCATTGTTCTGCACAATAATCTCTCCTCTCCTAATTTTGCAACACCTTCTGATATTTTGGCTAGATTATTCAGATATGACCTTGCTGGTGATCAACCATTCAATGAATATGATATGAAATGACCAGTCATTATGTATGAATGGCAAGTGTTCCGGTTTCCATTACGTAATGTTGTACAAAATTCCTTTCAATTTTCCTTCATCTCGGTGAGTGAATTTATTCAGAGGGAAATATAGTTTTTTTTTGCCATCCATCTCCAGGTGATTCCATCTTATTCCATATTATCTCGTCTAGGCTCAGAACTTCACTAAAGCCATGAATTCAGAAATGTCAAGTTGAAGATATCACCCGAATGAATTATTATTTTTCAGGAATTGGTGAATGCTACTTCCTGAGATATTCTGGAGATTCTGAGATGACCATATTCAAACATGGGTCGACAGGTCACAATTTGTACATATCAGAGGATGTGCGTATACTGATTCCTCGATTTTGATGTAATGGGTCTGAAATTTTTCGATTTCAATACTGCTCAGAGTACTCAGGTACTCTGAGTTGTCAATTGTATGCAACTATAATACCGGTTGGTAGTCAGTTCTGGTTTTCAGATCTATAGGATACTTGTAACTATGTGACAAAAATCAACATGAGACGAAAAGGTGAATTCAGTAGGTGATGTGAATTTGTAGGGTAGCTCACAATTCGAGCCACCCAACTTCTCATTCCAACTAGAAAATCAAAAAATCTTCTGAGAAATCTTCTTCTCTCTACCGGAACTGAAGTATTTTCAACTCACTGAAATAACGTTCAATCAATATCAGTATTGCCCGACTTATGGTTGAGTGACAAATTCGTAAGAATCTAATGTTGTTCATTGACCGACTACCCCATGCCAATGATCATCGACCCAGGTGACGATGACTATCAAAAATTTCAGAAACAACTCGCCCACCTTTCGGAAGTTGACGATCAAATTGGGATTAGAATAATCGTCGCAGAACTACGCCAGTGCAAATTAATAAAGACTTCGTGGCTCCCTCTTGCGGCGTTGCCAGCGTCGCGGATGATGCATGCGTGGCTGGTTTGATTTATGAGTAAAATTAGTCTCTACATGAGTATTAATTAACAAACATTCAAGTAATGCTGCGAACTATTTACCAACAGGATCACGTTCGAAATTAGTCGATTCCTAAGTGGGGTGCGTTATGTTTCAGAGCCCGTGTTCAAGGGTAAATTACAGAGACGAAACACGTTACTCATCACGTCAAAAAGCTACACACTCTGATAAGGAGATGTATCAGAAACTGGTGAAATGGGAAACGGAAGAGAGGCCGTGGTTAATGGAAATTGGTGGGATTTCATGAACTCTGGAAGTAGGTTTTACCTACATATATATGATTCAATGACCAACATAAGTATCACTGATTAAAGCACAAAACTCTCCAGAATGACACACATCAACTATCCCTACTGGAATAGGTGTGATCATATCATTACATATCTCAAAATCATCCCAACATACTCTCTGTCGCTGCTGCGAATGATTTACTTGTGCCACGTTATAGAATATTGAAGTCAGAATCACAAAAATCACACATGTTCTGTAGCTATTGTGGAAAAGTGATATTCAAATATTGTTCCTATACTGTCATGAAATATAATCAGGAATCTCAAAAAATTTTGGTATATCCCTTAATACATCATTTGTTCTACTGACGTCCTGAAAACCATACCAGCACCACAGGCCTCTATTATCTCTCCAATATCGTTCGCTACATCTCGACGATTCTTTATACATAACGACGACCTCAGTTTTCATTTTTGTCGATGATATCACACTCATTGGGCTTGTGAAAGATTGGGAGGAGATTCGAAAATAGTGCCAATCATGTCCTGATATCATGGTGACTAGAAATTATCATCAACTACCACCTGAAAGTCTTGAGTGTGAGGAAAAACTTCATCCTATCTTATTGAGAACTGATACGACCACGACCAGTTAGTCAGTAATGCGATTTTCTGCTTATTTGGATTTCTCTCGGAGTATAGTTCCATTTTCAAATAAGACAATATATACAAGACATATTTGTACATTCATTGTTCGGAATTCGGAGTTGTGGTGATTGAATGAAGAATGCTTGTAGTGAAACTGTGAAACCAATAGAAATATTACTAAGTTGGTATCGTCAGAAGAGAAAAACATTGAAAGAAACTGCACTGTTAGAATGTCGTGAGAGCGATCTCAAACAGCTGTATTGATCGGAATTTACAATGATAGAAACCGCTTTCGGTGCTAACAAAGCAGTTTCTTTCGGAGAATGGCAACTCAGTTGCCGTAATACTTTTCCGGAATTCCTCGAGCTCACTAGTTTCTGAAAATCCATCCCTTCACACGAATGATAGAAAAAACGTTCCATATATTCTACATTTTGATTTCTGCCCCAAGTATACGATACTCAGGCCGAATATGAAATTCTTCAATAGTTTTTTCATGAATGTTCATTTCTTCGTTTCTCTAATAGACTGTATACGAAGACCAAAATGAATCCATTGGAACCAGAATAATGATTGCGAAGGAAAGATAGTCAACACTCTAATACCATATTTTTTGTGAAGGGAAAAATTACTGATATTGTCAGTGCATTTAATGAATCAGTGCAATCACCGTCACGTCTATCATGATATTGGAAAGTTCGTTATCTTATGGCTTGATGTATTGGAGTTTGATCCCACAACCAGTTCCATTCATTTGGATAAGTTATGAAAGATGTGTTCAGATTTGAAATGGGTGCCCAACTCAAATCAGTGAAGTGCAATGATGGAAGGTTCATCATTGAAATCATATCGAACTGCTAGAATACATTGAGTTCCATGAGAAAAGATCAAAGAGTTATGAACCAGAATACATCAATGAACTGTACCTACTATAATATAGATCCATAGTGAAATGCGGTATACTAATTTTGAGAAACCTTTTGAATGATGTTTTCCTGGATTTTGCTTCTTCTCATAATTTATAGTCACTTTTTCTGGAACAAGTGATCAAAAATCCAGTGAGTGGAATGAAAGAACATCTCATTTTTCAATTTGTCAGATTGAGTCATTCGCGCTATTCAATCTTGTGGTTGGATGTTTTCCAACTTTGTTGCTGCGTTTCCTAGTGGATGGTGATAAAAAGTGGCACTAATCCTCTTAACAAATTACCCAACAAAACTTTTTCAATTGCCTTGGATGTGTACGCTTTTAAAAGGTAAACAGAATTTGCATACTGTTGATAGGGCGTCAGGAGGCCCGCTTTGCTGGCGTTCTGTAGAAAAAATTGCATCCAGTTATTACTTTCGGAAAAAAAAACAGGAAACCAAGAAAACTTCGATGACGTCGACAAAAAGAATTACTTAAATTTTTATAAATCTATATCTAGTTCAAAGGAGAGCACTCTGATATAGGACCTACGTAGTGCCAATTATTCTTGTCTTGAATGATCATGTATTCTGCAATTCCAACCGAGAATTATTTGAGCTATCATGCAAACATCATCAACGAGCCAAGTCCAAAGACATGGACAATATTCCTCATGGGTCACTGTCGACTGTTGTAGGTCACTTGCAAGTTCTATGGGAACAAACCGAAGGTATTCCACCACATCCCACAAGAGTGTATATCAGAGAGGAATGAAACATTTCGGATCAGCTGATACTGGAGAAGAAACCAAACATAGAGCCATCAGAATACTGGTATCTGTCAGGAAACTGAATCTGTAGAAAGTGATATAACCAACGGTAACTTGAGAATACAGGTGGAGTCAGGTCATTTGATAGCACTTTCCTAAGCATTCATTGTGATGTTTCAACAGTGAACCATAATATTTGATGGCCTTTGAAGCTACTGAGCTCGTTAGTTTCAAGAAAATGTCATTCCTCCACACTCCAGTACATGAAGATCAGTGAAATTATTGAGATTATAAAGGCAGACTGGCTTGGTTCTCCCAGTAGTTGAGAGAAAAGACAATGATCTGATAATAACCCTTGAGGCTATCGATGCGACTTGGAGGACGAGGTAGAGAGAAGATTAACTTCAATATCAAATTTGTATGCTTATCATTCTCGCAAGAAATTCCTGCTTACATATTGGCCTGCTGGTGAAGTGACTCAATCTGGCTAGCACCTCAGATATCCGATTCCTGAAGAATTGAGTTGTTTCGAGGGGTCTCGGTCCTTTTTTTTTAGATACACTTCCATTGGCAGAGTCGCATACAGAGTTATCAGAAATATGTGATCGATGGCGGCTTACAACCAGTCTTCGTTCCCTTTCAATCGTTTCTCACGATAATTCTAGTTCTTCTGACATCAAGGTGAGATTTCTCCTGAGAAGTGAGATGATATGAGGGTAACTATTCTGCAAGGCGATGAGTAACAAGAAACTTTGATGCATTCTCTATTACATTTTTGTTGTCGTTCAGCTCAGTCGACTGTCTCTAGATATTGCGAACTCAAAAAAAAAAATTCAGTCTCATCTGCCAGTTCATTGATGATCACAATGAAGGGGTGCAAAACGGAAACAATTCGATGCTAAAAATGAAGATCTAACAAGAATTCGCGCTCCATTGCGAGAACTGCTCCATAAAAACTAGGCTTTCTGTTCCGTGCAAAGAGGCACTCAGATGCTCAAGAATTTGACCTCTCCTGAAGTACTCTCTCATCACTTGTTCGCATTTCAGCTATCAGATTATTCAGAAAAGATCTATTTGCCTGATCGGTGAATCTACACTCACAAATTCATCGACTCGTCTAGAACATCTAGAGAATAGAAAAGTGATTGCTCATTTTCTATAGACATTTTGATGATGGTTGATGATGAGAAATCACAAGTGGTTCCAGGTGGATGATGAGTCTGTTCTGGCTGGTCATGCCTACATGTTCAGGCTCGACAACTGTCAAACTTCCTGTAGTGAAGTCTTCTCTGAGGCGTACAACCAAACTCTCAAAAAAGGTCAACTCCTTCCTTTCCGAAAATATCACTGCTGGCTCACACGATTTCCCACAAAAATTGTGACTTTTCCGTTTGTGGTGTCGAAACTTCGAAGAAAAAAAAAAGAGGTCAAAAACCACTGGGAGGTTTGACCATCTCATGAAATACAAAGGTGTTCAGTGAACATACGACAGACATTCAATTCGTCATCATAAGAATATTTCGTACCTTTGATGAATTTTAAAATGCCTCTTCGATTTGGAGATATAGGGCGATGAAATTCTTCGTCAATAATTTCATTACTTCATAACACACGATCTGATGTTGGGCTTATTTGACTTCGAAACCTTTACAGATTGACTGCTAACTTGGATATATGAAATCAAAATCAATTGCGTGCCGAACTCTTGAGGAAGGTTTGAACAAGGTTCCAAGGTTTGGACTGAAAATGTGTATGACATATCAATAGAAGAGGGAGGGATCACCCACCTCTCTACGATGTTCTAGAGAGTGATTTCGGTGATGATTCAGTATTGTCCTGTATCTTCTGAATGAAACCTTCTGCGAAATTCACATTTACTCATCTGAATGATTGGTGAACGATCCAAAAATGACACTGATATTTCATCTGAAGCGAACCCTCGATATGTACTAACAGAATGATGTCGTCTGCAATCACCAAATATTACCTCTCTCAAATAATAGGACACCAAGTTCTAGTTATATTATTCCTGTAGATTATTTTATGTATTTTCGCTAACGACTACCGGAAACCATCCGGCCTTTGTAATGCAAATCGACGGATTTTGAGTATTCAACATTTTTGTCAATGATGTTGTTGGGACTATAGAGAGGGTCAGTAGGTGGAAAACAGTGTTGCCGATTGCAATTACGCCATGGCTATTGTGCTGCCTTTTCAATGACCATGGAGAACATGCATAATGAACGTGGAATGAAAGCAATTCGTTTCGTGTTTTTGTTTCGACTAAACAAGTTTTTGTGGTCGGAAATCCACAAAGGAAATACGAGACCCAACATGGTATCTCATTAAATGAATGGCAGTGGGCTAGTTTTGTTTTTGCAACAATATAAGAGATTTTACACCGTTTTCAGTAACACCAATGTCAAGAAAATGGAATAACATTGTCGTTCAGGGAAGATATTTCGTGAGGCATAGTGGTGTGATTAATACTCTATTATAGACGCGAAATAGAAAATACTAATGAGGACATCTTTGATTATGAAAAAACATAGTTTGATTCTTCATTGTGCACCACCCAATGGAAGTCAATTTATAGGATGGGAGAATTAAAGATACAAAGAGATTCCAAGAGTGATAGAATGAATATGAAATGCAAAATGAAGTGTGAACATATTGGGAAGTAGGACATGATGTCAAAATCCAATTTTTTTTTGTATTGTAAGTATTGATGCAGAAGAATATGTCACATATATCTCATTGATATCATGATAATGGCTGCATATTCTGTATGAATGTGAGTTTATCTATAAATTTGTTCGAGGTACTTCGAGGAAACATAGATTGCCTAAAATTCACTCTGGGAACATGAAAACTGAGCAGTTTTGAGCATTAAAGTCGATTTGGCCATGGATCGATCAACTTGTATAGAAATATCAGAACGAATATGTGCCTCCTGTTTTCAAGAGAAATGAAGTTGAATCTCTCTAATTAACATACGAAAATACACATAAAGAATATACAAAAATACACACGACTAAAAACGAGAGATGTCGAGTTGTTTCATAGTGAAGTCAACAATGTTCCGTATGATAACGTGGAGAATATATTTTCCTATATAAGGTAACGTGATCAATATCAACACAAAGCTCCCCGCTATCTTTTTCACACTTCCAGAAAAGATGATTCGAAATTGATTCCATTGAAGGGTACAAGAAATATTGATGTTATTCATATCATCTGGCGCTCAAACCATCAAATTCTCACGTTCAGGTGTGATCTTGAGAAATATTCAACAAAAATATACAGTCACAATATCTTCACAACTCTAATTCACTCAGTTGCGAAATGCAATGGGAAATATCAGCTGAATCTGATGAGAATATAGCAAGTCTACGGTATATATAAAAACCATTCGAAATTACGAAATGTATTTCCAGTAAAAAAGTTCCAGCAAGAAAATCTCGAACTTCCTGATAACGCATAAAACTGTGATGAATGGGAGCGTTGGGCAAAGTGAAACTTTTACTGGTTTTCTCGCTTTACTTGTTCTCCCTTAATTTCCACAAATGTTCCTCATAAATAATTTCTGGAAATCCGAAGTCAGCCAGACCGAAGTGTTTTCCAAAGTCTGTTTATATACTTAAGAGATTTCACAGGCCTGGATGGAGCCTCGAGAAATAAATAATGATGCTGAGAATGCTGTGTTGTTGAGGAATCATACTTACGGTTCACCTAGGTTATTGAGGTTCACCTAGGTTAGCAAAATGATAATTCCGAGTAGGAGGAAAGAACACATGAGTAAACTGGATTCGAAATGTCCAGCCACTAGAGTACTGAGAATTTTGAGGGAATTTGCCCCCAGCGAACGAATATAGCCAATTATTTACACAATCGTTTCCACTGTGTAATTAGAAAGAGGCACGGATGATAATTAATGAAGAAAATAATATGAACTGATTTTTTTTTTTTATTTTTGTATACATAATATGGATATATATTTCTGTGGGAAAAATATTCCTGCGCATTCTAAGTGATTCATTGCATTGGAATCGAAAAATTGGAAATGCCTAGTAGACATATGCAATATGCATGCTTCTCATTCCTCTCCCAACAGTTAAAACTGGTATGAGAAATCATGTAGTACTGAGTTAGACTCACAGTGTACAACTCCAATTCTCATTCGGAATGTTCACTCAGTTCAGGATCATAATGAATATGGTTTCCTAAATGTACTTGATCTGAATAAATTTCATAATCATCATAAATATATTTTCAAACCACATCTCATTTCATCATAGAAATTGACTCAATTACCCAAATCATATCTCAATTTGATCAAAGCAATTCAACTTCATTTTTCATTACCGTGTCTTGATCGTTGTTGTTGTTGATACAAAATTATTCCATAGGAGTGGAAACAACAATCTCGGAATCGATTGAATGATCGAGAAAATATACAGTGAGCCATCTTCCTCCTGAATAAAAAGATCTAGTAGGCTGGGACTCCATGTTCCAGCTTAGTGATTTTTTAATTCAGAAGGGCAATGGCTGAGAAGATGGAGAAATGAACAGAGTAATCTTCCTGATTATACAAGAGAGCGGAAGCTAATTCAATAAGACCAGATCGATGACAATTCCCTCTATGAATCAAGGAGAATATCATTCAAGAATGTTCGAATATGTTGTGTACTCTGTTGCGTATGTACAATGTACTACGATTTTCTGGCCTACTATACGCAACTGCGGAAATGAAGAACTTCGTGTGAGTCAGGATCCAAGTCAGTAGATGTTACAACATCTAAGCTAGGGTCAAGATGGCAATGGAGTATTCAGTTGCAAGAAAATGTAGCACGAGTTGTAATATTCCGTTGGAGAAACTCACAAATATGTGAAAGCTCATCATACGATGCATTGACATATTATCATATTTGCGATACATCACATGATCAACTCTGTTACGAAATCAAGTAGTCTATTCGAGTAATACGTCAAGGAGACTATATGTGAGAAGACTCACGAAGCTACCAATGATTTTCTAGATGATACTCAACTCAATCAAAGAAGACAACTACTCAACTATGAAAAAAAGTTTTGCCATAGTCATACATTTTGTTTATATGCCTTATATGATTGGTCTTTCTGTTCATAATGTGTGTATACTCTGACTTTTGCTATATAGATAGATGTAGATACCTACTGGCTTCAGTCGAATTCTACTCGTACACATGTACAGGGTGTCCTTAAAAGGTCTTTACAAAAAGCTACCACATATTCTTCAGACCAAAACAATTCGATACAAGCAAACTTACCTCAGTAAAAAGTTGCTTAGTTTGGGCGCTAGACGGCTCTGAAGTTGAAATTTTCAAATCGATTTTGCTTCATAACTTTTGAACGGCTCATGAGATTTTTTTCAAATTTGGTACGTTGGCATAGACTCATCGGGCAATGAAACTCATATCATAATCATAATGAATATCATTCCATGGGCGTAGAACTTGATTTTTTCAGTAAATAAACATCTAAAACTCCTACGCCAATGGAAAAAAATTAGTTTCAATATGAAATCTGAATTATTCAACTCATTCACTACAAAAAAGGTACTCTTGACAAAAGTCGATTCCTCTCATGGTTTCGACAAAATTTTAATTTTAGTGATTTAGAGCATAATTAATAATATAACGATTAACAGATATTTCATAAAAATTGTTCAAAATGTTCACCATTTTCACGTATACAAAGATTTATACGACGCAAAAAGTTGAAATGTACTTTTTGCATAACTTCTTCATCGCCTGTAAGATTATTCGTCGCCTGTTGGATACGTTGCCATAATTGTTCTACAGTATTCACAGGGGTCTTGTAAACCGTAGACTTGAGATAACCCCATACAAAATAATCCATCGGTGTTAAGTCTGGAGAACGTGGTGGCCAATTCACAGGTGCATCATTACCTCTACCTATCCATCTGTCTGGGTACTGTTGGTTTAAAAAATTCCTAACATCCACCGAAAAATGTGGTGGAGCTCCATCGTGCATAAACCACATATCTACCCGATGTTGGAGTGGTAAATCTTCCAACAAATTTGGCAACGTATTTCGTAGATGTTGTAAATACATGTCTCCTGTTAATCTTTGTGGAAGTATGACAGGACCAATTATAAAATTTCCTATTATTCCAGCCCAAACGTTGATTTTGAATTCGTGTTGAAAATGGTTTATTTTAATGGAATGAGGATTTTCAATTGCATAAACGTGTTCATTATGAAAATTAGTTATTCCTCTTCTCGTGAAACAGGCTTCATCAGTGAACAAAATATTCTTTCCAAAGTTCAGATTCATTTCTCTTTGCAAATTAATGAACCTACAAAACATCAGACGACTTTGTGAATCATGGATTAATAAATCTTGAACTGGCGTCTTGTGGTATGGGTATAATAATTGTTCTCTTAGTACTTCATGAACGGCATTCCTAGAAACTTCTAGTTCATTACTTATCCGTCTAGTACTCAATTCTGGATTTTCTTCAATACGGTCTAAAATTTCTACTTCGACTTCGGGAATCCTTACATAACGCTGTCTTCCATAATCACCAGTTCTAGGAGCAAAATGACCGGTCTCCCGAAGACGTCTCTCAACTGCAGCAAAGGTTGGGTGGCTTGGTACGCGACGATTTGGAAACCTTGCCGAATACACCCTCACACTCTCTCGACCATTTCCTTGACAATATCCGAATACCAATGACATATCGGTGTATTCTTCATTGGTGTATTGTACGTCCATGATAAATCAGAAAAGTCCGATATCAACAATCAACGTCAATAAAACTCGACAAAGCAACACAGATGAAACTATGGAAACCAAGAATGTGAATATCACTGTTTTCGAGCAGATAATAATAGTCTTCAGAAAAAAAACCAGTGCTACTTATTTTCAATAGAAATAACCTATGCAAAAAGTACATCTCAACTTTTTGCGTCGTATAAATCTTTGTATACGTGAAAATGGTGAACACTTTGAACAATTTTTATGAAATATCTGTCAATCGTTTTATTATTAATTATGCTCTAAATCACTAAAATTGAAATTTTGTCGAAACCATGAGAGGAATCGACTTTTGTCAAGAGTACCTTTTTTGTAGTGAATGAGTTGATTAATTTAGATTTCATATTGAAACTAATTTTTTTCCATTGGCGTAGGAGTTTTAGATGTTTATTTACTGAAAAAATCAAGTTCTACGCCCGTGGAATGATATTCATTATGATTATGATATGAGTTTCATTGCCCGATGAGTCTATGCCAACGTACCATATTTGAAAAAAATCTCATGAGCCGTTCAAAAGTTATGAAGCAAAATCGATTCGAAAATTTCAACTTCAGAGCCGTCTAGCGCCCAAACTAAGCAACTTTTTACTGAGGTAAGTTTGCTTGTATCGAATTGTTTTGGTCTGAAGAATATGTGGTAGCTTTTTGTAAAGACGTCTTGAGGACACCCTGTATAAATCAAGCAAACGAAACGAAACTGCAAGAAAAATCACCATTGTTATAACATCACTAATTCAGATGATGATGACGTGTCAACAAGCATCCCCAGATTCATAATATGAATGACCTGTGGTTGTTTATTTTCACATTATTTCCATCTAGCTTTTATTCCTCATGAACTTATGCTTCTCGCCACTAACGGTGGAGAATTTCAATTATGGGAAGCGACAAGGAATTATTAGAAGTCTTTCAAGTCCTGAGATTACATTTGAATTTTAAACAAGCCTGAATGGGACAATAGGTCGCATTTGAGGCAATTATATGGACGATACGAATTCGAGAGGAATTTTCTTCATCTCCATCTGAATATTTCATGTTCCATCCAAGTAAACTGATGAGTATCGTGTTAATGAGGACTATTTGGTTTGATGATATTCTGACTGATTTCCACCTCAAAGTAGCGGAGGTTGATTATCTTTCTTTCGAATCTTTTCAATATCATTGTTGATTTTGACAAATTACTGTTCTTGTTTTTGGGAATCGAATAATATCATGAACGAAATGAGCACAGGAATTATGAATTGAGGAATGATAATCTCAATGAATTCGATTTGGTCTGTTATATCATTGAGGTCCTCACTGATATATAACCTCTGTCATAGTGGAGGATTCAATCACCTTCATGAATTTTTGAATACATAGTTGCATCAAATCGATATACTATGGCTGATGTGCTATTCTTCAAGACATTGATTTCGTTCTCATTGGTCAAAAGATACTCTCAATTGAATCACATTGTATGTCATTTACAAATGGAAAATAATGAATTTTCACTTATGTTCCATCATGTCGATTCTCACCTGGAAAAAAACCTCCAGCATGTTCACAACAAACAGCAATAGGATTTCCCGATGATGATATGAAATTCGATGGATCCTCACATGACCTCTACATTTTTCCTCAAATGTAACAAATATGGAATGCAACTGAGTGTTCAAAATGATATATCACTTCGATCATTGAACAGACTAGATAAGTAATCCACAGCCCTGGCAATACAGTTTGTTTGGAAGCAACATCTATAGTATCTATCTTTGTCTAAACAAGGATAGCAGGAGCTGATTCTCCCAGCACCAGTACCGTGTTGTCAGTGCGGTCGAATTCATTATTAATTCATGATGAAACCAAACTGAAAATCCGTAACAATTTCAGTATTACTTTTCAGCATTTCTTGGTGGGAAAATTACCAATGACAAGACACTGTCGCAGCTGACCTATGGGTATAATCAATATAATCTAATCAATTCAATTTGAATTCATTTTTATCCATTCCATTTGGGAAAATTCTTCAAAATCTCGAATGATACGACAATGGTAACTCACCTATGAAATGACGTGTTTTGATCACCGATTCCAATTGTCTTTAACATACCTCACAACGTCTCACCATTATATGAAATCACCAAAACAGGAAATAAACTGAGTTTCTGAGGAATTCTGAGTACACAAAACTAAACACAAGTTTAATACTATCGATAAATCAAAACGTAAATGATGACAGATACCAAACAAAGCAATAATCGACGTCGACTGTCAATATCAAATTGCGGTGTTGCAACGTTGAGCAAAAAGTATTCACGATACCCATGCTGGTCCTCGAGCCCCCAAGAAAGTAAAATTGCTGAGTCTCAGAATAATGTAGCAATCTTCTATTAATCAGAACTGATTCATAATCGTCATGACCCAAATTTATTATTATATTTGTGCATTGAACTACATGAATTCATGAAGGACTTCAAATATTATGGACTATTTATCACTTTTTGATGATTGGATATGACAACACTGGCGATGATTGGGTACTAATATCATGATAATTCTGGGAATTCATGTTAGCATCAGAATATTTGTTTTGTGATCCTTCTAGTGGGTTTGTTGTTCGGAGATATATCACTTGTGAAAAATCTAGAAGAAAATGGTATGCTTTATGTCAGCAGTTTCTCTTCGAGCCACTTCCTGAGAGCACTCGTTAAAAATATTGAATTGAAAATGATCGGACCGTTAATCAATGCCTCGAAAACTTCCCTTGATTTATATGAATGTTTCCTGAACTCCGTAGTAGGTAGAAGAAGAGAATATATTGTTGGAAAAACTTCATGAATACATTCTCGAAGAGACAAAAATCTCATGAACAGATAAGAAACGCGGGTGTTAAACCATCAAGAAGTTTTTGGAAACTTTGGGAGTCGGTGAGAAGTTCGTCGTTTCAAAAGAGGAGAAAATTTTTCTAGGGAATTCGGACGTTCAATTATAAATCACTGGCTTGGATGAACTGGTTCCTTTGTCTCGGATATTCGACATTTACTTGAGATTTCAACTTCTTGTATAATCATTCATTATATGAATTCCTTGGTCGAATCCAATTTCAGTGGGAATCTCAATCAAGACGATTTCTCATCATTGAGAAAAAATCAATTCCTTTTGGAACTGATATCACAACTTGAATGGATTTCACAATCAAACTTGGTTGTTCAGAACTCTTCGAGCCTAAAAGAAACACATTTTGAGGTATTTATCAGTCAAGTAGGCACACTCTCAACGTTTTTAAATATTCGTTCTCGTTAATAATGTATCATATTCGGTTGTGTTGCTGTTATATCATCCATTATACAGAGGGTTTTATTGGTCAGAAAGTGGAAGGAAAGTATCAAAATTGCAAGAAGGGGATCATATTCATGACTATTTCAGAACCATGGACTGGACGATTCAAAAGTGCGATACAGAGAATGAATTTCATTCTCAGAAGTTCATACTGATTCATAATTGTACCTATATTAAAACGAGAGTTACAGAAGGCAACATATTCCAGCACGTAGAGGCTTTCTTCCTAACAGACAGACTGGCAGAAATGATTCGTTTCTAACAGTTGACATAGATTTGACTACATCATGGACACAATATAGTGTTAAGTTCAACTCGGGAGATTTTCAGAATTTTAGTAAAATGAACCTTCCTAAGATCAGATTTATATGCCAGATGAATTCGTCTACATAATATTCGTGAAATTTCGATTGATACTTCCACCATATCTGACATGTCTTTCGAAATTTGCTACAGATACCTATTGTGTAATCATTTCTAGCTCATAGTTTAGGAACTTTCAATGAACTATTATTGCTTCGTTTAGTCCCAATTGAGGCCTCAACTGAGGTATCCACTGTACCTTATGTTACGAGTTGTATTTCTAGTTTTTCAATGGAACTTCAATTTGACAAAAATTCATATTGATGGTCATTGCTATTATTATCCGTTACCAATACTCCGATATCTGATTATTTCAATGATCTCGCAGCATAAATCAGTACAATTTTCAGGTTATCGTTCCTCTTCCTTCTTCGTTCAACATGGATCTCGGGTAGCGAGAGTTTCAGCCATGAACTGTCGATTATCAAATATTCATCACATGCAGGCAAACCAATCCCTGGTAAACCCGAAACGAAAATATCTGAGAATCCTGTATCAATGGAGCTCATCAATACACAAAAAATCGTGTATTGATGACTATTGAATAGCCGAAACAGAACAACTTAATTCAATTGCAAAACCAGGACCGGTGTTCCTATGCTGTCCATCCCAACCTGAAATATTCCTCTCAATTCTTGAATTAGCCAAGCACTTAATTACTTCTAGATCTAGTGGGCGCTAGTAGATTCAATTCCATCGTTTCGAATGTGTTTTGATATTTTCCAATTCCACAAGATATACAGACTTGGTTGAATGAGAGGAAAGTTGCGCGATTGAAGGACCAACAAAGTGGAATCTAACATCCCCATGCAGAACAATATCAATCAGAACCACCTACAGAACGAAGAGTAGAAAATTGAGTCGACCGTGAGAATGTGCCATTCCCAACACGACATATGATATAGACGTTTGGAAGTCACTTGTTCGCTCACCATCCTGTGGATATCTAGTTTTTTGTCCGCTCCGTTTGATTGAAAGCTTACCTGGAACAAGAAAAAAAAATAAATACATGAATTTCAAATTCTCATTGCATGAATGAACGATATGAGCTATAGCTATAGCCTAGTTGATCTAATTTGAGAACGATAGTATCAATTTTCTTTCTTCCTCATACATATCTCAACATGCATACGCAAGTTGTCTCAATTTCCATTCCCTCAAGGAACGATTAGAAGGTAGTTGGGATAGTACATCGCTTCACGAGCACCCTTTATGCAAAAGCAGTTTCAACTACGAGAGGAAACGAACCTTCCAATTTGGTCATTATGTCTACGAGATGAACAGGTTGTTCGATTACTCAAATGGTCTGCAGAAAGAAGAAGTTATTTCCATAATTGTCACAGTAATGACCAAAATTCAGTGGAACAACAAAAACATGTGAATTTTTCGCGAAGGAGAATGAAGCTATTTCAATTCAAAAATACGATACATGTGATCCCCAAATTGTAATGCCCAAGTTCTCAATGAGCATATTCTTCTATCAGAACAAGATAAGTGTCGATAATGACCACCAATATGGATGAGAAGCGATACCCAAAGCAACTATCACAGATATTCACGGAAATATTGCAGAATGTCAATGAATGTTCATCATAGATTGATCAGCTCCTCGTCACTCTCCGGGGAAGAATGTATGTGGAGTTGAAACTTCTGCCTACTTGATTATGTCGTCTTGAAACCCTACTGAAGCTTTCCAAGATCGAAACTAGATAGTGTCGCCTCGGCTGATCTCCATTATCATCTCGGAAACTCTGGTCAACGCGAATTGAATTTGAAATTCATCAATATGAAGCTGTCCATCACTGTCAGATATCCGTTATAATCAGTCGAAGCGAATTCAACTTTGGAAGATCGACGATCGTATCGCCACCTATACTCAATCTGTGCGGCCTTAATATGATTGTTTGACAGGACTATATGTTCTGTAGATAATTAATTGGAGAGTCGTTCTGAATTCCTACATCGATCTTGGTTTGCAACCATTTCTGATATCATAATAATGAGCATCGAAATATTCACTGTCGAGTATATATCTGCACCACGAATAATCTGACAGCTGCTCTGAAATCTCTGTAGTCTCATGCTCCCAAATATAAATCGGCCTGAAGCTGCGAACAATTCCCAAAGCAACCATCATAAGGCAATAAACTGACTTTAAATAAATGTTACAATATAAGCCTCCCGAAGAGAATTAGAACCAATAAAATGTTGCCACCTATGTCGGTATTATTTGTATTATTTGATAATAGCAAACAATGCTGAAATCAAAATCAGATGGATGAACTGAATTTACTTCCGCAACATCATAACATCAGAATGCTCAGTTTATTTTCTGCCGGACGTCAGTTTTCCAAAAAAATGTATCGAGATTTTGTGATGAAATTTTCAGGCCTAATATGATCCTCTCGAGATAACTATTGATATAGCAATAGAAATACATCAGAAAATATTCAATCCGAACGAATGAATTTGCTACATGGTATAGCTCCTTTCAATAATCTTATTTTGGTCTAGAGATATATGGTATATCATTCTGTCCGAATACTCAATGATGCATACCAGATTTCAAAAGTTTGTGCAAACTCTTGTAATGAGTGTCATTATTGATCAAAAGGAATCAATCGATCTCACAATTCGATATTCGATATTCTATAGATCAAGATTGGCTTGTTCTGATGAAAATGCTCTTCCATATTCCAATATGATTCTCTCACAGTCATTTAAATTTACGATGAGTATAAACCTGACTTATCTCACACTCGGCATTCCATAATTCAATATATATTCAAATTAACTCTGGGAACCGACAGAAAGTGTAACGAAACCAAACAACCGAAGGAAGGTGGCTTAGCATAAATATTATAATTCGCAGCCTGGAAACTTTTCTGCAGCGCATCGGATGGTCTTCAAGTGCGCTCACTTTCACAGTTTTTTCCACGTATACTCCGCTGTGGGAATGGAAACATATCCAGTTCGCTGAAAATCCTGTCACTCATAATGCAGTTCCAACTCCAGCCTTCCAGAACACATGGTTGAAAAAGTTCAGATGAAAATATAAAAATAACAATCGGTCGAAAACTACGGGTGTTCATGAAACCTTTCTATCTAGAGAAGAATTGCGAAATACTCCGAAGGCACTTCTCGAACAGAAGCCCAGTTGAGAGCATATAGTACAGAAACAGATTCCATTCAAAGAAGTGTAGCGTCCTATCAAGCTGCAAACCCAAAGATGAAGACAAACTGCGTTCCGAGACTCACGAGGATGACCAAATACACCGTCAGAAGAGGCATAAAAGTTTGTCGCAATGAAACTGGTATGAAAGAGATGAAGTCATGAGGAAAAACGAGTTTGGAAAAAGGAGAGCGCGAAGTCATTGAATAATTCATTGTTCAAAACGTTTGAAATTTATAATCATACCACATAAATTTGATATTTACATAGAATTACAATGAGAATACTGAAGAAAAAGTGAAAAAAGTCAGGATTTGAGATTTTCGTATTGCTCATGAAAACAACACACAATCAATATCGAGTACATCTGAGACAATCCTTCACAGGGTGTATCGAAATTCCGAGTATGAGAATTTCGAGGGAGCATTTCATGTGAACATGCATGTATTCTAAAATGCATATCATTTGAGCTATCTTGATGATCGTAAGTTGCGCGAGAATAATGAGTTTTTTTTTTACTCAAATTTTGTGTTTTTTCCATGAGTGAAGAGCTCAATTCAATCGTTCAATTTGATCCAATCAAATTCACTCTGTTATTTGGATATATAGTATGTTTGAGGAGATGAGAAGAATACAGCGTATCCATATTGTTGTGGCAATTTGGACCTTATCAGCCTGTACATTGCCAAGAACACTTTTATAGCGTGTAATGGATATTTGATTCGAGTCGAAGAACTGTACTCACACTGTACATTTCGAGTATTTCAAATATTTAAATTGATACCTGGATACCTTCAGACATTTTTCACAGTATCAGATCTTGAATGTGAAAAGGTAGACTTATTTCATTATCGTCACTGAACTGGGACAGCTACTTCCACCATTCTCATTCTCGTTGTGGTGGAAATACTTGAACTGCACAGGATATCATGGAAATTCGTTCATCGATTTTGTCTCTATTCCAAAATATATCAGTATCCAGAAGAATTTGAACATGTAAGAACAAATTGTTTCGGCTGGATATCAGGATCCCAACCGAATAAAAACGAAATGAATCGATTACTGACAGCACGATATATAGGCTAGATAGATCTAATGGAACCAAGTTTCTTGTGTCCACTGAGATAAAATAGGTATATTCTTAGAAAAAATTAGAGAACATTTTCCTTTTCGAGAATGAAATCCTTCGCATTTGTCTTACAGCCAATGAAGCGACACTAACTTCTGAGAGAAATATACGAAGAGGAACGTACGATGTTAATCAGTCGCTGCTTGAAAGAGAAATGCAGATTTATTTCATTAGATTGTAGCACTCACTCCAGGCGTAATTTGGAGATGTGAGTTCACCCTGTGAACTTTTCCTCTACCATTCCAACGATGATTTTCTATATCATTGTTGTCCCGCCTAACGATTCCATCACTCACACCCGTTCGGGCAATTTGGCGTGAATTTCATGGGAAAAACTTCCGCAGTTATCAGCGGAATCCCAATCCAGCTCGGAAAGTCTGAGCGGGAGACCTGATGGAAATATAACTTGATAACGATTGACGGCTCGGCAAATGACAAATGATCGAGTTTTCTGATGCCCCGGGTACATTGGCTGAACCGTTCCCGTGACGTCGACGAATGTTTTCCGACAAGTCGATAGCTGCTCATGGAAGAATCATCAAACTTTCCAACGCGTTTTGGAACGAATCGAATTGGAGTGTGGAAGTAAGAAAGGGCGTGTGTGCCAGAAATATGTGATTGCAACCATAGCTGTGCCGACAACTGACAAAAAAGCTTGGAGCACATTCATTCTTCAAATGTTCGCATTCACTGAGGACTTTCAAAAAATGAATCGACCTAATGACGAGCACCAAGCACTGAGCACTTTTTGAAATAATTACTTTTCTATTGTCATGAGCACTTCGACCCAGATGTGAAGGAAATTTTTCTAGCTAATAAAAACACACTCGTAAGATCTCAGATGGATGTTTAACAAGATACTGACTAGTGTTTCAAAGTGAACTAAATAATTCAAGAGATGCGGCTATTTGAAAACAGAAGAGTTGAGGGAGGGGATTAGGATTAGAAAAAGATTGATTGATTAGCATGTTTATTCATCAGCACGTTGAGGTGGTCTATCGACATGATAGTAATCATGAGATCGCTATTTCGATCTTATCAATAAATGCATTTGCTAGAACTATTATCACTGAATCAGGAGATGAAAATAAACAGCAGCTGTGGGAAACAATGGAGTGAACATTAGCATGAACATAAAAACACTATGTAACGTCTCCCCCTTCTTGGGGGGGTGTTACTAGAGTGGTGCTCAACGGGGTATGTCTATATCTAGGATAGACCGGGGTTGCCTCGAGCGCCAGTTGGATTATAGTGGTGAACTCCACTTTCTCCCAACCAGGATTTGTTGGGAGGCCTAGGTAGCAACACAGTCGAAGCGACGGTATGCCAGGGGTCGAAGGCCTTCTGGACTATGAAAAGATCACAAGGGGGTGAGGGCTTTAAGTTCACCCACTTGGTTTCACCCTGGTATACGGGTTGCTGCGGGTGTTTGGTATATCACTCAGAACAAATAATCAGAACTAAAATTCACACTTAAACAGGTTTATTCACTGGAAACAATTAACAGATCGAATTTATCTCTCACAATGATTATTATCATAACCAAGAAAATACGACCACGAGGAAATTCGGATGACAGAATATGTCAACAGGTGTCAGTCACAAGATAGCAAAAATTCCACAGATCAAATAATCTCAGGGTAGATTATCCTAACCACATATATCTACGGGTGACAATTAATTAAGCAGGGTGACTTGAGCAGGGTGACAGCTAATCTGACTGGTATTCAAAGAGTAAGCCGTGCAACGTGCATCCGGGAAGCGCCTATGCGAGTTAAGAAGCTCTACCCCTGCAAAACAAGTTCTGGTCAATGTACAAAGACTATTCACCCCTCTGGGGTTTGCAAGATGATTACAATCAGGGTGGTCTCGACGCTGACTATAAGCCTTATGCGACCAGGAGACCGGGATGCTCACAACCCTGGTGACGCTTGGTGTTGACTGCTACGCAGACCAAGAACCTCGACCGTTACAAGGGTTGTTTTCCTGATGAAACTCTTTACGTTAGGATTTCAAACCACAGAACTTATCCTGCAGGTCATTACAAATGATACATATATATACAACAGGGCAGTTCCAATGCTTACTCTGTGCTGGATTCTGAATTTCACTGGCCGCTGTCAACCGTCACGACAAATGTCACAACAACTGGATTTATACTGGAAAATTATTTGATCTATAAAGCTAAGCTGCAGTTTGAAAGGACTATTAGAAAATGCAGTGAAATCAAAATGCAGTTAACTCACACTTGACTGGTAATATACTTCACGGATGAATCGTCGGCAGAAAAAGCTCTGGCTCACTTTTTCAACTTTGTGTAACACAAAAACGGGATGTCAATACAGGAAAAACTTCGAGCACCTTGATCACTTTTTATAACGGTTATACGAACTGAATCAAACGGTAAGAATCGGACTGAATCAGAATAATCACTGCCAAATGGAATCTATCTAACTATCTATCTATTTCTCTATAACTGTCGAAAAGACTGAGAGCCCTCGGGCCTCTGGATTTTGCTACTTATACTCTTTTCAGGTTTGGCAAAAAACAGAGCGAGGTCGGGATTCTGATTGGTCGGGCTGGTCTGGCCTCGAGCTGACCATGATTTGTTTTCTCAAGGAAAAAGTGAACACTACTTGCCCTTGGGTCTGGAAACTTGCGGTGGAAATCATTTTTCCTCAAAACCGGTAGTATCAAAGTGCTTGGCATTCCATGTTTGTGCTACTGAGCGAATTTGATTGCAAAATTACGACGGATAACAAAGTTATGACCTAAACAATATCACATGACCCTGAAATGTCTTTCCAGGTATGAAAACCATTCTAACTCTTTCCAAAATCATAAATACACTTTCCATAGGCAATAAGAAGTCTTAGTCTCTGGGTTGATCAGGATTTCCGGATGCAAAAATCATTGCAAGATGAATAGAGCAAGTAAACGGATAGCATACTGGACTTCTTATTTCCCAGGGCTCTGGACGGTCATTATGCAATCAAATCCTACCAATACTAATATCAAGAGTCTGAACATGATATGTATGAAATCATTAGCCTGGTAGTGCTTTCGAAACGGAGGCAGGGGTGTCATGAAGTTGATTACCCTCAGCAGGGTGCAACGGGGCTAAACAAGGTTAGTCTGGGGTAGGACTCTCTGGGTGGCTCAAAATACTAGCCAAAGGAGCTCCTTGATTCATTAATTCATCAATCAGGTATACAGGGTGACTCTAAAATGGCCTTAACCTCATTTCTCATATGAGGCTCGTATACCGAAGCCTAGTAATGAAGCTGGTGAGAAAACACTTCATTACACACCCCTCCTACTTGCGGAAAAAAAAAGAATGATTGTGTAACAATCATTATTTTTTTTTTTTTTATCTCAAAATTAAACATCTGGGAAAATCTATGATAATACTCATGTACTAGTGCTGTCTTCAACGGGAGTGTCTCGGGCGTACTCCTTCGCACGAGCAGCGGTTGCATTGGACTCCCTTGTCAGCGACGGTGGGGGTTGATGTCTGGGTGCGCTGGTTCACTTTCGCTGGCTTAGAGCGGGATGATCGAGGATACTCGGGGACGAGTATCGGGTACGGCGTCGGAGCTGCTGGGGGTGTCGGGGCTCGGGCTGGGGTTGTCTTCAATCGTCGTGGACAGGGACAATCGCTTGACCGGATGCGATCCCGGCCACATCGGGAGCAGAACAGCCTCACGGGACGAGCACAAGAGTCTCGTTCGTGGCCCGGCGTGCCACAGCGCCAGCACAGCCTCTCCTCTACAGGCAGGTAGAGTGGAGGTGAGCGTCGTTGTCCAGCGGAAGTTGGCGGGGTTGACTGGCGGTTTTCCGGGTGGAGGCCTTCCAGGGACTTCAGCATGATGTACGGGAGGCCTCGTGATGTGAAGTCTCCAAGCGGGACGGCGAGTACCCCACCTCACTGGGGTCGGCTTGTCTGCCGGCTGTGGAGCTAGTGGAGTCGGGGCTCAGGTTGCCATGGCCAAGGTCTGCGGTGTCAGAGCCTGCGGTGCCGGGGTGTGCGGTGTCAGAGCCGGCGGGGCCTGCGGTGTCAGGGCCTGCGGTATCAGGGCCAGCGGAATCAGGGCCAGCGGTGTAGGGGCCTGCGGTATCAGGGCCTGCGGTGTCAGGGCCTGCGGTATCAGGGCCAGCGGTGTCTGGGCCAGCGGCGTAGGGGCCTGCGGTATCAGGGCCTTCCTCGGCCGCGTGGTCGCCTGGGAGTGGGGACGCGTCTGGGATCAGGACCTCCATTCTAATTTTATTGGTTTTAGGCACCAGTCCGAAAGGGCGTGGGGACGCGTCTGTATCCACTTGGTGAAACGATCCTGGTAAACGGCAAGGTAGCAGTTTCCTTTGCTTGACCTTGGTAACGGCCCTACTAAGTCGGTGGACACGGTGTCCCATGGCTTAGTGTTCAGGGATGGGTGCATCTTTCCGGGCGGTTGCTGCTGGGACACTTTATACTCCTGGCAGGTTTTGCAGCTTCTCACGTACCGGGCGATCTCGTGGAACATTCCAGGCCAGTAGTACTTCTGGGTGATTCTAGCCGTGGTTTTGGCAATGCCCATGTGTCCTGCAGTCACGTCATCGTGATTCTCCTTCAGTACCTGAGGTCTAAGGGGTTTAGGAACACATAATTTCCAGGGATCGTCCATCCCTAACTCACTCAACTTATTAGCATCCCAAAAATGGCGGAAGAGGCGGTCTTCTTTCACACAGAAGTCGGGAAAAGCAGCGGGGCGCTTCTCCACTTCCACCTTCTTGTTGCGGTACCACGTACATCTTTGTCCAGCTTCCTTCTCCAGCTCCAAGGTGCAGCACAGGGCATCCGTTGATTCAGCCTCCTGACTAGACAGGGGAAGAGGCTGTCGGGATAGAGCGTCGGCAACTCTATTCAACGTTCCCTTGCGGTATTTGACCTCGAAGTCAAATTGCTGCAGGTACATAGCCCAGCGGGCTATGCGGCCAGAAGGATTCTTGATGGACTGCATCCATTTCAGGGAGAGATGATCAGTTATCACCGTGAAGTGATAACCCTCCAGGTAGGGTCTCAGTTTCTCTATGCCCCAGACGATGGCCAAACATTCCTTCTCGGTAACGGAGTAGTTTCGCTCTGGAGCACTCAGCATCCTGCTGGCATAGGCGACAACCTTCTCCTGACCATCGATCGTCTGGGTGAGGGCGGCTCCAAGTCCACAGTTGGAGGCGTCCGTCTGTAATACAAAAGGCTGGGAGAAATCTGGGCAAGTCAAAGCAGGGGCTTGTATAAGACAAGTCTTCAAAGTAGCAAAGGCGGTTTCCTGAGCTTCAGTCCACTTCCAACGGACATCCTTCTTCAGGAGTTTGGTTAGTGGAGCAACTATGGCGGAGAAATTTGGAATGAATCTCCTATACCAAGAAGCCATTCCCAGGAATTGTCGTAGCTTCCTCAGGGTTGTAGGCATCGGCCACTGGACGATGGACTCAATTTTATCAGGGTCCGTCTGGATGCCCTCAGGAGTGACCATATGTCCTAAATATCTAAGTGAATTCAAACAGAACTTACACTTATCCGGATTCAACTGGAGATTAGCTTCACGTAAACGGGTGAATACTTGCTTCAAATGCTCCAGGTGTTCTTCGAACGTTTTGCTTAGTACAATTATATCGTCCAGGTATGCAAAAGCAAAAGGTTCCAGGTCGGGTCCGATGATGTTGTCCATCAGTCGCTGGAAAGTTGCGGGGGCGGAATGCAACCCAAACGGCATCACTCGGAATTGAAACAGGCCCCTTCCAGGCACTGTGAAGGCTGTGATGGGTTTGCTATCTTCGGTGAGCGGGATCTGCCAATAGCCTTGGCGTAAGTCCAGGCTCGAAATGTACTTAGCTTCCCTAAGTTTATCCAGGATTGCATTGATAAACGGCAGGGGGTAGGCATCTTTCTCGGCGACGTTGTTGACCTTCTGGAAGTCAATGCAGAAACGTGGTTTCCCATCCTTCTTCTTTACAATCACCACCGGCGAACTCCACGGGCTTCTGGAGGGCTCGATGATTCCTTCGGCCAACATCTTGTCGACCTCATTGTTGATGACTTCCTGCATCTTCGGATTCTGGGGTCGGTATCGTTGTTTGATCGGTTCGGAGGTTTTCAGGCGGATCCTATGTTGGACCAAAGGTGTAGGTCCCTTGATCTGTTCGAAGGCAGGCAGTTCTACCTCCAGGAATCTTTCCAGAGTTAACTTCTGCTCTGCTCCCAGGGCTTGGTGGTCCCAGCTGTGGTTCTGCGGGCGAACCGCAGGTTTCTCTGGCAGGCTGGCCACATCAGCCTTGCTCGGGGTGTGGCGGGGCGGCCTGACTGACCGTCTTTTCCGGCGGGTTTTCGTTTTTACGGAGCCTCTCATGGTTGCTACATCAGCAGGCGTCTTCTCGGGTTGTTCCTGGGATTTTACAACTGAAACAATTTTCTGGTTACAATATACGGCGGCCCTGGTAAGATCTATGCCAAATCCGTGTTGGCGAAGCATATCCATACCCAACACTAGCTCAGTAGACAGGTTTGGAATGATCAACAATTCATTTGTCAAACACTTGTCACCTACTGTCATCCAAACCTTGTATCTTCCGGTGATCCTAGTGACTGATCCATCTGCCTGGGAAGTCTGGATGGCATCATGGGGGTATTTCTGGAAGCTAAACTGCTCACATTTGTCCGCAACGGCGCTGCTGGCGAAGGACCTTGTGGCACCGGTGTCTACCAGGCCCAGGAACTGTTGGTCTCCAATGATAACGGGCACATACAGGCGGTTATCATCTGGTCGAGGCGGTTTTCGTTTCTCCGGGATGTTTAATTGCTGGAGCCTGACTGTCCTCGGTTCAGTCGGGCTCCGGGGTAGTTTTCCGACCTGGCACAGGTACAATCTCTGGACAGGATGCCATCACGTCCACAACGTGAGCAGAAAATTCTGGCTGCATTCCTGCAATCACTCCTTCGGTGTCCAGGTTGTCCACATTTCCAGCAGTTGTCGGTCCGGTTATATGCCCTTTGTGGCGGGGATGCAGGCGTTCGGGGTGTCTGCTGTTCCACAGGGCTCATGTGTCTCACAGGTAAGGGGCTGTCGGCTGGCGGAGTAATTCTATTCCGGTTACTCTGAACCAGAGGAGTCTGATGTGAATTGTCATTCTGGGCTGGTTCTGGTGATGAATTCCTGGGCACGGTTGGTGGAATCATCCTCGGGGCAGTGTCAATCCTAGCTGCTGGGTGACGGGAGTGCATCTGCCTCAGTTCCTTCCGCAGGTTCTGGTACTCTAGAATCAGGGAAATCAGGGATTGAATATCATGGTAATCCGTCCTCTTGATATACTGCCTGTAATCAGGTAGCAAGTTCCGGTACAGCCAACCTAACTCCTGTTCAGGTCTGAGGCTTCCATGCCTTCGGATGAGTGTCTGGAGATCGACTATATAGTCCATGGCTGGCTCATTTTCCCGTTGCAGGCGTCGACTGATGGCCATCTCCATGTCTTCCTGGAACCTCAGCGGGAAATAGGATCTCTTGAAAACATCCTTGAACGATGCCCATGAGTTCCAGAAGCGTGCATTGCAACGGTACCACAAAAGCACTCGACCTTGCAAAAGTTCGGGTAGAGCATCCAGGAGTTGTTCGGGGTGGGCCTTTTCTGCCCTGCCAATTTCTTCCAGGCGTTCCAAGAACGCCACTGGATCGGTGCTGCCATCAAAATGCAAATTCCAGTGGTACGGTTTCAGGGGCGGTCGACATGTTGGAACATGTTCTGGAACATCTGAGTTATTCACGGGGTTTGGAAACGGCATATTTCCCTGCAGCAGGGGTGAATATGTTGCGGGTTGACCTGCTGGCAAAACAGGTGCGGCTGGAGTGTCCACAGGACATTCCAGGAATGGTTGTACAGGGGGTACAACATGTCCCGTCGCTGGGTGTCGGGCTCCCACAAGCTTGGGCAGTTCTTCCCTCAAGAACCACACAAGTCGACGGCGTAGTTCCATCACTGTACCATCAGCATTCAGTCCATATCGCTTCAACTCCTCCGTCAGGTCTGGTTTCTTCAAACGGTATATCCATCCAACTCTCGGATCCAAGTTGGCCAGATAATCATCTCCAAATTCTTCCCTTTCTGGATCAGGAGAATTTCTTCGGCTAGTCCTGGTAATTTCAGGGGGAGCGAGCTGAAGCTCACTGGATTCTCTGGTTGTCTGCGTTTCAGTCATTTCCCTAATGTGAACTGGATTGTCTACCAAACAAAGATTAACAAACAAACAGTGTATTGTTCGCAGGATGAACAGAAATAGATTCCAGGAGGAAAAGAAGTATGCAAAAGCAAAACTCACCGGATTGATTAACCTAGAAATCATCAAATTAGGTATCAAAAGAATCAGATCGTTCAACAGAAAATTGTGTGTATGCAACAAACGGGACTGCAATTATATTCACTCAGGGGAAATAGAGAAAAATCAAAACAACTAAGAAGATAAAATATCACATCAACAGTATAAAATCCAGATGTAGAAGTCGGGTGGAAAATCAAGTAAAAGCAGGGTAGGGTAGATAAATATGTATGTCACCCTCTGAACAGGAACAAAATTAGGATTCAAAGAAAATAACAACAGTGAGATATAATTGCCTGGAATGTAAATAGATATCCACCAGGGTTTGAAACGGAATACCTCTCGTAACACACAAACGATATCTAATAATCACAATTTTACGGGCTTCAGCAATAGCTGGAAAACAATAACGATTTCTGGTGAAATAACAGACCAAACTATTGATACAATTAACCTAAGAAATACCTGGGAACTATCCACCACTGCAAAGTTCAAAATTGTCAGGAAAACACAAGTTCTGATTTTCTGTATACCTTCAGGACTTTCTCTGGATTTCTTCTTCAAAACGGTCCCTGCTCGGGCGCCACTTGTAACGTCTCCCCCTTCTTGGGGGGGTGTTACTAGAGTGGTGCTCAACGGGGTATGTCTATATCTAGGATAGACCGGGGTTGCCTCGAGCGCCAGTTGGATTATAGTGGTGAACTCCACTTTCTCCCAACCAGGATTTGTTGGGAGGCCTAGGTAGCAACACAGTCGAAGCGACGGTATGCCAGGGGTCGAAGGCCTTCTGGACTATGAAAAGATCACAAGGGGGTGAGGGCTTTAAGTTCACCCACTTGGTTTCACCCTGGTATACGGGTTGCTGCGGGTGTTTGGTATATCACTCAGAACAAATAATCAGAACTAAAATTCACACTTAAACAGGTTTATTCACTGGAAACAATTAACAGATCGAATTTATCTCTCACAATGATTATTATCATAACCAAGAAAATACGACCACGAGGAAATTCGGATGACAGAATATGTCAACAGGTGTCAGTCACAAGATAGCAAAAATTCCACAGATCAAATAATCTCAGGGTAGATTATCCTAACCACATATATCTACGGGTGACAATTAATTAAGCAGGGTGACTTGAGCAGGGTGACAGCTAATCTGACTGGTATTCAAAGAGTAAGCCGTGCAACGTGCATCCGGGAAGCGCCTATGCGAGTTAAGAAGCTCTACCCCTGCAAAACAAGTTCTGGTCAATGTACAAAGACTATTCACCCCTCTGGGGTTTGCAAGATGATTACAATCAGGGTGGTCTCGACGCTGACTATAAGCCTTATGCGACCAGGAGACCGGGATGCTCACAACCCTGGTGACGCTTGGTGTTGACTGCTACGCAGACCAAGAACCTCGACCGTTACAAGGGTTGTTTTCCTGATGAAACTCTTTACGTTAGGATTTCAAACCACAGAACTTATCCTGCAGGTCATTACAAATGATACATATATATACAACAGGGCAGTTCCAATGCTTACTCTGTGCTGGATTCTGAATTTCACTGGCCGCTGTCAACCGTCACGACAAATGTCACAACAACTGGATTTATACTGGAAAATTATTTGATCTATAAAGCTAAGCTGCAGTTTGAAAGGACTATTAGAAAATGCAGTGAAATCAAAATGCAGTTAACTCACACTTGACTGGTAATATACTTCACGGATGAATCGTCGGCAGAAAAAGCTCTGGCTCACTTTTTCAACTTTGTGTAACACAAAAACGGGATGTCAATACAGGAAAAACTTCGAGCACCTTGATCACTTTTTATAACGGTTATACGAACTGAATCAAACGGTAAGAATCGGACTGAATCAGAATAATCACTGCCAAATGGAATCTATCTAACTATCTATCTATTTCTCTATAACTGTCGAAAAGACTGAGAGCCCTCGGGCCTCTGGATTTTGCTACTTATACTCTTTTCAGGTTTGGCAAAAAACAGAGCGAGGTCGGGATTCTGATTGGTCGGGCTGGTCTGGCCTCGAGCTGACCATGATTTGTTTTCTCAAGGAAAAAGTGAACACTACTTGCCCTTGGGTCTGGAAACTTGCGGTGGAAATCATTTTTCCTCAAAACCGGTAGTATCAAAGTGCTTGGCATTCCATGTTTGTGCTACTGAGCGAATTTGATTGCAAAATTACGACGGATAACAAAGTTATGACCTAAACAATATCACATGACCCTGAAATGTCTTTCCAGGTATGAAAACCATTCTAACTCTTTCCAAAATCATAAATACACTTTCCATAGGCAATAAGAAGTCTTAGTCTCTGGGTTGATCAGGATTTCCGGATGCAAAAATCATTGCAAGATGAATAGAGCAAGTAAACGGATAGCATACTGGACTTCTTATTTCCCAGGGCTCTGGACGGTCATTATGCAATCAAATCCTACCAATACTAATATCAAGAGTCTGAACATGATATGTATGAAATCATTAGCCTGGTAGTGCTTTCGAAACGGAGGCAGGGGTGTCATGAAGTTGATTACCCTCAGCAGGGTGCAACGGGGCTAAACAAGGTTAGTCTGGGGTAGGACTCTCTGGGTGGCTCAAAATACTAGCCAAAGGAGCTCCTTGATTCATTAATTCATCAATCAGGTATACAGGGTGACTCTAAAATGGCCTTAACCTCATTTCTCATATGAGGCTCGTATACCGAAGCCTAGTAATGAAGCTGGTGAGAAAACACTTCATTACAACTATTTCAAACCTTCCAACTGCGTTTCCATTTGGAATTGGAAATACTTTAGAGCGATGTCAAATTCATTTCACAATAATTGAAGTGGTTTGTAATTGATGTCATAATACTTTCGTACATGAACGATGAAATTGAAAAGGTTTGGTTTTCCGTGGTATTTTTGTTGGATCGAGTTGATATACCTTCGAATTTGAACATTGGTTATAGAACAGACTTAACAGAGAGAACCAATGATTGAAAGATAAATAAATGAATAGATAGCAGAGATACATCATGAACGAGGATATGTTGGCAGACAACAAATTCTCTCATTTACTTTTCTCTAGTCTTCGTTATTCGGAAATCTAAACGGTAAGTATGAAATCCAAAATCAAGCAGGAATCTCTAATGGATGGCGAAAATTTTCGACAGGAAGTTGAAAACCGCGAATAGAAAAGATGTTCCTGACAATCGGTTCGCGCCGCCGAATAAAATCGTTCAACTTTCCCAGGATATCAATTGTTTCAGAGTTTTAGCAGTGCGAAACCAGGTTGTCGATCGAACAATCAATTCGGAAGCGCCCATTATTGAAGTTTCCTCTCGGTCCAGAGCATATTAACATCAATTAACGTCGAAAGTAATCGATTGAAAACAAGCGAATTGCTACGTGAATCATCAGAGCTAGAAGTTTTCATGGCTTCAGGTGTGGCGAACATTTCTCCAGGAAGCGAAATGGATGTTCATACTGTTCCTCAAGTAGAAATTGAGTTGCATTCATCAACACCATTTCAGGTTGGAGTACAAGCTTGAATCGAAAAAAAAAACTTGGTCAAATCTGATGCTTTCTTGCTAGGTGAATTCGAGTCACCGGAAGATTCGAATTGGGTACACTCATATGAATATTGTTCAACCGAAAAATCTACCTCCGTCACCGTAGATTACACCGTATCTCATTTTCGAAATGCATTGCATAATAGTCCTAATTGTGATGAATTTGTTTTCGGATGTTATACATATAATTGATCGTTCAGTCGGACACAGTTAGGTATGGAGAGTTCATTTCTGAGAGTACCTTGTTGTTTTATATAATAACTGAGGATTTCGAATTAAGGAAACAATTTCAAAAAAAATCTAATGTCGAATTATGTCGACTTTGCTACTGATTCTGATGATCAGAAAACTAACAGGGTGTGATTCAAAAAATGAGAGTTGCAGTCTTTTGCGCTGTTTTTTTCGATTCTCATTCTCATTTGGTTTTTCTAGCTATGTTATGCTTGAGTTCGACAACTGTCGACAACTATTTTATTTCGACTCCAAATGAAGCCTTCCATCTTTCCAATTTGGCGATTCAGAATTCTCATTTTCCATTTCTAGGAATCGAAGGGATGGAATTGAATGCAGGATTTATTCAGAATCGACAATCTGATCCAGCTGGAAAATCTAGTGGTGTTAGTAGAGTTGTTCGTTCCTTAACATTTAATTCAACACCTACAATTCCTGGAAGAGTCATCATAAACATCATTCCATCTTGCGTGAAAAGGCTCTGATCCATATCTTAAACGGCGAATTCGATAGGATTCAGTGTCTGTTTTGATGCATAACGGTGTCACATGTTACTACTGGAGCTCTCCTTGATGAGATGAATAGCATTGTATATTTTTGTATTTGCTCATAGTTACGTTGGATATCTTGTTGCCTCCAACTTGACCATGAACTCTATATCCATTGAAGAATCTCTCAAAAATGGTGTTGAGGACATAGAAATTCTGAACTCGTTGTTTGGTTATCGATCGATCTACTATCGATTATATACTTCGTACATGAATACCCTGTACTAGCAAATCAGTCGTCAATTCCGAATTAACTATTATGGGCCTATACAAGGTGACAACGAATAATTCTTGAGCTGGAGATCTTATTGGAAATGGTAATCGAGAATTATTATTGCCACTGAAAAATACCTGGATATCTTCCTCAGGTTTTTTTTTTTCAGAAGTGAAACCAAGTTACGAGTTGAGATATTTCAATGGAACCCTGTATCCTTATGTAGTTGGATGGAGCTCGATTCTATTCCTCATTGCATTTCCTTGAAGTTTCTGATGAGAGTTTCAATGAAACTTCCGCACATGTGATTTTTAACCAATCAGAACATGTATTTCTGTCAGATCACCATAGCAACAGATGAATTTTATCGGAAATTTCTTCCTGGTGGGTACCCAACAGCGAATTATACTGGAAATTTTCTTGACGTTCATAATGACAGAATATTTCTCTTGACAATTTTTATTTGTTTTAACACATAATAATTTCGATTAACTTCAACAAAAAGTTCAAATGTTCTCTGAATTCATGGACCATTATGATTGATATTTATATTGAAAACGCAATTATTGTATACTATGGCAGGTTGATTCGAAGTTGCTTGCTCTCGATTTAGAGATTCTTGGACTGTCTTTGCGTCAATTATATCCTGATGATGGCCCGAGTCAATTCGCAGATATGGCTTTATGGAGTGACTGCTACCATGCCCTGTTATTTTAATTAATTGCCGTTCTCCAACTCTGTTTTGAAAGAACTTGATAAAGACGGAAATTGATGTTGTTGGAAACACATTTAGTGTGGAATTTTCTTACCGAATACAACACGAGGTCAAATCAAATCCGGAAATGATTTGACCTCTAGTGGTATTACTAGTGAAAATTCTCATTGATAAAATTTGTGCGCAAAAAATGAAATAAGTGTCATAAGTGTTGTTGGATGAAGTTTGAATGAGTCAATTCAGTAATATGTACCAATTTCAAGAAAATCAATGTTGCGTATCGAAACGGAAGCTGGTTCAATACGCATTCGGATGCCACAATGAATTCTTCAGATGAAAATTCATTTTCTCCACAGCTTGATATTGAGCTACTGAAAGCATACTCATCATTCTCATCAGAAATTCAGTCCGGCATATCAGCGACCCCAGTTTTCTGATCGATATTCTTCGCTGTCCTCGCCGAAAATGACGAGTGGCCCAGTCGTGTTCAATTACCCACCTAATAGGGTTATTGGCTATAACTTGATTAACGGACGATGATGTGATTGATTTTAGTATGCCAATATGGGTGAGTCTGTCACGGCTGTTAATCTCTTTTTTTCCTCGGGCACCGTTCACCCTCTACAGCATTTAGTCCTCATCGATGTACATGAATTGGAATGATCATCGATTCTACATAACATTGATTGCCAAATGTCAACACTGAAATATTGACAAATATAAGAGATTGTCAGTTTCCATCGAACGGCTCTGATAGGAAATGTGAACTATCCTGTTTCATATCAGTTTGGAATATCTTGACTCTACCATGGCTCTAATATTATGCCACCCTGGCACTCTCCAATTAGCCCTGATTCACAGTAGCTCTAGTGTTGTTTTCGAGCATTGTTGACTCTGACTTCGATCACAGAAAGTCTAAAATACGTGACCAGTCGAGAGCAATAAATAGATTGATTGACGTTTCTGGAAGTGAGAATTATGACTATTCCATAGTTGTCCAGTTCATTTGAATATATGTCAATTTTGGAGCGAGAAATGAGAAATAAAATCACACCTTCTTCATGGAATGCATGTTAGATATCATATTTCCCTATTGATTTCCACAGATATCCTCACGTATTGGATAGATGATCAGGTATATTTGGGAAGTAGGTAATAATTTTTTTTCTATCGATAGAGTTGCCCATCATGAATCATCCATTTCGAAAATACCACAAACAGATATGGTATCAATGAAACATTACCAAATATGTATGATTCACCCAAAGATGAATGTGTATCCTCAGAATAATGAAGGAAACAGTGATGTATTAAGAATAACAAACAATGAAAGAACAAAACAAGAAATAATTTGGTAACAGATAGTGATAAATATTCTATTTCAACTAGAAGAAAATTCCAAAGAGAGATATCATACTGGCTGTTGAAGTTCAACATTTCAAGATTTTTCAAGTATAAGGTGGAATATACGTTGATATTTCCTAGTTTCTGCTTCTTGCTCTCGCTACTGATGGAGTTGGATGTTTGTGCACTAATCGAAAATACATGTGTGTTAGTAGTTTTCTATTTCATGGGTCATAGTCGTGTAATTTGATTATTTGCATATCCTTTGGCACCAACAAATCCAGAAAATTGGGGGATTCATTTGGGAATATTCAAGTACCTGCATGTACCGAAATCCTGATTTGTCGAGGTGGAATGTTTCCATATTACCTAGACCTATTTCCATAGTTTTCAACGTGAGTTTATTGAAGTTTTTCGAATATACGGAAACAAAAACTCCAGGTGATGAAGGATAAATTCCTCCTTTCTGAAAGAGTGTAACCATTCTCTGATAGTTCTAGATGGAAATCTAACTTAATGTAACAGATGAACGTGCCTTTTTTCTGATCATGCATTGTCCACTTCTGCTCTCAATGGAGAGATCAAAAACCATACCACAATTTTCTTTTCATCATTCACAGTTCAATTGATTTCAATTCATTGAATTCATTAGGAAGTAGCACAGTTTTTTTCCACGAACGTACTGGACTGGACGGGATCATAATACTTCGGAAACAACCAAATCGAAATACATATTACAATTTCCATTCCCCATATCGTATATCATATTTCGATTGAAAGCATTGCCATTGCGAGGATGTTAGGTGAATTGAGAATCCTTCGAAGAGCAGAACATCAGGAAAATCGGTTTGGTCCTGCATACGAAACTCTCGATAGGTCATATTTCATACAAATCGATGACATTCATTATCGATATGATGAAAGATAATATAGATTACGTGCGTTGGCCGCAGATACCATCATAATAGATATTTTGAGAGGAATAACTGGTTACGAATAGATATTGCCAATTTATGGTTAGTTATGGCTCTGGCAGATGCTGTCTATATACCGAAAGGAGAATATGATTCATTAAATACTCTCAGTATTCATAGTTGCCGTATGGATCTGGATCACTTCACATTATTTTCTACAGGAAGACTTCATTTCGAACAGAGAATGGAAGCTACACATATCCAACTCACTTATGAAGACTCATCATCAATCAGGCATAGGCTGATCACGACTGTCAAATATTATGTGTCCTCTGGATTTAGAATGACAGGTGGTCAATCTATGGAATACCTGAGAGTAATTTTGAGTGAGAATTGGCCTAGCAACCCTGCACATTCTGGTCATGGAGCCTTGTTAGTTCTTTTCATGAACTATTCTATTCAATACATTGATTGGTATTTGGACGTATACATGACTATTATTCAAAAAAAAATTTGGACACAACAAGCGTCGAGCCATGAAATAGTGTGGAATGTGACGTTCGCAGGAGTAGATACTTACCGCCGAATGCGGAAATGTAACGTGTGCATACACTCCCCAACGAGTAATGTACACTATTTTTTACACGACCATGAATATTTGAATCAATATCATTCCAAGTTTCATGCAACTGAAAATTCAACAGTCAGGAAAGAGAGAATAAGGATCAGAATCAGGAAAAGATCGAATATGTCGAAAATAGTGGGTCTCACTTTCGACTTTGCTGTTGCAAAAGGGAAATGTGTCACCATCTGAATGAAAAAACAATGTTGAGAGCGCTGTTCTCACATGTGGTCGTAGGAATTTTTTCCGCTTCTCCAACCGGAATTCCGCGACGTTCCGCAATTCATATAACCTAACCTCAAATTGATCTGATCGTGGGTTGATAAAAAGGTATTTCGAAAAACTCCATAAATGCTATTTTCAGAGTAATGAACCGTGATAACCTCCTACACCTTGGCTTTCAATGCAGCTTTGTGTCAACCCCATATTGTATTCTACGGAAAACCGTGCAACCAATAACTGTTACTGTGGCCATTATGTCCACCACAAACAATAAACTTTCCTGTAGCCTGGTATTATCGATTCCTATATCGTGAAATGGGTAGTGAAGTAATTTTCGATTGATATTCGAATAGATAGATATATACGTAGATAGATGGATATTCTTTCTTGTCAAGAGATAATGATCTCATGGACAAAGCATCAAAGGTATGAAAAGCGTCATAAATGGTTTCGAAACAAGACGAAATTGAAATTGGTGATACACTATGCAACCATGCGATGACAGAAAATTTCATATTCTCATGTCGAAATCGGATAGTGAAGGAATATTAGGCAATAAGATACGTATACTTGTGTTAAAAAAGCATCGACGAGAGATTTTTGCAATTATGTTCGTCTCTCCCGATGAAATGACCGAACAAGGAACTGAGTGATAATTTTTGCATTAGCAGACAGATGAAGAGTTTTCGCACTGATGTTTAGACCACTGTGAATTCATTCAGAATCCTACATTCACTTCAACCTTGCTTTTCAGAAATTGGATATCCTAAGGACGACGATAGTTACGGAAAAATTCCATTGGTATCCAGAATCACGTTGCTACCAACATCCCGAAGCTGTGGTGAAGAGTTCTTGTCTCCAAATCATGATATTTCAAAATCGAATATCAAACTCTTGGAATTTTGTGGAAATGTTATGCTAATATCCAAGTGTCTACGATCGAATCAATTTCTTGGGCATTTCTTCTGGATAGAAAATGAATATGAGTGATGAATTCCTCCACCATGGACCTTTCCATTCATTTGAGATCATATCAACCGACAATTTTGATATCTATCAAAAGATAGTTCCTTAGTGTGATTCCTGGATATTCCAGCAAATTTCACACAAAATAGACGATTTTGTTTTGTTTCATTTGTTTTTGGGAGATAATGGTTGTTATCGAGCGAATGAGTATTATCTATCGTGACGTCAGGCTGAAGTGAAAGTCTTCTTGGTACTTCCACTCACGCAGAAACAGATCAAATTGAATTCCTTCCGTTCTATTCCTTTCTGTTTCTTGTTCTCGGAGCCAAAGTGACCATGAAAAAGATATTCTTTTGTACGGAAGAAAGTCTCCCAATACCCGCAAGAAGCATATCTCTTGAGGCATGCAAGAGGCATTGGGATTTTTGGGTTTGAAAGCGCTGCCCTGGAATCTTTCACACTCGGATGTTTCCGAATCCAACTGCGGAATTAAATCTGAGAATATCTGCACGATCTGGATCCTTCCTTTCCTCGAACTATTGAAATACAGAGGCGTGCAGAGAATCATTGCAACATTAATTCAGTTAGTTTGAATTTCAGTTCTTTCTATCTATTCATCCAATAATTCATTACATCTGATATGGAATTATGATTGAACGAATGATCATGGTTTCACAATGCATGAGCTATAATAGTCATTCAGTTGATTAACGAAAGAATCCTGAACAGGTTATGATGAATTTTGATCACTAGCTCGTATTCCTGATATTTCGTTGGGCATATCGAAGGCATTTCGATTTGAGAAACAATCATTCATCATTCGAGCAATAATCTACGGCTACGATCATAAATTCGTGGATATTCACTCCCAGATTCTTGTGATATACATCAGCCAAAATAGCTCGTATTAGTTATGAAATATGATGATAGATTCCACAGCTTCAGGATATCAAGCAATGTCGACTTCTTGAACTGCATAATAGGATGTCATTCCATGATCAGATCCCAGAACTTGCTGATCACATATATAACTTGGAGTTGAATTTTCTCCTCATGAACTTTGCACAGAAATAAATATCGCAATGTGAGCAATTTCCTTCGAACACTGTGCGAGAGAACCTCGTGTAACTTAACTTAGGTTACTCGCCAGACTGGGTATCCGTCTTGAATCCTCATCCTTGAATATTTATAAGGGAACATCAATCTGCGCGTTGTAACCAATATCGATGATAATGAATAATTCGATATTAATAATAATAATAGGTCTTCATTCAATCAGTTATGACACTGAATACAAATACACAACAAAAGAAGAATTTTCATATACATGATTGAATAGGCGAAGTGTCACTGTCAGACAGTGTTTTTCAACTCAACCTTCACAAAACAAAAAGGAATGTGATGAAAAAACAAAACAAGAACGTTATATATAATGAGTTATAACCAATTCCTGAGTATTGAGATCTCTTCAACTGAAAGAATTAGATGAGTTTGGATGATAATAATGAACAATAATAATAATAATAATGAATGAATAATAAAGAACTCCTTACAGAATATACAATCAAAATGAACGAACGATTTCATCAAAACCCTATCAACAACCTAAATCAAAACCTATCTGGCGTTATTTGGCCTCATATCGGCAAATTGGTTTCAATTGGTCCATTTAGTTTGGAGGCAACTGATCGAACTGCCATGGTTGCAAATAAAAATTGATAAATTCATAAAAGTTCCACTACAGATTATTGATCGTATAATTGCTTGTTATATTTCCAACAATGGTTAACTTCACTCAGACAATTGTGTGTCAGCGGTTTTCTTGGAAACAAGTCCGCAATTCAGAGAAAGCTTGAACGTGATATAAATAAGTCTGTGATTAATTGAAACTGTCTCACAGGGCACACATGGTTTAGCTCCACAGACACTTCGGATAGGATTCTACAATGCACACATTATATATAATAAATTGTTTTGTTGCAGAGTTTATCCCAGTTGCTTTGTTCAGTTTCTGTGTGCGTAGCAACCAAAGGCGATCACAACAATATTTTTCGCAATTCCGAGCTTCATTTGCTTTCACTATGGAGGATCCGAAGCCTCAATTTTGATATTTAGTTCTCATCAATGGAGAAGAAGCTATCTTAGAATAGTTAACTCAACAGTGAATGAATACTCTACAACGAGAGTCATAGTCTTTTCAGTTATTTTCCTAAGAATATTGGAGACTTTCAACAAAAGTTGGCAGCATCATCAAAATTTAGAATTATGAGAGTCAAGTTCTCACTCATCATTCCAGGAAGTTTTATGAGGTGGATACCCAGTGGACTGGAAGCAACACACAAGCTCAAGCTCTTCTCTATCTTCTCTACTTGAATGCGGGAGCTTAAGCGATATGAATTCGGGCAAGAAGAAGCTGTCGTCCCGCCAACTCTTCATTTTCCGCGGATAAGCACGTCTCTGATTCACGTCGGAAGGTGAGCGAGAGAGTCATTTCTCTACTGAGTCGAGACAAAATGCGTTGGAATTGGAAAATACGATAGCCTTCTTATATGATACTTTTCCGCTTCTTTTCACGATCTCTTCGAACGACATCATGTGGAAAAATACTCTGAATCTACATCGATTCCTTCCTTCTGGAGCATCGTTATCGGAAAATATGTTATGAAAATGAAAAGAAACCCGTAGCGTGTTACGCAAAGATGAATATATTACCGGGGATTTGTTCATGTCACATTTTCCGATATTACTTCGGCAGGTTTTCAATTTACGGAGTGTAATATCGCTCGCTCGAGAATTCATCCCGATGTGGAAGCACTCCTCAATCTCAGGTAAATAGGTTGCGTGAACATGTCTTCTCAAAAGTTACTTCCCGTGAAGGAATATATGATTCATATAGTGAGAATAAATTATCCATTGAATTGATCACCATTTGTCAACCGGGGGAGTGTTTCCTAAGGGACTATACTATGATTTCCTGTGATAATTTCTCGGAGAGGATATTGGATAACACTCAACGTCACATTCTACCACCGGATGTCAATAATGGTCGAGAGTGTCCTTTGGAAACAGAACCTCGTTAGCTCGAGTTCATAATATGACACTTCGGATAAGATCTTCGATTCTCATATTAACGAGTCATGAACCTGTATCAGTTGGACAGTTGTTTGACGATCGATTATTATAGTCCAGCGGCGAAGACATTCTCTAGCAAAATCCTCGGTCTACGTCTATTTACCTACTATGTAATAAAATTAGCTCAATACCTCTAGAACGGAGGTCTATTGAGGAAGAAAAGTTCGAATGCTCAGGAAATGCGAAGATTATGATGGACAGAAAACCTGTGGAATCATCAGATTGGAACGGAATCATTGATAGGTATTGATCAACCTCGTGATTCACCAGAACATATCAATCCTACCGGAATATCATGAGTGATGAGAAAATATGGATAAAAATGAGCTTCTGGTGGGTTAGGATGAAGAAAATATGAGGGTACTTTGGATACGGAATATATACCCCTGCGGGTGAATAACTCAACTAAAAATAGGCATGGCTAATCAAGCGTAACATCAGTGATGATTCTTGAGTTGCACACCATGCTCCAATCATTTATACTCAATAATAGTTGAATGTTCACGAACAGATGCAATATCACCAAACATCTCAAGTAGTTGGAACTACTAATTAAAAGAGAAAACTAATTTAGTTTTGATTCCGAAGTTGCGGTAAGTGATTGAACTATGTAGAAGTTTTACGATCTTCTGCATTCCCTTCTAGGCAATACCCAATGATCTGCATCAAGCTTCCTTCGCTCGCAATGTCTGTATTTCGAAGTGTTTTACGATGTTCTTGAACGAATAGTTCCCTAATTCCAGTGAGGGTACATGAAATCCAACTAGGAAATTCTGAGTATCGTGGAGTGAACGTTTCTTCATTTCAGATGGATCCGAATGGAATGCACTCGAGGTGAGTCATTCTGGAAACTATATACCCAGAAGAATCATCATGAATATTCTTCATCCATTTTGGTTGGAATAGTGTGATGAATTCGACCTGATGACTAACTCCTTCGTTTCAATCAGTCTGAGATATTTTATAGCAGAATAAGAACATTGAATGAGGAGAATCCTAACTTCTGAATATTCTGAGATATTTTGTTCAGCAGAAAAAGAAAATATCAAATGGAAAGAATCCTAATTTCTAGCCTCTGTATTAGGCTGATCAAAAAATATCTGGAAGGCTGATGTATCATCATACATTGAGATCATTTTTCTCAGTGGAATTGGTTGCCTAACATTCCGGGGTCAACCAATTTGTTCTAGTATTAGAGTTCCAAAACAACTGGAAGTTTGCTTATCTCGTCCATTCATTGATCATTCAGAGAAAATATCTTTCTTTTCTGGAGCCTGAACCATAGAATTTGGACAGACAGTTTGAAGTTTCACCTTCCTATGTGGATCGATGTCAATTTATCACAAAATTGAATGAGAAAATCAAATCTATCATGATTCCATACATAAATCACACTCAATAAGCTTGATAAGCCAAAGTGATCTTATATGCATACCAAACCCATAAGGAATAGAATAAACACGGACGGTTTCATGTGGAATTTCGTATTTCGAATTCTTGCCATGATTCGCATGAGGATGCTCTTAGGTTTGTAGTGTGATTGAGTGATCCATAATAATAAGAGCCTCACATCATATCTGTGTCCAAATCAGGCATATCGAGTCATACCAAGTCATTCCAAAGAACTCTTCGAGTGATATTCGGAAGGACAGGAGTTTTTCTTCCTGGAATTGACTTTTCTAATGATTTCAATTCGATGAAGTGATTATTCAGATCAACTATCATGTCTTACATACACCCGAGGAGTGAAACATGAATCCGTGACTCTATTATCATCGATTTGTCGCAAGTTGGAAATTGAGCACAAATTGCGAAATATTGTAATATAATTGACTAATGACAAATTGACAAGTAAATATATCTCCTTGTTCCGATGAAATAAATCGAAAAATATCCATACGCACACTCTGGTTTCGAAAAACAAAAAACGGTTCATAATGTATATAGGTTCGATACACAACAATTTTCCAGATGAATAATTTCGGAACCGGTGGAACTATTAGAAAGTGTATTATAGGGCTCTTTCGGGTATGAAACTTTTGCTAGGCGGGTCACGTAATGCCATAGGGGCACGTAGGTCAGGACATTTGGAATGGAAAACGATAAAAAGATGAATGGTCATCCAGAGGGAATGCACCTTTGGTATTACATGTAGTTTTGCGAATTCATTTTTAATCTTCTTTCTAGTCTCCAGATGATAGGAGCCGTTTAACAAGATCGTGAATTCCAGCTCGATTGTCGTTTATTTCTTGATGTTCTTCAGGACGTCATGATCCGCTTGAAATACTCACAACATTCTCTCAAAGTTATACTCCATCATTTTATTCGAGGAGAGAAACTTGTGGCTCGAAAGAAAATATATTTTCTAGTAGGCGATAAATGTTCTCATGAATGTGTATCCAATCTATGATTTTTGTCGTGAAACTAGTTTGACTTATCGTGCAGGTATTTAGTTCGAATTTGGATTGGTCTGAAATGTTCTCTGATGCCACGTCAATACACAACCATTTTATTCTTATATTCCTAGGGGTATTACCCTGCATATGTTTGTTCTCTCTGCATTTTCATTTATGTCAATCGTATTCGAGTTCCGTGCGCAAGCACTAAACGAACATAATTCTAAGATTCATCTGTCAATCATGCCAACTGCAATTGAGAACTCATTGCAAGATATTCCTGTCAATTGGCACTGATTCAATGATCTGTCAATAATAATGGAGCGATCGACCTCATTACTGAGATGATTGCATGTTTCATTCAAAAATGTATCATTATTATAATTATTTTTCGGCAATTGAGACCCAACTGCCAGATCGATCTCAGGACCAACCCTCCATCCCCATTTCTGATCCTTATCCCTCAGCCAGTGCTGTGTGGACCCGCGTTGCTAGACATATCTATCCTTCGAATGTCGAGATATACACGAATGTTTACGACCGATTCTCCAGCGCATTTTGAGGTTATGTTTCTGTTGTACAGCGCTAAATAGTCTCGCTCCAGTTATTTATGGCACTGTTCCACCGCACTTTACAGGTCGGGTTTTGTTTCACTTCAACACAACGAGCATATCTCACGAGGCATTTAAATACCAAAATTCGGCCTAACGTATTACGAACGTATTATGAAGATGTTGGGGTCAGACTATACTTTCCTCGAAACTCGAAATCGAGGGTTCATTCCAGAGTGTAAAGGACAAGACCAGATCGCTAATATCATTGATAATTTATATTTGATCGAAGTATGGATTTGAGTGAAACGTAGGGATGATACGTAACGCATTATTTCTCGAACGATATTGGCTGTGTTATGTTCTATTATCACATTATTATCTGGAAGACTCTTTTTTTCGTGCAACATTCAAAGAAAAAGATTATGACGAGTGCCTACTCACACATCTGAATCTTTTTTAGAGCTACATGAAACCATCAGCTACACATGAAAACGTTGCCAGTTTCGTTGAGAATTCTCAGGATGTCACTTCATCATCTGTTGAGGACAAAAGTACAAGACGAAGACAGGTCGATTCTATAAATGATGATCGGACGAGAATTTCGAAATCGATAACAGAAAATCGGGTTGATTTCAATAGAAAAAATACTCATCTTCAACATCAACTACTCCACCAAAATTCAATCCACTGTGTGAAGAGGTAATTCACACCCCAACAGCACCTCACGGTTCATTATGCACAAACTCAAAATGCCCTCGAGTACTGTTATCAACATAAGATGAAGCTCTCAGATTCTATTCAGAGAGCACCACGAGCAATTCCAGGAAGACAAACTAGGTTAGCTCAGGTTGGTCGCACTTATATATCGGCGAAGTTGTGGAGTTCTCTGCCCAGTGAAGTCTCTCCTGATGCTCATGACCTCCAAACTTTCAAGAAAATGCCAATACATTTCTCCTCTACCAACATTCTAGGTTTTACTTCCATATCGACTAGTTTAGGAAAAAATAACTTGAATTTTATTCTCAGTCGATATTTGACTATATCTGCAAATCGATATTTTACCTTTTCATTCAGTGTGAATGATATCGATCTGAGGATGGAGTATGGTCCATAGGACATTTTATTGATCTCAATAATTCATAGTCTTGAGGATAGGTCATCACCATCCACCAGATCGAATACGTAGAGCAAAACTTCAATTCGGATAAAGAGAACATATTGAAATAAGATTTGTCAGGAATATGGTTCCTTTTACGTCATCTCGAAAGGATTCCAAATTGCTGAGTTCTAAAACACAAAAAATACACATATCGGTTACGACATTCTATGAGGTGATTTCTCTTCCACAAATGGCATTTCCATTCAATAAAAAGAAGCGATGAGAATACTGGGAAACGGAGGATATTTTAGAGATTCTTGCCGACCTTTGTTCGCGAAATTCGAAATTCTTTTCCCCTGATAACCCTTTGAAACAGAAGATATAAGTAGAAAAAAACCACGTAGGAATAACGTACATTCCTGTCGGGAATTTTCTCTAGATGACTGAATATATTGAAGTATTGATAAAGTAGGTAGTCAATCATACATCGAATCATGACTGAAGGAATCCATGTTTGCACATGTCTCCTTTATCTGTTCGTATTCATTTTCCACTGTCAATTTTTGTATTGTGTACACAATGAATCATCCGTGTATCAATTCAACAATTAAGGGATGCCGAAAATATCGGACCTTAAAAAACACTTTTTTCGAAGAAATCTAGACTATGGTGCTGCATCCTATTGAATTGCCGTCTGTGCAACAGAAGCAACAGAAGAAATGAATTTCCTGAAATGACAGTTTTCGAAATGTCAAATACTTGTTACTCACTGAGAAACTTTTCAACAGTATTCTGAGTCTGAAAGCATACGACCCAAATTTTTGTTACATGTTACATTGGATATCGTTTCGTTGAATTCATAAAATTCAATTCATATTTCGGAATGAATGAAAATTGATTCTATGAAGTTATGTGTGGAATAATATTTGTTAGACTTGCCATTCTGAATTGTTCGAATCGAAATGCCAATCCATGAATGAATATTATCGTACTTTACCCATAATTCATCGATGAAAAGATGACAACATTGATTCTTATTCCTCTATGTCTCCTGCATTGTATATTCTCACATTTTGATCGCTTTTGACGTTGATATTTCAGGCTATGCCACGTCAGTTCCACAAAAGCAATTTGGTGGCGTTTGTCATCGTTACAAAAATCATGGTTTTCCTCTCAGAACAAGAGCATCGATACTATATCATTCACGAGAAGAATCGACTGGGAACTATCTCGACAGTTCTTTCATGAATGGTAACAATTGAACATTACCAGGAAGTTTCAACATGACTGAATGTTATGAAACACCGTATATCACTCATAACATGAATCAGTTTGAAATCATCTCGACAGCTCTCCTATGAGTGCTAACATGAAAAGAACATCAGGAAGCTCATTACTTGAAAACATTGAAAATCATGATTTCCTCCATGAGATTATGAGATCAAATGAATACTATATAGCTCCTTCCATGTGATTGTTATTCATAGAAACAACATCGGTTGAATAAAATCTCTGCTGTAACAATATCTGCCGAGTCTGTGGAACAAAATGGAATCTCCTTCCTATTTCTATAATCCAATAATCCAGGGTCTCTCGATACACAAACCGGAGACATTGATCCACGGATGAAGGTTCTCGGAACAACTTTGTAACTTTTATATCACGAGGTAAGAATGTTTTCATGAAGAGGCTCCCTAATTAGGATTGCTCTATACGCATTTAACGTATTCACCATCTCAAGAAGGGCTGGACATTCATCCTCGGGACAGTAATGAGAAAGAGATTCTATGTGCTGTGAGATATCAAAACTGTCAGATATTCTTCATATCGGGTTCCTAGAATTCGTGCAGCAAAAAATATCTGTAGAACACAGAATTTATGATTGCATATGCATACTCCATATACTTCAAAGATAAAGTTATCAATCAGGAATTCACAAAATCCTATCGAATCAATACCTATTTTGATAGGTGCTACTTCAATTATCCCAAAAAATATTGTATTAATCAAAATAGAAATTGCAAATTGAACGGTAATTGAATTTCTGATGAAGGCACAATGGAGATGGAAGTTCACCAATTATTCTGCAAGTTGATATTTAAGATTCCATTACGAATCAGCCATATTTCCATACACGATCGACTAACCCAAAATGATATTCCATTGAATTCATATAATCGATAGCATGCGGACGAAAATCAATCGACCTGATGGTACCAGATAATTGTGTTATCCATTGAATCCTCTTCTACGCCACTGAATTGACGGAATCATATCATACGCTTCGAAAATATACGTACTGGAGCGATGAAACGCCATCTGTGTCTGAACTATCGGTGCCAAATTCGCGAGCCATTCTTTCAGCTCTCTGCATTGAATTCTAGAGCCGCATATGATATGAATCGAATTTGGTTTTCGAACATTTTCATACCCATTGAAAAATAGTGTTATGTTCGAGAGGCTCCGTTACGTCCGTTCGGACTGCTTTTCTCCGCATTTGATGGAAATTTAATTGGAGCCTTTGGGAATTCTAACCGAATAGTCATATCGATTTCATATTTTTTCGTAACTCATCGCCCCCATTCACATACTCGATTTAATGAGGCGAAATCCTCCAGAGAGAATCAGATTGTCAAAACAATGTAATAAGCTGATAATTCATGTCCACATGTTTCTTTCACGTCACTTCATCGCATCGTTCGGAAAGAGTATCATTCTCATTCAATTCGAGTCAAGGAACTTGAGTCCCCAAAATGAAATTCGGAGTCAGTGTGTACAGAAGATTCTGTCAAAATGCATAATTGGTAACATTGCATATTTCTTCCTATGTGTAACGAAAACAACGAAAAATCTCGGAAAAATCTAGAGAGCAAGAGTATTCCTAGACATGTCCGATAGTAGGAGTTTCAGAAGGAAAAATTAAGAAAGAAAAAGTAGAAGGAAGGAAGAAAAGGAGTCGAAGACTGGTTGGAGGGAGTGAAATAGGATAAGGGATACATGAGAGTCGAGAAATGGAAAAGGGACAGAAAAAATGGGAGGAAAGAAGGGTGGAATTGCAGATCCTGAATAGATCAGATGTGTGATCTGAATGGGTTTAATATCATTGCTGAAATGACTTATATGATATGAAATGATCAGACCAGAACTATTATATGGAGTAGTCTTCTGAATGAGAATTATCAAATGATATCATGCTGAGAGAAATCGTTCAAGTATAGTAAATGAAATCAAATAGCTGCGAATTACCTTCGAACTATTGAATTATCAGGATCTTTTCAATAATCACTCACTCCAAATATTAGGTATCTATCTATTACAACTACCTGCCTGCACTCATGAACTCCAATAAGAATTTTCTATCTGAAATAGAGGTATTCTCTCAGGTATTCTGATAAACTGTGAATATGTTCACAATGCATGTTCAGCACTGGAAAGAAAGTAAGAAATACTAGTCATTTCCTTCGTAAGGAACTTCAACTCTTCTTTATCATGCTGTAAAATATCCACAGGAATCAGTTGATTGAAATTTTGTGCTCAGACCCCTCTACATGACGATGTCCTTCCAAAAAAAAAAAACTTGATTATGTGAATATGATTATATGAACGAAGGAAATATCTTTGAACTACATCATTTCTTCCTGAAATGAGTCAGAATAACGATATTTCTCAAAGTTGAACTGAACTTCATCCTACATCTTGAGAATCGTATATGATCAGAAGTATAAGAAGAAGAGTTATTGTTGTTGAATTTTGGTACTGGACATGCCTCATCCGACTTTGACGATCGATAACGTACAACTGGTATGGTGAAGAAATAGAAGGGGTATCTGACACCTCGCCACACTATCGAAGAGTTGAGAGGACATCGGTAGTCCGCAGACAGTCAACGAAGATGCTTTTCCACGAAGTCGTCAAGAAAACGAATACGTCTGGGAAAAGCATCATGTATTCATCGGTAAAAAAAGATCGAGGCAGATGTAGTATCGAAATAACTTGAGACAAACCATCTGATATCGATCCGTCCACCCATACGGAAGTCTTCTCAAAGTCACTGCTTCAAATTCATCACAAATATATTCTTGGAGTTTTAACGAATTCGAGTCACATGTTACCAAGAAGACGAAGTTACTAACCGTTGGCACATGTTGAAAGAATGATCAATCATTTTCATGAAGCCATACTTCGTATCATTACTTCAACTGAAGATTTCAAAATCTGTCATGTTCCAGTAGACCTTTATAATGGATTACAATGTGATTTAGAGGAGAAGGTCGACACATAAAAGAGAATGTATTGTAATTTATGTAGAATAGATAAAATATGCACCCTTCATGGTATATCTTATGAGTGAAAATACATTGTAAATTCGGAAAATGGAACTGTGGTTGGGGATTATTAAATGAATTGTGCGTGAAAATGTCGCTGCATGTTCGATAACTATACCAAGCGACAAAAAACAAAATTCCACGATTGGTGGCTGGAAGATATATCGAAGAACTGGATTCCAATTATCCGACAAATTACTCATATCCCACGCGTACAACGCATACTCATGGAAAATATGGCTTACAACATGAGTTCAGTAGAAGTGTGGTCTTACGGGATAACTAAGAGATATGGCTTCCATCATTATGAAGTTGAATGATGTTCGTTCAGGAGGAATAAAGATTTCCATAGTGTGCACATCTAATTCAATTTCATTCATTTTCATTCTTATTCATTTTAATCCTTCATTTTTGTTCAATCAATCAAACTTTCCACAGAATCATCGGGAGCTCATCATCCTGGTAAGTGACTCATATATCTGAGATATACAAAAACCTGAGTAGAGTTTGAACCTGAGAAGTATTATCAACTATTGTTGTTGAGAGTTCATTTGGAAGCAGTTCGAGGAACTCAAGATTGCTGACGAAATTATTTTGAGAATCTCACTATCATATTCATTCGATATTTTCACAAATGATGAATTGAATGATGTCGATTCTTTCATGCTGATTCATTAATGATGTTCTGAGTTTTTCCGAATATTCACCATTGTATATTCCGCGGAATGAAGGATATCGCCACTGGACTTGATAAAAATGATACAAATCCAATTGTTCCATATCATCACTGTTGAATCATCTTAATACACAGCAATCTGAGCTCAACGATATATTGGAAGGCCAGGTATAATCAGACTCTTTCTTTTAATGCTCTCCTTCTAGATATTGTCTGCGAATATGTCACTGAATATTGATGAATATTGATGAATATTTGATGAATAATAATAATAATGATATACTTCAATCAACAATGAGTTCTCAAAACCATTACAATGATATGCATAACAAATTACAATTACTAGACCCACATTGTTCCTAACATCATCTAAGAAGAATCCATCTTTCTTGAATCACCCTTGAATTGTTCCACTAGTATATACGCAGAAGATATTTCTAATGCGAATTCACAAGGGATTGATCTCTCAATGCCTGGAGGATAGCCATCGCTCATCGCTGAGAGACAGGTAACTGAATTCTATTATATACGATAACATGATCTGATCACTAAGCTTCATCTATCATACAATTCATCATCATATGAAGCATCCATATTCGTAATTATATTCCGCTTCACACAAGCTCGTTCATCAGGACTCATTCCGCAAAAAGTTTACCAACGGAACTGTTGTTCGGACCTATAATATGTCGTTGACCTTCACTGTCTGCATCCACTCCCGCCCAAATAAATTGGAGGAGGAATTAGGCAAAAGAGCATTCATAAGTGGATTATGCTAAAGTTTCTGATTCGATTCAAAATTAGGATGAACCAGATAGCACAAAGTTTACGAACAAACTTCCCTGGAATCATATTTGTAACCGCCGTAAACCGGACCAAATTGTGTTGTAGATCCTGGGAAGTAATTGAATCGAGAATTATGAATATATCAGTTTGTGATTTGCATGGCCAATTGATATATGCTCTAAAACTGTGGATCACATCATATTCAGCTGAAATTGGTATCCAATACAATGAAGACGAATTTTCAGAGCGGACTACTTCCTGCTTTTCGTAGATACGGTAAGATGCAGATGCGATATATGAATTGTGAAAATATAGGTGGTCATGGGAAAATGAGTTTCTAGTAGTGCAACAGCTCTATCTTCCTAATGAGGTTTCATCATGAACCTGTTCATCGATGTTCCATATGATGGAAAATCATCATTGTTATTCATAGGACAACTACTTGGAAAGCGGTAAAGAAGTATTTGCGTATTCTCTTGAATAATGACGATTTCACTATTGATTGTGTTTCCCACGAGTGCCAAATGAAGAACAGCTTTTCGTGGGATTTTCTCTCCTCGTTTTCAGGAACTAAAGTAGAAGTCATGAAATTATTTCAATATATGTGTAGTGAGGACAGACTTCGTGATCTGCCCCAAAATGTCACTGCGCTCGAAACCTTTAGATACTTGAAAGAGAAATTCTCTATTTGTCAGTGACACCTTGTCGTTTGAAAATTTGAAAATTTAGATATTATAAATGGAAATGAAACTCCTACTCATCTCGGTGGACGTTATGGGAACGGATTTGCTCCCATTCTCAACACAATTAGAACACTTTTCTTCGTAAGATTTTTCAAAGTTGGTTGTTTTTTTGACAATTTGGCAGACGGAGGAATTCTGGGGTACAAGATGTTTTTCAATTGGGTGATATTGAATTTTCCATTTCCATATTCAGTGTTCAGAAGTGGGTGCCAAGTTCTATCTATATCAACTGAACAAGAAGCGGTATCATTGTCTCCGCTCAGGAGAATGTAAGCAGACTCTTTGATTTTCCGTTTTTGATTGTTTTATTCTCTTTCTATTTTCTCAATATTACTCCAATCGGCCATATGTTGTCCATTTTCAGTGAAGATATGTTCAGTTGATTTTGGAATGTCAGTATAACTTTTCTTTATATTTTCCTAATGCTCTTCCATCCTTACTGATAGAGGCCTGCTAGTTTCACCGGTATAATATTCTCCACAAATACAAGGTTTACTGTGAATACAATTTCTTTTCTTTTGTTCTTTCTTTTTTTGGTTTTGTATAAGTCAAAACCGATCTCACTGTATTATCTGTCTTGATCATGATCCATGGATTCGGAAGACATGTTATTTCAAGGTTCACATTCCACTTGGTCAGTCTGGAAAGGTATTCATTCTCACTGGATGATAGGTAATTACTTTCTCAATATCTCTCACGACCGATATTGTATTCCATGACTTCATTATCCTACAAGGAGAAATTAAGTATCAGAATATGATACTAACCAGCAAAAATATGCTGTCTGAAGTGGTTTCCTTCATCTTGATGAAATAAAGAATGTAGAAGTATCATCTTTCAGAGTTCATAGAACATGGAGGATTTTGGAACATCACTATCATCATCATCAATATCATCGGAAATCTGAGATATGTCATAGATATATGTCGAGTGATCATTTAATTAACGAGAAAATTGATATTCGTTCCAAACAGCGCAATGGAGTCAATGAATACACCATTTTCTTGTATCTCGAGAGTCTGAATATGCACGAAATTCAGTGAGATATCCATGAGAGTTCCATCATGTCAAGTGAGTGAGATGGAGACATCAGTAGACTATATAGAATCAAATAATCCTATTCAATATCAATTGACGAGTGAATTCAAGTAAATATAGTTCTGGCTGATTTCGAAATGTGAATAGGTGAGTGAGTGGATTAGGGATCTATGATGGTTACATGGTCTTATCAAATTTACAAGGAATATACGAGGTGTTGTGCATGATAATTCCTGTCAAACCCCTGGAGGCTGAGACTCCAAAGACATCCAATTGGTTCTGAACATTTTCGTCACCATATGATAGAAAGTTCAGTTGACGGAGACGTTGTCGAAGGGAAAGATCACTGGTTTTTGAATTTTTCCGTTCGCATACACTCTGTATCACATAGATATCGGTTTCATCAGCATTTTCCATGGATGTGCATTAAGTACCATAGACAATAAGCGTTTTCCTGAGTTTGAATTCCTCAATTTTCAGGTATATATATTGACCCTGCACTAGTCAATTCTGTTTTTTTTTTTAAGAGTTTTCCGGTTATATAACATCAAAGGTCTTGTTGCTTCGATGGCGTGAAGTGCCACAGGCTCCGAATTACGCGTCCGAAGCTACATAATAATTGTCGGCGGTTGGGTTTGAACTCGAATGAAGATATCTCCCAGGCTCCGAGCATTCGAGACATCGAGGGTATGCCTCTCATCCATCTGTACAGAAAATGTGCCTGAATTACAAAATGCCTGCGGAGGCGTCAGAATAAACGAATAAACTCTTATCGTTGAGAGCCAATTAGAAATATTATCTTTTGTCTGCAACCTTCTTAGGGACTAGTGAAACGCCGAAGAAGAGGCAATATCTCATAATACTGAGAGAAATGCACATGAGTGACCAGTGATTATGTTCGATTTATCAATCATCTAGTATTAGTTCATGATGGCATTACATCATTTTTGAAACTCTCAATAACGAATTTCCTATTCTTCTCTCCCAGTATCCAAATAATTGAGAGTTCTAATGCGGAAACGATTGAAAACATTTCACAAGATTCAGGTTTGAGATTGAACAACAACAATGATAATATAGAAATTATAATCCTCAGGAATCATCAGGCTCTAGATCACAAAAATCCAATATGAAGATGATATATCTTCCGATAATCCGACTATCCACATATGAAGAGTAGGTTTGTCCTTTTTCACTCCAAGATTTTGGTAGATCAGACAGTGTAGATTCAGGTTTCATCTGAGGATTTCGGCGCTTCTCTGTCTTGTCCCATAGGACCTCTTCAGATCTATTGTTCGAGTTATGTAACAGCTACATGATATCCATTCATCCTACAGTTCACACGCATCCATTCCATGGATGAGTATGTGGAATAAAAATATCCGAAATGAACTGCTGATGACACAGCTCTGGCTAGAATAATTACCAATTTATTCAAGTGAATCAGTCAATGTTTCCGAATATTGAGTAGGTACCAACAATAGTCCACAGTCTGCTGCACCACTTTAGATTCACAATCCGCGACGTTTTATGTCTCTCACATCTGGTCGTTCTCTATCCCAGCTCTCATCTCATCTACCTGGAGAGGTTCAGGTATTCCATCAAATGCATCATAAAGTAGAACAAACCCAACTACGTGCAGCATAAGGTATCCAATTAGCAATGATATTCTAGATCTGAAATCGTTGATACCTCGTAGATACCTGATATGGCATTTAATGAAATCATTCATTATCTCATTGGAGATTGTTCGATAACAATACCTGCATACTCAATCAAATGGATTTTCTTGGATGATAGAATTTCAATAATTGACTCTATCAATCAGAAGATGCATTACTCGTGGCTGATTAGTATATCTTGGGGTCATATCAGTATCAACCTATCAGTGAAATCCAGTATACATGGTGTGAATTCTGAGACAACAATGAATATATATATTCATGAATATATATATAAGTGAAAGAAAACAATCCTGGAACATACTGCAGTCACAAATATCCTGCAGAGATCGCCTAGCTCAGAATTTTTCTGCTCGACTAGCATCATCTCTAATGACATTTTTCAACATCAAAGTCCTCTATCATGAAGCACTTCGTTGTTAAACAGGTATTCAGCTGGAACTTCTGCTGAAGGTTCTGAACTGTTTTCTTCTGCTCCCTTTGACATCATTCAATTAGATGGAAATTGTGAGAGTTTGAATCGATACGAAGAAATTCACTTTCCTATTCGCTTTGTGGGAGCTCCATGGATGGGATGGAACTAATATCCTCTGAGATTGACTGATGAAAGAAGGTTGTTCAATGAATATAAGTTCAATGAGAAAATATATTACCAATTCATCGATGGAGATGATCTGTCGTCTCGAAGAATCTAATAATGATTATATCGTTCCTGGAAAACTTTTCGAGATTTTAATGAGCACCAGTGATCACTAGAATAGAAAGTATTCTTTCCGTAGTTCATCTACCATCATTACGGTTCCTCAAACATCCAACTGACAGCCGTAGCCTTGATGAGAGATATCCAGCTCTTTAGTGTTCCAGTTGAAGGGAATAGGGACACCATGAAAAGCAGTGTTGAACGAACATAACCATGAACTGTCCAAATAATAACGAGGTTCTGGTCAAACAAGGGCGTTAATATACTTCTTCCACTAGTTCAGAAGAAATTCCAGTCATTATTAAGAATCACTTTCTCATATCATCAGAAGGAAAATAGATTTCCCCAACTTCTTCCTCAGTATGAACTCCACTTCGATTCAGCTAGTTAATTTGGGGGATACCACCAACCTACTCGAGAAGAAGCTGTTCAAAGTCCTTCCACTTTACTCTGCACTGGCAATTCATTTCAACAATATCATATTCGACCTCTTCCCTTGCGTCTGGACTCTTCTCATGTGGTATGAACATAGTCAAAATGAAATTTCTGGATAAGCAGGTGGTATTTTTTTGAGGGAATTCATTGAAGTTTTCAGATCATGGATCGTTCCAACCATGGGGGTGAAATTTTGGAAGAACACAAGACGTGTTAAGATTCTACTTATAGTCAGTGAGATGGAAATCTGAACGATTCCTGACAAGGATGAGAAGGTGTCAACCATCAACATTCCTGCGGAATTGTTCCAAAACCAGACAGTCTGGCAATCTTCAGGACTGGAACTAAACCCACGTCGAATAGATGGAATGGCCTACATGCTCACGATTCTGACAGCTGACGCAGTGTTTTACTACTATCCAATGGAAAATATCTTCGTATCATGTGCATAAATCTCAGAGCATGATTATTCATGATGATAACGACTATGTTCCGATTGGAATACGGGCTCTTGCATCTTCGCATTCGTGGATCATCAATTATATTGGAAATATCGCACATTCGAATCAATTTGTGTGAATTCTCAGGATTTATTGATCAGGCTCACCCACAAATGCTCGACATCGTGTAGCGTCCATGTTCGTCAATTTATTTGTAATACACAATGATTCAATAATCAATATCAGACGGAAGATCAACCCCGAACAAAATAAAGCAGGATCTAGCAAATTCATAATTGTGTTAGCCAGTTAGTTAAGTTAAGCAGCCTATTCATCAGTAGATCAATCGGATGATATCATCATTGTACAGGATGAAACTATAACTAAACTGAACTCATTCTCATTCGAACTCCTCAGTAGAAGATTTCTACCTGTCAGCGGTATCAGAGTTGAGGGGGATGTCATAAAAACTGCTCTGGCATTCACAGTATTAGAAACACTCGGGTATTACAGGCTAGTGTTGATAACTCAAGTTGTTTTGATGCTTCTGATGATACCAATCTACTTCCCAATATCTGTGAATTCTCTTGGACCTGGACTCTTTTGGTTGGTGTCACCTTCCTTCTACCGCAGAATGCACACTGGCAGATAACATGATTTGTTGCTCTCTTATTCAATATTTCAGACCACTGTAACTGAATTTTGTTGTTGGTGATATATAGTGTGGCCAATCAGTCTTGTCACTTCGTTCTTCTTACCGCGGCTGCTTATTCCAGTGGATAGGTGAAAATTTTGTCAAGTAAGAATCCTATTACTGTTCTCATACAAAAAACTATTCAAATCCATCTGTTCACACCTAATAACAAGCCAGTATTGAGTTGGTAAACTCAATATTGGCAATCAAACTCATCCCATTACCACCGCATTAGTTTGACGCTTCATTACAAACTCACACAAAACCATCAACAAACTTGAAAACGCTGAGGGGCGAATTGCAAAGCATCGAATCCTTATTCGGCAGTTAGTATCGAGAAACTGTCGATTAAAGCTCAATTCATGATCGAAATGAATAACAATGAATTCAGGGAGTTTCGTGCAGGAAATATCAGCATTCACGACCCTTATTTACTCGACTATCCCTAGCGATTGAAGCTAAATGGGACACGGTAGGCCATGCAAACCGGGTTATTGTCGTTCTCCGCGTTGATGCGTTACCATGACGACTGCTGGAGCGATCGTCGCTCTTGACGTCATCACTCTACTGCAGTTTTCATCACGACGAATCCGATGACTCAATTCCGTTGATGACGTCATTGTGATAGAGGAGACGGATGTGGTTCATTCAATATGTCATCCAGCTGTATAACTCAGATGGGTATATATCTCGTGATATGGATGAAATATTCTAGATGGTTCACTAGAAACAAAATCGCAGTCGAAGACATCGAGGTCGATGGACAGCATAACATACATACAGGGCATAACAGAGTCTGAACCATTTCTCACATGGATTACTCAGAGTTGAAGTATTCAGTGTCGATATACTTCAGCTGCGAGGCTTCATCAACGCGAGACGCATGCTCAATTACGAAGATTGGAGTCAGCGAATTTGAGGACCCACGTGGAACCAGACCTCACGTCATCTTCCGCTTTTTGGAATATTGCGAATCGAAATAAACACGATCGGGAAATATTCGAGTATCTCAGTTCCCTTCAGGTTCTATAACCAGTCGAGGTTCATTCTACTGGTGGGTTCTGTAGATATTTCCATATGTTATTGATACTGCAGTTGCTGGATCTTTTAACAACATATCGTTATTTCACAGTTATTAACAGTAATCTACAATGAGAGCCTTTTTTCCACCGACTGACGTGACACCATCTGCAAGTTCATTGTAAATATGAGCAAGGCAAAACAGGATGCAATGTGAAACTGCCTGAGATATTAATTCGCTTGCAGAATCAGATCGAAACTTGACACAATTTGAAATTATGAAAACTGTGTCTATTTTCGACTATACTCAATATCAGGATTTTTGATGATGACCGATGATATCCTCTACTTCTCCATCATACAATGAAGCACAATTCCGAAATGTTATATCGAGAGGAATATTTCTACAATCAAGGTTATCAATGGTATCGAATACAACGTCGATGCAAAGGGAAAGAAATGGAATCATGAAAAACAATCTGGTTTGCTCGCCTCTTGTTCGGAATTTCTCATTGATTTGTTCATCAACACCATCTGCAGAGAAATAGCAATCACTCTCTTTTCGGAAAGTGATCAATCAACATTGGTTTTTTGTTCGATTGTTCCCATGTCAAATCGTTGGGAATTAACAGCGTGTATCACAAAATGCGCGCATTGAACACGAAATCCAGTAACTGTGAGTAATTTCAATTTCCTCAGAAAATTTGGGGTGTTTGCAATCTCAATTGAGCAAATCATTCGACTGGAAACCTTCTCATCGCAACAGACAGTTGATGATCAATGTCACTCCACGATGGAGGGAAGCTGACTCGTCCAGTAAACATGAATGATTTTCGCATAACTCGTCACGTTTCGTCTACAACAAATATGGAATATGTATATGGCATAGTACGCTCATGGTTCTGTAGGCTTCAAGCCTCTCAATCACTTGAGAAAGCTTTGAATCGCAGATTCATTGCAGCGTCAAGGCAATTGAAGACACATGGGCTCTTCCAAAATACGGATCCCTGAGAGCCAACATAATTTATTGTGAATATCACGCAAGATACGAAATAAACAACGCATCACTAGAGAAACCGGTCCAAATAGGGAGAAATATGACTTCAATGTCAGTCCCTTCCAACTGCAAACATTGGATAGATATGTATACAAGTATACCATTATCATTATCATCAACTTCATCAGTCACAATATCAATGGCGAGAGTTGATGAGCAAGAAAATCCCGCAGATTCATACCAATTTGTATGTGACTGTATCAATGATTTAACAACAAGAAAATTATGACATTTGATTTCTCAGTATTATTTTCATTACCGTCCTCGGATATTTCTTCCTCTCATGTTTCATTGCTACATTTTCCAAGGGATGTTAGTAGGAAATGAGAGAGATATATTTCAGTACCCATCAATCCATAGCATGAACAAATCATTCATTACGGAATCATCGTGCTGATAGTCATGGAATGAGAACCCCTCATTTTGCACACATTTTTCATACGTAGAAATCGAGGATTACCGATGCTACCTCAAGTATGCTACGTACCAAATTCTCTTCCAACTGCCCGAAGTATTACGAGAATGTCAGTTCCTGAGAAGGAAAACTCATGAATCGGAATTCATGACTAAGGGAACAAAATATCGACTCGTGGAACCAACTATATATGAAAACTGAAAAAAAAAAGTGGAGAGTGTCCAGAAAATTTCGTTCACGCTGAAGAAAAATACGAACAAGGAAACTGAAGATAGGAATGAGCAAGAACTGAGCAGTAGAAGAGAAAATTTCTAGGGATTTCCTCAGGACATCCTCAAATTTTCCGAATTTTGATACATTTTTTTTTCATTTCAGTGAACTAAATGCCTCTTCGATAACTCAGTCACAGATTTTCTCAATCAGTCTCTCTCCTCAATGAGTTCCAATGATAGTTATTGAGAGTAACAATAGTAAGAATTGCGACAATACGATGGAATTGAAGAACAGTAGCTCCAAGTGTTCAATCAAGAAATGTAGGCATGAGCGACCCATGAATCTCTACTTTCCAAATCTCGTATTGTTCCTGAATGATAGAAACAATAGTTATTTCATGCCTCGAATTAAATTCTCGAATATCAACATTGGAATTCCGTTGAGAAAATACTGCATCAGAATTATATATCACATCCTGTGTATTCAGGTCGTCCTTCACAGGCAATGCCTCATACACCATGTGATTGTACAGATAGAGAATCGATTCATGTTATTCCTAGTGTCATGCATTTCGAAATGAGCTGACATAGGAACCGCAAAAGCCATCAGATAACCATCGTTCCATAGCAGAAATACGCGGCGCAACCGCAATTCTATCCGAATTTGTTGCAGAGACCAGCTCGTGTACGATGTCATCAGTCCGCCCGCTATTAGCAAGGTGTTTCCGCAAACCGCCTCAACGATTTGCGGCCTATGATGGAGTTGCTGAATGATTCGAATCGAAATGATGCGAAAAACATGCCGTCGTGACAAAAATAAATATTTATCATCCCATACAAATATCTGAATTTGCGATTCCAATTTATTCAGAAGAAGAACGAATTCAGTGACGTCAACGATTGCGCTATTCGGCCTCCGTCTGCAGACGAAGATCGTTTGCTGAAGGGACCAATCAAAATTCATGAGGAAATTCTTCATTCGATACGCATCCGTTTGTGGATGTCTGTCACATTCACGAATTCTGACAGAAAGAGTGACAATTCGGAGACCGTGGTTGGATACTCAAATACAAAACAAACAATCACAACAATATTCAAGAAAGTCAAAATCGTTAGCGATTCCTTAGTATCTCTCGAGAGATTCTTCAGGAATTACCATCGAGAGTGAAAATGAGAAAGAGATTTCCATCACTAGACGACCAGGTGGTCGAAATGGTCAAGCGATATCATGATAATCATGAGGTCGTGGATTCGATTCTTGGCTGGCCGTTGGATTTGGGTTCATTTTTGCGCTGTACGATGTATATCATAAACTTCTACATAGAACTATCCCAAATGCAACAGTGGTTTGGATTCCACTTCTATCTCCCCGTCTCCTCCACTCGTACAAGCCCTTCGGGGCTCCTGAGGGTTGTTTCGGCAACTAAGGAGATGAGTAACAATAACAATACTGAGGAGTCGCTGATTACTTCACTTTCTCGAGTCTTCTGAAGATGGCAAGTTAGTTGCTGAATTACGTATTTATACTTTTCTAAATATTTTTGTCGGATTTTAGATATTCATATATCTCTGGGTACATGAATGATGATCAGAAGAAGACCAAGATCACCTCACTTTGAAATCCTTCATTTACCTTCAGAAGTATTATCAAAAATTACAGACACAAAACTGTGGACGCTGATATTTCTATTCGTTTCGACAAATGTTGAATGATAGTGACCTTATACAGTTGTGAGTATCATTCATATGAGTTGTTCCTGATTCCTATCGACAATTTCAATTTTTTATTCAATCTATATCATGACAGCCTCAACATGATGCCTTCAATTGGATGTATCATGAAACTTTCGACAGAAAAGTCGTGCCTAAGGCTGATCACTGTTGCTGTTGATGAACATGTTTGTATCATTACATTAGGAATGATACCGCAACAGTTCCTCATTCATCATATATATCCAACTGCCATAGCAAAATGAAGAAAATTATTCGATTTTCAATGTGACTGTAATATGAGACAACGTTTGGTAATGGATATATTTGGTTCCGAACTTGAAATCGTGCAAGTTTTTCTCTCTCCAGGACATTGATATGTGCTGGAAATATTGGGTGAAAATCTCACCAGTATGATGTTTTCGCAGAGTTTTATGATTCGAGTTCAGAACGAATGATGCCGTTAAATGGTGATTTGAAAAAAAAAATGATGACAAAGACGGTTCCAGTTTTGAATTCTTTGGATGTATATGTCTCCATCAGGAAAGACACAAATGATATGGAGAAGTTCGTAATATAATGGTGATGAGAGAAAGCAAAAAACGTATATAGTTCCTTAGGATAACGAATGAAATGAACTCGAACAGGACTCAAACACATCGACATCTCAGATCACATTCCTTCCATTCGCTATCTTCTATTTCATGGATGTCGATATCTAGACTTTTTTGTTCTGATTGATTGATCGTGAATCGAACATTTCTATGTTAGTTTTCCAGATAGGGCGTTTCTAGCTGTATCCCAGTCCATTTCCAATAAAGATACATCCTGGGTTCCGATCAAGAGAGTCAATGATATTTATGCACTGAAAAATATTTGTTCAGTACGAATCGACCGATTGAGAGCTGAGAATGACTGCAAATCAGCATCAATAATTCCCCTGAAAAATACTTCTTCTGATATACATAAATAGCGGGATGATGAGAATATGTTTTTTTCGCCCATTGCGTCTCTGATGAAGGAATCATGACACCTAAATGCTTATCGGAACACCTTCACTTCCAGACGATTGTCAGATTTGTGCCATCATATTCTTCTGTCTTCTCTCGTCACCAATATTTGCTGATATTTTGGAATTCCTATTATTCCGTTTCTGTTGCTGATTATATTCATCACACAAAATCTTTCAATGAGTCATATTATAGCTCTCATTCTCTCAAAGCACTCGTCACTTCTCTAGTCGTACAACAGAAAAAAAAACTAACGCGCCAGTGAAAATGCAATGATATACTATATTCCTTCCACAACTCCTGAAAATCAATGAAATGAAACACATTCAGTTAGCCAAAAGATATATCTGAGAATGAGACACGTTGTGGTATATATCTACAAACAAAAACTAATCCTTCACTCAGCAAAATTGAGAGAAAATAAATAATAAAAAAGCAATATTGTGTGAGCTACTGTAGTAATGAAGTTGTGTCTACTGTATTCCATTCAAGTAAAGTCGAACATCTGCTCTACTTCCAAAGTTGATCGTGATCCACTGAACACATAGACTAACATCATATACAAACTTTACCAGAACGTGTTGCCTACTTTTTATTTGCTGCCAAGATAATCGAAATTCTTTCAGGCCATGACAGATACAGCCTATTTATGGTTAGAGGACTTTCATTCCCGTTTTATCTACCAATTATCTTTTCAAAGTCAGTCTCGTGGACCAACAAACCGCCAGCCAGGCATTCCATCAGTGGGAGAGAAAAGAGTTGAATTGAAATGCCCGACAATCGAATGGTTTTCTGTCCGGCGAAGCGTGTGGCGAATCCCGAAAGTCTGATACTGCCAAATCCAATGGCGTAGAGCTCAGAACTATCGGAACTGCATCGATGAGAATATACAATACGAGTATACCACTGTCTTCGAAAAGGGAAAGGGAATATCTTATAGGACCAGATCAGGAAACAGTTGCGTCATGGAATTTATATATTCATATATTCACTCATATATCCATAACTCACAATGTAAATCTTGGTATTCGAGTTATTTTCGAAAACTCCTGTATTCAATGGCTACGATAGTTGTGGATGGTGACAAATGCGCTGCAGCCTGATTGTGCCCCATCTTCCTCTGCTATCTCAAAGTTTGCTCATTGCTCCTCAAGCTGTAATTCTTCTGAAAAATCAATGATTTTGATGGTGTTCCTGGTTTGTCCCTACCTAATCTGGAGGTGCTGTCTTCCTCTAAGCCTCTCTTCATTAGGTTTTCTCTGAAATGTCCCATTGAGCATCCCGTGATTGCCTTCCGAGACGAGACTGCGGTTAACTAGTGTCTCTAATCTTACTCTAATCTTAATCGATGGGGAGATCTTCGGCCTGTCCTAGTCCCGGACATATTGTCATCGTCCTCATATCTTTGTTTCTCATGATTTATTACGTTATTCCCTATATCTCTGATTTTTGTACTGGAATTCTTCCACAAGCTTTTACATTCTTCTCGTTCCGATAGAACTCCAAGTGATATTTGTAATGAACCTTGGAAAGAACCATAAATATTTTGATTACAGGAGATATCAGATGATTCTCTCCATATCTGGTCACGCTCCACGAAAAATACACCGAACACGCAATAGTGTGATTAAAAGATCATGGAAATTATCGAAAGGATCATTTGCCAAACGAGCAAAACGTGAACTTTTTCGAACAACGCGATGTGGGTTTGTGAGATGACGTGATTTGATCATGATGATGATAATATCTCATGAAGAACTGATATGACATACAGCAGGGGCTCTGAATGAATCGGGTCGGGTGGATTTTTCCACTATCTCAATCAACGTTCACGTGGAACATTTTCGTTTGATCAAGGACGGGGAGCACTTCTCGAACATCAAACTGGAACAATCTTGACGAACTGTTCCAAATATCAAATGGATTTTCATTGGAGAGATATTCCATTGCACTGCACATCGTTGTTTGACGACGAATGTAAGACGATTCGACCGTTTTCAAGAATGGATCTTGAGAGAACAATTTGAAGCCAGCTGACAAAGTTGTATGAAAACTTCATCCTCGAATCACTTCAACACAAACCTCTACTTTTGCGTTGTAGGGAGACAAAATATCACAACGCTGTGGTTCATCAGGACACCTGATACTGAGAGTAAATAATCGTTCGAAAAGTTAACCCTTTCGTACGGGTTGTTCCATCAGTAGAATCCAAATGAATTGGATTAGATCAGTGAATCGGATATGATGTCTTCCATTTATCCAGCAACTCATACTTCAGTCGTAACCCGTGCTTCAATACCTCTGAGAAAGTGATATTCCAACTTTCATTGGTCAACTATAGTTGACCCATTGATACTCCTGTCAGTCGATCTGTTGTGTTACAGTCTGCTCATTTATTCTTCGAGGTGATGTAGTTTTCAATATCATTCCATAAATCAATCAGAAATGGCGAAAAAGTGGAAATCTATCTTTGAATTCTCACATGCGAATCTCAATCATGACTCTCCTTGGAACCATGATTTCGACAGCTATAGAAATGAGGAATCTCCATGCTCTCTACCCATCCCACTGAAAAGCTGATTCCCAACACATGAATAATCAGATGATGAATAATGATCACTTTCAAATCTGTTCGGACGACTGTCCTAGCTAGCCCTATATTTCACTCGATCATCGAATTTTCACACCTAGAAAGTAGTTGAGGGTAAACCGAAAACTTCGCCGATTTTACTTGGTTTCAATAGAATTCTTCATCGGCGATTTTTTCATATATATTGAAACCCAGGAAAGGAAAACCTATAATGTTCGAAGAATATCGTGATAGCCAGCGTGGTGGCAGCATCAGGTAAGATTTCACATGGTGAAGAATTACACACAAATTTGCCGTTCTATTGATGAATGATACTTAGTAGAGCGGAGTTCGGAAGGTCTCTAGCCTGAGAATAAAAGGGTGACCAGCCTGAGCTCGTCTAGTGTGTCCACCTGGAATCACTCCTGGAAGTGGGAAAAATATCGTGTGTATGCCAAATCATGATGATCATCAACTATGTGGGTCATTTCAAATTTCTATCACTCATCTCCAGAACTAAAAGGAAAAAGGGGAGTGTACCATTATCCTGTTACACCCGCTTCACAGATACGATTGTAAAGGAAAGTATCTCGTATTTATCTTGTAGGTATATTCCGTTTCGAATGGAATGCTATCTACACGCTAACAAAATCTGACATCTCCTCGCTCTATTCTGGTGCCGAAAACCAGCGGCGAACTTATTCCTCTGTACATTTCAGCAAGTTTCTCTTTGGGCGGAACTGGCTGTCCGTTGACAGACCACTTCGGCTGATAAAGGGCCTTACATAACTTTGGGAAGTGCCGGTCCGTTCAAACGCAAACTCCCAGCGATGCCCAGACGGAGTTCTTCCCTAATTTAGGGCCCTTTTTACGTTTTATAGGAGGTTAACTGTTAAATAAATAGAAAGAAGGTTGAAAGTTTACTCGAGTAGTGCCCTGAGAGAATATTTCTTCAGGAACGCTTGTTCCTTCGAGGAATATTCTTTGAGTTGAATGAATCCGGTCTCAAAGAATTATTGCTCTTTTTCCAAACGAGGGTTCGGAGAGAGAAGAGATTCTATTCCCCCTGATGACAAGTTGACATTATGGAATTGAATTTGTCATGCAGTCGACGGAATATTCCTGGATTCTCGTCCATCAATCAAATGAAAGTGGTTGCTTCTTCCGATTTCGAGAAGAAATAAAACAAGAAACAAACCATTTCACATCTTTGGAAATTTCACCTGAAATAGCATCAGTCATCACCATCTGCGATAAGTTCAGTCATAGGTATCCATTGAAAACCAGCCAGTCAACAACTTGATATTCCTGAGTTTGTATTTGGTTCATACTATTTCATTCAGGTCCTGTATATCCGAAATGATACTCTCATAGCCTGAAGTTTTCAATACCGCAGGAAACAAATAGAAACATTGTATAATTCATACTTCCTGAGGTTCCTAATCGCTTGTGGTTGCAAAAATAAAGTTCCCACAACAAGTTCATCATTTCAGGAGAAGTGAGTGAATATCAAAGGAAATTGTGAACCATTGATGGACATCCTCAGATTCCAGACACAGTGTGGAAATTATTTCGGGAATGTATGTGTAGTGTGCGAATATAAAAGTGAAAAACAACGAGTGACTAGGGCATCGTGAACTATTGTAACACGTGATGAAGTCGAAAGCATGGAATTGAATCGGACAGTGTCTTGAAATTTATTGGACTCCAAAGGGAAGATTCCACAAAGGACGTTATCGAATACAATATTTCCGGGTGGAAATAAGTGATCGGATAAAAGCTGGTGTTGATGAAATTGAAATGAAAATAGAAAGATCAATACCACAGTACAACGACAAGAGGAGAAGTATTGTCGAGAACAAAATGAATTGGAACCCGAAATCACAATGATATTTAGGAAAGCCTCAAGACATATTCCGGCAACTAAGTTACCAAATTCAGTAGACCTGAGAAATGAATCAGATCAGCGACTCCTCCGTATCTATCGAGATATTCTCCAGAAATTACCATCGAGAGTGTGAAGTATATATGTGAAGAGAGAAGCACATGCTGCTCTACCTATTAATCCACCTCACACCACAATTTTCACGAATATCAAAACATCACACGTGGACGAAATAATTCTTGTTGTAGCGATAGAAAATTCAGATGTGAATAAAATCAGATCTTTCGTGTCGTCATATCGTTCAAGGTTCCTGATGATGTTGACGAACAGGTTATCGCGATGATCAACGTAATATTATCCTATGTGTTCCATGGTTGTGAATATAGTTCGATAGCTCTCTTTCGAACCAACTCCAGCAAATTTTTAGAAACCATTCTCATGAATATGCGAGATGTTCAGAGGATGTTCGCGACATGATCGTATCAAAACTGTCAAAAACCTCGAAAACAGACGATGATATCACTCTACTCGTGAGAGAAGCCAGATTATTCCGTGAAAAACATTTCATCGATTGACATTCCACGACATCATTATTTATAACTTCATTCACACCTCACGAGCATTCTCCGTTATGAATCATCCAAAGATGTATCGTATATGGAATGTAGATGAAATGCTTTTCACCTTTTCAGTCCGACATTGAATCATATGAATAATAAATACAGTTCAGATACAACCAAATTCAACATTTCTGTTCACTACGGATTCCTCCATGATGATTTGCAAAAACAATTCCGAATCACTTGACTGGAGCAGATTTCTGGTGACACCTCTGTAAGGGATGTGTTATTCATAATTAATGTATAATGTATAATGATATGATAATTTCTTATACAATTCAGTACTCAGTACGACCTCTGCATTCCTGATCACACTTCCACACTGGAATTGTAGTCATTTACGCAACTGGGATGATTATAATGAAATATGAATTATCAAAGAGTGATATCTGTCAGTCCGTGGATTCCAATTATACACCAAACGATGGACAGGAAATCCATTCATCCGAATTATGACACAATTTCATTGACATGAATGAGTCTGCTGACCCCACTCTATCCTACTCTCATGCTATCGTATCCCGACAATTTGATAACGTTCGTCGGTGGCCAAACCTATCGATAATAATTCAGGATAACATTAGTAACAGCTTTGTTGGGCCATGTCTGTAATACCCTTGGTGAAACCTCTTTAAGCCCTGTTTCAGAACACTCATCCCCTCTGAATTCGTAATATCCTTCTCTCTGTGTCTGTGTGTGTATGTTCCACTATGGTTTGACGGTGTCTCAAGATATTAATTGTATCTCTTGGATCAGAGTGGGTAGTCACTTCTACAGGTCCGTCCCAAAATTTGTTCTGCTGAAGTTGAACAATCTTGTTTCACACGGATGCTGGGGAAAAATTAGTATCTGTGGAGATATAACGATGAACATTATTAGAAACCAAATATTCAGTCGAACGATCACCACTATGTGCGAAAATTTCAAGATTGATATTCCATATGAAGAAAATGTGAGATGTACTGACTGTAGGTTGATCCAGGAGATAGTGTATTCATTTTCCAATATTCTTCTGAGATTTTTCAACAAATGAAGAAAAAACAGAAATGAACTCAGTCATAGATTGTGATTATAGGCATATTCATAGTTCACACCCGAGTGTCATTTCAAGTAATACAAATCTTGAAGAGTCTGTTTCCTAGAGCTGACAATACGATGTGTGAGTTGAGCTCATACATTCAATAATCACCAAATGGATAAAAGTGACATGGAAACTGAAGCCAGAAAAAAAAATGATAGTGGTTCGCAGCACAAATATGCGCATGCGCCAGTGTATAAAATGAGAAGTGGCATTAATTTGTCAAATCCGCGCATGCGCATATCTCTGTTGCGATCGCATTGACGTCAAAAATTACGTGACAGCTTCAGGTTATCGTGATTTCATGATAGACAATCATCCAGAACTGGTCGAAAGTGATAGAAAATTAGTAGTAACTTCCGATCACGGTACTACAGAGCATGACCAACTCAAGCCAAAAACGGGTATCTTATCATAAATGAAATAATCATCAACAGTAATGTGAATCACGTATCATCATTTAGTTACTCATGTCGTATGTTATTTTTCCCGATGTTCATCATACAAGGCGTGAATCAATTCACCTCACCTTTATCTACGATTGTATCGATTGCATTTGCGGAAGAAACATGTTTCCTACAATTGTTAGGAGAACACGCACTCTTCACTATCAATCCTGATGTCTATATGTTAAAGACAAAGTGATTGATTGGGCAATAATCATTATACCCGGGCAATATATGAATACGAGGTGATCTATACTGAAAATTTATATATCTAAGCTCCTAGACAATATTCGATGATATGATCGAATGGGATTCATCTACATATCAAGTCCTATTGAACTCTCAGATAAATGAATTCGAGAAAGGGTCATTTACAAATTTACCGGACATTATGAATAATGCCAAATTGATCACATTGCGCATGCCATAAACAAAATGGAAATTCCTTGTTTCATTTGTGGAGTCTATTTTTCTTGGAAGCTCCTGCATATATCCTACTGAAATAACAATGTGCTTGTCTCTTGTTTGCGAAATATCTTGTTACTCGACTGAAAACAGAACAAGGCGATCTTCGCAAATGATTGCAGCTCGAATTCCGGTTTCAGCAAATAGTATTAGAGATACGGCTTGCATCATAAAGGTACAAGGTTTCCACAGGAGTGTGGATGATCTCTCAACTGTGATTAGAACACACCTACACAACAGAACTTCATTTCAGCGGAATATCTATTTCTAAGATGGTATGAGGAAAATATATTGTATCATGGAATTGGAAAGAATATTGATGAAGAATTGATTTTCGGATGCTTAGTAGAGTGTTCAGGGCGAATTGAATGAGCAAGAGAATGAAAATTGTTGTCATCAATAATATATATATTGAATAGAGCCGGTGACGAAGACTCATATTACACTCGCCTCTCACCTTCATTCTATAGTTACATCTCCAAAATTTGGGAAAACATCGGGAAAGAGATATGCCTGCTAGAGTGCATTTTATGATATATTCCAGAAATTTTTTGATATCTCCAACCACACATTTCATTTTTCGATCAAGATAATCATATACTTCCTGATATGAATAGGTGCAGGAGAAGAAAACAGGACGGATTCTTCACGCATTCCATCCATATTATTTAAGTTTTCAAAAATTCAATGATATACACCGTGTTCCATTCGAAAATCAAAAGATCATTTCTAGAAGAAGCAGGAGTTCAAAAAAATTTCTGAATATGTCGAAGAGTGCCCTCCAGTGATCATATTCGATGTTTCAAATATCATGGATGCAGCTATTGAAAGAAATAAGACAAGGTCGTATACTACACCCTGATAAAAATAACTAATAGAAATGCGATGAATGTGAAATTAGGAAATAAGGATCAGGAAAAAGATGGAACATCCTCAACTCGAGGAGAAGATCTGAAAAGGGCCAAGAACACAAAAGGATTCAGTTGCTAACAGAGTTCAAATACAAATGATCAAGATTCTAGAATCTATTGAATATTTCATAATATTAAACATAATAAGCATCGATGATTGGTATTGGGGCGATTGTTATCTATATTGGAGATAGAGCTATTATCCAGAATATGCAACCAGATAATTTCAGCTCATTCTATAATTGTTCGGCACTGGTGTTGTTCTATATATTCTTTCATCGCCTTTGAGATATAAGAGCTGCTTTCCAAACCCCATCATGACTTGAGATGATTTGATTCATCATATGGAGAATGCCTATGCAAAATTTCCTAATGATGAACGATAACTCAACGTCTGATGAAAATGTTCATTCCCGTCAACATTTTTTTTTCATTATTGTGTATGATTAACGTACAAGAAATTGATCATTATCACCTCCGATTACTGTTCAATCGCTCTATTGATGAACGAGTATGGCGAAAGCAATATAATGTTCACGGATTGAAATACTAGAAGAAAGTAGCAAAAGAAAGCAATAGATGATAGAATAAGAGGAAATTCATACAAAATTTCAAATAGGTGTGAACCAATAGAGAACATGGAATGGTAGATCTTCGTTGAGGGTTAGTATTGGCTGACAAACCTAACGAGGACGTATGGTGGATGAACGATAAGCTTCCATGGGATAACCGACATGACCCAGTTTTGAATGGAGGTGATAGGACAAAGAACGTCACGTTTCTGAATAAAAAAAAATCATCAAGAATGGAGTGAATTCAGAATTTCTGTAACCAATTCGTTTATCGAAAGACGATGAATTTTTTTCGCTCATGTCATTCGCCTCAAAACTTACTGAATCTATATGATCGTTCTTCAGTATTTCCTCCATTCGAAGTTCGATATTGTATTATTCTCAATCGTTCTACTCCACAACGTTCACAAGATTTCCCAATAAGAAAAAGCTTTCCATGTTGGCTATGACCGCCAAACTCTGTGAAAAGAGACAGGAGTGATTTATTGTTATGTTGAGTCGTAATTTTTCACAAATCACTCTGCTCTCCTGTGAGAAGGCGTGTACATGTAACACCGTTTCCTTCACAGGAAGGAAACAACAGGAAAAAAAACGGAGATGGTGGCGACCTCCTTCTAATGGAGGCGAAAGGAAGTACAGCGATTCTACTTCTATCCCCTACGTGGAAAATCCAAGGAAGTAGCTGAATTTCTTTGTATTTCTCCATTTGATTCCTGCTTCATTTAGCGAGGTTGAATTTCATATTCGTATGTATTCCATCTGTTCATTCACTCATTTATCTCATCAGAGGTACCTTCATTTCGTGATTCATCAAAGGATTTCGTGATTCATCAAATGTGTTCCATTTGAATTTGATATCACCTTTGAGATTTCTTTATGTTCTAGGTTGTACACGACGAATTCAACATCACACTCGAACTCATTCGTATCATAGCTCAGCACCACTGTGACTTACCATCCCAACTTTTTACTTGTCTCAACTTTGAAATCTCGCCATATCCATTAACTAATTCCAACTGATACGAAATTCCTTCTACCTATCAATTATGAAGTAACTCAGTAACAAGTTCGCTGCCTCAGGAGGAAAGAATATAATCCATATTATATAAGTTTACTAAGCTACGAAGTTTTCAAACAAGATATAATGTAGATATAGGCAGTGGTAGAGGTTTAACGCTGGTTCACTCCATACGGAGTATCTTTGTGTATTTTTATTCCAATGAGCTTTATTTCTCTTCAGCGGATCTGAGTTCGAAGAGATGCTTGAATCTCGCAACTCCTAGCTAAGTTCGAGTCTCTGGATAATGTATACAACTGGAAAAAAACTCTCCGCTCAGGAAATGTATGCTGAAATGCGCAGATCCTCAGGGAATATTCACATGAATAAATAACTATTTTCGGACGACCGGCTTGACCAATTTTCAAGCTGAAAAGTCGATTTTCATATGACTAGTTAGTGGAGGATTTTCCTCCATAGGACGGAGCATAACAGGACAATCACCACCATTTGTCATATGTGGATTGGTGCTCTCTATTGTCATATATTAACATGAGATCACGAAACAGTGTTTCTCAAAACGTGCTGAGGAACATTCATATTCAAATGATGGCTTCCTATAAAGTGAGAATTAGATTCTAGAAAATATTGGTGATGTCTGAGTCGATGGTGAAATTTGTGATGTTGTCCCTTTTACCGTGCTCATGACACTGTTGGTGACTTTTTTCGACCTCTTCACTTCAATGAACTATATTTTAGAGAATCTTTCAATTGCTGAATGGAAATAAAAAGGTGGAACCATTCGAAGAGGCAAACAAAACAACCACAGAATCACGGAAAAACAAATAATGAGCAATATTGCAGATGTCACCATCAAAACAGGCATCACCAATTCATCGACTTTTCACAAAGCGGTCTTCATAATATGAAAGTTTCTGAGAACGTATCCATCGAATTCTCCCACAATGGTATTTTTGATATCTTTTGCTGAGAACGGATGAACAATTCACAGAATTCGAATGCTGTAATGTGAGCTTGCCATATGCTCCATCAGATATCATACATGGTGACCCCTGAAAGTGTCAAAAACTACATATTCATTTTTCTGGATAGACAACCCTGTTTTTTATTATTTTTTTTTCGAAATCGGTGATCTTTTGCAATCACAAATATGAAATGAATTTGCTTTCAGGGTTCAGCCTGCATATGGAAGGACCTCTTCAATGAATAACCCTGTATCAAAAAGTTCTTCTCTTCGTCAAATATGAAATTCAGAACCATCCAAAGCACACTCGTGACAATACACACGAGTCGAATGAAATTTTTTCCCGAATTTTCTGTAATATCTATGTGAATATTCATTTCAGCTTCAGGGTATACTCCAGCATATCAATAGAGAATGAAATTTCGCGTCGAGTGGAACGAAACGTGAAAAGGAAAATGTTCGTTTCACTCGAAATGAGTAAGTCATTGGCATTTGTAATGGCGAAAATGTGAAAGGAAATACCAGACACCATGTTTCATATTTTGGAATATTATTGAGAGTTTCCGATAAGATACTCGTTCAGTTACGTATAAACCAAGGATGAATTCATTATCTTTCAAGAAATTCAATATCTCAGAGGGATGAAAAAAAGACAATCGATCCGAAATTCATTAGCTCCTGAACGTAGAATTCAAAAATACAATTATGCACAGGTAAGTCCATTTGGGAAAAACAAAGGTCATGTCACTTCCGGTTCAACCGAAGGTGACATCGTACTGATAATATCTCAGGGAAATAGGGCACATCGTGCTATAGCTGCAACCTGAAATTCAGACCGATGTCTTTTTCAGTTCTCTATAAACCTCCAATGAATCAGTTGGGTGCATCATCCTGTATGACAGCGACCCCGTATGATACAAATACAATACGAATTGATCAAACTGATATTGAACGTGATGAACCCTGTATATTTCATGATTTCGTGACTGATTTCTGAGGAGGTCATTTTTCATGAAAAATATTATGAACAAACATTTATGATGAGGTATAATCGAAACCTCAAGATGGAGTCCCTTCTATCTCATTCTTTACATTCGCAGCTCCACATCATATCCAATATCCATATATTGTCATTAGTTCGAAGCCCGCAGAGAACTTGTTATAATAAAACAGCCTTAGCTTGGTTGTTTGTCTCATCAAGAGGATTATTATTTGTTCCACACGATGCCTAGAGCTCTAATGAAAACTTCTGAGATTTATACGCTCTTCATGATATATTTCATATCGTTGTCCTCATACGAACTGCAAATAACAAGGGAGTGAAAGGGACTGTTTCTACATACAAATCTAACAAGGATTAACTGCAGAGAAATACATGCATACTTATGAATGCACTTTGTGATTCTTTATCGATGCTACTATTGTTTGTGGAGGCTATGAGAATAGTAGGCCTTGAGGATACGAATAATTCAGATAATCAGATTCTCGAAGAGAACTCATCGACCACTTTTGAATTTGATAATCGGATATCTGATTCCAAACCACTTCCGATCGACGGTGTTCTTCAGTGAACACAGAAAGTCTGCTTTCCTTTCTGAGATCCATTGAAATTGGAAACTCAGTTGTATTCTTGTATGCGGAATTTACTATTTTCCACTTCATTGTCAATTTGATGTGGATTACTTCCACAAAATAATCGTTCAAATCTATTAGAAAGCTCTCAGGTAACCACGTAATCTGATTAGGTTCACATTTCATAGGAATTCCAGAAAATTCATCACTAGCACATCGAGTAGTTTTGTTAGGTAATTAGGTTGGTTTCACCTAGTAATGTCAGCAAGTTTCCAGAAGGATTAATACAACTTGAGATCTAGAAAACAGGTAGGAAATTCCAGGTTGATAGATCACTGATTCTATCCTATTCTGCGATGTGAAGATGTTATGTTCTTCTCAGAAAAACTGAGTCAGATTTTCCGAATGGTGAGATTTTCGATTCTCATCACGAATACGTTGAACGATCTATACTTTCTCTCTATGGTTTTCAAATATCGAAGACTCCAGAATCTCAGCATCAAAGCAGCAGCAAATTTTCCAAAACCAAAGCATCATCATCATCACTGGTTCTTTCTTGAAGGAAATTTGAAGAGAAGAGGGAAATTTTATAACTACTAGACTAGTTGGAAAAGGTGGATGTAAGGGCATTTCAAGAAAGAAAGAAAGAAAGAGAAGAAAGAAATATCAGTATCTTGATTAGAACTATACTAATTCGACACTTATTATGTCCTTGACATCAAGAAGTACATGAAAGTATACTGAGTGGCCGAATGAAAACAAAACAGAAAAAGAAAAAAACGCTCGAAGCAGTCGATGTTTATTTTAGGGGCAAATATTTTGCGCATGTTTTCAACTTTTCCACTCCAAACCCTTCATGTGGGGTGACCTCCAACCCTTGAATCTCAAATGCGATAAGGGGTCAAGTGAAACATCATTTTGGAGGTGATCGAAATATCTTACCAACGCTCCCTTGTTTTTAGAATTGAATGCAGTAGTTTCATCACTATTCCGTTTCATCTCTATTTCTCATTTCATAGTTAGAACGATGTACATCTGAGAAGTACCTTGTGTTTTTTTTCTCTCAATCCTGTCATATCTATCATCCCATGAAGAATCATTCCTTGTATTGTCAGTTCCTTGATATCTCAGTAAAATGCATACCTTGTTTCGTTCTCATTGGGCCACCCTGTATATGCATCTGATCAAATCTGAGGAATGAGTCGTGAGAAATGTTGCGTCGGAAATATCTTCAATTCTGCATCCTGCATATGCCGAGAGTGTAATCATCCTGTATGTGTGAACAATTCCAAGAACGATAGTTCGCGTCCAATAACATTAAGTTCCATGAATAATACCGCTAGAGCTTGGTTGAAACTACGGCTAAATATTTATAAAGTATAAATTTTCAAACGCAAGGTGAACTTTAATTAGAGTTGTAATTAGAGTAACAGGCTGGGTCTGACTATCAGTATATTGTTGAAAACAATTCCTAGAGCTTATTGGAGAGGCGTTATGAGAGGGTGGAGCGAGTATGAGCCCATTAGTGAGATTGTGAATGATAATAATTCAGTTCGAGTGGATTTCTTACGAAGTTTTCGCTTGCGCTAATTGATATGAGATCCAGTAGCGAAGTTTTACAAGTTCCCAAATGAAATATCATGTTATCCAGTGTCAACTACTTGATTTCCTTTCTATTCGATAATTCCGAATAACCGGTATTTTTCAATGGCATACACTCGATACAAGTTCAGTTTGAATATCAAATCATCGATAGTTTCATGGATAGAATCGGAAAGATTGCGAATTGCGAACATTGATATTGAATGTACAGTTTGCACAATTGCAGTACAAACTCTACGATTCATTGTGAGGGGGATCACCACATTTATTCAGTGAATATAAGCCAAAGCAATTATCATCCAACAGATAATTGAGATTGATCCATAAGGAAACTTTGAACAGCAAAACGTACACAGTGTTGAATTTAACAGTGATGAATGTGAACTCAAGTTACATTGGCTTCATTCTTTCATCCACCAGCGACTGATCAAAGACTTGGTCCTTTCTCTTCATATTTTTGTTACATTGTGTGTTTTCTTCTCGATATTTTTGGGGATATAAATAACGAAAAATGGCATAGAGTTCGAAGAGATCGTCAATATCCATGATCGGTTTCATCTCCAACTTTTCTCTCTCTCATGGAACGATCATGTGAGGTCGGTCCATCGCGAGAAACTTGTACTTCCTGTTCCGTGCGAAGAAGTTATTCACAGTCCAGCCACTGCTCACGACCTACAAAGCACAAGATCGACCTGTTTTGGAGTATTATTCATATGTTTGAAGTTCGGCCTCCACATACGCCGAAGCACTTGGACTCTGAACACCGCAGAAAGGTGGGCGATCTCTCTCTTCTATAGTTATTTCCACGGTGGTTCAATGGAAATTCCTTCTATCATACCACCACGAGCGATTCCGAGTAGACAAACTAAACTTCAGGCTGGTGATCCATACATTGTCAAACTAACGATGATGAAGATTCGAGAACGGCCGACAGTCTCAGATTACTTCATGACTAATTGAGATCAGACATTCTAGTTGCATCGTATCACATGACATCAGCCTTGATATTTTTAGAGCTCATGATGCATCTGTAGTTTCACTCTTGATACATAATCAGAATACAGAGAATTTACTGTAGTGCCAGGGACTCAATCAGAGCAAAAACCAGATAGAGATTTGATAGGAATTGATGTACAAACACACAAATCTTAGGATATATAACAACCTACTGGATTCACATGTATATGTTTCTGAAAATTGAGTTGTTAAGTATCAAATCAAATCAATCAAATCAAAATATGCTTCATTGTCTGAAGAATTGGTATCTTATTGACAAAGTCTTGTATATATATGAAAAAAAGATATCAGGTATATATAAATATAAAACACATGTCACAAAACAATTGATAAATGGGTGAAATTAAATTAAATGAAATGAGTATTGAATACATTCATATATGCAGCGAAGTCAAGTAGGAATCCACAGTAGAATTCATCATAATAAGCCTTCAATCGAACTTCGGAACTTTTTGCTATCTATAATATTTTTTAGAATAGTAGGAAGGTGATTGTATACTTTGATACTTTCATGAATCAGAGAATGTTTAGTCGAAGCAAATTTTGGAATGGGTAGATGAAGCATATGGTTCTGTCTAGTACTATGACAATTTGTTCCGGGAGTGTACAAGCTAGTTTTATTTTTATGAATTGAGCATACTGTTTCTATTATGTATAAACAGGTGACAGTTAATATCTTGTGGCTGATGAAGGCTTGCAGTGATCTCTGAATTTAGACTTTGTAAGGTATCTCAATGACCTCTTCTGAAGAGCAAATATCGTTTTATGTAACTGTAGATTACAATGGCCCCAGAAAGCTATTCCATATCTCAAAAGTGAAGAAAATATCACCTCAAACAAGGCTGAACTACTTTCACATATTATCAGAAAGCACCTGTCCAAAGCACCTGAGTCTGTCGATACTAGGAGTCAGTTTGATAGGTGATATTTTTGCTCTCGCTGAAGAGGATGAGTTAGAGTGAGCTATTAGAGGAGCATCTCCATTCAATGATCATCTGGGAGAATGAAAACCTGCTCATCATGGAGATACAAGATGTTTTGCCTATGTTACCAAAAAAAAACACGTATGATGTTAGGGTGAATACCATTCCAGCTCATTGGTCAACTAATGCTAAGGTTATTGATATCTGGGATGTATCAATGAATCAACTATGAACAACCACTACATGACAATTATGTAAATGAAAATTCGCGCACAGCACATCGCACCTCACCGTCCCAACGTAAGTATTCGGCGCCTTATAGACGTTCGGCCATCCTCGTTCCTCTTCACTAGTTAGCTCCAGACTCTCGTATGTTTTCGCCCTACCCTCGTATCGGAAGTCCAACACGCGACTCTTCAATCTCTGCTCCGACGCCCGGGGCGCGTTGCCTAGCAACAAGGCGGCACTTGCAGTCTGCCTGTCGAGTTGTGTAGTCGCCGCCGCCAAAATTGGGACACCAGATCGCTCTATAACTCGTTCTAGGGTAACTCTACGCTAACTAGCCGAGAAAACAGTTTCACAATTTCATATACATAATGGACAACTCGATGTGGGCGAATTGAGGCCCTGGTGCATTGTACAGGGCGGGCACATTTTGATGTTCGCATAGCGTAACGGAAAAATGAAATGAGAAAGTCGTATTCCCAATTTCTTTGAGACACTCTGGCGGAAACAAAAATCTGCTATCGTCTATCGTTTTCAATTGTGTTCAACAAGAGTTATTGAGTGCTATTCTAGTGGAATTTCAGTAGTTTTTTATTTCAGTGTACCGAGCGGTTGACCCAAAACATTTGTCGGCCTGTAACTTATATTTTGGTACATATTAGAATCAGGTTACCAAATTCACCTCACATTGTGCATATTTGAATTCATTTGAACTTCCAGCTCGAACAAAGGATCAGAACGATTAGAAGGATAAGATTTTGATCAGCGATTTTCCCCATTCATCATTAATGGCCGAACAGATGACATCCAATTACAGGACATAATGAAATACCATCAGTACTGTTGAGTTGTACGAATTATTAATGGTGATGGACTGTTGAATTGATGATAATGACACGAAATCCTACTGATGAATAACAGGTCGAGTATAGTCACTCGCATATTTCCATTCCTACATCTTTCATATGCTTCACGGAACAAGACTGAGTTTTTATTCGTGCTATGAAACAGTGAAATGTGAGATTGTTCCCCAAAGTTCATCTCAGAAAGAAGCGGAATGCAGTTAATTTGGCTGTGCAGCAGTTTGAGTAGAAAAGTTATTGATACACAGTTCCCCTTTTCCGAAGAAGTGAACTGGAAATGCTCAAGAAGATCATTGTCATCAGCATAACTGATTTGATAAATATCAAACTCACTGGAACACATGAATTTCAGAAAATTTCCGTATATTTTCAATTATGCTTCCACGGCATGAATAGTAGGCGTCCAAATGATTGGACAGTACTCTAGATTGGATCTGACATATTTCCAATATTTGCAATATTTCCAGAGTATGCACTATTGTGAAATTCTCACAATTTCATATGATGGATCCTCATCAACCAACATTTCATTGGTTCCAGAAGATTTCCTATATATTTCATCGACAAAAGCCATTTTGGAGTCAAAAGTTGCATCTTAATCTTCAGTCTCGTCGCTACGAATCATCAAACTACCTCGTGTATGTTCCTTAGCTTATGAATGAAACTTCACTGTCGGTACTACACATTCACTGATGATCAGATGTGAGTTATCAACTTCACACCAAGCTTGCACATTGTCTATGTCTTGCTGAAGAATTATGCACTTTGGATAGAATGCAATATCGTCAGATCGTCAGCAGAAAGAGCTCCATAGAATTCACTCGAGTGCATGAATCATCAATGAATATGAGGAACAATATCGTTCTCAAGTTTTATGTTAGAAAATTATAAACTATTTCACAAATTGAATGGGTGATTTGGAGAAATCTGAGACTGTTCAGACATTGAACCTCATCTTGAAGTTGTGGGTGTTAGTGATCTCGTATCCAACCAAAACTCCATATTTCCTCGTGTGGAAACCTTCAATTCACAATCTCGCCTGTTCATCTCCAGTTCTATCGAAATTTGCCATATTCAATGTTGTGGTCGATTTTGGTGTTCAACGATGGAGACTACGTGAATTATTGTTCCATCCACCAGAAATCAATAACAAAACAACTCTTCCATTATTCGACGAGCGATAACAAAATCAGTTGATGATAACTGTCACATATTCTTATCAATTTCATTTGTTTCCAAATCATTGCATACGCAGTCAAGTGTAAGAAGACCAAAGTTGATTGAACTTTGAATTCGATCATTGGTCGATCCTGCATCATCTGAAATTTGAGTGAGTTATTTCGTCATCATTTGAGAAACAGTTGATATCACTCACGTTTGAACCGAAAATGGATTCCATGGAAGGATATGTATCATCGTTTCACTGTTACCACTGGTTTCCGAAACAGACAGAAAAAAGATTATGATTCCATACCCTGTAAGAGTACCTACCTACTTATCTTCCTTCTGTACGTGTAAATATCCAAAATTCCCGAATATTAAATCTCTATTGAAAACTCAGTAGGCACTTTGGTTTACCTATCTCGTCGGGCTTATGGACTATGAAAAGGGGTTGGCCATGATATGTTGGTCGATAGCAGTCCTCATTCACTCAGTTTTTTGAGAGAAATTCGTAAATTCAATTCCCTTATTGACATTTGTGACCCTCTGTGAAGAATTGAACAATGAAAGTATCACGAATGGTTCTGGTTGTGTGTATGAAATGCATTCCTTCGATTTTTGAATGAATTATCAAACAAAAAAAATAAGAGTATCGGCAGAAAATACTACGTAGGCATACATCTGGAGTTTGGATGACAGTGAAGTGACACCAATTCAGAGACAGTATCAATGAAAAATCTCTTCTCATGAGCTTCAAACAGAGACAAAATACATAAAAAATAGTTGTGTTCAGTCTGGTCGTCACAATCCAATAAAATTTGGAGATGAATATAATCTTATCAGGATATGGCATATAAATTTCTGGGGAAAAACATCACCCCAACTACCTCTATTCAACTAAAAACGACTCGATGATGATGAGGAAATGATGAACTGGAAAAATTCGGCGAGCTCCAGTTTTTGCAGGAAAAAAATATTACTTAACCCATACTCTTTGGGCTATTTCATCCATCATTGACACCATGTATATATTCGTGATTATAGGAAGAGAAGAATGAGCCTGTTGAAATATCCTTGTGCGTTGTAATATATTAGGGAGAGGTGAATGGCGATGTTTTTTCCAAAAATTCTCCGAGTGTCATATGAAAAAATGGACACTTTTATGCACAACAAAAGTGATGAATCAACCGAGGTTTCTCAGGATTAATTTCCATCGTTGCAACAATTAACTCCAGGTGTGTTTTAATGGATTCCCAAAAGTTCCCGATTCTTCTCCTCCCTATCCATTACCAACTCCAAGCGAGTGCTTTTATTATCTGCAGCTTGAGGAATTTGCTGACAAGAAACGCCTTCCTCTGAGGTCCATTCAGACTCCCTGACTTTTCACGAACATCAATCAAGCTCAGCCAGAAATCTCATGTGAATCGTTAAGAAGATCTTCTCGATATCTCGCATCCGCTCCATTCAGAAATAATGGAACGCAAATATGTCAACACTTATGTTGCGGAAATGTCCTTCGGTCCTATTGAGAATGCGAATCGAAATGAGATAATCTGTTCATTATCATTACTAGAGGTATTCGTATTTATTGGCATTGTCGAAGCAACTATACAACATGAATGATTTGTTCTACACGATTATTCAAGGAGAAATATTTGATTCGATCATGAATGAGATTCTGCATACATATATTGGAATTCTGGATAGGATCATGTTACCTTTCTACGAAAGATTGATTTGTTCTTGATAATCGAAACCTCGTTAGTTGAATGGATGAATATGTGAATGAATGAACAAATGAATGAATTACCGAATGAATGCATCAATGAACAAATGAATGAATGAACGAGTTGATGAATTAGTTAACTGAGGAATGAATTGAATAAATGAGTGGATGTGTGAATGGAAGATCTTGTTGATGAAATTCATACGAGAATAACCTCACTGTTGAATACTATCATGGTCACTTACCAAGAACCAGATGGAGATACCATTTCGTATTCACAAATACATGTTCATTTGTCACAAAGTTGAATACTTAGGTAGGTATGATGGACATACATCAGAGTTGAGGTCCAGTAGCCTTCCAAATCGATATAAATATGCTGCTGTTCCATTTGGAATAATGAACTTTGAGCCACTTCTCAAGCAAACGACCAAACCACCCTTTATCGAAATACCTGATGAGAGGCTGGAGCGTGTGAAGCCTCTGAGAACCACCTGAGTTCAGAACAATTTTCGATATTTCTGAATTAGAAGATATCAGCATTTAGAGATGTGACGATAAGCGGAGGAAAAAATTGGATTGATTCTTGTTTTGGATATGACTACAGTACAGTAAGACAGAGGTTGTTGAAGATTTTGAATAAGACATTTTACACAAGGAGCTCCATTGAAATATCAAAGTTGCTAGTGAATTTCTATAGCAGCGACAACACCGCATTATAAGAACTATTTCAGTATAATTATATATAATGTGTAAGTGGATGCCTTCCATCTGATTTCCGAAGTGATCCATCCGTTCTCTGGTTGACCAGAAACGTCCAATGTGACATCCACTATGAAACTGCCTGTATTTGTAGGCTCTCCACTGAATAATTGTTCACATCTCAAACTCTCCACTCATATGCACAATTTTGTTCACATTCTGTAGATATTCACAGACACAAAACGAAATCAACTGGAAGAGTTCTCATTGTCTGACACCGTCAACAAATCTAGTGCAAATTCTGGAAATGCCATTCGGTGATTTAACGCCTCGCTCAATAGGCGTTTATATCGATACCGTTCGATCGATTTCTTCAAATGTCAGAATACCCCCCTACCCCTACCATCCCTTCAACCATGTTATTCTCCAAGGCCAATATGTTGTCGCACACAAATTTTCTCTCCCCTTTCCTGAATCCCTTCTTATTTCGTATCCACACTTGTAGTTAATTGAATTATTGTCCATCCAGTCCGACCCGCCTCGTTATGTGTATTGGTGATTCGGCCACTTTAACGCCTTGTTTGCGAAGTTCTCGTCAGTTAGATACACATGTGGCGGCAGAAATGGATTCGGGATTGCGAAAATTCACGCGACGCTTGACGTTATCAAATTACCGATATGCCGCTGCGAATGCATTTCTTGCTGCGGTTATTCTCAGTCCATACACTGTACCCGAGTCGGATTTCTACATTATTAGAAGTGCAATTCCAATTAGTGAGTGCAAATAAAAATACAAATTGGTATTTATATAGCAACTGGAAAGTTAGTCTACACGTCATGTTTGCCGGCCTCGTGAGCGTTATAACTGTATCAGTTATGCAGTAAGCTAATTTCCCTAATATGGAAATTTTTAAAAACTGAAAATCCATGTGCGTATGAGCTGTTTCCCATTTTCTCATGATATTCCAAGTATACTGTTGATGGCTCCCATCAAAACCACAGTGAATTTCGGCGTCATCTACTCACCATATCACGAACATGCATCTGGTACAATATCAGATATTCCTCTTCGGCGAGATATTCGGGTTATTCTGACAACCATTCTTGTGGCTTGCGGTCTTTTTGGTGAATCTCAGGTGGAATACTTCGCGAAAAGGGCGAACTTTATCAGAGGATGAATGAAGTATGCAGTAAAGCGGCTAACAGAGTACGAGCTTTAGAATACTTCTCATTCATGCTGTATCGATAGTGAGATAGCCAAAGGGATTCAGGTCGATCCACCTCCTGGATGATCCTCCAAATGAATCTATCTGCTTGAAGACAATAAATCCAGGATATCCAGTACTGAATGGAAATAAATATTTACAATTTCATGGTTCAAGAGACGTAATCTGATTTCGTCTCATAGATTTGCTAGAGTTTGCAAAGATCTCGCTGTATAGGATTCAGGGCAAACTTATCTAGTTTTCGCTGCGATCCGAGTACCAAGGGAGGGAATAAAACGACAAAGCCTGCATAAATCCCTTAATAAATGATTGCACCTCCACTCCAGCCAGATTTACCGGCTCAGGGTTATCGAATTCAGCGGTTGGAATTCACTCTATTTTTATACTATGTTCGATTCGTGTTGAATTCGAGGATACCGAGGGTAGAAAGAAATATTCGAAACTCTACATTCGAGTGATGAGAATTTCCTTTGTTCAATCATATTCATGATAAAAAAGGCAACGGATTCGGATAGTCTGATGTCAAGGAATCAAATGGTACGAATCTATGAGTTCTCTTCATGAATTTTTCTCTTCATCTCTTATGAACCCAATACGACACGAAATTTGTATCGACCTAGCTTTTTGTTTCGATACGCACCTTTGATTCTCTTCACATTGGTTTCTTCGGACTGTCAGCTGTCAGAAATACAATTTTATTTGACGAAATCTCGAATCTTGAACTGTTCTTGAACTCTCAACTCTACCTGAATCTTCTTCAATGATACGATTTTGATCATTATTTTTCATTCAATTTCCCATTACGATATCATGAACGATATTTCATCCAACATTAGGACACATCGAATGTGTTCATCATCTTTTGAATCACGAAAGCCCCTGATTATGTAGGCGTTCATGATCAGCATCTCCGAAAAATAAATCAATATGTAGGCTGGCTTGGATTTATATAGTTTCAGAAAAATTTCAGAGTGCATCTCTGGGCATTTCGATACTAAGGATATTAGACATATAGACATCCCTTGAGTGGTCTTCGACCCTTTTCGAGCAGCATGCACTAGGACATGTCACTCCAATACAACTCTCAATAAGTATCCTGCACAGCCTCTGATTGAATTTGTAGCTTGACTTCTGTATTTCGGCATGTTTTAACTGGAGTAGTAGGCTTTGTATCCTTTATGTATTCTCGCTTTCATGCTTCCTTTCAGCTGTTCATCAATACTCATTGATATTGCGAATTTTTCACTCATTCGAATAGATGATTTGCTCAATTGAAGTTAATTACTGTCTTCTCATCATTATCACAGCACACGAAAATATCATGGTACCTGGGCATTCACCTACAATCATTTTTGTTTATTTCCGTCTTCCACCTCTGATGTTGCTCTAACTGAAGATTTTTCCATCTCTGTTCGATATGAGCTCATTATTATTTTCATTCGGTATTGATTATCTATTTTTCCGTCCATTGGAATGTTTTCATTGATAACGTCACTATTAGCTCGAACCAATGATTTGCTATGATTAGGATTCCTCTTCACGTACATTCATTGCTAATGATTGCTATCCTCAGTGAACCTTCGAACGATTTAATGATATATCTTTGGGGATTTTCTTTCTCATTTGTAACCGACGGTCAGAAAACTTAGGTTCTTTCCTTTACTCGTTATTTCAGATGTGGCCCTTTCTCCATAGCACTTGGAATTGATTTCGAAATATCCTTTCTGGCATTCAAAATCAATCACCGAAACAAATTGAGTGTTATTCATTCAAGAGTACCTATTCGACAGCAAGATTAATGGTCGTATTTCCAATTGAGCTAATGTTATCCCATCAATCCCAGGGTAGATTCAAGTTTTTGGGGTAGACCTAGGGTTTCTTGTGATGCAGGAAAGTTGGATATGGATTGAGATCAGGCTAATTAATTTCATTGGATTCGTGTAAGGATCCATACGTATCTTTGTGATAGGATTCTATGCTGACCGCTGGACAATAAAGAACAGTGCATCCCATTTTGGTTGAGACTGCCAAGTTGGACCCTTTTCGGTTTCCACGTTCCTCTCCTACTTTTCCTTGAAATTCAAGATGGTACAATCAGATCTCGCATAACTGTCTCCGGTTGGACCCCTTCTTCATCTACGAAGTCATAAGAAATAATGTCGAGCTCAGAACTACATCTTATAGAGAATGTTGCGCAGAATTCAGTGGCGTACTCGATTTTTTGGGATATGGTTTTCTATACACCCTGAATTTTATTATCTCATTAAATTCTCCATTTTTGCCGCCAAGATGATATGTGAATTTCTCCAGATTGGATCTTAGGAAATGCTTAGAAATACTATATCATTGCATCATGATAGATGTTTGTTAGTAGGCCATGGATTTTACATATAAGAGAGGTTCTAATTGGGGAATCTCCATTTCATATTTTTCCATAAGAGAGTTAGCGAATAAGAAGAAGAAAATGAACACTGATTCAATAACAGGTACCTGTTCTTAATTTCTTGTTAATGAATTGGTGTTTGAATTCTTCTTCGCGTACTCTCCTTAAAAAAATTTCAAGGTGAGAATATCTTAACTGTCACCTGCTTCATACCATAATGTGTGTGATTGAGTTTTTTTTTTTCATTTCTGAGAATCGAATCTAGGAAGTGTCACACATCATTTTGGAGAGAACAGAATAATGAATTCAATGAGATGATTAAAAACAAGAAGTGTTCGATTGAAGAAAATATAAGTTTGTGTCTTATTTCCGAAATCATAAACCAAAGCATAAATTCAAGTACGTCACTGGATTCTGCGCAAATTTCTCTATCAGACGTAGTTCTGAGCTCGACAGTAATGACTTCATAGATATAAAAGCGGTCCAAAAAGTAATAATTTCCATTCCTGTTCCATTCCCTGTATCTTCGAAACTCAACCAAATTAGATGGTACTGTACAAGAAGCAGAATCATCTTTAATTTCAATGGAAGTAGTTGATTTTACCTACTTCAATCTGAGTCTTGAAGAATATTTCAGCTCCTCAGTGATAAGAACTTAGTTGGGAGTGGAGTCTCGGAATCGAATCATATCTATCCATGATCTCTCTAAGACTTCCGTGCAGTATTTGTTGTCTCTCTTGGAAATCATCTTCGAGAATTCGGAGAATGCGGAGTGTCCATACATCTTGTTAAAGATCTGATGATGATTTGATTCTCAAAATTTTATGTGATGCTGTGTTATGTAATCCATTCAGAAAATTCAAAGTTCTTGCCAATTATATGGTTATACCAGTATCGAATTGAAAAGATATTGCCAGATATAAGTAACTGAGGAGTATGTAAATGAATCTATTAGAGTGGAAAACACTCAACCTTCAAGGTATATTGTGCTCCAAAGTGATACATTTGATAATTTCCTATCGAAAGCACCTCATTCAGTTCTAGCTAGGAAATCAACGATGTTGGAAATGGAGGCCCCTCTCCATTACTCAATCACTAGTCAAAAGCAGGATCTTCTGACTAACGTATCACACTCCACCCTGGAGTGTACTGAGAGTTCCGCTTCCGCATTGCAGAATTTGCATGTTATGTTTTCCTCTGGACTGAACTCAAGTACTCTCAGCGAAATGGGAGACAACTGGTACGCGCAATCGATAGTTCTTGTCAGTCTCTCAGCGTTTTCTTTTTGATGGAGGTTCAACTAGCACTCCAATCGGGCAAATAGACTAGTTGAGATCATTTGACCGAGTTTCCGCAGATCAAAAGTGACCCTGATTCCGAATTAGGAGGCATACGTCTACAAAAAACTCTGGATGAATGGGAATTGAACCCATACCTATCAGTACTCCTGCCTGTTCTTTCTGAAACCAATGCTAATACTCATGACGTTTTTCGGTATCAATTCAAGAAATGTGCTTTCGCTTGCCTCAACTCGAAGAACAAAATGTTCAAGAACCGATACATTCATGAAAACATGTGATTCAAAAATGATCTCATGGGAATCCTGAACAGAATCCTGAAAAAATGTACCAAGGAATTTAATGTGAAGTTCTTGGAAATTTTTATTCTATTTCTATTCAAAGTTATTCGGGATCACTATTCAAAAAGCTTCACGTCAGCTATTTCCTCTGATGATTTATTAATGCATGTCGAAGAGATGCCATCAAAGAGAGGAAAAAACAAAGGAGACGTAGGATAATGCTTTGGGAAATATCTAGACGCATTCGACAGTAATATTGATGATCGAAGGTACACAGTGAGGAACAAAATGGTATGAGAGTCGACGGTTTGAAAGAAGCAGGTCAGGCTTCCGCCATCATTGATTCATATTCAACTCGACTTCAGCAGGAGTTGAGATGACTATTGCATGTCAGGGTGTATCTCATGTCATGTCGCACCCAAAAACTATAATTACTTATGTAGATACGGTCAGGAAGTGACCACGATTTAGAAATCAAACCAAAGGTTATTGAAGAGGCCTCAAGTGAGCCGAAACAAGTCTGTCCCGATATTGCTCGACGATCTAACATCTTCTAACATACAAAAACATCTCCTAACCAACATCTATCAAGATCTACGGAGATGAGACAGTTTGATGATATGTATATGGTCGTTACATATTGATAATTCAGCTAGAGCCGTCTATTCATCAAAAATCATAGGTTTTTGATAGTTTCTAAGAAACCTAGCTTAGTTCCTCTGCGCTTAGATGGCGCTGAACATGTAACACCTCATGTTCAATTCATTAAATCAACTCCACGAGGAATCGTTCGAATATTATTTAATGGCGATGGTAATATCAAGCGATTGTGAGTTGAGTTTATTGACATAACATTGAGGATATCAGAGATCAAAAAGTGGAGGATTGCCTAGTGCGTGAAATGGATTTGGAATTGGCAGTCTATCGAAATTTCTTATTTGGCAAAAGAAACTGATCAATACATTAAGTGAGAGACCAAAACTGAATTCAATCTTGAAGGTGACCAAGTTTTCTCGGGCTACGACCAGAATGAGTTCTATCTTCATTAAACTGAGGCGACGTATTTTAGTTACCTTAGAAAAAAGCCAGATTTGCTTTGTAGAAAATCAATCTATACTGGGAAATTCACCACCGATTTTTCCTTTCTGGCAGCCAGGTACATCAAAGTCTATGCAGGGAGCACCATGGAGCGATATCAAAGACGAGATACAAGAACTAATGACGGATTTTCCTCTCTATCAGAAAGAATATTCTTACTGGAATCCGAATGATTTCCTTTGAACACTAGAGTGCGCTGTTATATGAAGCTTTCCCAAAAACCGAAGCGATATTGGAACCTGGTTCTCTGGGTGATATCTCTCCAAATTCATATAATCAATAAAGAAATGATTGGATCTTATAGAAAGAGTCGGAATGAACCGACTTCATTTACAGAAAGGAATGTGTATCTAATGTTGAACTGAATACTTCAATGAAAAAACTGAATTATAAAATTAATTTCGCGTTACTGATATCTTCGACAATTCTACATTGTCAAGATCATTGCGATTCATTGGTTGAAGAAATATGCTTCTGTGAGTTATATAACATCGGTAATCATTTCGAAGATTTGCTGATTCACTTTCACTTTTAGAATCCAATTGATGCATTCGAATCTAGTTGGTTTCCGTTCAGATTGGTATGATATTACTACTTTGTGACCGATTGTATTCTACATTGAAGCAAGGAGATATTACCAAGTCATCCTATTGTGTTATATGAAGGAAATATATCTGCACTATATATCTAAGCTGCTTATAGAGCAACAAAATTCGCTCTTTCTCGACTATTCCAACGCGGTAAGTGGATAATGGCATGCTACTGAAACTCAACTCCACAACCAGTTCAAATGAACTCAACCAATTGTTGCGAGATCTGAAATGGTCAGTGAACATTTTGAAAGGAGATTTGTTTCGACGAAATGAAAGAAATTAACTTATCATTTGTTGAAGTGACTATCCAAGTGATGATATTATTCAGAACAAGGAGCATATTCATTTTTCAGCTCTTTGTGGGATTTTCTCTCCTCGTTTCTGAAAAATAGAAAAATAGATACGAGGGAAGGTTGATGTTTATCACCGGAGTGGACTGTATATGTTGGCCCTGGATGTTCGGGTCAGACGTGGATGTGGTAGGCCTACCCTGCAACTCCTCTTCTCGGACAAAGTCACTGTATGCTGAGTTAGATTTTATCGAAAAACGACGAATGATGGGATATTTAGCACGCTAACGAAAAATAGTTATTCGAAAATGCACGACGAACTGGAATCAATTGTTGCCCTTTTCGATCACCAGAAGATCTCTTCCTCTCATAGATACTACCGTACTACCCCACCAACCTCCTCAGACAAGCGCTTTACAATTATTTTGAATACGCGCATTATTGATGCTACACTATAGGCAACCCATAAAACTCAATATTTATAGTCATTTCAACAATTGAGACTACATATATCAGGAGAAAGAAAATTATCGTTATCATTACACTCATGGTACTGAACACAAACAATGGGGATGAAACAGAGTATTTCCAAATTTTTCAAAAACAAGGTGTCACTGACCAATAGATGATTTCTCTTTTAGGAATCTAAATGTTCAATTTCAAGTGCAGTGACATTTTGGGCAGATCACAAAATCTGTACTCACTACAAATATATTGAAATAATTTTCAATAACTTCTACTCCAATTTTTAGAAACGAGGAGAGAAAGGAGCATATACCTTCATGACATCACTTTCTCGTGCATTTCAAGATCACATATCTCTTTGATATCGAAAATGAGTATTACGATTCGAAAATACTTTCACCTCACTCGAAATGAACGGGGACAACTAGCAATTCACATTTATTTAGGAGCTTGAGATAAAACTCTCGTTGAATGTTCATGTGGAATGGATGAAACTATGAGATAGCAAACCGTTTCACACAGAACTGAAATAACACGTTTTTCAATTCTACAATGAAAATATCAAGTCTCAAGAAGAACGGGTTATGTTTCGGACAAAATGAAAATGGCGAACATGAGTTTTCAGTCACATTAGTTTTTTAGCTGAGAATATATGGAAGTCAGAAATGAATGTCAGTGTTTGGTGAGATGACGAATGAGAGAAATGTAATGTTTCCCATAGCACACTGATATTTGCAACAAATCTGAAATATCCAACCTCCGAACTGAATAATAACGATTAAATAGTGAGTTTCAAGATATGTGAATCGTTTCCTTTATTTATGAGGAAATTCCATTCCTAATAGGAATTGGTGAATTGCAAATGACATTTGCCAACGGTCCAAACGATAAACAGGACAGAACAAAAATTATTGTGAAACATGTCTGGATTTTCCTCATTTTCGATATCACAAGGATAATTCATCCAGGGAGGAATCGAGTGCGATATCACTTGAAAATAATTGTAACTCCAGCATTCAGGAATAACATCAGTGATCGAGAGGCGCCCACGGTGTATAATTAGATCTAGTACTCGTTATGAAGCTGAGTGGTTGTTGTTGCCTAATAGTTACCTACCATTTTGAATCTGAATAATGTTTCCAATTCTGAATGACTTTTCTGATGAATTTTCCTGATAATGTCAAAGATATGGATAGCTCACTCTCAATCAATTTCCATTATTGTTCTCCACTGTATACCGTTTGGGAATTTAGAATTTTGACAACTCAAATATGACTGCAGCAAACTCGGCAGGAATATATATTGTCAATATTGGTGGACTGCGAAATGAGGTATCTGTTTATACAGTATAAGTACGACCGAATGAATATGTTTCCTCAACATCTCTTGCTACAACCATCATAATGTTATGTTGATGGAAAAATTGGGAGGGACATCTATTGAGTTTTCATATGAAAATGAGAATCTGGTCATGATGATATTATTTAATTCTCATATGAAATATCATACATTTCCTGTCATAAACACATATCACAAACATTCTTGTGGTGAATTTTGGAAGAGCTTATGAACGACTCATTGCGAATAGGTTTTGTTTTTTCTTCAGACCTATCTCGCCAACATTTTCCACCACCTTCTTCAGTTGTATCGTCCTCTTCAGATCTCGTCAATTCCAGTAGCAGCTTCAATGCTGTTCTGAAATTCTTATGAGTATTTTTTCAAATTCACATCTACTGAATGGAATAACGTCGGCAGCATTACCTGTCACCTGCATTTTTTCTATAACCATGTCAGAGTTCAGTATCCAATTGTGTCATTTATTCATGGAATGATACTATAGTAACAAATAATTACATTTCCATTCAGTTATTAGAACATACATATACTGCAAAATATTCCAGCCTACTTCACCGCGTTCATTCATTATACACACATGTACATACAGAAATCACGGTTGTAAAGCGAACAAACATGAAATGCAAATACTCGCAGAACAAATATAACATATTCGACTCAGCAAATATTGTTAGTTTCAATGCATTATCATCAAAAAATTAAACTATTCATCCACTTGGTGTATTTGAATTGTGCACTATAATGAGTACATGCTTAACGGAATTTTGAATTGCAATTTCCGTTGGCCATTTCGAGCATGATTAGTTCAGAATGTGCTATGACTGCATTACCGATGTCCTTTGATGTCCACATGGCCTATAGCTGAATTAATTTGACAAAGCGTGATGTGGTTTCAGCTCCAGATCTATACAATGTCTCACTGATACTATGGAAAATTTTCGACGCACGAATTGAGTACTAATTGACAGAAGAGAGCAATTTCACAGGATTGTAGAAGTATTGCAGGAATGAGTTAGAGGGAGTTCACATTATCAATACTTTTCTTTCCATCAGTGTTAGTGAATATTTCATTATTATTATTTATGATATTCCGTAGAGAATGATAAGAACGTATCAGCGAGTACTGGTTGGTTCAGACTGATTCTCATCTTCTCTTCAAATCTCGAAATTGAATCATTGTTTCTGAAAAGAGTTCTTATTTGATCCATTGAAAAACTGTTGTTGGTATTCCAAGTTACATCATGATGATAAAACAGACTCATATCTCAAATGAGATATTGAGATGTAACCTACAGAATACCTCATCATCGGAAACTGTTTTTCGGATAACATCCAATCCTCACGAGGTGAAACTCTTGGGTACTCACTTAGATACCAATAAACTGTGACAGACTCAGCATCAACTATGCTATTGTCTATCTCATATTAGTCTGAGTGATATGAATCGGAAGAATTCCCACGGAATTTTAAAAACCTAAAAATCAATATTGAGACTCAATCAGGACTGGAAGCTTGGAAACTTGGACGTACAACAATATTATGGAAAAGAAAATCTGTGGAACCGACTGTCAATCCGATAACATATTCTTTGAGTAGTACTCGAATGAAGCAATTCCCACGGATGTCAAGTACTACTACAAACATGAGATTGTTATCTACATGATGGGAGAAATGAAATAATTGGATTGGAATATTGGTCTAGAGAACCTCCGAATACTATAATCTCTACGATGTATCTATATGATGTTGAATGATAATCGATAATCGAAGAATGTGAACTTGAGAAATTCCAGGAAGTATCATTTTAACTTCGCTCATCTATATCCCTGGAAATATCCATCAGACTGATATCAACTCCACAAAACAATCAGATGTTTCATACCATCCGACACTTGGAGCAACACTCCAAACGAGTGTTAACTGATTCAATCCGGGGTATAACTCTAATGAATAATTCAAAGATGAGTTCGTTTCCAACAACTCCTAAACTCTCCTTCTCCACCGTGAAGACTCCGCTCTAAAGTCGCCGATAAAATTCTTATCAACTATTTATGAAGAAAGGGAGTTCGTAGTTTATGACGTATAGACGAGTAATTACTAACATAAACTCACCAGTAAAAGTTCGTATAAACTCGTACTAAAAGAGATCCCCAGTATTCATTGGAATCTGGCAGAGTTATTACTTCATCAAAATTCAAACATGCGGTATAACACTTTATATACAACTTCTCGAAATATTGGATAGAAAATGACGATCTCCTACTGAATCACATATTTGGAGTTGCTATTTCATTGATCATATTCAGCTGCAGAAAATTCCTGAGAATAAAATGAGTATGAAAAATTCCACCATTCCTACAGAAAGATACTGTAATGTCTGTGATGTTTTGTTGACTGTGAACTCGAAGGTTGCAAGTATAATCTCAAATCATACTTCCCGACAATTGTTCTCACCCACTATTTGACCTCACTTTTTCGATTTGTAGATGAGGAAGGACTGCTAATCACCCCATACATAAATTTCAGAAAAGAGGAATGTCACTATACTGAAACTCCAATCTAACGAATGAGATATACCTGAAATATCCTACTTTGTCGTGAGAAGCAGCGTTAGAGAACAAATTGAAATAACACTGGCTATAATTTTTCTCGAGTTGACAGTCCAAAGTGAAATATCCTCTGACATTTTTACCCCTTCTCGCCTTCGAATAATATTTCATTCTGATTTCCGTCACGCCAACGCTCATTCATGTACTAAAAAGATACTCATGCTGAAAGAGATTTTATATTTCCTTGGGAAAATCACAGAGTCCTATTCATCAATAACATTATCTCACACCTTCTTCAATATCAAGAATGATATACCGGAAATAGCATATCCTGCGTTATGATACTCATTGAAATTTCCATCACAACGCAGAATTTGCGTTGCATTGGGTTGGGCGGTGCGTTGGTTCCATTTGGCATTTTCAAATAGCAGAAATTTCGAAAGGCAACCAGAATGGAGTAGTCAGATGAACATCATCAACATAATATAGTAACGAGAATTTCCAAATTGAAAGTGTTCCCGAGAATTTCGCAACGGCATATTCCACAGTGTCGTTTCCGAAAAGTTCGAATATCTCACATTTTGCTGAGATCGACCATGGGTTCCATTATGAATATCTACTTCCACCGCCATTAACTCATCGTCCAAATTTTGCTTCATGAAAATTGAATGAGATTTGTCTTCGATCGAAATCATTTTCCTCGTTCTCAACCAACCAATGTCTTCTTCATTGAAATATCATGACGGATTGTAATCTGTCTCTCGATATTCTTGTGAATTCAAAAAAATGCATTCCTACTCATATGGAACGCTAGTAGAGGTTTCATTTTGCGGCATACTCTCATCTTTTCGTGATTGTATCCTGGAGAGTTGAGACATTGCTGTTCATTCAGTGAAGATTTCTGACCAGCTCTATAGAACGATGTGAAATCTTCTTGTTTCCACCCCAATCAATCACAACATCAATCACAAATCGATATTCACGCATGAACGTATTGCATATTACTGAAAATTCACGGAATAGAAACAACACTCCTTATTCCAATGACGAGAATCAATCGGAAAAATATTCACAAAAAGTAACCATGTCGTGTGGTTTCTTTCTGTCTAAGAGTTGAGGATATTCTGTCGATGTGCGATGGTTCTAACCTATACTAGATATTCCTATTATATTTTATTTGGTTGGTTCTTTTTTCCTGAATGAAGTATGGATATATGTGAGTCACCATTCATGTATATTTCTCGATTCCGAAGATTGTGTCCGTTAATTCCTTCTTCCATAACTACGTCCAACTGCAGTAACAGATCTCTCTCATACTTGAGTGATTTTTCAACATTTATTCTCTGTGCTTGATAAAAGAATACATCGGATTTAAATCATTTCATTCTCTGATGTTCAGGCACCCCTGGTGTTTCTTCAAAATAGAGTGCACATATTCCAACATTTTCCTAATATATTCTATCGATCCAAAAATACTCTCGTTTCGTTTTCAATGGCTCATTTTGTGATATTGGTGAAAACAGGTATTTCGAAACCTTCCCATTGCCTCCTTCGGAAGTACTTTCCCCGCATCATCCGACATTTTCAAGGAAGGCGAAAGTCTTTATAAATTAGTCTGGTAGTGAAAGACACATTCGTTAATTATGCCCCGAAGATGATATCATCAGAGAGCAAAGGATTAACGAGAGAGTAGGGTGAAGTGTAAGCCCATCCTGCCAGAATTATCAGTGACTTCGTGAGATAAGAGTATTCCTGTTAGATCAGCAAGATTTTGGAGCGACTAACGGTCTCAAGATATTCCATGTGGAAATAACCAGACGCAAGTGCTATACAAGAGATGAAAAATTGTCACTTAGGCTCTGATGTTCGATTCATTGAACGCATAATACATGTATTGATAATGTAAAGAATGTAACGTTGGATCCTGGAGGAGAATTTATATTCTCAACACGTGATGACAATTTCTCTTCATCCCAATATGAAGATGAATGTGTTGAATTTTCAGATTCTCAAGATGTCAGACTAATCATGATTAGAGTAAAGAATGAGCTTTCAAATTCATGACCTAGTAGATAATAGCTGATAATGAACTTGCCATATTGTAACGGTTCGAAATTCCACAATTTCAGATCCAGTGGTTGAACTGATCAACCTGATACTTGTTCATGAGATACTGGAAATGTTGCACTAGGTTGTCTAGCATGAAGTCTCGCGTCAATTTAACGTAGAATTATCTGTCACCTAGGCATGCGTCATCATGGGAATGAACAGATCAAATATTCAATCGTCTGATGAATATTTCATGCTAGATGACTGGAGTTAGGTGAAAAAGTCAGGATGATGTGAAAGTAGATATATCATTTTCAGATGAACTGAAACCCAAAGAATGATCAGATCATGTATGTATGTAAGTATGTATATCGGTGTATGATATTTCATCATGCGTATGGATGAATTCTGTACGAAATATATTGTCAATTTGATAATTTTGAACTTTTCATATTCCTCAACTCCATTCTCCCCTTCAATAATGAACGTAACATGAATTCTCTGAATTACCCACCTAGGCGAATTTCCAAGGTGAGGGATAGACAGAAATATATGTTATGAAGGTACTGCTGACGAACAAATTTCAATCCAATGCCAAGAAAGATATCCACAGTTCACTGATTTCCAAAGCGAAACGAAATAATTATTGAAATATGATGTTGAAGATAATCCGTTTCTGAGGGTGTTATACTTGAGTTCACCTTTGATATAAAATACAATTTGGTTTCTTGGAATACCCAATATTATCAGTGCATTCCGAAGACTTCGAGCGGCACATACTGTTACGAATTCCTTTCCAACCACGGTAATCATATTCATGCTTATAATTGAAAACTCGAAGTGTAATTTATCTTTTCGGCTGAGGCGGAGGTACTAGAGCATAATAACTCAGCAATTTCTTCATTAGGATTCCTGCAATGAGTCTATGACTATGAATTATTCAAATAGAAGCGGAACACATAATTCAAAAAAGCAATTTGAGATTCTCAACTGCAACTACACCTGCGAAATGCACTATGACTCTTTGAATCAGCATTGCGATAAGTAGATGTATTGTATTGTATATTGAACACGTAGTTTTTCAAAAGTAAATCCTCACTCCCCATATGCCTCGATTTTCGAATGTGAATTACAGTACTGAGATGATGTACCCAAAAATGTTCATCTCTATCATGTAATATATGAATCTGAATGAATTCATCATAACCTGTACTAGAAATTCCAAATCAGTTAGGCCAGCATAATTTCAAAGATATATCGCTGTTCCAGAATAACATCGGAGTAACTGCAAGTTTTTGATCAAAATCATTAGGGCGGAAAAATCAATCCAAAATAACTTGAATGTATCTTTTCCTCCAGAAAATAGCCTCAACTGTAGTGGAACATTTTGTAACTTTCGTTCCAACTTTGGGACCGTTCAAAAGAAAAACCTCATGTTCATGTTTGCAGTTGTTGTTGGCAGTCACTCCGATGTTATATTGGAAAAGCGACATCAGATTTTCTAGTAAATTAACATCTTGACACAATCGTCGTCAGTCCCTTGTGCCAGCATGAACTGGATATCCAAGAAGGAAGAGTTGCAAACACTCTTCTTCATGAAGATTGCAAATGATACATTATTCTTCGGTATGAATTGTTGAAGTTGAATATTGATTGAATGAGATTCTGAAGAAGTCACAACGAGCGATTCCAGGTAGACAAACTAAACGAGCTCAGGCTGGTCATCCCCACAATGTCAGTCTTGAACGGCAAAGTTTTGGAAATATTTGCCTATTTCCTGGTACTTACGATCTTCACACTTTCATGAAAAATGCCGAGACCGTCCTACTCTGTCAACTATCCACTGCTGGCTAACACGATGTTCCTCGAACATTGGAGGGTCATATTCGTGTCTCAAAAATGAAATAAAAGAAGTCTTCACCCGTAGAGAAAAAAATTGATTATGACGTTAACAAAAACGTATATCTGACCACAACTTATCCTCTGATGGGATGATGAAAACATAATAACTTTCTGGCTGCCAACGTTTGATCAAAAAAGAGCTGCAATGTTCTGACGCGAAAGAAATACTCATGTACTCGTCAGTGTGATAGTATAGTGCGTCTTGGCCGGTACTAATTTCTACTTCCCCTCTCCGGTCATTGGCTGAATCCAAAACTGGTCAAGATGCACTTAGAATGATCAGCTGGGTCAATTAAAATATAATTGACCCATGGACATTGAACTTCAATCACTAATTGATGAGTGGGCTTTCATCTATCTATCGCGGTGGTCGAGAGTGTTGAGGCACTCGTTCGAATTTTAGCTATAAATCGCTTCCATCGCGACCTGAGTTCGAATCCCAGCTTAGACATGGATGTTTATGTATGTATGCCTCCCTAACCCCGCTCAAGTTTCGACTTCTGGGGCGCTGGTTTCACCCACCAAGGAAGTGCAATTGTGAATAAAAAAAATCTCATTGATATTGATGAAGTTTCGAAAAAGAATGCACTTCTATGAGCCCTATCATGTGCGAATTGTTCATTTCGAAGATGCAAAACAGCTTGTCGTATTCGGGTGAGCGGATCCGAAGATATCCGAAAACTTTCACGTATCCATGGCGTATACCTATCCGGAAGTTTGAGCTTCATCACAGTATGAAGTGGAAGGGCTAATTAAAATTTTAATTTTGCCTCTCTCGTTGCCGACTCATGGAAATTAATAATGTCTGTATGTTCAATGATGGAGTAGATTTTTTTTTCAGAGTTGAAAATTCTTACTGTCAATATTATTTTCAGCTGAAAAAATAGGTTGATAATGGAGGTCTAGCTGAGCAAAATGTCATTCATTCATTTTATTTCCACGAATTTGAAGCGCTCTCATACTTTCGGAACAAAAACCAAGAAAAGGTGAGGAATTAACAGTATCTTCGGGACTTTCCATTGAATTCCCCTATGCAGCTCAGTCAATCTCAGATGAGAATGAATTCGCTAGTCAGATATGGAATTTCTGATGCAAATTCTCATTGTTGTCGATAATATGATAGCAAAACTGGATCTGGAACTCTATTTAATATCAATATCTGAAGCTTCCTTCTAATAAGACACGGCAGTTCATGAATGATAAAAATGAAGTTACACCGTTTTCGTAACCTATTAGAATATCACCTGACAGATATAAGAATCGAAAATAGAATGATCTCATCCAGGAAGATATCTCGCGATGGGTTACATTATCGAACTGCATGCATTGTTGTCAAGACGAAATTGATTATCTTGGTTGGATGAATATGAAGGAAAATACATGATATTTTCGGAAAAATATTCATGCTTTGGATACAGGAAAAAAAATTCAACGAGGACATTTTAGAGAAATGTGAATTCGAGCAAATCTGATTTTGGTTAGTGATATGGTTCTGGAACAATCTGAGTTCTACTCAATAGTTTGCTCATTTCAAATACCTCACACAAGGTGATTCTTTGATGACCCTGAATATATTCGAGAATCTCTTGAACAGGTGATTCCATCAGAAATTCAGCTTTGTAATTTTAGGTATGTAATTTCGACTCATTCCAATAAACATCATTAGTTCTCATGTGTTCTCGACTTCCACTCCAATGTCAATTACTGCTTTTTCGATACGAAAATAAATTTATCAAACTGAGGTTTCACTATCTGTAAGTGTTTGATATCGTATAACTCCTAACACTTGAATATTGTCTGTAAGTTCTTCGAGGAGGTGGTACATTAATTTTTCAGCTTTTCATGGGATTTTCTCTCCTAGTTTCTAAAAAATAGAGTAGAAGTTATTGAAGATTATTTCAATATATTTGTAGTGAGGACAGATTTGTAATCTGCCCCAAAATGTCACTGCGCTTGAAATTACTACATATATATTGAAATAATTTTCAATAACTTCTACTCTATTTTTTAGAAACGAGGAGAGAAAATCCCATGATAAGCTTAAAAATGAACCAAACACTTAACTTCACAATAACACTACGAGAACATGAAAAGTCAGACCTGGAAATCACATAACTCATTTCCTGACGAAATTATTCATCCAATGACGTATCACAAGGTGGATCATTCGAATAATGAATTCTGAGAGATGGTGTCTAGGGGTGCGGGGATGAGTAATATTCATCCTGATGATACTTCGAATTATGCTTCCCTAGAAATGAAAATTCGACGGTTTGAGAATTCTTTATTTAATCGGGGTGTATATTTTGATTCAATATATGGAATTATGTTGGGGAGTGATTTCAATTATTCTTGATTTCTAGAATCACACAGCGGTTATTCATGTTGAATCTACCTGTACATTCATAAGGAAGAATGAGTAAGAACAATTTCAAGAATGTATACTGAAGGTTGAAGTTTTTGTATCTAGTGACTAACTTGATCTGACATTCACCCTGTACTATTTTTGTATTTTTCAGGATCTCTCAAACTCTACCAGAAATAATATTTCTCAATAGCCACATATTTGTCCTTTGTGAGGTATATTTTCATCCCGAATAAGAAGATTTACTGCCCTTCCGTTTGTTATCATCAGAGCTCGAGACTCCCTACGGCGCTTTTCTGTGTGAAAACTCCGGAAAATGAGAGAGATGTGGAGGAACTCTCTGAAATTTGCTTGGCTAGCTTTTCTCGGGCTTCTATATCGACTTGTTATTTTTTCTTTCTGAAAGACCGCTTTATTCTGATATTTATTATCCGGATGAGGTTCTACGAGGCTGAAGAACTTGTGTGGTTCTCAAACTACTGGCATATGCTATCATACTACTCCTCAATGATATACTGATTCTACTTGTTGAAAGATACATTTCAATATCATGGAATTCAATTTCATACAATCATTGGCATTAAGTGGTGTGTTCAATCAGTGGCTGTACAGTTTCATAATCACCTCATTACATTATTATCTCCCAATGTATGATGATGATGAATGAACTTATGTCTACTATCATCATTGAATCCTTCAAGAAGCCTTCAGTCGATATGGAGGGATACCACATATCGCACTGTGAAGTGCTCTTCAGCTCATTCTAACTAGCCTAGGGATATGATCTAAACTCAACATTGCTCTTAATTGAAATTTATTTCCGAGGATAGTCGTATTGAAGTCATAATCAAATGATCATAATCATATGCCAGACACGAACATTAATTCCATAACCGAATTGGTCGTTGCAAACTTACTCAATCTCTTTATTCAAATAAACTGCTGAGAGATGAGCAACGGTAATGCACTCTTTCCTTTAACTTCTTGTTAATGTCCAGAACATTATTTCCAGCGGTTTATTTATGTAACATTTTCTGCCGACATATTCCCTGGGGTCCAACAAATGCAGGAGAAATATATGTTTTCCTAAGGAAACGTCTAATTTTTCATGAAAAGTGATGATAGCCATTTCCTTCGGAGGTTATTGGATCATGAAAAAACAGATGCTGATAATACACAATCATACTCTTCTCATTCTCATCGTGACTTGAGTGTTATCGGTATTGAATCGAGTTATCTGGCTAGCTAAGGCGATAAATGAATAAATCAAAATTGATCATCACGAAATGATCGGCACCGTCGCATTACCCGACAAACAGAGATGGTCTCATCTATAAATGAGTCGAACTCGTAGGAAGTTCTTTATATACACTATTCCACCATATTATGCCTGTCTCTGGGTTATTTTAGATCAAAATCCTACTGAACTTTTGAACAGGTTCTGTACATCAACATCTATTTTTGATTCATTCCAATTAGTCACTTGAGCTGACTCCGCAATATCGATAATTCACTGAAAATTCACATTTTTTTTTCGTCGAAATGGTTTCGTGTAGGTTCTCTCGAAATCTCGTCGCCACTTTTGTATTCCTATTGCAGAATTGTAGGGTAATGTGGTTGGAAAAATGTGGACTCTCATGAATTCTTGTAGGTATTCAATCCTGCAGTTGGCATATATTGATGATTTTAGTTTCGTGCCTTCAGCTGAACTGCGTCAATATATCTTCAATCCAATTTCCTGGCGATTGATATACATGAACACAGAGTATATTACCTGATTCGATGTATATAACAGAAATATCATGTACAACACCGTATTCACATTTGCTATGGGTGAATTAGCAAACTTCCAATTATAAACTCAAATGTTCTTCATTACATCAGGTGTCCAAATAATCAAACATATTAGTGATCAGTTCGTATAAGTGAAGGTTTCGGTGTTCGAACATTCTTGGAATCTATGACTCGAAACATTCTATGTTTTGTCTTTGGTGAGCCACCATATTCTTCGTTATGGTCCTGGAATTTCCAAATCGTTTTTCATTGATTGATGTGCATCATATTCACCGATAGAATGGATATCACTGAGAAAGTGTTTGAGAAGTTCGGAGTCATTTATCATTATTTTTAGAAAACTCATGATGCGACGCGAACGCAAACAAACGAAAACTGATGATTGAATTCGTGATGCTCTTCTAATCAATTGTTCTCCTCGGAGTTGAGTATCTCGCATTGATGGATGAAAGATGCGAGAACTATCAGATGTTGAATATGTCAATTTTATAATGACATGAGGTGAAAGAGAATAGTGTACTGAAAAGTGAGTTACAGGCAAGATATTTTAGCACGAGTTTGAAATTAACGAGCAGACCAAATTTCCGGGCAGACTAGTGCTTCAATGGCCTTCCATAACGAATGTCTGGAACTATTCTCTATGTTAGTAGTTTGGGAGAAGTTAGGAACCAGTTAAGGAAATTTCAGCAAGATAATTAGATTGGCAGAAATGATTTGTTTCTGGCAGTTGATAGAAATTCCACACAGGTAAACTGAAAGTTCGTTCAGTTCAAAAGATGCTTGAAATTTTTGTGGCATGATGATGATGAATTTTCGACGTGAATTAGTACTATCATCAGGTTATACTTCCTCTTCCTGGTCCCTTCAATACAGATCTCGGCCATCGAGCATACTCACAAAAATATCTCGATTATCTCACATTGATTCCATTTAGACACTCCCCGAAAAAAAATGTGTATTGATAAGGCTCAGTTATATAAAAAAATCTTGAGTTTCTCGAAGTACCTCGAAGCAACTCCTCACGGATATCATCCACATCATTTTATCTGGTGAATACTTTCTATATTTCTTATTCAATGGTTTCTCCGTCTGTTGTGATGAATTTGAAAGAGGATCGAGCCATTCCACTCCAATTCTCAATCGACTCTTCTCCTTACGGTACCATGATGGGTGCTACGCGATTCAATAATTATCAAATCCTATCAAGAAATAATCGGAAGAATCATCTCATCACATCAACGTCGATCTTTCCATTTTCCCAACTCACACTTTCCGCACCAGTGGAAATCTCTTTGATTCAGACCAACTTCTTCGTATCGGAAATATTGGGATATCCAAATGCTGTCGATATATCCTGTCTCAAGAAACGCCTCTGGGCATAGCCAACAGAAATTGGAGATGAATCGGAATTCTCAAAGAAAGAGAATTTTGTCAGGACTAACAAGATTTTTACAGAAATGTGCTGAAGTCTCGAATACAGACTCAGAACTCTCAGAGTATTATATCAGGTATCGGTATCGATCAAGATTATGGATGAACACGGTTTCTGGTTTCCGATGGATCAAGTCAGCCGTGAACAACTGAATCTTAGGGAAATTGATTCTCGTAGTATTCATTTCATCCGGATATCCATTCTGTACCTCCTCGTTGAAATAACGAAAAATTCTCAATTTGGAACGATGAACAGCGACAGATGTGACTGGCTTCAAATAATTTTCTAGTTGGTCGAATGATAACGAATAATCCACTCTGGTCGTCCTTCACAGAAATTGATAGAAGACATCGTTTGTCTCATAAGTTATATTTCTGATGAACATATGTTTGTTTCGATGTTCCCTATCACTGCCCTTGAAGTTTGACGATATCTTTTCGGGACACCCTATATGCGAGAAACAATGCACATTGTGGGGTGTGTCGTCGTGTATTGGAGTTCAAGAAGATAGGAGATATGTGTAGCCTGTAAATTTTCCGATAACTGATTCATCAAAGTTGACGAGATTGAATATTCTGAAACATGCCGTTATAGCAGTTGAACACCGTATGGAAAAAATCAATATTCATCTCTATGGTGAATACAATATTCAGTGACAAACTATTCATCATGATCGATCGTGCTTCTGTTTCCAATTCTAGATTCGCCTTCATTACGTAATATACTCGGGATGGAGTCGGAGCAGATAATTTGGAAGGAACTACTGTGATTAGGCTTCCATATAATCTGGATTTCACTGATTTCCTTTTAACATTTCAGCACCATGTTACTTCTGAACTTCCCTATATCACAACATATATTCTCGCGCGGCCTATCCAGATCCGTTTGATGTTTCTGTTTACACCAGTTTTCGTTCTGGAAACTAGATTGTGTATTTAGTTTATTCCATTTCCTGCTTTCTTGAGTCATCAGGTTCAATGTGGAGTGTCCCAATGTGCATCATTTTCCATGCCAAATAGTCTGATTCTGTTGAACTACTCGATGTTCTTTTCTATCTGATCTGATTGTTTGGGAGATTCAGATTATTGAAAGAAGAATCAAACACTCGCAGAAAAATTCTCTCATCTTATCCTCCTCGAAATTATGAGTATAATCATGGCTAATTATCAAGCATTGATGGTTGAAAGTTCAAACCACCATATCAAGAGATTCTCCTGAACCTTGTAACCAATGGAATCTGTTGAATCTGAATATTCGAAAGCTTTCATCAGTACATCATTCATACCTAATTCGGATACATGAACAATACCATCACTGAAACACGCTTTTATATACACAACATTCCTGTCCAATCTCAATGAGGAGCATTATTCTTCGTTGAAATGCATTCGAATGAGCTGCTGAAAAGAAATGAGTGAATATCAGATTCAATACCTCAATTCAAACACACCCACGAGACTAAATTACTCTTTCCGATCCTGAAGTTTTCAATCCCAATATTTGTTTTATATGTTCGACTGATACTAATAATGCTCTGTTGGTTGAACTTCATTACGCCCAGGGCAGTTAAACAAGACGTGACTATCTTTAAATTCATCGGATACTGAAGGACTATGCGAAATAAGCCTCATTTCATGACCAACAAAGTTCATTTGTTCGATAGAATCAACGAGTTGATTATTATTAGTTCGGGTGATTATATTATCAGAGTGATTATATTGATTATGACTTGAAAAATGTTAAATTGAAATCTTGAGAATAGTGCAACTGATCATTCGCCAGTACATTTCAAACCGAGTAATATAGCTCATTCTACTAGACTTCAACCTGGAACATTTCGAGTGGATTTGGAATTATTATCACAAATTGAAAGCAAGTTGAACAATTTTTGTTTTTCTCAGGAAACTCTCAAATCGATCCACACTAATGATTGCTGTGAATTCCTGAGTGGTACATCAGGAAGAACAAACTATTTCAAAATATGTCACTTCTCATCAATATACGATATTCTATTCAATCAATTTTCAATGACTATTTCGTAGGTATCATTCCTGTGTTTCCAAAGCGCTACACCAGAAGCGCTCACCAATAGTCGAAAATATCGATAATAGATAAAATGCACAGAGTTTGAAATAGGGCTACACCTTGAAAATTTTTCCAGAGAATCAAGATATATTAGGAACGGTTGAGAATTGGCATAGGAGAACCTGATGGAACACATTATGAAAATATCTGAGGAATCAAAAAAATGGAATATTATACCAAGTTCCCCATTTGTAATGGAGGAGTTCATGGCGACTCGGTATAACCGGAAGTGGTATACTTGAGTATATTCCGTAATGAAAGACATTCTTGAATAGCCCTGCAGCACATTCATTCAGAATTTTTTCTCGAAGTTTATCTCACCACGAATATACATTGTGAGTGTTTTCTACGATCCTCACTCCTTCAACAGACTCCAGCAAAAAATCTAGTCGCATAGAACTCACACTCCCAAGCTAGATACAAGCTATTCTTCTCATTGTTGTAGTTATTATTGTTGATACATTGAAAACATACTGTTGTGAACTTTTGTTCGAATAAACGCAATCTTCCATGGAAACCATTCTCTCGATACGTCTGCCCGCTATGCATGACGTCAACTCGGTCGATCAGGGTCGCCTGCGGAACAGTCTATTGGACAAAAGGCCCTCGAATGTGGCGAAACGGCTGAGGATCCGCGCTAAGTGGCAAAGGGCCGCGGTTTTGTTAGTCTTGCTACGGCCGAGGGCGTATCTGTGAAGAGATCATCCTTAGTGAAGAGCTGCAGATAGGTAGTCGATGCGGAGGGATGCCTGCCAAATGTCGCCTTAGCACGACGTTGCCGACATCTCGCTGGGTCTTGCAATGCAGAGAACGAATTGATTTTGTGACGTCGACCTCGAACGCATTCGGCCATCTGTAGCAACTTCAACTGACAATGTATCATATAATATACGGAAATTGCTACCTGATGTCACTCTCATATATTTTGAGAATACCAAACTTCACCATTTGGTTGAACAGTTCCATATTCGTCGCAAAGTAATGACAACAGGGATAGTTTATATAACTGATCTAGACCGAATTATCAACATAACATGAGATATCAAATATACCTTCCACTTTTAGAGATCACCTGATAGTACAACAATATACTCGTTATCACTCGTTATCACTGGATACTCTAGAAATGAGGAGACCACAAGAGCCCCAAACCTCAATCTTCAAGAACATTCATCGGTCTTCTGAGTATTATACAACGTATAATACCATGACCATATTGGTCATACTTCCCTCTGATGTTCTTGTCAACTGAGAAGAAATCAGAAGATAGTACCTACATGCTGCATGCTGCATTCATGTCTTCAAGATCACTGATGCTGGAGCATCAGGGATTCTAAATGGCCTCGCTCCATCCTAGTACTATATAGCAATTGAGATAAGGTGTTAGAGCATTCCTCTGAGCACCTATTGTCAGCTCTTCTCAGTTTTTGGATTTTCTCGAACAATGAACAAGAGAATAATTGATTCCACTAGATACCCAGGGTGAATTTGTTCTTGTCATCGATTGCGTGGTAAGATTCCACTTCGAATGGAAGCTTAGACTCTGGATCGTGTTGCTCATGATGCAGTTTGGCAATACCGGGAGATCATTTGGATGATAGTGAATCAGGTCTGTGTAATGGAAGGGAAGGAAGTTGGTTGCTCACTGGCTGTTCATTGGGATTTAAGTTGGAATAAAACTCATAGATCTACGCAGATTACTCTGAAACTTTTGAGACACGTTCTCTGATGGCAAACTATCACACCATTCTTTCATTTACATTTTCAGGTGTACTACCCGGTTCAATCAGATATTTTCATAGTCGATTTCTTCAATGGGCAGTATCTCAAAAAAAATCGATATAACAGTGGATTCGAATGAGTGATATAACACTTACGAAATCAATGACCTCTCTAGAAATTCGTGGGAAGGTAGGTGATCTCTCACTCTTCAATAGATACTTCCACGGTCGGTCACCAACGGAAATATCGTCAATTTTGGCATCACGAGCGATCTCTGATCTCTGTCATGGTCGAAACCTGTCGAACATCGCTATACCAAGCATCATTCAACAATATAACGGGAAAGCTGTGGAGTTCTTTACCTATTGAAGTCTTTCCCGATGCTCACCACCTCCAAACTTTCAATAAAAATTCCGACACCTTCTTTCTCTCCAAAAATGTCACAACAGATAAAAAAAAGGAAGAAGACTAGTTAGTTATACAGCAATCTATTGATATCCTAAAGTATTCATCATTTTGGTCACTCCAAATTCAGTCTGGACATCGGTAGATATCGACAAAAATCTCGTCCCCTATCCATCACGAAACATACATCATGGAACGGTACGAAGCGGTAGTCCATAAATTATAAACTTATCCCGAAGCATTCATTACAAACATGATATCAAACTCAATTCCATATCAGGAACGAGAAATAAAACAGCGTTCCGTTTTATTTTCTCGCGTTGGTATATGGGGATGGAAAACCTGGAAATATTGCCTCTCGGTATTATGACAAATTGCTCGTATTCAGAACTGTCAGGGCATTAGTCACGCTCACGTTTTCTGTAAATGTTTAATTAATCATCATTTGACTAGTAGGCCTTTGCCATGGGAGATTGGATTTTCTTAATGTTTCGAAATGATTTGATGAATCTTTGAATGGCTCATGAACCGAAAAATATCTGAGAATTCACCGCTGTCTCTGGAATGGAGTCGTGAAATTTTTGCGAATGGACTTCTCAAATAACTTGCGTGCAGAGGAACTTTCAGTATAAAAAGTACTGATGAGAATCGATATTTTCGTTCATTATGATTGCAGATATCCATTCATTGGAATATGCATAGTGTAGCATCACAAACAAATTTCCAATATCCAAAATCTTCATCCTCCTCATTGAGAGTAATCATTCACCCATAGTGTATTGTTAGATCGTTCTAACTCTTCCTCAACATCTCACCGCAGTTACCAGTTCGAGTTGAGTCATGAACTGGTGTATCTCTCCTCACTTTGTCACCACTCTGATATGGAAGGCTTTCTCTTATGCTTATATTATCGAGAGTTCCCTGTTGAGTTTTCAATTGCACTTCAGGACCCCAGTTAGAAGCAAGTATCTTTGGTGGTCTCGCTCAACACTTTATATTTTCTTTCTCATGTTCTTCCATGAATTCTCACTGGTATCATCGCATGAAATAGATATTGGAAGGTGAACAGTTGTAGATCGCACAGATGACTATCTTGGAGGGACAATATCGCCCTGAGTGACGCTTGAACGGTTTAAATCTCATTCTATCATTTCTTGTCTTAAATGATTGTACTCGTCCAGAATATACGGAATATAGAATCTGATCATCTGAATTGACTCTTCTGAGACTTTGCGATACCTGGAAATGAGAGACATATGTATAAACCAGCATACCGCAGTCGGAAAGAAAATCTTTCGAATAGGCAAGCAGCACTGAGCACTGACGATTCTGATGGAATCATACACCTTTGGATCCAAAGTAACTCGAGGAGGTGGCACATTCATTTTTCAGCCTTTAATGGGATTCTCTCTTCTCGTTTTTAAAAAATTGAGTAGAAGCCATTAAAAATTATTGCAATATATTTGCAGTAAGGACAGATTTAGGATCTGTCCCAAAATGTCACTGCGCTTGAAATTAAACTTTTAGATACCTAAAAGAGAAATTCTCTATTGGTCAGTGACACCTTGTTTTTGGAAAAAATCTGGAAATACAAATATATTCAACAAGAATACAACCTCTACTTATCTTGGTGGACGTTTCGGGAACGAATCTGCTCCCGTTCTCAACACAATTGAAATATTTTTCTCTTTGTAAAATTTTTTCAATGTTTTCGATTTTGACACTGAAAAGTGACAATTTGGCAGACGGAGGAATTCTGGTTACAAGGTGTTTTCATTATTTGATATCGAATTTTCCATTTTCATATTCAATTATCAGAAGTGGGTGCCAAGTTCTATCTATATCAACTGAACAAGAAGCAATATTATTGTCTCCGTTCAGGAGAATGCAAGCAGACTCTTTGATTTTTCGTTTTTGGTTGTTGTCTTCTTTTCCTATGATCTTAATATTACTCCAATCGGCCATATGTTGTCCATTTTCAGTAAGGATATGCTCAGCTAATTTTGACTTGGCAGTATATCTCCTCTTCATATTGTTCTTATTCTCTTTCATCCTTACTGATAGAGGCCTGCTGTTTTCACCGGTATAATATTCTCCACAAACACAAGGTATACTGTGGATACAATTTCTTGATGATTGTTCTTCATTCTTCGGTTTTGTATGAGTCAAAATCGATCTCATTGTATTTTCTGTCTTGAACACTGTTTTCACTCGAAATTTGTCACCAACACGTTCAATTTTTTAAATCGAAAACATTGAGAAAATTTTACGAAGAGAAAAATATTTCAATTGTGTTGAGAACGGGAGCAGATTCGTTCCCGAAACGTCCACCAAGATAAGTAGAGATTTATTCTTGTTGAATATATTTGTTTCTTCCAAATTTTTTCAAAAACGGGGTGTCACTGACCAATGGAGAATTTCTCTTTTGGGTATCTGGGGGTTTGGTTTCAAGCGCAGGGACATTTTGGGACAGATCCTAAATCTGTCCTCACTGCAAATATATTGCGATAATTTTTAATGGCTCCTACTCAATTCTTTAGGAACGAGGAGAGAGAATCCCATTGAAGGCTGAAAAAAAAAGTAAGAACGATTCCTGAGATTACAGGCAACAAACAACGAGGCCAAAAATGTTTATCCTAGAGCACGAGGAGATTGATGTTGATGAGGAAGCTGACTGATTCGCAGAGAGGGACAATCGCGTGATTTCTCAATAATCTGGAAACTACGCTTTAGAACCATATCGTTATTTTTGTTGCTGTCAAGTTGAGTTGATTCAACAAAAAACCATTCAAGACATGAGAGTTTCTATTGAAATTCGCATCGACTCGATAGTTTTCAGTATCCATAGGAGTATTTCCTCCGGAAATAGCATAGTTTTCTATCGACTGTAGAAGTCCTTCGATCAGAAACCAAGCCACCCTCTAATTTCAGGGATGTTTTTCCACGAGCACTCACGCTTGACTGATCAGTGCTCTCCCGACTAGATGCTCGTACCTCAGCATCGGTGGGATCCCAAAAATGATTTAGGCCCGCGTCCTGGAAGCAATTAAGCACGAACACATCCAGTGGCGAATAAGGTCGGGGGCGAGACTTTGTAATTTAATGAATGTTGGAAAGGGGTTGAAAACTGACGTTCGTACACTTGTTATTTCGATCGTCGTCTCTGGGGTATATTTTATTCTCCATGTATTTCCCCTTCAGCGAAGACGTTAGTTACTGGTGGCCATGGCATAGGCCAGAAATACCCTCTTCTTGTGTTCTTTTTCGCCTGTCCATTGTGACTGAACAAGTTAGGCCCTGGTGAGAGTTTTAGTATTCTCTTTACTAAGGATCTCGCAGGTAGGTCATTTACTTGATTGTTTCCCCCCAACTCATTTTATTCTTGACAATCCGAGGGGTTGAGATATCTTTGACGTTCTGAGTGCAGCATTTTTAATTTGATTGGACTGGAATATTTCACGAGAAAGTGTGGAGGAGATGATGATAATTGGGGAGATTCTCGCTCCTTGGTTTCCATTATCCATTATTTTATTGGAATAGAATTCGATGGAAGATTCGAATCTGTAGATATTTCCTTGAGGAATGAAGATCCAAACTGTATCAGATCAATATTTCATCAGATTCATGAAGGTATGGAATTGTTCATGATATCGTTCATGATATCGATTGGAAATCTGCAAATATGTAATGATCGGACAATAAACAATCAATTTCTGGAGCTATCATTTGTTTCTCTTGGTCGGGCGGAGAATTCTTTCTTGATGGAACAATATCCATTATTTTTCATCTCGAACCTTTTTAATTTCTTGACTACGTGCTCATCGATGCAAAAAACATCAGAGAGAACAAATCTCTGCCAAAACTGTCCAGGTAAAAATGCCCCTTGAACACACCAGATGATTGGACGAAAACTTCACACATCAATGATTCCTCTCGATCCCAACACATCGAACGCCATTGACCATAGAAATTTCAAAGGGCATGTCCAGAACAAGCTTCAGCAATGTTATATGAAGCTAATTAGTCGCGACGGCATGTTCACAAAACATTTGCTAATCGCTTGCACACAGGGGCCTTGATGCCATGATGAAAATATATACCTATACCTACAGGAAACACTTCGATAATATGGTTACCTGGTAGTCTTTGCCAGAGGGCTTCCAGCGGGAAATGATGCGTACGGGATTCGTTTGATAGGATCAACGGGAAAATAAAAGGAATCGACTGAGCTTCAATGCCAATGAACCATGTAATGAAAACACTTTGACTACAATAGAGATAATGAATTGGATTGGAACGAAGGAATAAAAGAATTATATCGATTGAAAAATACTCATGATGATAAGTAGAATGAGTACCTCTGGGTGGATTTGGGTGGAAAATCATCAATTTCGATCATTTATATAGGATTGTTCAAGAGTCTCTGAGAGTCTACCGGCAGGATTTCACACAACAGATGAGAAAATTCATGGGAAATCAAGTAGTTAATAATTTTGAGCATGAAGACATGTATTTGAAGCTGAAAAGTACAATCGTTATCTCTTCAGAATCAAAATCCCTCACTTCGTGTGATGAAGAATCATACGATATACGCACTGCCGGGAAATCTGATGAAATGAAGATTTTATGCAAAATCGCCGGGATTCATCGTCATTTATTCTGATAGGGACACTTTTTGATCCAAATATGATGAGCTTCAGTTTCTTGCATGAGCTGAAAATTGTAGAATGGTAGAAACTTACTATTGACTTTTCTCGATCGGTCTTTGAACCAGTATGAGAAATCGTTCGATTTTTTTGATAGCCACAACGGCGCGTGTGGAAATGTGAAAGCTTCTGGAGTTCAATTCTTTACTGAAGAGATGAGTCATTGCTAGTAGTTCTACAAGGTTTGGTTCTGCAAACTTTGTCGTCCACTTGTGCAATCACTCACCTACTTTCACGCTTATCATAACGGATCACCTATCCGAATTTTCATTCGCACAGGAAACTTTTGTAGCGAACTGAAGAAAAACCATAGTCATCTTCAGATTCTTCAAGTTTTCCCCAGTATCTCCAATCTGATATCTCTCGCATGAAATAATAAAGTTCCATAACTGAGTTGAACAATTTTCGGAAACAGGCAGTCAATCGAAAAACTCTGCTTCTCTGGAAAACACGTGAGGCGAGTCTCTTATATAGTACTCACCAGTTTACTGACCTAACGGACGGTAATGCAATGACAGTATTGTGTTTTTCTCTCAGGACGGTACTAACATTATGAACACCTCTTCAGTTACCGATGATCTGCATGGAATCAATCTACCAAACACTCATTGTCACGCTAGCATTTGATTGATGATGACGCCATGAGGATGTGAACGTCAACATGAGTGTATGTCTTCACCGCAAGTATAGAGAACACTTGTCGTTACCTCGTAATTCTTGTTGGTATATTCCGATGACTCATGGCCTATTGGAAAGGTATCGTTTCCAGCTGCGTTCGAGAACATTATAGAAGCACACTGATTCGAACTTTGAACATTAACGACGTGAAAGTCCATCAGTTCGTGGAGCTTCAATTCCGGATAGAAGCCCTGAGGAATATAAACCAACGCGAAAACTCTTCAGCTTGTTGTGTCTCACTATCAGTCGCATTCACGGTCAGCGGAAAGGAAATACAGGATGGTCAAGAAAATTAATGTGGTTGTGTCCAGTTTCCTATGATCACGTTGATACATATTTCAATCACTACTCATCAAAGAGATCCACAGGAAAGAATACAGGTCTGGCTCGAGAGAATCTGCAAACTCTTGTATCATCAGACGACGAAATGACCTAATATCCTGATGTGTATGAAGAATGATAGTATAGTAGGACGTGCAAATAACTCAACATCACGAATCATCACCGCATATCTGTATAATGAGTTGGTTGTATGAAATTGAGATTAGATGGTACACACATTGTCAATTTCTATTGCATGTACAAGGAAACTACAGCGATCGTTTCACGTCACGTCTTGATCACAAGATGAATACCCCATTTCCGTGATATTGTTAGGTACGTGTCAACACGTGTGATACAAACACGTATGTCACATATAATATAGGTGAGAAGAAGACAATGCAGATTCTCAATCCCATATCCATTCCAATATATAAATATATCATGACAGTTATCCTATCACAACTCATGTTTTCTAGATCCCTTTTCGAAGTCCCATTTTTCATTGTTCACTGCAGGTAACACGAGATAGAGAGATGATCGAATCAGTGTTACATGATCATTCTTGAGGAATTCTTGAACGAACTAGAAACCTCAATCAAAACGTACACTCTGTATCAAATTCAGTTTACATGATTAGGGGACTTGAGTCATGTTGCCAGTAGGATGGTGTTTTCATTCGTTCATGTCATATCCAATAATCGAAGTGGGCATCATGAAGGGTTCGAAGCAGTTCTACGACGTAATACTCCACGATACGACTCCCAGAGGGCGGACAAGTTTGTGACTAGTTGATGTTAAAGGCCGTTCACCAGTTTGAATAATTGAATGCAACTCACCTGGGTTATAAAACACTGGATGAATTGCACGCATTCTTATTATCATGTTATCAGATCTCAAAAAACGATACTATACAATGATCTCACAGAATAAGGGATACTTACACAGCTACAGCGCGAGACAAAAAGTAGGTAGTTAGGTTACTGTCCTAACTAAACATGAAACAATCGGTAAATCATGCTACACATACCTCTCTCCAGAAAGTCTTGATGAACTTGAAGGAGCTCATGAGAATTATTTCCTGAGAATGAATGATATATTTGAAAAATATTTGAAAATATACATATCAACATTTGACTGGGAAAGAATACACAAAATAATGAAATGTGTTATAAGGACTGAAGTACTCGCCCCTCAGACAAGTTCCAGATAAGTATCTCGAATATTTCACATTCGGATGTTGATATTTCCTCACAAATTTGTGTTCCTTAACTTTTATAGTTTGTTAAGAACTTGCAACTGCATCGTTCTTGACAATATTCCGTTGTCAAATCTGTATGAATTCTATGGTTTTGTTTCTGTTCGTGTTTATTACATCATGAATAATTGGAATCTTTCACTTTCAGGTATCATGTGAAATGTACTGGCAAATATTGAATTCAATGAATTATATCATCAGATATGTTATTATGTGACATGAATGAGAAGTCCAGTCTCCTAGAATTCTATCAGTGTGTTCAATCATTGACTGAAAAACTCCGATATCAACAGTATCTCTGTAGAGAAAATGTGAAATTCTTATGGAGTACTTCCAAATCTGAGCTTGAAGTAGTAATTCCAAACAGATCTCATTTGATTATTATCTCATTCCACCTTCCTTCTATTGCTTTCAATGAGCAAAAAACCTCTAAGTAATCCATTCGGAACAAATAAACTAGTACCCATGCACGCATATATACTGGTGCCGGTCCCAGAAATTTCTATGAGAGAATGAGGAAGATTATTATGGCAGGAAAATACAGGTGTCGGATCGGGTCGACCGAGAAATTGGATTCTGTGGAGTGAATTCTAACATCTTGTGGCAACCCAATATACCGAACAGTGAACACTATGGAATCGACTATTGCTACCTACTTGTTTCCTCACATAACGAATATGATATTGGCTCGATACCTGATTCCGCGTCAGATTTCCATGTGGATATCGCGCATATTTCGAACTACACAAAAACATAGTCTTTTTTCGAAATGATTCATGCTTTCGATCCTGGTATCAATCCAGCTCTTTCAGGTGTATTTTAAATTTGGATTGGATGTCCTGAATCCGAATCCGATGAGATTTCCAACATATCCGTATATGTTGGTGGTTCCATAGCTCATCTCGAGCAGTATATATTATTGAAGATGACCAAACTTGGCCACTGAATGTGAATTATAAGTATTCGCAAGTACATATCACACTGAAGATAAACAAGAACAATCACTGAAGCACCAATTGAATGTGTCTGGATGACTCTTTCCGAAGAATTCATTCATTCATTCACTCACTATTATACACGGGTTGTCCCTTCCTCAGATATGAAATATGAGACACATACATACCAATACTAAATATACACAAGAATGAACAATTCCAGTAGTATTACAGTAATAAACGGACACTTATACTACTGATCTTTCTACACTGGTTTTGAATAAATTTGATGTTTGTCCAGTAAACTCTAAGCCTCTATTGCAATATCCATCATCTAATCTAAGTTATCGTGACAAAGTACTATGATAACCATAATTTGTGCGATAGTGAGAATCTTGGAATAATTGAGAGTTACGAGTAGGTCTGTTTGGAACTTTGAAATTAATCAAATTGAGCAATGGAGGACAATCTATCTCCCATGATCAGTCAGATCTTGTTCTACTACTTTCCAAGCTGGTGATATACTGTGTATAGTTCATCACCACATATTATACTATAACTGATAATCATTGTGGATCACAACTTTCTCTAGCAACTAAGAAAAAATCTGTGGAATTTTTTTGCTAGTTCCACCAAAAATCTATCCCAGGTGTAGAACATGTCAAATATGGTAACCAAATGTGATGATCATAAGGACCATTGACAAACTTTTGCAAAAAAAAATTGCTTTCACTGCGTTGATGAATCCTGGAATGATTTCCAAACATAACCACATTCTCAGTCACAAATAACACTACCCCAAGAATCAATGAACTACAGTGGTCTACACCTTGGGAATATTTCAATAGGCAACGCTTTCATGGAATGAATATTTTCTGTTTTTCAGTAGACCCTCCTCAAGGAAACTATACTATTTCTACTGTGGCTCCGTTCATATGACTGTAGTATGCTATCATAACTGATTTTAAAGTTATATCTTGTGATATTATTCTCAAAAAAAAAATTATCTTATATTTTGAGATGTATCTAGATGATTCTCTCATGAGGCATCTTCCCGCAACATTCATGGAATATACAAATATTATTTTCTGTTCACTCTCCTTTTGATATCCCCTTTCTTTCAGGTAGGTGAGGAAGTCGTTAATAGATCCATCGAGTCAATGAATGCAAAGACCAGATTACTCGATTGATGAACATTAATCTTTCATCAATAATTATTAGAGCAAATGAAGAACATTAGAAGGGGCCATTGAAGATCAGTTCCTCGAACATCAATAAAAACGTCTGTATGACGAACATACTTACCAATTCGTACACTTCCATTTCGATCATAATGCGGATCACAAATTGGTCTACCAAACAGCAATATCTCAATACTGCTATATTTTTCGTCCCACATGTACTCGTGATTATTCACCCTCGCAGAGCTTCAACTTCAAAGGGAAAAATAATTAAAACTTTCCGATAACTTATTGTTATGTCCCATTTCGTGAAAACTGGCAATACTCCACAACCGAAATTGTATGGAAATTGCTTTTTTGTGTCTGCCAGAAAATATGTCACTGAACATTTTGCCACTGTGTTGGCATTCCCTTTTAATCAGATTCGCTGCAAACATCGTACAGCATGTTTATTTTTCTCATGGCCTCGTGCCTTCCCCTGGTGCTAAATGTGTCGCAGCTTGTTACAAACATGACATATCCAGATATCTGAACCGTGTGATATAAATGAGGATGAATTGTAATCCGCTCATTTTTGTGTCACGGAACATTTTGCTGTAGTTCCATTTGATTTTTAAAGGAGATGAATCATTTTGATTTTATTGTTCACAATAGCCGATTTCTCTTACGAACATGATTCGTAGTTCCATGATGAAAACTAGAAGAAATAACTAATTCCTATTCAATATCCTGAGGATTCAGAATTGTGTTGATCAATAATGGAGCATATTAACAACTCAGGAGTACAAAATAATGCTGGTACAGGGTGAGAACCATAATATTGAAGCAACATGAATCACAAAAGAGCACAGCTAGTAGACATGTTGTATGCACTGAAATGTATATTGATAATAATGATATCGATATCCATCATAACTTTGGAACGTGAATCGACTATCATGATGAGTAAAAAAATTTCTGAAATATGCTCTTTTAGAATTGAGAATTGATATTCATCACGTTCTTGTAATCTATGTATGATAGATTTCAATCTTTTATGCATAATATGCGATCTTTGTACTGAGTATCATAACCAAAAAAATGAGATAATAATCATTTTCAACGTTGAAATGGCCCCGGTGCGGCAATGGGCATATGTGGCGCAAAGATCTCAAGGTTCTCAGAGTGATTTGTGAATAATCCCACGTGTCTCAGTTCAATTCATTCTGATCTCACATTCATTCAAGATGAGTTGAAGTTGCATATGGATCATTCATTCATGTTCAAAATAAGATCTTCAAAGTGAGCCGACAACATAATCATCATTCTTCTTCATTCATTTCATCTCATGAGAATAAATCTTTCCCATTGGTTTCCCTTCAGATCATTTCCTATAATATGAACATATTCACACTGGATTTTGGAATTTTGAAGAATCGATAGGTGGCAATAGATGTCAATATTGACGTTGATGACAACAACATTAATTTCGTCGAGTGATTGAAATGCTTGGTACACATGAGCAATGTGAGAAATGACCTGAAACTTGAGACATTTTGGATCAACACTCCTATCCAGAATATTTGTCCTTCCGTGAGAGCACAGTTCTCATTTCAGATTTCATCGACCGGGTTCAATTCATTTCCAGGAATATTTGCTCATATTCATCAACGTACTCTCTCTGCCTCCTTCTCCTGCTCGCCCAATCCTCAAGAGCTGAAACATCCTGCCTAATATCCGGTTTTATCCGTGCGAGCATAAAAATCCTGGATTATTCTATCCCCCCAGCAAAAACTCAAACCTTGTACGGCCACGCATATTTTAACGTTCTCCCTATGCGAAAATATGGATGAAAAACTTAATCTCGGCTCTGGAACAAGGTTATGAGGATGGTATCAGCCTGGATACGAAATAAATGAGAAGCATTACATACTTGATCCAGAAATACCACATGTTCCTCGAGAAACTTCCATCAATGCCAATGAAAAGAATATGGGCGATTCAATAGAAAATAGGTGTACTGATTATCAGATCATCTACCATTCTACATATCCAATACATACAGTCATTCACCCAACCCAATGAGGATAATCATATATCGAGATATTTTATAGTGCGAGAGAACATACACATGAAATTCTGCCGAAAATTGAACCAACAAAAATCCATTGGATTGATGAGTAATCGAGTATGAAGTAATGAAGTATGTTTTGTTCTTCATCAGTGAGTCCATATCACGAAAATGCTTGTTTTATCTCCCTTGTTCAGCCTTTAACTTTGATATAGTATTTTCCATGTTTTTGTGTTCGTAGACAGAATTGTGTACTCTATTCTTTCGATCCAAATTGGAAATTCTATATCAGACTGAAATGGTCCTGCAATCAACATATATCACATTCAAAGATGAAGTATGATTCAAAAATCATTTTCACCCTTCTTGCACCGACTTATGGTAATCAAAATCTGAGCACATTGTATAACTATCGAAATTATTAGTGGTTTTTCATACTCAGTTTGGAAATATTATTTTTACTTTGATGCAGATGAGTTGGATGATTGTTATATTATAATTCGTGCCAAGAATATGCTCGCATTGGATCATCTGAAACCTTTGGTATATCTGAATCATATAGTTGATATATTCATAATATCTCATTCTCAAGCATTATGATTTCTTCAGGGAATTTAATGAATTCTAGGAGTGATAGTGAACCAATATATTAGAGAATCATAAACTCAATGAGAAATACTGTATTTGAGATCGCCTAACGTCATCAAAAACAATCGATTTCCCTACCAGCGAATCGTCGATTCTCCAACGTGATTGGTTTCACTGTTCCGTATATAGAAATAACAAACTTCCTAACGTATGTGACTTTTCAACTGTTATTTCTTGTATCCTCCAAAGAATTCGATTCTGGCCTCAACTCCGATAGCATTACTACATCCGATACGTTCTTGTATGGACAATTGAATTGGACAGAAACTCGAAGAAGTGCGGGAAAACGATTCCGTAGAGCTACAATTCTTCTTTCAGTTCCCAACACATCTCCACGTATTCCTCACGTATTATGGAAGTATTTCATAGTCATATCACTAGAAACATAGGTTAGTTGATGTGAGGTCATGTCTTCAGTATAGTCTTCTCTAACTAACCTTCACTATTGGGCTTCATTGAGATGATATATCTCAGAGAACAGTGACAGGTCATAGATTCAGATATCTTTCGAGAGTATGCTATCGTTTCATCAGCTTGTCTTCGACTGGGAGTGTTTCTTCAACAGGACTCCCTTGTTCCTCATAATGGAAGTAATATATTTTATATTAAATAGCTTTTTTGGAACCTTGAGGAGTACCTGGATCGGAAGGCTTGGTGAACTCATTTCCGACACTGGAGTCAGTTCATGTCTTCGATCCAGTTACTTCTAAGATTATTTGCATTCCTTCACTTGGGCTGAATCTTAGATGTAGATGAATGCAGCTATATTCTCTTTTTCAGAAGCGGCCTAAGACATTCTTCATCATATTATTGATTCGACTTCAATTCAAATACACTATTGTTTGGGTCATTCCGCTTATAATAGTACATCCAAGTAGATAACTTGAAGATTAAGAGGGAGACCGTGGATGATTATTGATGGGACGCCATCGAATACGGTCAGTAGAATTAGTGGTTACTTCCGGAAAACCGGAAAATATTCAGTTGTTCTCTCATAAAAATCAATGATTCTGATTTGCTACTCCTGAATTTCAAATTTGAAACACGAGAAATGCTGACCTCATACTTATTCCTAGATATTTTCCAGTGCAGATATCGATGGACGATACTGCCGACAACAGTAGAACAGCAGAGAGGTTCTAGTGCCAGTACATACTATCGAAATAATGAAATAGTCATAAGAATAACGCAGAAAATTATCGAAATGGCAATTGATGAAGCTCCTTGAAGGAGGCTTATATACTTTATATATACTCGTGAGAATTGAGAAATCACGAACTGAGACGATGATTATGGTTCGCAGTTATGCTTGCATTCAATTCAATTTTACCAGATGGATATCTCAGCAGCACGACTTGAATATAAATCATTGATTGAATTTATTTCACGATGAAACATCGATAGGCAATATTTTGCAAATGGAGTTCAAATCACCAAGCATATTTTTCATTTCAGAGACTGCAGCAGTCATTGAATTCGATATTTCACGATCTCAATATGCCTACAAACCACCGGAAAATAACGTCGTTCTCCTCAATTTGCAGAATTCATGTTGAAGGAAACGTCCTGCAGAGACGCAAGAGAGCGTGAGTTCCTTATGCGACTTTTTATGGATGGACTGACTCCTCGTCGGTTAGTAGGCGGAGATTTTCTGCCACATCATCGAATTCAGAATGCAAATTTGGCGACTTTTACGGCCTGCTCATTTTTATTTCCAGGGAAAATGTAACACACAGCAGCAGATGGCAAACTGGGATTGATGTGAACCAGATAACCTATATATATATATATATATATATAGGTGAGAGGTGAGTGTTGGGAATATGACACGATGATGAGATAATCTATATTTATCAAGAAGAGCATGTTATAGAAATTATTTCAATGTACTGAGTGCGCTTTCCAAGGATGTTTCATATATCAGAGGCAGTGGCGGACATTCAACCACGTACTGAAGTACTGGTGATATGAATCATATGTCTGAACAATGTGAATATCCTGACTAATTATGATTCTGTTTGGGGAAGCTTCCACACAAGATCGTTCCTATGCAAATAAAATGTCAATGGAAACGAAACGACTCATTCTTGTAACAGTCCTTATATGTATGTTTTAAATTAGAAGATAACTGTGAAGGGATCTAGTCAGATAACGTTGTATATGTGTATCAAATTTTGATATATATATGAAGTACAAAACCGAGACAGACTCCTGAGATGGTAATCAAAACAGGAGATATATCAATCGCCAATAGTACATTGAACCGAAATGGATAGTGAATGGTTCAAAATCTCAGTCATGTACCTATCTGTATCTTTCAGATATAGAGAAAAACTTGCAAGTCAATATCACCAAACTCTACTTTGGAAAACGTATGCTTCTTTGGGGAGGAGAATTGGATGGGTATGAACGAATAATTCAAATTCAATAATTCAAATTCAATAAAAATTGGCAATTATCATGCTTCCTGTCCACTGAATAATATTCTCTCACCATGAACTCTATGATTTCATTAAGTGTCACTCATTCCAAAAAAATAACTTCAATCAGTGATTTTTTAACGTCTAATTTTCCATTTCGGAAATGGCATGATCTTACTTGTAGACAATCGTTTCGTCAATTATACGATAATTACATCTACCTGAGAATCATTTTCACTGATAATTTCGCTTCGACGAATTCTAGGTTACTGGATCCCAAAAGGAATTCAGTCGATTACACGAAAGCAACTGAAAATTTGTCTTCGACAACTATTTTACCATTGTCATTCTGATTGTTGCCGTTTTGTCAGCCTTCTTAGAAAGCCACGATGTCGAGAGCCCCATGTGTTTCTCATGAAACTATTAATTAGCAACTAGGGAAGCATATGGAAGGCATTTGATTGCAGCTCGTGATAACATTGTTATCTCGAACACTAACTGAAGTAATCCTATTTTCCAACATAAACGCCTGTATACATTCTGAGTGCTAAGAGATTGGAGTCAATAGCTGAGAGACACTTCCTAATGAATAGTTAATAAAGAGCAAGCATGTTGCGAAGATGGTAGATCAGAATGTTTAAAGGGTTATCTTATCTTGAATCGAGTGGTATGAACATTGGTGCATTGTCACAAAATATCAATAAATTTCTCAGAATTTACCATATACACAGTCGAAATTGTTAGTTGATAGCTATAACTTCTGCATTCGCACATGAGACTCTGTGGTAAGGATCTTCATAGTCATAAGACGATGTAGTCCATGGAGTCACCAGCATTTTGAATTACCGGATATCTTAGATTGTTTTCAACTCACGAAGGATCGTTATATTCATTCACTGTTTCAAGTATGAGAGCTCCATCAGTCAGATTCCTCTCTTTCAGGATTTTCTCGATTCACCCCTTTCGGTTGATGGCCTCTTCATAGTATCAGTGTCTGACAAGTTTCAGGGTACATTTAGCTACGAAAATAAGAGTGGATCACGACTCACCTCATTCTGAGTCGTTCAATATCAGAAGAAAATCGGTTCGAAACGAAAATATTGCGATAAAAAAATGTTCGCGTCACACTAAATAACATCACATGACACTGAAAAGTATTTCATCAATATCTCTACCTCAAAATAACTGGGTATCTCAAAATTGTGATCAGCGGAGCCCAGTTACTATTAATTGATAGAAATGCACTTGCACCTGAGAGTGACGGAAGGGTTTGAACTCGTATGGATCAGGACTTTCACGTTCTAATGTATATATTGATCGATTGGACCCTATCAATCTTGAGTATGACGTACATCAACCATCTCCTCATGTTTGGAGAATGTTCGAAAATATACACCGAACCAAGGTTAGAACAGCTGGAGTGTAATCATGATCTTGTCTACTATTGGCAAAGAGATCTTGTATTATAAAGAAGCAGGAGCCAGATCTACCTGTATCAAAACTTGTATGAAAAGTATGAAGATAGCCTAGTATGGATGATGAAAATGAAGATATCATTTGGGTCCTGGAACCAGAGCAACAACAGAACAAAAATTGTCGAGTTTCAGTCGCTTTCAAAAAATAGATCAACAAACAAGCCCATCCATCCCAAACTGAACGAGAAACTCTCGATAATTGGTGAAGCAAGCATCATTTCATCCACAGCGAGATCATGAATGTTCTCAGGAGGAGCGCCAAGGATAGGTTCTCAAGGTAGACAGGAATAACTCGCCTTCGTGTATCTCCCTGTTCTCGATTGATTGAACATGTGTGAATGACCACAGGTTCAGAATTCACAGCTCAAACACTTTCAGACGCACTTTCATCATTGTGTGAGGAGTAAGTTCTTCACCTTTATGAGGCCAAACTGACCTCTTCCACGAATTTCTAGAAGTCTTTTGTGTTGTATTCAGTAGGCTCTATTCTCAGTATGTTGCATTGAAATGAAACATTTCACATTCCATGACATATGCATCATGCTAATGTATGCTCATCGGTTGGAGTGTTTCGCCTCAGTACCAAGCTGCGGCTCATGAATAATGATGTTAATTATCGTCTCAAACGTCATTTCAATACGAGGTACCTTTGCCATGAAATCTTGTTTCAGGAAGTGATAATGTCTGTTCAGCATTCACCAGGAGTTTTCCGAGCTATTATAGTGCCATGATATTATTTTAGGATACGGATTTGTACACCTTCGTATCATCTCGCGATATTTTCTCCCACTACCCGAACTATCACTACTGATACTCACTACTCCACTAATTATTCGATTCAGATATAGAAGATATGAATACTGTCTGTAAGTTCTTCGAGGTGGTGGTACATTTATTTTTCAGTTTTTCATGGGATTTTCTCTCCTCGTTTCACTTTCCACTGTTTTCACACAAGTTTCGAGTGAAAACAGTGTTCAAGACAGAAAATACAATGAGATCGATTTCGACTCATACAAAACCAAAAAATGAAGAACAATCATCAAAAAATTGTATTTACAGTATACCATGTGTTTGTGGAAAATATTATACCGGTGAAATCAGCAGGCCTCTATCAGTAAGGATGAAAGAGCATGAGAAAAATATAAAGAAAAGATGTACTGACAAATCGAAATTAGCTGAACATATCCTTACTGAAAATGGACAACATATGGCCGATTGGGGTAATATTAAGATCATAGGAAAAGAAGACAACGAGCAAAAACGGAAAATCAATGAGTCTGCTTGCATTCTCCTGAACGCAGACAATAATATTGCTTCTTGTTCGGTTGATATAGATAGAACTTGGCATCCACTTCTGGAACTTGAATATGAAAATGGAAAATTCGATATAAATTAATGAAAACACCTTGTAACCAGAATTCCTCCGTCTACCAAATTGTCACTTTTCAGTGTCAAAACCGGAAACATTGAAGAATTTTGCGAAAAGAAAAATATTTCAATTGTGTTCAGAACGGGAGTAGATTCGTTCCCGAAACGTCCACCAAGATGAGTAGAGGTTTTATTCTTATTAAATATATTTGTATTTCCAAATTTTTTCGGAAACAAGGTGTCACTGGCCAATAGAGAATTTCTCTTTTAGGTATCTGAAGGTTTAATTTCAAGCGCAGTGACATTTTGGGGCAGATCCCAAATCTGTCCTTACTACAAATATATTGAGATAATTTTTCAATAACTTCTACTCTATTTTTTAGAAACGATGAGAGAAAATCCCATGAAAAACTGAAAAATGGAAGATATGAAATTTGAAAGTCACATGAATAGTTTGGTTACTCGAAAAATCTCATTTCAAACTGAGATAGCACAAACATGAGATTACAGCTTTGCGACTCTCTCATATCATCCATTCCGTCATTTTGTGACATTATTCCTTGGCCTACTATCTCAGATGGAGATGGAAAAAAATTCCAAGGGAGTAAAAAACTCATGTGTGAAATTCAGCTAAAATTCAGCTCAAAGTTTGCTGAATCCAAATGGTTGATTTCAAATTGACGGACATTTCCCGTATCTGCTCATCGGAATACAAGATTGATGAATATAAAACATTACAATATTCACATGAAGACTTAGTTAGGGTGGAATGTTCACGGAAGATCAACCAGGAATGATGATTCAGATGATGATTAGAACAACACAGTTCGAAAGGTCATTCACTGGGCCGCAAGAATATTCAATAATTCACCGAGTTTTATGAAGAATGCTTCAAGTTTGAACCTGTTCAAGGGACATATCAAATTCAACCAAGTTGGAGTGTGCACCCGTGTGTGAAATTGCTTGATGACATGACTCATGATCCGATATGAATTATCAGTTGATAACTAAGTTGAATAACAGGTACTGTTTTGGCACTGTCGGAATGTATGTATTTCTTATGATTCTCTATTTTTTTCGATATTCGTCCATATACATCAAGTTATTCACATATCCATACGAGATATAACTTGAAAACTACATTACAAAGTTGCATGGAAAAGCAACGTTGTTGAATGTCGTCCCATTTACAATTCGTTTGTTCAAAGGCTCCGTTATGAGTATGAAATACAGACCAATTATTAAAATCATAATATTACTGTGTCTGCCTTTGCGAAAAGTATTCTGAGACCATCCTGAAGTACAAGTAATCATAGTCCATCTAGATCTGGCGATTCGTAAGACCGATATGAGAATCGCAATGATCATCTCACACGGGGTTGATTAATATCCAATTCTACTCTGCTCCTTGAATATGCCGTGAATCACGACTGGCCTTTGACGTTGACGATATCCCAGCTGCGTATGTGATGTCCACTCCCGATAGTGGTGTTCATCTGACGTCGACGCAGCGTAATGATCCTCATAGCCTACCGCGACAAGCTCATCATCCAATGTCGATACAACACACGCCATCGTGACAAATTGGGTTTCGGGATCGGGCAGCGTTGCCATGCCCACGACAATCAGGCGGTGACGAAGGAGCGAAAACAAGAAATATTGCTCGTCGAGATTCAATATGTCGCCGATTGGGAGAGAACTCCGGGGCACGGCGTATTCGAGATCGAAGGAACGAGAGAAAGGCAGAGATTGTTGTCATATCCCGTGATTTGTAGTCGGCTCGGAATTTGGAAGGAACCAGTGAATTGGGCAGTTGACTCTCGTTCCTCTCAGAACAACTAATCATCAACGAATTATTGTCCTGCATCAGAATATCAGTCATTTGAAATTGAACCATTCCTTTTTTTTCCGTTTCCAAGTATATGACGAGAAAGAATGGACAAGTTGAATCAAATGATTTGGATTTCGATTCAATGATATTTTCTGGTAAACCTACAGTGTCTCTCATTCTTCAGACACAGACACTTTTGTTTCTTGAATGGAACATGATATATATTCTTCTGCAGGTCCGATAGAGATGTCTCCTCTGATTCCAATCATACCGAAAAACTGCACATTCGTATGGAGAATTATTGAGTTATTGACATCAAAGTCGACCAAAAATATCTTGACATCGCCCTTGGGCATAAACAATGATATATCGACATTTCTCCAAAGCCCACTACTTTCAAATTACATCATGTGATACTAAGTAGTAGATAACGAAGCTGTGTATCAGTCAATCTCGTTCGTTGGGGTGACTCAATCAGTTCCTATCCAAATATGCATTTCGTTGAAATAAGTGGAATGAGAAGATAACATTCTATCAACTAATGAAAATTGAGTAGAATTCTCCATTTGATTCACCATTATTTAGAATTAGAATTCTCTGCCTAGTGAAGTCTCTCCTGATGCTTACAACCTCCAAACTTCCAAGAAAAATTCCTACACCTTTCTTCTCTCCCAAAATTCCACCGCTGGCTAACACGATGTTCCTCGAATATGATAGGTTTCCCTTTCGTGTTGTCCACACGAAAAAATATTCAAGATCGCCGAACCTAAAATTCAAGAGACGCACCCTGTAAAGTTTCCACTGATTCAGGATATAGTTATTCCATTGTCATGACCAAATGATACTTATTGCCATCTCCGAATGGAAAACTCCACTCACGATTTCTACAGAAGTGATGTGAACTTTCATTTTCCGAATAGCAGCTTGTATATTTCTTGTATAACTACAGTCGGTTGATTAATTGAACACTATCAAGACACAAAACTATAATCGGAAAGTACACTTTCGGAATATTTCAGAAGAACATACTCATATCCCAATACACAATAATGAGGTATCGTTCTATGTGGATCGGTGGATGGAAAGGAAACTTATATATCCAAGTATTCTTTCCATCGCGAACAAAACACTTTGGAGTCTACTTCACTTTTCTTGTTGTGTCTTCATCATCGCAATCACTTTCGTTCATGGCTCTCAAACTTCTATGAATTGGTCAATTTGATTCATTACTGTGAATCATTCCATGATGGTTTTTGTGGGAATCGACATCAGTCAATGACTCTTCCAGGTGAAGTTCCATTACTAGAGCCAATAATTGTGGAATAATAGTAGTTCAGCTGAAAATGCTGGAAGAAGGATGTGACCTTATGAATACCCCTGTATTTATGCTACTCACCAAGTATTCTCAAGTGCGAAGGAGTTGTTGATGACGTTTTCCATATTTTGTTCTATTTCAATATAAAGCAGCAATCTACATCGTTCATTATAAAATGTCAGCCTCTGTTGCGACTTGCCCCTGTCATGTTTGGATTTCGCGAAATGGAAACAGGTCATAAAACAGGATTTTGAAGACAAGCGCCACGAAAGTGATCGAAAAAAATGAAAAGCCGGCCAAAAGGAATTGGTAATGGTAGGGGATGGATCCGCGAATTGATCTCCGACGCGAGTGGCACGTGAACTCAACATTTCCATAGTCACCGTCTGTTTTTCACGGATGATATTCCAGAGGAGTTCGATCCATCTCGCAATCCCAGCCGCAAGGCAAACGTTCCACTTCCAATCCGGAAGTGATATGAGGTAATGTATCTCTGACTTCGAGGATACATTATTGTGATTGCTCCTTTCTCATGATGTCATTCGGCTCTCCTGATGACTGGGTTATCTGGGAAGCGCAGGGAAAATCGATTGCAGGATTCCCCTTGTTCGGGCAGGAGGATGAGCATTGTCTGTTCGTTCAATTGTGGCACACGTGGGGATCAAAGAAGAAATGGATGTGGAGATTCAATAGGAGATTCAGTTTCCAGACCTATGATCACCTAAGTTACTTATGAATGTGCAGCTTATCAAAATCTTCCATTCCGTTCGATTTTTCGAGAAGGCTAGATGTGATTACGTATGGTTTCAGTGAAGAATCATCTCATCCTTCGATGATATTCGATGATTTTCCTCATTTCGCTATGACAGATGTATATGAATGATCAATAGGGAACTCTAGCTGATTCGATCTCAATTTCACAATTGGAAATTCCGCAAAGATACAAACACAGCAATACTGCGTAGTCACAGATATTGTTGGAGATTCTATATCAGCTCCGAACACAATAGTTTCATGATAAATCAAAATACTTCCGAAACGTGATCATATGGATTGAAGGAAAAATTGAATTGTGACATCGTAATGGTTCCCACGATAATATAGATATCTCCTTTGAGAGAACTATTCAATGTACATTGCCAATCATACCCTTGTTGGGATGTCCACGAATATATTAGCTCATCCAACATCGCTAGAACCATATTCTTGGAGATGATAATTGAAAGAGTATATGTATTATCATGTATTGAAGACCAGGGATTTGAAGGTTAGGTCTCCTTCCATTCACTGGAATCACCTTGACTTTCGCGCTCATACAAGAGTGTTGTTGTCTCTATCAGAAACTATGAATGTATTGAACTTATACCGGGTTACACTGACTCATGATGCACGCCTCTTCCCATTTGTTTTCATAGCAACATTTCTGAAATTTGAAACATCAGATGTGCTGACTAGTGGGCATCCTTTCACTCATTCAGAATAGTTCTAATCTCTCGCCGAAAATGACGTCAACTTTCGATTTCCAAATGGAACACCCTGTTCATTATTATATTTTCGAAAACTCCATAATATGGATGAATTGCTCTCCAATAGGAGTTTCGAATGTTGTCATTCCACCATTATGGTAGCATTTGGAGAAATGGAAAGTTTCGTGTAGAAAAACGTACTGGTTCACTTTTTCGGCTCCCATTCCTAGCCACAACACTTTTTTATCGAAATAATGCTAGTGTATCTTGATTTCGATCATTCGGAATGATTTTGAGGAACTCATGACTATCTTGATCAAAAAATGGAATGTGTGTTCAGGCAGCTTGATTATCATGGGAAAACCGGTATAATTCTGATGTCACGACGATATAAAGGGTGATCCATTTGAAAATCCAAATCCGGAGAAACCAGAATGAACCAATTTCGATAAAAAAACAACAGAGATAATAGAGGGAGAAGAGACCTTCCGAATGATGTATCACTCGGCTCTTCATGTTATTGAAAAATAAAGGGGAGAGGGTAGTTGCTGACCGCAAGAAGGTGAAGTTTCGGATATGATTTTCGTATCAGAATCAGTCCCGCTAGGATCAAATAACTGACGTTTTCTTCGAAATGTCCGATCAGACGTCCGTTTCTGACTCACAGGGGGAGTCAATCAAGTTTCCGTTGGAACGCCCTGTATATTTGATTGGATGATTATTATTGCTGGTGCTCATTCTGCCAGCACGAGGTATATCGATAATATGTAGTCATTGTCAACATCAGAATTGAGACTGGGACTTTTTATATGGAAATCACGAAAATCACGAAGAATGTTTCAGTAGTTGATATTTTCCATCCCAGAAGGTTGTATCTAATTCCTATAGGATGAAATGAGTTCTTTATATTTCTGTCCGTGAAGGCATGGCCGAATAATGACGAACAAACGGCGTCATGTCGTTCCCTGGGCAGTGCCGTGCATCCTGCCGGACCCGTTTTCGTCCACAAATGTCGACAAATGATGTTCACTCGAATAGGCGGAAAGGACTCCATCCATCCATCTTCGTAGGCCACGTGATGCGACCGCTCTCGCTGAAATTAGATACGCACTCGCACACTCATACTACGTCGGTTTTAATCACATTCACCGAATTCGTCTGCTGCTGCCGCTGAGAAATGGAGATTCGGAAGTCAGGAATGAATTGCTCAGCGCTCGGAGGAATTGAAGTGGTTTACGGTTCGGCAAAAGACTGGAAAACGGTCTTAAATGAAATTGATGTTTTTCGAGATGCTCTAGTGAATGTTTGTTTCCTCGCTTCGCTGTCAAAAAATAAAAAGAATCGTGTTCGGAAACATGCAAATAATAGGCGATGGAAAACCATACATCACTCCGGAGCCGACTTTCACGATTGTGCTTTTTTCCTCAACAGTTCAGACCTGCCAACACACCGTTGGAACCTGAGAATTCAGATTCGATTTCCGATTGATCTCCCTATTCAATACTTTCATCAACTGACCCACTGATCAATCTGGGAAATTGTGGAAATGATAATGAAATTTTTGTTGTTGTCTGTGAGTTATTCGAGGAGGTGGTACATTCATTCCCCAGATTCACTGTGGGATTTCCTCTCCTGAAGAAATAAAGTACACGTTATTCAAAATTATTCCAATTAATTGTAGTGAGGATAGATTTTGTGATCTGCCCAAAAATGTCACTGCACTTGGAATTAAATCTAAAAGAGAAATTCTCTATTTGTCGGGGACACCTTGTTTATTGGAACGAGGAGAGAAAATCCCACTGAAAAGCACCACAATTGTTGTAGGGTATTGGGAACATTCAGAATTTTAGAGAGTAGTTCATTGTTCCCTAGATATACAAATTGATATACCTGATTATCTTTGGAATAATAATTGATATAATTCCGTGATTTCATTTCCATCAGGAAAGAAATGGATCTAGTGGCGTCTATGCTCGAACCATTTCTAATTGTGATGATGATGTGAAGATTGGATGAATTAGAGGTATCTGATAATCATCCATATTATTTTGTCATAGCAAGATCGATTTAACTATCTGGTATCTTCGATATGAGATACCAATCATTGAATATTTCCATATCAATTTCGATCTCGTGCAGATTCTCTGTTCGGGTAGTTCTGCATCGTTGACAACAATCATCGTCAATGGCATCTCTGAGCAATTGGATGTGCCAAATATTTCGGGCGATGAAGTCATCAGTTCGATTGTTCCTGGATAGTGCTACATATGCGTCAACTTCCAGAACGGATGATGCCGTTTCATGATGTTTCAATATTGTAAAATCATCACAGAAGTGGTTTTAGTCGAGAATTCAGTACACCGCCTGTTCTAACTAACATCTATCCGACTGTGATGCGAAAAAATCGCGAAACTTCCATATTTCCAATCCAGAAATCAGTTCGAGGAAATGCTGCTCCGAACTACTAACTATATTAGTTTTCAAGTTACAAGATACAATTTTGGACTCATCAATAATTTCCTGCATATTTCATGCCATTCCATTCTCATTTGATTTTTTGACACTTTTTGCAAGACCCATAGAATAGAATAGAAAAGAATAGGATTTCATTTATACCATTGACAAAAAAGTTGACATTTTTTGACATAGTATAACATATGTACCTATTCAAATAGTATATTATGTTACTTCCGTGTCATCTCGCCACCAAATATAATTTTTATAATCATTATTATCGAGTGGGTTGAGCTTCGGATTCCTAATTATCATACCAAATCCACAGGAATATGTTGGAAATTACGAGAGGTACAATGAATCAATCTGCAGGTGACGGATGAGATTTTTCCTGATCATGATGAGTTATCACTTGGAATTGGTCAGAACTTGAGTTTCCTTCAAACTTCCACCGAACTTCCTTCAATGTCCACTTAACTCTTATTGTCACAATGAATATAATGAACGGAGGTGCCAGCTACTCATTCTTCCTCCATTTGGATTTCAGGTTATTTTGTTGGAAATATTGTTGAAAATATTGAATATACCTCCTGCAATTTTTATGTATGTGTGTTTCTGGAAGGGTAAGGAAGGTGCTGGTTTTGTAGAACGTAGGTATTCAAGTGGTTAGCAAGACCCATATTTTTAGGAATGCATTTTGGATGTGAGCTCTCGAATATATGAGATGGATCTACCATCTAGTAGAAATTATATCAATTCTAACAATATTATCTCCTCTAGGAATTTCAGATTATGGTGGATGCTCTCTATCACCACCATTTTCTATATAAAAACCGACGTGCTGGCGAAGTCGCTGATTAGTCCGCCATACCGAATTCTGGCGGTGGCGAAAGTTATTTTTATCGATTGAAAGAACTGATTTTTGGATTTTTCAGACACTTAATGTCATTCGAAGGTACCACGGAAGGAAATCCATGATGGTGTGCATTCCTCATCGAATGATTGATTGGAGATAGGAGAGAGAGGTAGAAGAATATGCAATTATGAGTAATTCGAAATGGAAATGAAATTCATGATATTCTTGAAAAAGCACTGCGATCTTTCGAAATTTGCATAATCGATAGCCAACATGTATGTCAAATCTTACCATCCTGAATGAACTCTGAGATCCTCATCCATTGCCGTAACGTTTTTCTGAAATGGATATGAGTCTGTCATATTGGATTTCTATATTGAAGAAGTTCATTTCATGTTTCTATGACTATGCATGAAGAACGAGAAATAAAACCCCCTGCTCTTTCCATCATTGTTGAATCATATTTTCAGTACACGAGAGCAATGAGCAAAAACAGACTGGAAATATTCTAGAACTGAGTTTCATGAGACTATAATGATACACCCGATACATACAGGGTGAGTCAAAAATGTGTACCGAGCTTTCTGGGGGTGATAGAACATTGAAAAATGAGTGTAGTTTGATGATTAAACTCATGGCCCAAAATGCATATTAAGGGAGATATATCCTTTCAAAGTTGATAAAATTATAATAATTTCTCCGCATAACTTCTGAATGATGAAAGCCACCTGATTGAAATTTTGTGCATGAATTTATGTTGTCAAAATACATTTTTTCGTCACACTTCCACATTTCTGTTTCTGCTGATATCATGTAACTACAAAAACTCAAATATCTCACGAACGGCTCAATTTTTTGTATTTGAATCAGAGTACCTTTTTCATGTAATTTTTGTCGCTCCATCGAATGCTTTTGTTTTTTTCACCAAAAATAATACAGGGAAAAAAGTTTTCTACAAAAAATCATGACTCACCATCTGAAAACACCCTTTAGAACAATATCAGAAATGTGGAAGTGTGACGAAAAAATGTATTTTGACAACATACATTCATGCACAGAATTTCAATCGGGTGGCTTCCATCGTTCAGAAGTTATGCGGAGAAATTATTTTAATTTCATCAACTTTGGAAGGATATATCTCCCTCAATATGCATTTTGGGCCATGAGTTTAATCATCAAACTACACTTATTTTTCAATGTTCTATCACCCCCAGAAAGCTCGGTACACATTTTTGACTCACCCTGTATATAATAAGATGGATGCTGTGAGGTAGCATGACCGTCCGCATATATGCATTGGAACCATGACGGCAATTGGGAGTGGAAATCCACTTCTCAGACTTCCCGGGAAATTCGGCTCTGCTTTTATCAGATCAAAAAGGTGTCAAAGGTGTCAGCATATTCATCACCTTTTTATTTCTACGACAACGTGATTCGATTAGCTCGTCTGCTACTCGAACTGTTCTCTTGTTCTGATCGAAATAATAGCGGATTCATTTCCGGTTGATTTCGATTACGATCATTTAGATCAGGTAGATATACATCAGATTGTAGGAGTTGAATTCCATCAGAATCAAACATATAAGGGTAGATCAGCTGACCTGGTCTTTCCACACATCATTTACATACTTTGACCTCATTTCCATCCCGAAGATGTGAAGGAAGTACCCATGAATAACAAGAAAGAAACGTATAACAGGCGACTCGGCAAAGATAGGAGAGAGATAGAAAACTTGGCGATTCCTACAAAAATACCGACGTCCATCATCATAGCAACCCGGAAATAACCGTTCCCCGCCCGTTCCGACGGCAGGGTCTATCTCCACGTCCCATCCCGAGACGCCAGAATTCCCGGATGAAAATTCAAATGGATATCGACAGGCCGACGAGCATGCAGCAACTGTTTTTCATCTCGCCGAAGACGAGAGAACACATATGTTACAAGAACCATCGAGTGTTTGACAACATTAAGTCGCTTGATTGATCGATTGCCAGCCGAATACAAAAGTAGTTTTGGGGAGAGAACAGCCGGCGAAGTGTTACGTTTTCTCTGGCATCACTCTTCTGGCGTCCCTTTGTCATGGAGGAAAAATTGCCGGGCGCATTCTCGAATTGACGCGAGTTGGAAATTTTCGGAGAGATAATGTTGTTGACCTCCAGTCATCAATGTTGAATAGTCGTTTGGCGTTGACCTCGGTTGGGCGATTTTTACATGTCAAGGCAAGAGTCTGAATACTAATATAGTATCACTAGTATAGTAATGTTTACTATACTATATATATATAAATATATATGATGTCGGATTTCGTGACTGTTCGTATACAATATTCTTCAATCTTCGTGGGAGTCACTTCACATAGAAGTGATCGTAGGAGATGTGTTAAATCTTGTAGTCTCTCTGAACATGTTATAGATGAGAATCATAAGATGAACTATGATAATGCGAAAATTCTTGATTACGAAAAATTCCTAATAAACAGGTTTTTCTTGAAATGGTACATATCAACAATAATGAAAAAACAATGAATAAAAGAACAGATATCAAGGAACTCAGTTCGATCTAAACTTATTTATTAAAATCATATAAAGATAATGATACTTCACCTCGTCCACCTTGAGTTCATTCATTCAAACATTTTGTATATTTTCTGCATCACTCATAGCAATCATACAGTTTTGAATCAATGTCATCGATCAACCTCGACAGTTTTGTCAATGCATTTCACAGTTTTATTTATACATCTATGTTTCTTTTTGTAGCTGATCAAATATAATATTTCATGTCAGTAAGTAACTTTCAATCATCATTAGTGAATATTTATTCATTATATCCTCCATTATAGTTAGTCTTGACAAAGAAAATAAACATTTTCAAAAGCTCGACACCAAACAAAGAAATTTAATGAATTGGTCATAACGACTGCTTCCCACTAAGATTGAACAATATATATATATATATATATATATGTGTGTGAAACCTATAAGTGAGAAGAATTGAAAACTATAATGAATTTCAAAACTCAAAATTTTTGCATCATGCTCTTGTTGAATCAATAGTTCAATGGAATTATTATTATGGGGTTCTTGTGATGAATCAACGCTTATATACTCAGAACGAATTCAAAGACGTATTCCCAACTGTACTACTACATGAACAAAACATGACATAAAATATGAGACTGATCTTCGCAAGTATATCAATTATATATGTCTCTGATAATAAATCCACCTTTCTACGAATCCAGCATAATAAATCTACCCGAACTGAACGAAACGATCTCTCAAAGAGTCAAAGGGCTGAAAAATTTATTGAAGATGATGTTTCCTACACTTGTCCAAACTTGTATAATTTGTTGAATACAGATATGAAACGAATCAAAACACACTTTTCTGGAAGGGAGGAAATAAAAAAAGGAATCTCGATAGCTATGAATTGATTCACGGAAAGTTTGGAATTAATAGATAATGATTTTTTCCTCCAAATGTTTCTTCAATACATGATATATATTACGCTCATGTTTTTGTTCAAATCGTAGCGTCAGTTTTTAGTGAAAAGAAGGAGAATATTATCTGTTCTGTTTTTCCTTATCCAATTTTGGTATTGATATCTATATTCCATTGGTATCAGAAATAGATTTATGTAGACAGCAACTTTCAGCACGATATCATCAGTTCTATCTGAGATCGCTTATATCGTTTATTCACATCCAATCAAGAATACTAAGATTCTTAAGGAGGGTATCAATAACAGTAACAGTAACAATATATATAGATAGATACTATTAAAATACGTTGAATTCCTTCTCCTGAATAGTGATCATTTTTATTATCATCAATATTCTTATCATTATTATTATATGTTTATGTATACACAGGACAGAAACGTCTGACAAGGGAAAATCAGATATAAAGAAGCTACTTGTTATCCATGATAACAATATTGTTGATTGAATGAATAATGATGATTGCTGTATATCGTTCCACTTGAATAGTACGGACCACTCTACCAGTGAATGATAGAGATCCAAGAACCGATATTCGTTACCAGAGGAGTGAGAGATGTTCTAAATTCGAAATGGTTCAGACAAATCATCTTCAATCAGATCTCGCCCGAGGTGACCATTTCTGATTCACAATTTGCTCACTGAACCGTTGCAAAATTTGTCCGAATGATTATTCACATGTTGACTATAACTATCAAAATTCACTGCGCTATTTCCAGGCACCCAATATTCAAAATATTTGAGCCATTGAAAAATTCAATTGAAACCCCATGACTTCTGTATAGGGATTTTCATCCCTCACTGCATGAACAATAAATCAGTTCAGTTAGGAATGAGAGTATTTGAGGAGATAGGGACTGTTTGAACAGCCATATCATCACGAGAACAAAATGGAACATAAAATCATGAAATTATCAATGATAACCACCGTCACGATATGAAACCCAATCCTAGCAAATCCAACATCATTCTGTTCTGCTGGGAGAAAAAGAGGCGGTTTTTGGAGTCTTCGATGAGCATTGACATACATAATGAAGTGCTAACATTGAAAACTCGTGTTTGTACGTATACGAATACTTGCAATTTGAAGAACAGAGCTTGTTAAATCAAACTCAAGGTGATACGCCAACAGAGATATTCAAGATAAAAGAAAGTCATGTGAATCATCGGTCATGTGCAAGCTGTGTTACTCTTGCATCTCTTTGCATATTCATCCTTGTCCCAATCAAACTTCGGCACAGACCCCAGAGAATCTAAAATTCTGAGAAGGTGAGATCACGTTACTAATTCCATGCAAGATATCGGTTGGCTCATAGTGAAATATTCATCCGTCTTCCTCCTTCTGAATCTCTCCATATCATAAAATCATATCTACGTCTTCATCATCCTAATTGAGAAATGATCATCAGATTGAACATCCATGATAAAAACATGAGATCTTCGGATTCATTGACGAAACGACATCGTACGGCCATTTCTCATAGCACATTTTCATATAACTCTGTCAAACTTTGAAATTCATCAGATTCACGGATCGAGCGAATTTCGAATGCAAATTCATTCAAAATGTGCTGAAAACAACTCCACAATTCGCCATTCGTAACAATTATTCGAGAAAGTGGGAGATCATTATTGAATTGAGCATTCTCCAATGAAATCAATGCTCACATTTCGATCCAGATGTTACTAATGATGAGTGAGGATCAATAAATATTGCTGATGATCCCTTCACGTCGGTAATAACCTCCTGAAAAATGCATAGACTTGGAGGTTGAGGTTCATCTCGGTGAAAAGATGAACCGGAGCTCATAGACTACGTGAATTAAACGCAGGAGTTGCCGCAGGCATTTCCTGCTTCTCTTGACCCGCATACTCTAAAATGTGGCCAAATGAAAGTTTTATAGAGCATCCGAGATTCATAAACCGCTTTATTGCTGAACACACTTCGGGACGTCTGAGATTTCAGTGGGCTGAAACGGTTTCTGCAGCTCGATGTCAAAATGAGATGAACGTTTTGTCTCAGTTTTCGGAGTCTTCGATGCCATTGTTGGATTCTGTTGATGTTTCTCGGCACCCTAGGGAAATATTCCACGTAACAACAGAACTGGGAAGCTGTGATTAGAAGCGGAGTTATGGTATTTGTGAATGGAAAATATTCTGTCAAGGATTGACAGGTATCAGTCGGATAATAAACGAAAGAATAGTTTTGCTGCCGCTCTCATGGGTAATCAATATTGGCGAGGTCTGTTAGGAAATAAGGGAACTGGATGGAATAACGTTCATTATTGGATATGATATTTCCGCTTTTTGGAATGGGTTTTTCTTCTGATGAAATACAACAACCAGCGAAATGTGATGAATGTGTGTGTATAAGGAAGCGATGCGAGAATAGTCTTTTGTACCGTATCAATAATCGTTTTCACTTCTTTCACTAACACATTTCTCTGATTCATTCATTCATTTTTCTGTTAATCCAATACAGATTTCGTCTCATGTAGTTTGATGTGTGATACAATGTATTCAATCATCGTGAGATGGAAAATGTATGAAATGGAAACTGCAGTCCTTACGAAATAATTGAGTGAGCAAAGAATGTGTAGTATGACAAGTTATCAACAAAATCGAAAATACATCAATGTATCGTGTGATAAATTATTGTTGACTTCTAGCCACCAATCATGGATGTTTTGATTCAGCAATGACTGCTCGAGTTTTTCGATCCTTATTATTGACCATTCGGAAAAGAAACAATTTCTCGAAGGACGAAGATATCATGAACAATTATATGTTGCAGGGCTAGTAGTGGGTAAATACATTTCACTGTAACTGTAGCCTCAAATATTCTCGACATTCCCTCCTTGTTTCCTTCGATCATGTCCGTTATGGAGGGAGATATGCATTTCATCGTACATGTCCATATTAGAAGGTTTCAGTAATGATTGATCTTTTCCACAGTGTGTTCAGGAGTGACCTACAAGATTCCCTATTACCCTGTGTGAACAGAAACTTTGGCGAATTCAATATATCAAAGAATGATCATGATGAAAAACTATCACGACCTAACAAAAAAATACCAAAATTATCGGAAACATTGAGATTTCAATAAAAATTTTATTCATCAGTTCTCTTCTGTCGTCAAGTTTCATTGGAAGCTCTTTTGCATGATTTTCCCGTACGATAAACGAAGAGAGGAGTGTTGCGAGACTCCTACTGCGATGTGTTCGATATATATACTGCTGTTTTTATGTAAATATTTTGCATTGAGATTGTGGATGAGTTTTGAAATGGCTGCACCGACAAGCATGTAGTGACGAAAGAGGTCAAAGTGTTTTTATTGAAAATTCATCAATCATTGTGCGAATTCAATGAATGTGGTGTTGTATGACACGGCTTAGTATTCAGACTGAAAATAGTATTGATGCATATATCTGACGCGTAGGTGACGATTGAGTGATAACATCATTGAAAGTGTCCTAATGACTTCATCGGGAACAAAAAATAGAAAAACATCGTCTTCAATTCCCTCTAGATCCTTTTCATCGGGCAGCATTGTGTTCTTCTCGAATGGAAGGTCATAAGTTTTTATCTGCTGAGTATCCTTTGACCCGGATGAGTCACAGCGATATACGATGACCAATTACCGCTCGCCCTAATGAATGCCTTGTCCATTAGGAAGACCAATGGAAAGGAAGAAGGGAATCTATGAAAGCTCTAATTTAATAAAATGAAGCGAGCAAACAGAACGGTTTGAGATATTTCGAGAACAAATAGATAGAAAGCCGTGATGAATGGTGGAACCGGAACTGTCCGGATTAGTTACTACATAAACTGAAAGTTTGTGAAACGAAGCAGAAAAATGGTTGAGATTTGAATTGATTATGCTCCATATTTTATATAATGAAGAACACAAGGTAGCTTCCCTCATAAACTCGAATCAGTGTTAGATTATGTGTATTCACTATCCTTGGAAATATCTATTCCTCATTATATAGTGACTTGAAATTGAAGTCAAATGAGAAACACTTCCATCAATGACTTGTTATGAAAATCAACTTGAGCGTTGAGTCTGGTTGAAGATAGAAAGAAAAATTTGATATGCATCATCATCATATTATTGATAATGGCTCGAGTGGAACAAATTTGTCAGGGTCAAATCCTTCTGTTGTCATTGATGATTGAAGATCGAAAAATAACAGACACTAAAATTTGCATTAAAAAGTTTTAATTCGAAAAACATGGGTAGAATTGGAGAAAAAACGAATCCTTGTCCCAGGGTGGGCCAGTTATCATATTTTCTAGGGCAAAACTCAACGCCAAAGTTGAATTCCAAAATTAATCATCAATGAAACTTCTTTCTAGATGACGATGCCAGTATTAATCGGGTATTATATTGAGAAATACCTGGCGGTTAACAGTTTTTATTAGATAAGACATATGTAACAAAAGCTCGTATACATATAAATCCAAGTCCAATCGAAGACAAGGATTTTTCAATATTTCGATTTATCAACATGATTCTTAGTGTGTTTTACTTCTACTCTGATTACCCTTGAATTCTTGAGTAGGAAATATGAGCTGAGCTTAGAACTCGACGAGATCAACGAATGGAATTTGATTTATAAATAATATAAATAATATATATCAATAACTATCATGTCATTTCGATCCTCTCAAGATGACATCCATCTGCCATTTTGACATATCAAGAACTTCCGCACATACCAAAATAGTTACGGGATGAGTTGGGATTCTGTTCTGAATGAATATTTTGGCCTATCGTAAAAAGAGTCGGAAGTCGTTTCAAATGAGCTGAAAATTGACCCTCCATCTTAAAAAAAATATTCCAAAATAGCACCAAGTTGCCATTTTGTGAGATTCAAATTCTTCAACAAATAGTTCCTGTATCATTGGAGTGAGAGAAAACTGAAGAATAAATTCCAAACCATCCGAAAGTTAAGCTTGAGAGGTTACCTTATGGACGCAGTTACCATATAGAAAATCTATCCCATCTGTAAATTCCAATTGGCGATCTAGAATGAACCCTATGTTCACTTACATTTTCGAAGCACTGACTACCTATCTCAACATTCAAACATTTCTGACTGCTAATATTACTAATATTAATAATTTCAGTAGGTAATACCTACCTGATATTATATTATAAGAGAAACTCGGCCACTAGATTGACATCTTTAAATAATTCCAACAGATTATAATACTTTTCAATCCCGAGTTCAAGGTTGATTTTGCTCAAAATGAAATATTTGACAATGATGCACTGATGAGTGAAGTTGAAGAAAGTCATTCAAACGTTTCGTTGTGCTGCAAAAAAAAACGCTGGTTCAGATTGAATTCCATCCCGATGAATACGAGCTGTTACATGTTACCTGATATGGAATGATGATAACGACGATGTTTACATTCGATATGAGATACTTCATTGAATTTGAGACACGTAACTCCACCCCAATCTATGTCTCACCTCCTGTAAGTCTGAGATTTCAAATCATGGAGGAAAATTATAATAGGTTTGGCTGCGATACCAATTCCACTTTGTGTTTGTGGAAAATAATCCTAGACAGCGAATCCCGAATTTAACTGAGAACAAAGCAGCTAGTCAAACATATACCTTCAGTTCCAAGAAATCATGAATTAATTCACCACAATCTTCTCCTCCTGAGCCCGTTTGATTCGCTTTCTGCTGCGAAATCCAATTTTCTGCCAACAACGTCAAAATAAACAAACCGTTCTGGCATTCCTCGCAGCTCCATCGGGCAAAATATTCTCTTACCTGAAACAACGAGAAATAATCAGGATTTTGCCAGATTCATCAAGAACTGCTGTTGTTTCGACATTTTCCTCGCAGTCTCCGATCTCTGTCTCTCATGGATTTCACGAGTCCATCAAGGCATGCAGATTCATTCAATAGAATCGTTGGCTGGCGATGTTAAAGACGTCTCAAAAATTCGAATTAATATGCTAATTGAATCAAAGGGGAAACGAACTGCATTGATAAGCATTGGAACGGAAAATGAAACTTTTTTCGAATGTGATCATGATTGTTTCCGAATTACGCTTGATAAAACGAGTACACAGAAGTAGATACTTGACGGTATCCAATACAATTCCTGATAAAACTTGCAATACCACCGGCGGTAATATTATATCCAGAAATTATTCTCCACTCACGATCCTCTGAGGTGAGTTCGTGACCTCTTGGAAAAATACGGATACATTTTGATCTCGAGTGGTATTCGATGAGAAAATTTTACAAAAAATCGATAAAAATAAACCTATACTCTGACCATCTCTCCAGTTCATACACATCATCCTACGACAGTGTGATGATGGAATATCAGGAATATATCACTCGTTCCTCATTCACTGACCTGACTCACATGAGTTGAATAAAAACTCCTTCATGGAAACGCTCCTTCAGAAATGCTCCTTTTTTTTCAGAATCATGATTAGGAATTGAGATGTCCAAATTCGTCTGGAACCAGCATGATTCCATAGGCTCGAAAATAAATCAAGAATCAACTCAAATTGCAAAGGGAATTGACAGTACAATAAAATCCCAATTTCGCATCGAAGAAGATATCGGAGATATTCTTGGAGCTGCAAGATCAGCGTAATTTCAATATATACAGGGTTGGGATGAAGGATGGAACCAAGTAAATATCTTTTACACGAAGGAAACAATGTTTATGAAGATTATCAGGTGAGTGCAATGGAACAGAATGCATCTGGTGAACATATTTCTGTTAATAATATACTTCCGATTTGACCGGAAATGCTATCAACTTCTCCAATTCAAACGGGCCCCCCTTCATATTTTTACAGATTTCGAAAGAGCTTGTTTTTTCGAATTCATATATACTGAGTTTAGTGTGAAAAAATCTGTGGAAACGAGGAATATAGCACTTCAATCAATCCTGTATATCCTCATATCCTATATCTTCGTAACATTCACCAAGTGGCTGGATGACAATTATCCAGATGATCGTAAAATCCTGTTTTCGATATGAAATGTATGAAACGTCAACGTTCCTTGAAAACAAATCGATCAAATGACCAAAAACAGCAAATTGAAACGAAATCTCATCGATATCAGATATGAGATTGAATTATTCTTCTTTTGGTGACTATTGAGATGGGTCAATTCTGACGGAATCGACAATCAGTCAACATTCTTTCTAGAATCCAGTCTTGCTTCATTCAACATTAAGATACAATTCATAACGCGTATCTTACTCCAAATGATTTCGAGGCACTCATCTCGAAAATCCTGGTGTAATCTGCCTCAATTCAGTCTGACTAGTTTGTTATTTCTTCCTTCACAGGATTACTCCAGAACATGACAGGGACAAAATTTGACAGGGCTCAGTTTCTATATTCTCTGATTCCCCGTTATTTCGATATATTGATTTCCGATATATTGATTTTTCCTACTGAGAAGATGAAGCATGAAGAAAATTCCTTTGCCACCTCAGATAAATATTTGAACAGTGGAAAACAGTGAAACTTGTGGAACTTCCGTGTATGAAACACATCTTGGAACACTCTGTATCACCTACTCAGAAGGCTCCCCAAGTAGGGGTGGGCGATAACAGTTTTGAAATATCGATTATCGATAATCATAATTTATCGATATCATCGATATTATCGATATTATCAATATCATCGAATTTATCGATATGATTGATATCCTCGAAATTATCGATATTTTTGATATAATTGATATCATCGAAATTATCGATATTATAGGAATTATCAATATTATCGACATTGTCAAAATAATCGATCTCATCGATATTTCGATAATATCGATGACTGCTGATAGTTTTGATAATCTCAATATCACTGATGTTGATTTTCGTCGACTAAGTATTACTTCGACCCATGGCATTGCCCAGCTATTGTAAATCTCCCTTGGATCACAATTTGGCTGCATTTTTTCATACTGTGTTATGATAAAGTTCGGAACAAGACATTTATTGTATTCTTGATATCTTGTGAATTCTGAACGGTTTGGGATTGAGCAAAACGGTACCCATTTTCTTATATCATACCGGATATCAATAGATTAGACTAGCACTTTTGTTTTGATCCTGTTTTAAGGAACTATCGGAATGAAATTTGATCGGTTTGGTAGCCTGTTCAAAAAGAATATTCAGACAGTAATTGTTTCAGTATTCCTGGCTTCACCAGCTGACTAATCTTCCACATTCAAAATGGAACACTGATATCTCTGATAATATCGATAATATCAATAATTTTGATCACATCGATAATATCGAGAATGTCGATAATTTCCAAGATTATCGATATCATGGATAATATCGATAACATTATCGATAATATTATCGATAATATTAACAATAATATCGATATTATCGATAAATCGATAATTTTTTTCCCAAATTATCATCGATATTATCGATAATTATCGATATATCGATAAATTTTCCCACCCCTATTCCCAAGTTGAAACACAGGTGGATATCTTATATGTACCGAACCAAAATTCCAAAGTCTGCATCTGGATTGTCTGCGAGAAAACACCTATCGATTTTTTTCCCACGAATACGACATCGCCAGTGGGTTGAAGGAAAGTCGGGCAAGATGGCGTTTGATTAAATGCCCTATAAATCTATCCCGGTCGCCAGAAATCAGAATACCCGGATTAACGGTTCGTCCTGCTTCCCAGGAACGCCATTAAACCAATCTGGAATTTATAGATTTATACATATGACGGCATGGTGCCGATCCGAATCATTCATAGGCCCTCTTGAAGTCGTGACCAGATTTTCCATTTATATCTCGAAATTCGTTTCGGTCGGTTCATTTCTATCACGGAAGTTTGCCTCATTCCGAATTCAGTGCTGTATGTACAGAGGTATGACCATAATTCTAGTCAGTGACCTCAGTGAAAGGAATGTTGATTCCAATATGAGTTTTTCTAGTTTCTTTATTTTCACATTTTGTCAACATCAAAACACAATTTTTCGTGGAACATCGTGTGAGTCAGTCAAAAATATGAAATGAGATAAATGAATGTTCGTCAACTAACATTATAACCCTGATTCATGACTATAAATAATCAGAACTGGAAAAGGGCGCTGCCATCAGAAGTTATACATATTCGATGAGAAGTATTGAACTGATAATTTTCTTCTTGTATTGATGATCACATGAATAGAATGATATTTCGATTTCCATTCGGATGGAAATTGCATTGTTCAATTTGATATCCTTGATTACGATTGTTATATCTGACACTTTTGTTTCAACATGAATCTTGGCCCTTTCATTCATTGATAGCGGTAATATCAGCTGTCAAGGTGAGGAGATTATCGAATATTCATCTCACATATTCCTGCCTATGGTTGATGTGATTCACCAAGAAATACATACGTGGTGATATTCAAGGAACTCTCCTATGGGTCGGGTACTTTTTGTCAAATGAAACTGAAGTAACGAAGCTGATTTTAGGGCATAAAGAAAACTTGATGCTTGATTTTTCGTGATATTACATACACTCGATTGAAGACTGTTGGGAAACACCTCTTTAATATGGAATAATGGAAACTGATGTGAATCCTTCAGACAAATTTCGAATTTTTTCTCTCATTATAAGCCAATTCGATGCCCTCTATGACCGTTTTCCTCTTCTTCTCCAAGGAAATTTTATCGCATTACCCACAAGTGAGAGAGTTGCCATTATTTTGAATTGTTTCTGAACGTTGAAATAGGGATTTATACATATTATCATAGCATTGCTCAGAAATCCTATCGCGAATCGCGTGACGTATTTTCAAATTAACCGCGTGATATACCGCCGCCTGTTTGGAAAAGCGATTCTCGAGGGGAAAATCATTTTCACTAGGAAAATGCCCACTCGAGAAAATGAAAGCGAAAAGTGAGAAGCCATTCCATCAGCATATTTTCGCTATTCTCAAAATGACTTGTTTGGACTATTATTCGCAGCAACATACAGGGTATCTCGAAAATATACCGGCAAACTCTGAGTACCAAACAGTTCTCATTCTCTAAAGCATAAACGGCTCATTCGCGGAAATATGTTCATCTGAACAGAAATGCTTGTTTCAATGCCCCCTTATCACCCCTTGAAGTTTGTCATGATCTTTTCGGGACATCCTGTATATAAATATCGCAAACACTCTAGATGAATCGACATTTTCGTACCATATATATCATTCCATCTATGTCGAAGCAAACATGCATTCACTGAATTTCTGAAAATTTATTTCCTAAGACGCTGGCATATCCGGTTATACCGGAGGAATCGGGTCAGAATTCCTTCATTATAAATGTTTTTCATCAACAGCTCCCTAGATAGTTCGCGATATGAGTCGAGTTATATTTTTCAGAATTCTCCATTATAGCATGTTACTCAGTACTTGGAGAAAAATGACCAACTCGTAGTGAGCATTTAACTGTCATCATTGTTATCATAACAGGATATTAGAAAAATTTGACTTTCAGAATGTTCAGTTTTTATTGGTGGTTATCGTTTAATTTCCTACTTAAATATTTTTGATGCATTGACGAGTGATGATCACATGAATACCACACCATTTGAACATTAATAAGTAACTATTATGAGACGGAAAATCATTGGAAACTCATCATTTAGTGAGTTTGGTTTATGAACACAGATATATCAATCGATAATTATCTTGCACAATGCACTGTTATTCATCAATATTGAATCTGACAGAGTATGTATATGAGAAAAAAGGACTATTAGCCGAAACATGATTCATCAGAGTATAAAAATATCTAGACGTACCTAAATCATGTTTTCTCATATAAAAAAATCATTGCATCAAAAATCAACACTATTCGTGTGTCGTAAAATTCATTCCAACAAAATGAATTCTCATCTATCACCAATTGGAAACTCTCGAACGGACTGAATTTACAATAAAACAGCAGAATTGATGGATGAAATGTGATTTGTCAAATCCCAAAATGATTTTGTAATTACTCCAATGGGATTGATGACAATCTGAACTCTATCAATCACAATCAGAGTATTCAAAATTCGTCGTCAAATTGAATTCAATTGGACAGACATCCCAATCAATATTGGTGAAATTATATTTTGAACAGCCATAATCATCAATATTACATTGTTCGAAACAAGAAAACACCTACGTTGAGACTGTCCACCAGTTCCGTTGGAAACGATTTTTTTCCAGAGCTAATCAATGATGAACAGTAGTGTTGACTTCCGTGGAGAATGAATAATAATGAATGAATATGAATTCAAAGGGGAAACATTTTCATTTTGAATACTTCAGAATATTCCATTCTCCGGCATGAAAACACAACATCGAAACTTCGATCATCTCGAACATAAAAATAGCACGGAATCCTCATTTGATGTTGTAGCAGGAGCTTTGGCGCATCAAGTCTTGGACTGTATTTTTTCTACAGCTATGATATCAAATAGTCTCATGATTTCACAACAACAATAATTTCAACTTGTAAGTACTCATTCATGATGTTCTTATAGATTTTCATGTTGACGCAGTCGTTGCCATGGTGTCGTACTTCTACAGCTTGTACGTCCAGGTCACAAAATAGAGGAATGTCAACAGGGGACCTCTCGCAAGTAGACAAAAATTTGTGATGTTACATCCGACTGATATCAGTTAGTTATTATTGTAATCACTCAGTTACTCAGCTGGGTCATTTACTATAGTTTCATCTGCTTCGTGATATCTTTTTGCACTTTTTGATCAGCTGACTAACTCGAGATTCCGGAATAATCTGTACCAATTGCGCTATGAGTATATTCCTCACTGGTTGACATAGAAACTAGTGTGAATTCCTGTAGAAATTGTTGCATTCGTTATTCAATAGGAGGTGAGGAAGAGTTATATTACGTGCTTGCATCAGTTGGCTAGCAAAGCTAGCTAGTTTGCAAGGTGAAAAAATAGGGGGCCGTAGCACAATGGTCGAGGTGTTTGAACCACGATCGAAGTGCCGGAACGGTAGTGAGTTCGAACCCGGCAACGGCTGTTAATTTTTCGTTAGAATTGAGTAGGTTCAGCAATTTCAATCCTGACATCGATCTGGTAGTGTCGATACACGGTCTCCAGGGAGTGGTTGGCGGAGTCCACTATGAAAACTCCTCCCGCTCTTCTCAACCCACTCAAGCTTTGGCTCATGAGATGTTGGATTCCGACGTAGAAGAAGCGATTAATGGAAAAAAAAGGTATTGTGTAACTAGTACAAGAAGTGTGGTGGTACTTTTGTCGCGTGGGGCAAGTTACAGCTCGAGTACTACTACTCGAGTACTTTCGAACTTATATAAAAACGCATTACTGATTGTGTACAAATCAAATCAGATGAAGATATGCTGCGTTATGGAAGAATTGAATGCACATCTCTTTTAATGACTGTTTCCTGAAGTAATTAGGGAAATACAGCACAATTTAGATTTTCTTCTAGTGACCGACTCAATTTCCTTCTCAACATTGATAGAAGTCATAAAAGATGACGCAATTTATTCTAAAATTTTTAGAATCTCAATAGACAGTTTCTACTTCCGGGGGATTCAAGAGGGTTGATAGCCTCTACGAGATAACCATAATGAACGCCATCTTGATCAGGAGGAGGATTTGTTATTTGGAATGATGTGTGCGAATCCCCAGTAATATCATCAGAACTCTGGAATACGTTCGATGGAAACAAATTCGAGAGCTTTCATCCGTAACTATTGTAAACACGACGAAATGAGATAACGAAGGAAAATTTCCTCGCTACGTATGAATGCCAATATTCCCTTCATTCACAGCACCCTTTCTAGAATACACACTCACCGACCAAAGCCAAACAAAATGGCCACCACTCCCGGCGACAAAATCGTATAACCCGATTCGAACTGGAAGCCAGTTAACTTCAAGAGAGTAGCTACTCCTGGAGCCGGCAAACTTCTTATCAATCTATAAAATTAGTGAGTGTTAAGTAAACACTGGCGTGATCATGGCAAAGAGTATCGCTTGGCTCGTTGCTCCCAGAGTTATCCTAACGAATGTTGGCAGAGATCCTGGGGCAGAGAGCAGGTACATGGACCAATTGTTTTTGGGCAGACGAGGTGAACGTTGATTAGGAAAGAGCAAACGGGAGTAATCCAGGAGATTTGCAGCTCTTTTCGATAACGTTGATTTATCGCTCCGAGGGAAAACATCGAATGCCAGTGTGATTCCATAGATGGATATCACCAGCGATCGATCCATATGACCAGCAGGAGTTCATTTAGTAATTCATTCATATACGGTAAAACACCCCATTATCTAAATTGAATATGATTAGTAGTAGTGATTGAATCCTCGATACAATACTCTGGAATGATGAATATAGATGAAATAGAGGAAATATGAGCAATTTCGAAACAATGTCATCAACATGCATTGTTGTTTCATACCTTGATATTTTCGTATATTTTGGAAACAAATATCGATTCCTAGTCTGGAAACTATTTTTCGAGTGTTCAATCAGGATGTCTTATCATACGGATCGTCCAACTATGTCAACAATATTTTCAATCCACAAACTAGGTTCCAGTAGGTCAATTTCTGGAGAAATGGAAATTTTGTTGTCCTCATTGGAGTTTTCAAGGAAACAATCAACTTTCTCTCAGAAACTGCAATACTTGTACTTCCGTTACCACCAATAAATTGAATCCGAAACCGTTAATCCATATTTCTCAACACGGTCACGATTCAAAGTCTTGAAAGCCTACAACTCTATACCAGGAAAAATCAAATCTATCAGTGATCTTGAATCATTCAGTTTGATTTCATGAATTACACGAGAATTCATACTCCAACAGAGTTCTAAGGACCTGGATGAACAATAATTAGTTGAAATAATGTTTCTCATGCTGATGTGATCATGTTCATCACATATAATATGTCGTCTTCGAAGCTCATCAATCAATCATAGATGATATTCACTGATCATACAGACATCAATTCGAAAAAATATAGACTTTACTACAGCAGTTCACCGCTAGATGTAGCTGCATGGTAGTTGATTAGTGGCAAGTAATTGTAGAGTTTTTACATCTGGTATTGTTGAACTATAACTTCAATTTTTGTACACCTTTACATCTATCGTTATGATCAGTTGACCATGCAGTGGGTTTCCGCTTGTAGATTCATATCATGAAAAAATAGTTTCCTTGGAGGCGACTCCATCTCCTGGATTTTCTGATCATAGCAAATTGTTCGACGAAACTGCCCTAAATTGTGCATTCCATGCGATCAAGTATATCAGATTCCTGAGGCCTTATGGTTTATATGCTTCAGCTCGAGAATAAAAGCAACGTGTATTAGAATATGCGTGTCTTCAACTCTCCTTCTGAGGATATTATGCAATATACTGTGATATAGTAGTCATGGAAACATTGTATCATCAAGAATATCACCTCATCTCTGGAGAACGTGATAGTCCTCTGATTCAATGTTAGTGCCAAATTATGTTTCTTTATCATTCCAAAGAACTCCATCAGAATTCTGGAACTTTCTTTCGGAGAGCAAACATCTCTAGTTAATTCATCATCATCACCTTCTGACAGTCCTCAATCATTAGTATGTTATCAATCAAAAATCAACTATAATAACATTTCAAAGTAGAATATTCCTTCGATACTCTTATATCCCACATACGTCCTCTCCTCTTGCTACTCCGACAATAGACATACTTCATATGAACGACTGATTTCAGATAATCCATTCAGATCTTTCAATATTTACCCACCTTCGATGAAGTCAACAACACTACACTCGTTCAACATACACTACTAATTTGTTACAACCAAGCATGATAGACTACACTGATTCTGGTAGATCTGTGCTCGAATCTAGTTCATCATGATGGCATGAGTTTTTTATCGAACGACAAAAAAAAATGAACTTCGAATATGAAAAGCCATCATCGAAAGCCGTCCAGAACCCAAACCGACGGAAATTTCATTATGATGCGTCATTATCAGAGCAATCACTTGACGAAAAAATGGAAATCTAATATCCTCCAGAGTCTGCTCCGATGATGGCAGGAAATATTCATGTATATACAGGAGTATCGGGGTGGAGGTGTCGATATATAGAGAATACATTTCTCTCATCCCACGAGTCGAGAGGAACCAAGAGCATTCTCATTCAAAGTGAATTCATATTCTTCAGTATCCTTAATGATGGTGGATTCACCTGCTTTCATATGGAACGCGCTGTCGAATGAGAATTCGTCAAATTTCGACACACAGAACTAGTTGTTCTCACGCAGATTTCAATTTGACAGCATCTTCCATATGATGAAAGTGAATTCATACTACTACAAAATGCCAAAAAATGTAGATTCGACTCCTTCGAGGATGTTTTCTTTCTTTCTTTGACTCCTTGAATGTATGTGTGTATGATGAACAATCAAATCACTGATAATTCTTCAATATTCGCAATCGAATTTCTCCCACCGATGGACGTTTCAATGGCCAATCTCAAACTTCTATTCTCAGTGTAATAGCTCATTTTGGAAAATACGATTATTTCTGTCAGACATACTCAGAGGACGTATCGAATGAAAAATTCACCCACGAACAGATTCAGACGCAGTCTATGCAATCTGTTCGAGTCACAAATAGTTAAGAATACTTGAGAAATGAAAACCAAGGGGAACAATCCATCGGAGTGAATGATAATGATTATAAGAAGAGTTGAGTGAACTAAAGAGTCGGAACATAACAGGCAGATGTTCCCACATTGGTAACTCAAAGAATCACTTCGGCTTTATTTCGATTATTTGCTAGCCTCTCGAGTTTCAAGAATCTGAAATGGTTCATAAGCTATCGCTCTGGAAGGCGCTGCACTTCTCTTTGGAGATCCCAACTCTTCAATGAAAGAATCCCTCGTAGATATATTGAATTTTTCCGTGGCGCCAAATGCTGAGTGCCTGTAAAACCAGCCAGATTAGACGTCCATTAGCACCGCATATACCAACCAGGCTTCTGTGCCTACTCCAGAATGATGGAATTAGAATTCTTCGCTGAGCTTGACAGCAAATTCATCCATATTCGCAGACGAATCCCAACAAAAACGGTTGCTTACCAGTCGACGGATGTGCAAATAGAAGAATAATGGCGAACACGACTGTAGAGCACTTATTTCGGGACAAACAACGAATTTGCATTGTAAAATTTCGGAATATTCGAATCCAGAAACTTTTGATCAACACGTAAATATTCGAGAAACTGTGGTTGCCAGAACGGATTTTGACCTCTCGTCAATCCCCATCATTTGCATCATTTCAATTTTGATATAATGGGTAGCTACCAAAATCCAGAGATGAAATTTGAAGAATTCTCAGCTGAATATGAAGTGGATGTATATGCAGAGGATGTATAGTGTCAAGTACTTTTTCGTGACGATACTTACACATGATTACATATTACATAACCATAATTCTGGAAACATGCTCTCTCGAATTGTGTATGGCGAAGAATTGGAACGAAGAATTCTATAGCGATCAGAGCCACAAGAGCAATGATGTCATTCATTAACAATTTCGAATATGAAATATCTGATGCATGATTGTGATTTAAGATGACTTGATTAGTCGAAATACTTTTCACAGCTTCAATGGGATTTTCATCGTAAAGACGCGAAATACTGTTTATGACCCTAAACTGAGTCTCATTTTACTGTTGTCATAGGGACCTGGTGCATTGTGTAACGAAGCCCCAAACTTCTGTATCAATCTGTTATACTGATATTGAATACAGAAATAAATATATAACTCAGAGACCTCAACAATATTCGGGAAAGACAGAGTCAATGTGAATGAAAAATCAGGGATATATGAAATACATTGCGATGAATGTGACATGAGATATATTGGACAAACTCGTCGAAACATAAAAACTAGATTCAAAGAATATCTTATTTCAGGTACAATTAGTTCGACAGATTAAGTGTTGCCCAACATATTCTTGAGAGCCAGTCGTCATTCAATAACTTCAGATAATTTGAAACTTCTCAAACATGTAAAGAACAATCGAGAGTTGAATAATTCCGAAAGTATTTTCATTCATCTTACTAAGAACCGATTAATGAACCAAGACCCAGGTTCTATTCCATACACTCGATTATTCGATTTGCTGAGTTGACTATCATTGAATTGTTACGGTTTGCTGAATTGCGACTGTTCAGTGAACCATGATATTATTCCAGGTATATAATGACATGAATACGGACAATCACACTTGATGATGATTTCTGGAGAATATTTCGGGAGGAACTAAGGAGTCGCTAGTCATTTTCACTTTTCAGGTCTACTGAGGATGGTAACTCAGTGGCCAAAATACATCTTCAGACTTTTTCCAAATACTGTTATGATTTTTTGAGTGTTCTTGAGTTATATATTCATTTTGTGTTTGAGTATTCAACCACAGTTTCCGAATTGTAACTTCTGAAACATTAACACGGACAGAAATTCTCTTCAAGTCGCAGTGTCATGATTGTGTATAATTCTAACCAATCTACGATAACCTATTCTCGTGAAACCACAGGGACTATCCGGACGGGAATTGTGTAGGGTCAAAAAAGCGTTATGTATTTTTCTTCGCTCATCTTCGAGTATTCTGTTCAAGTGTTCACCAAGTGTTTCTCTGTCATTCCATCTCCAGGATGAGTGTCTCCTAGAATGACGAGCTGGGGCTCTATATTCCAAAGTGATATGGCATGAAGTGGGTGCTCTATCATGTGTTTGTTTCTTGTTGAAAGAGTTGTTACCGATCCAAATTCGCTCACTCGTGCATCGCTCGTTATTTCCTCAGGCTCAGTACTCATGTAAATTCGTCCATATGGCATTCCACCAGGACTACTGGTTACTCGAGATATTCCCAGGCTATCTCAGTTCTAGCTAATTCTCAGTATCTTTCGTAGTGAGAAGATTCGTTCGAAATATTTTACTCTCTCACTTATTTTTTCATCGGTACTGTTCTACAGATTTGATGAATCACTATAGCTGCCAATACATAAATGTTATAAATTTGAGGAATGTGAATATCGACTCAACAAAGACAGGGATGTTCAATTGCAAAGATAGAATGATAGGAGATATCTAGCTGATTTTTCGATGGGTTATTTTACTGAGCACACACTTCATTCGAAAATATCAGTTCTGAATGAAGCTTTGATATTCGCGAAGTGTTTGGGTCACTGATAATACCATCGATGAGCTTTTGAATGAATATTGTGGACCCTCTCTTGGGCCATTGAAGAGGAAAGTCTTCCTGAGATACTGAAACATAATCGACCAATATCATAGAGTGATCATTACATCTTTCAATTCAGAGGTGTTCCTTTTTGGCAGCCATCACTACAGTTCGATTCGTTTGAAGTCGAGAGAGAGGCATTCACAATATTCAACATTGGTTATCATTGGACAGTGCATTTTCGAATCGTCTACATGGTATCGTTCACGTCGGTTATATTGTCAATGCAAGTGTTACGAGGCACCCAAGGCAGCCTCATTGGATTGACCTACATCACCAGTTGTTGGGTTATCTCATGAATTTGAGCTTCAGTATCCATCTGTTCACTGGATTAGATCTCTGTGCAGATTTCATCTCTTTCTCCTCCTGAGAGTTTTTTGAGATGATATTCGTTCCCATGTCTAGTGCCAATTTGCCAATACCCTTCCATTCTAGCCATTGCTATTATGATTAGATCGGAAGGACACAGTTCAGAAGAATCTGTTCAATTTGCTCTCATCACTGGCCCAGTTATGTGAGGTTTCAGTCCCTATATCTTTTCAATGACCTTCTGCACGGATGTTTGCGATGCCTGTGAAAATATCCAAACTATGTTATATTTGTGAATGAGTTAGAACAAATGCATCGACTCACTCACTGATTTTCCGAATACACTGATATCTGACGTTTTCTATTTTCCATAGTTTATGAATGTTGAAGATTCATATCGTAGCGCTTGTGTAATAATTAGCCATATCAGACAAACCATAAACCATCACGATAAAATTTGTGAGTTTTTCAAGAGTTGAATACATTTCCGATACATCTGTAGAAAGAGGAAGAGGTTACTTTGAGCTACAAACAGTGTTCCTTTCGGCCTTTGAATTCACAAGGTATTTCATCACTAATATTGCTCCATCTTTTTTTTTTTCTCGAAGTCCGCCATCCTATATACACCACAGCGATCATGTCGATATATCTCACATAACTCCCAAATAAGAAGTCATTTTTCGTCTGCCACGTCACTTCAGTCTTTACACCCGAACACTAACTGGAAGACATTTCCGAAACTTCCAGAAACTTATTTCATGGATGAAATATTATCGGTGTGATCCCATCGACAAGACATATACACGATTGCAAAAACTTTAGTTCGTGATATTTTATTTCGTCTTCCGGAATGATATCGCTGGTGTCACAATCTCCGATCGATCTCGTGAAATGACGTTGCTTCTCGCGACACGTCAATCTCAAACAATGTTAGAGTCTCCTTCGTTGAACTGAGAAATACGTAGGCGACATTCCACTGAGAAAGTGGAGATGAAATCTCAAAACGTTCACTGATATAAGTAGAAGTTTCCATTCTTATCGAATATTTTCATATTTCCAAATTCTTCAAAAAATGAGGTGTTACTGACAAATAGAGAATCCCTCTTCTAGGTATCTGATTTTGGGGCAGGTTCTAACTACAAATATATTGAGATAATTCTCATTAACTTCCACTTTATTTTTCGGAAAAGAGGAGAGAAAATCCCACAAAAGGCTGTAAGATGAATGAAATATTTGATTCGTCTTGTGATGTGGAGATAGAATACCAGTTCCTGTATATGTTGATATGATTTCATGAGAATTGGTTCCAGGTGTACCTCAACAATTTCGACGAGTAGATCGTGAATGAACTACAATAATTTCTGACGCTGGAAAATGCCTAGATCTCTCAAAGAAATCTTTAGCTAGCTCATTTCAACCTATTTCATATACATACTTTCCACACTCCACTGGGAATGAAATGGATATGGGGATAGAAAGGCCAATTCACAAGAAACAAGCGGTGCAACGTAATGTTCTGACTTCGATTCGAGATTCGATCCAAAAGTTCTCATTCCGCTCATTCACATTCTCTTCCGCCAGTTCCATGGCTCGAAAAATACAACTCAATTGAAAATACGGCAATAATACAGTCGAATTTGTTCTACATTATATATCTCGGATTATCGCGGCCTAATCTGGTCTGGAATTAGTTGAAGCTATCGAATCCACCCGCTGGTAAACAAGTAATTGTCAGCTGAGAAGGGTAATCCCCCACAGAGGGAATGACCAGACTTTCACCAAAGCTCATTGAGAATTGGCTGGCTCTGTTTTTCCAGTGGAAACGAGCTATGTGTAATATATTGGCCTGGGCGTTTGGGATTACCCTATCCGATTGGGTTGAAAAATTGGCACATCGCTGATCGATTTTGGGTTCGTGAATTTAATCTCTCATAGGGTATCCACAAAGTTGATCAAAATCATTCTTCCATTCTACAAACAAATCAAGGAAGTTCTAGAAGGATTTTATCAATACAGTGGTTTCATTTGGACATGAAGGAATCCTTCCGGATCACATGGGATGATTCACTGAAGTGAAACTGTAACAAGTCAAACAGTCAAATTTTTCCAACTATACTAAGGAATGCTCCACAATGTTGAAAGACAGTGGAATTGCTGTCTGTATGTTGATGGAGGAGGTGGTGTATTCATTTTCTCTAGATTTTCTTGATTTCCTCTAGTAGTTTCTTGAAATGAAAAAAGGAGTTATCATAATCATTCCATTTGTAGTGAGGACATATTTGAGGTCTGTCCCAGAATGTTACTGCGCTTGCAATTTAACCTCCAGATACCTAAAAGAGAAATTCTATATTGGTCAGTGATACCTTGTTTTTGAAAAATTAATAAATATAATTGAAAATAATCATATTTTTGAAGGAACTTATGATTCATGGAATATTTTCCATAAGTGTCGAAATGTTTTTGACGACACCTTCCAGCAATTCTTTCTTTTAAAGCTTCTGGTAGTTCACCATGCTCATGCTGATGCTCAGTCGCGGTAAACAAGCTCCTTCACCAAAACTATCTTTTATTCATGTCGGATAGCTTTTATGACTGATATTTTGGAATTTTACGATCCATATTCATTCTGAACGTCATCTCCCATTTCAGAGTTCAGGCTTGGAATTTCGAATCTTCAACATCTATCAAATCCATCAGGGTATATAGGTCGACATAAATTACGGAATTGTGCTGAATGTGCTATCATGAATCAATCACTACTTACTCACGTACTCAACGTAATTACTCCAGATGGAATAAAAGTGACTCTTTCGGCCGATAGAAAGACACCAATATGAACGGCAGACATTTTGACATCAAATATTGGAAATACTGAATCTGAACTGTCCAAAGCATCGATAGTATCTCATGGAGCACGTGCGGGTTGGAATAAATTTAGTAAAACATCTGAAGTATTGAAAAAAAACACGCGGACACGTGAACATCAATTTCATATTGCACAGATTTTAACACACAAGTGCGTCATGTGACGTCATCAGCATTTCCTCAATTGGTAAGCCCAACGTTTATGAATGCCATTGAGAAAGGATCATTTGATTTGAATTTATTTCAACCTGCGCATTCTCAGAAGATCCCTGAACATTCCATAATTATAATTTGCCTTCGAAGCAGCTTCAGTAATTATGTTCTCTGGATATACTAACTACGTTGCTCCAAACGTAGTTATCATGATACCACCTGACGCATCGAATGTATCTATACTAGTAGCGTTGATTAATAAATCAGGTTCAATATATCAAACAAAGCTATTAGTTCTAGTGCATATCTCATGTTGTATGGAACTATTTCATCACGTCTATTTCCTTCAAAGAATAATCATTTATTGAACATTGAGGTCTTCAAATGCTACCCTTTTATTTATCTTCTGATCCATCGACAAACAGTCTGTGGAATTTGTCTCAAGCAAGACAAAAGTAACATCGTAATGTCAAAATGTCGAATTCATCAGATGAGCACCATCATACGATTTTCATAAACGAAATTGAAATTGGAAGTGATTCAGAATTACGGCCACCCTGTAACACAATCAGTATCATCTGCTGCCAAAGAGATCAGTAGTGAACGTATTCGAAGTTGATATTCAACAAGCATGATTATTCGAAATATCCTTCACAAGATATTTTCTGAAATGACAAATTCCCATTCCGTAACGTCAATAATAAAATTTCGTTCGTTTGAGATATAGGAACTGGCAAGAGAGTGGTAGGCATACATAAATGTTGGAATCTCAAGAGAGAGTGAGAGTATGGAATGAAATTTTGTGATATGAAAACAGAATAGAAGGAAATTGCGAGAGGATTACTGGATTCCCAAAAAGGGTAGTATTCTTCCTCGTGAAATCTGCTTCAGATGAAATACCATCCTCAATTCAAAGAGGAATCCTTCAGAATTAAATACTTTTCCGGAATATTTCATGATTTTATGAAATTATTGGGGATGTTGAGCATCAAGAGTGGAATTCACAGTTCCTTCATCTACTGGATTTTACAATAGTAGGTTCCAAAAAAATCCCCAATGGATTCAAACTAGTGATATAATGTTTCTGATAATTCCTTCGAGATGTTTTTGATTGGGAAAATCATTCAAGGAATTAATTCTATATATTTTAGAAACACCAACTCTTTTCTGAATAAAATACAATGAGTGCATAAAATGAGATCACCATATATACAGATATTCTACAGACATAATTCAGATAACAATCGATCTGCCCCGATATTATTCCCAAAATTATACCGATTTCGTGAAGAACTGAATTCAACCGCTCTCTGTATATGGAAAAATGTCAGGCCTCACTGAAACTCAAGGATGAAATGAAGGTTTCTGAAGATGATGGAAAAAGAAACTACATCCCTTCAAGACTCAACCCAACTGAAAATGGCCATATCACACAATACCCTATATGATATATAATCATCCAACAATAAACGGAATGATACCTGCCAAGTTTCCGAATTGCTACCAAGATGAAAGCGATATAATAATCTCTCCTCTATGGGCTTGCAATTACAATATCGAAATATATCTTCGTCGAGCGCTCTCATGAAGCTCCAGGATGATTGAACACCATATAAGTGCATTTTCAAGATATTGTCCAACTCGGTTGTTCACTTCCTGACTGATCACAGTTTATGACTTGATACGATTCAATCTCAAGCTGCTCTATTTTCGACATTTCAAAATAGTCATGAATATTCTGTTTCATCATTGGAGGCTTCTCATCTTCAAATGTTCACCAATATTCAGTGGCTTTCAATCATTTATCCTTCTGATATTGTTAGTGAACTCAGTACTGAGGTAGGTGTGGATCCTGTTGCCTATACTATTTTCGTACCTTACTGAGATGAACTTATCATTTATCTTCATATGTCATTTATGATCGCGTTGGATCGCATTCGAATGCTTTCACGAAAAAAATCGTAGTATGATTGTATTGAAGAAATTTTCAATGCTTCAGGATCCTATTTTTGTAATCCTGAACAATCATTTCATAGTAATTCAGTGGGAAACTTGGCACTTTTCCATTCCTACCTCACAAACCGTAACCAAATTGTGACTTTTAACGGATACAAATCTAACAGAGTGATTGTCACTTCAGGTGTACCACAAGGGTCAAACCTAGGACCCCTATTATTCTTATCATTCATTGATGATCTCACTTCTCAACTTGACTGTATGGAGCTACTTTTCGCGGACGATTTAAAGAGTTTTACTTCCATCGAGAAATCAGATGACCGATCTCTACTTCAGCAAAACCTAGATAACTTGCAAACGTGGTGTTCAAATAACAACTTACATCTCAATATTGAAAGATGCAAAGTCATGACGGTCACCAGAAAACATGCTCTTGTTGAATATCCATATAGCATTCGAGGCACCATTCTAAATCAATGTGAGGAATCTGAAGACTTAGGTGTATTCTTTGATCCAAAGATGTCTATTGCAGATCACATCAACAAAAAAACTTCCAAAGCCAACAAATTGCTCGACTCCATTATAAGAAATTGTCAACGATTCACAAATATTAGTGCACTTAAAATACTGTATTACTCATATGTGAGATCAAAATTATAATACTGCTCAATCATTTGGAGTCCTTGCTATTTCTGCCATCAATATACCCTAGGAAGGGTACAAAGGAAATTCTTGAAATTGTCCAAACGCCATGGATCATATTCATCAAGAGGTTCTGATCACAATGCTCTTCTCCAACACTTTCAAATTATCTCACTGGAAACAAGGAGACAGTGTGCCCCAGTTATATTCCTATATAAATTACAACACAATAAGTTGACTGCACCATGCTCTTATCAGAACTTAACGTCAGGGTACCAAGACTTGCGTCACGACAAAATGTTACATTTTATTAGAATATGTATAAGAACTTCAATGCTATCTGTAGTTTTTGTGACATCAATACTTGTTCGCTCAAACACATGAGAGATATAGCATTGAAAATTTTTGCTTCTCTCTTCATAACTGAGTGCTTTTATATAGCTATTCAAATTTGGTTATGTCCTCTAATTGGGTCACCTGTTGCGCGATAAAGGATTATTATTATTATTATTATTATCACCATTATTATTAGGACTCTTCTAATCACTCATGGAAAGGTTGAGGAATTGCGTCGATATAGTTGAAGTCCCTACTGAATTTCTCTGGTCCATGATGCATTGAAGTGATACATTATTGTGGAAATTTCAAGCTTACTCTATCCAAGGAAATTAATTCGATCCGAATATTCCCGAGTTTTCAAGCCCTCACTCAACCCCTCGTCAGCGAATTCGTATCCAATACACCCAACAATTAATCCAACGGGAAGTTTGGAAATATCTGAATACTCCAACCGCTAGAAGTTGAAATTATTAAAATGGCACGAATTCGCTCTGGGAATCGAATTCGAAATCCCGGATCGACCAATATCGTCCTCATACATGTTCCAGTCGAGCAACACCGACACCAAATTACGCTCATCTCCGCATATCCGCATCCGGAAGTGTCCAGATGCTCGATTTTCGGCTGCAGAATCGATATCTGACTCGGACAGGGATGTGAGCAAACAGCTCAGAAAGTTACAACTCCTTCTGATATCACTTATGTGTGCCGAATACAGCTCGACAGTTTGTCGGGTTGATCCTATCCTAGAATGTGAGAATATTGTTCCTCCACCAATAGAAAATTTATGAATTCTGAAAATGACTACACGAATCCGATTCGAGTTAATTGATACATGATGAAAAAAATTATTTCCGTGAGTTCCATGATATTCCAGTAACGAATCAACTGATACTCTGAATACATACATTCAATGATAATTGATGTTTATTGAGAAGGTGACATCTGGTGAAAATTCTTGGATATGAAATCTGAGAGGAATGTGAACAAATCAATTGATGTTGAATTTAGCGCCTTCGGCGACTGATTAACCATTTTGTGTTCATCTTGGATGATAGTACAAGAATTCATTTCGAATTATGGATCAGAAAAGGTGCAGAGGACAGCTCATTTGTATTCAAATGTATTGTTGAAGTCTACAGTAGCTAAGAAGCGAAAAGTGGGAACCTATCATTTCACATCTTCCACATTCCGAAACCTAGACAGTCTTCCCACAAACCGTGTTTGTTGAAAAATAATTCGGATTCAAATATGATATTGGATGATTGGTGAAGCGTGGAAGAGAAAATTGGGTGAATATATTCATAGGTGAATATATCTCGTAGAAACTTGCAAAAACAACAGAATGAATGATGAACGAACTGTATCGATATCATTCTACAATGCGTTAGGAATCATTATTACGAGTTCAACGATAGCAAGTTCGATATGGATACGTCAAACAATCACGAAGTTTTTGGCGAAGAACGGCATTTGTCGTGTGATAACGGTAATACTTTGACATTTCCTTCATCTGTCATTGCGTCAGAGATTTCCGTTGATATCTTCATATTCCTATAACTGGAATTATCAAAACAGGTAGATGATTATATTACCGATTAACTCGATCCGATAGGACTTGAAATTTCATTCTGATCAGTTGAACTCCAATTTTTGACGTCTCAAAACTACCTGAACAGAAATATGGACCTTTTTCCGGAACGGTTGGTGTTACAACTTTTCTCAAGTTTCTATGTTGAAATGACATAGCAACTCGAGAACATGTGAGGTCTGGACAAAAACATACTTTCAGGAACACATCCAATACCTTCCTCCTCTCCCAACATCCCACAGCTGGCTCACACGATATTTCATGAAAATTCTTGATGATCCTTCTGTGTTGTCAGGAGATGAACCAAATCTCGTCTTCGATATGGAATCTGCTTGTGGGAAATCTCTACCAAGACACTATATGTATTTATTGCACAAAAGGCAATTTTGAGGTGCATTTTCAACATACCGTGGAGAGAATCATGCAAACGAACTTTCAAATCCAATAATATTTTGACTCTCGCTAGTTTATACATATTCGAAATTGCATGTTATATTTATAGCAACATAACCAGTTTCATGCCTAATGAAGACATTCATAGCATGAATACACGCCAGGAAGGGCTCAATTCACACGCAAATTGGAAATGCACCTAACTATATAGGACCACGCATTTTCAATCATTCATCTGAACATATTAAATCAACTTTGACGCTTAAAATGTTCAAAATGCGCCTTAAAACATTTTTGGTGCATAATATCTTTTATACTGTGCAAGATTTTTTTAATTGCCCGGTACAGTGAGATTTTTTATATTGTTTTTCGTTTTCTGTGTTGAAGTATGTTTTTATGTATGCTTTGAGAATTTTGACGTTTCCGACACAATGTTATCATTGTCTTAAGGAAAAAAAGAATATCCTCTTCTATTCTATTCTATTCATTGTCATCTGAATATCGAATGAAACGTACTCTTCAAGAAAGTCAAGACGATCTATATGTTATATGTCATATGTTCTATATGTCAATACCTTTATTTTCCAGTGAACGATAGTGTTCTGATACTCTCTCCGAGATTATGAAGATGAGCTTCCTTGTTTGTGTAACATTTCACTTTGATGAGGTTCATGATACCACAATAGCAGATTGATGCAGACTGGGTGATTAGGCTTGCAGCGCTTTGCATGCATATTAGGTATGCGATGAAGGAGAATAGTCTTGAAATCTATTGAATTATTATACCCAATTTCAAATTGAAACATCTATGGAACACAGACTATCACAGTTCAACGATCAGTTTTGCTATGATAGACTCTCTCGAAAAAATAGCCTTTTGAATAGGTTTCAATATTTTTTTGGATAGGTTGCAATATTCATGGAAATGTTATGAAGATCTGCTGAGGAATATTCACTCCAAACTATCCTTATACTATGGCCAAGTGTTACTAGAATCTATCGTTGAGGATTGTTGCGAGAAATGTGTATTTATGAGCTGTATTTCCAATGATACGGTCATATTTGATTTCGATTCGATCCATAAAACATTTCAAACTCAAGTTGGAGAAGCGGAGAATTCACAAGCCTTGACATATGATCTAATTGAACTTTCCAAATCTTGCGAGATAGTCATTCCAAAATGAACTTCAAAAATTCAATGAACTCCTATTATTATTATATTATGTTCTCCTATTATTGAAGTTAAAATACTGGACTAGAATTGAATAACGACAGTGAAGATTCATACTGTCATTATGACCACCTAACCATACCTCAGTATAGTATAAACTTTGTGAACAAATCACCCCATTATTGTATACAAGCTTTTGCTAGGCTGCAGAGTTGTTCGAGAAGTTTCAATAATCCCAAGAGAGTTATCAACAACGAAGTATAGCCTTCAGAACTACAGAGTGAAATCCGCGTTGCCCAAAGCTATTCAAGTTTTATGTGAGGGTTATAGTTTAGTACCAGCCACGAACACCTGGAATTTCGGCAGGGCAATAATATTCTATATCAGACGATAGAAGAAGAATAGAGTTTCAGTTTTTTCTCCAGATTTTTTTTCCTTGTTTTGCATCAAAGAATAACTCTAATTCTGATCATACCTGAGATATTGTTTTGAGAATAGTTTCGATAACGCTGTTCATGGGAAGGCAGGTCGAACCAACGACACTCTAATTTTCCATAAGATTTTGAACTCAGTAATGTTCGAGTTCAGAGATCTCTCTGTTTCAATTCATGTCAAAATTTGAATATTTCAGTCTGATTGATTGAGTCCAACAAAAAGGGTGAGTTCGGTGTCTGCATCAGCAATGGAATATCGGTGGAATACAAAATTGATATTCGAACCGTTCAGGATACGGAGATGCTATTCGAAACGAGTTAGACAGATCTACACGAAGTTTATCGGGGTATATCAGGCCATCATCCTTGAATGAGAATAGTGGATTCTGCGAAAAGCCCTTATAGCTGGGAACATCCTCGGAGACATGCAGAATCGATCCAGACAAAAGAGTGAAGATCAAAAACAGCGCACCGCTAGCAAGGATTCAGAGAGACACGATGTTCCATTTGGAATCGCCTTATTCCTTTCGAGATTCCTCGCCTCTTCTTTCTTTTTTTTATACGGGCTAGCTCAAACAGGGCGCCTTTCGAATCTAATAAACATATTTTTATCGTTATACCCACTCTTAGCAGGAAACCTTCAGGTAGATTATAACGGTAATTACGTCTATATTTAGGTCATAATCTCTCCCATTCCCAGGAAAATCCATTCACAATGCTCTATTGCATGGCCACGAATTTGCTTTCTGTAACCGACTCAACTGGAATGAGATCGATACTCGAAGGAATTCTCATTGTTCACGATCTCTCCCTTACCTGTTGCTAGATTCTCCAGCATAATGCCGTGACGATATCATGTCAATCCTTTCCTATAATAACGGGCCACACATTGAAAGATTGAAGATTGACAACACGAAAGGAAAAACTATCGTGGAATCCTTCTGGAAAGTCTATGAGCGCGAAGGATTCCACAGCCATGTGTTCTATTGATGAATAGAGATTAAAAGAGCGAACTTTGACCATATAGGGTTGATCAGCCAGCTTAAGCTCGTCTAGTTCGTCTACTTTGAATCGCTCGTGTTGGTATGATAGACGAGATGTCAGTTAAGTACTGACATTGGAAATATCCATAAGGAATTCACGAAACGACGCTCCATCTGAGCAGCAGATAAAATCCATATAGGAAACGACTGAATTCGATAGCTCCACACGGTATACATCCATCCGAATTACAAGCAATAACTGTGTGTGTAATGGTTGTTGGTTCGTGTTCATGGTTAGTATCTCATATCGAGCACATTATTGTTGTTCATGGGTGGTTGTTCTGGTCTCATGCATTATTGATTCAAATTCAACATGACACAAACTGTAAATGGGAGGGAACTGACCGAACAACAACTGCATCGCTTTTTTCATAATTGAATAGAATCCAGTGCATAGTCAGCGTTGATAACTACATTCTGTATCGCGTGTGGAGAGGGCCAGAGCTTGTCAAAGGATTTCCATTCTTCCGGTTGCAATTCATTAATGCATATTTCCTTCACATGATGTCCCAGATTTTCGTTTTCTTGGGAATCCCATACTGCCTGTTCATGGAATGATATGCCTAACGTTGATGGCATCTTACTCATCGAGATCTCTATTAACGTCTCTTCTCATTGAAAAGAATGAAGACAATCTGTCATGTGATCAAAGATGAGTTTCCAGAGGAAGAGGAAACGTAATCCCCTCATTCAGTGATCTGGAGATACTGTATCAAATATGGATGACAAGGATAAATACTACGCTTCTTGAGAGGCATATAACACCAAGATAAGATCAAGGCTCATCGAATGACCAGATTGTTCCAATTCTTCTCGGACCTTTGCCAAGGCAATTAGAAAAAATTCCTCTTCCAGCTCATTCCCTCTTGTCCTCGAGTATGATAACGAATTGGCCACAATACATAAGGAAAAAACAACTCTTCTGATCACACGTTTACAGCAAATTCTACTTTGGATCGACAAGGCTAAGACTCTCCTAATATCACGACCATCGATAACAATATGCCTGAAATTGTCTTCAATCTTTCTGCTTGGCATCAATGCCCAGGAGGCTATGGGACAGATAGGAATCTGCTTGTGGTTCTCAAGAAATGTGCCCCAAAAATAACTCTAGTTATTTTTTTGGTATTTACCATTTCATATAAACCTAGTGTGTTTCCTTCGAACTGGGAGAGTCCATCGAATGGGAAAGATAACCTCTCCTATAACAAGTACCTATTTATCTATTGCACTCCTATCTGTGATGTCGAATTTAATAGAAAGAGCTATCAACAACAAGCTCATCTGATATAAAGTGGAGTCTCTGACTGTAGCATTTGACAAAGTTTGGCAACTAGGCCTTATAACAAAACCTTCGTCGTATGGTTTGAGAACCAACTATGTCGTTCACTATTGAAAATTGTCGCTGATATATCACGCTTTGTGGTGTTCAATCTGAACATTATGGGTCTTCATTCAGTGTTGTCAAAAGTGAACAAAAAAGTGAAGATTTGAACTAACTCATTTCCCAGATACAATCGTCTGATTCGTTATGAAAGCGAAGGACCAAAGTGAGATTGATACATATCAAAGCCCATATATCTTGTGATTTTTGAGAAACTTTGACGCATTCCATGAAATATTTGAGGACTGGTGTCAGACAATTAGAGCTATCAATGGTTCCGTTCAATATGTAAGTTGATCCAGCACCGAAGACAATCATGTTATATAGAAAATATGGATTTTCAATTGCCTGTTCACTCACTGTTTCACTGAATTAATTGTGAACTCGGTCTGAATCATCTTCATTCAGTTTTATGTTAGACGAATCCTATAACAGTGGAATTTGGTGAAGGGGGAATAATTAAATAGGAAACTCCGAAGTATCATGCTAAATGATGGAGACAGTGCACAGGAATTGCAAATTCTCCAGTCATATTCGGAATGTTATATGCTTGTGAATATCACAGAGGTTTAGTGCCAAAATGAATATATTTTTTGTTAATGGTTCGTTCACTTTCTCTTATGATTGAAAGTGCCTTTTGTACGATTGGACTAAGTGGAAACTATTTATCGATCATCTATGTACTCCATCTTGTTTGCATTGATCTGATTATATGGTTTCGCATTCATTGGATTCTAAAGATCAATTCGAAATAGTTGAATAACAGACATATTACGGATTGACAGTGACGAGAATCATCATAAATTTCTCACTGATCAGGACCGATTCATTTCGAAAAGCATCCATGATTCTTCATGAAATTGAATTGACCACATTTTTCACTGAAGAAGGGTTCTAATGAGATGTACCAAACTCAAAGAGGTTATGGGGGACATTGTGGTGAACAATTTTTACATAGAGAAAAAATGTCGAAACCGAACCGTTTTGACTCCAGTCATTCTTACTTTCATTTTCATCAGGAAAAATTTCAAGCTGGAGATAGAATCACTTCTTTGTGTTTCGTTCGAGTTTATCAGCATTGCATTCCTGAGCTCGTTGTTGTTGAAAATTTAATTTGAGTCAGAATCGTAACTGAAGTGATTCACATTTGTTTCATTGCGAGGAAGTGTTACATTTAAGATGTGAATATTGTTCATGAATGAAAACAGATATGCATCTAATGTATGGCAAGGCAAGATGCAATCGATGTCGAAACACATTTTCGGTCCCACGAACAGCACGAACAGTTGCCGTCGAGGAAGATGTCTCAGAATAAATTGCTCAACAACCTAGAACCAGCACGCGTGCTTCAGCGAATTGAATGAATTCTGCCCACCGAACAGTGTCAAAAAGTGCAGTCATTGGGTCCGCTATATAAGCACCTGCGTGTAAATTTCTTCCTATGATTTCAATTAACCAACCGAATTTTGGTTCGATCATTCTATTCACCGATAAGGCTTGAATACATAATGAATTCGGCAACTGAGTGGCCATCCTAAGTAGACCTGAAGAGTGAAATGACCAGGGACTCCTTAGTACCTTTCAAGATATCCTCCATGAATTCTCATCGAGACTCTCTACTCATTGTTGTCTTGGAGAGATCCTGAGAGATATATTTCACGATAAACATGTGAGTGACATCAAGGACAAATATAATATGTTCTCACCAAGATATTGGTAGAACGTTATCTGATATCTAAGCTGAAAATCCAAAGGATTTGATCCTAGATTATTCATGTCCATTTCGGACTCTCTCTGCAATATACTCCAGAGAGAGTTATCCAAACATGAAAAGTGGTTAATTGAAACAACCCTGGGACATTGCGTGCTAACGATATCGCTACTGTATCGTCGAGGTATTGAATTAGGCGTCGAGGAGAATATGTAGCTCATATTTCGTCCCTTCTACTACATAAATTGTATAGTTCTTTCCATAGAGCAGTTTCCATAGAGCTGGCAGCGAGGCCAATTTTCTTTACAAAAACGCCCTCTCAAGACTGCCGCAGCTCTCGACAGCAACTTACGCCGACCTGAATTTTCTCAAAGTAACGAATTGAATTTTATGCCGCCGTTATAATTTTTTATTATGATCCCATGTCGATGAAAGGGATATTGGCCTACACTACTTTATCACCCCATAATGTCTTCTTTATGGCAAGATTAATATAACTCCTCGATGGACCGTTACGTTAAGGTTTTCTTTAAAATGAAGAATATTTATGATCGGGAACCGAAAACACCAGATGACTTTATTGTTCTGCAATCGACATTTTAATAGTTGTTTCATGATGCGGAAGGTTAACGTGTTTCATTGATTCCGGCCCATTGAAGTATAACATGAGGAAAAGATGAATAGATATATCATGGAATACCTATGAATGCCTGATTTTGATTCCTAGGTTGCGGAAAGAGCAAAATTTGGAAATACAAATATATTTAATAAGAATGAAACCTCTACTTATCTTGGTGGACGTTTCGAGAACGAATCTGCTCCCGTTCTCAACACAATTAAAATATTTCTCTCTTCGCAAAATTTTTCAATGTTTTTGGTTTTGACACTGAAAAGTGACAATTTGGTAGACGGAGGAATTCTGGTTACAAGGTGTTTTCATTAATTGATATCGAATTTTCCATTTTCATATTCATATATATCCTATTTGAGAAGATAAAAATTCCAAATTCAGAAGACATATACGTAATCAATGATAGCGCTTTCTTCGAATATATCGACATTTTTTTTCAAATCTTTGTTTGATCAATTTTTTTTTCTCGAATGTCACCCTATATATTTTCCCAGGATATCTTTCCAGCCTTGAAATTCTCTATACAACCAAATCTTACAAATTGGTAGTCGTTCCATCGGCATGATGAATATGTCTCAAAATCGATCATGGTTCAATGCTAGGCTTCGGAATCCGATGATCATCAATCCAGAGATCAGTCGATAGATGATAGTTAGTCGATATCATTCAATATCTTTCCACAACCTGATCCATTGTTACAGGTCATCAATTATTTCATTATTCGAAAAAAAAGGAAATACCTGAAGATATTGAAACACCTGAGATTGGAACACATTTTTTTCATTGAATTCGGCTCCTTGTGAACAATCCTGGTGTCTTCAATTCCTGCCATAGCCACAGCTTTCATGTAGTCATAACACGATATCTTCATTTGGAAACATCAAGTTGTGATTATTTTCCTCATCATCAAATCGCAAGTCAATTGGTCCATTTTACGAATTATTTTGCCTAGTAGGCGGTGCAGACACAACGCTTTGTGTTTGTCAGTTGAGGATTATATGTGAGTCCTGTGAATTCAATAGTTCATTTTCAATGAAATAAAACATGTTTCTTGTGTCACCTGGTATAACCTCGAAAATCTTCCTTCGAGTCCAATGAGTCTTTCAAGAACTACCCAAAATATACCGAATGGTGGTACATAACTATAAACACCGATGATTATCAAAAACAGACCGTAGGAGAAATGCGAGTTTTCAGAAAATAGAAATTAATTCTTGTTGAATCGCAGAAAGCTATAGTCGCAGCAATGGAAAGTGTTCATAAAGTGTTTTAGATTCACACAATACTCAGACTCGAGAATAAAATCCCCATGTTTCCTCATTCAGACCGAATGAAGGATGCCAACTGTTCATGACGCTCGTACAAAAACAAGCCAATAGCTGTTTTAGACAGTTCAACTCAAACATAAATTTCCTCAGATTCTCTCCATTCTTATCGTTTTTCGTATGGCTGCTGAAAGCGAATCTCACTTTTCATAAAAACATGTTTAGTGCAATCCATATGGTCTGCAGACGACGTGGGCGATCATGTAAGATGAGTGTTGTTTTCATGTGTTACAACAGATAGGGATTCTCGTGACTTTTCCAATATATGAAGACTACAATGGGCTTCTAAATATCAGTATTCAGTGTGTCGATTGATAAACACACTCCTGAATTCATATTCGACTTCTTCGAGGATACACAAATGTTCGAAGGTACGGTTCCAACGACAGTTTCACTGTCTATTTGGTGATTTTCAAAGTGTGCACTTTTTTTATCTCTTGACAACTCACAAGTGAGCCCAATGATGTTAGTGGAATATCGTGTGAGCCAGCAGTGAAATGATGGGAAATGATGAAGGTATTGAAATTTTTCTTTGGAATTTGGAGGTTGCTAGCATCATGAAAGATCCCAACATTCAATTGATGATTGATGCTTGGTAGAGAGGAGTTTCATCTTGAGCCCCATAATAATATAGTTTGACCAGCTCATAATATAGTTTAACTACCTGCATTCGCTCTTGATGGAATAATAGACGAGAATTCCGACAATCACCAACCACGAGAGTATATGAAGATAAGAAAGAAGTGGGATAGCCAACTATTTCAGGTGTTCTAGAGAGATCAATGAATTTGTAGTATAGTATCACCGATTCTAAGAGCTTCAGCGTTTTTGGAAGCTGAACTCCAAACACGTGAACAGTACTTCAGGATACATCGAATTGGCGCCGCTTCGTAGATCATGAGAAGCTGAATACCTTCAGAAAGAAGACTGATTTGATCATCGCAGGTAGTTTGTTGCATAATTTCATGCAGTCAAAATGCTTTTCGGTGACACCTCAATCATGTCTAGGTTGATATCAGTTGTATTTGCTGCTTTGACCTTCCTTATAGGATACTAACATACTGAAAGTGCAGGCGTCAGAGAGATATCAACTGACCAAACAACTCACAAAGACTGTTGAGACTGGAATAGTTAGCGAACCTTTTCAGTGTCAGAACCGAAAACATTGAAAAATTTTGCGAAGACAAAAATATTTCAATTTTGTTAAGAACGGGAGCAGATTCGTTCCCAAAACGTCCACAAACATGAGTAAAGGTTTTATTCTTATGAAATATATTTGTATTACCAATTTTTTTCAAAAACAAGGTGTCACTGACCAATAGTGAATTTCTCTTTTAGGTATCTGAAGGTTTAATTTCAAGTGCAGTGACATTTTGGGGCAGATCCCAAATCTGTCCTTAATACAAATATATTGAAATGATTTCTAATAACTTCTACTCTATTTTTTAGAAACGAGGAGAGAGAATCCCATGAGAAGCTGAAAAATGAACCTTTTCATCTCAGAACAGTATGACTAGGAACACAATGAGTTATATGTACAGATAACTCAACAGAACTTTGACGTACTATCGATGAATAATGCTCAGTAATGAGAAGTTCGGTATGTTTCGAACCTTGGTAACTCAATTAATCTAATGTGGTTGCACCAATATTTCATGATTTCTCTATGAGCGATTCTGAAAATGCAAGTTGAACGTGGACATCCGCCTTGCCCTGTATTGAACATTGTGGGAGGTATAACCATTTGTGTGAGCAATAACTGAAGGGATAGTGAAGATCTTGAGAAGCCTCCTCCTTATAATACCCACGAGTCTGCTTCGTAAGTATCTGAATAATCCTAACAACGTCATCAAACTCCGATTACGAACCAATTAAATTACATAATATTGTAATTAACTGGTAGTATGATGTCCATAAGACTTGATAATCACAAACTCCAGTGAACTTTCATGCAAGACTAACCATTTTACCACGCATCAGAATGTTCAATAGCATTATTGAATAGCTAAGAAGATGGGAGTACCCAGAATTCTACTTCTATCATCCAAACGGCACAGGTTCACATCACATTGGCATTCATTAGAGAGATTGTTATCTGTCGCTGGTAGAAGTTTGACTTTTTAACAAGGGATTTATGTAAATCGCAGTGGAATTTCTCATTCATCCAGCTGAAGTTCTGTTGGAGATGAAGATTCCCGTCTGATTTATCATTTCCCAAGCTTTGCATCTGAAAAGACCTATGGAAATGCTGTTTCATAATTAATATCTGACAGCTTCTCAAAATCGTTAGTTCAAGACAAGAAAATAGATTTTACGTGCATATTCTGAAAATATCAATTGATATTTCTGCTGGAATGAAAGAAACGTACATGATATATTTGTGCCAATCAAATTCGTCCAAATTCAGTAGTGATCCATCAGATTGATCAAAAACAAAACGTCACTGCTAACATGTTTGCTGGTATTCCGGAAGGGATATCGAATCATTGTATATGGAAATCAACCCACATGGAGGAAACTGCATGATGTTTGTTACTTATTCCTTATATATTATATTCCTATACATTTCAGGAAATGAATCAATGGTAAACGAGATTAATGACGAACTTGATTGAGTTTTTGTTCAGATATAAACGAATGATTAGTCTCTATCAAAGAGATGTGCACTTGATATAAACACATTTTTTACTTCGTGTGATTTGGAATTCTATCTCATTTCTTTGGTAATCATTCCACCAATGGAATATACATTGATGAAAATGAAATACATTTCCCGTCAATCGAATATTTTCTTATGAAGAAAATCCATTCTAATTTGAGGAAATCCATGGTTTCGGTCGACTGACCATTTATTCACCTCTAGAGTTTATCTATCAATATACCGAGAGAACCTGAATGCGATATCAGGGTGGATCATCGGCACACTCATCAATCACTGCACGCGTGTTTTTTCAAAATATTTCTCCGTCCGTTTTACATTCGACTTTCCTGTTGGAAAAGTAGAATGGGCTACTCTCTGAATAACAAAACTATAGTGGAAATTTCCATGAGTGGTCGTAGGATATCATAATCATGAAGCTGTAGAGATAAGAAAATCGATTGTTTTCTTCTACGAATGCAATGGCGTTCAAAATAATGGAAATGAAATCAATCCCTACCGCATGATGATGAGGAGAATTGGGATCCTATGAGGCTGCAACACACAATACCGTATTTTGAATGCAGAGAGTCTATTAGAACATAACGCCGCATAACTTCCAGAGAATATGCTCGACTTTATTAAGGCATTTAGCATGGATGGCATGCAGAGGTTAACGAATAAGATCCGCGAAAAGTGGCTGGAGTTGGGAGGTCGCCATTGATAATTCTGAATCGTAGAATATGATAACCACATTGTGAGGGAGCGGGGTCCGCAATTTGGTACGGTTATGAGATGGAAATGGGATGAAGAACACGTAGCTGTGGCTACTAAAAGATTATGACATACACTCGAAGCTTTTTGTGGGCACGTACATCAGGACAAGAGCAAAATTTTTATTATCAGCAACTCTTATTACAGTGCAGTGAGAGATACAAATGATAAAAGAACATGGAATGGTTGCTAACTAATATGATTTGTCCTCTCGGTGATGTTCCCCTTCTTGATGTACAGCATCGACACCGATGGCCTCACCCAAATCACACTTAATCTATTCCATCAGTTGGAAGAACTTGTCCAGAATACCTCAGTCTGATTCGCTTCCTCCCAAAGCTTTCCACGTTCTCCTAGATGAACTACTATGAATTCAAATAATTGCACTGGTTTGGGGCCACAATTCATCAATATGTAGCATATCTAGCTAATACATAAGAGATGCCTAGCAGATTGAAGTAACTTAAATTATAACGACGTAGTATACAATACCCAATCAGCGGTTGATTCATTTCTGATCATTTACAGCCAATAACTGCATCAACAACTTCTCTGCAACTGTAATTCTTTATCGAAATTTGAGTGGAATCAGTGGGTCCATCTGCAAGAATACACTTCGAATCCATCATAATCCAATAATTCTGAACTTTTATTTTTTTTATCGGCTTCGACAGCTGAGGTCATTGGCCTTCAACGAGTTATTTTTCAATCATATCGGAACAACTGATACATTTGAGTTAGAAGTGGAATGAAAATGAAATACTAGAATGAGAGGTATGGGGTGAAATATCATTCTGATATTGTTTTCAACCATCCAATTAGCTTCCTTTTTGTTGTCTGCTTCTTGTGTTCAACGTGTTAGTACGAAAATTTCCAATTTGTTGTGAATGTGTTCAACGTGCTATTTGAAATGTAACCCTTCGACCAAGTTATTTTCTACTATGAATCAATCCGTTTCGATTAATTCAACTGTGTGTTCTTTTCCTGTATAATGAGAATAATAGGCAAACAACCTTCTTGACTTCGTACATGTGGATGCAACTCGCGAATCTTGTATATTATAGAATTTTTGGTTTTGAAAATGAGTTGACTGGTTTCCACTAGAAACGGTGTCGAATCTCAGAATGGCACACACTGTGTGTATCTGTTTTTGGTTATTCCAGTCTGTGTTCGCTCTCAATTAGCAAAAAACTACAATATATCATATTGAAGTGAACGTTGACTTCTCACACTATTGTACAACTTTTGTGATTGTAATTGTGATTATTATTACGTGAAATATGGAGAACTCATATTTGCGTATTTTTCTAGGGATTTATTTCCTCTTCATTTGCATCACCTTGCTGGGTGGTTGATGAATTCATGAATCTCTTGATGAGCAAATCAACAATTCGAAGGTTCAAAAGACAAGCTATACGCTCGATGACTGTACTACTTGGTGTGATTGTGGGATATATTTGATTATGTTGCATTGTTCGTGAACGTCCCCATTTTTTCAACACATTTTTCTGTTTCATGTTTTATATCTCTCAATGTCCTGATTTGTGTACCTCACCTTTATGCTTATTCTCGACCATTGTTACAGATATTGCACTCCTCGTCAAATTAATCATGCAGTAGGTATCGATGGAAAGCATCATTTTGTATACTCCAGTGTCTCTTCAATTGCAGAAAAGTAGGTGCTCAACATAACACGAATTGTTATCACGTCTATCGCAACGAAGGTAATTAGTGCAGATAATCCATTTTCCCTCATTTCGACGCTGAAAACATAACGTGATTTAACGAGCAATTTGCACTGTAGAGCTACGATATTTTGTAATAATACTTATGAGTGTCATTAAAATTTTATACGAACACACATAAATGAATGTCAATTCCACTCGGAATTTATGCAATCATGATGATAGTGTCCGAGCAGGCACCGGATGTACACATTTATAGAAGTGGGAATGAAATTTTTTATCGAAAAGTAGACGTTATTTCCATTTTACGAAGCGAAATTGGGATGTGGCTGAAAATATTGCATAATTACATAATATCATTCAGATTTACATAATATCGTTCAGATCATAGCTCTGAAGCCGGTAAATAATGTTTCATCTGTATCTGTAGTAGAATCTGTTCTGCACTACTCTCAGGTTTCATGATGATCGATGATTCGAAATTATGTTCTTCACAGGACCGCTTCATCTGTAGATGGAAGAAGCAAAACATGACAGAGGGTTTCAAATTTCACAATCAAGTCTCATATCCACCTGATTTCTGCTTTCTTCATTGATATTGAAAAAGACAAAAGTATACGGATGCCTTATACACGTTGTACGTAGCACAACTAATATATCCGGAATTTTTAATGACTGAGCAACTTTATGATCGGAATACAGGGCAGTATTCATAGGCAGAACACTCAGTACATCCATTCTATTTTTGGCATGGAGCACACACTCGATATCACGGATCTATCGAACTGTCTGAGAAATTGAAAACTGAGCATATAAAAAACACTGATTGATGGTAATTTTCAAATAACTATGATATTCTTCAACAATGAATTCCATACATCTAGACCTTGAAGAAAGAAGGAAAATCAAATTACTGTTCTCATTATGTTATGGCCTACTAGATATGAAAACAAAAGCCGACAAAAGTATGGACTAGAACCAAATTCGTCAGAATCCAATATGTTATCTTCACTCATTTCCAATGTAGTGTACCTGCATGAATGTCATGAAATTTTTCAGGAAGCGAATAGTGATCATCAAAAGAGATGCGAGGAATGAAATGTTATATATGATACTAAATCGATTCAATTTGACTCTTCGAATAAGAGGAGGATGTCGAAAGTATTTATGAATGCATCAATTTCATCAAAGTATGATGAACATGTAAGAATTCAAAAGCGAATGGTAGAGAATTGTGGTTCCGAATCAGAATATAATGAGGGGCAGAATATAACCAAGTAATGTATGATATGTTTCATTGTTATTTCATATCCACTGGCTCTCGTATAATAGGATACCCATCTACTCATTTTCCATCGAAGTTGTATTAAAAACATCAACAAAGCTCCTAATGATGTTTATTTTGCAATAACTGTATCTGTGCTAACTGATATGAAATATAAAGTGAACAATTGTTGCTTGAAAGCGATACCAAATCTATTTTTATGTTTCCTTTATTTCAGTGATTGTCTTATTACCTGAGTGAATTTGTTGGAATTGTTGACCATTAATTGATCCAATACAAGACGTTCATCTCATTCCCGTCAAATCTCAATAAAATTCATGGAGAGAATGAACTCTCCTTGTCACGTATATGTAGCATTTCATGTAAACATGTGTCCTAAATTGAGATAAAAAAAATCCCTATGAGCTACAGCTATCGTGAGTTACTGGAGAGTTATCTAATATCTCATTTTATCAATTTTTTAATGTTGATAGTATGCATTGCACTAATATTTGATAGAAAGTGCTCAGTTCAGAAGTTAACTTTCAAAAGCTTGCTCCGCCCTCTTTCCGAAGACGTAAAAAATACGGTGTCTATTGGTTTTTGTGGCAATTCGAAACTTATAACCCTGTTTATCGGAAGGAACGCTGTTTTGTAGTCAGCAGTGAAACATTTGAGGCCCGTGTGAAATTTTCCATTGGCATTGAAAATATAAGGTCAAAAACTGGGTGATAACTGTTGGTTACTCATCCTACACTCTGATTGCACTCTGCATTAGTAAAAATTTCAGCTTCAACCCCTTACTGGAATTTTATTTCCCACCACTCCATACTGGATGGCTCTGCATAACAGTACTGAATAAAAGAAATTCAGTTAGGCTGTCAGACAATGGGAGAATACTAATTTTTCCCGAACTCAATTAAAGTTTCCGAAAGTAATCCGTTTCTTATTCAACTAATAATATTCCGTTCAACACTCTGATTAGTTAGTCAAACACTTCCTCGAAATATTTCAGCCACAACGAGGTATTTCTCGTCGGAATTGCCGTTTGCGGGAATGAGCGATATTGGTTTCTGCCAATATCAATAGATTTCTTTGAGACATTCATTTGCAGTCCGCGAGAATTTGCGTTTTCTGTTAGGGCTATGAATCCCTTTGCCGATGTTGAATGGTATCAGCCTCTGAATGAGGCTCCAATGTATAAAATACTCGTCTCTTGGTTGGACGATTTCTAATATTGGGAATCACAGCAACACGAAGACTATATTCTGAGGCACTGATTCCAGATCCTCGTCAATGCTAGATCTTATACAGGGCTGATGTCATCAAAGTGAACGACTATTCTGATAAGCCAAGTCCTGCTCAGATTCAGGTCTTTATTAATTTACGCAGGATATAAGTGTTTCTGTGAAACGTTCAGATTCATTACAATTCGATGAATATGTCGAGGACTTTGTCACTCCAATAATAATTCAATGTGTCTATAATTTCTCAGATGTAGAATAGAAGGAATAGTGACCATTCGTGAATGAAACAATTACATACTTTTGGACTGTAAATCAATAGCAGATTTTCTATTTGCATGAATCAGTTCTATTATTTACTCAATTGAATGATGATAACCATACCATACAAATTCATGAAACACCAATTTAGGTACTCACTGAAAATAATTCACGAAACTAGATGTTTTTTCGAGGAAAGGAAACTCCAGACCGTGAGGAAATATTTATAGCCTCTCTCGCAATCGAAATCGCCTTCATTACTCAATCAAAATGAAAACCAATTTCATAAGCGTCAAGTCCTTGATTATACAATACCTATCTATCTATAATACTGCTGGTATTTTCAGATATTCAAAATATGGAATCTTTGTAATTGATTGTCGACATCAATCTATTCCGAGGAAACGAGAGATGTCAATGTGAACAAGTCTTCAGAAGTGGATCATGAAGGCAAGGATATGCAAAGCAATTAGACTTCACGACCACAGGATACAACGGAATGTTTTCAGTATGTTCTTAGAGCACAAATATACTACTGCACTCATGTATTTCATTCCATCATGATCAATGTATACGTCTAACAGCCAACCAATCAATTCTCGAAATAACGATAACTTTTTGGATGATCGACCAATAAATCACAAGCATACCTTATTTTTTTTGCTCCAATTGAGAAGTTTGATGATTCTGATAAGCTGTGAATGAGTACGATATGACCATACCCAGTGTGACCATACACTGTGTGAGAGTGAAAAAGAATCCTCCATCACCCGGTAGCGCCGAAACTGGATTATAATCTCCAACTCAATCCTCCGACAAGCATTGGATGTCTCCCGATCTTTTTTGCGTCACCATGCATATTCAATTAGGATTCGCTCGACCCACGTTTTCCCCCAATTGTCTTCATTAAAGCAACGGAAATTTCAATTAAACTTTTCCAGACCTGGAGATCCCGAATGAGGCTGGTCAATAAAAATGTTAGCGACTTCAACGCTAGCTGGCTGAACAACGAACTGGGCTCCGGAATACAAATTCGCGTGCGAGATTTCTTCTTTCGCTTGTCTCTGTCGCATGTTGTGTTAGAGCAGTGCATCAATTGACAGATCTATTCAAGGTGATGTATCGATGGTGACTATATACACGATTTAGCTTAAGACATATGAATCATCAGTTGGGACTCAACGTAAATGTTACCTAAGAAATAGATAGTTTAGCACATTCGCTCGAGAATACATATCAACATTTCGAAATAGAATTTCCATAGTACCGAACTCTTGAGAAGGCTTCCGTGATGTCAGTTCCGATTTGATAACAATTTTGCACCGACATTTATATCACTCAGTAGTCACCAAGAACTACCAACTTCTCTATAAGAAATCCCAAAACTCAAACCTTCTGATGATGATTATTTCCGATCTTCTCAGATCTATAGTACTTACTAACCACTCACACAGTGAGTAGAAAAATTCAACTAATTTACTTTGCAGACATCATCATTATATCATATTGGATCTCGTGGAGATGAATGGGGTCAACAAATTTTGAGCAACTCGATGAAGTATCTGCTGATTAGATTGCATTCGTGAATGGAAAAATGAATGATTGATAACTGGATGAAGATCAGGGCATAGAAAGAACATGTGTTCAGTTGATAGTATCAATCTCTTGGGTGTACTTGCATCCTGTGGCGATTGAAAATTTTTTTTGAACAATCAAGCGATTGGTTACTTTTATAGGATTCTTCACGGGTACGATAGAAATGATGTGGTAGTTTGTGAAACGATTATGAACGATAGTCGTTCGTCGTGAGAGTCGTTCATAACTGGCAAAATCCTGTAGAGTTCATCATTTCGGAAATATCCAATCCATTCCGTTTCGAATAATTTGTTTTTTCGAGCTAGTTCAATTTCACCATGAGAACGGTTATGAAGAGAGAAGCTCTGAAATTTTCAGGTATTACATACTATCGTTCATCCTGACCCAGATAACTAAAACCAGTAAAGTTTTCATCACACTTATAACTCTCGAGTACTTACATTCACCCTATACTAAACAGAATCCTCCCGCATCAAACTTCTGCCGGGAAAATTAATACTTGTCGTTTATTACCACCGTTTAATTGCAGAAAAAACGCGAGAAAATTATTCATGGTCCCAGCCAACTGATGAAAATTACACACAATTATGAAGGCTTAATAGAGTAACACATCTGCGTTTCATTCGAGATACCTGTAATAGGTGAAAAAATACAAAAACGGCTGCTAATTTATCGTGCAGTGGATCTCAAGTATCATCATCGCATGTACTCGAAATATTAGGACTAAGAAATTCGGGCTGTTAAACTTATGGATTCTGAGAGATGAATATTGAGATTCACACAGTAAAAATGATTGTTTCGTCTCATCATTTCTGTTGAAATGTTTGTCGGAAAGAAAGTTTTCATCGGAGAAAGCGTTACTACGATCACATCAAAAATAGATTGAACATCTCCGAATAGAATACACTGAAATCAGTTTGTCGATACTATAGTCGAGTGACCAGTGCTTCTTGGCATCATCTGTTACAACAGGTTTCATCAGGTTTCAGTTTACTCCAATTTTGGGAATGATAGTTGCCATTCGGATGAAACCAATGAGATCGAACTCTATATTTCAACACATTTGAGTACAGCGTCATAGAACGTTTTCATCATGACTATGAATGACGATTCAGGAGGGCATTGATCGAACTATCAACAATGTAAATGACATGACAAAATGAAAATGGAAACATCAAAATCTTCAATGAAATCCAAACAAAAAAGATATCGGCTTTTCTATCATTGCACAAATTTTTCAATATATTCGAACATATTTCAAATCCGTTATGGGATAATCGAGTCGATGCCTAGAATGACGTTGAGTGTGTACGAATTTAAATACATATTATATATGGAAGGGTTCAGGAAATGGTTCATCTTCGGAGTCTGAATCACTGAATCAAAAGTTTTGGCTTCAATGAAGAACGTCAAGAATCCATGCGAATGAAATTTCTTCACTTGGAGAATCACAATGCTAAATTGCATAAAGCTATCCAATCCGATCACCAGCAGATATTATCCATATATGAGGAAATTTGAAGAGATATCTATATTCTAAATGAAACTCCTTCAATTTCCTGACCCCAACTCCCATAATTCCGAAGTTCTGGTATAAAATTCTGGAACATCTTGTCAATGTTATAGTTTCGCTATTCGAAGTAGCCGTGAAGTAACAGCAAGAATACGCCTTTTGTATTCAATTAACGTCAACTATATCAAAGTGTCGCACCTTTCTGTGACCACGGAAGCGACATCCACCTCTAAAACTGACAATTAAGGAGTTGTCAGCATCAGCAAGAGCGGCGAATGAGGCCTTCATTAGCGTTCCTCGTAGCTGCGTCAGCATCACGGGTGACAGGTGGCGCTGCCAAACTAAGGTAATAATGTCTTTCATTCGTCTTCATTTGCCTAAGACCTAACAAACACCACTTATTCCGTTAGTCGCCTCTATATTAAGCGAATTCGGGACGCAGACTCCGTGATCTACGACATCAATTACGTGTAGGCGATCTCCTGCTGAGCGGTGAACATACAGGAATTCCGAGGGAAATGAAACTCGAAGGAAGACTTTGTTTCCTTGGAGAACTTCCACCTCATTCACTCAGGTCGGGGTTCATGATATTAAATTACTGAATATTCTGGATCAATCACGGATAGGTAGTGCTCATCTTGAAGACACACGGAGATTGATTCGACTACCTCACTATCTGTCGAATTTTCAGTGGTCCTGATGAAGCTCAAAAACCTCATAGATTGAATGATCGATTTTGGAAATCGTGCGAGAATAAAGGTGAGGATGTATGTATCTCTGCTGGCTCTTGGAATTCGTATAGATATTCCATCGGCGGGCTGAAATAATTCCATGAGTATCATACAGTGCTTTTGCAATGAACGATAGCAAAGTCTATGACAGTTCACATTCAATCACGGTATGATATTCTAATGAACCAACAGATTATCGAGTCCACGCAGGCAGGCCACGATTTTCTCCATCATCCGGAAAGTGTCCATGGTATTTCCAAAATGAAAATCAATCTGCTTTCCGAATGAGTCGAAGCAATCATCTACTTCTCAAACTGTGACAGAAGAGTTCATCATGATATGTAAGTGTGTTTGCAAGAATACAAGGGAGACTCCATCAGAGATGGGTCATCTGAGATAGTAGCATTTAAATCGATATGAACATCATAGTGAGATTTGAAACATCCTCAGAATGTTGATCATTTTGTCGCAGGAAGATTGCAGCAATGCCAAACTCCATTGATGATGACGATTCAGTACACGAGTATATGATGAGTATAATCGATTACTCAATTTCGAGATGTTATCAAGCACTTCAATAATTTTCATTCATACGATGAACTCAATGCAATCTGAATCATTCATTTCAATCAGTTCCATATTCCCGACGATCATAGGCCGAAATAAACTCAATCGCGATCCAATCCTGTATAACCTTCATGGAGTGAACTGAATTCAATTACTTTTGAAATCCTTGTAAGAGTGCATTTCCTGATGGAAACCAATTGCGGATGGAGTTTCCCAACAGCAAATTCAAACAGCCAACCAATCGACTTTCGAAATGACGATTACTTTTTGGTTGATCGACCAATAAATCACAAGCATCCCTTGAATCATCTGTTTTGTTATGAACTGAAGTTTAGCAATGAATGGAAGTGATGCCAACCATTCCCAATCAGTGTGAAATCCAATTGGATATCAGTTGAATGCAGATCGGTGTTGCATAATATACCTATTATAGAGGCGGAGTTTTATTTTGTATGAAGCCAAAGGATTTTCAGCAGCCATTGATAATGTTCCATTATAATATCTCCAATTGCACAGAAACATTATATGTTATGAATTAGCTCCATATGTATGCATCTCGGAGATTCCGCATTCCTACTTTATTTAAATTATTGAATTATTGGTCAGTCGTTCGATAAAAAGATTTCCAAGGATGACAGTCAGCTACCTGATACAATCATTCATGGTGAAATTACAGTCATTCGTAGTCTTCAGGTCAATACATTTCTTGGTGTCACCTATCATTCATATTACAAAGTTCTAGATTTATTCCATTATATTGTCAATCGAAGAAATCGATACAAATTCTCTAATTACGTCATCTCCGTCGATGTTGCACTTGGATTCAACGTCATTTCGAGTGTGATTATGACAGGAGATACAACTCGGCTGAGAGATATGCATTTTTCACAACAGTTAAAATTTTCTATATACATTCGATGCCAACTAAATGGAAGTGTGCTTCAGCAGAGCAAAATGAAAAAGTCAAATCTTCTTGAGAAATTCAATTCTGTTATTTCTCCCAATGAAAAAAACTTCCATTTCAAAAATCTACGTGACACAGAAAACCTCTCAATGATCTCATTCTGCTGGTAGTCACGATAAATGTTTCAATCGGAGGAGAATCAATTCAATTCTGGTAAGTATTTGTCAAATCGAATCACTACGAGAAAAATGTGTTCTTCAGTTTTCATTCTGCGAGTCACAATACTTCTCAAATAATTCTGTATAAAAATCAGTTTATGAATCTAGCCAAGTGGCTCCATAACATTAGCAATCAATGCAACAAACTCCACACGGTTACATGAGTGTAATAGGTCGTTCAAGTCAGCTCATGATAGAACTTTCAAATATATACAATGATACAGGGTGTTTCTTCAAAAAACTGGGTACCGACTACGGGAATCACCTTGTATATTTTGATTTTCGTTCAGAGCTGACATGTCTCTTCGTTCCTCATAAATCTCTGGAATGACAGCAAAAATGATCAGGATTGCTGATCTCAGAATCGATATAGAAACTTGATACTTTACTCGCTCATTAAACGTAGTAACAACAATTTTGTAGAAAGATGATCTAGTCACACTGGTGGGCTCATTAGGGTGAGCACTCCACTTATCAGAAAAAAGTGCTTATTTCTCTGAGGTCACTTCATCGGAAAAATCCACGAATTAACCTAGCGAATATTTAGGTTCCTATAATTGGATGATATTTGTTGGATGTTTGGAGTTTGCAGTCATTTTCAAATATAACATCCAGTTATTATTGAATTCATACCTCGATACATACATTTGTACTGATATAATCTATGATCCATGATTCATCAGTGATAGAATTTAGGATTGCGAATATTCCGAAAATTGCTCCAATCTTTGAAATACCATGCAGAAATAAGAATTTTGGTTGAACATGATTTGGATCAAAATTGCCAATTCTGTTTTGGTGAATACCTGTGCATACTGATAGCGGAGGCAAATATATTCTGAATCTGCTTTGAAATGAGTACTTTTTGTACTGATCGATATATGCCTCGATCTATTTCCACTTCTAGTATTTCAGACCTCCCTGCGTTCTCTGGCATCTCCTGCAAAATGCACAGCTCTCTCCCGCAAGTTAGGAAGGACGTCTTAAAAATTCATCAGGATTGCGTAGAACTGATGAACTCTAGCTACACATTGGAAGAGGAAATAAATCGTATTGGATTGACGACGTATGGAAATGGTCACATCAGATGATTTTATTTTGGAAAGCTCGACAACTATTATCATCTCGTTGTTTATTTCAGCTTCACCATTTGTTATCATGACGGATAAGATGGTAAAATCACTGATAGTGTTTTGTTTCGGTCGAAAGGCTAAAAGCATATTCGCAATTATGCCATCGTTATGAAACTCCCAGTAAATTTGCTAGAGCTTTGCAGATTTTTGTGAATGAGGCCCAAATTAAAAACTCATGAACATTAGTAACATGAGGCATACACAAATCAGCCAATCATGAGGATATTACGCGATACAAAAAAACATAAAACATAACCTCTCATAGAAAAATGAATTTTGGAACTGTAATTCTGAGAATTCTGAACTCTAGAATTTAATCTCAAATTCGTGACATGGTCCAGCACACTATTCGAAAATTGCGGTCCTCACGCTATGTAAATTTGAAAAGATCTAATTCTTCGACATCTCAAGCGCTAGCCAAAAATTACAGTAGTAATTGGAATAGTTGGAATTGCTTGTTGTGAGTGATGTCATCTGCAAAAAAAATATATATCTTACATTACTGACTGAATATTCATTACATTATCAGTAAGCGGTGGAATATTGGGAGAGGATGGTGGAGTATTGGAATTTCTTTCGATAGTTCGGAGGTCGTAAGCATCAGGAGAAGGCTTCACTAGTTCATCTTCCGTTTCGCAGGTTTTCATCCTGACAATTCAGGGGTGACTAGCCTGAGCTCGTCTAGTTTGTCTACCTGGAATCACTTGTGGTGCAATACTAGCCTAGATTTCCTTTGAGCACTGACCACCTCCCTAAGATTTTATAGAGTAGTCAATGGTGTCCTGAGTGCAGTAACACCGACTAGGCGAATACCTCTCTTTTGAATGAAATCTAAGAGTCTCAGCGTATGTGTGGGTGCTGAACTCCAAACATGTGGACAGTACTCAAAGACAGGTCGAATTTGCGCTTCGTGGATGTTGATACTGGGATGTACAAGAAGCTAATTTGGTGTTTCTATTCATACAATGTACGCCTATTTGTCTTGCTATTCTGGCCGAATTTTACGATTTCCTATCCCTTTCGCCTCCAGACCTCTTTCGCGAGCCATCCTATTATATTGCTCGTTGGACCGTTCTGATACCATGCACTTTGTTTCAGACAGCTTATATTTCGACCAATTTTTCTTAGGAGTAGTAGAGAAAGTGTAGTCTTCTACCCGCGCAAAATAGCGCATTGAAAAGTATATTACCATCACAAGAAACTGAAGAGATCAGTTTCTGAGGGCTTCCTTTAGGTATATAATTGCAAATATGAATCTACTCAAGGAGAACTGTTCATCCAATAGCAGCTGAAATGATCACTTCATCGCAAAAGGAGAAGGATACATCAAGCAAATTCGTGGATAGAGTGAGATATCACGAGATTTATCACGCCGGCGTCTATTCGGGAGTTTGTCGACGGTACGAGATAGTTCAATGAGCTGTGAATGGAACTTCTAGGATAAGAAGGAAATTCAGAAATCCGAATGAGTTTCCCGATTGAATAGAGTGCCACTATGCAAAATAGACACCGCAGTGGTGTCAATGATGAAATCCAGACGATTTTGATTTTTGTAATCAATTTCCCTCTCAGAGGTACAAAACTTGTTTTGCAGAGGTGCGCAATTTATTTATTCCAATTTATTCACGAATTCGACAGCGCGAATTCTCAGATTTGAGACAAGCAAAGTATTCACGATGAATATTTCTTCATGGGTGTTACAATTTGATGATCGATAGTCTCGAATCTGGAAGTATAGAAATTTTGAGATGGGTCATTCCGATCATTACCAATTCCGATAATATCCATCAGTGGTTCATTATAGCTATGAAACAGATATTATGTTGGAATTACTCTAATCGAATTCATCAAAACTCTGACCCAACAGATATCAGCATTTTATTAATTGTAGTGAGAATTCAATGCAATGTTCGTCGTTACATGGTGACACAAATACACAGCAAAATCAGTTTTATTGATGATTTTACAATCAGCTGTATGTGAACTTAGTTCGATTACTTCTTTCTATATATTTAAAATCACAAACTATGTGTACAGAGATCTAGAAATCTGCAAAAATGTCGCCATGACCTGTGGAGTTCTATTAACTATTGGGCACTTTTTGCAGAAAATGTAGTTAGCGTTTAGGTGGAACAAAGCACTATTAATGATTCCACATCATTCTCCCGTACATTGTGTACATTGTGATCACTGAATGTATTTCGGAATAACGATAGTTATTCAAAAGGTTGAGTACACAGTTTGCAAAACCAAAGCCTGTAAGTAGAGATTAACCAGTCAACCGCCTGTTCGTTTGAATTCCTACAGTTCAATATCAAACAAATATTATCATTTCATGCGGAAGTTCAAGTTAGTAAATCAGAAGTAAGTTTGTAGGGAGAACTTGAGGAATCTGATGCTCATGGATTCTTCTAGCGCTTGCTACAGAAACTTCTTCTGCGAGTAGAATTCCTGATGGATACGTGATTAAATCTGATGGGGATTTGGTGTAAATTCATTTCCACTATAGTCACTGTTTACAAAATACTCTATTATGATATGAAACGTTGGGAGCCATGTTATGTAACTCTCCAGAGTTTTCACCATCAGTAGAAGGGTGATTGAGGAGTATTCAATAGATTTTAGATCATGACAGCAACTGATTCCTCACAATATTTAGTATTCGAGTATCTGAGGAATGAATTGAAATCAATATTCATCCATATAATGGTGACAGATGAAGCTATTTTGTCTCATTTTGTCCTTCCTTGTGATTGTACGCGAACCTTCAGGTCTGTATTCTATATACAAAAACCGTAAAACACCATAAATTCCCAACAACTTGATTAATAAATCACAAACTCGAAAGTGAAGACATAACCCAAACGAATGGGCCAAAAAGATTCTACTTCGTTCGCAATTGCCATTAGTTTTTCATTTTTCAGATACTTTAATTCCATTTCATAAATGAGAGATGTTGTTAATATCTTAGACAGTCTCTTGAAGTTGTATGAGAAATAGAAGAATCCCAACGTTGTCCTGAGAAATTGATGGAACTTCTCGATTCTTCTCACCGATCCAATTTATTTCACAATGAGCTCAGTTATTGAAAATATTTGGAACGGTTCTCGCCAAGAGATCTGATCATGAAAATGATTGGAGAGGAATAGAGTAGATGACATCCAGTTATTCTGCAGGATCTCTACGGACTTTATGGGTTGTAGTCCAACAACAAAGAATGATATCAGTTTCTACTGATGTTTTTCTTTGTTGCGATATTGCAATGAATGAATAATGAGGACATAGGTTCATATGAGGTTCTCGACATTCAAATAGGTTCTGATGATGGTTATATTTATTTTCGAAATATTGCTTCTATCATATTTGCAAGTCAAAAATTTGTGAATAAATGTGAGAGATATCAACAATTAGAAAATTTCTGTGGTTTTTCAAATCAGTCATGATCACGAGAATACAATTTGAAATATACACCATTCACGATTCAGATGAGAGGAGCCATATCCAAGACTTACAGATGACAGTATATTTTGTGAGTCCAGCAAGAAAATATAAACATTAGAAGCTCGTCGATTCGTATTGTTCACTAATCGGGAAAAGAGGCATAATATTGAAAAGGATATTATAGTTGCTGCTACTTTCTCGAGTACTGATATTCAAGGACTCCGTGCAGAGTGTACCTAAGCTAATGATTTCATGACTTGTAAGTCAGTCACACCATGGAACTTAGTGCTTTTTTTCCTATTATATCACCAAACTCTACTTCGAGAAACATGAACACTAGCAATTCAACAGGAGTATTTGTAATAGCAGCAGCTGTCAGTCGTGAAATTTCTCGTCCATCACGACAAGCTGTTCAAATTTCATTCGAACAATTTCGTAACATCAAAACTTCTCTCTGAATTGGAAATGGGGCGTCTACACAAATGTGTTATGTAGATATACCAGGAGATTGTGTTTGTCCCTACTTCCCAATGAAGGGAATCTTCTTCCTTCTTCGTTTTCTTCCTCTTTATTGGGAATCAAGCCAGATTTCCTCAATTTTTCCATCAATTTCCGACATCAAAGTGAACTAGTAATCAGGAAGGTGACAGGGCGGATGGCGAATATGACATCTGTCGGACATATTTTTGAACTAACTGGAGAAGTGCATGTGAGCAAAGTGAGAAATGACGACATTCTAACATATTTCGATTTGTTCATGAGTTCCTCATGAATATTTGCCAAACTCACTAACTCAGTCACCGTCAGATTTGCTCTGACAGTCGATGTATTCTGAATGGTTATCAACGTCAATAGATCAGGTGCTTGTATCAATATTTTTATTTCTTACCATTATTTTTTCCCCAACATATGGAAGAGAGTACTTTGTAGATAGAAATACAAAACAACACAATACAAACTTAGATGCACTTCGATCTGAGTACTCATTTGATATCACTTCCTACTAGAAATTTCAAGAAAATTTCAGAAGAAAATATGACAGGAGCACACTGAACAGTACAAAACTGAGCTCACTCACAATTAATTCTTCCTTAAGGACATCTGAGCAATTTCACATAGATAGAAATAGAAAACAATCCGAATACCTAATATGTTTCTGAATCTTACTCCATTCAATGATTGCATGTGTGAAAAACAGTGAAAAATCACTAACTCCACTAAAAACCACGAATTCGAAATCGAGGGAAGTGGATCAGTTCTCATAACCAGTTTTGAGGCATCGAGTTCAATATCCCACCTTTGGATGGAGTGAAAAATTTTTCCAATCAAATATGGACAGAGTTGATATTTGAGAGATACTTCACTCTCAATTTCTGCAATATAAACAATTGTTCCTTATACATTAAAATTCCATTTGCATCTATCATCTGGCTAACACGATGTTCCTCGAACATTATAGGTTACCCTTTCGTGTTGTTCACAGATAAAAAAAAGTTGTGTCATCAACTGGAGAAAAAATGAGAAATATCTAGTTTTTCTAATGACATTCGAAAGTCTCCTAATTTTTGATTGACGTCTCATAAGAAGTAGTCGTTGTCACATTCAATTCTGCGCAATGAGCCCAAGTAAAATTGGTTATTCGTGAACACTCTCACCCCATAGCCAGCATGACCAGATGTCACTTTGTAACATTATGTATCCTGTTTGTTCATCATTGAATCTCGTCGCCGATATTTCGAACGTTAATTGTTTCCCCTGCACATCGAAAGTTTCAAAGTTGTGCCACGGGAAACACTAACCGACAGTGATGTGTTTGTTCGCCCAGAGCATCAGAGCATTTAGAATGTCTTCTCGATTACAGCCCACTCCCTGGAAATCGATCAAAATCCACTAGGTGCACATTAGAAGGCGAACAGTGAGTGGGTTTATATGTTCACAAAATCGTTATTCTACGACTATTGAATAGTGCATCTATCACATGTAGGTTATCGTTGACCAATCGGGGTCATTATCCAGACTCCGCGGATCAGAACATATTATTCAATACTTGACGACCAATCGTAAACCAGGAATTCTTAGGATTCACGGGCTGTGACCAGTGATGATGCTGCAAGTTTCAAACGTAGTCTCTCCTTCCCTGACTTTAGTCAGGTTTTGAACTGTCACGATTAGCGAAAAAAAAATGTCGCTATACACCTACCAACAATGCTTCTGACACTGCTGATCTCTCAACGAATGTATGCAATATTATGCTATATTATGAAAACTAGGTGAAGTCAACAATGCGATTATCGAGCAATCGAAATCGCCGGCTCCCAGACATGTGCTGGTGATCCCGAGTTCACTCTCACGGAGGTAGATTCTTCTGTTTTTGTTTCTTTCATCCCAATGACGTGTTCATCTGATCATTATATTCTCATCTCAATTCGTTGAATCAGGTTTTCCATTTGATTACTTTCATACCATATAGGATTTCAGAGTTGAGTGTTCATAAGATAAATCAAATAGAAAATATAGTTAACTAACGTATAATGGCTCTCATTACACTCTCTTTGAAGAATATACTATTATTTTTTCAGTATCTATTTAAGTCATCATGACACTCAAATGCGTATCGATACAGCTTATCTGTCAGTTGAACGTCAGATGTTATCAAACTATTTTCGAACAATATACTGATATCACTTGTTCAACACCACATCCGACGTGAGTTATGGAATTGAATGGAATAGGAAATGTTTTATGTTTTATCAAATGTTTTATCTTTTCCGAACGGAAGCTGAGTATGGATATCGAGAACCACCTATTTCCTGAAGAAGAAAAAAATACATCTGCTATATGAGTTCTCCCTATTGAATAATACAGGCATTCCACTGGATACATGGATATTATGTAAAGAGTAAATGGAAAAAACTCTCTAGAGAATAGGAGACGTAGCTTAGGCCTCCAATAATTTATTATTCAGAAGTATACCGAAAAAACAACTTTCCATTTCACTTAGATAAGTAATTGATATGGCAAGACAAGATATTTCATTTGAAAGAAATGGAAAAAATATGAATTTTTTTCCTGTGGATGATCATAATGTGATCATTTATCTCTTTCATAGTTATGGAATAGGCCTCATTGTGCCAAACTTCTCAAAACAAATGCTGGGACATGGCAGCAATCATATTGTTACAATGTGTAGATCCAAATATCACATATACTCAATTACAAAAAGATAATACCTCTCATTGACAAACCTGGTATCAGCAAAATATGAACTGAAGTTGGAATACTTTCAAATATAAAAACATATTCTCTAAATGCCTCTGTTCTTATTGGATTAACCGATAATTAATTATTGTAACAACTATTTGTGGATTAGACTGATTGTTAGAATCACTTCATTTTGAGTTTGTTCTGTATCATCTATATAATAATGATTAATTGATACAGAGGAACTGATACTAAGTATATACTTATCAAGGAGCAGGATTGATTTTCAGTGCACTATAGAGACATTGACTGAAATCGTTCTTCAAGAAATAATTCACTAGTTCAGAGTTCGGCACATCCACTGTGGAAGTATTGACCGATTTGGAATACCTAATATACGTCGAGTCTGAAAATGATATAGGAGACACTATTATTATTCTTGTTGAACATCCGTCTGAGTCAATACATTGTAAGAAGAAATTTCATCTCCACAATCGTCTGATTTTGTCCCACCTACCTTTTATAGTGATTCATTATTATTAGAAACCCATTTTGTTGTATCAATGATGGCAATTTATGGTGAAAGGAAAATACTGGAGCGGCACTACTCTTTCAAGCTTTTATCAGTCGAACATAAAGTAAAACACTCCTTAATTAAAGATTTCCCAATGTAAACATCGTTCAAGGCGGCACAGAAAAATTAGACCTCTATTTTCTCTCTGCCAAATTTAGGAAATACATCTAATGATTGGAAAATGTCAGCTTGTTTGTCGATGATTTTCCGGAGAATTGGATAGAATAAACAAATGCCTCTGACATCAAGCATCGTTTTTCACAGGTAATTTGAGCCCAAGTCGGGGTAATCTCAGGGCTCCATTAGTCTCCCTTCTATGGTCTCTTCTCCTGATTTGTTGAACCGTGATTAATATGACCCGAATTTCCGATCATCATTAGGAAATTTCTTGAATTGAATATCGAAATTCACATGAAAAAATTATAATTCATTCTTCAACGTAGTGAATGTTAGTGCTTCTTTGGTAAAATTGCAAAAAACACACTAATATCAATTATTATTCCATAGTTTTCCATGCCAACCGTAGATTTTCTATGACAACTGTTGTGTGGTTTCCGGCTCGAAAACTAACTATCGCTGATGAAAGGATAGACAAAACGAAATTGAAAGGAGTGAAATCCAGCTTCCTAAAATCGTACCTCGCTTCTGAGTCATCCTCATTCTTCTGATTATATCTAGTATTTCACGTCAACTTGGTGAAAACAAATGGAAGCGGAAAAAAGCGGGTTTGCGGAAGTTTTATTCACAAGACGTGAACTTCTTTTGGTGACTACGGCGACGAAAATTTCAAAGTTTTCTTCTTGTTGCCCCCGATAGGCGCTGATTTACGTTTTAGATTTTGGAAGGCAAAGTACTGCGCAAACAAAACCATGAAGGGTGATCATTTCAACTGACGTCTTTGTACCCATATAAATAATCAAAAAATCAATGTTTTCAAACTGATACTATATGATATTGAGAAGACAACACAAATTCGTGAGGACGCAACAACTGTCAACTGTCTATATAACAAATTTAGATATATTTATTTACATTGAATACTAATCAAATTGTTCCAAATCATATTTGTATATATATTGGTTGGAATATTATTTGAATGACATATTTTCACCTTCTTTCAAAAAAAAAGTGCTGCGTGGGAAATAGAAGGCTGAAAAAATCGGGTCCTCTGAAATTCTCATTTCAAAATTCGTTCAAATCACATCAGTAGGTTCAGAAAAAAAATCCGAAAGGATATGGATCTTATCACTAGTGCAACATTACCACAATGAGTAAAATCTCACTCGTGGAAATTCTTCTCAATCGTTACAAAAAAGATCATTATCATATTTTGCACCTCTAAAGAATTCATAAGACACCCAAATGCATATCCAAATAGAATGCTTTTCGATGCGGCACATCTATTTTCTCGATATTGGTAAGTAAGGCTGCCAACTGTCAGATATCCGTCACCATAGTTTTGCTCCGCTCATCGTGAAAAAACTAACTATATGGTAACGTAGTTGATTACAAGGGAACCTGTATATCTTGAAGATATCTGGAAATGTGGCGCACCGTTTGAAAACCGCTGTAATTCGAATGATCAAAGGACATCACCATCAACTTTTATTCCAGTTCAATAGGCGTCCAGGTGGTAGAGATGGTCAAGCGACATCATAGTAATCATGAGGTCGTGGGATTCCTGGCTGGCCGTTGGATTTGGGTTCTACATAGAACTATTCCAAATGCCACAGTGGTTTGGATTCCACTTGTATGAACTGTAGATCCCCGTCTCCTTCACTCGCACAAGCCCTTCGGGGCTTCTGAGGGTTGTTTCGGCAACCAAGAAGATGAGTAACAATAACAAAAACAATTAGTGAGCATCTTCTTCCTGATATTTTGTGAATCCATGGGAGGCCATTGGATGTGAGTATTTCAGAAGCAGCTCAATGTGAGCCACAAAATAATAGTGACAGTAGGAACTGCGTCATCTGAAACCACCATTTCCCTCACCTGTTCACTAAAGAGAATCCTTCCCTATTGCCTTTCGCACTTCATTCCGAACATAAAGGATGTTTCAATGGCGCACCACCTGCCAATGCTTATCGGAGCAACGATATTTATTATCCTTCAAAGCAGCGATATCCTTGAATCCTTGAAGCGACGCTTGGCCCCTTATCGCTATTTACTTTATGGTTCGTGCTGGTGTCATTGTAAATCTTGTCTTTCATCCGGAAAAAACAGTAAATATTATGAAATGAAGGATTTACGTTCTCTCGACGATGCCAGAATCAAAAAAAATAGGAAATAATTTCCGTCTCTGTTTGTGTGGGGGAACATTCCAGTCAACCTCCTGAAATTTCCGCGACCTCGCTCATTCTGAGATGAAATAAAAAGTGAAGAAAACTTTTAAATTAACTTTCCGCAGAGTTGGGTCCGTTTTGAGATTGAGTTTCCACGGAAGTTAATGATGTAACCGTCGCCGTCGTTTTTAAGGACTTGACAAGTCGTATCCTGATAAATCAGATAATCGTGTTTTCATTTTCATTATTGTTCTCGGTAATGACAAGCTGGATTTGGCGAATGCTGTTGGAATTGATATATTGTCATTCACTCTCGTATCTGATGCCTGAATATGCAGATTCATCTTCATAGTCGTAAAACGACAGCCTTCAGGTCACTTTCGAATGAGGTGAATCGGATCGAAATATTCACCCAATCAGGAGGAACTCAAAATGAGACTAAAAATAGGCTGATTCATAGTTTCTGAATCTGCAGAATTTTCAACAATGGTTCACATGATGCGTCAATCTATAGTCAAATAACAAACCCGGTTTACGACGATACCGCATTTGTACGCAGTAGATTCCGAGGTTGAAAACCTTTCCACATAATCATCAAAACTTATCATACTGTGATATCAACAACGAACACTGTTCCTCCAGCTGATGAACTTGAGGAAAGCCAAAAAATATCCTACATGTGTCTCTGCCAAAAAGATGTCGGGTGAATGAAATTGTATTTGGATACTCGATGGATATATTCAGTGTTCTGATTTTTCAAGTGGACAAAAACGATTTCTCCAGTACTGATACTATTCTATAGCAAACCCAAGGAGAAAGATATCGGAAAAATTGAGGAAAAGTCGAGGACCTCGTGTGGTGACTATCGTCAGTTATATCAGCCAAGGTTAAATATAATCATTCACAGGTATTCCGAAAATGGCGGCTGGGTAATTCTCTTCATCTGTTTTTTTTTTCAACTGCCTTCTTCAATACGAGTGCCGTTGAGATTCGACGTATCAAGACAATTCCAGCCAATTTGCATAATATGGCATCTCAAAACATCGCCCACAGTGTTGCTCGTCTGAAGAAAACCACTCAGCAGAGAGAAAAACAAAGAAAATAAGGCACGTATTTGTTAAAAGCTTATCTTCCCATATTTTGTTCTCTCTGTCCGTGTGAGAGCCTTGTTGGGAACAAACTCGAGTTTTACATTTCTCATATTGCAGACACTGGTGGATGGGTCATAATTTTCGTGAAATGAAGGGGAACGTCCTGGAAAGTGAAACAAGGGCGTAAAACTGTGTGAATGATCTTTCATTCCTTTTCTCATACCTCGCAAATGTCTGCCCTGAAATATTCACAACATATACACCTCAGAAGAATGAGTATTGGACTTGAGCGATTGAGGATATTAGTTCGGATACACATATTTTCAATCTCAATCCAAAGAGAATGATTTTTTTTTCTCAGAAATGGAACTGACAGACCCTATGCAAATCAGTTATGACATTTGTGTTCTCACTGAATAATGAGATACTTTATGGTATTGAAGATTCCATACGCTTCGAATGAATCATCCATGTCCACTACCTTCACTTTCATATTTAGAATAGAATCAATCTCCATTTTGTGAAATTCCTCCCATGAAATTATTGGAAGTGTAATCAAATCAACAATGAAAGGCCACGTGTCCAAAAATAAAGCTTGAATCCTCATCGCTGTACTACTTGGACAGAAAATATATATTTGGTTGCATTCTGCCATATTGAGCCAAGAAATCAGCTATTTTCACTCGTTCAAAGATGTCTGTCACTTTCTAATATTTCATCACGATATATGAATTATAGTTCTGTTAATGACGTCACACCAAAATATCATCTAGCCGAAGTTACTCGAAGTAGTATGAATTGGGTGTCAAGTTTGATTTTGTAAAAATATAACTAGAACCACAATTTTCTCTTCAGCATTTTTGCATTATGTTCAACGTGCAGTTCGAGTTGTGTTCAAATATTACACTGATGAGAGTAGTGTGTACTTCAGCGATATATTGCTATTAATCACTGAATAACACAAGTGATAGTCGGATGAGACAACTGTTCCATTCTTCATTCCAGGCAGAGATACAAGCTGTTGAAATCAATAATAAAATATCAGTTTTGTGATTGCTGAAACAAAGTTTAATGAATCAGAACCGTTGGTATCTGTTGAACACTCATCAATGCTAGGAATCTGATGAGAGCTTGGGCAGCAGAGACAGGTATCGGATTTTTCCTAGGAGTTTGAAGGTGATGAGCATCAGAAACACTGCACTATGCAGAGAATTCCATAACGTTGTCGTTCTATTGATGAATAATGCTTGGTGAAGCGAAGTTTGACAGGTCTCGAGTCTGTCAATGTTGAGGTGGGTAGCCTGAGCTCTTCTAGTTCGTCTACCTGTTATCGCCAGTTGTGAAATGATAGACGAGATTTTCGTTGTGCATCTACCATGAATGTCGGAAAAAGGGAAAGCTTGTCCATATTTCTACGATGTTCCAATTACTAGGAAAGACAAAGAATTCACGATTTCAGTGTCGCCAGGTAGGCAAAAAGCAAGGGAATCCTGAAAGGAATTCTAAGAATTTCATCGTCTGTTTGGATGAGGATTTCCAAACATTTCAGCAGTACACCAGGACAAGTTGAATTCACGCTTCACGTAGATGAGGAGCTGCTGGGTTGTGAAGTTCCTCCTTGGTCTGAATAGAAAGCTCAATTCTTTAGAGAGCACTGATGGTGGTAATAACGAGAATGGATGTTGAATTCTCCATAGAGTGGCACCAGACATTATCATACTGAGCATTACCTCGATCTGCCTTCCTGATGAAGTTACAAGCACAAGTTTCCGTTGCATTCAACACTACTAGATTTTTCAGATCCACCCATCTCTGTCTGTGTTACATAAACTGCTCTTATCGAGGACCAGCCAGATCCATCATATCGAATGATCCGCTGGAATCACGTTCTGCTATTGGTTTTGAAAATACGGAACTGGTGCATTTTGCGAATGATTATCAATGAGATTTCTATCATGGTATTCCTTGTGTATCCTGATTTTTGAAGTATCAGAGCTGTAGCCCGTGAGACCCCTCAATTGGCCTGTCTCTGTTTCTAGAAGAATATGCAAAGCCGAGCTCAACTGAACTGAAATCTAATAATAGTAAGAAGTGTCTTTCTCTTCGATTAAATATCCCATTTGGAATTCAGCACGCCGACCACTTTGCTAACTCCGCTCAGACTATTACAAGAGAAGAAAAGAGAGAATGAGAACGGCCTTTTTAGATTCGAAAATATAAAGAAGTGGTTCCATGTGGGTGGATAAAATTTCTTTTTCATCTCGAATTATCTGCATTCAACATGAATTTGTATATATGTAAACAGCGTTGAGTTATTCTCCGAATCGAAAGCGTTCATTCAAGTGATACAACACTCACACTATGAAAACGTATGCAAAAGAAAATGATATAAAAGGAATTCAATATAGCGGAGTACTGACAATATTCATAAGGCGTGCCTGTGCCAAAAATTCCATCCCTCGTACATATATCAACAGAATCATACTCCATCATGTAGGCTCGACATAACAACACACAACCAAAGAGCATGTTGAACATGTTTTTTCAATGGTATAGGGTTTTGATACTTGAGGAAGCTTATAACCCCAGTTTTAAGCGACAGTGAACAATTACTTCAGTCGGCGAGATATTTCACTGTGAATTCCACACATATCTGATGTTTGGTTTCTACTCATTTCTGGTATCAGCGAACACGCTCGAGTTGTGGCTGTTTCAGGAATAGTTGTGGTTAACACAAAAAGACCACAAAGCGAAATTCACTTCCATAATACTAGTTGATTTCCCATCACGGCATTTCTTCTGGAAACATCAGTAATAGGTATGAAGAATAATAATGATAATGAAGAATTGATAAATGATGGAACTCAGATCTAAACCGTTGTTTCTGTAAGGGGGATTAGCTGTTCCATGAATCAGAGAGAAAACTGACCCAACTTCGGACCCAAAAAACAAGAGGTCCTTACTTACAGAATGTGCGATTTCAAAGCTCAACGCCATCTTCTTTTGGAACCAGTCGAACGATTGTCAAGGACCAAGAATATATAATATAGTACCGAAAGAGCTTCATTCCGAATTACATGGTGAATGCTCCGGCATATATAGAGGGTAGTTAGACAGTAGCTAGATAATATCTTCCTTGGTAGAAGGATTGGTCGAATAACAGGAATTGAATTGCCAACGAGACCAACATACTTCATGCCTCTAGATTTATTCCTATGAATTCAAGAAGAAGTTTTCGAAACTTTGAAGAAGATGAAATAATGGAAAACATCTCGAACCTAAGATGAAGTTGAGTATATATTTCCCCATGTTTGTTTCATTGGGAAAAAATTATACCTAAACGTGTTTGGAATTTCCACCTGATTCATCTACAAGTACTAGGAAAGAAGGTCAGGTATGTGATATTTTCAGGAAGTCAGTTGAACCCCTCCTCTCCATTTCTATTTGAGTTCTCAGAGGTTGTTTTCGGCCTCGCTAGAACTTTCATGTAATTGAATTACACATCATCTCACAAGATGAGCTCTCCTTCATTTCCTAATAAAGGGGTTGAGATATTTAGGGTGTTACGTTTTCAAATTGACACACTGAATGTTGACTCATACTGCTAGAGTTTCAGTCATTTACTGATTCATCAATACGAAGGCTTGATGGAAAATTTTACTAAAGTCGGCATGTCAGCAAGAAGTTTAACTTGTTTTATCTGTTTTTTTCGGGATAGGTACATAAAGAACTTTTCGCGTGAAAAAAACCCTCCAGAGAACAGTGACGCATATGCCTGCCGATAACTTCATCTCTCAACTTCTAAACTGTCACTTTATTCACTTAAGCGAGAGCTTCCACCAGCTCAATTTGCAGCATTCCGTCCACAGTAAAATTGACGGGAGAACTACGATAGTTACACTGATTGCGGTCGTAAAAGTGTTTTACAACTTTCCAGATGGATCAATGGAGCCGTGAAAAATGGTTTACTTTGTTTTTGAGACGACTATGTTGTTTACTTGTGGATACGGAAACGTCATCAAATTCGTGGAAATAATCCACATGAAGGAATTTGTAAATCTGATATGTGCAGGATCATTGAATATCTCATTTATGACGTGATATTGAGTTTTGAACATCACTCTGATCACAACTTTCAGAGTTTCATGATTATTCAATCCATTGACAATTCACGAACTTGAAATACTGCTTGTCTGATCGGAGATATATAGAGTATTCGAAATTTGTGTTAGATGAAAGAAAAATTGCCGAGGTAGTGTTGTATCAGTGTACAGCAAAAACTTGAAATTTCCCACGGACTTTAAGAAGCAGAAGGAAACTTCTTCCATGTTGAGCCAATTGCATATTGGAATCCATCACAAAAAAGTGGGATTCTATTAACTCAAAATTAATATCGATGATCCACCCATTGAAAATTTTGACCGATCCAAGTACGTTACTCTTCAAAATGATGTAACATAAAATAGAAGAACGTAATAGGATCCTAGGATAAAACAGAAGAACTTCGAAAATTATCCTATGATTGATAGAATTACAATACCCATTAATTAAGTAATGGTCAGTGGTGAATTGTGAATAGTCCAAAACAAAGAATAAACACTGGATATTGTTCATTTCCCCAATGATAATTCAGGATGTGGAACGATTTTTTTTAATTTTTTTTCTGATCGATCGAAAACTCATGAATCAAAATCCATCAAATTAAGTTCAATGCCTCATCGTGGGTACTTCAAATCTGAAGAAAGTTCTGGATATGCTGGTCAAATGATAATATTTCTTATAATAATAATGATAATAATATTCATAATAATGATAATAATTATAATAATAGTAACAATAATGGAAGTGATAGTAATAATGATGATAATGAAAATAATGATAATATTTATAACAACAATAATAAATCGCTTCTTTCAGCAAATGTCCATACATTTGCTCTGGAGAGGCGAAGATTAGCTAAAGCCACTCTGAAACTCTTGACCTTCTCAGTTCACAAATCAGAAAAGAACAGGAAAGATAATTGGAATGAAAACAATAATAACAGTATAAACATAAAAAGAGAACAGAACATTCTGATGATTCCAATTATATTGATTTCAATCGACTGGAATAACTCTTCGATCACTCATCTAATCATGTTTTTCTCTTGGCCACAACTAGATGAAAATGTAAGAGATTCAGAATCACCTCCATCGAGGTTGAGACACACGGTGGATGCGGAAACGGTTCTCAAAAAATGACCTCCTTGAATTAGAATTTATTTTCAGGATTAGTTCATCTCCCCAGGTGGTCTTGAGAAAGTCTTCCTGGATGTATACTTTATAATCACATATTGCGGAACATGCCTTCACATCGAGGCAGTTCCTAGATAAAGCGAAACTTTTGAGAATGAGAAGACCTAGTTAGAACAGAGTTTGAATTCACCGAATGCAATTGTACCAGTAGAGGAGAATACGTAATATAGCGAATGTTGCTTTCTGCAAAGCAGAGACGGATCAAAGCAACTCGAACAGGGAAGATAGATACAATGGAATTATATGATATCGACGGCTACGTGTACACAACTACAGTGTGTCTTGTTTTTGATGTTTTCGCTGGACATTTTGATTCTCTTCGGAGATACCGAATTGCATTTTCCACATAACTGCCCTATTTTTTGTGAAACAAACGAAGCCGCAGACAAAACATTCACAGTAATTTTTTATAGAGCAAACTTCCAACTCTCTGAAAGAAGTCAGCTATTATATATTCCAGATGAGCTCGAGAAAAACTGAATCAAACTATTGGAAAATACACAGTGATTACCTTTTGAAAAATGTGAAAATCTGAAAATGTGCTTATCATGGAAATCAGAGGAGTAGGTCACTGAATTATACGTGAGAAGTTATATGTAAGGTCCCGTTTTCGTCATACCGATGAGTTGCTCGAAAAGTGAGAATTTTCAATTCCACCCTGTAAATCAGAAGCAGGGTGGGCTGTAAAAATTATGTGTGTCTGTCGAGAGTTCGTGGCATTCTTCGTTCCACAAAAAAGTACTGTGAAATCCCGCAAAAGCATCGACACACTGTACAGTATGAGAAGGATCCATATTCAAGGTGGAGAGAGATGAAAAATCGTTACATGGCGACAATCTATCTCATTTTTGGGATCGAATATGCAAGCCAATGAATGAGATCAATCTTCTTCAGTACTGGAGCTACAGAAAAAACGTGAAAAAACTGCTTCTTCTGAATATATAATTTTCAGTTTACAACGCTATAATTTCTGGAAACCTTAAATTTCGCTATAGCAACTTTCTGCACACTGTCCAAATACCTGATCAGATGTGAATTACATACAAAGGATTCAACGATTTGAGCCACTTTCGACTTTATACTTCATACTATAATAATTCATCTTTCAAAATGTTCCCAAACATATCCCACATTGGCGTAGTATTCTCATTGAGGCAACGGAAATAATAAAATAAAAGTAAGAGAAAAATCTAAAAATTTTTGAATTGAAAAAGCTGATTAATTTTTTTGACACCTATATAATTGACTTCTGGAATACGCTGAATTGCTCTCATTCAGCCGACTCTCTCTGCTTATACCGTTTCTCAGGTCAGAATGCATCGGTTCGAATTTGAATAGCCCTTTCGTATATTATTGAACAGCAACCTCGTATCATTAATAATTCCAACCGTTTCCAACTGTTCCATTTCCATTTTGTTTCTCGCAAACAACTTCATACATATATACGAAATAACTTCAGTTTATTTTCAGAATATATTTTATTTTTAGGAATCATTGGCTCCAGGCAATCTGCAGAGTACAAACTACAGATTCACCCAATGAAAATTCAAAATGTGCTTTCAGTAAGTGAGCGAAGAAATTACGACATTCATTTCTGATATTTGCAGAACACGCTATTTGTGGATTATGTCTTTTTTTTGTGTCGCATATAACACTGTGATGTCCTCGTTGCTAGAATTTGATACTCTACTCACCGTATGTACAGATCATTTAGTATAGAAAAACAAAAATTCGGGCGAAATCTTGAATTTTGAAACTATTTCAGATTATTTACTTCCTTCAATTTGATTGTTATGCCAACAGCAATATCGTCTTCATCCTATGTGATTCTATATTCATTAAAATATAAAAAGCATGATCTGGTTATTTGGGGCTGAATTTTGCACCAAGTGTAATAAGAGCGAGATGTGTCACTTTGTGAATATATTTATTGTGACCTATTTATTGTTCCGCCTGAAAATCATCATCGAAAGTATTTCGGGATGGATAGAATTCATTGTTATGCTCTGAACAAATGATCATGAACTGGCATGATTAGTGCGCCCTCAGGCATATCTTTGTGGTCCACCTCATTGAAATACTGTGATTGATAATTTCATGATGCGATTACATTGTACAAACAAAATCCAGGTATGAATATAGGCATGAAGGATTTTAAGCTTTTGTTGCTCAACCACAATCCTGATTATATTTCATGATATCGATATTATTCTCGTCAAAATCATGCTGCTCCATGTTTAATTTGTATATTCAAATCATGCTGTCGCATAGGAGTTTGGTGTCTGACACAGAACCTACATCGCTTTCGAGAAGTGAAAATTAGGAATGATGTCCGACCTGGGATGCGATCATAGTCATGATGAGATATTGAATTTTGGTTCATCGTCGACAAAATAGTATATTACACATTAAGTGTGGAAAATACTTAACTTATTTCCCACGAGTTGATATTTAGAACAAGCAGCATAGCGGCGATAGCGGAAATTTAATGAGTGCTCGAAATACACTATCCAACGAATCATGTACACTATTTTTCCTACGACAATGAATATTCGAATCACTATTCCAAGTTTCACTCACTGTCATTCATTGTAATTTCACGGAATACGCCTACTCGAATTCGAATGTGATTCAAAGTTCGCTCATCGGCGACAATTACTTCGCAATTCAAGATACAGTATTAATGAACAAGATAACCCAACCGAGCCTTTTGATGGTATGCACATTCCAGATACAAATCTTTGGTACCCAACTTATGGAGTGTGTGAATTTTTGATCTTCCGTTATTGAATGATATAGTGGATTCATGATATCCACAGAGATCAAAATTATAAAAGGGAGATGAACGGAGGTAATGGATTGAATCATTTTTCGAAAGGTCAGGCAGCAAAACCAATCCGAAATGTAAGTACCATGTGTGATGATATCAGCAGGAAAATTTCTAGGTGAAACATCATTACATCCATATCAATCACTGCAAGCGTGCTTTCTTCCAATATTTTCACACTAGTGAGTTTTTTCAATATTTCCACACTAGTGACTTTCACTCTCCTGCTGCTATGAGGAAATGGGCTACTTTCTAAGTAACAAAACAATGCTGAAATCGCTGTTTTCTTGAGTGGTCGTAACGAAATATCATTTTTTGATCGACTTGGACATAGATCTTGAGTAACGATGTCCGACCTGAGATGCGATTACAGACATAATGAAATGCTGAATTTTGGTTCATTGTCGACTAAAATAGTATCTTTTCAATGGCTAACAAATACCTAATCAATGAAACGTAGGACGGTCGAAGTCATGACGTTATAAATATCATCAATGACAGAACATGATTCCAAACAATGATTCCGTTGTTGATGTTGATTCCGTCACGATTTTCGCTGTTAGCTTCGAATATTAGTCAGTTCCCGTCTTGAAATCAATTTTTGACAAGAATGACATTTGTAATGTGGATCATAACAGCTGTCGACCAATCGCACATCTCGATTCTCCATTATCTACGAGGCAGAGACCAATGAGAAGTATGCAAATGTCAAGCCCATCCATATCGATTCGTCTTATGAAAGTTCCTAAAATAATCCAGAAAGAGTATTATATCATCTGGCATTCACTTTGTATCAACAATTATATTACAAATCACGATCAACATAAGCGATTCCATTCCTTTGGCATGAACTGAAGGGAATCATTAGATTTCTAAACAGCCAAATATCATGTTCGAAGGGTCCGAGTTAGACACGTACGTGGAGTTGTTTCGGAAGCAGCGGCTTCGACTAGCACAATACCTGAGAATATCCTTCAGTTGTCTATGAATGACCTGAGTAACCTTGTTGAGAGATGCAGAAACATCGAGGATAAACAATTGGACGAAGTTCATATTCAATGCATCAGCTGAACATACCTAATATACTTTGAGTGTCACCACAAATATATTGAAATAATTCCCAATAACTTTTCCGAGGAGAGAAAATCCCACATAAAGCTGAAAAATATCTACTTTCACCCAAAAATCCACACACAGACACAAAATATATCCACATTCACATGTGTCAACAAGACATGATGTAACAGAGAAATTTGGTAGATATACATACACTCACATTCATTTCGGAAGAATAAATTTTCAATGGGATATTGTTCTCTTCGTAAACGATGAGTAGTTGCATATCTGGTATTCTCAGTTCTGAGTTGTTTTGTTGAAACATATCCAGTTGAGACATCCTCGTTTACAATATATTATCGTCTCATTCTTCCATAACAGCACCACAGAATGTAATATGAATAAAAACAGAAATGACGATGGATATTTCATACCCGCTGACAGCTGATAGAACCCAAAAGGAATTCCTTAATATAATTCTCCACCGTCTCCACCAATAGAGAGCATCTTGCACCGACATTCGGAGTTCGAGTTCCGACATTTCATCTACGAAAATTCAGCAACAGACTCGTACACGTTCCAGCTTATGCCTTTTGAGATATAAAATTATGCGGCATAGCCGAAAACCGATTGTCAGACTCCCGACTCATTGTAATTCCAAATTTCCAATGCACTTTAGCTGAAAATGTTTATCTGGTTGCAGGCTGGCTTTGGATATAAAATTCGTATGTTCGGCACGTAAATGGGCATTGGAAAATCGATGGAATGGCAGATAACTAGGCACCACTGGAATATGTATAGCCTATATATGACTAGGGGTTGCTTGTGTATGGCTAGTGACGAAAGGAATGTATCCCTCGCAGTAAACATGACCGAGTCAATATTTATATACCTACACAGGAGCATACGTTTCTATTCTTGCGAAATTTCTGCTGGTATAAACACTTCTTTCCCTTACTGAAATTCCTACGGAACAAAAATATATGTTATGATATTTCTATTACTCGTGTTCACTGATTATTATTGATCGTATAACAGTACAAAAAGATAGAGACATGGTTTATTGTCGAAACAATGAAATCAGAAGGAACGAACATTAAAGTAGACAATATAAAATTCGACAACGAATAAAGAAAAATTAAATTATATAGAGTGTGCCATGTGACAGTGGCAAATACCAACTCTCTCATTTCAAATGGAACACCCTGTATTTCATTTCATTTTCAACATGTCACTGAAGAGCGGATTTCATCGATACACCACTTGGGGTCTAGCGGAAATAATTACAGAGATAAAGAGTGTGAAAAATCGAGATATTTCAACTTTAGGAATTTTTTTGTGTCGAAACTATTCATTATTGGTCAAAACGGCTCAACACATGTCCCTGTCTTAACTTTTGATTCACTTCCTACTGTCATTTGATTGAAACAAATATAGGGTGGTGCAGAATTCAGAAAATTGATCATCCTGTATCTGACCAAAAAAAATGTCAGTACAGAGTGTATCGAAAATTAGGATGGAGACATGTGAGTCGTACCGACCAATAATGCATAGTTTCGACACGAAAAATTCATTACGTTGAAAAATCTCGATTTTTCACACTCTATATCTCTGTAATCATTTCCGCTAGACCCCAAGTGAGGTGTATCGATGAAATCAGCTCTTCAGTGAGAATTCAAATATGGAATGAAATATAAGGTGTTCCATTTGAAATAAGAAAGTTGGTATTTGCCACTGTCACATGACACTCTATATGATCTAATGCGTATTCGAAAATACAAATCGACGTGCCCAAGCGTTTTTCCCAACACACCCTCATTTATTTGTTGTAGAATTTATTCGATTTGGCTGTTCCACACTGTATAAGAAATATCATATCGAAAATATTCCAAATTGAGACACACAGAAATTAACATTCGATCCTTAACATCCTGGTGAAATTCATCCAGAGCATAGTAAGATTGCGTACTCAATACGTTTTTGGAACCTTTCGGAATTTCATTTCATACTCGATAGATCTTATTTCTTCAGGTTGTATAGTATTTCACTGCCATCAATAGAATAATTTTTTATGGCGCAGAAAGTTTCAATTATGAATATATACAGACGAATGAATGAATGAGTATCTCATTGTTTCTGCAATATGAAAACACTTTAGTGAACATATTACTCTCCGAAAATACGTTTGTTACTATGTGAATGCGATCTCTCAATCTTGAATTGTATCATTGCAGCATCATTAAATCGTATTGTTTATTATTATTAATAGTTTTTTCCACAATTCCATCATGTGGTTTTCGAATTTGAATTCTTGATCGACAATTAGTCCTTAGAATTCAGTATCTGCTATATTATTGATGAAATGAGCATGAGGCCACATACAATACACCTGGAGGTGATGATGTTTGTTTCATTTTGGTGTCATAAGATTGTAAGCCTCCCTTCGATGTCGATAGTTGCAACGTTATACATGTTTGATAAAAATCATAATAGATCAAGAACAGATCCTCTAATACTCCGGAATACACCAACTATTCATTGCCTTCCCGGTTGTAACCTTATAAACACTGTACCATTTTGGAGTTCGAAAGTTCTAGCTGCTGACTGGGATGACGATGAAATAATAATTGTTCGTTCATTCAATAGAAGTACTCGACAAGAATAACTTTCGTTTCAGGATATCAGTAGATATATATAGTCGTTATACTTAATAACCTGCAGAAGAAGAATATCCCAGAAACTCATCTTCCTTTTCATTTTGTCACTTTATCCGTCCGATCAGATATTTTTTCAGCTTGCGAGACTTCATTGATTGCAATTATAAGGCGCAGAGTGCGGAGAGAGAAAAAAACCTGGAGAATCTGCTAGCAATGGCGGGAATGGATAGAGAAGAAATTGATTGTTTGCCGTGTATTTTTTGCTCTTCCAACTCATGCCGACCGGTTCTATTTTAACAATAGTATTATAACAATAATACTATTTTAGCAATAGTAACTTGGATAAATGTTGGAGAATTTATGCATGTAAGATATTATATCGATAGGGTTGTTTCATAAAAGTATTTTCATCCAAATTTTAATGAGCGAAGTGAGAAGTGATACGAGTGTAACGTATTGATTCTGTTCCACATCAAATTTCACTGAGAACGCATTAGTGAAAGTGACATTGAAGAAGTGAGGTTAGTGGATCAACAGAAGACCTGTTATTTGGTTGACAGTTCTGGTATAGCAATGTTGAGAAACTGAAATAGCATACTCATTTAGGTGAATGCAAGACAAATTGACAGGTGCGCATTTCCACCAACATTCCGAATATCTATGATAGTAATAACAATAATAATAATTTATTCATCATGACAAGCAATATATTGGAAATATAATTGGTATGTATTCGATCATAGCCATGAATGAACGCAAACAACCATGAAGGAAATCAATCCGCGTGTGGCAAGTTATATTTCATTTGGTATGATACGTATGATGAAAAAGTATCAAATTATGTTGAAATTAAAAATAGCACAGAATTTCTCACAGAAATAAGTCACTTGACCTGAATATATTTTTCGTATACATCAAAATTGAGGGAGTCTGAGGTGCTCCATGAAAACGAGGAATAGTGAAAGAGAATATGACTATAAACATAATACTTTTTTCGAAATTTCAGTTCAAGCTGAAGAGATACAGCAATTTGGTTGTGCATATTCAGAAAAACAAAATCGTCTTTCGCTAAAACATAATTGAAGGCCACAAGTATGTTCTTTGATTTCTACATACATATTTCATTCAGAGTTGCCATTTCCAGTAGACGAGCAATTATGCTGTGAGCATAATTCGGAAGCCATTCCTCATACTGTGAACCTGAGTTAATACTCAATAGTCAGTCACTCAGAGTCAATCCATAATATGGTGAACGATATGGTTAATAGGATCATTCTGACAACAGAACTATAGCAGTCCTGTTCGTCGTAATCCAGTTATTCTGAAGATACTGGGTGACCTTCGATCGATGATTGGTTAGGGAAAACTTGAACTCTGGAGTCTTCCATATTTTAACCGATTTCTTCAATACATTTATCATCACACTCATTACGTTGAATCTTATATAACTCTGCTCGAGACGTCCATCCGCACTTGAAAATATTCGTAACTTTGGAAACGTGATTCTGTGCCATTTCTCAAGGAATGAAAACAGTTAAGAAACAATTGATAAATTATTTAGTCATGACTATTCAAGTGAAATGTCAGGCTGTGTGCACGTTTCGATGTAATAGGAGAAAGACATTTTTTATTTCGTGCATGGAATTTTTATTCGTAAATCATAGCAAAGCACTCTTGGCTTCAGTATACTGTGACGTAGGTACATCTGATAACTACAGGTTCTTATTTGGTTCAACATCGAATATCTTGATTCTTTCAATTCTAATAGCTCTGTGATTCCATGTCATGTCATTTCACTTGTTATGTCGATTCATTTGGTCGAGTGCAGCCAAACTTTCATTCACACTCGATTGATTACTTTTGAGAAATTTCCAAAAATGTATTCCAGAATAATCTCAACTCTCGATTGATTTTTGATTATACAAATATCCTCCTTATTATGATGTGTTCTAACCTTCACATTTTTTAATAGAACGTATATGCTTTTATGGTTTTCTTATGGTACCTTACGGGTGAGTAACACCACTTTTCTCTCTATATACCCAAAACTCCTGTTCTGGCTGATTCAATAGAATAACTAAAAAATCTGATCTGAATCCTTCTCGAATCAGGTCTCAGTCTGAGATCACCCTGTATTATGTCTGATCTTTGGATGAATCTATTGACTGATGGACGATACTGAATTTCTGAAACTACTATAAAAATATATGAGTCCTTGATTGATGATGCGAAATGTTCCAGAATAGAACGATTACTGGATTTATCCAGCGAAATGAATTTCTCGTTTATAATCTAATATGCCTTGAAAAGCTCTGGCTCGAATAAACCATTCAAGACTTTAGCTGGAAACTTCAGCAAGTGGATTTTTATCACATAAAACGTTATTTTCACCGGAGATAAAATTCTCAACAATGATTGCTCCTCGTAAAGGTGTCCGTTTATTAGATTAGTAGGAAAAAAATTCCTTCACAAACAATATGTAGCTCTGTTTCGTTATCGTACACAGGGTTGCAAATTCTATTGGATTTTGAAGAATAGAGCACATAAATGGTGGAATCATAATCATGACGAGAGGTACCTGTATTGCACAGAAATATGTGAACCTTCAGGAAATATGTATTCGTGGAACATAAAGCACTGATGAAAAATCTTAGAGCAATAGATAGATAATTACAAATTCTGGCTTGAATTTCAGTCTCAGTTCCACATGAATGAATTATCGCCCAGGAATTCATAAAAAAAGTGTGCGATAACAAAGAAGAACTTTGCCATTTCATTTCATCTGTTGAAAACACGAAAGGATGAGGTTATTGCATTTGTAAGATCTGTTTCATGGAATGTGAATATCAACTAAATATAAAGAAACAGTAATTTTAGAACATTTCTATTTGCATTTGACTCTAATTGAATCAGCTATTCTTTCACATTGGACATGTGAAATCGAATTGCAATCCTTTGCATTTAATTTTCATGCTTATTATAGCATTCACTTTCATTACTTCAACTTTTTTTTCCAGGTGATTATTCGAAATTTCGCTGCGTCAACTGAAATTCCTATTTCAGCTATAACACTCGATCATTGGATTTTCCCACCCTACGGCATAATTTATAAGATTTGATACCTATATAATTTTCAGTTCAGCTGGAGCAGACGGAACACAATGAGGCAAGTGATTATTCTTTTCAGTCGACACACTAGGGCCATCTGCAAGTATTCGATCCCCGTGGAAATTTTGAAAATTTGATAGATCTTTGGTGTTTCGATAATGAAATTCGATAGATTTTTATCACAATGAATTGTATGCCACTTTGAAATGTTCCCAACAATGTTGTGACCAGAAATAAAACCCACTGAGAATTTTCTGACAATATTATACTTTCAATTTCAAATACAACATGTCGATTCGACTATGAAAATATGGGGTAGGATATGTCAATTGAGACAGCAAATAAAAATACTTATATATGAGGAAAAATCTCATGACATCTAGAGTCTATGAAAAAGAGCTAGGAATAATTCCGAAATGCAGAACTCCGAATTCGCTATCAAATTCACCTACCAGATATCACTTTGATATTCCTGACAACTTCGGATATATTTATTTGGTCCCATACATTCACCCATCACTCTCTTATGAAAAATTGACTATGCTTAGCTACGAAAGTGGAAAAACTCTGAATGGATCCACATTCACATTGCCACTCAGTCGAGATCCAACCGAGATTATATGTATAACATTATAATTCAAAATTTCTCAGAGAATTTCTCTCTGTGTTCCAACGAGTTTGAATGCTTTTGAAATTATATTGGTGAAGGTCTGCACTCTGAGTTGAAAATAGCGTCATGATAAAAATGATAAAAAAACACTATCTAGTAACAGAACAGATCTACTCCACGATAATATCTACAAAATCGGCACATGATGATAATCTTGTTGGTCCTAGAAAACTGGAGACCGCAACAAACCAATTTCAATTGCTTTGCAATTGAAATTGGTTTGACAAACGTTGAAAAGTAATCCATGACAAGGAATGTATTGAAGTGAATGACGTTCTTTCAACAATAATAATCAAGTTGTTAATGAGAATTTGAGATAATTTGTTGTCCTCGAATTTCACTAAATTTTTATTCCATTTTGACTATATTCCTTCTATAGCAAATTGAATCATTCGTGATATCGACATGAACATCTAGTTATGTACAACAGGCTAGTTTCAACTATGTCTTTGCAGTTTTATTTTTCGAGTAATTGTCATTATTATGTCTGATGGTAGCTGCACTAGACTCAGAGCTGGCAACACCACATCATTTGCCTAATGACATAGTGTTTCTCAAGGTACAGTGAAACATCATTAGTAACGTTTCTTTCAAAGGAACGAGTGCTTGATTGAAGCCACGAAATTTGGACCCTATGAATATTTTCTCCGCTGAGTAGGATGAAAAATTATAATTTCCTGAAAGGATATCGATGAAAAACAATGATGAATGATGTCGGATCTGAACCAAAATATCTATCACGTTCGGAAGGATATTTTGAATTCTTCGATAACAAAAATATATCGATAATTCTCTAGGCGCCACTGCTCTTTAGTCATAAACACTTCATAAGACGGCTCCAAATTCTGGATTAATCATCTCTATAAAAATCCAGTCATCATGAAGAATATCAGTTCGTGATTTGAATCTCGATACGTCAGATTCCTCGACAGCAAATGGATATTTGCCAAAGAAATATCATTCTGATTGAGAGCTGTGATTTATGCAGCTCCCTTCCGGACCAGCCCAGAAAACCAAAACGGAGCATTAGCGAGAAATGATATTTGATTATACGTACCGTTCCGAGACATAATCTTTCGATGGAATCGATGTTCCTCGTCCCGGGATGTCACTTAAATGGGAAGGTAAATGGAAATGGATGTTCGAGATGAAGAAGACGATGATTCGATTGAGTAGAGCAAAATGCTGAGACTTCTGAGTAGTTTGCCTTGAAGAGGAGACTTCTGAAATGCTGAGTGATACAGTTATGAGCGGTATAATACTCATTCAAAATGAAAAGGAAGAAGTGAGCATCGGGAAAGACTTCACTAGGTGAATGGGAATGGATGTTCGAGATGGAGAAAACGATGATTCGATCGATTGAGCAGAGCAAAATGCTGAGCCTTCTGAGTAGTTTGCCTTGAAGAGGAGACTTCTGAAATGCTGAGTGATACAGTTATGAGCGGTATCATACTCATTCAAAATGAAAAGGAAGAAGTGAGCATCAGGAGAGACTTCACTAGGTAAATGGGAATGGATGTTCGAGATGGAGAAAACGATGATTCGATCGATTGAGCAGAGCAAAATGCTGAGCCTTCTGAGTAGTTTGCCTTGAAGAGGAGACTTCTGAAATGCTGAGTGATACAGTTATGAGCGGTATAATACTCATTCAAAATGAAAAGGAAGAAGTGAGCATCGGGAAAGACTTCACTAGGTGAATGGGAATGGATGTTCGAGATGGAGAAAACGATGATTCGATCGATTGAGCAGAGCAAAATGTTGAGACTTCTGAGTAGCTTGCCTTGAAGAGGAGACTTCTGAAATGCTGAGTGATACAGTTATGAGCTTTATAATACTCATTCAAAATGGAAAGGAAGAAGTGAGCATCGGGAAAGACTTCACTAGGTGAATGGGAATGAATGTTCGAGATGGAGAAAACGATGATTCGATGGATTGAGCAGAGCAAAATGCTGAGACTTCTGAGTAGTTTGCCTTGAAGAGGAGACTCCTGAAATGCTGAGTGATACAGTTATGAGCTCTATAATACTCATTCAAAATGAAAAGGACGAAGTAAGCATCGGGAGAGACTTCACTAGGCAAAGAATTCCACAACTTTGCCGTTCTATTCATGAATGATGCTTGTTATAACGATGTTCGACAAATCTCTAGCCTCCATCGACATGCATGATATATTCCTTCCCAAAACACTTCATGAGCGAGATACAGTTCTTCAAAGTTGAGATTTGAAAATTTCTGACATAACTTCGACATTCGAGCGGTCTGGACCAAATTCGGTACAAGTACCCATAAAATGGATAGTCTTCAGTTGACGTGAGCACCTTTCGGCAAAATTTTTCAGTGGCATATATACAACAGGGGTTTGTATCACTCTCCTCTCCTTTATTTCACGCCACTGAATATTTTTCTCAATCGCCACTTCACTCAGAAAAAAGTACCTCTTGTGAAAAATCGCGGAAAAATATCTGGACCATACATTGTTTCATTATCATTCATTGGAATAATGATATTGGAAAAAAACGTGTTGTTTCCTGGAGGTAAATTGATCAGGAATTGGATTCAAAAAATGTACGTAATTGTGTAACATGAGAAACATCCCTTCTTTTTGTTTTGGAATGAAGAATGTAGGTATTACGGTTTTTGGAATTGGTGTTCCTCATGAAACCATTGATTTCATTTTCAATTTGCAAATGCCAACTGATTGAACAATAGGCTTGAATTCAATGCAACAAAGCGATATTCTATCTTATGGATCCGTGAATCGAAAAGCCTGTTAATTACGTGTTATCGCGCCTACTATGTGAAGGATATTCTCATTTAAAAAGTAACTACAGTGTTGAACAATTAAATGATGAAAGAAGCCCCAAATCATATTTTCACAAGAGTGACTCTTTTCTAAACTGAACAGGAAGTTCGAAATATGAAATGAGTTCGAAGAATATCCACTGGCGTAGAAAATAGGGCTCAAAAAGTTAAACAACCTCTTGTATTCACTCCACTGGATAATTGCGACAAAAATTGGCCAAAAAACAAGCACTCATTTCATATTTCACAAAAACTGAATTTCAATGGCTATAAAATATCTCCCTCAGGACTCATTTTTTGATGTATCATCGAATGGTAAATCAATTGCTACTTCGAACTGGACCACCTATATTTCACGTAGTAATATTATGAAGTGAGTTGTGGCCGACAACTGACATACTCAAGAAGTAGGTCTGCTGGAACGAAAGAAATGAAAACGCTCCTTCTCACCTAAGGGTCAATCAAGGCAATTAATTAAGTGGCCACAAAACATTTGACCGCAGAAAGAGGATATAAAATACTGTAGCGAGAGAACAAAGGCTACTGGAAGGTTCTCAGACATCAAGGAGGCGGACGAACTTAATGCGGACCTGAGAAGTATGAGAATTACAGGAGTTTGTATGAAGTCTCGTTGTATATTCGGTTACAATGTCAGGAGTGGTTTGATATGGATGATATTATTAGCGAGTGGCCTGTGTTAATTCAGCATCTTCGAATGAATTCCATTCATTGATATCTGTTTTTCACCAATTCTGTCATGATTTCCCGAGAATCAGCCGGAAGAAACACAATCGCCATAGTATAGTTTAGTTCAATTTAGATTCCTTCATTTACTCCACCTGGAATGATACTCTTGTCGATGCTTGATGTACCTAATCAATGACATACAGGGTGGCCCAATGAAAACGAAACAACGCAAGCATTTACTGAGAGATCGAGGAACTGACATTGAAATGAATGATTGTTTATGTGATGTTGTATAGGACAGGATTTAAAAAAAACACACATGGCACTTCTTAGATGAACATCGTTCTGACTACAAAATGAGAAATATTGATGAAAGGGAAAGAAGCGTTACTTTCCATCACTAGCCGATCATTTTCATGAACGTGTTTTCTCGAGAACTACTGCATTGACTTCCAAAAACAAGGAAGCGTTGGTAAGAGATTTCGATTACCTTCAAAATGATGTATCACTTGACCCCTTATCCCATTTGAGATTCAAGGGTTGGAGCTCATCCCTACGAGAGGTTTGATTTGAAAAAGTTGAAAACATGCATAAAATATTTCCCTCTCGAAATAAAATCGACCGGTTCGAGCGTTTTTTTTTCTGAGAATGATGGCTATGTCAAATCGGCCTTGCTTTGTTTTTATTGGACCACCCAGTATCACTTCTCCAGGAGTAAGAATTCTTTTCCGAATGATCATTGATTTCATGATTCATTCATTCACCATTCTCGAATAAATTCAATTTTCTCATAATGTCAACCTAGTCATAGATATATATAATCTATCATATATCATGGTAGTAACGAAAAATCAATGTACACATTTTCGTCGTATTCCTGGAATAATCGCATTCGCATACTATTGTTGAACTCTCTCATGATTTCATTCTCCAGGAAACGTACTAGGTCGATAACTAGTAAGTAGAAAGTTTCCACACATATGTGTACATAACTTCGATGTTCTCATGAACTTTGCTACGTAAATCTCCATCCTGATGCTCGATCAAATCGCAAAATAAAACTGCAATCTCAATATTCTCGATCGACACCGACACTTGCTTTGCAACAAAGTTGAGTTCTGCAGTTTCTGCGTATCGAAAAAAATTGGAGGAATGATAGGTTACCCGCAGGAATGTAACTACCAGTTTCATCGATCAATTATCACGAAACAGATGATAATACCTCCTCAACCACACATTCAGTCACGGATCAAGAAGCGGAAACAAGAAATCCCAATGAGAAGTGTTTTTTTTTTTAACATGCTCTCAGTTTTCCCAACAGTCAGCACCTACAGCACTTCATCCATTGAAAACATCCAAGGTATCAGAAGAATTCAATGAGTCGAAATTTGGAAATGTGCAAAATCTCATATTCCAAGATTAACTGTGAAGCTGAAATCCCACTTCTGCAACCAGAATTAAATCCCCACCGAATTCTTACTGTGGTAAACATCCATTCATCTTGATATGTCTCAGAGTAGTTCATCAATCACTTTCCAACCTGCAGTACCTTTTATTTTGGAACGAAATTCAATAAGATGCATCTAGAGTAGTTGGGAACTTGTTCGGTAGCCAAAGACTGAAATCTTACATTCGTGTGGCATGTATTCTCGAGGGATGCTGGAGAGGTAATGGAAATGAAGGAGTTTTCCTTGCGGAATACTAAAGGAAGAATCATATACCTATGGAAAACCTATCGTACGCTTGTACCCGAGCAGGCATTTTATTTTCACTGATTGCAAAATGGATATCAATCAAAGTAATGCTCGATAATCCTTCAAACATGCACTGACAATATCCATTGTGGTCTGAGCTCGCTTAGGGAGAAATCAAACTAAATGTATGTTGTTTCAGTTGATTAATAGCCTTCTTATGATAATTTAGCATCACCCCAGTCATCTAGTCAACTTTTTGGCAGGAAAATAACATAATGGAGGTGTTCCTCCTCGCATAGTTTCATCTCAGATGTAAAATCAACCTGAACAAATCTATTCCTTGAGATATAATGTGTATCCGAACGGATAACTAATGATCGCTTCATCTACAGTCTGTGTAAGTCAGTCAAATAAGTGGAGAGAAGGAGATTCGTTCAAATACAATGAAATGAATCCGACAAATTCAAGCCAAGCTAATACATTTTCTTCCAAAATTTGCGATATGCAATTCCCAAGACTTCATCTCGAATTCCAGAATGACATACATCAAATCTAATGAGAGCTGATGTTCTTTGGAAAGTGGAATGCGACGTCTGCAACCAAATTGTGCTAAAGGAATAACCCTTTGCGTGCAACCGATCATCACGAGAGATGCATCAGCCCACCTATCTATTTTCGACTCACCTACTGTCTTACTATTGAAATTAAGTTCTTGCAATGAAACTGTGCCAGAAAGAGTCATCACTTGCGCCATATTCATCTGTTCATCTCCCTCGAATCTCCATTGAATACTGCATCCCAGATGCTACAGAATAAGAAATATGGAATGATATGGCAAACTGATGGATTCAAACTAGAGGAATCTCACTTCTGGAAACAAATTGTGGAAATAGGGATATCCACCGGGGTCCACCCACCTATCTCGATATGCCAGAGACTTGACTTGAAGTATTTCGGAAACAAAGACCACTAATGGAATCCCACTTTGATCACCAGATAACAGACTATTCTCTCACACGATGATCTCCTGGTAATCCTATTTCTATATCCATATTCATGTGCTCAAACCATTTCCAACTCAACATCCTTGATGCCTGGAGTTGGTGGAAAACTGATGATTCAAATAAGTGAAATCAAACTTTCGCATCCGAATTGTACCAAAAAGTAATCATTCTCGTGATATAAATATGTTCATCAACATCAACTTCTTCTCAATACTGCATCCCAGATTATAGAATAAGATACTTGGAATCCTTGGAATTCTGGAACCAAATTACGGCAATAGGGTTATCCTTTGCGCGGCATGCACCTGGTGGTCTTGGTCAACCTCATTCCAGCTCATCTTCTCAGAATCCAGAATGAGATACAGTAAATTCAATGAAAAAGGATGTTTTCTATCGAGGGGAATCCCACTTCTGCAACCAAATTGTGCAAATTGACTAACCCTTCGCGCGGAATACACCCGGTCTTCTTGATGGACGCGATTTCGGTCCACTTACCTCTTTTCGACAAGCCAAAGGCCTACAATACAGTATATCCATCGGCACAGCATCTCGAGCTACGTACGACAGTCATACTACTGTTTGATAATGATTAATGATAGTTACCAAATTATGCAAATGAACTAACTTTTCACGCGGTAGTCATCTAGTCATCTTATTTTCGTATTCATATTCAACTGCTTAACTATTCACGATTCAAAATCTTCATTGAATTCAATGGAAAACCAATGTATCCAGACTAGTGAATCCAACTTTCGCTATCGAAGTGTGCCAGAAGGAGGAATCATTTGCGCGATATGCATCTGTTCATCATCAACCTCTTCTCAAACTCATATTCTAGAATGAGTTACACGAAATTCTATAGCAAACCGGTATGTTGAAACTCGTGAAATACAACTTCTGGAACCGAATTCTCGTAACAGGGATCATTCTTCGCGCGACATGCATCAATCTATTTTCAACATATCATCCCAGATTCCAGGAGGAAAATCATAAAATCTGATCAATACCAACGTATTCCATCGAGAGGAATCCCACTTCTGCAACCAAATCGTGCGATCGGACTAACCCTTCGCGCGGCATGCGTCCGGTCATCTCGAGAGAAGCGATATCGGTCCACCTACCTCTTTTCGACGCGCCAGAGACCTGCAGCACCCCGGAACCGAAGACCACCAGCCCGAAGGCAGCACAACAGTATATCCAGCGGCACAGCATCTCGCGCTACGTACGACGGTCATCGTTCACAGCCATAACTATGCCTCTTTTCCTGGATGCCACTGTATCGCGAGCGTAATTCGGCGGCGCACACCCTCTACCTGGTCTGGCTCACGGCGGACCCCATCGCGATATGCGTGCGCGGCCCTCGGCAGGCCCAGACGCCTCGGTCGCCGTCGCGGCGGCGCTCTGGACGCGAGGGAGGCAGCTCCCTGATACGGGGCTCGGCGAGCAGAGATGCGGCGGGAAGGGAGCATCCCTTTGCAGCCGCAGCTCTGACTTTATCACCGTAAGAAGAGGTGTACCGCAAGGTAGCAGATAGAACTATCCCAAGTTTCTTCAGGTGTCCTCTCAGTCGACAGTCTTCTGACATTATTCCGTTTATTATAATATTCTTCTTCTTAGGATGTTACATTCTGCAGATTTATTCTCTAAATTCGGTTGGATAGGTTCCTATAAGAATCTTTGGTTGTCTCATTCCTGGGCGATTTTTCCAGTATTTATGGCTCATTTCTTCGTTCAGTTTCTCCATAATTGCTGTTTCACTGGAGGGTTCTCACAGAAGGGTTCGAGTCCCATGAATGGTGATTCAGCCCCTTTTTCGTGATATTGTCTATTGTTATAAATGTTCAGGTGTTCTAGATACGAAAGAGATCTCCTGATGGTTTCATCACTTTTCAATGTATCTGCTATTGTATACATCTATGTCGAGATCATTCTTCAGGAGGATATTAACGAAACATGATGAAATATGGTATGCAGATAGTCGGATAGTTTTGCTATGATGTCACTGAGGACACAGACCTCCAGCTAGACATGAATGAGATGAGTGTTTCCGAGTCTCAAGAGACAAGTAATAACTTTTTCTTCTTTTTTTTTCTTTTCTGTTCAGAGATTTTGGGTATGTTCACTTTCAGATATCGGGTTGTATATCTTTCGGATGGGTGTTTTGTGTTCACCACGATGCCTTGTAACGATTTGTTGATCAATTCTTCAGCAGCTATTCAATTGTACAGAGATGGAATAGGGGTCATCTTCTGGGGATGGAGATGCATATTTTGCTGCTTTATCTGCCTTCTCGTCTGGAATGTTACAGTGGCTGGGGATCCATAGCAGAGTACATTTCTCATCCTTGGACTCTATCAAACTATTCCAATCTCTATGAAAGATATTGATCGAAGATCGAAGATGATCCCAATTCTAAGTTTCATGAACAAGCAGACACTCTGGCACGAAAAGGAGCATCAACGCCACTTATCGGGCCAGAACATCTTGGAAACTCTCATTCGGAAGAAGAACTCAACAAAGCGGAAGAAGCAATAAGAGTGGCACAATAGCAAAGACTATAAGGATTGCGGCAGGCTGAAGATGTCCTCGGCAATTTCAACCTCAGCAAATGAAGTCTGTGAGCAATAACGGGATTTCTAACGGGGTACTCTACCTACACCCAAGATATTTATCTCAGAAGGCTAAGTTTAGAGGAGGACGGCACCTGCAGATTCTGTGGCGGAAGTTCAGAAACACCTCATCATATCCTGATGAAGTGCGATGCTGTCCATCACAAGAGATGGAACATACTAGAATCATACCAGCTGACTGTGGAGAAAATACCATGAATAGACCGTCTCAAAATCGTAAAATTCCTAGAAAGGGTAAAGGTGAAAGGGAATTAGATCTTGAAAACTGCTATGAACAAGCAAAACCTTGAAATGAGCAGACAAATGAAGGGCACAATAGTCAGGTTGAAGTCAACATCCTCAACTACTATTAACAATATCTAAATGAATACTGTGGAAGGGCCACATTCCATCTGAATGAAAGATATATTGATTAAAGATGTTTCCTATTTTTCGAGGCCTCATCAGTCTTCTAATCTTGTTAACAAACTAGAGAGACTTCGAGACAAGTTTCATAAACTCTGAGAGCAGGTCTGGGTGTAACAAGTGGTGTCGCATGTTCAACGCCATCTAACGGAGGTAGGTTCCTGAAAAACTACCAAAAACCCATGTTTTTGATGTCATCTCTCGAGTCATCAGTCTCAATCATTATTTATATCATCACCAGTAATTTTTTATCATCATTATGATTATTATAGTTGTTCGTCTTTTTCTTGTTGTTCGGATCCCCCCGTCCGCATTTATATTCGACGGACGGTTCAGATCCGCACGCGGCAACGGCACACTCTCAGGTTTGCCGGCCCAGCATCAGTTCAGGACGCTCTCAGCTCTGACGCGCGGATTTACAGAACTGCATGCTGGCCAGAGTGTATTCAAATCAACATATGATGATTCTTTGGTTCTTTTATTCTTTGATTCGATTTATTCATCGCTTCGTTTCATTCACACAAGCCAAAGCATGGTAGGTTTGAATCAGAATGAAAATTCATTGCATATCCAGCTTACCTGATATTTTATGATAGGCACTCATTTTTCTTTTCAAGCCTCTTTACTGATTCATCCGTCAAAATAACTTTTAATGAGTGGTTGATGATAGCAATTGAAAACACTAATATTTTACTCTGTGGCAGATCAGACCAGTATCGCCACTGTAGAATTTAGACCCACTTGCAGGCCATATATCGAAATCATTCTCAATTAGAAATTCAGAATGAACCAAACATGTATTTTTCACTGGAATACCCCGAAGTTCTGGCGCAAACTTTTGCTCTCCAAGTGATACTGTTAGAGTTAATCAAAATTCTTCATTATACTTCGACATCACGTCATACGTATCCATAATATGTGTCTGTCGTATTGATAGTTTCTAACAGATACAATAATACTTGCACTCGTGCAAACTTCCTGTGGATTTATTCAATATATTCGTGAAAATTTAACGGAGATATTTTTATCTGACAGAATATTGAATGACAGTGAAAATTGAATAGTTCTCTCAAAGAAATGATCTGTATTATCATCAGAACCATTTCGATGTAAGTTGATACGTAGTGACGATACCCAAACCAAATGAAAATATGAACAACCAAAAACATAAAATCAATAAATCTGCTTGCATTCTTCTGAACGGAGACAATTATATTGCTTCTTGTTTAGTTGATATAGATATAGACCCTGGCAATCACTTCTCAAAACTGAATATGAAAATGGCAAAATCAATATTAATTCATGAAAAAACACCTGGTAGCCAGAATTCCTACGTCTGCCAACTTGTAACTTTCCAGTGTCAAAACAACCTAACATTGAAAACTTCGCGAAGAAGTAATATACGAATTGTGCTGAAGTTGAGAGCAGATTTTTTCTCAAAACGTCCACTGAGATAAGTAGAAGTTTTGTCCTTATCAAACATATATTTGTATTTCCAATGATTCTTAAACAAGGTGTCACTGACAAATAGAGAATTTCTCTCTCAGGCAACTGAACGTTAAATTTCGAGCGCAGTGACATTTTGGGGCAAGAATCTGCTCTTGCTACAAATACATCAAAATAATTATAATAACTTCTATTTTATTTTTCAGAAACAATGAGAGAAAATTCCACACAAAAACTAGAAAGAAGAATGTACTACCTCCTTGAATAACTTACAGACAATATAGTTGAATCACCTTGTGAATAATTGTGAAGCGTTAAGTTGAATCTCAATTTGGATATTCTGTACAGATCTTCGACATTTCAATTATTTCCTGAATAAGGAACATTTGAAATTAGGACTGTTGGTAACTACATAGTACATTTCTTTTCAACTGGGACCAGCATCGCAAGCGTAATGACGTTATTCTCAGCTCAGAGTGAAATATTCTCAAGGATGTACTCATCAATATTGTGTCTCAGAATCCACGAATTGTCCTGTTAAGAGATTTTGATCGGACCTCGTAGTGTGAGTGAGTAATTTATAGCCGTTTCCATATATTATCTCGACCCTGGAACAGCGGCACAATCCGTGAAGGTGCAAAGGGTAGAGGAAAACAGTCTGGCCCGTGAAGTAGGTCATCAGTGGATCCCTCGGTTCGGCAGTAGCAGCATTTGAAAGTCCTCACTCTATCTCTAACCATTTTCGCACACACTCTACACCAGCCGCAGGGAGGTTAGCTGTGACGGATGCAGTAGTAAGTTGAGTTTTCACATCAATTCGTATGGGTGCGTTCTTGGTTGAAAGGCTACAGCTCATTTACTATTGAAAATCAGAACTATACTCTGTCGAGATGAAAAGATCCCTAATGAATTGCCTTACTTCTGGTGGAAAGAAAGAATCAATAGGATGAATGATTACTAAGTTGTATTACGGATAATTATTTCTCGCCTATTTGAAATCGGTGTATGATGAAAATGACTGAGTATGGCAAACTACAATGATGCATCATCTGTATAGTGGAAAAACTGTTGCACTACCTGCAATATGAAGTATTTATGAGTCTGGAATGAATCATAAATACCTTTCCAAGTTGGTCGTATCGACGATTTCGCGGTTATTTCTGAATTGTGTGGATTAACTTCAGACATGAACGCTCCTTAAATCCCCTGAGATGAAGTAAAAGTGTATGATATCGATTTATAGACAATAAAATTCCTTACAAAAAACTCAGTGACAGCATACAACCAGAGTTGATAGCATTTGCGTGAGAGGCGTCAGCAGAACTTTAACATTCGTTATATACTATACTCATACGTGGATATCATGATTTTATTTGAACTGACATATTGATTTGTTATTGGCACTTGGAGAAATCTCAGTCAATCTAGACACTTCGAAAAGCCTTTGAAGATTCGAATTTTGGCAGCCGTTCAAAAACGGCTAATTCAACGTCAATTCCTTTGATATGCGATATTTCCCAAACTGTTCTCTGAATTCTGTTCTCTACAAATTTTCGCTCTTCATTTTTTTTTTTCATTTATGACCATTTCCCTGTGATACATTATTTATGCATCGGGAGAGACCATTTCCACTATGCCTCGATTTGGTCACTACTCTTTTGCTTGTTTGATTTGTTCGATTTGGTTTTTGTTTTCGAATCTGACGACTAGGGCTAGGGTAGTTTTTGTTCAATCTGACGAATGAAATTCGCATCCATCCAATTTCCCCAGGAACATACTGGGTGGCCAAATGGAAACGAAACAAGGTCGATTTGACAGTTATCGTTCTCAGAAAAACAACGCTGGAACCTGTCGATTTTTATTTCTAGGGGGAAATATTTTGCGCATGTTTTCAACTTTTTCAATTCAAACCTCTCAGAGAGGTGAGCTCCAACCCTCGAATCTCAAATGGGATAAGGGGTCAAGTGATACATCATTTTTGTTTTTGGAATTCAATGAAGTAACACGTTGATGAAAATAATCGGCTCGTGATGGAAAGTAACGGTTTTTTCCCTTGCATCACTATCTCCCATTTTGTAGTTAGAACGATGTTCATCGAAGAAGTGTCTTATGTATTTTTTTTTCAAATCCTGTCCTATCCAACATTACATAAAGAATCATTCATTTCAATGGCAGTTCTTGTTTCGTTTTCATTGGGCCACCCTGTATTGAGCGACTGTGAAGGCTGCTTGTTGCTTTTAACCGATTTCATACATCGAAAATTTGAACTTGCCTTTTGCATTCTCTCATATCATTCAGTGCAAAATATCTATCTTTCCGATAATATATTCCAAACAATATTTTCTTAACATCTTCTCATCTTGTTTGCTGATGCATTTGTTGTTTCGTCTTGTAGAAAACTGATCCTTCGTATTTGTTTTCATATCCGTCTTGAAATAGAATATACTGCCTGATCCACGGTGGATGGCACATTAGAAGTTTGAAAGTTTGATGGAGTGTATATTCGGACATTACCTACCCCAAATATTTTGAGGTCGCGGACAATGCGGTTTTGCCACTTTGATTGGAAATCAGTAGCAACTGTGATATTTCAAATGGAACACCCTGTATAAAATATAAGTTTCAGAACTCCATCAATCACATCACAACTCCTCAAAATTGAAATTGATTTTTATTTATAAAATGGATACAGCTCTTGGAATCGAGAGGTTATCACAAAATTTCCAGATTGAAGGGATTCGAAAAAAAATTGGAGATTGATGCATTCAGAAATATCAAGTATCGAGCTGAGGTACTGAAAGATATTATCGTCGAAAGATCTCTCGAAAACACATATTATTCGTCTCCTTCACGTTGTCAAACTATCAACGAGGAGACGGATTTTGTTCTTGGGCAGCTGTGAGGCAATTTTCCAGTTGAAGATAATAATTATTTGGATGATAGTGTGTGAATAGGTAAACTTGGGGTGATAAGATGTAGATATGACAAAATGTGATTGGTTTCGAGTTGTTTCGGATTTTTATTTAAAAAAATATTGGCAAAACTCTCAAAAAGTCAGATCGCTAATCAAACGATCAATATTAATCAACTTCCAACTATTTAGTTGTTTGGGATTAATAAGAAAGGAATCCACATCTCCTAGCGGGATGCGAACCACTGCTGGTGCTTCAAATCAGTTCGAATCAGGTCGAAACAGTTGAAAACTTTTCTATTTGTATTTCTTGGAACAAAAGACGTATTGGATGTGATGTCGTAGCCAAAACTATTAACAAGTGTAAAGAGTAGAAAATCGACACAACGCAATTTCTTTATAGATACACACAGAAATGAGCACACTTCTATCTATTCATTATCAATTGTTCGTTGTTTTCTTGATGATAATCAAGAACAAATTCCCTTATGAGAGCAGAATACAAAACTTCTAGGATCTCACTGGTTCTTACCTCCCTCACAAAATGCACAAATTGTGATTTCTGATGGTATTGGGATATTCTCTTTTTTTAAATTGTGTTATTCCGCTAGAAATTTCCACTTCACAGTAACCCAAGCCAGGGTTGATGAAGGCTGGCAAATATGTGATAGATATAAAAAATGTACCGACGTGGACACGCGAAAGCGTATAAAACTGATCGGAGAAACTAGAGGAGCAAGAAAGAACGCTTCAAGATGACGCCAAATGGATTTGTGCGGTGTTACTGTCACCACTTCAGCAATTTCTCACGACACCAGAAGGTGTTGAGTCCCCTGATTCAAGGTGTTCAAACGGAGAAAACGGTATATTTCAGAAAACGGACTTTCCCGATTTAGCATTACCCCTGGGTACAGACTTTAACACCTTTTGGTGTAACTTTTGTACAATACGATGCGGCTTGAAAGTTTAAACCGGTCAAATTTCATACTCTGTATAAGTGTAGATAATGTTTCTGAAACGGCAATTAGTTATGATGAAGACTGATATGTCAAATTATCGAAGAATTCCGTATGATACAAACTCGAGTATATCCATGTGCAAGGGTGTGTATTAAAGCTTCACTCTAGGATTCCGATTCAGAATCTGATTGAAAGAATCGCGCCGTATAGGAACGAGTAAGCTCTAATCAATTCCTGCCGATTTTCTGGATTGCGTTGAAGATTTGGTTCGGGCTATCCGGAACGGAGAAAAATATATTTCTCTCGGAAATAAAATCAGATCAATAAATCGACTCGACATCAGATGAATAGCTTGAGAAATGTTCTCATCTAGTATACGTATAACATCACATGGTTACAGTACCTGTACAGGGTGTTCTGAATGGCGAAGAATGTTTTCATCAATTGATGAAAGTAGCGAAAATAACGAGGTTCATAATACTATATGAATATTTGAATTTCAATAGTCACCGTTTTGTGATATATCTGATGGATGTGAATATACTGATGAAAAAATCGCATTATTCAACACTGATAAAATGATTGGAATTCAAAAATGGCTGCAGAACCTGATAAAATGTTCGCAGTGACAATGATAGCACAAATTATAATGATGCAAAGAATTTGTTCAACCTCTAATTTTTTCGAGAGCAAAATAATGATATTGTGATCATAGAAACGAACTCACAGAGATTTCTTCACAGATGTTCACAAGTATAATCAGAATGCTTTGTTGTCAAATGTTTTCATATTAACATATTTGATATCTACAGGAACATGCATGAAACTTCATATTTTGAAAACAAACACAATCATAATAGAAGAGTTAAGGAGGATTCAAAATAATCGTGTAGAAACTTATCTCTCCCTATAGACTATTCGGCTATTTATTTACATTCGATAGAATTCAACCAATTTGTACATGATAAATAAAAATATTTGATATTCATGAACCAATTATCAATAATGAGTTTTATTTTCTAGAATACTCACTCACCTTGTTCACGTCGTTTCATTGTTGATCAAAACGGTATGTACCGAGCTAAGTTTTTGTGATGGAGTTCTCGAAATGGACCTCGAATGATCGTCCCATGAGAGTGTGCTGTTGGTGGCGATACCAAGCATGGATATTGGCGACTTCACTTTCTCGTGAAATTAAAGTATCTTCCACTATAGAAGTGTTCAAATCAAAATTGAAAGAATGGCCAATTGAATACTATAACTAGTAGGTTATTGATGAGGGTATTTTTATTATTATGTTATTTTATACATTATTGTTTCATTTATGATTGAATCTATGCAATCTATTTTTTTTTACAATTCTTACATTGTATTATTGTATTTATTCTTTTGGTTCCACGATCACTTTACAGTAGAAACATATTCTTCGATGTCAATGCACTTCTCCTTTATGTGTAGGTATATAACTTTCTGATATAGGAAACAATTATTTATGGGTATCATAGTATTCAAAATATATGAGAATTGAGCGATACCTGAGCTGGTGGCTGGTGATTATTGAAGTAAAATATTTGCATACATCTACAACTCTGCATATTTAATGCAGTCATCTGGCGCAAAATCAAGACAAACCTTGCACCTGTGTAGTTGAATTCATACGAATGATTAAAAACTGTTACAACTCGAATTGAAAGTTTTGTGCATGATTGATATCTTAAGAACGAGGACTCAGAAATATGAGAGAATTTTACTGGAAATATAACGGAAAATAATACTATCCATACTATAGTTATCTAGCCGTGAATTATTCATATTCCAAGACATCATAGCGAGACCGACAATATTTTATATATTAAGTAATAAAGAAAAGCATTCACCTGATACCAAAAGGAACAAATTCAATACAAATGTGATCAATATCTAATTGATGACTCAAATCTCTGAAAGAAATAGATAAACAACTTTCTGTTGGACATCTTCACACAAACATACAAGGAAGTTATGGTGATTCCAATTAGAAAAGTTCTGGTATTATTTTCAGGTTAGAGTATTGAATAGAGTGAGTGTAGAGTATTTCAGGTTATTGTAAGTATATTTCAGCTAAAATGATTGAAAGAGTAATCCAGATATTCATTCAATAAGCAAATGACACTAAAAATGTCAGAAATATAGCTCTCAAATAACTTACCTCACTTCCTTGAAGATTATTGTTCAGCTGGGCTGTAGTTTGCCGATTCTCATCAGTCACCATTTGTGTCGATTTTTGTCCCCCACACAATTGTCAAGTAAAACAAAATAAACCCGCGATAATATTGTCTATATGATATACAAAAAGTACAAAATACCAAAACACACGTAATTTTTAGCGAAAACTCGGGAAAATATCGCTGCCTATGTAAATGACCGGCATACTTTTCAGTGACGTTAATAATTTTTTGTGTCTTAGGACAAAAACTCTGCAAAAAACGATACGCGTTTGAAGTGAAATCGAGATAAATAAAACTTATTTTCGAGTTTCATACCTGGAAACTTAGTTAAATTTTAAATTTCCAAAGAAAATAAACATTTGAAACTCCCATGAAATAGGAACTTCCTATCCTTGAGGATACATTTTTCAAACTCGTGAAATAAACGTTTCCTATCAAATATAACTATACCTATTTGGCATGTTCGGAACCATATTATGCACGTCTGCATGGATTTGAAAATTTTGTATTCTAAGGACAGTTGAACAAACTGCAAATTTCTTTCGTTATGAGCAAGGTCCTGGGCAGTATTTCAAGATTTCAACATGCCTATTTGATAGTTTTGATGCAGTCACAATTGAAGTCCAAAAAAAAAAGATGTTGATAGATATGATCACATCATCTCAATTCAAAAAAAAAATATTACAATGTGTCTTGTTCAAGATGGATATGATGACCCAAAATAAATTACATAACAACATTTATCCAGTGGCTTCTAGGACAACAATCACTTGACAATTAGGTGGCAAGAATCCATTGCTGCTTGATACCCAATTATTAATAACTTCATATTCTCAATTTCATTGAAAAATATCTATAAATTTCTTTCTTCATGGTTATTCCAAATAAAAACAATAATTAGCTTGTTATTTTGTTGAAAATGAAAGACATTGGGTTGTATTGATAACTGAAAAACACTCTGTTGCATCAGAAAAACTAGATATGCACTCGGATTGGAAGGAAAATTGAATAATTTCATGGTGCCCTACCAAGAAGAATGATGAGTTGGAATACTTCTAATCCCTGGTTCACAGCATCAAGATACTGGTGACTAACAACTCATGAATGATCTAAAAGCTAGCACCTCACCAGGAACACAAAAAGGAACAAAGGTAGCCTTTGACTTACTTAAAGCTGTATTTACAATAATCATAAATATCTAACTGTACTCAAATAATGATTTCAGTATCTCCCAGATCTTCATCAGATGGAAGTTGGATCTGGTCAGGACTAATGAAATTGGGATCAATAAGAGGCAATCCATTTGCTTCTCTTCTTCGAAGCTCTAAGAAAGCTTCCCGTTGGCTCCAATCTCTCAGATTAAAATCAGGCATGTATGCCAAAAAGAATCCACCAACTACCATACACAAGGTGATCGAAGCGAACATTATGGAGTGCATAGCATTTCTATCGCCTTCTTTCGAATTGTAATCATACCCATAGCTCACCCAATTTTTCTGGGCAGTACTTTTGGCACCTTTTGTTCCTGTGCTAATTACTTCAGCTGTAACTGTATCATTATTCTTGTTTGAAGTCGAGACAAGACGTCTGTTGAAGGTTGGAATACAGTTTTTGAGAATAGATCGCTGGATCGCGATAAACCCTGCCATTCTTATAATCCAATTTCCAAGAATTCTATTTCGATACAACTTTTTGACTCGTAGGAATTCTAGGTTATTTATTCGATTCGTTATGTCACTCCTGCTAGAGCTGAGTTGCCAACTTGCGACAGACAGTGACAGTTGAAGTATAGAATAATGTAGGATTGCCAACTTGGCTGTAGTGACATTTTAGTTATATCAATGGAAAGGTGCAAACGCTGGCAGAATAACCAACCCAATAGGTATTTCGCTCAGGGAAAACAATGAACTCTGGAGATTATGAGAGAAAATGAAAATCAATTTCCTCAACAGAACTCAGAGTATCTACAATAACCTAGAATAACATGAAAAATAACTGCGAATAATCATATTACACTTCGTTTAAGACTTAAATAGGTAGGTATTATAAATTCATTCGAATTCTTCTTTCCATTTTGTGGATAGCAGCGCCAGAGATTCTCTGACAACGAACACCCTTTTTCCCCCTCAATCCCCGTTATCGAAACTTATTGATAGCAGCAACGATGAACTAGAACCACCGTACATAAATTGGGGCAACGCAAGCCCAACCATGTAGAGATCAAACATCCAATCACAGATTTTTTTAACTTTATGATGGGTCAGGTTTTGATGACATCCCAATAGGTGGCTCAGCCTGTCAAAGTTGGTAGAAATGTCCATTTTTGGGACCACTAACATTTCCTCTCAATTTTCAATTATTCTTTCAAATTATTTTTATGTATTGAACTGGATGAAACAGTATAACAATATGAAAAATATATGACGTTAGTTTTTTGACCAATTCGTCAAATACAACTGACGAACCTGCTGAATAACAACTCCACCCCCTGAGTCATAAAAAAATGCGTTCCTCCCAGGATATGAAGATTTGAATTATTGAAACAAATGTTGTTTTGAATTCAATTTATTGAAAATCAAATACATGTCTCCTTTTTCCATCATATTTTTTTCCTCTATCCTATAGCGGAAATAAATTGTGTATCTATACTTATTATTATATTATTTGTAGAGAGAGCCATTGAAAACGAAACAGACTATTTTAGATACCTAGTTAGAATCGTTTCAAAAAACGTTCGGACTGGTCAACGTCATTTTCAAGTGAGGACATTGAGGAAATGCAATCAAATGTTCAAAATTGCTGCGCATAAGAAGCCAGAGATAGAGGTATTGAGACATTTCGAACTTGATCCACTTGAATCACTTTGGACAGTACCTACCGTCATGAGCTCTCATTGAATAATCAAGAAGTTCAAATATTTCCGGAACGAATTTGCAGGGAAGACTTCAAAACTTCACTACCCAATAGTTTGTCTGTTTTATTTTCACTGGCACAGTCTTCATAATGACACTTTCATTTATAAAATGAAAAAAAAACTCTTCCAAACTTCTCAACCTGCTGAAAATAAATCAGGCATTTCTCAAATATTTCCACATTATATCATGATCCAATCATTAGGAAAACTATACCACAGAGTGTGCAACACCTGGTCAACAGTTTGGGTGATATCCATGGTAAGTAGCACAGTCTTAGGGAATAACAAAATGGTATATCTAATATCTTTGGCATTTGTACAATGAACAATGATCTAGAAAAACTGTCCATCAACATCGTGTGACTGAATATTATGTATATACCTAACTTATAGCTAAGATTTTGGCATTAATATAGATAATTTTTACTTTTTCCAACGTGTTTTTGAGCTACTTCAAATACAACTTTGTACTCTTCATATATCTTTTGTATAAAATATACTGTATATATAAGAATAGAACCCCACCGGTAATGATTATGATATATTTCAACAGCATAAGCATAAAAATATTGCACATTCAAAAAGCTACCACATTTATTTTTTTTCTTTCAGTATAGATAATCTTGTTTGCACATACATCAAGCTCAATAACATATCAGTAGTTTGGATCTCAATTTGGTATATGCAGTAATCAATCAAACTAAATAATATTCTCCAGATTAGTAAGCAAGATAGAATGAAGATATATTGGAGGGCTCAATCCACACAAAATAACAAGAAAATATGCTCTCAGAAGCATTCAATAATGCTGTCAATACCGATATAGTTAGGACCCTATCAAATTATCAATTCCATTGATAAAATCATTATAAGACCTCTAAACATGAAACATCATTGCAAAAAAACAACAGAATTGAAATTTTCATGTTGACAACTCAGATTGATCTAGCAGTATATTTAAACTCAACTTCTGGTCCTTCGGAACACTCCAGAACAACCATTGAAAATCAGAATACTATTTGTTAATCTTGTAAAATAGGTTGACTGAGCAAGTATAGATTCTGACCATTACAAATATTCGAAAACAAAATTTTCAATCATAGAAAATAGCACCTAATAATATTGTTGAAGACAAACATATTGTATAAATTCCGAAAGAGGCTGAGAAAATAGTAATTTGTGTGAGAAGTCCAGACAGGGCACAAGTCCTGAAAATAGCATTTCTGCATCTGTTATGAAACCCTCTTCTTCAGGCGCCATGTATTTATTGATCTATTAAGATTAGAGAATGTTTGATCACTTTCTCGATACACAAGAAGAACTCTGCAGTCCAAAAAGTATTTCAAAATTTGAAATCCTTCCAAAAAATATATAAAGATTGTAGAAAAAATACTTGGTGCTATTTGTTTATCGAAAAATCTAATGAACTGTCAAAATGGCATTAGAATATGTCCAAGCAATTTTTTGACATGGATGAGAAAACGCTTTGGTTTTAGGAATTGTGTTTTTCACACTATATTGAACCACATAAATACCAGGGTGAATTTTTTATTCAACATAAAATACTCCACCAACCTATTTGTTGCAAACTAATGATAATTTCCTTTGGTATGATACTTGGTAATCAAAACAGAAATCACAGTCTGTGTGCTTCAAAATCGACAACGTGAGTTGCTCATTGAATAACTTGACACTAAATAAATAAATCACAAGTTTCGATGGCTCAATCGCTGAACGAATGAATCGTTGAATTATGTCTAGTTTTCCTGATTCCCTCCTCCACAGTCATTCTGGGATTAATCGACTGTGAAAGAGCCGTAGTTTTTTGGAAGTCGATGGTTGCATAACTCTTCTTTTCTGCCTTTGGGCTCTCCAAAGAGACTTCGCTAACCGGCTCTTTAGCGGCAACGTCCAAGTCCAACTCAGCGTAGTTGACCTCACGCACTGGACTGTAATCTAAAGCGACATACGGGGTGGTAGGCGTCAGAGGGACACTTTCTGCCACTGGCCGCAGATTGTCGATATCTCTGCTATCAATATTGGCATAACAATGTTTTTCGTCTACATCTTCTTGCAAGTCACGCAAATCTTTGGCATTATTTGTATCTATATTCATGTACACGTGGTTCGAGCACTCCTGGTTAGCTTCGTTAGAAGCTAAATTGGCGTAGTGTTGCAGTACGTTTTCGTTTTCTTTGGCTGTGTTATTTGTATAAGAGGTTTCTGGAACTAGGCTGGATCGCTTGTTATTGTTGTGTTCTATAGGGGGTGAGGACAGTGCTGCAGGACTCAAAGGACCGTTGCTACTTACCGAACTAGGCCTACTCGTCATCGTGTGTGCTCTCACCGCCACAGTTGGTGCCACAGGGTTCAAATAACCATCAGTCTGGAATAATATATTGAATAAGTAAACTATATTATCATAAGTTCCATAAGACTCTGTTTTGGTGCACAATTTTCTTAGAGTATATGAAGTGAAGCATAAATTTTACCTAAAATTAAGAATACACTATGATAACAAGGAATATTGCATGTACAATGTAGTATTGAAGAAGGAGTTCAGTGTGTTCATAGAAAATCCTATGATGTCAAGAAAATAAAAAACAGTATCATAATGGAAGATATATTGATAGTCAAGTCAACAAATCGAATAGTTGAGTGTATGGAATAGGACCTGGGTCTTTGTTCATTCATCTTCAAAAGAACCATTCAATGAACAAAGACCCAGGTCCTATTCCATACACTTGATTATTTGAAATGCTGACTTGACTATCATTGAATTGTTATGGTTTGCTGAATTGCAATGGTTCAATGAACCATGACATAAATACAGACAATCACTCTTGATGGTAATTTCTGGAGAACATCTTGAAAGATACTGAAGAGTCGCTAACATTTTCACTTTTCAGGTCTAATGGGGATAGCAACTTAGTTGCCAAAATATGTATTCAGACTTTTCTGGATATGGTTGTGTTTTTTTTGGTATTTGTTGTATGGTTATTTATTTTGTATTGAAGTATCTATTCCAAATTTTCGAAATATCAAATCTTTTCCACTTGGTTCTTACATTATGTTATTCTGTTCATTCAAAAAGAATCCAAGGTGGTGATTTTAAGGTGATTCAGTCATTATGATAGGCCTTAATTCAGAGAGCTTTGTAATATTTGACTTTTTTTCATATTCTAGAGAATAATAATATGTGGGGTCCCCAGAAGTTAATGATAGGTCAAGACACCTTGACAAAATATTTATGATAATGGAGAGTTATGAGAACGTGATAAATGATAAATTCTAGGTATAGAATAGTAGAACCAAAAGAAACACTGAACTATTGGTTACATAAGTTGTCATCTGCGAAAGAGGATCAATGGTGAGTATCAATCAGGATTTACATCAGATATAAGTTTTGCAAGGTGCAATTTCATTTCATGTACTGAGTATGGCAACTCAGCTGGTTAAATTTCTACTCAGATCCTCAAAATATTCTCTTAGTTCTTTTTGTTTCCTTGCCTATTATTTGGTGATTTTGATGAATTTGAATTGTTTGAATTCCAAAGTAGTATACACTGTAGAATTTCAATCACAAACTCAACTCATTTAACTTACCCCATTTGGTCTTCTTGAAAGGGCAGGTGGGCCAATCATAGGAAAGTCTGTGTTGACATTGGAATTATTCTCATCATTGACATTTCCAGTAATGTGGAACTGCACAATATTGAACAGATGCTCAGCCTTTTTACATTTGAATGCATATATTCCATGTCCAGTTGGAGATCTCCTTCCACATTCAAAGCTGAATATTGCAGTGTCAAATCCATACTTCCTCAAAGATCTCAAGGGCCACTTGGTGGGTTTTTTGCCTTTCTGGTAGAAAACCAGTTCTGTTTCAGTAACCTGTAGTTTCCCAGGACTTATTGGCCGTCCTTGGTCATTCACATTGATAACTTGGAATATATTAGGGTGTTTGTCATTTATATCTGTTTTGCTACTCACACATCCCATTGTTTCCACCTAGAATTATACATGTATATAGTTTTATTATAGTCTTTGTTATTGACAATAAAACTAACAATAACTTCAATAATGATTTCAATTGGGAATAAAGGACGAAGTTCAATTATTCCAGAGAGATATTGCACTAAATAGTAAACAAAATAAGGAGGTATACATACCAGGAAGACATTCAGCTGGATAACATTCTATATCTGGACATTGTGAGAAGACTGCAGAAGCAGAACATAAGTGCACTGGACCTATGATTTACCGCACCTAATACAAATCCTTATACACTTCAGATTCAGACTCCTGATTCATCTTCATCAAGTATTTATTTTTGATTTTTTGATGAAACGATAGTGAAATGACATTGGACAATAAAGATGAGTAGTGACCTAAATGACAAGTGACACAGAAACTGAAATTTACGAATGGGTGCGTCAAATATCTTGTATATCCCATAGATATTTTGGTATATCCATGATCTAAATAGAGACTGGTGTTCCAACTCCCTATACCCCGCCCCTAGAAAAAGACTGCTGCCTTTCTGTTACCTGACTAAAGCTGACGAAGTTCGGCACCAGATGACATCACCTATGTCGATCTCGAAGATTGTCTTGTAAACCCTTGAAAACATGATTCGAATCTGAAATTGTTGATTATCAAGATATTCTTTTTCTTCTTCAACTATTCGATGTACATTTATTGGTAATAGCGTCCTGTTTGCACTTTCGCGATCGTCATCAGAAATTAATTCGAGGAATTTTCATCGACAAATATAGAATTCAATCAGGATGGCCAAGTCAAATATCAATGGCGAATTATAGTACCGCCACCGCCAGAGATGAGTAAACGACTACCGCACTATGGCTGCCGAAGATCGACACTAGATGGCATTACATGGAATTACCTCTGTTTCGATTTTCTTGGAAGCTTTGAAAACATAAGAATATCGTCTTTTTTGATTGTTCAACAGATGACTTATTCAAGAAAGAATTGATTGAAGATTTATTTCTCCATCCACCTATTCACCTTGGGATAGGGATTTGACACACCAGTCTATTACATCGTCACTGGGTCCAAAACTCTCTGAAAATAGTGTGAAAATATCCAGAAATCAATTTCATAATGAACCAACCAAATAGCAAATAGGTATACCATGTCAGGTATGAGAGAATCAAATGATTTTTTCATCACCTTGTATAAAATTATGAGATATCACTACAGCACAATGAGCCTCCTGATATTCCTTGACTGTATACCAAATTCAATAGTCTCAGTAAGTCACAGCTGAAAAATATCGACTTTTTTGGAAAATCATGTTTTCTAAGAAAACAATACGATATAATTATCTATTCAAAAGCACTCACAGGTAGGTATAGAAAATTGTTGGAGGTTCTGAAAATGATATTATATATAGGGTGTTCTGTTTGAAATATCAAAGTTGCTACTTCTTTTGAGTAGAAGTGGCAACACCGCATCATTGAAATTATAGATTGAGCGCTTTTGTTTATGCGATCACCCCAACTTTCAGAACGATCCCTTTGATGGTTCGCCAGGAACGGCTAATGAACCGTTCCAATCAATCACCCTGTATATTCTGTTGAAAACGTGAAGTGAATTCAGAAAGAGATAACTCAAACAGAAGACAAAGATGGATGCGCTTGAAAAAATAACGTGAACTCAAAAAATATATTTTGTGTCGATAGCATTCGCAAATATTTAATCACTGTACTCGTTCTCTGAACAAGCATGTGCAAAACAAAATTTCCAGAATTACCGGCCAGCTAGAAATCTACGGAGATCGCGTGATGAGAAGCACCTGATGCCTGAATTATTTTGTAATTGTCAAACCAATATCGGCTGGCCGGCCATAGTGTAATGAGTTTCGCGAGCCTGACGATGTGAAAATCAGATGTCGTAGACGTAGATCCTGAAACAGTTCGTAATTTTCGCTGGGCTGTCGGCTGACCCAAACGTTATACCCACAATGTGAAAATAGAAGTAGGTGTGCCTTTAAATTTCATGCATAGAAATGAATGATTATATAATAATAATAATAATAATAATAATAATAATAATAATAATGTCTTTATTGGACAACAAGATGTGAAAGATAACAACTTTTATAATAAATTATACTGTCCCAGGCGAGGTTCCAGGTACTCCCCCTAGAGAAAGTCCTGCTCTACCATCATTCCATACATACCTGAAGTATATTTTGAAAAATAATGATATTATACTACTACATAATGGACGTCGACTATTGAGATCAGTTAATAAATATCGTTTATTAATAAAATAGGTAATTATTCAGCTTCTTTCTCCGAATAAATGGTACAGCGCTGCCGACCCTGCCTGATCACCAATTTCACCAATTTCACCAAATCACCGAGTTTAATTTCACTTTTTCCACTGGAATGAAAAATCAACCCAATCGGCATGTGGAGGGAAACTGAGTGAAACATCATCTTTTTTTAATAGTCAAGCTGAATGGAACAAGAGAATACCACCTGATGGTCCAGAATATCAACAAAACGTCAAAATATGCAAAATAGTTTTATAGTATATTCGCACGTATTTATATTGAACGTAGAGCTAATGATTTGATGCCTTACTATGACCATGTCGAATCATCAGACTTTTTGTTGATATTTCCGGCTATTACTTGATACTTATGGGTACCATATGAGTGGTAGAAATCACCTTCCTGATTTTGTAAGGTGGCACAGCATTCCAATTGCACCATGTAGAAATAAGTAGGTATATATGTTGAAAGCCCAGATCGCTCTTATTGAAATTGCAAGAACGTCATTTCACGATTCAATCATCCACCGCCGATCCACCTTGAACCATACCAACCATAAACAATATTTACAGAGCCTACATACACTTTGCATATAAGTAATCTGCATAAATTGTATAGCACCGAGAGAACGCCCATGGCAAACTCGTTCTTGGCATTGGCCCCCTGCCACCGGCCGACAGGATACTATTGGTTGGAAGGCGTGCCGACGGTTGGACCTCGCCCACCTGTCGTTCAAGGACGAACAGGTGTACTGGAGCTCTTGGGATGTTCGGTGTCTTGGGTGACCGTGGAAGAGATTCTCCGGTTCTGATTTCGAACTGTTGTCAGCTGTGATATGTCACATGACAGGAGTAGAAAAAATATGACTTATGATTGTAGACAGCGTCGAATTTCTGCCTAGAACAGCTTATGAGGAGTTGAGTAAGAAGTTTTATCCGTGAAGGAGCTCAACACCTCATAACTTTTTATCCGGGGAATTTAATACGGCAAGCTCATTTGTTGTTGATTGATGAAGTTATGTATGGACATTATTTAACCAAACGTATAGGAATCGCACTCCGACTACTGTCGTTGATACTGTTGTTGAATACTGTTGTGATATTCAATCAAGATCTAACATAAGAGATAACAGGCTCTATTCACTCTCTGTAGTGTACATGGAGTTAGAAATATTGCAGTTGATCGACTATGATAACGTCATTCTTTTGCACAGAAGAAAGTTCGTCATATATGATCTTATAAATTTGATAGAAGATAGAATAACGTTACCTACTATTGTAATAAATAAGTAGACTCTTATATTCTGTTCATTAAAGTCATTGAAGTCGATTAAAAATTACATGTTCTGTACAATTGCTTTTGATTGGCTAAATTTTTCAAAATAGCCTAAGGGCTCTGGGTCTCTAAGTCCGGGCCTGATTGAAGATTCATTATCCACCACATTCTTCTTACTTCTATATACCAATTCACTTTCAGTGTTTGTAAAACTACCACGCGTATAATGCCAATTTCATATACTCATTCGCATATGCCATTTCATATATACGTATATAGAGGTTGCACTTTTATAGTTAAACACCGCAAAAACATTAATGATTCATCACCCTAAAAGGCATTATCTCTTTTTGTCTAGAAAATAGCACGATTAAATAATGCAAGAAAATACACAAAAGAAAACAATTAGAAACTGATTTTCACTATACGGAATCTTGAGTTAGAAGTTGGTCACTCGCGATTGATTAGTATATGAATATTATTATTGAAAGAATATCAATTAGTAACCTGTCACTATAAGATCAACCAGATATTACGTCCCCTGTTCACAGTCCAATCTGTACCTGAGACACCCAAGCCTCAAAAAAGTAGCGCATCAACATAGAAACAATCAGGGTCATCTTCAACCTATTGGATGTCCTAAGAACTTCAGAATGATTGGGCCCAATTTCTATAACAGTGAACTAACCATATATCATTATTATTGAAGTATGCAGGAGAAATAATTGCCTACATAACCGAAATTCCAGATTGATTCGAATGTTATATTCATTTCTTTTGTCACTATCAATGATCTGGTGGAGTAATACCCTTTTTGCACTTTTGCAGTCACTATATGTGAGTTAGTGCTTGAATATTTATGTTGATTGAAGAGTTACCATTTTAGATTTCAGAAAAGCAAACCGTCAATCACTTCTTCAAAGTCTATATGATGGCCTTGGACCACATGCATGACATTCTATGGACATTGCCAAAAATCTTTCTCGAAGAATTCTAGTTCTCGAATAATTTTTTACACAGTCAATAATTATCGTTTGATTTCGTCAATATCGGTTGGTGATCTTGCAGATCCCTGTGGCGCATCCCAATGGAAAAGAGAGGCCTATATGAAGAGGTCGCATCATAAGAACTGACAACAGCAATGATTACTGACAGCTTAAATTTGAAGTTCAAATTATTTCTGTTCATTTCGCCATCCGAAAAAGTATATTGTAAAACTCGCACGGATTATTTTTGTCGTATGGTATTCTTAGAACAATGATAAATGATGTGCGGTGAAGTAGCGAAGTTATATTTGTGAGAGATAAGGATATGTTGTCGTTGTTAATGAAAAATTACGAATATTACTAGTAGGTACTAATGAAATATTTACCAAACCGATTCAGCTAACCAGTTTTTCTCGGTGGAAATTCGTATATAGAACACTCATGCAGAGTTCAAAAGTGAATCATCTCCATAGTCATTCTTTACATGAAAAAATGAATCGTGGTCGACGTGTTCGTGAGTTGTTCAACCGCTAAACAAGCTGTGAAAACGAATAAAGATAATATCTTGTATATTACATCTCAAAGAGTACCTCCGCCGGAGCCCACAAATAGCCCAAAACGATGCGGAAAACGGAGCTCTTCAAGCTGTCCGAATAGCGACCGCGAGACGCAGTACCATCGTCGCATCTAGCCGGCCGCGACTTGGGCCGGTTGCTCTGGTACCACCTGTCCGAATCAAAAGAGACAGCAGTACCTGTGCGCCGGCAACCACGTGGATAGTCTCAGAGGGTGGGGATCCATTCGACTTAGAGGCAAGACGTGAGGGTCAATGTTAGTGCCTAGTTCAGTGCCACTCAAGCAAGGCTACGGTCACTAGATCAACCAACGCGGTACCCACCAACACCACGCGCGCGGAAACCCATCCAATTTTCCCGTTTCCCTCCCCCTTCCGTCAGCACTTTCCCGACAAACCAGCGGGAAACTGTTCGTTGATTTTCTTGCACAGACGTTATACGCACCTGTTTACAAACTCTGTTGTGTTTCGAGAACTTTTGTTTATATTATGTGTTAGGACTTGTTGTAAGGATGGAGACGTGTGTCCTGATCCCGCAGGAATTCAGTTTGTGCGTCCGGAGTCCCGGTTTGGGGAACGGCAGAAGAGAACCAGAGGTGTCGGTTTGGTCGAACACCACCATAGCGCAGGGGTCGCTTTATTATCCCTTCCAAGGCACGATCAGGATCGACAAGCTCGACGTTTACGGGACCCTCGAAGATGACGATGTGAGTAGCACAATAAACTTATGTCAATTGTCATCCCGCTAAATTCCGAAGGAGCTAAAATGACAACAATAATTTTATGACAGCAAAGTATATCAGAATTCTGATAGATGCTTGTTCGGAATTATGAAAATTCAAATAATCATCATTCCATGTAATCATTCTGAGATGAGAATTATGTGATCTCAGAATTCTGTGATACTAGTCATAATCAGAGGATTTGAAAAATATTGTTGTCATATTAGTTCAGAAAATGCCTATACCGAGCAGTTATCCTAGAGATTATGCGTTATTTGTGTATATTATACAGTGAGCACGTTGAAGCAAGGTTGAATCAAAAATATGAGTAGACCAAGACATGTGCAACTGGAAAAGAAAATTGTCTGTGTCTGATCTTTCTTCCCCAATGGGCATATCAAGCTCTTAACGAATTTGTTCCAACCTTCACTGTAGATGTTATAATCTGAAGGTTAGGTTAGGTTCTAATTGCTCTAACTCTCAGATCAATTGCGGCTTGGTAGTCATCCATTCTGAGTCATCCATTTATGAGTGTAACATCCAATTGGTTGTGTGAATCTATATTTTTATTCAATCAAGTAAATGTTACCTAAAAGTTATTTTGATCTTCAAATCTTGAGACTGTTACCAGTCCAAGGTCCAATCTTCAAGATTTACAAATTTTTTCCTTTAGCATTGCATTGAATCTCGGATATTTCAGAAAAATTGTGACAAGCTATATAATCATATACGATTTCAAAAATCAGGAATATTATAGGAATCCGTAAATATACAAATGCCTCTTTTGGATCTGGTGAACATTTCATAGAATCAGACCAATCTTGGAAGTTGTTGTCATTGTTCCACCCCTTCTTAGTTTCCGAAGCAACCTTCAACTTAAATTAGAAATTATGTATTTGAATTCGAACGCATTAGAAATCCAATATGGAAGATCGATATCAATATTATTCATATCAGAAAATATTGAAGATGAAAAGAGAGTGTGTATATACTTCCAAAGCATGGTTGAGGAAATTCGGACTCGATAATTCGGACGAAAAAAATGTCATCAGTTTCTTGTGTTTTGGACTGGAGAATTGTCTTGTTCCGAAATTATCAAAATTTACTTTCATTTCCTCATGCTTGGATGTCAGTTGAAAGTGGGTCTTGAAGATATCCACAAATTTCATTCCAGTCTACAATTACGATCCATAGATATCATGCTTACTACTCTTTGAATTTTTCTTCCATTTGATTCGAGATGAATGAGATATTTTGCCAAAATGTGGAAATTCAAAAATTTGCGATCTTTCTCTTTGCTGACCAATAACATAACTGTGAAATTTTATGTTACTATATAACTTTTTTGTATACTGCGATTAGAGTTTGTCAATTATTTTCTTGTGAGTATAATAATTATAATAATGTTTCATAATCATGGGTTTTTGTTCTCTCACCAATATTTTTAACTGATTTTCGATCGGTTATGAGCTCGTTGACTATAGGTTACTAAACCCATATCTGATGATTTCGTGACAAAATTCACTTCACAAATAATCTCGTATATATAAAAATCGATAATTGGATATTTCAACCAAGAAATCAAGAAATACCAGTGAACATCAACTTATCCTGAACGTGAGGATTAGGCAAATTATTCTGAAATGAAACGTTATTTCCGCTGGCATATCGGCCAGACAATAAATCCGTCCACTTGTGAAAATGAAATTCAATCACCAATTTGTTGTACAGGAAATGGTGTGATTTATCAGAAATATCACCATAGAATTCAACCGGAAAACATCTCATCTATATAATTAAGTCTCTCGTTTCGACATTCTAAATGTTCGTAATTAAAATATTTCCAAAATAAATTTCAAGTCTTTACTAGTTATAAAAAGTCGTTTTCTGGTCCTGCTGACGTTTTTAAGTTAGCTTTAATGCTACCGGTAGACGTATATCTACAAAGATTCGATTCACGAGTGCGCTTCTAATTTGAATATTCGGTTGGCCATCTAATTGAAAAAATAGAATTTGAATAATTTTGTGACATAATTAGCGCCGTTGATTTGTGAAAGTTGATATTTTCGTGTCCACTGTTAGCCCGTACTGATATGTTGAAAAACCAGGTGTTCAACTATACTATTTATATATCTGGGAACTGATTCATTTTAAATGTGGAATTAACAGAAATATTTACGGTGCTCGATGAAATGTCTATAAATTTGTTGGAATTTTCAATCAGGATATTCATAATTCCTACTGATTTCTTATTTGATATTTCTTTTAATGAGGGACTAAAAATGAATATTTTCTCATGACTGCGTGAGAGAGCCTTATTTTCAGAACACACGAAAGAGAATTATGATAGATACTGGGTGGCCCATTGAAAACGAAACAAGGCCGATTTGACATAGTTATCGTTCTCAGAAAAAAAAAAACGCTCGAAACGGTCGATTTTTTCTCGAGGGGGAAATATTTTGTGCATGTTTTCAACTTTTTCAAATCAAACCTCTCGTAGGGGTGAGCTCCAACCCTTGAATCTCAAGTGGGATAAGGGATTGGGTAATACATCATTTTGAAGGTAATCGAAATATCTTACCAACGCTTCCTTGTTTTTGGAATTCAATGCAGTAGTTCTCGGCTAGTGATGGAAAGTAACGCTTTTTTTCCTCTCATCACTATTTCTCATCTAAGGAGTGCATTGTGTGTTTTTTTCGAATCCTGTCCTATTCACCATTACATAAAGAATCATTGATTTCAATGTCAGTTCCTTAATCTCTCAGTAAAATGCATATCGTGTTTCGTTTTCATCGGACCACCCTGTATGTTTATCCATCTGTATACAAAAAAAAACGAATAATTGTCGATTGAATTCCCGTGAATTCTAATGATAGCATTACTTACATATCGAAAATATCCATAACCGTTCCTTTTTTTGTATTGTTATCATGATTGATCGTTCGGTAGTTATATTGCTCATTTCAATAATTGATTTGTATGAATGTCGTATTTCCCAATATGCGATCGCATTATATATATATATATATATATACAATATATTTAGTTACACAACTAATTAATTACCCAATAATTCATATTATTATCAAACGCCTGGAACTCATTGTTGATAATTTGTCTTGAGTTGTGAATGGCATATTTTGAATAATACACAATATATGATAGCCAGAGCGTGAAAGGATTTCATTTTAGATACAGGGCAGCCAGATTAAGAAGTTTTTGTTTCATTCCTGCATTAGTCTTTTCTGCATTAGCTTTTCTCATTTTTTTTAATCTTATTGTTCAAATTGTGTATAGATCTGAAGCTTTTTCTGTGTTCCGTTCCGTCCTGTTCTGTGATAGAAAATTTTCTGTAGAACACTGAATGAATAAATAAATGAATGCTAACATTACCCAAGGAAATCAGAATTTCTCCGTATAGTCTTATACTCTATACTATCACAAATATCTACACTTTGTTAGATCTATATTCACCTATCAATAATCAATTATAGGTATGAATATATTATATGCTGTATGCGTATTGAAGTTTTACAGAAGTAAACGATCCTGTCGAAGTGTTCACGGTCCTGTAAAGAAGTAGTTGATAACCTCCTTGGCCCCGAAGCGACTAATTTTGAATGAATTTCGAAGCCCATAATTTTTTTAAATTCACGTTCGTTTCTCCATACCGTTATCTCCAGTAATGTACGTATACTTTCAGTTCATTCCGACCTGATTGTGATAAGCCTAAAGCCAAACGCATACACGGAAACAAAAAAATAAAATGAAGCCAGCATGCACGTTCCCATAATTTTTGTTCGAGGGGCTTGGCTCACAAACCATAGAATGTATCATTATTATAATTAACAAAAATTCTCCATATCGAAGATATAACTAAATAACACTGATTTCAGTTTGGGCGCACAGTAATTTAGACCCTCCCGGTGTATTTCCACCACTCTCGTCAAGTTCTCTTAAGTGCACAGGAGTTTGAATGTCAGCTTCTGTCATTTTTTGTTTTTACGAACTTGTCCTGAAAACAAAGACATTCGGGTGTCCTTTAGATACACGGGTGTCTGAAAAATGGTACCACCTATCCGGATGGCAACAGAATAGTTATTTGTTTAACTAGGCTAAATTCATAGCCTGGCGTAGCGAGGTTAGGAATTCAGCTAAGGCAGTCAATCTACTTTGCTGCCGAGTTGAACATATAATTTTTTCTCCGATTGTTCATAATGATATAGGAGAGTATTGTATATGCAAATTATTACAATTCCACAATCTCTTTATTTTTCCTGAAATGTTCAATTTAAATCAAATTTGATAGAAATCGCAGGAAAAGTGATACTTTGCTGATTGATGTGTGTCAGCAAAATTTATATTTGCTGCCAATCGGAGAAAAATTTCTTCATAATATATCTCTATCGAAATTGCGGGGCTGTGTATGATATTTTCTTATATAGAGAAAAATTCAGTGAATTGACATTTCCTTTTCAGAATCGAGTAATTCGAATTGGAAACCAATTAGCCAGAAAACACTTATAACATATTATTAGGCTAATTTTCGAGAATATTTCATCTAGTCAGCAGCAGTGTAGCTGCAGCTGTTCTTCCACATGATGTCAGTTAAGAAGACCTTTCCTAAGACTTTCTGGATAACTAATATATTAAATCGTTTCGAAAGTACATTCTCATTATCAATCAATAATCAACAAATACTCATAAAATGCTTGCAGCCAGTAGCAACTATCAACCAATAGCGTTCATTTCACGTCAGCTTGTGCCGAAGTCATTGTTCTATTCCAAATCTGACACAATGGATGTTATTGTTGTAGACCGTAGATATTCTCAACCTTCACAACAATCGAGCACGTATAGCCATGATCATTTCATTTTCTGCAAACTCACTTTTGATGCACAAGAGAAATCTGCATTCATGAATATTGGTTGTACTACTATTATGTATCAGGCGAACGTACTTCTCTGAGATAATCCATCATAATAATATGGCTCCAGCTGTAGGGACTATCGACTTTCATTCATGCTCGGTAACTGTTCAGTATTGAATGAACTGACAATGTAATAGAACTCACACGATTGCGGGGACTTCTTTTGACGTGTGTGGATTGTCATCGGGCCAGTAATGTTGATATGTTCATTGAGGAGTTTGATCAAATCAGCTTGTCCGAATCCAAATTGATCAGTTGTATTACATCACAATATGAATATTTTTAATGAAAGTCTGGATTTTACAGGACCGTCTGATGGCATTTAAAATTCAAAACACTTGCCTTGTGCTCTACCGCCCGATGATATCAATAATGCATATCACGTAGTTCTACGGTAGAATACTTATTAGTTATCATTCATTTCATCTCATTACATCAGTACACACTCTTATATTTGCTCTTCTCTTATCATACTTGTTTCTGTGGAATCCTATCGCGCTTGTTTCCAAAACATTATCTGTAAGTTTAGCTAAAATCAGACCATAACTCATCATTTTCAATCAGATTCTTTGATAAAGTCATTGTGACACCTGAATACTGATAAGAACAACTTCATTTTTAATACACTGATTTAATTTTCTTGGGATTGATACTATTTTTTGTGAATCATTTGTTCAACACTATTTTATGTACTGGGTGGCCGAAGAAAACGAAAAAAGGCCGATTATACATAGCTATCTTTCTCAGAAAAAAAATGCTCGAAGGGGAAATATTTTGCGCATGTTTTCAACTTTCTCACTTCAAAACCCTCGGAGGGGTGAGCTCTAACCAAATGGGATGAGGGGTCAAGTGATACATCATTTCGAAGGTAATCGAAATATCTTACCAACGCTTCCTTGTTTTTGGAATTCAATGCAGTAGTTCTCGAGAAAACACGTTAATGAAAATAATTGGCTAGTGATGGACAGTAACGCTTTTTTCCCTTCCATCACCATTTCTCAATTTGTAGTCAGAACGATAATCATCTAAGAAGAGCCTATGTGTTTTTTCTTTAAATCCTGTCCTATCCAACATTACATCAAGAATCATTTATTTTAATGTCAGTTCCTCGATTCCTTGTTTCTTCTTCATTGGGCCACCCTGTATTTCATCAGTGTCGCCGAACATCTCCAATATCCTTGTGATTGAATCCAGTACCAATTCATCATTTTTATTACATTGATATCACACTCGATTCACATATTGTGACACTCGCATGGCTTATCGTACTACAACAAGAAATTCATCAATAGAGAGTCACATAATTCATTTTTGTTCATCAATGTACTATGAAAGAAGCACATTTTTCGAAGAAAATTTGTTATTGAGAAATATTTGAATTGATATCTGGACACTTTGCTTGAATGAATGCTCTGTGGTCGATTCCGATCAGTGAAAAAAATCCATCGACTGTCTTGCATCCTGATTCACATCGAAATATTCCTTGAATATTCTTCAACTCGATAATCGATGAAGAAAATTCTCTCGATATTTCGAAACCGTATCAGAATTTGAACGGTCCCGTTTTCACCTTGCGATACAAAATTTTACGACAACATAAAGATAGGGATTTCTGAAAGAATGTAAATCAGTGAGGCATTTACTGAAAAATAAAAGAGACGTTCTCTTCGGTCCTCTTAATGACATATTTTATAGCATTCTCGATCACCGTCAGATTTCGTGGACTTGGTATAATTAATACATTAACTAGATACCTTCTATCGCATCGTAATATTCCGATAAATTACCGGATAAGTTTGATAGTAATGCTACCGATTTCATTCATCCGAATCCACTCAATCAACATTTAGTTCAGATATAGGCAGATGTCGATGATTTCACATTAGCTCAAACGACGCCATCTGTAAGTTATCTCACACATCGTGCTACTCAGACAGGATATCATTATTGTTCTCATCCCATGCAACTGGACGCCATGATTGTATAGATATTATGTATAGTTACAGTCATCTAATCTCTGCAATTGATATTCTCTTGCCTTTACCCTTCCAGCTCGAGTGATGGATTAACAAGAATCGATATCATTTAGAGATTCAGAGATGATGGAACTGCATTGCTTCAAATTGGGCCGTATGGTCGTCTTGAAAGATATAATTTTAAGAACCTTTCTGAAAAGTTAAGTAATCTAACAAATTCTAGCACTGATTTTGTTATTCTTTCCACTAACTAGATTGTTTTATTATTAATTATTTATTATTGAATAAATCTTGATCCACAATGAAATAGAACTGTCAGCAAGGAGATACCTCGGGTATTACATTCTCAGTTTCACCCCCCATGGATTCGAAATGGATATTATACAACCATTATACATTTTGTGGAAACAAATATTCATTGTGCTTTGTGCGGTGACCTAGAGACTCCGAAGATGACGTGTAGGGGTGGAAATCTTCCCACCCACATTGACCTAAGTTTTGAGGTCACAAAGATCCTCAAGTTCATCGAATATTCACGAATTAGTGCCAAACCAGAGCTCAGGCTTTTCAAAGCATGTCTCATAAGTCACTCATGGGTATAAGGCTGACATGTTTAATTTCTGTAAAGAGGCGACAGAAACAAAGTCAGTACTCTGAAATCAACTGCAGAATTAGAACAGAAATTGAAACTACAATAGCGATTGAATCGCTATTCAAAAGGAATTGAATTTGAAATCGTTGTAATTGAGATGATATAAAGATCTACTATCGATAATCTACCGATATGACTGGAGGAGATTCAGCCTCTTCGTGTTCTTTACTACTTCATTGTCAAATTGAACTAGAAAAGTGAACTGTGGTACTGGCAGAAAAAACGTTATCTTTCTGAGACAATATTCGGAGACTGAAAGAGAGAAGTATCGCGTTCCATTGATTCATCAGTGGCTATATATTGATGAAGATCTCTGTTCGGGGTTCGGACTGGACATCCACAGTTGCAGGAGAATCGGTAATAAAGAAGCTACATTAAACAGCAGCGGCGGAAAAAATATGTGTCTCTGCCATAAGACTGAAAAATATCGATGCGAACGTCGTATATTCAAATTACCGAAGGTAATAAACAAGCACAGCAACCGATCGCAATTATATCTGAAGTTATCGGGCCGAGCCTACGCTCTTGCATCTGTCACTGAGGCCATCGATATCTGCCGTATATATATGCAAAAATTTATATCGCCGGTATATATCAGGGACCTAACGTCTTTTGTACACGCACGCCAGGAATAAGTTTGTCATTGGCATCGGGACGTATGAAAACTTATTACATGGTGTATACAATAAATCGAGGTGCTGAGTGTTGAAAATCGACTCACTATGTGGTCTACTGTGCGGTAAAACCAAAAGTAGCACTATGAAACTGTTCCTAATTCACAAGGAAGACATCCTCTGAAAGCATCGAATGTGATTCCAAGTCAGAATCCGTTTTTATGACTCGTGCAAACACCACAGAAATAGAGAATCCTTACCATTTTTATCAATCAATAGCAACACGGACGCTAGACTACCTGGTAATGTTTGTTGTCGGTCCATAAAACTATGAATTCACCTCTTCCAGTTCAATGAGTATTTTGGGATAGACTCAATAGAGATTCATGACCGAGTTCAATAATTCCTAAAACACAATTACTGAAAGCACTAAATATTCTTTGATGATTGATGTTATTACTCCTAGAACAAAATTGTATATCATTCTATGTATCTAATAGCTGAGAACATTTCTTGGTGAAGACAAAGGAAGGGTTTCATCGATATGTTTCCGGGAAATCGAGCATAATCCAGGTGAAGAATCGGTGGTTACTTTGAAAACATCGCAAAGAAAACGCCGTTACACTTCGAGCTGTTCTTTGTATGTTAGAAGGATGATTTTCATGTCTCATTTGAGCATGACAAATTTGCCGCGAAAGAAAAGGAGGACGGGAAGGGAGCGGACGTTATGCCCTCAATGTGTATATCTTCAAAGGCTACTCATTTCCTTTTTCAATACTAGCTGTTCATCTTTTACGACCAATTTCAGGATATTATTCATAGATCACCATCATACGTGATTTATCTTGGAACCAATTCGGAGCGTATAATGACATCATCATCCGAAACCAATTCAGATAGACGCATCTCCGAACGCCTTTCACCGTTGGTTTCGAAGTGAGCATTAACGGCGATTTCCCATATATATCTACCGACCAATTTTTTCTCCACGGAGGAAGCCATAAATTATCGCTATGAGGCGATAGTGAAATTGTAAATTATCGTTGGCATCGGTGGCCAAGAATTGGGAGCAAATCCATCGGCCCGCGGCCATGGGATGGTTCTAATGGTCAAGTGGCCTCAGGGCCAAACAAATGCACTACTTCCTAGATTCTGGTCGACCCAACCTGTGCTCGTACGCGTGACCATAAACGTAGCATACCGAGTGGAATGGTACGGTTTTTCAGCATCGGGATATTTCTTATACTCATCATTACTCCATTCCTAATAGTTCTCAATACTCAAATTGATGGGAGAGGAAATAGATCGAACACTCTTTCTCGACACATTGGAGAAGACTCAGAGCTACATTTCCTTCCCTTATCTTCTTTCATATTCGAAGATTTAATGTCTCGATAGAACAAATGAGATCTATGCGAACCAAAATTCGAGTCTTTCATAGAAGTCTCCTCTGCAAAGATATACTACGTTGTTTCCGATATTGACTAAATATTCAATAGTGTGATATACCCAATGGAGTGATGGTCAGAACAAAGTTAGCTTCACAGGGCCTAGAAAGTTCAAACATAATCCTTAGCATGCTTGGTGCTCCATCAGAAGCAATTCTAAAATATAAAAAGGGGCCAGGCAGAACGAATCTTGTTGTGCCTTGTTTGAATTCCTCAGGTACCTTCTTCTTCATTCATTTCAGAATCGAAAATGAACCTGCTGTGCTGTGATTGTTTAGTATAGTTCATGGGATGAACCCACTCTTGGTATCGCCTTCACATATTTTGTGCTTTCCATCGATGGGCTTTCCTGAAAGCTTTCGAACACACGCTGAACACTAGTACAAAGGTATGGATAGCTTCATATCGCGAGGTTTGGATCCTTGGATATTACTGGAAATCTCTCGTCCAACCATACAACCAGAAGTTGGAGGAATGAATGCTTGTGATCTGCATTCCTGCAGCCAAAGACTATTGAAAATATTTCCGGTAAAAAACTGTTCAAGGCGGAAGATCTGCAAATGTTATTAGGTTCCACTTCTCGAAGTCGGTAGAGTTCAAGAAGTTCAAATCGGCTCGGATTCAGACTTCTTTGGAGGGAGATTAACTAGCCATTCGATGAAGTAGCATCTGATGAATATACTACTGCAAAATATATCATCGAAACGTCACCACTGCATGTCGGTTGGTTGGTTCTACATGAACTAAATAGAGTATTGGTTCAATATATTGATGATACATATAGGACCAGACATGATATCGAATTGGAATTGTTTAATATCAAGCTATGTCAAGAAATACTTAGTGTGGACAAAAGAAGAGTGATATAACTAACATCTTACTGGCCCAGACAATTAGAAGGATTTTTGGTGATCTCTTCGGAAGTTTCGTTTTGCGGTTCTAGTTTTAAGACTACTTGTATATTTTCAAATATACTTGTCGAACAAAGTAGCCGCTTGATTCCTTCAGTGAAATTCCAGCAATTCAGAACACAACGTTGTTTATTAGTTAGAAGGATTATAGAGATGATATATTTAGCAGATAATATTTCATTATATTCAATGATTTTCCATTACATTCATTACTCTCCTACTAAAAGAGTCGACATGAGGAAATAATTTCATTACTTCTCGGAAATATATGGTATCATCAGAAAACATGGAACAGAAAACGTACAAGTCATTGATGTTCATTCAGAAAATATGCTTAGGAAGTAAAAGTGAAGGTTGTTCACCTATAAATAGGTACATACATACATATCTTGAAACCACCTAATTGGAAAATTATTTACAAAAATGATATAATTCCATCATAAAGATATCGTCTGGTACAGTATTAGCAGTATATAAACTAACAGTTCTAGAATAAATTACACGAATAAATTGAATTTCAACTAATAGTTTTTTGCGTCAGAAAAAACAGCCTATAAAGTTATCAAATTCGTTGATCTGTTATTTTGAGTGTGAACTAACTAGTTATTGATTGCAATACTTTGAAAGATTGCACAAATTGACAAAAAAATAATTTGAAACATTACGATATGAATTTTATGCCGCGAAAACGAGATACTATTTCGTTAAAAACAAATTTTACGAGGAACAAACTTCCTCATTGCATTGAAAAAAAATTTTATAGATTCTTGTCATGATGTTTTTGCAGAACTGCGAGGTGATTATGATAATAAGCAATGCGATATGCGCTCAAGCATGATGAGACCCATCACAGTACTCAAGGATCTCAGTAATAGGAAGATCTTGTTTTGTTGGCCGTGCAAACCACAGAACACAGAACACATCTAGAAGTAATCACGTTAACAACCAACTCACAAACATCGTTTTCGTAGCTACCGTTGCTCGATGATTAATCCTTTTATAATCAAACTCGCAAATACTAATTGCGTGTTACTTTGAGATTACCTTGTAGTGCAAATAAAATGCGGTGGAAGGTGAAAGAAATCAAATTACAGTCAAAGCACATTCCTGAGATGTGGCCTATTATAACATATAATTATATTATCATCAGTATCGTAACATGTTAAAAAACGATCGAACTTCCTTTGAAGTATTAAAAACGTGCTGCTTACGACGTTCTCAGTGTTCCGTGAACCGTTTACTTGGACCTGATGAGATGTGTTTTATGCCGAGATGACAGCCTCTGGACATTCTTCAGCCAAGATATCAGAGCAGAGCGTGTTGCGTAAATTATATAGCACGGAACATGTTTATATGTCGTTGCAGGAATTGATACGGGCGTTGGTGTTGACTATGGGTAGTTCATATCGATTTTATTAGTCTCGATGTTATTATGATGAGTTTCTTCATTATGGAGTAATTAATTTTCCAATAACATCATTATTTGCATCGTTTCTATCTTTTATACCTAGATAACTAGGAGAGTTGTAGATCTAGGGTGAATTATGACTGTTTTAGCAAATTCACTATGGATTCAACTGGATGGGAAACCCTTGAATGGATCAAACTACTGTTATCGTTTTTGAGATTCTCAAGGAATTATCTTCTTGTATCTCACGAATGGTTAATCAAAACTGGCGACATTGTGAAAAAAATCGTGATCATGTATAGATAATTAATTTGAAGTGACCACTTCGGAATCATTTATATGTATTAGATACAAGGTATATAGATACTCGTTTATGTCCTTCTAACACCTCAATCAGCAGAAATGGTCGAGCTCTACACCCATGGAATGATTTATGGTTGTTCCAAGAAGCTTTGTCATTGTAAAAAATTTGAGTAGAATATCATGAGACGTCTCAAAGTTATGAAGGAAAAACGATTTGAGATCTTAAATGAGGTAAGTTTGCTCAAATCGAATTGTTTCGAGCTAAAAAAATCTCATCTCGTGTGATCATTTTCTTGATGGTGGTGAAAACAAACTATAGAAATACCGAAAAATATGGATATTATATGTTTGAACTCATACTAGATATGAATATTCACGTAATGAAGTCAGGACCGTATTTCATCAAATTAAATAAATTGATCTATGATGTTCAAGACAAATATTGGTAAAAGTAATCGATATTTCTATATAGGAGTTACTTATGCATTGAGAGTTACTTTGAAATGATCTCGCGAACTGTGTGATAAAGTTCAGCTTTGTCGAAATAACCCTAAAACGAAATGTGATATTCAACAGTCAATTTTTGACTCATTCAATCACAGAACTTGTTTCCGCTTCGACAAATTTGTACCTCTGTAAAGATCTCCACGCTAGTTCACCATAAAGGTGAATTCGTGGGGAATAGGTGGAGAAAAAAATTCGAGAGAAAATGTTGAACCACCTTGTATATTTTCTGAATATTCATAAACAACAAGCACTTTATGAAGGCATTATTGATCCTACTCCCGTAAACACTTTATGAAAAAGGCGGTTTTTTTATCGCCGGCAAATCGAGCATCAGCACATGCACCTCCGGCTGGAATTTTTCTTCTTCAAATCGGCCGACTCCAATTCATTTCACTTAAAGGAAGGTAATGTTTCGCCTTGTATAATTGATTCAGGTTCACAGATGCCATTCACAGTAATTAGATTGCCAGGCAAAAAGGTTAATCGGTTACTAATGGCGTACTTGTAAGCCAAAAGGGTCTCGTTATTCAGCTATAAACTGTACGAGAGTTATTTTCGACTGGAAACGATTGCCTACTTTATGGTTTCTCTTTTTGTCGGAGGAAATGATTGGAAATCATTGACAAATGTTTCACGCATCAGTTGGTATGGAATATTAGCTCCTTTGAATGGATCAATGAAACTAAAATGGTATCTTGTGTTGACCTCAAACAAGACAACAGTCAGGTCATCAGTGGGATCCTTTCGAATCCCTCACTGGATAGTTTATCGAATTGACCCTAACGTCTTCTATGTCGATATCATTCAAGACATCATGCATCGAAAGGTCAGATTCCATTTTATTTGTGCTATTAGGCTTCACAACACGACATTTTCAGATCTATTATGTTTTTTCATCAAACTCTACATCTCTCTGGCAGCGTGAGGAAAACTCATTTTGACAGGCTTTCAGTAGAGTAGCAAAGAATGTGTGCTGCTGTTTCATCATCTTCATGGCGAAACCTGCAAAGCAGATCATCTCCCAGTCCAACTACTCGTCCAACTATAATTTTAGTAGTACTTCCTTGGGTAGTTCCTGTCCTGCACTGCGTTGACTGTTGTTATTGCCGTTTGGCTGTCCAAGTGAGTTTTGATGATTTTTTCAAAGACACTAGCGTAAAAACTGTTTTGCGCCATGATATATGCCTGCGACAACTTCTGCTCTAACAACCATCACATGTTTTTGTCTGAGCTCAGTCAGATCCTTTCCGTTTTCGTGGCTCCTGGCCATCATTGAAATAAATATTCTGCTGGACTCTTCCTTCCATTCAATAAAATATGGGATGAGATGGTGTTCATTTTAGTTCCAATTCATCGAACCCAAGACTCCTGACTATAATACGAAAGGGGACTGAATGATTTATATGATTTATCTGATATAGCAAGAGGGTATGAATTCAAGGTTTTGGAAAAACTGGAGGCAGCTATGAACGAAAAATAAAATCAGAATCATTTCGGGGATTCCTATCGTATGACAAATTTTATGTAAGTCATTCATCGATGCAACGAGAAATGATATAATCTGACCTGAAAGTCTTATTCTCCACCGAATCGACCATAACATTGTACGAACCTTGAAAAACACATGTCAATAGGTGAGTGACGATAAAATGCGTTCAAACTATATGTTCCACAGTTTGACAGAAAAAATTATCATTTCATCGATCTACGTTTCAATCAAGGTGGATATAGGATGGTGAAATAACTCTTCAATTGTTTCTTCCCAAAACATGTAGACCTGTCAAACGACCTCACTAAGGCCGCACCACTTGAGTATAGATGGCGATACGATCGTCGATCCGGTGAAGTCAAATCCGCTTTTACTGATAATGACGGATACCTGTCAGTGATGGATAGCTAACAGTTCAGTTTTTACATTTATGTTGAATTTCAAATCCACATCGTGTTTCCAGCATTTCCAAGATAACCTTCGAGATCGGCATAGGTGACGCCACCTAGTTTCGATCTTGGGAAGCCTTAGTAAGGTATTGAAATCCGACAAAATCAAGTAGGCGAAGGTCTACAACTTTTTCTAGTGGCTGGGTATAGGGAGTTGAGACACCAGTCTTTATTAACATCATGGTTTCAATATTCATTTCAGAGCACTTGCAATATAATATGCAATACTGAGGTGGCCCATTTGACATTATTTTCCGAATTTGGTGTGACTACCCAGTCCGGCCCTGATGGGTCTTACTTTTCAGCACTTCAGTCCGTAGTGAAAAGAATGATATTCAATGACGTACCAACAATTTTCCTTGCATTTCCTCGGTTCGGTTGGGAGAAATGTGTTTTTTCATCTGTTGACATCATATGATCATAATCACTATCAAGTAGTTCAGGGTTGAAAGCTCCAAGAACTTTGAGCCCGTTCTTGTGCTGGGAAATTCAACAAGTCTGAAGATAATTGAATCTATTTCGACCCTTCCATCTCCACTGAGGAAAGTATTTTCCAGTAAGGATTCGATGATTTTGTGGTATTCATTGATCAATGGCTCGAATGAAATGAATGGACTGAAATTGAATATAGCCGGTCCTGACTGAGTGTGTTTCGACAATTTGAGATGGATAGATAATAATTCAAGAAATCAGAAGGTATACATTCCCGATTGTGTCAAAAATGATCGATTCCACCGCCTGTGCTAGAAGAACCTGTAGGTAATGATATACCGATAGATCATTTATTTGTCATAACTAATAACAAACTTGAATATCAAGGGAAAGTAGCTTATGATCTTCCGATATGGTCATCTAGCGTTTAGGAATTTATTGAACGAAATGAAAGCAGCGAAAAACGTTCATATAGTAGATTTAAAAACGCACCAGTTTTTGCGCTAGTTGCGAGATAAGTTTCTCTGGAATATTAACTGATTACACACCTTAGATTACTCATTTCTAGTAGTATGTTCGGAAATGTCACCGGTAGTTTTACAAGTACTTTCTTTCCTTTCACGTGGATGGAACATGATGAATTGGCATTCCTCATTTGTAATGGGTATATTTTATATTCATCCATATAACACGACACTGAGAATAATGTAACAGGATAATTTGAAATGTAGGACGATGATTTTATACCTAGCATAAGCTGTCATTACATTCATTTTCTACTATGGATGAAATCATTGAGATACCGTTCTGCAATGCTTTCCTCAACCACACAATGTGAATAATGATTACCTGTTAATTATAATTCTAGCGTCATAAAATTTGTCCCAAATGAGGATGAGAGATTATTAGATTTTCAATTAAAACCTGGTTAGAGTTTGAGACTTCTTATATAAGGGGAATTGAAGAATAAAATATGAAGTAGGGTCAGTCTTTGACCAACTTTTTTTTGCTCCGCATCAATGATCTGTTGGATTTGACCTCCTACCCAGTCCATAGCTCTGCAGATGATAGTACACTTCATATCGCCTTCTTTTCTAGAGCCACTACATCATTCAATGAGGCTAGAGGTGCAAGATGAGATGGATCGATACTTTGATGAGAATTTCGTAATGGGTTTCTGAAAATCTAGTAGAAAATCCCATAATCTAAAAAGCGAAAATTCGACATGCCCTGGCTCACATTCGCTTTTGCACATTTTATTTTCTTCATATTAGTATTATACCGAACTGTCAGCCAAACATCATATACAAGCAAGATTGTTACTATATTCTATCAATACACTGATCTTACACCACATACAATTTCATGTAAACAAAGTATTTCACCTAGGCCATGTGTTTCCTAATGACAAGTATGGTAAACTTGCGTGAATGGTAATACCAAATACCAGAAGCTTCAACTATATTTCACGGGGCGCAGAACAGGGGAACTTATCACATAATGGTCGCCAACCTTCGATAGAAGACTGCACAGAAAGAAGAAAGTATTTCATAAACATTTGGACCATAATTTTCACTGCAAACGTTATTCTGCAGCAATTTTGAATAAGTTCCAATAGTTTCACTATTGTTGCCAATATCGCTTTCACGCCATTTATCGAATTCCATATAATTCATCACTTGTAGTGAAGATTGATGCAGAATAAAGGAAAATAATTGTTTATGTATGTCTTATGAGACATATTGTCGTATTGTTTTTCCTGGACCAGTCCTCACGTTGTTCATTGTACTCCACAAATTACGCGTGCGATAATAGAACGTCTTCGATATTTTACTGTTTTCTCACGATTCTGAGGAAATTATAAATATAGTATCATATAGTATAAATAAAGTATTGTTGGTTGTTCATGCATACTTCGTATTCGTGTGGTTGACTCGACCATCTAATGGAATTCGTGAATATCACATCAGTGTTACATACACAGTTATCAAACTACTGATTCGTCAGCACGAACGCTATTACCGTCGAAGCAGATTAAATTCCAAAGTTATAAAGCCTCAGAATAGAATTAATAATTACTTCTTGAGCAAGTGCGATCATTTGGTTTTTCGTTTGAGAATAACCTTGAGTTTGATTATATGAGAGACTCTAATTTGCTTCGAATCCAATGAAAAAATGAGATTGAAAAAATGTGGATTACCAAAAACGATCGTTGATTAGGCAGGCACTGAATTTACAGAGCGTGAAATATCAATGGTGGCACACAGTAGATATTTCCCACCTGTTTCTTCACATTGAAAAATCTAAGCACATAAATGCATATAGAATTCTCAACTCTGAACTGCACTCAGTCTGAACATACCTATCATTATCATGCAGTAAATTCAAAACTTATAACCTTTGTGCTAACTTACTACACTTATACTAACAATGAAATTAGGTCCATAAAATATGAAAAGTGCCACGAAACATAATAAGAATTCTCAGTGATCGCAGAAATAATAACATCTCTGTAGATGTCGTAATAAAGATTGTAGATGCAAATAACAAGGCAATTGAAAAACAATTGACGTATTTTTTACCATATATCCTTACCAGGACTTGCCGCTTGAATGAGACCAGAAGAAATTCATGATATCAATATGGCTCCTCGAAAGAAAATTTAACTCCGTAGGTAATTTCAATATCTGCCTAATCTATCAAACCTCATCGACAAATTGCTGGAAAATATTATGTTAATACAGTCTTCAGATATGATCTGAATAATTTATCCTTGGATGATTCCAAAAGAATGGCTTCAATAAATTCTCAGTCGGAGCAACATTAACTTTGCAGATTCCTTGATGAATATATTTGCTGGAGAAGATGACAAATTCATGGGCATCATCATTTGAATCTCTTTTGCAGATCTATCCGATCGATCAAATCATCGCATATCTCACTAGCCAATATGATCACTACGAAATAATTTTGGGAGCAATAAAATCGTATCAATCAACATTTGCCCTGAAAAGCTTAGTACATAAGTCGAACTTTTTTGTACGTTAGTTAGTTTCAAACCACACATAGAGACGATTTGCGAATAACCATTTTGGACCATTTTTGCTGATTCCCTCACTTACCTTTTCAGTAGCAATTATGCGCGAGGAGTGTACAAATAACAGCTCGATAAAGATAATTGAACCAACTGAGATCAAAGTATTTTATGATTAGAGCAAACCTAGAGGCTATCAGAGTATGAACAGGCCGACGTGATTGAACACGTGCTATGAAAGGTACCAGCTGCGTACCTTGTAAAATTGTAAATTATGTACTTTCTCTATGAAGTTTCGATGGAAATCATAGGTCACCAAACAGCTAATTACAAATAGAAGGGCCGCAATTTAACTGATAATTCACAGTTGGAAGGTATATCATAGTTCCACTCTTGAGTAAAGGAAATATATTTTCATCCACAGCTATATAATTGATAGCTTCTGATTTCTACTCTTTCAATTTGCATGAAGGTGAATTCATGGGTTGTATATGTCGATGGAGCTCTCAAAGGTGGGAAAAAACTATTCTAGCCACGACCAGATGGATTTCATCCATCCCATACGAAATGTGAAAGAAGATGTTTGCTACATCTTTGTGGAATGAAGATAATCTGGAGTGCACTTATTTATAATATCTATGATGAAAGTCACTGTTATGATTTCTGAATCACTTTGTGATTTTTATGATTCTAAGTTCTAGAAATTCTGAACGAATGATCGAATGAACAACATTCTGTATGAGGCAATTTGTCATCCCACATCATTTCTGGATATCTTGATCGTTCGAACATTTGTGAGATAATATCTCTGATTTTCTAGAACGTGATATAGTTTCCTACAGAAAAAATGATTCCTCATTCCACTCCAAACTAGATCAAAAATTCGCCGCCACTGAGTGAGTTTGTACTGCTGCCAGCCCGGAGCAACGTTAGTGCATTCCGGTAGATCAAAACCGGAGCGGAGAAATAGTGAGCACACTTCCTTTTTCTGCCGCGGGCGCATCATTTATGAAAACGGCAAGGAATTGGAGCAAGGTCATTGGCCGTGGACTTGAACTGCCCATTGCAAACGACATGTTGATATTTAGCTAATATCACGAAATGATCTAGCGGTATCTGATCTAGATGTGGGTAGACGATATCTTGATTCGAATATTTTTTTGCGCTTCGACAAAGTTAGTCCGAGAAATTAGGGAAGGAAAATTGGAGGATCTGCAGTCACGGAAGCAATCATAAATATAATCGTCCTCATCTCGAGAATCATTACTACACGAACTGAAGAATGGAGTCGCACTGCTGGAAAGTTGGAGACTTGGCTAGGGAAGTTTAAAACAGCTTCAAAGAGATCACTAGGTACGAAATCACTATCTCGTCATGAGATCACTTCAATCTTGTGAATTAAAACTATTTGGACTCAACAATAGCATCAGCTATACTGCCAAAATATAATGTCTCAGATGTGAAGATTGACCAAGCTTCCATGAAAGGAATTTGAACATACAGAATCAATCCTAGATCATTTCATCTTGAGAATCACATACTGCAGCTGCCCTGCCAAGAAGTACGAATCACATCCGAGAATAAGTTTCAACCAAGCATCCTTCTTGCAAATCTTGACCAATTGAACATGAGAAGATCAGCAGATCTGCAGGTATACGGAGTTATTCATCGTATCTACTGGAATTTTACAAGGATTTCGCTACAATCTATTAATTATCAGTTGAAAAGTTCGGAAACAGCGTTTGAACAGGCGAATCGTTACCAAAGTTGAACCATTTAACAATATCAGTTGCTTATTTCTTGGATGAGTAGGCCGTACACAGTTTCCATTAGTGAATCTTCAGATGCAACATGGATCGTTAGCCAGATTGTTCTTATCTTGAGAGTCATAACTGCCTGACCGAATCATCAATTTTTTTCATCTGTTGACAACACGAAAGGAAAACCTATAATATTTTCTATAAGATTTTCAGACTCAACTCTTCAATCGATAATTAACATCTTCAGGATCATAACAATTGAATTGAAGATTATTGTACTATCTGCATCTATCTCTTTAATCTCAAGAGGTTCAACATAGTTTCAATGAAGATTCTTCCAAACACAAAGTCAATCAGTGGTGGAAGATTGACCCAGCTTTCGAAAAGGGATCTTCAGTCATCAAATGAATTCTTGGCTGGATCATGAAGAACCAAAAAATGATAGAAGCTACAATCACTTCAATCATGCGATGTCATGAGCTACTTCAAATGTTCAAATCACTTCTGGAATAAGATCTACTCGAAGTACAGTGAAATTGCAGTGCTGTGAAGTGCAATAAAGTCTCAGCTGAAGAGGTTGATCACAGCTTCTATATTGTAAGATATCAGAAATATGATTGTGGCTGAGGAGGTTGAACACAGCTTCCTCGTGAAAATGGTTCTTTAGAGGAAGATGATGAAGTATATAAGTGCATATCTTTGTCACATGAGAAACGTTCATTGTGGAAATATCTCGAATTAATCTCAGTGAAAAACCTTTCAACCTTCAGAAGGACTCTCATCGTTGCTAAATAGTAATGAATTTGACGTTTGATTGATATTTCGATGCATTGGGAATTCGATCAGTTATTCAGATGGTTCCATAACCCAATATTTTCCTACTAGGTACACAAAAATCACTCGAGTATGATGTTATTGGGAAGATTAGTTTTCTTTTTCAACATTGATAGATTCTAACTGGAATTTCTAAAGCTTCTCTCGTACACCTGAGTTGATTTCTCGCAGGTAGAAAAACTGTCCAGCGGTTACATAATCGAATTATGATCTTGGACCACTGGTCCGATCTACTGAGCAGAAGAATTTTCGATGACAGTTCATTGGGAGGTGATGAAAGAGTTTCATGTATCGTGAATCCCTGAATGGAAGTCGAAACGATTGGTCAAATCCCTAATTTATTCTAGAGTAATGACGAGTGGGCTGTGATCAACGGATATGCTTTCCATACAGTTATCTACAGATGAATGACAGTCGTTTCATCTTATTCTGATGGTGATTTGTCAGGTGGTGTTTGAGATCGGGCATGAATCGTTGTTGGAATAAATTTTCAATTCAAATGTGACGACGATGAAGATTGGTTTCTCGTTTAATTGGTTTAAGGTGTTATCTTTTTGCAGCTCACAAATAAATGAAGTAGCCTGAGTATTCAATTAAATGTTTATTCATGGATATATATCTTCTCATTTCTGGTTCTCAAAAGAGTTATACCTATTCCTCAGAACATGAGAAACTCTATTTTGAATCAATATATCACCCAAATTTGACAGTTTGTTCATAATTGGCTACTGTCCACAGAGAAAAAGATAATATATTGTTATCAGAAAGTTGGGAAGGGAACTCGAAGACCCATTGATGTCTATTTCTACATCTCATTAGTGTATCTGAAAGTACTACCAGTCTTCAATGATAATGAAGCATACTTTGATCGATTAAGATAAGCGGAGCTGATTCTCGCGCACAACTTCTTAATGACAGGATGTATGTACCATCTAAAGGGGCAATCCTGAGCAAGTATATTGCACCGAAGGACAATAAATAACAATCTATTGATGGATCGTTTATATATACAATGATTGCGAATATGCAGGTCGGTGCATATGAAATTGGCCATTATAGTGAGCCTATTTCCTTAATTATTGTTCACTTGTATCCTACTGGCTTCTCACAATTCACTCTGGGGGCATTTCTCCAACTCATGACATAGATAACTCTCAATGAACTCCAATGAACAGTAATATGATATTACATACATGTGATATGTGTTACTCGGTGAAAAGTTATCAAAAAGTTGGCATCACATGGACAAATAGCTATATCATGCTATACTGACTCTCACTAAGCAATCATCGAGAAAAATATGGTTTTTGTAAGACTTCACTTCAAATGGTTGTGATGTATCATCGACCATGTAGTGAAGTTGTTTGTACTTTTGATTCATGGAATCATTTTCGTCCTTGATAAAACCATTGAAATGAAATTTCTTCCCAAATGCTTGATGATTCATCAACTTTGTATCAATAATAATGAATATCTGACGAGGTATATTACTTACTCTTTCAATGGAGAATTTGAAATTTCAAACAAACAATAAAAAATTTCGAACAATATGAAGAATTTCAATTGATTTTTGAAAAGAACTTTGAGGTAGGTAGGTGAATTTTGAGCTAGATCAGTAATAAAAGCTCCTCCATTATGAATCCTCTGAAGGACATTGCAAATATCAAATTGCAGATTTTCCGGAAGCATCACACTGAACTATGACTCATTGCTTTTGGTTCATTACTCACATGTAGTTTTGTTCGTACAACTATAGTGAGTATTTTTGATCGATCATGATTGATTTGACAGTTTGACACACATTTCAAAAACGAATATTTGCCCAGATAACGGTCAGTATCGAAATCGTGATCAACTGGAATTGCCATTTCATAGATTGTTCAGACAATATACAGGGTGTCCCAAATATACATGCCATGAATTCACTTACAGAAATCTGTGAGGTTATGATAACAAGAAAATAAAGAATAACGGAAAGTCTGGTCAACCAATGTACGTGACGAATTAATTGCCAAGGTAAGTAGGTACAGCATATTTCCTGTACTCTCAGATTCATGACTTGAAAGCGTATTATAAATTCACATACGCGAATGTTATAGTTGTTGTTCTGTCATTAGAAATGGTAGTTTTCTATCGATTTCGAGATTTATGAGATTTTTTTCACCTAGTGGAATTGTGCACTACATATATCTAGGACACCTGTGTGAATGACTTTTTGTCAGGCAATTTGGAAATATGTTTGAAAAGAAATTTCAGAATGCCAGTTTCCTCGTTGAAACTTTTCGAAGGTTGTAAATTGAAAATGGATAAATCTAACTCGTACTAGAGATATATTACATTTTTTCAAATTACGACATTTGGAGGTCGATAGGCCGATGAAGAGTACCTCATCATAATATAATTGATGACTAGTTTTTCAATAGATTTGATGAAGTATTCTTATTCTAATTGGTTTCATCATACTGTTTCTAGTAGGTATACTCAGTGAATTAAAAGTGAAATATTTTTATATCGTTTCTTTATAATCGTGTCCGAGTATCGATTAGAAGCGAATTGATAATCTCCTTTTATAGGTTCACGTGCTATAATGACCAACTAGGTAGCTGTAGGTAATTGATTTCGAGACATAAATAAACTGTCACTAATTAGAATGTAGCGAGAGGAAATGGTTATCATCAGTACAAATAAAAGAATCTTGAACCGCTTTCATTTATTGCTTGGGACTCCGAAAACATTGAAGTCCAGCTTAATACCAACACATTCACATTTTTCAAGAAGCTTCCTTAGTTGGAATGAATCAGTGTCAAAGTTTCAGTTCTGAATTTATTCTTTTGTTCCTCGTTTTCCAATAGCATTACTTGTGTATGTACATCTCCAAATTCATTTCATCTTTTGAACACACGAAAAGAACCCTATAGTGTTCGTGGAATATCGTGCGTGAACCAGAATGTCGGGAAAGGAAGAAGGTATTGGAATTTCTCATGAATGTTCGGAGGCCATTAGCATCAGGAAAAACTTCACTCGGCAAAGTATTCAAAAAATTCATCGTTCCATTGATGAAAGAAGCTTGATAGAGAGAAGTTCGGCATGTTTCGAGCCTGACAATGTAAGGTGGTCTTCTACAAGGTTTAAGAGAGGTAAATGAACTGATGACTTACAACTTCAGCGTACGGTTGGGAGCTCAACTCCAGACATATGAACAGTAATCCAGGACAGGTCGAATTCTTCGTACATCATGAGCTAGAACATGAAGTACCTCTTCGTACTGAACAGAAAGCATGAGATTTTTGGAGAACGTTGAGAGATTGGTGATGATACCGAGCATGGATATCGAGGATTCATAGGAATAATAGTGATACCTGTCTTCATCCTGGTGAACCACAACTCCTCATCAGCCGAGCTCGAGTTTTCGTTGCGTTGAGCTCTACCAAATTTTCAGATACCTTTCTCGAAATTCTTGCCAGATCTTCATCCATATAGTGTATGAAGGTTCACTGAGAAACTTATTTATTCTCATCTTCAGGTTCCAGATATTTTCACCGGTGCCTCTAATGTACGAAATACTCATGTTCAGTTACCTCAACCCTCGACTCAAAACCCTTTGATTTCTGCGCAGAGCGCTGTGCTTCACTCCTCATCATGATTGACGATGCTGTCACTGAGATGATTTCGTTTGATCCCGAGCAACTCGAGATCGAAATATAGCGATATATAGTCAATTATAACGTGAAACGTGCGCTTATCGATAATGATGCTCGATTTTTTGCGTCTTGCGTCATAGCTATAACTTCAAGAACGGATCTGTGGATGTCAGGAACACACGCTGTGTTGAACAGATTACCAACAATCAATTTCCATCTTGTTAATTGCCAATCATGAAGCGTAGAAAGAGCTCCGACAATCGACGAATCATTTTTCAACTCATACTACTCAGTACTTAGTTCAGCCTTTATAGAATATTAATAGAATATATAATAGTAAAACAGATAAGACTTGGTGGAGCATTCGTAGTAGAATTATTCAATATTCATGACATCGAAAAAGTGGTATAGCACCATGATGAAAATAAATGTTGCTTCAACTATTTTTGAGTCTTATTTTCAAATAGTATGTATTCTGACGATAACTTTATGTAGTATGATTGATCCAACTCGGCATATCCGTTCCTATCCTGCGGTCCAATATACTCTATTGGAATGTCTGTTGCGTTATGGTATGATATTTGGAGAATATTCAATAACAAACCTTGATGATCATTGAACTCTTCATTCTATATCAATATGACTCTACTAATACGTTTTGATGTTGAAAAGGATGTTGAAAAGTTATCCCAGAAACAAAAACCTGACTATCTGATTTGATTCGACAAGAGTATATCTAGATTTCAACTTGAGGACTCGACCTCAAAACTGTATGATGTGTTGACATTCATCTCTAAATTTGGAGGAAACAGTTATGAACCCAATAGATTCATATACCTTGACAGCCAATCTAAGACTTCTGGAATGCAACTGACATGTCATGACGAATTATGACTTCCTTGTAGATTCATCAAGGATTATCGCCAGTTTCGATATCATCTCACTGTTTTCGCTCGTATCCATATCTCCCAGGAGAGTATGAGGGTCAATGTAACTCTCAGTGCACTTTTAAAAGTTCAGCTATTGGTGTTTCATTTTCTCTTGTGTCTTCACATAATGGTTCAAAGAATATTTCTTTAAAAAAGTTCAGGAACTGCTGAAATTCGTTCTACTCCAACTGACTCTTCACGATTCCAAGATATCCATGTTCTCCATTCCTATTTTGTCCACATTGAGTAGCGTGCAATCCAATGGATGGTGGCAAACAAAATAAATCAAATTGGGATTCACGGAATCATTTCATAGTGGATGACATGAAGAAGTTGTAATCGAAAAATTACCGAATTTTGAGTTTCAGGTCCAACCAATCTACTGTATCAATAGCACTAGAACTAGTTTCTTCTGTTTGATGTCCATGAGAAACATTTTTGTTCTCTTTGGAATCTGATACCTAGCTGTCTTTTTATGATATTGTTATTTTTCCATTTTGCATCGATTTCTACAAATATGATTGCATGAATAAGAATCATATTTATTACTAATATTCCTCTTCTATCTATCACCTATTCATTGTATTGTTTATTTATTACCTCCAAGAACTTCCCTTGTCTTCAATTGTATACCACATTGAATATAACCAGAATCTTTCCATTGGAAAAATAGCCAAGTTATAATTTACCAGAATCAAAAAAGGATTTCTTTGGGTCCAATGACAATACTTCAATGACAATACAATGGGCGGTGATCCCATCATGCATGACATATCCTCAAAGTTCAGAGTATCTCAACCAGTAAATAGATTCGTTTTGCGATCGAGTGATTTCGTAGTTCAGTGATATACCGAGCGTGCAGAAGGTCACGGCCACCCGCTAGCAAGCCGAGAAAGTCATGATCATCGATAATTAATTTCGGTCCAGCAGGTGCCGACCACCTTTGGCGAGGCGCGGGGTGGAAGGCGAGCAGGGTAAGACTAATATTGTTTTTGGAACGGACTGTGCATAATGAGAGGGCAGGTGAAAAATCGGGATCAAAGGTCGCTATCAATCACTCTGGATCGTATGACGGTTAACTGATGCGTTCTACGTCATAGTAACCAGAAGTAAGGTGATTTCGTACAGGAAAATGAATGAAATAGTCACCAAAATAAAATGCAGGATGACCAACTCATTAGGTCCACATTTTCCAACCGATTGGAATTTTTGTCTTCTCAACGAAAAGACTATCAAAAACGTCAACTTACTGGAAATAATATCGATTTTAATGGCATGCTATGAATTTCAAATGTCGAAAATCCTAATCTCAAATCATCATTAACTATATCAGAATCACACACCTTATAGATTCACCACTCGATAGTCGTTGATGGAAGCGTTCAAATACCGAACAAATTAATGATAATAAAGAAACTGGTGATAGCAATATTTTTATTTCATTTGGATGATTTCCAGTCTGAGGAGAATGAGCATCATCTGAATTACTCATATCAATCAACTTCACGAAGGAAAGTATAATTTCAAATTAATGGTGAAGACACCAACAGATTTTTTTTACGTCATTTTTATATAATTCAAGATAATTTTGTCAATCAAGCTTCTCTTGCAATCAGAGCTCAATTGACAGATTTATCTGGCAGCCAAGCTAATTGTAACATCATTCTGTTATCAATTGACCATCTTCATCTATTGATCTATTTTCAGATCCGATGATTTTACATTTTAGATAATTGCAAGATTAGTCTGTCAATTAGCGTAAATGCAAGAATAATCTGTCGATTGAGCTTCAATTGCAAAATAAGCTTGATTGTTGAAATTATCTTGCAATTATCTTGAATGCAAGATAAACCTGTCAATTAAGAATTTATGATGCGAAATAGATCTGTCAAATGAGCCCTAATTGTGAGATAAATCTTGCAATGAGCTCAGTTGAAAGGACAGTCTCCCAATTATATAAATGCGACGAAAAAGTTTTGTTGCCATGTCTGTTCGGTGCCTTCGAAATAAGTGTATTTTGCAATGTGATTTCAGATTTGTCATCCAGCTATTAGGATTTTGTTACTTAAAGTATATTCTCTGGTCTCTGAAATCATACTTTGGTTATTTTCATATCGTTCATGTTTCAATTCTAATTTTGCTATAAATAAACATAAGGCAGAGTATATAATATAAGGAACAGAAAACAATTGTGGAAAGATAATTTGGGTATTTAATAACCAGTAATAACTGTGGTACATTTTTCACATGACGATAATCATCAAGTCTGACGATATGTACAATGAGGAATCTCACATTGGATGCATTCTGGTGTTGATGTTGGTCACATCAGTGAAAATCAATTTTTACTTGGAGGTGAACAAAAAGGAGGTATTTCGAAATTGTTATTGATTATTGCTGAAAAAACGGTTCATATTGTAGTTTTGTAATGTTCCCAAGTTCATCAAAGATGTCTTACTCTTTCATAGTGGGTGCAATACACCTCAATAATTCAGTGACTGATATACAGAATTTTCGATTGTTGCAAAGAATTATATTTATTGGTTGAAAGAATTCCTGTGATATCGAGCACGAACTGGTGATGATATATCGTTTATGTTGGCCGTACCGCCGGAGTTTTCATTCGAATTTCTGCTATCCCAACGCCATTACGATACATTACTCATGGTCATGAACCTGACATGATTCGTCGTAATCGCCCATCTACATGAGGAAGATGTATTTGAGAGGTTGTCAGTCGGATTTGGTGATCGTTCATCAAAACGGTAATATCGACGGGCTCTCAAACTCACTCGGCCTTGGAATTTATGAGTTTTCGAGTTGTCTCGAAAAACGTGAAACTATATGTGGTGTTTACTGTCACTGTCATGAAATATGACACTGGCTGTGTGGTGGTAATCGATGAATTCGATATATACTTAGAGGTGATAATTATCGCTGATAATCCGATACCTCTAGGTGAGTAGTAAATCTTTTGTTACTCCTGGTTATGCATCTGTGGTTTCAGTTTTGGAATGTTTCGTAAAATCAGTGCATTTCGTTCGATTCTAACGATTCTTATCCATTTGGATTCGTATAATGTTCGAATTATTAGATTCTGACGGTCATGTAGTATTAACGAAGATCTGGCAAGAATTTTGGAATGGGGATCTGATCTAGAAGAGTTCCTGAGAGTACCTGATACATGTTTTGTCAGGTACCACTGTTCTATGAGGTCGTCAATATCCATGCTCGGTATCACCACCAAGAGCGATCTCTCATGCGAGAACTTCTTCATAAACACTTGGCTTTCCCTTCCGTAGGAAGAGTTGAACATGAACATATTGAAACATATCAAAAAGTTTGGCTGCTGATCTTAAAGATAATGAAGAAATCGTGTTCGGAGCTCATCGGAAATCTCATCGAGCAATGCCAGGTACACAAACTATATGAGCTCAGGCTGGTCACTCCTTCTTTGTCATGACCTGTCCAACTTCGCACTCTATCAAGCATCATGTGAAGTCTCTCCTGATGCTTATAACCTCAAATTTTTCAAGAGGAATTCTAATAGCTTTCTCTATGGGAGAAATTCAGACATTGTGTGTGAACTGGTGAGGTTTCCTTCATGGATATGACTATTTCTTCTATATTGTTTCTTTATTTTGAAAAGAGTATATATTATTCGAATTCTGTGAACAAAGTTTGATGGCATCGAATTATTTTGATTATTATTTTGATTAGGTATCAGATAAGTACCCGTGTTGTTGATCAGACAAGAAAATTGAAATAGCTATTGTGTCCATATTTGGAAAAAAAAAATATATCCTATTAGCATTCCTGAAGAAATTCCAAAGTCTTGGTTCAGAGTTCCTATTTTCGACTAAACAATATCAATATATCGTGATGATTGAATGATTACACCATAATTACACCGAGTACAAATGTGTTTTGTCTTCCATCTTGATTATGGGAATGCCACGTGATAAATAATGAGAGGAACAAAAACACGACAGAAAAAAATACAATTCATGACAGTTTCCATTGTCTGTGTACTGATACGACTGAGTTCTCCAAGGAAATTCGTAATGATTTAATGAATTCCATAGGTATAATCATAGCCATCAATGCAAATTTGGCCTCATATGACGAGTATTCAATAGCTAATACTGCTACAATTTAAGACATCCTCCTTTCAGATCCAGATCATATACTATCTTAGGTATTCATCATCAGTGTGTAGCCATGAATTTTTGTAGCCTCTTATTGATGAATGAATATTTGATGATTCGTGAAAACCACGTCTAATACAGGATAGGCAAGTTCACAAAAGTTCGCAAATAAAGACATTTGGAATTTACTCGCTTGATGAATGATAATTGCTCGAGTAAACTCATGCGTGGAACATGGAATGAATCTATAATTTTTCACGGTTTGACATAACTTCGTCTCTGAAATACTTCAAGATACGGTCCAGAACGCTCATGTAGCGTTATATCTCCTGATGAATTGAATTCCATTATCATGCTGCACCTGATACTTTTCATGCATCACCAAACTATTCAAATTTCCTTAATCACCGAATGACTCGAATAATAATGGAATAGGGAAATCAGGAGCAATAAGTAAATTGGATTCATTATCGATATAAATTTATTGAAGCACGTGCTTCCTCTTCGATATCTCCGAGAGCAGAAAACATCCTGTAAAGTATTGCAACAGTAATCTGCAGTATCCTCTATAAATTATAAATGAGAAAGACATATCTGAGTGCCCTGTCATCTGTGAGGATCGTCGTCGATTCCTTCTTCCTTCAATGCCTTTCTTCTAGTCATCTAATGAGGCTTGCATCCATGTTTCTTGATTTTTCGAATAGTTCCACCGTTATTAGGATGATCATAAATTTCGTGGAAATGAACCGAGGAAGAATAGTCTATAAACCGAAGATTTAATTAGTTTTATAGTTAATGACAATGGTGTTCTAGTTAGATATTTTAATCTACTCCTTTCACATCGACCATGATGCGTTGCCAGTTGACTGTTCCATAGATTGGAATAGGATTTTCTCAGGTTGGATTAGGTTGGGTTAGGTTCAGACTGCAGCATCTCTTGAATGATACAACATATTCTGATGGAATATTTCTTTATTCATTATTATATTAACTGATTGGTTCAAAGATGATTCAATGGTTCAGAGTCGATGAGTGCTAAAGTACTTCAATTCTCATTCCTCTTCCACTATATCTTATATTTACCAAGTTTAGAATTTTTTGTAGACATTATAGAATAGTTAGTGACTTTCAGAAAGAGAAATAAATTAATGGAATAGAAAATATCAGTTGATAACTGATTTTTTCAAAGCTCTAAAGTGGTTCTCTTCGCCACCGACATTGGAATTTGAACCGCTAGTTTTGGAAAGGATCAATTGTTTTGGTTGAAAGGTTTAGGTCGAAACAAAGATTTTTTCTATGATCATTTTAAAAGCCTCTGTACATGAAGGAGTTCATCAAGGGTTTCCACGTCTAGTATATCTTTGGCAGATCATGTACCGTTGAGTTTATTCTCGATAAATATTTCATTATCACCTCCGGAACATCTTTGACCTGACATTTACAAATTACCCGTGGTTCGATAAAATCTATCACCTCAAATTCTCGCATTATTGAAATTTTTCAGTAAATCCAATTAATGCAGTCTCTGATCAGTTACACAGTTACCAATATATTTCCTAATTGACAGAAGTCAATGTGAATGAAACATTAAAGAAATCTTATGCAAATGAGGGAATTATTTGTGATTAGATTCGAATAAATCAGGTTTCCTGGGTATGTTTGTTCACACGATCCAAAAATATATTCATAAACAAAAATCGAATCCCTAATGTACTCCAACCGAGCATAAGTAATTTTTTTCATCGTGTTCTATGATTTATGCTAATTTATAAGTCTGCGTACACTCGCATTGTTGGAATTGATTCGCTCTGGATACACCTTCTTAATCATCTAGATGATTTGAATAATTTCCATATTAATCTTACTATAATACTTCACATATAGGTGCAACAACAATGAGAAGAAAAATATATAGCACTCCTTCTCTTGTTCATGGCTGTATATTATATATAATATTTTCTTATTGAAATTATGAGATTTTTCATCTTAATAGCTCATTATCCACGTATGCTGAGTTATTTTGTATTGTGAGCTGAACAATATCAGTGAGAGCAACGAAATGAAAAATATAATGGAAATTTCACTTTCACGAATATCTTGAGAGTAGCTCCTTGCACAGATTCACTCTCGAATGTTTCAAAACAGTAACTAATGAATGAAAATAACGCATGAGTATCTCAAATAGGAAGAATGTTTTTCTATGTCAGTATGTTTCCTAGTGTCATATCCTAATAAAATATTCTATATATCTGTTCCAAGACGCTTGTGATATTAAGTTGAGTATTTCAATTAATTATCTATTATGTTATCTTGTTCGTTTTCTCTGGAATTGAAACAATTAATCATCAACTTATACGGTCCGTGCATCTTTCATTCTTCGACTCAATTGTGCTACACTGATCATAAAATAGAATGTTTGAAGACACATTGCTCAACAAATAGCATAATACTGATGTTCTCGTTGAAATCTGAAATTGAATGGATTAAATGGAGGCTTGCTTCATTAATACGTGTAGTTGAACAAGAAAATATAAAAGAATCCTTCAATATTTCGAAGGATTCATTCGCTATCCAATGAAAAAATATTGTTATACGTAGAGGAAGTATTTTGATAATCAGATTTCATAGTTCGTTGTTCACTTGGTAATTGTCGAATACAAGTTTGTTGGAGGATATAATACAGACAGTAATATCGACAGAGATCACTTACACTATCACTATAGATCAGTATAATTCATTCAAAACTGACACTCGATACTAATTCATGAAAAAACTCTCATTTTTTTAGTATTGCATTATTTTTGAAGCTTCTAGACTTGAATGATATCTAAGGACCTCGTAAATTCCTTCACTTTCTATCCTGTTCCCTAATGTTACTTTCGAACTCATTATGGAACAATTCCGAACGTTTCTGAAATATCCGGAGCTGATAGTTCTGTATGTCAAATTATAAATGTCATTTTTGTCAACTGATGTGTTTGATTGAAGTCAGAATATCGACAACTCTCAATATCATGGACAATAACTTGAAGAAGTCAAATCTCATGCAAATCTATCAAAAGCATGCTTCAGCTGAGTCAACTGAAGAAAGTTTTCAGTGAAAGATGAAATCTTGTATGCATCACGACCGTATTGAATGAAAACGCACTTGGTGCATACACAGCTCTTATATTCAGTTTTTCCTTCGATCATGAATGTAATTGAATATTGGTGATGAAAAATACATCGATTTCGAACTAGATGCATCTGTTGAGGAGGTTGAGATAATGGTGAGTATATTTCAAAGAATTCGTGTACGTTACCCACCAAGTATTTCTGTCATCATAGGACCCACAACTTATTTTATAGACATATTGTTTCTAGCCTTGATTATCGTATAAATCAAGAACACAATCCCACACTATGGGCAATGAGCTTGAGCTAGGAAAATACAGAATCGAGATCTAAACCGCGGCAATCCAATTGTCGAGCAGTTTGGCTTCACACTAGACAATAATAGTAACTCAGTCCGAGTACAAGCGCCTCTAATGAATGTTATTTAGAAATCTCATAAGTGGTTGTTGGTACAGTACTGTTTTTATTGGACGTGTGAATGTCGTCTCAATGGGTCTTCAGCAACTCGAAGATCGAGAATTACGAAAAGGATTCTTCGTGATCGGTTTTTCAATCCATGTAGACGTGTGCGTCTAGAACGGAGCATCTGACTAACCTTTAACCAATTAATTATAGCTTGGATGTTTTGATCCTTCGCCTCTAATCACTCAGGCCACGTTAAAAATCATGTGTTGAACTGAAAAATCTCGAAGGCATGTTGGACGTGTTCCACTAATTGCTTTTGAAGTTTTTCGCTCGGTTGCACGTTTAAATGATTTATCACCAGGCCAATAGGCTACTCTTTAACTCCGATGTTCGAAATAAATATAGGGTATAGGTAACCACACTTTGATTTTCCAATATGCGTTGTGCAACTATTGCTGACTCCAAATATTTTTTTCAAATTGGAATGACGACACCTGATAGAATGTTTCATCAACCCTCTGTATGCTGAAGATTTCGTATATATTTAAAAGATATAGTAAAATCGCTTGAAAAAATCGAACACGAGATCGTGAAGGTTCAGTTTTTTATCACCCCATAGAATTGGAAATATCTATTGAATCAACATAAACGTGTTGTTAATAATTAAGTTTTTGCATCGTTGCATTTCCTTGTTGGTTTTATGAATTGATTCAATAAGGTTTTTCGCGCTGATAAATTAGAACAGATCCATTCACCAAGTTTAGATAGAATGAAAGGCTTAGTTTTCAAGAGAATTGTTTATTCTGAAAGTAAAGGTAGTGACTTTTTTCAGGTAACACAGCTCAGAGGTATTCAGGTGTAACCAGTCTATTTCCTTATCGATTGTATATTCCAGTTGTGTTCGAGGTAAGATGAGTCGGAAACGATTATAATCTCTGGTAAAAGTCTAATGATGACAAACTAGGATCTATAAAAATATAACGTGGATTTCGTTGGAGGAATGCTTTTCTATCGACTGAAATGTAATAATTAAATGGTTCAATTCATGTGATAAGAAAGGCATGCGTGGAAGGAAAGTATTTTGAAAATTAGGATAATGTGGAGAAACATGAAATCAATACGATAATGCGATATGGATCTCAAGTAGAGGAATAATCGATCATCAGCTGTATAATGCACGTTGAATAACATGTAGTGTCCACATTGTCCAAGAGTGTTCGCGTCATTACTGAAGAATTTGAGCTCAACTAACAAGCAGATCAACCATTAGCCATTATATCAAGATTATGATATTGTGTTCTCATTGGACCACAGTTGTGATAAAAAGATTGGTTATTGGTGATACTGATGATGATTGATGAAAGATTCCTCGAATTACTGGAAGAGTAAGATTCCCATCTGTTTTTCTGTCGAGGTTCAGTTATGAAAACATATTCCAGATCATGTAATGCAACAGTTGACACTAAGTATCTCTCTTAATTATGAACACAAACTCACATTACCGGATCTAATTTGGTCTGGAAGTGCTTAAAGGAGAGAAGAGAGAGAGAGTGGAAGATTTGAAGGAAATCAAACCGGTGGCGCTACTTTCCAAGATGGAGACGAAGATGATGATGATTGGCTCAAGCTACAATGTGCGACAATGATGACATTTGCAAAAATTTTGAAAATTCCGAGCTTCTGATGGTCCGGTTCTTGCCTCAAGATAAAAGCGGCCTCAAGCACCCGCTTACTAATTTAATCCAATATGAACCTTGGTTTCGTTCCATACCATGAGATACTCCATAAACTTCGTACTATGGCATTTTTTTTCAATTGACTCCACTCAGTGCTTATTACATGCAGTAACAGCACCGTTCTTGTTCTCGTAACCCCATCATCACGTCGTAGTATCACCGACGTGTCTCGCGCGCATTTTCATTAACAAGCAGATAAGTGCTAATAAAAATATCCATTACAGGCCGTCATTTTCGCAAGATGGCCATTCGAAATCCGAGCGTGCTGTGATGCATGCTAATCGCTTCTGAATTTCAGACGTGTCCGAGTTCAATAAAGAAGCGGCATCCGGGAAATGCGCATTCAAGTGTGAAGACGTAATCACTGGGTATGTGCAAAGAAAATGTGCAGTAGATCATATTATATCAACTTGACTACCGTATGATGCTGCATGCCCGTTTATAATTATTCGCTACTTTATACCAGTCGATTATTCTACGCCAGCTGGAGTTAAACTCTGCCCAATCAACATTTATTGGAGGCATTCAACTATAAACGACTTACTGGCCTTCAGATGGGTATACCACAAGATGCATCATTAAGTCTCACTAATTGCTTGATTTATATGATATTTCGAGATAATTTGATACTTCATGTATTATTGAGGTATGAAATTCGTAATGCTGGGATGTCCGGCAGCCATGATCCAAAACATTTCAGAGATCATGTTTTTTCAAAATACCTGATACCAACAACATTACCTGAATGTTCCGGTGAATTTGAACGAAATATGAACTGAGTAGGACTGAGGTGTTTCATCAGAAATGTCACTGTTGATTTATCTGAAATGCGATGTTATCTCAATTTGAAATAATGAGTTTGAAGAACTGCTAATCATTGATTATTATACTTCATAATACTATGATCACCCTTCTACCATGAAAATCTATATATAGTCTGATCAATATATGCTCAATCAGAAGATTTCGTTTGTATAATGTACCTATTATTACTTCAATTAACGAAAATTGTTTCATTGTGTTTTCAATTGAAATCAACTTTTGCAGGACCTTTCTTGATGTTTTCTTATTTACAGATTCTGTTAGACTCAGAAGATATTAGGAACTTGAACATTATGTAGGTTGATCTAAGAATTCTTCTAGATTTTCTAGGATCTTCTTTTTGTTTCTCAAAATGAAAATAGAAATTATAATTTTCAATATATTAGTAGTAAATACTAACTGCGCTTGAAATTTGACCTTCACATACCTAAAAGAGAAATTCTCTATTCGTTAGTGATACCTTGTCCTTCAAAAATTGGAAATACAAATATAGTTTCAATGGAATCGAAACTTTCACTTATCATACTGGACTTTCCGAGGAAGAATAGGAAACTTTGACGCGTTCATTAAAATTTTGGGAAAATAATTCAAACATGAGGACCTATTAAATCCCGGGATAGCATCTCAGCAGAAGCATAAAATATCAATAATGGATCCTAGTTCGAATTTAGAATGAAACGTGAACATAAACATTTTCGTCGCCCTCGTTATAATTCTATTCGTTTTCTATTCTGTGTCTGAGGAACTAAGACAACTGCGTTGCAGCCCTCTTCAAGTACCTCAAATATGTGAACATTTTTAGATGGAGTATATTATTCGACTTCTAGAATCAGTCAGCATTATCTAAGTAGTGACAAAACATGTTAGGTAATTCATTCATTAGTTCAGATGAGTAGTTTCCGCTGGAGATTTTCATGGTGGAGTCTTCGTTGAGAGCAGTAATTGATATCAACTTCATCTCCATCAACTGATGTGCCTGTTATATTTCCATTATTCAAATTTTCCATCTGGATAGTTGGTTTCAATGAAGCGCTTTATCGTTTTCTCGTGGTGATTTTTCTCAGTGTAGCAGTTTGAAATATGGACATTCTCTTCCGAATACCAGAGTGAAAAAGGAATACGAAACGTTGCACCAAGATCAAGAACAACATAAGCATGTCGCTCGCTGATCATACATCACTGTCGATCTGTTATATGGAGTAAAAAAAACCTATCGAAAGCAGAGGAAAGAGAGGTGAGTCAGTCATCCTGCTGCTCACGAACCGTCGTGGTATCGTGAATCGCGTGTTCTGAAATCTTCTCAAGGCACGTGTAACCTTTCTTTTACAATAATACTACTGTTATTTTGAGTTGTTAGCTCACCACAGAAGAAGCTTGAGGTAAAGAACCATTACTCTAGGTTGAAACGCGACCGAAGAGCGAATAATATCTTCCTCGATAAAGAATGAATATGAAACAAATTAATCGAGAACAAAGAACAGACTAATCGAGGAGGGAAGGAAATCGAACTTTGGTGTCAACTAACAAGTTTGACTTCTGTGCAATCTGTATAGGTTGATCTAGGAGATAGTATTTATTTTTTTCCTGGGATTTTCTATCGTTTCTCATCATGAGAATAGGGATTATTATAATTATTTCAATACCTATGGTCTGTCCCAAATCTTCATCACGATTGTCTTCTCTGAAGTCTGTGGCCATCCGTTTTAAACTATGATAAGTTATTGTAATTCTCTAAATACATATATCAAATATAACCTTACGAAAGTTATCAGCATATTTGGAAAACATTTATTAGACTTTGCATGAACAGAAATTACATTTTTTCAAACCTTTGAGAGTGCATGTTTCATTTTCTATAATGGTCGGACTTGGATATTGGTCATATGAGTGATTGAAGATCATCGAGAGTAGAATCGAAGTCAGGAACATTATTCAATCGGCGCCATTGAGAAATCAGCATTTTTCACTTGGAAGATAATTATTTTTTCGTTACTCCATCGTTCTTCTCTGAGTACTATATTTTTTATCAGCAAGATGAAATTCTACGTCAAATCTCGTTACTTATACCATATAAAATGAATTATGTCGTTAGGATTGAATGTTGAATTACTTGCTTTAGTCAGCATCCTCGATCATTTATGATTGACTCCAAACATGTTTATCAACTGGTCACTTACGGTAGTCTCAATTAATGAAGCACATCTATTTCGTTTTTCTGCATTCTAGATACCACTTGAGTACGTCTTGGAGAGTTATGGGTTTGTTTATCGAAACGGAAGTTGATGAAGTTTTTTGTTTGACAATATTAATTGGAGCTTGAGACCATCAAGAATGCGAGTGCATCCTCTTCAAGGAAAGCAAACATGCTGGTAGTAAAATATGGTTTTTGATCCTGTACAGGCCAACAAAAAGACAGGCTGTGGTGTGAATACTGCTCGGCTTCATTAAAACGCTGAATTAAATATTCATACCACTCATTTTCTGTTCATTGCCTTATTCATTCCAGCTTTTTTGACCTACTGACATGCAATAAGTTATTTGCGTTACGAAAATGTTAAGCCCTATATATGAGAGGTCAGTGTTGAACCAGACAACAGAGGTTGGTTGAGGATTTTTCCACCGAAAGCAAAATTAGGCAGACTTCTGGTACTCAACTAGTTTCAACTACTAGTTCCAACATCTTCTATTAATATAGCCTATCTGATATACCAATTGCGTGGACTCATCGTTGGCATGAAAACAAATATGTCATTATTTATCGTATGTAATTTTTCATGTCTCTATAAAACTAGTTCTTCTCAAGAAGATTTTTATTGAATTCATCATTCAATTTGAAATACCCACCATGCGGTGTCAGATCTGGTGCATATTGCATCAGATCGGTAAATGCACAATGAGAGAAAAGAAGGTACATTTCGTGTGGATATTTAAAAAAATTGCTATCGGCAGTGAAAACATCAACAACCTTATCAAGAAACAGGACACCAGGGGACATTGTTGAGATATTATTTTTCATGAAATGTTCTCTACAGCCATCTCTCGAATTAACCCCTGTCATCCCTCTTCAGGCTCATTCCTCGACAATTAAAATTTTCTCTATATGTGGAGAAGTACCACGGATCATTGAGGAAGCTCGTGGTATATATTCACTGCTGCCTCTATAACAACTCTATACATTTTATTAGTCTGATAAAAAAAGTTTGTTTGATCTGTGTGGTTGCCATGCGATTTTCCGAGAAATTTTACAGTTTCCTTTTCTACTCTTGGTACTGAATTCCATTGATTGAGTCTCACTTTTCATAGAGAGTTTATTTGTACGAAACCAATCAGAGGCAGTATCCTTACTACACACAGTATTCTCTGACTGGCCAGTTATTCTAGTCAAAAAAGTGGTCTCATCTGCAAACAAAATGGAATGAAATTCTGATGCTGATACTTTGAAGATAATGGCAGAGTATGATCTTGGTTCGTTAGTTGAATGTATATTGCTCATTAACCATGAATTTTGTGCATGTATTTTGTATTCGAATATCCGTAAAGATATTTTGTGTCCGGTTCCTAATAATTACCTGATCTCTTCTCGCCTCTGTGCAAACACTTTTCCCGTTCGGCGTATAACTATCTTGTACGTGCGTGTAAATACCGGTCGGTAGCAGGCGCCCTCGGGCCAGGCGAGGCACTCTAGATTTCGTACCAGCAGAAGATGCGGACGTCGCTGCGAGGCAGAAACAGTCGAGGATCGAAATGCTCGTTTTTGCGGCCGACTTTTTGCTCGCCTCGGTTGCCGGTCGATGGGTGTGGAGCCCGGTGCCCTAGGGCGGCCGCAGTAGGGACGGCGCAGGGCCGGACTGTGCCCCAAAATCACGAAATAATATCAATAATATTCATTCGATAAAAACAATATGGTGTTCACGAATGATCCAAAATAGATATCCACAGAATCTACTTAGAGTTCTGCTGGGAAGTTTTCGTCGATTGAAATGAAAACCTTTTTTTTTTCCTTGAATCAGTAGTAATAGTGATAATGATGAGAGTATTCGAAACATAATTCAGAATATCAAAAAGTTCTTCGAGAGAAAATCTTGTGCGCATAACTGATCATACTCGAGTGAGTTCTGAATGAATATGGAGGGTTTCCACAAATATAACCATCGCGGTCCCAGCAAAATCAGTTCAACTCGACATTAACGATATTAATGATTGTCAGATTTGAAAGGCGACTGAAGTATAGTGAGGATCTTGATGAATAAAAGGCGGCAAACAGAAAAAGAACACTTCAACGGCTATCACAATGCTGCTATCATCCATAGCATCCCCACATTATTGAAACAAGCATTTCGAAAACTATGTCGTCTACAATGAGAGTACAGACAAAAGTGACATTTTTTTCCGTTTGTCGGCAATAGATTATATAGTCTTGGTCCTAGAAAACATTCTGTTCCGACGAACACCCAATAAAACAGTGCTTTCAGCATTTTTTTTTTGTTATTTAGGAAAGTAGAACTCACTAGTTTGGAAATATTGGAAAAAAGCACGTTTGCGGTGATTGAATGAATGTATTGATATTTCACCTGATATTTCCTGCTGGTATATCACACGTATTACCTACGCACATTTCAGATTGATTTTGCGTTTTAACCTTTCGATGAATGATTCAATCCACCACCTTGGTTTCTTCTTCGAGATGCGTCTGGTAATGTGACCATCATCTCCTCCTTTTTATGATTTTGATCTCCGTGGATAGTATGAATCCACTGAATTATTCAAAAACGAGAGATCAAAAATGACAATGACGAAGAACGAAACAACTTTGACGTTACGTGAAATTGGTTACAGATGATTTGTAGCTGGAATATCCAAAATTCATAGGCGTACACATTTATTTTTATGAAATCGACAACTGTCGAAAGGCTCCGGTCGGAATGACAATATCTACATAGAATGATAATGATTAAAGTGCTTGAAAGTATATTTAGAACACTAGTTAGATTCCCGCACTCGCTGCCATACTGCTCATACTTAATATCAACTAGAAATGAGTCACTTTCCATACCCGTGTGTGATATACTATTAGTTTATGAAATTTCATTTAATTTCGAGAGATAGTGTAATTTCCTTACTACAAATATGTTCTCAATTTTTCTCTCCGTGTGAGTACAGTCAATCAAGCGAACCTCTTCGGATCGATACCCACAAGAGACATTCTCTTCCAGATAATGCATGGTGTCGCCTAGTACAAAAAGCTCAATGTATCGAAAGCAATCACAACTTAATTGAAGTAATATTTCCACATTTCATCGGCGCATGACGGACTCGAATTTATGGAGGCGCAAAGTAGGTAGTTCGGACACATCTCTCATGATCTCTCGATGGTTACTTCGAACGGAAACGGCTCGCCTGGAGATAAATCATCACGGAGGGACGTTCTACATAGGAGCTGGAACTGTCAATTTGTTAATATATCTCTACGTGTTTATTAATGGAACGGCCAGGAGTTGTTTAGGGTTAAAAATTGATAGGGACTTGAGTTATGACGACTGCGAGTACATTGAAGAACACTGGAGATAATTCATTAAGGTATGGCGGCAGCTGGAAACTAGCATGGGCGTGTGAAATAATAAGGTAGATATTGAATGTCATTATTTAAATTTCGGTGCGGTTACTATGGTTCGACTTCCCAATGGCTTGGAGATGTCATGAAATATTTATTTCTTTTACAGGAACTCGAATTTCAACTACACCTTTACAATCTGGATCCAGACTAGATTTTCTACTAATATCTACAATCGTTATGGTACTCCTCTTGTAATCTAGTTCATCTTGCAAAGTCAATAGTTGTGAAAGATGCTGAGTACTGTTTGAAAATTTGAGGTTTGATTCCGAAACATTTCCTTAATCTTCTACTGCTGGCATAAACCTTCGTCACGTCACAGGAATTCTTTCTTTCGTTCTCAGTTTGGAATTCATATATTTTCCGATGAATTTTACACCCTTCTGAGTAGTACTAGTACTCTCCCTCACAATATATTTCCTTCAAATCATTGAGCTTCATATAGGTAGAATTAGAAAAAAGTTTCATTCTTCCTTTTCGACAGAGCAAGAAAATACCATATTGTTCAGTATTTTTATCTCTTGACTCCAAACTTCTTGAGTGGAACCGGAATCCTTCAGATAGGGAATATCAGATCTTAGTTTTTTTTTTGCAGTCCTGTTATTAGTAACATTTCACTTCATTCCTAAGATTCATCTCTGTATTTCGAATTTGTAGCAACTATATTTCTCATCCTCCAACTCCTGAGGTATAACTTAGATTAACGTGATTTTTCAACCACCCACCACTGTCTCATATTTTCTGTAATTTGTGCATTTTCAGTAGTTGATCTTTCAATTTTGTACTTCAAATTATGGTTAGATGTCTCATCCCGATTCCAATTGGTTGGTATTTCCAATGTCAATCTGTTGGTATGTCCAATATCTGCTTGCATATGATCGTGTTGGAATTGTCAGGATTCCACAACCTGAACGTCGCAACATTTTGGATTATTGTGTTCCTTGTCATGGTGTTGTTTCAAGAGTCTGTTGTGTATGATGGGTAACACCAGAAGTATATCGAGGGAAACGAGGAATAAGATTGCAGTTTCACTGAAAGATATCGTCACAGGGTAGAAAACCGGTGACATATTCAATTATTTTCTAGTGAAAATTTTCTACATGTGGAACAGTACAAGAGAAGTTAGAAAAAAATATTCACTCACTTTTTCCTCAACCCTAGCAAACCAGAACTGAGACTAACACCCAAACAGTACAAAAAAGAAGAAAGTAGGAATATATCTAGATGTATTTCAAAAAGTGGACAGGGATGGTTATTTCCTTGAAGGACCGATTCCTCCATTGACCTTCTTCTAACCCGTTTTTGTTTCAAAGGTAACCTCCTTCGTGAAATATAACAGGTGTGAGGTTTTAAAATAATTGCCAAACGGGGAGTTGACTTGGAATCCGTATCGACATAGCGGTAGCCGGAGTTTTTTCCTTTCGCTAGCATTGTGTAGCCGCTAGATGGTATCTTAACAGTTCATTATAAAAATAACGATTGGATTTTAAACAGGTCGATAATTGGGTGCAATCGTTTACTTGCTCGCCCGGGGCAAACTTATGAAAAATTGTTAATTAAAGTTTCACTTGAAGCCTGCGAGCGTGAGCAAGAGCATACCGTTCTGAGTCTAATAATGTGTCTCGGTATACAGACCCATAAAGTTACTTTCGATGATGTCGAACTCCACTCCAAAATACTTTCGTTATCTACATATAATCAATTCCTTGTAGTATTTTCGGAGGGAAGTTTCTTAATCTTTATAGAGATGGTTGTATTGCGAACAGTTGTATAATTCTATATTTAAAAACTCTATTTCTAGTATCTGTTCTGAACGATGTGATTGAGTTGTAAAAAATGAGATTATCAGTGAGTATTCATATATGTCAATTAGAATATCACGGATACTGATACCTTTCTATACCCTCAAGATGATTCTCCTACTGATTCACCCATATGAAAAGTTTTGTTGTCCTCATTATATTCTAGTCATTAATGATATTATAATCATTATTGAACAATGAGAAAGCAACGCCTTGTATGGTCGTTGCATTTTTGTCTATTCTGTATAGAAAAGTGATAGTATGGATATTAGATTGTCCAACAATGAAAGGTAGTGAGTGAACCATAAACGTATCAGAGTCAGTCACCACAAGTATTCTACTACTACTGAGAAGTGAATATATTCCGTGTAATATTCGGAATTTAAAACCCAGTGAACACCGAACAAGTAGATAATAGAACCATTCTTGACAGAAATTGACGCGAAAAATGTAGGAAAAAAAATAGAGGTTAGAGTATTCATAAATAGAAGATATGAAGAGCAAGAAATGCATTAGAGATTATGGGTGATTAATTCGAATGATCTGGATCCAATGGTCTCCATGCTTTTTTTCATCTGCGGACAACACGAAGGGGAAATCTATAATGTTCGAAGAACATCGTGTTAGCCAGCGGTGGAATTTTGGGAGGGAAGGAAGGTGTTGGAATTTCTTAGAGAGGATGGAGAAACAATAATTCCAATGAACACATCAGGAAGAAATATCTATGAAGTGAAAATAATGAAATGGAAGAAGGAAAAAATAGCTCTGAGGGCCAATTCTGACCCTTCATGCAATTGATAAGTACAAGGGGATTTATGAGAAGGATAATAAGAGTATCGACGATGAAGCAACTGAGAAAATTGGAAACATATAGTAGAAACAATGCACAAGGCACATTGAGGTAGAAACTAGAATTTATCCACTACGACCAGAAATAGAGGAGGAAAAATAAAGTTTTGAGGATCAATACTGACGCTACATCTAATAGATGAGTATAACGGAGTACCAAAAAATATATGGAGATGATAATGAAAGTATTGAAGACAGTGCAATTGAAAAAAGAGAGAGCAAACATTAGATACAACACACAGAGCGCTTCTAGTTAGGAAATAGAATTTAGCCACCTCGAAAAATGATCTTGAAGATAAGCAGCTTCGATATCGAATGAACTGTACCATCTTGGTGTAATCGAATGAAGCACGTCGTAGTATACATATACCCTTCGCAGGACATCGCTTGGGATCGTGTGGGAACACCAGTACTCCGCGTTTCTGACCTGTAGCAAATCACAGTGCCTGTAGCTGTAGATAATGCCGTGCCATATTTCTCTTCATACATAGCCCATAAAGCTGCAAATATGATTCCATAACTCTCCATTACCGATCATACGAAACACCGGCGAGCGACTTAACGCGGTTCATATCGCGCGATCGGCAGTTGTTTCAATGATATCGACTGGCGGCACACTTGAAAGGAAGGTGCAGGCTGGGAAGAAAGGCCATTATGAAGATTGCTCCGAATGTAAAACACTCGGTACAGCGAACACCAGCCATTGGCGGGGGTTCAGGGTGATTTTTCGAAAGGTCTTTGTGACATTCACTGGTATTGAGAGGATATATATCCAAACACCGCAGATGAATGTGTCGAAAATGTATTCCAAACTCTCCTTTCATTTAATTTCTGGCTCACACTAGATACATCCAATATTGCATCCAATTTTTAACCAATGATTACAGACACAGCTGTACCAACAAATTCCCCATCAAGCACGATAATCGTACCTATACCTACGATCAGAAGTTCATGTTGTACACTTTGATTTCAATAAGTTTGGTTATGTTTCTGTATTCCCAAATATTACGAATTTCAAATATAGCTGCTTGATGAAATAATGTCGGCCGTATAGGATCTGTTGATAATTACATTATCATTGACATTATGGGGGACAACACTAGAATTCTGATTTCCGTTAATTTTCCACTTAATTCATGTAATTTCTGTCAAAACTGTTTCGAAGATGATTAGCTGTATGAAATTGTGATGGCCACTTCATTTCGAAACATTCCGAAGTGATCCTCTGTTATCAATAATAACAGCAATATTGAACATAACTGTATTAGAGCAATATAACTAGTCGATGATATAGGCATATTCAGTATCCAGCCTTCATTCATTCAGTGTTCAAATCCTGCCGTGAAAAACCAATCAACTATATTGAGCTGTGCTCCTGTCAGTCATAAGGAAATATCGTGTAGAACATGGAAATTGATGATGATATCAATGGTGAATAGCTAACACGATGTTCCTCGAACATTAAAGGTTTCCCTTTCGTGTTGTCAACAGATAAAAAACAGCATGGAGATCATTGGATCCAGATCATTCGAATTAATCACCCATAGCGGAGAAATGACAAGACAATGAATCTGTGAATGATTTTTTCTCACCACTCCAGATATTGTTTGTAGCAGATTCTCACGATTTTCAGTGGTGAAATTTTTTCAGGGGGGGTGGGGTTGAAACAATTATTTTTATTAATCTCATCCAATTTCAGCTATTTGAGTTCTGAGTTCTGAGTATTTGAAGATGTTATGAAACCCACGATATAACGGCACCAAATCAGATTCAACGATGTCATCAACTAGGTACCCACCTTGTGAGTGTTGAGGTTTTTTGTCAATTCAATTATTCAATCATCGATTTCGAAGGAAAATAATTCTGAGTCTGAATCACTTGCGCCTAATCGTTCTAATATTAGAAGTGGTATTTATAGTCAACTTTTTTGTTTGGTGGAGTGAGATTGAAGTGAAAGTATGTAGGGATTATGGAAAGGAAATATAAGAAGTAGGCCTCAAGTACTTTGGACATTCTACAAGATCAGGGGGGGGACTCACCTTCGATATAAAATACGCTGGGAAGCCCCTGGTGTGTAGACAATGCAAGTAGCCGAATTCGAATAAATCAAGGCCGCTAACAGGGCGAGAGTCAAGACTGGTGATGGGCTCAGACAGCATAATGCTCTGAATAATGAAATACTGGGTTTAAATTGTATCGGGCGGTGGAATACAATCGTCTTAAAGTATTCGTGTGTAATGTCATTCATAGTGATTTCGGCCCAGAACAAGAATAGCTGATGCTTCCATGCGTTACCATTTTCGATAGCAAATCCAGATTGTAATTGGATATACAATCCGATTCCATGAATTCGCATTCGCATTAGTAACCATCGTATCGTTTTGAATAAGAATTGAAACAGAGCTTCCTTCCAAATGAGAGCCTTATACTATCAGTTTAAGCATCATCAATCATCGATACAACAAGATGATTCGAAACCCAAAGTGAATGATGAATACACTAACAATGTTCCTCTTATACCAATCGGAGGATAAGAAATCATTCTGAAGCACTATCGAAAGTTTTCATAAAGAAATAGCAGAAAGTTTTACAGCCCAACATTGTCTCGGTGAGATGCTGATGAAATTATTGGTTCAACAAATCCGCTTTTCTCTGACCTATGGTCTCCAGCCACCATTATTGTGCCTATGACTATGACAATATATTATGTCGTATATTGTTTCCAGTACAGGGGTAGCCATGAAGTTTATAATCGCTCAGGGAACGAACTCGTGAGCACACGTTGCTAGTAATCATCTCTTGTATGTTTTATCCAAAAGGTCCTGAAAGTTGCAATTTCGATTGATGGTGGGTTGAAAGGATGGAGGAAACTTCCTCTGTATATCATTGGTATTCTGGAGGATGTTTTTGCGAATGCTTTCGAAAGTATGAAAGAGTGTTTCCATTGCGACAACGCAATGAAAACTATATCTCAATCATCAGGATATCAACTGTAGATATCCTGTATCCTGATGGCTACCACTATTGAAACTTTGTTTGAAGTTTCTAGATTATCATCTAGTTATACTAATGTCAAATGACCTTTCCTGAAATATTTCAGGACCGAAATGATCCACAGATTTGCTGAAGTTTAGGCCATAATCCCTGTCTCAAATCTGTCCATAAGCAAATCAACATTGGTTTGGTCTTCTAAGTAGATAAAATAAACATGTCTGTCATGAGTATTTTGTAATATTCGCAATCACCAGTGGTATCCAAATAGTAGACCAACTCCAACAACGATATCACTGAGAACCGTTTGGTTCGTTTAGGAGATCTAACAGTGCTTCTTTCAGTGTGAATTCAATTGAGCGGTCTTGACGCCCACATTTGAGGATGCATGACATGACACCTTCTGAAGGCATTAACATTTTCAAGAGGCCATATCGACAGCTAAGCTGTTTATACAAACTCATCTTTGACATGTAGAGATGGATGTTATATATCTTGAGTGCATTAGAGAATCGTGGCACAACCTAATGATATATATAGATATCCACTTCTGGACAGGTGTAAAGTTCAGCGTGAGATATTGAATGAGTCGATAGATAGTACTACTATGTTTTTCTCATGGTAATTCATCGATTCTGGAGTGTGGAACCAGTTGAATATTTTATATGAATAATTTTTTTCGAGAATATACAATACGCAGTCTGGATTCGCAGGCTGATGTTCGCCACTATGCTCACTTCCGATTGGGGAACGATTGATGAGTGTAATACTCATGTGTTGAATACATAGTCTAAGTGAAGAAAAAAGTCATCAAACATCGCTCTCATATTTATAAAATGACCTTGGAGAATTTAGGCTTCTAGGTAGTCTGGGATCACTGAGAAGCATTGAACGAGCCACTGAAATAAAGATTCAGAAATAGCCTGCAAGAATGAGGCAAACATTTTATCATCCTCAATCATTATAGATCTTCATTTCTGTTACCACGACTACTCTCAGCAGCTGTTTCCAGATTCATATCTGAGGAAATATTAATGAATTTCGATAGAAAATGGGTTGAAATATTTCGCGTGAGTTTTCATCAAAATTCACGAATTTTCAGTCAAGCAACTTATCATAGATGCATATTGTCCTGAATAGTTTTTGGTTTGATTGGCGGATCATGCTGAGATGGAGAAATGCGGGGCAGATTCAATCAGATTGGTCTAGTACAGGATGTGATTTCCGCGTGTAGCAAATGTAAATTTCTAGATCTGGGTGTGCTACCAATGATAGTGATACCTGCATGTATCTGATGGAGATAAATATCTACTAGCTACTCCACGACAAATGATTCAATTCCGGCGCAGAATACACTACAAACCCAAGAAATACCAGCTTTAATCCAATCAATTTCAGCGAAATACTCGGACCGATATAAAAGCCAGATAAAAAGAAAACCATCATCAGATACTTATAAACAGTAGCAATTGTAGATAAGCAATGGCGGCGAGTTGAAAGAGAGCGGGCCCTGTATAAACGCATGCAAGTATGTATTAGCCTTGCGAGGACAATGCTGGTCGGGAGGAATCAAAGAGTAGGCCCAAAGTCTTGCTGAAAACCAGGGCCGGATTTGAACCTGAGAACTAGCAAGATTTTTATCAACGCCCAAAGACATTGTTTGGAAAATACGGCAACGTTGCCTTTTCCTCTCGATCAAATATTGTTGTTTACGCCAAATGACCACTGGATATTTTTTTAACGTAGATACTTTTTGTGCCCAACCACAAAAAAAAAACACACACAAGACTTCCAAGGTGAAGTTGATTGTCCAATTTGTGTTTTACGCCGCTCCAATGTATCCACAATTTGAAAATTAGTGCGATTCCAGGTAGACAAACTGTGAGGCTCAACAACTGTCGAACTTCGCTATACCAAGCACCATAAACAATAAAACGGCAAACTTGTGAGGTTATCTGCCTAGTGAAGTCTTTTCAGATGCTCACGACCTCCAATCTTTCGAGAAGAATTCCAATATCTTCATCTTTTCCCAACAATTCACCGCCGGTTCACATGATGTTCCACGAGGTTTTGCTTTCGTGTTGTCGAATCATAAAAAAAAACCTTCGAATACTGGATTATATTATCCACCAGACAAGGGATTCCTAGAAGACACCGGCTCTGTAACGTTCTCGATCTCATCTCTAGAGTTTCAAGATATATACAGTCCATTTCTCGGTTCCAAACAGACACATTCCTGACACTATCTTTGAGCAATTGATAAACTATGATTGATTGGCTATATGAATAACAATCCAGACCCCAAAAACTGAAGCCATCAGGCTCACTGTGTTCTTTGTTTTGCTGTTGGCTTATTTTCCTTCGTCCAATGGGTTCAGAAACATCTTCACTAAATGTCGAAGAAGCCTCATGTGATTTAGGTTCTTCCGGAAGTCTGAATCAGTATATAGTTGATGATTGCTCTGCAATAACCTACTCTATTTTTGATGACTCCTAATATCATCAACAACATACCACTTGTATCACTTGTATCAGTTCAGGAATCACATGATCATTCAATTATTCTTGTGACAAGTGATATCCAGATGATATCCAGATTCTTGACCTAAACTGTTCTGGAGAAACCTCATTGACCATCAGTTGAGATTTCATTAGAAGTATTCAATTTCATTGTAGAGTAATTGAATGAAGATCCAATAGATTCAGAAGATCGAATAGGAATAAAAGTGATAGGTACGCTATTTTAACTAGAAGCCCGAGAGGAAACCACCAGGTTCTTTATTCCTGATCCTGTCCTGCTTCCTATTGGTTCGCCTCTTTCCGCAACAGATGTCCCTATATTACCATCAGCGTTTGAGCGGCAATTGTTTGCTATTCCGCCGAAACAAAAGGATGTCCTCCACAGCTTGGCCATAATTCCTGCTGGGATCTCTCAAAGATTTTAATGGTGAGGCAGACAAGCAGCGTCGTTGATGGTTTCTAATGAATGCCAATTTTTTCGAGAAAAAACCTCACATTGTCCATAGAAATTTATTGTATTGGCATTACAATGAAGTCTGCGTTTATTCAAATCGAAAAAAATGAATGAATTTTATCTTTGAATTGTCAGTCTATAGGTGAAATAAGCGAATAGCGGGTTATAGGTTTTTTGGGGTCTCAGAAGATGGTATTGTCAAATCAGATTTATATCCTGAATGTATTTATAGTCAATTCCGTTAATGATTATCTGATACTCCAGGGAAGATAATGATATATTCAACAGTGGCCCTAGATATTGAAGATATCCTCTCTCTGGAGAAATAAGATTGAAAGTGTATTTTTTTTTTCAAAGTGAAATCTTCATGTGAATAGATTATTATAGAGAAATATGTTGGAAATCTACATTATTATTGAAAAGTTATATGGAATCAGTTGAGGTGCAAATTCAGAATGAATGTAAAAATCACTCATTTGTTCATGACATATCATTGTTATACTGGAGGTTGCAGAATTTGAGTACTAAGTATGATTCATTATCACTCGTAGGTAACAACTCACACAAGTTAATTACATTATGCCTTGATAGTTCTCCTGTGAATCGAATGCTCAGTTCTTTTGTATTGAATCACTCATATTCAATATTTATACTTACATATAAAACTTGGGCATGTCTTGATGACGCATTTTTTCATTCATTGAAAAAGTATATATAGGATGATAAGTATTCGATTCATGAGGAAATTCCATATTTATTTATACCATATTTAAATAGTCATTATTGAGTTCTTGGATACGATGTTTAGTCAGAAATGTGCGAATCAACTTGACTCTGTAGACTAATGTCACTATATAAGGGAAATATTGGATTAATCCACCATTCACGAGAGTGTTGTAGTTAAGTGGAGTTTTGATATGAATGAAGACAACTCCATGATATTATCTTCTTTTATATTCAGAGTTGTATAAAGAACACAAAATGATGGAATTATGTTTCCTATCAGGATGCCAAACAGAATATCAATCGAAAGTCAACTTCGATTTCTGCTTACATTTTGCTGATTAAACCGACTTTCAACTCCTATATATTTTCGATTTCTCAACGGATACTTTGGGACCTGTTGACAACTCAATCGCCTATTTCCAAACGTTCCTTATGTTGCAGAGTGAATATTTTCTGTGTGAACAGCAATTGTGGTATTATTTCTAACCCAAATATTCGTAGCAATTCCGAGCAAGCGCGTGACTGAACAGACAAAGCAAACAAAAATGAACTGATAAAAAAATCGATAAAATTTTATGACGTTGGCAGAAGACCCATAACACGCCTTGAGAACATGTTAGTATTTCATCAGCTGATATTTTATAATGTCTTCATTAATTCTTGTTGTTATATTAATGACCTATAATTGAGAACTTCTGGTGCGTTTGATTGCGTGAGTTGTAGCAGTATGCTCATAGAGAGCTCGTATAGTAAATAAAAACTAATGAGCATGTCCAAAAAAATATTACGCCAATTAATGCGACGGTATAGGTGAACTTTATTATTTATATATGTGTATTTTATAACTGACTGAAGCGCACATGGATCGGAATACAAAATAGGCCGAAGAATCCGAAACTGGTTGTCTGGATAGTGAATAACCAAATATTTCAAATGTTTCTGAAAATTCACAGGTTTTAATGAGACCGATTTGTGGAAATCTCCAATGAAGTCGGAAATCCTCAAAATTAAACATCTCGTTCGATCGTTATCAATACTTTCACCAGGGCTCATGAATATTTCAGATATCAAGAACCGATCCACATATTTATTATCATCATAACATTACGAAATGAAGATTGATGAACAGAATTCCTCCTCTGCAACGAAGAGTATTTCGTTGTAAAAACATCTCTTGACTTTACTTCTTCAGATATTGACAATTGTGTCAATAATTCTATTGTTGTAACCCATTTATGCCTATATTTCATATGGTCGGAAGAGTATTGAATACTTCAGTATACTTTCAACATTATAATGATTATGCACCACCATGAATCATTCCCATCCATTTCCTGATATTTCCTCTAGGAAAATTCATGTTCACCAATATTGATACATTGAAGAGGTTCTTAACACAGCAAAGCCCCCCTATATTGGAAAATGATGCTAAATCTGATGACACATTATGTTATCTCAAGAAAAATGGCGAGGCATCAGGATTCGTTTAAGATTCCGGGAGAAAATAATAATTTCAAAATTGAAATTCTCCTGTCTATTACAAAAATCTTCAGGGGTTAGATTCCAAATGAATTTCAACACTGAAAATTCAAAGGATGATGTACCCTTGAGAATTACTAGAGAGATTTTGATAATCGCAAGTGAAGGAGAAAAATGAAAAATATAACTAGTTTCAAGAATCATATATATATATATATATATATATATATATATATATTATATATTATATATTATATATATTATATATATATATATATATATATATGTATATATATTTAGGGGAACCTAATCATCAGATATGGTTTGATATTCGGGAGGGACAATAGGTGTTCTAGATATCAAATGATATCAAATTGGAGTTAACGTGAGATGTTCCTTCCTAATATTTCAAACACATACCAAATGTACTATATACTTTCATAGTACTATTTTAATTTTGTACTTCTTTGCGGAGTAATTCTCTTTATAGGAATAGATAGATATATATTATGATAACCTATCTGAAACACCTGGTATACTCATAATGAACGTGAGATAGATAAATTCCGTCATCGAGTATTCCAAAACACCTTCCTGACAAACAATAGTGCAAGCTGATTCTTCTTATATAACGTGACGAAGAAATAATTACTAAAGACGAGAGGATATTATACCTGTAATGTGCGAACGTTGAAAAACCGTCTGGAATCTGGATTGTTTGTTTCGTCTCTCTCCAACGTTTCCGACAACCCGAGTTTGGCTTTGTCTTCCGTTACACCTGTATGGCGCCTTTTTCTCGATTTAATTGACCTTATAGTCTTCATTAAAATTGTTACACGTGATTTACTTCTGGGATGCACCTGTGGCTCACTATTGTGAGGAAGTTGCTTCTATTCCATTGTCTCCTTTGATCCGACGGGATAACAAAAAATAACTTAATTGACTGAATTTCAGTTTCCGAGTTCGATAATAATGATCATGTCTAGAAAATTTCAGAGATTTCACTGACTCACCTTCGAAGTATTCGAACTGAGAAGAGAAATGAATCAATAGCATATTTTGAGACCGATTCTCGCAAAGATTTCAAGAAGAAACCTTCTTACCTCAATTTCTTCATGATCCATCTCTTTGATTCTACCCTTGTTACTTTTTTTCGTGATATCTGACAGCTTCTACTATGATTAATTTCTATATCAAATAGTAATTCATCAAATCACACAGGAATCACACAAAATGAATATATGACACTTGGTTCTCGTGAGAACCACAATAATTTTTTTGTCGGATTTCGTTCCATAGACCTTCAAAAATTGTCGCTTTTTATAGATATCCCAGGGGTATGTATTCCACAATGACACTACAGTGGGATCTATTATATCAAATTCCCAGTTAATCAGGAATGGAAATTTTTCTATTCCATGAACTCCCTTCACTTCAATTGGCAAAGTACACAGTGTGAATTAGTGCACGAAATGAAGTTCTTACATGGAATGAATGTTTTCTATTGATAATATTTGTTGTTTATTGAGAGGAGATATAATTACCGTTTGTATACTATCGTATACTATATTTATCTTCTGACAACATGGAGAAGAAAACTTATAAAGTTCGTGGAACATCATGTGGGCTAGTGATGGACTCTTGGGAAAAGAGGAATATGTTGGAATTTTTATTGTGAGTTTGGAGGTTGTGAGCAACAGGAAATACTATTGAGAGAATTTCACAACTCAGTTGTTATATTATAAATGATGCTTGGTAGAATGATGTCCGACAGGTCTGGAGCCTGACAATGTAGGGTTGACCAGCCTGAGCTTGTCTAGTTTGTCTACCTGGAATCGCTCCTGGTAGGATAATAATAGACGAGATGTCCGATGAGTATACCGAGCACGAAAATATTTATGGAAAGGTGAGAGATCGTCCATCTTTCGAAAGAGATCAATGAATTCGTGAGTGTAGTGTTTAGTACTCAACTTAGATATTGACGACTCCATATGGATAGTAAGTACTTGCAATCATCACATTGGGCATTCTGTGATCCGCCTTCATGGTGAAGATACAAGCTTGGGTTTCCATTGCATAGATCTAGATTCTTATATCCCTATTTGAAAGTTCTTGCTAGATCTTCATTTATATATAGTATCGACCTAACTCCGTCTTGCACCTCTGTTCTCATTAGATAATATGAGGGGCTCTCGACATCGATTGGAAACTGCTGATCTTGAAATTATTGAGCAATGCGCTGTCATCAAATGTTTCCTATTGAACGGTAACACTTTTAGTTTTATTACATGATTAATTGTTTCACGTGGAGCTCGATGATGATGAAATGAATATCTTAGATGATACCACATATTCATCTGCATTTAAGGATATATAATCGATATATTCAATAATACAAATTCTTGGACAATAACAAGCAATTACTTTATATTCTTTCAAATCAAGCTAGAAAATTTCCTCTGGCAACTCCTTATAAATAAATATACTTGTAACTACCAACCTGACCATACGAATGCCTGCATAATATATGAATTATAGAAACCAGATATGTAACAGAATGACAACTACTGCAATTTTTCGAGCTGCTATCTTCCTTTTTCTCAAGAGCTACAAGCACACTTATTATAATTAAGTGAGGAATAAATCAAATATGCTCGTTACTCGATGTTGGAATATTTGATACTGATTTCTATAAAAGAACAGTCATATTCTAACAGATAATTCGTAGATATCTACAAGGATTACAGATGATGGTAATTATAAGTATATACTCAGTTGGAATTACTTTTTTTATCTGATTTACAGAATAAGCCTCCTGTGAAATATCTAACTGTAGTAACCTTGTAAATAAATGTTTCTTATAATCGTGAGCGTAATTATATATATAGGTAGTTTGTAGAACTGAGATTCGGGAAAATTGTTCTGTGAACGATATCATCTGAGTTTTTATATGAATACGAATTGTATTGACACAGTGTTTATTTGGTCATGATCTAATTGATTCTCCTCAGAAATAATATTCTTCTGGAACACATTATAAATTTTATGTGTGATAGAATACTTCCAGAGAGCGACACTTTTGCCATCACAAATGCCTATATCACATATTCATTCCTCAATATTAATCATGATACTATAATAATAATAATAATTAGCCTCCATCTCCTCACGAGATTATTACAAAGAAATAAGAGGTATAGAATGTTATGGGCATCAGGCGAAGTTTAGCTCTCACACTTAACCTGTGCATGACTTCTGATCCTAATACTCAGCCTAAATGTAGCATTACATTCACATGCTACGTATATCTCATATGGAAAAATTTATCCAACGAATCACTCCAATTATTCCAACCTTATAGAGTGGACATTGTGTCTAAGGATGAGCTTTTCTCTAAGATAGACAGGAGTACCTACAGCTCTCAAGTAGCTTATGCATGAAAGTAAGAAGAAAATATTTTGAGGATGAGCTCATGTATAGCCATTTGAGTTCCTTAATTTTATGGGTCACATGATCATATTTTCTCAAATTGAAAAACATGCGTTTTGTAATTTCTGGATTCTGTAAACAGTCCTTTGTTCTGGACATGGAAAGTGAACGATATCATATTATATTCATCAGTTGAGTTGAGTATTTTTTGCACTCTCCGCTGGATCTTAACAATGCCCAGTTTATACTTATTCATGGATGAGTTTTTCTCATAATTCCACTGTTTCACTTGTGAAATTCTGCGGCTAACTTTTTTACGGAATTAGTTCCGATACTCTGGGTGGTACTTTTTGTCACGCTTTAATTTAACATTTCAATAAATCATTAGTTCGTTATCCAGCGCCAGTCAATGTCCGTTTGAGCCAGATTTGGAATCGTGGATTACCAGAGCATGTAATCTTGTTCTAGATGATGAACATGGCGTGGTATATTACATTTACACCTCAACACTTGCTTTTACATGGACTGTTGGACATACCAAGTGATAAGGGTCATGGTTTGGCGATCACTGTTAATTCATGGGGTGTTATTTCTGCCCACTTAGTCGAACTGATGATCGTTTTTATGACGATTAATGAATTACAAGGTCTTTGAACATGTGTCAGACGACAGGTTTTTTGCATCACGAAGGGATTTATCGCCTAGGTAGTCGGTGAATTACTTGACATGTTGAACATCGATGAAAAATACGGGAAAAGATGGACAATGAAATAAATCTGATATGAAATATTAACGTTATCTTGAGAAAGTTGTATATTGCCTCTGAACGAATCATTTTATATCTATTGCATTTTCAATAATCGTTGGCATATCACCTATACCAACTATATGTCTTCACAACTCCTCAAAATCCCAAATTTCTATAAGATTCTAAATTCACCCGAATCGACATTATATGCGAGCAAATCGATTCATTTTAGGAAGAGTATTAGAAGCTGAGAGACGATGTGTGGTATCAGTCCCAGTACATATCCCTGAGGAATACCACTATTTGATATCCAGTGTCTTTGTATTCTATTATTATGGATTTCTAATTTTTGTGTGGCTGTTCTGCACAATCAAATGCACGAAAATACACACGCAAAACTACTATTGTAAAGTCACCCTCAGAACTGAAATTATATAGTTATAAAACTTCTCAATAGTTGAATCTGTATTGACTGTTTCTGTACATTTGGAGACTTGAAAAAATATGTTGTGTGTACGCATTTCTTCGGCAGTATCAGTCCCCCAAAAGTGGTTCGGAACCAATCATAAAATGAGTGTTCAGCTCTTTTTCATCCTGCCTAGTTGAACATCAACGTTGAAGTAGCGATATTTAAAATGAAAAATATCACTAACATCTATCTGAGTTGTATTGAAAGTGTATTTTTTCTTTCAGATTCGCCACAGGTTCGGATGTTACGACGAGATCTCAGTCACAGGCTCGATGAAAGTGCGGCACTGCAACTGGGTGAGATTCGTGAGGGTGGCCAACGCCTTCAACCCCGGGGTGAACTTCGTAGCGACGAAGGTTAGGGGAGAACCTGTATACGAAGCTGTGAAACCCGTGTCCCCTGACACCGAACTACTTGTATATTATCTACCCGAACGACCTGAAGAACTGTTCTTCGTCAGGATGAGGGCTTCCTTGTACAGACAGACTATGGACTCGATATTGGAAGGTGAATATTTGCAATCTCGACCAACTAACAAACACCTGTTATATGATGATGGAATGTTTTGCTTGAATGATGATGACAGCTTATGAATATTCATGATATTATGCACTCTGCAAGGATCTTTATTGGATCAATGAAATAAATGGAGATACATTGAAAAATATCTTGTATACAGGCTTGTCTTACACGGCTTTCCATTCGATCCAATTATAAGGGTCGTGACAGTCAACTAGAAGTTTTTGTATCTCGATCATAATTAAAACAATCATTGTCGGACGATAGAGACATATCCTACCACATTGTCCAAATTCAGATTTTTTCAGTCTCCAACTTTTTCGGACCATGCCGCTGCGTGAGAAATGCCTCGGACAATGTCGGGACGAGAAGAAATCTCAAACTCGCGTCCGATTCGTCCATAAATTACGCCTTTTTATCTTTACCGATTGTCTTGAAGCCCTATTTGTAAAGCTCGAGGTGTAGAATTCGTTTTCCACATTTTTCTTCGCTATCTAGGGAAATGCCGAAAGATATTTATCCGCTTTCAGATCATAAAGGTGTTCATTCATTGGGAAAAGATGCCTTGCATAACTGGGGGTCCATTTGTTAGTATTTGTACATTAGCTTGGATCGTTTATAGGAGGTTGCATACATGCACCCGTCTTCAGATCAGATTTTCACATAGTGATTAATTATATTATCCTTCGAGAAGTTCAATTCTGCTGTCATTCAGTCGATATTTCATCTAGTACTCTATAATAACCGTCTTTCTGGGATTATCAGTCGTACACTTCCAGATTCCTATGAATTCTCTCATTGAATGAGTGTAAATGTTATGACAAATTTTGGCTACTTTGCCTAGGCGCCCTGTAAAATGCCTTCGCCGAGGCTTTGTCAATACTCAGAAAATAATCCTTCGATTTACAAATGATTGTAAGCATTCATTATTGTTTATTTTGAGTCATGAAAATTCATAGTACAAGTTAGGCATCTGATTCAGCAAAGTAATTATCCTCCAGTGGGACTTGAACTGTCAGAAGAATATATTCGATTACATTGTTCAATTATACAATAGCAGAGCACTCCTGTATTCGGGTTCCAGTCAACGAGAAGAGATAATCGATAATCGAATTCACCGTTATCAGTTCATTTGATGACAAAACAAACCTTTTTAAATTTATCTGACCATAACTCAACTCTAGTGCCATTATGGTATGGCTGCCCTTTTTAGAGTCTCCATCTCCGCTACATATTAAAGACAATCAAAATGCTAACTTGTGCAAAATAGGCCGTAAATCTGTCAGTCTCGGTGAGCGTTGCAATCCAAATTGGCTATTGTTTCATAGCATGCCGCTTGAAGATGGGCGCACAGTTCGGGAATTTTTTTCAGAGATCGTCAAATTAAATAATCCACGTTATTTATGGTCACAGCTTGACAATGGCTGTCCTCAGGATAAGAACCATCTAGGGTTTGTATAATTAAGTACCATTTAGACGAGAAAAAGTCTGGAATCATACTCAGAAATGAAGATCGAGACATAAATTTCAGTTCATTAGAGCTTCCTCTTTCCTTTCATTGAAATGTTCATGGTATAACGAAACATGCATGATGTCATTGTTACCATGAAAATAATTCCTGTCCGTAGAGACATAACACTATATTGAGTTATAACCATAACATCCGAATGTCCAGAAATTTGGAGGTTTTATTGAAAGAGGTAAAAAAAAATCTCCTCTGCATTCAGAAGAATCGCCACTTTAAGCTGTTAGTCACAAATATGAGGTAGCCAAATTAATCCTCACTGTATATGATGGAGTGAGTATCAATTGCAGTGAATTATTTTTTGCTGTAATATGAATGATCAGGTTGTAGGTAGTCACCTTATATCTAGTATGGATATGAAATATGCCGCCACGGGATTATCTTTGATAGGAAACGTTGAAATGTACTTTTATGATGTGAAATTCAAGGGATTCTTATTTAAACATGTTTCTCGTTATTTGGGCATGACATTTCTTGATGAGTTCCCTCAACTCAGTCATGTTGAAGACCTCTTTCGTTACACCTCGAACGAGTTCAACTGTATAGGAGATCCACTCGAGACTAGTAGAAAAAACGTAAATAACAACCGTGCTTTATAGGAAATTACAGTGTATCGAATCTGTGACATACAGCGGCCGATCTTAGGCTGCCTTGTGACAGCTCTCATTGTAATCGAGCATACCAACAGCTAATTACATTGCCATCTTGATGGACTACCTGATGTGAAGGTCGATCGGCGTGTTATTATAAATTTTTTCGTCATCGCTTTTGATTCCATACAATATGGGATGCGGATGAACAAAACAATTTCAGGGCATTGTAAAAAAGTGTCCATATTTCTTAATTATCTGACGATAGGCTTGCCGTTCATTTATCTTCCTTCGGTAGCTGTGGTGGTATCCGCCCAGGCCTGATGAATCTGTAATTCGATTTATGGAATCATAAACATGTGTTTGAAAATATGCTGAAAAATGCATCACGATATATTATTTCATATTTATATATCCAATTTCCTGAACCTGAAAACAAATCTACTTTTACTAGTGAAATATCATACCAAATATCGAATTTTGAGTAGATCGAGGCAATCCTCAATGCAATGTCAGTGTTATCGAATATGATAAGAACAAGGTCTCCATCAGTTTTGTGAGTGAACCAGAAGAAATTATATATAGTTGATGTGAATTGATCGGTCGTCATTGCTCGTTTGTTTCATATTTATTTGAATTACGAACATACTATGAAGATTAAATGTATGGTATTATGAACCAGTCAAGATTTTTTGCCTCGATTTTTTTTGTTTTCCTCATCACCCCAACAGTATAGCATCATAGATTCATGATTATCATGAGACAATGTGAATGATAATAATAATAATAACCGTCTTTATTATTCCTAAAGGAAAAAAAAACAAAAATGTTTGAAAATAAAGGGCGAAGTTAATTTTTTGATGTGCAAGCACACCAAAAAATATTCTTCCACTCAACCCTAAACATAGCCTGTATATACAAATATTCATGAATAGTTAGTACATAGTGATTAGTAGTAGTGATTAGTAGTATTAGTATATATTATTTGAAGAGTGTATAACAACAGTATTCATTCCAGGTTTAAATTTTGCAGGTCAAAAAGATGTTTTTTGTAAAAAAAATGAATTTATGAGCTGTTTGAGTTTTTATAATATTCATAATATAATATTGAGGTGAAGTGAACAATCTATTTCGTTATTACTTTTGTGACAAACATCAATGGAATATTAGAGATAAGTTCAAATGAAAGATGATATTGAGCACATGTCGGATAGAAATGGTCACTAAATGTTATATGAATTCAATAGTAATATTAGTCGAGAATCAGCCGAGGACTCAGCCAATTAGTGATAGTGATTAGTTTTTCAAGCATAAATTGTCGCAATACATTGAGCGAAATAGATGATGAGACAATAGTTTGTGAGAAAAAAAACATTACAATTTGCTTTACGATGAAAGCAGTTAACTCAATAGTGGTTAATTCAAAATTTGTCTGTGACAATTTGAAAGCACAAAAGAACTCGGGCATACATATACATATAATATATATTTTTCGGCCGAAACAACTAGTGAATTCACTCAAAATATTTGTGAATTATAAATCATGGACTGATCATTTTCATCAATGGCAGAGTGGCTCTTATCTTCATATATTCAATTGGGGCTGATGAAAACGACAAACCGAAAATCGTGTATTGATGCATGCGTTGATGATGTTATCAAAGTACCAAAACAGATAGCAGAAATTCTTTCCAATTTGAATCGTCCATCTCTAAAACTGAAGGAAAAAAGGAGGTGTACCATGATCGTGCTACACCCGGTATACAGGGTGAGTCAAAAATGTGTACCGAGCTTTCTGGGGGTGATAGAACATTGAAAAATAAGTGTAGTTTAATGATTAAACTCATGGCCCAGAATGCATATTGAGGGAGATATATCCTTCCAAAGTTGATAAAATTAAAATAATTTCTCCGCATAACTTCTGAACGATGAAAGCCACGAATGTATGCCATGAATGTATGTTGTCAAAATACATTTTTTCGTCACACTTCCACATTTCTGATATTGTTATAAAGGGTGTTTTCAGAAGGTGAGTCATGAATTTTTGTAGAAAACTTTTTTCCCTGTATTATATTCGGTGAAAAAACAGGAGCGTTTGATGGAGCGAAGGAAATTACATGAAAAAGGTACTTCTTTTCAAATACAAAAAATTGAGCCGTTCGTGAGATATTTGAGTTTTTGTAGTTACATGATATCAGCAGATTGATTTTATTCATCGCGAGATTCATCGGTATAACGATATTTCAGCAGCATTTGCATTTCCGAAGCACTCGCCAAGCATTAGAAGCATATCAGTTTGTTCAGAGAACGAATAACCTGCCATATTTCTTAAAATCTCAGTTGATAATCGCAGTGATAAATGACACAGAAAAACCACACGAACAAATCGACTACAACAATGTTGACTCGAATGTTGATGACATGAACGTCAAAATTGAGAACAAAATTATTCATCATGGCCTGCTAAAATATTGTTACCGATGAATCTGGCGATGAATAAAATCAATCTGCTGATATCATGTAACTAAAAAAACTCAAATATCTCACGAACGGCTCAATATTTTGTATTTGAATAAGAGTACTTTTTTCATGTGATTTTCTTCGCTCCATCAAATGCTCCTGTTTTTTCACCGAAAATAATACAGAGAAAAAAGTTTTCTACAAAAAATCATGACTCACCCTCTGAAAACACCCTTTATAACAATATCAGAAATGTGGAAGTGTGACGAAAAAATGTATTTTGACAACGTTCATTCATGCACAAAATTTCAATCAGGTGGCTTTCATCGGTAAGAAGTCATGCGGAGAAATTATTTAAATTTTATCAACTTTGGAAGGATATATCTCCCTCAATATGCATTTTGGGCCATGAGTTCAATCATCAAACTACACTTATTTTCCAATGTTCTATCACCCCCAGAAAGCTCGGTACACATTTTTGATTCACCCTGTATATTCATCATTGTGACTATTTCTATATATGCAATCAATTTCTACTTATTCATCTATTGAAGACGACGACTTTTTTGTATTTCGATTCGATCCGTTGTTGCAGACTCTCCCCTGGACCTGTCGATGTCTCTGCTCACAAGGGCGTTGTCGGGGTCGCCGCCCTCCAACGAGGACGAGCGAAAATCCGTGTCGGGCGACAGTTCGGCAGCGAGTTCGCAGGGCGATTTGCCCGAGTCCTCCGTGCCCACGCCCAGAGCCCGGCCGAGAGAGCGGACGCTGTTGCCCTGCGGGGTGTGCAGCAAAGCCTTCGACAGACCTTCCTTGCTCAAGAGGCATATGAGGACGCATACAGGTGAGGGCGAGCAGGCATAGTCACATTCTGCATATAATAATAATAATAATAATAATAATAATAATAATAATAATAATAATAATAATAATAATAATAATAAGAATAATAATAATAATAATAATAATAATAATAATGATAATGATAATGATAATAATAATAATAATAGCTTCTGCATTGTCCATTCCAGTTTTTTTTTCTTTCAAATAACATTAAATTATCACAATATGGTGGTACAATGCGAACAACCTCATTCACAGAGAAAAAGGATTTGTTGATTCAACCAAATATATTTGAACGAATTAAATATCATTCATTTCAATCATCAGTTGGATCCATCGAATGACACCATTCTGTTGCATGGACGAAATGGAATTCTCAATACAATTCTCATATATGCTCGGTTCGAAAGTATGTTGATTAAACGGGATTTTCTCCAATTCGAACTGAGTGATTCAAATCTATAAGTATCGAACGAATCATTCATAAGTTCACTTTGAAGAAATGGTAATATTAATTCAACTTCAATTCAGGATCGATTCAAACAAATGATTTTGCTCAATTCAAGAATATATAGTTATTGAATTAAATACGTTCTTTCTCACTTCGAGCTGATAATCATGATGAAATGAATAATAACACGCAGATGGAATAAAATATGTGGATTATGTTGGATCAGTATCAGAAATTATTGATCTGAGAATTTCGGATGAGTTTGAAAACTGATTCTGAGCTACATTCGTGAATAACTACTAGATTCTACTTCGATATGAAGGTCGAAGATATGCAAAAATTCATTATTTGTTCTTCAAAATTCAACTACTCCTATATTTCGACTCCATATCTTGAGTGTATCAAGTGATTTATTTCATCCATTCAAGTACTCATATGATCATTGTCAATCATCTTGCAGCATGATGATTCTTTTGGATATCGAATATACAAGAATATTACTTCATCAATGTGAAAATTAATGGCATATGGGTCAATCATTATGGGTGAATGAGCCATAATTTGATATAAATATAGGAATAAAAGAACCCACCTCATTAGATCTATATGAAATTTCGAACATTTTCTATATCAGTATTACAATGATTCAGGAAAGGATGAGGAAATCAAACGGTAATCTGGAACAGTGGATTGGAATACTTATATTACCATGATACTAGTCAATAGATGGCTCTGTTTACAAATACCTATGGATACCTTTAGATACCATTGGATCGAATCAATATCTCCGTTGAAATATAAAATAATGTGGTTGATTGGATTTATGATATAATGTTCATCCAAAGAATATTTATTTGACTGAAACCTTGAATTCGCTCTTGAAACAAGATTAAATGTTACTCGTTTCAATATTATAATTTGTCGTGCATATATGACACACACAATATTGCTTGAATCAACGGATTCTTTTTTTCCGTGTACTGAATAGAGAAAAACCCAACACCTCACGATTTCCACAAACAACCAGGTTGCAAATGGAAACTACGTGAACTTACTGGGTATAATCTTAGATGATAAACTCAACTGGTCGGAGCACATAAATCAAATAAATCAAATCACAAATATCCAGTTACATTTTCTTGTTACGACAACTCAGAAAGGTGCTGAATATTAACACACTGCTTTCTGCTTACTATTCACTGGTGCCCTCTCAATTAACATATGGTGTGATTCTTTGGGGGACCGCAAGTACCGCCAACCAAATTTTTACTCTGCAGAAAAATTGTGTCAGAATGATAGCTGAAACAAATTATAATGATCAGTGCAAACCCTTGTTCGTTAAATATGGAAAAATGCCCTCACCGTGTTTGTTCATCTACTATTCTATGATTGACATTCACAAACACGAAAATAATTTTTCACTAATTTCAGAGTCCCACAATCACAACACCCGTTCATCCAATCTCCTGAAAACACAGTATTTCCGACAAAATCAAAAAACAAAGCCCCCCCTCTAGGTCTCTACAATAAAATACCGGAAAGAATAAGTCAGATACCATTACAAAATTTCAAAACGAAAGTAAAATGTTACCTACTTAAACACTGTTTCTACTCTGCGTGGTGGAAGAATTTGCTGTTTCTACAATAAACATATAGAACACTGTATGTTGATGTGCTGGACTCACTTATTGCAACTTTAATCTTTATTTCTTTATCTATTTTAAATATTGAATTTCAACAACACTCCACGATTGTATTTGCGTCCCTGCACCACTCATTTTATTTATATTTAATTCAGTGTGTGTGTTTGTGTATACCAAATTATTATGTTACATGCCATATAGTATTCACATAGTTGGCATTGTATAAATAATGAATGACATGACTTGCTACAAATGTGTCTTACATAACGTAGTCAATAAATACCTATCTATCTATCTCACTATCTATTAAGGTGACGGGGCTCTTCAGTTTATATAAGTTGAATCCAAATCACTGTGTGATTTTGGGATAGTGCTATATAGAATTCCATGATATACAGAGCATAAATGAATCCAAATCCAAAGCTAGCCAGGGATCGATCCGCGACCTCATGGCCTGAACCACCTCGACCACCTGGCCGAGAATCGGTAGTTAGGCTTGAAACCTGCTGAACTTTGCTGTACCAAGTATCATTTAGTGGAAATCTTCGCCTATTGAAATCTTTCCTGATGCTTACAACCTCCAAATTTTCAAGCAACACGCCAATACCATCATCCTTTTCTCCCAACCTTCCTCCGCTGTCTCACGTGATGTTCCTTGAACATCATAGATTTTTCTTTCGTCGAAAAATGTATTGAAAAAATGAAATCGACCTATTCCTTATGAATTGGAACTGTCTAGTCTGTAAATTCCTCGCCTCTAATGATTTCCCGCGAGATTATTATTACCTCGGTGAGACTAAAATTATGGTCACGAATCGTACACAAGCCAAATTATGATTTTGATCGAATCTGATTCCTTGTTCCTAAGTGCTTTTTAATGAGAACAATTTTCTTCCGACCTTTAAAAATCATAGACGATGTAGCATGTCATCTCACAAACCATGTAAACCGAACAATCATGAGCAATTTTCGGAGAATACCTGTATTGTTCTCTTGAGGATGTGATTATACGTCTCGAAAAAAGTTACCATATAGTTAACATATATGATTTTATTACATCATTGGATGAATGTCACGGCCAGGAGGGAGCAATGTTGCATGATTTCAGAATTCAACAGACCCATGTTATATAGGGCTAACAACATACAGGATTTCTACATTGAATACCAACGATAGAGAAAATTCAGCAGTACTTTGATGAGCTTTGAATTGAACATCAAACCCCTACCATCGTCGCCAAGGCAATATTCTTGGGAAAATGGCGAGCTGGGATTCATGAACATCACTTTTGGAGCAGAAAGTGCTGACATCATACCGTTGAAATTTCTCTGAAGAAAAAGTCTTCGGCAATATTCAGAACTCATCACCACATGGGTGGATTACCAAGTGAATGTCCAGTAGTAGCGAAGCAGCCACTGTAGACTTTAGCTCTTTCTGAATCGACTGGATCAACTCCCTCCTGAAGCAGAGAAAAACAGAAGCAAAAGAACTTTCAGAAGCATTTTGTGAAACTTATGATGAAGTTGACACTCAATACAGGGATGGAAATACGAATGACGCAATGGTGAAGACTTCTATTATTGTCGCACAGCAGAATGTCTGACAATAATAAAAATCAAGACCTTGGATGAGTACAGGAGGAAAATATCCAACACAGTTATATTACATCTGTTGAAGGAACATTTCATTTGCAGTTTTCGAGATGTATCATAGAGGCTTAGAGGAAAATAACACTTGCAGCCAGTTTCATAGGAGAACACTGGAGACCCAAGACCTGCGATGTAGCAAGGTAGCGATGGCATGTAAATTTGACGTCGAACAATCGTCCATAACCTAACCTAACACCTGACCAGACCTAACTTCACGTAACATTAGAAAGATTCAGCTTGAGGGTTTGGACAATCGACTCTTCACGCTTCCTAAGTTTTTGACGATTGCATGATCAATGCTGGATATGGATGATATATCAAACACAGATCCCTATTTTTTATCTCAAATTCCTCATGTGGTTAAGACTGGAGGAACTTCTTTGAACAAGATTTCTGGCCTTGGCACCAGTTACTACCAATACGCAGGCGAATGAATATTGCGGAATTATTATAAATGTGATATTTTCTTGTTTTTCAGGTGAAAAACCTCACGTATGCATGGTATGCGGCAAAGGATTCAGCACCTCCTCATCGTTGAACACTCACCGGAGGATCCACAGCGGCGAGAAACCCCACCAGTGTCCTGTGTGCATGAAACGGTTCACGGCCTCCTCTAATCTCTACTATCATCGCATGACGCACATCAAGGTAGGCCAAGCAAAGCGATTTTCACACGATCATAAAAATGCTGATGTGGGAATTGAATAATCGTATAGGTCAATTCCGGTCTGGTTCGATGGTTGCCAGTCGTCCAGATTTGACCGGCATTGTCCAAATCATGTATACGAATGAATATTTCAGGAAGAACATATTTTCTTCAATCTCACCAAAGATTATAATTTCAACAACAATGACATTGCTGGTAGTTTCAATTCCTTGCATTCTCTCGAATTATACATCGTAGAGAATTAAATAACATCCAAGTAAACCGGTGAAATGTAGTTTTATGTGCTCCTTCCCATTCACCTTGTTCCTTTACGGAAACCTACCTGTTATGTCACGACACCTGCAGTTCCTAATTTTGCGCCATGGAAGTTTGTTTATCTGATTAATCAACCAAATGGCAAGTCAACCATCCTAAAAAAACATAAGGCACAAGTAGATGGCTATCGAAACATTGGCCACAGTGGCGGAACCATGCGAAGGCTAAAATATATTATCAGATGAATGACGATATACTTTTGAGACTGCTGAAATTGCTGAGAATGCATCGTTTGGCCCCAGTCTTCCATCAAAATATATTGACAGAATGTTTTGTCATCAACTAGCCGACTTCAATTTGTGCCTTCAATTAATGGAATGGTCGTCTGAATAAGAGACAGTTCGAAGAACTTCTCTGCTTACGTTATTGACGTTTTATGGAACATTTGTTGAGTGAGTATATTGAGAAGATATTTTCTACCGGAAAAAAAGTTCCTGCGAGTGAAACAACTATCGATCGACAAATCTGTAAACTATTGTGATTGAGAGACCTGGAACTCACCCTTCCTATGATTGTATAGAGTATTGTAGTTGAGAATCTTCACGCTTGTTCACAAACCGTTGAATTATGTTCTCATGTGGATTGTATTTTCATTATCCATGTATTCGTCAACATCTCATGCATTGAGAACAAGGATAATCATCATTCGAAGTCATTATGGAAATAGCTGATAGATCTAAGTTCAGTTGAATCAGCGTCCAAAACGATTCGTTTCATCCACCCTGGCAAGTTCCACCAGTTCTATCTACCAGGGTGTGTATTGGCCAATTTGATGCCTTCTCTGGAACTCAAAAACTGTAATCTCTGAGGGTGAGGCTCCTGATTGGAAATGATACTCCGATATGCGATATTCTTGACTGAATATGAGAAGAAAAAGGCGTTCCAGGTTCAGTGCAACATGTTTTTTCCACCTCTTGTTCAGCATCGATCATCCAATGACCAATACAAGTAGGTTACACCTCAAAAAATTCCGTCGAAATAAAAGATTTCCTTGCCATTCGAAGGACTGCCACTGGGTCCTCAAATATCCCTCTTCGTTCGTCGAATAGCAGGTGCACCCTTGGTTCTTCCAAGATCGCGCCCAATCACCCGACATATACCTACCATGTGTTATGTCATAATTACAATAATTTCGATTTTTTACCGAACCACCAGGACCATATGGGAAGGCCAACGTATTCTCGGGACGCGACTCATTGTTCTCGTTGAAAAGGGTGAATTAAACTTTAATCAGATGGCAATCTCGAGAGAATCGGGAAAATCAGAGACAAGCAGGTAGCAGAGGCAAATAGGTCAGCGGATATAGACGTCAAGTTCCAAAGATATGGGTCCGAATGGAGAATTAAGACTTGTCTAATGAGATTAGTATCAGGTGATGAAGATTCTCTGGAAATAAGTTTGAGGAAGCCTGGGTTTTTTTCACTCAGCGTTGAGGAAACATTGTTATAGTGAAGATATTTCACTAGGGAGGCTATCAGATTAACTGATGTGATGACTGCAGGTGAATGCTATAGGTATATATATATTTTCAAGGAATGAAAGTTAGTGATTCCTCATTACGAACTCACGTTTGTTGAAACTTTTTTTCTTCACGTCAAAAGGGAAATATATCTTGAAATAACTGCTTGAAATATATTCTTACAATATCATGGAAGTCATATGTTATCATCTTGAGATAACTAGAAAAGAAACTACATTATAGATGTCAACTCTGGAGAATTAGGAACTCCTTCGATTTTTCATTTTTTGAATTCATATCCTCAGACTAGTATTACTGATTCTCTTACCAATTATCTAGATCTCATTGGTCTCGTATATTTTGATAACGCGAAATGAATGTCCTATTATAATATTAGTGGAACATCGTGTGGTTAGTGAAATATTCTGAGAGAAGGACGGTATTGGAATTTTTTTCTGTTGATTATGTCTTGAGCATCCAGGAAGACTGCATTGGCAGAGACTTCGACAACTTGGCCGTTCTGTTTAATAATGATGCTTAGTTCAACAGATCTAAAGCCCAAGAATATAGGGTTGACCAGCCTGATCTCGTCTAGTCTGAAATTGCTCTTGGCGGAATAATTGACGAGCCCTCATCTTCCTACGAAGTTCTAGACAGGTCGCTGAATTCGTGATTAGTATAATCGACTATCTTCTGGATTGAATATAACATCTTCATCGTAAGTTTGGGAGCTGAGCTTCGAATTTGTGAACAGTACTCCACACCTGGTGAAATTCGAGCTTTGTAGACTATGTTTAGCTGCTGGATTCAATTCAATAGTGCGTGTATACCACAGTTTGGTGTTGTTCCTTTCCCTAGACCGCAAAATATTATCAAAGTTCACCAGCTATATATGACAGTCTGTCTGGTGAGTCATCACTTTAAACTATCAAAAAATCGACCAGGAAGCGGAATGGAAATAGCATACACATCAAGAGCCGAATTACAAAAATCATAACATAGCGTCTTCTTTTATCAACACGAACATTCCATCAAGCCAAAAACGTGCATCTTAGCCTGAGTGGAGCATCACAAGAATATACATTATATGTATATCATCATCGTTTGATTTCTAGTTGATTCTAACCACGTCAACTAAACTATTTCAAGATAGAATCACGAAGACCTATAAGTGGTAATAGCAATACTCCTTCATATGCATCGAGTATGTATGAAATGCGGAGTCACCGTTCGACAGTCAATTTATGATATCCATATTACGAAGGAATTCGGAAAGAAATATGCCGATAACTGATCTCAATCTTATTCACTATACGTACGGTACTGGGACGCTTCAATCAGAAGTAAAAAACCGATTATTGATGTGAGTATACGTTGATATTATGATCATTTGTAAGTTATTCATTCTAGGAATCCATCGAATGGTGGGAAAAAATTAAGAGGCATTCAAGAATGGTATTATATCGATGAATATATGGTGAATAGTTTATGGCATGGAATTGACTGAAAATGTGACATTCTTCAACCCATTGAAATACACAAATGGGTATTCAACAGAGATATTTTCCCATGTGATACCCCTTTAGCTATTAACCATATGAGGAAGTGATATACTATAAGGATTCACATAAGGAATCAGGATTCCTCTTCATCTTCAACTTCAGTGGGAGATTCTGAAATGATTTCAATTCAGAACTCTCTGATATCCTGACAAAATTCTATAGATACGAAGAACGAATATACTACCCGAGTTCATAGAATGAAATGAGCAATTCTCATGACTCAAATGTGCTATAAGAATTTAGAGGATCAGAAGGTTGGTATCCAACGTTTCATTAGAGATTTATAACGAAAAATGTAGGGCCCCACGTTGGGCGCCAATTAATATGAGTATAGTAATATTCTCGAATCAAAACGAAGGGTCATGGAGATGATTTCGCGACAGTCTAGCTTGCACACAGAAAATTACTAATTAATACGTTCGACAACAGTATAACAATAACAATATAATCGATTGAAATTGTGGCAAAAAAGTTCAAATTAACAGTGTTTCTTGTGTTTTTTGCTTAGCAACATGAACTAACTATCTCACAGATTCCCAAGCTGAAACGCTAGAGTGAGGAAACCACAACTGATATTCAAAGAACGAATGAAAGATTGACATTGTGTTCTTCTCACCAACTCAAAATTCGAACTTCTGGGGAGGAAGTAGATTATCAACAATAACCTACGATGTCTATGAAACTGCTGATCGAAAAATCATATCAGACTTCAGATGAGGCTAGTTATATTTGGTGGAGTGATCAGTCTAAGTTTCCAATGCTTCTCTAGGTATCATGTGATAGCTGACTACAGTTGATAAGTATTTACCTACCAACAAACTGATTCGTAGATATGGATTGTCATGAACCTCTGAAACTTCTGATACTGGTTCCCGTACCCTACCTAATTCCTATCGTAATCTTGTCCAGTATTTCGAACCGATTGTTCTACGTGATAGAACGTAGGAACCGGATGTTTCATACGTTTCTTATTCTTGCGTGCAGGCAGATGGTGCCAGGAGAGTCCGGTACCTGTCGTTCCCACACAAGCCCTTTTCGTGAATTAACGATTTTCTCGTTATAGTTTTATTGCAAACATCAATCCGAGACGAACCGTAAATTGATTTGATGTTTTTGGAGGATTCGGAATGCCACTGTCCGCGTTTATGGGAAGAGGAGTAACGTAAAAAGGCAGTAAAATGTTGGACACTTAAAAACAATTATTGGGAACGTTAAACCAGGATGGAGAGGTCATAAAAACTTTCGGAAAAGGGTATTCGATTTTTTGCTAATGAAGCCTGAGAAGTATCTTCACGAGTTGTGAAAGCTCGTATTCGCAGCTTTGGAATGGATGGAAACACCACCGGACACCAGACAGTTCCGAATAGCGATGAAGGTGAGCAATATTCAGTTAAAACAACTCAAACAATAATCAACTCCATTTTTGGAAATCCAAGATGACTCCTTCGCAAAATTAGTGATCCACCAATAAGAAATCAGTGGATTAATAAAAAGACAGGAACAATCTGAAAATATATGCAACCATTGGTGAAATGAATGACAGTCATGGAGTATAAATTGAAGTGCCACCTTGTAGTCCTTGCAGCGTATTTTCATCTGCTTTCTTGCTCTTCAAAATCCTCATTGAAGGTAATTCGATTCCCTTCGCATTCAAGCTTTGAAACACTTCGTCAATATCGTGGAAGAATAGAAATACCAAGGCACTGAAGAGTTCCACTCTAAACCAAGTTGCTCTTTCATCAATTTCAGTAGGGTAATTTGTGAATCATCATCTACAACTCAGCGTTCAATGATAGAGCAGTCATTATTGAGATAATAGATTTTATCGACATCGATTGCTCTTCTAGAATTGACCTTCTTCAACTGAGTCGGAAGTGATCATTCTTGGAAAAAAATAATGACAATCTCAGGCGCTATCGGTCCATATTCTTTCCTGCTGATATCGAACTATATTTCCGCTCCAAATGCCCTCATTCTAACCATCAATAACGAACCGAAATGGTAAGGGTTTACTACATCAATAGTGTCGCCACATCGGTCTGTGCCATATAAGTCCGTCCGTCGTTCTAATCAGAGAAAGAAGTTGAAGAAGGAACGGAAAATACGGCGCGGGCATTTGTCGTGTTTTCACGATGACAAGTGACGGCATGAGTGACACTGGCAAGAAACACCGCCAACTCGATCTGAACAGATTACGTACAAGGGGACTGACGCGAGATGGACAGACAGGAGAATGGGAAAAAAGTGCCTAAGTTAAGAACAGACAGCAGGAACAACGCGACTTATGTACTTGTTAACTATGAGTAATTGATTGGAGAAAGAACATCCGGTTTGTCCTTCATCGGCATTCTGCCATTCACGAAGATTCACAACATGTCACACGTCACACAATAGGCTATATTTGGAGTTTGGAGTCATCAAAGGTAACGTTTCAAAATGTTTCAATTTTTGAGCGAATTATCACTTGCCAATCTATTGTTTCCCTGCGTTAATTTGTTTGGACAGTGAAATATGAGTTGATCATTATCAATTGATCACCATTAGTTTCTATACCAATTTTGAGCAACTATTACTGGTTCACGATCTACTGTGATATGATTTTGATCCATTCGCGTCAAAATCAGAAGAATATTTTCACCTGTGGTCTTGAAAATATGACCAATGCAATCATCCATATCGTTCTATTAGCATCGACAAGGAAGTGAACCAAATCAGTCTCTAGCTGCTGGGAAAATATTCATCATTTATATTTGTGGACCACCTAGGAAATTCCTATTGTTTCTAGCTACGTTTCGAAACCATGTAATAGCTAATTTCAATGCCAAATCAATGCGTAACCTACATCCATCAAATCGAATAATAAACAACACCATAACCATACTATCACTGGCTTTTTCATTTGGATTCAACGCATCAGTAACTGTATCGAAAACCGCAGAAAGACGTGAAGAACTCCATGAAAGAACTCGACCATGGCGCTATAAACGCCGGAGTCAAAGGTAAAATGGGGTACCACAAGGTTACCGTTGATGACATGAGGGAAACAATAAGGTCTCTCGGTCGACAGAGCGTGTCGTCTTGAAGAAGTTTTCACACGGATTCCAAGGAGCGTTACCAGGGTTCACTACTGCCCCATATAATCAATGTATCTGGCATGCATTATAATTAAGCGTGCTTTATCTTCAACAAAGGTCTTATTAATCATGGGAAAGAGGAAAATTTTGAATGAATTACACAGGTGGAACGCATTGGACATCTTCTTATGTCGGAAGGATCTTACTGGAATTTTTCCCTCGGCCCATCTTTGTTTTCAATCATTCGACACATTCAAAATTTCTTGATCGGAAAGAACTAAACCAAAAGATCATAGCCAATTTATTCAGACCTCAATTCAGACCGCAATTCAACTTCAATCACATCATTTTATATTCTCCATTGGGAAATACATTACATGTATACATACATCATCTCTATCCCGATTGCTCTCAAAATATAAACTGTAAACTGAGAGGAACCGACCAAAATGAGAAACGAATTAGTTCTTCAATCCTCCCTAATGAAGAGATCCATCATATTAGAATAAACATAACCTCTCTAGTGTCAGGAAGATGCACAAAAAATACTATTCTTTAAGAATCCATTTGTGATTTCATTATCTCCTTCCTGTTCATCATTAATAACGAAGCAGAACCATTTTTCAAATATTAATTACACCGACTCTCATATTTGTTTCGTTGGTTTTGTTTTAAAATTGAATTAGTCACGACAAGGCAAGGTGGCATCAGAGTGCCAGTGACAGGTTTCAGGTACTAAGCAGGTGGCTCTTTGAAATATTACCCGAGACAAATCACTATGGGCAAACACAAGGAGATGATTGATAATTTCGTAGGTATTGTTTTTGTATAATCATTTGCCATTTCGATTTGTAGCAATCCGATTCTCCTATCCGACCTATATGCAGGTGTCTGTTTATTAATTCATTTCATTCATAAAATTGTAATTGATAATCAGATGGAGGATTATCAAGAAGATGATTTCAATGAGTGTTTTTTTTGCGAATATGGAAAATGCTCAGGACAATAGGTTTCTTGTAGATTCTTGTGAATATCATGAATACTCTCATTATCATTTACCGACGTTTGTTTATCATATTGGTTAAAGAAGTTGATTGAGCTGTGACATTGTGAGAGGTACTTAAAGAGTATCATGAATCTGATGTATATGTTGTTACGGATGCATGATTTGGAATTGGAATGAGTTTGCTCAGTTTTTTATGTAAGAATTCTCTATTTCTAGCTCTCTATCAAAAAGCATTCTTACCATTTAATCTTAGGAATAGAGCAAATGTTTCCATCATCATATTTTGCGGAAGTTTACAAAAATACTATTATAAAAAATCAGAATTATAACGATTCATCTGTTCGCTCATTAGTGAAGAATTCGAAAATTTTGCATAAAATAGCGCCTGTTCGAAATAATTCCTTCTCGTTATTAAAACTTTTGAATAATTTCCATTAGATAAAAAAGTGTAACATTTCTATCAACCAACTTGACCATTCATTGATTTTTTTTCGTATTCCGATAACTATCAATGTTATAATGATAAATAGACAGACATATATGTTCGAGGCTTAATGTTCATCAGAATGAAGAACAGGTTGACAATTATTTTCGTCCAATTCGATTCGAAGAACGAGCCAATGGGAATACACCACTCAACTGTTTATCATAATTATGTATATAGTTGGTGATAATGTTCCAGCAAAACGGATGCCGGATTGTCGTTATATTGCCAAAGTCATCTCCGATTCAGATTAAGACAGTTTCATTCCATTCCTCATTTGTAAGATGTATCTTTCGGAGAGGTAAGGCTTACTGTAATTGGTGATTGGTTTCTTTATCGATATCGAACGGCTGAGTATAATAAAGATGATGAATACGTTCATTGCCAATCAAAGCATAACAGTTCACAATCGCCAATACTGTGTATTTTGGAATTTCATTACTGCCAACAAGGCACACACAAAAGGCATTCAATAATTTTACGAGATTGAACTTTTCAACTATTATAATAAGCCAATCCGCTGTCAGTCAAGTCGATTGATCTTCCAGGAGTAATTCAGTTCATGTCTGTCCTATAGAGTTCACACATTCATATATTTGTTTCCTGAGGAGGATTCTAGCAATTCTCAAGTTTTTGCTCTATTGAGACCTTCATTGGTGTCATGGTAGATTCTGACTGGCTGTCTGAATCTAATCCAATCAAGTACACAACTTTCATTCGAATCTTCATCCAGCAGTACATTTGAACTTGAATCAGATAACTCTTTCGTGAACAAATGATATCCCTGCTACTTATCCTCGATGTATTACTTCTTCATGTTCAGAGCCACAGGAAAGGCAGATGACATCAGACATCGGATACTGCATTTTGATTTTTCAAGCTTCACTTGATGAAGAGCAGATTTCTCATACGTGCTAGTCAGCAATCAGATTAAATTTCTTGTTTTCTGGGGGATTCAATCGATAAGATCTGGTACGTAGGCCGCTAATACCCTCAAACCTCGCGTGTAATATATACAAAAGCCAATAACGAATCAATTAGGAGAATTTCATGCTAATTACTATATGAATTTAATGGTGGAATCGGTAGATACCATCTGAGGCGTTACTTCTGAAGCATCTCGAGACTTCTGATTGACGTGTACATTTTGAATTCGATAAAAACCGGGCCAGCATCGGTGAATCTCACGAACTATAAAATAAAACACATCTGATAAGTGCTGGCGGCAATTGACGCCATTGACGTACAAAAAGAAATGTACAGAAAAATCTCAGTCCGTAGAAGATCTACGATTAAACTATAGAAGAGCACCGAGGTGATTTTCAATAATTATTGAACAAAAAAACTCATCAGTCAGCCAACCTAGGGCAGTTTTGAAAAAGTACAGAAAATTATCTCGCGAACTCATCCGCCAGAATGGCTCTCATGAATCATCCATATATTTTTGAGTCTTCAATGATTCAAGGGTACAGCACTATAAAATATTTTCTGTACTAGCATGAGATTGCTTGTTTGATATTCATGGAGTATTTACTGTAATGAATTCCGAAGATCATCTGGGTAAAGAGAACTAGCCTAGAAATCAAATTTCCACAGCAGAATCCAACATGCAATATTGGAGCTATCTATTCATAATCACATGAGAATCCTAACAATTCGAGACTTTCCTTCTTAGACATGGTGTTATACTGAAGGACATAGAAAAATATATTGCAAAGTATGAGGTGGTTGGAACATAACCATGAATATTCCTTCTATGATGTTTAACGTTAGTTCCACAACATCTGAGAGAAGTATGAGAGAGAGAGAACATACATTCTCGAATCCGCTTTAGTATAAACAAATCTATTTATTAAATTCAATCTTCTGAAGTAACTGAACTTATGAAGGATCTTTATAGTTACAAACTCCTATTGTATCGTCAAACTGAGTCATCAAAGGTATTGGAATTTCGTGAAGAAAAATTCCCTGCAGGAATACCAACCTCAGACGGAATCACTAGATTCGATACAAAATCTTATATCGATAAGATATGAGATCGGGACTTTCAGAATTTCTCTTCACTGCTTAGAAGTTACACGAAATTCTCAATGATATTATAAATATTGAATAATGACTACATGAGATACGGAACTGAGCAATTCTATAATGGAATGGTAGTTTCTGATCTGGAGCAGTTGTATTGCTATCGATGCCTCATCTTGACCAGAAATTGTACATCCTCTCTAATGATACATAATCATCATACTCGAGGCAGGTCACACACAAATTTGTGACATATCCTGAACTTTTCAATCTACTACCCTCTTCCTCATACTCTGTATGTAACTGATATAAGAGAATGACCTGCAATATGAACAGAGTTGAGGTGGCCTTCCTTCCTTCTTCTTCTTCTTCCTTCGTGAAGATCTGACTGAATGATGAATTTAATTGCATCGGATTGGAATACGAGTATTGATCTTATTCCGAAATGAACCTGAATAAATAGATATGACAGTATCAGCTCATTGAATCAATGAGATGAAATTCAAACTTGGAGATGAAATGGTGGTTGAAACCCTGGTAGTCCACAAACGATAATGTATGTTACTTACTCTCACAGTCTGGAAATCGCCTGATTTCATTTATGGAAAAGGGGTATTTTTCACTCTGAGCCATGCTACGCTCCTGGAGACTCTTCCTTGTCAATGGACGTACTCTCGGTGGCTTGATTGACCATCGAGTGTTTCTTTCGGAATGGACAGCGACTAAATAACACTGCTAAATGCGTGTCTTGCTCCTTTTCATGTTGTACTCTTCGTAATTCACGTTCTATCTGATGTTTGATTGACTCTGTTATGTAAGGAGTAGCAGCAACGGCAGCTGTAACTTTACGATGATGCACTCCTTTGACCGTTTGAAGCCGACGTGAATCGAATAGAATGATCTGCTAACAATAGAAACAAGATAAGGATAAAAACACTAGGTGTTCGTTTCATTTATCTGGTCTTATTATCAGCTATGTGTATACACATCGATTTGCTTATACATTTTTCCATTTGCAACTTGGTAGTCATACTGACTGCAGAGAATCACATGAAAAACAAACTCTGTGGTAACTTTTCGGTCACATTCATCTTCCTGTTGCTGTGTTGATATTTCATTCTTTTGTCTACTTTCCATCAGGAACTTTTATTGCATGTGACGGTATGAGAGCTCCTCAGAAGTTCATACCTTCTAGGATCATATGCAATAACCAATATGGCTGAATGATGGATATATAATAGATGAATGCCGATTGAATATTCTGGAAAGAATTCGATGATGCTTCTACGTAATATTTGAAAGTTCAGTATCACTTCTCACTGATTTTATAACTGATTTTTGTTTTCTTTTCAGGATAAACCTCACAAATGCAACCTATGCAGTAAGTCATTCCCAACGCCTGGCGACCTTCGATCTCACATGTATGTCCACTCAGGATCGTGGCCATTCAAATGTCACATTTGTTCGAGGGGATTCTCGAAACACACGAATCTCAAGAATCACCTGTTCCTCCACACCGGTGAGTAAGAAATATGAAATTTTACCTAGGTTTGATTACTTTTTTCGTTATCAGGTATTGTTGACATCTACTTTTTTGCGATTGAATCCACTAGTTGAGTTCATACTTTATAGATGCAAGGGAGTTATATCTCTATAGAAATATTGGAATAATCTTTATGTTTCCTTCGAATCTTCTCATGAAGAAATCAGAAATTCGAAATGACACCAAACACAATCGTTACTGGTAACAAAGAAATACTCATTCAAAATCCCAAGCGCACGTTTATGCATTACCCCTTTCGATCGAACACCGGATTTTATAGAACAGTATGGTGACGAGGGATAATCGACCGTGAAAGTGGATTTGTCAAGTGATTTGAAGGAGGTTTTAAGGGGATTTGAGGATATTAAGGTTGATATTTGTGCCCGATGTGTCAGGCAGGAATGTTATACCCTCGTGAGAATTTATAGGCTTATGAATGAATAGTTCTCGTCCGAGATCTCTTATGAGAGTTAAGATCATATGTTATAACTTTGTCTGAAGTCTTCATCAACCATATATGGTGTGAATAATCCAAGATGGAATTGAATCCTTCTTGACTAATTTCAGGTATGTGTTCGACCTATTGATGGGACTGAACAACTTTTCAAATCGATATTTTCTTTCCTTCAAAAACCGGATAATGTCGTTCACACTAGGAAGAACTTAATTAATCAGCATCGGTCGAAGGTAATTTCCCAAATGAGAAGGAAGTTGCACCAAGCAAAGAATATTTCAAATACAATGTCAATGATTTGAAATCTTGAACTGACAGCTTGCACATCTCAGAAACGTTACCTATTTTTTCTTTCAGTATGTCATCGAATGAAATCGAACATTTAAGAACAGTGAACATATATCCACAGTATATGAGCGTTCATTTTGAATTTGAAATTCTATCAGACGTAATAGCACACTCAACACTGCCCGAACGCAACTAAGGGCAATAGAAAGAAATAAAATTCAGTCCTGAATTCGGTCAGCATTCTGATAGTTTTCTTCCTCTATATTCTGCATAGTTCGAGAATGTCACTATCTATGATCCAGTCGCAGCTGCGAGAGGCCTGTAACTATACCTTGGGAAATATCAGTTCATTCAAAAATTAATTTCAGTTTTAAAAGCGCATACCCGACTGCTTCTTCTTCTTTCACCTCGAGGATTCGGCCCACGTATTCCCTATTATCTTTAATTTGGGGCTGTTGGAACTAAAAGTCAAGAATACCCGGGCTACTTGATCGCGCACCTTATAATTTATGAGATTGAAATTAAAATTCCGGGCAGCCCCTCAGCATTGATAGGCAAAGTAGATTTTGGAATGTATTAAATGCGGTAATTGCGGCCATTGGCGTAACAGAAAATCACTGATCATATGATAGCTCTAAATATCAGAAGTTGCATCTGCACTCCATAACGGGCGTAAAACAATCGTGATACAAGTTCAAATTGTGATTTACTGAGTAGTTTGATGAAAAGTTCGCTTCTTGGAGATAATTCGAATTGAATAGTCTTGCATACATGATATTGAAAAAAAAACATGTTGATCCATAATGTCCTATTCTGAAGCATATAGATAATTATTTGAAAAATCGAAATAATCTTTGGACCCTTCGATACACCATTTTTGGAAGACAACAAGCATCCTTTCACTATCGGAGGCAAGCAAATCAGAGCTGAAGCCTTATCACAGGCTCCATCAATTGTCTTCGACTCTGACATAATTAGATTTGAAGGAGCTCTAGAGGATAAAACGGTATGGAGTGTATCACTTTCATCAATGGAAACTGGGCAGGATGTCACATCTACCATATCGTTGATGTTCAGCAAAAACTATGTTGATATATTTGGCTCAATCTTGATATTGTAGCAAATGTGTTATCCTTGTTGATGAATAGAGGAAATGAGCTGGAAGTCGAATTCGTTTCAATTGCCTTGACAAATGTTGAAAAATGAGGTAACCATGTTCATCAAACTACAAAACACAGCTCTTGCAAAGTACTGTTGGCTAGAGAACCACTCAAATCAGCCATAGTCTCGCCTAAGGCGATGAAAAAACCTTCACAGAAATCCTAGGATTCACTCAAATCAAATGATATCAATGATATCAGTGTCTCTTTAAATCCGCTGTTAGAACATATATAGATATGAACACAATTTCGCCGCCGCTGTGGGCCTTTTGTCGAACGATTTGCGTCGACTAAATAAGAATCTTCGAGTAGCCAAAATATTGTGAAACAAAAGAAGCTGGCACGACAGGCACTCTAGATTGGACGCTATCCGAAGGGTATAATTAGAATCGGACAGTAGTTCGATAGCGAGCCGTATAATCACGGTCTTCTAGATCGGCCCCGGGACGTGCCCTGCACTGCTACCGTTCGCCTTTCTGCATGAGGCCAATTAATTGTCGGCGCGGCGTTGCCAACTATGTGGAGGAATCACGAAATCCACCGAAATCAGTATATATCATCACAGTTAGTTACACATTCGGAAATGACAAATTTTCGTAGCTTGCCAACAACCTGAATTGAAAACTAGTACTAGGTTCAGATTTCTAAATAGAACGACCTCCGTATCGTTAATTTTTTCTCATAATTTTCTTCTCGGGGCGAGTTTATTTTTTCTGGTGCTGGGGACGGATTTTCGAATACTGTGGCTCGACAAAAAATTAACTGATTGTTTCTTATTTCATTCCTGCATCTATGGGTGATTTATGTGCTGATGTTGGATAACTAGTTTTCACCAATTCAATTTGTCGAGATTCCTGATTGCTATTTCTACTGTGATTGTATGAAAAAATAATTTCTAAGTGATAAAATAGCTTCTTCGCTCAAAATAATGGCGTCCCCCAGCATTTTTGCTTCGCTTATGTGTTTTTTTTCATCGACCTAGGAGACGTTGTTATCATATTCTGGGAGAATTGAGAATGCACTGAAAGATCGTATGCTTCAGAACCTGGCAACACTGCAAACAAATGGCTGCGCTCTGCGCTACCGTTCAATTTTCTATATGGAATTAATAGCTATTCACTGGCCGTCCAAGATGAAAAAATTATAATACGTCTGCGTTATCTCTGGAGATATCAGATATGAAAATACCAGACATAATTGAGAAGGAAGAACTGACATAGAATATAGATTGCTGGGTAGAAGTGTTCGATAGATTTTTTTTTTCACTCTCATTATGAGGAGCATTATAAGAATACATTTCGTTCCAAGTAAATATCCAATTTTCTCGTTGATTCCTAGGTATATGGCTGATTTTGAATTTCACCGCCAATGCTAAAAAAAAATTAATCGCAATAATTTTGAATGAGAGGATGTGCAAACAATTTTTGCGTTCCTAATGGAAAACATTATCATTCAACTTGTCTCGGAATTTGCATCGATGGAAAATGATATTTATATTTCCAATGTTATCTGTATGATGAACTTCATTTGCAAAAACAATATTTGGTGAACTCATTGTTTCTGCTGGAATGATTATTGTGAGATTGACAATGAATTGAATTTCTAATTTTCTTTTCTCATTGGTTCTAGGCAAACCAAATGGGACGCGCAAGGGCTGAACAAATTTTCCAAAATTTTGCAAACTGTTGTGAGTGATCTAAGTTAAGTCTAATTTATATTATTGTTATCAAAAATTTTTCTATTTATATAGATGGATATATTTTTTGTAATACGTACTATGTCATATGTAAAAATTGTATATAAATAAAAAGTCGTGTAACATTTCATGTTTATCATCATTTCGTCCCAATTCTTCATATCCTGAAGCATTAGCTGTAATGCCTTCTTAGTAAATTTCTGTGTGTGACTTTTTGGTATATTTCAAAATCGAGAGATGGAGTTTATGATGGGCATTCACATTTTCTGACAAATAATTTATATCCCACAACAATTTGAATTGAAATATTCCGATACATTTGATAACATGATTGCAATTAATGGACATTTCCAGTGATTATTTTCAGAAAGAAATATCAGAAAATAAATGCCTCTCAAGTAACTCATAGATGTTTATTGAGATTTTTGTTTTGAACAGATCATAGATTCAAAAATGATCCACCGAATAACAAGGAATAACTTAAGATATAGAAACATCTTTCAGGCCTTGGGAATACAGTGACACGGGTCTTCGATAATGACAAATCACTTTTAGATTCAGATTCAGAAGGTAGTATCAATTTACAGACACAAAAAGATGCACAAGTGAGGAATACATGTCATCGTTTGTGCGAACATTAAAAAAACTTGTCCTAAAACTTCACCCGGATCAGAATTTACCAGTATGGGAAGAAGTGACGAAATAAATTGAGAAATCAGTGGGAGGAGATCGGTAATGGAAATAAGCTCATCACAAATTGAGCAGCCAAAACTGATGCTATGAAGACGATGATACTTATACCAAATAACCAAATAGCAAAGTGTCAATCGAAAACAATTATGAATTCATAATGATTACAATGATAAAATTTTTCAGTGTATTGTGTCGTGATATATACTTCGAATGGGCCATATAGGCAGCTAAAATAATTTACAACACTCAGAATTGGAGAATCAGTTAATGCATTAACTCATGAATCAATTGGAATTCATTCATGAATGATATCTAAACATGAAGGTATATCTACTCGGATATTTGTTATTCCGACCTTGGACGTCGTCATATCGGGCCGAGTACCCATTTTTGCGCCTCTTATTCATTATCTTGAAAGTTTGAAGGGAACTATTCTAGATAGGAAGTCATATATGATTGGTAATTACGTTTTATTTCCCAGGTAATCCCCACCTCCTTGTCGCAATTACAGAATTCAACCAATCCATTCACGACGCGCACTGACGTCACAACAGGCACAATTACCGAGCGATGTCTTGAAAGCAGTTGAAAACAAATTGCCTAGACAATACATAGACAATGTTTGGGAGCAGCAAGTTTAGGAGACACTGTTTTTGACCCGAGCAGATGCCACTGATTTTTCTCCAATAAAACTCGACTGTCACGACCTTGTACGAAGAAATTATATATTCGAGCTGTCTTTTCCATTCCCATATCGATCCATAATGATTTTTTTTTCATGAAAAATCGTTTCTCACCATTCATCAATCGAGATCAACATCATAACGATCGATATAGTAGTATATTAATGCGAGAGAATGTAACGGCTCTAGATGAAATTGAAATATTTTTATCTGTGGCCAGGTGATAACAGGAAAGATATTCTCGGCCTGATTTACATATATCCATAATTATTATAAAATAGATTGCCGAATAAAAAGAAGACGTGATGCTCGCGTTTGTCGGCTCTGAATGAATATGTTCGATATAATAAACTGGCCGCAGTGAATGTTTTCGATACATATTCTGAAAAGATGAAGGATATTATCGATCGGTTTATGCGTCTCTACTGACGCTTTGGAATTCCGTGGAAGGTATTCCAGACCATTAATAACGTTTCTAGTATGAGCCTTGTCGTTTTAGGTTTATTTCACATTGATTAAAGCATTGATTATTAGTTATAACATGCGGTGGATACTTTGACGATAAAGTGTACTTGCGAAATCTTCATCTATATCTGATCATACTTATGAAAACTGAGCTTGATTCAGCAATCATTTTCATGCATATTAAATCATGAGAAACATGAACAATATCCAATCTGAAATCGATGAAAGTCTGTGTTATATAGTTCGAATTTTCAATTGGTATGTTTCAAAAGTTAACAGGGGGATACTTCAGAGTTACCCTACCCTTCAGGTTCCCAATATTTCTAATGATTCTGACGTTCTGTTCACAATCTGGTGCGCTCCCGTCACACCTGTTGAAATCTTCGGTTTGATAAATGTAACTCGATTAATTGTATAATTTGTCTTCCATTCATCATCATTCTCCGATTCTCAAAGAATCATTAGCAATATAATATCAGTCTCTATGGAATCAATTATATCTGACTTATATCATTCTGATCATCATCAATAAAATCGTTTGAAAACAGACTAGCTGCCTGCCAATAAAGAGTAAGTACTTTTTCATTTCCATAGAAGAATTTGTTTCTCTTGCATGCCCTTGGATTTTTTCCATAGATTTATGTTGAGATATACCAAAGGGTATAATTGAGAGTTGAGATTATGTTTTGTCTGCAGAGGTTTCTACACACAGCGAAACTGAAAGAAGAAACGAAATGAACTGGCTGAAAATGACTGAAACTCAAAGTCGCTCTCTGTTGCAATGAATTATCACCTGTAGATCGGTAACGAAGTGATTGCGGACCTATATCTTCATGCATTTTGAATCATAACATAAGCCAAAGAAGCCTTCAGTATGTTGGTGATCTTCAGAAACACCCTGTATATTTAATTTCCCGACAGACCGCCACTGGGTCATATCCCACGAAGCTCTCAATATGTGGGCAGAATATCTTTCCAAAGTCACCGTCGTGAATGGGAACAATACAGTCGCGTCAGGTGTATTACAACCAACAGGTAGCTCACCCGTCGATATACATCAATGAAGCTGATGTTTGAAGTCCTGCCGATACTCTATTGTGACCTCTCATCGTTTCCATATCCTTTGGATCCATTGAAATGATTTATCTGTTTATGTCTGTTGCGAAAAGGATTCTTCGGATTGGCTCAAATTCATTTCGCTTTGTTGTTGTAGATTGATGCTTTATCGTCGATTTGAATGAGGTTTGAACATTCAAGGGTTGGTCGAAATGGTGCTATGAAATGGATAGATAAGCTATTCTATACCTCACTGAAGATGATGAACATGGCAACACTGATGAAATGGCTGAAGCTCATGAATGGCTGTACAACATTGGTTTTGGAAGATTTAATAATCATTCTTCCTATGGAAGTGAAATCTGTAATTTTCGATGTGATGTTGAACGAGTGAGATCAGTATATTTACAGAGCATAGCATGGTCCCATATTCTTGACTTCAAGTGTCCTGACAGTTTAGTGATAAAAATCTCTGAACGAGAACAGTTTCTCAATGAGAAGGACAACTGTTTCGTTATTCATTTGGGTGTCATAATTGATGATTAAGTCATCAAGAGCAGAATATATTTCTGGAGCACTGGATATCAAGAGTTCAATATTGAAAATTCATTTCTTTACTTGAACATTTATCAATTCTAACACTTTCAATATGAATGATATGATGATGAATAGATATTCTCGTAGATGGAAAAATCTTAAAATCAGGAATGGGAATTTTCGTTCAACACTCCTTTTGGCATAGGTCAGCCTTGATTTTTTCTTAATCCAAAAGGAAAGGATATTGAGGGCTCAGAATTTGACATATTCAGAATATTCTTTGAACTTTTGGTTTTTCCGATAATGACATCATCTTTCGATTTTCGAATGGAATTATATGTTATATTGTATATATATCAATGCTACTTTCGAATCACGTCAGAGTTACCATTATAGTACGTTTTGGAAAATTAAGTTTCCAGTGAAGAAGCGTTTTGGTTTAACTTATGGCGCCTATTTCTAGCCACATTACTTTTTTCCACCAAAATAATGCTAGCATAGCAGTGGGTATTCATAACTTTGTGGATCGAAAACTCAATTGTGTTAGAAAAATGATCGGACAGATGGAATATTGGGATGGATTGGGTATCAGTAGATTTGCAAAATTATGGAGTTTTCGAAAATGTAATGATATACAGGGTGTACTATTTGAAAATCGAAAGTTGGTGTCATTTTCGGAAAAAGTTGAAGTTTCCTCTTGTGAGCATATTCGATTTCTCAAATTCCAGAAATCCAGCTATGCAACAAATAAGAGGAGGGTGTGTACCAAGGGTTTTTCTCCTCCTGTATTACTGAATGATTTGGTATATTCAGTTGGTCTGGAGAAGGTTATGGTAAGATAATATACGGATATGGTATAACCGTGGTTATTATGTGTGAATGCTCCCCAGAGGCAATTTGGACAAAACAACATATTGTGACCAAGACAGCAGCCAACTAAATAACCTGCAAATACTTTCCGAAAACAGTAATCGCAGTAATAAGGTAATAGCGTCTAATTATACAAAAGAAAATCGACGTCGCTTGCCACCAGTTAATTCGATTTGTAATTTCGTAAATGAGAGCAAGAATTATTGAAATATCGTACGCTGACTGAAAACACGCCAATAATCATAAGTGTATCTTGTGAGATAGCTTGGGGCAGGCCGCCATCTTTGCTACCGCCTCTGCGCATTCTTAATGCTCCACATATATCATTATGGACACACTTCGCGTAGGCTCTCTAATATTTCATCTCATGCCAGTATCGACGAGAGGAAGAGCAGCACTACAGGGAGTTCACAAAGTTTTCAGATGGAAACAATTCCAAGTCGTTCAATGAGGTTCACGGTAGGTAATCGCTGTATCTTCTAAACAATCTCTTTATCTTCAAATCAATCTCTTTATTATCTCCGAATTGATCTCATTCCGAACTCATCTCATTCGCGTAAACCATAGGTCAGTACACCAGTTTTCAACACAGTCAGTAAACCAGTTTTCTTGTTTATGAGAGGATATCTTCGTGAACGGTGGAAGATATTTTAAAAATTGTATATTCAAACCAAACTGTCTTCCGATTTGTATTTGTATCTTATACGTTGACAAAGCATCAGAATTTTCAGTTGAGAATAGCCAACCTCATTCTCCTGCCTTTTTTGGATCAACTCTGATCCATTTTAACAGTCTGGGGATTCAATATAAGCTACTGTATCCTGTATGAGTTCCAGTTAGTGGTAATTTCTGTTAGGTTCTCAATCGGAATGGAAGCATGTAAGGATGGTACGAAATTATCACAGAATTGGGTTTGAGAATTCAGAAAGAAAACACCAATTGCCGGGTAATAGTCACAATAGTTGGTCTATGTTTTTAGCAAGAAGAGGTGGACGTTTCCACTCCATATTCATCTGATCATGAAGCGTAGTTTTGAGTAGCCATCTAGTCCAAGTCTACGAAAGCGCTGAACGGACTTTTTTTATAATTGCCAGTTTGAACTGGCAATTATTGCTAATTGTCAGTTTGAACTGGCAATTAGACCTAATCAGACCTGGCAATCAGGGCTGATTGCCATTTTGAATTGGTAATTATGGCTAATTGCCAATTCAAACTGGCATTTATTCCTAACTGCCAGTTTGAACTGGCATTTATCCATAATTGCCAGTTCAAAATGGCAATCAGCACTAATTGCCAGTTCAAAATGACAATTAGCCCTGATTGCCTGTTCAAACTGGCAAATATGAAAGACATTAGGGCTAATTGTCAGTTTGAACTGGCATTTATGGGTAATTGCCAGTTTGAACTGGCAATTGGAGATAGATGCCAGTTTCAACTGACAATTTTGGCAAATTGCCAGTACAAACTGACACTTAGCCATGATTGTCAGTTCGAACTGACAATTAGTGCTAATCGCTCCTATTTCAAGTTCTCCCTGGGAATTTGTGAAATGATCCATATAGTTTCATGATGATTTATAGTTGAGATGAAAATGCCCACTCAGTCATTCAATTACCATATATGGAATGTCATCAATACCCCCAGGAACCAGAAAATTCAGGGTCAGACACAAAATATATTATATCAATACCTTTTCCAGCCCTACAGTTTGCTGAGAATTATCTTGTAAAACCTCTTATTCTCCCTCTGGAATACTCTCTGCATTGGTTTTATGTTCGAAATTAGACTTTCCAATTTGACAGAATGGCTTCGGCAAAATACTAAATCATGTTCATTGCAATGCTAGAATGCCAAACTGATACAAGCAGAGAAGGTGACTGTAAAGGTACAATTTAGATACGCAGCATATGCATTTTCTCAAACTTGTTTCTGTTTTGTGTGTGTGCATTTTATATCTCTGCCTCCGAATAAATCCAAGCCTGGATGTGTAACATCTTCTTGGGTGAACAGTTTTCTCATCAATCAAAACAAATCGAAGTTCAACAATACCAATAACCCTGTATGTTGCCTCTTCCATCTCAATTTCTGACGCTCCCATGCGATGGTTTATCGAAAGTCATAGCCTGCGGCTTAATGATATACATTGCTCCATATAGATTATAAAGCTATTTTACATACTAGTAGCACTCTCGGCTTCTAATATATCATCAATTTTTGAAGGCTTCGCTTCATCCGAGCCCGTCACGTATCCAGTAGGCTATGATCTGGTTGCCAACATGTAATCGCTTAACTGTAATCAGTCGATTATTGTTATTTTCTCGATATTACGTTGGAAGGCAAAATACGTACGGCTTCGGTAGTCAACACTTCGATTTCTGTGGGCAGAAAAGAAAAGATCCGTATAAGGAAATTCACAGATAACATCGGTCATCAAAACTAAAGGCTATTCAATAAACCCAAGTTGAGTTGATGTACAGAAGTAACAAAAGAATATAACACTTTGAAGAGCTCTTATAGCTAATACGTAGTATCTTGATTTCAACTGAGTTCCAACTCAGTATTTTAAATACATGAATATATCAGCGTATGAGCTGGACATGCAAAGTTCGGCCATTCAAAGATATTCATAGCATATCTTCCCAAATCGAGATCGAAGGAACGAGCACTACAGAATGAATCATTTCATCCATTGAATGGTTTTAGTGCGGAACATTGTTGTCATAATATATGCATGGAGTATGATGAAGGAAAGATTCTCAACAACTATCCTGAAAAACGGTAGAATTTGGTTTCATATATATGAAGACCTCGAAGACCTTGATTCACAGTTGATTTCGGAACATTTATTGCTTCCGTAAGAAATTCCTCTAGAGTCACCATAAGAGGAGAACAAAGATACAAAGATGGTTTTCTAGTCATGAATGAGCCATGTCCACCTGGAGTATATCTACAGAATGCGACTGATCTGTAATACTAGATTCGTCAAACGAGTTTATATCAATCCATATTGACGTAAATGAATCCATAATTCTTCCGCATGAATATATTCATAATTATACAGAAATAAACAATTTAATTGTGAAGATTGAGCTCACACCCAATACCTCATTGCATGAGATTAAGCAAATCAGACAAAAACTCAGGATATAACTATGAAAAAACAGTGGCATTGGAATGCATATAGAGCATGTTTTCATTGAGATAACCAATAATACGTAAACGTATGCAAAAAGAGATATATTCGTCATTTGAATACATGGAATTTTTCCCATTAATTGCATTCTATTGTCATTGTTCTTCGGAAAATGAATACATGATCTGTGCCTATATTCCTGAAAAAAATCAAAGCTTTCATTGTTAAATACTCACTCGTCACAGTTCCAAGGCTGTTTCAAGTGACATAAAGTAGCACTGTGGAGTAAGGCAACATGATCAATTTCTTTGTACCGTGTGGCTCTATTCATTTCCTCTCCTCTTACCCCTCCCTCATTCAACTCCGTCAACGACACCACTCTTATCTGGTCATATTCTTATTATTGACAGCGAATGAGTTCTCCGTCAAGATTCTAGATTGGGGTGATCGCACATACTTAACATTAGGCTCGACAGGAGCACAACTCAGTATTTTGGAAAAAAGGAATTGCTGATAACAAAATGACTGCGAAAATTATAACATTGAGCGTCACAATGTTAAACTGATGGTGTATTGTGAAGAAATCGGAAATCAAACATTTGCTCTAAGGATTCATAGAGGTTGCTGGAGTTATCCCAGGCAATAATCATTTCAATTATTTCATTCGACTTCTCTTCTTCCACAAGCGATACATTTGAATCCGCCAGAATCAGCTACAGGAGAAGCAACATTTTATTCCATCAATGGTACATGTTAATTGTTCACTATTTTCATCAAGAATTTCAAAATGTTACAAACATATTGTAGTTACCCATTCAACAGGCAATTTGCATGATTCGATTGTGCTCATGACAATCAAATCGAAAGTCCGCGACAAATTTGCTCAATTGTAATCATAATCGATAATTGCATTGCACTTGTACAATCATTAATGAATTATATATTATGTTTTTTTATCAGCATGTTCAATGAGTAGGAATAATCAATTTTCAATTCATTCATTCGTTATAGAAGTCTGAAAATCAACAACAAATAGACTTTTGAAAGATATCTATGAATTTACTCGAGTGCTTATAGGCAACGAGGAATGCCCCATTTCAAGGATCATGTACACTCGTATTTCATCGAATGTGCCTACAGTGTCGAAGAGATGACGTTACCTTGATTATTGGTGGCAATTCTTCATCCTACCCCTGCTATTGCTTGAGTGTAAGGGATGCGTCAACAGAGTGTAACCGTTGTAGATTGTGTTAGAAACAGGATATAACACCGCACCACCCTATATTGCGATACCTTCTGATTCTATGAGTAAGACGTGACTCAGGTGGTTACGTTACATGGAGAATAAGGAGAACAGTTGGAGAAAATAGATTATTAATCGTTCAACTTTTGTAGAGCACACATCGTGAATAAATCGTTAAACTTTGGATAGTGTTTAAATAACCATAGTCTTATAATTGTTTCAATCTTCTTTTAGTCGGTAGTCATAAATTCTCATATCTAACAGTGTCAGAATAAGGAATAATATTACACTAGTACTGAAGACGCATGTCATACATGATAGCAGTTTTCATTTCATTTATGGATTTTCTCCATTCTATTCGAGGAAAAAAGTGATGTAGGCACTATTTCATACCGTAAGAAACCTATTCTCATATTTCCAGGCGACTAGATATTTCATTCATACCATACTACGATTTGCTTCCTTATGAAACTATTTCGATATTCAGAACCAAGGAAGCAAACTCCATCAACTAAGAATCTCATTCAATGATTCTATGCTTAATACGGATGGACGCCTCTGACTCACACAATGATAATAAAACGCTATATGACACTGAATTTATGCACAACATTGTACATTTGCTTTCTTAATTAGATCAATCACGTAAGTCGGTTATTTATCAGTATATTGGTGTGAGTCATTTTATTCAAATCGATTGTGGCAACACGAGCTGATAGAAAAATACGCAGTAATCACTTCGTCTCGTTAGTAATTGTCGATAAATAATGAGGTGTATGATACATTCATCGAGGTATTATTTACAGGAAATGGAATATTTCTTAATATTGTTGAAATTCAATTGGCAAACGTGAGACATGAGTGAATACATTCAAATGAAGGCATTTGAAACGTATCAACGTATCAACTTATGATCGCTCCAGAATGAAGTGGGGACTAGAACATGGAACGAGAAATATAATGAGAACTCCTAAGTCAGATGGGACTGAAACATAGAACGAGATATATTTTCAAACCTTCTGAGGCAAAGTGACTTCCGGCCACCTATTGTCAACGATGGTCATGTGCGAAAACCTCTGCAGTCCAACATCTCCATGCTCTGTTTGGCATTACAATTCAACCGACTCGGATGGTGTTCTCATATTTTGTTGATTTCTAGAAGACCCTACGCAATTTGCTGAAGATATTTAGCTGGGAATCGAAACTTGCATACCCCTACCAACATGTCACCAACCACTGGTGAACCATTTTCAATCAATTCTGGACTTTAAGATCTTAGTCTCGGAGCAAGCAGCATACCGTCGTTGACACAGGAGCTAGGCCCAGAAACAACAGAAGAATAGGTTGAAGCTAGAATTAAATGCGATCGACTGATCGCATGTGCCAAAATGGTTCCGTTTCGTTTTGGATATTTGCCAAAGCAATTGCGAGAGCTTTCACTTCGACTTCAACTGATTTCCTTCCATCACCAAGGATGATAACACATCGGCCGAAAAAACAGGAAAAAAAGGAAAACCCAACAATTTTTCCGCCAAATTTATATCAAAAGTTCACAGCAAATTCCACTTTCGCGTTCACGAAGCTCATACTACAATCTTGATGTGTTTCTTTCTGACTGGTAAATGTGGAGTCAAACATATTCCAAAAGAAGGCAAGAAAACCCTGAGCAACGAGTAAAGATCGAGTTCATAGCGATAAATGTCGAACTTTGCTCTATCAAGCATCATTCATCAGAGTCGACAAATTTATGGAATTACCTGCTGAGTGAATTATTTCCTGATGCTCACGACCTTCAAACTCACAAGAAAAATTTCAATATCTTTCCTGTTCTGACAGTCTCATAGGTCTATTGTATAGATTCAAAAAATTGTAGAATTGACTATTTCAATGGATAAGCACTTGTAATAAATATGTAAATGTAAACGATCCTGAGTAAATTTTGTAATCCTCTATGAACCTATCGAAGTTCTTCATAGGTACTTCTTTGTAGACATATTGTCCGTGGACACCCTGTACTCATTGCCATCTTCGAGAGACATACAAAACAACAGCGACCACACCCGTAATTCGCGGCCAGCAAAGTCGCTACCATTTAATTATTATTGTTATCCGCGCAGAGTCCGTCGTCCGCTTGCATCTTGTGCAGACTGCTCCGGAGAGAGACAAGTGACAGGCGTACCACGTCTAATTGCTAGTTCATCATGAGTCGGGCTCCGGCTATGTGTTCAGTATTTTCTGATCGGGCTTCCGATACCCGAGATCCAATCTGCGGAGTACACTCCCAGGTAATAACTGATTGTCGAAAACATCGGAATGCCTCGAGGATATGCCCGGGGGCCTTTCATACGTAATAAATACTTTTGATCCCTTTGATCCCTTTGATGATAAACTATCTAGTGTAACCCCAGTACTTTTTCGTTGTAGAGGGTTGATTTCATTGCAGGAATTAGTAAAAATGAAATTAGTCATATTTGCTCCGAAACATAATGATTCCATTCATTGCAAATTGACTGGAAATCAAGTTTATTTGCATCCTTGTTTCAAAACCTATATAGAGAATATCAGAACACTGGAAAAAAACATAGTCGGGTCGATGTTAGATCATATGAATGTGAAATATGATTCCAACGAGACTTTTGAACTATGACTAAAAGACACTTTACTCATTGAGATGAGTGGATCGAAGTGACATTACCTCGTGATAAACTTGAGATACAAGAATTCAGAGTTCTGAATTGAAAAATGTCATATCAGTGATACGACTCTAGGGAATGGGGATAGATGACTCAAAGTTGAGCTTCTGATATCCATTCGTGCATAGAAAGATACTCATTCAACTGGTAATCAATGTTCCAAATGAAATGTTTTCATTTTATTCTCTCTCATGAGAATGTTCTGCAGATTGAAATATTTCAATGTCGTGAGTGAGACAGCACTCTCTGAGCCTGATATCAACTTGATTGAGTTCAATTCACATCCATAAGATGGCAGAGGCAATAGCTGAAGCCGTTGATATCATCTCATCTTCGTTCACAAGAATCAGTCACTATCCTTATCTTTAAAAAAGGCAGCTATTGCTGGACTATCTCAGAATGATGTGATCACATCACATCACAAATACTCTATTATATTTCTATAATATTTCTAGAACATAATAGAACAAACTTGACCGATCGATTGACTGCATTGTGTTACAATCATCTGGTAGCATCAATGAGTATTTTTCTCCCAATGAAAAGTTACAATGTAAACATTATCAGGAGATACAAGAGGAGCCTGCCACCATTTCCAGGAACTCTTATATACCAACATTTCGCATATCCTAGTGAAGGATTCTCCTAATATAACTTATCATAGTCATAGTAACGACTTTTATGAATGGAATTCATCTAGCCATACTGATGCCTCTTGCTCGGTGTGTACCGCCTCGGGCTATCTGCCATTATCCTTGGAAAGCTCCTGGCCTCTGCCACCGCTCCGTCATTTACTATAACATCAAAATGACCAGAATGAACCGATTTACCCGCCAAAAAAAATCACGTATCATGCGATAGTATTATTTATGTCTCGGTAACGTTAAATTACCTTCGCGGATCACTCGCTGCTGGTTTTCACGTAGGAGACCGAGTTCGACAGCGTTGGCAAGAAACAGGAAAAGCTGCAGGGGGCAGGAATACATTCTAAATAGATATCATCATTTGCCTCCGTCAGTCAATGTTATGGCATTATTACACCACTTGTTGATGCGATGGATAACAGCTATTGTCAATTTTCATAGTTGAAATATTGATAAGATTACTTTTTTTCATACTAATTGTACGGTTGAGAAGTATTCCTTTAGGTATCACATTCCATAGGCGAAAGCGTCTGAATTCACTTCTACATCATATAGAATAGAAAAGTACTATGAACTTCCTTCGAAACTTTGTTCGAACGTTTTTTGTTTCATTTACAGTTATTAAAAATTACCAGAAGTATTCATAGCAAAATCAACTTCAAGTCTAACCAACTGATGAATCTGTCCGATATTTTCGAAGCACATCCACGCATTTTCATTCCGGATGAATTCTCCTGAGAATTTCAATATTGGTGATTGAAGTACGAAAAACGTTGTTTGCATCTCGACTTGTATGGTGCTCTATCAGGTTTTCATCACCCTACAGAGTTCAATTTTGCAAACAGGTTATGACAGTTAGATGAATATTGGATATTTTTTATTCATGAAAAAGTAAGTATTCATATACCTCCGAACTTATTCCATCCCTAAACTGAGCTGATAAAAATCCATCGCTTGGACTGATCCTTGATTTGTCAGAAATAAAATGAATACAACATCATTTCCATTTGTATTTCTGTAGGTATTTGAACACAAGAAATATCACAATTTTGTCTTTTCACCGTCATATTTCATCCACAATGCAAAAATAATGCAATATGCTTCCTGTGAAGAAATTACCAATACATCATTATGACAGTCATGAAATTTCTGTGTGATTCAGTTGGAGTGTCGTCATGTGTAGATCAAGACGAATTTCTCACCTGATGATAGCACACGAAGTTACATTCTCGCCTTGACGAATTGGTCAGATGAATAGATGATATCAGATTAATAAATAATTCGAGGAGCACCCGGAATGGGGCTTGTCATATCTTTGTACTATTCATATGAAGTTTTCCTTCATATTCATACTTTTTGATGATGATTTGCCCTGAGATGAATATAAGCATGGGAATTTCATATATCTGAAGCAGTGAGGTCATAAGATGGCATATATGATCACTCGAACTAATATCACCATCGTTTCTTATTATTCGATCCTTGAGTTTTATAATTGACAACTGAACATCTTGTCTTCATATTTTTTACTATATCTTGATGGACAAAGCGACCATGCCTAGAGCTACAACGGTGTTATTACAAGATCAAAGCACTCTCGATAATGGTCAATTTTGATTAAACCAGTAGTGTAAGAAGTTTATCGAACATGTACCGAAAGCACGACAATAATAACTATTATCGAGCGAACAAATTTTGCCTCTCTAATCATTGCTTATAATACGAGGATTTTTTAGACGGGATGGAATAAGCTTGGAAAGGAATGATTTGCGAAATCTATCCAAAATCAGAGAGGATAGTTATTCATTAAATTGGATTTTTTTATTCACGTCATTACTGAAGAATAGTTTCAATCATCGCTCATACAAGTGAAGACAGAAAGTTTTCATAGTGGTAATTGATGGAATCCGATGATTGTGTTTTGTTTTGCTCCAAACGCTAACGCCATATCCCGAAGTTATGGGGTGTGAACTCCGAACAACAAACCCACTAGAAGGATCACAAAACAAATATTCTGATGCTAACATGAATTCCCAGAATTATCATAATATTAGTACCCAATCGTCGCCAGTGTTGTCATATCCAATCATCAAAAAATGATGGATAGTCCATGATATTTGAAGTCCTTTATGAATTCATGTAGTTCAATGCACAAATATAATAATAAATTTGAGTCATGACGATTATGAATCAGTTCTGATTAATAGAAGATTGCTACATTATTGAGACTTTTTACTTTTTTGGGGACTCGAGGACCAGCATGGGTATCGTGAATACTTTTTGCTCAACGTTGCAACACCGCAATTTGATAGTGACAGTCGACGGCGATTATTGCTTTGTTTGGTATCTGTCATTATTTACGTTTTGATTTATCGATATTATTCAACTTGTGTTCAGTTTTGTGTACTCAGAATTCATCAGAAACTCAGTTTATTTCCTGTTTTGGTGATTTGATATAATGGTGAGACGTTGTGAGGTGTGTTAAAGACAATTTGAACCGGCGATCAAAACACGTCATTTCATAGGTGAGTTACCATTGTCGTATCATTCGAGATTTTGAAGCATTTTCCCAAATGGAATGGATAAAAATGAATTTGAATTGAATTGATTAGATTATATTGATTATACCCATAGGTCAGCTGCGACAGTGTCTTGTGGTAAAATATGTAGCACTGATAAATGCTTCCTTATTTGTAGTCAAAATATGCGAAGCTGCTGAAAAATCACTGAGAATAATGATGAACTCAATTAATATTTTTGATAAAAAATATAAGGATATTTTTACACTTCTTGTACACACAACAATGAGAAATTTATCGTTGACTGTTTTTGGAACTAGTCAAACTAATTTGGAGAAATATTTCACTGTAAGACTTCATCATGAGGCAAAAAAATTGAAAGATTCAACGGAAGTTAGAGTAAGAAGTATGTTAACGAAAACAATCCTATTCAAAAATCAATAAATTATTTGTGAGATTATCCATGGTTGTTTTTAATTTCAGTCCTGTTTTAAATAAGAAACACTGCTATTTGCTACATCTTCACATGATTCATGATTTTATTGTTGATATAACATTTCGTCATAATACTTGTCAACACATATTCATTATCGATTTTCATCTATCTACATGAAATGAAATAATCAGACATTAATTTTTTGCGTCAAAATATATGAATTCTGCTCAAGATGAAACCTCCTTCATTTTTGACGATATCGTGAAATGATATAAACAAGTTTCATCTTCAGACTTGAAAATTACATTCAAATATGCAATCATATCTATTTGCCTTGAAAACGAGTTTTTCACTTTTTTGAAAATTATTTCCACTTGTAGTTACTGAACTTTGAAATCGTAAATATACTTACATGCACTGTCACTGATCGCCAAAGATATAAATGTTCATTATTGAAATTGAACGTTATTTATGATAAAGTATAAGTAGACAATTGTATACTGAATAGTAAGTATATTGTGACGTGGTCATAATAAGTTTATTGATTACAAGCAAGTTACAAAAATCACCATAGGATTGTATGTATTCGAATTTCTCGTAACAATGTGAAGGAAGTATAAAGATGTTCATTTTCCCACCAAGAAATGATAAAAAGTACCACGGAAATTGTTACGGATTACGGATTGACAACACGGCACTGTTGCTGGGAGAATCAGGTTCTGCTATCCTTGTTTAGACAAAGATAGATACTATAGATGTTGCTTCCAAACAAACTGTATTGCCAGAGGTGTGGATTACTTATCTAGTCTGTTCAATGATCGAAGATCTGATCATTTTCTATTCATTGTCGAAGCCCAGCAGTCTTCCAATCCATTTATAAATATTTTTGACATCTACAATAGAAAGTATGACCGCTTAAATTAGCTTCAATATTTGTAGATAAAGTATTGTATTCAATTGACTCTCGTCTTGATGATGGCAAATTAATTTTATACATCACCCATCCTCTTGACGATTCTTGTCACATCATATCTATAATGTTTTTCAATCGAACAAAAATATTGATTAGCACTTCCTCTTCGAAAGAACTGAACAAATCCAACTAGTGCAACAATTCCCACAAAGCAATGACAACAAAAAGCTCGGAAGAAGTGTTAACTATGTCAATATAATTCTCTTCGACGACTTTTTGATGCATGCAGCAATAATTAGGTATTCATTAATCCAGAAGTATGTCATGAATCAAACACTGTCAAGTAGAACATAAAAACTGACCGAGATATACTAAAGACACGTATTGCTACTGGTGTTCAGTAACAAATCATCAATCATCCTGTTATCATGAATGTTAATAACTCGTGCAAATTATTGCAAATGGTCAGATGAATCTGATAGAAACGATGCGAAATCGATCGGAAGTCGTGAATTTTGTTGGAATAAAAGTCAGGAGGGAAAGTTTTTGATGTGTGTGATTGTGTAATAGCTCAATTGATTTCTTTTTTGATCATTCACAATTGAGGTAACTTTATTTGTTATGCAACCCGATCTTCCTAGGAACAACCAGTGCTCTTCAATCAATTTTGGTTTGATCTAGGATTCACTCAAAAGTTCAATAGAACTAGACAGTGGAATATGTTTGGTCGGAACTAAAATTGACTGATAAAATCTGTTGATCCTATAGTCACCTAGTATGAACTTTAATTGTCCAAAGAGCATGGGTTAACTAGACTTTGCTAGGTCCATTAGGTATTTGCAGTAACATATACGATTATTTGATGATCTTGAGTATGTCCAGGTGCCAAAAAGAACCTATATTATCAAGTGAATGAACATCACTGGTGGTGTTTTTACAAAAATTCCGAACAGTACAGCAACGACAAACACAATTGTGTTATTCTATGTTCGAATTATTCCAGACAGGATTGAATTATGTACTATTATTAGTCTCAACAGTTCTATGTAAGTCTAGAAAACCATAATATGTTTGTAAATATTTGAAGAACATTAACTTTTTTCAGTACACACAATATAAAGCTTCCGAAACAATGATATTTTTTGATTTCTACATAGCAACTGAATGAGGATTTCATCGATTTGAGAAAATTCAGAAATTTTGCAAATTGATTACTACTGTGAAATGAATGGGATTATCCTTCATTAATTACTCGATCTATTTGACCTTTTTCATGTGCAGGAGGGTTCAAAATTATCCAGATATCACTCCTGAGAAACACCCTAGGTCCTACTGGTCCTACTATGCAGATCAGCCAAATGAAAAAGATTTGATACTTCCCTTGAACAGTGTGTTTACCAAAAAAAAACTGGGTCACGTCGATTTTGTTTTTTGAACTCGCATTCCTTCACTCATATCAGAAATATTCAGGATGATATATACGTAATTGTTTGAAAATGTAAAAACAAAGTTGACAGTTTTTTTCATAGAAACCCTGCTTGTATTTTATTCCATACTTGGATAGAAATTACGAATTCAACGATACCAGGGTTGATATTTTTTTGACAGAAGACTACAAATGTATTTTCGAAATGTATTTCGATTTTGTTACAGGAACCTGTCTATTATCATGTGTATATGATAACAATGAAACAGAAGTTTCTCAGTGAGATAAATCAAATGTTCATCATCATATGGATCTGATAGTAGCTCTATACCTATTCTCCTATACTTCAATGGTTACACAGCTCCAATATCTTTGAGTTCGTCAATTTTCTTCTTGTGACTACCTTCACTCAAAAATCTCTGGATATCCTGCAAACTCTTGCCTTTCGTTTCGGGCACATACTTTATAACAGCAATCAGGGCCACTGAACTCAGTATTGCGAAACAAGCAAATGGGACCCATAGAGTCCCAGAAAAATCGTTCGTCATCTGGAACAACTTGGTGCTAAAAGCCGCCACCGACACACTGAATATTTCAGCGAAACACAAAGCTGCAGCTTTCACAGAAGTTGGAAACAATTCACTCAAATAGCACATGTGAGTGAAAGCAATGCCGATGCTGTAAGAAACGTTGTAAATCAAAAGAGCCGTCAACGGTAGCCAGTTGAGATAACTGATAACACTGCTCTCCAAATGCAACAAGAGGAAATAACAAGCTAGTACACTGAGAGTTAGTACGCAACCAGCTGACGAAGTTATCGTCAGAAACCTCTTTCCGAATCTGTCGACTATGAAATAAGTAGCCACGATAACTATAAACAGCTCGACTCCACAGTACACCAGGGTGGACATGGTCACATCCAAATCGCTTCCGGATAACTGGAAGATCATCCTCGTGAAGTACATCAGCGGCCCTTTACCACTCGATCTATTAGCTAGACACGTGATGATGAAGATGGTCAAAGCCTTACGGTTACTGGGTACCGTGAACAAATCAGTCATCCTTGGTCGCTCCACCATGATCTCTTGCAACCTCACAGCTTCCTTCATCACCTCCAACTCTTTGTTGACGTTGGTAGTGCCTCGCAGCACCACCAAGGACCGCTCCGCCTGCTTGTACTGCCTCGTTTTGATGAGGAAATAAGGTGATTCCGGCATGAAGAAGAACCCTATGAAATGTACAGCCGGTATACAAGCGCTGATCATACTGCAAGTGTGTATGGTGAAGAACGATCCTATGGCGTTGATCACTAGCACTCCGCTGATGAAGAACAAGCATACCAGGGAGGATAGGAAGCCCCTGATACGAGGCTCAGCTATCTCACCGATGTACATGGGTAGTACCGTGAGTACAGCACCGTCTGTCGCTCCTATGATCGTCCTGAGCACCACCAGGTACCAAATGTTCCTGACGTAGCCTACGCCCAGGCAGCAGAAGAACACTATGGGAGCATTGATGAGAACGGTGGACTTTCTGCCGATCCTGTCGCAGATTCCTGAGGCTAGTAGAGCTCCGAAGATGCAGCCCAGTAGGGGAGAGATGGCGCACCAGGAGATGGATTCGCTGGTCATGGGGATGATGGAGGACTCGGAGGTTAGGTAGAGGGAGAATGGTGACGTCCAGCTGGAGTTGATGCCATAGCTGGTGGCAGCGAATGCACCTGAAAAAATGGCGATTGAGGCGCCGCATGACGGAAGTTGGAGAGTATACTGACCGGTGATTGCTGCTAGGTACTGAAAGATGTTCGGACTGAATGATTTTCGGAACATGATGTGGCGGTTGTCACATTTCAACTGTTCGTGAATTCGTTCGAAATCTGCCTGTCTGTTCTGGCAAATATTTGTAGAAGTTTTGAATTGAATCAATATGGATTTATAACAAAGCGATGTTTTAATCATCACGTTAACTGATTCTATTTAGACGATTACCAGTGTCAAGATGATTTTGATAAGGATCGTTTTATGTCCATAGAAATGCTTGAGGTGTAGAGTAGGATGTACCTGAAAGAGAGAATGCTAGTTATGTTCGAAACCGTTCATTTGTGGAAGGTAGCGTTTCATTATTATTTTTCCTACGAGCGTGCGGAAAATTAATTTTTCCGCACGATTTTCCGTTTTGAGAGTTTTTCAGCACGATTTTTACTTTTCCGCACGATTTTTACTTTTACGCAAAATTTTCTCTTCAAAGGAGGAATTCAAGATTAGTATATTGTACAATGAACATGAAATTACAGACATTTCTCACGAGTAGGTATATGAAATTTTGTAGTACGAGCTAATTATTTTTTTCAAAACAGATTCTATCAAAAACACTCATTCCATCATTGAATATACAAATATTGGAAAATATAACGAAAATTCGACAGTAAGTACACTCATCAAGTTCAAAAAAAAGTATCTTCCCCAGGATTCGAACCACCTACCCTATTAGCCATTAACCAGCTTAGAACGACTGCTCCCTTACTTTGCTAAATCATGCGGAAAAGATACTTTTCCGCACTAGTGCTGAAAAGTTACTTTTCCGCACGATTTTCATATTGTTGAAAATGAGGATATTTAGGACTAACCAAATTATGTAACTATTCTGTCATTTTGTAGCATTATTATAAAACCTTGTTCAATGAAAACCTTTTTTTATGAATGAGATGGACAAAAACACTCGTAGGAAAAACGTCGTACCTAACTCTTTCCCAATTCGTGGGTTAGGAATGGGTCTGTATTCGTATCATTTCTCTCCAAGATTGAAGACAAGTCCAATTCCCATATTCTTCGCTTCTGTTCAGTCACGTTCTTGCACAATATACTGACTTTAACACTTCAAGTGCATATTGTTAATGATGTCGAAACTGTAAACTATCACTTCCATCGATTTCATCTCCATTACCATTGAATGCGTAGTCGATTGCATACAATTAACATTTCCTAAATCGGATTATAAGCAAATAGCGAATATCATCAAGCCTATAGTTATTTCCTTCTCATCGCTTTGGAACCAAGAATGATAGAGATAATTAGTTCGATTGGTGGAATGAGAGCATGCAACTTAATTTGATACGACCGTTGAATATACACGGCATCTTTGATGTTGGGAGGTATTTATGTAAATCGAATCGGTCGCAGCTGAAATACAGAAGGAGCTGAAAAAATGTTTCGTGATGGATGTTGAAGAGAACGGATATATTTCAGATCGTATCTCATCCCAATGAGATGATTTCGGTAAATTTGTGCCAAATTTAGGATTTTTCCAAGCGCCATGAAATCCTCTGAGAATATTTGAAAAATATGGGAAAGATGTGTCCCCAATATGAAGTAGCTCAGTTGGTCAATTTTTTCAAATTTAGGTAATTTCTAGTGAAATATATAATATACTTTAATTCGTCATTGAAGCATTGGAAAGAATGGGATGAAATCTTCTAGAAAAATGGGTGAAATATGAAAAAAATGGGCCCCCAATATAACGTTCGTCATTTCGTCTTCCAAGATTGATTTATCTTGGGAGACATCACCTATGATGTCAATTCTAGACTCATAACTTCGATAGAAAAAACAAACAATCGTATATAATTAAACCATAATTGTTATCTGAATTCCTTGCTGATCGAAGCATTGAATTCATTTCAAATCATATCCTTGTACACCAAAATCGAACCTCATCAATAAATGAAGGTTTCCATTCAAGGTCACATCAATCAAGTTGATAGAATTCATCAGCAGCTGCATCGATTTCCATATTTTCATTTTCTTCACATAATTGGTTTCGAAACAGTTTCATTATTAATTGCAATATCTTCTTGTTTCAGGTATTGGTATTCGGTCTTGCACTTTCCTATTCCATGATTTCCAATCAAGGAACTACCGTGTTTTTATGAGAACTCCGGTATACAAGGTATTTTTAAAATATATATCGCTCACACGTACCTATCATTATTTATTTAATCACACACTTTGTGTTTATCGGGCTCATATCAGCGGAGAATAACAATAAAAAATCTCAAACCATTCGTACGCTGATACCCCGTAACTATGCTCGTATAATACTATTACAGGATCAGCTATGATCATGGAAGTTGTAATTTAATGGAAATTGACGGTTATTGTTTTAATTTCATTAGGTTATTCAACTTCGTTCATTAGCATTTCATCCGAAGAATGGATCATTTAAGTGAATTCTGAATTCTAAGGATGAAATTGACAAGAAATATTTGTTTCATATTGATCTCATCCCCTCGCGCTTCTCTTGTTGGCCTCATAAACGATGTTGCCACGTTTATAAATCGATATGTTCAGTGTTAATCGCTGGGTCATCTATCATGAATCCATTATTGGTATGAGGTTAGTGAATATCAGAAATGAATTGATTTCATTTTTTTTTATCTGTGGACAACACGAAAGGGAAACCTATGATGTTCGAGGAACATCGTGTTAGCCAGCGGTGGAATTTTGGGAAAGAAGGAAGGTGTTGGAATTTTTCTTGAAAGTTTGGAGGTCGTAAGCATCAGGAAAGACTTCACTAGGCGAAGAATTCCATAACTTTGCCGTTCAATTGATGAATGATGTCTGACAGTGTAGGAGTGACCAGCTTGAGCTCGTCTGGTTTGTCTACTAGGAATAGCGCGTGGTGGCATAATAGATGACATTTCCGTTGAGCACCGACCATGAAAGTACCTTTAAAAAAGGCAAAGATCGCCGACCTTTCTACGATGATCTAGAGAGGTCAATGATTTGGTGAGTGTTGTATCATCGACTAGGCGAATAGCTCTCTTCTGAATTGAATGTAAGAGCTTTAGCGTATGTTTGGGGGCTGAGCTCCAAACATGTGAACAGTACTCCAGGACAGGTCGAATTTGTGCTTTGTAGATCATGAGCAGCTGCTGGGATGTGAAGTATCTCTTTGCACTATGATTTCTTGATGTATTTGGATCTTCCTTCCGATTGGATCGTAACGTCAGTAGCTATGGCGTCAAATTTTCGTCCGTTCGAATATTATTGTGATTGGAATTTTCAGGCTTTGAAAACGATTGGAAAAAATTGGCAAGCATCCATAGATTGTGAAGCAAAAATAAAATGCGTGCGAATCTAAACCATTGGGCAGTTTTTAAATGTGTCACTGAATTGTTCTATGGAACATATGCGGCATTGCCAAATTCATATATTTGATAATTTTTAAACAGCCTGTATTTGTTGTACACTTTGTCTCCTCCTGAAAGTCATTAGACTGAGAAAAATCTTGACGCTCATAAAACAGTACTATGGAAAATAGCATATTACGGCCGACAAAAATACGTGCATATTGTAGTGAGAACAAAAAAACAATGGGATGGGAATGCGGAAGTTGTTCTTTGCTAAAGTAGCTGGCATGCTGATGGTGGAATCATATACAAGGTTAGTCATTATCATTTCTTATTGCGAAAGGTTGGCAGCTTTTTTCGTTTATTCAAGTGACAGTTGCTTGGTTGATCATGGACAATGTCCAGAATTATCATTGGTGCTGTCAGATCGAATCTATTAATATTTTGATTCCAAAAATTTCGTTCTGATCATGGTGAACCCTCAAGCCAAATCATCCTGAGCTTAGGACAATAAAAAATGAAGCTCTCATGAATATATATCACAATCCTTCGTCGATCATTTTTCTACAAGTAAATACATACTTGATATCTATAGTCCTAGAAATACAAGTCCCAAAATAAATCACTGGCGACTTTCGCATGTGCATTATTGAATATTTCAGATTTTGACATTGATAATGATCATGGTATCCTTTCTCGACACACATTTGAACAATTTCTCGTGAAGCTTGTGAATTTTTGATTCCACTTCTCTCTGATATGAAGGCTTCGACATTTTTTCATAAACTCGACAGAAATCATCGAGTTTTTGAAATAGACAACTACTTCATTTTTCAGCTTCTCGTGGGATTTTCTCTCCTCGTTTCTGAAAAATTGAGTAGAAGTTATCAAAAATCATTTCAATTTATAAATTAAACCTTTCAATTTTTAATTCGATTTCAAGCGCAGTGACATTTTGGGCCAGATCCCAAATCTGTCCTTACTAAAAATATATTGAAATAATTTTCAATAACTTCTACTCTATTTTTTAGAAACGAGGAGAGAAAATCCCACGAAAAGCTGAAAAATGAATGTACCACCTCCTTGAAGAACTTACAGACAGCATAGACAACTACACTCATAATCAAAGTTCAAGATTGGTCATTCGTTCATTATTATAAGAAATTCGAATTTCAAATGACGAAAACCAATCAGTTTGTTCCACAATAGTAATTTACACTGACACTGACAGTCCATTGATCGAAGTAGATGTACCTCATCTCAACTCAGATAGATTTCGACTCGGTGTGGAATTTTTCCAGGACTTTACTCATCTTGTTATGACCGTTCGGATCTTTTATAAGCCACCTGGCAGCTAATTATTAACAATGATTCACAAGATTTGTCAACCTTATAATGAGAGCTTATTGAAAGGACAATGACCAGATTAACATAACCTCTCGAGTACAGGCGGTTAATATTTCAAAGCCCACGTGTCCTCGTATCGCTATGTGCAAAGGCAGTCTATACCTTTATATTGTAGGTCTTCGATAAAAATCGACCTAGAAGGAGTATTTTCTTTATAGCCTTTAATGTATGGTTATGGGTCGAAGGATTGTACATCCAGTATAGTGTCTGCAGAATAGTTTGTAGAATTAGTAGTAGAAATTAACGTTCTCAATATTTATCTTATCATCTTATGATTATGTGATTATTCATATGGTGCTGGGATTTCGTTGATTTTCGAAAGTTGCATGAGGCGTGGAAGGATTTTGCTCAGTTTCGAACCAAATTCACACCAGACAATAATACACATATGGTTATGAATCCGAAGGAATTGCAGTCAACAATTTAGGAACATGGTATTTTCACGAAGCTGTATCGAAGTACGATTGTGAAATGAAACAAGTATTCATCAATAAAGAAATCATCTATTACTCGTTTGCCTTCCTTTCAGATGATTCCATTGTTCTCAGTCTTCTCAAAGAGATTATCATCAGAAATTATCAAGGAAGCGATTATAAAAACTACATCACATTCAAAATCACAGAATCAAATTCAAGTAGTTATCTCCGAAAGAAAATTGATTGAAAATTATTGCCCAGATTTATTGTATGATATCCATTTATGATTGTGATTATCAGATCCTCCCACAGATCGCGGATTGTACACCATACAAGGCATATGAAAAGTAAATCGCCTAAAGACGAAACTAATCATGGCAATCGAACTGTTCGCGGATGGGGATATTGATTTTGTACAAATTTAATTGACACATACAACATGTAATAAAACTGCTGGAATTGATGCAGTAGCGCCACAGCGTAATAAACACAGGCTGTGGAGCGCAGCAACCTTTTGTTTGTGTTTGTACACGATTGTTTCTGTTTCTTAACAACGATGAGAAAATGTAACATCTCAAAATGTCGATATGACGTGTGGCATTCTGGATTATACAGATTGTCCCAGGACTTCTTCTGAGTGACCTCTCTTCTTATCGGGAACGAATGAATGGGGTCAAAATATCAAGTAACAAACTGAATATTGAACATCAGACATATTTCGGTGATGGATGAAACAATTCCTTCAATCCACACCCCGAAACTTCGAGATGACTGTGAGGTTTTTCGATCGTAGCAATGATTTTCGATAAAAATGCACTCTGAATGCAACTTTGTTGCTGAATCAACGTATATGTGAAGTACTGGTGATACTTCAACCTAATCATGAATTCCATGAAGTAATTCTTGGGACACCCTGTGTATACAAACAAGAGACACAATGTAAATATAGCTGTTTACGCCACTATTAAAGCATTGATTTATTGCTATTTGATTGGATCTCCGATCGGTTTAGAGATATATAGTGACGATTGTTTAGTCAACTTGGTTTGTTTATGCTTCGATTGAAATAGCAGCTGCAGACGCACTCTAGAATATGAAATATTCATCTTCTGATTTGCGTTGAGCATCGACCATTGGAATATTCATACAAAAAGAAGGGATTGTCCAAATTCTCAGGATATTCTAGAGAGGTCAATGAATATCTTTACTCTGTATATGAAATAGGTACCTCTTGGTAGATATGCTTGAAACAATTTATTTATTAATCTCAATCTCTTATTATCCTGATAGGTACTCGTTACTTGTATCTCATACTTGACCTAGAAACCAGTTGCTGGAGCCGATTAACAATCGGGATCGGGATCTATAATTTCTTCAATTGTCTCATGTTATTATGCAGTCGAATTACTGGTATTTTTCAATGCGTACATTCTCCGACAACAAGATAATTAGCATATTTTCACCAGTCGAGTGCACAAGAAGAATCGAGTCATTACGCTGTAACCTTTTGACGTCTACATGATGTCATCTATGTGTTGAATTTCTGCAAAATCCATTCATATTTGAAGAACTCATGCATATATCAAGAATGTGTCGTCGTCACACTGGATTTCACGTTGTAGTGTCCATATTTCAGACTTTTAATCGTATGCATCTTTTTATGATGTCCAGTCTTGGAATCGGCAATAATATGTCCACCTCCGAACAACAAACCCACTAGAAGGATCACAAAACAAATATTCTGATGCTAACATGAATTTCCAGAATTATCATAATATTAGTACCCAATCGTCGCCAGTGTTGTCATATCCAATCATCAAAAAGTGATGAATAGTCCATAAGATTCAAAGTCCCTTATGAATTCATGTAGTTCAATGCACATATATAATAATAAATTTGGGTCATGACGATTATGAATCAGTTCCGATTAATAGAAGACTGCTACATTATTCTGAGACTCAACAATTTTACTTGCTTGGGGGCTCGAAGACCAGCATGGGTATCGTGAATACTTTTTGCTCAACGTTGCAGCACCGCAATCTTATATTGACAGTCGACGGCGATTATTGCTTTGTTTGGTATCGGTCATTATTTACGTTTTGATTTATCCATATTATTCAACTTGTGTTGAACCGGCGATCAAAACACGTCATTTCATAGGCGAGTTACCATTGTCGTATCATTCGAGATTTTGAAGCATTTTCCGAAATGGAATGAATAAAACTGAATTTAAATTGAATTGATTAGATTATATTGATTATACACATAGGTCAGCTGCGACAGTGTCTTGTGGTCAAATATGTAGCACTGATAAATGCTTCCTTATTTGTAATCAAAATATGCGAAGCTGCTGAAAAATCACTGAGAATAATGATGAACTCAATTAATATTTTTGATGAAAAATATAAGGATATTTCTATACTTCTTCTACACACAACAATGAGATATTTACCGTTGACTGTTTTTGGAACTAGTCAAACTAATTTGGAGAAATATTTCAATGTAAGACTTCATCATGAGGCAAATAAATTGAAAGATTCAACGGAAGTTAGAGTAAGAAGTATGTTAACAAAAACAATCCTATTCAAAAATCAATAAATTATTTGTGTGATTATCCATGGTTCTTTTTCATTTCAGTCAGAAACACTGCTATTTGCTACATCTTCACATGATTCATGATTTTATTGTTGATATAACATTTCGTCATAATACTTGTCAACACATATTCATTATCGATTTTCATCTATCTACATGAAATGAAATAATCAGACATCAATTTTTTGCGTCAAAATATATGAATTCTGCTCAAGATGAAACCTCCTTCATTTTTGACGATATCGTGAAATGATATAAACAAGTTTCATCTTCAGATTTGAAAATTACATTCAAATATGCAATCATATCTATTTGCCTCGAAAACGAGTTATTCACTTTTTTGAAAATTATTTCCACTAGTAGGTACTGAACTTTGAAATCGTAAATATACTTACATGCACTGTCACTGATCGCCAAAGATATAAATGTTCATTATTGAAATTGAACGTTATTTATGATGAAGTATAAGTAGACAACTGTATACTGAATAGTAAGTATATTGTTTGATATGGCGTTGAGAATTGAACTTTTCTTGTGACGTGGTCATAATAAGTTTATTGATTACAAGCAAGTTACAAAAATCACCATAGGATTGTATGTATTCGAATTTCTCGTAACAATGTGAAGGAAGTATGAAGATGTTCATTTTCCCACTAAGAAATGCTAAAAAGTACCACTGAAATTGTTACGGATTTTCAATTTGGATACATCATGAATTGATAATAAATTCGACCCCCTCTGACAACACGGCACTGGTGCTGGGAGAATCAGGTTCTGCTATCCTTGTTTAGACAAAGATAGATACTATAGATGTTGCTTCCAAACAAACTGTATTGCCAGGGGTGTGGATTACTTATCTAGTCTGTTCAATGATCGAAGGGTGTGAATTATTATAGCGACACTTCTACAGGTTTTTATACAATTATTTCGGCATTTTTTCATCACTACTACTCAACGTTGGAATCCAACGTCCCTCAAGTCGAATCTTATGAGGATTCAAAGAGAATTCGAGAACGCAGGAAGGAAATTTTGAGAAGGAGCCTGATGTCTCCAGAAGATTTGATGAAACTGTAAAAATTGTACCAGTCTTCAGATTCTCGTAATAGAATTTGTTCGAAACACTTCAAATTCATATCTATATTCATACAGGTCGCTCAATTATCATTTCAATATAGCTTCAAAATCTATCCTGTATCTTGAACAATAATCAAATGTTATTCATTAGGCAGCAATTGGTTGATATTTAATGCCACCATCAGGAGCGGAGCTTTATAATGGAATTCCATAATGAAAACAGATCATTGTAAGGTATTTCCACAATGATATTTTTCGTTCATCAATCTTGATGGAATAATGAAATGAGTCCTATCAGTTTTTCATTTGTTATCTTGTCTAATAATTGAACGATAGATTTTTATTCTAGGTGAAGTGAATGCTCACATTTCTCTCAGAGATATCAAGATAATATGTACAATCTCTATGGCTAACGCATGATTATGATAATTCTGAAACTGCTACTACATTACTCGGAGGCAACTATTCATTTCGTCTTAAAATATGCAAGAATTGAGGTGTTCCCAACTTATCTTCTTTACTGTCTGATATATCCGAGCATATTTCCGAAATTATACGATTTTGGGTACTCTGCAAAAAAATAATTGCCTCATTCAACCTGGAAATTGACAGCTGTTGTTCGAAAGGTTCTACACATGATAGCGTGATTTTCAAAGCACGCGTTTATTCCTGTTCATGACCGTTAAACTTTTTATTGCAGCAGGCAAGAACGGTCCATACAATGCCCAAAGAAACGAAGAAACGAAGACTGTCACGCAGTTGACAAATTGTATCTGCGATTGTAGGAAATTATTTTTTCTACGATCGTGCGAAAAAATAGTTCCTACTTTTTGAATTGAAACAGTGCTAGTTTGGAACAGAGGAACTTGCTTTTTGGCCCATATATCTTTTTTTTTTTTATCTGTGGACAACACGAAAGGGAAACCTATGATGTTCGAGGAACATCGTGTTAGCCAGCGGTGGAATTTTGGGAAAGAAGGAAGGTGTTGGAATTTTTCTTGAATGTTTGGAGCTTGTAAGCATCAGGAAAGACTTCACTAGGCAAAGAATTCCACAACTTTGCCGTTCTATTGATGAATGATGCTTGGTATAGCGATGTTCGACAGGTCTCGAGCCTGACAGTGTAGGGGTGACCAGCTTGAGCTTGAGCTCGTCTGGTTTGTCTACTAGGAATCGCGCGTGGTGGCATAATAGATGATATTTCCGTTGAGCACCGCCCGTGAAAGTACCTATAAAAAAGGCAAAGATCGCCGACCTTTCTACGATGATCTAGAGAGGTCAATGATTTGGTGAGTGTTGTGTCATCGACTAGGCGAATAGCTCTCTTCTGAATTGAATCTAAGAGCTTTAGCGTATGTTTGGGGGCTGAGCTCCAAACATGTGAACAGTACTCCAGGACTAGTCGAATTTGTGCTTTGTAGATCATAAGCAGTTGCTGGGATGTGAAGTATCTCTTCGCACGGAATAGAAAACCAAGTTTTTGTGAAGCAGTTTTCGCAATGGATCTCACATGATCGTCCCATGAGAGAGCACTGTTGGTGGTGACACCCAGCATGGATATTGACGACCTCATAGGAACAGTGGTATCAATATCACATCGATCAATGATCAATAACTATACAGCCTAGAATGTCAGTTGCCAGTTTGTCCGAGATTTATGAATTCACTTGAATTCAAGTAGACTTCAAGATAATAAATAATAAATAATAGCTTCAAGCTTCAAGAACTTGAGTAGCTGGTAATAAATGAAAAGGTAAGTTCTCCCAGAGTATCTATATAATTGACACTATCAATGTGTTCTGATTGATCATTGGCAAGGTGGATATAGGATGGTGAAATAACTCTTCAATTGTTTCTTTCCAAAAAATGTAGACCTGTCAAACGACCTCACTAAGGCCGCACCACTTGAGTATAGATGGCGATACGATCGTCGATCCGGTGAAGTCAAATCCGCTTTTACTGATAATGACGGATACCTGACAGTGATGGATAGCTAACAGTTCAGTTTTTACATTTATGTTGAATTTCAAATCCACATCGTGTTTCCAGCATTTCCAAGATAACCTTCGAGATCGGCATAGGTGACGCCACCTAGTTTCGATCTTGGGAAGCCTCAGTAAGGTATTGAAATCCGACAAAATCAAGTAGGCGAAGGTCTACAACTTTTTCTAGTGGCTGGGTATAGGGAGTTGAGACACCAGTCTTTATTTACATCATGATCATTGGATATCTTGGTTATCACCTAGGCTGTCATATATATTGATTCCTACATTTTTATTCGGATATTTGAATACAGAGGGTGCATGGTTTTCGATCTTGAGCATGGAAATCTCGGTTATCTCAGGATCACAGGATATCTTATGAGTTGGAGTTGGTTGACAGTCTGGCAATAGATTTGACCTATTATGATGATTTTTAAAATTTTGAGAGAAGTCTAGAGATATTCATGATGAGCAAACATTCAATTGTTTCAACAGAAGTCAGCAAAAAAATATTTGGTCCGTTTTTCCCATTGAATGAACCAAAGAACGGAAGAGATAGTCAAAATGCCAAAAGAGGCTCAGCAAAATAATGAAATTTTTGTGGCTTCATCTGTTGAAGAGCATCGTTCCAATTAATTTGTTTTGATTTCCTGCGGTTTCTCCTACAATAACTATATCGTATCGACGGGGGTCCACCAAGCTCGGTAAATCATACACAATGTTAATGGCAATTTTGTGATAATCTCCCTCAATCAGCAGGTGCGAATAATGCTGCCTTATTTATGACATAATTATTGTTTTACGACAAGGAGGTAAAAAACTCAAGTAATAGAAAGTGCCAGATCGTTTAGCTCGGTTTTAGAGTCCAGAAGAAGTTATTAGATAATAAAGGTATGACACAGTTTTGTAACAGTTCATTCATTGGATGCTTTATAGCAGACAATAAAATGTGTTTTATTGCTAGTATGAATTCCAGTTCGCAATTAGTTGTCGATCATTTGGAAACAAGTGTTATGAATTGAGGAATCGTAGGTGTTATTGTCCTATATCTTATATATTAATTATCATGAAGTTTAGAACTTTGTATACTAGGAGAAGTCATCTAAATAGAATATAAGTCCTTGTTGTTGCCTCATGAGTTCGTACATCGTAGTCATCAATAATGATATTCCAAATGAAACAATTGATACAGAAATTGTTTTGTAGCTATGAAAATCAATGAAAAATCATGTTTCTTCTTGGAACCACTGATCACAGTCCCCCCCCCCCCCATTTCGTAATGATAATTTTTGAATGGTATTGAAAACTATATAGGGTGCCTAGTATTCTTGCAACATATAGTGTTTTTATCTACTATCTAAAACCTTACTTCATGGAAACTTCTCCTATTACAATTTCTGTTTACTCTTCCATTCAAAATATGCGAAGAAAATGAATCACATGATGCATTACATTTTTGCTCCTCTATCTTGCAACAACATACAACACATTGGTTCATTTGGTACGATGTATCGAGTGTCCCAATTTGATTGATAGAACTATAGAACATACTATAGATTCCTATCTAGTAGATAGAATTGATAGATTCGATTGATAGAGTTTGAGAAATGATGATCGTGTGAATGATTTCTGTTGGAAATATGTGTCCCTCCGTGAACTTCAAAATTTCAGCCAATAGAATAAAAATACAGATACAGACTGCTACATCTCTCAAGATTCCTGTGTCTTCCGGTATAGTAGTACACTGAATTTGAAATATTTTCAAATTCGAGCAGTTTCACAAGGACATGAGTTTCATGATGATGAAGACGGCAAAAAATAGGAAGAATGAGTGGAATATTTCAGGACAACTCATCAAGATGAATTCACTTGAATTCCTCTTTTGGGGCTCTCCGAGTCTCCGGAAAATATATAACATGAATTTCAAACCGTCTCGATTTTTATCGACAATACTGTTCAGAGACTGGAAAGTATTCAAATTTTATCAACTCAGAAATCTCAATGATGAAAACTCTTACCTATTGCTGCTTTCTGCATTCATTTTGGCGTCTACTGCATTATTATTTGGTAAGGTCTCATATTGTAAAGACAAATATCAATCTGAAGTAAAACTATATACTTACCAATGCCTAAAATGGATGCAAAATATTCCAATCTCACAAATAAGCCACACTTACAACACGTAGAGTTGAATATCATACTCTGGGCCGAAATCAATGATCGTTTTTTTTTTTCAGTGAACAAATGGACTTCCTGATCGTGATGGTTACAACTCGAGCACAATCTGATCCCAGCACTATTTTGAAATTTAGTTTCAATTCAGATTGTATGCTGCGGAACTCATGGGTTCATCCTATAATATACTCCTCATTGCAATTTCCGACCACGTCTGTATCAATCCATGTCTGCCCATTTCAATGTCTTCGTCAGTTTGTGCCATATGGAATATCTCCATCTTCCCAAATAATGCAGATTGGTAAGGAAATCGTGAGATACTCGCTATACGTAGTTGTCAGATTCAAAATCTTCATTCAGTGAACTGACTTCGTACTGATGGTAACTTGATTTCCATCTCGACGAGTGTAAACTGAGTAGTATCGAATGTAGGTAGCAAATGTCGAATGCCAATCGATTTCGAGCTCGGAGATTGATTCTCTTCCCGCAAAGAGACAGCTGAAGAGATCCAGATCGCAGATAGTAGGCTATGGGAAAGACGATCTCATTAATGCAACTCTGGCCACCCGAGTAAGACAATGGCCAATTCTCTAATAGCTCTCCGATTCCGATTACGATTACGAAATCTAGATACTACGCTGATTGTACCGGGAGCTTTTATTTTTCGAAAATGATCCTAATCGAATGATTGTTCCGATGTAGGTAACACAATGTATGCAAATCGACGATATGCCATACTCTCTATTCTTTAGACTCTGTGCTGGTATCAATGGAGCTCTTGCGGGTCTGACCATCGTTTTGATACGATTGAATCTCTGATAACTTTTTTCTCTGAATATGTATCTAGGTATTTGTAATGTCCAGTGAATCCAAAGTTTGAACTGATGAACAGTGAGTTAATAGGCAGAAACAGAGTCACTATTGAGTTTGACGAAAATAGTTAGTGACCAAAACAAAAGAATATTCCACGCTTATCTACAATGCGGAGATACAACAGATATAACATGCTATTTTGGCCATCAAAATTGCATATTTCTTTCAGTATTTCCCAAACGAAGAAACTTGAAATTCAAAGTGAAGAAGTATTAGACTATTCTCGAAGTATTTAGATGCGAGAAAAAAAAACTATTCGTCTCTTCAATGTCATCTCATGATCGACATGACACTGATGGTACTTAAAGCTTCAAAAATCAATTACTGGAATCTGGAACGTCATGTATACTCAATATAAAACATCTCTTCCAGACTTATTATTATATCTATATGCACGATGGGAGAGACAAGGACACTTTTCTTCTAGTGGGTCAATCAATCTATATCTCGAAAGTGTTTGTAGACATCGATAGACTCCTGATGATGATCGCTGATATTACATGAAATGATGATAGTCCTGAAGAACTACACGCGATTTATTTTGATGATCTGACAAAATCATGAAAATATACAGCTGCCTAATCTTCTCCAATATCTATTTTTGGAAGATTTACTACAATGAGTATCCACATGTCAAATACTTGAAATGTCAGTCCTGAGATTTTGACAGTTTACAAACATCCGGATATATTGGTGAGTAGCAATCCAAAAATATGGTACATATGAGAACTGAATGAAATAGTATCTCAGCATATATCCAACTGAGATCTTGAATAACACAAGTACTCAAAATCATAATAATTGCGAGGTAAATTAATAATTATGCGCAATTCACAGCGGACTCTGTGTAAAATTGTCGCAATTAAAATAAATAATAATTGGCGCAGAATATTATGAATAATGCGAACAAGTGTATTGCATAAAAAGTGATAAATGAGAAGGTCAAACCAAGTGTAGGTATAGATTTCTTCGTTCCATTCCAATGGATACCTAATGCACTTGTAACGTCAGAATTCCTAACAACATATAGGAAGTGAGCTACTCAAATGGACCTTCTACGATTATTTGCTGAAGATGTCTTCAGATTCACAATATCATTGAAATATCAATGTTCAGAAACTCAAAAACTCAAAACTGATGAAAACAAAAGAGGAGTTTATCATTGATTGGAATCTTTTTCAGTAACCATGAGCCTGCCATATTGTTCTGTGGAATGAAAAGTATCTGAAATCTAAAATTCATCGGAACTGTGACGGTAAAGCTTTCGATTTTTCGTTTTTGAGTTTTCACTTCATTTCTGTAATCTGAATCGCTTTGGCCAGTCATAATTTCTCATTGAATTTCGATTGTTGAGGTTTATTTTTCTATAGCTGGTCTAGCAGGTATAGTTGAAGGGAGGGTGATTTTACCAAAGGTATTTTTCAAGATATATCAATCGAGCGTCGGTTCCATCTTCATTCTCCAGTCAATCCTCGTTCGTTCGACACAGCGAGTAAAGTACAAGAATATATACCTTCAACAAAATTCCAGTGAAGTAGCTGACACCACTCCTATCTACTCCGATGAAAATGAAAAAGAAATTCCTGGTTCATTGGTAACTAATTCTAATTAAAAAATAAAACAAAAGAAGCCCGACCGGCCCTCCCAATTATAAAGCTGTTATAGATAAGGCACATAACGTTCCCATAGAACACAAGAAGTAATCAATGGAAAGGAATTGGGTAATCGAAAACGAGTGGTCTACCTGAATGCCGCATCAAAGATAATCTTCAACTGTGAACTGATCTACTTCCAAGGATCTATTGACCACGTGGGAAATAATAGAATTCTTATTCAGGTATCAGGCTATGGAGGGGTACTGGGTAACGAGAAGTTGGATCCACTAGTGAAGGAAAGATTTGCAAGAAGGTACAGAAGTCCTCAACCAACACTTGGTATGAAGCAAACATCGAACAACTCCCCTCACGCCGGAAAAATAATTCCTACATTTATAAAGAGGAAATGATGAAGATATATCACACTCCATCACATGAACACTTATTAGCATGATAATTATAGAATGCCAATGAAGAAAAATCATCCACCTTATTGAAAAAGATCGCATTATTCAAACTATATGATGAGGTCGAGGTTGAGGTATTGCTTCTCTATGGGTATGAGACCGTCGTATGGTTTAGATGTGAGACATCCCCAAGCAAAATCTTATCAATGCAACAAACATCATCAAAGTTCAACTTATCGACATGAAAATACAATAACCCTGATTCTGCAGTATCAAATCAATTTCATAGCGAAGGGACAATCATACTCTTTCGAAAGCCGATATATCTAGACTTGAGGATTGGTCTGAAAAATTGCCGAGCCTTCTCTAATAATAGGTTCAACTCGACTTTCCAGTCTCTCTGTTCCTAATGAATATTCTCAAATTAGCAACAGTACCCATGGATGGAATTTTTTCACACTTGAGAAGTAGAAGTAGAAAAGCAGAAACTCCGTACTCACTACATACATACATACATACATACATACATACATACATACATACATACATACATACATACATACATACATACATACATACATACATACATACATACATACATACATACATACATACATACATACATACATACATACATACATACATACATACATACATACATACATACATACATACATACATACATACATACATACATACATACATACATACATACATACATACATACATACATACATACATACATACATACATACATACATACATACATACATACATACATACATACATACATACATACATACATACATACATACATACATACATACATACATACATACATACATACATACATACATACATACATACATACATACATACATACATACATACATACATACATACATACATTCATACATACATACATACATACATACATACATACATACATACATACATACATACATACATACATACATACATACATACATACATACATACATACATACATACATACATACATACATACATACATACATACATACATACATACATACATACATACATACATACATACATACATTCATACATACATACATACATACATACATACATACAAACATACATATACATCTGACTCACATTGGACATAGCCCAACATCACGTGAAACTAGAGTGACTGGAATTCCTTTCTGTAGCTGGATTTCTCCAATCGCATGAACATAGTTTTTTGGGGGAAAAGAGAGAAGTTCTTGTTCACGCTCATCGAATAGAAAACGTCAATTTTTCCTTTGATTTTGCTCATATTTGCTTCATACTATATACCAATATTAGCAGTGACCAACTAAATGGATCAAAATCTCACCAGTGAACGTCGACTTCAAAATGATCAAAGGATAAAGCGATAGAGAACTTTGTCTTGCAATGCTTCATATAGTTTATCACAGTGAAACCATGCAGCGAACATAATCAAGGCATCTCCACAATAGCTAAGATTTCATTGACTTTGATATTGAGATTCTATATATTTGCTAGGAGCGCTCCGAAGGACGAAGGTTGCGGGATCTTTCACCACTATCATCATCGCCTTATGAGTCTTCAAGGTACAAGAGTTTCTTTCTCCGTAGGATATTTTCACTTTGGAATTCCACAACTGTAGATCCATTCTCAGAGACCCAAAATCTGGCGTCATCGGAAAGCAGGATCAATCATCATTCATTCTTTAGGTGTCACAGTGCCGTCCGTTGCATCTAAATCCAATTCCAGTCCAAATCTAACATATTACACCCCAAGCTGAGTTCCTAATCCACAATAAGGCGTAATGACGAAGGTTACCATTTCTTTCCCGTATGACTCCAGTCGAAGTAGATGCTATCACCATTCATATGTGGATGACTGAAGAGATTATCTCTTGTGGCATTGGTTTGTCCTGAGATCCAAATCTACTGTCCAGAAAGAGGACCGGCTCATGATCTAAGAGGTGTGCGTGTATTACAGCAGATATAGAACAGGTAGTCCTACACAGAATCCACTAAAAGAGGCTATCGGGGTGATGGTGAGACTGCGGAGACCGACATTATTTCTTCTTGAAGATAACACGCAAGAGATGTTAATTAAGAAATGAAGCTACCGGAGGCCCTAATGAGACGGTCGACAAATTAAAAATAAAACAGGTGGACACATAGGCGGAGAAAGTACGAGATATCTGTGAAATTGGCTGTATCTAGGGCACCAAGTACTTACTTCGAATCAGTCGGTCTCATACAAATCAAGACCGCGGGTCCCATGATTTGCAATGTTATGGTGGTACAGCATATAACTAACGCATGCAAGTCGGTAAATGGCAAAATGGCATTTCAGAAAATTCCAACAATATATGTCCAGGAATTGATATTGAAGTTCTACCTCACTTCCATGGGAATTATTTATACACACTCCTGTGAAATCATTTTACCAATTCTCACAGTAAATAAAGTAATGAGAAATGAAAATTATCGAGAAGTTCTCCAAACGTCAAACAGTGCTTGGGTATATGAAGCTACTGGATATATATCAGCTATAGAACGAAAGGATAAATATCATTTCGATTCCTTCTGGTCAAGATCTCAAGAATGTCGAAAAAAAACAGTCCATAAGTGGATGATATTTCCATTTCGATTCTTTGAAATAAATATATATATATATATATATATATATGATTGAGAAAATAATGGAAAGAATCCACAATCAACAGATGTCTACGCCGCTGTCAATCAACTCCCACAGTTTCACACTTAACACAATTAAATCTCAACCTTTATGGCTCACTCTCAGACCCTGTCTCTCATGGCAATTTTGAGTACTTTTGGGTTATCTTTGGTCGAGTTATACAGTTATTTCACTTCACAAATTAGGTACTCAAATATGTGTATTCACCCTATGATTATTATCAGAGGAATTAAAATTCTGTACGGCCGTTTTGCGGTATGAAATCGAGGGAATCGATACAGTTCCAAATAAGAAATGATATAATACTGACGAGGTCTATTAATCAACATATACTTATGAAAACGTTTGGAAATATATTATAATAATGATAATAATAATATTTCCATATTTTGTAGGACATTGTCAGTTTGGTATCTATTCCGATGTATTTCCAGAGAATAAAATGACGTATTCTCCGATTGGTTTTTCAGTTTGTGACAGCAAGTGAAGTTTTATAGTAGATATAGAATAAATTTAGAAACCGAATATTCAATGTTTACCAACAGAATGAAGATTGAATCTGATGAAACAAGTATACCTACCACTGAATCATGAGATTATCAAGTAATATATCAAAAAATAATCAATATCAATTCATATTGTTCACATTACATTAATATTCATGAATTCTTCATGCCTCAAAGATCGTCTTGGATGATTATAGTAATTATTCAGATGATGCATATCCCCGGAACCAACAGGAAAAAAAATCAAAAAAGGCAAATGGAGATAGACCAACTGACTCCAACATCTCATATATTATGTATATTCTAGTATAGACCATTAATTCGCGCTAAATTGGAGCTGAAATTATGGCGGACAAAAACACGAGAACGTAGAGTCCATTCCGAGCTGAACCTAATAGCACGAATAGAGAAAGAGAAGCCCGGAATTCCGAGAAAAAAGTGACAACCGCGGGCTAAATCCGCTGAACAATCACGCAACGCACTGCCTTTGTTATCTCCGATACGGAGTCGAGAGGAATGCTGTTCAAGAAAATTTGATGATTATAAAGACAGCCTTCACTGTGTTGCCTTTTAATGAAATCAGTATTGAGAACTTCAAAATATTCGGGTGAAACATGATAACTCATTGCATGATTACAACTGTCAGGTTGACAATTCAAACCATTTGAATGCGAGGCGAGAATTGTATTTGATGCAATTGTTTTTTGAGTACATTCGAACAACAGACACAATTCATCATTTCTAGTACCCAATCTCATTTTCGAACAATAATAACCATTGATAAACCCCTAAATTTCTGGTTGGTCTAGTAACTCTATGAATAATCGTTAATGGAAATATGTTCCTCATGAAGAGGTACTCCATTCTCCAGCAGGTCCCCGGGATCTGAGTACTGATCTGGAGTTCTTTTCACATATTTGGAGTCCAGCTCCCAAGCTCAGATTCTATCCAGAAGGCTATTTTCCAAGTCGGCGATACAACGCTGACGAATTTGTTGACCTCTCTAGACTATCGAAGGAAGGTGGACGGTCTCTCTCTCTTTTTCATCGAAAATCTCGTCTATCATTTCAACCCCGAGCACAAACTGGTCACCTCATTGTTCGGCTAGAGACCTACCAAACTTCGGTCTTCCAAGCATCATTCATCAATAGAATGGCAAAGTTGTGAATTTCAATGCCTAGTGAAATTTTCTGACCTCCAAAATTTCAAGAAAGATTCCAGTATCTTCCTTCTCTCCCAACAAATCACACGATGTTCCAAGAACATTATAGGTTTTCCTTCCTTGTCGAAAGATCAATAATAAACTGATTGGTTGAAAATCAAAAAAAAAGTCACCACCATGTTCTTGACCCAGCTTGCTGAAACTTATGTGACTATTCATGTACGTAATATGAAAAATTCCTATATAAACTGTCTTTGATATCCAAAAAGCAATATGAAAGGATTTCTTTGGGATGGAATCTCATGAAATAAGGTATCAACTATCTGCTCATACTATATTTACATTATTCAAACCATTTGTATCTCTGAGATATGTGTTTTCAATATTCCATTCACCCATACACAGCAGAACTATTATTATATATTCAATAAAGTATATTAACGACACAATTAAAATGATTCATTGAGCACCTGCCACGCAAACATATTACGGTCCAGTACTGATTTTTACTTCACTACAGCCTATACAAAGTAACATTTGTTCTGGTATGGTTTGGTTTGTTTTCTGTTTCAGCAGATATTTCGCATTAACGTAACGACAGTCGTCACTATTCAATCTGCTGATTTTTGGAGGTGAGACCTCAGAGAACATCGAAATTCGTCTTCTTGGTGATATTTCAGGATTCAACAAAATGGAACATGACCGCAAATAATCTTGCAAGAAGGGAATCTACTCCTTCGTTGCCTCCATATCTCTAATTAACCTAGTTGTATGTTGCTAGTAACTTTTTCCAGTTCCAAACTCCAGGTGTGTGTATCAACTCACAGGTATGTGAAATCATCTTGGCGAAGCCCTAGAACACACAATTTGAATTTGAAACACGGATTTGACTTTATAGGATCGACAATCGTATCGCCATCTATACTCAAACGGTGCTGCCTTAGTAAGGTTCGGACAGGTCCACATTTTTTGAAGAAAAAAAACAATTGAACAATTATTTCACCATCTCAAATATATGAAACTTCTGATCGAGAGATGGTTCGTTGAAGCAATGCTCTGCACTCAACATAATATTCAAATATTTTGCTTTTTGGATATCGACCAAACAATAAAAAAGGACCTTCATTTTTTTGATCCATCCATTCATTCAAAGTTCCTCACTTTACTGTGTATGTGTAGGACTCGACGGAGCTCTCAATATTCGTCGATTTCCTGACACCATTGGAGGGCACAAATAGCTGAATACATTCTCTATGTCAATATTCACATTTACACGATTGCATGACCACGTTGTTTCATGAAATTTTGGTATAACAACCAAAGAATCTGCATTGTTAATATATCTGGAAGAGATGTTATTGATATCACTGTCAAGTTTTCATGGTGTAACGTTTGAAACCCCAAATCTCAGCTGCGCATCCAATACAAAAATGAGACCTACAGCGTCATAAGCAGAAGCTCATCTTACTCATCAAAATGATATTTGTGCAACTTCATGATGACGTGGTAATTGTACCGTCATAGAAACGTCATCAATCAATACTATGAGGTCACACCAATACTGACGTGAACATTCGTCGACTATTCATCTGAGAAGTGAGGTCTTGGGTACTTACTAGAAAAACCCGCCTCTTATTATGCTTGAGCACGACCGACAGTGCAACAAAATAATAAACCCAACATCCTGTCGTGTAGAAGCCATAGGGATATGAAGAAATAATCGCCGAACCATTATATTTAGTGCAAATATAAACGTCAAGCAATTCAAGGACTATATAGCGATTTTTACTGCCCGCACCAGCGTAATATCGTAGTAGGCCGCTGATGTTGACAAGTGCCGGCTCAAGATGACGCTGGCCATCGGACATCGATGCACCACATAAAAATAACATCGAGGGTTTATTAAGTCATAGCCAACTATAAGTAGATTAAGAATTTCCCGAGCAACATTTATTAATAATACGCTCAGGTATTATACGGCTCTTGCGGATTTTTATGGCCGTTTTGCGGTATGGTACTCTCTCTCGTAGGATGAAAAAGAACATCTACGGTCGTCAAATTGGGTCGTTTGGTGACTTTTAATGTGGATCCATCGACATCGGGTTTTATGGGATGGGTTGTCGAAGAAATCGCTGGTTTTAGCCGTAAACACTACTAGAATATTCTTCGGGCACGATTCCAAGCTGAATAAACTGGGATTCCGTACTGCTTCAGGTCATTTCATGCTCCAATCCTTCGTTCATGGGGATATTTCATCATATATTCATCATCGATGGTATCGATCATAACTCCGTTCACAACCATGAACCGTCCTAATTATTTTATTGCTTTGGCAATTTCATGTGGAAACCAAAACAATGAATTGAAAAAACAATGATAGTTATGTGAAAAATGAGTGAGACCTTATGTGTAACAAATCATCGATGTTCAGATTAAGAATAAAACCTTGTGGTACTCCTACTTTGATGAATAATGTGGCAGAGGCGATCCCATCCACAGTGCTCTCGTAAAGTAGTTGATCAGGCAGAAATACAGTTCGAGATTTTGGAGCACATTTGTGAGGCTTTTTTCCAATCATGAAATTGTCCCTCTGGAAATCTTCATGTTAGTTGTGTTCCTCCATGTTACTAAATCTCTGACGTACACGTGTCTGGCTTTTTCTTCATTGCATCGCCAACATTCTTCAATATAGGTGCTTCCTGAAATTCTAATCAGGAGTCATAGACCACTGTCTCTGGTTTCTATGGTGTTTTGACTATCATTTCACAGTCTTCGGTTCAGAATATTATTCTATAGATGATGGTGTTTTCCCTGTACTCACTTAGTTATGCAGCCTCAGTCAGAGGTTTCTGGAAGTCCACCTGGAACTGGAATACCACTCAATAAACACTTCGACTGTAAGTCCTTCCTTGATATATTAGAAAAAACGATCGAAGGTAGTATGAATTCGAGTGTAAATTTATCATCACTGATAACTTCGAAAGATTCTGGTGCTTTCTCACATTCAATGATGAGATATTGTGTTTATTATTGTGGGAAACAGTAATGTAATTCGAAGGAATCCACAAAAATTCAAATTGAAATTGAAGAGTTCGAAAGTCAATTCCAGACATCGATTATCGAATTTCTGATTTCGAATTTCTGATTTAATCTTCTCACGAAGTGACTGTGACCTATCGAAATATATCGAAGCTGAGAGATATGTTCATATAGAAAATCAGAGTCCTTCATGAAGTGAAGTGAAAGCTAAGGAGAAGAACTCTCCTGAATCAAACACTCCCTGTTATGGGAGACTACTCTCTTGCATGATACATCAACCAAATCCCCCAATAAATCTGAAGAGAGATATTTTTTTTCTCACACAATATAGTACATCTCGTTAGTATATTTATTTGACTGCCGGTAACTGAAAATCTCTTAGCGTAATAAAAGCTACTCACGCAATCTTCAATTAAGACCTTAATGTTTGTTCCATGCAAATGAGGCTTGTACTTTCAGAGATTTATGCACTTTGTTCCAGTTTCGTCTGGTGCTACTTCAGCCGACGAAATATGCCTCACAACTTAATTCTCTATAACCAGCTCAACCACTATGATAATGTGTTCATTTTCAATCATTTCGTTTCAGAATCTATCATACAGCACAACGAACTAACCATTGGAAATAATTATATGAATTAACATAGCGATATTTTCACCCACTTACAAACAGATCTTTGAACTGAAAAAATATCTTGGTATTTTCGATAGGTCTGTGCATTTGTTCAAAAAAAGCATCAAGAATTCTTCAACGATCATTCTGTAGAACTTGAGAAGCGACTTTGATTCCATGATTCAAAGTTGCTTGATGTTATGAATAATAAGATAATAATAAGAATAATAAGAATACAATAAGAACACTCGTATGCAGAGAGATTTTTCATTTCTATACAAGACGTCATATCATATTCCGTTGCATTTTTGAAATATATTGTTTCATTGACGTTACTGATTCCTCTCGAGTATTGATATGTATCATTATTGTACTGGATGTGAGACACTTTGACTGTTGAGGATTGAATCTCCTGAGAGATCACAACTCTAATGAACATTTTCTGTGAAAAAAATGAATAGTGGAAATCCTGTCGAACACCTGAAGAAGTTGATAATCTTTTTTACCTTCGTCTTCAGGATGACTAATACTCAACGAGCTGCAGTAAGTCAATTTTGAAGACGCCTCATTGACTCCATCTGAAGGCAGAATTGAATGCCATCCTGTGTATTCCTTATTATGGATGTATTTGTATTCGATGTATTTCCATTCAAAACTGATTGTTTTATACATGTTCTCAAACTTGATGAATTCCCACAACACTCGCTGATTTACTCAACTAAGGAGGAAAATATGAAATCTAGAATATATAAATTCAAAATGTACCCAATGATACCCACTGATACCCAATGATAACCAAGGATATGAGAATGTAAGTAACTTATGTATTGGCGCTCATCCCTTCTTGAATTAAAGTATTTGAAATATTCAATAGACGTCACATTATGAACAGTTTCCTCTAGCAAGTGCCACTTGGAAATGTTCAATAATCCTATATTAATATGGAGAGCATATTTGGATACATATTCAGAGTACTCTAGTATACTCCACAACTACTTCTCTTCTCTAGTATAATTATAAGCTGAAAACAATCACCACCCTTTCGTATTTGACCCCGCGTTCTACTCTCAAAAATGTTATATAAGTTAGGGTGCAACGTGCATCGTATCGCTTTTTGTCGGTACGAGGAATTCCATATATTACCTGACTACTTAAGAGGGGAAGCAGCTTTAAAAAACGTTGGAAAGGTTCTAGAAAATACATTAAACCGAAAGTGGCTGTCGCAGGTGGATTGACTTAGGTAATTCCTTGCATTAAAGTGCAGAACCGTATTGAACTATAATCTGTCTACTAAACCCGCACACATCTCATAGCCCACAATGATATTAGTTGATCTCGTTTGGATTTCTTCCAGTTGGAGAAAGAATACCGCCTCAGCACGCGCTGTTCCTCAAATCTGGAATTATATATATTTTTTTTAATCTGTGGACAACACGAAAGGGAAACCTATAATGTTCGAGGAACATCGTGTTAGCCAGCGGTGGAATTTTGGGAGAGTAGGAAGGTCTTGGAATTTTTCTTGAAAGTTTGGAGGTTGTGAGCATCAGGAAAGATTTCACTAGGCAAAGAATTCCATAACTTTGCCGTTCTATTGATGAATGACGCTTGGTATAGCGATGTTCGACAGGTATCGAGTCTGACAGTGTAGGGGTGACCAGCTTGAGCTCGCCTGGTTTGTCTACTAGGAATCGCTCGTGGTGGCATAATAGATGATACTATTCGATTAACGTTGATAAACTCCTGTTGATAACGATATGATGTGAACATTTTCATTGATTCTGCAATTTTCAGTCCACAGTCTAGTCTAAGTGAATAACTGATGATGTTCCATATATATTTCGAAGGTGGATGTCAATCAAACAGAAATAATCTTAGAATATGAATGGAATATCATCAAACCAATGCTTCGATCTTATAAACTTCGCATGCTATTAATTAGGAATATTCATATCTAGCGTTTATATACGTCATCTCATTGATTCTCAAATGAAATGAAATATTTACCCTTATGCAACCAAGTTTTTGAAAGAACTCGGTGTACCATGTTTAGGTTTGGAGGGGAAAAACTATAGAATATATTCACAAATTTCATTCAAGATACTGTTATTTTTCCAACACTGAATGCATAAACAGAATTTGAATTTCCATTTTCATAGCACCTGTTGCAATAACCAATTTGATGGCCATGAACTTTTTGAAAAATATATTTCGCTGAGCAGAGACATCAAACCACCAACGGGGTACAAATTTCAACCCAGCCAAAAAAAAATTGTTCCACTTTGAAAAATTCCAATTGTAAATGATTGACTGATGTTAATAGTCCATCGGAGTATTGATTATTGATTAATTATGCAATTATCGATTACTTATCATCAAATTGAAGTATTAGGTATTCATGGCTATGATGAAATGACAATATCTCCATCTCTCTTCATCATCATAAACTAGCTTCCTGGCACAAACTGAATGATTCTCCTGAAATAATTTTTGAAATATCGAATTACAATATTATCATCAAATAATCCACTGATTCAGGTACGTCAACCTATAAGCCTTCCGGCCACCCCCTCATTCATCACGACATATGTATCAATTATATGTCCGTCACAGTCATAGTTTTTGACATAGACAATAATATCCTTGCACTAGTACATATGGAAATAATGAAGATGAAGACCTAACCTCAGTATTCTTATTGACTCTCGACATCAATATCAAGTAGATAAACAGGACTGTTACACTGTTTTCGTATATCTTCAAGAATATCCGTGCCTGGATGCGCTAATATATTCGGAAATATTCAATGAAAATGTTCTCATCTGTTCTTACAAAATGTTGAACGGCAGTGGAAGTTGAACAGTTCTCTCAAAGGAATGATTATTATCGACAATTAAAATGATTTTGTCTATATCTTATCATGACAGCTTGAACGTATGTTGATGTATTATGAAATTATAGGAAAATAGTTGTGCTGAAAGCTTATATATGGCTTCCTAGTGCTGCTATGTTTACGAACAAGTTTGTATCATCGTGAGATTTCTAATTGTAATATTCGAAGACATCATTAACATATTTATATCGATATCTTTAATCAGCTACAAATCTCTGTCATTCATAATCCGTCATAGAAAAATTAGAACAACTTTTCAATTTTTCATGTTTCTATATGACATGAAACATCAGTGAATGGATATTTTTGCATCAATTTCGGACTTTCACAAATTTTTCTCGGGTTTTTTCACAGCATTAATGAAGGAGATCCATATCGCTCAGGGAATTGGGAGTTTACCAGTTCAATTGGGTCTTTGGATTGTGCTGTAATTCGAGAAAATGAAGCAATTTGAGTTTATATTCAGAACGAATGATGCCGTTACATGGTGTTTTCATATGAAAACATCAATACAGAATTGATGGTTTCAGTTGAGAATTCGATAGGTATTTACACCCCTATCTTGCGCACTGTGGGGTACACGATATACCCCTTTGGTAGCACAAAGGTTGAAATGTGTTGAAATCAGCATCAACAGGAAATGTGATGAATTTTTGTTGCGTCCCCCGAAATTTCGAGGTCCGATCCTGCATTTCGACCCTAGAGGTCCTTTTCGAACCTCAGTCGCTGGCGCACTTCCTCAGGGTGGTTGGAAGACAGGTGTCCCGACGCACCTGTCCGCATGTCTTCTTCTTCTTCTCCTTCGGCCGAATGGCTGATGGCCCAAAGGATGGCCGTTACACCCCATCAACGGACACGTCGGAGGAGATTGGGAACATCGATATCGATGAGTCGGGAAGCGATGTTGCCATGATGTCAGACGAAGCGGTGGTTTTGAGAGAAAATTTTGACAAAAAATGGGGTTTTGAGAATTGACAATATTTCTCACTCATAGAAATAACCAGATATTATCGCTACCATTAACTTGAAGTATTTTAGATTTTTCTCCATTTTTTTTGTATCCATATACCAGTCACGAAGTGTTTCCAATCTGTCAGCACACCAAGGGTGACTGATGAGGCTTCTGGTGATCCGAAACAGATCTTGCTTGCTTTTGCTCGACATATTGCAAACATTTCCAACTAATATTCCCCACTGATATTGAAAAACGATGAAAAAAAATCACCTAATTTGAAAAATGTGTTTTAGATCGAACAAATCTGAAGTTTGAAGATCAAACAAACGAGGTCGGTTGCTTCATTCATTTGGACTTTCCAATACATAACTTGCTTCATCAACTCATCATTCATTTGATTCACTCGAATAGGAAAATTTGTTGGAAATAAATATTAACTGAATCTATAAGGAAGACGATTTCCAGTGTGAATCAAATTTGTTCGAGGATACAAATTAATAATCATTATTGATAGCAGAATACATTTTGCATTCATCATATAATGTACCGAGTGATTTTCATTCAAACAATATCGAAGTGAAACCGTATCATGAATAATATATATGTTGTTGGATTTCCAGGTATTTCGTGTATATCATTTCCGTTAAGCTATTATATATATATACTATATGAGTTTATCCTGATGTGTAAACATTTTGGCAACATCTGCCGATATCTCCAAATAAAAACGCGGTTAAAAAATTCTCCCATTTGAGCGACACGTACAACACATGTTCGACAACAGCACGTGCACTTTGAACAAAAAGAGTAATAACAACAACAACAACATTGACTGCAACACTATTCATAGTGCATGTTCGTTGTGAAAGGTGAATACAATATGAAAGTTGTGACTATGGGATGCCTCAGTCAGTTTAGACATTTATTAATTATATTATTAAATCGTTTTTTTTCTGATTGATCAAGGACCATCATCCTTCTGGTACAATTATTCAGGAAATCGATGTTCAATTGTTCTCAGGATCTTTTTTCCACCTTCGAATTTGATAGTCCTCCAATTCTTATTCACAGACAGATTATTCCTTCCCATAATGATACTTCATTCATGATGAATAAGAGAAATTCCATTTTTATTATTCAACTTGAAGGTATCTGAGATATATTTATGAAAATGGCTACAGCCAAATGAAGGTAATTTGTCAGTTGCCAAGGTCTTGGGACAAGAAATATGAAAAACTCGATTCAATACTGGCAGAATGCACCGCTTGATCAGACGAGAAACCCACATATGGACGAATCGGAATCTTGCTCAAGCGACCTATGCTATCCCTTCGATAGTAAAGTTTCTTGTGGAATCCATGGTTTTCATAACACTTGGCTTCGTGTTCCGTGACCTGTCCTGTAGTACTGTGCACATTTTTGGAGTTCAGCCCCCAAACATACGCTGAAGCTCTTAGACTATTCAAATAAGATACTATACTTGATGATATACTATATACCCACAAATTCATTGACTTCTCCAGAATATCGCATAGATTTCATAGATATAGATGTATATCCACGGTCGGTGATGAATGTTCGGAGTGGAATCATCTATTGAAGTTTCAATCAAATCCAGTGTATTCACATTTTTCCTCTTTCATGGCAATTTTCGAAACAAATTCGAGCAATTTTGCTCAGGTTGAGATTGAAATGGTGTACTTCTCTCTGCTGACTCTATTCATAGATTGAATGTCCAAATAACAGATAGAAATCACTCCCTTCAAACTCCTTCTTCTTCACACGTATACTTCTTCCAAAAATAGGACAAATTTAAAAAGAACAGAAAAACAAGGAAAGACAAAAATAATCAAACCAATCAAAACTGAGGGAAGTGATTTTTTTTATTTTTTTTTATCAGTGGACAACACGAAAGGGAAACCTATAATGTTCAAGGAACATCGTGTTAGCCAGCGGTGGAATTTTGGGAGAGTAGGAAGGTGTTGGAATTTTTCTTGAAAGTTTGGAAGTTGTAAGCATCAGGAAAGACTTCACTAGGCAAAAAATTCCATAACTTTGCCGCTCTATTGAGAATGATGCTTGGTATAGCGATGTTCGACAGGTCTCGAGTCTGACAGTGTAGGGGGGACCAGCTTGAGCTTGTCTGGTTTGTCTACTAGGAATCGCGCGTGGTGGCATAATAGATGATATTTCCGTTGAGCACCGACCGTGGAAGTACCTATAAAAAAGGCATAGATAGCCGACCTTTCTACAATGATCTAGAGAGGTCAATGATTTGGTGAGTGTTGTATCATCGACTAGGCGAATAGCTCTCTTCTGAATTGAATCTAAGAGCTTAGCGTATGTTTGGGGGCTGAGCTCCAAACATGTGAACAGTACTCCAGGACAGGTCGAATTTGTGCTTTGTAGATCATAAGTAGCTGCTGGGATGTGAAGTATCTCTTCGCACGGAATAGAAAACCAAGTGTTCGTGAAGCAGTTTTCGCAATGGACCTCACATGATCGTGCCATGAGAGAGCACTGTTGGTGGTGACACCCAGCATGGATATTGACGACTTCATAGGAACAGTGGTACCCGACATCATCAAATTGGGCATTGTGTGACTATCATCCGCAAAGCTATGAATCTGAATACCAATTTTCATTTCACTCTTTCCAACGGAGGGAAACATCAACTCAATCGGTTGTGGATAGTTGAAACTTCATTGAGGGATATTCGAATGGTCGGAAAATATTCCCAATAAGTGTTCCCTCGTGTCTGTGGCAAAAAATTAACTTTGGTTTGATGTCAACCCGCCCAAAAAAAAAAGTTTTCCATTGAGCTGAATATCCTACTCGAAGAAAAAGCGTTTGGAACGAAAATGAAGAAAAGGAGGCTCCTGGAAAAATACCGCGCAGATCATTCATGCCACTCACCGGGCATGCAATCAATAATGTTCACATCGCTGTCCGCCGTGCCATTGATCAGGACTAGTTCGGAGTAAGACGTAACAACAGAGCGTCTGCATCGAGTGAGCTCTGGTTTATTTTCGAATGTCACTGGATCACTGTTTTACGATGCACATCGGCTCATAATCTTCACTCCCGTTCTCAGGAGCTGTCCGATGAATTTACTGTCGAGCTGAGAAAATAAAGATAGATATTTAATATTCAGTACGGACCGTTTCATATTGGTGGTGATGCAGCTGTACATCCTGTGTCGTTCTTCTTCTTCCTCTTCGAATCTCGGTTCATTGACGACTATAGTTGTCTAGAGACGAGTCGAGGGAGAGGCGGACAAGTAGAAAACTTGTACGACAAGATATTGCATGATGGGTTGTCTATATTATCTCTCGCAAAAACGAATGCATTAGAGAGTAGTTTTTGTTAGAAATGTTATACAGGAACTGAGATTTACGAATCCTTCCCTAGTCTTTACTAAATTCAACTCGAAACTATCACCTTACATTTCAAGGAAGGGGCGCTTTTTTCTATACGATACCAGAATTTCAGACAAAAATATTTCATCCAAAGCAAAATGGCGGTCGTTAATGTTAGATATTCCATACCAATATCTTCGACTTGGTTGCTATCAACAAGCTCTCCAACTATTTTTTGGCATCTACGAAAGTTCTGCACCCGTCATAATAGTAAATAGACACCATCTTGAAACAGTCATATTTCTTAGTGGTGTCAAAATATAGCTCCTGAAGTACCATTGGAGCAAAAGAAGAAATCGAAAAATATTCCGAACCGCTATTCAGAATATCAACCAGTTTCATAAAAAAGTTGATTGGGGACGAAAAGATGCGTCTATGATGATTTAGTTCAATTACCTTGCTAGTGATTGCGAAACTATACAATAATCTACTCTTAGCATTATCGGCAGGAAATCAGTTTCAAGTAAGCATATTGAAGCATTGCTCGTATGTGGAGGTTGAGGATTGATCTCAACTCTTGAGGCAGGACACTCTTGGAAAGACTCCAACGTCAGTCTAGGCGAGAAACCCATCACCTTTCTATGAATTGGCGGACGATCCATAAAAATAATTTCGATATTTTGAGGAAATGGTTCGAAATTATCAGGTGAGATTTATAAATACGAATTATTCAGTCCTGATTTATGTACATGTCGAGAGCGAGGATTGAACGTGAGGAAATACACGTTTCCTTCCGTAAAAGAGGACGTACTTATTGACATTTCCACAAATTTCGTCATGTCACATCTCAGGTACGTCGCTTAAATAAAAGTGTTAGCAAATGATTTTTTCAAGATATTCTCGGAATTTGAAATCTTGAAGTTGGGGTTGGTGGTGCAACGAAGGTAATAGTGTCACACAATTTTGTTTTATATTCTCTCTCTATATTTCTTCACTTCAATAGCCTCATTAATGAACAACTTTTCGTGTATTGATGAGCTGTATCAGAACAAGATTCTTCAGTTATCGTTTTCATCAGCCCCAATTGAATGTAATTATATTATTCACTCGGTCTAACACTTATGGTTGTAACCAGTTTATGATTTATCATTCACAAATATGTTATATTTCATCTAAATATCGAATTTTGCGAGACTTCAAACCGAAATCATCAATAACGAAACAACTGTCACAATCCCGTTACTGTCATTGATTATTTTCGGAGAGAAAATATGTATTCTGTACTTATAAAACGAAACAGAGGAGTTTGAAACGATCGTTTCAGAAGGCACTTATTATATACACTCGTCCAAATACTGTCTGTAAGTTTTTCGAGGAGGTCGTACATTCATTTTCCAGCTTTTTGTGAGATTTTCTCACCTCGTTTGTGAAAAATAGAGTAGAAGGTATTGAAAATTATTTCAATATATATTTGTAGTCTGGACAGATTTCGGGATCTGCCCCAAAATGTCACTGCGCTTGAAATTAAACCTTCAGATACTTTAGATACGAACTCGTGCTTGAATATATTGCCTTCTGTAACTCACGTTCCAATATACTATTATTGCAAATGGATTTTCTGACGAGTAACTATTTGTCATTCTCAAGGTGAGTTTCTGTATATAGATATATAGAATGTTCTAGTGGAGTTTGGCAGTTCTGCCTGGGTCCATCGCGATCTTTCCAGATCCATTGTGGATAACTAATTTTTCATAGTGAACTGTCTAGCTTCATCTCTTCGATTAGATTCACTAGCGTGGACAGTGGCTCTCTCATGGAGCTGGTTTATTTCCTCTCCATCCAGACAGAACAATCTCCGTATTGTCAGGCCTTCGCAATGGCATGAGACATGGACTGATATTTCTTCCACTTTGTTGCAGACCTTGTATCAATTGTGATGCTTCTTCTGCCATGGTAGACGTGTTATTCAATGACACGCGTCTATCAATCGTAAAATATGTAATCACATATCGAGAACTGATTCCTACATAAAATAAATTTTCGATGAACGAATGTATCAAAAACTGCTCTCCAATCCCCATTATACCATTCTCAGAGTATTTTCTGCATGTTACATTTCCAGAAAATGAATCGCCAAGTACTCACAAGGATAGAGAAACGTTTCGGTCAATTGTGGATCTGCGTCTCAACTTAGTTTGCATTCACTCGTAACAAAAACAATCGATTTATTTTTCTTTCGATTGCCCTCTCTGTCGACTTTGATCGATATGTGACGTCAGCGAAGACGGTGGTCCAACATTTGAATATAATGTAGAGAGAATTAAGAGAATCCTATTTCAAACGAGTTCTTCCCCTGGTATAGAATCGGAGAATCAGAGGCGCACAAGAAGATAATATTATCCAAACCATCAAACTTTATATGCATTATTGATAAGCTGTCAACTTCGCATCACCCATCACAATTCAGTGTTCAACTTGATGATGTCATCGTGATAATGAATCTCATAATTCAATATTTACTGCACTGGGAGGGATATTACTATCATTCATTGTATTGAGAAGAAATTATCATAGTCGCCGCTCATCGAAGTATCAAGATGAGTCCAAGGGTCCGAAGTACAATTTATTATGATCCGGTTTCACATTCTCGAAGTTAGAAGTGTGATACCTCAACAGAAAGAAAAAAAATTGAGCGAAATTGAGACCAATGATAATTATGTTCGGAAGCTCAATCCAGGAAGGAGATGGAATTTTCTGCATGCTACATATCATGTGAAAGTATCAGGGGCAAAACGGAATTCTAGAAAATCGGTTAAATCTTTCTTGACTCTTTCCGAACATGGTTTCGTACGATGATAATGGCCACTATCATCCACTCATTTTCTTGTAGACGTCAGATGATTTATGACTGTTTTGAATGAAACTTCTGATTGGGTACTTTCATAAGTGATCCTTCCACTGTCCTGGGAATCTATTTGGGAGAAACTATTCCCGATACTGGTTTTTGACTTCGGCAATTCGACTGTCAAGCTACAAAGAATCATGAACAGTTTTCACCAATGAGTTGAGAGGTATTCATGTTCTGGCAATAATTTTGATACTTCGTGAAAGATGATTCACCAATCTATCGGTAATGCAACTGATTCTGCGTGCATTCTTGGTATAAAGAATACTTATTCACAATTCACTTAAATAAACAAGTTCTGATGATTATTGGATGATTTGGGTCCCGTAGATATGAATGCAATTGCTTCATTGGTGCGCAAAAATAATCAAGTTAATGAGTTGATCTCTCTCAACATGAGATATACATACACAGATCAAGATACCCGAATGGAACTGCAATTATAAAATAATGGAGAAACAACAAGACATTAACAGGAAACTGAAGAGGCTGACCGCTAGTCGCAATCCAATTCCGATATCAATTTCGATAGGGATCTTCGCAAGCTCTGCGCAAGCATAACAAATCATCAATCGTCGGATTTATAATAGAACAGAAGCTGTTTCAAGGACTGCAAAAAGTAGAATACGGTGTCGGCTGTAGTGTCGAACTGTGGAACGAATAGATTTCTCAATATTCTGCCAGGAAAGATCTGGCGAACACAATGAAATATTTTTTTTAGACAGCCATCCCCATGAGAATTCAATCTGTAGCTTCATTTTTTCAAACGGAAGCAAGCGTACCGAAGTCGATCTCAATTAAATCAATCAATTTTGTCTTGTGGTTCATCCGTGGTTGATTTCCAATATTGGCGATGGCTTCAATTTCATGGAACAAAGCGACGAATTGTAATCATATATTATATAACCGTTCAGCGAGGTAGGACTCATCTTCACATTTGAGTTCTTCATCCATGGAAAGATTCTAGCCCTTCGATTATCACATTATAGTATGTTCCTTCCGAATACGTTGTACTCAGTACAACAATGGCTTCTGAATTAATATCAAGAAACGAAAAGGCAGATACTCAAATCAATTGACCTCCTTGTTTCAAACAAATGAAACTTGTTTCATTGTATTTGAGGAGTTGGAATATTTCGAAGATATTTTCAATCTAGGCTGAGTAAAGGAATATCTGTTCATGAATATTCTTATGGTGCTGATGAAGAAAGCGATGGAAGAGAGGTGTTATCAAGATCATTGTAAAGAGTAGATATCCCATACCTGTATAGGAGGATCAACGCTACTGATCGAACCAGAAACATTCTGCGGTCTTGGAGACTAATTGACAAGACTAATTAGACAAAAGAGGTCTTAAGGCAATAACAGGAGTTTTTACGGGTCGTTGCAGATTCAAACTCCTGAGAAAGCTGAGCTTTGACTGGACAACAAATGCAGATTCTGCGGTGAAATATCAGACTCAGAATGCATCACAAGATATTGAATACACTGGGATCATACCAGCTGAGTGTGGAAGCATACCACAAACAGACCCTCTTAGAATTTCAAAGCTATCAAAAGGATTGACCAGACCTCGAAATGAGCCGAAGAAATCTAATCAGGTCGCAGGCACCACAATTACCATTGCCATGCTATATACAGGGTGTTGATAAATCGAGTGCCGATAATACAGGCTGCCAGTCCTCAGTTGATTTTAAGAAGAAAAGCTCATATCAACATATGACCTAATGCTCTTAGTTTTTGAGCTTCAGGGTGTTGAAATTATAAGAAAGAAGTACGGGGTCCGAACTGACAATTTTTGAAAAAAAATAGTACGCCATTGATTGTTCTGAAAACCAAAATTATTTTTGAAACCGCCATTCTCTCACTATTAGTGGAAACACTTTTTTTGGTACATGAACTAAATTTTCTACTTTCACCAGTGATGTTCTCGTAGACATGATGAAAAATCATGATAAAAATCTCACCCTTCAGCTCGAAAACTAAGGTCTAGGACATGTTGATACAGGCTTTCCTCCTTTATTATCGGCACTCAACTAATTGACACCCTGTAGTCTGGCGATGATCAAGTGTTGAAGTGGAAACAATGGACGAATGTTTTGATAAGAGATGTAGAAATCCATATTGAAGAAGTTCGTAGAATGGAGAGGATTATGAAGATCTCAGTATTCTTTATGCAAACATAAAAACAATTTGTCGCGACAGGATCATAAAATGAATGAACAACTTTAACCACCTATTTAACAAAGTATAAAATTTCGGTAACACTTTATATGCTCCATTTCGACGATGTTGATGTCTCCATATTTTACTGTTCAATATTTTTTATGTTGGCATTCAAAATTGATATCTGACTCTATATGGTTCCAGATCACTGCGGTTTTACTGCCGTGGCAGGAAACTAAGTTCTGATTGCAAAGTTTCATTATCATTTTAAATCAAGGATCGTCGACTAAGTTTTCGCATCATGTCTTTATGAGAAGGTTCAAATATCTATATATGAAATCGATTTGAGATAATGCATTCATAAGGAGTACCATGAAGAAGCACTCAAACCACATGTATTCTTGATAATAATTATCTCAGAACTTGGATTGATATACTGTCGTTGAATTCAGATAAACAGAGTGAATGAAGAGAAGATAGCGAGAACATGGATGAATCTTCGTTGAAAAACAAGTATTATACAGATTTCCGATGATTTCATAGAGACTTTATCAATGTCCTCAACTGTAAGAGAGAGGAAAATGCAAATGCTTCCTTTCCTTCCTTTTATTTTCTTCCATGGAAACTGGAAATCGTCGATTTTGTTGATATTCTATTTTTTTATTGAGTACTATCAGCTACTCGAATTTTCGAGAAAATTTCAGCTGAATATGCTTTTTTTTGAACTAACATAAACATCTACTTCTGATTATACTCTCTACTATACCTTTTGCGATGTGAGCTTATTCCTCAATGGTTGCTGACTACTGAGGAATGACAATGGGGATGTACACACCTAGAATAGATTATGTCAGGAAGCTAGTTTGGGTGATACAAAATGGATGAAGATCAAAAAACTAATAGCGTGTTGTTTAGCAAATTGGTCGTACCAGGTATGGAGAGAAAGAGAGATAGAGATAAAGAGAAAAAAAAGAGAGAGATAGAGAGATGAATACTTCATTTTGTAATTCACTGACAAACTGAGAAGCAGTGAACTAATCTCAATCACATTGGTAATGCAAGTCACAATGAAATAAAATACAAACAGAAATAATCAGTCGCATACAATCATACAAATAACACTAATATAAAATTGTGGTGAATCATTCAATTATCGTATTGTTGTATACAATTACAATTAACTATATATAATAATTGTATCTAGTAGATTTTTTAGAATAAGTCACTGAATTAAACTTTACCACATTATTACCTAATGCATAATTGTGATCAGACACAACCTGTCACATAAAATAACATGAATATAAATGAAAATTTGTATAATCAAGTATAGAGTTGACTCTTTACATTTTATCGAATTCTAGTAAACCAAAGTAGGTCATCGATAAGTAATATTTTTACTCACAGTTTACTCACAGCATTTCTGAATGTGGTGTAAGAGTTCATTTTTTTATCTGTCCTGGAAGATGATCGTACATCATGTTACCATTGTTGATCGTGGAATTTTCATAACTGTGTATTGCAAGTATTTGTAGGCTTTCGGTATAATGAGCTTATGAACAAATGATTTTGCTCACTGTATTCACTCTATTGTGAACGCGAATAATACCGATGATTTCATCCTGATCATATCGTCTGAGCAATCCACTACTGCACGAAACACATATCGGTATCAGAAAAAACCTCCGCATCCGAAGGATGATGGGACCACCTCAGAGTCGATGACGAGATACAGCCGCTAATAATGAGTAGGTACTACCAGAGGTAGTACCGCATGCTAAGTAGCGAACAAGAGACAATCAATCAGTCGCCGGAGCCAATCACATGCCGCTGCGACGTTGACGGACCAGCGATGAAAGGTTTTTCGGGGTGCCGCAGGGGTCCCCGCCAGGCGACGAAAGCCACGATTTATGGTTTCGGTGCATGATGGTGCCGAATTATCATCGAAGACCTGAACTCAATCAGAGACGATTATGCCAATGGAGCATTCGGTGTTCGAACGTAATATATACGTATATAATAAATGGGATGACCGGGAAATATGCATCTAAAATTGTGATGCCACTGATATTCATTCATTTGTTTATTTATTGGGATCAAATAGGATCCAAAGTGTTATCCACGGATATACAGACGAAAAATGTAGGGAAGAGTGTCCTCCTAAGTTTGTTCTGTTCTGTTCTTCTCAAAGAACAAGTTGGAACATCGCGCATTAGATATATTTGACAAAATTCCAGGGGGGTCGATTAAGTCATTCATAATTTTAAAAGAAAATATAATGCCAGATTGCTCTCGACGATCCTCCAGTGTGAGCATAAGAAATTTGCGAATATATATGCGGATGCCACAGTCTAACATGAGTAGCGACATCTTCATAAGAAGCGACATGCGACAAATTTAAAATCTACGCATGCGCATATCTCTGTTGCGATCGAGTTGATGTTCATTTGTTTCGGCTTCCCTATCGCATGAAGAAAACAATGATCGTTATTCGTATAGTTAATATTAGATATGGATATCGCTAATGTATAGAAAGGTTATGTTGAGTCTAATACGATATCTTTTGCCCCCTCCTCTTCCCTTTTAATCCCTCGAAACTACACTGGAATAAATAAGAAATGGCAAAAATGGTGTTTCAATAGATAACAAATTGAATCATCGATAACAAAAACAGAAGACGAAGTTTCTTGGTTGACCAAACTCTGAAACAGGATTCGCATGTTTCAAATTCATGCGATGAACTTGCATCAGGATACAAGTAGATCGATATCGAATGTGTACAATCGCATTTGATTTACTTGTAGTACCATTCACAGTCCAGCACTATTCTTCATAACTAGTAATTTCATTACATTCGTAGGTTAATTTACGGATCTCTTATAAAAAGTTTTTCTACTTATGGATTTCATTTACTCCAAACGTCAAACAGACACTGCCACAGATTTGCATTAAGATCTGAGATTTCCTGATTTATAATACCCTTGAAATATTCATTTCCTCTGAAGTACAGTAGAATCTGTCTGTAATATAAGGACATTTAGGAAGGAAGGTGAGCAAAATTATTGTTGCCGTATGCGATTTATGAGATTTGACAATTATAATTGATGTCACTTCAAATCTGCATAGGATAAACATCTCATTGCTCTGTATTACCTTGCCTGTCGATCAGAATGAAAGTTCCTAACTACCAGTACGACATATTTTGATCGATTGATTGAACCTAATTTCTGATATATACAGAAAGCGATTATTGTAACATATATTTAATGACTATACAAAATCTCTCAGGGCAAATAGCAAATAAAAAAAAGCAGAATCCTGGATAGCTTAACCCGAAAATATCGCGAAAACATGTTAAGCAAACTTTCTGCGAGAAATGAAATGCCGACATTTCAGTGATTATGTCGATGTGACATGCAAATCTGATTTGTAAGTGATTTATTTGGAATATGTGAATACGACTACGTTTGAAAGTCAAGAAATAGGTCGAGTATTTCAAACACGTCCTGTGAATTGCGTGGCTGTGAGTTATATAATTTTCCGTCACAAAACCCCCAGTAGAATACTGCACGCTAATTTCGGACACCCTGTATGTGTCACTTCATTTCCGTAGTGAATAACTATTCAATTTCTTGAAAATATTCTCTCAACCTCTTAGTCTTCCCTATAAATGTGAACTCTAGTTCGTGCAGAGATTTTTTTCTAGATAGATTTTTTTTTTGTGATTTCCTAATGTAGCATGACAAGATAACGATACCGTTCACTGCTGGTGTTGGTCGGCTGCCATAACCGTTTAACCATAAACCATAAACATGCCATTAAAGAACAGTGTATATCGTGGTAAACGGTGATAGTATTTTATTTTCTTTCTTGTCACGGTTTGTTGGATCCAGAGTGTGTGGGTGGGTGTTCAGTGCGAAATAGAGTGCAACAACTGTAAGTAACCCTTTGATTAACTATCAAAATCACACATTCGAAAAAAACAACATCAGATATATGCTAGAATCATAAAACGAAATAAAAGTTCTTTGAGCTGAATCATGCAATATAGTATTCATTTCAGTAAAATACTATCCAATCGTTTGTGGATTCCTTTATTTGCTTGCGTGCATTATTTTCATAGCTGAACACATGTAATAAACACACGTAACACTAGATAACAATTATATCAATATTATATCAATTATAGATGCAATATTTGCTCACACCGTATCCAGAGAACGGAGAATAGTTGAGTAAATTAAACTTTTCGACCACTTTCTAAAAGAATTCGAGTCCCTACTGAGAAAAACTAGGTATTGAAATAAAGCCCTGATGATCTACAGTCATCTCGAGGTCTCCACTTAGAATTATTCCATTATATTCTATTTCACTTTGAATTTTATCGTCAATGAATCATATCAAAAATTTCAACTGTTCTTCTCACCTTTATGAAGACAACACAACAGATGTAAAGATTATGATCTGTATGTTGTAAAGGACGAAACTCGTGTGCGAAATTCTTATATTTCTACATCAACTTCAGAATACAATTTCCCGAGTAAGTAAAAAGCAAGCTTATGATGAACAGGGCTCATAACTCAGAGTAGAGAATATGATGAGGACTGAGGACTGAAGATCATCGATCTGAGAATGAGAATGAAGTGCCGAATTGTCTATCACTGAACTGAATTGAGAGGATGGACTCATCTGAAAACATTGGAAAACAAGAGAGAGTAGGATTTTGTTGATGCATCGGCAGCAAATCTACTCGAAGAAAATTATAGACAATGAAGATGGATGAGGAATGAGAAAATCATCATCAGCGGAATGAACTCAATAAAAGTAACATCATGAGAAAACTCAAACAAGAGTCAAGTTACTTCTTACTGAATTGACTACAAATTCCAGTAAGCAAAACTGTGTATCTCTTCGGTCGCGACCAGACTATATCAGAATCAAAGAGAGACACAAACACAAAGACTATGGCTCAGATATCGGAGTGACATACTCGGGTACATTCCCGTCTCTTCTCATTTCATTCTACACTTACACGTATCAAATTCGAACATGTTTTTGCGAAGAACGATACTCGTGAAAACGTGAACGATACACTTCTCAATATCGTCGACATCTTAGACTGCGCGGTTATCCAGTGATGAGCGGTTTGAAATTCTAGACGGAAACATGGGCATCCAACGGTTATCGTCTCGCATTTCTCATCACAGTGGTATACACCACAATCATACTCAGTATTGCTAGGTACTCGATGACGTGAAGGGTGTCATTGAACTTCACTAGATACCTCTGGTCTTAGCTCAGCCTCGAAATGGTTTTTGGTCACAACGAAAAAGACAAAATGCGCTTATTTTGTGTAAGGTTTTTAAGAACCAGTGGAGATTGAAGCAGCAATGGGGAAACTTGAATCTATGGAGAGGTGCCTTCAAGCAGTCTAAGAAGCTAGAAGGACAGCTGGAAAGTTATACTTAGAGAAGTTCAGCACCAGTTAGTTCCGTTGGTAAAAAACCATAGCCTTCCACTACATCCTATTAGATTGTACTACTGTACGTTGTTGGAGATTGTTGAATCTGTGATCATATCAGTTGAAAGTGGAAGGAATGCAGCACGAACTTCCCCTCAGATCCTCAAATTTCTCAGGGAACTGAAACACGTCTCATTTTCCTTCAGCGTATTCGATACCATTCATCATCATTTACTTGTGCTTCACAGGGTTCATCTCCCAACTAATGAAAATACGAAATATGTCCAAATAATATTCGAATCGTCAAATATTCTTCTGATTTTGTTTTGAACACTTTTATGGAAGAATATCATTCAATTTCACGAGGAAGAGAATTGAATTGGCAGTAACTCTAAAAAAGACAGATTTTATCGAACCAGAATCAATGTTTGGTTTCACATAGAAATTCATAGTCCGATCACGAATATTCCTTAAAGGAATGAACTGACACTGCAAATAATTGGGCAGTAAATCATCATTCCGAAAATCATTGTTTGAATATAATGGTTTTGTTTCACATTGAACAGAGCCATATGTAAGAAACATAGAATTCTAAGATGAGCTGCTTCGAAAAAATATTCTTTTTCTACTGATTCTAATGATATTTCTCACTGAGTCGGAGGAAATGAGAGTGCTTTAAATGAATCATGACAAGAAAAATTCGCACAGCAATACAGGTGAAATTTCAATATCATGATTGTTCGAGACATCCAAACATTTATCTAAATAAATCGGTGGTTCAGTTTTTGGAAGCGACTATCGTTAACCGAAACTTTATGATCGTGATGAAGTAAACTCTAAATAAGTTCGATGGCATTATAAAAATATCTGCTCCCGAAAAGGAATTCTTAATGACTGTCATGCAGAATCGTACTCAGGAGAGTAGGTATGACTCATGTCTAACTAACTAAATGAATCCTGAAATGGAATGAAATGAGGCATTTCCTAGAGAACCGCAATAGGAAGGAGTATAAGATGATATGTACAGCTGATTTAGTGACATCAGAATTTTTTCTCCAGAATCATTATTCAATTGACCTTTGGAATTCATTCTTGACTATTTTTCGGACAATTTGAATCCAGCAGGCACCCGATATATCTATACCTCAAAGTTCTCAAACAGTCTGTTGGACTTCGAACTGTTTTAGACTCACTATCCCACGCCTAAGCAGAGAGTAGTACTAAGTCATGATTTCTCGTACGTCCCAGCTATTCACGTGAGTTTTAGCTCCGTTGGTGCTAGGAGAATCAAAGAAATGATATAATTTCCTATATCCATCGATCAAATACTGCTGCACCTCACAAAATATCCACAGTACTCTACTGCCTCATCCCTTTGACTCACATATAATACCGTATATAAAACTTCCTTCTACTACAGCATATCCTGATAATTAGAATTTGACTATCCAAGATCATCGTTGTCGTCATCATTCTAGATCAATCAAGTTTCCATCGGGAACATCTTCCAGGCGATTTCAATTGATAAAATGATCTACAACAATAATTAACAAATCAGAATTAGGAATCCTCAAGATGAACTATATCAACACCCAGTATACGGAAAGATCAACATTATGAATGGGTTGGATCGTCTTCGTCTCAGCTCCTATTTTCCTCTACGGTTAACCCATCATTTAATATCTACTGATATGGAAAAAATCAAGGAATGGTGTGATGCAAATTTGTTGTCCTTCAATACAACAAAAACAAACATCATATCATTCAGATGTTCTCTAGACGACCTCACATTCAGTAATAATATATTGATCGAGAACAAGCCCCTAACAAAATTTCTAGGTATCCATATTGATAGTAAGCTCAAATTTGACGGTCATATCAAGCACCTTAAAAGTAAGATTTCTGCTGGATGTTATGCAGTGAGGGTAACTTCATCGAATTTGGGATCTAAAACCGCCAAAACTGTGTATTACGCTCTAATAGAGTCCCATTTACGTTATGGAATACCTTTTTGGGGAGTTAGCAACTCATCGGCACTTCAATCAGTCTTGGTACTGCAGAAACCGGCTATAAGGTATATGCGTAAACTTAAGCCCCGTGATTCATGCAGAAACATATTTGTTGAAGAAAAAATTTTAACAGTAATTGCGTTATTCATTCTTGAATCAGTTTGCCTCATATACAAGAATGTGTCATTGTTCGAGGTTTCACGCAGACATTACAACACCCGTTCTTACATGTTGAAATTGCCAATTCCCTCAACAAATATGATCAGAGATTCGATTTATTACAATGGGGTTAAGATGTACAATCACCTACCCTCAGACATAAGGGAGGCGAATATGAACATGATAAACTTTAGAAAAATTATTAACAAGTTTCTGGCAGATAGGCCCTATTATAATTTGGAGGAGTATTATAATGATAAATTTGAATGACAAGGTGCATATTTGAATCTATGTAGGTTTTTAAGTGTGACGTAACTAATTTATAGGTGTGTATGTGTGTATATGTATATGTGTATATCGGTGTATGTATGTATGTGTTTACATGTATATATGTATGTGTATATGTGTACATACATATGTTTGTGTATAGTTGAGCGTGTGTGTGCGTATATATATTTTTAACGAAGCAGTCTACTTTAACTGCGTTTTGTGACCTTAAACGGTATCGTTTATAATAATCTATATGTTCTACTCCTATTTTAGATATTTTATCGATTTTTATATATCTTTTAATCTACATCCATATTGCTATATACACCTTTATTCAAGCTTTGTCCACAAGAATTTCTCTAAATGACATTAAAGTATATTTATTATTATTATTATTATTATTATCATTCGTTCGATTACCAATCAACCTCATTTCATTTATCCGATGTGAGGAATGAAAAAAATTGATATTAAAATGGTGAATCGACTATTAAACCCAATAAGGTCCTGCATATAACCGTTCGAGAAACCATAAACTGTATCGATGCAGTATATCGAAAAGACATAACAACCGAAGATGAAAACTTCCATAAAATCAATTAACATCGAAATTACTCGAGATTAAACCGTATGATAATCACTTGTAATAAACCCACTAATTGCCGGAGAGCCAATCCGGTACCATTATTAGTTCTATATAATAACACCACTGTCGCTCAGAAGAAGATTCATCGAAGCCAATCATTTGGATCTACTCAAGTCCCGTCTGGTCGGTTTTTAATGCAATAAATAGATAAGACCTGTAAAATATTGCCCCGCGGTATACCAGAGATGATTACCTTTGTGGAACCTTCAGGTAGAGGAGTACCAAAGCACCACTTACGGTATAGCTTTCGAGTCAGCAAGAGACAACTTGCTACCGTATCTGACTAGTCGAGTTTTTTTGTGCCTTTCCATTCATTCTCTCTTCAGAGCACAGTAGTTGGCTCTAGCTCGGCTTATCTGGATCTAATCGGTCTGTCAGAAAGTACTATTAATTACATATGAAAAATAATGAAGTTGAGTATCCTTGGATGGGTACACTCGATCGGTTATTCATGACTGATTATTATTGGAGATATGTGGCCGTTCAGAGGGTGATATAGTGGATTCCACAAGTCAAGGTCGTTTTAGAGTCATTTACGCTCACCTCATATGCACTTGATATATTCGTACAATCACCAATATCCATGAAAACAGCGGAAAGAGATGATGAACATCCAGGGATAACAATTTTGTCGCCAATATGACAATACAACTTAGTTGTGGGGTGATAACAATCATATCTTTGAATGGAATAGATTTTCCAATCGATACAAAATATGTTACATCTCTCATCCAAGAATATATTACAAAACATCTAACTCTGGTACGCCAACAATCTCAAAGATCCAGAAGAGTCACCAAAAACCAATGTTCAAGTTCTCAAAAGTTATTATTCTAATCAACTTCATAGGTCTATTTGATTATACTCGGTCTGAAATGAACATGATATATCTATTTCATTTCCGGATAGAGCTCTGAACTTTCAATGAGTTGTCTGCAACATTATTTTCATTTTGTTTCAATGTGAATTCACTTTATGTATCAATTACAGGATTGCTGCAAGCCAAGGTCCTACAGAAATTATTATCTTCTCAATATCTCCTTATTCATTGCGTTCTTGCTACTTCTTTCATTCACATCAAAATGAACAAAATGTTTGATCAAATATGCATTTGTTCAAAGCTTGAGGAGAGAATTACGTATATTTCACCTGATACGTTTGGAACATCAAAGCATAATTTGCTATGAGGATTTGTATCTACTTCCAATTATTATAATATTATCATTTTTTCTAACTACATTCCTGATTATTCAAATCGATCTGTATAATAATTTTTTCAGATTCTTTTTTTGCACCATTGTTTTTGACTTCATCTCGTCTACTACTACTACTACTACTACTACTACTACTACTACTACTACTACTACTACTACTACTACTACTACTACGGAATATATGTAATTGAATATATACAGTAAGTGCCGCATGAAAAGTCCACATCTACATCAGACACAGATTATAGATCTAATCATGTAAAGGAATTTTCCGAATCAGTTCTGTTGAGATTGATGCCTATATAAATGGGCCAGAGTTCGGAATTTCCAAGAATGACAATGTTTTTCATCTTTTTTGATCTACCTACCAAAATTTGAAAAATTCAAATGAGAACACACAATTTCATACCATATTCATTCGACATGGAAGAAACAAAACGAGAAGAAAATACGTGATGAATAACAGATCAGACGATTCAATTTCAGATAATATTTCATGACGAAACAAGCTCCCATTCCGACAGCTACATATAAGTTCTTGTAATATTCATCTCGTTCGGTCTGAAATATTTTTCGCGAAGGTTTTTTTTCGTTTGCTTCGAATATCCGATAATTAAAACGTCAGCATCGATACGTTCCCCATAAGTTACGCTGGAAATATTTGCAAAGAGGTCGGAATTCTTCGGGGAAGAAAATACGTTTCACAGAATTCAGAATATAGCGGTGGACATCAACTTGTTGATGATGCAAATTAATTCATTTTTTGATTTGTTCGATATTCAGGGATGTAAAGACAGAAAATGGGAATGAAACAATATCTTTAGAATATTCAAATACAAATGCAGTGCGATAAATTTGATGCAATGTATTGTGTGTATAATATTTCATTTTCGAAATCGTAAAGACATTCAACTAATTAGTCATCGTTGGTAATTCTCAATCATGAATGAAGAAACAAAGTGAACAAAACCAATGAAAGTAGAAAAATTAGGAATTATTCGGTTACTTCTGAAAAAGAGGGTACATGTGTCATTTCATTTCAATTTTCATCAGTTGTGAATATTTACTTGTGATTTAGTGGTGGAGTGATTGACGAGACAAAGACAAAATTGAAGACATTCGACAAGGCAATTCAAACTGAGTCAACCGAACTAAAACAGTCCGAAAATTAGAAATTATCAGTATCAATATTTTTATATTTATAATAATATATTATAGACAATTATTTGAATGAGCACGTTTGACGTTGTGAATACGACAAATCAGAGAGTAGATGCTTTCTTAGACGGTCTCAACAAACACCATTCATTCAATGGATTCATTCAGAACGATTCCAAAAATGAGTAAAATATATATTCTGTTGAATGTAGGCAACGATGATTAGATTAGATTAGATTAGATTTTATTGGTCAAATTATTACACCTTAGTGCTATGACAAGTCAATAATAAAGCTACGTATAATATAAATGTAAATTACAATTTGAATATTAAAAAAAAACCGAGAAACGGTGAAACGAGTAAAGTAAATAAATATATAAATGTAAAAAAACAGAAATACATAGAGACGGTACATTGACAATGGTCACTCGGTAAATTGTATATAATACGAGCACAAATCAAGATAAATAAATATATAAATGTAAATGTATTCACTCAGTTAAGCTGAAGTCAGACGCATCATAGTAAGCATTGTCTGAGAAGTGTTTTTTCAGTTTCCTTTTGAAATTAACGAGGGTTGCATTTTTCATTGATTGGGGCAGTGAGTTGTACAATGGTATGTATGAGTTACATCTTCTTGTTATTTCTAATCTTTGTTGTGGTGCTCTAATATTATCCTTATTCCTAGTATTATACGAGTGGTTGGTTCCATTTGTAGTAAACTTTTGTAAATTTTCTTGAATGTGTATCAAGTTGCAGTATATTACACATGATGGCAGAGTTAATATATTGAACTTTATAAACCAATTCTTACAGCTCTCCATTTGAGCTATTCCAGCTAAAGCTCTGATTGCTCGTTTCTGAATTATAAATATTCTCGAGATATGGATAGATGTGCCCCAGTTTATCAGTCCATAAGTTAAGGAACTATGGAACATTGCATGATAAGCGGTATGGGCAGCTTCCTGACCGACTTTATTTTTTATCTGCCTGATTGCATAGACCTTGCCTGATAGATTTTTTGCTAGTTTGTCGATATGGGGTTTCCAAGTTAACTTTGAATCAATGGTTATACCAAGACATTTGACATTATCTGAGGGATTATTAGACAGCGAGAACATAACTGTCTGGGTCTTGCTTTTATTCACACATAGGCTATTCGCACTGAACCAGTCCGTAGCTTCCTGAATAACTCGCTTTACTAATTCTGATGATTCTTCATTCTTGTTTTTCCGAATGGCGAAGGAAGTGTCATCGGCGAATAGCATTGTGAATGTTGTCATTGAATTTGGCAGGTCATTGATATAAATCAAGAAAAGTAGTGGCCCAAGGACACTACCTTGTGGAACACCATTCAGGATCGTTTGTAAGCTACTGAGTTCTTCATTATATGAATCTTGATATGCAATGTGTCTCAGATTTCCAGGCTGAAAAAGGATTGAATTAGTACAAAAAATGAACTTCTGATTGCTGAAAATACTGGATCTTCCCAGATACAAGAAAACTAATTATAGTTAATGAAATGCATGTATTCTCGTTACCTCCACGTCCCTGTCCTTATAAAAATGTCGAAGAAAGCCCGGTGCTATTATTTATTCATAATTGAATCAACAATCCTTTGTGCCTAATTAATCTGGGGCTGAAGACGAAAGGCTGTCGCCTTCAAGAGGGTTGACCAGGCATGGGGGAACACCAGACGACCTCTAGTACGAATCCGAATCATACATGAGGACATAATAATTTTTTCATTTCGATACACCTGAAGCTGTTTGTCTCTCGCCTCCGCATTCACATGATTTTTTCATGTTGCATTTACAATTTAATTGTACGACTCAATTTTTAGATTACCCGTATCGAGATGACATGTTTCAATAAAATAATGCTTGTATACAATGCATTTAATACGAGCTTTTTCTGCCCCCATTCCACGCTTTCTTGTTGAAGGGATTCATGGAGCTCAAACCGGCGTCTTGTTATCAATGATGCATGTGCCAACATAAACAGCAGCACTTGAAGGCGCGTGTGGAATTAATATAGGTTAACTCCACGTCTATTTCATGTGAGGAAGTTCACCATTCCCTGTGTTTTTTCTCATACGGAGCAGTTGAATCAATCGGCATGTATCATCAAAATCATTCTTATGAAACCAGCTTCATACACACATTTTTCCCTTATATTTCTTATGGATTTCGTGATATTCTTCAAAATTCACTATAATTTCTATAAATGATATAGATATAGCTGGATATATATATATGATATATACCTATAGCTGGAAGACAGACTTCATAGAAAGAAGGATGGAAATTGACAGGAACTCTCACATAAGCATCCTTCGACCACAGATGAGTACCTAAGTTTCGACCTCAGAGCAGCCTACACCCTATGATTCTATACAAATATTGAATATTTGTTCATTCTCTATATAAATTCAATATTTGATCTACCTATTCTTGCTGAGATAACTTGCTTTGCTGATGATACTGTGTTCTTCTTCAAAGAAAGGAATTGGGAGGTACTGAAAGAACAAGTAACATCTTCATTCCCTGTAATTATGGAATATTTCAATAGTAAACTACTCACGGTAAATCTAAAGAAAAGCATGTATACACCTTTCACAAGCTACGAATCAAATCTACCCAACTATTCATTTATAGATGTTCGGGTATCAGATGATATAATAGTACAGCTCAAATCATCCAACATAGTTAAATATTTAGGTATTACGCTTGACAGCAACTTGAAGTGGAACACGCATATAAATAATCTGACAAAAAAACTGAGATATTTGGTATACAAATTTAAATACTTAGAAAAAATCCTTGGCCCGAAACATCTTAGAATTGTCTACCATGCTTTAGTTCAAACACATCTGCTGTATGGTATTATTGCATGGGGTGGGGTCACTAATAATCACCTTAAGAACTTAGAGACACTTCAGAAGTGGATTATTAAGATCATATTGAATAGACCCTATACATATCCAAGCGATGATCTATACGCTGAAGCCGAACTAATGGACATCCGACAAATATTTGCTCTGACGTTACTAATACACCAACGAAAAAATCTCAAGGAGGCTAAAACTGTTGATCACTCATATCACACACGATACAGAATACATTCGATTGATGTATCAAAAATGTCAAAAACTATTGGACAACGCAGCTGTACCTATCTTGCTCCTAAGTTATATAATGTTATACCCGCCTATTTCAGAAATATCAACTCCCTTACTCTCTTCAAATCTAGAATTAGAAAATGATTAACACATACTCCTAGAGCAAATATTCATCACTGGATCGATATGAAAAATAATTGATTATAATCATTGAATTGTATTTTTGTATGAATTCAATGTATACTTAAGAATGTGTATGGATGTATATGTGTATCTATGTTAATTTTCAAAAGTGTAACTAGCTATATGTATTTAAATGTTTTCTATATTTCTATAGGCGTTAATGTTACCAATAATTTTGATACCCACGCACAGGCTGAACCTTTGTGGGTCTTCTTCTTCTTCTTCTTCTATAAACAGTGTTAGTTGAATGGTAAATAAATATTATTATTATTATTATTATTATATTATGAAGTGGCAGGTTTGGAAAAGATATGGAGGAACTGTTAGGGAAGGCTACCCTACGTCCAAATTTGTCTGAATAGGTTGAATTCCTTAAATTGTTGTGGTTTTTGTCTGCCATTTCTTTTTTCTTGTTGACCATTGATGCCTTGTATCACTATGCATGTAAACAACATCAATAGAACCAGAACCAACCACCATTGGTTGTTGTCCTCGAAATCCTCAACTGTCTTAGTGTTTCAACATCCTAAATCCAGCCCTGGTTATGATTTTCACTTCATCATCAATACGTTCAATATTCAGAACAGTACAATATAATATCCTGAATTCATTCCTAGGATAAATCGGAACTTATCAAACTATAGAACACAAATTCAATGCTTGTACTGTAGGTAACTTATTTCATACAGTCTGCAGACGTTCTTCCAAAAAGGTCCTGCATTGCTTATTAATATTCAGAGGAATAAGCGATTGCCTGTTACATGTAATATTTCGTCGAACGACCGGCCGATAAAGTAGGAATTGTAAATCAAAAGTCGGCGCGGCACTCGTAAGAAAATAAATACATCGTAGCTCGTTAGCAGATCTTTTTGCAGTCCATAAACAACCGCTACTTAATTCCACAATGACATTATGGCACTGATCCCGATGAAAAATATACATTGCAAATTATGAAATATGAACAGTTGCGTCTTAGACTCAGGTGACTGTAACATACTTATTAATTTTCAACACCTTTGGAGATGTATACAAGTGGCGCCATCACGTAATGATTTCTTGGAATACAACGAGTATAATACTCGAACGTATCAGAATTAATCCTAACGAAATTTTATGAAGAGTCATTTCTGGAATTCAGATGATTCATCTCAAATAGTCCAGAACGGAATTGTATTTAGTTTCAACTTCTCACACCCCTTGTTTATCCTGATTTTTTACTCAGGAAATATAGAGGAGGCAGGACAAAACCTGCATCACTGTGGTGGACTCATTTCTTGAGTCTGATGTTTGAAGAAAGACATCAATGAAAATACCAATGGCAATAGATTCAGCTCTACAGCTCTCAATTCTAGAAACTTGGATCTGCTTTGAGCAGCAGTAGTCTGAAACATAAGAATCATGCTCACTGATTGACGTAAGGTCGCTCATCGCCTTCTTGCCTATAGGCCTGAGAACTACGTCATACACCCACATGGACCTCACTAACCTCTTCTTCTCGTTCTATCAAACTCATATTAATCATTCTCCTGAGAACCAGCCGACGGAATCTGGATGATTTACTCTATCTGACAGCGATGCCTGACAACTCAGAAAGAAGCCACAGCGTACTTCCATATTGCGCCTTGATGACACCAGACATAACATTCCGGAAGTAATAAATGGAAAATACCTAATGATGGACTATTAACCAACCATTGTTCACCCAGATAATCCAAAGATTCGATAACATAGTGAGAAGGAAGGAAGCTTCCCTCACAAGCTTACAGAAGAAGGTGATGCTCAGGTTTTGCATACCAGAAGCTTATGCACATATTCCAGTATGGACCTCTGACAGTTATCGTGAATATTCGTTACTCCTGGCAAGCTGGTGAGTAGTATCAGTATATCTTCGAGAATCATTCGAATTTGGAACTGAGTATATCCTTGAGATCTCTGACTCCTAAAAATTATACCTGGGTTATTGACCTTAATGAACATTTTGCATCTGTATGGGTGACTGAAGAAACCTTCATTGCGAATCTTATCATTATTTCCTGCAATTCCCCACCTGGAAAAAATTGATGCGACGCCTATGTTGTCAAGTTGTCGGCTGCATAAAGGCATTCTCGAATGACATTTCTGTTAGCAACTCGGATGAATCGTTTAGCCCCGCCATCATTTCAATTTGTACAATTTTTATTTCTCGGCAGTTATTACGCATCCAGAATGTGCCGAAAGAATTTCTCAAGAAACTGATGAAAAACAGAGCAATTCAGTGATTTTTACGCATTTACGGCCTTCTCGGGCATCATTGATATTTTCCATCCAGTTGCATATAATGGCGTTATTAAACGTTTCGCGATTTCTTTCAGGTTTGTAATTACACCTTTTCGAAAAATACCATTTTCTTCATAACTATCCTTCATCAATCAATTCAATTAAATGATTTTTTTCTACGTGTTATTAGATATAATCGACGTAGGAACCCTGGATGGAATTGCGTCTTCTCATATGAAATCTTCACCTCTTCAGAGTTGATGGTGTAATATCACAGATCACGTAATATGCCTCACTGAAATGAGAATTTTCAGAATCATGTGATATGAATGGCTGAACTAAGAAAAATCGAAAATTTCTTGATATCATTCTTTCAACGATTAGGATAAAGCCGCTCAATGTCAGGATCACCACATATAACATATTAATTATATCTTCACTGAGAAATCCCAATTAGTTGTATTGAACACTTTTATGCTGGTACTATTATGGAATGTTGCAAATTGGACCTAGCTCCGAACATTTTTCCAGATCATTTCACGTTTTGTTTTTCCCTTGACAGGAACTGGTGTGATATTTTGTGTTTCGCTACACTGAGTTTCCGCTTTTTATGACCCCTCATTACCTTGAATCTTATATATTATGCTCATCGTCACACATAAACGAGGCGAGGTGGTAATTAAGTTATTGTCAGAGGCATTGTGTGGTTGAGGTACAATAATTAAGACGTTGGTAGCCAGCTCATTACACTCAGATGAATAATAAGTGTGGCAATGCCAAATAGCCTTTTCTATCGAAGAAAAAAAGTTATCATAGGATATATAGATTACATCGTATAACGAAAAAGTCATGGAAACATATCAAGTATAGCTTTCCTCGCCAGATTTGATTTCAAATCTGATGCTCCATATACAGCATAATATATAGTACACGGAGTCTCCACTGATGAAGTAGTTACATTCGAACTTTGTTTCATTATGTGTAGGTACATCGACAAATTTCTGGCGTTATTGAAGAGTGAAAAGGTTTTGATATAAAGTATATTCTTCGATTATTGTTCAATTATTACGTTATATGAGTTTGGTGAGAATGATTTGCGAACCGATTCATTTCCGACGTTTCACTTCGAGTGAACCATGAAAATGGAATCACATCGTGTTGACATTCAGTTTGCTAGTGAGGAATCTTTCTATCCTCAGTCCTATATCTTTCACTCATTAGTCATTGTAACGTTGAATAAGGTCAGGATTCTGTTCATACATTCCAGAGAGTTTCGCTGAAATACCTACATATTCAATATTGGAAGATGATTTCTTGAAACAGTATTGTGACATCTGTTCATGCAAACACCAGGTTTTTCTTTAGACTTTATTCTCGCTATCTTATCTGATGCTATCGCATTTCTACCAATTCTCTCGATGTTTATCTTGGAGTACAAACTTCTGAAGATATTTTCAGACTTGTTTCTCGAGGATATTATCCCTTGAATTCTTGAGTTCTCCTAATAACAGGCTACTACTACGTGAAATATTATGGCTCGTTATTTCTTTACTGTCATATCTTGGGCATTCCACATGAATTCTACCTTCACTTCCTTCATACCAGATTTTGTTCCTCTCTCTTATACAATAATCCTTATTATTTCAAATATTCAATTTCGGTGAGCGTTTTGAATCATGGAATTCCCTGAAGATCTTTTTCGCTTCATGTGACTTATTTTAATCTACATTCACCTTCATTGACTTCATTGGTAGTGGCTTATTGTTGATCACGAAATATCGATTGTCATCGTCCATCTCGTGGGAGCCAATTTTCGCATGCGATGTATGATTATTTTTACGATTCTCACTCATTTATATCTCCAACTAATTGCGAAAGACATAGTCGTCACATAATTCTAGAATATTTTTGCGGAATCCGATTAGTATGTGTGTGTCTGACGAACTCCATAATATTCTCCAAGTCTCCATATTTGTAGGCGGTGTGGAGTGCTGTTTTCTTCCTCTTATTTCACAATTATTGAAGTCAGCGGCTTCTTCAACCCACTCAGATACTTCCACGGATTGTGACATCCATTGACACAAGCATCACACCTTTTCTCAGGCTTTCTTTCTACTCATCTGCTACTTTTCATTTTTTCTCTGTTTCTAGTTCTCTTGTGTCTTGGAACTCACACAAATATGAACTATTCTTGCGTTTGCCTTGGATTAGGAAGTTCTGTGTATATTTTCAGACTAGACTAGAGGTCTTATGGAATTCATAGTTTCCAATGAGATTATCTCACAATCAGTTTTCCCAATTAGAAGTTTGTCATATGTATATATCGAACTCAATATGATGGTTCATTGCTTAACGCTTAACAATTAGTGAAATATCGTGGAGTTTCCACATCAATTCTAGCTTGAGCTTTCTTTGGGAGAGCATTTTGAACATAGACTTCATCTTAGGATAAATAATCCAACAAACTTTGTCGCTTCCTGTGACCTCATTAAAATCATTTATTGGCTGTTTTTCAACTAGTGAAATAGGCGGCACAGATATCGCTTGCTGCTGAGAATTAGTCGGCTATTGATAAAAATGAACACCAAATGATAACTAAAACAACAAAATATTCCTCGAGGATCGAAGTTTTTCAGATGTTACTGTACCAACAAGAGTTAGTTGACAAACTTTGGCATAGATTATTTGTTCCGGATAATCTAGCTGTGCCTTCTAGTATTACAGACAATAATGTTATGTCTCCCAGTTCTGTTTTATAATGAAACTACTCTTCGGATAGTCATATTTAAAAACTTCCATCGACGTAGTACATATCAATCAGATATATTGTCGCCTTGTAGGTCGGGTCACGGTCGGGTCAAGAGAAAGGGATATTTGAATCTCAAGACACAACAAATATTGGTGGGCTATTTCATTTGTTGAAAATATAAGGGAACCATGGAACTGTGTTTTCAAACTTGGTGCACAACTCTATAATCCATACCCCTCATAGTTCTGGACCAGAACGACCTGTTTTCTGCCTTCTTATTTTGAAAAGTTCAGAGTTAGTTATCATATCAATCGATAGATATCAATCGATATTCTCTGCCAGATATGAAACCATATGGAAATGGGAAATTAGGGTGAAAAATGTCGGCACATTTCCTAAATACAATCAACTGTTGAGTGAAGTGAATCCTTTTCTTTTCGGTAATTTAAATCAATTCTCATTTTATATAATCATACAGAGTTATAAGATTATTCTGAAAACATATTATTTACCACCAAGAGCGGTTCCAGGTGAATAAACTAGACGAGTTCAGGATAGTAATCATTGTCAGGCTCGAAACATGCCGAACTTCTAATTCGTCAATAGAACGGCGAAGTTGTGGAATTCTTTGTCTATTGGAGTGTTTACTGATGCTTACGACCTCAAAACTTTAAAAAAAAATTGTCGACCATTATATAGGTAGAATTTTTCCTTTCGTGTTGTCGAAGGATATAAAAAAATGATTTTGGCTCAAGAATGCACTGCTTGTTCCTTCTCAACATGACATCATTGGTAGTGGCTTATTGTTGGCCACGAAAAATCAATAGTCATCTTTCGTCTCGTGGGAGCCAATTTTCACATGAGGTGTATAATTTTTGTTTACTTTTTAATTACGGTGCCATGAAACAGCATCAGATCAACGGCCCGTATGGGATGGCGCCCAACTCCAAAGATTCCGCTACGATGTTTGATTAACGGCTATGACGGTGCACAAAAATATCGATCATTATTACTTCTCGTACTGAACGAAATTTTACGTGTACTTCCAGCGATACGTATTTTTTGGTATGGTTATTTTGAGAAATGTTTTAGGGAAGTTTTCTATAATCAGTTTATGTCAAATACTCTGTAAGCGAAATTTGAAAAATCCATATCCTCAAATTATAATACAGAAGGCCCATTTCTTGAGCTCGAGATAGGCTATCTTGGTATCTTAAGATATAATCTTGATAGAACTACTGTCACCATATTTCAGTCTGAAACGGCTCACTTGATTAAAAGAATAAAAACAAAAACTACGATATTCCGTTTTTTCGCGATATTTGAAAAATATCTGGTCAAATCCCTATTCGATTCATCATTCGAAGTAGAAATGGTAACAATGCCCTGATTCAACCAACTGAGATTCTCATGCTTGAGCTCGAAAAACAAGCTCTCTGTACACATCCTACAAAAGAAGCTACGATGATCTCAAAAATATTCATGATCATGATTCAGATTATATATAGAGCGAAATTAAGCAAAATAGAGCTCGTTGAAATAAGTAACCTCTTGTGAAACCCTTTGTATGAGGTTGTCTAGGTCTGTGTTCGACAGTTTTCAAAATATTTATCTGCTCTAAAAATCACAATGTTCTCATTCACTATTATTATTCCCGAGAAATGAAACGCATAAAATCTTAGAGTTAATTTCGGACAGTTTATATCGTGAGCAATTCAGAGTACCTGAACTCGGTAAGGTATCCAATTTTCAGGTATAAAGAAATATTGATTTGCCAAATTTCAACAGATAACTTCATACAAAGTTACCGTTTTAAATTTGGATTTTTTTTCCAATGATTTTTCAACTTTTGTCAACATTTCCATACATGATTGTTCGGTTACTCCTTGCTATGATTTTCATCGAATTTAAATCTCAAATAACTCTCTCGAATGTTTAACAGAATTATGATGATGTGGGCTGGAAATACAATTATTTTGAAAACGGCAAGATTTGGATATAGGAGAAGGAAAGTCTTTTCTGAATTCCTTGTAGAATCTTGAAGAATGAAAATTCACACGGTGTCTTTAAGGGGACAACAACTTCCGGTACAACCGGATGAGTCATATTTCAGCCGGAAAATTCCATATTAGACCTGCTTTCAATATTTTTTTCATATATCGACCGATCAGTTCTTCTATACTTAACAAATGTTGATTACTGGTGGTCTCAGGTTTTCAGCAAGTAGGACAACTGACTAATTTCAGTACTTCTTTTTATTCAAATTATTTTACAAATTATAGAAAAGTTTACATATATCAATATTTCAATCACTTCAATCAGGCACAAAGATACTTTCAAACATCATGTTCATCAATCGAATATGTCTAATGATTTCTAAGACAACACATTTTTCATAAAATAAAGTATATAAATATCATTGTGGAATGAGTAATCACAAAGCAATCGGCCACTATCACCTACCATTCCGTATTCCATAATCGCACAAGATTTCAAATGCAATACAGTCATTTTCAAAAATATACTGACAGATGACAAATTCAGAGAGAGAAGTAGCGAAAAAATCCTCTGAAATCCTTGAAGGCAGAGTTTATAATTGGAAATGTAATCGCGTAGGAAAAATCTCAATAATATTCGTCGACCAGAATCAACTTCTTCCACTGTTTGAGGCTGACCAACACCGAGTTCAATTCCTTAGTCCACTCAAGAAAGTCCTCCTTGCTGTCCGCTTGGAGGAAATACTTCTCGAGCACGAAGTTATTCCTCTTCCTCAGCATCACATTGTTGCTGTCATTCATGGTACTCGGCCTGCCAGTCTTCAAAACGAACACGTTCTTTTTGGGAAAGGATTCAGGCATCGTCAAAGGCACGAAGCAGTACTCCAAGTTGACAGAAGACTCTGGTGGCTTGGAGAATTCCTCCTCCTGTGGGTAGTTGTAGATGCTGAACAGACTCCCGTTCAGAGAACACCATTTTCTCTCCCAGAACACGATGTTGTTCTGCTCGTCAGCTCTTCCCAAGGTGAGAAATCCGGAGAGCTTGGAGGACAAGTGCAGGTCCACGTTCATTGTGAAATCGACGTCCATTTTCAAACGACAGTCGGTTTGTTGTTTGCCGACGCAGATTCCATCTTGGTTGATGTGGCATCTGGTTATCATGAACATTCCGCAAGGGGTGAAGGAGGATTTCAAAACGGCAGACTCTTGAACCTCCAAAGTGTTGATATTCTCGTAATAGATTCTGAATATGGGGCAGAGGTTCTGCGATTTCTGAAAGGAAATAGAAAGCTGTTAAGATATCCGTCGAAGCTAGGTTCAATCACGATCCCATAGGAAAGCTCAATTTTAAAAACGCACCAAAGCTCTAAAATATATAAATAATGAATCCTATCGAAAGCTCTGTAACTGACAAGCTCTCTCACACAGGAACATAAGATCCTTTTATTGTGAAGTTACACTTTCATACCCTCTAGGAGGTTTATCAAGGGATTTGTTGATTAAATAAAATGTCCTTCATTTCATTTGCCTGTTTTTCATGTATAACATTTGGAAAAGTGGAACATAGTAATAGCATATTACTTACTCAATTAATTAATTTAATATACTTTCTGGATGGTTCTGTAATCTGAGTTTGAAAATGAAGCTTGTGAGTTAATTTTCAGAACGAATGATGCCGTTACAATTTCTTATTTGCCAGTATCATGGCAAATGTGGTTTCAGTTGGAAATTTGCTCCTTACATCCACAAATTACTCACCTTCTTCAGTAAAGCTGCGATCTTCCTAGGTTTGGAAATCTTCATCTTGTAGGAAAATACCTCAGCCTTGATTCTGAAGTCATCGAGATTCTCGAGAGTGAACGTTTCGTCGAAAACGAGTTTATCATCATTAGCTCTGATGACTCTACTCGTGAACACATCTGTTCCGTGAGATATCACCAGGATGAAAAATTCACAATACTTGTTGTCCTTCAAAGGTATCTGCATTAGTTCGTATCGGAAGTTGGAAAGGGTGACTTTTCCAGAATGCTTGGGCATATTGAATCGCCAATCGCTGTATTTGAGGTCTCTTATCTTGCTCACTATCAGTTTGGTTTTCAGATCTGAAAATAAATTATTCATTGGATCACTTCTAACGTTGATGCTGGATCATTAAATACTATCGTTAAGAGTGAATTAATCAGGTGAGGAAATTTTGTTGAATGTAGGTAATATGTATTCAACGAACTTCCTCAGCGTCTTCGCGATTATTCATTTGGTTATACAATTTTCCGCTGATGTGGCCTCTTTCAGCAGTTTTCCTGAATTATGCCGATAGCCGCGATTCTGAATATCGTTGTATATTTGTTAGCCTTTTTGCTACTGCTTTCTTTCTTATAATCAACTCAAGGATCTTGAGCTATCAGATATCGACTTTGAGAACACTAATTCGAATTATTGTTTTTCCGGTTGCCCAGACTAAAATTTTTCAATGTAAGAGGAACTGAATATCTGACCTCTTTTTAGCACTTGCCTTATATACATGGGAATTCAGAATCAATAGTACAATTCATATCAATAACGTGGATAAGCAAATAATTATTTAGAGAGTGCTTTTTAGAGAAGGTGCATTCCTTATTCTATCCGATAATACATTTTGATACCACAGACCATCATATAATAAAATTTTCTTTGAATATGATCAGTTTTGCATACTAATTCTATATAGTACAAGCTAATGTTTAGATATAGTTCCAAAGATAACTAGGTATCAAAGTTTGTTTGTTATCTAGCTTTGTTAACCAAAATGAGGATTCTCCTCTCAATCCACTGGTGGACACTGATAGTGATAAATTTATCACAATACAGCCGCCTCACCTTATTTTTCTGAAACTGTATTCTATTTTTACCTTCTCTTGTACATGATATCAGTGTAGATGTGGAATAGTTAAAATGAGATGCAACTGAACTTTTCTTTCCAAGCATTTTGTTCACTGAGATGAATATGAGGCTATCCATCAATAATTTAGTTTGACCTATTTTTTCATCCTCATGAAACAACATAAAGAATCCACGGAAAATCGCGAGTATTTACCTGTCTCCAGAAGAATCTTTTCGGTCAGTAGCTCATCAAACCACTCTCTGTCGTTTCTCTCTTTGATTGCTCTGAGAGCATTAGAAGCTTCCTTCATTTTCACGCACTCTACGTCTCTCATTTTTTTCAATTTATAGTACATGGCATCAGACTCGGATTGACTGTCCCCCTGAAACAAAACTAGATTATCACATCGTGAATAAAAACGTGGAATGGCACCTAATTTCTTTATACATTCTGTTTCGCGGTGAATGAGTAATGGAGTAATCGATAAGAGAATAATGAACTGACTATACAGGGTGATTGATTAGCGCATGGCCGCGTATTTACAATCATGAACACATCAGGTACACAACTTTCATTCATTTTCTATGAACCATTTCATACAGGGTTTCAGAAATATGTTATCGAATGTGCCTGAATATGATTCTATGGCCTAAAAAGTAGGGAAAGTTCAAATAAATATTGTGGAAGATACATTATTTCAAAGGATTTGGGTACCTGCATGAGCGGAATATCAGATGATCAATAATCAGCTAATACGACTCATTGAATAAGATGCGATCCTTCTTCCAACTGAATTTTGTTAAAACTTCGAAAGCTGGATTTTATTACTTCAACACTCAACCTATCTTCAATATCAAACTTGCCTTTTCCTGCCTTGTAATTCCAATTTCAGGTTTTCAATAGATTCAGTTATATAAAAACAACATGATTGATACTAGAGAATTTGATGATGAGAAATATTTTGAGTTCGTTAGTGGAGACTCAATATCAATTCACTCTGTATATCCATGGAACCGCGAATGTTTTGCTCTTGCATCATATCGCACCCAAACAAAAGAAATTCATCGCCGCATTATCACGCTCACTCGCAAACAATGAAACAAAGTACCTGTATAGACACTTACATCGTTTTTGTTGCCTTCTGTCATTTCCGGGCATGCTTCTTTTTTCCTATCGTCGATGACCTCGATGCCACTGTTGTCGAAGAAATTCGCAGGAATGCTCTTCCTTCTCTTTGACTGCCTACTCTCGTACAAGTTCACCACAAATTTTTCCTCGATGGACTTATGGTTGTCGCTTCTGACGGTATCAGACTTTTTTTCCTCCAATCTCGACTGACTTTTCGTAGTGGCAGCTGACGTATTCAAGCTCTGATCGGATTTGATTCCATTCCAGATTTCATTATAATCTGCTGCATCATCATCTTGCACAAGCACAATCTCATCGTCTTGTTCATGTACAGTGTCATCATCTTGTACATGTACAATCTCATTACTTGTTGGCCGTTTGATGACGGTTGTATACAAAGTCAACGTCGAGTTTTCCTGCTCGTTGTCTATATCGTGCCGACTCCGATCCAAAGTTCTAACTAAATTTCCCTCCGAATCACTAATTATATTGCTGATCTCTATGTAGACATTATCCTGAACAACTGTACTCAGGTCAGAGAAGCCGTAAGATCTTTTCAATATAGAGATGGGAGTACTGTTCCAAATTAGGCGACGTGATTCCAATGTCGCTCTAGTCATGAATACCCTTTTACGAGGGGGTGTGGGGGGATTATCCTTGCCGACGATAACGCCGCTGTCATCCTCGGTTGTGTCGATGGGATCGGGAAGAATGTAGCTGGCTGCGCTGATAGAGCTGCTGGAGCTCATGGAATCATCTGGATAAAGAAATAAGGTCCAATCAGAATCTTTTATTCCAAACACTAGTGAGAGGATCATGTGAAATGTTCGTTGAACTAGAGTATCACAATTAATTGATATTTGTGGCAAATTTCAAAAACAACATGATGCGGAGTATCAGAAAATACATAGTTCAACAATTTTGTGCCTCTTTCTGATACAGCAATAATATATTGATAATTCACGCAATGAGTCCGGAAAAGCCATCTTCACAGGATGTATTACGCACGACGTTCTTTAATACTTCAATACTTATGAGTTCATCTCGAGTGTCAAGGACTTCTTGTGACGTTTCACCGCACATGTCATGTTTTGAATTGAATTCGGATTGCTAGCCACAAGACACAATCTACTAGGATATGATGAAAAACAAGCACTAATTGGACAAATCGCAGTATCCTTCTTAGCATTTTGGACACAATAATTTTCTACTCCACCAAGTTCACGTCATCTAGCAAACAGTGTTCATGTAATGTTTGTACTCGAGTTGCTGTCAACCTGAACTCAAAAAGAAGGTCTTGGGATGTCCAAGCGGTACCATAGTGCTTTTATGCAACACTGGTTTTCATTGTACAACAAGAATTCATTGCACATCACAATCAATACAGTCCAAATTTTTTTTTCTGCACATCAGTCAAGTAAAGAAATCACTACTATTTGTCCTACAAATCAGTTGTGAGCAGGTGAATTAGATGAGTAGGGACAATCTCGTTTCAAATTGGCGGAATGTAAATGAATACACCTAAGTAATCGAAATCAAAATCGAGTGAACAAAATACTGTAAATCGCAATGAATACTAATTCAAATTGAATGCTTCCTGTTCATTCATCGTTTATCTATTGTAAATTTAATTTTTGGAGTAAACGCAAGGGCTGACATTTCTTGGAAGAATTACATTCGAGATAACGTAGAATTCATGAGCCAAAGGAATTCTTGTAAATGGTGTTTACCTTGCCTAATGTTATACTCAGTGTAAATATCACCGAAGTACCAGAATCATTTCGCTATTTCAGAATATCATCAGGAAGAACATTGTAGTCATTACGAGTATCATCTCAATTTCTGGAATCGAAGAAATCAAGTGTTCCTAAATTCAGTGAATGATAATATTAACTGATTGCCTTTCCAGTCGTAACATCTGATATTTTGAAAAAATCCGACGAGAGAAGTGAATATGAAGCTTTAGTCAAATGTCAAAGAAGTGAGGATGTTACAGGAATGACACCATGTATATTCGAAAATGTGTATTTCTAAATATATGTTTATTCAATTCTGAAATTAACATCACTGATTTGCATATGGTCTAGTTACGGAATTATACTCGCAATCTACAACAAAAACATTGTGGAATTAGTGTGTCACCGGGTGTTTTCATTTAAATATGCAAGGATAACCTCAAAAAATATTTTTTCTAGCTGACGATGAATCTAGAATCATTTGATGATGGCGATAATTCCAGACCATCCCATTATTCATTGAGTAAATAACTTTGTTTTTTCGTTGTATTTTCATTCATCTTTACTCCATTCGATTTCTGCTACTCCATTAAGTAGAATCCAAAAGAATAACAAATTTCAATTCAGAATATTGAAAAAAAAACTTAGTTGTGCTCCGCACAGAAAAATGGGAAGATCTGGCAATATGGTCGATGTCATTTTTGATTTCGACAGATTGAACAGCCCACAGATACTGAATTTTGTCGAAATGTATCTATCGTCTCGGAGATGGTCAGCGGCTTCCATACTATTTTCCAAAAATTCAAAATGCTAGTTTGCCAGATCTCTAGAAAGATTCGGAATTCAAATGCGTTATCAATCGAATGCAGTTGAAATAAATAGTCTGTTCCATTAAAAAAAAAACAAAGTCGTGCAAAGCACATAGAATAGTGAAATTCTGGCAACATTTTCGATTCGATTTTTGAATTTCTCAGGTCGAGAACGCCTAGGTACAAAAATTTCATCGAAATCACATGTGTCGTTCTAGAGATATTCACGGGTTTCCATACTATTTCGTAACCCATATTGTAATGCGATAAAAAATGAAAATTGAATTGAACTCGTTGATAATGAACCCACCATTATTTCTGTTTCCCTTCATTCTGCCCATGAAGGATTTGATTCTGTAGAAACAATCTGATGACTTTTCTCCATTCCCCATCTAGAAGAAATATAAGCACAACATTATTTATACATAGTATGAACTCTCACTATACAATGAATATAACGTCCTTCGGTCAAAATAAACATTGTCGAGATTATTTTTTTCTACAAAAAGCTTCGATATCGATTCTCAATGAACTGACGAATGAACGAAATGATCAACATTTTTCGAATACAATCGATAGACAATATAAAATATTTTTTTTTATTTTATATTGTATTAGTGTTGATTGATCATTATGATATCGACCACTGAATGACTATAATTTGTCCTTATTTGAACATTGTTTTTGCATCTTGTGATTTGAATTCTCCATTTCAGAAACCGAACTACTATCATCCTAAATAAAAAAGTACCTTTCCAAAGGTACCAGGTAGCGTTATAACGCTGTTAACTTTGGTATTCGAGAACTGATTTTTTTAACGAAGTACAGCCGAGTTGAAAAAATGGTCAAGATCATCAAAGTATTTCGCGCACGAGTTGCAAACAAAATTTTTTCAATAAACTTAAAAACATATGTATCTCTTAATATTTTGTCGTGGTTATCAATGTGAGAAGCTTGTCATTTCTGACGTTTTTGAAGAAAAAATATAGTCAGCCTACTATATGCAATGCAATGCAGACATGCAAACTTGAGTGTAAGGATGAGACAAATAGGTATACTCACATTTTCCCGTTCGAATAATATCCACTGTTGGAACTACTCACTATCTTCCACTGCACCACAAGAAACTTCGGACTTAACTGATAGATGTGCACTGGTCAACGAATCGATGTGATTTGCAAAAATACCCAGGTCACCATAAGGTTTCATGCAAATTTTAGTCCCTTTTGCCCATGATTAACAGATTATCGGACGTAATCTAGTATCATAGGAATCTGATGGCCCCGAAGGAGTTTATCTCAAACAATTCGGGACGGATATGTATTGTTTAATCCTTTGGCCCTGCAGACTAAACGTCTGGGCCATCTCCAGCATATCATAAATCAGATCTCTAGGTACAGATTCTGAGAAATTGATGTACTTATGCAAATTGAAAAGATTGGGAAAGTGGGGAATTTCACTTTTTCCATAAATCTATAGAATCTTTTCAGCATACAAATGCATATTACCTGCTCAGGCATAATATACAGGGTGTTAATTAAATGTGTGGAATGAATCCAACAGACGAGTCTTTTTGAGTGATTTCTAGAACAAAGTTTATATAAACGTGTGTACTAACGTACTATAATATCTTAAGTATGTTCTACCAAATTCTGTTGTATAATTCGGCATTATTTTTCGTGATATAACACCAATATAGCATTAACTTGATTATCTTCGTCAAGTCCAGAGGCCTTCAGAGCAGCACCTCAACAAATATTTTTCACAAAAAAAAAATGTAATCACAAAATGTGATTCTCATATTTTTTTCGGATTGAACATCTGGAAATATAGTTTTTTCATTTCCTTGAAAGCCTCGACTCGAAAAACGATTGCGGCATTTGGTAAACAACTTGACAATTGTTTTCAACGTATTCCAGTAAGAAAAAATAGCAGTACCCCAACATTTTGTACCTATATCGTTATCATATTCTTGTACGACATTAGAGGCACAATCATGCTCCGTATTTCAACGCCATGATGCAAGAAATATCACGTCATTATTTTCTGAAATATTCAGGATCTTTCCTTTTTGGCAAAAATCAGTATATTGCCTATTTTTTCTGTCTCACCCTGTACTTGGACTCGATATCTCATTAACACGACTTGCCGAGAATCCATGATGGTGTTCGCATAAAGCAGGTAAAGTACTTACTCAATGTAAGCCTATAATCACCTAATAAAATATACAACCCAACCCTCATTTACATATCCATATCAAATATGATTTTGAGCATGTTCGGAAAAGAGTGAATATTTCTTGAATTCCTAGAGATATATGGTGATTAATATTAATTGGTGGATTAATTTTTTTTATCCATTTTAAATATTTTCAGCAATTTAGAGCTACATTAGCTTTGAGATTTGTAATCATCACTCAAAATACCGAAACATTACGTCATAGTCCTTTGATTTTTTCAAGGAAGCACAAAATATACAAGAACAATCGGTATGTGGTAGTGAGAACTTTGAAATTATCAGAATTTTTCCTATGAAACTCATCCATTATCTTCAGTTCAAATGAGAATAATGTTCTGAATAAAGATAAATGATAGACCAAGATAAATACAGCATAAACTATTTAGAGACATGCAAACACAATATGCACGTGCATATTTTGTTGACATTTGAAAAAAAATTGAGCTTGGGAAAATAATTGCAATACTTTTATTTTATTAACGCTCACTGAATCATTACAAATGAGAATAACAATCAATTCTGTCCATTCATATGGAGGTATATAACCTACCAAAAGAACAATTTTGATGAAATGCGTCGGCTTCTGAGATTGAACGTAATATTTCCACAACATATTCTAGGTAATAGTCATTTTCCTAAAAATATATGGTTTGAAAAATGAAGAGTTTCTAAATTCGAAAATGAGATCGAATAAATTGACAGCCTTGAACTCAAAGTTTATCTCTTCAAAGGAGTGCAGTGTAACGCGTGAAGCACTCATATCTTCTAATGTCACACACACAACTCTTCACTTGTCAGTAATGAAACCCTGAAAATAAAAGTATATTTCTTCATTTCATTACATTCACAACATTCAAATAGTTCAAGCTATCCAGCATCAAAAGTCGTCCTGTCTCCTTTCTTGTGCAGCACACTATAGACCAGTACATGTATATAGTTCTCCAAAGACAATGGCCGCCATATTTGTGCGTTCACCTGTTGGACCTGCAGGAATTCTGCGCCAAATCCATAAAGATGCGATGTATTTATCTGTTTCGTCTGTCCGACAGACATATGGCGGTTTTTGAGACGAGCACACATGGGCGCACGCCCAAGGGCAAAAATACCATTCGAAAATTCACATCTTGAAAACTGTCCTTTTTCATCATCACGACATAGTTCCATAATGCATAGTGCTTCTGGGATAAGGTACATCTTCCTGTCAGAATACAAAAATATAACAAGTTATTCAAAAAGTGGATTACAAATGACCCAACAGAAGAGATCTCAAGGCAATAGTTGGACTCCTAACAGGCAACCCTAGCCGATCGGAACCAAATATGATGATTCCCTTCTGCTGGATTCTGGAAGGTGATGAGACATGTCCATACTAAATGCACTGCGTTGGTGTACCAGAGTAGGGTTTTTTTGAGAGGTTCTTCTAAGTTCTTCTAGAGTGGAGATTACAGTGGACGTACCAGCTCATATGAGAAGAAAACTAGCGGAGGTCAGTATTGCCAAAAACACCGAATGGAGTTGATTGTTCTGTAACCACTATGGCACTGCTTCTTTGCTTCACGTTATCATGCCATATCGCTCTATGAAAATAGTGTTTATGCCCTATACGTCACAACCAAAGTGGCGGCAACGGGCCCACATTCGCTGTGACCTCATTGTATCAACTGTATTTCGGATTCTGGAAGAACAGGCATTGATTATACTGGAAGCACAATCTTCTTGTCTAACTTTGGATGCCCAAAGATTCCTAGGGAAGGTTTTCATCAAAAAGCTTTATCCATAGTACTCAATACCCAAATGTAGTTTCAACATACAGGAATTTTGATACCTATTTCATACATACAGTAATATGATATACTATTGTTATATTTCACTCACACACTTACAAGTTCGTATATGTAGATAGAAGATATGTGATTCGACCAATAGAAAACAAGTCATATTATTGCTACTGTGTGATATATTGAGTCACTGTAAACTAACCTACGATTACCGACATCTGTTTCTCTAATACTCATTCAACTATATATAACCCTATGGTCTACTTGGTACCCGTCACTGTTTTGTACTAACAAAAAGTGGCCGAATTCTATCGTTTTGGATGCGCCGTTCGGCTCCGAAATCAAACCAATTCGACACTATGAAATATTTATGTTACGTGTGCGAGAGACCTTTATCTAACAGCAAAAACTATCGCACAAACCATTACATTAAAATTCTGTGGCTGCACGGGTTCTATAGTTCTCTGCCCATCAATATTTATGACCCAAAATAAAAATCGGTATGGCGAGTTGAATAAAAAGTTAAAGACGGCAGGTACATCAATATCTATATCGACTCGGAAAATGCAAGGGTCTTTTCTGAAATCTAGAATATGATGTGATTGATTGAATGAAGGATATGATATATCAAAATATTTGCAAAAATACTGTCTGTAAGTTCTTCGAGGAGGTGGTACATTCATTTTTCAGCTTTTCATGGGATTTTCTCTCCTCGTTTCTAAAAAATAGAGTAGAAGTTATTGAAAATTATTTCAATATATTTGTAGTAAGGACAGATTTGGGATCTGCCCCAAAATGTCACTGCGCTCGGAATTAAACCTTTAGATACCTAAGAGCGAAATTCTCTATTGGTCAGTGACACCTTGTTTTTGAAAAAATTTGGAAATACAAATATATTCGATAAGAATAAAACCTCTACTTATCTTGGTGGACGTTTCGGGAACGAATCTGCTACCGTTCTCATTACAATTAAAATATTTTTCTCTTCGCAAAATTTTGAAAAATCTTGAAAAATGTGTTGAGAACGGAAACAGATTCGTTCCCGAAACGTCCACCAAGATAAGTAGAGGTTTTATTCTTATTAAATATATTTGTATTTCCAGATTTTTTCAAAAACAAGGTGTCACTGACCAATAGAGAATTTCTCTTTTAGGTATCTAAAGGTTTAATTTCAAGCGCAGTGACATTTTGGGGCAGATCCCAAATCTGTCCTTACTACAAATATATTGAAATAATTTTCAATAACTTCTACTCTATTTTTTAGAAACGAGGAGAGAAAATCCCATGAAAAGCTGAAATATTTGAAAAATAACTCGAACAAATATAAATATAAAAAAATATTGCATAAAATATAAATTTCCTGAATATTTGCTTTACGGAAACGGTATGTCTATTTAGAGAACAGATGCCAGATTGAGTCATGCTGGGCAGCCTATATTGGTATTGTCTTCGATAGCTTCGTACAGAACCGTCCACTTCATTGTGCAGAAACAAATCACTCGAAAGACACGAGAGAAACCAAAATATTCTAGCAAGTGCCTCTTGATCAAATATCTATTCGCCGTTCAGTTTTTCCCCGTCCAAACCTGCAAACGTATTCGCACGCATTTCCTTTGATGTCGGAGAAAAAAACCGACAAGTGATCGGAACGCCGCAAACCGTTTGCCGAATGACCAAGATTTGCGAATCTGTTTGCGAACGCGTTCGTAGACCAGTCAATTTTCGAAAAAAGTTTTTTTTTTGTAAAGTAAAATAACAAAAAAATAAAAAATCACTCGAGTACACTAGATTTATTCCTGTTATTCGACGGTTGGAATAATTCCATGTAATCTTCTGACCATTTTTATCAAAAGGAGATTCAATACAATAATTTTTGATTGAATTCTAACCTGAAAACCATGCATCTCAGTTCACGCATGTTCTAATTACTTCTATGGTGCAGAACGGTATTTTTCGAAAAAAAAATAATGAGGTACCAATGGAAAGAGAATTGTAAGCCTTTTGACATGATGTGCCACTGGACCCCACTTCCCATTTGAGATTCTAAGGGTGACATCTACCCCTCTCAGGGAGTTCAACCATGAGGGCTAAGAATATTTATTCGAAGTGTCACCTTTGAAAATCAAATTGTCTTATTGATTTCTCATATTATTTACTGGAAGGGAAATATTGAGGGTGGAAAGTTCTAGAAATGTCATGAATGTCAAAGAATTTTGGGTGGTACGAAGTACACCGGGTCATCTAGTCCATCATAAGAAAAGATTTATCATTGCTAAATCAAGGTAGCTTCCTCTAGACAGGCTCAATATACGAAATTGATGCAGATACTAATCACTGTAGGAACGTCTGATTTATATCACATTATGCGAAACGACTATTTAAAATTCGAGTTCTGTTCGAATTTCCGAAATTCCACTTGATTCCAAAAATCCAAATGGCGACTCACCACAGTGACTCCTTGAAATGATCCTACAGTTGTCCAACTAAAAATTGCTACACGCTACAAGTCCAGTTATATATTTGCCAAATGTAAATCAGATGCAACAATCATTACAACCGTGAACGGGCAATTGTAGTACAGCTGAAATTCAAATCCAGATGTAAAATTGACATATATTGACATCTGGAGTGGTAGACCCTCCAAAAATGAATCTGAATACAAAAAGAAGAAGCACTAATCGGCAACGAAAATAAAAAAAATCTATGCCAAACCTCTCCCATTGTTTTTTGTTGTGAAAACGAAATAATGAATTGAAGAAAGAGAACACTTGCACTAGAACACTCGCTAGAACACTGTCTCAATGAAAGATCCAATTCATAGTATCATTTCCCGATAATATCATTCATATCGTAGTAGATATTGCCAATTAATTTGAAAGATTCTCGGAACATAATATACTAAATTCAGGCGCTTGAATTTTGTGAGCGTGGCGAATCTTAGGTCATACAAATGCAAATACACTGCCGAACCCCTTGAAAAGTATACGGGACTGAAGGTAATAACCCTGTCCACCCCATTTTCTCGTTTCATGACAAATACCTACAGGAGTTGAGTAGCTGTTTGACTGGCAAAAGAAAGTGTCACGCTCAGTCCAAATGAAACAATAGACTACCATCAATATTTTGCTATATATAGTTCGAGCAATGCCCATATATTCTCGCTCGGAAAAGAGATCCCGCATCCTCCGTTTATAGACACATTCCAAGTAACGCCGCGCACAATTTCTATATGGATCGAATGTAATAATTAGTCGCCCTGTATATGGCACAATCACGATGGAATCAGAGAAGCGAGCCTAACAAGACTTTTGATGATTTCTGTCAACAAAAAGCCATCAATTAAAGATGACAATTTTGGAGTGGACAAGCAACGCGTTCTTTATCATAATGTTAACGAGTGACTGGGAGAGGGCCGGACTGGCATTGATTGGCTGTAAAATACAAAAGCGTTGTACTATGCAGGAAATTTTGCCCTGAAAGAAATCTCAGAGGCAAACCTGAGATCCGTATTCAACTTGTTCATAAATTGTTTTTGTTGATGACTGACAGTTTTGTTACAAAATTATCCATAAGAATTAACAATCAATCCTACCTACTACCTATGAAATCAACGAATGAAAAACGTTCTCCTGTTAATCATGAATATAGATGGAATAAAGAACATACAAATATAACAAATACTCTTCTGACAACACGACATCCTACTGGAAGTTTTCATCAAACAATTCAGAAAGCAGATCAGAAATGAATGATTGATCATTATTCTTTTTTCAAAATATATTATTTGATATAACAACTTATACCTATTCACTGATGAATTTATTTTAGTACATGGTTGGCAACAAGACAATCCAGATTCACTAGTCCGTCTCTGGCAAAGTGTTTTATCATATAGTTCAAAATCAATAATGCATGACTTCGATTAATTATTTATGATCGATCGTTCATTATCTCGCTCATTTTATTATGTTGAATAAAATAACAACTTCAAGTCATCCGTACATGCCCAACTGATGGATCAGGTGCAAGTTCTCAGTCCGCTATTTACATCGATTTATAGAAAATTTATTGTTGTTTCGAGATTGCCTCGTCATATCCTGCCAGTGAAATTGAGTAACTGGTGATGCTTCCAAGAAAAATGCAATGTTGACTAGTAGACTTGAGTTCTCGATATTCTCGGAAATAATGTCCTCAAATCTTCTTACATTGAACTCGATTATTGATAATTATGTTCTCACCATGCATATTATTCGAACTGAATAGTGACAGAGGAACTTTCCCAGGCGACTCAACCCAAACTCTGCGTCACACTCATGCAGCATATATGTATTGAAAAAACGGCAATTGTTGTTAATTTCCTTGGTAGCTTATGGCTGTTCGAGTTATCCATGTATTTCCTCCACCTTTCGTCCATTATACTATACTCATAAACATCTTTCATACAGGATTTCGAAGAATTGATAATTATAATCAACAATCTTCAGACATGTCAATGCATTTTATTGGAATCTTGTAGGAATATCAACACTCTGTTGGACATTCCTAGTTGAGTTGAGCAATGTTCATTTTCATCAAGACTTTTATCAAATACAAAATGAATAAATACTCAAAAACCACAATAATATATTTTTATTTATTTCGTATTTGAGTCTCCGAATAGTATCTTTATGAGACTTCCATTACTGATAATATTGTTTTATTTCCATTGGTGAAATTATCAGCAAGAAAATAGAAAGTAACTATTTATAGGTTATGTCATTTGGAATATGTGACAGTGCTTGGAGTTTCTTCGAGCCGGACCTGTATTTTTTATTCCTACATGCAAATCGTAAGTCCGAATAGTGACGAATATAACGTATGCGAAATTTCGAATCAATATGTTGCAGAGGATTCGTAAGTTATGGATTGAGATGGAAATACGTAAAATTGAAGATAACATCCCCCCCCTGCCATGTTTATTATCTATGAAAAAGCGGAGGAAGCCTATATGCTATGGTATGGGTTCTCGGAAACTATTATGATTTGTTTTTACTTAATAATATATAATAAGGGGAATATTTACATCGGATAAGTTTACTATCGATTCTCCTTATTTTTTTTTGTACTGAGTTGGTAGGTTCTGATTTTCGATCAATACAGAGTCTATTCCTATAGTTCACGGAACTATTTTTTTTCTCAACGTTATCCTTAAAATTGTATTCAACCTACGCATCAATTCTCTGGAGACTGGATATAAAATTATTTGTAATCCGAAATCTATTGAAAATTGAAATGGACCACAAGGCGAAAATATTTTATATCATACTGTATAATATTTGTACATGTACACGTACGCAAATATTGAACTGGTCGTTTCGACTATAATACTCATTGATTTAATTTAGGTGACAAACCAAATTCCTGTGATCTTTGCGGCAAAAAAATCGCTCTAACTTGTAACCTGAGGGCCCATCTGAAGACCCAGGAGAATAAGTATAGCAATCAGAAAAGCATAAAGCGATGCGACTATATGGTTAATCTGGCGCCAAGCTTCAGGCTATATGAGGTTATACTTAGAAGTAGATAATTTCTAAATGCTGAGGAAAAATTTGAATTCGAATCAACACATTATGATTCAGAGGAAATGAATGGAATAACCATTTACAATAACACTCACGCACACCTGAATTTCACACACACATACAACGTGTGACAATGCGATATTTCACATCAGTATGAGGATCGTATTGAAAATGAAGCCTGATTCGTCTTTCGAACCCTTTTGACTCTCTTATTTGAGAAATATTCTACCCAATAAAGTTTCTCCTTTGGAAAGGCTTATGACATGTTTATGTCCTCGCAATAACAAGTTTAACTCAAACTGAAAATACACATTGCCTGAATTTCCACACATCACACTCAAAGAAGCAACATGACGGTCGCTCTTTTTCTATTCTTGAGGATAACTTCTCGCTGCTCACGAAGTGCTATTTCGAATATGGCGAGGACACAATGCACACAATATGGAATGACGGGTGCCTAAGAACAATGGTCACCCGGTAGAGTGATGAACAGTACACGACATAATATTTTCACGCAAGTTTCCCCATGAGAATGATAACTATTATGGCCCATCAAATGATTTTATGACTCGTTGTTCGCTCTCACCCACACCACTGGTTTTTTTTTATACCGTTCCGACCCTAATTCGACTTTAATAAAATACTCAGGTAACTTATCCTCCCAAGACCCGAATTAATTGTCATCAATATACTATATAATTCTGGAGGAAATTCGATTGTAATTTTGCGGTTTTGAGCTTTAAAATCAGAATATGTTCAGGCCACAGGCTCCTCGTTGTTTGGGCCATTTTGAGTTCTATGGGACCAGGAACAATTTATAACACATTAGTGAGAAAACGAGCATTTGGAGCATTTCAAAAATAATCAGTATAGAGGAAAACTGGGGATAAAAATCCTGATCAGGCTGAAAATAAGTATACTCATCAACCGAAAGAAGATATGACCGCAATACCGGGTGTCACAACAGACATCCTGAAATTAACAGGTGATGATTTGAAAATGAAATGTTTACTAAATAAAATATTAAGCTTCCAATAATTGAAGTACCTTCAGAATAGGGATTCTCAGGGTTTTCAAGTCTCCGGGAAATTCATGAGAATTCATTTTACATCCACTTTGATTTTTTCCATGCGATCACACTTGATCTTTGAAAACAAATCGAAAAGGATTGATCTGACACATTCGCCATTATAGAGAAAATTATACTGAGCTGAATATGACAACAATATACAGGGTGTCCTTGAAAGGTCTTTACGTATCCAACAGACGACGAATAATCTTACAGGCGATGAAGAAGTTATGCGAAGAGTGCATCTCAACTTTTTGCGTCGTATAAATCTTTGTGTACGTGAAAATGGTGAACATTTTGAACAATTTTTATGAAATATCTGTTAATCGTTTTATTATTAATTATGCTCTAAATCACTAAAATTAAAATTTTGTCGAAACCATGAGAGGAATCGACTTTTGTCAAGAGTACCTTTTTTGTAGTGAATGAGTTGAATAATTTAGATTTCATATTGAAACTTATTTTTTTCCATTGGCGTAGGAATTTTAGATGTTTATTTACTGAAAAAATCAAGTTCTACGCCCATGGAATGATATTCATTATGATTATGATATGAGTTTCATTGCCCGATGAGTCTATGCCAACGTACCAAATTTGAAAAAAATCTCATGAGCCGTTCAAAAGTTATGAAGCAAAATCGATTTGAAAATTTCAACTTCAGAGCCGTCTAGCGCCCAAACTAAGCAACTTTTTACTGAGGTAAGTTTGCTTGTATCGAATTGTTTTGGTCTGAAGAATATGTGGTAGCTTTTTGTAAAGACCTTTTAAGGACACCCTGTATATTGTATTAGCATAATGAGAGAATGAGTGGGAGATTAGTTGGCATCCATACTAACTCTATAGTGAGCTCACTAAGTAGATATTGTTATCTATTCATTTCCAGTTGATTACTCATTTTTATTCATTTCATATATATATGAGGGGTGAATTGTAATTTTTTTCTACGGTCAAGTATGTTGTGGCAAAAGAATGTGACCGCGAGAACTGAAGGATGAATATAGGTAAATCCTTTTCTTGAAAAACTTCAAATTGTAATTGTCTGACATTTACAGGTGATGAGTGACAAAATGACAAAGCCCTACAAAAAAAGGAATATTTATTGTCATATAATATTCCAGGTGTTCCTAAAGCTTTCAAAAATTTACTTTATTCTCACGAGATTCCGAACCACCGCTAGATTACACTTAAATTTATATAAGTCACTTTTGCCATTGCCCCACAGATGCCATTTTGAAAATGCGATTGAGTTGCGATATGAACCGACATCTGCGTTTTTCCAACAAGGCATAGTCAAGACGCTGAAGACTATTACAAGGTGATTCAACCTCTCACCCTGCATTCGCCGGTTTCCAATCCCAGAAGAAATCACCGAGGCCGGAAAGAGATTCTATCTGATCTGAATTAGATATGCGGCTCAATAGCTGAATTCAGCGAGTAAAAATATTTGGACTATTGATCTTTTCAGAATCGTCGTGTACTGATAGAATATTTCACAATAACATGTTCTGGTTGGTAGCAAATTGAATTAGGGTGGCTTGCTAGAGAGAACTTGGTGCGAAAATCGGTCGAATGATTTCAAAACATCAAGTGCAATAGTACTAGATTTCAGACATGAGCTGGGTCGCATGTTGATCTTCGATATCTCTGAAGTGATATCCTATAAATAGAGTAGAGTAGAGAATAGAGTACTTCAATTTTTTTTGTTAACGAAGAATCATTAAGACAAATTATATAGATCCATGGCATGGCAGCGTTTGTAATGAACCAATTTCGACAATAGCCCTATCGTGTTGTATATTGTGAAATGCAAGGATGCCGTGCCTATGGACCATCATTCTCAAAACTATTGAAAATGAAAATAAGGCAGCCGTCTGAGCAGCTTGCCTATAATTTTCTATGATAAAATAAGGATTTGTGAAGCAGGTAGCTAATTTGAAGACAATAGCGATTTCAACTTTTCCATTCCCATACCACAATAATTTCTTTTATAAGCTTATTTTTCGCCACAAGCAACATTTTCGAAGGCATACCTTAGATTTTTACATAATCACTAATTGAATACTACAATTCATAATGAAGTGAATCCATTTAACTTCCCTGTATATATTCTTGTATATAAGAATATACACGAATGTTTTAAGTAGATTGATGAATACGGTATACATATATAAGGTTGAGAAAAATAGGTCATGTTGACAGTCGAATCACAATTCATCATTAAAACTTTTCAGGTCTATGGCATCGTAAAAGTTATCCTTTTTCAGTATTTCACTGATAATTCATCGAGTATTGAACTCTACCTATCATGATGAACGTAATTTCCAGACAGTAGAGATTATACATAAATGGAATTCCTCTTTTGGAGACGATTCGAGTCGAATTAAAAAAACTCGGATAACCACCATAATAACTTTCCTTGGAAGAACTCTTGATAACGATCTCAAAATCGATAGCCCATTTTTATGAATTTCAGATTATCATATTCCATGTTGCTATATGGCCTTACCTGAGGCATAGGTAATCGGCTGCCTACCTGAAAAAAAAATCATGATCGTCAACTATCGATGGTCGATGGAACCAATTTAAAAGCATCCTTGGTGAATCAAGAGACAATTTAACGATATGGGCCCTAATTTTCGGCAATTTGTCATGGGCGTACCGAAAATTATTCTCAAGTGTTGTGTAGAAAACCTACACAAGTTCTCTCGAGTGCAATCGTGTTTTCATGACGTTTCATCCTATGGTCGATATCAATATGAAGCAGCAATCTGTAAAAAGGAAACGTTCACGAATTAGTCTTGTATAGCCTGAAAGTTTTTCCAAGGTTTCAGAATGAATGATCATGCAGAAAGAAACATATCGATCTCGAATTGGATATTCATTCGATCAGACTTGTCAAGTACCAGAAGAAGAAATCGTAACCGATAGAGTACCTGCCGAAAGAACAACCTGTATATAGTTCTATAAACAGATTTGAGAATAGGCGTTTACCCGTTATATCGATTATACTCTCAATTCAATGTACCGGCTCATTTTTTTATGAATGAATAATCAATTATGAATATTTCTTGGATTAATTGACACTGTGATTCCTCCGCGTGAATGATCAGCTTGTTGAAACTTCAACAAATCGGTGACAACATGGTGATGATAAATTGTAAGATTTTCAAGAAGCTTCAAGTCCGCAAAATATATAATCGATTCAAGATCATCAAAATCTGAGTAAAATGTGAATGCACAGTACCTGGAACTGTTCTTCTTACTCAATGAATAAGTTGCGATGAAAAAATATCTTTGGTACACGTATACTGAGGATTATTTATACAGGGTTGCAAGGTTAAATTTGCAGGTAAGTGCAATGGAACAAAATGAATCTGATGTACATTTTTTTGTTGATAACATACTTCCGGGTCAACCGGAAATGCCATCAACTCCTTTAATTCGAATAGGACACCCTATATATATATATGTTTAAAGATTTTGAAAGAGCTTGTTCAGTGTAAAAAAAGTAGTAAAAACGTGGAATAACTCACTGTTAGTGGTACAATAAGTGTACATGTGATGAGGAAAAAAATTATTTCAAATTTTCAAAATGCTCGCCCTTGACTTGCTGACAATATGCCATCCTATTAACAAATTTTTGAATCACTCTTTCCAGGACTTCTCCACGCATTAGTTCAGATTCATCAATAATTCTTTCTCCCAATTCCTGTGAGTTTGTTGGTCGTCTAACGTAAACACGTGATTTCAGATAACCCCAAAGAAAAAAATCTAACGGGCTGAGACTTGGAGAACAAGCAAGCCACTCTATGAATCCCCTACGTCCAATCCATCGATTCGGAAAATTCGCATCCAGAAAATCCCTAACCCGTCTATCATAGTGAGGAGGTGCTCCATCTTGTTGAAACTAAAAATTTTGTGAAAATTGCCCATTCTGTTGAAATGCAGGAATGATTTCGTTATTTGGTAGATCCAAATACTTGTCACAATTCCCATCCAAACATTTAACTTCTGTGGATGCTTCATGAACCCAATGAGGATTCTCATTTCGAAGAAAACTCAAAGGAGGTTGATTAAGGTGCTATAGTCAAGGTGTTCTGTGGTATAAGTAAAATTATGGTTTTTGGGTATGCTTGGTGAATGTTATACACAAAGGAAATGTCCGTATACCGGACATTGGAAATCTCGAGTATATCCATGTATATAGACATTCTCAGAACGTCCGATATAGATCCTGTACGCTAGTACCAGAAAGAGACAACCAAGGATAACAAAAGGACTTGTGAGATCAAAGATTCAGCGGAAAGGAATCGCTGAGAAGGCTTTCTAATTATCGATTCGGGTGATCGATCAATGTGCACGCAAAGGAGTAAAGCCTCTTCGGCTGTCATTGCGAAGAAATGTCATACACCGGGTCTGTGCATACGCTTGGATTGAGCTGAATATCGTCAGATTAGGAGGTGACATGACCTGGAAGAAGCTTATTGGGTTCTTTTCTTTTCGCTCAGTTCACAGACCATTTTTTTCTATTTCTCAAGCATCATTTTGTTTCAGGAATCGCTTCATCAATTTGTCGATCATTGGCAACCGATTATATATACTTGAGCGGAATTTTCTCGAAAAAGTTGGTCAATTTAGACACCGACGCCAGAATCACCTGATTGAATTAAAATTGAGCTGCTTCTATTATACGGTACCATCTTATTCGGTAAATTATCGAAATATTGCCTGAAATATTCGCATTCAGTTACTGTTCAATCTATGGTCGAATTATTGCTTCTTCTCAAAACTACATGATCATCGCAATGGCAATGAAATCCTAGACTACAATCTTAAATTTTCCATGATGGGGAAATGATAATTCATTCGTTACCAATTTCGCACATGAAACGTTTTTCCATGAATGAATCAATGCGTAATTAGACCTACACTTTTTGTGGTGTCTCCAAGGATATCTTTGAGATTATGCTCCAACAATTATAATAATAGGTTTCATAAATCGCAGGAAGTGATAGTGCATATTTCAACTAATAATGATCAATAATCACATTATGAATACCACACAAATCGCATTGTGTGCACAAAGTACGTATATACAGGAAGAGTGAGAAATTGTTTATTGATGAACATCGTAGTTGAAATACGAGGTATCCTAAAGTATGTGGGCGATACCATATAATGACCATCAAGTTCTACAGGGTTGGGCAATAATGCGTCAGAGTCTGATTGCTCGAGACCTACATGATATGTTTCTAGAGACATGTTTCAATAACAAATGTAAACTAAACAGTAGATATCATTGCGTCATACACAAAGAGTCGAGGACATTTTTTTTAAACGGAATTCCTTGAACTTTGGCATATCATTTCAACGTTCCAGTGACCTCTATTTCTTCCCCCAATATCATCGACTATGTCATCTCAATCGCTAGAATGTTACGATTTTCATTGCCAACATAATAGCATTCACAGATGCATATATATAGGTACTTGAAAATTCCCTTATGTCATGAGTATTAATATTAGTCGGAAATATTTGCTGAAAATATTGACATTCGCATTCGTAAGTATCGAAAGAAAACAACTTGAAAAGTCATTCCATTTCATTTTTGTTTTTCAAAATCGGACAATATATTGATAGCGGCGTTTTTTGTCACCCTCAACCTACTAAAGTTGGCTCCTACATAAATAATCACCTTATTCATAAAGCCTCTCAACTAGCCCTCTGATCATTTTTCAAACTTTATCCTGCTGGTGCTACTTGTATTTTCTTTTCATTGTTCTGTTCATGACAATCAAGAGACCAACCTACATTTATTTCCTTTTGATTGATGGTCCACCTGAATGATATGCAACTGATGCTACCGATCGATATGTAATGGCCATAGGTAGTCTACTGGAATAACATTCCGTTGTGAATAATTGACCATTGTCTGGTCTGAAGAGCGGTTGTTTGATTGTAAGAATCGATACAGTTCATTTTTTTCGAAGGCTCTATTGTCTATTGACTGTTCTCGCACCCATCGATTTATAGTTGAGATCTCTCATTGAAATCTGAGTGGATGGAGTTGGAATATATACTTAGCTTTTTCTCGTAGGTAGGTACTTCTGACTTTTATAACCACATCATATACCTGTCTGTGAAAGGATATATAAAAAAGACAAAAATTGAGTATATAAAAAAATAAGAAGAAGAATAATAACGTTGAAATATATTTTATGAAGATATTATGTACAAAAAATGTGTGAAATTTTGTAGACCTGAACACCATTAGAAAATACAGTTCAGTTATATGACTATATTGTAACATATTTTATATGATTTATATGACACATGTTGATTTTCCGAAAATATTGCTGTGACGAACGACCACTTTTATCACTTAATATATATATATATATATATATGAACATCACTGAACACTGAACATCATTGCCGAGTATAAAAATATCACCCAAAAATTCTACTATAGAAAATACCACCAGTTGAAAGAAGTAATAAAATATATTGTATGTGTTAGTCTACTTTGACTTGCTCTTAGCCTGTTGCTGACGTCTTTTGTTTGCTACATATATGGTCCAAAAGAATCCCATCAAGTTTGTTATCAATACACGTAACTGAAACAAAAAACAAACATCATAAGTACCTATACCTACACGCCATCTGAGATACACTGACAACAATTAAATCTGTTCAAGACAAAAGTTAAAAAAACAGATACAAGCAGTTCATGCAAATTACAAAAAACACTTACTCAATATCAGCTAAGTATGATCGTCCTAGGAAGGTTATTAAAGGCATAGTTTTTTGGTGCTTTAGCTGCATATCTCAAAATGATACGATGCATTTCGATAAAAGTATAGGGCTACAAAACATTTTATAGAGTAAAAGCTGTCGTGAAGAGTGGTGCCCAACAATTAGAATTTTTTCATTGAATCGATATGTGAAGCCATGCAATTTGTTAGATGAGTAGATGATATCAGAAACTGCTAGAGCGCAAAACCAATGTCCATAACACAATGATTTGATTTGGTAATTTTACACAATGATCAGACCTCCTTTAAGAATCACTACAAGTGGATAGACCGATTCATTTTGAGTTCATACAATGTTTATTTAACCAGCATATAGATAGACATTTTTAGCTAAAATGTTCCAACGAAAGAATGAATGAAATGATATTCAAAATATCTTTTGAAAAGAATCAAAAGTCTCGCAAGCAAAGCAGAGTTCTCACACTTCAACTACAGTATATTATCCTATACGAAGAAGAATAATATATATACTGTGATATAATGAGTCATTTTCAGTTTGTTACACAATGAATCATAGGAAACTGGAAAAAAACTAGGGGTCTCCACTCCTTTGTGGCCACAGGGCATTGGATTGAACATTTGAACTCAATATCAATGAGAAAAAGAATCAGAAGGGAGTTTCAATATAAATTTCACTTGTAAAGTGAAGTAAACTACTTTTCGGCTAGGCCAAATCGAAATATCACTAATTTGAGTTCATCTATCAAAAATTCAGTTTACATACACTGAAAAAATCATTGAATCAAACAAATCAGCGTCTATACAATCTTATTTGCACCGTATTGTGAAGTCTACAAAAGTTATCTACTGAAACTTGTAATCGAGCATGAGTAGTTAGGATATAGATGTATTTTTTTTGCATTTTTCACTGGTGATATATTATTTCCTTGAGCAGCTTCCTGATATCACCTATTGAAAATTAGTGAAGATTCAGATGGACATGAGAATATATACATAATATTTCGACTGTTTTCTTACTAGCCACTATTTAAAGAATCATGGAATCATGGACATTGTATGTCTGTAGGAAATTCTGTAGACTATAGCTACTCTACTAGCAGGAACAAACTTTTTCCATTCTCATTGTATAATTCACATTATTCAACATAATATGAAATTAGAGAAGAATAGATAAACAGTGAGTGGATAAGTTCAGTGTGGAAAATGGAATCACATTTATACCCCCGCAACCATCCATAGATACATATCCTCATATCACTCAAAAGTGTTGAAAAGAAAAATAATATGGGTGCATACTAACCATTGGTGGCACAATACTAAGATTCAGTAGATGGATGACAGTTAAGTACTTCCAACTACTACTCAGCACTACCCAGTACAAATCTTGTAATTGTTTGACAGCAGTCTTATGGTCTTTTCCTTCAAGTCTGGCAATAACATACAAGGTGAATGCCTGGTACAGTGGTGAATAAATGAGCCTTTCAAGAAATAGTTTCTTAGCTAAGGCAAATGATCCATCTTCTGGTACAGCTCTCTCTAAATAGCTGTAGAAATAGTGTGGGATCGTACCACCAAGAAAAAGTCTAGAAAATTGTAAAAAAAGAAATATCAGGGACTAGAATTCAGCAAATCCAGTTTAGTGTACTATTGGAACAATACAATTTGCCATTTCTAATATGACTCAACACACCATTTCAAATATTTGGCCAATAACACCAATATATTCCCATATTAGGGAGCTCCTATTTTCTACCAGAATACACAGAAATTTGATATGAGATCATGGGACATCAAAAAAAAAATGTGTCTATATCTCACTAATAAATAAATTCTCTCTCAATTCCAATATAATGCCATCAAATAAATCAATAGATTGATATTTGATGTGAATAAAGACCACCTTAGATTAAAATATCTATTGGGATTGTTCTTGAAATATCAATATTATTATATTATCAACTTATTATATATTATTATATTATTAACTGGTCCTTTTTGAAAATATCATACAGAAAATGTAAGAGAACCAAATGCTCCATTGTTCCACAGAAATACTTGGAAGTATATTCACTTACCCATATATTCCATAAGCAAGGAGACTCTGATAGTTCAGCACTTTGGACCCTGCTATTTTTTGGGACGTGTAATTACCTGCACTTGCAATAGCAAAGCTGGAAGCAAAGCAAACATTGTAAAACACAGTACTCCGTTAGATGATGAAATTTCCAGCATACCTACCATGTAATGGCTTTAGTTCTCAATGGATGTTCATAAAGTTGTCCAAAATAAAAGCTCAGAGCCTCAATCAATGGTTTTGATAGTACCATCTTTGGTGATTTTGCGAAACAGCTACTACCTGATGTTAGGCTGGAACAATTATTAAATATCCTTATCTATGAATGACGAGGCTAAAGGTTAAAACTATTTTTCAACTGTATATGCAACAAGTGTTTTGTTCAGTTCATGCTAGGTTATGTTGTTTGTTATCATCTTACAACACAACTACTCTTTGACAAGTGACTGCTGCGCACACTTGTTCTGTTCTCTGCCCTCTTGTTTGGTGGATTCATATTTCCCATGATATTTCCACAGAAGAGCTGTCCCCTTTGATGCTTCAGTTCAGTCAGATATTTTAGTCGTCTGAGAGTCAGATCATCATGGTCATCTGGTCGTTTCAGAATTTATAGGTTAGGAGTTAGTAATCTGTGAAGAGTGAAGAAAATTCAGCTACTACGAAATGAAAGTCGAAAATTCTTACATAGCGAGCAACTGTAACCAAACCCCTACAATCGCACATTGGGGCAAGAACAATCTTATTTGTTACGGATCATGTAATTCTATATTGATTTACGATCCTGATGTAGGTACTTTTCAAATGCCTTTTTATGTTAATTCACTGAAATTACAGTAATATGATCTGAAAATTGAACCTCAGGAGTGAAATTTGACTCATATATATCTGTCCTACAGTGTGAGAACTCAGTTGAGAACTTTCAATATTCCACAATAGGCATTCAATGGTTCAGCTAATGTGGAGACTGGAGGATGATGAAGATTATACTCAATAATTGTTTATTTACGAAACTGTATAGGAGTTTGCTGAGATTATTGTTTCAGAGCATTCTTCTAATTGTTCTTTGATTATTTGATTTATTTCAGTATGGTAGTGGTGGAAAAGTAATCAATACCATTACAGGACATTTAAAACGTGTTAATTCAGTAAAATGGTTGGGTGGTTGCAATATAAATTATGAAACTGAGCTCATTTCTGGATCCACAGACTGCACCATCTGTGTATGGTCTCTGAATGATGATATTTATAAGGGAGTCAAACTAGAAGGACATAGCTCTAATGTGAATCTAGTGGATGGTTTATACAAGGAGAATGATAGGCACCAAACAGTACTTGTTAGTATTTCCATGGACTGCAGCATCAGAATTTGGTTGAGAAAAAAACCGACAGGTGAAAACAGAGATGTTCAAGAAATAATTCTTTACCATGTTGATTTTAGATGATTTCAGTTGCTGTCAAATACTCAATTTGGGGTATTCCATAGGACTTGGAGTGAAACTGTCAGTCTTACCAAATAGTAACGAGTTGATTCTAGTATGTACCTTTGAGAATTCAAAGATACAACTGTATGTAGAAAAACACCATAGTGACGTTGAGTTTGAACCTTCTTGTCTCCTAGCAGGTCATGAAGATTGGGTCCGTGGATTAGATATTACTAGAGATGGTATAAATATAGTTCTATTGTAAAGACATCTGGAAGTATGTTTTTTTTATATTTACAGGTGATGATCTGTTACTTGCCTCTAGCTCACAGGATACTGTTATACGTCTATGGAGAATAACTGCCCAACCAGGAACCAGAGAAACAGTTTTTGAAACTACTGAGAAATCTCAAATCATTTCCAAATTACAAACATACAATGTCCATCTAGAGTCAATTTTGACAGGACATGAAGGTTGGATATACTCAGTTAATTGGAATCCTAGAAATTTACAACTTTTATCTGCATCTATTGATAAATCTATGATCATCTGGGAGCTTGATCAGGGCTCTGGACTGTGGCTTGAAAAAATCAGAGTTGGAGAAGTTGGTGGTAATTATTTTTCAATGAGAAATCATTTGTGAATGAATTGCTGATTATTTCACTAACTCCTTATATTTCTTGGACTTTTGTGTCTCAACCACAACAAAAAGTATTTTCCTTTTTGAAAACCTGATTTTTTGAAGGTAATACCTTGGGCTTCTATGGAGGCATATTTTCACCAGATGGAAACAAAATTTTGGCTCACAGCTATCATGGGGCTTTTCATATCTGGCAATATACCAAAGGAACAGAACAATGGTCCCCATGTGTAACAGTAGGTGGACATTTCTCAGAAGTTGTCGATTGTTCTTGGGAACCTCATGGGGAATATCTTTTGACTGTCAGTGCTGATCAAACAACAAGAATTCATGCCCCTTGGAAAAAGGAGAACAAGAAGGCAAGTATTTTGTGGCCTCAAGAATTCTCTGAAAAATGGTCAAATAATCATGTCTTCCAGGTGACTTGGCATGAAATTGCTAGACCACAAGTGCATGGTTATGATATGAGCTGTCTTGCTGTTTTTTCCAAACATAAATTTGCTTCTGGTGCAGAAGAAAAAATTATTAGGATATTTGAAGCGCCAAAAAATTTCATTGACAATTTTGAAAGAATATGTAGGAGTGATGATCAAGGAGACAAATTGCTCTCAACTGATAGTGAGTGTGAAGTTCAGTAAGGTGCAATCTGTACCAATCTCAAAATTTTTTCAGCAAATCATTTTGGTCCAAAAGGTGCTGCAGTGCCTTCATTGGGCCTGTCAAACAAAGCTGTTTATGCTGATGATAATATAGACCAAGCCACTTCCATAGACAAGAAAAATCCTTACCCTGAAGAGTCACACTTTCAAGCTACAGTAATGCAAGGTTTGCTCTGTTCTCACTCAAATCATTCCATGGTCCAATACTGTTCATTTTACAGAACCACCCACTGAAGAAACTCTAGTACAGAATACCTTATGGCCGGAAACACAAAAATTGTATGGTCATGGTTATGAAGTGTATAGTTTGGCTGCTTCACCAGATGGAAAATTTTTAGCATCTGCTTGTAGGTCTACCAAACCAGAACATGCAGCAGTGTTACTTTGGTAAGTTCCATTCACTATTCAAAGTGATATTCACATTGTTTCTACAGGAGAGTTTCACCACTGATATGTTTAATTTCGTTATTTTCTTTCAGGGACACATCAAATTGGAAGCAAATACAAAAACTCATGTCTCATAATCTCACAGTAGTCCAGTTACAATTTTCACCAGATTCTAACCATCTTCTGTCAGTTTCGAGGGATAGGAGATGGTCATTGTTCAGAAAAAATGAAAATGGGGAGTTTACACTTGTAGGTACCACAGACAAAAAGACGGCCGTCCATTCTAGAATTGTTTGGACTTGTTGCTGGTCTCATGATTCAAAATATTTTGCCACAGGTGAAATTTGACAATTGATATTGCATGTGAATTATGATTATTATTTTTAGTCTGTTGGTAATTGACAATTTATATTCCAGGATCCAGAGATGGCAAAGTTGTTGTTTGGTGGATGAATAAAGGAAAAGAGGTCACATCAGTTATGGGTGAATGTGAGGTAGTAGGAGAATACTTGGAATTATTGAATGAATCTGTAACAGCAGTAGCTTTTGCCCCTTGTCAAGTATTTGGGAAGTATTTAATTGCTATAGGATTCGATTCTGGAAGTATCCGTTTCTATAATTGGTGTCCAGAAGGGTGGGAAGAATTATCAGTTCTATCAAAGAGGTGAAAAATACTTGAAAAAATATTATTTCGGTAACTTGATAGGTATTTCTTTTTTTTCAGTGAAGCACATCATTTGGCAGTCAAGAAACTGGCTTACAGACCTGTACAAGGAATGGCAGGATATTCAGAGAGTGACAAGAGTATTTTACAATTAGCTAGTTGTGGTACTGATTGTTCTGTCAAGATCTATAATATATTTGTAGGAGATAAATTGAATAATAATTCTTGATAATGAAACCACCAAATCGTATTTCATGATTATGTAATGAATCAACCCACTTTTTGCTGATATCTTTCAAGAATAGAAAAAGGAAAGTTGTATATTAGAAATTTCATGAAAAGTTGAATTTATGAATGCAGATTTTTCGACTTCATAAGGGTAAGTGTAAATGGTCTGAACCTTGGAAACGATAGATATAATCAACAATGCACCTCCTTCGTCGAAAAAACATATAAAAGAGGCTAAAATTCGGAAGCACAAGCATAAAAATCAGGTGATTTCTTCGATCATTGTGAGTTTGTTGTTCGGAGGGTGATTTCAAAAAAGAAAGAAAACCTCTTAAAGTCAAGTTAGCTCATGCCGCTACTCAAGCATTTAAACCCGGAGCCCTAGAGACTCTTTACAAGAGGTGCCATAACTATGCAGTGTTGCCAACCGTTACATCTACCCAAGGCACACTTCATTGCTTCTGAGGAGTGTGATTCACCTCATTATGAACTCCAGTCGAGAATCGGGGATAAGAAAATGGCTTCTCATAAGAAATACAAGAAATAATAGAGAGCAATTTTCATTTCAGTAGTCTATACGAAACAGACAAAAGATCATCAAGGCAATCAAGAATTTCGTAACACTGAGAAGATGTATGGAATCATGTCACTTGTCATAACTGTCACTATTCGCTGACTATTCATGATACTATAACTGATATAGTTATAGTATCATGCTGACTATTGACTGACTGACTGACTATTCACTATGCTTGCCTGAATTCTTAGTTTGTGATTTATAAAATATTTTTTCTATAGTGAATTATTTTTGAGTGAAGGTGATAAAAGTGCGCCTAAATCTATGGCGCAACGATTCCCTGGGCCTGTCCCTACTCAGGGAGCTGGTGGACCACCTCCACAGAGGTACCAGCAACCCCAAAATCAAGGGATGCGTCAATATAATCAAAACGCTCCAAACTTTCCGGTAAGTATTCAAACAATTTACTCAAACTCCTCCATAAGATTGATAACTTACGTTTACACAGCTAGTACAAATTTTACCCTATTATAGCAAAGACCAGCGTATAATCCGCCGCCCCAAAATATGCCATCAAGTGGTGGAACAATGATCCAGAGACCTGCTGGCCCTCCTTACTCCCCTATGAGAGGGAGTCCAATGCCACCACAGCCGGTTGGTAAGAGGCCAGCCGATAACAGGGGCGGAATTCAGCAAAAACCGTGAGTACTTGGTAATAATAATTGTCATTAGTATTCAAGTAAATAGATCAGAATATCACAAAAACAGATTACAGGTTGATCTGATTAAACATCTCTTGCTTAATATCATAATTTGATTTCAATAATGATATGAAGTTCCTATAAAATGATCAACATAATACCAGGATTGATGATGAAATCATGTCCATTCTTTCCTTGAAATTGTTAATGAAACATTTTTTTATCAAAAATAATTCATTTTCACTCAGTGACTATAGTCATACAACAAGTAGCAGCAGTAGCAAGAAGAAAAAGAAACTGGCAGACAAAATTTTGCCTCAGAAAGTAAGGGATTTGGTACCAGAAAGTCAAGCTTACATGGATTTGTTGGCTTTTGAGAGAAAACTTGATTCTACTATAATGCGAAAAAGACTGGACATACAAGAAGCTCTGAAAAGACCTATGAAGCAAAAAAGGAAATTAAGGATCTTTATTTCAAATACATTTTATCCAGCTAAAGAAGCTCAACCTGATGGTCCAGAAGGTCCATGTCAAGAAGGGTGAGTTTTTAATGAAACATATTTAATTGCAGGGGAATCTCAATTTATCCAAAATGCATGTAACATTGGTTATGGGTTTTGGTTGACGAAATTGCAATGTATATTTCTGTTAATACTGATATAGAATTGGTGAAAACTGCATCCATCTCAAAGATATGGTAAATGTTTATGAGTTGAAATCCAAAATCTAGTAAGCTTTTTAGTCACAGTTTATGTTTTCTCTATAGAGAAAATAATTTCCATTAAATTCTTACCTTCTTTCTGAGATATTATAAGAATTTCTAAGATACAGATCTACTCTTACTTGAACATCTGGTTACTTTAGCTACTCTACTATAGTTTTTGAATTGTCCTGTACCATATCAAGAATCAATTATACTTTTATCTGTAGACATTTTCATACTCTTATCAATGATGAAAAATCTTGTTTTCAGTTCTGTTGCATCATGGGAATTGAGAGTGGAAGGGCGCCTCCTAGATGATTCTAAGAACGACCCTAACAAAGTGAAGCGCAAATTTTCATCTTTCTTCAAATCCCTGGTGATTGAGCTTGACAAAGATCTGTATGGACCAGATAATCACCTGGTGGAGTGGCACAGAACTCACACGACTCAGGAAACTGATGGCTTTCAAGTGAAACGTCCCGGCGACAAGAACGTGCGTTGCACAATCCTGTTGTTGCTGGACTATCAGCCGCTGCAATTCAAGCTTGATCCGAGACTGGCCAGACTTCTGGGGGTGCACACCCAGACTAGACCCGTTATTATTTCTGCGCTGTGGCAGTATATCAAGACTCATAGGTAAGAGTTTCTGTCAAGAAAAATTCAGATATGAAGTCAGAAATATCCTTTATTGACTAGGAAAACCATTTTTCATTGACAGAACATGTCAATAGAAATTGATAACTATTAGAGTAGAAAATAAACAACAAAAGACAACAAATTTATTCAATTTGTAGCCTGAACATGATAACAAATCTGGTAAAAAATCAAAATATAACCTATTACTGAGTTTCATTTTAATATTCTCAGATATTGTGATAGAATTTTTCAACTAGGGCTTCTGTAACAATGTTCTGAAGATTTTCATTTCTGAATGCAGCGTGTGAATGATCGTAGATTTCTTGCTTCCATAGATCAGAGAATCTTTTATCCAGGTCAATTTCAGAAAATAGTACCTGAATCTACTTATTAGACAGGTAATAAGATCTTTTTTTCGTATCTGTTCTATTGAAATGTTCTTTGTATGTATCATACAAACGGATTCAAGAATGAAAATACACTTATGCTTGCTATTTGCAAGATAAACACTAAATGAAAAAGTTACTGATCACAGAATCCCCAAAAGTCAATGCCATACCTCAAGTGCGACTCAATTAGAGAACGATACACAATTAAGTTCATTTCAAACATTTCTGAGCCAATTTCTTTGCCAGTGTTACAACATGCTGATCAGATTTCAATTTATTGTCTATGACTGTACCCAAGAACTTGTGACGCATTTTCTTTGAACAAACTATGTCCGTTTAGGCTTGAGCTTCCCTAATCAATTCAGTTTTCTCATTATATTCATTTTTGTTTAGGCTTCAGGATGCCCATGAACGTGAATATATAGTGTGCGACAAATATCTGGAGCAAATTTTCAACTGTACTCGCATGAAGTTTGCCGAAATCCCCCAGCGTTTGAACCCCTTGTTGCATCCCCCAGATCCAATCGTCATTAATCACGTGATTTCTGTTGAAGGCGGCGCTGAGAGCAAGCAAACAGCTTGCTACGACATTGATGTCGAGGTTGGTCAACATGAAAACTAAGAGATCTGAAGACTTGAACTTTTTTCAATTAGTACTTCTTGAAAAAAAAATTGTTATTGCTTTCAGGTTGATGACACACTGAAAACTCAAATGAATAATTTCTTGCTGAGTACGGCAAGTCAGCAAGAAATTCAAGGTTTAGATTCGAAAATTCATGAAACTGTTGATACGATCAACCAGCTGAAGACTAACAGGGAATTTTTCCTTAGTTTTGCCAAAGATCCACAACAGTTCATTCATAAATGGATCGTGTCTCAGACTAGAGATCTCAAGGTAATTTCTCATTCATTGTTCTTCAATTCAATTCAGAAATAAAAAAAAACATTTATATTTCCAGACAATGACTGATGTTGTCGGAAATCCGGAAGAAGAACGAAGATCAGATTTTTTTTATCAGCCCTGGGCGCAAGAAGCAGTCTGCAGATATTTCTACACAAAAGTTCAACAAAAACGGGCAGAACTCGAACAGGCGCTTGGTATTCGCAACAATTGAACTGTCCATATTTTTTAGGTTATTACTTTTTTATTGCATTATACTTTGTGTCAGTATGACTAGGTGGCTATATATGATGCTTTCAATAAAATCCCTCACATATATCGTTTTTTTCAACTGCCTGAATAATAAAATTCCGAACAGGGACATACTCAATCAGGCCATCTTGAACTACAATGATCTAGTAGTGAATGAAATCATACCGGACAGACGTGAATCTGGATTTCAATAATTTGAATCTGACTGTCTTTCTGCGAAATTTTATTCTGAAAACTTTTGCCACTTCATCAAGATCATAAACATTATTGTCGCAAATCTCGAAATATTGCAAACATCAAGTGGATTTTTTGTACCTCCATTGGAAAACACAATTTCATCATCATAAACTTATTACTTTTGTGTTTTATTGCCAAGGTTCGAGTTCCTGTTGATCTGTCTTGTAAAGCATCGTCTCTAAGCATCATTTTTATGAATTACAGTGCCATGTAATGTAATTGTCCAACAGAGTTGTATAAGGCATTTGAACTCCTTGGCATATTACCAAGATTTTCTTGACTCCCTGTGAGAAAGCTTTTCCTGAGCCTGTAAAACCATAAGTGAATAATAAGCCATTTTGTGACAACACGATTGGAAAACCTTTAAGGTTCGGTACATCGCGTTGATCAGCGGTGTTGGGAGAGGAGGACAAATGACAAAAAATAAATGAAAGTTTACATTGCCAAAGGAAAAAGGGAACTTTTGAACTCATTGAATGAACTTTAATATTTATTTGCTCAAAAGTTGAAGTGTGGATGTGTGTTCTCAAGTATGTAATGGGCTTGTTTCTCCATAGTGAATAAAACTCAGTGTTATTTAGTTTATTAGAATATAATTTTCCATCAGTTAAAATAAATAAATTGCATCATGACTCAAGCGTCCACTATCAAATATGTATCGATATAACTACGCAGAACATTTTTCACGAAAAAAATTCTTCACAACTGGGCATGAGGATCAAGTTAAAGAATGTGCACCAAATGGAGATAGCCTTATTGAAATCAACAGCTTTTTGAAGGCGGGTAAAACTGAGTGATGAGAAAACATCTCAGCTCATCATAGTACATCACAATAAATAAATTAAGTTATTCTGTGGTTCCCAAGAATAAAAAAAAAACGTGGCATATACAAGTCAAATACACGCATTGAAATTGTTTTTGCAAAATCAATTATATCATGAACTTCTGCAATCGCAAAACTTTGTTTTTGGAGTAACTCAATAACTTGCCCCAGTCAAGCTAGTACTCCAAATACTAATAAATACATAAAAACAGAATAGAAAAATAAATTGAACATTAGTCTTGAAATTTCGGGAAGATGAAAATCATCATTCAAAAATTTCGCAAAAAACAGCTCTGTACACCATCATCGACTTGAATGATCCGAAGTTCTTTTAACCTAAAAATTGATCTATCGGAAGAGTCATAATATCAACACCTTGCTATTTAGTACCTTCGTATAGGAAAAAATTAACTAAAAATTACCTAACAAATCAACTTTTACGCTCGAGACTTGTTGATATCCACGCATCACAGAAGATGGAGGAGAGCAAAAAATATGCAATAATACAGCCAAAAAAACACAGGACAAGAAGTTCACTGGAGCCAATAGAACTGAATCAAGCCAATTTAACTTCCACTCATTTTTTCACGTGCTATCGACGATTCTCGAGATGAGAATATTGTTTCTATGGTTTTATTATATATATATTATTTTAGTTATATTCATTCATTTTACTCAATCGTTTTGTCAAATTATCACTGTCACATATTTCCTGAACCATTTTATCGCATTAGCTTTGTTTTCAAATAGTCGTGTATCAAGTTTAGTATTGAACTCGCCCATGAAAGCTTTTATGAACTCAGAAGTTACAGCACTCGCTTCCGGCTCGTTACGTGGCACATTTGTTGGTGAAAGCCATTATTATTTGCTTGTTGAATATACCATTCCAAGATTGAGCAAATTTCGAAAATTATTCATGATTATTCGAAATAACATCGTGAAAAAATGGAAGAACCTGAATTGTAGTACAAGAAAATCGAGGAATCGCAAGTAACCAGACCATTTATTCAAAAAATTGACAAGGAATCAAAGTCATTACAGCTTTCACATTTGATTACATTTTATTCAAACTCATATAGACCGGCAAACAATAAAAGATTTCAATTTAGTATGCTCCTTTGAAGTTTGAATTGAATGCCAAATTAGCAACTGCTGCGAAATATCTCCATAGGGATTCGATATTAATTATTATTTTTATTATTATATACGATCTACACAGTGCCTTCAACTTCCTACGAAAAAAAATATTAGACAACCGAATACCTATTATATTTGAACTATTATATTTGTTTACGTCCATTATTGAAAATATGCGTTTCTCCAGTGTTTCATAAATCACTAATGAATAATGGAATCATGTCAAGCTCCAAAGTGGACATGGAAATCAATTGATCTAGTTTTTTGAATGGCAGATTTTCAGTAATTCGAGGAAAATTGATGTCTTTTTCAAGTGCTTTTTTGTCTTTGAATAAAGTATTCTTTCGATTGTTTTGCTTCTATAAACCGGAAAACACTTTTGAAGTTGAAGCTTGATGACAAAAAAAAGGGCTCGAACAATAAAAATTCAAATTTAATATTGAACTATCCCATTGAATTGGAATAAATTAGAAGGTACGCTGGCGAATATAACAACAATCATAAAGATTGGTTGCACAAGCCCTTCTACGAAAGAGCTGTACAGGCGTACCAACAAAAATGTCAACTATTATTTATATTCAACTTGAGTCCCCAAATCTGCAACTATCTGCCGGTCTATACAAAATAAAAAAAATTCAATAGTAAAGTAATAGCTGTCATTTAATTCGAATTGATATTTTGCTACCGTCCAACTGTTGGAAATTTTCCTTGCAAAGGATAACAAAAAAAGCCGTAAGAGTGATCAGAAGTCGAGGTTCAGACGAAAGTGGAACAAGTATCACAAAAACAAATTGCTCTCGGTCTATTTTTTTTCGGAAATGAACTCGTTAACATATTTCTCTCTCCGAGTGCATCTTATTCTATACAAATAATCAAGCTTTAAGCACATAGAGGTAGCGAGTGAGGCCGCACGAAAGACGATTCACGAGAAGCTTTCGTGTAGCGCGCTCTCGCAAAGATAGATAGATGTGTCGGCAATATTTTTGGTATTATGGTTTTACAAAGTTGCTCACTACATTTATCAAGCACCTGGTATACGACGGCCCACAGCTCAATCTGAAAAAAAAAAAATAATTATTGCATATAGCAGTCTTTATAGCAAATATTGTGGTAATATGGTTGATCACGATTGATGTATTCTAGATCATTCCAAACAAGCCATCGGAACCGCCTAACTAGGACGTCGGCTGATGAACTCCTACCCCTCTAACGCTTCTTTATTTTCGAGTATTGACAGCTCAACGAAATAATCACAGTTCTTTATGGTTACGATGTCACAATGAAACACAATCAGATGATTGAAATCAAAAGCACCACTAAAGTTATGTAGAAAGACCACATCCAACATCTTTATATCAGCTCGAGTTACTTAAAGAAATCACAAAATATAAATAGAAATTTTGGAGTCATTGAGATAATTATTATTATCATTATTAGCGACAGTTTGAGATTTCTGCTCACTGACAACACACAATGCAGTGCGTCCATAAAGTAACGGATTTCTGCAAACGCAATTCCCAAAACAGGTCGATTTTTTATTTCAATTTACTAATTTTCCAAATCATAATGTAACATACAATGTGAACCACCTTTGTGTGATGACGTTATCACCATTTTTTTTAATAGAACCGCCCTTTTTTCATTTTCCAGATTGCACTTGCCGAGCTGATTCCAAAAATATTTGCCAGCAAACTGTCAACATCACGTACATAATTGCAATACAGAATACAATCTGTATTCTTTCTCTAACCTCCATATATTTTCAGAATGATTACTTGAATATTCGTTCTGAAGAATGAATGCATTTCATTACTGAATTTTATAATATTTCGAAAAACAATGAAAATCACCATGTTATAATGGGTACCACCACCAAGTGAACTATTTCTATAGATTTTTGAAGCCGAATTCAATAACACAAAGAAATAGCTGTCTATATATTTTCTTCATGAACTATGCGGTCCAAATTTTCAGAAACTTAGTCATTACAATCGCAGATGATTTCCAGTAATCTTTAGTGTTGAAATTTAGATATTTATCAGATTAGTGGGAATGGAGATAAGTTTCATGAATCATACACGAGACATTGATGCGGTAACTATTCGAATTGAAATTATTGTGGTGGAAAAGTGTTAGTGGAACAATGACCGGAGAATATCAACACGGTAATTTTTTCAAGTATCAAAACAATTCATTAGAATTAATTTTGCCTGACAGAGTTTGGTTCAAAAGTCTCAGAAATTTTTCTGAAAGAAGATTTTAAATGATGCAGGGTGTGGAATTTATATTGATGTTGTTAGTTGACTAGATCAACTAGATCAACTAAATAAAATATCAAGAGACCTAGAGTTTTTCTGAAAACATCAAAGTATCTAGTTTGATTACCAAATGAGTTCAAAAATACACATGAATCAGGAAGATTCAAAATTACTCTGAGAATTTTGATTACAACAATTTGATTGCGTTAATATTATCTGATTTGATTGCTTAGAATAGATGTTTATAGTGGCAGTAGATATGAAAAAAAAATCACATACTGATACCTTTGTCTCCGACAATGATGGACCTGCGTTTTTGCGCGTCGTCGTTCGGCCTACCCGTCCTGATGACCGGATTTCCGGCCACGTTGATCGTATGGTGTTGTCCGGCCCTGATAGGCTTGGCAATAGTGGCTGTCGGACCTCTGCGGGCCAAATTCTTTTGTCTAACGGCCTCCTTGATCCTATCCACTTCATACTGGTACCTGAAAACAGAGGAAACTAATGACGAATCCCTATTACGATTCATTCGTTGCCGTTATTGGTATGTTAATAATAGCTTTCTTCTGCTAATGTCATGAAAGTATGTGATTATGTATGTAAACGATCATCAAAATGATAAGGCAACAGTTTCTAATTGAACAACCCAAATTTGCAATCGCAAGTGAAAAAAGTATTATTTTTACTATGGACTCTTACAGTTCATGCAGTGCATAGTATTGGCATTAGAAGTTTTTTCACGAAATAATTTGGACTCGGCTGAAGTAGTTAATTGTTGAAAATATATCGAAATTGAAACAAATACAATAGAACTAAAAATGTATGTTGAGAATGTTGAGAGTCAACAAACGTGAAAAAGAATAAATTAATTTGACGTAAATGGTGGATACACACTGATTGTTTTCCGAAACTCTTACGCCACATTTCGAAATCCATTCCACTTGGGAACTGTACTGAGAGATAGTGATACTTTTACAGATTTATGGAGAATTACCTGTTATACTGAATGGCAATTATATAGTTGATTGAGAGGTAATCTGACTTTATTTATTTTGAATTACTTTTTTCAATCGAGTGATTCCGTTCTATATAATTTATCATATGCTGATTGAAATCATCATATACCTTTTTTCATTACATGGAGGCTCATGTTGAAGTGTAAAAAACTACGTTTTACATATATCGTATACACCTAGGGCGAGAAGTGAGCACTCACTTTTGAATATTGAGGCGTGATACTGCCGAGAACAATGTGCATATAAAGTAGATACATATAACAAACCTAAATTTCAGTGTGATATTTCAGAATGACTCATTCATTACAAATCAATAAATATCTTGAACTTTCCAGATTGTAACATCGAACTGTTTTAAATTATAGTATCATTCCTTATATTTTGCCAATCGATGCAAATTCAATATTGCTCATCTCTAATCCCTTCAACACATGACACCTCGCGAATGATTTGTTACATTTTCATAATTATTCACAATTCTCAATATTAATTCTTTTATAGCTTCAATATTCCATTTACTGTGATGAATTTGCAGTTTTATCTACATTTGGTTCATAACTGGATGGATAATAAATGAATTGTTATTATTGAATTATATTAACCTGAGTATTTTTTATCATCATTATTCACCTAGGTTGATCACTTTTAACTTGTCATTGGAGGATTTCCTCATTCCAATGGTGATTCCTCTGATAAGTAGTGGAAAAATAGTTTCCTTTCTTTAAGGAAAAAAAATAGGGTAATTTTGCACTTATACTCCGAATTTTTCTCTGGTACCTAAGTATTTTGACTTTTCGAACCCTAATTTCACAATACAATTGTGCAAAAACCTATATTTTTCCATAAAATCTAGGAAAAACTGTGTCATCTCATCTTCTTTTTTGAGCCATTCATGGGAAGACAACAAGTCAATCGGCCTCTACTCACATGATACTTTTTATACCTTCATTATACGTTTGAGGTGTCAAAAAGAAGGACAAACATCCTCGAAGAAGGCAAAATCATCTTCATCAGAATCCTTGATGAATCCTTGGCACTGTCGAATGAAAATATGACATTTTGACATAATTAAATTTTCTGACACAGATTCACATGTGACAGCGCCTTCCCGTGTGAGAAATGAAAGGCCGATTGGCTATGATGTCTATCCAAAACGATCCCAAAAAATGAGATGAGTTTTCACACATTTTCCTGGAATATCTCGAACAACATGTTTGTGCATATGTTAAGAACGAAAACTGTGACTGGTGCGAAATCCACTGACCTTTTGCGGTCCCGCATGGCTCCCTCTTTGGCCTCCTTGAGCGCCGTCTCCAGCGCCTTGACACGCTCCATGGTGGCGCGCAGCCGCTTTTCCAGCTTGGGCAGCTCGCAACGTAGGTCGGCGTTATCGCGCACCAGCTGCTTGTGCACCTTGGTCAGCTGGTCGAGGTTGTTCTCGAGGAACGAGATCTTCTGCTTCTGCGCCAGCGAGCCGCCGTCCTCCTCGTTCTCTTCGGTCGACATGTTCTTCTTCATGCGAGCCTGTGCCGACAGAAAATACGAAGAATCGTGCATTAATGAGATTATTATAGTGCCGAAAATTTAAAAACTGTCTGAAATATATTGGAGGAGATGATACGTTTCTCAGCTTAAGGTTTAATTTCAAGTGCAGTGACATTTTGGGGCAGATCACAAATCTGTCCTCAATACAAATACATTGGAATAATAATAATGAATTTCATTTCATTCTTTCAGAAACGAAGAGAGAAATGCCCACACAAAAGCTGAAAGAAGATAATTGTATTTTTTCACGATATTGTCAACACTGACCTGCAGATCTTGTACGAACAACTTCCTCAAATTGTGTAAGGTCTGCAACTCCTTGGCTACAGTGTCCTCCAGTCCCTTGAGGTCCTTCCTAGCCTGCTCCCGCCTCTCGTTGGTGGCACTGCAGAATTACATCCAGTTTTTTTTTGAGTGACCCAGGCCGCCACACCACCGAGTGCTCTCGTGTACAATCACGAAAGTTTGGTTAGGTTTCGTTTTGATGAATGAATGTGTTTTTGTTTCAATGCCCGAGTCGTGAGCTCGACCAAAAATATTACTGAACAGCTATCTATTTCGTTATGGTGTACAGGGTGTTTCGTTTTCAGGATACCTATTTGGTCCTAGTATAGCGTATATGTATGTTTTATTTTCATTATTTTCATTGTGGAACCTGAGATGATATCAGGTGATAGTGAGAATGACTGTAAATTATATATTTACCACAATCGGTCAGTTAAATGTTACTGAAGTTCACGGAATTTTCAATCAAGTTTATGTATAGTTTCTTCAGAAATCACGATTCGAAAAAAAAGAGACTGTAATGTTAAATATGAATGAATAGTGTACCGGAGGAACGAAATATCCTGTACAACTTCACAAGATGACATCCATTTCATTCACATTAGGATAAACCTGGATAGAATTCCTGAACTAAACATTATTATTGGGCCAAGTGTTAGACGTAACTGTAATATACCGATTTAACTCTAAAACTAGTCAACTTTGGAACGATTCAACTTCAATAGAAACTATTTCTCATTAAAAATATCGTATTTACACATTCTCTATACACTTTCACCTAACATAACATTTTATTATTTACATTTATACATTGTTTCATAGTTTTCATTTCAGAAGAGCAGAGCTCTCTGAAACATATTGTCACAACTATGACATGCCGAAATTTCGAAACCAGTGGCGTATTTAATAAAGTTGACACCACAGATCACTGAGAGAAATCAAGGTCATCAACAAAGTTTTCAAGTAATTAAATCAGTGGAAACAAGTATTCCGGGAATCCATCAAAGTTACTGTTGTAGAAAAGTCATACGAGGAACTGTGAAAATATATTCCCTTATGGTCTTACAGGGTATAACAAATTCGCTTCTTATCATTGGTATCTCGTTAACCATGAGCGATATGTAGTCGGTTAAATGGAGACAGAGTTGATGATTTAGAAGTCATATGTGCCAAAAGAAATTTAGGGATAGGAAAAACTTTTTTTAATGTATTTCATTGGTTCATTTGAAGGGGAAAAGAAGCAATGGTGATAAAAAACTATCAAATCAAGAATATAATAAAAATATTAAATGTCGGATTTATAAAGGATACTATCGTGTATTGAATAAATGGCTTTCATTTTGAATTATCTACCCGAACAAGAAGATTAGGAGAAGAAGAGAGATTATCAATGCACAGTCTCATACCAGTTAATCGGTATGGTCCCTTAGCTGGAATAGCAAAAAGCGAATTTGATACAATGTATCCTTATGTATCATTTCGAGTTTCGTATCGTGGATGAATACAGAGATATCCCACTTACTATCGAGAAACAAGAACAAGAAATCTATAATAACTCTAAACAGTTAAGCACTTGGGGCAGCCTAGAAATATTCAATCAGGGTCCAGGACATAAAGATATACCTTCATGTGGTGAAAGCTTATATAATCTATCAGTAGATATCAAAAAGTGGAAAGAGACAAAAGACCTACTGAGACTAGATCAACTACCAACAAAAACAGTTTATCAATTAGACTACAATTTTTCTCCGGTTCCAGAATAATGATTCTGAGAAAAAGAGTCATTTCGGAATTCGGACACGAAACTTTTTAGAACTCAGGACAAACGTCAACCATATGATCAGAAAATTCACTACAAAAGGTAAAAGAAAAACTTGGATTAGAAAACAAGTCGAAGACACAGGACCTACTGGATTCCATGAATTCTACGGAAAAGGATTTCGAACTGAATGGAAACCTGACTAACTGGTGTTTTATCACTTGTGTGATAAAATATCCACTATGGTAAGACAACGAGAGTAAATAATACGTTTATCAATGTCATATGATACCATTCTGGAATAGTCAATTGAAAATAGTCCATTAGGAATTTGAAGAATTAATTCGATCAGATGAAACAAATATATTGAAGAATTTTGAAGTCAAGTCTTACAAGCACGTCCAACGATTGAGAGGGATAAGGTTTATCCGAGGAACGTGTCTCAGTTTTTTCGCGAAATACATTCTATATTTGTTATGAAAATCTAAAAGTTGAAATCATGTAATAAAAATCGAAAGTTGAATTATTGAGAAGAAATTGAGTTTGATGAATACAAAGAAACAATGTAACAATGTTACAAATACTTTCTCGACCTCCAAACTTTCAAGAAAAATTCCAACACCTTCATTCTCTCCCGAAATTCCACCGCTGGCTAACACGATGTTCCTCGAACAATATAGGTTCCCCATTTGTGTTGTCCACAGATAAAAAAAAATAAACCAATGCACATAGGTTAATCTTCGAGAAACTGCCATTGTGACTGTCATTATCTTTTAAGAACAGCATCATCATATCATATTGATTCATTCATGATTCGAAATCTAGTACATTGATGGATACTCCTATATTAGAAAACTGAATACGCCACTGACTGAGATATTTCGTCAAGAAATTCGCGAGTATCATATTCATTTTAATTTCTGTTCAAATAACTCTGCTAAGATAACTGAACTGCTTCTAGCAAACCAAAAGTAAATTAAAAAAAAAATCGTGCTTACTACATTGATTGAAAAATTAATTTTCATACATATAAGATAATAGTACTTACAAACATTCATGAAAGAAAACTCAACCAAACGGTGGTGTGACAATGCCAAAAAATAAAAATTCAATATTGGTAAGGGTAGGGACATCCATGGAAAATGACTAGACAAGGACGCGACAAGAAATGATAGCTTTGGTTCCATTTATCACAAATTAATCAAAGTTAATACTGAATTGATTGGGGAAAAATGTTGTGAAAGAATGAGCGAGTGGATAGATATCGAATTTAAATTAATCTTTTCATATATCACAAATAGTGTGATAATGTGGTGGTTCATATTTTATTTTGAACAAGCTTTCGAAACCGCCTGACTAATTACGTCGGCAGCTACTCCTCCTCTCACACATTCTGATTTCAATTATCTATCTATCTGTGGTTTATTATGACATCATGTCTATAAAGGACAATTTAATACGAATTGTCAACTTCTCTTCGATTACCAAGAGTTACACAGATGCCAAGTCTCTTTTCAAGATTCACAGACTGTTTTAATATTGCACAGATTAAAAAATAGATGATTCGTTCGTCAAGCTGACATTACTCAACAAAAATTTGCACTTTCTGGTATTGACTCCTCCTTTTGGCAACTCAACAAAATTGCTTGAAAATAAGTATAGAAAATTACAACGCCAATGAGAAAGCGTAAGAGGAGAATTTTCCCAACTGAGCCTCCTCAAACCTAGCAGAACCAAGTGCACATTTCGCAAGTCACATAGTTTATTGCCAGATTCGCGAATTTAATACTTTTTGATGAAAAAAAAAAACAAAGCTCTGCTAGCTTTATATCAGTGTAGCAGAACAGTACAGAAAATGTTTTTTTAATGCAAATAATGCAATAATTATCAACTCTTCCATTATCAACTTATCAGCACAAACTCGAGAATAATACCTTTCATATGAAGGAAAAAATCGCGAATTCTGACGGAGCAGAACCAAAACTGAAATCACAAATTTTCGGGAATTTCTTCTGATACATAATTCATTACATTCGCAAATTTATTACCCGTTATTTGATGAAAAAAAAAAAACAAACAACGGCTCTTTATATCAACCAAACAAGACTCTATTAAAAAAATGTTACTTTCAAAAAAGTTTTTGGAAATTTCTTCCGGTGCATAATTTATTACCATGTTTTCACCATTTTTGATGTGAGTGTTGACTCTGCTGAGTTGACAAGAAGATGGGACAATAAGTGACTTATTCCATCGAATAGGTAAATTTCTTGAGTTTCTCGTAACGAGTTAGTGATGAAAGAGAAATAAATTACGGCCTAATTCGAATTCAACAGCGATTTAAATGTAGCTTTGCTAGGTACAGGTACAAAACTAGCAGAGCCGTTGATATTTTTCATCTAATGAAGAGTAGTAAATTGGCTAATATAATAATAAATTAGTGATAGATTATGCCAATATTGCGATCTCGAATTATTCAGTTGATTTTGCTAGGTTTGTGAGGATGCAGCCGACGTAGTCGGGCGATTTAAATAATTTGTTTGAAATGAGCTCTGAACAACCATGCATTATTGCATTATTTGTAACAAATAGCCATTGAATCGATGAATCAATGAAGAACTACTTGTTTTTGCCATTTCACTTTGTCATAAGAGTTGAAATGTGTTTGAATAATGCGATAAGGTCTGCAAATATGCAAATGACTGAAAAATTAAGCAACAAACAGACCTACATTAGAAACCCGATCTCAGAAGGTTAAACGACAACCAAATACTGCGGGCATCGATGCGTTACCAGAAGGAGCGTCAACGAAATGAACAAATGCAAATGGAACGTGTGAATGTGAAAAATCGACGCGGGATGAAAATGACGGCGGCCGTTCTCCGCCTCCGCCATTTTCGTCAAACAATTGTACGCGTCCTTGGCCGATTTTTGGGAGATGCGCTCGAGCCCCTTCTCGCAGGCGACAAAGTCCCCCCAAGAAGGCGGCTCGCGGCGCTTCGACAGGTAGGGGGGAGCGGGTTGATAACGATCGCTATGCGAAAAATCTACCGACATGAGTTCCTGCAACCGGTGCGATTTCTCCGACTCCTCCGACTTGATCTTGTCGTAGTCCTCTTGTAGCTGCTGCTGCGCCAAACTGAGCTTCTGGTTGGAGCTGAAACGGAAACAAAAAGATTGGTTAGAATTATGTGTAATCTCATATTTGAACATAAAAGACTTGCAGCTTTGACTACATTGCTCCACGTTGAATATTTCATTCTGATAATAATCGTTTTTGGTTTGTTTCACCAAATATTCATGTAGTTTTTTTTATTTAGTTTATGCTTCACTGATGCCACCTCGACGGCGATAAGGCTGACTTACTCTTTGATGTCGTTGATGAGGGCCTGCTTCTCGGCGATTTCATCTCGCAGAGCAGCCACCTGTTTCTGATGGGCCACCCGCAGCTGGTCCATTTGTTGTTCGAGTGCTTTCAGCAGCTCGCTAGCTTCCTTTTTCTCGCTCTCACTGACGCTTTGCACCTGAAATGAATTGAAATTGAATAGGTTCCATTCATATCTTGCGATCTGTTGTTCATTGAAACCAGCCAATTTCTAACTTTTGCAGATGATCTAAAAATATGGCTCTTGAATTTCTCAAAGTTCCAGGCTGCACACTTTGTGATTGTCGAGTATTTTCTAGCCTACGCTAGGGTTCATACCTAATAATAATAATAATAATAATAATAATAATAATAATAATACTTTATTGCGTACGATCAACTGGGGACACAGCAAACGTCAGAATTTACAGTACAATAGCAGAGGTACATTTTAAAACTACATTAAAGAAAAAAAAAAAAAAATATTGACAGGATACATACATACACAGCTGTAAATTATACACGTAATGAAGTTGAATATAATACAATAAGTTAAAAATAAAATGTTAAGAGCAATGTTTTATTGCCACCAACAGTTGAGACAATAGTAGCATTTTTGTTTCAGATATGTAATAACGGAGATTCTAAATTTCTTTGTATCTCTGATGCTTTTCAATTCTTGGGGTAGGGAATTATACGCTTTGATTGCCTGGTAGTATGGGCCTTTCTCATAGTAAGTAGATTTGTGGTTTGGTATCGTCAATTCATTGCAATATCTAGTCCTCACATTCATGTTTACAGAATATTGATCACTGTTCCTCGGAAACAAGTGAGAATATTTCTTTACAAAGCATACAAGACCTAGGAAGTACAATGAAGGCACAGTCATAATATCAAGTTCAGCAAAATATGGTTTGCAAGAGGTGTTTCGATCCAGTTTTAACATACATCTAATAATTTTTTTCTGGGTTATGAATATTTTCTGTGCTATTGTTGATGAGCCCCAGAACATTATACCATATGATATAATTGATTGTACGTGAGAAAAGTAATATATTCTTAAACTATTGGTTGATACTTGAACCCTCATACCTATGCTTCGCTCTTTGTTATCATCGCGTATATTTAGAAAATGCTTGATAGGTTCAGTGAATTTCTGGCAATTTATTTTGATTGCTCAATAACGGATATTATTTTCAGTTATTCTTGACATTCAACAACTGTGAGAATCACGTTAGAATCTAGACCATGTTAAAATCATTGCATTAATTGCATGAAAAGTAAAAATCAACTAGGTGTCACAAACCTTTGAGGTCAATGTTACATTATGGTACATTTACAGAACTAACCTGTTCGGCGGCTTTGAGCTTGGCGCACTCCTCCCTCAGAGAGTCGATGCTCTCCTCCAACATCCTCTTCTTGTTCTCCGCCTCCTTCATCGACTTCTGCAAACTCTTCATTCTCGCTTCGTGCTGAGATATTAGAAGTCGACATTCGGCCAACTCCTTCTCGTACTTGGTAACCTTTAAAAATATGAAACCCCATTCGAATCTCACTTTGTCTCTCAACTCAAAATTTACTGTAATATAAGTAAAAAGCTGAAAATTCCGTGAAAACAAAGAATTCCCAAATTCATAATTATTATACTAGACAATATGACTTGTTTTATATCTATGTAACAAATTTCTGATCTTCGAATTTCACACACAATAATATTCAAAGTTCCAGCATCATGGAATTCGAAAATGAACTATAAATAATGCATAGTTGGTTCTAGAAGATCTAAATTGAAAATATATTTTATTGCTCCATTTCGTAATCTCTTCGGTGGCCCGAATCGTGAAATATTTGTACTCCTCTAGATCGATATCAAGTATAATAACACTGACCTTCTTGTTGCTGTCCTGTTCCTTGTTCTCGATATCCTGCAACCGCTGCGTCAGATTGCTGACCTCGTTCCGCATCCTCGTTATGTACAGCCTGGCCACCGTGAACTCCTCCTCCAGCTTGGCAGCGTCGCCGGGCAGCTTGACGTCCTGCCCGTCTCCGCCCAACGTCGTCCCGATCTCGCCGAGCTCCTTCAGCAGGCCGCCCAGCATGTCGGCGATGCGCCTCTTCTGGTGGCCGCTCGCGTCGCGCAGCTGCTGCAGCTCTGTCGTCGTGCTGTTGAGGTGCGCCTGCTTCTGCAGTAGCTCCTCGCCGATCGATTCCATCTCCTTGTTCTTGGCGTCGACCTCTTGGCTCTTCTGGTCGTAGTTGACGGCCAGCTCTTCGAGCGCCTGCAGGACTTCTTTGACCTGCGACAGGAGGTGGGGTAGAATTTTTTACACATTTGAAACATGAGAAACTGTTTTTTGATGTTTACTTGTGAAGTCTGGAAATGCACCAAGATCTGACGTTCGGTTTTCTGATGATTTTCTATATCATCCAGTGTATGATAAATGAAAAGGGATAGATTTTGGAGTATTTCCGGAACTCCAAATCCTTCATTACCATGAAATTGCACCAATGCAATTTTCTTGTCATCTGTGTATCGACAGAATTTAATAATTTTGAATGTTAAATTGAAATACTTGAAAATATATTTAATGTTCAGTAATAACAATGCATCAAATAATAAATTTATATGTACTCGTTTAGGGGTGTTATATATTAGTATTGACAATCATGGTTCATTTATATTGTATTATCATATGAAAATTGATTGATTTATTGAAAATGTCATTTAATTATATTTGGAAGCCTCGACTGGACGATGGAGAGTACAACACTAGCATTGAGGCTGCATAGGTAAATCTGTCCACAAAGGGCTGTAATGGAATGTGAAAAAATAAATATAACTTGTGATATATTTGTGAATGACCTTGAAAATTGAATGTTTTGTTTTGACCAGCCATAAAAGTACTTGTAGTTCACCTTAACTACTCTACTTTACAATCTGGTATCCGCAAATCTCGTTTCGAATCTGACAATAATTCTTCGAAGAAATCTTATCGCAATTTTACGAATCCGAAATGAATTATCAGGAATGCCTAAATATATCGATACCTCTTTTCTAATCTTTCACGGAATTCTACAATGTCTTGTCAAATCTATCATTTCCTCGAATGTCTCCAATCCCAGAAATATTGTGATAATATTCTAAATCTCAGCTCGATTTTAAGATTTTGTAAATCCCTTGTCGAATCTTTCAATCATTATTTGCATCCTCATCCCGAAAATATTGTGACAATTTTTGAGGTCTGAGATATCTGTAGATCTTGTGTCAAATCTTGCAATTTCTCGCTGAATCCTTTCAATCTCGAGACATCCTTACAATCTTTGGAATAAAAGTGCAACTTCTGAATTACTTGAATCTTTTGTTGAATATATCAATGTCTCAATTTTTCGTCAAATACCTTCAATTCTGGAAATATTGTGACAATTCACTAGACCCCACTGGCAAGAAAAATCCCTTGATATCTTGACAAATCTCACAAAAATCGTATAGAAATTCATCAAACCTTGATGAATCTCACGAATCTTTAGAAAATCTCAGATAATGAGAATTCCTAGAAATCAGGTTTCGAAAATCAATTTAAACCCCATGAATTTTGATTATTGTACAGACATGTCTCAATCTTTGATGAATCTCTCGAATCTTTGAAAAACTACTTGAATCTTCAAAAACAATATGGAGTGTTGAGAATTCTCCAGCTACCACACTTTATGCAGTGTGGCAATTCAACACTGATTTTTGGATTCATTTTTTCTGCCGATTCTTTAGCATACCATTTATTTTTTGGAATAAAAAAGAGAAAATGATTGTGTTTAAAAAAGAAGAGAAGAATTTCTGGAGTCGACAAAGGATTGAACTAAATCCTAACACACAATAAAATAATGTTACCTCCTCCTTAGCGCTCTCGTTCTCTTGAGTGATCCTGTTCATCTCGGCTTGGAGGGCTTCATAGTCTCTGCGGGTGCTGGCGATCAGCTCATCCTGTTCCATCATCTGTTCCTTGAGCTTTTCTACATACTGGCTTTGCTGATTGATCTCTTCATCCTGAAATGAACCGAAGAAATTGTTTTATGTCAGGTGAGAACAAACCTGACATAACCAACCAATGTAGGAATGTATTACTGACAGTTTGATTTGAAGGTTGACAGTACACAAAATGTCAAAAAATGAAGGCCAAGTTTGAAATTAGCCAATCGCAGTGACAATTCACCCTACAAATCCAACTGAATGAAAAGCAAGATCAAACAATACCTTCTCATCCAGCTGCTGGTACAGCCGCTCGCGCTCCAACTCCAGCTTGTTCCGCTCCTCGATGCCCAACGTCGAGCCGATCATCAGGGCGGGCGTGGCGGGAATCGGCCCAGCCGGCTTCTCCGCCACGACGCTCTCCTCCATGGCGGATACCGGCGTCGCGGCGTCGGCTAGCTCGTTGAGGTTGATCTGCTCGTCGCTGGACACCGTCTCGCCGTTGCGCCATCTGTTCAGCTCCGATTCGAGCTTCTCGACTTTGCCCTTGAGTCGGGCGACCTTTTCCTTTTCGCGCTCGTAGCGGCGCTTCCATTCTTCGGCGGTGAGCTCTTCGTTGACGCATACCACGTTCTTGACAGTCTTTGCTCTGCGAGAGGAAGACGTTCGTTTTAGTATCGATCAAGATTTTTCTCTGAAGAACTGAATATGATCAATGGTAATACCACGAGTCCATGAAATTTCACCGAGGAAACAGTTTGCATTTGGCAAAAATATTGATTGATTGTTTTTTTTGGGCCTGCATGGGACTCAACGTCTCAACTTTTGAGATACGGGGTGGTAAAGTTTTCAAAAATTCATAGTTTTTTATTAATATCTGAAATACCACTTTAGATGTATTGATGAAATATGGCATACATGTACTACGTATCAAGAGGCAATATTTAGGGTGCCACTAAACTAAGTATTTCACGGATTGGAAGCCTTCATTATAACAATGAGAGATTCATTGAAACCACGTATTATTATCATAACATCAATATTTTGGTTGATGATGTCATTCAAATCAGCACGGAAGCGACTCATTTTGATACCCAGAATTATACATTTTGATTCCCAGAATTACAATCATTATTCGTAAAACGGTCTAGTTTTGTTTTGTCATGGTTTATGTGGAAACCACATAGGTGATAACTAATCAGAATCAACACAGCATATGTAAGGATTTCTATATGAGTGGAATAGTCACTTGTAATACCACTAGAGGTACATTATATCTGGAAATTTTTTAGAGCTCACAAATATTTCGAATTCTGAGTCATCAGATGAGGAATAATTCAGAAATATCACTAGTTATATTACTTTTAATTCACTAACATCACTGACATACAGTTGGTAGCGTTGAATAGATTACAATTTGAACTATCTTCAGATCCCTTTTATATGCCCGCTATCACCTATTATTATGTAAAAATTCAATACCTTCTAGAATACAAGGGCAGGACGATATTTACGAAGAAAAATATGGTCCCATTTTGTTGGTCAACATATGTTGAAGTGATATTTTCTCTAATAATATCAAAGGAAAGCGAGAACAAATTGGAAATAATAAGTGAATGCAGAGTTGTTGTAAAAGGTCCGGTACTTCGTGTAATAATTATTTCACCTTTTGCCGAAATCCAGTGTGGACTTGGTTTCCGACTCGTTGAAGCTGGCGGGGGAACAACAAATGACGATCGTCGTTCTAGCATTACCTCCCAACGATTCTTGGAGGATACGCGTGAGCTTGGAATCTCTGTAGGGTATATGAGTTTTGTTTCCATCGGCCAGGGCACTGATCACGTTACCTAACGCCGATAGCGATTTGTTGATATTTTTAGCTTCGTCCAGGACGGTGCCCTCGGCACCAGTTTTCGAGACTTTCTCGGAACCAGCTAAATCGACTAGATACAGTTTGCCTGACAATTTCTTCTGGTTTTCTAAATTTTCCTGTTTGACGTTGATTAGAAAGACAGAATGTGACCTAGATGAATGTTCATTCATATCTGAAATTCAATAAAATAATACATCACATACCACACTATATCAATATATACGCAATACTTATAAATTTAGGAATTTTGTTTCCTTTTTGCATTCCCCAATTCACTTATTCTAATTTTATTCCAGAACCATAGAAATAATTTCTATGGTTTCTAAGCATTCATTATAAGACTTATATTTCAGAAAGTAACAATCGAATTTCAGAAATGTGAGTTGAATTTCAAAAAGAGTCAATTGTATTTCAGAATAGCTTGTTTGACTGCAGAATGATCAATTTGATATCACAAACTATCATTTGAATTTCATGTAATAATAAATTTTAGTTCAGATTATGTCAATTATATATTCCATAAAATATGAAGTGTATGTCATTGGATTATTGAATTCATCGATATAACTTTATTGATAATTGATGACAGAATACTGATCAACGAAATATGGAATATCATTTGCTCCCTAATTTTTTTTATGTTTTTTCATCATATCATCCAAAGCTATTGCAGCCTCATGATGTGTAGTTGAATTTTGTGCTACTCAAAAAAATTCCCTCCTATGATATTGTTATTTGGATCATCATCACATCCCCCAATACTCAACCAAAAAAAAACAGCCATTGATTTCTGAGCACAAATGATGATTTTTGACGTTCTAAAAATTTCCCATGACCATTTCTGAACTATTTAAGATGGGTCTGAGAAAGAACTGACTCCTGAAATTCAATTTCTGGAACCTGGAAAAGGTGTAGTGTTTCCAAAAGAGTCTGCAATTCATTTTTCTTTATCTACTTATCTAGATTTGCTTCCTTACATTATTTATATCAACTTTTGATCTTATTGTCTTACTTGTTACTGCTATATGCCTATTCGATTTTCCTTCTTCTATCGCCTCAAATACCTCTTCTGGACTTGAAACAAATCTTTCCGTTGCTCCCTTAACATATGGTACCCTATTCTTGTCTTCATGGACACTCAAATTTATTTTTGAAACTACAAAAAATGCACATTACCAACTATCTGTACTTCTTTTGAGTTTTCTTCTCACCATCTAACAAGTCCCTGATCTTGTCCATGTAGATTTCAAAATATGAAACTTTGATGTGGAATTCCAAATTCTCTTCCATAGCATAGATATGATTGAATATATCGTTCACTATTCGGGGTATTATACCCTGCTTCTGAGGATCACCTATACAAATGAATAACATGTAAAATATCAATGATAATGATGAAATTCATTCAATAAAATCAATATGAAACATGAATAGGTACATAGGACAATCAGTACAAGCATCCATTAGCCATTGAGTTTGCTTACCTAAGACACCTTCCATTGTGTGTGTTTTACCGGAAGATGTTTGCCCATATGCGAAAATTGTACCATTGAAACCGGACAGTACGTCTGTGACGATACTTTTAGCTGCTTCATTGTAGACTTTTTCTTGCGTCGCGTTTGGTTTGAAAACTTTATCGAAGAGGTAAACTTTGCCCTGGAAAAAAAAAACAAATGCAATTATTATATAATTACAAAATAATGTACTTATGTAGTCATAATTTTTTGCACTCAATTCAATGTGTTATAATCATAACCTCGATTATAACTATCACTATACTATAACTAACATTGGATCATCCTCATCTATATATTCTGAATTGACAAATGAATGACTTTCCGAATTGAAATCAAATTAGATTGCGAAGACTGACAGTTATCATAAGTATGAATGTTGGACGTTAATGTCACTATCAACCTTAGGTAAGTAACCTTGAAACAATATCAGACAACTTTGGAATATGTCGGCCTACAAAAATGTTACATGTTTCATTTTGAAATTTTCATGTGATTTTTGTAACCAATCAGATCGGTTCACGTGATTGAAAATTTTATTAACTTCTAGGTATATTTTATATTTTGCGAAGAACTCGACAAGAAACATCATGTGAAACATAGTGTAGTTCCATATTATCTACAATAGGTGTATTCAAATTTAGTTTATTCCCATTTTCTGCCTTGAACAAAAAATATAGCACATGAAATGAAAATGATGATGTAGTACCAGAAGGAATGTTATCATGATGAAACATAAATATAACAAGGTAGAATTGAATGCGTGATAAATTCACCTATATTTTGATATCCTTGCAGTTCTATTAGGCTGAGTAAGTATATCCATTTCTTAGGTTAAGTAATGTGTTCGATAGACGTTTATCCTAAATCTCTCTTAAATATCACTGGAATCAATAAATACAAGAAATTTCTCATATATCATAATCAATGTCATTAACATGATTTGCATTTTAAAAATTTGATCTTGATTCAGATTATCAACTACACCTATTATAAGAAGACACATCATTGAATACATATTGGTAGAAGCAATTTATAACCGAAAGGAACACAGAACGTCTCGTTGGTCCATTTTCCGAGCATCACGGCATTTCTCAATGGAAACGTTTTCTCCCACCCACAACGTATCAGAAGCCGAATCTCTTGGGACTCGGGCATCCGAATCGATAGTGGATGATGTGAAGCGTGCCCTTGACCGGGAATACCAGATTTCCCGGCATTCTATTTTCATCTATATGACGAGAAAAAGTACACCGCACGATCAGCCACTATCGAGATCAGATCGAATTCAGCATCAATGCGATCACAGGACCTCATTTTTTTTGAAAATGCGGAAGTGAGTATAAGTAAGTCAGAGGATATGTTAGGGAAATAGTATATTTGACAGACAGTCTAATTCGGATATTAAATATAGAAAAGCAGTCTACCGAGTTGTTTATATTAGTTTATTGAAACGGATTCCTATAAATATGGAAATATGGAAGTTTCCTCCAGGAGAAAAACTAGGAAATTTATTTATATAATTATCATAACTATTTTCATAATATTATAGTTATTAATTTTGCAGCAAACTTTGATTGGTTTTGCAAAACCAGCGAGAGTACAGGTGAAATTAGATATATTTTGTTATTACCGTGACAACTCGTTTTTGTATCTTGTAGACCTAATCTAATATTATATTCTTGAAACGATATTCATTCAAAGGCCATGTGCAGAATTTTTCAATCCATATTCCAATTGTCAATATCATAATGATGAGCATAACATTATGTATAACATTAAATCAGAAGAAACTGAATATTTTGAAGGGGTTCTCATCTGAAGATATGAAATTATTTAATTTGTTTTTTCATGGTAAGAAGGCCTGCTTTTGAAGATAATACGCCGTTGCTGAATCTCATCGCGTTCAAGTTTCCTTAGCCCATGACCAGAGACGCAACCACAGCAACATAAAAAATCTGAAACGGCTTTGCATGTAGCCACAGGCTTGCTATGGTTCATTATCAACGAAACGTTTTCGAACGAACAATGGACGATTACCTACCTTATTTAGGATTCAAAATCATCAGGAAGATGTGTGCATAAGTCATTGACAGTGAGTGAAATTACTGAACAGTTTCATACCTAATAAGAGGACGGCATTAGACAGATGATGATCTCTATGAAAATATTCTGCACAGGATGAACTCCATCGCTTATTCTTATTTATATAAAAATGTACCGAATATAGTTCGTGATGAATGTGGAATGAGGTCCGTACGTTTTTTTGCATTCATTTCATATTGATGGTCGAGCAAATACCAGAACAAAATATAAATATCTACCTACCGAGATTTAGCTATGACGTGATCATCGTAACGGGATTTTCGATTATTCATTCATTCAGTTTTTGCTTCCTTCATTAAATTTAGATCAAGAAAGCGTTAAGCATCGTTATAGTTCAGCTGTTTTCCGAGTATCGTTTGCAAAGACAAAACAGTATACGATATGAATGAAAAAAAAATATGATGTATCATGTTTTCCTACCACTATTCCACTAAAGGGTGTTTCGGGAGGAAAGTGAAATATTTCAATGACGTCTTCTAGGAGTAAAAACAAGAAAATAGTCCCTATAAATGAGGATTAAATATAAGGTAGGTACATACTCTCTTTCCGAGTTATGGAGGATGGATTTGTCAAAAAATAATGAAAAAGGATTCTTTCATCATTACTCAACTAATTTTTGTTCATGCAGGAGAACTCAAAAATTGGAAAAAAATACCTTATTGTTTCGAAAGAGAGCAATTCTTTTCTTATTGAATATTTTTTTGATTATCTTTCCTCCCGACAAACCCTGTATATTGATATTTAGCAATATTACTAATGATGAAATAATGACCGTCAGTTTGCTTCAACTAATATACAGAAATAGACAGATCAGATATCACTTGGAGAAATGCTGCATTCAAGGCACTTTTTCTAGACTGGTATGAAAATACAAGAAAGAACTGACAAATTGAAGAAGCCTTACATTTTTCCGATTTCTATGAATAACATATTTTTCTCCCTGTTAATATACTTTCTTTTGTATGATGGAATAGAATTGACTGGTGTACCCCAGTGCAATCAGAGGACAAGTAAGAATCTGGATGAAAAAAAAAATACGAACAAAGCTACATGGAAAAACACTAGGAAGAACATAATTGAAAAAACCACCTGAAATTATGAATGTAGCTGTACTCTCATCACAAGACATCTCTTGCATCTCCTGGTTGAAAAGCACCTCATTAAAATAGAACTTTACCTTGAACTTCGAGTTCACAACATTCAGATACATTGAGTTTGAAGGACCAGAAATAGCTCTTCATGTGAGGCTACAACCAGAAGACAAAAACTTTATGGATGTGTAAATTTCAGCTCCCAACGATCAATGAAGAACCCGTATAAATCAGAACAGGAATTTAAATTACTGGATTGGAAATATCAGGTGTTAATTTCAAATAAAACATGATTATCAGTCTTCAAATATCTATTAAAAAATAAATCATTCTGGAAAAGATGAATACCCGTGAATATCTATCACGATTTCGATACTAGAACACGATGCGAACGATACTAAACATTTGTTGCCGGTAACTGAGCCGTAGGCCAATTTCCTATTAGCGAATAGAGGATGGTTCTGTTAATGATCACTTAAATCTATTTCGAATTGATTAACAATGTATTTACTTTCAAGTACTTCCTGGCCAAACAAGAAACAATATAATTACAAAGGAAAAACAGTTAGATTTAATTCACTGGTTATGCCTTTATTTGTAGGCAGATATAACAAGATTAAATAGTATAGCAGGTAGAATCACTCGAACAACAACTGAAGAGTACAATATATGAAAACAATATTTTATCGGAACTGAGGTAGGTAAGGTTGGTAGTAATATTTAATTGAGTACCTATACCTACTGTATTTATGAACAAACAAAAGAAAACAAATAGTAATTAAAAACGTTGCTGCATTGGACGCTTTAATTATTTTCGAGGCAACCACCCTGAATAATTGGAATATGAAATACTGATGTTGAGATTTTTCTCATTAAAAGTTTCCATATGGATGATTTTTTTGAGAGGTGTGCACTATGTGTAGAAATTTGCAGCCATGTGTAAAGCATTTTTTAACAAATATATTAAACTGGGGGACCATGGATTATTCATCAAGGCATAAATATCTGTCATACTCATAGATAACAATACTCTTGTATGAACACAACTGGCTAGAAGCGTCGATTCAGATAAACATCAGAAGAACAAAATTCACTTAACCTCCGACCTGCAAAATATGCTGGCAGAACATTACTGTCACCAGTTTGAATGGGTTTTTGGATAGTGTTTCGAAAATGAAGCATGTTGGTTAACTTTCAGAACCAATGATGCTGTTATCACAAAGCTGTGATAACACAATGATGGTTTTAGTTGAAAATTTGATAGGTGTGTACACCCCCATTATCAATACTTGAATTTTCAATTCCAGTTTCAAAAGTGATAGTTAATTTTGAGTTTTAGTAGGGACATCCTATATATTACACCACGATCGATTAGGTACCATCATTAGGAATCAAACAATACTGAGTTTGATGATGTTCTCTCAACACACTAATGAGATACAGCCTATTTCATGCTATTTCATTTTCTACATTCAAAATGGTTGTGATAAACTTTTTCTGGCAGGTCAACTGACCTCTCTAACGAAGGATTAATGGAAACCGCCCATGAACAAATAAATTTTGTTATATAATGCATGGATTGTAACCACATCATCACTTGATTACAAGTGGCCCACCTCCATGCCTACTCAGATACCTACTCGAATTTCGCGATGTCCTTTACAAAATCTAGCACTTGAAAAGGTATCTAGAGAACTAAATTTCTTGTTGATGAATAAATGATCCCCTGGTTTGTTCATCAATAATAATTTTGATAACAATAAATGTATTAGGAAATAAAGCACACAGTCATGGAAGTTGCTGAAATTTACTTATAAGTAAAAAAATGATTTTCTAATATATTTCAATTGATACTGGAACCAAACACTATGAAAAAATCTACAGGACTTATTACTTAGTACCAGCCTAGTACTTAGTACCTATTATGCAGAATTCACTGCTGCAGAAGAATCCACTGATGTGATTTAATCACATGGATTTTAATATGGTTCATCAAATGAATATGTGATTTTCATAAAAAAATTAATGTATGATGTTTGTTCAAGAGATTGAATGAACTTTGCCTCAAATTATCTCGCATATTGTTTTTGATCCTTTGGAAATGAAAGGATTAATAAAAATCCTCCAAAAAGCTTGAATTATTTATAGTTCAATTCATTACGTTCATGATATCAAACCAGCAATAACTGCTGAACTGATCATTGATTCATGCTCCAATCAGAGTATTAGTATTGAAATTACTGCTTAGAGCCAATTGGATATCTCATAGGCCAAGGAAAATGAGTGAATATGGAGAAAAATATTTCAATGCATGGAAATGACAGAAAACACATACAACACAGGGCAACTTTTACAATATTTTGAGTCAAGCAGCAATATGTGTGGAATTGATTAATTACTTTAATCACTCATTCATACCACATTTACATGTGTATATTACACAATTTTAACAAGAAATACGAGAGCTTTCTAGAGAGAGTTTTCCAGTAGCAGTGTTGAACAAAAAAAAAATAAAAGATTTCAGTTAACTGAAATAAGCACACAATTTGTGATTGAAGGATTGTATTTATTACCACCAAGTCATGAATTGGAGGACTACTGGAATTGCAAGAATTGTCAGTCATTCTGTTGAGTGTATGAGGTCCAAATGAGCTGCTGAAGATTACGAATTGAATTAACTGCCTACCTACCCTGAAAAACTTTGTGATTTGTATATTTCGGTATTTTTACTGCAAAAATTTGAGTGAAATCATGAAACAAAGGATTTTAACAAGAAATACGAGAGCTTTCTAGAGAGAGTTTTCCAGTAGCAGTGTTGAACAAAAAAAAATAAAAGATTTCAGTTAACTGAAATAAGCACACAATTTGTGATTGAAGGATTGTATTTATTACCACCAAGTCATGAATTGGAGGACTATTGGAATTGTAAGAATTGTCAGTCATTCTGTTGAGTGTATGAGGTCCAAATGAGCTGCTGAAGATTACGAATTGAATTAACTGCCTACCTACCCTGAAAAACTTTGTGATTTGTATTTTTCGGTATTTTTACTGCAAAAATTTGAGTGAAATTATGAAAACCACTCTCGAATTGACATAAAAGCAAGACAATGAGAAAAATCGAAATATAATGAGTGCGCAGCTAGACCATCGAAATCATTTCATGCTCTGATGGGATGACGTAAAGGGAAAAAATACGAGTATTGTTTCCAAAATCCAGCAAATACTAGATATATATGCCAGGTACTTACAGCAATGGAGATGCAATTTTCGTCACCACCTTGAGGAAATTTCACAACAAATTTCGACCCAGCCTTTTCTTCCGAATCATTTAAGGGTCGAAACCTACACACGACTCTAATACTGTCTTCAGCCGGAATTTCACGTTCGCCCGACATTTTCTCCTAACTTAATCACTCACAGCACTTTGATAAATTAATTTACAACTTATTAAAACTAAAAACGATACATTTGTATAAAAAATTGCAGTTTCTTCAGGAAATTGACGTTTCCTCACATCGAAATGGCAGCCATCTTGATTATTCTATTGATGAAAAAAAAAATCAGTATCGAACATGAGTCACTGTACTATTCTGCAATATTCTGCAGCACAATTTTGATGCTTTCGCCATCTACCATCGAACTTTTCAGCTCAGTTTTCAGTGAGAGCAGTAAGAATTTTACAGTATTCTGTACAATAATTATCAGAGCAAATTTGCTTGTTCTAGAACTGGTTTGCCAGGCTGTGGTGATGTGGTGTCGCAGTGTACTATGATGCGAATTGGTCGAACGAACAACGAATTTGAATAATTTAAAGAAAGGAAGAAGAAGAAGTAGAAGAAGAAGAATTCGAATGGTTTAAGGTTAGCTTATTTTTATTTTCGTCAGACGAATAATTATTTTATTCGTCCGTTATTTTTCAAAACTTATTTAGCTATTGTTCCTTCGATAATAGTGAATTGAAATCAGCAATCGAAGGAATGGATAATGATCTTGACAGATCAGTGCGCCTGCTCGAAGATGCTCTATCGACATCAGGAAGAGGTTTATTCAAGAAGAGTTTTCAAGCCAATAATGCTCCCTGGACTACTGCTGTAGAGAGTTTGTATACTGAATTCTTTGAAGTATTGCAAGCTCATTCTGGTATTTATTATTTACGTGCTGGAAATAAGCTGTTATTTATCATATTATCTATCTTCAGGTGGTCAGGATATTCTAGAAGTAGTTACTGAATTAGCCCGATGTTGTTCAGATGCTCTCAAAGTAATACAGAGTCTCAAGTCAAAAGTAGCTGTTTTGAAGGTAGATGAAGAAATATCACTTGAGAAAGAAAGGAATACTTGGAGACTACTATTCATTTTATATCAAGACCGTTTACTATCCCCAAACATGATGGATGACCAAGGTGAATCTCTTTGACCTCAGCGAAGGCTTGGCCTATTTTGTTATATACTTCTAATTCTCAAAAAGTTTTCATAAGGAAACTCTTGTGACATGAAAACCTTAGCAGTTAAATATAGGAAACACTATATCAGAATAGACTAGAATAGAATAGCATAGAACTTTATTCACCTAAGAGGAGTATACAGATAAAAAAGAAAAAAACAATGATTGCACAGCATACATTATCATGATGGTCAACACAATTTTTGACCATACAAGGTCCTACAGAAATACTAATCAGGTTTATTGAAATATGAAATAGTACACATTACAAAGATAAACATTTAAACATATGAATATGAACATTTGAGTAAAATATATACATTGAAATCAAGTCTTAAATCATTGAATTCATTATAAAATTTTATTCCTTGATATAACTGTGAGTTAAGACCAACTTGATAAAGGAGGGTATATATTCTCTGCATTTCTTTAATCATAATCATGAATCATGTCTTGTCTTGAAAGTTTGTCTTTGTGCTCATGAACATACAGTGTTATTTGCATATCATACAGATCAGGGAGTGTTATATATATTTGTAATTGTTGAAAGGTAGGTTTGGCAGGGTCATAGGAATGTGCTCCTATCATAATTCTATTAAAATTCTCAATCTCACTTCAATCATGAATACTAGCTCTGGTAGAGATTTGAGAGATACTGTGATGAACCAGATTTTCAAAATTCCATTCAAATGGGAATATCGAAAACTTATAACAATTCTCTGCATATATGAATAATCACATTTTTTTTTTGGTCAACCCATAATTTATTTCAGAATCATTGCACACAGGTGCTCACCTTAGGTGCATACTTGTGTAAAAAATTGCTAACATGTAGAATAGTATATTACATAACGAGTATGGACAGTGACTTATTTTGCAAGAGTCGATTTTTAGCACAAGCCGCATAGCGGCGAGTGCGGAAATGTAACGAGTTTTTGGAATACACTTTTCAACGAGTTATGTGCACTATTTTTCTTACGACTTTGAATATTTAAATCATTATTATTCCAAGTTTCACCCATGTCCATTGTCATCTCGATTGTCATTGATTGAAATTTCACGAAATATGCTTACTCGAATTCGGATGTTACTCAAAGTTTCGCTCGTCGTCGACAGCTACCATACAATCCAAGATACAGTAGTCAGGAAGGAGAGAAGAGAACCCGACCAGAGCTTTTTGATAATAATTCGATATTGACTTCATAGATATAAATGCACGCCTATGAATTTCGGATATTCCTGCTACAAATCTATGGTGACCAAGTTGACTCAACTGAGTCAACCTCAACGTTGTTTGTCATTGTTATAAATATGTTTCATATAAGTTTCCTGAGCATTTTCGACCTTTTGTTCTTGAATAATATGGTGGATTCATAATATCAATAGAGATCAAAATCATAAGAGGAAGGAAATGATGGTCATATTACAGACGCATCTCAAAGAAGGTAGTTGATTGAATAATTTGCCGAGAGGTTAGGATGCAAAATCAATCTAAAATGTAAGTATTTTCTGTGATGATACCAACAGGAAAATTTCCAGGAAACATATCAAAACATCAATTAATCATTGCAAGTGTGCTTTTTTTTCCAATATTTCCACTCGGGTGAGTTTTACTTCCCATAGTGAAATGGGCCACTTTTTAAATAACAAAACAATGCTGAAAGCGCTGTTTCCTTGGGTGGTCGTAGGAAAATATACCAACGAACTTGTTATTACCACACATAAAAGTATAACATTATTTTCTTATAAATCGAAATTGAAATATTCTTCTTTCTATCCACCAGAAGTGCTCCAATACTTCGGCCGATCCGAAAAACTATGCGTGCAGAACCTGTTCAAGCGCGAGGCGCTGGTGCGCGAGTCGCAGCTGATCGTCGACTGGCTGGAGAGCGGCGCCGCGGACCGCGTCGACGACGTCGTGCACTTCGCCGACGCCGCCTCGGGCTGGGAGAACACGCTGCACCAGCTGCGGTCGGCCGAGACGATCGCCTTCCGCAGCTCGAGGCGCGTGGCGCAGCGGTTGGACCCGGATGCGCCGCTCCGGGAGCGCGCGCCGCTGCACGATCTCGACGCCGAGGACGACGAGCGGCTGGCGAGGAGGGTGTTCGGGGAGGTGCGGGGTGGCAGGTTGGAGGAGGCGCAGAAGGTGAGCCGGAAGTCTCCGATTAAAGAAAGCCGAGAAGGAATATGAAAATAAGTGTCGGCTAAATATGGAGAAGAAAATCTAGTGAGCTGTATGTTCTGGTCTCATCTGTGACTCAGTTGAGTGTATGATCATCTGAAAGAGTTTGGTATCGGAGGAAATGATTCTCACTTGTGTCTCGAAAATTTTCGAAATTTGTGGTTATGTAACAAAAATTAAGTTGTCAAAACCTGTCGTGTGAAATTTAAATCGTGTCTTGTATCGTGTTTTTGCTCGAAAAAAATCATTCTTTTTCGATTTCCTTTGTTCTGATATACCTTTCTTTTATAGATTTCTGTTGTGTTCCTAATATAGTAGTTTTGTCGTTTCGTTTGATTAGTTTGTAGTCTGTTTACGTAATCTAGCTTTACTGTTTCTGATCTTTTTGTTCTATTGAAGTTCTATTCGAAGTTTATTTCTGATTATTGGTTATTATGTCTCCTCCTATTTGTGCCGTACCTTTTTGTTCATTCATAAAGTGTGAAACTGTCTCCATTCATGGATTTCCAAGCGATATTTATTTGCAACATAAGTGGATATATTCGATATTGAATGTTACAGGTAAGATAATCAGAGCTGTGATGAAAAACTAATAATCTATACTATTGATACTGATTCTAACTCACATTTAATTCATTGGAGACGCAGCGGCGCAGTCCCACTAATCCCAGTTGCGGAGTATCTGATGCCCGTTCTTCGGTAATCCATCATAATTATCATTTAAAAATATTGGCATCATTAAAACACAGAATATGCACAGAATTCGTATTTCCTAATGTGATGCTCAGTCTCCACATATCTGCATGAACTATTTATATGTTCTGAACTTGAGTGACAATGACTAAAGTCCATGACTTATGTTGTGACGGAACCACGCTGAGTGAAGAGATACTGTACAATTTCGATTTTCTAGATTAAATAGGTTTGACAAATGTTAGGAAAACAACTGGAATCATTGTTTTCTTGAATTGTCGGCAGAACTGTATCTGCAACACAAGCCTGTAGATGATTTGCGCAAATTAGGCAGACAAGAACAAACAGCTCACTAGATTCTTTTTCCTTATTTAGCAGACAAAGATGGAAATCATGGGAAAAATGGTATATTAGATGATATCTAAATATATTAATGATGAGAATATATAGTTGCAGAAATACACTAAGTCAAAGAATGAAACACAATCGATCTTTTGAAATAACCCTTGTAGGTGGGGTGCAAAAATATGAATTTCGAAGTGATATCTATTGAGAATATCAAAATATGTCCAAAAGATCTTGAAAAATACTTATTTTTCAAACTACCCTGTATCTTATAGAGATGGACGATGAAGAGCATTGGAAATTGCCCTCCTTGTCACCCAAAGCTCAGAATCTGAATGCTCCAGGTTATAAAAACAGGCTGTAGAACTCAGCTTGATGGCCATTTGATTATATTCATGTTGCCATTCATCTAATCAATAGATCTTCACTATTATTGGGTTTCAGCTGTGTAGGCAGAGCGGGCACTCTTGGAAAGCTGCCCTGTTCGAAGGTTGGAGGCTATTCCACGATCCAAATGTCAAAGAAGACTCCGAGAACTACGCCGATTCAAGCACTGATGATGGTTACGAGGAATTAGAGTCCAACGAATTGAAAGAAATCGAGGGAAATAGCAGCCGAGATATTTGGAAGGATATGGCAATCAAATACTGCAAACAAGTAAGAGATGAAACAGGGTTTCTAAAGATATTTATCATAATAGATACGTATCAATGATATATAAGTGATGAATGTCATGGATATTTATTGGAAAATTAAAATCATTCTTCTGTCACAAACGTGGAGAACAAGTCTTATTAATGGTGTTCTAAAAATATTACTTATAAATTCAAAATGCCAGAGTGCAAACATCTATTATGGGTGAAATTTGAATGTGTGACTTCAAATTACACTGGTAAGTGTGTTTGCTCATTTTGAATCAATGTTGATATTTTTTGATCGCTTTGAATGAAATGTATGATTTTTTCTGAATCTTCAGAAGTAAGAAATAGCAATATATTCTTATTATCCATCAATGTTCTACTAAAGAAAAAAAAAGGACCTATGAAGGCAAATGAATATCCAAATTTGCTACATGCATATTTATATAAATATCATGAAACTTCCTAACTCTGATGGTGTAATAATCCATGAAATTATTGTTTTAGGACTTTTTGAATTTGTATGAGAGAGCCTCGATTGCAGCGTTTTGTGGTTATTTAAATAGTCTGCTGCCGGTGTGCAACTCATGGGAAGACCATTTATGGGCTCATATGAGAACTATGGTAGATGTGAGAGTTGAATCTGAAATAAGAGACTGTGTATCTAGAAATACTGATTATTTACCATTGTCGGATGAATACTGGAATCAAAGGTTTTATTTCATGTAATGTTCTTTCACCGATTCTAAACATTTTGGGTTTTTCAAGGATGTCTCTGAACGAGATTTTTTCAAATCTGGAATCTTCCAAAAATGTCCAAGTGAGAGAGGAGGCCAGAAGAGCAGACCATATTATTCAAAAATATATAATTATGGATGAAATATCTACGTTGCTAATGAAATTCGAAGAATGGATAAAAGACGAAAATTTGTCGACGAACTTCTTACGATTTTTAGCGCATTTGGTGTTATTTTTCGATCAGATAGGACAGGGACATAATCGAGAGGTATCGGAAAAAGTTCTGGAAAAGTAAGTTATTCAAAGTTTTGTTTTTGGTCAATTTCTATCAATGCAGATATTTTACTTTCACTATCAGATTGTAGAGCACATTTTGGTGAAAATAGGTTGAAAATAATTAGAAAACCCCATATTTGATGAAAAGTTTCTAAATACAGGCTGTTTTGAAGTTTTTCTTGTTTTTGGGAGATTTTCTCTCCTTGCTTCTGAAAAATGAAAATAGAAATTATAATGATCATCTCAGTATATTTGTAGCTAGGACAGATTTATGATTTGCCCCAAAATGTCACTGTACTTGGAAGTGAACCTTCAGATACCTAAAAGAGAAGTTCTCTATTTCTCAGTCACTCCTTTGAAAATATGTTCAGAAGACAAATATATTTAATGGATATCAATATTTTTATCAATTCTCGTGTAGTGGATGTTTTGGGAACGAATTTGTTCCCGTTTCAACACCGTGACAGTGGCAATAAAGTTAATTTATAATTAGCTATTAGCTTCGATAGTTCACACTGGGTATTATTGAGAGTGTAATATTTTCATTGAAATAAAATTGTGTTAGGGTTCACTATCCCGACCAATATTGTTGCCGGTGACAGCATTGATTCGTTGAATACTTTTGTATCTTTACTTCAAATTGAGATTCAGATTCTTGAATTGATAACATGAAATCCATTTTGATAAAGTGAATACGGTGAAGGAAGTTAAAAAAGAGTGATCAATTTTATATTTTATCCTCTACTTCCAGTATTAATGTAACTTTCATGTGTTACTGGTTTTCTCTATGAATGCTCCTGTATTCGTATTACAATGAATCATTCATTCTTCAGTTTGATTCTGCTACAGTTTTATCACTGTAATGGATTTTTGCTAAATAAAGGTGGTCATATCTTCCATCATGCTTCTGACTCACTGATACATGTGAAATGGAAGTATCCATCCATTTAGTGAATCTCATGATATTTATGATGTATATTTATGATATAGTTAATAAGAATTATTTTCCACATTGATTATATTATATTATATAATATAACTTCAAACATATTCCTATATACCTTCTTGAAGTATATTAATTTTAAAAATGATTCGCCGAATGTTTCAATATTTTTTATGTGAAATTACACATCCAATGAAGTATTACAAAAAGGGACATTTCATTGGGGTGCTGTGTAGGGGCTAGAGGGTCAGTTATACCAATCTTAACGATGGTCAAAATCTCTTTCGCTTTAGATGAAAAATTTAGGTCTTATTTTCTGAGATATTTAGGGATTTCAAGAAAGTCAGTATCTTATTTAAGATCCAGATAATAATATAAAATTCACTCGATTTTAAATTGAATTATCATTAAATGTAATAACATTCCGCTGATTTTGAATAATTTCTTTTACCATTTAAATAGACCTTGAAAAAATTTGGCCCTTTCAGGTATATAAATAGACTGATGGGCATGAAGGAAACCCAAATGGTGGCCTATTATATTAGTAAGCTCAGGCCAAAGAACCAAGTTAACTTGTACGCAAAATACCTAGAGAAAATCATCGATAATGAAGAGAGAAAAGATTCCCTTTCATTCGCAGAGGACAGTGGATTAGATGTTCTAGCTATCACCAAGCAAGTCGTTGAAAATGTTCGAAATATTCCTCATGAAACGGAAGAAAGCGGAAATCTCCAAGTATGAATATATCTTTCATGTTACTAGGTGATGAGATTTTCATTGACATATTTTTTCAGCATAAAATAACTGAGGTTGATACATACAAAATATCTGCTTTAGATTGGGTATTGTTCTACGAACAACAAAGTGCTGAAGCCTTAGTGCAAATAAATGGTTTGATTTTCACTTTCCTCACACTGGGCAAGGTTGATGCAGCTCACCTAGCTTTTAATAAAGTCCCACAAGACGTTATCGACAAAATCGTCAAGGAAGGTAATCACTTTTCTAGGTGAACATAGTGCTGCTGGTGCTTTAAACACTCCATTTTCATTCAGGAGAAGTCACCGAGAGTCTTCGTCAACACATCAAAGAGTTTTTCAGTTACAAAGCTTATTTGGATGCCAATGAGGCGTTCAACGAGTGGTTCAAGCATTGCAAATGTCAGCCTTCACCTCCTGCAGCTTTGCCGGAAAATGCACAGTTTCCCGAAAAAGTGGCACATCAACATAGACAAGCACAATATAAAGCTGAACTAGAAAGGTAAGATCAGAATTTACATTTTGACCTCACCAGTAGTTACTTTTGTGACAACAATAGGATTTCCAGCTTTGAAATCTTCCAAATTTCGACAAGAGGCTATTGAAAAACAGTGTTTTGTCACTGCCTTCGTTACGTGCCTGTCACAAGAATCCCTCAAGTAAGAGACTTTGTTTATTGGGTGCCCGTTAGATTTATACTGTACATCAATTTAGTGTAAGTGGATATTCATTCAAGGTAAAAGCGCGTTGTCCTGAATGTCCAATTTCGATAAAATCGTCATATCTTAGAGATAACTTCAAAACTGGAGATCCAGTTTGATGGGCCTTTCAACAGTGTTTATTCAGGCAGATTTGGTAGGTACCTATCATTTCCTCTATTACACGTTTAGGCGTATGGGCCTGTACGTGGCAGTAGATGGCGCCAAAGTTCCATAGGAATTTGGAAAAAGGGCGGAAACTTTCGGAAAAATGGCGCCGATGTAGTCCATCTCGTCTTCCACCCAGAAAATACTGTAACAACATCAAAAACATCGGTTCGTTTTCACAGGTGGAAATTGACTTCCAACCATTTGGCCAAAAGCGCCAAAACGAAACTGTACAACGTTCTGCTGTTTCCGGAAGGCTGGTTGGTCGGCGCCGTCGACGACGACTATTTGCGATCCGTTTGCATTCCGAGCATCGTTTTGCTGCTCTACGCCGTACTCTCCGAATCCGATCAACACGAAGAGTGTCTCCAGTTGGCCGATATCATCGCCTCCGAGAAGCACTGTTTGTATAAGGTGAGTCAATGAGGCTCACAAGTTTCTTCTTTAAGCGGCCATTTTAAATCAAAGTTTTCAAGTCAAAAGCAGATTCATGTCAATTTCCACAACATATTATTTTTACATTACAACATTAATGGAATCACGTCGCCTGCTTGGCTAATTTGCGAATCGTAAAAGTCCATATTTGCTCAAAATGGAGTGGAATAGTGAATAAGAATTTGAACTTTCTTCCATCCTTCAGGTTCACATGTTACTAAATGTCATAACAGCGCCATCTGATTACAATGAAGAACGCGGACATCAATCCACAAGATGTTGACCAGATTCAGATGAATGTTCCTGCATTATGAATAGGAGGGAACTTTCAGGAAATTATTGTTCACAATTTTCGACCAATCTTTGTTCAGGATTCAGTTGCGAATCATGATCAATTCAAAACATAACATTAGTTCAAATTGTCAAATCAATCAATTTCTCAACTATACTGCTTGGTTTCAATTTTTAATTGTTTTGATTTCATTTCTTCCCATTGTGTGATCTCCTTAGGGTTGAGTTGAAAAACAGCTACTGCTGACACTTCACCTTTTCTTTATGAATAAAGTCGATTTATTATCTGGGTTTGACACTTAGAAGTTACAACTTGGCAGACGGTGGAATAACTTACAGACAGTATTTACCTGAACACGTATTTCGGCAACTGAGTTGGCATTTTCAGTAGACCTTCAAGGTACTTATAATTAGCCGATTCTTAAGAATATTTCAAGATATTCTCACCTTTTTTTTTCGATAGTAATTTTTGGAATATTACAGGATTCTGTGAATCAAACGAATTTTCTCTATGTCCTATAGACATATCAATGCAATGGCACCCACTCGAGAAGTTTCATATACCGAATTCCTCTTAATTTTTGAAACAGAAACTGGCAAGAATGATCTCGCCCAGTAGATGAAGTAATGATACGCTTCATTGCCCTCTGCTCTCCAGTTTCCTGTATATCTCTGTTTCCTTACATTTCCCGCAATCCTTATTATGTCGCTCAGCTTCCAAAAACACAAGAGTAGCGTCATTTCCCCGGATTCCTTTCCTCATTTCCCACCTCCGAAACTACTCCATTCGTTTTATTATTCAATATACCATTAAGAATTCCTTTATTTCCCGCTCCATACACCCTCAACAATTCTCTTTCTTGCTGCGAGCTAGATCTTGAGCCCTCATTTCGTATGATAAACTAAAAATGTAATCTAAACTTCAGTGACATCCTTATTTTTGTGTTATTAGGTATATTCCAAGGAGAAGCTCGCCGAGATCTTGGAGAAACTTTGCGAAAGTTCTGTCGCATTATTGAATGCAAAGAAGGATCCTTGGGGAAATGAAACAGCTGCTTGACAATGATTTTTTTCCAGAGTTTTCCTTACATCGTTATTTCCTTTAATTATCGGAATTAAATGCTTTTGTACTTTCCGTTTTCATGATCTCTTTCTGCCCAATCTTGATCACGTCCCTAGTTATCCTCATCCTGGGGGGAACGATTCAATTAATTCTTAGTACATTCTTGTTGGGACCGTTGTTTTCATATTGGCTTTATTTTGTTTTGGTTTTCACCATTTCGAAGCTTTCGTGCTAATGAGTTTATTAAAATGAACGGGGTGTTGGTTTTTATGAATTATATCATGCAGTAAATAATGACACGTATATCTTCGACAACCTGTATATAATTGTGACCATGATGAGAAAGAATTCTGGTTGTTCACCTTATTGAATTTCTCATGATGTTTCACAACTCTTTTGTATTCTAGTCGCCAATCACTGTCATTCAAAACCTGCATCATTGAGTAATTGATAAAAATGAGTGTTTAGCCTCCATCTTGCGGTGCAGAATCAGTCTGGCTGGTCAGTCCACTAGTTTCTTTCATTTAGAAGGACAATGGTTACACACACCTTGTTCTGCGAAAAATTCAGAAAACACAAATACAAAACAAAACTATTGAATTTGCCATTTTCATATTCAGTTCTAAGCTGATGCAAAGTTCTATCCATAACAACTGAACAAGAAGCAATATTATTGTCTTCGTTCAGAAGAATGCAAGCAGATTCTTTGATTGTCTTCAATACATACAATGAATGGAATAATACACTACCTCGTCGATTGACCTAAAGACAGTATTCAACAAAAAATCAACTCACATTTTTTCTATTCGATATAATTCATGAAGCTGTGAGTCCCTTTCATTTACATCATATGATTTTTCATTATGTCGCGTAGTCGACTAAAGATTCGTTTTTTTTTTCAATTCACTTGTCATTTTTTGCTGCTAATCACACGTAAGTAGGTCACAAAAACAGTTGCATTGGAGATCGTTTGCCAACAGGATCAACCATTTCGCCGCGTTTGTATGTGTTACCGGTTTCTAAACCGTCGCGTCGCTACCAATGATTTTTCTGTTCGCAATGTTCATCAACTCTGGTACCGTTTCAAACTTGAATATTGAATGAAATAATTATTTTGTGAACGATTCAACTGTGAGTGAATTGTGTGCATAATGCCGGATGCAGAAACATCGGGCTCCTCGAGACAAATCACTACAATCAATGAGCTATAATGTTGGTAAGTTACTATGTTTTCTATATTTCTATGTTCCAGTTTGATTTCCCATCTCAATTCCTGAATTCAGGAATATGAATAACATGTCTACACACCAGCTGAATTGTGAACATGGGAAGAGGTGTCACTGATTCAGTGATCAGAATATATAAAATTAGCAGTTGAGTATTGTCACTATCTAGAGAAAGTTTAATTCACGTTGAATCATCTCCATCGACATACTTTTTCTCCATTTGCAATAGTTGATTAATCGAGGGCAAGTATTATCTTGTTCAGAGATGAGGGATCCAATGTTCCATTCTGCCAAAATAATTGGCATGATTTTCAAAAAATGAGGTTATATCGTGGCGTAGAAGGAATAATTCACAATTCTCACAATTTATAAACTGTTGGATGAAAGCCTTCAGAGGAAGGAGGAGTATTGTCACATGACTTCTATATAGACAATAGTAGTGATCAATTACTATTACAAAGATAATAATAATGATAAGTTCAGAATATAATTTGGAAAATGCCCTTTCGTGACAGAATAATATGTATCACAGAGTGATTGGAACTCCATAGCAGGAACACACCAGAACGTTTGAGATTTATTATTGAGAGTTGTTCCCTGTGGTTCAGAGTGTGAGAAATTGCAATTATCATGTGTCCCGTTACGCTTCGACAGATTTCAATAATTTTATCTCACCTTACTGTGGATTCTTTTCTTATTGTTCGATTTCGCTCTAGTTAATACACACCCCGTTCAACATTAATATTGCATTACCAGTAGACCTATCAATCGGTGAATTATATATAGTACCCTAATTCACATATTAATTCAGTTGATGAGTTGAAAATGTAAATTTCGAATGCAATGTGTGCACAGCCTGATATTCGTGTTACCGAGCTGAAGCTTGCAGAGCAAGGAAATGTAAATTAAGTTATTACCATTTTTCAAATAGTTCGCCTGCAATTTCGCGTTGTAGATTGAAGGAAGAGATTGTATGTTACTTTTAGGTTTTTGCATAGGTCGTTAACCGCGTAGACGCCTGAAAATGCAATTCTAAAGCGGAAAAGTATATCGTTTCAGGAAGAAGTTTTTAAACGAAATTTGTATAATAAACGGATTCGAATGAACCATAAATACATTATTTCACACTGAAGAGGAGGTTTACAGGGATAACCGCAGAAAACCTTTCCACTACTATGAAACTAGCTCCACAGCCTATCATTACAAGCGTTTTTTTTTATTATATTCTTGGTATCTTGGTATCGTTTATCATGATATTTTCATTCATTCATTTTCGATTTATTTTCAATATTTTGTTCAATTGTAACACTGTCACTAAAGGTAGAAAGGCATCTACTAATTAATTTTTTTATTTATTTATTTATTTATTTTTCCTAGAAAGTTATTTTTCTTTCTATTTCAACGTATTCCGAGCTGTCAGTTCAGGATGACCAATATTGTTTGCGTCAAATTTGACATCTCGAAGATCGATCCAATAGTGGCGGCAACTTTTGCTTATTCATAATTATATTCCATTACGGAATCAATATGAAGAGTGAAGTGGAGTCGTGGAATTATACACTTAGTCAAAATTTATCGCTACTAATCTATCGTACACTGATGAGAGAGAAAATCCTACGACAAGTGAACGTCCGAGCTTGATTCATCCACTGTCACTTCGAATACACATGCGAATGTCAACCGAAAAATCGTAGTGTTCTATCTTTCTCGGCTAGATGTAATAGCATGGAATTTATCAATTAACTTTGTATACCTCACAGCTCATCATTTCAATTGTAACATTCAGTTCAACGTGATTGAAAAAATCTAGCGTGTGAAGATAATAGATGGAATTTTCCACATAAAATAATCTGTTTTGTTTGCGATGCGCCTGACTCTGGTAAAGGGGCAGAATGAAGAGATATGTTCACTTCTTCCTTCGTGGGCTGATAAATTCGTAAGGCTTTCTCTCGCGATGAGTTTATTGAATTTGTTTTTCCCCACTTTTCTCATTATATTGCAGTCTTGCGTCGTCAATATCAATCAAGGTTCTTACCGCAATCTCACGTTCAACTGTCACTTCATCAACATTCGAGATCAGAGTTTATGAAGGCGGTATAAAAAGCAACTTTTAATGAAAATTCGAACCTTTTTTCCTTTCTCCTCGACAACGTACCTATCACTTATTTTCCGGCTCCATTTTGCATCAGCATGGTGCTGCAATTGCTGTAAACTTTCAGTCCATACCAGCATTAGTTTATAGAGGATGATTCGAGATGTAACAAATGTTTCAAGACCAACGCAACGAATCAGTATGCAATTAATTCTATCAGTAAATTTGTCATCTCCATTACATTGAGCAGAGTAGCAGTGGAATGCAAATTAGATTCAGTGATCATTCGGAAATCATTAGGAAATGTAAGAAAACTGTTGGATAGTGGATTCCTATTTCCTTCTCATCTATTTGTAAGCCCATCGATGAGTTTTTCTTCGATATTTCTGCCATCTATTGAACTCGAAAATATGATTCATTCGAAATTTGTAATTTCTAATGACGAGATCTCACCCACTGAAGACAAAAATAATATGATTGAAACAGAGTTGGTCCATAAATTCGGCTATATATCATATTGAGGAATTAGTGTTTTATCAGTTTCATGAAAATTCCATTATAAATAATTGCATGTATGAATATGCATTTCCTGAGCCTGAAACATTCATTTGTGGATTTTCTTCGATGAAGACATCATACTCATTATCATAGCATGTTTTGAGTTATTTTCTTATCTATTCGCCCAGTATAAAAAAATTATATTATGCTGGTTATCGTTTCAGCATTCCTTTCAGTGAATATTTTTGAAATTGGTAAATCGATACGCTGAAATATTCAGCTGGATATTGAAGAATCCTTTATTAAGTACTGCCAGTGAACCTCCATTATTATTATTCCAAATGAATACCTACCAAGGATAGTCAGATCTAACTGGATTGAAAAATTTTTGAGCCACACAATGTTATTCATTATCTGTTCCATTTGATATATGATCACGGATCCGTAGGAAATCTGATTTGGATCCATTTCTTATAGAAACTTTCACATTATTGATTCTGAAGGTAGGTGTATGAATCAGCATTTGCAAATATAATCATCCCTCATGAGAAAAATCGAATTGATAACGATGAATGAATCTGGCAAGAATTTTGAAATGAGTATCTGAAAATCCAGAAATATTGTGTCTTCAGGTGCCCAAATTATGCGGACCACCTCGACCAATCCACCGGTTATTTTCGATTAAAACCTAGCCTACCTGTTATGAATGATTTGATGAAACAATTCATTTTAATATGGTCTAGCCCTATATTTCGATGGCGACCGGATTACAGGATGTTTATCTTGGGTCCCCATACTTACTTGAAATATTGACTTAACCTGTATATTTCTTTTCCGCCGAAACAATCAGTGATAGTCACAGAATATTGACACCTAATGTGCCAGAGAATAGTTTCTCTATTTGTGTTTCAAGTTCGAATTTCTTCGAAATTTAATATCTATAGGTGGTTTGAAATATATTTTTTCATCATGAATCATCAACTTCCGGTCATTTTCATCAATGGTAGAGTAAGTGAAGTCCCCTTATATTCAATTGGGGCTGATGAAAACGAGAAAACAATGAATCGGGCATTGATAGAGCTCATTAATTTTTGAAAAATAATGCTCATTGATGGGGCTATTATCAAATTACCGAAACAGAGATACCTACATCATGTAATTATTGATTGGAGTTATCAAGATCAGTAGTAGGTATAGTAAGAAGTTGAAATCGTATGGAATCTGAAAAAACGAGAAAATGAAGTTGGCACACTTTCTGGTCGAAGCTGCAACACCACATTTTGGAAAATATCTCATGTCGTTTTCTGTTGGTTATAACAACGATGTTCAAAACACTGGTGCAGTCACTGATGGTGTTTTGTTTCGTCAAAAACGCTAACGCCATTTTCCGCTATAATGGCCTAATAGTTATGAAATTTCCCAGAAGATGACATTTTTACAGATATCTGTACAAATAGTTGACGTTTTGAGATTGTAATGATGTAGTTCGATCGAAAATTGAGAAGTAACCTAAATTACAACTTCTGAATCAATGTTTTTATAACACTTATTGTGCAATTATCAATAATACTGATTTTATTTTCATTTTTGTGTCGCCATCTAACAACTGACACTCGAGTGATTTTCCGCTATAACGAATAAAATGCTGTTATCAAATTAGCTGTACGTTAGAGTTCTGGTTGAAGAAGTCAGATAGGCAAATAGGCAGAATAGCTCCACCAGTGTTCTGTACATCGTTGTTATAACAAATATTCCATCAGCACATCGAATAACCCTGTAAAGTTCGTCGATTCCCTCTTCCACCCTCCCACTGTCCCTGTTTTCTCGCCGGCCGGTAATTCGATACGACGTTGCCGCCCCTCATTATTCATTAAAGTTTGTTATAGTTATGATTAACCGACTACCTGGCGGCGGATTATCGAGGAAGCAACCTTGGCCGTGACAAGTTCGAGTTATTGCACGCTTCGATTTCGCATATTATCTGCCTCGAGTCCTCATACACAGTGTGTGCTTGTAGTACGTAAAATAGTATAGAGAAGGATCATTTCGCATATGATAGGTCAAGTGAAAGAACATCACCATGCGGGTTGTTAACACTGTTGATATGAAGACGTAGGGTAATCTTAACTGATTCGTATTCGTCTATTTGATCTAGGTACCTCAAAGAAAGATATATTGAATTATTTCAATGGATGGGTGTCACTATTCATTCCAAACACCCAGTATTACTCAACCTATTCATGGCGATCCTGCCAGTCGAAGTACCAACAGACTCACCAACCATCAATGGTGAGCCTGGTGTTGGACTATTGAAAAACTGAGGTGATGAAACAACAGGATTTGGAATATTCATTAACCTACATAGTGGACAAAGAAATCAGCGAACGGAAGACAACTTCGTTGTTGGCCAAGCAGGGAACAACGCTGGTGCCAACAAATGTACTGCAGCAAGGCAGCAAGTCGAAAATACACTGTACTCGAGATGCTGGCCATAGTAGTTGGTCGCTTCGATTTGGTAAGCAATCAGTTTGTCTATTCGAAGGAGAGCGAAGAAAGCATCGGAGAGGAATATCATACCGGAAGCGCAGTTTAATAAATAAACAGTTGGACGACTCCCTGTCGGGCGTTTGAAATTCTCAGCTCAAAAGCGTACCGCCTGCACGTGTCCTCATGGCGAATTCGCTGTAGATACGGGGTAACGGAAAAGCATTTCACGCGATAGCTGATGTACCGTGACGACCCAAAAATTTGAGTGGATTGGATATTTACCATGATTTTGATATTTCGAGATCGGAAACGCGCCGCTACCTACTACTTCTGATTGTTAGCAAAAGACACTGTCAAAATTTTGGAAATTTTCAAAGTACAGATGAATCAAAACGAAATCGGACAATGAACCGTTTATCATAATATATTGAAATACATTGAGAAAAATCACAAATGCTGTAAAATTGTAAGTTTTGTATTCTTTACTTGATGCTTTTCCTGTTTTCATATTTCGATTGGCAAATTTCAATGTGAAATGAATACGAACTCTGCGATACAAATTGGAAACTTGTCACATGGATTACTGGAAGATATTTTTGCGAAATGTTTTTTCTCTGTGTTTCCAATGTTAACTTGGGAAACCAGTTCCTCAAATTCACTTGTGAAAATGAATTTAACCTGTTCAGTATGTCATATATAGTTATGTATTCATTGATTTTCAACATTCAACAGACGTTTATATGAAATGCCGCGGAAAATACATACCTCGCTTCATCTTTTGGACAACGAAAAAAGGATAAGCCACCTCCACGTCTTGACGTGCGATTTCCCACAGGACAATACACCACAGGCATTATTATGAAATAAAAAACGAGCACTAAAGAATTATGATACGTAGTTATTTTCTCGCACTCTATATTTATAGCCTACGGCACGTTACACTAGAGCGCAGAACTTTTCGTTAGCCACTGCGTAGCGGTCTGGGTACCGAATGGTGTCCGAGGGGCCTGAGGGGAAGGGAACCGGTAAGCGAGCACGTAGGCCAGAGTCGGTCTACTGTTAGTATTCTTTATACTGTGCCGGAAGCCAGGAGACTGTTTTAAGGCCGAGAGAAGGAATTGACGGATCTCAGAGACGATCGATCGTTCCACTGATGCTAAAGAATCTCACGCTGAGATACACATTTTTGGTTGGTTGAAATGTTTGTATTTCATCTCTTAGTTGGATATAGGATCGGTATGTATATGCTGAGCTTAGATTGATGAAAACAGATGTGCGAAGCCTGCCATATACTGCTAGTTTCTTACCAGTGAGTGGTAGGACTAGACATACGAGTAAATACGAGTCTCTTTCATTGAAGCGAAATTGTAAAGAGACAATCCAATTTGATGAATCTAATAAACCAGGATGAATAAAATAACAACGGTACAGAAACCGCCATACAATACACTAACATCCCATGGATGTCCGATGAGTATCCACATACATTTATAAGATCGGGTATGAATTTGAATATGATATTAACTTAGTGGAATATAGCATGTCATTTTCAATCGAATTAAAATCCTTGCTGCTGAAATGTCAAGGGAATGTCATACTAATTATGACGAAAACAGAGCATACGTTGAAAATCATCTTCTGAAGCTGAACCACCTTATCTGAAAATGAGATGTCCTTTCCTTTCGTCTCCTTCGAGGACGCCTTAATTGCTCTTTCAGAAGATTTGCTATGTTCCGAGATATTCGATTCAGATTATCGAGATTTATTGAAATCCTGAATTAATATGAGAAAATTTTCGGAACATTTTCATAACAACTCTTCAGTCGTTATATATGATTCAGTAATGATTTCAGTAAGTGCAGTAATCTTCGATCATTGGGTTTGTTGTTCGGAGGAAGTAATGATACAAAATCACAACAGAAAATGAGGGACAAATTTTTCTAGTGTACTATTTGTGGTAATATACATGTGCCTTTGAATCTGAGTGCGTCTACATTGTTTTACAAATAATCACACACAATAAGAAATTCACCAGTATCGATTTTGGGTGGAATGTGGCTATAAAATCGAGGATTCACGATGAGTTTCTATCAAGCCTTTCTACAAACCATTGAATCGATTCAATATCCATGCAGTACACCATCAATCTCCGTCCATCTCGCAAATTATCGAATGAATCAATGAACGAAAACACAGACTTTCGCTACGCCATCTTCTTTGCCTTCGTGTAATTTTTCTGAAAAATCAAAGCAAACTCGGTCATGAATCATAGTTCAGAGGTCTTTCATTAATGATATCCAGTAAATGTAGAACAATCATTGAAAGGATATCTCATGGACATCATGATATTCTTGGGCCATCAACATGGACGTCCATGGAGGTCTGCTACTGCCAAAATAAAAAAAAAATCCTTCGTAAGCGTATACGTACCATCAGCGGCTCTGGAAGATATGTGAAAAATAATCGGAGAAGGAATTGGGCAAGCATCACACGAAACACACCTGCTCTGCTGAAAAATGTCGCCTGAATTCGTTAGTCTCCTTCAGCATAGGCATTACCGAATCTGCAGCGATTAGAGCTGGCTCTGCCAGGCTGCCGACTCAAAATAAATAATGGTACTGCTTACAAACAATATCTGGAAGGCAGCGCGACGAGTAGAACTGAATAATTAGATTTGGAAAGACGCAATTTCGCGCCTATAGGCTGTGTTCTTTGGAAACTTAGGCGCCGCGTGTTAGACTTTCCGAGGAAATGGATTTCCAAATGAATGACGAGTGTATGGAGATTTTCAGATAATTAGTCGTTTCGCTAATAGAAGGCTCAGTCGAAACTGGTTGATATTTCAATGAGTTGAACTTTGGCGTCATCATATATCTTAATTATCGAACTTCACACTGGCTGGGTGCAAACAACAGACTTCGATATTTGCACAGGGTGTTCTGTTCCTGCATTCGATGAACATTAGAAATTCAATAAACCATAAGGGCACAAAAACAGTCCGTGGTAATTTCGCACTTATCATGCGATGGGTTTTTTTTTCGATTTTTCTTCTTGGTACTCACGTATGTCGACCTCAGGAACCCGAATTTCACAATGAGAACGTGTGCAAACTTATATTTTTCGAGATATTCCAGGAAAAATTATTAAAATTACCCTTCTTTCTTCGGCTCGTTTTGGGTACGCATGGAGTTCCTTTTCTCACACAGGATACTTTTTATACTTTTCTTGAACATTCAAGAAGTCAAGAAGAAGGGAAAACATCCTTGAATTTGTTAAATCAACGTTCTTCAGCATCTTGGAGGAAGGTGGATCTAGCATTTTTCATATGGACGGCGCTGTCAAATGAGAGTCTACGTCAGAATCACTAGTTCAGAAAGTACTGCTGAATTTTTTTGAAGTGCAATCCAAGATTGCATCTTTTCTTGGACTTTTCAGGCCCCAACGGAAAACGCTTTCGCAATATCGAAACTTGAGCAGATGCTCAACAGATGCGTGATGGTTTTTAACGCTTCCGCACTTGGATACTCGACGTTTTTCAAAGCTTTGTGACGGATGCGAGACGCATATTTTACGATTTTTGACGTGTGACACTTTTTCGTGCTATTTGACAAATGTGTGAACAGTGTCGTTTGGAAATTGACACTCCTGTTGGTGCCCAAAAATGACTACGTTTGGCTTTCTCCCATAAACATAAGGAAAATGCTCTATAATGAGCCAGACATAATTGAATCCAATAACGACAGTAAGAATGGTAGCTCGAAAGTATTCGTAACAAAAACAAATCGAAGTCTAAGCAACAGTTCAATCTGTTCTAGAGTTTTCGAAGTACCAGCACATTCCAATTTCGAAAAAACTTTCCTCAAAATTATGGAATTGTTGCACCTTGTCTTGTATGATGTCACCTCAGGTCTTTAACCTCTGCTCTTGGTTAACAATCTTCTAGATCTGTATAATACAAATGAGCTTTGGAGAATGGATATTCATCTCAATACGTCAATACCCACTCTAGTTATGTAAAAGTTCGCTAGATAAATATGTAGATATTTGAGTTTGAAATTATTTTGTCCTATGAGTTATATAGTACATTCGAATGGTGTCCAGAAAATGATATATATATATAGCAATCAAACGGAGAGATGGAAATTTTTCCTTGCTTCTAAAAATGAAGCTATAATTATTTCAATCCATTTGTTGTGAGGACAGATTGATGATATGCCCTAGAAGCTCAGTGCGTTTCAAATTCAACTTCCAGAGAGTTATATTCTCGTGTCAAAGATCTGAATATCACAATGAAGATTGACCAGAACTCGTACATTCAAGAATTCAAAGTCCAAGTATTCAACACAGGAAACAAGGAGATTTTAGCTGAATCTGAATATCTTAAATGAGACAATTACTAAATTTGGAGTAGGTACATATTTGATTAGATTTGGCACTCGTATATATTTCAATCCTGAAGTCGAGGATTTCAAATGGTCTTGTAGTTCTCTCTTGGTTCAGGGTCGTCGTATTTTATATTAGAAGCAACTGTACTATTTGAAGGGTCCATTGGCATCGAATTATTATTGAATTCGGGTCAAACTGACCCGACAAAGAAGAGAATGCTACGATGAGGGCGTGAAAAAAATGTCGTTGAGTTCATTTATTTCTTGAATGAATTCATTACAGGCTGCCATAATGTTATGTCTTCTATTCGGAACAGTACAAACGTACAAACCTTATTAGCTTGATAGAGTCAAAGACGAAAATCCCCAATTCTCCTGTCCCAAGCTTCTGTCAACTCTAGAATCATATTTTGATTTGATGTGATAACATTCCACTGAATTATATATACTTCATACCGAACTCAACTCGAATCTGTGCAATCGGATTGCATGATGTATCGCAAATATCTTTGTCTGAGTATTCCTAATTCGTTCTCTTTGAGTCTCACTACATCCTCTATAAGCCAACTGTATACACATCGATCACAATGTGCATGGAGTGTGTGACACACTTTATACGGCGGTGTGTCGCTGAATTTAATGAGGCCCATTTGCATCGGCACATTTCGCGTGAGAAATGTTTTCGAAGGCATTGTCATTGCGGAGTAGCATATTGTGTATAATTCCATACAGATATACATTCTATGGGAAGCTCGCTACTAACACCGAAAACCGCAGGCACAGCTTGATGAATTACTGTTGTAGGGTGAACTCGCCAGGAGACAGCCACTTTTGAGATCTATTACTCACCAGATACTTGTAATATTAATCATACAAGGCGACCCGTGGAAAACGCTCATTCACTGAACATAAGAGTCCAATTGAAAGAGTAGTAGTGAAAGTGTAACTCGCAGTATTTATTCCATCAGAAAATATACACAAATACAATGAAATACAATGGAGACTCACAATAAAGACAAAATCTTGGAACATTTTTCGAAGGATCGATACTGCTGATACTATGTGGTGGAAAATTACATTAAAAATTTCAACAAGGAAAGAGTTTCAAAAATAAACTCGAGTCTGCTCTTTTCAGATATCAAATATAGGATGAGTATGCAACAAATGGAACAAATTGATTCACTCTTCAGGGGACACGTTGAATTTCATTTTCTGTGGCACAAAAATGAGTTACGACCATCAACCTATTTTTCATTTCATTTTTGAATTCTGCATTGAATTCTAAGTATGTTCTATGTACCATATTCTATACCCGAACTCAACTGTTACCGAGAAATTCACGATTGGAATATCAAGAATACCTTCTTTCTTTCCCAACATTACACCTCTGGCTGACACGATGTTTCTGGAAAATTTTTCTTTCGTGCTGTCGCAAGGTGCAAGCAAATATCACTCAACAAACGGAATAGCCGTATTTTTTAATAACCCTGTAGTGTAGTACCTGAGTAGCAAGTATCTGAGATTTGGCTCAACTGTGAGAAATCATCTAGTATCACCAGTATTTTCGAACAAGAAAATTCAAATGAATCTTTATTTCGAAAACGGATACAGATAAGTATAGGGAATCATCAAGATAAATTTCATTTGAAATTTCATCAAAGTTTATTGCTTCCTAATTGAACAGGCAATACCATCCATTGTTTCGTCCACTATAAACGCTCAATCTGTCATCAATCGTTAATTTTCTTTCCTGAAGTCCAACTCTCACTGGCAAATATAATTGGAGTTTCGTGTGTTGTTTCGAATATAACCAAAAAACTATTTGGGTTTCCTGATGCTCCGGAAGAATTGCTCATCTTGAACACCCTGTATGTGAAGATGATGTAGCCAAAAGGTCGTGACGAATCCATGAAACGGAAACTAATAACGTCTTCTCAAGGAAGGAAAGACTCTTGAATAAGTGGAAAACAATAAAAGCAACAGCACAAGAAGAAGACGATAGGAATCGAAGTTAATTAGAGATCCTTGAAACTGGATGTAACGAATGTCCATTTCGATTCTTTACATTGAACGGGGGTGTCAGTAGGGAGGTACAATATTGGGAACCTATGGAATGCGATCTCATTGAAGATGAGTAATTGATAATCTTTCTAAAGTTGATTTCATACACCAACAGATAGTGTACAAGCACAGTACGAGTACAAGCTATATTTTTTACTCCCTAATATCATATCGAGCAGAGATTGCAAAATTTTGGTAGTAGAAGAATCAGAAGAATCGGATATGCATAACTGATATTTCGTCGTTAACAAAAGAAATTTTCATCTCAACTTCAAGTCTGATCAAAATCATTAGTAATATCAGATGACCAAAGAGATCAAATGATAACAAGGTCCTAGCGAAAATTTCTTCAATATGAAATCAGAAAAATATTGAATCTCCAATTCAGGTGTAGTGCAAGTCTCTTCTGCAACTGTTTCGGAATCATTCCAATATTGTTCGGTTATTACTATTGATAATGTGGGGGAAAATGATTGATTCTTGATTCATAATATAAACCAAGATATGGGATGAGAACAATGATCAAATCATCTTCTAGAGTTGATTAGTTCATTCAATCAACTAGCCCTTCAAATTCCCAATTTGGTTATGAATTTTCAGTTTGTACGGATGTTTGAATCCATCATTATATCGGGAAAATTGAAAATACAATTTTGCCAGGAACTAATTAACCGACGATCGGAGAATTTCGATTATTCATTACAGTTGGCTCGAATACTAATTTCACGATATATAATTGATTCATGAAATCAATTTCGAACAAGTTTCGAGTGACAAGTATTCAGGAGGGCAACAGATGCGTATTATTGTTCCTGCAGCATTTCAGTGGAAAATAATGATTTGATCATCGTTTTCGTCTTCACATAGATTGATTACTCTAGTATCGCTAAGTATTACGGGAGTAATCTGAGGCATACTGTTTCAAAAAAACTATACAAGGTTCCAAAACTTGGATGAAATTGGGAAACCATCAAAATATTGTTAGTTGTCTAGTTTGCTTGGTTTGGTTGGTTTCGTTCCTTCGAAAACTTTTACTACCATAACTACATCACATAACTACATGAACATAGAAAATATGTCTTAACAAGAAGACCGTTGAAAATTCAATTTGAACTCAGTTCGAATTCTGCATCTGACCATCCAATGAATACAAGGTGTCACATTTGAGGGATCGATATTTTTCATCTTTGAAAATGATTTGAGCGGTCATCAAATTTTGGATAGGCAAATTATTCGCGATGAATCATTCGTCAATGTGGATTTCCTCTCCTTCTATCTACTCCCAAAGCGCTTGTCAACAGTCGATGAGTAAAAGGCGCAGTGTTGAATATAACGCTACATTTTTAAAATTTTCGAAAGAATCAAATTATCGAAGGAACAGGTGGAAATAGATAGATATAGGTAGATAAAGATGTATATATATGTAAAGATGTATATATATGTAAATATGTATGTATATATATTCATTTATGTATATTTATATATACATATACATCTATTCTTTGGGCTGCTTTCTTTTCATTTTCTGAAGGAACCTACTCCCACAGGAGGTACAATTAGTTGAGTTTCACAGTTATTGATGTTACCGTGATGATATGAATAGATAGAGAATAGGGAAACTTGATGGAACTTATCAAGAAATTATCTCAGGAATCAAAAGATAATAATTATACCCTATCGATTATTCTTTATTGATTAATTATAAATAATTTGATGTAACTATCATATCAAATATCATACCGAGTAATCTATTTGAAATATGGAAGTCAACAGCGACTTCTGGTGGAACCGGAAATGATGTGACTTCGATAATATCTCAAAATGAAAGAGAATGTTGAAAAATGTTTGAAGAATGCGGATCGTACTTTCTGAACCTTCACCATTCATTCGAAGCGCAGCCACCAATTTTCAAAATATTCTCGTAACCGTCCTATAGCACACCTTCGCCTTTTTAAGCGCTTTCGCCAGATGTTCAACATCACATCTATTTTTTGGGCTGCTTTCTTTCCATTTTCTGAAGGAGCCCTACTCCCATAGGAGGTACAATTAGTTGAGTTTCACAGTTATTGATGTTACCGTGATGATCTGAATATAATGCTAGGTGTGATACATTCTTTATCTACATATATGATGAATGATTGAATATATTATAACCAATGTCTCTATCACGAAAGATCTGGATTTCATCGAATAAACTGCAGGGATAGCTATTTCTCGCGAAACTCTGGTCAGGAAATGTCACAATAGGATTTATGCCCCTCCTTTTCTCGGTCGATTACTTCTACTACTGTACGGAACAAATATCGTTCGCTGTGATACGATCCTTCAGTCTGAATTTCAGAAAGAACTAGTTAAAAATCTAGGATATCGTTTTGTCTCGAAGTACTGACAAATTGTGAGATGGAAATGATGAAGCTTTCTTGGAGGAATTTATGTATTGCTACTGCCGCTTGGAGGTAACTTCTCGAAACTAGATGCATTGAAGGAGCTAGGAAGATTGGAACCTACAGCTCAAAGTGAGATCCGAACCTCTTATAGGAGAGGCTACCAGAGAAAAATTTGCCTAAACTATGCCATCATTAGAAATCATGGAAAAGCATATTCACGAAATCGAGAATCAGAAGGATTTGCGATTTTTTTTGAAAGTCCCAAGTCTGTTGAGGGCAGTATGGAGATATCAGAAACTGCAGACGAAGAACTTGCGGATGCTTACAACCTCGAAATTTCAAGAAGAATTCCATTATCCAATTCTCTCCAAAAATTGCACAGATGGTTGAAACGACATTTTTCTTTCGTTTCATCAAGAGAAAAACTATGAAATTCTCTTTCTAGCATTGATGATTGTGAGAGAGTCGCGTATTCTAGAAGCTACATAGAGATACACCCTATAAAGTGGAGTTTCTAGATGAATGAGTGTCGACCTATTGATGACACACGAGTTCTTGTAAGAGGTGACGGGTATTTGATGTAGGTATGAGTAATTATAGCCAGTGAAGAAGTAGCCGAGATACGATATTTGTTAATATTGTAGAGTTCGAGGTACAGAGTGTTCCATTCTTATAATCGATCGTCAAGCTAACATGATATTGGTGTGTTTTAAAATTAACTGATGAAACTACTTCATACATGAATGAGTGATGAACAGAAAATCTCATGCAACTGAAAAATTTCATAATGGATCAGAACATGACATGAAGTTATGCTCGAGAGTAATTGACTTGAGATTACCTGAATGTACAGTCCAATACAGATTACATCAGCTGGCAGGATCACCGCGCAATGGAAATCCATCATTCTCATTCCATAGATACGGAATTCCATGAGGAATGATGTTCAATTGATGATAATGATAATAATTCATGAGCATTCATTGGTTACCTGGTTACATGTAATTCCTCAAATTGGATATGAAATAACTATCCCACTAATTATGTCTGCACTCTACATGGGTTCCCATAAGAAGATGCTGACATCGCAGATCCCACAGTTCAGATTTCATGAAACCGCTGTTTCCATGAAATCAGCAAGATCGTCTTCGACTCCGAGAGAAGCGAGTTCCAGTTCAGTTCATAACTCATATTCATACGTTAAACATCATTTTATATTTTTCCTTCATCTTTACACATATACATGAAATAAAGTTTTTAAAAAGAGACTTCAAGCTATCAGAATTATTATTGGCGCAGTCGGTAGGATATCCGGGTTATCGCGTATCGAACGTGGTGATTTCGTATCAACGATTGACTGGATATCGAAAAACTGTTGGTTCGTGGAGTGGAGGTGTTTGAAGTGGACCGTCTAGAAAAGACCCATCTGAAGCCCCTCGTCAACGAAGCAACGAGATTTGGAACCTACATAGTCCATTTCTGCAGAGATAGAACTTCTGGAGGAGACAAAAATCGCAAATCCAGGACTCATCTCCATAGCTGTTAGGAAGGATGCTTGAAGTAACTCTAATATTCTTGTAAGTGCAATCAATCGAATGTCCGTAGAAGATTTGTCGAACATTCTAGAAAATTTGAATTTGCGGGAACCTTTACCTGACTTTCAGATTATACGTAGAACTATTCATTTTCCTGAAAATTCAATAGCAAATTCATCCGAAAACGAAACTGCAAACCAACCCATAATGAGTCAATTCAAATCCGAATACTTAAATTGCATCCCTGAATTCAATGGAAATCCAAATGAATTAAATCGTTATATTTCTATTTGTGATCAAATCATTCAAAATTTCTATGATATTGCCAACCCAAATAGTTTTCATAACACTTATCTATTGAATTCTCTCATATCGAAGCTTACTGGTAACGCTAGATTAGTTGTAAATATTCAATTAGTAACCAATTGGAATGATCTGAAACAAACGCTGCGGAGAAACTTTGCAGATCAAAGAGATGAAGCTTGTCTCAACAGAGACTTAGTTATGATGAGACAAAGTCAGAATGAAAAACCACAGCAATTTTACGATCGATGCTTGAAAATTCTTAATCTTATTTGTAGTCACGTTGATATTCATGAAGCAAATCTCGAAGCAAAAGTTCTGAAACGTAATTTGTATAACGAATTAACACTGAAAACATTTTTATCAGGTCTTAGGGAACCTCTTGGAACTACGATTCGCTGTATGAGACCAAAATCTCTAAGTGAAGCCTTACAACTCGTAATCCAAGAAGATAATACTCACTACTTCCAAAATTTGAATCAAAATAGGCATTTTTCGAGAGAAAATGATGTTTCAGCAAGGCAACCGCCGCAACAAAGATACCCGAAAAATGTTTCGAATAATTTCAATAATTCAAATGATCGGTATAAGAACCATCAACCAACAACATCATTTCCTTCTCAGCCAATTCAGATACAACCTAGAGAAAATATTCGCCCACAAAGATTTTTCACAAACACTCAAGTATTTGGCAGAAATAATCAACAAAACGCGAATGTTTTTAGATCAAATCCAAGAAATACATTCGACAGGCCTACTCCGATGAGTACGAGCACTAGAAATACTTACAGGCCCACGCCAATGAGCGTTAATACTAGAAACACTGTCAGACCTATAAATAATTCTCAACAACATCAAAATCATTCGAATTCACGACAATTTGATCAATCAATGCAACCCAGAAGAACTTTTGTTTCAGAAGAATTATATAACGCAGAATTAGATGGAAATCCGGAGAATTTCCAAGAAGAATATGTTAATCCACAAAATGATTATTTAGCATATTACGAACAAGCATCCGATGATGAAAATGCTGCCGGTACGAGTAGAAATTTTCAGAAAATGTCTCACAACGACAATCCTTCTTAGAATCACATATCATTCCATTTAATACTACAAACGCAAGCGAACTCCCATATATCATATTACCTGAATACAATATAAAAGTTTTACTTGATTCTGGTTCTACGAAATCATTCATTGACCCAGAAATAGCTCATCAGTTTTTTCCTCAATTAATTAAAAATGATCCATTTGTTGTGTCCACAGTATTTCAAAAATCGGCACATAAATTCAGTGCATCTATTCCAGTTTCAAAAATATTCAATTTGGACGAAAATCAAAAATTGAAATTTTTCCTATTCAAATTTCACAATATCTTCAGAGGATTGATAGGTTTGGATAGTTTAAAATTATTACAAGCTACGATTGACTTCGATAAAGGATATTTAATCACGCCTCATTCAAAAATAAAACTACTCTTTCAGAAAACACAAACAAATCTGAATTTGATTAAAGTCAATCCTAGATCGGAACAAGTAATAAAAATTAGAACATCGATAAATAATGGCGAAATTATTATCCCACATCAAAAATACCACAACTGTGAGATACCAGAAAGTCTTTCGGTTGCAAAAAATGGATATGCTTTAACGACTATTTTAAATAACACTGTAAATATGATAACCTTAGATTTTTCTGAACCTATAATTGTTGAAAAATTCGACCGTAATCACATCCAAGAAGTAGAACTTCATAATTTTGACGAATTTCCCAATCGATACTTAGATCCAACAAAAATTAGAATAGATCACCTAAACCAGGAAGAACGAAACGAAATACTTAAACTTTGTAAAGAATTTGCAGATATTTTTTATAACGAAGGAGACGCTTTAACCTTCACTAATCGCATAAAACATCAAATAAAAACCGCAGATGAATTGCCAGTATATTCAAAATCGTATCGTTATCCGTTCATCCACAAGCAAGAGGTAGAAAATCAAATGAAGAAAATGCTTGACCAAAACATCATAAGACCTAGTAATTCACCGTGGTCGTCACCTATATGGGTCGTACCAAAAAAGGCTGATGCTTCAGGAAAGCAAAAGTGGAGAGTCGTGGTAGACTATCGTAAGCTCAACGAAAAAACCGTTGATGATAGATACCCGCTTCCAAACATAACAGACCTCCTCGACAAACTGGGAAAATGTCAGTATTTTACTACCCTCGATTTGGCCAGTGGTTTTCACCAGATCGAGATGGATGAAAAGGATGTAGCTAAAACGGCCTTCAACACAGAGAACGGCCATTTCGAATATCTGCGTATGCCTTTTGGTTTGAAAAATGCACCAGCCACATTTCAACGTATAATGGATAACATATTGCGTGGAATCCAAAACGAGAAATGTCTAGTGTACTTGGACGATATAATAGTTTTTTCAACATCATTACAAGAACATCTAGAAAGGCTGAGATCTGTTTTCCAACGGCTACGAGATTCGAACTTTAAGATACAACTCGATAAATCCGAATTTTTGCGAAAAGAAGTCGCATACCTGGGTCATGTTGTGACTCCAGAGGGTGTCAAACCGAACCCTGACAAAATTCGAGCAATCAAACAATTTCCAATACCAACTAATTCTAAACAAATAAAAGGTTTTTTAGGTTTACTCGGTTATTATCGTAGGTTTATAAACAATTTCGCTAAAATAACCAAACCGTTTACGAAGTGTCTTAAAAAAGGAGCCAAAATAGAACATAATCAGGAATTTGTAGACTGTTTCAATACTTGTAAAAATTTGTTGATAAATGAACCAATACTCCAGTATCCGGATTTTTCTAAACCTTTCGTGCTGACGACAGACGCAAGCAACTTTGCTTTGGGCGCTGTTCTGTCCCAAGGACCGATTGGTAGTGATCTACCTATCGCATACGCTTCTCGAACTTTAAACGAATCGGAACAAAATTATTCAACAATCGAGAAAGAATTACTTGCGATAGTCTGGGCCACTAAATATTTCCGTCCATATTTATTCGGTAGAAAATTTGATATTGTTACAGACCACAAACCTTTAGAATGGCTATTCTCACTTAAAGATCCTAATTCAAAATTAACAAGATGGCGCATAAAATTAGAGGAATACGACTATAATATAAAATACAAAAAAGGAAGACTGAATTCCAACGCTGATGCTCTTTCACGCATTGAAATTCACACAAAGACAGTTTCCGACGAAATCGAAGACTTGGTAAGAAATATTTCGAACCAACCAATGAACCCTGAAAATGAAAAAATAATTCAAGAGATTTTTGACTCACAAGATGCGAATAAACAACGCGATATAGACAACGTTTCCATGCAAGTACAATTAGATGAGACCATTCGAGACATAGACGAAGTAAATGACGAACAAGACGACAACACGATTCATTCCAATGCCGACCAACACCCTGTGGTAGGAATTCCGACTTCTGACTCACCGGTAAACTTCGGTCAGAATCAAATATTAATATCAACGGTATTGCACTCTCCCGCAAAACCGAAAATAACTATTTTATTTGAGAGGAAACAACGAATCAAAGTCCAAATTTCCGAAAACAATTTCGAAAATGACATTGTACAATTCATAAAAGATTATATCGCACCAAATGTACAATATCATCTGTATTTCGAAAACCCCAATATCTATGAAAAATTCTCAGTAGTACTGCAAACATATTTCAAATGGCCTTCTATTAAATTCAAAAAATGCAATAAATTACTAATTGACGTGACAGACAGAAACGACATTGAGGAATTGATAAAAAACTATCATGAAGGGAAGTCTAACCATCGTGGAATAGACGAAACCGTCCACCGAATTAAAGAAAGATACTATTGGCCCCACATCAAGGAATCTGTACAAACTTATATTAATGAATGTGAAATATGCCAACAAAGTAAATACGAGCGACATCCTATTCGAATGGAAATGAATATAACTCCAACAGCAACAAGACCCTTTGAAATAATACATTTAGATACCTTTACTCTCGAACAATCAAAATTCTTAACGATAGTAGATAGTTTTTCAAAATATGCACAGGCATACCATTTGAACTCACCCTGCGGAACCGAAATCACTGACAATTTAATTAAATTCTTTTCTCATCACGGTACCCCTAAACAAATAATAGTTGACAACGGCACTGAGTTTAAAAACACTGTAGTAACCGAACTGCTGAAATTACATAAGATCGACACCCACTTTTGTAGTCCAAATCACCCGCAATCCAATGGGATCGTCGAAAGATTTCATTCGACGATAATCGAACATATTCGACTGTTGAATACTAAAGGTTTCTCAAAAACTCCAATCCGAAAGAAAATAACTTATGCAATTATGGCCTATAATCATTCCTTACATTCCGCGACGAAATTCAAACCTATTGACATTGTGAATGGACACATCACAGACAACAACCCTTTCAATATGGAAATCGATCAAATATTGGTTAACGACTATATCAATGATCACAAAGAAAAATCGAAATTACTCTATTCCAAAATTAATTCAGACCTTATCGCACTCAAATCCAAGACCATACAAAAGCTTAATGTTAACCGAGACAAACCCGAGATATTTCAACCGGAACAAAAGACATTCGTGAAAAAACACACTAGACAAAAACAGGCAAATAAATTCAATAAATCCACTCAGCTGACAAATGTAAATAACGAATCGAAGACAGTTTCAACCCCATCACAAGAAAAAATTCACATGGACAATTTAAAACGACCACTGAAACAGACATACACCTTTAAAAAATAAATATTTCGTCTCTGTTATTTCAGAATCCCGGGGATCTTCGGCCTCCAGGAAAAAATTCAACTGCAAAAACTAGAGAATAACCCTGGTATCATTCCTGTTAAACTTGGTGTAGCAAAAGTTGAACAGTACACACATACTCTCATTCACTATTATGATATGAACTCGATTATTTCGGAATTAGGTAGATTAAGATCAAAATCTCACAATATCACGAGCCTCATACTTACCAATAAGGATTATTCATTTGACACATCAAATTATCTGAAAATCTTACAATTCACTGAAGAAAAGGTTGAAGCAAAATTGAGAAATATACTTCCACACCATAATATCCGTAAAAGAGGATTGATTGATGGCTTAGGCTCAATTTTCAAGTCCGTTACTGGAAACTTAGATGCCTATGATGGCCAACATTACGAACAAATGATTTCACAACTAGAATCAAATCAAAAACAGATAATATCAAATATGGGAAAACAATATTCTCTATCTCTGAATGTCATAGACAAATTCAATAAAACAGTCCAAAGAATCAATCATAATGAACAACTAATCACTTCAAAATTGAACCAAATTGTTTTGATAGTCGAAAGTCATACGTATAGAGAAAATTCAATGTTGATAAAAGATATTCTGAATCAAATTATAAACATGTATGAGATAATCAATTCAGTACTCCAGGATATTGAAAACTCTATCACCTTTTCAAAATTACAAGTTATGCACCCAAGCATCATCTCAACACAAGAATTGTTTGTCGAATTGAAGAAATTGAATTGTCATACAGAGCTCAAACAGTTACCATTCGCAATAACATTCAATAATACAGAATACTTTGAGAGACTGATAAAAATTGATAGTTATATATTGAACAACAAAATCACATATATTCTTCATATCCCAATAACGTTTCCTTTTGATTTCGAATTCTATCATCTTTATTCAGCCCCTGTATATTCTGATGGTCAGTTCAAGGCAATCATCCCTAGAAATAAATTTTTGATCAAAAATGAAATGTACTTCGCATTTCTGAGTAATACTTGTGAAGAAATCCTTCCTCGATGGTATATTTGCGACAAACAAGAACTACGAGAAATCGAAGATGGACCTTGTGAAATTCAGCTGCTTAACATAAAAAACACCTCCACGTGCCGCCAAACTCGAGTCCACCTGACCAGACCAATCCTGAGCCACCTCGATGCATCTAACCAATGGATCGGACTGTTTCCATCCGAATCAACTTCAAAACTTGAATGTCATGAACAAGAAGAAATACGGAAATTGATTGGGACGTTCCTAATCGAAATTCCTATGGGCTGCCGATTTATCATCGATCAATTCACCATAGCCAACGAACAACAGTATGCAAATCCGAATCAGCCAGTCCTGTTTCCCGACATAGACGTCACCGTCACGACGTCTCCAACAGCCAACGTCACCATCGAACTTGAGGACCTCAGACTAGACGAGCTGCAAGAAATCCGCACGCAAGTTATCGAAAATCAATCCGATTTTCAATTTGGGCATTCTCTCTACGTCCCCAGCGCTTGGACAGTTCTGATATATGGACTTATTGTTGCTGCCGCCTGCTACGTATTCTACAAGAAGTTCGCCAACAGGGTTGAAGCCACAGCATCCCCACAGATCGACCACCGTGATGTTCGTCTTCCTCTCTAACCCTCTGAAGCCAAATCTATGGGGGGAGGAATTATGTCTGCACTCTACATGGGTTCCCATAAGAAGATGCTGACATCGCAGATCCCACAGTTCAGATTTCATGAAACCGCTGTTTCCATGAAATCAGCAAGATCGTCTTCGACTCCGAGAGAAGCGAGTTCCAGTTCAGTTCATAACTCATATTCATACGTTAAACATCATTTTATATTTTTCCTTCATCTTTACACATATACATGAAATAAAGTTTTTAAAAAGAGACTTCAAGCTATCAGAATTATTATTCACTGGTCTGATGACATGCTATCTATACATGAAATGAACTTGAAGAATCTCCTTGATTATACGACGAATTCAAAGAAAAATAATATTCCTTTCGTAACTCCATTGAATGTCCAAGAACTTCAACCGAATAATCCATCTCATGGGGTGAGTATATTCACTCTTACAAAGACACAAACGGAGAGAAACAAGCGGAACTAATAACACATTCAACTTGAGATTTCTCGACGGAAACTTTCATGAACAGAGAGAACTAATTTATACCGGAAGCATAACGCAATCCTTTGTCTGAGGGAAATATATACAAAGTGAATGTTTTCTGTCCTGTACACAGTAAGAGAAAAGAGACCAAACATTTGGGAAATGAATATTACTTTGCATTCTTCTTAAGGCGGTCACATGGAACGCTTTTTGCTAAGGTTTTCCTCTAGTGAAGAGGGCTATGGAATTTTAATAAGAGCATCATCTAAAAGGCCCTGATATCCACGTGATCAACGATTTTGTTGAGAATAAGTGTTGGGAAAGAATTCAATATGACCTCAGTTTATTCGATTCTCAACATGGTCGGAGGAATGTATGTGGAATGAATGAATGGGTTCCTCCTATGATTCCCACACGTGGATTTGTGATTGTGAATGACAATATTGATGTAATGAATGAATGATCACACTGTATAGCAGAACGACTATTCAATTCCGCTTCGACTGTTTATCGACTCGGAACAATTTTTTCATGTAGGTGTCATTGCTCAACTATAATCAGCGAGTATAGTTTGAGTTCATCTCCAGAATCTCATCAACCCTCTCGGACCATCGCGGTAGGTAATAACTCACGTCTTCGGCAGCAGAACGACTGTTCTTGACCTGATATTTCAATCGCATTCCGTATTATTGGAGGTGGAAATCCTTCTTGAGTCCTACGTCGGAAGGAAAGACAATATCATCGAGAAATAATTCTATTCCTTGAAGTTTCATCATTCATTTCACCCACCTGAGATGGTAGACTACGGTAACATAAACTCACCTAGCAACTATTCATTCATTTATCTGGTGTAGGAAACATGTTTTTCAGTATTGAGAGACATTGAGGCATTGTGGACCATAACTGAATTTAATACAAAATTATGACAACTCAAAGGAAATGAATGAAATCGGATGGAGATACTAGTAAGAAAGAAGTCTGGAAGTTTTGGAGATACTACAATGGAGGAAGTAGTGGAGATAAATGAATTGTACCTACACTTGACGGAAACATACAAAGCACTTTGAAAGAACCTAGAAAAAATGGCAAGAACATGGATAATGGCCCTAAGTGACAATGATGATAATATTAATATATGGTTACTACCCACACCTATGATTCATCTGATACATGACTCCAAGGAAGTCATGAGCTGTCTTGGAAATTGTGTTTTGTGTACTTCCTATCAGGACAAGTTCGAGAACTCCTGAGTTCATAAAATTCAATGATAGTCGTAATCTTATAGGCTTTTGCAGGCCTCATCTACAGCTATCATAAGACGAGTTGTCTTATTGAGATGGAGTGATGTTTCACATTTTCGAAGTAATTGAATCTCATCTATAGGTTCCGCTGTGCAGCTGACTTATCGTGTCCATCTTAATGATGTTCCAAATGCAGAAACAAATACGATCCGCTTACAAAATCATTCCTGATTTTCCATTCAACCGGAGTCTCTTCTGTGGATGTGAACATAGATACATTCACTACATATTTCACACCAGTTTGCATTCCAATATCCAATAATGAGGATTGTGTGATCATACAACGTCTCACATTTTGACTACATAGAGCAAACATAGGATATCACGGTGGATCAAATTTCAATTTATCGAATGGTTGTTATTTCTGTTTCATAGAAAGACCTTATCAGCAATTGCCAAAACAATTATTTTTGTTTTGATATATTGAATGGACTTCACATGTTAACAACTTTGAGTTGAACTTGTATTAGACATTTGGAATAAGTACGCAACTCATGTTGATATCTGTACCAATATTTCAACATCCATATCTCTAAGAACTGATTGATTGATAACATACGTTCATGTATGAGATCACAGATTACCATAGATGAAATTCTCGACATATCCTGTGGTCTAGGTCTCGCTGATGGAATATGACTATCCAGTTTCGGAACACTTTGTATAACTTATATCATATTATAGACTACAGAATGGAATCTACGGAACAGATGAATTATATTATGAAATTATGATTGAAACTGCAGACATAGCAGAATCTTGACTTGAGCTAGAGTAATCACCCTTTCGGATATTATTTTCACAGGAATTTTTATCATGAGACTCTCTACCACCCCTAGGAGTGCGTACGAACATCTGTTACGCAATGAAATTATTAACGTTCAGCAATCTGAACAATTATTCAATCAGAGTACCAAAATGTATTTATCAATCTCACTGTATATCCGATCGAATATCGTTCCAATTAGTTTTCCACTACAATCCCTAAATGTAGTAATCCCAAAACACGAATTTCCAGCAGAATCGCCAGCTGTATTGGAAAACTCACCCACAACAAATTTTTCCGATGGGAATAATGATAATTGAATTATTGTTGAAGAATGGATTTTTATGTTCATTCCATGTAGGAGAATGTATTTACTGTATATGTGGTGTTTGAAAATAATTATTTATTTTTCGAGGTAAAATGAGATGTTTCTGGAAGCTTACTATGAACATGGTCCAATTTCTAGCTCATATTCCATTGGGTAATTTCATGTCCAAAATTCAACGAATATCGAAAATTGGCATCTGGAGCTAGCTGGAGACTCTCATTGAATCGTCCCTGGAGATAGTTTCTCATAAATATCCCTGAAACTATTCGCGATGAAATAATGGAACTTCCCGAGCTTATGTGATTATTCCTCCGTTCTGGATCCACAAGAATCTATTTTCGAATGTTCCGCCAACCGTTGTATACAACAGGACCAGATTGGAATAAATATAGACCAATTTCTTTGCAAAGTTGATTGCAATTTGACCAGACCAATTGGAAAATTCCAAATATCAGAAAGTACTACTTCTCAACTCCAAGAAAATCTACCAGTTCCATGCAAATTGCTGCCGAATGGGAGAAAAAATATATCTCAGGCTCCATTTGTGAATTCAGTTTTGACTTTTGGGAAGTATTGATTCTTGCAATAACTTTATTGCGTTCCATTCATTATCCTCCTGGAAAATGAAGATTTGTATTATCATTATTATTTTGACACGCCATCAGAGGACTGCATATTATTTTGTTATAGCGGAGAGTGGTTTTCTGAAATTATGCTTCGCCAAAATGTACTGTCTAACTATTCCTAAACTTCAATAGATTTCATCTATAGTAAACAACATCGGAGTGCTGATAAAAATATCCCGAGCTGGATATGTTCAATATACCACTGAATTTTAGGTTGAGATTCCGCTAATTTTTCGAATTCATCATGAAGAGTTTGATAAGTTTCCAAAATTCATCATCTCATCAAAAATTGATTCGGCAAAATAGATGAAATTAACATCACTAGGGGCGATACTTGGAACAGCTCACTTTTAGGCCAATTGTCAAGAGAGATTCAGGTTGATCTTTCTGATTTCTGCCATGAAATCACCCTCGTAATTTCAGGAAAAGTCGCAGAGATTTCAGAGGATGATGACTCGAAATTAATGATATGGAAACCTTCGCGATAGTTTCGAATGATAATATCATTCAGTGAAATTATGGCATGCATATCAGGTTGATATCTGGTATTCATTTTATGACAATGATTTGAGAAAGTTCTTGAGTTGGTTTCGTGGCTTCGCTGCTTTTCGTCTACAATATCCATATTGAAGGTAGTTTGAAGGCAAGTCACGTGGGAGTTCAAGTTACGCTGAAGTTCATACGAAGTTATGCTTTGAAGTCGAGTTCAACTGTGATTTGGAGTTCTATTAGACATATTCGATGCTATAGGCATGATCTGATTCTATCAAATTCACACAATCTTGGAAGTATAGATTGAATGATGAAAATGACAATGAATTTTATCACAGTTTTTTGCAGTCTTATATTTCATTTTGCATTGTTGCGAAATCAATTGAACATATATTCTTCTATAGTTCATATCAAAATTTGTCAAAGCACGTCAATCAAACCATGAATACCTTGAAAGTTATCTGTGATATGTGAATTGACGTGTTTCGCCGAATTTTCATAGTGTCATTAGTTCAAGAAATATTGAGTGCTTGGCGTTTTCAGATCTTCAATCTGTATATTTATTGGGCGATTCACCTCAGAATACAGGGAAATAATCGTGTTCTCGTATAGCATCAGGAGAAATGCTTGCAAAATTTCAGATGAATTCGAGTGAATTCATGAAAATATTTCTCAAAGTGAAACCCTCATGTTATGCCACTGGAAGGGAAACCAATTTCTCTTCCATGCACTCCAAATCACGTTTTCTGCATCAGTATTATGGTGACGGAAAGTAAATAACACTTCATCGACTTTTTCTAATACTTTTTTTTTACACAGCATCAGTGCATGTGAGCATATATAATGTTCCATTCATGGTAGTGACACTTTAGTGTGTTGAGAACTGTATTAGCATCAGAATGAATGGAATTCTTACCACACAATCGGTAACAAGAACCCTGGAAACCTAGTGAAAATCAATGATTTTCTTCAAAATCCTATAATTATCCGCGTTAATTGCGAATATGTTTGACTGTGTACATATTGAAATAACCTTCAGTTAGATTTCCGGAACTAATGAAATCATAATGCAAATGCTCAACATTCACTGGAGAGCGTACTTGAGAAAACATTGCCTGATAATATCGTTCGGAGAATATAATAAACGGGATATGCAACACACTCTATCATCCTCCGCTTCACGTTTACTGCAAATATCTCGTGAAATTTTGGTGGGCCACTCATAATAATTTGATTAGAATTCCAAGCGGCCGGTTTTTCGAAATTGAAATCGAGGAATTTCATTAGTTAACATGCAAAAATGATAAGAACATTTGGAACAGTGACTATAAACGAATAAACTCAATAGTCTCTCACAGGAATTCCATAGTCTTTTAATATTCGAGTTGGAACAGGAAATTATATGAATTCAGAAGAGTGTGTCTATTCGCATGTTTCTCAATAGGGTGGATGAATGAATAGATGAATGAATTGATGTACAAAGAACATGAATATGCTGACCGTTCCAATATTTGTGAAGGAAGAAGAGCGTGCGATATTAATAATTTCCATTATTGATAATGATTGTGGAACATCTCTAGAATACCAACAGAGGGATACTATTCGACATCTCAAGAACTTGGTCCGCAATGAAGTAAAAATCCAGGAAATTATCCATTCTCGAATGTTTCAGAATGATTGGGGCTTTTGAACAATTGTCATGGAGTGGCAGAATACACTACCTGATTTCATTCATCATTCACAATGTTAACATTAACGGTGCAGCCAGTATCAGATAAGAGATCACATGAAAAAAACATTTCAGGTATTAGACAGACATTTAAAACGATGTGATGGTGAGCAATGAAAACAATGTGATGGTGGGCGAATGCAAGACATTGTGTATTATTGCGTAAACATAATCAGAGATCTGGTCAAATTAGACAAAATACCAAAAGGCGTACCTTGTGAACAGTGAAAATGTTTCCAAGGTCACGATATTGAGTTAGGTGATTTAAAAATGTATTTAATAGAATATTGGGTATGAAATGTAGACAAAAAAGATGTTGTGAATATAGATTGATAAGTTTGGTGGATTAAAATATATATGAAAATATAAAATGAGGTATAAAATATATATAATATGACGAATTATATTGCAAACATAAGATATAAGGGAAGTGTCGGAAGTTTATGGAGAAAATATTGGTAATAATCCATGGAGGAATGATTTCTATCTACATGTGAAACGAACAACCGTTTGGCAATGCTTTTGTGTTTTTGATTATTATTATTCATCTTTCATCCTGAAAACAGACTGTGATATACATTTTTCATATCAATATTTTGATGGATGACGAGGCGTGATTGATTGCTTATCCATTCCTTCATTTTTGATTTGAATGAATGACGGGAGTTATATTGTTTCATTTCTTGGGGGATTAAGCTAGATAATTTAGGTCCCAGATACGCATAACTTCTTTGTGAAGTATTTTTTTTGGGAATTGTTTTTATTACGTGTGCTGTAATGCTATGAGTATGTTGTCGTATTACAGCTGAGAGGAAAATAATTGTCGAACCAATATTTATTCCTAAACCAGGTAACTCAGATTCAGCTCGTGATTTTGTGTTTTGGGGTTTGAAAGACTATCCATTTTTGACTTTGGGGCAACTGCCGCAGAGATGATAGATAGAATTTGATCCTGAAATTTCACAGTGTTAAATTTCATCTGATTCTTGAATTTCATCATTGAGATAGATATTTTTTGACGCGTGTAAAAATTCGTTTGCCACTCGTGCGGAGATAACTTTGGTGATTTCAAATATTTAATCACTTCTCGATCACCAAAATAACATTTCGCGCACTAGATAGAAACTATTTCTGAGTTTTTCTTCTCATTATTTTCTCTCTGTTAAACATTGATTGCTAGTATTTTTCGTAGTGCAATTTCGGCACGAATAATTCCCGAATAACGATGTGATACTCAGCTTACAGATAAAGAACTTCGGTAACAACCTCAAATGCTATTACGATAGTCTAATTCAGTGTATAGGCAAATGGAGGCGTATCCATTCAATTTGCCGACAGACGAGGGATTTCGCGTGCGAGTCCTTCAACGTTTCGAGGACGATTCGCGCGGACGGAAGTATTTTGAAGTTAACTTCAGAATTCGCGTTGCGCCCGTAACGAGAGAAAGATGTCGCCTGCAGGCAGATGACAACACAATGGTCCCGAATGAGGGCTCTTCGAGAAACAACCGCATCTTGAAGTAGTTTTCAGATGTTGAGTATGAGAACTCACGAATGACGTGCAGGGTGTTCGAAGATTATCGACCAACATGGTGGCCAATTAGTGAAGCGGGGTAATCGAAAATATATTGAGAAGGAACTCTTTGTCGAATTATATTCTGACTGATAGCAACCTCGTGCTATCAGTCATCATTCCAGAGCTTCATGATCCTGACTGTGATCTTCGATCAACAACTCACAGCAGTGTAGTGGGCTGATACTATCTGATGGAATGGACAAAAATAGAAACTAGACGCTTGAGAATGTTGCTTGTTTCCAGATGATTGAAACTTCCATATCTGTTATTGGAATTTTCAGTTCATGGAATTGAATGCTCATGGGTGTCCCAACACCCTATAAACAAGAATTCGAGAGATGAAATTACAGAGGTATGAGAAAACTTCATATGATCGATAGAATTCTCGAGAGCATCATGTATGATGCATTATTCGACAGCATCAAACACATGATTCTAGAAGAATAACATGGATTTTTCACTATAAGATCCATAGAAACTAAGAGCATGATGGATACCCCAAGGTTCGAATCTTGGACCTTTATTATTCATTATTTTCATTGATGATATTGATCATTGTATGCTGATGACCTGAAAGTTTCCACTAGAATTATGTCGTTGGATGACTGTATGAAGCTCTAGTTTGATCTAGTATATTGGATAGATTGGATTAGATATCAATGTAGATATCACAAAGTAGATATCAATTGTTCTTGTAGCCAAAAACCAATGAATGTATTATTGTTATTGCATTGAATTCCGGAGTGAGAAATGGAAAGAATTCAGGTTGTTTCCGTTTAGAATTTTCCGCATCGGAATTACACATGAATAACCCAAAAAACGGTCTCTAGAGTTGAGATTTTGGAATGAATATAAATCGGCATTATGAATTTTATCCTCGTTACTCGCTCCTTTCTGTAGACTAGGTCAGTTATGGAAGTTCAACAAGGTGGATTAATTTCCAATTTGGCTGAAATCCACAGACCGACAACAGATTATTCTTGAGGCTGCCACGCTCAACTTGGGATTTGAGGATGTTTCCAAGGACATCACCCTGGATTTTATCGACAAATAATCAAATCTGATATCAAAATGGAAAAAGCGAACTATAATTTTTCACATGCTAATTGTATGTTTCCGGGAGCATTATACTTCTCAACCGGAATCAAATTCTCCAAGGAAGATCAAGCCATGTTGATTTATTTACCCACCTATTCATTTAAACCAATTGATCAAATGCAAGGTCTATGAAGGATATAGTGAAAGTGTAGGAAAATAATGATTCCCGACTTTCTGGAATATATATTGTTGATTCTTTTTCATTTTTACTTTTCAGTGTGTGAAAGTCGAACGAAATGATTTCATCATTTCGGTTACTGTACATATTCATGAGAAATCCCGAAACACGTCAAAATCAAATTACAAATTGATATTCTTCAACGTCAAAATGCCATTCTTTCCTTCAACCTCCTTCGAATGACGGTTAGCTATGGAGGTATTAATTTCGGATTTGTGAATGATTATTCATGAAAATGGCACGAATCATTCGCAATCTGTCATGTGTGTTATAAGAACAGAGATGGGCATCGATTGACTGATCATCGAGAATTGATACGATAACTTTGAAACAGTTCGAAGGTAGAATTAGGAAAGTTTGGAAGGTTCAAAGATTTCTAGTCATCTCAAGGAACACTATAATATATATTGGTTGTTCAGTAGGAAGCAAGAACTTAATAATTGAAATTTGTCCATATCCTTTTGTTAGTAGTGGAAGAAATTATTCATACACCTCGTATACTTCGCACATTTCATGAAGTGCTCAATTCAACAAACTTTGTTATATCTTTATCGCGAAAATAATAATTTCGAGGCATGATACCTGTTTTTTTGCGCACATATCGAACTACAAGAGATCAAAACTTCGATGTACGTTAGGATAATGAAAGATACATGAATGAAGTTGAAGTTACTTCTTGGTAAAAGCGGCAACGTAGTCAAGTGAAGTAGCCAAGTTTCCAGAATGATCCGAAGTACTCTAATAGATACTCTACCGACAGACAGCTTGTATAATTTCTGAATGATTATGCTGGCCCTATTTTCCTGTTCTTCAGGAACTCCTGGTCTGCGATCATCAAATTATTTCGTTGCTTGACATTCAGTCGATCGAAAATCAACTCGCCATCCCCGAGGGACTGTATTGGAGACCGTTCAAATGAAAATCTCCTACTTCAACCAATGTTCGTCATTAAAATTGGGATAAATCCAGGGATTATTGACGCGGGAAACGGATCGAGTGTCGGCCCTTCAGAACAATATGTGCAAGGCTTGAATCGAAACTTCCGCAGCCCTACAACTTGTTGAAGTCGTATGAAAGTGAGAATGCCTTCGGCGTGCTGCCAGATCATCCGCTAATTTCCATGAGAATAGAAAATTCTGGAAAAGCAGTGAATCTCGATTCACTCGATATTTTTTGACATTTCATTGGGCGATGAAACTGCGAAGAGTAAAAATCTGCAGAATTTCAGTGCATTTCAAGTTGATTTTTTATTCCATGTAAAACTCCAAAGATGAACTTCTAGTGACCTGACGATGTTGCCTCGCGGTGGTGATGAGCAACAAGATGCAGGATCTGAGGACTATTGAAGTTGGTGTGCCACAAATATCTGTCTAGGCACCAACTTCGTTTTTACTCCACATCTCAATTTTCTATCATTTCGCTTGATTCACACCCCATTTTGATGACCGTATGAATGAATCTCTTCAATATTAGAAAAATAGACGTGTTTAAGCATCGTTGTTTTCATCATCTGCTGGTACCAGGTAGAGGCAGAATGATGATTTTCATTTGTGAATTTTTATCTCCCATAACATATGTTCTAACATCCTGTGAAATCTTTACCGAACAATATACATTTATTTTCAATTGATAGAGGTGAACTCAGGGTTGGTTCACGGCTACAGATTTGAATCTGAGGGTTAACTGAACCTAGATTTTCAGCATACCAGTGTCACTCAACCCGGGGTCAAACTTATCTAGCTCAGCATTGATAAATAGGTCCCAAGGAAATCTTGTCATGGCTTCCTGCTATCGATAGAAATTATATTCAGTACGCCTATGGCCAGATTCCAAACGCATTTATCGCCTTACGTCTTCTTGAATGATATTATGTTGGACTCACAAACAGTACAACGAAATTCGGTGCGATGAATTTTGAGATATCCATTCTTGAGGGGTTTGCTGAATATCCAATTCGCTGCTATAGTTATTTTTTATAATTGGAATCGTATTCAACGACAACAAATTACCATTAGAACCAGCGCTGCTAGCTTCCGCATATTTACTCAGATGTTTCCAAAATATGCAAATGGCTCCCATCTCAGTTGATTCTCGCATAATTCTCGTGACGCCTGATGATTCTACAGAATACCTTCTGGAGCCATAAACCGTCTCCTTTGGGACATTAACCCACAAATATTTGGTCTCATCAACAAAATACTGGCATTCTGAAACAACAATGATTTCTCTCGACAATGTCATCTTCACTGAAATCGCTTCGAGATATTTTGTTTCCAGTTGCAGTTGGTTCACAGTGACTTCATATGGAGTCAGTTCGAGGGCAAGTTGTTTAGCTTGTGGAATCTATAGAAGAAATTGAGAGAATCAGCATAATGAGAACGATGTGTCAACTTGTGGATGATCTCAAAAGAACAGGGATAGTTCTTTCGGAGCCGTCTGATGGATCGAAAATAGAGAAAAATACCATGATGGGAACGAGACGTCGAATTGATAATTGTCACAAAACAACATTTAACGATTTCATTCCATAGGAGAAGACCTAGCAGAAAGGAAACTCGAGTACCATCACTTTAATCAACTAGTCTCATAGAGAATGATTGAGTAGCTATATGAAATTCAAGAGGCTTCCAAAAGTATGCACTTACTTCAGTCTCTTGATAAGACTCACCTTGGCATCTTATTTTCAGTTCTTATTTTCACGGTTATATGAATAATCAGAAAATGATGGACAACAATGATAGGACTACAGTAGTTTGATTGTAGTGGAATTGGGAAAATTGGGTTGACAGTTTCTTTTCTTGTTTGTAACATAGATATGATTCCTTACTCAATAACACCGAAACAAAGTATCAACTACGGAATTTTGGCGAGAGCCTAGGAGAAGCAACATTTTGTGATAACCTGTGTAGGAGGTATGCATAGAAAGCATGTTGTCGCATTCTACTCACTGACTACTCAATTGTACCTATCGGATGAGACTTCTGATTGGGATTGATTATATTTTTTTCATCTTCTCAACTCATTTGCTTTCCGTTTCCAGTCTATTGCTTGTTCTAGATGAACGTAATGAAAAAATAGTCCAGAAGATAATTCAGGCCAAGTCATTCATCCAGCCCACCTGGAATGAATTGCTGCTGATGCCACTGTTCAGAACTGATTCCAAGTAAGATCTTTTCTTTCATTTGAGTAAAGTCTCCTTTTGGGAACTTTGTCATTTTTGATCCATACTTGATCTCTCATGTTTCATGTGGTGGAATATTTAATAGCCCTCAATCCCGAACATTGATAATAAATCCAAACTCTATAGAAGGTATGGCTTATTCTCAAAGTGATGCTTGGTGAGGTTTTGTGTTGGTGGCAGAAGATTTTCTGGGTGAAAGTATGGATCACAAAATTCCCAAGAAATTATGCGAAGTTTGCTGAAAGATTCAAGGAGGAAATATGAATATAAGTTACACTCTCTACACAGTCAAGTGGACAGATTCTGCTATCTTGAGAATCTTGGAAATTATAGTGAGGACAGGAAGATCGGTCCGAACAGGATATGGAAATTTTGAAAGAAAGGTATCAGAGAAGATGGGCACGTCACATGATGGCAGATTACGGAGGTTTCCACAAAGAGTGTCCTCTGAAAATTATGGAAGAACGGTTTCTCCGAAGGATAACACATGTTTTATATTAATTCTCTCTCACATCCGTAGTGTACATTATTCAATCATCGAAACAGAACAATTAGCAAATATTTCGCAATCAATGATGATCAGTCATGATAAATTCCAGCAATGGTATTCTGAAACAACTTACTGATATTGATAGCGTAATATTTGCTCCACCCTATGAATTCACAGTATACTTCTTGTACGAGAGAAGCAGTCCCACGTAATTTCGGGTTTATCTGCGATGATTAGTTCAAGAGAGATCGCTAATGTTTCTCGCTCTGTGGAACTGGTGAATAGAACACAGAGAATGAAATTTCTCGCGCGGTTGACTCGCACGAAAGTTCCTGGCAACTGGCAAGTCGTGAAAACGGAAATGGGTCTATAAAAACTTGAAAGACACAGGGTGCGACGTAGGTGTTTATCTTATTCACGAAGATGTAGATACATGAAAGTTTCGACTTGTTGTATGTGACCTCTGAGCAATGAGATATCTACTCAAACTTCTCAAGACGGGAGAGGTTTCATGGATGACATCAACAATGGCGTATAGGCACTATTTTTCGCCTCTCATGAAGTTATCATGACGAACAAATGCCTATCGTGATAGCTTTCCTTCCGATACGCAACTCTCATCTACTCAACATTGCCATTGTAATTATAAGTTTTTTTTTCAATCCTCGCGTTGCTTCTGAAATCGAAATTGTTCAGATCAACAGGTTGAGGAAAGTCCCATAGTAAAATGGTGGATAGAGTGAATCAACGTAAGTCGATGTAATCATACGGAAAGATCTCTGTCATCCATAATGGAGATTGTCTGAATTTGTCATATAACTTTGACGACCGATATTTCAAAAATGCTTCATCGTTATCCTTTGATGGAATTTGCCAACGACGTATATCTATTGAGACTTCATGAGAAAGCAAACGAACCACAGGATGTTTATTTTTCCCAGATGAATAATCTCAATGCATCGTTCCACTCAGCATACTCCATCAGTCATCAACTTTTTAGACAAATGAACATCAACGTGAACATCAACTCTTGATCCAAATCTCCAACAACTTTCATGTATCACTTCTATGAATTCTCCTGGGATTTTCTCTCCTCATTCCTGAGAAATTATAATAGAAGTTATAATAATTATTCAAATATATTTGAAGTAGGTAAGAACAGATTTAAGATCTGCCCCAATGTAACTGCGCTTGGAATCCAATACAAGATACCTAAAAGAAAAATTCTTCATTCGTTCATCTTGTCATTCAAAGAATTTGAAAATACAGATATATTTTCAATGAAAACAAAACGTCTACTTTCCTTAGTGAACGTTTCCAGAACGGATAGGCTCTCTTTTCCAACATATATTTTTCCCTTCGTAAATGTTCTTTTTTGATTCGGCGAAGTGACAAGTTGTCGGACAAAGAAATTCTGGTTACCAGGTATTTTTTCATTGATTGATATTGAATTCACCATTTTCATATTTAGTTCATATTCAAGAAGCTGGTGAGTTTCAGGGGAGTACGAAGAAATATAGGTCGTCAAAGTTATACGACTAATTCACATATACCCTGCGGATGAGAAAATTGAGAATTCACTCGATTATGTCCAAATTTCTGTCATCACCTGATTTGAAAATACATAATTTCGGTTACTATACATATTTTTAAAAAATCGCGGAACACATCGAATTCAAATTGATTGACATTCCTCAACGTCAAAATGCGATCTCTACTTTCAACCCTCTCCGAATGACAGGTACAAAAAATTTTTCAAATGGGAAGCATAAGTTTGTGATATATCGTTAGAAACGTCTCTTCATTCTCTATTTATAAATGTTATCGTTTCCAAAGGTATTGCATCAATCAAGATAGAATAGCAATAGAATAAAAATTCGCTACAATACAATGGAAAGCTGAGATCTAATGGAGAACGTGATGAAAAGTAAAACACTGGAAAGGACATTGAATGTCAATGAATTAGATGTTCAAAATGTTTACCGCTAACGTTTTGGCATCATCCTGATCTCAAATGAAACTGTGTCCTAAGCTATATTCGCTCTTAAAATCGAAAGGTTCAGTTTTGTACAGAATGCTCTTCACATATCCCCATGAAAATGAATCTAATAATGTGAGATCAAGTGATCGCGTTGGCCATTCTATCGATCATTTTGTACATCTACATCATTAAAATTCAAACTACTTCTTAGTGTTTCACATTTTATTACGTTTCGTATTACATCTCAGTTTTTGATTTTATTCCAGCGAATTCAGGTGACCACATGTTTCATTTCATTCTCTCAATTAATGCAATATCGAAAGCCAATCATTCGGCTGGATTGTTGAAAGTAGGGATCGCATCCGGGAGTTTTTCTAAATATGTACAGTAACCGAAATAATGGAATTATTCCATGTGGCTTCTACACACTGTATATGACAATGAACGTGAGTCTGGTTGGGAATCCTATCCCATTGGGTACTATGAAAATCACTATTTCGTGACGGAGCGTTCGAGTCGTGGGATATCCCAAAGTTTCGCCGGTTTTTCCTAGTCTAAGCCATCCATTCGCCATGTAGGGCAGACTCTGGCAGTTACAAAGTAAGTAATAACGTTTTTCTCGAGGAAACTTGTCGAGCAGACATTGATACCCAATCAAAACTCCGTGCGAGCGCCGGGCTTCTGCTCCAATTCAAGTTTCACCTTCAACTCGTAAATACGATATGAAATTTATATTTATGTGACAAGATCCGAACTTGGCGGAAGTTAGGGTCCGAATTTGATCGAATATGTCGTCATGTCGCGCTTCAAGTTCTGATAACATTACCGAACATCAGCGGTGACCACGATGAGTTCGATAGTTGCGATTCTATATGGAAATCTACTGGCGAAGTTTCCTCGGGATTTGCTCTATTGAAGTCGTGTTCTGTTGCCGGAATGGAAATGGTTATTCTTTTAGTGGCGAGTTGGCAAACTCCGCGAGTTGATCTGGATGTAAGCCCTCCAACTATCTCCATAGGGTGATCCAAAATCATATCAAATATATCAGTTGTGTATCGAAATTGATTGAGATGTTCCTTCGTGGTACGAGTTTATCTTTCGACAACCCCAAAGAAAAACCTACAAAGTTCGAGGAATATCGTGTCAACCAACGGTGGTATTCTGGGGGAGAAGGAATTTTTCTTGATAATTCGGAGGTTGTATTAGGAGAGACTTCACAATGCAAAAAGCTACGTTCTTGGTGGAGATGAAAGTTTGAGTTTATGTTGCATTGAACTCTACTATATTCTCTAGTTCACATTTCTGTGGATCCACTCCCACAAATTCTTGCCGTATCATAATTTATAGTATCGACATATGTTATTCTTACACCTATGACGTCATCGGATGATAAAGGGGCTCTAGAGGAGAAGCGAGAAGTATTGAGAGGACTAGGTTGTTTAACAGGCCAAAGTGGGCTATTGAAATTTCAAATACCCCCATTTTATGCAGATCAGTCTAACCTTTTTCGAACGAAAACAATACAAAAGTCAGGGAGAATATCATGAATGAGAATTTCTACATAGGTAGTAGAGAAAAAGTAGACCAGTGCACAAATATGATGATATAATAGAATAGAATGCCTGTGTTGAGATATTCACAAGTTCGGTTTTTTTCATAATTGGTGTTGATTTCTTGTTTTCAACAGAAAAATTGATGCCTGTTCCCTTCCTGATCCTCGATCCCTGTCATAATTCTAAAATAACGTCAGAAATTCACAGATCGAAGATGATTCGATCTAGAAAAATAGTGAAAGAAATTAGGATCTCACGTTGAGCTGGGAATCGTCGAATTTTTCTGTTTTCTTCATCGAGATTTTCTGTACGGATATTTATACGTATTGGATATCCTCCAGTGTATTATTTTACACGAATAATTGTTCATTGATTCCACCAGTACATTGCGTAACATCATAAGGTTTTTTTTTTTCATTCAAAATCTATTCCACCCGACAATGGTTTTATAATTGAGTAGGAGGAACAGAAACACCTTTACCCGCACCTATGACAATTTTGTATCGAATTATTCAATAGAAATCCAGCTACTGCAATCGTCTCAGCTATCGAATGTCACGTGACATGATTAGCTTTGAAATTTTCCGAACTGAACTTTTTTTGAATCAGGTGATTTCCATGTGGCATGTGATGATTGATTCTTGCAGTGTAATAGAATTGTAGGAAATCCAGCAATTCCATATTCAATACCATCGAAAAAATGGGATGACAGTGTCATCTGGGAATTCTGAAATTCACTTGCTATAGCTACTGTCCAATATTTCGATTGAATAGGAATTGGCAATCTGTGTTCCATATTTTTCTGATAGCATTTGAATGAACGATGAAACATTTATTTCGGTTTGCTATTGGCAGCAAGTGGAAGCATCCAATTAATTCACTTATTTGAAGTGTGCAGCATTCAATCAGTTGGAATTCCAAGATACGCTATGCAATATGCATTCCGTATATATAAATATCTTCCGGCTGTTGAGAACAATTCAGGTCTCACTAATGCCACAGCCATATTTTCCAAGTTCCGACTGGAATTTAACAATGGATGGCCGAATTTATGAATCCAGAGGGGCATCAAAATGGTGAATTTTATAGCGAAAACTCGGCAATAATAATCTAGTGCGGAAGTTCGAACTTCCGAACTCCCAACAAAAACTCTCGTTATGTACTCTCACTTTATGCAGTTATTTTCATTCAATTCAGGTACATTTTCTGGTCTGAGTAATGAATATCAATATAAATTGAAGTAGTATGATACCAACTTCAATAGTTCTCAGATACTCTCAAACACTTGAAATTGGAGGCAAATTCGGCGGTATTAAAAATTTTCTCTGGACCTATCAGTGATACATAGATTTCAATGAGAGCGCAAATTTCTTTTGTTATCTTTCCATTTTATGTATTTCATATCGAACTGTCGTTGGTTTATTTTTCTCGAATGCCAAGCTACAGATCGTTTTATGAATTTCAGTATTATCAGTGGCTTCTCTTCCAATATACAGGGTGTTGAAGAAAAATGATTTCTGTGAATGAGAAATCTACTGAAACCAAACATACAATATATATATAAATACTTGGAAGAAGGATGCAATCAATCTCAATCGAACGAAATATACAGGGTCGCTGATATGTATGGAAACGGTCGATTATTTCCTAAAGTAAGATAACTAGCGAAAAATGTTGAGATACAAAAGTTGTAGGGTTTTTCAAAATCCATTAAGCTAATGAAAAATCAAGTATACAGGATTAGTCAAAAAGTCAGGACGAAACAAAGTTGCTTTTTCTCTAATGGGACACCCTGTATATTATTCCACATTTCAATTCTGCTCGAAATTCTGAACAAAATTGATAAAGCGCATTATTTCCTAAATTCAACCGATTTCGAGATATCGAATTTTGAAAATAACTTATAATAAATTATCCAAAAATGTTAGTCCATTAAGTTCATAGTCCATCAAGTTACCTTTGAAAGTTTCCAGCTCCATAACAACGCCGCGTCGTTCTTTTGTCTAACAGTGATGATCTTTACAACAAAATGTCAAAAATACATTTAGTGTAAATAAGTTTCGCGCAAAAATGGCACGTTTACTGTCAGGAGGTGAATGGTAAACACTTTGAGCACCTTATTAAATAGAATTTCAAAGAAAAATTTGTTATTTATTAAAACTTGTTTTCTCTCTTTTCCTTCTGTCTTAACTATTGTTTTCATAAAATTTCAAATATCCTGGACATTCATTGAAATATACATTTTATTGTTTTAATTGCATTTTAATCAACCCTGAACAATTATGCTTTTTTTATTTTATGTAAAAAAATTATAATTAAATTGTGATCATATTATCCACATACTCCACCTTTTGTGACTTTCATAATAAATATGCATCATTTCGTGCTTTTTCTTTAATAAATTTGAGAGTAATAAAAAGTTATTTTCAAAATTCGATATCTCGAAATCGGTTGAATTTAGGAAATGATGCGCTTTATCAATTTTGTTAAGAATTTTGAGCAGAATTGAAATGTGGAATAATATACAGGGTGTCCCATTAGAGAAAAAGCAACTTTGTTTCGTCCTGACTTTTTGACTCATCCTGTATACTTGATTTTTCATTAGCTTAATGGATTTTGAAAAACCCTTCAACTTTTGTATCCTAACATTTTTCGCTAGCTATCTTACTTTAGGAAATAATCGACCGTTTCCATACATATCAGCGACCCTGTATAGGATGTTCCAAAGAAAGAAATCTGTACCCTAAATATTTGGAGCGATATGTCAACACTGTCGAGATATATGGAATTTGTATGGAAGATCATGCGGATCTAGTTTCAAAATTTTCCATTTGATGGAAAACAAGAGAAATGAAGAGGGTTCACAGTGATAAAACTACTCCCGTATGTATTCATGATGTTTTCAAAGAGGTAACTTGCTTTCCTGCAAAAATTAGTGATTGAAGAGTACCAACCTCTGCAACACTCGTGCAGTTTCATTTCGCCTTTTTGAGTTCTCCCGTACAAGGAAATGACACACAGGACCTGCTGCCTCTCCAATTGCCATTTCAGGCTCGATTTTTTAGAATCTATATTCAACAATCATGAGACTCGATTGCATGAAGCCCTCCTTCAACTCAACGTAGAATTATCTCTTCTTACTGAACAGCTAAGGCATGCCTTACCATGGGGATAAATTGAATATTTATTCGTCGTTCAGATATTTTATGCGATCAGCCCTTAGTCTGAGTCATATTTAACAACTTTTGTCATTCTGATAAGTACTGTATGAGGAACTGTTCGTTCATCTCAAAGATATGATGAGAGAAAATGAAACGACCATGGGGAAGAGACGCAGCTGACTGTTGGCGAAACATTTTGATGTTTCTGATGATATCTGATGATATCAGAATATATAATTCCATGGGTGAGTTATTGAATACTGTTGAATACATTTCAAATAGACCCCAGTTCGCGCCTAGAGAATTGCGAAGTAATCCAACCAATGGAATCAGCAAACGAGAGAGAGGCAACCATCAGTGCTCAGCTGACTGATGGCAAAATTGCACCACTCTTTGTTGCAAATCCAGACGAATCGATAACTCATATCTTCGATTCATCCGCTCCCAACATAGACAGACTCATCCAGTATTTCGAAATATTCCACCTGAGCTCATCATGTACCGCTCAATGATCCGAACACTTTATATGTTCAGAAATTTCGGTAGAGCCAGAGAGGCTTTCCAATGCGGAATGAACATGTTTGCGATGCGAAACAGACCCAATCCAACATAAAATCTAACGTTCCCGGTGTTGGCACTTTGCCGACCGAAAGGGCCGTTTGTATGAGTGAGTGCATCATTCTGCTAGCTATTTCGGAAGAGAGTGGAGTAATAGTCGATGATGGTGCTGTCATATATAGATGCCATTTGCAATATCATTAGTTCAATTATATTGCTGAATGAGATGAGGTTGCTATAGACTTATTGAACATGAGTATATGTTTCATGAGAATATTTTTTTTTTCATATACTGTGTGACACAGACTCATGGTACAGGCACTTATTTCCTTTTACCGTTGTCATAGCTTCATTTCAGGAATTTGATATACCAATTATGCTCACTACATACACTTTCTGACGTATTCAGAAATATTTTTTTGCGATCCTTTCCGGGAGAACCTGCCACGATGTTCAGAACACTGGTGGAGCTATTCTGCCTATTTGCCTAATTTCTCCAACCAGAACTCTAACGTACAGCTAACTTGATAACAGCATTTATTCAATGTAGCGGAAAATCACTCATATGTTAGTTGTTAGATGACGGTACAAAAATGACAAGAAAATCAGTATTATTGATAATTGTTATGGAAATGTTGATTCAGAAGTAGTAATTTAGGTTTCTTCTCAATTTTAGATCGAACTACATAATAACAATCTCAAAACGTCAACTATTTGTACAGAAATCTATAAAAATGTCACCATCTTCTGGGGTGATTCATAACTATCAGGTCATTATAGCGAGTTACGTCGAGCGAGCGGTCCCACGGTACCGAGCTGGGTATCGCACTTCTCATGCCGTTTCCCAGAAAGCGGCCGATTCAGCAGGAATCGTATTTCGTCTTCAAGATCAACCGACATTATAAATATATCTACTTATTCACTTTTGCTCGATTTTGACCATATCTCTTGTACAGTAAAGTAAAAAAGTTTTTCAAAAAGTCTCTTGCCGGTTTTTCGAAAATAACTAGCGCAAAATGCCGTTAGCGTTAGCAAAATGCCAGTGTTTTGTACATCGTTGTCTCGACTGTACGGGTATGACGTTATGACGTATTCATTTCATTCCTTCATTAATTGTCATGCGCCTTTCGATGAATTCGATTGAATTGAATTTGGATTACAAAGTTTAAAGATATACAATTCCTCAGTGTCATGGAGGCAAAAATAATATCAATTCAACGTATAGCTGGACTCACATAATGGACACACTGTAGACGAATCATGCATACATGATCTAATTTTCAAGTACCAGTTGAGGGGGTCCTTGATTGCAAATTTGCTACGAATTCACCGTGAAATTGTACACAACGCTATTATCGATGGCTCTATAATGTGGTCAGTACATGATCACTGGAAATTAGACATTACAGGAAGGTGAAGGAGATTCCTCATATCACTCATATTTCCTGCATTTCCATTCCTTATATTGGTGATATACCCAGAGGAGATTTGCGCTGACTAGGACTACCAAAGCGTGAAATCCTTCAGGTATGTATTGTGTACCAGAAAAAAGACGTGAAATAATATGAATGGCGAATTTAGGTAACATGGGAAAGATTTTGATGATTCAGATAAGACTATCTACGAACTATTCCACATATCATAGAAAGTCTTGACAATTCCAGGTAGACGCCTGGAATGAAGGTAATGTTGAAGGAAGAATAATTCGTTCAACCAGTCAGGAGAATAGATTTGATAGTGGGAACTATCAAATTCCATTGGCAGTATCGACTTTTCTAGTTCATTGCTCAGTCAAAGGGATAACTCTTTCGGTGAACAAGCATATCAGAGTTGATTCTGTTTGTTGAAGCATGCATATGCAATTCGTAGCAAGTCGAGACATTCGATTGATGTATGCCGAATTCATTGAACGATGAATATTTGTGTAGTCTGCATTTGCTTCCATTCGTACAACTATTCTCTGTTGTTTGAATACCTCCAACAAGATGGAGAAATCCCGTGGGAAGTAGTAGCAACATTACCTGCCGACTAATTATTTCAGCTGACACCTGATATTTGTTCGATGACATGATATAATTCAATTCATGTATCGAGAATAGAACTTTGGAGTACTCATGATCCTATCATCTCAAATCCTTTCCTGATTCAACAATGTTTATAGCAGTGATACTGTAATACAGATGGTTTATACAGGCTGATTCACGGTGGATGGCACATAAGACGTTCCTGATGAACCAGTCAACGGATCACTTTGAAAATTCTACTTGAAATATTTCCGACAATACGGTGTTGCCACTTCTATTAGGAAGTTTTAGCAACTTCAATTTTTCATATGGAACACCTTCTGTATGATGAAATTCTTAGAATCTCTAACGATTTCACAAAATTTTTTCCAGATTTTTCCCTATACTCAACTGTTACCGTTTTCGAAATGAAAATCAATGTGAATTTTTTCTTTCGGAAATCATGACCTCTAAAACTGCTGATATCTGAGTTGAGAATTACTTCAATGCAAGGTGGTGAAAAATTACAGTTATTTCGTTTGTTTGAATAAGTGGCTGAACATTTTCCTGAAATTCTCAAAAACCATTCCAGCGTTCGTCATGAAAATAACTATTCGATAGAAAATACTCTCGATTTCATTGAAACAAAACACTGCTTCCTTCAGTATATATACTACAAATATATAACTTCTTCATCTGCATTGTTTCGTTCATGACTGATACTTGGAATTTCATAAATGCATCCAATCGGAATTTCAATTACACAGAGGAATCCTCTTAGTCCATAAAACCTTTCTGTTTTCGCTGGTTGTCTATGCTCTTTTCCATTTCCGTATCAGGCATACGGACGCATAATGATAATATAACTCTTCACGAAACAGGGATCTTTTCATGAACTTCAGAGGAAGGGAGACAATTGGGGTTTAAAATGTACACTTCTAGCATATTCGTTATCAAACATCACATAAATTATTTGTACTCGGAATTCGAATAACCGTACTCATGGAGAAACGAAAAGAAATTTCATCATCCCTGAAATGTCTTGACAAAAACCTACCACATATTATACCTGAGACATCTAACAATTTATTATCTATCGTATTGAGCATCAATGAATGAGTCACCTTGTAGAATTCATCCATTTTATCTTCATGCGTTGATATAGGAAAATATGAGAGGAAAATCTTCAATATTCTCTTTATATTTTCGGTAGTAGAAGCCCCCCTCGAAATATTGCAAACTAATTCACCATGACACCATTAGTTTTCAGGCAAACGAAAACTCTGATCTTGTCATCACAGATAGTGAAATCACTAAATTCTTGGGACTCTCCATTGATCAATGTTTGGGGTGGTATAATCATTGTGAACTCTTGATGAAAAAACTGAATACAATATCCTATCAAATCAGCAATTCGAAACAAGTTTTGGACTGTAGTCAACTGCCCAGGTTGACTCTAGACTAAGGTATGGTCTGTGTTTCTGGGGCTTATCCTCTGATTGGAAAGAAGTCTTTGTTGCTCAAAGGAGGTCATTACGAGTGATGCTAGGCATTCCTATAAATGAATCTTGCAGAAATGCTTTCATTTAGTATAACATTTTAACGTTGCCTTGTCTTTTTATAATTGAATGTTGTTTGTATGTATAGAAGAATGTTGACAAAAACTTTGTGCAATCAGCCCTTAGTCTGAGTCATATTTAACAACTTTCGTCATTCTGATAAGTACTGTATGAGGAACTGTTGGTTCATCTCAAAGATATGATATCATTCCCCACTAGATCAAGGCGAAGAGAGAGGAAATGAAACGACCATGAGAAAGAGACGCAGCGATTTAAAACCAGAACACCAGACACAAAAATGATATACATGTCCCTTTTGGTGAAGGTAAACTGGCCTTTTGGCTCCCGGAAGTTTCAACTTACTGCCAGCTACTATGAAGAACTGTAAAACATTGGCTATTTTTGAAAAGAGATTGGAAGATTTCCTCCTGTGTACTTGTTTTTACAGTCTAGAGGAGTATATGTCCATTCAGTTTGTAGGTCAATATCGACGATTCCTATACAATCCTTGCTGTAATTGTCAAAAGGAAAAAGAATGAAAGTTCATTCAATTGAGATACACCTTATACAATGTAGTTAACTTGTGAGTCACGAAAGCGTCTCATAAAACTATCTTCAGTTTTTATCAGGATGTCTCTCGTCGTATACTTAGCCCTCGGCCTATCATGAAAATCAGTCGAAATATGACATAACAGAGGCTGGAACAAAACGACCGATGGCAATCGACTGCTCCAGCTCGAATATAAAGTCGCAATCGCACACTTCTGAATCCTCTCGTGATTCCGTTATCCAATTTCAATTTTGCCATAATGAAATTTCGCCCGTCAGAGACTCCTCCCCTCCCTTTTCCGCCGAAAAGGGTACGAGGAAAGCGATTGTCTACGGAAGTTTCCGTTCGACAATGATAAGAAGACTCGGTTCGAGTTTATTAAAGGAAATGCCGGGTTTCCGCTCGGACGTCGCCTCAAGAATGACAGTGCAACAAAGGGCAATATGATGTGGATTGATTCTCGGAGTTATTCGACCCGATGGAAAAGATATTTCGGACCGATTTCGGCCATTATGTTCCTCGCTGATTCGTTCTGCCTCATAGGTTGATTGATTTGTTTTTCAGAAAAGAAGGCGAAGAAATATAAAAATGGAAATTTTTTCCGAAGTCTGAGTCACAAAACTGCCTAATACCAGAATTAACCAAAATGAGCTACCAACAACACTGTATTGTATTGATTGATGCTACAGAGTCAAAGATGTCATATTGCATGAATGTCAAAGTCTCTTTTGATTCAGCTTCATGATAGAGGCAATGGAAGTCGATCTGGAAGAACAGTTAGATCAGAAGAAGAGATATTGGGAACCTATTTCGGCCATTATATTCCTCACTGAATTTTTCTTTCACATAGAAAAAACTGCCCATTACAAGAATTCTCCATCATGAATACTGTTTTGTATTGATTGATGCTATAGAATAGAGTCAAAGATGTCCGCTCGTAGAATTTTGGTAACGAGGGGAAGTGAATGATGTACAGTGTCAGTCTCCTCTGGTTCTTCCTCAGATAGATATAGGTAATGGGAGTTGACCTCTCTCGTTTCGAACAAATTCAATAATTTTTGTTTGAGTGAAGAAAGCACGAAAATTTCTCGTGAAAGTAATCAATGTTGGGTGGGAGGAAGGTATTGAAAGTTTTCGGAAGTTAGGAGATTATGAGAAATAGGAGAGACTTCACTAGGCGGATATTTCCACAACTCCGCCGTTTCATTGATGAATGAAGGAGTAACCATGCTGAGCTCTTCTAGTTTGTCTACCTGGATTCGAATTTCATTGTGAAAAGTGATCAGGTAAATGATGGAAATACACAGTCATAGAATGATGAAGATGAAGAATATATTACTCGCTTACTACTACTAACTTTTTGACTTTCGAATTGCACCCCCATGTTTCTTTTGGTTCAACTCACAGTCCATAGAATGATGAGTCAAAATCTTCTCAATATTTGTGCAAAAGATATGGTACACACGCTTCCTCAATCTCCCATATTGAAGTTGTGGGATATCGAATATATCCCGATCGCTTGTATGCTTCAGTCTCATTCATTTCGAAACATCTTGTATCTCGAGACTTCTGCACCAAACTGATGAAATTTCGAGAATTTTGTTTTTTGATAGAGATCTCACGGCGTATCCAAGACGTCCTCACGCTGACAGTCGCCGTAAATGAGGAGCATGACGAAAGGTTGATTATTTCCGTGAACTTGTGAATGATTGTTGTGAAAATTACCTGAATAATACATTTTGAGGAACACATTTCGACGGGGTGGTTCAGCCAGGAGCATAAATCATTGCCGAATATGTTCAACTGATAATCCATTCGAATTTGAATCAATGAAATGCCTTGGAATCCATATTCACGTGTATCGCATAGCTATGATAGGAAAGGAGACGAATTATCACCAAATTTTGTTGGTTGGATTCTGAAAGGAAAGTGATATCTTGCAGACATCGCTCATGACGGAATCAATGAACATATCGACAAATCTTCACCGATAAACACCATTCTCAACAAAGATAGGCAGTCTCGTCATTCACAGAGTTTCTGCTATTATTCATTATGAAATTCAAAGGAATACTGCTGAAGTAATTATTTCTGAAAGATTTTCCGTCAGTTTTATTCTATTTTCTAGTCAAATATGAACTCCTGATATGTTTGAATCATTGATGATATAACTCGTGAAACCGAAGCAGCATATTCAGCTCGGTGAATCTACAGCTCAGTTTCACTTGAAATATCATCGATAATACTCATATCACTTGTGAATTTATGACTGACGATATCTCAGATATAGTCCAACTCTTTTTAGGTGATTGTTGGTGATATTGTTTGTTTTCGTTAGTCCTATATCCTATTAAGAGAAGCATCATCTTTGAAAACACTTTGTATATTGATGAATATTCACAAGGTTAGTTATTCCTGCATTCCAAAATCAGCCAGCGGTATTGAAAGAGACACGGGATTGCATCATGGACTCATTCCATTCCTAGTTTCCTTCCTTGAGCGGAATTATGGCCTTATCTCGTGTTTCTGAATCCATTTACAGACGTCTTTCGATTGTATTAGCCGTTTCCCATCGCAAAGCCAACTGGGATAGGAACTCGCTGTCTAATGTTGATCCTCTCAGCTTACCGAAGAACCCGTGAGATGACCTCCTGAATCTTTCGCAATACTCCGACCTCATGGCGCTGGTATACATCGATGAAATCAGTTTGGAAGTGACTCTTTTCTATGGATATGAATTGGCAATGATTGAGGTGAGTTGCATCTCGCCTCCGATTCCGTTTAGATACGCAAAGTGAAGTTTTTTCTGAATAATTACCGCAACTGCTCTGAAATAGAACTATGAAAATCTGCTTTCATTTCAATTCTGCTCAACTGTATAAGTATGGATGTATGGTTCAATATAAGATAGAGTAGGGTAGTCTCACTCATCTCGACCCTGCTGCGTTGGCTTCATTGCATCTGCCTACATATCATCCAACTCTTGAAGACTTTGGTTGTCTTAATGAGAATGAACTAGCCCGAACACTGAGACAGGCAAAGATGTTGATCAGTCAAGTTCGGAACTCACTTACTAGAGCATAGACGAAAACTCATACATATGGTAGAGCTCCACAGATGACACTGTGACCTTGGGAGTTACAAAAGTGTTATTGATGGAGTGGACATAGAGAAATCGAGAAATATCTACGATGAAAAAGACATATAAGCTGATGTTATCTGCTTCTTTGAGAACTTATCAGAACTGATTAGTCTTCTATATAGGTGAACAGAAATGAAGCAACGAGCATCTGATTGAACTGGATCTGAAGAGGTCATAGTGGACGAAGCATATAGCTGCCAAAATGCCTGAGTGATATCCATAATCTGGGGTTGAAAAACCTCTTTATGTTATATCGCTTGGTGAGATCATCTTTGGGGTTGTCTGATCCTATCAGTTCGATGAAATTTGACCCCTCCACAGTTTCAATTCAATGACATCAACGACATCAAGCCATCAGCCGATTTGGTAGCTTCTCAGGAGCTCTTCTCCCATTTTATAGGAGTTCCTTTCGGAAAACTACTTCATATCTTACTCCACAATCTAGCTAGTTAGTTCAAGCTAGTTTCTATCCAGATTTTTTGTTGTAGATATGTGATTAGCTCAATCTCTTGTCAGTGTAGCTGTAATTGCCGTTTCCTTGTATTTGTGAGTCTTCACAATCGATGTTGATGAGATATCCATCAAGTAAACATTCTCACCGCTCACCATTAGGAAATGAAGCTATCTGTCGGAAACGAAACGTTTGGTCGAATGAAATGTAATATCTTCCTGATTATCATACATTTTCTGATTTCAAAATCAATCAAAATGAGTTTCATTGCCCTTTGAAAATGTGAATCTTCGGAAATAATACCAGGAAATACATGACATGATGAGATTCGTAAGAGACAACATGAATACAAATTTCTGCATTCTGATGTCGAAGAAAGAAACGATCAATTGGCAGAATGATAAAATTCCTATATTCCATTGATTTTCATCCATGCATCAACTAAACAAACAATTCACAAGAATTGGATTCATATTTTTTCACTATCCTCTGGTTTCCTGTCATGGCGTGTGAGAGAACGTTGTCTCGAATAATCCATTCACTGCAACCATATATTTTGGAAGCAGTGAGCCCATTGATATCTCGTGAACAATATGGCACTCTCAAGGAACTATTCTGCATCGAAACGTCTAATCTGTAACTGAATCGACGACATGTGTCTGAGAACATTTTTCACTTCGTGCTCTGTTTATCTATGTATATCGGGCGGAGAGTGTTTCGAAGGCAACTGGAATGGAATACGAAGCCGCCCGATTTCCATCTCATTCTGAATGAGCATTCTAGCGCACTTCGAAGTCCACGCTACAGATGCCAAAAATTTTGCGTAGACTGTATAATTGAGATTAGAGTTACCTCTCATGTGTGAGTGCGAGCCTTCGACTTCTCTCACATCAAGGGGAACAATTCCGATTATGTTGTGATGATAACTGACACACTCGAGATTATTCAGCCCACTCCTACAGATGCTACTGAATCCAGTGAAATCATCAAAGATATTGAGAATGTGGGTACATCGGGATGGGATGATATTTTTTTTTTTTTATTTATCTGTGGACAACACGAAAGGGAAACCTATGATGTCCGAGGAACATCGTGTTAGCCAGCGGTGGAATTTTGGGAAAGAAGGAAGGTGTTGGAATTTTTCTTGAATGTTTGGAGGTTGTAAGCATCAGGAAAGACTTCACTAGGCAAAGAATTCCACAACTTTGCCGTTCTATTGATGAATGATGCTTGGTATAGCGATGTTCGACAGGTCTCGAGCTTGACAGTGTAGGGGTGACCAGCTTGAGCTCGTCTGGTTTGTCTACTAGGAATCGCGCGTGGTGGCATAATAGATGATATTTCCGTTGAGCACCGACCGTGAAAGTACCTATAAAAAAGGCAGAGATCGCCGACCTTTCTACGATGATCTAGAGAGGTCAATGATTTGGTGAGTGTTGTGTCATCGACTAGGCGAATCCCAATAAACACACACACGTGTAATATACGTTTATATATAGTGGCAGCCGTTGATGTAACGTTACTCGTTGAATTTTGCAACGTCACTTTCCGAACCATAATTCAACCAAACGTTGATTCCACCTATAATTAACGTGTATGATTCAACTCGTCGCTGTAGCCACGACTTTGAAACGTGTCCTTATCGTGCTATCTCAACGTATATTCAGTTGGGATTGAAAAACATCACATCAACGTTGAATATGACATTAATCATCTTCCTAATATATGAGCTACCTATATTCTACGTTTCAATAACTTTCTTTTCTCAAAGTTCACCCAACGTTATGAAATAACGTATCCGATTCGTTGAATAAATTATCATGTAACAACTATATCATGCAGTTGACCTTCATGAACGTATATGATTCTACTCGTTTCTGTAGCTACGATTTTAAAACGTGTCCTCGTCGTGCTTTCGCAACGTGTATTCAATCAGGATTCAACAACGTTACATAAACTTCGAATATGACAATCTTCAACAATCCGAATCTTTGAGCAATCTTCATTCTTCGTTTCAATAACTGCTTTTTTTCAACGTTTATTGAACGTTATGAATTCACGTGTTCGATACGTTCATTGAATTATTCAATATCAATTACATGATTTATTCAACGTGTTCGTATAGTGTTTTTCTCAACGTATATTCAATAGGAAATGGAAAACATAATATTAACGTTGAATATGACCATAATCACCAACCCGAATCTGTGATGAACACATACTCTATGTTTTTATAATGTTTTTCAACGTTCATTAAATGTCATGAAATGTTCAATCCGTTGAAAGAACTATTCTATAACAACTACATCATGCACTTGACCTTCATCAACGTATATGATTACACTTGTCTCTGTAGCTACGATTTTAAAACCTTACATAAACTTTGATAATAACACTGTTCATCAGCTCGGATTTTTTAGTAACCAAAATTCTACGTTTCAATAACTGTTTTTTTCCAACTTTTATTGAACATTATGATATTACATGTTAACGCCGTTGAATGAATTATTGAATGACAACTACATATCAGACACTCTTCATGAATGTATATGATTCAACTCGTCTCTGTAGCTACCATTATGCAAGTGACACTGTTTATCAACCAAAATATTTGAGCAACCTATATTCCACCTTTGATTATATACACTATTATTTGAATACTCAAGGATTCTACGTTTCAGTAACCTTACTTTTCAACGTTCGGAAATAACGTGTTCGATCCGTTTCTGTAGCTACGAGTATGTGACATGTCCTCATTGTAGGTACTTTATCAGCGTATATTCAAGGAGGAATAAATAACATGACATAAACGTTGACTATGACACTGTTCATCAACCTGTACCTTTGACCACCCAGTGAAAGAGTTTAACCATAGGAAATGTTTTAATCAAAACTGGATATTGAAAAGAGTCTAACCAATATATAATCTTCCGTGGATTTTTCATTTGGCTGCATGTCTCCAATATATACCTACCTAGGTATTCAACCGGTTCACAGCAAAGTTCAGAATCTGTTCGACAGACCACTCCACTTCAACGTTTTCTCATAGTGGATTTCAAAAGTTGATACTCGATTATTATTAGTCTGGAGACGTGTATTTTGAGCTTTCTTCCAACAATTAGGTAAGTTTTATACTGGATGGAAACAATCCACAGGTACCTAGGTACTTCATAATCAAACATCCAGATTTGATCTTTTTACTTTATAGGTCTTTATAGATATACCTACGTTGAATAAAAGTAGATAATTTCTGGAAATAATAGAAGTAATACGTTCCTGGAGCCTGTCGATGTAAATATAACAGTGTAATATATTGAATTCGTAGTACCTAGGTAGTTACGAAACGTTTTCGCAACCTGATTTTGAACCTGATTGCCAAGTGTATTTCGTGCCTCGAATACAATGATTTCAGAATGTCCTATATGTCTACTTTTATCTCCCGTTGATTGAGAATATTTGTCGTTGAAGATATGAGGCCTATGATTATAACTCCGAAAACAATATTTTTTGCACTCATTGAAAAACTTTCAACTCCATGAATATTCCCGGCGAATTCAATTCTGCTTGGCAACGCAGCACGGTACACGGTGAGAAGGAGGGGGGTTACGGTTAACCCGGCCACTGCATTGCACCGCCATTAACGATATCAGTCTGCTTGATGTATGTTGCTAGTTGCTACTTGCTAGGCACTTCTTCTTTTTTCAAGAGGTTATCTTGTGCATGTGTCTGATTCATCTGGGACATTCAACATAATAGGTACTCATAGAATAGTATTGGTAAGTACCTCTCTACCTTGTTCAATTCTACAGTGTGTTAGGCATTTTTACTCATTCAACTTACTCATTTGACTGTTTCATCTTATGTTCCAGAAACTCTCATACGGTATTCCAGCTCGCACAAATCTATATATACCTAGATTGATTATTATATGTATACTCATCATAGTCACCATTTTCTGTTACACAATGTCTGAGAAAGAGAATAATCGTTCACTATCCACTTCTAATACGTTGATGAAACGTAGATGGATGGTATATGTATAATCAAACACGTTGAAAATGGATAGATGAAACGTTGAAATGATTGGTAAAAAAATACAGGCTGATTCATATGAGTAGGTTTGGATTAGAAGTTCGAAGATCTTATTAAACAGCCCGAGCATGAAAAATTCATGGTTAGTATTGCTTCAAAATAACTACTCAGGGTGTCCATGAGGGAACTGCATCGCTGAATAGATGGAAAAAAATAGGGCGAATTTTAAAATTCAGAGTTACACTTCATGGTTGTACCGGAAGTTGATATCAACTTATTCAAACTAATTTCAATTATAATTCCAAATATAATTTCATGTATATATAATGTCCTACATCTACGTCCAGCAGTTCTCGAAAATTTTGAATTCCATGTCAAAAATGACGTTTGCAGGCCTGAACATAACTATCAATTTCTCCTATTCAATATCTCCAATTGTTTGATTGAGGTTGGTTTCTTTGTAGACGAAGATCAGCTCCAGTGTACTCTGTTGATATTTTGATTATAAATAAAAACAGGGTGATCAGAAACTATCATTGGAAATTACTTTGGAATAATCGTTGAAAGTCTTTTTTTTTTCAAATTGAAACCCCCTATTTTTATAACTCCATATCATTCAGCATCGAAAATGAGGGTGACTTTGTATGAGATTGTCTATTCCAAAAGCTTGTAGTTCTCGAAATATTGGGCGAAAACATTTTTCTTTTCCATTTTTGAGTTTATTTATTCTCAGTTGGCCATGGCACTCGTGCTTTGGTTAGAAATAATCGACTGTCACGGAATGTCATTGATGTAAATAATCATGCCGGCTCGTTTGAATTATCAAAAAGTTCACTTGAATCTATTCATTATATTATGGTCAATGTAATAGGCTAATATGAAGAACATGTGAAACATTTGCTTTTCGATATCCACTCACATGATTGTTTCTAACACAAGCGCGGGTGCCATGGACAACTGAGAAAAAATAAACTCAAGAATACGCGATTTTCTGGAACAGAGAGATGTTTCTTCTCATTATTTCGAATACTCAAGACAGTCTTACACAAAGTTGCTCTCATTTCGAATGCTGAACGATATGGAATCATAAAAATAGGGCGTTTCCATTAAAAAAAATGACTTCTAGTAGTTTCTGATCACCCTGTATTTATTTTCGGAATTTTGACAAAGTACACTGAAGTAGATCTCCTTCTACAAGGACACCAACCTCAACCGAAAAGATATCAAATAGTAGAAATTAATAATTATGTTTGCACCTACAAACGTCATTTTCTGCATAATATTCAAAATATTTCGTTAACGGCCAGACTTAGGTATAGGACATCATACATGAAATTTTCCTAGAATTCTTCGTTGAATCTAAATATGAAATGAAATATAGGGTGTGAATAATACAAGGAAGTTGATGTCAACTTCCGGTATGACCGGAAATCTTGTAAATTTTCCAGCCGGATTGCCCCCATCAACAGTAGTATGCTAACAAATTTTCAAATTCGCCCTAGTCATATAGTTCTCCATATATTGATCGATGCAGTTCCCGGAAGGACACCCTGTATGTACTATATCCTGTAATCCTGAAATAACACAAAATCATCTTCACAACATTTCATCAAAATTGATATATATATATTTAATCAGCTGAAATTTCAGATGACAAGATTGAAGTCAATTGGTGGCAATCCTCCGGAAGATCAGACTAGGAGAATTTTGAGATTCATTCTAACCAATGAGCTAGCTTCTCTCTTCAACTAGAGAGGTAAAGATAAGAAGGCTTTCAAAAACACAAATGTGATAAAACTAATTTATGGTATGGTTATTCCTCATTTGCGATATTTCCTAATAATTATATCGAATCATTTTTGCAGTTGCTGTCAAGAGGGAGTTTGGAGCTGCAACTGACAGCCAGATGGCAACCAAAGACTGGTTGAAGTTTGCTAAGAAACGCATGAATGATGCTATCAAATCTAAGCAGAAAAAAATATAATTCATATATATATATATATATATATATATATATATATCGAACCAAGGGAGTATCTGTCCCATTTGAATCAAACCTGAAAATTTTCATTAATATCATTCGTCCAGTTCAAAAGATATTTACTTGGTTCCATACTTCAACCCAACCCTGTATATATATATTCATCTAATAAGCATAGTAATCAACTTCAAGTTACCTTCATGTTTACCATCAAGTGACCATCAAGTCTGTTGTTTTTATATTTATAGAATCTCAGTTCGTTTTTTATTTTTATACAAGATTCATTTTATCTTTGTTTTTATATTATTATTATTTTTCAATAAATGTTATGGAACATTATTTTTGTGCCGGTCTTTCTCATCCAGAAATCCATACTAGGTACAACTCTACGCGAAATCAAGATGTCTCAGTGTAACCCAAATAATTATTCAGGTTCCATCAGCACTTATTCTCATGATCTCGGTTATTTTCAAATTTACAATACAAAGAGGTGTCACAAATGGAAGTGGATCACCCGGAACAAATATTGGAACTGGTAACGTATATTAAACGTACTGTATTTCCATTTTCGAAACGTTGATAGAACGATACTGATGGAAATGGAAAGATACTGATAATAATCGTTGATTCTACAGAAATTATAAACGTTAACCAAAAACTGGAATTCTACGTTGCATTTGAGTGATATTACAGTACCAATATAAACGTTTAGAATTCGTATCTCTGTAACGACTAAGATAATCAACGTTACTTAATACTAAAATTCTACGTTGAATTCCAGGGATTATTATACAAACATCAACGTTTAGAATTAGTATCTCACTAACGTTCTGAAAAATATCAATGTTACCTAAATACTGAAATTCCACGTTGAATTTCAGTAGTTTCACAGTGCCAACATCAACGTTTAGGATTCGTATCTCGGCAACGTTCTTGAATATCACCGTTTCCTGAATACTGAAACTCTACGGTGAATTCCAGTGATATCATATTACCAACATCAACGTTTAGAATTCGTATCTCAACAACGTTACTTCGGAACCAAATTACATCGTTATATCGAAGTGGAATGAAAACATATAAAAAACGCTGAGAAACCGTGAAAGAGTAGAGTTACGTTGAAACCGAACCATAACGTTGTATTTCAGTAGAATTTACATTACAGTAAGGATGTTTGCAACGTGTAAATAACTTTGAATCAACGTGGAGGGGTAATGTTACAATGAAACCAGAATTAAACGTATTGCATAACGACATTTTGCCGTTTTTTCAACATAGATTTATAGTGGCGTTACTTGAAATAATCAACGTTTCTTTGACGTATCTGTGTTTATTGGGATAGCTCTCTTCTGAATTGAATCTAAGAGCTTAAGCGTATGTTTGGGGGCTGAGCTCCAAACATGTGAACAGTACTCCAGGACAGGTCGAATTTGTGCTTTGTAGATCATAAGCAGTTGCTGGGATGTGAAGTATCTCTTCGCACGGAAAAGAAAACCGAGTTTTTGTGAAGCAGTTTTCGCAATGGACCTCACATGATCGTCCCATGAGAGAGCACTGTTGGTGGTGACACCCAGCAAGGATATTGACGACCTCATAGGAACAGTGGTACCCGACATCATCAAATTGGGCATTGTGTGATCAGCCTTCTTGGTGAACATACAAGCTTGAGTTTTAGTTGCATTGAACTGTACTAGATTCTCAGATCCCCATTTCAGAATTCTTGTCAGATCCTCATTTAAAGCATCAACCTGTCTTCGCCTTGCACCTCTGGCCTCATTGGATGATATAGGGGCTCTAGAGGAAAAGGCGGAATGAAGTGTACTATCATCCGCAAAGCTATGAACTGGGCTAGAGGTCACATTCAACAAATCATTGATGTGGAGCAAAAACAAAGTTGGTGCCAAGACAGAGCCTTGTGGAACACCAGCATTGATCGTCATTGTATCAGACGAGACCCCGTCTACCACCACGTAGAGTGATCTATCTGCAAGAAAACTCGATAGTAAAAGACACAGTTGGGGCGGCAAACCATATGACGGAAGTTTCGCTAGGAGGCCTTGGTGCCAAACTCGGTCAAATGCTTTGGAGATATCCAAGGCTACAGCCAGAGACTCCCCATGTTTCTCTATTGACACCTGTCACTTATGTGTCACATAGGCAAGCAGATATATCAGCAAATTCTCTATTCAAATTACAGAATACTTCAATATGAGTACTAGCTGACTCAGTTAACTATTCTATTGCTCATGGGAATTTCCGAACTGCTGGAAGATTGCAGAAATAATTTCAATATTTGACGATGGTGAAATCAACTTTCCTTTCAATTCTAAGCGATTGATTTGTTGCATTTCTAGTAGTGGCAGCATTTATGAGCAAACATCGACTTCTGACTCCTGTTCGATATAGCTTATAGAATATAAATAATGCAACCGTTGTACTTGAACAATTTCAAAGTATTTTTATCATGTGGTAGGAAGCAATGGGATACTTAAAAAGATAGTAGAAGTAAGTAGAAGAGTTGAAATAAATATGAATATAGAAGTGACCGTGATGGAGGACTCTCAATCGGAACAACAACAAACTCGGGTTGAATGAAGGTAAAGTAGCTGCAGAAGTATTAAGTGTTACTGCTGCAAAAGACGCACATCTATGGTATAGAAGGTTACCTCTTTCAATTTCACTAGATTGACTGAATTAACTTTTCAGACTATCATTTCCGAAAAAAAAATCTTCAAACAAAGCAACCAACAGATCTTCAAACGAATCAACATGGATCTCAAGGCTCTGTACTTGGTCCCTCGATATTTTCATCAAAATATGCGACTCTTCTCTCGCCATAGCTCTGTATTGGGGAATTTGATCAACGAGGACTTGATAAATGTGCAAGATCTTTCAAAACAATGGAAAATGCGACAAAATATCCAATATATTCGTACTAGATTGTGTTACGATCCGTCGATCAATTTGTATTGATTCTTCCGAAACTTCTACTATCCGACTTCTGGATTCATCCATCCTACAATGCACTCGAGAAACCTGACTCATCTGATGGATGTTTCGATGCATGAAGTACCTAACCAGTCATGAATACAAATCTTGATGCGACACTCCTGTTGCCTTTTTCTGTATCATTTCTCTCCTTCCGGTCTGCAGCTTTTCAGAAAGACCGAGATTGAGTGCCCCACCAGTTCACTGATTTTTTCAGGATTATGTGTATAAGCCACCTTTATTTGAAACACCGAAATGCCATTAAAGCAGTGTGCCTTTGACCCTCAATTAGTTCCGACCCTCGGTTACTTTGGTACGCCTGACTCAGGAGAAATTCATTCAATTTGAAAACGGTTTTTTTTTCATACTCTTGGTCGAGGATATATTTGTGCAGAGGTCGATGGAGACCGAGCGATGAAAAGTAAACTCCGGACGTTGATGGAATGAGGAAAAAAGGGAAATGGGCGTGAGACTCATTCATCAAGAAACAAAAAGAATCTCAGCGCATATATACCTGATTTTTGGAGTAACATGAATTCACTGCGGGAAATACTCTCAAGGGAACAGAAATTTCAGCAAAAATCACTGGACCATCATACTGGGGCGAAGATGATCAAATCACAGTCGTGAGCAGGGGCTCTATTATGAGTTAGTTAGCATTAGTCAGATCAGACAGGTGGCGGAACTGATAAACGGTCATTGCCTTCTGAGGAAACACCTATAAAGAATGTCATGAAGAGAAAATGGAGTGATGCCTGAAAGAGGTACTGATCAGCAGAGCCAACATCATGACATCTGGGACTTGAAACTCTGGCTGGTCTCCGATATGCTGACTTCATTGAGGTATAATACTCATGGTCCAAATGAATGAGTACAGGATGGATTCATTGAGAAAATACATGTGATTATTTCTTCTTGTGAAACCATGTTCCATGAACTTAGCAGGTTCCATTCATTTCGGTGATTCACCATGACAGCATGAAAGTCACTCTGAGGAAATCATATTGCATCAAATCAACAACATTGCGAACAAAACATTGCGAATTGATCTATCAAATCTATCGAATATCATTCAAATGATAAAAAATATCCCATCGGTATTCCAGTGGATTTGAAGATTCCATCCAATACATCCGAGAAAAAAGTGGGAAGTATGCTACTGAACTGACATCACGGTTCGTCTTATAATGACTGGTACCGTACATGTAAATGAGTTTTCGTTGCATCAGCGGAAAGACGAAAATTTAATCGCTTGTAAGGTGCACAATCACAATCACTGTCGTAAAGAGAATAGAAGATGGCATCATGATAAGCAGCTCTATGCAGCTGCATAAAGCGAGTCAGTTTCGGTATCTTCTCGTTGAATGTCATACGGTGCATATAACATTGTATCGACACAAAGCGATACACCTAGCTCAATTTCTTTCCATGAGAGTGAATTTCTGATGGAGTTGCTCGTTTGTATCTGTTTATATTTTCTTGATAGCGTTCTCTACACTGCGTCGAATTTACTTGACAAAAACGATTGAAAATATATGCTAGAAATGCCAAAGTTCATCAGTTTTCTGTGTGAGAGTGTTGCTTGGTTTCTTGAAAAATATTCACTATCAAGATTGTCAATTGACAGACTGAGTAGAGTTTTGTTTTGGTTTCAGTACTTGATATGGAGGAGATCTATTTTGGCAACTAGAACTAAAGATCGTATGAGAGGAAGAACTGATTTCTGTTAGTAGCTAGTTTGACCTTTGGAGTATTTTCGGTATAATGAGGAAAATACTTCATTGTTCCTTCGAGTTGGTTTTCAACACGATGAAGCTCTCCAATGTTGAGAGTTGATGCTGAATCTGATGGAACAGTAGATGAAATGTTGCCTCATGAAATAAAAATAGCACGACAATAGGAAACCATTGAGATTCCGGAGATATGAATAATTTCACAATTCGAGATTCTCGTGTATTCCAGTTTCGAGAACCGTTAGAGGTTGGATTCCAAATGAATAAGATCTCTGAATCTTCATCAGACGACGATGGAACCTCACCCGTACCCTTGTTCTAGCCACAGAGAATATTAAAAGAGCGAGAGCGGATAAAACAATTTGGAGAAATATGTCTGGTTTCAAGAAGATTTGTCTACATCAGTAACACACTTCCCTAACATATGTATCCGGAAATCATCACTTGGAAAGCAACTTTGCAGAATGAAGCAGGAGCCTAATGCTCATGAATACTGGACATTAAAAGTCACTGAGAAGTGTCAATGGTCAGACAGAAAAAAAAAACGAACATTTCGATTCTTCCGATATTGCGGTGAGTAGAGTAGATGAGTAGATATATCAATATTAATTTATACATACTTGTTTATTTCAGAACGATCTATCTCTTAGATATTTGAGAGCTGCATTCCAAATGCTGTCACATTCTGAGACATGGGAGGGATACTCCCATGAGGTTTGCAAGGATGAATCTAAGAATATAATATCAGATTGATTTTTGAGGTTTTTTATTTTCGTTCCTTGTTCCTGGCGAACTATAAAATCCAACATTGTTTAAAAGGATGATGATAGATTACCTGTAGATTTTAGTTCTCCGTGCATCTGCTTTTTCACTTCCCCATAGTTCCATATTTTTTCGGTTTCTTCATTGTTGATTCAGATTCATTTTAGAGAACTTTCTCTTCCATTCTCGTCTGGGGACTGATCTTTTTATCCGAGTATCCTGAAATGAAAACAAACGACAAATATATATTCAAAGGCATCTCCTGAAATTACATTCATAAGAATTTCCAAGGTTCATCCCTCTAATCTCCGTTCTCAGATCAGAAACCGTAAATTTGTTCGAGTCATCCGGATATCGAAAAATGCTTCCATAGGAATTTTAATTGTTCCTCGTAATTTATGCGATTCAGGGAATGTCCGATTTTCAGCTTGAAAAATTAGATTTCTTTTATTATCCAATTTATTCAGAGCGTTCTCATAGTGTTGAATGTCAAGTCTTCTCGACTCCATAACGAAGTTTCCAAGAATGTTAATTAACAATTATCATCTTTTCCTCGGTACGGTCGATTTTCTATTCAAAATCCTTGATCGATATGGGGCACTAGGAATTGTTGCCACTTGATCGTTTTTTTGGGTCAATGTAACGTTGAATTTTTTCACTGAATTGATTCAGACTCATATGTCATGACGATGAAATCAAACATCGATCATAATTATACAGAGTGGTTCACTTGTATTTCCGTACTACTTCAAGACGTTGGAGGCAACAAGATATCATGCATTGGCTTTCAGTATCTCAAAGATTGTACTACTGTTCTATGATTTTCATTTATAAAATGCTGAATTCAATGACCCCAACATATCTGCAAACTACAATTACCTCCAATGAAGACATTCATAATTATATAACTCGAAACAGCAACAATCTTCATATAAGTCGAAAAAACTACAGAAGTTCAATGAGCACCATATTTCATAAAGGCTTTGTCCAATTCAATGATTTGCCCTTTACACTGAAATCCATCTCATTATTTCGAGAATTCAGGTTAGAATTGCTGAAATATATTCATGATTAACGTGATTCGATTCAATTTTATTTCATTTATAGATATTGTCGTGTTTGTTAATGTATACACATACTTGCCTTCGTGTATATGTCTGTGTATATTCATATTATTCATGTACCTAATTAACTTCAACTGTTTGTATGATCTTAGTCAAGTTGAATTGTTATATTTATATTTTAAACCTGTGTATTAGGATTCCTATTTCGAATAAATAAATAAATAACGCTAAAATAACGCATATGGCGCGCGTTTTCATACGGAGCTAGCGCGTCAAGTACTGAAAAAGATTGGTGAAATGATTGACGAGATTTTCGATGAATAACGGTTATGGAAATATTGGTAAATAAAGGAAAGATCGACCACATTTCTACTTTATTTCGGAGAGATCAATGAAATTGTGAGTGTAATATCGCCGACTAGACGAGTGGCTATTTCCTAAACAGAATCTGAGAGCTTTAGCTCAACTCTGAAGAAGTGAAGAGTACTCACTCAACAGTGAATACTAGAGAATAATAGGATATTCATAGGAATAGTGCTACCTGACATCATCATATCGGGCAATGCGTGATCCGCCTTCGTGAAGATTATACAAGCTCGAGCTTTTGTTCATAGTTGTTTTGTTGCATTGTTACATGAAGACTACTGAATTTCCAGATATACGTTCCAAAATTCTTGACATGTCTATCGAAATGTCTCCTTCTTGCACCACTGGCTTCATAGAATGATGGAAGGGTGGCTCTATTAGAGGAAAAGGCGGTATGAAGTGTACATCTATCAGATCGTTGATGTGGACCAAAAACAAAGTTGGTGCCAAAGATCGATCCTTGTGAAACACCAGCATTGATTGCTTATAAATATAAACATGAACATAGTCGAGATGGAATTGGTTTCCCATAGTCAATATGCCACTTCAGTTTTTCAAATCCGTAGATCCATCTACTTACTCGATTGTAGGTATTCGTACTCAGAGATGGAAAACTATATTCAAGTGTTTTATATCTCATTCGAAAGAGTCCCTTGGAATTTATCCAGCAAACAAGAACAGTGAGTTTTTAGGTACTACCCAATCATTGTTTTTCGGAGGGGATATATGGTCCCGCTGTTCAGTGGCGCTTTCCTGTGATTTCACCATGGAGTATTATGAATTCATTGGGCTCGCTACGAAATTTTGCAGGAACTTCCATGAATTTCAGACCAATACACTAACTTCTTCTTCCAAACCACCATGTATGGTTTCCATATGAAGAGAGAGCTCGATATCAGCCAAAGTTCATGAGCAAAGGATGAATAACATTTTAAAAGTCATTCTGCATTCACTAGAGAACTCGTGAATAGACTGTAATGAAAAACAATTGAAAAAAAGGACACCCTATGTGAAAATAATCGAAGAAAATCACTTCGAGATTATTTCAATCTTGAGAAGTTGGGGATGCACATGTTTGATTCAGTTTCATATTCTAATGAGGTGAATTTGGAAAGTCATCACTATTCAACAAGAATCACATTAATCATACGGCTAGAGACAGAAAATGTTGACGAACCAATAATTATCCAAGAAATCAATCACTGGAGCTTGAAAAGAGATATTCAGAGGTATATATCGAGTTTATTGAGTATGCTGTGCTAATGACATAGAGAGCAGAATGCGGGAATACTCTATAACCGATTACATCATTGTTTCAGTGTGCCTCTCATCAATCATTCGGTTTTCGCTCCATTTGCGGTGGCACTGAAAAGTCACCTCGTTTCACCCAACATATAGCGGAAAACTCTGCAGACGACAAACAGCATGTGATTGAATGTAACCTGGGTGAAAATCGACATTTTTCAGAACCTCCATATATTAAGGCTGCCATTTCAGAAATGATTTATCCATTCATTCCTACAAAGACAATATCAAGAATATTGCGATAAACTTATGAGAGAGGATCTTCTCAATCAGATTATTCACGAAAATCTTGCAAAAAAAATCTGTGAAATAGTCATTTGTGATATCAATTCGATGTGATGGAGTGGAAGGCGTGTTTTCACAATCCATCAACTAGTGGATCGAGCGAAACTTTTTGGTTAACACATCGAATTGTACATTGTGAAGTTTAGATGATTCAACTTGGATCTCATTCTTCTTTCATTTCTTTCATTTTTCAGAAATGAATATCAACTTTTGTCTTTCAAAGGCTCGGGACCTGTCGAACATCGCTATACCAAGCATCATTCATCAATAGAACGGCAATGTTGTGGAATTCTTTGCCTAGTGAAGTCCTCTCCTGATGCTTACAACCTCCAAACTTTCAAGAAAAATTCCAACACCTTCCTTTTCTCCCAAAATTCCACCGCTGGCTAACACGATGCTCCTCGAACATTACAGGTTTCCCTTTCCTGTTGTCCACAGATGAAAAAAAATATTTCGAGTATATTTTTCGAGCTTCATTTCATCCTTCCATGAATGCTGACAAATTGCACATTCGGACAGGAACTGATTGAGTTATTACCGATCACAGTTCACCCAAATACCTCCACTCCATATGACATAATCTAATGAAAGATATCAATTCATTTATGATCCATTGAGATACTGAATCATTCATCCAGCAATTGCTAACAATATGCAATGAATTTACATTCACAAATTGGATCTCCATGTTATTCTACATGTGATGAATTCTCTATAGTCATAATAACGAAGTATCTTCCTTTGAAACACCTTTTATCTGGCTAGGCAAGGCAGGCCCTTGTCGAGAGGCGATATTGCTCATTCTCTTCAACTCACATTATATGGTGGTTACTTTGCTAGTCAATTTCTCAACCACATCATATCCAAATATGCAATTCGTTGGCATCTATAAAACCAGCAACAAATCTATATCGGCCTGTCAAAAAATATATATTCGAAATTACAAAAAAAAAATCAATATAAAATCGATATAAGAGTTCATTCCTCTAGATTTTCCTGTGATTTTCTCTCTTCGTTTCTGGAAAATAAGAACAGAAGTTTCGACAATTATTCCAATATATTTTTAGTTAGGACAGATAATATGTGATCTGCCCAAAAATGTCATTGCGCTCGAAATTCAACCTTCAGATACCTGTAAGAAAGACTTTTTTTCTGTGAGAGACACCTCGTTTTACATGACGTTTTGAAACACGAATATATCTTGAAAAGAAACAGAACTAGTTCTTATCTTAGTGGACGTTTCGAGAACAAATCTGGTCCCGTTTTCAACATTATCTATTTTTTCAATGTCTCGTTGTTGTGATACTGAAAAGTAAATAAACGAAGGAGTTGAGTGAGGGGCGTTTCAATTTGAGGAGACTCATCTTGTACACCAGATGGTTGTAGATCCTGAACCTCAATTGAAATTCGCGAGATATAAAGACAAACCTTCTCAGAAAATCCACAGAGAATCTATTCCATTCCATCCGGTCGTTTTGAAAAACTCACTGAATCGCAACAATGACTCACCGCATCGAAGTCATAACTTCGTTATTCACAGCAATTCACATTCATCTTACCGCGGGTTGTCGAATTACGACACTTTTCTCGATGGTCGAGTCGTACCGTATGCCTGTTATTTTATTATCGAATGGCTGAATTTTTATGATCCCCTCTTCAGGGAATGGTATGCGGCGGAAAGGAAGTTTTCCATTCGTTCTTTGAGTAGACTGAAGGTATTGAGTTTTTGATTTCATATTTCAATCGTGATATATGTATAGTTGTATATTGTATATGTCTCTGTGAGAAGACACAAGAGTGACCTCATGGAAAAATTCAATTTTGATACACCCTGCATGAGTTGTATTTTTCAGATCTCCATTTGAGTAGTTTTGCGGATAGATATACAGTGTGTAAAAGCCAAATGGAATAAATTCATTATTTCGGTTACTGTACATATTTATAAAAAATCCCGAAACACGTCAAATTTAAATTATAACTTGACATTCTTTAACGTGAAAATGCAACCCCTACCTTCAACCCCCTTAGAATGACAGGTACAACCCCCAATTTTTTAAATGGGAAGTATAGGCTTGTGATATATCATTTGAAAGGTCTCTTCATTCTCTATTCAAAAATGTTATTGTTTTTAAATTTAATGCAAAAATTAACATAAAAAAAATTAATATCATGTTGTTACCGAAATTCGCTACAATACAATCAAAAACTAAAATGTAATGCAAAACGTAATAAAATGTAGAACACGAAAAAGAACTATGAATGTTAATGAAGTAGATGTTCAAAATGTTCTCCGCGAACGTCTTGGCAACATCCTAATCTCAAATAAAACTGTCTTCTAACATTATTTAACATATCAGGCGTGATCGACCTAATCGCAAGCGTTATTCGTTCTTTTAAGTCATTTAAATCAGAAGGTTTAGTTTTGTACACATGGCTCTTCACATATCCCCATAAAAAGAAATCTAATAATGTAAGATCAGGTGATCGCGCTGGCCATTCAATCGATCCTCGCCTCCCTATCCACCGATTGGGAAATATTGTATCGAGGTACTGCCGGACATTAAGTTGGTAATGTGGTGGTGCTCCATCCTGCTGAAACCATATCGTATTCGCTGGAACTTGAGGATTACCTGGATCAGGATATAAATTTGCCAACGTTGGAATGACATCATTTTGAAGTAGTGCCAAATAATTGTTGCCATTCAAGTTGCCCTCAATAAAAAAGGGACCAATTATATTGTTCCCTACAATCCCTGCCCAAACATTAACCTTTTCAGGGTATTGAGTGTGTTCTTCTCTCATCCAGTGAGGATTTTCCGTGGACCAGTAGCGGCAATTTTGCCGATTAGCATGACCGTTAAGTAAAAAAGTACACTCATCAGAAAACATAACGTCTTCTAATTGGATAATATTGTTATCCAACATGTCCATCATTTGCTCACAAAAAGAAGTTCTCCTATCAAAATCGTCTTCCATGAGCTCCTGAGTAGGTATCATCTTATACGGATGCAATTTATTTTCTTTTAATATGTTTGCTATCGATGTATGGCTAGCATTGAATGTAGTGGATGCCTGTCTACTCGATGTATGTGGGTTTTCCTGAAACTCAAGCAACACATCTAATTTGAGTTCATCACTCAGTGCATTAGCAGCTGCTTTTTTTATCTGCCTTACATGACCAAACTCGCGAAACTGCTTTTCTATTTTACTTATTGTTCCTTGGGATATAGGCGGTAAATTAGGAAATTTCTCATGAAATAGGCGAGTTACTTCCCGTTGTGTTCGGATGTTATCTCCGTAACCAATCATTTGTAAAACTGTTATTTTATGCATTTCCGTTAATCTAACCATTTTTCAGAATTGAAATGAACAAACTCTATACTCAAATTACAACAATGACAACTTAAATAAAACAATTTACTACTGCTTGTTAAAATAGCGTTGCCACGGAAATTCTTTAAAGTTTTTTAATGGTTACCATCTAAAAACCACATTGCTACGGTTTTTGTTCACTTTCTCATTATCAAGACCTGAACGGGAAATAAGTTGTAAGTAATATTGTAATAAGTTCCGAGTATATTTTAGCGAATTTCGGTAACAACATGATATTAATTTTTTTTATGTTAATTTTTGCATTAAATTTAAAAACAATAACATTTTTGAATAGAGAATGAAGAGACCTTTCAAATGATATATCACAAGCCTATACTTCCCATTTAAAAAATTGGGGGTTGTACCTGTCATTCTAAGGGGGTTGAAGGTAGGGGTTGCATTTTCACGTTAAAGAATGTCAAGTTATAATTTAAATTTGACGTGTTCCGGGATTTTTTATAAATATGTACAGTAACCGAAATAATGAATTTATTCCATTTGGCTTTTACACACTGTATGTATTGTCCACTAATACGTCTTCGTCTTATTGCGAGAACTGCTTCACAAAGTCTTGGTTACAGATTTTGTGCAAAAATGTATTTCACACCCCAGCAGCTGATTATAATCCACAGCGCGCGAACTTGACTTGTCCTGTAGTACGGTTAATACTACTAATTCATACAAGAGTTCGTCAATTATGGCCAGTGGGGTAGCACTTGGACCGGAATACAAGTGGACCGGAAACAAAATCAGAAACGTATGATAGTAATTTCGGACCGTTCTCGATTCATTACGATATCTGTGGAAAATTTCGCTTCTGCAACTTCAAACTCCAAAAATGCTTATTTAAAGACTTATGCTCATGCTCATGGTGAAGATTTGGAAGATTCAACCTCAAAAATTTTCAGAATGAGCATTTGTGAAGATCAAAGATGCAAACTCGTAATAATTCGAAAACGGTCGAAAGATACTATGGTGGCATATCATAAGATTTTGTTCCAAATATCACGTATATTCCAAAAATATAATGAAATACAGGGTATTACGTTGGAAATAATTCGTGTCCATTTGTTTCCATTTCCGGTTTAACCAGAAGTGCTCCCGGAGATTTTTCACACGGTTTTTTACGTTGACTCATATGACATTCCAAATTTTCGAAGTTTTATTCGCATGAGAGCATCGAAAACTTTCGACCAACGGGTCACGTGATAAACCCTGTGTACAAATTAATTTTTTAGCTTTTCGTGGGATTTTTTCTCCTCGTCTCTGAAAAATAGAGTAGGAGTTATTAAAAATTATTTCAATATATTTGTAGTAAGGACAGATTTTGAGAACGGGAGCAGATTCTTTCCCGAAACGTCCACCAAGATAAGTAGAGGTCTTATTCTTATTAAATATATTTGTATTTCGAAATTTTCAAAAACAAGGTGTCACTGACCAATGGAGAATTTTTCTTTCAGGTATCTGTAGGTTTAATTCCGAGTGCAGTGACATTTTGGGGCAGATCCCAAATCTGCCCTTACTACAGATATATTGAAATAACTTTCAATAACTTCTACTCTATTTTTTCGAGACGAGGAAAGAAAATCCCACGAAAAGCTGAAAAATGAATGTACCACCTCTTCGAAGAACTTACAGACAGTACCTGTGTATAAACATTCGCTGAAGCTCTCAGGTTCATAGAGCTATTCGCATAACCGCTGATAGTACACTTTGACCTATGTAGAACATCATAGGAAAGTGGGCGATCTCTTTCCCGTATAATAGATATTTCTATGGTCTTTTCTCACCGTTTCTGGTATCTTCGTTGTTATCAATTCTGTACCTCAGTCTGCGGAGAGTGACAATTCATCAATAGAACTCCCATCGATGAGCCATCTTCGTTAGAAATTCACCATTCTATCCGACATCCGTGCACCCGCAATCGGGTTTGAGCCGCTCAATTTTTAACGGATTGCTAATCCGAACACTAAGTCCGCATCTGGGGAATATTAATCACAATCAAGCGGCAGAACTGGGAGAGAGCCGTCATTCCGCATGAGCCTCGTTCGAGAGCAAGATGGAGATGGATATGGTATAGCGAACAGTGAAGTCTTGAGAAGGCTTGACGCAATTAGGATTGATGCCAAGGAATACTGGAAATGGCAAGAGGAACGGTCTCGAAATGAACATTGATAACTGCCGACTCGATAGACTCGTTCTCCTCTTGGATGCCCTTCTGATTGTATTCGTCGACTTAATGAATGCGAAATCATTTACTTCTATCAGAATTGCAGCAAGCACTTTTCCTGTCACAAGGGCAACCTTTTTTTTTCTCAAACACTTCCCTTCTATATTCAAGCACAGCTCTGCATTGAGCCATAATTGAGCCAGTTATGACGTAAAATCGACCGACCTCTTCTTATGACTTTTATTGAATTTCGTGGTTTACTATGTGAAGATATTTCTGCGTCACAGGAAAGAAACACATGTTAGAACAACCACCTTTGGATATTGAGATAGAAATCAACCTGCCGAAGCCTTTTCGAATGGAACAAACCTCTGAGAGGCTGCACATGGAGTGAGTGGATGTTTGGGGTGAAATTTGGGATTCAACTTTTCATCGAGATGGAAAATGTATTCACCATTCTCACTCTTTTGAGGCAATCAATAATATAGTCAGTGGTTACATATGGTCAAAGAAGTCAAACTGGGTAGGTCGTTGCGCATCTGATATCATGGTGAATTTTTTCAGATGATCCAAAATGATACTCGTGAGTTTGGTCTATATGAAGCTTTCAAAAATATGTTCAATAATCGTGGAGGAGCAGGAATCTAGCTAGATACGATTTTAATATGGTTATTCGATTTGAACGCTGAGAAATAACTCGAAGTCGGAATAAACTCAATGGAAATTCGATAAGAAAATATGCTTGAAAAATTTGTTGAAAGATTCCCGTTTCGAATTCCCATAAAACTCCCCAACAAGAATATAAACTAAATAAGGTAGAAATTGATTCGAGGATGGAGAATGAACCAAAAAATGACGAATAGTAGATCAGTTCAGATTGACATTTTTGTAAAATTTAACCTTTTTTCTATTCTTCATACTCTTCCTCGGTTCCATGCTGTTGGTGGAGAACTTCTCCATCATACTCCGAAATGATTCTGTCCCAACTAATTTTGATGAAAATGGAGGATTGATCCGTGGAAACATTCCATTAGGCGACATTCCACAGTTGAGTCTGTGACAGCAAAGTTATTTCCAGGTGGATTATGATTGCTAGTTCTACACCTTCCCCATGAAACTTCACCAAGTTGGGTGTCCAATGTTATGCCTGCTGAAGAATTGCATATTGCAATCGAGAGATGTCGTGACTTAAAGTTTCGAAGAGAGGTGCTCGAATGAAACATTGAGATTGAAGTGACTTCTGTCCTGACCTTATGTGACTCTCGTGGATCCATTGTGGTCTTCTATGATAGAATTATATGTCATCAGACCATATTCGATTACGACAGGTCAGAATAACAAGAAAAGAGTTGGAAATGTTGTTGAACAAGAGAACATGTTCACATATCAACATAATAAGTACGTTTATTTATAATGATATCAGGTCACGCGGATATTCAAAAATGAAGAAATGATAAGAAGCAGGAGAAAAAAGCAGTACTGAGTGTATTAACGATACTCAGACAATTGGTCTTGAGAGCTGAGTACCTAGAGGGCCTACCATCGATCGGAGAGAAACTGCGAACATGGTACTATCTATTTTTTTGTATGTCTTCAACCAATTCTATGATACTGTTGGTTTCTTCATTCGCTAATTGGCCACTATGTTCTAGCTATCAAGTCATTGAATGAACTGATTATAACAAACCCGCAACACTCAATTGAGTACGCGGAAGTGAATTATTTGGGGGGGGGGGTCTGATGAAACGCTTCTGAATACTCCAGATCATTACGATTTTCGATTTCGATAACAAGAGCATTCACATGATGAATATCACCAAGAATAGCCTATATCGAAACAACTCAATCAGCTCACCAGGTATTTTCTTTCAATAAGTGTTCAGTGTGGATTAGGATAGAGGTAACTAACTATACAGTAGTAATCTAGTTGAATATAATCACGCAACGAATGCGTGAAGCAGTAAATGCATTTGTGTCTCTGGCTTCAACAGCATGAAAATGACAGCTCCACATGTACTCTCGACAAGATTATCCGCTTAGCGCCTGATGATAATGACACAATACGAGCGAGTGAATGAACGGTTCCCATTATGCACGAAACCCCTCCAGTTGGGAAGATTCGTGATCATTGGAGAAAATGTCTGACTTTCCAGATTCACCTCCTCCAGAACAAAACAAACTCTATTGGACCTCCTTATGGAAATGAAATTATGGAATGAATATTTTTATACCCATTTGTCCCTCAACTCATGCTTTCTGGCGGTATACTTTCAGGCTGAGAATGGTGTATACTGGTTCATGATTTTTCCAATAGAAATATCACATGGGCCACAGGTATTCTATATTCGTGAAAAGTTAAAGATCTTATTTTGCTCAATTTACTTTTATGGACGGAAGTTTCAATAATTTTTTTCCTCGTTTCGTTTTCGACACGACATCTTGTGTCGGCGCAAAATAGTTTTTGCGACAAATGAAAATAACATTATGATATCTGCTGGGACGGAAATGAAGCTCATAATGTGTGGGAATGGCGTGATACAAACCGTGATTGTTTTGTTAACATCTTCTACAGACATGAAGAAGGGTTAGATTTGGTTAGATTTGGTAGTATTAGATTCATTATTAGATCAGAAAATTTTACGCCAATAACTTTTTCTCGTTCGAATAAGGCAATGCATGGAATGGAATTCGAAAACATAGATCACAAATTTAAGTAAGAAGAAATACTCAAAAACGATATCAATGATCATTCAAGGATGAAATGATGCATAGGTCAGAGCTTATGCAAATCACCTATACTCATAGTTGATCGTACTGGTATAATTCATTTTTGTACAAACTCCACAATGACTTTGTAGATAACTTTCCATGTAATCTTCACCATTTATCCTTCTCATATTGAACGTCCAGTGCAGTCTTCGCTGACTGAAATCAATGTCACAAATTCGTGATTCCTCTGCTCACAACGTTCCAAACTGATTTTCGTGCTCTTATATTTCATTCCATCGTATCATAATTGTGAGATCAACAGTATCCCTCGATTCATGTTAACTTTTTTGCAGTTCCGCAATGGAATTCGAATGACATCTTGCATAACATCTTGAAACATCAAAATGTCTTGGAAACGTCCAACTGGTTCGGTTGGTCACGTGGTCAATTCTTATCTCTCGAAATAATCTTTCGTGAATGAAAAATATCACTGTGATACAGGATACCATAATTGCCAAATACCGCTAGAGATCGAATTATATTCGGGAACTTTTTCTCCTTCACGAATATTTTCAGTCAATCATTCCTCGTCTGAAAAATATTCGAGAGCTCTACAAAAAGTTTGGAAGTACTGTCACCTATCACAAGTTATAATTTCACCCGAATCATTTCATGACTCCAATTCATTGATCTTTCCAATGATGGTAATGATATTGAGGATTCATATCCCAATTCTTGTGAATACTGAAGGAAGAGACATTGCATGGAACTATATTCTGTTTTTCCTCTGCTGGAAGTTTGCTCGCTTGATGTTGAAGGAAACCTTCCACTGACATGGCGGATGAGTAATTTTGATTGGATTCATAATCTCATATATCTATCATTTTCATCCAACAGAAGTGGTGAACGAGTTCTGTTGTCGACATAACTGGAGCAAGCTATATGGTGTTATCTCCATTCAAGAGGATGCCAACCATATTCTGTTCTCACATGATCCCAGCGAACCACATATTGTCAGAATTCGAATGGAAGAATAGATATTCATTTCTGAAAATGCTCGTATGTTCTCTCTCAGTTCCTATCTGTTATTTCAATGATGTACAAGGTTCTGCACGATGAGCTGAGTCGATATGTGTTCAGAAAACGAGTATGTTCAGTGTTGAGTCACTCTACTGCATTCATTTGAATATATATAATATATCCATATTTTTTGAATCTTCGATAATTTCAAATAAGAATTCATTCGAAACATCATACGTCTAGAGGGCTCAAATTTTTTTCATATTTCAAGAAATTCAAACTCAATGACCTTCACTGAGTGATCCATTCGAGAACACAACGGAAAAATTGTATTATTTCGACATCAGAAAAATAGTCTGCAAACATAAACATGGTATGGATGAATAAACATAAACATATGAAAACATAAACATGAACACTCAGGCAATGACCGTATGGCCGATGGAAATATCATGCCGATCGAAATATCAGTTTCGTGATCAGTTTTTGATAATTTATGGTGCCTCTTGCAAACTTTGAAAAATTGAAAGTTTGATGTGCGTGAATCTATATCATAGTGACTCAGATCTATTAGGAAGTGACCACGTTTGGTATCAACTTCGATGTGGATACAGTGAACAGTTACACAGAGTGGTGTGTGTCTGTATTCCTACATACCTTCATACGTATACCTACATCACGTATCGGCAGTCACCGAAGTTGCCGCAAGGTTGATGTTCCCATCATGGGCATGCGTTGCCTGATAATTATGAGGCATTTCTGATTTACTTTCAAATATTTTGTGTTTCCTTGGTTTACACTTCATCTGGGGAAAGGAACCACAAAATAAATCTTTGCATCCTCAGGTAAATAGCCTTGTGTATTTTTCACTGTGGAAATTTCCACGGGAAATCTCGACATGAACAACCACATTATTTTCCTGTGGTCAATTCAGATTTTAATTTTATACTAACAAACGATGTATATGCATCCAGAATCTGCCATTTCAGAGACCTCAGTCTTGATTATGAGGAAACATTCCACACATTTCCTGTACTATCCACATTTTACTGTGTTATTCTAGAGCGTGAAATAATGCGAGAGGAAAATTGAAACCGCATGAAGGGCCAATATCAACATCAGACGAGATTACAAAGTCGGATGTGACGTACAATAAGGATCCACCGAAAGGACGTTATCGTTTCCGAATGCTCTGATTGCCGAATACCTCGCGTAGAATGGCCCGGGAATAACATCTATCGTTTCCGCAGTGTTGCCAACCATCGAATGAGCTTATTCCCTCTACTAACTTGGCAAATTCCAACTACCAGACAGATATTCCCTAACTTTTGCAGAACAAATATTTTCATGAAATAATTGAAAAGATCGGGGATCCTGAAACAAACACACTGCTCAGAAAAACAAAAGTACATTTTACTTTCTGATCGCAATCGATATTGTTTTCTGTGATCAATTTTTTTTCGTTGGACTTCTGGGGCTAGCCATACCATATTTTATTTTCCTCAAATCGGTGGAACGCATTCTGCTGATATTTGACAATATCAATTCATATCAACACACTATGCCGTTTTGTTTTCAATCAACTTGTTTTCCGTTTGTTAGAAATGTCCGAAATTTCCCTTGTGTTGACAACACAGCGTTTCGGTATATACTCCTTTCGACCTCCATAAGACTGTTTGGTAAAGTGATGATGGCTTTTACCAACTGAAATGACAAGCATAACGGTACTAGAGGGCCGATATGAAGACAGATCTTCTTTGTGTTCCTCAGCAGTGGTTTCTCTCTAGGACATCATTATTCTTTCATTGAATGTTCTTGTAAATATTGTCAACACTATCGTTTACGGTATGTTGTAATGTACACACATTGTTTCACTCTCATTGTTATTTTACCTACTTTTGTGAATTTTGTACACTACTTTTTGTATCTATCTACCTGACTTGCTACAAATGTTTCATAACATCACGTAGTTGAATGAAGATCTATTTATCAACGAAGTTCTCCAGAATGAAGTGTTCTTGGCGGGGTTCAAATTCATCATAGGAAAAACTCCATTCTTGCGCATTTGATAACGTTTTGAAATTAATTTTGATCAATCAGGCTATCAGGCTACTTCAAAATACTTAGGTCCAATTTTGAATTTTTCGAGCCCCAACTAAATTATTCGTATGATAACTACAAAGATTTGGCGATTTCATTAGTGACTGAATTGAAGAGGAAGAGATATGATACTGATGGAATATTTCCTAAACTCTGAATCACGGTCATCGCAAAATAATTGAAGAATACAGGCAACAGAATTCGTCATATTTTTCTTTCAATTTTAATTATATTTTGTAGATTTTGTGTTTGTCCCCTTTATTATTCGATACATCTATCATTCATTTTCAGTTTTCTTTGAATTCCTCTTCAATCATTGCATGTCATCACCATTCACGGTTGACTTTTTTATTTCCAATTTTTCTGTTTGCACATCCTCTAATTTTTCTATATTTTTTCTTACCAATCTTTGTGGAAACCTTACTATGTTATTTCATCCACAGTGCTGATATCCTCCGTCCTTCTTATTGTCTCGTTTCTTGTAAGCAGATTAGTTTGTTCATCATCTAACATTATTTCTGTGAGTTATTCCAATAATCTATTTCACATTTCATACAGTTACCAACACCACAGAACTAAAGGATTTGTTTCAAAATTGCAGAAAAACAAATATAGAAGTCATTCCATCTGACTAACTTCTATCTTCAGTAACTGAATATCATTTTGCAATTCATTGATAATGCTCGTCATCACACTTCACGTTATTTCATTCTATGCTATGAGAATTTCTCGTTATTATTCTCATGAAGTTTTCCTCATGAAGTTTCAGAAAAGGGTTACTATAGAATCAGCTAATATTCTCAATACATAAAATCATGTGATGTCTTCAATGTATCACAGCATCTCCAGATGAGCTCATTGAAGATGATGATATAGTTCATATGCCTAGAAACAAATTAGTATAGCTGAAGGTATCCCACCAAGAAAAATTGTTGCGATGAACCGAAACCATAACTGATCTCATCGAATTCAAGTTCAGGGTATGGACCACTGATGGTACAAACATCAAGTACCATGAAAAAGTGATTCATATCCGAAACGTCCATATTCGTTCGACGTATATGAACCCTCTCATATACCTTTCTGATTGCTCTTCCGAATCATCAACATTCGAAATACTTTATCCAAATAATCATAATGGGAATACTCAGCTGTTGGATGAATCATTACTAGTTGGATGGACATTTTTTGATCGTCGATCCATCATTCCGGGCGATATATTATCATCTCCAATAATAAAACCCAGAAGGAGAAACGTACAATTCATAATGGAATTGGTCGGATGATAACGCTGAGGAGTGGAGCTATAAGAAGGATCAAGCAATAAAACTAGCTATATTCATAGAAGAGTTTTATTGGTTCACGGAGGAACTATTCGTCATAGATCACTGAACATGAACGCTGAATCCAAAGTTATGATATTTTCATATTTCCTCTTCCCGATACGAAATAATAAAAATGAATATATTCCGTTGTGGCGATCCGATAACACTGACAGGGTGAGTGAGTATATTTTCCTCATATTTATTCAAGAATCATGAAATGCACTTGCTTGTATCTGTCGACTAGTTTTTGCCAGCAGAATTTTCCAAGCATTACAAGGTGGATATTTTTGGCCTGTCACGTACAAGAGTTGTAGAATACAAAAAGACCAAATGTAGACAGACAAATTGGCTACACGAAGCCTAATCGAGAAACAGAGGATAGAAACGCTCTCGGTCAAGATCACGAATTCTGATAAAAAAATGAATATGTGCAAACTATGGTCGAAAACCTACTGTAGAATATCTGAGTTCATGGTCACCACCCCTGCAAGGAACAATAATGTGAACTATTTCAGGAAACAGCAGGACATGCTGAGTTCCGCAATCGGTCCCAAGCTGAGGGCTAATAACCAGCGACTTTTTCACTTTGACATATGTCCAGTATCTATTTACTTCTCTGAGTTCATGGAAAGAACAATAAGGAAACTCATCATGGCTGACGTAGGGGGATGCTTTTCCATGGTTCACAAAAAGAGAGTTTTCGGCATAACATAACCACAGAATGTTTCCGATAGCCTCCGGTCATCAGGATATTGGAAGGAGAATAAACAGCAACCCTATAAAACTATGGCGAAATGATGGATGAACGATGAGATCATTCATCTACGAAGCGAGATCTTGGTCTTAAATACATCAGGAGAAGATGGTGCCTCTGAGATAGCCAAAAGATATGAGAACTGAAAGAATTTGGAGTGAGGAGACACGAAATCACACTTCCAATATACTTGGAATGTTTCGAATCGATTATTGATCATGTCATAAAGACAGGCGGTGTTGTATTTTTCGTTTTTTGTAAACCTGCGTCCTCTAGAACTCTCCCGCTGTGGCGTATAGGTGAACAGGAATATTATCGATATATATATATATATATATATAAGCTCATGATATATATATATATCATGAGCTCTTCACAATGACCAAGTACACAATAAACACTATACACTAAAGACAATCACAAAGAAGTATTTCAAGTATTTTTAGATTAGCTGATCTGAAAGGAAGGTTGGTAGCATATTATTTTTCAATTTGTATACTAACATCAACATGTTATAATTCATTCCTTGTCTAACTGATATTGACGAAAGGGCATTCAACATTTCCTTAATCGGTGTTCGCCTGTTACAATTCAATATTGCCCTCATGGCCCTATTTTGTAATTCGTGAAAGATAATCAATTTCTCATTGTTCAGAAAGAATAAGATGGTGCTGCAATAATCAAAATGTGGAGTTTAGAGAATTCGGATATTTTATTATAAAGTCTAAAGAGGTAGTGTATTTTTTGGCCGCTTTATGTTTTATGTTGTTAACGTTTGCATTCATGGACAATGATTCAGTGGTACAATGAATGAAAAAAAAAAAACAAGTGAAGAGCAGGAACTGTGCATAGCAATATGCCTATCATCTACTAGCTTATACGAGGACATTTTGTGCGAGTTTCACACTGAACGTTTGCTGCGGTTATGATATTCAACAGTCGAATGATTTGACAACAGCAGTAACTAGAAGTTCTGATTCAATTCTATAGCTAATAGTAGGAACTCATTGATAGTTCGTTTAGATTGCCATAGCGACGCAGTTGTTGCTATGGGGAAATTGGTGCCGCGCTACTACAGTTTGTGAATTCATTGCAGAATGGACGAATGTGAATAGGAGACCTCATTCATTGGAGAGGTGTGGAGCTGATTAATCTTGGTGATAGGTCCGATGGTGATAGAAATTATTGTCTCATCTACTCCGTTCATATTCGATTCTATAGTCACAAACATTTTTGATCGATTGCCCAACTGAGATTCCGATGTGAAGATCAACTTCTGATTGTTCTCAATTCCATACCAATTGCGGTATGCCTTTTTTCCTCACTGGTTGCAATGACATCTAGTGAGGAATCAGAATTCATGTGAAAAGTGTTGCATTTGATTTTCTATAGGAGATTAGGAAAAGTTTCATTGCATGATAGCCATTGAAAAATATATTTCCACTTCTTTGATCTTATGATATAACAATATCATATATTTGTAGAATGTTCGAATTTCAAACAGGCAATATGATATAATGGATGCATCTATAGAAATTACATAAAATTCAGAGACCGAATGAACCTGTCGACCAAAAACGTCGTGGTGCAAAATGAGGATGGCATTCGAAATAAAATTACTCACGAATCCCGCAATGAATCTCACTTCAGTTTTCACGGTTTACAGCCCAATATATGGTTAGTGATTTGTCATAGCAGTATGAGATTTATTTCAGATGACTGTTCTACAGGATTATGGATGGTGCCATGTTGAATATTTGTTGTCTACACACTATACGTAATTGAATTCTTCTTCATGAACTCACTGAACTGAAGATCTGAATTGATCGATAAACACATATACAGTGTGTTAACTTCGAAACTTTGGATCAACTATAGCTCTGAAGATTGCATTTTTTTTGTAAAAATGAAAAAACCCCGGATAGTAACCCCGAGAGTTATAGCATATCTGAAGTCTCGGAATCAATATGCAGCATAAGATGCATATACTTCGATTATTTTTTTCATCTTTCAACGGGTCGCATCTAGAAAGACTGCATTAGGCAGAGAATTCCACTCTTGGACTTCCACAAACTGAGATATCAACGTTTTCATAGGAACATGATCGAATTGGGCATTGTATGATCTACCTCATGAGTTTTTGTGACATTGAATTCTTTCAGATCTTACTGGATTATGGTCTCTCAATGTGATGATGGATGATTGATTGAGTGATACTCAATAGAGTTGATGATTGTGTACAATCGTTTGGATTGAACAATGCTGTGAGTAGTTGAATTCGATCATGTCTCAATCATTGATCGATACATCTGATTATAGTTCCACAACACAAACACCATTTATATACAGATCTACACCAAAATGGAACACATTCTGTACATTTGGAATGTTTGAAATATCTTCAACTTCTCCAGCTGCAATAAGAGATTTTCCGAGAATACGATCTATTATACTCGGCAGTCTAGGAAAAATTACCAACTCCTTTCGTGAAAAGTTATCGTAATGTCAAGAGAAACTCATTCCCACTATTTCTAAGACTTTTTTTAGTATACTAATCAAGTTGGTTCTGTTAGTATTCACGAATTTAATGAACAGCGTGAATATTGGTTGGGCTATTTTGATTATATAATCATTCTGAATGGTTTAGTGCGGCATTTATAATTATGGCACAAAGGGGCTGTGTTGTATTTGCTGAATACAGAACCGATTCATTTTCGGACGCCAATTACTACCGTTGTTTTGACTGTATTCAGTGATCAAGTATCGTGTATGGGGTCCACTGAAACCAAAACATACCCTTTGGGTTTACGATATGTAATGTTTTTCTGTTTCGATGTTGAAATCGATTTGAGTTGGTATGAATAAACTCATCGAGTATTGGGAATTTAGGAAATTCATCTCACTTTGAGATGGAAATATCTGATTCGAATCATATTCTAATGATTATGATTATTCTTCAAACTGATTCAGTTGAGTTTTTTTCGAAAGAATAATCCTTGATAGGTGATATTTGCGTGTAACTTTGTGTGCATTATTAGTTCTTGAATCATAATTGATTTGATTGATGTTTCGTAATGATTCAGTTGATCGAGAAGCTGAGTTCGAGTGGAATTGTTGACGTACAGTAACTCGTCTTGGCAAGAGAATCATCTTGAATATTCAGAACATCGTGATATTACTCATCAACATGGAGCAGTTCGACAGTTTGAACGTGGTTCGACACGAAGTTTTGCTCTAGTTTCGGATCAGCTATCTTCCAAAATAATAAATCGGAAGGAGGAAACTGTACTTCGAATCAATATTCATTCAAGAAACCAATATCTGCAAGTACACAGTATGAAATTTGTCCAGTGCAGGGTACCTGTTCCACACTGAAAAGTGTCAGGTCTGTATCCAGGCATAGTGATGAATTGAAAGAAAAAATATGTTTCTCCTTCTCATCACCTACGCAGACGCTATTTCGATATTCAATTCTGTCTGATGATGGATGGTGATGACGAATCAATGAGTGATTTTTTCCAAAATACAGGTTGTCGAAACCATCAGTGGTCAATCATTTAGATAAAGAGCTCGACTCCTTCAGCCTCAGTCACCAAGAAATTCAAATATGGAGTTGACTGACCTGGTTGAATATTAAGAACACAACTACCGACTCGAATATTTCTAATCGATGTAATAATACGATCGAAACACAATACGAGAACTTTATTGTAAACTTCTATAGGTAGAGGTAGAGGTTCAACCAACCGAACTGATCAATACTGATTACCCGCATTCCAAAAAAATCCTGGGAAATTTCATTCTGAAATAATTCATTCATCAATGATTCACTTGTACATTCCTCTTATGTCACAAAAGGTACCCGAATACGACGAAATTCTGCTCAAGAGAAAGACTGACGAGAAAACGCGTAAACTTGTGGACATGAATCAGAAATATTATGTTTTGTATGCAATTGACAAAAAACAAATTGCGCGTGTATCGACAAAAGAGGAGAAGAATTGAATACGACATCATCGAGGTCTCCATGTATGGGTATCCATACGGGATGATCATCCAAAAGGCACGAAAAAACAACACATACTATTGGAAATCTTGCGATTGACCACTTTACACACACTTCGGACAAAGTGTGAGTGATGAACAAGATTATCGCTTCCATTCGTCCATGAACACTGGTGGTGATAGAAAAAATTATCATCTATATTCGAGAACCCATCCCCATAGGCGTAACCCGTATCGACCTCCAGAAGATCAGCTGTCTACGAAGAACTTTTTCCTCTCCGAAAATCGCATCGCGGTGCGCGTCGGCGGCGCCGCGACGCATGCCTGGCCGCCGACGCCGCCGCCGCTCGAAGATCAGTCCGGCTTCGATGAGCGACCAGCTGCCATGTCCGAGAGCGAGGTCTCGACCGAGGTATTCGAAGTTGAGGACGACGATCCGGACGTCGGGCACATGGGCCTTCGCGGAGGCGTCGGTTCCGACCGCCTCGATCACGTGCTGATCTAGATAGTGAGTGCAGAGTCGCGGTTGTACAGATTTTTCGTTGAACTTTTCGACTTTTTTTTTAACGCATTTTCACGCATACCGTTCGGGTTAAGCGGGTACTGTACATAGTGTTCCTAGGGACCAATACTCATCTCTTTCGTCTGTAGAATATTTGTAACATATAGGTACCGATAGTGATACGTTATCGGTCAGCTAGGATTTGTGAAACTTATAAGGTGAATATATTTCAATTCCTTCTCGACGTAGATGTAGTAGATCTCTCTTGACTGAACTCACTCACCTTCAATGAAACTTGAACCACTGAAGTTGCTACAAAAAATTGGTTCATCGAATAAGGGATCTGATGCGAATGGTGAAACTGGAAGTGAAGAAGATTTTGACGAATTGGGTTGGGATTTAAATTGCCTTCCCAATTATTCCTTCCTCAGTGATATCTCTGATGATTTCTAAATATAAAACTTAATGATAATATTGATACTTCTGCCCCCTCTGAATGATGTTCTGGATGCATAGAACATGAAGGAATCCCAGATCAGCCTCCAATAATTCTCTGAGCAGTTCCATGAACATTTTCCGAATTGAATTAGTATTATAAACCTTCTCACCATTCATTCCTCCCATAGGCGAGCATTTTGAAATTCATGAATTAGATATCTTCCGATTTCTTCGCTTAGTAAATGAAGTGAATCTTCATTCTCCATATTTTCCCACCTCCAATGACCCTCGAACTATTGGAGTTGTTGAAACCGTAGGAGATGAATGAACTTGGTTGGAATAATGCAGATTGACTCATCTGTTATCTGAATTGAATGAGTTCATTCTAAAAGACATCTCATCATAGTATCTCTCTCGATGATTTGATAGAGCATTATGGAATCTGTTGAAATTCTTCCACTAATCCGATGATCCTTTTCAAATCGAATGGGTATCATGCATCTCCGCACTATACTAATATTTATTCATCTTTCTCGAGTTCATTCACCTTCTTCAGTGACCTTCGAACTGATGAAGTTGTTCATCAGAATGATTTGATGAAGTGATAACTTGTGGAAGGAATCGAAAAGGAGATGAAACGAAAATTTCTGTCAGATAAAGATCAACTTCTGATAATCAGTTGATTTCGTCTCTAGTACTATCTCTGGACTACATCATGATACCTTTCCTTTCAATGAATTGATACTGGGCTGATTGAATAAGTTTGGAAAAGCCACCAGACAATTTTCCAGCAATCCCATGATTATTATCCAAACTAAGTGATGTTGAGTTTTTGGTTTTTCCAGAAATTGTATAACCACTGAGATACTCATAGTTGTAGATATAGTGGAATCTTCTTCACCCACTTGGTGATATCATCTTCAGTGACCTTCCAACGCAATCCTACCATCACTCTCTACATAATTTGATACAGTTATTAGAGGCGCAGATAACCTTAAACTGAAAAAAAAGGTTCGAGCCTAGTTGGGGAACATGAATATCGACTCCTGTTTTGATTGAATGTGTTATCCCCAACGTTGTAACATCATGACACTCCATCCAATATGTGTTCACTAAGCCATCTTCTATATTACTGTCCTCCCCAATGATGTTCCAGAGTTAAATAAACAATCATGGGCAAGGTCAGGGTGAGAATGCAATCCGAATTGACAGCTTGATATATTCAGAGCGTTCCCATGATTATTATTCAAATTGAGTGGGTAATTGATCTTATTAGTCGACATCGGTTCCCTTTTTTCTAGTCATGGCCATTTGGAATTATACTAATATTGTTGAGTTGGTCAGGATTTCTGGAGTTCATGAACTGGATGATTGCGTTTCTTTTTCCAGTAGATATATATATAGTTCATTTTTAGTTCATATAATTAGTTTATCTACCTCCAATGGCTTGTGAGCTTTCCGTGGCCATATATTGAGGAAAAAAATATTCCTGGATGATAAATTCGAAGAATTACACTTTCACTGGTTCTTGAACTAATCGTGGTCGCAAAGTGAGAGAAATGACTCTCGAGGATAAATTTCAAGATTCACAACTGTTGTGTTTGGAACCACAGGGCAGTCGGAAGAGCGACCCTGAGTTATTATCATTATCGAGGCCATTATTCAATCCATATTCTGGAGTTTCATGAGTTCCAATATTGTAACTTGAATTTTCGATTAGTTGTTACTTTGGTTATTGGAAATTTTCTATCATCTCATCTCATTTCTGGTAATTACTATTGACATTTGAACGACATCATATTGTGTGATATGATAGTCGCCTAGTGAAATTCAAATCGCCAATATCCTCACAAAATCGATAGCCCTATAAATAGTAAGAATTCAACGATATCGTCGTTATATTTTCATTGATGGCATATCCTAATATCCCATTATAACCTCGCTGTGATATCAAACTCCAGACATTTTCGTATATAGCATTTTCCACGATAAGTCCAACAAAATTGACCTTGGGTTTTTTGACACTAGCGTCCATCCCAAGGTTCTGATGAAGAATAACTATTTAGGATAATCGTATATTGATTCATCATTTCAATATTCCTGGATATCCTTGACGGATTATTCCTCAACATTTTTGAGAAAGTACATCCATTATTAAATATCTCTTATATCATTTCATTTCTTACGTCCAGGGGATATAGTTGGAAAGTCACAAATCTCCTTTTTCGCTCACATTCACTAATCTGCCGAATCTATGTTGATGGAATTCGGAGTTTATATGCTATAGAAGGAACTGAAACAGGATTCAGAGTTTCTCAATTCTCCTGAATGAATTTCCACACTGATTTCAGTTCCCATCCACCAGATCGATTGAGAATTCTTGTGCCGTAATTGACACGTAGGTACCTGAAATTCACTAGAATTACACCTAATGTAATTACTATCTCTTCAGCCCTGTCCATAGAAAGCCTTCTCGAATTCCATCGGAAAAATTAATGCTCAGCTCGATTACAGCCTCTTGAGATATCGCGGACGGAGCTGAGTGACGAACGCAAAATATACACAACACGCTGAATAGCAAGAGGGTTTCCAGAATTTATCAGCAGAATTTCGAAATAAACACTTGGAATGAAACGTTCGCCGAGAGAATAGGAACATGGCATGAATGACAAGAAGCCGCAGAGCTAGATCGGCAGAGCAGAGCACTTTATGTAATAAAAAAGGGGCTCAAGAGACTGGAAGATATTCGAATCAATTTGATGGCGAGCCAGGTTATTACTAGATCACTAGCCAGCTATTTGCTTTCCTACTGGCCAATCTACGGTCGGTCAGTAATTTGTTTACCATCCAACTGAGATTGGTTTATTTGATTGCATGAAAACGTTTCTCGATATGTATTGGAAAATATGTTAAGATTTGATGAAATTTATGCGAACTGGCCATCAACTAATTCGTGAATGTTCAACTCTGGGAAGCAACAAGAAATTTGCCCAGACTCGTGACTTCTCAAGCATAAGTAAGTAGTGCAGTACAATATTTGATCATGGAATTTGCATGCTTGAGTATTCGGCAAGGTACTTGGGGTGAAATAGCAAGGAACAATATTCCTACTGATATTTCCATCAAATGATTTTCCTAATGCTGCTCCAATTCTGGTTTGGGGGATACGGATTGTAAAGATTGATATTTCTTACGCCAATCAAACCCAGAGATCATTAGGGATCTACAGTAGCTCAATGATTTCTTCATTTCCAATTTCATTCCATCAAAACAAGTTTGATATCCTTACAATATTCCAAGTTGAAGAACAACCAGACTTGTGACTATGACATCACGACCAAAGATTCCACACTTTGTTATTGTGGGTAGTGAAGTGCTATTTATTTACTTCTTCTGAATTTCTTTGAGATTATGTCTTCTCATTTCTGAAAATAAACATGAGAATCAAAACAATTATATCAGTATTTCAGTCCGCTTGGAATGCAACCTTCAGATAACTAACACAGGAGTTCTCTATGTGTCAGGGACACCTTGTTCTGAAGAAATATTCATTTGCACATTTATCGCCCTGGCCAAGGTACACGTCCATTTTCCGGAAAATTTTCCTCAACTATACCGTATCACCTTATTGATCAATCAATATTCGATACTGAAAGATCCGAAACTGTTGTGCTTCCTCATTTTCACCCAAAACAAGTGGAATTGATGTTTTCTTTTGATTCAGAGTTTTGAAAAAATATTCATCATGTATATCACATGAGTATATCCAGGATGGAGAACAGCTCCTTCAGGATCTGTGAAACCATAATCAGGACAGTGTATTTGAAGAATTGAAGATGATGATGGCTCCATGCCAATACGAAACGTTAGAGAAAGAAATCATTATCACTACTCAGGATAATATCAAGAGTTGCTGAGATATGTTGAATATATACATCTAAAAATAACGGTGCAAATTGAGAAATAGATTTTTCGAGAATTCATTTCTCTCGATCTAACTGAAAAGCTCTTATTAGTTTGAAAAATTTCCAAAGACTAATGGAATGGATTTTCCATTCACCCGAAATTGTATCTCCCACTGTTTCCCAGATGTTCATGCTGTGCATTCTCATCTTGGACACAGTGTATGAAATTGGACCATTCTAAGACATCATTGATATATAACATATAAAAGAAATGGAATGAATTGGTGAAGGTCAGAAATGATGCAGTTACCGAAAGTATTATTCGTGATATATGCCATTGATTCACAATTTCAATTCAATTCATGTTTCAATTTTTCCTGGAGATCATTCATCTTGTTCATAATAATGAGTTCTACTATCTATTCCGTCGATAAGTTCTAGCATCATGCCCTCTGGATTAATATTGGTGGTTTTTCTTAGAGTATTCTGGAGCCACGTATTTTGCAGACAAAAAAATATCACTATTCTCATCAAGAGTCGATGTGATCTATTTTGAAGGAGATAGTTGCCTAATTCTCGATGCCCTCCTGACAGTGTTGACTCATTTTACTACCTGACTGGACTGTTCTGAAATGATTGAATAGGCCTGTCAGTATTTTGGGATCAACATGAGTATGTTATTTGGATGCTTCTAATGGATTTTGACCATTACTTCTGTTTCGTCATCATCATAAGCTCATTTAGTTATTATCATTATCATTTAGTTAGGTATTTAGTTCAGTTATATTTATTGATTTATTGGGAATTAGTTATCGAACAACCCTCGTAGTTTGGTAGTAATGAAATATTTCAGTATCGAATGTTAAGTTTTTTCGGGATTTATCGCGTATGGTAAAAAATGAAGTGAAGAACCATCTTGGCCCACCTATACCAGAACGGGCAGAATCGATTCGCATCGCATACCTATAGTTCGGACTCATAAAAATCGCTCCGCATATAGCGTGATCTAATGGTCCCCGGTTTCGGCACCCAATCGTGGTTTCGCAACCTGTCATCAAGATCCGGTATCGCCCAGTCTACATCCTGGTACCTCTGGAAGTTCAGGCCCAACGCTTGAAGAAGAGTAAGAGATTCTTTATCTTCATTTTCGTTTGCTTTATTCGATTTCGAGATATTTTTTTATACAGTCCATATTTGGTTCATTCATTGGTCACTTCGAGCCGGATTTGAAATTATTGTGGAAATACGTAAATAGTTCGATTCGATACTGACATGTTTCATTATTGCCAGAATAGCTCAAGGTCTCTTTCGATTTAGTTCGTTTCGTAGTTTTTTTTTATTCACCTGCGCTTATCAGCAAATCGTTTTTGGTGATTAAAACAAGTTTCAGTCAACACATATAGCAATACATATATTTTGGAAAGTCATGAATAAATAGATTTATCCTGTTATGGTTTGAATAGACTTTTCGAGTAAATTCTGTTCTCATACGATTTATTCTATTTTTCATTTTGATTTCGTCGAATCCATCCAAAAAGAGTCTTGTTGATCAGTACTCTGTTTATTTCGAGCTCGTCTGTTATACAGGATATATTCAACTTGATAGTAGTAAGAAATTTAGTAAACATTTGGGAACCTTTTTATTGGCATCATGGCTAGCAAGTTGAAACAACAAAAAAGTTTACGAGATGTATGGATAAATCGTCTGACCGAATTAAAGAATGTTGCTGAAGAAGCATTGACTGATGAACATCTTCGAACCCAACTCAAAATACGAATTGCTGATATTGAAAAAGTAGCTGAAGAATTTGAAAAAAATCATTTGTTGGTTACTGCCCAGTCAGCCACAGTTGACGGTTATGATATGAGAATAGAGGAAGAAATTCGTAAAACTTTCGACAACAATTTTTATAGGGTAAAAGAAATTTACCACGAATTATTTGAAAAGTCTGAACAACCTAAGTTAGAATCCGATGTGAGGCTACCTTGTGTCAAGTTGCCTAAAATTGATTTACCGAAATTTAATGGCAATGTTAGAGATTGGCCTTCATTTATTGATTTATATAGAGCATTGATACATGATAATGCTACTTTGTCCAAAACGGAAAAGTTTCAGTATCTTTTGTCTTCTTTGTCAAAAAATGCATTGATGTGCGTAAAGAGTATCAATCTTACAGATGACAATTATGATATTGCATTTAGAACGTTAGTTGAACGTTATCAGAATCAAAGATTGCTTGCTAGTGCCTATTGGCAAGCAATTATTGATGCGTCCAAATTGAATTCGGATTCTGCCAATGATCTTAGAGAACTGTTAGATTGTTTCAATGAAAATTTGGAGGGCTTGAGAAATTTGAACTTGCCGGTTGATTCGTGGAGTTTTGTATTGTTCCATATACTGATAAAAAAGTTGAACCCTGATATGGTGAAAAGATTTGAATTGCATTACGCTTCAACTGACATACCAACCTATAATGCTCTTTCAGCATTTTTGAAAATTCAGTGCACGGCGCTCGAGTCGGCGAATATCAATTCGTATCAGAAATCTCAATATTCTCGTTTCAAGAAAAACAATAACAGTTCACCAACCCACACATGTCGAGATAATCACATATCGACAAATCGTACTTCGTCTTTTGTAACGGAAGTTAGTGGTAACTCTTGTGTATTATGTAATGCATCACATTCGCTTACAAAATGTCAAAATTTCATTAAAAGGCAACCTTTTGATAGATTCACTTTTGCTAAACAAAAGTTTTTGTGTCTGATGTGTTTGGAATCGGGACATCGTTCAAACACATGTTCTATACAGAGTGGTTGTTCAAAATGTGGCTCTAAGCATCATGATCTATTACATTACAGCAATAGGACATCTATTTCGGCAAAACCAGCAGTTCTGCCAATGACTTCTAATTCAGATAATAGTACTATCAATTCGAATCAAAGTAGTACTTCTCATGAGAATAGTATCGTTTCGGCGTGTTCTATTTCGCAGGAAATTGGTAATTTTTCGAGTATGTCAGAATCTGTTTTTGTTTTGCTGGCTACAGCAGTTGTTGAGGCTTTGGATGCTGAAGGTCGTTTGATGCAATTGAGAGTGATGTTAGATAGTGCCAGTCAGGCTAGTTTCATCACTTCAGTTTGTTGTGATCGATTGGGATTACGTCGATCCCAAACGTCTTTGGAAATACGAGGTCTTGGAAAAATGTCTTCTAAGGCTCACGGTGGAGTTAGTTTCGATATTCGACCTGTTGGAAAATCGTCTCCTGTTGTTACAGTCGATGCTTATGTTATTCAAAAAATTTGTGAGGCGATGCCTTCAACTTTTATACCTAGTAGAAATTGGTCTCATATTTCGAATATTAAATTAGCTGACCCTCAATTCAACTCACCTTGTGGCATAGATATATTATTAGGTGCAGATGTATTCTCTACAGTTCTACTTGATGGTCAGTTACATGGAGGTCCCAATGAACCTACAGCTCTTAACACTATTTTTGGTTGGGTAATAACAGGAAAAGCTTCGTTTGAACAGTCGACCGTTGTTAATTCGTATTGTTCTACTTTCGATATTGATTCATTGAATTCCAACATTAAAAGATTTTGGGAAATTGAAAATATTCCAGAAACCAATGAGTTGTTGTCACAGGACGAAATATTATGTGAAGAAATCTTCACAAAAACGTTCACTCGTGACATTTCTGGTAGATACAGTGTATCTTTACCATTTAGAAATGGTGAACCGTTGTTTGGTGATACTCGTTCTATGACTCTCCGACGTTTTTTGTCTTTAGAACGTCGTCTCAAAAGTAATATTGAATTATATGAGTCATATTCGCTATTTATGAAAGATTATTTAGCGTCGAACCATATGAGTATCGTGTCTGGTCCGCCTAAAGACCTAAATAAAATATTTTATATTCCACATTTTTGTGTTTTGAAACCTGGAAGTGTTTCAACAAAATTGAGAGTTGTTTTCGATGCCTCAGCGGCTCCACCTGGTGGTGATTCTTTGAATCAATCATTATTGATAGGTCCAAAATTACAGAAGGATCTCTCGCAACTACTGTTGTCATTTCGTTGTCATCGTTATGTAATCACAGCCGATATTCGTCAGATGTATCGTCAAATACTGATACATCCCGAACATAGAGATTACCAAAGAATACTTTGGCGTTTTGATTCTCAAAATCCTGTTGAGGAGTTTAATTTGAATACTGTTACATATGGTGTCAGTAGTGCTCCATTTCTGGCTATTCGGACTTTGTGTCAATTGGCGCACGATGAGGAAGTTAACTTTCCTTTCGCATCGAAAATATTGTTGAATGACATTTATATTGATGATTTGATCACAGGATGTGCTACGCTGGAAAACACGAAACTACTACAGGAGGATATTATTGCATTACTGAAAAAAGGTGGCTTTGAACTCAGAAAATGGGCAAGTAATCACCCTTCTCTATTAGATAATTTTCCTGATGATTTTCGATATCAACCTTCATTATCTTTCGATAAAGATGACAATTCAATCATCAAAATATTAGGTTTGAAATGGTTTCCGAATTCAGATATGTTTTCGTATCAAGTGGACATTGATGATCGATTGTGCACGAAGAGAACAATTCTGTCAGATTTGGCGCGAATTTTCGATCCACTTGGTTTTGTGGGTCCAGTTTCGTTTTATGCAAAATATTTCATACAGTATTTGTGGGCTCTGGGATTAGAATGGGATCAAGAACCGCCAGATGATTGTATATCTCGTTGGATAGATTTCAGGAAAGAATTGAAACATCTATCCTCAATCAAAATTCCTAGATTCTTTGGATCGTGTACCAGTATTGTGGATTGTCAACTGCATGGATTTTGTGATGCCTCGGAAAGAGGATTCGCTGCAGTTGTTTATATTCGTATGATCCACGAGAGTTCAATGAATTCTTTTATTGTGATGGGCAAATCGAAAGTTGCTCCCTTAAAAAAAATATCCTTGGCCAGACTGGAATTATGTGCTGCGGTGCTCTTGGCAGAGTTATTGACATTCGTTATCAAAACGATTGGGTCAAAACTTTCGTTAGATTGTATATTCGCATGGTCGGATTCGATGGTTACTTTGTACTGGATAAAATCAGAACCTCATCGTTGGCAAACTTTTGTGGCAAACCGAGTGAGTCGTATACAAGATCATGTGGCGCCATCTTGTTGGAGACACGTCTCGTCGAAAGATAATCCAGCAGATTGCGCTTCTAGAGGTTTAACTCCTAATGAATTATTGTCACACACATTATGGTGGGCGGGGCCCAAGTGGCTGAAAGAACCGCAAGAGTCTTGGCCTACTTCAGTTGATCCTAAAATTGACACTTCTGAAATTGTTATTAAAGAATCAAAAAAGATCGTTTTCTCTACCCAGATTTCGACTGACTGGTTAGATGAATTTTTGAATAAGTATTCTTCTTGGTTGAAAATTTTGCGAATCACGTCATACGTTCTTCGATTCATCAACAATATTAAAAATTCAAAAAATAAGAATACTGGTCTTATTCTCTTACCAGAAATGCACCAGTCCGAAATCGTTCTGGTAAAATTGGTACAGAGCATTTCATTTCGCGAAGAAATTGCTGCTTTAAAATCGAAGAAAACTCTTTCTAAATCGTTTCGTAAACTCGCTCCGTTTCTGGATGACAACGGAATTATAGTTGTCGGTGGTAGACTCAAGAACTCTAGTTTACCTTATAGACAAAAACATCCTATGCTGCTCCCTCAAAAGCATCGTTTGACTTATTTGCTCATTGAGTATTATCATTTATCAAATCTTCATCCTGGTCTTCAAACATTGCGTTGTTTGATTGTCCAAAATTATTGGATACTCAACGCCAAACGAGCCATTCGTCAAGTTATTTCACGTTGTAATAGATGTTTTCGTGTTCGACCTACATCATTGACTCCGTATATGGGTAATTTGCCCCCTTTTCGAGTCAATCAAGTCAAGGCCTTTTCTGTTGTTGGTGTAGATTTTGGAGGGCCTTTTGCTATTACAATGTCAAAGTCACGCGGAGCCAAGACATATAAAGCTTATATATGTTTATTTGTTTGTTTTGTGACGAGAGCCATACATATTGAGCTTGCATCTGAATTGTCTGGCGAAGCATTTTTGGCTGCATTGCGCAGATTTATCGCCCGTAGAGGGCGCTGTTCAGTAATTCATTCAGATTGTGGTACCAATTTTGTTGCAGGTAGTAAATATTTGAAAAATATATTTCAGGACGTAGCGAAAGAAGAAAATATCGAATTTCGCTTCAATTGTCCATCAAGTCCACATTTTGGTGGCATTTGGGAAGCAGGAATTAAATCCGCAAAAAGCCATCTCACTCGTGTAGTTGGTGAACAAATTTTGTCTTTCGAAGAATTTTATACGGTGTTAACACAAATTGAAGCTGTGCTCAACTCTCGGCCCTTGTGCGAACTGAGCACAGATCCTAATGATTTGAATGCACTGACACCGGGTCATTTTTTGACATTAGAGCCCCTTACATGTTTGCCAGATCCCGATTTTTCTGACATAAAAATCAATCGCTTATCAAGGTGGCAGCTTTTACAAAGAATCAATCGCGATTTTTGGAAACGGTGGCATTTCGAATATCTGAATACCCTCCAACAACGACAAAAGTGGACGAAAGATCAAGCGTCTTTAAATATTGGAACGTTAGTCTTGATTAAAGATGAACTTCAGCCCCCCCTTCGTTGGCGTTTGGGACGCGTAGTTCAATTATATAGTGGTTCAGATGGAATAAATCGCATTGCTTTGATAAGAACGGCATCTGGAACTGTTAAGAGGCCGTTGATAAAGTTGTGTCCTCTACCGTCTCAATAAAATGCACCTTGCATTTTGGTGGGCGGAATGTTTCGTCATCATCATAAGCTCATTTAGTTATTATCATTATCATTTAGTTAGGTATTTAGTTCAGTTATATTTATTGATTTATTGGGAATTAGTTATCGAACAACCCTCGTAGTTTGGTAGTAATGAAATATTTCAGTATCGAATGTTAAGTTTTTTCGGGATTTATCGCGTATGGTAAAAAATGAAGTGAAGAACCATCTTGGCCCACCTATACCAGAACGGGCAGAATCGATTCGCATCGCATACCTATAGTTCGGACTCATAAAAATCGCTCCGCATATAGCGTGATCTAATGGTCCCCGGTTTCGGCACCCAATCGTGGTTTCGCAACCTGTCATCAAGATCCGGTATCGCCCAGTCTACATCCTGGTACCTCTGGAAGTTCAGGCCCAACGCTTGAAGAAGAGTAAGAGATTCTTTATCTTCATTTTCGTTTGCTTTATTCGATTTCGAGATATTTTTTTATACAGTCCATATTTGGTTCATTCAACTTCTTTCACTTCATCCTGGAAATCTTCTTGATAGTTCACATTTATTGAATCCAATCATATATTCAATGGGAATTCGATGAAGTCTATGTTGCGTAATTATGGTAGTCAGATCATTAATTGACAGTTCATCCAATTCATCTACTTTGAAACCTCTGACGCTCAATCACTTTCATTCACAACCATAGGCGTCAATGACTCGGTTAATGATTCAAAAATTATTCGTGTGAATATTTTCGATGGAATGAAATTCAACTAACTATTTTCATCTCATCACTCTCCACAAGTTCATTATCGATATATTCAATATTTCCAGCTGCTATTAATAAATTGGTAGCTTATTTTTGAGTTCAACGAATGATTTATCGATTGATTGTTTGTTAAGTCTGTGATCGATATTATTTTTCACATCTGAAACAAGGTTACTCGCGATAAACAGAATGAATAAACTGATTTGAAAACATTCATTTCGTTGAAGCTGACATGAAGAAAAACACTGTGAGATTCATTCAAGGATTTATTCAAAAATTGGATGCGATTTCAGCAGAAATCTTCCAAATGTTGATATGATATGGATGGAATGTATTATCGAGTTCTGAATGGAAAAAGTCAAGTCAAGTCAAGTGAAGTGATATGACATGCAGCTGATGCGTGCATAGAGTCCCAACACAAACTCATTTCTATCCAAAAGCATCATTCGAATTGTCCATTTCTGATCTATCTTCGTATTGTTGAATATATTTTTATCTCACTGGGTGCATTACATTTTTTCAGCCTTCATGAAATTGTGATATTCAGATGTGTATTACAAACAGTCAAATTAGTCTTGATAGTCAAAATCATTGAAAAACACATTTATTTTCAGTTTAGACAATCATCATCAAATCAAACATGACAATAGAAAAGATGGAATGAGCAGATGATAAAAGGGTGTGCATGAATTGCTTCCCATTAACGACTACGCAGTAATAAAATCGATTGATGATATACCCTTAACACATTAGTGTCACTGGTTATTGTCTATTATCGGCGTGAATATCGAACTTCTTATATTTCTATTCGATCCAAATGCATAGTACCCTCGAGATCGTTAGTCATAATATTTTCGAATCAAATACCTTCTATATCATCCAATGTTATCACTCATGATATTGACTGTGACCAATATACCTACTGTTTGTTCTAATGGTTTTTTCATCACAACTTGTCATTCATGATGAACACGTTATTCTAATTGCCGTAAGTATATCGAATGACTAGACATGAATATACAGTCCAGTTGAGGCTAGTGTATCGATAACTCACCGTTATACTGATGGTTCGTTTGCTATTGATAACACTTTCCGAACCGTACCATGTATCGAAATGCACCGTAAAATGTAATAATAAACTGTGTGTCATTTGAGAAGCGAGAGCTCTGAAGAAACCTGGAGTTAAAACCAATTCCTGAATGTTCGAGCATGTGTGAGAACTTCTAAGCATATTTGAAATCAGAAATTTCGAGAATATTGCTTTTGTAACGAAGTAGAAAACGGCGTGTACTATAGTCTGTCACCTTTTAGGAGAGAACATGATAGAAATTCATTCATCTCGATCAACATACAAATTATAGAAGTCAAATAGAGAACTGATACAATATATGTGAATGATACCAGTTTGGAAAGAATTCAAAATGTGAAAGTATGATTGATATCAAGTGAAATATGATAAAAAAGAAACTCAGTATGGGAGAATGAGAAGACAAACAGAACACATATTTTCCGCTGCTTACGTATCATGGTGAAACAAAAATTAACTGATGGAGTGAAAATGGTTTTGTTGGAAGAATGCTTTCGGGATTTGATATCATCTGGTGAAGCGTTAAAAAAATAATACATTTTTAAATGAGAGATTTGCAAAACGAAGCTGTTGTATGTGGAGGTGAACGGAGATTTTTGGTTCTGATGTCGTAGTCATGAATTTAAGATTGAAGTTGAAAGTGTTGAGATATTTCCTGGTATAGTTGAAACACTTTATGATGTGAATAGGAGGATACTTGAAATTGAGTGCCTCAAAAACTAGCACGATAGTCGGAAATCAATCTCATCGGTCTCTTTTGTGATACAAGAACTCTAATAATATCATTAACACAAGCCCAAGGAATTATATTCCATGGAATATGACAGTATGCTAGTGCATTAAATAGGTTAATCAGAGTTCGTTCTTTAGCGTATGCTTTCAATTGATGATCATTTCATTCATTCATCATTTCGTTTGGAGATGTATCATTCACCATTACTCGAATCACTCAGTATCATGTGAATGTCATGAAAAGTGAACCTAATTCATTCATCTAGGAATTAAATTGTGATAGAATTTATAGACGCACTGTATAACGAGCACTATCCCACACAGAGAGTTCATGAGATAGATGGAAACAGTTCTTTGGACACGATGGTATTCCATTATTTTTCCTCGGAATGGCCCTTGAGAGAAATCTTCATGAAAAATGAGCACTTTCTTTAATTAATTCGGCGAATCGCGTCATCAGGAGCTTCTCGAATCATCTTGAGTGTAAATGAGCCCGGACCTCCCGAAAGGATCGTATCTTTCAGAAAATATGTTTTGGTATGGTATCCCAGGAGATACTTTGCGAAACAGACTGTTGAACCTTATTCACGAAACTGACCAGTACGGTCGAAGACATGATTTAGGGATCCAACAAAGAACCTCACTGACCGTAATGTTGGATATAATGCAACCATCACCTTCAGTTAAGGAGGAGAACTGCTTTTGATAATGGACGTCGGCATATAGCAGCTCCGATTTGCTCATCATGAACGGAAAGTAATCTTCAATGCTCCATCCTCTTTCATTTGTTTTCTCCATCTTTTGAATTTACGAGAGGGAATCCTTGATGTCCGAGGAACATCATGTTAGTCCGTGGTGGAATGTTGTACAAGAAGGAAGGTATATTGGAAGGACATAATCATCAGAACACTAAGCATCAGAATTCACTAGAAAAAGTACTCTATAACTTTGCCGTTGTATTGATGGATGATGCTCGGTGAAGATGAGTTCGAAATGTCTCAAGCTTGACAGTTCGTGAGCTGTCAACATATTTCTTCTAATGTGTATATTTCCTGAATAGAATGGTGGATGGAGTGGAGATTTCCATGGTCGAAGCTCATTGGAACTCTTGTCTATGACTCTCTCCATCAAGAATAATTCATCAATAGAACGGAATTCTGGAATTCTCTGCCAAGTGGAGTATTTTCTGATGCTGCCTAATTTACCACCAATAGCCCACAAGATATTCCATTGGTTTCCCTTTCCTGTCGTCGAAGCATGAGAAAGAAACCAACATGAATATTCAAATCGATCATCATCACGATCGTTAATCACGGACGTTATACTTGTAAACGCGATAATGAATCAAGTAATGAGCAGAAATCAGAAATCACTCTTCCTTCCAATGTAAGAACACTGATAGAAACTGCCGTAGATGGTGATTTTGAGTGAGCATACTAATTAAGTCATGATTCGAGTCTATTATAAGACCGGCAATTAATTGCTGTCGACCTGATTATTATTTGCGCTCGGGGCATCTCTCGGTTTCCCACTCAGCTATCGAATCCTCTGCTATCACCGTTGGCCAACAAACAGTGGCGCAGCTGAAGAATATATGTTCTTATTTCAGACATAAGAACTTTCAAAAAAACATTGTGTGGTTTCATGAAACCACGATGCAAGTGAAGCTTTTTTTCGGATCGAAGTCATTCAACTGAAAATTTTCGAAGGATTATTCGATCTGGGGGTATTGAAATCGTGTTATCAATCTCAACTTGGTAGACACGATATCCAACAATAAATTCTCAACTCAATCTGCGTATTAGAGTACGGAATACAAAACATTTCACAATTGTAATTGTAGATTACTACAACATTTACATCGATACACTGATAAAAACACACAAATACCACACATCACTTGCACGAATGAGTGAGAATATAAATGCTATATACGGTTAGCTGATGCAAGCCATGGGCGCCGCCATAATGGCCTTGGCTGCTCTGCCGACCGCCTTTTGCTTTACCCCTGATAGATGAACATGAAAATTTAAGTCGATGATATGAAAGTTCCATTCCAATAATCGGATGAAAAACTTACAATAATATCGATGATAATGACATGGTTCATTTATACACATAGGAAACTCATCAATGCTGATTTCAAACCAAACCTAGACACAACCCCAATACAGTGTCTTGCTCCACAAGAAACTAGCTGCGTATCTCCGATAACTATTGAGGTAGGACAATGATATTCGAAAGAGCGGAGCTATACCGAAGAAATACTGAATCACCCAATAAGGAATTTTCAGGCGTCGCCTACATCGGTTTGGAGTAAGGTTACGCACCCTGTTGAGGAACCCTTTCCAGACACTTCACGCAAACTACTGATATATTTCTTCTGTGTATTTGAATTCATTACGTATGTGTTCTGATGGTTCTATGAGAACCAATGAAATGATCACATTGGTTTGTTGTGAGAATTGCATCGAAACCTGATTTTATATTTTTTCAGAATAGCACATGATTTTCCATCATGAATCGAAGGAAATATTGATTTTGAAACTTACACATGATATGGTGTATGTACCAATTGCAATATATTCCAAGTGCCAACATCAAAAATATCACTTTGCCGAACCTTCAGAGGTATCATTTATGTAATCTTTGTAATACTCATCTTTGTCAAAAGTAGTCCAATCTAATCCATTACTGGAAATCAACGAAGTGACAGAAACAGAAACTCTCTGGGATTGATGAGCGAGTCAATGATGTCGAACATATTCATACAAATTCAGTCGTCGTTGCTCATTTCTTTGCTGTGAAGGGAAAGTGGGACATAAAAACAAAAGATTGTCATCACGAAGAGGAGAAATTACTCCTTCATGTAATTTATATAGAGTTATATAGAGTTATATAATGGACCATAGGATATTTTATAGTCCATAAATTCCCATTTTTCGGATATATTGAAACATATTGGACCCCTTTGAATTCCGCTACTATTGCAGAAAGACAAAACCGTTCAACGATATCTCCACGTGAATACTCGATCGTGACCGCATTTGTTGAGCAAAATACTGATCAACTTCATCATCAACATGCTATAATACGTGTGATTTTTTGTCAACTCGAAAGGGAAGTTCGAGGAACATCGTATCAGCCAGTGGTGAAATGTTGGGAAGGGGTATTTGACATTTTTCTCGAAACTTTGGAGGTACTGAGCATCAGGAAATACTTCACTAGGCAAATAATTCCTTAACTTTGCCGTTCTACTGACGAATGATGCTTGGTGAATCGATGTACGACCGATCTCTACTACAGATGAACTAGTTTGTCTACCTGGAATCTCTTTTGGTGGCATAATAGACGAGATTCTATCTATCGGAGAGAGAGAGAGAGAGAGTTAAAGAGAGATCGCGCACCTTTCTGCGATGGCGAATAGAGAGGTTCAGCGTATGGTTGAGAGCTGAACTCCAAACATGTGGACAGTACTCCAGGACAGTTAGAATTCGAGTTGTAGATCGTGAGCATTTGCTAGGGTGTAAAGTATTTCTTCGCACGGAACAGGAAACGGAGTTTTTGTGGAGCAGTTCTGACAATGGACCCCACATGATCGTCCCATGAGAGAACGCTACTGGTAGTGATACTGAGCATGGATATTGCCGACTTCATGGGAAAATTATGGTACCTGGTAAAGGTAGACTTCGATTCTTGGAATTATCTAGAAGCTCTGATACTTTTATATATTGTCTTTGAATTCATTCTTCCTTGATGAGTTCGATACCTTATCATTAAAGGTTGAGGATTAATTTCATATTTCAGATCATGAATCTCTCCATAATTTGGTTGTTGTAACAATATCACTATTATCCAGATATTTCGGAAATTTCCGTGAAAACCTCTGCAAAATTCTTCGAACGAAATATCTTGTATCTCGTGAACGAATCATTATATGTCCCAAAAATAATTCATTGATGATATAAAAACATTCTGCGTTTTCTGTGAAAGCTATAGTATGCTGACCCTTGGTGAGAAGTTTCGCACTGATGATCCGAGTGACCGACAGGATGATTTGCAGTTAGAAGATCGGAACAGGTAGTTCATGAAGTCGATGTACCCTAAGGGGTCAAGTAATGAAAAAAGAGAGAAAACCTGTGGTTCAGTGATGGAGCCACCTCGTTGTGGAGCCTAATGAGCATACTTCACCGTTTGGCGGTAGAAAAGTTCTGTGTGACTCGGTGAGCTCAAAGACGTATTCCCCACACATCAAATACCGGGAAAAAATCCAATAAGGCCCCTCGAAATGCCAACACACGGGCCGAGTTCAGATGGCGTTCGTCGGTCGTCGTATTGTGGAAATGTATGCCGAATAGAATCCACCGACTCGAAAGAGAATAAAAAATGTATTCCAGTCGTTGAGGAATTCAGAAGGAAACGACAAATATTGAATGAAGGACAGCGTCGTTTGGGAAATGCAAATAAGTATATCGGTGCACCTGGAAAAAACGGTGTACTCGAGCTTTGAAATTGAGTGAACAAAATCTATGGATTTGCTAGAACACTCGGGATAGTTTTGATCGTGATCCATAAAATCCATAATGATATACTCGGCATGAAAACTATAAATTCAGATTTACGATACGATAAGAGCGATTAATTTGATGGTATAGATTTATTGACGATAAACTGAATTGATATTGCTGTTTTTTCACGCGGAAGTGTTAACAAACAGGAAACCAAGACGAAACTGTGATGATGGTTCGTGTTTTAGTATTGACTGCATGATGGGAAGATACCAGGGACTGTTGAGTTCAGAGATGATGATATCCCAGGAGGAGGGAGAAGGAAGAGGTCAGCATAGTTCCTTCGGTGTTGTAGGACCACACGTTTGTGATGGGAACGAATTGATATTAGGTAAGGAAAAAGCAGATGTATCAACCCACAGTTCGGCAGTTAGTACAACAAAGTTCACCCCTGGTGTTCTGAACTGAACACTATGAAACCGCTCGATGTACAAATTACTCAGATAAAATTACTGATTTCGTTTCAAGCTGTCATACAAATTTCGGGAATAAGGATTGACAGGTGAAAAATGATTCACTTGTAGCTGCTTCTCACTCTGCATGCAATAGTCCACAGCGACGAAATCATATATTGATTCTCCTTACCGATAAGATTTGAACATTCCTCACTCAGTGCGTTGAGGTGGTTAGGTTTTGAATCCTCTATATGATCTATATTGTTATCATCAATTATCTTTTTGTATATTCATGAAAAATAACGTTTCATTTCTTCATTGTACTTTGAGGGGTGCTGGTTTCGTGAGTGATTTTGGAGTTACCTTTCCAACATTTTGCAGAGGTTAGATGGTAGAGATGTACTTCCTCTAGGGGGAGTACTTGAACCTCGCCTGCGGCATTGTCATTGTAATTTTCCAATTGTCTTACAATTTGGTTGTCCAATAAAGACATTATTATCGATCATTATTATTTTATATGAATGAAATACTATTTGAACACGAAGATGATAATAATGATATCAAGAATGAACATCATTTTTTTATCAATATTGGTAATAGGTGAGTATACTTATATTTGAAAGTTACAACTTTGATGGAGGGGGAATTCAGCCTGAGCTGCTTTTCAACCAGGTAGGGTGGAACTTTCTTGATATAATTGATATGACATAGTGATCGATATTGATCTAATTTGATCAAATGAAGAAATAAATGAGAAGAATAGTATAATATTATACAATACAGAGATAGTGCTTTCGACAAGATGATACGATAATCCCTATGTTGGTGAATCTAAAAGATGAAATCGAATACCTATCATTTTTTCTGTCCAATGGTTCTTCATTTCACATCGTGCTCTGTAGAAGATTCCTTAGGCGTCTTTCGAAGTTCAGTACTGTATGAGATCTAATATCCAAGGATAACTGGTAACATTCAATGTTAGCTTTGTAAGATGATATCTAGGTACCACTAGAGTTATTCTGTTGAGTGTAGGGACTTAATGCGGATCTGAGAACGTTTGCATTCGAATCAATAAATAGTTATGTTGCTACAGCTTTATAACTCTATGTATGTGGTAAACGGTTATTTTCGAGGTTCAGCCAGCCTGTTTGTGAGCTATGAGCGAAACGTAAACAACTATTTTTGATCTTCTGTGAACGTAAAGAATCAGACTGAAGTAACACTGTCCCATGTATTGAGTCACATTGAGAGATTTTTGACAAGATTAGTGATTCGCAAAGTTGTAGATCGAGTTTAGTGAGGACTGAATCAAATTTGAGACGTGATAGGTGATATTCAAAGAGCTCAGATGGCTCAATATGAATAATAGAAGGTCATTACATCTCTTGCAATTCGTTCATAAGATATTGGTTACGGCTGATCCCAGTTATATGAGAGAAAAATTGAATCACAGACCCAACATGCATAGGATCAGCATTCGTGCTCTGAAACATCGATCTGCAATTTTCGAAAAAAGTTTCAGTTATTGTGCACCAGGGCAATACAATGAATCACCTAGCTATCTGAAATCACTTGATAATTATCAATTCGAGTGTGAAGCGAAAAAATATATATATTGAAGGAATCGAACTGTTTTTGTAAGGCACTGATGATGCAAAACCAGAATTCCTGTAAGTGAATAGGTTATGATTCAAATCAGTTTCCTAGTTTATGGTTTTCAGTTCCATTTTTCCATGAGGTCAGGTTGAAGAATGGCTTCAGCTAAACCTGTTCAGGATATATTTTTTTCTGAGGAACGAATATTATTATCATCATTGAATCAGGAATCTGAATCTAACCATAATCCTTGATTTTTTGCCACATTTTCGAATACACCAATTTGCTCCTTCGATTTTCCTCATCACGCGTCGTTCCTTCCAGATAAGCAACCTCATGGCGCTAGCGAACGCCACGCCTCGCGCCAGCCTGTCCATGGAGGAGATGCTCTTCCTGGTGGACAACGCCACCAACGCGTCGGCCAACGCGACGGTGGCCGTGGCGCACTACCCCAGCGGGTACACCTTGCCGCAGATCGTCATCGCCTCGACGGTCGTCACGCTGCTCATGATCGCCGTCGTGGTCGGCAACATGCTGGTGATCATCGCCATCACCACCGAGAAGGCGCTGAAGAACATCCAGAACTGGTTCATCGCCTCGCTGGCGGTGGCGGATTTTTTTCTCGGCCTGGTGATCATGCCCTTCTCGCTGGCTAACGAGCTCATGGGTTATTGGATCTTCGGGGCTTGGTGGTGAGTACATGTCGAGGGTTCCAGTGAAGACTGTTATAACTCGAGATAGAATATAATTGGTTCATTTCATATTATAGAATACTGAAATATAAGTATGTGATTTCATAGTTTCGCGGATGATAGGACACTACATTCCGCCTTCTCCTAAAGCCACTTCATCATCCAATGACGGCTGAAATGGAAGACGAAGAAGACAGGTCGATGTTGGGTTCGATTCCTGGCGGGCCGTTGGATTCGGGTTTATTTGTGCGCTGTACAATGTATATCATAAAGTTCTACATAGAACTATCCCAAATGCCAAAGTGGTTTGGATTCCACTTGTATAAACTGTAGATCTCCGTCTCTTTCACTCGCACAAGCCCTTCGGGGCTTCTGAGGGTTGCTTCTGCAACTATGGACATGAGTAACAATAAAAAAAAATAATCTGACATGAATTCTGAAATAAGTATCTAGGAATTTAGTAGAGTTCAATGCAACAAAAACTCAAGCTTGTATCTCCACCAGAAAGGCCGAACACATAATGACCAATATGATCGGTTTCACCACCAAAAGTGCTCTCTCATGAGACGATATGAGATCTCATGTGAGGTCCATTGCGAAAACTGTTCCACAATAACTTGGTGTCCTATTCCGTGCGAGAAGGTACTTCACACTCCAGCAACTGCTCATGACATGACATGACATGTTCGGAGCTCAGCCCCCAAACATACGCTAAAGCTCTTCGTTTTCAATCAGAAGACTGCTATTTGTCTAGTCGGTGATACAAAACTCACCAAATCATCGAATATCGTAGAAAGGTGGGCAATCTCGCTCTTTCATATAAATACTTCCTCGGTCGGTGCTCAACGAAAATATCGTCTATTATGTTATCACGATCGATTCCTATTAGACGAACCAGACGTGCTCAGGCTGGTCACCCCTTCCAACACCTACCTTCTCTCCCAATATTCCATCTTTGGCTAACACGGTGTTCCTCGAACAATAAAGGTTCCCTCTTTGACATATACACATTTTTGCCTCTGAAAAACACAGGTATGTAATATGCCAAAACCAGAATCAACGATTATTACTGATTGATTTTATTATACATGCGGGATTCATTTCGTAACTCACCGGTTCGAAATGATTTCGATATGTTTTTCTTCGGTATTGAATATATCCATATCATGAATTTGTTCGATGACTCGAGGCAACGACTGATGGGATTACAATTGGTAGATTTTATTTCAAGGATCAACGCTGGGGCAACCTCATATTTGGGACATGTATATGCATTTCAGTCCATAACTCAGGTATATGTATTCCGTACTCAGAATATAAATGAGACATCATGATATTTCTATGATCAGAATGTGTAGTGATATGAAATTCTGGAAGCTGATTTCTGTAAGATATCATAAAAATTCCTTAGCGAAAGGTAACCTATATCATATACCTATAGTCATATTGAAAAACAATGAGCGATTTGTGGAGGAAGTTTCGCGATGTGAGACCTAGTTCTTCTCGACTTTCAATAGTTTCCTTTGAACTCCTCGATATTATTTTCATAGGACTAGTGGAATCTTTCATCCAGCACCCTCCAGAGAATCAATCAATATAACGTTAAACAAGTATTCCTTTGGTGTTGTCAGAAGTTGAAGAAGGCCAGACATTGGGAAGATGTTCTGTATTCTGTATACTTTGTTACCACTAATGAAATGATTGGAACTCAAAAGAAGTTGTAGTGACACATACAATTTTCATATTGAATTAGTAACTTTCGAAAGTGGTTTTGAATGATCAGTTCATAGGTGTCACCAGAAGATGGAGAGGACACATATCCAATGTTCCACTGACACTTATGATACATTCATACCAATGTTGCTTATCGGAAGTGAAGCTGTTTTGATGCGCATTTGACGTCTCAGTAACTTCATCATAGACGCCAAATAGATTTTTCCAAATATAAATATTGATAGCGCGAGTCACTGTAGAATGCTCATCTCTTTTCGCTAAGAGCATCTACATCACTCCGAAAGCATTCTGCAGAAATTGATCGAATAAATCGTGGAATTAAATTTAGAATTGATTGTGGAATTCGGAAGTGATTCTATTTCGAACTGGATCTACATTTCGCGTTACGACCTTCATTTTGTTAACCAGTTCGTTTTATTGGGGGATATGGGATTATTCAGATCCGCTGCTCAGCAATAAAATCTCGGTAACCGTGAAGAATTGATAGAAGAGCAAGTTGAATTGAGGCGAACTGGAGAGAATCCTCTAGCACTTTGATCGTATACGAGACATTTTAGGTGATTTTATTCTCGTTCAACTCAATTCGTCGTTTTCATCAACCATTACTCATTTTTCAGTCTTCGCAATTGGGTGTCCTATTGACCAGAACCTGAAATTTGAATGGGTCATTCACTTGAAATATTTTACCTTCTTCTTCCTCGAAGGTTTTTTTTTCTTCTTTCCTCCTGACTTATTCCTGAGACGAATAATAGAACTGACATGCACTACTCATTCATTTTCTGTATCAGGCAGAACGTGGATCTCTCATTGTTGTGGAAGTTGGGTGAAACCCGATGGAGTGAAAGCATTACGCATTCAAAGGAAGCAAGATCGTACCCAATCGATTATTCCAGAGTTTCATGTATACATAGTCATCCGCAATATGCTCATAAAGTGTGAACATTTTTTATCGATGTGTTCTCTTTCATCGTTTCGATATTATTGTTCGGCCTATCGCAACAAATTTTGGATGTGGAATAAACGACAGAGACTGTCTGCTTTCATCAAGCGCTGTCGTCGTCAAGTTTTCCTACTCTGGTAGAAATAAATTCCGGAAACGATAGAAATGAGTATCGACAGTAGATACGTACTCAAATACCTACAGTTTTGTTCGTCATGGAATATGAAGACGAACAAACTCTATATCAAGCCAAAAAATTTCAATATCCCAATGGGTTTCAGCATGATGACTGTTTGGGTGATGAAGCTATAGAAGGAGTTTATTGGACTGAATCACTTGATGGATATCTCAATAATTATAAATAGAACACTTTAGAGAAGAGTGATTGATGTATATGAGCTCTTTTCTTTACAATTATCTTGACCTGTTTCTGAATGCCAATTCTACATCCAAGATTTTGGAGCATTCTATCAAAAAAAGCTCGAAGCTATTTTGACTATCTTGAATCTTGTGTAGTTTTTTTTTTTTATCTGTGGACAACACGAAAGGGAAACCTATGATGTTCGAGGAACATCGTGTTAGCCAGCGGTGGAATTTTGGGAAAGAAGGAAGGTGTTGGAATTTTTCTTGAATGTTTGGAGGTTGTAAGCATCAGGAAAGACTTCACTAGGCAAAGAATTCCACAACTTTGCCGTTCTATTGATGAATGATGCTTGGTATAGCGATGTTCGACAGGTCTCGAGCCTGACAGTGAAGGGGTGACCAGCTTGAGCTCGTCTGGTTTGTCTACTAGGAATCGCGCGTGGTGGCATAATAGATGATATTTCCGTTGAGCACCGACCGTGAAAGTACCTATAAAAAAGGCAAAGATCGCCGACCTTTCTATGATGATCTAGAGAGGTCAATGATTTGGTGAGTGTTGTGTCATCGACTAGGCGAATAGCTCTCTTCTGAATTGAATCTAAGAGCTTAAGCGTATGTTTGGGGGCTGAGCTCCAAACATGTGAGCAGTACTCCAGGACAGGTCGAATTTGTGCTTTGTAGATCATAAGCAGTTGCTGGGATGTGAAGTATCTCTTCGCACGGAAAAGAAAACCGAGTTTTTGTGAAGCAGTTTTCGCAATGGACCTCACATGGTCGTCCCATGAGAGAGCACTGATGGTGGTGACACCCAGCAAGGATATTGACGACCTCATAGAAACAGTGGTACCCGACATCATCAAATTGGGCATTGTGTGATCAGCCTTCTTGGTGAACATACAAGCTTGAGTTTTAGTCGCATTGAACTGTACTAGATTCTCAGATCCCCATTTCAGAATTCTTGTCAGATCCTCATTTAAAGCATCAACCTGTCTTCGCCTTGCACCTCTGGCCTCATTGGATGATATAGTGGCTCTAGAGGAAAAGGCGGAATGAAGTGTACTATCATCCGCAAAGCTATGAATTGGGCTGGAGGTCACATTCAACAAATCATTGATGTGGAGCAAAAACAAAGTTGGTGCCAAGACAGAGCCTCAATAATAATAATAATATTAATAATAATAATGACGTTCATTCATTGTAAAAAATATCAATACAGTAATATAAACAATATAAATATGAATAAACATGACAATATCCACAGAAGTATTCTACATACTTGTTTGTGGAGTTACAATACATATAATTGAAAATAAATAGTGTCAAAATAGATGTACATACGAATTTTGAGGAAGATATATGTAGTATAAACGTATGCGAGTATGAATACATTTCAATATCAGCAGAAGTGTTACCCAATGAATGATGAGGAAAATATAAAATATGGTGGTTAATAATATAATAGAAAGCATAAAGCAATATATTTATAAATTATCCTTTTTTTTAACAGAGTTTCAACCTTCGATCAATTTATGAATATACGTTCTTTCATTTTGATTGTCATACTTTCGAAATTGAATTTTGTCCTGATAATATCAGTGAGGTTACCGCTTCGCATGCTGATACTCTCTGAATAGACTAGTAATTCAACACACGCTTCTTTAGCAGTTTCCATTCAATTTATTTCAACTGTCTGGTATTCCATCACTCCACCTATACTACAGAGTTTTCTTTCTTTTATTGTATTAATTAATCATTCGACATTAGAAAAGTGAACCTATGAACATCGTATGAGCCAGCAATAGAATGTTGTATTAAATTCTACATGAAAGTCTGGAGGTCGTACACTAGAATGAAAATCAGCAGCAACGTCTCCATTATATTGATAAATGAAGCTTCATGATGTATTCCCCATCTGCACTTCTTGCCAAATTCATTCAATTTTAGTGAAATGAACCAGGTTGGTGAAGAACGATATTTCTGGTGAATATATCCATAGTATCAAAGAAGCTACAGAGAATGTTATATTCGGTTTGATATATTCGAAACAAAAGACCTTCATACTTCATTTATTGCCTCTTGAAATACTATAATAGGTAAAAGAGACAGAGATCTGCAGCGCTATAATCATTGATTTCGTATGTTGACTCCACTTCAGTAATATAAACATGTAAACGATAATCCAGCTTGTGCTCTATACCCAGCAATACTCTGGAAGTAGCGATATCCGTTGATTTATATATTTATTTCCATTGTTTACGAAATCACTTAGAGAGAGAGAGCGGTAACATGGAGATCGATATTTTTAAATTGGAAGGCTACATTATTTGAGTAGAGCGGACAGTCTCTGACGATACTTCCACGTAGATGTGTTCGGTCCGGAAATGATAAAAGAAATAGGCGAGCGAAGTTATCTATCGATTGGAAAAAGTTCACACTTGATGGGCTTACTGTAGGAAACTTTCGATATAAGTCATTTTCAATCGGTTCGATCTTTCTTGTTGGAAATTATAATAATAATACATTGTATGCCATTGTAACATGATAAACTCTATGATTACTGCTGTCATCTGTGTTTTTGTCAATATGGAATTATGCTTCTTGCTTTCTAAACACACGTTCAAGATCGTAACTCGTTCCTTTATATCGATGATACTGAAAATGTGGAGTGGAACAGAAGAAAATAACTTTGTTTATGATTGATTGAATGATGAAGTTAGAATGATATCAGTTTGGAAACTGTAGTGATTAGACTTCCGTTCTCAGTTATATCGAACAAATTTATTACCTCTATCGAAGCATTTTCGGCCAAGTTTCCACACAACCAACCAAAAATTTACAAAACCGGTGGTTGAATTTCTGAGAATTTGTTAAGAATTACAGCAAGTTTCCTGAGCACAAACACAATATTTTTATAGCGCTCATTTTTTCGAGCCTATTAAATATATTCTTATCGAAAAAGTGACCATCGTTTTGTTTCTCACTTCATGTTGACTGAATATTGCCATGTTCGTATCATTATCCAATAAGGAATTCCAATATGTTATCAGGAGACACGCCAACATAAAACGTCACGGATTGAATTACCCTCACGAAGGCTCACTGCACACCGATAAGGAATAATTTTTGGTCAAAGTGTTCAATGATTGGCATACTTCAACCCATGCTGAAAGGCTACAAGGAAGAATTGTATGATATTTTTCATCAGTGTTCCAAGATATTCTCCAATACTTTTTTTTATCTGTGGGCAACACGAAAGGGAAACCTATGATGTTCGAGGAACATCGTGTTAGCCAGCGGTGGAATTTTGGGAGAGTAGGAAGGTGTTGGAACTTTTCTTGAAAGTTTGGAGGTTGTAAGCATCAGGAAAGACTTCACTAGGCGAATAATTCCATAACTTTGCCGTTCTATTGAGGAATGATGCTTGGTATAGCGATGTTCGACAGGTCTCGAGCCTGACAGTGCAGGAGTGACCAGCTTGAGCTCGTCTGGTTTGTAGATGAAATAGATGAAATCTCCGTTGAGCACCGACCATGAAAGTACCTATAAAAAAGGCATCGACTAGGCGAATAGCTCTCTTCTGAATTGATTCTGAGAGCTTAGGCGTATGTTTGGGGGCTGAGCTCCAAACATGTGAACAGCACTTCAGGACAGGTCAAATTTGTGCTTTGTAGATCATAAGCAGCTGCTGGGATGTGAAGTATCTCTTCGCACGGAATAGAAAACCAAGTTTTTGTGAAGCAGTTTTCGCAACATGCTTATGTTTACAAGCTGCGCCAGCTTTACTGATTCAATTACAGCTTTATTGTTTCAATGATGTTATGGCAGTACAATGAACTTGATAATTTATGTTATTTCGAGGGAAAACAACATCCTGTAGCTGATGATGAAACTTGCAATGTTACTTGGGTATGGGTGCAAGCAACTATGTCTGCTTTTCTTTCGACCTTGAAGCAACTTTGATCCGATTCCGTGCCTTCCAGGTGCGACATCCACTCTGCCATGGACGTGCTGCTCTCCACGGCCTCCATCATGAACTTGTGCCTGATTTCGCTGGACCGCTACTGGAGCATCACGCAGGCCGTGGAGTACCTGAAAAAGCGAACGCCTATGCGGGCCATCGTCATGATAACGGCCGTGTGGCTGTTGTCGGCGCTGATCTGCATCCCGCCCCTGCTGGGCTGGAAGGTGGAGCGGAAAGCGGAAGAACAGTACCCGAAATGCCAGGTGAGTGATCGAGTGACTGCTGTTCATCTTTACTTTGAGCTAGCGTGGGCATTCCGTACATAGTTATGAAGCTTTTTTCTACGATTCTCTATGAGAACGACGCTGTTTTGTTATTTGTGTTCATGAAGTTAACCACCCTGGTCAACTTTTGAAGCTCTTGGGCGTCACTTTGGAACATCCAATGGAGTGGCAAGTGATACCTCATTCGAAACGTCGTTCAATTCATCATATGACACCAGAATTCCATATGAAAATATTCATTCAAAACAAAATGGCTGTTGATGATATTGGATAGATAGATAGTAATATTTCTAACAGGTTTACACGGATCAATCAGAACATCCCTATTTTCGGATCATGGTGGCAATGGAAGTGAGAAAATGCACTTCAGCTGCTCTGACATTTGGTTGCAAACACGTCCGACAAGCAGCACATAAAAAAAAACTATTCAAATGTAGATGTTCTGTTACATAATGCTGCAATTCTCATATCAGGAACTTGCGGACATATCTTTCGTATGGATTTTGCAAAGCCTAATGCAGTTGAGCGGTATTGAGGATTTTCGAATCCGAGGATACTAAGAGGCCAATATTTGTCGATATTCATAGAAATCATGCCAAGTTTCGAAGTATTCGTGGACAAGAAAGAATCATGAATCATGAAGAGCACGAATCATGGAATACATTCTGAATGCTGGATGCTTCCGTTGAGAAATCGCAATTCAGTGTACAGATGGTATCCAGAAACTTGAAAATTGATGATCTAGAAAGAAGTGGATTGCATTATTATATATTGCTCATCAACGACAATGGGAATAAAATGACCAGCCTGTTTTTCATATCTCATAAAGAATACAAAGGTGTATTCCATTTCTCATGTCGCTATGATACGAATGATATATTGTTAAAGTAGTGTGAACAATTTCAGCATTTCGTCTGGAATTCTGTCATTCCTACTCAGGACATCCCATTTTGTTTCGTTCTCTGTAAATAATCTGCTGAATATTCGATATTCAGCTCACTGAAACAATGGGACACATTATCCTGTTCTCGCCAACCAAAAAAAGCCAGACATTTTCTCATAACGTCATTATAACTCTCGCATATTCCGCATCGACAAGACAACTCTCTGTACATCAATTTTCCTTCTGAAATGTCGACAATGAGAATCACTCATGACCTTCAATTCTCTCACCGAGGCAATGCGGAAATGTGAGTTTCGAGTGATCCGACATGAAATTCAGGAGTATTCGTTATATTTTGTGAGAAACTGTGAGTTATATTAGATAAACAGTTTCGAATACATGTATATCGTTGCCAATCGATTCTTCATTCTCCTACCACGATGAAAATGAGACTCTGCAATATCCTCAATAACCTCGGTGAAGGATCTAAGAGCAAGATCCGATAATCTAGCGAAACCGGATAGCTTGAATCGAATCAAACGGACATTTTATTGAAAGACCTATAACATCACATCAGTCATAAACTGCTATTCAACCCCTCTTCCACATTTATGTGGTGTTTATAGTCGCGAGGATTTGAACGGATACAGAAAGACCACTCATAAAACATCTGGTCGGAAGATACTCCACAAAACAGAATATCATATGGAAAAGTATCATATATTGATATTCAAAATGGACCATGAAGTGTGTGCTCCTACCGAATTTTTTATGAATATACAGCATCATGAAATTATAGTTGAAGAATTCCTACACCTAATTCCTATTACCTGATAGCCAACAAATACATTTTATTGAACATTCTGGAGAAATATCGATGTTATTTCTGTAGTCCAAGTTGATACTTATTTGATTATCTATCATATTCAGATTGGGATATCGGTTTCATCAAACTCGAATTTGCGGAACAATGCGTGTAATTCATCGAGACATTTCCAGAATTTCCAGAACAATTAGAATTCACATCACTATAGAACGCGTTCCTCCTAACTACAGAACTTCACTCTGGTTGAAGTATATTATGTAAAAATTGATGGGATGAACAGAAATGTAATCAAAACAACACTTTTTTCTTCTGAACGAGCACCAACTCGGTATCAATGAAATGCACCCAATTGAACAGCCATAATTTCGAATTGAGATGATCTCGTTTCGATGAAAACAATTAACAATACGAGAATGACAAGTGACAATCGAGAAAATCCGTTGCCCTGTTTATCAAAACAGAACTAGCATAACAAATTTATTTGTTCTAACAATGAATGGACTGCATACTTCATAGAGTAAGGTCAGAGAGCAATCGAGCTGAGAGATATGTAGGAATCGAACAGACTCATTGTGGATGAAAGTATTTCTTAAAGACGTCTGAATGAAATATATATATTTGATTTTCTGTAGGAGAGGCCTCCTGGGATCAATGATCTGGTTCATTGTCCAATCTCTCACCAGGCTTTGTACTATGTAATTACCTAATGTGTTTCTGAACAGATATCGCACTATCAAGAGAGGACAGTATTATTGATCGCGTTATCTGAGCTCCATTCAGGAAAGTGACAACGTAATAGCTGAATAGAAATAAAAGAAGTAATTCTATATTGTGGAAATGAATCACATCATATGGAAACGCATTATCTTGAAATTTGTAGACACACTGAACAATTTTTCATTCACCGATGTTTACCGATGTTTACTGCTTGGATACCAACATAAATCGACTTTATCTGTATTTTTCACACGACCGGCTTTGTATGCAATTGGGGTGACATTTGGTAAATTGCCTCCATGAATGAAAAAGGAAATGCAAACATCACATGACAGTGATTGTTGTTCAAGCGAGCGACAAGTGCAATGTGAATGCATGAAAAAAAAAACGAAGGACTAATGATTGTAGCTGAAATGAAATTGAATTCTCACATGTCGCACGACGGCAAACATTCATCTTTCGCAATTGAATCTCCAACAAATTTTTTGACATGAGTACATCAGAAAGAGTTATATAGATGGAAGAGATCCTTCATACCATTGCATGAAGCAACTTCAAGCAAACATCGTGAGGTTGGACGCATCATATAGCACTGTCCTCAGTCGAAGATCAACCGGCGGACCGGTAAGTATCTTCTCTCGCAGTACCTATGGACGGAACTAGTTGCTTCCTGAGTGAGATGTTTTTGATCTCGGTTATGAGGAAAGAAAACTTGCTTGAAGCAATATGAAAGGAGATGCATCATGGCCCTGCAGCGCTTTTGTATTGATGTGTTCCAATAATTATATGACGTGAAAAATGATATCGGAGGTGAATAAAGGAAGCATGCTCCCAATAAAACTGTCCGGATTGTTTAGCACCCCATAATTCGAACTGTTCTATGGGAGAATTCAAACACGCCAGATATTCATATGACAATGTGCATCGCATTGTTTGGCGATTTTCAAGGTACTCAATACTTGTTTTATATAGAAATATTCAATAGACGGATCTTTTTTCGACTGATATCTACCGCACGACAATTCATGGTCATTGTTGACTAAAATGAATGATTTTTGTAAACATGCACACACATTTGAAAAATCACCACAATCATCTCTCTTCATATTGAAAGCTGAATTTCTCATGAAAAATCCATGTTCTCCATTCGAATTATTTTTTCGTAGCTCTGATACTTCATACTGTTTTCCATACTGACTCCTTTAGTGACTGTTTTTCCCAATTCAACTCTTTCTACAATTTTTTCTTCAATATTCCCAAGAAATACCTACTGAAATAATTGAGGATTATCAAGGAATCTGACTGCTACGGCATGATCGATCAAGTTACATATTCATCATTCATACGAAAATGCTAAATAGCTCTGTATACATCAAAATGACTAAATTGTTGGAGAAACTCCGATTGTCTCCAGGAAGATCGTGTTTCAATGAATATAAATCGATTTTCATCGCTTATCTAGACTTTAATGCCTTTCAATCCGAGTTCATAATAATAATTGCTCGTAATTCCCCTCAAGCATAAAATATGGTTGCGCCTTATTTTTCCACATCATTCAACATCATAAAATGACATGCAAATGAAAACATTACCTGTCCTCCTACATCACGCCTACCTCGTAAAATACATAAATAAAGCAAGGAAAAGGAAAAATAACACACATTACCTACCTAATGAAATGGAAATACTGATGGGTCTCGGGAAATAGGCATCGTAATCGTGGAGTAATTTGGAAAAATACCAATATGTGAGAACAACTTTTTCTGATATTAAAAATGAATGAATATAATATATACAGTGCTTTTGAGGAGTATAAGAAGCAAAATACAAGAGAAATCATCAGCCTATTGAGTCCAAATATGAATATAGTGGAAATATGAATGCCTCCATAAAAGTTGGAATAACGTTCAGGAGGATGACATAGATAATGTCGAATGTCGAGTGTCAAAACTTCGCTGCAGCCGTCAACTACCTGTGTTTGTTGCCCATGCAGTATTCACTCATCATGATCGGATGAGACATCAATCTTGCGCTATAAATAAGAACATTTCCTAACACACATCATGGCCGAATCATTATCACCTCCAATATCGTAAAACTAGTGAATGACCTCTTTATAAGTACTGCAAATTGATGTGTAGTTGAATATGCAGTACGTGGTTTTATTTTCGGAGTCGTAAAAGTGAAAAGCTGTCAATAAAATTTCGGAGCACTTAGTTGCCATTATGGTATCGCCTTGAATACGTTTATGATTCATTCAATTCAACCAGACCTCTTCCAGAATCACTTTCAGCATAGATTGAACTCCTCAGTATCCGCTAAGGAAGCTAAAATTATTGAGAAATGCATGGAAATGATAATGGAGATATGCTTTGTTCGAGCAGATGTATCAAAATCATGGATATGGGCCAAGATACTCACGATGAAGCACGAGAAGTGCGTCATAAAATTAATCTATTTTTTGAGCAGAATGAATTCATGGAGTTCTCTCATGTTTTAACATAACCAAGATTGAATTACAGTTTCGCTAGAAAATATAGTACCTAATATGAATTGGGTAGATGGTCGAATTGAAATTGATGGCGAAACAGATCATTGTGGAACACCAATATTGATCATTATAACAAACGAGACTCGATAGGAAACGACAGAGTTGGAGCAGCAAACTATATAATTGCCAGTCTGTCACGATTTTCCAGCTGTCCAGATATCTCGAGGAGATATCTCGAGGAGATATCTGGACATCTGGAGATGATGAGATGAGCTCGATGTTGATTACTGTTTCCATCACTTCATGGATCACATATATGCAGTGAGTCTTTTATTATTGAGGATGGTTTTGTTGCTCTTTTTCAGAATCTGTTAGACTCTTTCCATCTTGCAATTGGAAGGAAACACATCAAGTTTGTGTGAATGAGTGAACAGCTCACGAATAATTGGTGTCAGTTCAAACAATAGGCGGAATTCCGAATGACTTCATAGCCTTCTTGGCATTGAGACCAATGGAGAGATAATATAGAGCTGGAGAGAAATTGGAGAGGCAGGCAAGGCAGTAGCCGATTCAGATGAATTGTGTTTGTTGAGTTCTGTTCACTCACAGCTGAAAATTAATCAACCATCAATTTCCGACTGAAACAAAACACTGATCTCTGTTATATCCGAATGGAATGTGAACTCTTTCTGCGAGAACGGGTCCCTGTTTCGCCATGGTCGACAGCTCAAATTGTTCTCGATTGATCTCCTCTCTCATGGAATATCATTTTTAGATGACCGCTCGACTGGCTCCATATATTCGGAAACGAACAGTCGGTGAGCTCCACACGAAATCGCATTTAGAATTACAAAACGAACGAATTCATTCATGGGAGTTTGCCATAATGAACATACACGTGAATATTGGGTCCACAGCAGGTTCACGATGAGGGGAAATCAATGATGCGATAACCGGTTGCGATGCCACAATCGATGACTATTAAACCTTCGGCCTCATTACAATTCATTAAAATAGTGGTGGAACGGAAAGCTGCAAAGGAGATGTTCCATCACTACTTCGATAGAATCTCAAAGATGTCAAAATACTTCCCCACACCGAAGAGTTGAAGATAATGTGCCAACACTGTTGTCATAGAAATGTTGAGACAAGCATATAAACGCCAAAATTCCTCATATAGCCCAATATCATCTGCCATCTTCCATAGAGTACTGATCCAAACCAAGATATCCAAGATATCAAAGATAACCAAGATATGCATTGGAATATAAAATTAATACTGCGTGTTGCCTCAAACCTCACAATGAATAGCTTCATCTCCAATGCCCTCTGAAAACACGTTGGCATCATTTCTGGATGAAAGCTTGCTGTATTGTGGAACCATACCTACTCCTAGAAATCTGCAGATTCTCATTGCAAATCATTGTTGAATATCTTCTTTCATACTGATCGAGGAATGATTGATTCATAGTAGTAAACGGAAACTGTCTATTCTGTAAATCCAAACTTCACCCAAGAAGATGGAATGATTTCGTGGGTGGAAACGGCTGGAGACAAAGACAACAAATAGAAAATTGTACGTGATCCAAATGTTATTGTGAAGTGATTCAGAATCGATTCACATCCTATTTCTTGAGGAATAATCTCGGTGCATCCAAATCCGAATTCATTATTCAATTCAGTCTGTTTGTGACATTATGTCGTGTCACAGTTGTTGTTGTGTTGGTAATCTTTCCCAGGCAGCACATACATTCTGAATATATCCAGATATACTCATTCGAGGGTTCTCCCAAATAATGTCTTTCGAATGATCTTATATGATTTTCATTCTGCTACGATTGTTATGGCGAAATGCTTCTTTTGTAAATCTTTCCATCTGAAAAGTCGACGTAGTCCGCTTTCGTAGATAACTACAAACTGAAAGAGGATGATAAATTATGAAACATATCGAATCGAACACCATTTTGCGATTGACTTATTTATTTATAATAGTGCAAGTCCTTTAGAAATATCTGCCTAGGTATCTGAGAAATATTATGGGAATAATCGGCAAAAACCCAAATTCGAACAACCACAAGTCAATATAATTCAAATATGACAGTAGAAAAAAAACATCATATCATGAGTAGTTGCTAATGTGTCTCCATCACTTCCGACTCATTGAGTCTGCAACAATTCCAATTCAGTTGCTTTATTGATATGAAGTGAGCTCACATTCATCATCGCATGAAGTGTTTTTATGATTCAACATTTCCATTTGTTTGCAATGTTTGGAAAGAGACAATTTATTGTGTTGTTTATAGATTTAAAATTGAGCAAGATAAGGGGATAACTCCTTTATATACGCACGTGAGTTTTATTTGAGGATGGTAAGCAGATTTAGTCATTTCTCAGAACACATGATTTTTCAATTTCAATCGATATATCTGATTATGTACGAGATAACAAGGATGATGAAAATCATTGTTTTCACAAGCTCGTTCGAAAGTTCATGTCTAGTTGAGTACCGAACTGAATTTCCATCAGTATTGTAAAATCTAGCTTATAGAAGCTGGTCCAGTATTATCCAGAGATTCATATCAATATGATAATCTAATGTTTTAGACCTAGGAGAAGCAGAGGAATGAGAGGGAGTAAGATGTTGATATCTAGATGGTTGAGTATATTATTACCCTCATGTGATGTGTTTTTCATCGTTTACTCATGATGCCCAAAGTCAACATATCAATAACATAATCACATATTAAAAGAATATGGCAAGAATTAGATAGGTGTGTAAATTAATAAAGTTCAATTTTATACAGGGTGCTTCGTTGAGTCGTTTCTTAAAAAACATCACATGAACATGACTGGAATTGCTCGGTTCCTGCGATAGAGGGCTTTGAAATTGAAAAAACAGCATTTATAAAATATCATGAATATCTTCAAACTGATTTGGTTGGAATTTGGCACAGTGGCTCTGACTAGATTGATATTATTGGGACCGAAACCGTCTGAAAGGTCACCATAGCCAACAATCAATGACAAACCGATTGCAATCGTGTATTACTTTTTTCCGTCAATGGACCTAATAATCCGAATATATAAGAAAGAGAGATGAAGAAAACTGAGACTTCGTATGTATTCGATATAGTCGTATATATTCAATTATTGAGAATATTGTCTAGTTCAAGAATAACAAATGAGTATGATAAATGTTTGATTGACATGTCAAGATAATTAAAGAAATTGAACGTCAATACACTGCATACACTGGCATTGTATGCTCCTTCACTGCACATTTGAATTCGATCAGCGTTGACATCTGCTCTCCGAAAAATGTACTGGATTCTCATAAGAGTACTAATTCTCTGAAATTTCAATGATTTGAGAAATTGAATAAAGGACACAATGAATAAAATAACGGGATACAATTTCTGCATAGAACATTTCACTATTTATTTTTAATATATAAAATAAATGCAAAACTCAATCAAGACACGGCAACGACGACAAATGACATTATAGCTGATTATTGAAATATAATTCGAATATTTCGACATGCACCGTTCACATGAACACGATACTTAAATCGATGATACATGACAAATTGCACTTGATGCATTCCGTATAAATTTTGCATTGTGTGTGCGAATGCTTCGCAGAAGCAAACATGAAAGATCTGGTTCAGACATAAAAGTATCGGCAATTTTGGCCTCGACAGAAGATTTTCTCGGCCAACAAGCCGGATAGCTTGAAGTACCCAGTCGGGGTAGAGTTGCCGTGGTTCGCTGGTTGGTCAGAGCCACGATAACTGTTTTCAATTGCTTTAGCCCATTGCGTTCACAGGCGAACTGATTTACGTTTGGAGGAAATCACTGCGATGACTGTACAGCGTTGCAGAACAATACTCTTCAAATTCGAAACTCTGACCAACCTACAGTGTCTCGCTGGATCTTGGCAACTCTACACCATCAGGGTACAGAAAGGGTATCCTAGAAGATATGAGGGATGGAAGATGCGCAAAGTTCGAAGATCTCGCCTTCGATGTGAAAGGCTGATCGCCTGGGCGGTGAGCCTGACATCTGACAGCTTGAGTGGTAGTTAGACCGGTAACACTGTTCACAATGATTATGCCTGTTGTTTCGAGTGGATTTCAATGAACTTCCGGGGAATCGGAAGAGACGAGATCGTAGGAAACAAAAAATAAAAGCGGCGCCGTGAGGATCAGTTATCTGTGACTACGGTATATCCTGGTGACTGGTCACGAGACCCTTTCATACTGGTCTCGATCAGATCAATCACGACACAAGCAACAACACAACATCGATAGGCACGTCAATCCGCAGCACATCCTGCAGCAGTCGCAGTCGTCTCGCGGCGGAGGCGGCGGAGGTGGTGGATGATGCGGCTGTTGGAATCCGGGTTGATGAAAGTGCGGAGGGGGAGGGCCAGGAGGCGGCGGACCGTAGGGTCCGGGTGGTGGTGGTCCGTAGTGACCAGGCGGAGGTGGTGGGCCATAATTGTTGTAAGACATCTTCGGGCTGGAAATTCACGAACATACGAAATATTTTCGTTTCACTTGGTTCTGTAACGGACTCTCTTTCTCTTTACAGCATCATCTACATCTACATCAATATTTCTCAGGTATCGGAGGATCCGAATTTTTATCATTGCGATATATATGATGGAATAATCATCTCTATGCTTATGATGTCGTCTGATCATTTTTATCGAATATTCCTGGCATTGAAGGACACGAATATTTGGATGTATCCTTTTGTATACTCTATCAATATGACACAAAATAGGTAGCTTGCCGGCAGAAATCAAGTCCAATCTTGTGAAGAATAATTTACTTTGGTGTTACAGGTTGATACTCGGAATGATTTTGATACTCGGAATGATTTTGAAAAAGGCAAAATCGACAAATACACTTGGATATTGTTTCATGGAAACTTTGATGTGTTTATGTGTTCGATATCTTGCAACCTATATCGAGTTCTTAGAACAGATTGATTCATTGTTCAAGCAAACAGATTGGAATTTCCAAACTTTCTCCTAATTTCAAAAAATTATCTGGTAGGAAGGGGGTTGTCTTCCGTGGACGAACATTTCCACCCAAATTTTCACATAACGACATGTTCAGTGAGCTACAGCTATAGTGAGCTCACATTCAACGCGAGAGATGGTTCTTTGGTTGATTTTTCCATCAAATATATTGCAATGATAACAGTTAGAGAAATATAGAATGAAAATGATAAGACGACAATTTTCAGAACACATATCGAGGATATTGTCAGGATTTGAAGGTAAATATGATGTGATAGAATTATCGTTGATTCAAAATAAAAAGTCCGAGTGGAGACCTTTGTGTTTCTCATCAGAACCGTTATTATACAGACTTTCTCCACGAATGAATGAGAGCTAGTTATATGTTATACTGAGTATTGTTCACGAAGGATCGCTCCCATCAGAGAGAATATTGATGTCAAACCGATACAAAATTGGGATGGAAATGAAATTTACCTTTGTGAGTCGACGGTAGTTTCGAACAGTCGTAATATCAGTCAACTGACACCGTGTATGCGATCACTTTCTATTAGTTGCCAACTTTCGTAGGCGATAATGGGAATTGACTGTGTATAATCACAAAAACTGATAGCTTTTTATCATGTTCGATAAAGATCTTATCAGAACAAATTATCAGTAAAGTCATATTTGTAGAAGGATTTAGCTGGAACAGAACGTATCTGAAGGTAATTCCAGTTATTCCCTATCGGTATAAATTTCCCAGCTCGATATTTCGGTATAGCAGTCCTCTTATCTGATCTCCGGCATTTCTTTGAATCATCGTAGAGTTGATATTCATGAACACATGATGATGACTCTCATGTTTTCTGAGTGAAAAAAGAAATGTTGACAGCGAGTCTCATCCTGTCGAAATTATCATCGCAATACGTGATGAAATGGTGATGAATCATTTATTTGGAAAAGGCAATGTCGACGAGAAACTAGGAAGGACGCCATTTCAACATCTCATTCTAGGAACCAAATTCAGTACTACACATATTATTTCTCATCATTTCACTAGCTATAGAAATTATGTTGATTCATATCTTTACTATCATCAATTTGGAATGATCTCGATATACAGTGAGTGCGATTTCGAATTGCAACATCCTTCCATTTCTGAATCTATTGAATAATCTTCAGGAACAGAAATCTTATGATATATCCGTCCATGTGTGTCCATGATATCCATGATATCTCCATAGTGGCTCTCCTCATCTTGGACACTTATCACACTCACACTCAAATGTTTCGGTGAAGATAATTCTCTCAATACCTTGTGAATATAAATAGGAAATTTTTGTTTCAAAAAATAATCGATTATGATCCAAAAGATGAATAATTCAACCGATATATCAGGTGAAACCAAGCTTGCAGTCCACAGGAAAAGTTGAATCTGCCTGTTCGTTTTCACGCATTACCTATATCATCGATTATTTCCTTCATCATGAAATAGACCAATCAGACCCACACTTTTTTCAACAAAATCTGTTTGAATAATTGATGTTATGCCCAAACCCGTTCAACTGCGGATAAATTCTTGTCATCCATTTTAATTTTCGTTTTGTCGATTATCGCTGATCATCACAATATTGGCAACAGTTTATGAAAATACATTGTTCTTCTGAATCTTTCTTATGACCTAATATTTGATTTCCATCAGTGGAAACACAATTTCAGGTAGATTCTCCATGAAAATGATTCAACATAAGGCGATGTAAATACGTCACATGTATACTTTTCTATGAACGCTTCTTCGAAGAATTGATCGGATGCATAACAAAGGTAAATAAAATACAGACATTATCAATCGAGCGTCATTTTGAGAAGTTGTTTGAATTGATACAACGATCCAGTGCAAATGAATTCACGTTTCAGACATATTTTGGGTGGGCGTATAGACCTGACAATAAAATAATGACAGGGAATTCAGAAATTATATAGCTGTACACCCCTCGACCTATCAATTCGAATCGAGCGAATTTCGCTTTTTGCCGAATAATTCCATCAATTATTTTCCAAGCTCATGCTCAGAATATCTCGACAGTTCATTCGATTGAATTCATAGGTCTTGGGATATGATTATTAATCATATCACGTGTTTATATTTCACGAGAGAATATAATCAACGCATCAATAACGATTATGACACATCTTCGCGCAATTCCAAGAAGACAGTCTTGAATTGTCAGAACTGACATTTATCGCTTCTCGCTAGAAACTGACAAAATGAAGTAATAATTTCTTTCATCTTTTATCATCGCTGTGATAGACACGTGACTATGCATTTCCAGGCATTTCATTGGTTCATATCTGAATGAATTATAGTGTCAAAATATTATTTCATCTATATTGAAGATAACCTTCTTTCATTGGAAAACTATCGAGGTTGAAATGAATGGATAAATCATCCTTTGAATTTCATCTAGATCTCATTTATTTATGGAGTATCACTCAAATGATAACATCTGATTTCATTTTATTCAGAATCGAATCTTGTCCCTGATGTCTCATCAAACCTGAAACGAACAAGAAATGAATTTCAAAAGAAGTTCTTATATTTCGTCAATGAAATATATATGAAATGAAGGAATCAGCTGCTGAGCAACTAGTGCCATAGCGATGCAGTTGTTGCTAGGGAGACATTGTTGCCACGCAACTACGGCTTGTAGGTTGAGGTTACAGAATGGATAAAAGCAAGGTACATCTCCAAGGCAAATGAATTTGTCCATTTCAGATGGTATATTTGATTGATATTAGTAAATTCCTCATATTGCCCAATGTCATCTGACATCTTCCATGAAGTGCTGATCTGAACCAAGATATTGACAGAAATGCATTGAAATATAAAATTGTTGCCTCAAACCTCAGAATGAATAACTTCATCTCCAACATTATTCATAGTAGTGAACGGAAACTGTATATTCTGTAAATACAAAATTCACCCAAGAAGATGGAATGATTTCGTGGGTGGAAACGGCTGGAGACAAAGACAACGAATAGAAAATTGTACGTGATTCAGATGTTATTGTGAAGTGATTCAGATTCGAGATTCGATTCACATCTCATTTATTGTGGAATAATCTGGTGCATTCAAATTCGAATTCATTATTCAATTCAGTCTGTTTGTGACATTGTGTCGTGTCATAGTTGTTGTTGTGTTGGTAATCTTTCCCACGCAGCACAGATATTCTGAATATATCCAGATATACTCATTCGAGGATTCTCCCAAATAATGTTCTTCGAATGTCTTGGATGATTTTCATTCTGCTACGATTGTTATGGCGGAATGCTTCTTTTGTGAATCTGCAAGTCCTTTCGAGAAATATCTGCATAGGTATCTAAGAAATATTATGGAAATATTCGGCGAAAACCCGAATTCGAACAACCACAAGTCAATATAATTCGAATATCACACTAGAAAAAAAATCTTCATATCATGAGTAGCTGCTGATGTGTCTTCATCACCCCCGGCTCATTAAGTCTGCATCCGATTCAGTTCCTTTGTTGATATCTCACAATGAAATTACGCCTTTTCTATTCCGAGTGTGATCACATTCTCTTTTGCAGGAAGTGTTTTTATGATTCACATTTCCATTTGTTCACCTTTTTATGTTTGGAAAAAGTCAATTATTTGTGTGGTTCATGAATATAAAATATATCTAATCATGTACGAGATAACAAGAGAGATGAAAATTATTGTTTTCACAAGCTCGTTCGAGAGTTCATTTCTAGTTGAGTACCAAACTGAATTTCCATTAGTATTGTGAAATGTAGCTTATGGAAACTGAATTGAGAGCTGATCGAGCATCATCCAGAGATTCATATCAATGAGGAATTTGATAATCTAATGTTCTGGATCGAGAAGAAGCACATAACTGAGAGGGAGTGAGATGTTGATATCCAGATGGTTGAGTATATTATTACCCTCATGTGATGTGTTTTTCATCGTTTACTCATGATGCCCAAAGTCAACATATCAATAACATAATCACATAATGAAAGAATATGGCAATTTCGTAGAATCAGGAAGGTGTGTAAATTAATGAAGTTCAATTCCATACAGGGTGATTCGTTAAGTCGTTTCTTAAAAAACATCACATGAACATGACTGGAATCGCTCGGTTTCTGAGATAGAGGGCGTTGAAGTTGGAAAAATAGCATTTATAATTGTTGATATTATTATTCCTGACACTTAACTGTTGAGTAATTTTTTTCAATGTTGGTTGTGCAATAGATGAATTTGTGGTGAGATACGCCCATGAGAAAGGTATGATAGAAGAGATAATTGAAGAAATTGAACGTCAATACACTGCATACAATGGCATTGTATGCTCCTTCACTGCACATTTGAATTCGATCAGCGTTGACATCTGCTATCCGAAAAATGTACTGGATTCTCATAAGAGTACTGATTCTCTGAAATTTCAATGATTTGAGGTAGAAATTGGATAAAGGACACGATGAATAAAATAACGGGATACAATTTCTGCATAGAACATTTTACTATTCAGTTTGAATGTATAAAATAAATGCAAAACTTAACCAAGACACGGCAACGACAACAAATGACATCATAGCTGATTATCGAGATATAATTCGGATATTTGACAAGCACCGTTCACATGAACACGAAACTTAAATCGATGATACATGACAAATTGCAATTGATGCATTCCGTATAAATTTTGCATTGTGTGTACGCATGCTTCGCAGAAGCAAACATGAAAGATCTGGCCCCGACAGAAGATTCTCGCGGCCAACAAGCGGGATAGCTTGAAGTACCCAGTCGGGGTAGAGTTGCCGTGGTTCGCTAGTTGGTCAGAGCCACGATAACTGTTTTCAATTGCTTTAGCCCATTGCGTTCACAGGCGAACTGATTTACGTTTGGAGGAAATCACTGCGATGGCTGTAGAGCGTTGCAGAATAATACTCTTCAAATTCGAAACTCTGACCAACCTACAGTGTTTCGCTGGATCATGGCAACTCTACACCATCAGGGTACAGGTAGGGTATCCTAGAAGATATGAGGGATGGAAGATGCGCAAAGTTCGAAGATCTCGCCTTCGATGTGAAAGGCTGATCGCCTGGGCGGTGAGCCTGACATCTGACAGCTTGAGTGGTAGTTAGACCGGTAACACTGTTCACAATGATTATGCCTGTTGTTTCGAGTGGATTTCAATAAACTTTCGGGGAACCGGAAGACACGAGATCGTAGGAAACAAAAATAAAAGCGGCGCCGTGAGGATCAGTTATCTGTGATTACGGTATATCGTGGCGACAGGTCGCGAGACCCTTTTATACTGGTCTCGATCAAATCAATGACGACACAAGCAACAACACAACAACGAGAGGCACGTCAATATGCAGTGTATAATGCAGCTGCTGGAGTCGTCTTGCGGCGGAGGCGATGGAGGTGGTGGATGATGCGGCTGTTGGTATCCGGTAGGGGGAGGTCCAGGAGGTCCGGGTGGTGGTGGTCCGTAGTGGCCAGGCGGAGGTGGTGCGCCATTGTTGTGAGACATCTTTGGGCTAGAAATTCACGAACATACAGAATATTTTCGTTGCACTCAATTCTGTAACGGCTTCGATGAATAACAAGAATCGGACTCTCTTTCTCCTTACAGCATCATATACATCTGCATCAATATTTTTCAGGTTTCGAAGGATCCCAATTTCTGTCATTGCGATATATATGATGAAATAATCATCTGAAGAACCCCCCATGTTGTTGAATGTATATCTCTGTGTTTTCAATGTCGTCTGATCATTTTTATCGAATATTCCTTTAGCATTGGATGATACAAATATTTTGACATCACGACAAATTCAATTTGGTGATACAGGTTGATACTCGGAATGATTTTAAAAAGGCAAAATCCCCCAATACACTTGGGTATTTTTTTATGGAAACTTTGATATGTTTATGTGTTCGATATCTTGCAATCAATCCTAGAACATAGAGTTCCTAGAACATATTGATTCCTAATTCAAGCAAACAGATTGAAAATTTCCAAACTTTGTCCTAATTTCAACAATCCATCTGGTAAAAAGATATGATTGTCTTTCGAGGACAAACTTTTTCACCCAAATTTTCACGTTACGACATGTTCAGTGAGCTACAGCTATAGTGAGCTCACATTCAACGCGAGAGATGGTTCTTTGGTTGATTATTTTATCAAATATATCGCAATGATAACAATCAGAGAAATATTGAACGAAAATGATAAGATGACAATTTTCAGAACACATATCGATGATATCGTCAGCATTTGAAGTTATAGATGATGTGGTAGAATTATTGTTGATCCACAATAAAAAGTTCAAGTGAAGACCTTTGTGTTTCTCATCAGAACCGTTATTATACATACTTTCTCCACGAATGAATGAAAGCTAGTTATATGTTATACTGAGTATTGTTCACGAAGGATCCCTCCCATCAGAGAGAATATTGATGTCAAACCGATACGAAATTGGGATAGAAATAAAATTTACCTTTGTGAGTGGACGGTCGTTTCAAACAGTCGTAATATCAGTCAACTGACACCGTGTATGCGATCACTTTCTATTCGTTGCCAACTTTCGTAGGCGAAAATGGGAATTGACTGTGTATAATCACAAAAACTGATAGCTTTTTATCATGTTCAATAAAGACCTCATCAGGAAAAAGTATCAGTTGAGTCATACTTGTAGAAGGATTTAGCTGGAGCAGAACGTATGTGGAGGTAATTCTACTTATTCCCTATCGGTACTAATTTCCCAGATCGATATCTCGGTATAGCAGTCCTCTTATCTGATCTCCGGCATTTCTTTGAATCATCGTATAGTTGATATTCATAAAGATATGATGATGACTGAGAGAATTTTCAATTTTTCCTGAGTGAAAAAGCAATGTCAGAAGCGAGGCTCATCCAGTCAAGATTATCATCGCAATACGTGATGAATCATTTATTTGGAAAAGGCAATGTCGACTCCATTACCAGAAACTAGGATGGACGCCATTTCAACATCTCATTCTAGGAACCAAATTCAGGACTACACATATTATTTCCCATCATTTCACTAGCTATAGGAATTATGTTGATATCATCAGTTATTTGAGAAACATATCATCTTGGCTGCAAATTCATATCTTTACTATCATCAATTTGGAATGATCTCGATATACAGTGAGTGCGATTTTGAATTGCAACATCCTTCCATTTCTAAATCTATTGAAAAACTTCCAGAAACAAAAATCTTATGATATAGTCCTAAACGAGCTCTTTTCGAGAATTGGAGCAAATATCGAATATTCATATTCTCAAAGCTAGAGTGTTATTCAATTCTCCACATCCAACCAAATCTATATCTTTTGTAATTTCCGATATCTCCATAGAGGCTCTACTCATCTTGAACACAGAACATCCACTCGAATGTCTCGGTGAAGATAATTCACTCAATACCTTGTGAATATAAATGGGAAATTCTTGTTTCAAAAGATAATTGATAATAATTTGAAAGATAATTAATTCAACCAATATTTCAGGTGAAACCAAGCTTGCAGTTCACAAAACAAGTTGAATCTGTATATTCGTTTTCACGCATTACCTATATCATGATTATTTCCTTAATCATGAAATAGACCAATCAGACAACGATTATCACACATCTTCACGCAATTTCAAGAAGACAGTCTTAATTTGTCAGAACTGACATTTATCGCTTCTCGCTAGAAACTGACAAAATGAAGTAATAATTTCTTTCATCTTTTATCATCGCTGTGATAGACACGTGACTATGCTTTTCCAGGCATTTCATTGGTTCATATATGAATGAATTATAGTGTCAAAATAATATTTCATCTAGATTGGAGATAACTTTCTATCATGGGAAAACTATCGAGGTTGAAATGAATATATGGATCATATTTTCCATTTCAGATGGACAAATTCATCTCCACTGTTGATATTCCAGTCTAGCGACAGTCATTTTTGGTCGACTGCCTAACCAAGATTCCGACGTTCAACTAATTCTCGTTGTTGCTCTCTGATATCAGTGCGTTCGTGATTCTTTTTCATACAAGACCAATAGTCTTAACATTATTCCATGAGCGAAGCGCAGAAGCTGTTGTTTCTTTCGAAGATGGACGTAATTATGAATATGTTGCAAGAATTATGATCATTGCTCTACCATCAATGAAGTATGTGAACGTTTCAGACGAATTGGCATTGGACCTCACATGATGGTCCCATGAGAGAGCGCTGTTGGTGGCACCAGTGTGACGTCAGCATCGAGATAAAGGAGGTAGACTATGGCCCGGTGAGATGGAGTAGGCCCTGAATAATACCAGTAGAATGGAGAGTGTGCACCTGTACGCAATATTATGAACGAAATTCGCTATAAGACAATGCCATATGGAACCCCCGAAAGTTTTCATTGTATCAGTTTTGTTGGGCAAGAATCGTTTCGATAAGATAACAGAAAATGTACGTGTGAGGCATGAGGGAAGTATGAATGAAAGTGACAGATGAAATTGGGAAGAGAACACGAACACTGTGGTAACTTGTCGTTGCCATTGATCGGCATCGAATATCTAGGATGATAGCTTTTTATCTTTCATGATCAAGATCCAGAAATAGATCGGTGATATTTGTATAGAAGAATTGAGCTAGAATTGAATATCGCAGAATTTCTAGTTATTCACTATCTTCGTACATAATACCCAACTCAACATTTCGAAGTATCCATTTGATACTGATCTGATGGAATTTATTGTCACGATAGGCAGAATAATAGGATTAAATAGCATCTAAGATGTCCGTCAAATTTTATAAGTGGAAACTCATTCTCAAAACGGCGAGGCTGACGCTGAACGATATTATTATCGTCAAAATATGATAACTGGAGAAACAATTTTTGATGAATAGAAATTATTGGTACATTTTCTCTCACAGCAGAAGAGGTACTTGAATTATTTTCTATATTCTGTATGTGATGAAGAAATGATGATGGATCCGAGTTTCCGATCTCAGAAGCTCTCTGGATCATTGTTGAATACTTGAAGGATCAAAAATGGTTCGGACTTTTTTCAGTTCATTCCAATTTTGTCCAGTTACAACAGTAACAACAAAATGATACGTTGGTCTGGATCAACCAAACAGTTTCGGAGATGAAGCGGTTTGAAGTATCTCAAAATTTCAAAAAAAAAATTGAATCCCAATTTTTTTGTTGAGTTTGCATCAAAGAATGTTATCGAAATAGACTGAATGTGCAAGAAATGCCAATTCAGTCTATGTAGAAATGATAGTTCCTGAGATACAGCTTTTCAAAAATTGATGGGGTGTTGCATTATGAAACACTTCATTGCCTATGAATATATAGTAGTGTGCGGAAACTCACTCGTATTTCCTGTACATCTCTGATGATCAGCCTGGTCCACCTAATCCAAGGCACACTTTCTGAGCAGATGTATGTATCATTTCTCTGCTACTCTTCTTGACTCCATATTAAGTAAAATGTATCACAGGAGATGGTGATGATTCATGTATAGTAAGAATTCTCAAATTCTTTGTCTGTCGTTTTCGAAAAATGCATGATCTTTGAAACAAAGTCAGGGGTTCAATAGTCATCTCCTTATCGATGTTCACCATATCACCACCCGTGGTGTCACAGTAGCTTTCAAATTTATACATATGTTTTGGAGGTAGATCATTCGTAATGTCTATAGGGTTAATCTATCTGTCATGCTTCGATCCCAGGTCAGGCCTCCATAAGTGTTCATTGATCTCAGGAGGACATGTTCAATCGCCAGGTCTGACCATACGCCACACCAGAATATTTTGGTGCGTCCGTCGGATCGCAAAATACCCTCAATTATCTCAAATAGTTGGAATTCTGCAGGACTCAATATTCCTTCCTGTGTCAACATATCTTGAAGATACATTCGGGTATCATCTTTGTTTGATCTCAAAGTTTCCTATTCGTGATGCTTCAACAACAAATTTATGGATAACAATTGGAATAATTCGATGAGAGTTCAATGATTGGTTTCATGAGGAATGTTTATTGAAAGCAACAAAGCCTAATTCGAGTGGTGAAACATGAAATCAACAGGTTAACAACTTTGCTTCTACGTTATGCATTCCATACTCTTCTCATTAACTTTGAACAGCTGTATCTCAGGATCTGTCAGTTCTATATGTAAACAAAATTGTCCTCACTTTATTGCTAAAGCATATTGACTATTCATCCTACTAGGACTGAATTGGATTGATTTTTTTGCAGATATAGTCTACTCCAAATGTGTACAGGGTGATTTTTGCAATGCAATAGGTCTTTGGCGATCAAAATAGACAGAAACTTGAATATGCCCGACAATTCAGTGGTTTTCCAAGTATTAAAAAATGATTCCGGGTGCTTACAAGGTTGGGAACATGAATTCGTCATTATAACTTCATGACATACAACGTTTACGAAAATCAGAGTTTCCTTCCTGGAAACAAAAAAAGACACCTGCTTTGGAACTGTCATCTCGTTTGCTGAACCCAGTCACTTTATAGATTCCGGAATTCCATTATTGCAACAATTGATTCTGGACTATCAGTCATTGATGATCCTTATGGCTGTTCTTTCAAACCTGCATCTTCAACATGCGAACAGTATATGAGATGTGGTCAAATCTGAGCTTTGTAGAGTATCAGATACTGCTGTGAGATGAATGATAATTCGGATCGAAAAATAAATCCCAGCTTCTGTAAAGGCTGCCTTGACGATGTTTGCGACATGATCGTCCCTAATCATACTGTCAGACACTGTGATGAATCTATTTCTACAACTAGCATCTACTCGGTAACTCATCCCCAGCTCGGATATTTCACTTGCTCATAGGGATATCCATATTGAAATGAACAAGTTTGGAACAACCTATACATAAAGTCCAGATTTAAATGTCAAGTGTGGTATGGTCCTATGCAGAGAACTGAACAGCTAATTCATTGAAGGGTGGATATCAGATGCGCCCAGAGAGTTGAGGGGGTAGGTCAACGTGTCACAATCTATCATCATCAACTCGCACGAATAAATCAAGCTGCATGAATTCCGAATCCTCTGTATTTGACAGTTATCTATGCGTGATATATCTGCTGCTTACGATAATATTTGCTTTCACATTATTGTATATTCTATGACTATCTCGAGGCTTACGATTTAATCAGGTATTCCGATGCGTCATTGTTGGAGCTCCCAGCAGGTGTTTGGATTATATCGAAATTATGTTGTTTGGCCTAACTCATCTCCAAAAGTTGCGTAGATTCATGGAATTCATAGGAATATGGAATACAAAGAGGTAGTAGCAGTATTCGACGATGGAGTTGCCTGCCTTTGATCGGTTATTCTGATACAGTCTATGAAAATCATATAGGAAACAGTGAGGATAGGGTGAGGGTAAGAGACATCTTCTCAATATATGAACATCAATGGCCTTTTGTTCGTCTTGCAGAAACTCGTAAATGGCTCGACCGATTTGATTTTTTTTCTTGTTTTCCTTTTCTTTGGACGAAGAAGAATATCTCTTTTTGTTTTTGTTCGGGTCTCTTCCGAACAGATGGCTATTTTGTGCAGCTGTTCAAAGTGCTCGGTTCGTCTCAATACTGGAGAAGTTAGGAAACTCATGAAAAATCAAGAGGAACAGCCGAACAATCCAATGAATCGTTTTTGTTTTTTAGTTTTGTTATTCATTTCGTTCACTTGCCATTACATTGAAAATATTTTTTCGGTGGACACGAGATCAAAGGAGACTAAATTGTTCTAACGACCCAAGGAGACTAGATAGTTCATCGATTCTAGATGGTGCGAAATTCAACAGATCATCTGGGAATAATCTGTGAATTGGTGAAGAGAAAAGAAGGAAATCAAGTTAAGGAATCATATCTAGAGAAACATATCACACACTGAAACCGTAAGAGTTGAAGTTCTAATGTACGCAAATGATTATATGCTTTCTCCTGCTTCATTCATCGGAGATACTCCTAGATTATCAAACTGCTCTACTCTTTCATGATTGTATTCTCCACAGAGTATAATTAGGTGACTTCAAGTCAAAATCCTCATGATGTAATGATGTGTCAACATCAGAACTAGTCGTGATATCTCCTTCCAAACTCCATCTTATATACAATTACGAAGTGATCTCTACGACCCTCGTCGGCTAATTGTCAACGGAGATCGAGCTTGTAGTCCCTCTTTGATGGCTGCATCATCGTCTTCAAGTGACCATCGAGAGTAACTTGAGTCCTGATCGCCGGGATAACCTGATATCTATCGTCTAAGCAAATTTATCGTGTCACACGTTGTCGAAGTCAGTTTGGATTCTTTCACGAATATATCATGGAGTCGAATGATCTCAATAAGAAATATTATGTCAGTAGTTAGAACGGTAATCAGAACAGATTTGTTTGAGAGTTTCATCGCGTATTTTTCTACTGTTCAGACTTGTCATGCTGCCACTGGCCAGCATTTTCATTCTGGAAACCGTTTGCATAGTTGAAAAAAAGTTTGAAGAATTCAGACATGAGTCGACGACACATAATACCTGCAGCTCTTTCCATAACATTAAACTGCCTATTCCCACGTCAACTCTTACCAAGAATTCTATAATTTATGAAGGCAAGAAGTTGTTCAATCATCTGCCCTTGCACATGAAGCAAATAGAAACTGAACAAAAATTTAGGAAATCGGTTGAAAAGTTGCTATTGGAAAAAGCGTTTTATAATCTCACCGAACTCTATCAGGGTGCCTGATTTCATATCGATTCTACTGATTCTGAAACTTGCTTATAAATGTATTACTGTCTTTTCAAACAAACTTGTGAATGTATGAATTGTATGAATTGTATACATTCACACACTTTTTTACATGTCTACATTTTTTATCTGAATATCTGTTTTTATTTTCTATATAAGACTATGCTTTGTAAGGACGATCAATACTTTGTCAATAAGAATTTATTCTTCAGACAATAAAGTACATTTTGATTTGATTTGATTTGATTTGATCCTGATGAATAGGGACTTCTTTGCCATTCCTCCTTTTTCTTCCTTCTAGTTCTAATTTCAGAACATAGCCCATCTCTGTGTTTCTGTATTAAATTTCCTGCAAAATTCATCTAGATTCAGTTTCAGTCCCTATATTTCGGATTCAATATTCAAAGAAGAAGTTCTTCATGCTTTGATTTCTCGTCTACTTATCCAATGGAATTCAAAAGTATTGCATTATTTTTCTGAAAACAGATGATGATATCTATTCATTATTGATGAGATGGAAGAAACAGTAGTTATTTTTTATGAGTTCTATATAGGAAGGTATAGGAAGGCATCATGGCAAATAATCGAATATGTATTCCTAATTCATGATTCGCAATGAGCAATTATCAGTAGATCTATTGGAATAAAAATGAAATTGAGTAATTGTTTGGTTGCGTTGTCCATTTGTGGTCAAGTTGACAGGGCTTCGACTACTAACCTCATTCAGTCTCATTCGATCATGAAATATACTCATTGTATTGTCTTTTTCTACGAGGTGTATTCGATTTGCTACAGAGCATACCTCATTCATTCCACAGAACATTGAATTTTTTCCACTGTATTCTTCCTCATTCGGCCTATATTATCATGGTGTTTATAAGATGAATTCTAACGATGGTATGCAAACGTGCGCCTCATCTGTCAATATGTGGAATTCGCTATGGAACAATGCAGCCTATACATTCCCAGAGAGTAGAATAGTTGTGTGGAATTTCGCCAGCTGGTGCAACAATAGTCAAGATATACAATTCCACGCCGGCATAACTTAACTTCCTCAATTGATCTGTTCTCTGTTGATCTGCGATACTTCCAGTCAATATAAGGCACTCGATGATATTGCAGAAATTTTCGATTGTAGGACGTTGAATCACATCAAGCTACATTTCTTGATCGATTATCATTTCAACTCAACTTGATGGGATCATTTCAACATCGTAGGAATATAGTGTACTATTTTCATCCATTCTGCATTGTATGTCCTTCGGAACTTGTATGTTTCCTTCCAAATGATCCATTATATACAAATGGAGTCAGCTATGGTCCTACTGCTGAGTTTTTCTCCTTCATATGTGCTCATATCATCCTAATACTCATACGATGTTTATTTTTCTCGAAATATTATCCACTACTGTGACTTTATCATTGATCCCATAATTTGTTGAGTCATCTATTGAATTTACCTTAGATATTTCGCCAGTAAAAAGCGCTTATAACCAATTCAGATCCGTGAGTTTCTTTTTCGAAATATGGAGGATTCTTAACATTGCTAGAAAACCAAGAGAGCCCTCTGATGCATCGACACATATCTCTTTCGCTCGACAAAAAGGAGAGATCTTCATCTCAGATCCTAGCACGAGGTGTAGAAAACATTCAGGAAGCAATTCTTGGTGACAACTCTGAAATGATCGCGAATCAAATTCACCCCGCATTCTACTGTTAACTGAAAGCAGAATACCTACATTCCTTCTTCCGAGCTGAAGATATCAGCCGAATAACGGCTTTCCAAAAATCTAATATCTAGAGCACTGCAAATTTATGGTCCCTCTTGGGATGAATTTAACGAGGCCATTATAACAGTGTTCCATAACGATAATGGTCCAATTATACACAATAACAATGATGTGACTGTGAAATGCCAATATCCGTTTCAAGTTTTAATAGATAGTGGCCATGATAGATACATAAGTATGTACCCAGGTACAATTTTTCATGGGCTCTAGAATAGATTCTCAATATTCGAGTGAGGATTGCAATTCGGAAGTGAGTAGTTTTGAGGCTCATTTGAAGTGTTCACGCGCTCTTCCATTTTTGTCTCGTATTTTCGACACATTTCCTTTCAATATTTGGTGACTATCGTTCAATGGAGGAAGTTCATGTAATCATTGTTGTAGTCATACCGCCCGAGGATGTAGTGATTAATGTGCATCTGAACTAATTGCGATCATTCAATAATTTATCCACCATGTTCTTGATATTTGTTATCAGTGGGAAATTCATTCTCTACCAAAATCATCAGCTCCAGTTCCAAGTATGTAGAGAGAACGAATCATATACATGTAAACATGTATATTTTCGAAATTCCTCAAGATTATTCATATAGTTCCATATTAGTATGAAAACATTTCTTTTGATTTGAGGAAGGGGTTCAATTTCGAAAGACACACCCTGTACAAATGGATCTCAATATTTGTTTTCAAACTTTTTCGATGTTTCATATAATCACGTGTTCAATTTTAAGCATCGATACACTTGCAAGTAATTTCATGGGATTTACTCATAGGGATCACGTACCAAAATGTTTATAGATCACTCCAAATCATAGTTCATGTGAAATAGAGATGTACAATTCTATTATATAATTCAAATGATATAATTGATCTCGGAAGTGATCCTTATTGTTTCTTCCTAGTAGTTGGAGAATCGATTGTATGTATTCAGAAATAATTCAGAACGGCATGAACTTCAAGAATCGCGATTCCTATCCATGCTATGAATCGGTGAAACAGAATGAGAAGAGGGAGTGAGAGAGAAATAATATACTTCGATGAATTACACGATGCATTTCAGATGGTTTTCAGTATATTAGTTATTGAAGGAATTCGTCAGGTGAATTCTGATAGGTTCAGGAGTGATTTGGCAAATAATTCCAAAATGGCTGGTGGTGGCAAGATGATAGTTAGCTTCGATATCATGACTTATATGGGTGGAAAATATTCCAATGAGAAAAAATTCATCTGAGGGAATCCTATGATCTCCTCAAGAATCGGTTTGAAATAGCCCTGTTCTAGATACATCGGAATGACATTCGATTTTCTCAATGATGGATGATGATATTGGTCCTTATATAATTTCACCCAATGGAAGATGAGAGCATCCCGCCAATCGAATGATTATAATCGAATGGTGATGAGTTCCCAAAATTGAGCCTGTAGATGTTGCTTCCGAATGAACTGTATGGCAAAGGCTATGGATTAGGTACCTATGAGGTCGTCAATACCCTTGCGGAGTGTCACCACCAACAGTGCTCTCTCATGGGACGATCATGTGAGAAGGTCGATTGCGAAAACTGCTTCACAAAAACTTGGTTTTCTTTTCCATGCGAAGTGATACTTCACATCCCAGCAACTGCTCATGATCTACAAAGCACAAATTCGATCTGTCCTGGAGTACTGTTCACGTGTTTAGAGCTCAGTCCTCAAACATACGCTAAAGCTCTTAGATTCAATTCAGAAGAGAGCTATTCGCCTAGTCGATGATACAACACTCACCAAATCATTGACCTCTTCAGATCATCGTAGAAAGGTCGGCGTTCTCTGCTTTTTTTATAGATACTTCCACGGTCGGTGCTCAACGGAAATATCATCTATTATGCCACCACGTGCGATTCCTTGTAGACAAACCAGACGAGCTCAAGCTGGTCACCCCTGCACTGTCAGGCTCGAGACCTGTCAAACATCGCTATACCAAGCATCATTCATCAATAGAACGGCAAAGTTGTGGAATCCTTCGCCTAGTGAAGTCTTTCCTGATGCTCACATCCTTCAAACTTTCAAAAAAAATTCCAACACCTTCCTTCTCTCTCAGAATTCCACCGCTGGCTAACACGATGTTCCTGGAACATTTTAGGTTTCCCTTTCGTGTTGTCCACAGATGAAAAAAAAACCTATCTAGTCTGTTCAATGATCGAAGTGAATAACATACGCCGTTATCCAAAAATGAAGAACCTCGCCCTGCCCTAGTTCAGGAATTCGCCTCATTGCCCACGGCCCATAAAAATATCCTATTAGCTATTAGCCGATCTATTGCCGGCGCTTGAATTACTATCGTCGGCGAGGGTAATCTCATTCGAACTCGTTGAGTACAATGCCGCCTTTGTTTACTTACCGCGTAATATCGCACTTTGCGCCGATATATCAGAGCGGAAACGGTTAGACCTCGTAGCCGTCACGTTATTTCGATAGCACAATATTGTCGAAATCGAATTCGAGGACCTCGGTGAGGAAAAAATCCTACAGAAGATCGATGGATTGGAAATTATACGCGAAAAAGTTTTACGAAGAATTGATTTACCTACACTGTGCTCCAGATTTTAGAATTTCTATCGCATACGGTGATTCATGTTGGACAAAAGAAGCTCGAGAACGAAATTATACGCTCAATATCAAAAACATTATTTATTGGATATTACAGAAGAACCTAGACAACACTGACACGTTATTGGATCAAAAATTTTGGTCGACCCGGGCAAACAATATCAAAAAACGACATATCGTTGCGATGAATATCTGGTGAAATTCCTGAAACGTACAACCTCCAAACTTCCAAGAGAAATTCCAACACCTTCCTTCTCTCCCAAAATTCCACCGCTGGCTAACACGATGTTCCTCAAACATCATAGTCTTTCCTTTCGTGTTGTCAACAGATGAAGAAAAACTTGTGACAAATTCATTTTCTTTTCCACAGATTTTCCTTCATAAACAAGGTTACTCCAGATTCAGGTACCACAGAACAAGATAACCAACTATGAAGTTTTTGCGACGTCAAACTCCCTTTTGTCTGTTTCAATCTGAATCATTCTATATAACGTTACTTCATCTTCCAAACCTTCCGAGCTTGGATAAGCCAGTTGATTCGTTTTACTCCCATCATGTGACCTACATATAGCAACTGTACAACTATGAATGAGTTCCATAGCGATTACCGAAGTTCTTGAACGTTTCAAATTCAAACTGATTAAGAACCTCAACTTTTATATCGTACTCTGGACTAACATCCTTGCTCTGGAACTTCTTCCGCAAGACAAACTAAACAGTTTCGTATAATTGGATACGGGTTTCTGGAGGATCATTCACACGGGGATATGAACGTTTCTAATTGAATTCTTTGAATTTAATGTTAATATCGAACATAATGAAAAATCAACATTTCTCTCAGTCTCTTTCCATGAGCCTGATGATGGGAAAAGCCAGTTTTAGTTTCCGACATTCCATTATCGATTAATAATCATAACTCTATTCTTCATCCAAATCAGTCATTCAAAATCCTCAGAGATTCGGAACGATTCTATCAGAATTCTTGAGTGCCCTTTTCCAACTCAACTTTTTCTAATCCAACTGAAATATTATCCATCACCGTTTTCTTGATTTTCAGTGACCAGAAGTGAAAGATGTGTAGATTAGACTACTGTTTGAGGTTTGGAAGATCAAAAACGTTACTATACATTTTTATTGTCGATTCTTCTTGATTTCTTCTCAGAGGTCTGGTTTGGCCATCTGGTTATTTTCAGCTGGGAAGCGACTGGAATCTAAAATGTTATGTTCATAAAGTATATCAGGACTTCTTCTATATCTTCCATATTCTGAATGTTAATGAGATTTTCACAAGAGTAACTGATAACTAAGTCATGGGCAATTCAAACTATAGATATGAGGAAGGAACTCTCCCAAGCTACTAGCACGAGCTGATCAACACGTCTTGCACATGACTGGCGCCTCATTATGTATCCCTGAATGGACATGGTCTGCTATATCGGTGCCTTGTAGAACACCCAGTCGGAGTTCAATGGCTGAATTGGAGATCCTTACATAGTGAGCCGCGTGTCAGTGACTCTAATATAGTGTGGGTCTATTTGATAACATGTGGCAGTGATTCATGGAAATGGCCACTAGTCGGTTCACTCTCTCTAGAATCGATTGGGATATCTTCCAGCTAGGCTTCTAATTGGTATCAGATAATAGAACTTCATTAATGATCTGACCAATCCGATGATATTTGAAATTTGGTGGGAGTTTGGTGAACTAATATTGAGGATCTTTACTTCACTTCACTGTTCATTCAGTTATAATCTGGAAGGAAAAAATATGAAGTATTGAAATTAAACATGTAGAGGAATAATCATTTGTTGAATCATTGAGTGCGGATACATTAGAGCACTGATATAGTTGAGAGTCGGCTGTCCTCCGTTGATATCCATTGATGAGCTATGTATTCTGTTGAAAGAATATTCTGATGATATAAAAACTGAGCTCCAAATACGCAGGGGTGTCTCTGGGAACATCATTGGTCTGGAAGCAAAAGTTGAAGATCTAGAGGCCCAAAACTCCACTGCTCGGAAAGGAAACCAAAAAGGATATAATTGTTCATAGGATCCATGGACAAGAGGGTGATTCATCCAGTTCTGTTGTTTGGAGTATCAGAGTCAACCTGGAAATGGAATTGGGCAAGTAAAAAACGGTGAGCCACAGCCTATCATTTGCGAAGTGACCACCAACTCAAGTCTTTGTTGAAGCAAAAATCCACTTCGATGAATTGAAATCCGATCGATCATCATTTTGCTTGGACTACATAGAAATAGACTATTATAGGAGGAAACTCATGAATGAGAAGAAAAAGGAAGCTAAGTTCTGGATCCAAAGTGAATCCAGAACTGAAGTCTATGAATTAACAGATAGGAATTGAATTGAATTGAACTCACTTTCATGTGGGTATATTGTCGGTATATTCCTATACCGACAGCATGTTCATTTGAATTTCACTAACCGTGCATATTACCTCATATTACAACATATTTCGTTCACACCATCCCTTTGTGGATGCCTTCTTATACGATTTTGATTCATGTATCATTATTCATATCATTGATATATTTCCGAATACATTTAGAAAACCATTCCTTGGATTGGGATGCTTGAAGGTTCAGGTGAAGTAAATCACACACAAGTAGAAATAGGAAAACAAATATTTTCAATGAATTCATTTCTCGCCGTAATATATTCTCTGATCGATTTGTCGATGCTGTTTCTCTAATTTGGTGAACGTTAGTGTTGTTCAACATAAACGGATTGCTTGTTGGTGCGATGTCTAGAGAGACTGGAATACGAATACTGATATACTTTCTAGGAAATCACGTGAATCTTCTCTCAAGGGTAGAAATATTTCAATCTCTCTTCCTGATGAGAAAGTTCCTTCATGTTTCTTGTGGCAAAGGTTTCACGCAGTGTCTGATAGTTGAGAGGGACGTGATAGTTTGATGCAAGTAGATATTCACGAAGTAGATACTCTATTTGTCCAAGAAACAAGGTGAATCATGTCATGGTATGAATCTCAAGTTGCGCAAGCGAAGATAGTTCCAGATCATCGAACCGGAATCAGTATTCACAGTTCCTAGAAATGCAGTATCAACTGGAAGACTTCGCAATGACCTCGTCTTCCAGAGAGAGGTATTCTAGCACTGCGGTGACAAAACAAGAATCAGAACAACAATAGAAATTCAAATCGAAAAATTTCACAAAGAAATTCAGGGAAAGACTAGACTACATGGATGAGAAATCGGACTGACCTTTCTGCTGTGTCAAAGATGAAACAGTTGAACACATATTATGTTCATGTCCTACCTCAGGAGAACTAATGCTCGACATTTTTCGAATTCACCCAATTGGAGCCAATTAATTTCAGCTCTAATTTCAGCAGCTAATTCAGTTGATCTCACCTCGTGCATGTATACAATAATTGTGATGGAAAATCCAAAATACAACCATTCAGTGAGAATATAATATGAAATGGAGCATTTTCAGAAATGCAATTGAAGAAGTAGGCACATTCTGAATAAGACATTGATATAGATTCATTGATTATCATAACAATACATAGTGGATACCTTTCTATATAATCATTGATGATGTTTCTGTTATATTACAAATATGACACGCGAGATTGATGAGTGAAATGCAGAATTCTTGCTGAATCTGCTCATCTGACAACCCAACTCGTGTAGTTACTGAATCACGACGAGCAGCTTAGAGTATTCACATTCGGTAGTCGTCACTGATCGTATCATTTTCATACGAAAAAAAAAATCGATTAGGCCGCGATTGTCTGCTTACCCGAATTGCAACCTGTTATACGCTCCTCGACGAAATTCCCTGGGATATTAATAATCCTGACAGCTGACAGCTTTTCTCGGGAACGATCTCAGAGGAAACGCTTGGAACTCCTCTTTGGAAGAATAATAACATCTCCAGAAACATCTAACTGGGTTTCGGTGTGAATAAAAGAGCTCGGCTGACGATGTTTATCTGTTGAGACTTATTTTTAAATGAAACTGAGCGTAAAGGAAGAGATTCGGGAAAGGGATGGACGCTCCGCCTGATGTTCGAATTTCTTCACAGATCAGAACACATTGAGTTATTGTTTACGATCGATCAACTGTTCATTTCATCGATACTGTGAATCTTGAATTTATCATTCAGGAAGATTCGAACAATTAACTGACTTCATCTTTGAACATGCAGTAGTAGGTTGGAGTCCCCTTTTTCCTTCATGGAGTACAAACAAATTCGAGGTATCTATGAACTATAATTTCAATTCAATTTCATGGCAGAGGCAATTGAAATATTGTATTCCGTGGATAATCTGCGAGTTTATGAAGGGACATGAAAAGGGCGTTGCCCAAATGGCAGGTTAACCAGAGTCATGGGCGCTATGAGTGACGGTAAGTGGACTCGACTGTTTTATCTAAGATAGAATTATTGAGCCACTCTTCTGGAGCGTTTTTGATTTTGTATTTTTTTTTGAGTGGACCAAACACCCAACCTAATGGTCTACTACTGAGAGCCTATAAGGTGCTTTTCAAGTCCCCTCACCCCCCTCTTATCTTCGAAACGATTTTACATAAACAAGAGAAATTTGGAAATTGAAAATTAATGGTCGTTAACTTCCCTACTGGTGATGACGTAATCGTCAAAGATAACGTCACAAGGCCATTGTGACCAATAATTTCGAATGGAACTTTACGGCAAGCGACACCTCTTTCAAAAGGTATCGGAAAAACCTATTTGATGATACTAATTGTGTATGTGTTCATGGCACTTCCAATGGCTCATAAGTGAACATAAGAATTTGAATTCCATTCAGTAGGCCTTATGACGTCATCTTTGACGATTTCGTTTTCTACTTGCGCATCATTATTGTGTCGATGGTATCAATTGTGGCAATGCAGCCTTGTCATTTCAGAAATGAAATGATTGAATGATATAGTCGAAATTTTTTGAATTCATTTTCATGTGTTTCTGGGCCTATTGGAAGATATATTTCAGAAATGATGGTCAGAGTTCACCATTGACTCATCTTTCACACACAATGGCGTTGTCACATTAGGAATCAAACTTTTCTTTTGGAATAGAATTCCGAAGTAGATTACACTATGTGTAGGAATGAATAAACGGCAGTGATGAACTCACCAGTATTTTGGAATATATTTTTCCAGATAGGTTCAGTGGAAACATATGAAGCATTTTCACGAAATTTCAATTTTTCTGGATATCCCATACTTAATCTATCAGATCCTGATTCGAAATCTCAAAGCGCAGCCAAAAACCAAATTCTTCCACAATTCAACTCATCTTGTATGTCTTTCATCAAAAATTCCTACCGAGATAGCGTCCAACTGTCATTCCGACACTTGGAATTATCATTAACATATTGAAAAAGTATTGGTGTAACCTTTCAGTGACCACGCTTTATTTATGAAAGGTAATAATAGAAAAAATAATAATAATAATATGTCTTTATTTATACCAATGGTACAAAAGGGCGGAATTCAGCCACACATATTCGAAGAAGGATGAGTAGTATTCTATTCGACATTCGATACTTCTAGCAAAGTATGAATGTAACAACGGAAAGAATCTGAGTTGACAACTCCCAACTTTTCGCTTTTGAGGGATTTGAAAGGGTTGCCATGCATCCACTGAAAACAAACACTCTGCACAGACAAGGGCTCACAAGTGTGGAGTCCATTCAATAATTCAGCGATTTTATCGCCCGATTCGGGAAACAGCGAATTGGTTTCTATTTAACGCAAGGCCGTGAAAGTCGCAGCCAATTGAAAAAACCTCCACACGTTCTCGTCCTCATTGATATTCTCAGGACCATCTGCTACCTCTATTCATATTCGGGCTATTAGAAAATTAAAGCAGCAAATTAGGATTCGTGGAAATCAGGTCTCGTTCACCCGAGTCCCGTAATATATGAGCTTGGAAAAACGCCGGTTTTATTTTCCACAAATTATACCTTGTTACGCAGTTTATTAATCCGCCACTGATTCGCAGAAAAGGAGTTTTTCAGCAGATCCAATAAAGGAGAATTCGCCAATTATAGAGGACTCCGAATGAATTACTCCTATTTTCTCATTCGTTTATTGGAAAATGCGAGAGTTTGAGAGATAGTCCCAATAAATCAGAATGTTGAAAGTAGTTTTCATTGGCTTCAGCCAAACGATATTTTCTGAATCACAGGGAGTGGAAACTCATGTTCATTCACTACTCTAGAAGTTCATCGAGATTTCTTTCTTCGTTTTTTGGTTTCCATGATTTTGAAATATCTCTATACGCTCGGTCGATTACGTACATTACCGTAACTCATCTTCCTCATAATGAGTGGATGAAGTTGGAAGAAGAAATCAATTGCATCATCACCTCTCAATCGAAAACAGGATAATTCATTGTTCCAAATGGATCAGCCAACAGAATAAACATCTTGGGAAAAATACAGACCTGAACCAAAGTTCGACCAGTGAACCATTTTCTCCCAGGTTTCCACATATGGTTAGCGTTTGATCAGTGGTGAGAATATTATCTTTAAGAATTCTGAAATGGGGATCTGAGAATCTAGTACAGTTCAATGCAACTAAAACTCAAGCTTGTATATTCATCAAGAAGGCTGATCACACAATGCCCAATTTGATGATGTCGGGTACCACTGTTCCTATGAGGTCGTCAATATCCATGCTGGGTGTCACCACCAACAGTTCTCTCTCATGGGACGATCATGTGAGGTCCATTGCGAAAACTGCTTCACAAAAACTCGGTTTTCTTTTCCGTGCGAAGAGATACTTCACATCCCAGCAACTGCTTATGATCTACAAAGCACAAATTCGACCAGTCCTGGAGTACTGTTCACATGTTTGGAGCTCAGCCCCCAAACATACGCTTAAGCTCTTAGATTCAATACAGAAGAGAGCTATTCGCCTAGTCGATGACACAACACTCACCAAATCATTAACCACTCTAGATCATCGTAGAAAGGTCGGCGATCTTTGCCTTTTTTATAGGTACTTTCACGGTCGGTGCTCAACGGAAATATCATCTATTATGCCACCACGCGCAATTCTTAGTAGACAAACCAGACGAGCTCAAGCTGATCACCCCCACACTGTCAGGCTCGAGACCTGTCGAACATCGCTATACCAAGCATCATTCATCAATAGAACGGCAAAGTTGTGGAATTCTTTGCCTAGTGAAGTCTTTCCTGATGCTTACAACCTCCAAACATTCAAGAAAAAATCCAACACCTTCCTTCTTTCCCAAAATTCCACCGCTGGCTAACACGATGTTCCTCGAACATCATAGGTTTCCCTTTCGTGTTGTCCACAGTTAAAAAAAAAAAATGAAATGAATTTTGGGAGATTGAACATGGAGTCCCTTCGAATTTTCCATATCAGTTGTGAAATGATGAAGGCATGGGTTCTTAGTCAAAATGATGATGAAATCAGAGTTGCAGTCTACTGCCTATTCTTTGAGATAAGAGAGAGTTTCACATTTCTCGAAAGAATGAGGAAGGAGGGAAAGTACCATGTTGAAATTTATAGAACCATCCACTGGGCAGTTTGACGTTATGACGTTACTGAAGTCAATGCATCACCAAAAACTAATTTCTTAGCGAATCCAGAATCGATCCTTCTCATCCTATCTACTTCATACTTTCCTTCCGCGTCGTTAAAGGATGAATGAACATTAATGTTCCGTATTTCATAATCGAGCTCTAAGTGTGTTTTTCCATTCATTGTCTTCATTTCCCTGACGGTGAGCTATAAGTCACTCTCACGACTACGCTGGAATTCTGTGGAATCAATTCCACTAAGAATTTTTGATGTGAAAATGTCCACAGCATGTGGCCACTGCGATGAACTATGCGATCGCCGGAAAGTATCGTGCTCAACCTGTTCTCGTTTTTGCGAAAAACTCATAGTTCAAAGTATTCTGGAATCTCCTTTGCTGTTTTGCAGTATCTAAAATCTCCTGGTTCTTGCTGGTATAAGCAAAGACTATTCCAATGTCGAAAATCACTAAGTATCATGCATGAAGAAGTCGTTTAATGCGGAAATATCTCAGGTGTTGTTGAATTTCGGAGATATGATTTACCTGAGCTGACAGGACATCATATAGTGAAAACACAATCACCGTCATACGCTGATATAGTTGATAGCAAGTCTATGGTTGTCACTTTACCTGGAACTGAGCCAACCAATGCCAAAACTGAGTCAGACCTGATGAAAAATGTCGATCCTGTTGATATCAATTGTCAGTAATGGATCTTAAGGGAGCTGCAGCTATGAAAATATCTCCTCTCAACTCAATCTGCATGTTTTTTCATTACCTGTTCAGTATGCCAGAACATGATACTCATCTCCTACTGAGACCAATGTACTCTTCTTTTGAAAGACATTGATATATTCCATACCAAGAAATTCATAACGTCAAATATATGTCAAGACCAACTCAATGACTAGTAGTTCTAGAAAAGTTGTGTGGGATCTTTGAAGGTTAGATATTCTGACTTTGTCAACTGATAACACCATGTATCTAATGTTTCCCATCCTGTGAAATGTTAGATGGATGAGAAAAAATAATCAAAATCAGTGAAGCAGTTGCCTATTTCTACACTTGCACGGCACCTTCTAGTTACTCTATAGTTGTTACTGTTCCAATGAATTTTCATGCCTGAAATGTGTTCCATACTCGGATCAAAAACTTGACCGATTTCACTTAATGCTAATGTTGGAAAGAGATAGAACGCCTCCAACGCTATGCATAACTATGCACTGAAAGGTCTTTCAGAAGTATAAAAGCTTTTTTTGGTTCGGAGCTTTTCTCTATATGCATGGTCCACCAGATAAATATCGAAGAACGCGTTGTGAATAAAATTTAGCATTATCATTTTTTTTTATCGTGGAGACCGCTGAAAGAGAAACACAAAAATAGCACATACACACCATCCGAGTGGGGGATAAGAGACATGACGTGGTCACAGAAAATGGAATAATTTACTGTCGAGGAACTGGTTGGAATTAATCGAGGAGCATTCTCATGCCGCTTCTGATTCTACTTCGTACACAGATGAACGAATTTGAATAAATATGCTAATTTGATTTCACGTTGTCGTCGACATTCACGGACTCCGTGACATTCCTAAGAGGCGCGTAGTGTCAATGCGATGAACTCAATGACTGACAAGCTTCATAAACAGTACCTTATGTTGTGCAACAGAGAATTGACTCTTACTATAATGGAGTAATAAGTCTCTCTCAGGTAGATCATCCATCAGAAATTCTGTTTGACTCAGTTACGTGAGCTCTGAGATGAGAACTTGGAAGTAGGGTATTTCTCAGTCGAAACAACATACCTATTCGTGAACTATTTGATAAATGATGTATGGCAAGGGACCAACCATCATTTCCATGTTACTGAGGACAATCAGCTGAAGAGTAGTTATAGTACCTGATTATATTTGACTCAGTGCTGTGTTCACTGAAATGAGAACTGAAGGCAGGGTATTTTGGTACTGTCAAAACGAGATACATGTTAATGAAATATACATCCAAGTTCCAGGAGAATAGCTGATAATAATAATAATAATAATAATAATAAGTTTATTCACATTTGTATAAAACAGAGAAGACAGCGAAAAAATAGATATAATAAAATACAATGATACAATAATCAAATACAATGATACTGAATGAACTCAACGGCTCCCATGAAGTCTCCTTGTTATGGGAGTATTCAATTTAAATATTCATCTCGTAATTTTGATATCATACATACACATACGCACTCACCACACACATATATACATATATAAAATATGATAAATTAATATAAGTATAAATATTATTATATAAATTTGCTATAGAGAGCTCAATTATAATTTTTTGTATATTTCTAAACATAAAAAAGAAATGAAAATGCAAAATAATTATACACACATATATCTAACACCCATCGACCAAAATTCTCAATTATTATTCTATTCTAATTTTTTTTTAACTATCTATAGATAAGCTTATCAACCAGTCCTTGATTTTTTTTTATATAACTGATGATTATTGATATTTCTTATATTTTGTGGTACTTGGGAGTATAGTTGGGAGGCTGTATAAAGGTAAGACCTCTGACCGATTGATTTTGTTACTTTCAAGTTTCTATTTTCTGCAGATTTCTTGTACCTTGTGTTATGTTCGTGGGAGATAGCAACTAAGTTTTTTTTATCCTTCTGTTGGAGACATAATATTTTGTAAAAGTATAATTTTGTTAAACTAAATATGGGAATTTCACTGAAAAGACGCTCGGTGGGGTAAGTTCTGTTTTTGTCATATAGAATTTTCAGGAAATATTCTTGGATGATTTCTAAATTTTTTAGGTGACAATCATATGCTCTTCCCCATCCTGAAATACCATACTGTATATGTGGCTCAACGAGAGAATGGTATATTACATAATGGTATATTATATCATATCAAAGAAGAAGATGGGGAATATATGTGAGGTTGAATAGAAAACAATACCGTTCGAATGGTTTTAGCCGATCCAATCTTATCGATCTTATTGACAGAAAAAAAATGATAATATACTCCACTGAGAGAAGCTGTAGTGTGAAATATGGTGAACATTATCAATAATAGGTACTTTAAGCTGAGTATAGTGGTGAATAGTTTTCACGGATGTCTTACGATATTTTCGGCCAGTAATGTCTCATGTTATATATATATATATACTCATTCTAATCTATGGCATATTATTATAATATAACCCACGCACAGGTTTATCCTTCTGTGGGAATTCTATATTTATTTGTCGTTAACCAAGATTATTGTATATTTCAGATTGAAAGACAAATAAATATTATAATTTTTATTATCATCATTATATCTCTTCGAATCACACTATCGAACAATGTTTTCATTAGATTTCTTGCAATCATCATATCATGATGCGCTTTCTGGAAAGCCTTCCCGTTTAGAAATCAATTTCATCAATTGTCTAGATACCAAGTATTCGTGTGAGAAGTTGATATATCTCTTCTTTCATTATCGTCTAGAATTCGAATTCATCCGTATTATTGATGACAAGAATGTGAAAAAATATAAGGGCGAACCTCCAGAAACACGTATGTTCACTCCCAGCCACACCATACCAAACCTTCTCATTCCAAATGACACATCAATATTCTCATTCGGAAGCAAAAGAATCGTTTTTTTCAGTTATTTCAAAATTGTATATGGAAATATGGAAAAAATTAGAAAGGGTATGTATCATTTGGAATATGAAAGTTGAGATTTCTCGAGGACACCTAGTATACGAGATGACTGCACAGTAGAAACATGCTAGAATACATTTGCTCTTCCTCTCCAAAATATTCGTCATTAGATTTTCCAAATTTCATTCTCTGTTGAAAAAGAACGCGTATTGTATTCATACTGGAAAATCGTGAATGAAATGTTAATTATTAGCCATATGTTGTTTATAATCTTCTCTGAGCAGTGAAATCACATGACTCATCACATCTCCATAGTATTTCCAATGCTGGAATACAATGAAATATTCACACCCTGGAGCTTTTTCATTTTGATCGTGTTGTTTCATGAATTTTTTAGTCTCGAGCTCCTGCAAAGGAATCAATCGCGATATGACCTCCATGAAAATAAATTATTCAGTATTCTGCGTATGATTTCAATGGAAATGTTGAAAAGTCTTTCATTGATCTCGGTCAATCAAATTTCACATCGACAAATGGACTTTTCATGATCAACGATAAATATCACTACGAGTCGAAAAGTTGGCAGGATGATGACTATAATAAACTTTGATTAGAACTGTGCATTGGATTATAGTAGAGTGAGTGTGAGTAGTGTCGGTTCGGAATTTTGAAATGTTGAGTAGATTTAATATCGAAATCATGTTATAGTTGCACTCGTTATTCCTGGAAATGTATCTCAGCAGTCTCTGTGTCATATGCCACTTGGTGGAGAATGAAAACAAAGCCGATGTGAACGCATCATATCCGACGGCCACATAAAAAATGACTAGAATTCACACCATCAATCATACCGGAACTGGTTCCTGTTTTTGTGGAAACAACATATATCTATCCATATCTATTCCATCACTGTCACTTTCCTCCTAGATACGAAACATTCAATTTTGCTTTCATAGAGTCTGCCTTTTCCATCGGCAGATATTCATCGACAGATTTTCTGCTTTATTCCATTTCAATCCAAAATATGGATTGCCCTTTTCATGAAACTGAGAAAAACATAGTAGAGATTCGGATAAAGCGAACACATACGTGCAAAATAATCTTCATTGACTTCATTCATGAAATAAGATATCTACTATACAGAGTGCTCGGTGGAGTGTAAGACATATCGCGAAGACTCAAGATTTACCTCATCTGGTTTATCGAAAAGAGAATATTCGAATAACTGGAGTAGATTCTTGTTTATTGATTACTTGGCCTCTTTGAAACTCTTGTTCAAATAGAGCGATTCACAATGTTTCATCTGCCATGATGATGACAGTGATTCAGTAGGTGTTAAAATATTCTCGTTTCCTAATAGAATCGAATTGGTTCAGTCGAATTGCTTGTCGCTTAATCACTTGATTACTATGTTTTTCTATATGCCTCACTATCTCATTTGTCACTAGCTGTCCGTGAATATGAGGAATGAGTACACTCGGATTCAATTCCACGGCGTAGCCGTGGCTAATGGAGTCTACGCCTTCTATATTTATTTGTCAAGTGCAACTCAACAAAGCACGTCCGTAGACTCAATCAAAATAATGGCCGTTGTGGGAACGAGGAGACTATCCACCTTATATAATTTGATGTCACATGGTGAAATATCATTCTTCTTTCACTGGACATATCCAATCAACTAGAATATTTGCCTAGAAAATGAGGAATTGCTGTTTGTGAATGTCAAATCGAAGATATTGCCTAATATTTTTGTCGTTCCTATCACATTTGGTATATTATTTCACTTCTCATTGCCAAGAATTGAAGCAGTCATACGAGAGTACACGATGTAGGATCATATGATGTAGTTTTATAATATTTGAGATATCCGTCAGAGAGAATGATGGAGAAATCCTGTATATCAATAAAAAATGATGAGAGTTGATCCCTATTCAATCTGAATCACCTTGTATGATAAGGCAAGAATCAATGGAGAGAACATATGGAATCAACCTAAGAAAATGCAATTGCTGACATGAACAAAAAAAATTAGCATCATATGATCGAACTATTTCCTACCATTTACGACCTGATTTTCTGAGAAATGGTTCATAGTATTCCGCTTTAATTTTCAGCGATATATCTTCATTGAAACTACCAAAGATGGCATGATAAATCCAGATCCAGACTAGGAGAATTCATTTTTCATTGTTGTCACAAATTAAATGAGAATAATTAAAAATATATTGGTTCTCTTACTATTCATATCAAACATTCAATCATTCTCACATTTAGTTCATCATTTAGTCGAGATCTGTGCAAAATAAAAGCATTCGACAACTGAGTACTAATGTTTATAAAACAAAAATTATCTATGAAGTCAAGGCCAACTGAGGCAGCAGCAGTTTCATGCTAGCTCTCGAGAAACCAAATCATAACAAAAAGGTAATGAATGAATGAAATATAATTCATTCAGTGAGATCATCAGAGATGATATCGGAAAAGTCAGTATAATAATACACATACAGTAGTATAACGAACCATTCATGTGATAATCAATTCATCAATCAGAATTGAACTAATTTTCTCTGTGATAGAACAATATAGCGCTCACAAGAAAAACTGAAGTTGATGATGGTGGCCAGAAGATGAAACGTCTGATGAACAATTGTTTTTAGTTTTGAGGTGTCGTGTCAACCAACGCAAGAAACAAATTGAAGCGAGATATGATCATTTTTGTTTCCGGAAATACTCCGGAGGATCTAATGCTTCGAAACGGCATTATGTATTATATTATATATTAAATATTTAGCTCCGAATTGCTTACATTACCTTGATTTGAATATCCATGTATAATCGTTCCTTTCCAGGAAGTATCGAAACTCCATTTCATTTGAGAAACACACAATTCAAGGGAGAGCAACTCCTTTTACATAACAGCTAGTAGCAGTTTCACAAGATTACGTTGCACGTAAAGGGCGAAAAGCTGAAACAAGTCGAAAACTTTCCACCGTTTGCTGAACCATTTCCGTTTTCTGCTCGCTACGATCCTCATAACATTCTTATAGATAGTTTATATTATATTCATGCTACGAGATGAACATTATATTGTCACAAATGGTGTATGAATATACTGGAGATTGAGAATGAGAAAAAAAACAAACGTTTTCTACACAAGAATAGTACACATTTATTCATCTTTATATAACTGAAACTCTATATACAGAATAATGACCTTCGAAGGCTTGCATTTTCTGAGTTGCCACGAACTCAATTGTACTACTTGAACCACTATTCAATTGTCTATCTCATGACTGAATTATTTCTTCGAATCGTATAGTTATTGTCAAACAACCAAGGACGACAAATGGAGCTTTTTCTTGAGATCTCTCACCATGAGATAGTTATAGCATCGTGAAATACCTATATAGTTGTTATACATAATTTCGGCTCAGAACATGCGAAACAGGCTGCTTTGACTTTTCGAAATCTGGCTACTGAAAGCCTGAGCGACATAAGAGATGATGGCCTCTTCACGATGCTTTATTAGCACGATGTTATTACAGGTATTAGTTTAGGACCAACCTGGCTAATGACTGCCTTCCCGTTGTCCTCAATCTCTTTGTGGACTAGTCCTATCTGACCCTCTTGTTGTCATTACATGAAGAAATAATGTGATGAAACTATTTGCACACCACTCTAGACTTGATGAGTATCCGAATAGGTTTCCATTCTGGATTGTGATTGAGCCGATTTCAATTATTTCGCTTTCTCTCTCAACATCCACAAGTTTGTCGGGATCGTACTATGTTCGAATATATTCACCATGTTTGAGTTCATTGTTTTCAAAGTTCATACCTTTCGCTCTCTTCGAGAGTTTAAATAATTACGCTTTTCACAAACTGGTGTAGCACTGTGATAATTATCATCCTGTAAAATACTTCGTTTTGTTATTGTTTGTCGCTATTCGACAGTTCTTGTCAGTCAGTTTTATATTCATGATCCTGTCAAAGTTTTGTGAAATAAAGCCTAGAAATTGTAAAGGTTTATTACAATTTATTTCACAAATATTTGGAGAATGGATAAATATCTACGGCCTGAGAAATTTGACGCTGATCCGAGTTCTACTAACGCTACTAAACTGTGGATTTACTGGCTCAAAACATTTTACAATTTTCTGAACACCATCGAAGCTCAAGATGGAAAGAAACTCAAAGAGGATGATAAATTGAAACTGCTCACTAATTTAATTTCGCATGCTGTGTACGAATACATAAGCGAAATCAAAGAATACAGTAAAGCTATCGAAACACTGGATGACGTCTTCATCAAGCAATCAAATGAAGTGTTTGCAAGACATCTATTAGCAACTAGAAGACAACAAGTCAACGAAACTATTGATCAGTATGTACAACAATTGAAACTTCCAAGCAAAGACTGCAACTTTAAAAAGGTTAGCATGGAACAAAATAAAAATGACTGTATTGGAGATGCATTCATTAACGGATTATTATCAAGCGAGATCCGCCAAAGGTTGCTCGAAAGCAATACTTTGAATCTGGATAATGCTATTTCTCAATCGCGTTCGCTAGAAGATGCACGAAAGCGCTCTGAAGCATTTACTTCTAGCCATAGCGTTTTGAATGCTACATCTGCCAAAGACAATACCACCCAAATTCAATCTGAACTTATGACTGTCTCATCCGCTGTTCAAAAATGTTATCTTTGTGGAGGTACTAAACATTCACGTGCTGTATGTCCTGCTCGAGACGAAGTATGTAGCTACTGTAAGAAACTTGGGCATTTTGCTAAAGTATGCATGAGAAGTAAGAAAGCCAGATCAAAAGCAACGTTGTCATCAATATCTCTTATTGCATCGACAAATCCAACGTTTCCATATTGTTTGCATAAAAGTCTGATAGAAGCTAAGATGAACAATGAAAATGCGAATTGTCTTGTCGATACTGGAAGTTCTGATAGTTTCCTGAACTATGATTTCGCAAGAGATGATAATTTCAAGATTTTTCCTAGCAGTGGTCAAGTTTCAATGGCCTCTATTACTCTTCCGTCCAATCTCAAAGGCTACTGTGTCATAAACTTCGAATTTCTTGGAAATAGATACAAGAACTTGAAAATTGCGGTCCTTCCAAATTTGTGCACTGATACAATCATCGGTCATGATATTATGAAACAACATAGCCGAGTGGAAGTGCATTCTGGTGGTTCCAAGCCTCCTCTGTCTATATGTTGTCTTACGGAAGCAAACGTCAATCCTCCACAACTATTTGGTAACTTATCTTCTGACTGTAAACCAATAGTAACAAAGTCACGTCGTCATTCAGAACAAGATGAACAATTCATTCGACTGGAAGTAAAAAAACTATTAGAAGCAAATGAAAATAAGATCGAAGCTCATAGAGTGTCCAAATGGTTCCCGTTCATTTTGGACGTTTGCCGAGGCAATCGGGAGAAATTCCACTTCTAGCTCATTTCCTCCCCTCACAAAGGATGATAATACATTGGCTATAACACCTCATGAAAAAGCCAACACCTTCGCCAAAATGTTTGCAGACAATTCTACCTTGGATCCACGAGGCCAGGAACTTCCAAAAGTCGCTACCATCGATAACCGTATGCCAGAAATTGTCTTCCGGCAACGCACAATCAGACACATTCTGCTTAGCCTCAACGTCAAGAAGGCTATGGGGCCTGACGGAATACCGCCTATTGTTCTCAAGAAATGTGCCCCGGAACTAACACCAGTTCTTTGCAGGTTGTTCACCCTTTCGTACAAACTCGGCGTATTTCCTTCTAACTGGAAGAAAGCTAGGGTCCAACCGATTCCAAAGAAGGGCAAGAAAACACTCCCTAACAACTATAGAACGATTGCACTACTATCTGTGATCTCTAAAGTAATGGAAAAAGCAATCAACATCGAGCTCATCCGATATCTAGAGAGCTCAAGAATCGTGAACGACCGGCAATATGGCTTTCGTCACCAGAGGTCAACTGGAGATCTGCTTGCCTATGTGACACATAAGTGGCAGGTGTCAATAGAAAAACATGAGGAGTCTCTGGCTGTAGCCTTGGATATCTCCAAAGCATTTGACCGAGTTTGGCACCAAGGCCTCCTAGCGAAACTTCCGTCATATGGTTTGCCGCCCCAACTGTGTCTTTTACTATCGAGTTTCCTTGCAGATAGATCACTCTACGTGGTGGTAGACGGAGTCTCGTCTGATACAATGACGATCAATGCTGGTGTTCCACAAGGCTCTCTCTTGGCACCAACTTTGTTTTTGCTCCACATCAATGATTTGTTGAATGTGACCTCTAGCCCAGTTCATAGCTTTGCGGATGATAGTACACTTCATTCCGCCTTTTCCTCTAGAGCCTTTATATCATCCAATGAGGCCAGAGGTGCAAGGCGAAGACAGGTTGATGCTTTAAATGAGGATCTGAGAAGAATTCTGAAATGGGGATCTGAGAATCTAGTACAGTTCTATGCAACTAAAACTCAAGCTTGTATGTTCACCAAGAAGGCTAATCACACAATGCCCAATTTGATGATGTCGGGTACCACTGTTCCTATGAGGTCGTCCATATCCTTGCTGGGTGTCACCACCAACAGTGCTCTCTCATGGGACGATCATGTGGGGTCCATTGCGAAGACTGCTTCACAAAAACTCGGTTTTCTTTTCCGTGCGAAGAGATACTTCACATCCCAGCAACTGCTTATGATCTACAAAGCACAAATTCGACCTGTCCTGGAGTACTGCTCACATGTTTGGAGCTCAGCTCCCAAACATACGCTTAAGCTCTTAGATTCAATTCAGAAGAGAGCTATTCGCCTAGTCGATGACACAACACTCACCAAATCATTGACCTCTCTAGATCATCGTAGAAAGGTCGGCGATCTCTGCCTTTGTTATAGGTGCTTTCACGGTCGGTGCTCAACGGAAATATCATCTATTATGCCACCACGCGCGATTCCTAGTAGACAAACCAGACGAGCTCAAGCTGGTCACCCCTACACTGTCAGGCTCGAGACCTGTCGAACATCGCTATACCAAGCATCATTCATCAATAGAACGGCAAAGTTGTGGAATTCTTTGCCTAGTGAAGTCTTTCCTGATGCTTACAACCTCCAAACATTCAAGAAAAATTCCAACACCTTCCTTCTTTCCCAAAATTCCACCGCTGGCTAACACGATGTTCCTCGAACATCATAGGTTTCCCTTTCGTGTTGTCCACAGATAAAAAAAAAATCATAGAAGAAAGTGATTCTCCTTGGCGCGCTCAAGTATTAGTAACGAAAACTGAACATCATAAACGACGAATGGTTATAGATTATTCCCAAACCATAAATAAATTCACTGTTGGACGCTTATCCCTTGCCTAATATGGAAAATTTGGTCTCCAAAGTTGCCAAATATGGAATCTTCAGTACAATTGACTTGAAAAGTGCTTATCATCAAATACCGATACGAGATAACGAAAAACTGTATACAGCATTTGAAGCAGGAGGTCATTTGTATCAATTCCGACGCATTCCTTTTGGTGTCACCAATGGAGTCTCTTGTTTTCAAAGAACACTGGATGGTATAATTGAGAAAGAAGAATTGAAAGGTGTGTATACTTATCTGGATGACATTACCGTATGTGGTGAGAACCAAGAAATGCACGATGAAAATCTTCAAAAATTTTTATCAATAGTAAACAAATATAGGTTCACGCTCAATGAAAACAAATGTCAATTCTCTAAAAAATCAATAAATCTGCTTGGATACACTATTCAAAATCAAAAGTTGAAGCCTGATCCTGAGAGATTAAAACCGTTGCTTGAGTTGCCACCGCCCAACAATACTGCATCACTACGGCGAGTACTGGGAATGTTTGCTCATTATTCGAAGTGGATTCCAAGGTTCTCTGAGAAAATTCGAGGTTTGGTCAGCTCGAAATCTTTCCCCTTGCAACCTAATGTTGTTGCTGATTTCGAAAATTTAAAAACTGATATAGCCAACTCTCTTCTGCATACAATAACCGATAACGAACCATTAACAGTTGAGACAGATGCTTCTGATTTCGCTATTGCTGCAACTCTCAGCCAAGCTGATAGACCTGTTGCATTTTATTCAAAAACGTTATCAGATTCAGAACGCAGATATTCCGCAATTGAAAAAGAAGCACAAGCGATTGTTGAAGCTCTTAGAAAGTGGCGACATTATTTAATCGGGCGGCATTTCAAACTTATAACAGACCAACAATCTGTATCATTTATGTTCGATGTAAAACATGCAAAGCAGATCAAGAACGATAAAATCATGAGATGGAGACTTGAATTATCCTGCTATAGCTATGATATCATTTATCGTCCTGGGATCGACAATGTTGTTGCAGATACATTCTCAAGAATTTGTAGTGCTACCAGTGACAGGAAATTGTTCGAATTACATGAATCCCTGTGTCATCCAGGAGTCACAAGAATGTATCATTTTGTTCTTCCATATTCCCTTGAAGATGTGAAACACATGAGTTCTGCCTGTCCTATTTGTGCCGAAATTAAACCCCACTTTCTCAAAAATTCTGCAAATCACCTGATAAAAGCTACATCTCCCTTTGAACGCTTAAATATCGATTTCAAAGGTCCAATACCTCCCGTATCACATAATCGATATATTTTGACCATTGTGGATGAATATTCTCGTTTTCCATTTGGGTTTTCCTGTCCCAACACCGATACTTCTACGGTGATAAGCTGTCTGAATCAATTATTTTCCATTTTCGGAATGCATATATTTGCATACAGATAGAGGATCATCATTCATTTCTCGAGAATTAGTCACTTTTCTAAATTCAAGAGGCATAGCTTCAAGTAGAACGACTCCTTATAACCCTCAAGGTAATGGACTGGTGGAGAGGTACAATGGTATAATCTGGAAGTCTGTGAACTTAGCACTCAGAAGCAGACATTTGAAAACGTCTCAATGGGAAACAGTTCTGCGGACGCGTTGCATTCAATACGCTCTCTACTTTGCACATCTATAAATTGTAGTCCACATGAACGAATGTTCTATCATCCTCGTCGATCCACAAATGGAACTTCTATACCATCATGGTTGTCACCTTCTGAGAGAGTTTTCTTGAAGAAACATGTCCGCCAGAGCAAGTATGATCCATTGGTCGAAGAAGTGGAAGTCATTGAGGTTAATCCTAAATATGCTTTGATTCGTCATGAAAATGGAAGAGAATCCACCATATCGTTGAAACATTTAGCTCCGAGAGGTAATCTTGACTTGATATCTGAAGAACGTCTAAATCCTCATTCAACGTCAGAAGAAGATATCAATTCGTCGACACAACCTGAGCCTCGTCGATCCACACGTTTTCGTCAACCTCCTCAGTATTTTGATGCATCTCCAGAAAACTGAATGGGGGAGAATGTGATAATTATCATCCTGTAAAATACTTCGTTTTGTTATTGTTTGTCGCTATTCGACAGTTCTTGTCAGTCAGTTTTATATTCATGATCCTGTCAAAGTTTTGTGAAATAAAGCCTTGTAAAGGTTTATTACAAGCACTAAGAAGCATTTTTTCAACAGAAATTTTCACTAGCAACATTCAAATTTCACTGATAACAGTTTATATCTGTTCGAATGGAATATCTATTGACCCAATGTAGTAAATCTATTTACTGATGTACACAATATCTTGATCATTCAGACCATGTGAATATATCATCTATCTGCATGCTCCCACAACCTGCATACCTAATGCATCCTGCATAATTATCGACGGCCATGCAAGCCGTTCTCGCACAATATAGCGGTTTAGATCAATTAGAGAATATTGCGTATAGTTCCCTAAATAATGCAGATAGCGTGAATAATTCGTATGATCTTCCAATCAGTCGATGATAACGTTGAAATAATGTATGTATGCAGAGTGTCCATGTACCTATATGTCGAACATCCACTCACTTTGATTTAGGAAGAATAACCGAAGTGTTATGATTCTTTCGAATGTCTTGCCATATCGTTTTTGATTCACCTTGAACTCCTGAGCAACGAAACATATCCGCAACATCAGGTTATCTAGAATTTTATGATGGTGATTTCTTAGAGTAGTTGATAGATAGAGCGATACTTGATGATTGGATATCAGATTGAACTATAGTAGATTGGTATATAGTATAGTAGATTATCTAAAAGATCTAACAATCAACTACTTAGTCGAGAAGATCAGTCATTCATGGGCACAAGGAAATAGCGCTGGTAGCTTCTCTAGATTACCTACCTAAGTCACTCTACACGTCAATTAGAGATAGAGGAATCAGCAGACAGATCTGCAACTGGATCGAAACCATGATGGACATCCGGTATGTAAGATCATGGAGAATAGATCAGGTTCAGGGCGGCAAAGGGCTCTGATGTGGCCACTCCTAGTCGGCTTTCTGCTGAACGATCTTTTCATGCAGAGGGTAGATTTTCAATACTAATAATAATATATTGAAGTTGAATTCGATTAATTTTTCTTTGGATCCTTGGAAGGATAGGTAAATATAACTACTTCTCCATCTATACTTATGCATCAGTAGAATTGAGAAATGCAGGCCTGATCTACTATTCCAACCTGAATTGGGAATATTTTTTCTTCTTATAATGGGAATTTCAATCCAATTGATAAACCTCCATTTCATGACCTCAAAAAAAACTGTTGGCATAGTGACTGAAATCCTAATTCGACAATAGAAGCCAAGTCATTGATCAATTTCTCATGTTATACTGATGTCTCGCCATTTGATGGGCCAGTTTGCTTTGAGTGATGCGATTAAGGGTTGAAACTGGTCGATTTGTCAGTGTAATTACGATTTCGACCCCAGCAGTCGAAACCAAAGTCATATTCAATATGTATAACGGATTATAGAGGATCAATGATCGTCTACCATGTCATATACAGCCCAATTCAAATTCGATTTTCATGCATTGTAGAGCTTGGGAAGAATAAGAAATATATATATGAAGTATCATTCGGAGGTTTCTATCAAGAAAAGAAGGATATGTTCTATATTCTTTTTCGTACTGTAACTTATTTCAATGGATTTCATTTTCGAAAATGAATTCGGAAGTAATGATTTTTCCAGATTCGTATATTTTCATATCATCTACTCTAACATTTTCGAACAATATATGATGAATTGTAATTAATTGGTCGTTGTATCCCACGGAAGTATCACTTTATAGCAAGAAAATATGTCATATGAATGATGTTCCTGTCAATTGAATGGATGGTGAATGTGTGGAAATCATCATCCTGTACAAGGACTAGAAGGACGATTGGCTATGATGTCTACCCGAGACGGGCCAAAATACCAAAGTACCAAAAATATTCTCGAAAAGGAATCGTACGATGAGAGCCAAAATTATTTGAAATTGCGACGCGACTTCATTCCTCATCATACTATATAGTGAATGGAACGTTGAGCTACTTCAGTGGCACTTTTGTGGAAGAAAATACTGCAGAAAATAGAAACCATCGCTTGTCAAATATGACACTTATACATTGATACGTTTTCACCTGGTATATTGTGATCGGTTTGAGCATACTTTCCGAAGTTGACAATGAAATGAAATGTGTTTAGGAATAGGTTGCGGACAAAGTTGTTCGTCTCAAAGTTGTGAATTATGCTTATTCATCAGAAGAATCCTGTGTTTCAGACTAACTGTGATACGACATGGAATCATGGCTTTCTCAGAAGTTCAAGTTGTACTAAGAGCTCTTCAGATGTATAAACCTCTCACAAACCATATTCAATTAGCTCACTAGACAGTGGAACACTAATGAAGGTTTTCAAGTCATGTTGTAATTAGAATTTCCTCGTAAACTTACGTAGGTTTGTTTGTCTCTGTATCAAACATTGTGTGAGTATATGTACATCAAGAACTATGTTAGAATCGTTATGGAACCGAGATTTTGTCATTCTGATGTCTCTTCAATATATGAAGTGATCGTTATGGAGTTTTTTGATACAGGAAATGATTCTAGTGAACTCTCGATTCTTGGATAGGATTGTTAACTGAAATTCCTGAATAGCGTAATGTGCTGAAGAACGAAACACGTTGTGTCCCAAAAATTTGCAATTTCGAAAGCCATAATATTTTTTGTTTCAACTTTCTGACATTGAATTCAAATAGAACCAGCAAACTCCAGGTGTGTTAATAGAGAGAGATATTGAAAGTTTCATACTGCTCAATGCATATCCATGGAAATCTGATGTTGCGATCCCATGCGTTTCTATCTGATTTTTATCTTTCGATTCAAAATCAAAGATGTCTCATCCAACTGGATCGAAAATAATGAATACTCAGAGCTATACCAAACGAAAGCATGAATTTGATTGATCCGAATGGAATAAATATCCTGGAAATTTTGACATCAATGACCTACGATGAATTCAATACATTCTGAACTTCAACTATTGAAGAAATTCTCTATTCATCACAAATACCTTGTATTTTCAAATTTTTCGGAAAGTTATTGATGTTTCTACCCCCTCTGAGATGATATTGAATCCTGAATAGGTATCTATACTGTGAAACTTCAGTTGTGATAGATGAGTTGACATTTTTGTCTTGTTCGATGAAATATTGTTTTTGATGATATTCTGTTTATACAATGGGAGGATTGTTCTGGTTCATTACTGATACATTTGTATTTAACATGCGAGGCTGAGAGCTGTTTGACTTTTGCGAGAAAAGAGGAGAAATTGTGTTGGCGGTAGCTTCAGGAATACCAACCATTTCAAAGTAAACTAGCGCCGAATGGGAGTTCTGAACTTACTGTACTGTACAAACAGTACTTTCTATGGAGTTTCACGTTGTGTGCAATATATTCGTGATTCAAGAAGATGGAATAATTGCTCTCCTCTAACATTTCATATAATTGATGTTCAAGACATCCATGGCGAGCTTTTATTGAAAATGAATAGACTCATCAATTATATTAGTCTGAATAGAAATGTAGTCTGATGAAACTGATATATCTTGAATATAAAACGATAGTCCTCGATTGGATGTAGATTTGAATAATATGCTGAATATCGAACATGAATCAGAAATTTGAAGTAGGTGACACTGTATGAGAAATGACTTCATTGAAACCCAAATGTGAGGAATTGATACCCTATATATCAAGTTGGGTTCCAGTGGTCAACTTGAAAGAATTCCTCCATTTCTCTTTTCGTTTTCATTTCAAATCGAGGAAATGAATATCCTCAATCCGATCATTTTGAATAGTCAGGAAGTCAGTCCGATGATCAGGAATATTCTTGAATAGGTTTTCGCGAATATCAGCATCTTTAAGAAGTTCTTCGCATATGGATCCACAGAAACTATGAATCTCATGAATTGATATATATATATATATATATATATATATATATATATATATATATATATAAATATATGGTATATGTTTGTGGGGCAACCCAACTTCTATTCATGATATCTTCATTTTGGAAAAAAAGAATATTGAGAGTAGTGGCAGGCGTTCCTTCAACCCATTCATGTGGAGAATTGTTTGTCAAATATAATGTTTTGACAATATTCTCTTTATATATTCATGAATAATGCAACTACATTTTTAAAAACGGAAATAATTTCCCTCTGAATAAAAACATCTATAACGCGAATACACGAGAGGAAGAAAATTTTCATATTCCACATTATAAATACAGGTCATCACGAAACTCACCTGCATATATGGGTTTGACAATTTGCAACAAATTGCCACGAGGAATGAAGAATACTAATGAAAGCAGGAAGTTTATCACAGCCCTTAAAATAAACCCTATTGAGGATTGCTTATATTCATTGGATGCATATCTCAAAATATGATTCAATAAGCATATAGAACCCTATTATGTATAGTACTCATTAGTATTGTTCTATTCTTGACCATCCATAAACATGTATATTTATTTTATGTTATGTTTATGTAATGTAACTATATTGTGCCCCCCTTGTCCTCTCAGAATTTGTTTTGTTTTTTTTTTGTTGTTATTTGTTGTTATTTATGTATACAATACTGTGACGTATCCAATATCATGTGAGTGATCGAGAGGAACAATGAAGATTATTATATATATATATATATATATATATAGTGGGCAGGCATAACGAAAATTCTCTCTATAATCAACTGAAGTATTTGTTCGATATATTCTGAATTTCGTAGTAGTATCCCCTACGTGCTTCGGTTTTTGTACGTTCTCAATCTGTGCATATCACTCACAGAAATGATTGATTTCATAGACATGAAGTGAGTGGGGCTGATATGACCTACAACTGAACTTATGATGGAGCCATAGAGAGAAAAACTGGTACATAAATGCTAATCTTTATGTCATCATGAACATTTATTACAGCATCATAATTTCATTTCATTATATACGCTATTACACATTTTTTGAAGTAGCGTGTGAGTTGCAGACACTTTTCACTGTTTCCCAAAATATATTGCATGCCACCACGTATTAATATTATCTAGAGGTTCCCTTCTCGCATAGCTGTTCCGAAGTTTTTGTAGCGAATGTTGGAATCAATTAGATTTATAGCTTGTTCAGGAAATCGTTGCTTGTTTTAGAAACGTGATAAATGCTTTGACGATGGTGTGGTAATTGTTTCATTTTGTTTCGTTCGCCTCGTAACACATATCTGACACGCACTCTGAAAAACGTTGGATAAATGGAATACCCAATTTGGAAGGTTGAGCAATTTCTGTCTGTTATGTTTGGACCAGAACGTATTTGTTATTCCTGACAGGACGAAGAGTTACAGGATGAGAAATCAAATTTGGTGGAAATAGTTACACATCAATATTTCAGCCCAAAATTGGACTAGAACCAACCCAGCTATACTACTCAAGTTGGGGGGGGGGGGGGGGCAGAAGTCATTTGGTTAGGTTATATTCATGAAAATGGACAATTGTTGTATCTGATGGTATTCACATTGTTACTTTCGAAAAAGTCTACATTGACTGTTTCCACGACTGCCAGTAGATGCCTTCACTATATGTTCAACTACGTACGAGCCCCTATGCCAGTGAATTTTGATGGGATGTAGCCTTTCCACATCATCAATTCAGTTGAAGCCTTCTTGTCAGCAGAATTGGTACAGTACTGGTGGCAGTAGATGGCACCAAGATTCTTCAGGAAACCTACTTATACGCATATACGCTTCGCGTCATTCGCCTAACTGTATTTGCGTGCGGAAAAGTAACACTTTGCGCACTCGCGCGAAATTACTCTTAAAAAAATATATTCCTTCTTGCGCTGAAACTACCTATGAAAAAATATTTGGATATGTAGTGAAATAAGGGAGACACATGAACAATTCCTTGTCTCTAAATGAACGATAGTAAATTCTAGAATTTGCTCGTTGTTTATCTTGTTCAAAAATAAATCATTCCTGATGTTGAAGCTGCAATAAAAGCATGAAAGCATTCCAAAATCAACCAAATAACCGACACATGATGTAGGTATCTAATTCATTCTCTCTCGAACTGAAAGCAGCAACCCAGATTCTCCAATGAGTTCACATCGATCCAAGTTTTTCACTGTTGTGCTCGAATATGTTTATCTTTCGTATCGTTTCCAGTGCTTCATCTCCGTCTGTGCATTGTATGATGTATAATAGTACCTCCGACAGAAAAGCTTCAATCATCGGCGATCCTCATCAGTGGTCCCTTGTGGATTGCCTATTGCAATAATTCTGCTTGCTCTGACTTTCAGTTATTACATTTTTTGTCAGTTCTCTCTTGCTCCAAGGAATCGATCATCGAGTGGTTGTTGTTGATGCTTGAGAATTTCGATTTGAATTCTTCGCAAGGGATTGTTTGTTGGCCACACATAAAATAATGCATTGTGCCACTATTGAGTATTCAAGGCCATTATAGGAAAGGAATGCTGATGAAGTGGCGGGAACTGCTGGAGGGGCACTTATACATGAACCAAATAAGTGCTAGTTTTTTATGACCCTAAAACCAGCCATCTGGTTAAGGAGAAAGTACAAAATTCTCTTCTAATCGTGATCATTGCTTTTGACATATCACATGAATATTGCAGGAAAAGGCCTCACCCCATTGAAAATTCCTTCATAACATACAAACATTTCTGTCCCCAATGAAGTCATGATTTTTAATACGTGCATCACGAAATCATTTCGTTTTCTGTCGACTGTGCTATGATCATGCGACATAAAATACTCACTGAATAATGAGTTGCTCGTTTGTTAGTGGTCAGTAGGTTTTATCCCTCTGAATGGACTGATCTTTCATTAATGTTCCGGACTAGGGAGTTTTGAAGTGGAAACATTATTAGGGTAGGTATAATTTCACTGTGCCTCTGGCATTCCTCTGTAAGGTCGAGGTTCAATATGAAAGCCCGACTCGAATTCTATTTGGTATGTTACTGGAATTGAATCGTTCATATCTTTCAGTTTATACAGCAAAAAAAATGTCATAAATGGAATCATTCGGAAGAAATGAGTATATTCTCGGGATGTGGGGTTGAAAAATAAAACAAGATTTTCGTGGCTCGTCGAAACAACATTCAGGTACAGATGGAGATTTCAATGCAGATGATCCATGTCATCAGGTATTGCTTGGTGAAATATTATATCTGATGTACGGCGTATGCTTTGTATCGATGACAATTGGGAAAATCTACATTTCAACTTATCTTTCTATTCCTCGACTCAAAATTCCCTCCTGGAATATGTTTACCTGATTTTCGGACACATGGATCATCCACTTCGAATAATGATCGTATCATGATTTTTATCTTCGATACTGGAAATAATCAACGAATCAGATACTCTAAAGTGTTAATCCATAGCAGCCAGAAAACTCGTACACTCAACATCTTTCCATGAATTTTCTCAGAGTGAGCTGTTAAATATATTATCTGGGGTTTTTCGGGTATGGAAATTTCTGCTAGTGGAATATTATTCAAAGTTTTTCCTCGTAGCCTCAACTCACAACTTTCTATAGGAAACTTGGACGCACTTTCTTGTGAAAGTTTTTCTAAGAGACTGAACATAATCACTTCTACCAACCGGTTTATGAACTTCAGAAATAAAAAAATAAGACTTTGTTCTCTTTCGTGGAAGTAATTGCCGAATGGAATACTCTTTCCCAAGTAGGGAATCTTTACGTTACTACTATATAAGTGTGTAGGATTTTCTCGCAGTAGGAAGTGAATGATCCGAAGATGTGTGTGAGTAATAGTGACACATCCTGATGTCAGATGAAAAGCATTTTTTTTTTTTTTTTTATCTGTGGACAACACGAAAGGGAAACCTATGATGTTCGAGGAGCATCGTGTTAGCCAGCGGTGGAATTTTGGGAAAGAAGGAAGGTGTTGGAATTTTTCTTGAATGTTTGGAGGTTGTAAGCATCAGGAAAGACTTCACTAGGCAAAGAATTCCACAACTTCGCCGTTCTATTGATGAATGATGCTTGGTATAACGATGTTCGACAGGTCTCGAGCCTGACAGTGTAGGGGTGACCAGCTTGAGCTCGTCTGATCTGTCTACTAGGAATCGCGCGTGGTGGCATAATAGATGATATTTCCGTTGAGCACCGACCGTGAAAGTACCTATAAAAAAGGCAGAGATTGCCGACCTTTCTACGATGATCTAGAGAGGTCAATGATTTGGTGAGTGTTGTATCATCGACTAGGCGAATAGCTCTCTTCTGAATTGAATCTAAGAGCTTAAGCGTATGTTTGGGGGCTGAGCTCCAAACATGTGAGCAGTACTCCAGGACAGGTCGAATTTGTGCTTTGTAGATCACAAGCAGTTGCTGGGATGTGAAGTATCTCTTCGCACGGAAAAGAAAACCGAGTTTTTGTGAAGCAGTCTTCGCAATGGACCTCACATGATCGTCCCATGAGAGAGCACTGTTGGTGGTGACACCCAGCAAGGATATTGACGACCTCATAGGAACAGTGGTACCCGACATCATCAAATTGAGCATTGTGTGATCAGCCTTCTTGGTGAACATACAAGCTTGAGTTTTAGTTGCATTGAACTGTACTAGATTCTCAGATCCCCATTTCAGAATTCTTGTCAGATCCTCATTTAAAGCATCAACCTGTCTTCGCCTTGCACCTCTGGCCTCATTGGATGATATAGGGGCTCTAGAGGAAAAGGCGGAATGAAGTGTACTGTCATCCGCAAAGCTTTGAACTGGGCGTGCGTATACAATGAATCAATTGATTCGGAGAACCTATTTCATGAATCGACGTGTGAATATGAGCATCATCAAGACAGTGAGCAGTGATATATTCCTTATATGTTCCATACCATATTTAATTAAACGGCTATGTTACATAATATCATAGTTTCATCTGCAATGTTCATGTTTCAATCTGGAAGGGGAAACATTTTTTCACAAGATTCTCACATGGAACGACTTCAATAAGTGTCGCTTTCTCTATTCAACTAGAGGTCAGGAAGAGTATTCCATCACAAAGGTGTAATATATAGTGCAGTTCATTTGTTTAATGTTTCATGCGCTCATTTGAACGAATTATAATGAACATGTATTTATGAATATCATCAGATCACAAATATCACAGATTACAGGTATCAAACAGGTGTGAGTATTTCTCTGTTTGCTTTATGAATACAAATACTATATCAGGATGACTGAAGAACTGATTGATACTCATATTACATATGGATGAGTTATACCTAGAGCTATCGAGGAGTCACTATGGAAGATGAAGGCAGGTTTGTCTTTGACAGAGTTCGGCATGAAGTTGTATATAACAGAAACGTTATATGGAAAGCTTCTCTTGAACATCCTCGTTACGCGAATAAGTGAATTTGTCTGTATGTTCAGGTTGTGAACATCTGATCAGAATTCAATTTTTTCGAGTAATAAGTTGGCTGTTTCGATAAATAGTTTCACAACGTAACACAGTGAAGTTCACGAAGAGATTTCATATTCAGCCACCAAGCTTCAGTGAGCTCATAACGAATGGGTTAACTGCTTCTCACACTGAAGATGAACCGCGAACAGTGATTTTGAATTTTCTCAGTTCTCTGAGCATCCGTTATGAATTCTGTTAGAAATGGACCATGGGCAGTGTTACAATTGTTGAAGACGGAACTAATGAGGAACAGAGCATAGTTCTCAGATGTATGTTCGATAAGGAACGTGAGCTATATAGAAGTTTTAGTTTCCGGACTTCTCCATGCACTCTGAGACATGTTCATCAATCTGGACCATGAGCAGTGTTACAATTGTTGAAGACAAAACTAATAAGTAACAGAGCATAGTTCTAAGATGTACGTTCGATAAGGAACGTGAGCTATATAGAAGTTTTAGTTTCCGGACTTCTCCATGCACTCTGAGACATGTTCATCAATCTCAGGTAGGAATCTCTCCAAACTCCTACACAAAGAGAAATTATTGTTACGAAAGTTCTATTCAGTATAGGCACAACCGGTACTCTGATATTTCATGGTAACCGTGACAATATTCTGGGTATTCTAACTATAAGACATTGTGGGAATAACAAGATCGTATGGTTGGGCCTATATTTCAACCAGACAGTTTGATCACGGAAGATTTTATGAACAGTGTTCAGTTCTCTAATAATTATTCTCCTAGCATATCAGAATGGTGAAAAAAGTACAGAACCTATGTGTCATCGACGTTAATCGCAGATGACAATCATTAACGAACGTGTGGAAGGAAGAGGTATAAATAATATTCAGTATGAGACCAAGTATGACCCTGAGGAACACCATATGGTAATGACCTGAAATCTGAAAAATTGTTAGAAATACCTCCAAGAATGATAGGAAAGAAGGTAATCGTCGAATTCTCTGAAAATCAATTCTATATACTCAATATGAAGCGGACGAAATAATTGGGGAACTATTCGCAGCACCCACTGTAGGATACATTCGAATATTTCTGTCCAGAATCAGCCGAGGATGTCACATGAATTGGAGCGAACTGAACACACCCCGCGGAACAAAAGTGATTCTTATTCATGTCGCGTCTCGGGCAGTACATGAAGAGCTGTATCTGTAGCGACCGGACTGAAACTTATCTCTTCGTCGACTCAGTTTAATTTCGCTGCGAAGCGAAGTTCTCGCAGAATCGCTCGCTGTTGTGTTCTGGAAGTTGCATTGAGAATATGTCGACGACAAGAACAACTCTGAAAGTGCGACAAGTCGCCGACTTCATTCTCTTCCGAACAATATTTGCATCAGCGACGGAACCGACGCTGTCTAGAGGAGGATGTCTTCCGGATCTGGACTGGATCAAGTAGTTATTCAAAGTATAGTATTTTTAGCACGGCCATGAATATTTGATTCATGTATATTATCATTCCAAGGTCCACCCTCGTCATTGTGAATAGCTATCATGCAACTCGAATGAATACCCTACATAGTCTCGATAATATCTGAAGAAGGAATATCATTCAACTGTGAACAACTGTGTTATGACATTGTAATGTATGCATTCGCAATATTGTTTTCAGGTCATGTCATGCGATATTCATATTTGGAGGATTAGGATGCGAAATCTGCGAATAACATCAAACTCATCAATAACTGCGAGCTCACGCTTTCGAAATATCAAAATGAGTGTATGTTTACCATAGTTCCCACTATCCTGCTGCACCGGAACTAGGGAACTTCCTGAATAATCAAATAGTGTGCTTTCTGCCGTTTCCATACATGATCTTGGGAAATAGTACATTACATAATGAGTATAGAAAGTAACATTTTTCCTACTAGTAGACGTTTAAGAATGTAACGAATACAAGGAATACTCTTTCTTTATAGACATTATTCATTGTTTGTCGCTTGAGAGTGAAACTGATGAAATGGATCAACTAAAACGGCTCAACATTGTTCCGATATCTGACAAATAAATTCATTGTCTATGCCTCAGAGAATAATATTCAGTTCGAAATTATTCAAGCGATCTTCCTCATACAAATTCATCATTCGGTGTAACCAAAATAATGTCGACTACAAATTTTCATCCACTTCATTATGATTGGAATCGAAATTGAAACATGATATGTTGGGTAGTAATCATTGTTTTCATCCTTATTCTATGAGTAATCATAACATCAGTACCTACCATGTTGAGTTATTTATCAGTATGGGTTGAACATATGACGGTTAACGTTTGGATAAACTTCAAGAAAACAACAAGGAACCCCAACAACTGAGTGGAAATATTCTCACTATGTGCGACATTTCAAGTTAGCGCTGGCTGCACACTTCCAAGTATTTCGAAATGTTGACCGCTTTCGTCGTGGCAGATCTGATTTCATTCGGATCCAAATCTTCGAATGTTTGGGTAAACAATGATGAATATTCCAATTCATTGTTATTCAATATTTGATAAATAATTAACCACGAGCGATTCCTAGTAGACAAACCAGACAAGCTCAGGCTGGTCACCCCTGCACTGTCAGGCTCGAGACCTGTCGAACATCGCTATACCAAGCATCATTCATCAATAGAACGGCAAAGTTGTGGAATTCTTTGCCTAGTGAAGTCATTACCGATGCTCACAACCTCCAAACCTTCGAGAAAAATTCCAACATCTCCCTTCTTTCCCAAAATTCCATTCCCGGCTAACACAAACATTATAGGTGTTCCTTTCGTGTTGCCAACAAATACAAAGAATCTTCTGTAACAATTCGTTTCTCGAATGCACGGGTATGTCGTGAACTCTTTCCTTGAACAGTCCCCACAGATGAAAATCTAATGTGTTGGTCTAATGTGTTGTTTCGAATACGGAATTGGGATGTTCAGGAATATTTCCACAAATAATGTTCAAAATTCCAAAACTTGACTAGTTAGGTATGTTAATTTTTCAGCTTTTAATAGGGTTTTCTCTCCTCGTTTCTAAAAAATAGAGTAGAAGTTATTAAAAATTATTGCAATATATTTGTAGCAAGGACAGATTTAGGATCTGTCCCAAAATGTCACTGCGCTTGAAATTAAACCTTTAGATACCTAAAAGAGAAATTCTCAATTGGTCAGTGACACCTTGTCTTTGAAAAAAATTGGAAATACAAATATATTTAATAAGAATAAAACCTCTACTTATCTTGGTGGACGTTTCGGGAACGAATCTGCTTCCGTTTTCAACACAATTGAAATATTTTTCTCTTCGTAAACTTTTTTCAATGTTTCCGATTTTGACACTGAAAAGTGACAATTTGGCAGACGGATGAATTCTTTAGAAATTTAGAAATTCAGAAACGAGGAGAGAAAATCCCATTAAAAGCTGAAAAATGAATATACCACCTCCTCGAAGAACTTACAGACAGTATTTAGTTAGGTTCCATAGATAGGAAGTGAATTGCAGCAGATTTCTGAATTCCTAATAATGTACAAGATGTTTCCTTTGAAATAATCGAATTTTATTAATTTTTCTGAACGAAGGTACTAACTGTATTTTTTTACCACCCTGTATCAAAGTGTTGGAGAATCTGAAGATGATAGTATACACACGGTGTTCTATTTGAAATATCGAAGTTGCTACCAGTTTCTAATAGAAGTGGCAACACCGCATTATCGAAAATATTCTAGTTGGGTGGAGAATGTCCGAATAGTAGTTGACTGGTTCACCAGAAATATCTAATACACCATACACCGTGAATCAGCCTCTATAGTACATATAGGTTAGGTAGAACATGTCATGACTTCAAAACAATTATACCAAAATGAAATCAACATAAGGATTCTCATATTCATGAATTTCCATGAATTATATATATATATATATACATATACAGGGTCGCTGATATGTATGGAAACGGTCGATTATTGCCTAAAGTAAGATAGCTAGCGAAAAATGTTAGGATACAAAAGTTGTAGGGTTTTTCAAAATCCATTGAGCTAATGAAAAATTAAGTATACAGGATGAGTCAAAAAGTCAGGACGAAACGCAGTTGCTTTTTCTCTAATGGGACACCCTGTATATTATTCCACATTTCAATTCTGCTCGAAATTCTGAACGAAATTGATGGAGCGCATCATTTCCTGAATTCAACCGATTTCGAGATATCGAATTTTGAAAATAACTCTTTACTACTCTCAATTTTATTGAAGAAAAAGCACGAAATGATGCATATTTATTATGAAAGTCACAAAAGGTGGAGTATGTGGATATTATGATAACAATTTAATTATAATTTTTGTTACAGAAAATAAAAAAAAGAATAATTGTTCAGGGTTGATTAAAATGCAATTGAAACAATAAAATGTATTTTTTAATGAATGTCCAGGATATTTGAAATTTTATGAAAACAATAGTTAAGACAGGAGGAAAACGAGAGAAAACAAGTTTTAATAAACAACAAATTTTTCTTTGAAATTCTATTTAATAAGGTACTCAAAGTGTCTACCATTTACCTCCTGACAGTAATGAACTCGCTGAACAAAATTTTGTAGTGAATCTAAAATCATGTGAGGAGGAATGGTAGAAATTTCATGCCTTATTCTTTCTTGCAACTCTTCGATATTTGGCGGCCTATTTTTGTAGACTACATTTTTTATGTGACCCCATAGAAAAAAGTCAAGTGGGGTCATATCGGGAGACCTAGCTGGCCATTCAATTGCTCCCCTACGTCCAATCAATTCATTAGGAAAAGTTTCTCTAGATATGCGCGTACCATACGTCCAAAATGTGGAGGAGTCCCATCTTGTTGAAACCATATTTGTTCTGCCGGCAAATTGGGATTGTTATTATTCGGGAATAATCGTCTAAGCTCTGGAATAATATGCTGTTGTAAAAGTGATAAATATCGTTCAGAGTTCAAATTTCCGATTATAAAATAGGGTCCTATGACGTGTCCACCAATAATGCCACACCAGACATTTACTTTTTGTGGCCGTTGAGTGTGAACTTCCTTCATCCAATGTGGATTTCGGTCTGACCAATACCTACAGTTGTGTCGATTTACGTGCCCGTTTAAACAAAATGTAGATTCGTCAGAAAACAATATGTGGTTGACAAAGTTGACATTTTCGCTTAATTTATCCATAATAACTTCACAGAACTCGATTCTACGATCAAAATCGTCTTCACTCAATTCTTGTACCAAATGAATTTTATATGGATGGGATTCTTGCAGTTTGCAAATTTTTTGAATGGAATATCGAATCATGGTATGATTCAAAGCCCTCTGTTGTGCCGAATTTATTGGATTTTCCACCACATCTAACATGACATTCAAAGCATTTTCTTCATTTGTAACGCTTACTGGTCTTCCACTTTTTGGTCGATCTTTGACATCTCCAGTTTCATTACTTGGTCACAAATTCTTCTATCACCGAATCCTATGATCATTAAAATTTCAATACGCTCAGTATTAGTTGAACGTGCCATTTTTGCGCGAAACTTATTTACACTAAATGTATTTTTGACATGTGTTGTCAAGATCATCACTGTTAGACAAAAGAACGACGCGGCGTTGTTATGGAGCTGGAAACTTCCGAAGGTAACTTGATGGACTATGAACTTAATGGACTAACATTTTTGGATAATTTATTATAAGTTATTTTCAAAATTCGATATCTCGAAATCGGTTGAATTTAGGGAATGATGCGCTTCATCAATTTTGTTCAGAATTTCGAGCAGAATTGAAATGTGTAATAATATACAGGGTGTCCCATTAGAGAAAAAGCAACTTTGTTTCGTCCTGACTTTTTGACTCATCCTGTATACTTATTTTTTCATTAGCTTAATGGATTTTGAAAAACCCTACAACTTTTGTATCCTTACATTTTTCGCTAGCTATCTTACTTTAGGAAATAATCGATCGTTTCCATACATATCAGCGACCCTGTATATATATAACACCCGAAGATGTTGACACAATGTCAATGATCATTTTACCTCCACTTTGTATCACTGTTACGTGTATATTGAATCGTCTACATTCAGAAAATGAACATCATTATTATTATCACCCTTTCACGGTTATCCTATACTATCACGAAAATTTGGCGGTGTTCATCCATTTTGCAAGCCGCGACGTGCGACACTTTTCAATCCCACCGAATAGTATGGTTGATGCTGGCTGCTCCGTACCAACATATTCCGCATTCTGTTACGAAAATGGATTTCCACGCATGATCTGCGATGCGGGAGATGTCGTGAATTTTCGCCACTTTCTGCGACATACAATGTTTATCAATAGGACTCTCCAGCCAGGGCCATGGTGATAGGAGATGTCACTTTGTGCTCTGTAATGTACCTGTCGAGACAAGCAGCCAGTCTACCATGCGATAATGGCGCCCGCATACTCGATTCCAGATCAGATATGGAGGTGACTCGTGTATCTTCATGAACTGTCTTGCCCGTTTCGGAACAACTTGGGAACATCACGACTTGAATCACAAACACAATATATTGTTTCAGTAAAGTGAGTCACATAAATAGTTACATTCAGGATCATTAAGAAAAAATACAAAATAAACTATTCACTACCAGAAAATATGATTAGGGCGAAAAATATTGCGGGGTTGTATGAAACCACGATGAAATGAGACTCTCCTTCGGTTCGTTGGCATTCAACTGAAAATTCTCGGAAAATTATTCGATTCAGAAGGAATCAGAATCGCATTCTCAACCCAACCTGATAAGAGGAAAATGGAAATGGAGAAATCAATTCCCCATTGTAGATATGTGGTTTTAATTGAGAATTGAATGGTGTTTTCACCACGTGCGTCAGGCCAAAGGCCTAGAGTTGTATCATATCACCCTACCAACGTACATGCTATTTGATTTCCAATGATAATACTATCCTTGTTGATGAACTCATAGTGCGTGATATACTTCCAACTGTTGTTGATTAATATTGTGATTATACATTCAGGTGCGTCACACGCCATTTCGTGATCGAATCCATTTCGAGTATGTTCCACAAAAATGTCAACGGATATCAGCATTCGAAAATATATCATCAGAAGAGACTCAGCAACTCTCATCGGTCACAATACATTTTTATGTCAAGATACTGATACAAGAAATGCTGTAGCAAGCACATCGAACACAATGGTGATGGGACTAACATATTGGAACCAATTTGAGAGTAAATTGAATATTGATATATCTCAGGTCACTAAGATCTCCATCAGTTAGTGAGGAAGTTACCGATGTGTATGTAAATGACAATGGTCAGTCAATAAACCAAAATTATTCTCGTGAAAACATGAATGTTCAAGAGTGTCTTGAGCAATTCTTTCTGGAAGCCTCCAGCTCCAGATGTGAATGTGTCAACTTGGTTATATATATAATATGATGGTGTTATGTGGCTTAAAGTAATATCATCCCTGGTTGTGACTACTGAAGGAATGATGGAAAAAATATTCATATCCAGATATTATAACGATCTCAATTTCAAACATGTAATGAAATCATTCAGATGGAAAATTGTGCAAAATGAACATCTACCTCGTGGAGGATGAATACAATTCGATCCAAGCTATCTAAGTTTATGAGGTCGGTACAATTGATCACTCGAATTAAAAATTGAGCTACGCTGTTTTGGGAGGGTAGTTATGATATTTTCGAGTACATCACTGCAATATTCACCGTGGTATCTGATTTGTTTTATTTTTGTTCCAGGTGAGATCCATAGATGTGCTCAAGGATATTGTGAGTTTGACTCAATCTTTTCAGACCATGGAAATCAAGGTTCGTGTTCAGTTAATATTGTCAAAGTTTATCAGAGTTGATATTCACACGGTACATATTGGAATTCTTCATCTTGAGTACCCAGTAATATCAACATATACAGTGAGCTGAAAATATGTTCACTTCTCTCAGTTATATCTGAAGTGAATAACTGATCTGGAGAAATTTGGTGTTTACATATCAATTCATGCATTTCAATCATAACAGATCTTGGATTGTGGTGATTTTTTTTATGATTGAGTACTTTGACATTCATTCGTGGGCTCATATCATTTCAAAATGTGAATTTCGTATTCTTATATAGATGATAATCAATGGAAAGTAAACGAATATATGGTATTCCATATTCTCTACTAGATGAGACGACTACTAGGGAGACGAATTGAAACTACAATGATATAATGAAATAATCATTTTTTCAAGGTGTCATTGAGAAATACGACATTATCAGTTATATTCATTCGAATCGAGTTGATAGTGTTCTTTGAGTGATTATTTATCACTCAAATTCATTTTTCATTGAAGTTTATTGATCCATGAGTGTGTTAAAAGATAGAGACTCAGTTTTACTTGTATTTGAAAATTGAAGATTCTTTATTAATCCTAATCTGTTCAGACGGTTCAGACCATCAATTCGAGGAAGGATTTTGAAACTTTGTTCGATGTGTTTTTCTATTCAGCTCATGACTGTACTAATACGGTTTCAAAATAGATCAGAATATATCATTTCATAGGTGAGTTGTTAAATGAAAATTTCAAAAGGTGGAGGAATCCAACAAATGAGAACAGCAATCGAGAGAGGCAACCAGCAGTGATCAGCTGACTGTTGGCAGAATTGCACCTTTCTTTGTTGCACATCCAGACGAATCGATAGCTCTTCCTCTTTCTTCATTTCAATGCTCCTCATACGTTGATGGGACAAGGGTGCATCCAGTAGAGAATATATAATATGATATCTTCGGATGTAAATCACTGTTCTTTTCTTCCTACAAGTAATTCCTCATCCAATACAGCCAATATATATTATCTACTTTTCCGAATCGCTTTTCCGCTACCAGTATATCACTGTCGACAATAGAGTTCGCGTTTGAATTGAACAGAAAACTCTTCGTTCGTTTCAATATCTGCCTGATACATATCCTCCGTAATATATCTCCCGAAACTTCTCTTCGGTTCACAAGTGACGAAATTCTTGGAACAAAAAGTCCGGAACTGACTTTTAATATATGTAGAGACACGGTCTTCTGGCTGCCATCCCGCCAGCAAGAAGAACAAAAGAAAGTTCGCATACTTGATCAAAAAAGAACGACTCGCAACCTGTGGCCAACCAGATTCTCGGTGCGTTTAACCGATTTATTATCCTTCACGGAGAATTTCGATGGAATCAGGACGAAAAACTAGGGAATATATGTGGATTTCTCTCGACCCAGTCTTCCCTAATTCATTAATGGTGCCTTCCATCTTCGTATTCGGCAGATAGCGTTAGTGGAAATGATGGGAACTGTGACTCCACATTTGCGATGGGTTCGTTTGAGGCAAATTGTCAGGCTTCCTTCAGCTTTTTTCGATGAAGCTATTCAAATTCGAGTCGACAAGAAATTGGGAATGTGAATGTTTCGCATGAACGCTCATGTCAAATTCCATCATAATAAGACTCACAAACAGTCGAAAACGATGTTTTGTGAAGAGATAAATTCGTGCTCCGTGATAATGTTTGAGTCAACGAATCTCTACTATCCGCCGTCGGGCTTCATGGTGTGGAAAATACAGTTCTTTCCGTAATCTTACTGTCACATTATCATGTAGTTCACAGTTGATGTGATCGTATAGTTCGTTGGCAGGAGCACTCAGTGAATGATCCCGTTAATTTCTAACCACACATTTGTATGAATGTTCGATCTCTTGTTACATTTTGGTTTGATTGATTGGTTGGATTGATTAGAGAACGTCTGTTTCTCCACAAGCACATCAGTCATCTTTTGGAAATGAAGTGTTATCATAACATAACATTGCTGAAATTGTTTATTTACTACACACCTTTTATTTCGCTCCTAACAAATTTTTCCACAATATCAATTGTGGTCCTCGATGGAGTCCTTTGAACAGATTGTTATTTTTTGGAAGCCTCCTACTCTCGAAAGTCTGCCATCAATGTTACGCCATATGTTACAACATATGAATAGAGATATTTTTTTCATTCACACTTCTCAACAGATATACATCCAGTTAAAGAGTAGGGGTAATAAGCATTTATATAGAATATTATTTTAAGCCTTAGGATGAGATATATATAGAAATGAAAAAAATATGAGAGATGTAAAACCCATGTGAAATAGTGGGAGATATCATGAGAATGTTAGCTTTTTTATGGAGGCCACATTGCAGGAGGATATGTCTATACGATGCGATACATGTACGTTATTTTATTTTATTTTCTGGGGAAACTCCAGTCATGCCTCTAGGGCTTTTACCATGCAAAAAAAGATAGTCAGATGCCTGGTGGGTGCCCATACTCGTCAAAGCTGTCGACAAATCTTTATTGACCTATCACTTCTCACCATCCCATGTCTATACATATTTTTATTGATACTGAACATAAAAAAGGAAGAATCAAATCTGTTAAGAAACAATATGGTTCATAACTATAATACCCGTCGAAGAAATGATCTTCACATGCCACTTTCACGACTTGGTGTCTCACAAAATTCACACTTCCACCAAGGTGTAATATGCTACAACCGTGCTATTGGTATTCTTGGAAATACTAGCAATTTTATTTTGTTTAAATCAAGACTTCTCAATTATTTGAGTGCTAATGCTTTTTATTCAGTGAATGAATTCTTGGATTGTTAACACCGTAAGGTGACTATTTGTGAATGTAATTTTAAATGTCTTGTTTCATTTCATTTTTATATTGTCATTAGGACTTGTGTATGTCTGATTCCTGTTTGACTAGTCTGATAAGTTTTGTACTATCCATGTGTAAAACTTTAATGATGAATAAATTATCTATCTATCTATCTATGTGTCTCGCACATGGTATGTAAAATTGAGAATTTCATAAGATTCAAGCAAGGAATGGGAATACAACAGTTTGACCACTTGTGATTCTAGGAATATGGAAGTCGATCATTTGCAAAATACTTGTACAATCATTATATCCATGAAGTATTTTTCACAGAAATATTCGTTTTGCAATCAACCTACGATTCTCCAGTAGGCTGATATCATACCTTGGAATAAGCTCAGCTTGAGGATATCCAAAGTGGGGATTAGCCCCATCTCCTTTGGAAACAACAAATTTAAGAAATCGCCTTTGCACCCGTTCCAATATTTCTATGTAGGTACAGTGATGTGGAGACCAAACCACAGATGCATACTCTACTTTTGACCTAACATAGAAATAGGAGTTCATATGTATCGATGTCTTTGAAGGAAGAGGAATTTCGAATGACAAATCCTAAGGCTTTGAATGATTCCTTCATAATTCTCTGTATATGATTTACGAACGACAATTTCTGGTCCAATTGTAGCACAAGGCGCGAAGGAAGGAAGATATATTCCACTCCAGCATTGAATATATAAATCATTCTAACATCATCATCATCATTCTAACTTTCGGTTTAAATCGGGTGTCACAGAACTTCGAGGCCAGCAAATTATTCAGTTATGTGGAGGAGAGAAAAAAATACGTGTCGTAGGAAACCATGAGCTTCTTCATGCAGCATAGCAAAATCTACCCCCTGGCAAACAACCCCCGAGAAATCACCACTAACTTTTGTTTTTCAAATTGCACAACCATGTTTGTTTTGGTTCAACTCACAGCCCGTTTCTTTTCTCATTCAATGATGTGTGATGGTAGCTAGAATGACATACAGAAATATGGCAAATGAAAATACAAAAAAAATATCAATTTATGAGCTCATCTGTATTTTGAATGATACATTGTACTACAGACATTTTTCAAAATGATGGCCAGCACTAGCCACACATGCATCGAGTCGCCGAATCATCGCTCGAGTACAGGAAGCTCTGATCATTCCCTGAGTAACGCTATTACAATCCTCAGAAATTTCCTGGGTTGAATTTTCAATATTTATTGATTGAGTTTCGAAGACAACTCGATTCAAATATTCCCATAGGAAAAAGTCCAGTGGCGTGAGATCTGAAGAACGTACAGATTTTCGTTGAAACTATTCGCTGAGATATTCGACTGGAAGAACAACAAATTTTCTACTGAATTTCCTCATTTTCCAATATAATCCCGAGAGGATGAAGTGGCCACTTATTTTGCTTCCCGTGAAATAAGACGGAAAAGAGGCACTGTTGCCTCCATACCGAAGTTTCCGATCGATCAGTTCGAGAATTTATAATTGAAACGCTGTAGCCATGCGGATGCAGGATTCTCCTCAGAACTTTTCCATCGAATAACTTTTGGAATTTTTCAAATATTGTATGTGATCATTCTTGGAGCTTTCAACTTCTTCTGCCGATACCCTGCGGCAATTTATTTTCCTTTCACGTGGTTCATTATAATGTGAATATATATTTGGGACAGCACAACCGATCGTAAACTCTGGGAAAATCTTTTATGGAAGGAATTTTATCGGCAGTAAAATGAGTTCGGGAACAGGCAACAAAGTATGAATCATGACTCTATATATCCGTGGAAGTCATTGGATTTGCTTATACACTGTGGATATTAACACAGAAAATATTCGACGATTTGCATGTGTCAAGGTATATGTATGTGAGGGGTACGAGACCGATTTCTGTATCGCTTGGAATCATCGCAGTTTTTGCGAATTTTCGCAAGTTTAACGTATCTCAAGTGAATGTTGAAGATCTCTCCAAGTCTGAATTTCTGATATAGTTTGGAGAAGGCTAGACCAGACGAGATGAAACGGTTTTTTTTGACACAAAACTTCTGATAGAGTGACATCGCGTATTTTTTTAAAAAATCGAACTGAATATTGAACTACTTGGAAAAAAAATGAGCCAACACTTCGTATATGAGGTGTGTTTTTGGGCATCACCATGCACAGGGGTGCAGTTATGGAGGTGAGAATTTGGGAAACGCGCATTTCGACCAATTTGTGGGTTCTCAAGAACCCACACTTTTGTAATAAAAAAATGGAGGGAAGGTATCATTGTCGGAAAAATTGGAAATCGATATTTGTGTGAGATTCGAACATTGTTTCCTCAACTCAAGATTTTTTTCGATACTTCCTCAGTTTCTCCAAGAATCTTGCAAGGCGGCTATGTTTCCTTTATCAACGTATAATGAGAACCTCATCGAGAGTTTTCATATTAATACTTTTTTCAATTAATTATTTGCATCACTAGCGATGAATATTCATATCTCAAATACTAGAGCTTCGATACTGACACATCAAGGTTCTTTAAGAAAGACGGCGAACTGATGTCAAAGTCTTGGAAATACAGCAAATTTATCTATTTCTATCCATTTATCGTGAACTTGATGCAATGAGAGATTTCTTGAAGATCGAAGATCAGAACTTGATTCATTCACTTTACTTGTTGAATTGTCACAGTGACTTTCTTCTCACCTCATAGTGAGAATTCAATGATTAAATGAACAATCTTGAATTCCGATTATGTGTGTAGTCTCTCATTCTGAAAAACTCGACAACTTTTGTCAACTTCAGGAATATTATATCGTTTGTTAAAGCCAAAATCTTGAACATTTCACATATAGAGAGAGAGAGAGAGAGAAAAAAACAAAAATCAAGTTTGATCATATCCGGCTTTCCAAAGAATGTTTCATGAGATGTACGACGAAAAAGAACACCATTATATTATAATTGTCAAAATATTCAAGATACAGATGCTATCAGCTTTCAGGAGTTCCTCATGTGTGGTACAAACCATCGATATATTGACAAATTCATGTAACTCGGCAACGCTGCAATGGGTTTCAAAAAACGACGAAATCATAGCATATTTCAACATTCCTGGATGAATATATAGGGATTTCCATTAAAAAAAAACTATTTTTGATTCTCCACTTCCTTCTCAATCATTCTGTATAGCCAAAAATGATTTCCAAATGGAGCTCACGTGGCTCACCTGGTATGTTTGTCTCGAAACGGTCAAAATTCACCTCAACTACACTCATTGACATAATCATCAATGCTTATTTAACTTACATTGGGCTCTTCATTCGAAATCCTCGATTGTCTCAGTAAGCTGAAACTAGAGGTAGTATCATTAACAAGGATGCTCCGAGTGAGCTCAGCATCTCAACCGTCAACAACTTCACTGACACCATTTGCAGAACAATATTCATGTCATCAATATGTCGATATTATTCTCAACAATGACGCCAATTATGATTTCCAAATTTTTTCAATGCACATTTTATGTTCTTTTGTAACTCAATATAATCGTCGAATATAAATTATCCCAATCAATGATCAACATGTTGAAATGAATTGAAATCAATATTGTCAAATCTCTATTGACCCTCCGAAATGATATTCATGAAATTATTGTTCATATGCAATGTAATCATGACTTCTCGTTAGGTAACCAGTAACAATGACGACCAGTGTTTTCCATTCCAGTCATAATGGTTTTGATTGAATATTATCGATCAGCATTGAACTCAAATATTCGATCAATTGTCTATGTATGTTTTGTGTATTTAACATGGCCATATTATGATTGATATAATTGAGTTTAATTCAAAACTTCAACGGAGCGTTGTCGTTGTGGAAACCATAATAGGAAAATCATCAAGATGAGCAAGACAACAACACTTTCATTTCCTTGTGCATCGGGGATTCCGCTGTTAATTGTATGCGTTGAACAATTACCACCCGACAGGTGATGATAAAAGTTACTCCAGGATCGTGAGTTGGGAAGCACCCTGTTGTTTGTTACTGCGTCAGAGCTTCAAACTTGTATATTTCAAAGCCGAAAGATTGCTAGTTGCGACAGCAGGGCACGAGAGACATATATCTTATTCCAAATAATCTCTCCTTTCTCATAATCCCAATTAGAAACGTCGACTACATCGCATGTAGAGACTAATCACACTTTCTACGTTATGCATATACGTAGGATTAAATTTCGCCCTTTCACCCCTTGCTACTTGGAAATATGACGATAATTCTTTCGTTAAATACTCCCATGAGATGTGAAATTCTTCTGGTCATGGGTTGACCAGATCGACCACCAATTGTCATAATACGCGATGAAGCGACATTGATAGGGACTGGTTTCCAAAAATGTATGCAGATAAAGATCTCAGCGAACACCAATTTTTGGCAGAATATTCGGCGAAATTGGCAATGTTCTCTCTTCATTTGGACAATATTCGTATAATATTCCTCTGCGAATTACCTCATCTCTAATATAATAGATGAGATCGAAATGGAATATGAAGGTTATCTCTTTCTATCTTATATATTATTCCACCTCAAATTTCGTGGATCCATTATGGTCCTCTAACTATTTGAGAGCTTACCAGAAAAGTTCAACTCTTGTACTAGGCCTCGTAGCCTCGATGAGGGCCCATTTTTCTTCACACATTTTTTGGGATCGGATCGTTGATAGTGAGTGACTCCCCGAAGGTTTTTTACTTTCCGTTTCGTCAACCAGCATGATTTTCCAGAGATGTTCGAATCCATTGCAAATTTTGTGATTTTTTGATATTCTGTTTGGTTTCCAGAGTCACTTATTGCAATGGAGCAATGAAGTATTGCCAGTTAGAACTCTGAACTCCTGTCACCAGTTTCATCTATTTTTTATCAAATCAAGGAACATGTTCGTCTTCTTTTCACAAATGTCTCAGCCTAACTGTTCATTCTTGCTATGAGACTTCGATAATCTACAGAAGGGTTCTGATTTGCCTTCTTTAGCGAAGGCATCAGCCATTCAGTTCCCTTCAGATTCATCATGTTCTAGCACACACGTTAGATTCAATTGGATACCTTCAACCAGAAGCATCAGGGATTTTGCGGTCAAACACTAATTTGTACTCGAAAGTATAGGATCTGAAAGCTTGGGAGATTATCGCACCCCTGTTCTCCCACCAAGGGCTATTTTCCTTCTTATTCCAGCAGGTAGATGATTCTCATGTGTTTCCCAGCCTTCAGTGACTCGATGGGTGGCCAACTATCATCTCCGTTGCACTTCAACTTTAGCTCAGAAAATCCTCTCAATCAGTTCATCTGAGGAGATTTTCAGAGATGAATTAGAGTGTCTTTGCTCTTCTGGATTCTTATCCACCAGTGTTGTTTCCCGACGATGTATTCAGCAAACCTGAGCGCGAATTCAGGAAACAAAGAGACTAGTTCTCTAGCCTCTTTGCTTCCTTTCATCGCTTGGTGAACTAGTACCCGAGGCTGAGGTCCCTAGGATTTCTAAAATTATTCAGAGGTCTTCAGTATTTCGATACCAACTCAGATATAGGTATGAGAATAGTTGCGTCGGCTGTCTCAGAGGAGATTGACTTCTCGTCTTCTAATTATAGCCATCACTTCACTCAGAGATATTTATATTCCATGATCCGTGAGAAAATAACTCCCGACGAGACCTATTATGTGTATCGAAGATTCTCTGAGTTCGCTGAGTGGAAATTATGAATGATGAAAGAAATATGGGTTATTCATTCAGTGGAACAGCAATCCCAGCAATAATGTTATTCATATTATCACTGAACAATCGAGTTATTGCTTTTGTATACGGAGTCGCGCCAGTTTCATCCTGAATTATTGAAGTTTCCTGAAGCACTTGAATATCGCGTGGAACTCGACTAGCTCCTCTACTAGCTGGGTATAACTTGAACTGAGCGTAACTTCTCTTCTTATTATTTTCTCTCGAATTACCCGAACTGAAATAGAAAAGTCATCTATTTTCTGAACCGCAAGTCGTAAGAAGACAAAAGAAGGACTAGGGAAAATGGACCACTTAAACAAAGTGGGAAAAGTGCAGCACTTGATTATGCATATTCAGATCGGAGATAGCAATAAAGTGTCTGCAAGTTTTGTCGATGTACCGAAATGTGAGAAGTTGAGATTCGTAAGGAATTCATGACTGAAAAATTCATGTATATATATTTCATATCATGATATATTCCATATATATGAGGTAAATTTACATTTCATGCAGATGGATATTTTTCTAAAAGTACATACTATATCAAACAAGATGGAATATGATTGAGATGCTACTAATTATCGAGCATGAAGTTATTACTGAACGAACTGAATGAGAGCTATAGTCGGATAATATTTGAGAATAAGAGATGCAAAAAAGGTCATTTTACCAGTGTGAGTATCTCTACAAGAATTGATATCCACTGACTTCCACTGATTATCGAATGATTGTGAAGTATGGAGGAAATACAATCTTGAAATCAATCACCCAGAGCCTCTCAACTCGAGTACTGTATTTCATCAAGAGGTGCGTCACAAATTCATCAGGAGATTCTCTGAGATCGAATGGAATTTTCATAGCCCTTCGTGATCGACAACAATTACCGGGGCGAAAATTCAATTTCAGAGGTGTTTTATTACATTGAATCGAAATTCGACTGTCACGGCTGTTGATTCCTATGCGAAATACGTATATAAATGGTTTCTATTTCAATTATTCTAGGCGACGATTCCATAGGGAATATAGTAGCAACCCGAATTCGAACTATGACTGTTATTTTGTTTGTTGAGGTTGGATTTGATTGACTATTCGACAAGAAATATTGAAGCGCGTTCCGGATATTCGAATGAATCGAAGGTGATCGATCTCTTCGAATCATATATTATAACAATATATATCATAAAAATATATTTAAAATTGTACTGTTGGAAATAATTATAAAATTCATGTCGTTAATTCAAATTCCGCTAGATTGAGAAATATTTCATATTTGTTCATATGTGCTCCTATCATTTATACATTGTGCATTAATTTTAGTATATTTGCTGGTTCACATATGTGACCATCTCACAAACAAGTGAAAACTTTTGTGAGATATTTCTGTGTTTATATTTCTGAAAGCTGTTGGAAATGTTTTATTTCATTTTGTGAAGAACTTTTTGCAATTAAACACTATTCTATTCTATTCTATTCTATTCTATTCTATTCTATTCTATTCTATTCTATTCTTTCCTATTCTATATCATTTCAATGTGTATTGAATTGTATGGTCCTGCTTTTTTTTTATACATATAGCTCCGACTACTGTTGATATTGCAGCGTTTCTGTAGGAGGCAGCAAAATTACGAAAATAAATGAACATACAAGCTGAATATACAATGGTGTGGGAAACTGAGATATCGGCTTCGCTATTTGAGATGGATGAACAAAAACCTCGAAGATGATCTCTCAAGAGCAAGCTGCTCAAGAGCAGCACATTTATGAATTATCATGCGTTATACAGGGAGAATCAAGAACGGGTGGTATGTGGTGGTATCAAAGTTATACTTTTTCCTATAGAACACCCAACTGGTATGCTAAGGCATGAGAGATTTCAAGGAATTGGAACTGCTGATGACTCTGCTGGAAAATATGCTACGGCACAACAGCTTGGACCAGAGCCCTTCCTTAGCTCACCAATCAGGGAGCCCTACTCGAAAAATCCTTCCTGTCGAGGACAAAATCGAATGTAGTTGATGACAGGACTCACTTCAAAAGATGATGATCGGTTGATGACAATGAAACTTAGATTGAGTGACTTTGACACCTGAACGGGTTTCTCTACTTCTGGGAAGAACATATACTCTGCAAGTAGTTTTCATATACCTGGCACACAATGCCCAATTTGATGATGTCGGGTACCACTGTTCCTATGAAGTCGTCAATATCCATGCTGGGTGTCACCCCCAACAGTGCTCTCTCATGGGACGATCATGTGAGGTCCATTGCGAAAACTGCTTCACAAAAACTCGGTTTTCTTTTCCGTGCGATGAGATACTTCACATCCCAGCAACTGCTCATGATTTATAAAGCACAAATTCGACCTGTCCTGGAGTACTGTTCACATGTTTGGAGCTCAGCTCCCAAACATACGCTAAAGCTCTTGGATTCAATTCAGAAGAGAGCTATTCGCCTAGTCGATGATACAACACTCACCAAATCATTGACCTCTCTAGATCATCGTAGAAAGGTCGGCGATCTATGCCTTTTTTATAGGTACTTTCATGGTCGGTGCTCAACGGAAATATCATCTATTATGCCACCACGCGCGATTCCTAGTAGACAAACCAGACGAGCTCAATCTGGTCACTCCTACACTGTCAGGCTCGAGACCTGTCGAACATCGCTATACCAAGCATCATTCATCAATAGAACGGCAAAGTTATGGAATCCTTTGCCTAGTGAAGTCTTTCCTGATGCTTACAACCTCCAAACATTCAAGAAAAATTCCAACACCTTCCTTCTTTCCCAAAATTTCACTGCTGGCTAACACGATGTTCCTCGAACATCATAGGTTTCCCTTTCGTGTTGTCCACAGATAATGAAAAAAAAAATCAAGAGTAGGGGGTCGAAATGACAGAAGATATCAATTTTCTTGTACACGTAAGAAACCATGAATTAACGTCCCCGAAGGCACAAATCATCAAAATTCTGAAGCATTAGAACACAGACCTCATTTGGACTCGCAGAACCTTATCTCCTAACAAAAACATGCAATTAAAGAGATGCTACTGCGAATATTTATGTGTTTTTTCGGAGAAATACCGATGAAGAATAGTCCGCAGATAAAGAGTTGTGCCCTTAATACCTTAACTGCCACCTACATAATCTCCGAAAACGCATTTTTCACTTCCCCTGGGTCTCGTTCTGAATAATTAATGTCAGCCATGTTGGTATTTGTTGGCCCATTTTTACCACCCTTTTCAAACTCTGCCACAAGACCATTTACACGCATGCATGTACTTTCCAGCCTGACGCGATATTCAAAAGAGGATAATTATCCAGCACATCAGAGTTGTGGGTATAGTAATTAGGAGATGACGAATATAAGAGAACCGAAACGCCTATATTCACCTCTTGGCGAGGTATCGATTTTAGTGTATCACGAGGTGTTCAAAGCCAAGTAGAACTCACACAAGGTGTAACTGATTTAATGTTGTCGAGAAGGGTTTTCTCGAACCGTCACACTGAAAACCTTAACTTGTCATCTCTTCTTCATCATCACCAACTCATCAATATGTTGATTCATATACGCGCTATAGGAAAAAGAGGTTGCCAGAAACTCGTGTTCAAATACAAATGACCTGAAATCAACCTTAGAGGTTTTTGAGAATGTTTCAATCATAATCCATTCATTCATTCTTGATTCTATTCTTGACAATGCAGCCAACATTTTCATTGTTGAAGTTGTCTGAGAGAGTGGTCATTGTCTCCTATTCAACGGACTCTTCAATATTCTGGACAAACTATGGGGATAGTTCAAGGATGTTGGAAAAACAATATCATGCCTAAAAGTGAGTATGGCCAAATTCAAAGGATCACAGATCAATCATGATGATTTGAGTTGCAGACTTGAAAATACAATATTTCATCCATCATTGATAATGCAGAAAAGTGTAACTTTGCGCAGAAAAATGCGTGTGAAAAAGTAATACTTTGCACACGCTCCTAGGAAATAAACATCTCGCTTGGAGCATCACTATGCTTGTCATACTCTAAGGAACTCTAGCGCTGGAACAACATCTTACTGAACTTGTTTGGGAATCTGGGTATTTTTCATTGGAAGAGTCCATTGCTTCAGGTGGAAATACGAAGGAACCTGAGAATTCACAGAATGTTGATAATAGGGACCGCATGGATCTTTCTTTCAGCATTTGACAACACGAAAGGAAATCGTTCAGCGGTGGAATATTGTGAGAGAAGCAATGTATCTTGATAAATTGGAGTTCAGCATCAGGACAGACTCAACTAGGTACAAAATTCCATTAATTTGTTTGATATATTCTGGTATGCATAGTATATAGTCGCGTAGTTACAGACTTGCCCGATAATTCATAGTAACATCTTAATATCACCTTGATATTCGTTTGAAAATTGCTGATATTTCGGGTGATGATCAGGAAAAACTTTCTGGAAATCAATCAGTACGCGATCGAAAAGCCTTCGAAGTCGGGACGGGTGAGGAATTTCAATAATCGCATTGCGCGGACTATTTCCAACAGGCATGGGACTGGCTTCCTAATTCGACTATAATTTGATGTCGATATCAGTCTAAATGTAGTGCATATACAGGGCATCATCTGATATATGGACGCAGCTCATAATGGTCATCCCAACCTGCAGAATTGATATAGATGTATTCAATGAATTCGTTCTGCACAATTTCTCATTCTTCTGATTCCAATAGTCATGCAGTTCGAGTGTCGTAGGCTTCGACAGTTTATTATCAACTACAATCGAATCATTCTTCGTAGTGACTGTTACTTCTTGGATTCTGCATACGGACTGTTGTTCTCACTATTACTGAGTGGTTCATTTCAGTGGCACACAAGTTGCACCCCTCAGAGGTTGAACGTTATTCACTATATACAATATACAAGATACAGAAACAAATTCGTGATACCCAGAGCAGAAAAAACAATAGGTCAAAGATGTCACACCTTTCTAGGACCGAAACTTTTTAATGAGCTGCCATTGGAATTTGAAAGAATAAATTCATTTCAAATGTTCAAGAATGAAATTAAAACTTGGCTCTTCACCATTCCCTTGAGCACACTACAAAATTTCATATCTACAAACAGAACATGTTATAGTCTAGCACCATCCAATTCAACACCTTAGTTGTAGTTATAATTAAAGTTTATTATTGTTATTATTATATATATACGTTAATGTGTGTGTGTGTGTGTATGTGATTATTGTGTGTATGTATGTACTGAGTATAATTTTAATAGTTATGGGATTATCGAGGCGATTTAATGGACACAGATAGTGCACCACGCGCGGAATCGTTTCCTTGTGGTTGTCTGTGTTTATTCACCGCGTCGGTGTTCACATATCTTTCGTACATAGTAATCAATTATTTTTTTTACTGAACCCCTAATACATCACACACAAGCTATTGTAGCTTCTGTGATATATTTTTTTTTTCTTCTTCTACGTTTATTTTAAATCTTCATACTTCTGTTTTCATGTCTCATTTTATTGTATTTGGAAAATTTATGAAATAAAAATTATTATATGTTTGTCCAAATCATAAAGAAAACACATTTGTTCCATGTTATACACCACTTGTTATTATGATTATAATCTTTAATTATTAGCTATCAAGTATTTATCTTGTACCTTAGTATATGTTTGTTTGAATATTTTATTACTTTTTCAAATTATTGATTACATTCAATCTAGCTACTTGCACTCAAGCCCTACGCACAGACTTGTTCTACTGTAGGGTTTTCAATTTATTCCCTCCTCCTTTTATTGTATTTCACTTATATGTAATGTAATTCAAGAGGCGGTGTGTGAATAAATTATTATTATTATTATTATATGGTGTTAGATATGGAAACGAATATTTTTTATTGAATCGAATGAAAAAATTCAATTTCTGGAGATATTGACCTAGATTTTTCAGTCTCACTAGTGCTATAGATTCGCTATTGAATCTCCATTCTCTAATAACTTCGAATGGAAAAATGAGGCGAATCAAACACTTTCCATTCGATTGAATCTCCGGGGATCCCTGGGATTCATCCGTTCCCAATCTGAAAAGTTTGAATTTTTGATGACCCTTCTCAGATATTTCAGTCTAAAGATCTCTCTGGGACAGAAGGATTCGAAGAAAATATCAGGACCGAAAGAGTGCCAGTCAGATGCCAATTCTTATACTCGAGTTTTCCAAAGTTAACCAACGAAGTGAATCAGTTTCAGAAAATGAATTCGTTGTAGACGAGACAGTGTTCAATATGTAGTGACCTGATCTTCCCATCTAAATAAACCTATTTCAGGAAAAATAAAGTGTACCTAGAGGGAGTTTATCACAACAATATGCATGCATATTGTCCTGACTAGATTAGGGCTTTATTCTACCCAATTTTTGGATTATATTTCGACAAAGTGTTGTGCATACATTTTCACACACTTTTGCTCAAGCGGGATGCTATGAATATTAAGAGAGTCCCTAGATTATTTTGCGGGATGGGTTTCAGAAAGCTGATGTGACTACCCGAATTTTTATGGAAATTCCATCTTGTACCATGAGAAATGTGTATCGTCCCTGGGGTCAACGGATTTGGATATAATCGTATGGCTCAGATCTCGAACGAGCAAGATTGAAAAATGGATGAGGATTTCATGGGATGTGAGCAAAGCTCGACCCATTGAGTGAAGGAGATGGTTTATTCACAGTGGGTACCATATTGAATATCGGCGGATGCTTTTATCCATTCAAAGTTTCGAAAGAAGTTCATATCCTCGAGTAATAATTTCTCAATTCGACGGTGATGTTTGACAAATGACAGATCTCCGAATTTCATCAAGCTGAGAAAGCCATGCTGTGTGAGGTTTTCGAGATTCAGGATATTGAAATCCAATAATATTCTTTCTACTTCTATATTATTGACCTATGATAATATGTTGGTACGATCCCTGGCAATTGAAATAGAATATGCCATAGTCATGAAGGCTCTCACTTTGGAAATATCACAGTATTTGTTTCCTCAGTTGTTTATTGTTGAGTTGTTGATTCAACCACATTACCTTCTCAATACAACATAATACTGTTCATATGAAATTGGTGTCCAACTTGGAGACCATCGATTCTATTTTGTAATACAATGTAATAATCTTCATAAGAAATTGGCGTCCAACTTGGGGACCAGTGTGGCCCCTCGATCTTACTTGTTCAACACTACAACAAATACCACAAAATCAATTTCATGGGCATCAATCTTCCATAACGATTTCACCTATTCCACTCACTCCTCTAACGCTCAGTAATTTGATCACATTTTATTCGTTGTTGATGAAAATTATGGAAATTGTACTCGTATCGGTGAAAGGAAATAATTACCGAAAAATACTTTCAAACCAATGTCGAATATGTTGGAATCACTTCATGTACCATATAATTTGAGGAACAATTCAATGAAGAACAGTGGATAACTCGTCTCTAATGGAATGAATATTGAGAATTGGCAATGGGGAACAATATAATGCACCCGATTTGAGAGAAAAAAGTCTGAGTAATTGCGAGAAAACTGAACTTTATTTCTCCAATATTACATTTTTCGAATACCCTATCGAGTGCCCCAGTTTCAGATGACTTTTTTGCACCAAAACGAGTGATTACTTATATGTGCATAGCAAAATTCAGAAACTCACGTCGATCATTATTCATTGCCCACAAAATCATCACTTGTTTTCGTTTTTCCTCCTCGAATCGTTATGCATGATACAGAAAAACAGATCCTCGTTCATGAGCTTCTCATCTGATTATCAGACATGACAACAAAATAATCAGAATAATATCAGACTGCCGATTCTCTACTTATCAGTGATTCAATCATATAGATAGAAAAACAAAAACAAAAAGACCACGCGAAGAAGTCTCATCACCGGGAAGTCCCATTGAAATTCACAACAGATTTCTGATGACAACTCTTGAAATTAACTCCGTATATATTTATTCCTTCTAATATCCCCATATTATTCAATTTCAGTGTTGTGCGAGTCATTCCATCCTCATATTTTATCATTTGTATTTGTTTGCATTGTATTTCTATCATGTAGACTCCAATAACATTTATGAGTGACGCCTGTACAATTCACATTGATATTTTCCATTGCATTTTATTTTCATTGATCATTATCATCTGACTATCTATCTATGTATCTCGAACCTTCCTGATACTTTATCAAAATCAATCAGTTCTACGCTTTGTCATCTGCTATCGGTGGAATCACGGAACACCATGTATAATACATCGAACCCGCCACTTTTCGATGACGGTTCGTGAACTAATCGAGGAGTATATGAATATGGTTCACTGGCAATGATATTTCGATCATGACATTTCAGGTATATAGATATAGTCCGCATCAGTATCATATCGTATGGGTATGTAAATGGACAGTCCAATTTTCGTTTTAATCTGTGATAATATCCGTATTACTGTGCCGGTATATCTAGAAATATTATCTACGGTCGATACTCGGAAATGGTTACCGTAGCCTCCGGATTCGAATCCTGCGGAGCATGCATATGATAGGTTCATCCGAGTCATATTGGCCGCAATGTCCACCATGTTCCAAGGCGAGGAGATTTTTACAGGCGTATTTCCAGTGGCGTCACAAGAATTATAACTGATACCACTTTTGTAAGATGTGTTCGTGTTAGAACATCATGTAAAGCCACGATTCTTTCTGGAAGATAACTCACATGCTTTATATTCGAACCAAAATTATAGCACTTTCGAAGAGCCCGATTCACTTGATGACGCAATCGCCCGAACTATGCGGCACATCCCTATTTCCTGAAAGTACAAACGAGGAAGAATTATGTCAACGCTGCAAAACTACCGGAACAAGAAATTCGAGTTCGAAATTCATACCAAAATACCCGATAACTGGTATTTTATATTATGAGCTCATTAACGATCGAATGAATCTCTTTATTTTGCAATGACAAATAAATATGAGTTATCGAGAGGACTGTAGCTGAATCAATTCATATATTACAATCAGAAGTTTCACGATAATACAAACTTGTTAGTAAACACATTGTTGTGTTGCGGGTTGGATAGGGTGAGCTAAATGATACTCAGGGTACTGTTGGCTGGGTTTATTCACTATAGATCACTTGATGTTGATAGTGATGGATACAGATACAGGTTAGATGTTCGGTGTTACAAGTCTTAGTTTTATATGCGACGCTTCGTCACAGAAGCGACGCTTTCATGACATCAAATTTGAGGAATGAAAATGAAGAATACTACTAACGAATCATATTTCACCTGACAACATGATGTTTTACATGGCATTTTGTGTTGGTCTTGATATCGTTTAATTGGAACAGAGAATTCAGCGAAAATGTAATGTTATACCTAACATCATATGACATCATGTTATCTTTCGTAACAATTGTAACTGATAAATATCAACAAGTTCCTCAAATAAGCAACTGGAATAAAATATAGAATATAATAATTAGTAATCATTCATGCTAAAACCTCGTAGAGGGTGTGAAGTGTAACTTCACAACAACAGCAACACTGCAAAGTCCCAGATATTCCATGATATCAACTATATCAGCTTCCATCACAACTAACCTGCCATTTGTAATGATAAAGTTTGGAAAAGCAATTGAAATTTCCAATATGACTCAGTAACTGACATCCAAATGGTCTCCACAAATTTTTAATGTTCACTGAGGAATATTTCTCAGTTGAATGTTCGCGAATATATTCCTTTTTCTTTTCTTCAGTACAATCGAATCGCCTCGTCATTCGTGCTCATACAAGAGTATCGCTCTTCAGAAACTATGAATGTGACATATACAGATGTATAGGTATGTCGTGATAAATGGATATTAGTTTTCTCATGAATTTTGTTACCATAGCAGTTCGTTCGTTCTCTGTTAATAAAGAAATAGCAATTTTCAATATCCATTTGGAATTCGTAGGGAGTACTCTGAGTTATCGGATGATGGAATGATATTTCTTCGATGTTTATAATGTCGTAGGATGAGGTGATTGACGTGCTACGATCTAGTGCTCGCGGACAGTTGTGAGCTAACAAACGTCAATCCTCCAGCTGATTATAAGACTTGACTTCAAAGGTTTCCTGGAGTTCGATGAATTGTCTATTAGGGCATCTGCTTCACTAATTCAGTTCCAAGCCTATAAGACTATAAATATTGATATTGAACAATATATCTACAAAAAAAAAACAATCCATTATAGATCACATGAGATTTTGTGAATCTAGCTCATCATTTCATTCTTTTTTTCTGTATATTCATATATAATTTCTCCATTCCACTTGTATTTTATTCATATTTCTACATATTCCAGTATGCTTTCTCACATGTACGTTTGGGTTCTCAACTGAATAGAGACCTATCTATATACTATCCTTCAATCTTCGTGGAGAGCAGTGATGTAGAAGATGTAGATATAATTTCAATTAATACGTATAGAACTGAGGTCCTGTCCTTTTACTCATTGTTTCTTCATTATTGTTAATATTGACCATTTCAAAGAAGATTCGTTCATTGGTTACTTCTCATGTCAAACAGACATCTTCACGAGAAAAAGAGAATTTTAATATTATGGTAATCTTCTCGGTAATTTTTCCGAACAACCGTCCCGTGAAATTTGCCCGAATCATATCAGGGCGCCTTCCAACATGAAATGCGTTTTTCTCCTTGATCTCATTCGTTTCCCTTCAACGAAGATATATTCTTCCAAAGAAAACTTGATGAATCGTATGATAAACCCTCAAATAATTTATATGCAAATTCATGCCGTTTCCTCCAGAATGATAACTGTGTTTCTGTTTCGAGATCTCGTTTGAGATAGTAGAGGATCTGAGCTAATTTGGGATTGTCTCTACCTACCTACTCATGATCACGATATATTCCCTAGAGAAATTTTCGTGTTATCGATTTTTATGTCACTTGACATTACCACACCGAAATATTCGAAACTCTCTCGCCTGAGAAATATGATACAATATATTATTTCTGGAACTGCACATACCACAATATTTTGTTGTATTCGTTAGAGCTTCATTCGAGAGCAGCTAGAGGTTACACGATAATAAAAAACGATAGTTGCTGCTCATCAAGGCTGTGATGATCAACAGTTTTGGCCGAATCGAAAAGCATTTTGGTGAGACCAAGAGATTAGGCCGAGGTACATACAACATTTTTCTGGTGGAGGATTCAGAACGTATATACTGAACGTTATTCTCATTCGAATCAGCTGAATATAACGATGAATTTCGAGAGTTACCCTTCCTTCAATTACAATTATTTTCACACGAAATGACGCTCTTCATTCGATTGAACTGTTACGTGTGAACGGCCAATACATATTTCTCCCAAATACAACACACTCATTCAACCAACGATACAAGGAGAACACAAAATCAATGATGTCTGTAATTTATTGTTATTCGAGGAGGTGGTATATTCATTTCCTCAGTTCTTGTGGGATTTTTCTTGTTTCCGAAGAATCAAAATAGACATTGTTGTGATTATCTCAATATATTTGTGATAAGGACAGATTCATGACCTGTCCCAAAATGTCAATTCTTTCTGGAGAAAAGTGTGGAAGACGAATGTATCTGATGAATATCAGTATTTCGACTCATTTCACTTAGTTAAATGTACCTAGTGGACGTTTTCTGTAACGAATCTGGTTCCGTTTTCAACACCATGAATGAATAATGTTTCCCATCGTTGAGTTCGTGATGTTCGACATTGACTAATCAGTGTTTGTGGTCTTTTCAATAAGTCAGTTGAATACAGAACAGATACAAATATGCAATATATATGCAATACCATATATTTGTAGTTGTGGTTCTCAGTAGGTGAAGAATTGAAGAATTATTATTGACCATTTTGAATAAACATGTGACGTCAAAATCACCGTGAGCATCCACACATTTTCTACGATTTCTTTGGGGATGAGTTTGGTAAATGATCGAGAAGAACGCAAGAAACTAGTATCAGCGATCCTCCAGAAGATATTTTCCTATGTTTTATCAGTCAAGAAGAATGTTTCATGATCTCCAATATCAGACACCTCGAAATAATTCTTCCACGTCTGAATTTCTCCTTTCCAACAATCAAATCTCTGGCATCAGAACAGGTTCATACATTTTTTAATTGCTTCATCCAATATCCCGTACGACTCAACTTATACTAATATCTAATACTGCCTTATTAGAGAGACATAACTTTATTTCTCTTGAAAATAGGAGGAACATATCCGCTCTAATATTTCTATATAAGGTGATCCATGGCCAAATCGACTGTGATGCTGTTTTGAGAATGCCCAGTTTTTATGTTCCCAGAGTATTTTATCTCGAAGTACCTCGAACAAATGTACAGAAAAACTCACCTTTATACAGAATTTGCAACAATTACGATAATATCAACGAAATATGCGACATATTCTCTTGCAGCATTGCTTCATTGAAAAAAAATCAGTTTTTAATATTATTCACTATGCAATGTGTTTCATATCTTCACGCTTTCAATTTATATTCATCCGATTACTCTCAGAATATGTTTGTTCCTATAATTTCCCCACCCTGTAGATGGATTTCTGTTGGGTGGTGTACAATAAAAAAAAAATCAGATTCCTGAGCAATTCTGGGGACCTGAGCTACGTAAGTATTACTATGACGATAATCATAATGAGTATTGTATATTTAGTTGATTTGGTTGAGAATTCCGTGAAACTCAAGATTTTCAATTGCAACTTCGTGGTAGTGATGTATTTCGAGAGGCGTGAACATGAACATTTTACGAAAATTCAAGGCACCCTGTAGAAAAATCCCCTCTTGGGTAAATCTAATACTCGAGTGGGGTGTCGATAGTTTCAGAAGTTACATGGACTGAGTGCAAAGTCCATGTATCTAATGTTGCTTCGGAAGTTACCCTTCCGTAATTTTGAAATTCGATTAGTCGGCAAGTATGTGTCGAATTTGGACGGTCTAACGCTGACTGACAAAATCGTCGATGGACGACACACAAGAACCTCTAATGCAATCAAGTGCTCGTTAAGGAAATCGCGTCAGAAGTGCGTCAGAACGTTCGATGTTTATACGGCAAATACGGTTGTGAAGTGCGGTTAGGTTATTCCGGTGGCACTTGTGGAAGTCTGCATAAACAATAACACCATTCGAAGGGTAGAGGTTATCTGGAAATATCAACAAAATTCATCATGCAGAGTGTTTCCGAAATTCGAGTGATAAACTGAATAGGGTGTTCGATGAGACATAATGACACAATGAACCCAAAGAAAAATTATGGATCGAAAGTTTTCGAAAATCTCTTAATCTGAAATTCTCTCACCATTTTTTCAGGAAGCACTGTATTGATTCCTCAGTCAATGGCACGAACAACTGCCTGTTGAAATTGGCTTCACGCTCACACTGTTCCCAGTTCATTTTTATTTCATGAACTTCAGCAGTTAACATCTGGCTTGAGATCGATAAATGAGGACACATGATTTGATTTGACAACAGGTTCAAAAATTAGAGTCACTCCTGTCTATGCATCGTCTCGCACAATGAAGTTAAGATTCATTCATAAGCACGCTGAAAACTATCTTGTCGCATTCAGAATGTTTTTATAGTCATAAACTTCATCGCTCAATTGAATTGATCGATTTGGTCGCCAAAGACCAAAACCAACTGAAGGATTAAATAGTACAAAATCTCTGTTTGAACTTCGCAGTTACAACCTTTTCGAGTCGTTTATCGAGCCAAACTCGAATCCTTTGGGGTTATTGATCCTTCCGGTTCATTTGACTAGGCAGAAAGCCTTTTCTGATTTGGTCTTCAAGCTTTGATCACTCTTGAACAGAATCTATTCGAACGGTTTCTAATTTGATCATATATAACATTTTTTCGCGAAAGAAGTGTATTCTTTGATTTTGCATTGTTTTTCGTCTTCTTCAACAAATTGACATCTATTGAAGTTGCTCAGACTCAAATGTTAATAGCAGGTTCCCAATCAAAAACTGTCATATGCCCTGTGGAGGAGATCTAATCAGTAATAACATTCATTCAATAGGTGTATAGATGGATCAATTAATTGATGAATGAATGGATGAATAAATGAATCAATTGATAAATACAATAAAATAGTGAGGAAAGGAAAACAACTCAACATTCAGTTGATGGAAATCATTGTAGACATACTATTGAGTTCAATGTATTAGTAAAAATGACAATATATTTGTTCCGTGACAGAATAATATATATGGTTTTGTATCTCTATTCACCAGTAGTATATTGATTATCAGGAGCGATGGAAATGGTATATCGATTAGAGACAATCTTCCCAACCTTATCTGTAACCAGTGAACTCCACCATTGGTGACGCTCAGATATGTATAAATGAAGTCGTATATCAGTTCTGGAATATTGATCAATGTTCTCTGATCGTACTGACGAGTCTGGCTGAGTAATTAGTGAACACCACCTACTATCATACAGACAGATGTGATGAATAATCGAAAATATCTCTCCATCTTTCAGTACAATATTTTTTTTCGGATATGAAGGATCGAATATTCAAGTTCGCCAATCCAAACATCTATATCCTTCTTGAATAACAGTTTCTCATCGAAATATACAATGCGGATGAAGAGATGAATCATCGCATTTTCAAATTGCTATATCTCGTCATGTATACCACCTTCTTCTACTCTCACTGTATATTGTATTTTGCATGATTCATTCACACTATATCGAATGGATGATTAGTTGAGTAGGCAGGCAATTTCAATGAACTCGATGATGACATGAATTCATAACCGTTCACTGTGTGATTCGGAGTTCACCAACATATCTTTGTTACCATCAATATAGTCCCTGAAAGAACCAACATGCTAACTACTACTCAGTTTTCAAACTCGGTAGATTATGATATATCTCAATCCATGAAATTTGTGGTTAACAACAATGTCAAGTTGCATTGAAAATAGGTGATTTATGTCCAATCTTCATGTACAAACTACTGATTTTCATTGAAAGACATTGAAACATTTGATGAGAACATTTTCTTCCTCACTTCCTCTACCATGCATTGGAACGATATTTTCATCCATCTTTGAGTGCTTTGTTTACCCTGAATTCAGTTCGGAAGAGCTTGATGAACTGCAAATTATGTGTTAGTGAACAGTGCAGAGAAATATCAGATAATATTGGGTTTGCTAGTTCTATAGCTCTGCAGACAGATTTACCAGTATTCTTTTTTCATGGACCAACTTGATGCCACAGGTATTATTCATGTGAGAAAAATTCCTATGTAACAACGCGATGTGTCTATGTCTCACGCAATCAACGCTCCCTCTATAATGAGGAATTTAGGTGAATAGGGGTTGATTTTCATCTGCGTATTCAGTCATCACAATCTGAATATCGTTTCAGAAAACCCAACGAAATATGTATGTATCGTGGGAACATATCTGACGGCTTTATTTTCACAACCATTTCCAATGAGAGGATAATCATGTTGTGATATTCTTGAACGTATGCTACACCCCAAAAAAATGCTAAATTATTGAGTGTGTTCATGGAATATTAAACGTCTACTCCCGATGAAAAACTCATATTCGCTCTTCCGTCAAAGTCGAATATCCGTGGATTCTGCTTATTATTTTTGTTCCTCCATCTCCGCAGGATTTTCTTGCATCAAACTTGTGCCGCCTGGAGCCAGAACATGTCGTCGTATAATTCTTTTAATCAAATTCCATGAAGACTTGCAGAGTTCATTTCCGCAACTCGTCATGATATTTGCACTGCTGCGAGTTCGAGCCTTCCACGAATTTTCTGAAGTGAATTTTCATTCAATTCATTCTGGAGGTATGGTATTGACTGAGAGTCATATCACTTTTTTTCTATCCAGGAAAATTTACGAACACTGATGAATCAACATTCATATTGTTACCGTATTATCAAACATGAATAATTAACTATCCATACCCTGTTACGAAATATCGAAATGTGAGATCGATCAATCTCAGACTATGATTTTCATGGATCTTTCCCATTCCAATATTCGTCCTATTTCTTCACTAGACTCACAGTTGAGGAAATATACTATAATAGTTCCGGCATTCTTCGCGGATGCCGCTTGCTACCTTCCCCTTTTCCCGTCTAGACCTCAGTAGGCTGCCAGTAGGCGAACCTTACACAGTGGATAGCCTGAGCGCAAGTGTCCCAAATACGAGTGTTTACTTCGATCATTTGAATGATGAATAACTTGTTGTGTTGTGGAAGGTTGCGAAAGTCCAGTGGGTAAAGAATTATCATTCTTCACATGTCCTTCGAAAGAAGACAGAAAACCTCTCAATTCTTAGATGGATGATCCAATTGAATGAATATCAGCTGAAAGCTGGTTCTCAATCATCATTCTCTCAATAAGACTATATAATCTATATAAACCATTTCATGAGTAGATCACATTGAAGTATGGAAAAATAGGGCAGACCTCCGAACAACAAACCCACTAGAAGGATCACAAAACAAATATTCTGATGCTAACATGAATTCCCAGAATTATCATAATATAAGTACCCAATCGTCACCAGTGTTGTCATATCCAATAATCAAAAAGTGATAAATAGTCCATAATATTTAAAGTCCTTTATGTAGTCCTTCATGTAGTTCGATGCACAAATATAATAATAAATTTGGGTCATGACGATTATGAATCAGTTCTGATTAATAGAAGATTGCTACATTATTCTGAGACTTAGCAATTTTACTTTCTTGGGGGCTCGAGGAGCAGCATGGGTATCATGAATACTTTTTGCTCAACGTTGCAACACCGCAATTTGATATTGACAGTCGACGGCGATTATTGCTTTGTTTGGTATCTGTCATTATTTACGTTTTGATTTATCGATATTATTCAACTTGTGTTCAGTTTTGTGTACTCAGAATTCCCCAGAAACTCAGTTTATTTCCTGTTTTGGTGATTTGATATAATGGTGAGACGTTGTGAGGTGTGTTAAAGACAATTTGAACCGGCGATCAAAACACGTCATTTCATAGGTGAGTTACCATTGTCGTATCATTCGAGATTTTGAAGCATTTTCCCAAATGGAACGGATAAAAATGAATTTAAATTGATTTGATTAGATTATATGGATTATACCCATAGGTCAGCTGCGACAGTGTCTCGTCATTGTTCATTTTCCCACCAAGAAATGCTGAAAAGTACTACTGGAATTGTTACGGATTTTCAATTTGGTTTCATCATGAATTAATAATAAATTCGACCCTCTCTGACAACACGGCACTGGTGCTGGGAGAATCAGCTCCTGCTATCCTTGTTTAGACAAAGATAGATACTATAGATGTTGCTTCCAAACAAACTGTATTGCCAGGGCTGTGGATTACTTATCTAGTCTGTTCAATGATCGAAGGGGCAGACCTATAGTCATATTTTCCAAAGTGGAACTTTTTTTACATCTCCTCATTTTTTTTTCGATTGGAACACTCTGTGGGTAACTGTGTAATGATGATATTCTCCTACCTTGGTGTATATATATCTCACCATCTCTGCTGATCTGAAGAAACCACTCAAATGAATATGAATGTCCTGCTCCTGCTCTCGGATGAGTCAAATGTAGTAGGAAGTTCCAAAACTCCATCAGTGGAAAGCCTTCATCACATCCCTAGGATATTGGTCGGATTATTCGTACACAATGATTCCAGTACGGCACCATGTTGACTCTTGGAAATCTAATTCTTTTAATCACATGGATCATCGAGACAGGCATAGAATATGATCGACATTGAGAAATACAAAGCTCAGAGAATTCAACAGAGGAAAATCTACCAGGACTCAACGTCATTTGTATGCAGTGGACGGAGATGGAAATTTAATGAGAATAGTAATCAGAAAATCCGCAGAGGTGAATAACTCGATTTGCTGCAGATGAAATATTCTTGACCTCTTCGATCATGAGGGACACAGAGTGTTCTGGATATACTCAAATAGGAGATCGAACGGAGGTTACGAACGAGAAAAATCAGTTGACTATGCCGACTGTTATTCTCCTATAGTTAGATGAACTTTTTTTTTGTTTTTGGCAATGGAGCGGAGCTTAATGAGTTCGCTCGCTTCAGGTGACTTGAGAATGACACGAAATGAAAAGCCACTCTGCTCTGAGTAAATGCAAACCGATGATTCTAAATAGAAGCAGATCATGGCTATCAACCATCCCACTGAGATGAGAAGAGATGGCACATCGATTGTTTTGAGTTCCAATAAAAAGACAAACATTCCAATACCCACAATAAAGCATCAAGAGAATAACTTCCTGGAGTATCATCTTCAACGAGTCGATCTGGTAGACAAGTTGATCCGAGTTTGAGATCAAGACCAGAGCAGAGCTGGCTATACAGTGCTTCTCAAAAGTCCCCTCTCCCCCTCTTATCTTTGGAACGATTATACATGAACAAGTGAGATTTGGAAACTAAATATCACTGGATAGACTCATTTGACAACTATCCGCACTATCCACAGCTTTGCTTCTTTGAAAACCTAGTTGCCAAAAGTGCCATTGAATCAAAACAAAATTAGTATCATTGAATAGGTTTTTTCGATAACAGAGGTGTCGCTCGCCGTAGAGCTTCTTTTGAAATTGTGGGTCATAATGGCCTTGTGACGTCATCTTTGACGATTTCGTATCTATCATCAATAGTAGGGAAGTTGACAACTTCTAATATTCAGTTTCCGAATTTCTCTTGTTCATGTATAATCGTACCGAATATAAGAGAGGGCAGATGACTTTTAGGAAGGACTGTATGGAGAAATTTGAAAATGAGCTGAAGTATTCGAGTTAGTGACGTAGATATCTGCAAACATATCTTGACGTTGAGAACTTTTTACTGTATGCGCGGATAGCCAATGTGTGATCGCTCCAATGCATTCCAACAGAATCGTCACCAACTTTTGTGTGAGTGTGGAAATAACTTGGAATAATGAGAAAGGGAAATCTAGCATCTCTTGTTTAGTGTTCCTGAAAAAAAAATATTCAGACGTATGAAGCCAAACGAGTTCGGGAACGACCTCAGTTGGACCAGAACCAATCTTGGAGAGACTTCAGTGCATAAGTCAGGTACTGAAGATGTTCATTCAAACATGAGAGTATCTCCAGAAAGTCTCATGAAAGAAGTATTATTATCCTCTCAACAAGACACAACCAACTTAGCATGCTCTTCTCATCATGATCATATATGATTTTCTCTTTAGATTGTGCCTGGTACATCTCATTCATAATGTACTGTAGACATAATAAATGAATACAATCTACTGAATTTAGCCAAACTATTCCATGGAATTTGTTGGAAATAGATTGATTTCCTTGTTTTCATCATTCCCTTATATCGTTCCACAGTTTCCATGTTCAAGTGTTTCTAGAGAGATGTCATAATGAATAGATAACTCTTTGAAAACAGTCAAAAGTATTTTCAATTACAGTTATTCAAAGGAATAAGTTCAGAAACAACAGAATTAACGTGCATGGTGCATGAATAAAATTAATATAGAGTCGAAACATGTCAAAAAATCCTCTCATTCATTCCTTCTACTATTGGAATCGAAGATAATGCTGAATACCTGGATATTTAAATCGATAATATTTCCGGGGTAGTCGAAATATTTATTTCATTGTGATTCGCAGGATGTGGGTTGTCTGAAATGAGAGGTTTCAGATCTTTCTGACCATATGACGAATAACGCATACCAAATCCTAGTTCATATTCCAGTTGCAAGAAGACTTCTGATGCATTGATCTGATCCACGGAAATCTTCCCTTCATTCCATGACCGATAGTATGTGGAGTTTTTTGAATGAATATCAATTCATTTCATGGAACTCATCCTTCCGAGATCGATTCCTGATATGGACATTCATCCTGATAATTGTTCGCGTAAGGTACTACATTCTTGTGATGCATTCTCGAATTGTGTAGCTCAGTATTCCTTTCCAGGTAATCTTTCCAATTCGAATTCCTCTCCCATTTATTCAATTCTCACACACACTTCGGAATTATATTGAGATTACTATGCGAGTTGCTGGCTGATATTGATGATTCTCTTCACTATTCCGTTCAAGTCCAGCAGATTAATGTCTACTGATTCCAAAACTTGACGGCAGAACTATCTTATAACTTCAAATCTTGATTAATCCGGTATATCTTCGTTCGAGGAACTTCTGGAAGCTATAGATATAGAATATTACGGTAAGGAAATCATCATTATGGGTTTGCCAGGTATCTGTGGAAACTCAAGGACGATTATCGCTTGTTAATCAATATTCCTTGAGAGAAAAGGAGTGAAGTATAGTTTTTTTCAGTGTTCAATAAAATTATGCAGATGAATTCACCAAATATTCACATTGCGCCTGCACCAAAAGATTGCAAAGTCTGAAAATCGGATTATGACATGAATAATAACTATACTTGAATGTTACGTTATTCACTTCAGAGGGTTCAATCTATGAGTATACTTGAGCTGTAGATTGAGTCCATCATCACCATTTTCACGTTCCATTGAATTCGTTGAGTAGGTAGTTGAGTTTGATTTGTCAAGTAGTAGATGTGAATGTATAATGTAGGTACACGTGAATAATATTACTTCAAGAAAATTAAATGATTAGCGGCTACACGAATCATCACTATGTGTCCATAGCTGCTGTGACTTGTTATATTATTTTCAGGACATTGTTCGTGGTTCATTAGGGTTTTCGGTTATTTACTTCTATAATCCAGAACATCATTCTGAATCACTACTTCATTTTCCATCCCGATTATTATATTATTTTTCATACTGCTTGAAGCTGAACCAATTCGACTGTCTCTTTCATAACTTTTATTTCTCCGATGGAGTTTGGAGTGAACTAATAGCTGAATGAAGTTCAACAGACCTGCTCGTTCGATGGTGAGTACCAACATCTTATTGACCCGAACTCCAGATTCGTCCTCAACTAATTTCCAGGAAACTTCTTCGGCCTGGAATTCTGCAGTAGTATATGGGAGTATTACCAATCATGATCTATTGAGATCCTTTATCTGGGCGTTCATTTATTTTTCATGAACTTTCGAGTGATTGATATAACGACTATAACGTGGTACATGTTTCAAGTTGAAGTGAAGTGAGGACAAACAATATGTTCCGGAGTTCTCAAGAGCTTGAAGGATGTCAAGAGGATATCAAAACGCAGAGCTCAAAATTCTGTTCGCAAACAGAATCTGTCTCCTACTCAACCATAGCAAACTCAATCCGAATCTCCTGGATGAACGCAAATAGACGAGGTACAATACAGGTATTCGAGGGAAGGATTACATCAGATATATTGATCAACGGTATTTCATAATTACAGAGAAATGATCGTTGCATGTTACAAGAGACATGAATGTATGCTTGGAACTTGTTGGATTGAATTTTTCAAAGGGAGAAGAAGCACGAGAAATGACGTGACGAATATTCATGTAATGAACATATAATATAATATTGTTGTAAGCAAGAGTTCTGAGCGGATGTCTGAAAATGTTCATTTGACAAATCATACAATAGAAATGTTCTAGTATATTTCAGAATGAAATGAAGCAGAATGAATATCTTTGATATGAAAATGGAAAAGTATGGATATCTTTCGCCGACAGTCAACAGATGTGACGTCATACTCAATGAATACCTCAAATATAGAGAAAATAGTAGAGACTGAGAGACTATCGACATCAAGATATCTTCGATAAATCTAAAGATATAAAGTCGTCAGTGTCGATTACATCAATGTTCAAGAGCAGTAACCTAAGATCATTCACATACTTGAGAGTTAGTGAATTAGGTCAAACATACCGAAAGCATCCTCTGGGGTTGCCTAGAAAATATTTGCATTGATGATATCCCGGAAATAAACGTGTTGATGATGGCCCATTATACTTCTACTAACTATAATGATCCAGTTCCAGTTCGTTATGATATCTGCCATGAGATGAGGCTGTATAATTTCAACAGATTATGTCATGATAATGTGGATATAACTTTTCTGAATTAGAGAAATGGGCTGCAGTTCCAGAACAGTATATTTCGGAATGAAATACCTCCAGAATCCTACATTGCATGAAGATCTGTGAGGAAACGAGGGTTGTATGCATGTATTCCAGTAGTATAATGAATCCATGGCAAATCCGTAGATGATCAATCAATATGACTGGAATCTCATACACCAGAAGATGAAACAATTGTGATCAACTTTGACCTGAAAAAATCCATACTAAACGCTATGAGTATTCGAAATGATTGTATACTCTTGGGATATTCGAGGCTCACATTCACAGGGCGGAGTGAGTATACAGGGTATACAACTGGAACGTATACGACAAGATATATCGTCTCGAAACGATCAGCCTGTGTAATATACTATGGGCTCACGAATGTTTTGAATTTCATTCCATTACTGGAACTCACGGAGTCATGGAAAATATAGTAATTATACGCAGTACTGGGGCTGACAGCGTGAATTCAGGAGCATGCTGAATCATTCTTAATTTTCATTGATATGGCCCAATGAGAACGAAATAAGGTATGCATTTCATTGAGAGATCGAGGAACTGACATTAAAATAAATGATTCTTCATGTAATGTTGTATAAGACAGGATTGAAAGAACACATAAGGCACTCCTTACATGAATATCGTTCTAACTACTAAATGAGTAATAGTGATGAATGGGAAAAAAGCGTTACTTTCCATCACTTGCCGATTATTTTCATAAACGTGTTTTCTCAAGAACTACTGCATTGAATTCCAGAAACAAGAAAGCGTTGATGAGAGATTCCGATTATCTTCAAAATGATATATACCTTGACCCCTCATCCCATTTGAGATTCAAGGGTTGGAGCTCACCACTCCGAGGGGTTTGAAGTGAAAAAGTTGAAAACATTCGCGAAATATTTCTGCCTCGGAATGAAAATCGACCGGTTCGAGCGTTCCTTGTTCTTGAGAACGATAACTATGTCAAATCGGCCTTGTTTCGTTTTCATTGGCCCACCCAGTATTTCGTGCATTCACCATATATGTGATGAAGTAGATGAAACATGACGTCACACATTATCTGATCAGGTATTCCACTATCGACAGAAAGATTGAGTAGCTGAAGAACAGTGTGTTTACCCAATCCAGTTGAGCAGATCGTCAATTAACTGGTTTCGCTGAATTGGAAGTTCGAACATGTACTCTCGTTGTTTCGTACGAATGAGTGTTCTGATGAAATGTCAACTAATTCAATCACTCTCTGGAGCTAGGATTGGCAATCGTCATTCATCCATCTCTATCAGTCCAACTCGTTGGTTCTGATCCGATGGTCATGTTTATTGTTCGTAATGCTATTGTATATTCACAATCATCACATCAATCAAGTTGAAATGTTCATACATGATGCTCGACTTGAACTTCCTTTTTTTCCGGCATGGATAAGGTTGGTCACACCTGCAAAATGCAAATTCTATAAAAGTGGACACGAATATATTGAAAATTGGCTTACGCTAAGGAAGATAAGGTTTTCAGATTGGACAACTATCTCCATTTCAATGAACTTCCACCTCTACTAGTTCATGTAGATCGTTATAATGTTGGCAACACTGTTCAGTTGGGACTTGAATATCTACTTCTCGAGTACACGTCTTGAAAATATAGGTTCGAATTTTTTTCGTATTCTCGAGCTGTTGAGTACTTTTCTCGAGACTAGTTTTGGAATTCTCAACATGACAGGTGCTCACCACTCTGTCAGATCTAGATTGCTGCATTCTGCATCCATTGCTGCATTCATAGAAAAATCAGGAAAATTTCTCCATACTTCTTCATTCTTCTTCATACTTGGGAAGCTCAATAAATTGATACTTTGCTAGGAAAAACTTTGCCGTTCAATTGTAGGCAGAACAGATCTGCATGTTGACAGTACAGTGTGACCAGCCTGAGCTCGTCTAGTTTATCTTCGTGGAATCGGTCGTAGTGTAACAATAGACGAGATTCTTCATGATATTCCTTGGGAATGCTCTAGAGATATTTGTGAGTATATCATAACCGATTAGGCGTTCTCAGTTCTCCTCTGAATGAAATCTGGAAGCTTCAAAGAAAATGCTGACATTGCTCCAGGTGAAGATACAAGATTCAAATTTTGTTGCGATGAACTCTACTAGATCTTCAGATTCTCGTTCAGAAACTCTAGTGATACCTCAATGTATTGTACTTCTGGCCTCATTAGATGACTCAGGAGCTCTAAGGAAGGAGGCGCTGAGTATACTATAGAGAGGTAGGTGAAGAGGTCATATCCAAGAGATTGATGTGTAGGAGAATACGGGTGTCTGAAAAACTTCCTGAGTGACACATCCAGAAACGCTTTCAACAAACTCATTACGTGAATAGATGTTGTCTGAAATTTGGTCAGTGAATGAGTTCCCCCACCCACGGAAATGATATGAACGTAGAAGGGACCTTTGTTCTTGCCATCCAGAAAAGATCGTCTGTCATGACCCCATCATAGAGTCCTTTATAATGGTTTCATCGAGAGACAACCCAGCATTTTTTTGGGCAATAGAAACATGAGATAATAAATGATGTTGCTGACGTGACGTAACGAGACGAGAACTTCCGTCCATTTTTCCACAACATGAAACGGCGAGGCGTATGTGATATAGAAGAGATATTTTTGGATCATTATGAAGAGTGGCCCATTTATCTAGAACAGTTACATGCTGGGTATGATCAGTCAAAGTCTCTTGTCTACGATTTTGATCTATTGTGGTATTTATGAGGATTCTTATGTCAATGTAACCAAGGTCAAGAGTATATATGGATCAAAAGTTCTTGCAATTCAGTTGATTCATCTGAAGCTTTCGCAGAATTGATGTCGGTTGTGAAATAATTATTTATTCAGTGAGGTTGTCGTTCGAGTTGAAATGCATCGTGCAATGGACTTTCCATGCCTAGGCAGGAGAGGTTTGTCTATGATCTATGAATCTGCTGTATGTGAGTTCATATATAGTTTCTTGACTTATCCGGCAATAGATTCAATTCCACATGTTGCGCCAAGTCTCTTATCTCAGGTGGTGTTAATGGCAATAACCCATCCTCATTCTCAATCCATTTCGAACAGTTACTTGACTAATTCTTGAAATTGATAATAACATTAAATTGTGAGAAACAATTCAACGAGTTTAATCAGCGGTAAACATACCGATGAAGAGCCAGATACCTTTGTATAATGATAAATAATTCGATCGTCTGAATATTGCGTGAATTCAATCAATTGGATTTTGCATGAGATTGGAAAGAATTTAGATAAGGAATCATTTGTATCAGAGGGCAGAAAAAAAGATTTAATGCCTTGGCTGTGTTACGATTTTTCTCGAGTAAACATATACAGATATCACTTACCCACAAGTATGAACAAAAATAGCTATCTATTCAGAATAAGGGTTTATTATGGATCATACCTTGAGTACACAGCATAATAACATTTCATTCCAAGCACTTTTATAGGCGAATTCTGGTCACTGGGCTCAAAATCTCTTTGGAAATCTGAAACAAAATAGAATAATCATTTAGGATGCTATTTCACAAAACATGAATCAACCTACCTCTGATGTTTGATTTTAAGTTAATTTCAGCTGCATTCTTGATGGTCAGGATGGGGCAAGCACCTACCCTGGTTGGTGGCCATATTCATTAGCGATGGACGATATTCTGTTCGATTTATATTCCTGAAGTTCCCTTCGTTTTTGTAACCCTCGACACATTTTTCTACGAGATGTCATATTGTTCGCATTGTTTTGTACAACATAACCTCGAATTATCACCTGAAGAAGGAGAAGACAGTTAGCGGTTACTTTGTCAAATTCGTTGAAATTGAAGTCCTCTTCTCTTTTCTTTGGACCTTGGCTCTGATATCCGATCTCAGGAGACCCTCTTAAATTACATCCTCTTCGGAAATCCTTTCAGCTGCACTTGTAAAACAGTCTTCTAGACATATTCTAGCCCTCAGGTAGTATTTCACGGAAAAATCTTGACATCGAATCATACTCTGTCGGTGGTACGTGGTGGTACTCAGTGGAAACCACTCATTTTTGTTCAGTGTTCCCAACGTGAAATCGGGGAATATTGGCAACTCCCTAGGCATCTGTCGGCGGGAGCAAAAAATGGATAGGAACCATTTTGAAAACTTTTTCATGTGAATGAAATACTTGGACTACGCTTCTGCGGAATCGTCCTTAAATTTTTGATACTTTTCAAGAGATATCACGAATTGTGTATACTAAACAATTTCTCACCTAGTGTGGATTTTCTTATGAATAGTTCGTAAAGTTTAATCGGAATACTATAACTTCAGTGGAAGTCACATTGAGGCCACCCAAAATCACCGGTAAGTTTTCAGTTCCATCATATATGTTCGTGAACCATTCACTGCAATGTGTATCATCTACGACAACCCAGTGCAGACAGTACTCCAATAGTTCTGATGTCCGCCTCTTTTCAGGCCTTTTTGGTTTTATTACTACCTCATATACAAAGGGGGTACATACCTCGGGCCCTCTGGGAGTTGATCCCACCTCACCACTCGGGGCGACGAAACCACCACCTGTCTGGAATCTGCACCCTGCTGATTGTTCTTCGGAACACCAATTGAAGGGTCAAAGTGGGGATCTCCTGGGGTAGTTGCAGCCCCTACCATCAGGCAGCTGTCTATCGCGGTAGCGACACGACACTTCACAATAGCTGTCACCATCACTACTACGACCAGCTAAGTCCATTCCATTATCTTGTATCACTCTGTTCTGGGCATTGACAATAGTATTCCTGACCAATTTGGGGCTCATAGGGGACGTTGTTAACATACATTTACATAATAGAACCAGTACCATTGAATAACTTCTGTGAACTTTGGCTATATATATATATATCTAAGGGGGGCATTCTCTAATCGCCTACAAGAATTCAGATGGTAACAGGGATACTAATAACAGTAATAGCTGAAAGTTTCAATGATAAGAGTGCTTTCTATCAGGATCATTGATATTGTATGTTTTACTCCGGAAATAAAACATCCTGTACACCTCAAAAAAAAAACTATAAAGAAAATGTTGTTTTCTTCTCAAAAAGTTCCTACCCCCGTCTTCACTGAGCTTTGGGAGAAACTAGTTTATAAACCAAGTGGGAAGCCCAAAAATTTATAACAAGTGGCGCCCAACGTGTCAAGGGTGTTTTGCCGTGTACAGGGTGTATTATTTCTCTGAAATTCTCAATTGTTTCCAATTTCCCAGCAACTAAAATGTTCAGAGTATATGCTGCCATAAGAAACAAACAAAATTAGTGATACTTGCCTATATATTATTGGTTGGTTCATATTTTGTATACAGGATGTTGAGTCAGCTTGGTACAAAAATAATATTGGTTCACAATCACTCTTCAGGTTGAATATTGAGAGAGATTTAGTGCATAGTGCCAGTGACCAATTTCGAATATATTGAACCTACACTAAGGTTTCATTTTGTTTAACAGAGGCCAACAAATACAGGGTGATCCTGTTGGAAGAAAAACTGATAATTTGGAATTCACCACCATTCACCTGTCACCTGTCATATTATTGCATGACGCAGGTTGAATGTCATTGTGAATCATACAGGACGATTCAGGGGTACCGGGGAAGTACAGAACACTGGACACAGTGATTAAAAGTGTACTGTTCAACTCTATGTAAATATTTTATTTCAACTTCGAGGGGGAAATATTTAATGGAATTTTCTCAATTGTTTGGACTCTGATATAATTTCGGGAGTTGTTTTTGGTTTTAATTATTGACCATTATTTCTTGTGGATTTAAAACTTATTCAGGATACTCATTACATAGTGGATCAAAATAGGATAGTCTGGAAGAAACAATAAATTTTTGAGTAAGAGACGGGTTATTTTAAATATATATATATATATATATATATATATATATATATTGATCTTGTATGCCATTATCTACATTATTTTTTCTCTCTCCATACTTTGTTCAGATATCATATTGACTATTGGGGTTCGTTTTTCGGGTTAGATTAATAGATGTTCTATTTCTGAACTTTTGGACTGGATGAACCCTTGATATTGCATTAAGTGATTGCAACCTTGATTGCATCCATGGTTTGACGTGCACAAAGTGATTGGTACTCAACTGTAAATAATTTCCGAGGTACTTACTATATTCATTGGAACTTTTGATTTTTTTTATACAGAGTTTTATACAGGGTGGTCCGCAATTTTCTTGTGAATCCGAAACGACCTATTTTTTTTTGGGTTTATTTTGTACAGGGTGGCTCACTTGGGAATAGTGGCACTGTTTTTTTTTTTTTTTTTTTGTCTCAATTTATACAGGGTGTCCAGTAATACTTCTGTGAATTACCTGGTTGAATTCACTTTTTAGTGTGGGGATTCGCTCCGATATTTTTGTGGGAAAGAGGGGGGTCGTGTAACCAGGTTACACGGTTCGGTTATTTTGCAACCTAGTCAACGGTCTCTTGAAATACAAAAATGGAGGTTAACCGTTTATTAGGAGATGAGATAGCATATGAATTAATTATAAGAGGTCTCCCGGTTCAAAAGACAGTCAATGAAAATAGAACAACTCTGAGAGGCGCTCTAAGGTGTGAACGCGAAGGTATCACTACAAATATGCAGGTGGAAGTTGATTTCGACCCAGTAGTTGAATTAGAAACGTGTAATAGAAAGTTGATTGATCTGGAACAAGACATCGACAATTTTGATAATTCCAATCGAGTTAACGAATTTAAGCGTATAACTTCGCGGCTGAATCATGTAAATTCACGAGTTAAAAGGATCCCGATTGACAATGGAGAGCAAGAAAGAAAAAAAATGTCACTCATATGTCGTGTGCTCCAACTTATGGATTCGGTGGGTTCATTAAATGATAACCTGATGGCGATTGACAACCGACATCAGACATTGGAAAATGAGTTTCCAGACGATCTTCTAAACTTGAATGAGGATCCAGATAGGAGTATCATCGATGATCCCACTCCTTTTATCCCAGTTATTCCCTTGATTGTACATTCTGATGCGACAGAGATTCAGGCAAGTAATTTAGATGGATCAGATCCGAGGTTGGGAGGGACTCGAGCATCAACATCGTGTTCGGAGGTTAGGGATGTACCGCGTGCGAGATATTGTGAAAATATCAGTAGCGAACCTATTAATAACTTTACTATACCGACTCGAGTCGATTCAAATGATGATAGATCAGGACGTTCAAACCCAGTACCGCGACCCCGGTCATCATTACGTCCTTCGTGGTCAACTATAGGTAATTCCACCGCACAACCTAATTCATGGGAACGAAACAATCCTGAAACCTGTAAGGCAAGAGATAATGTCAATAGCACAGTCCGAGAGTATAATCAAAATTCGGTACGATTTAAAGAGTCTGAGGATCGATACCCGATTGGTGTCTCAGGACGGCCGCCTTCCTTTTCTGGATCACGCGAATCAGAGATACCGGGTGGGGTGTATGGAGAACATAGAGAACGGTTGGCGACAATGAATTCCACCAGGAATTTCGAATCGCGCTTGCGTGAATTACACTTATCACCGATACAAACAAATAAGGGGAGTTGCAATGATTCCCACCATTACCTACCTCACCACGACGTATCGCGATGGAGACTTACCTTCGACGGGGAGTCCAGCGTTACAAATTTTTTAGAAAGGCTTGAGGAAATACGGGTTTCGAGACGAGTGTCACATGAACAACTTCTACTCTCAGCCTCTGAGCTGTTTGTGAAGGGAGCATTATTATGGTGGAGGACCCACTACTTTACGACTTGGGAGGAGTTGGTAGCCAAGTTAAAAGAAGATTTCTTACCATATGATTACGAACATGATCTATGGGAAGAAATTCGAAAAAGGACTCAGGGTGCTCGAGAAAAGGTGGTCAATTATATAGTATCTATGGAGAACCTTTTCAACAAACTTGGTTCTAGTCGTCCGGAAGAAGAGAAGAGGGTGCAAATGATTCGCAGGAACCTCCTACCTTATCTCCAAACACAACTTTCTCTTCAGGAAGTAAAAAGTCTTTCCGTTTTAACCAGACTATGTAGGTCAGTGGAGGAAACGTCATTAAGAGTTCAGAACTTCATTCCCCCTCCTACCAATGCTAGGCAGTTGCTCGAACCTGATCTTGGATATAAAAAACCCGCTGGAGCATCACCAAACATCCCTCAACTCTCAGTTGTTCAAACTCCTCGTTCTCAATGGGTGGACACGGATTCAACAAACTCCATGAATCTAAACGCGATTCAGAGTCAATCACCTTCACAATCCTCTTCACAATCCTCCTTCACTCACCTTCAATCACCTTCACAATCCTCCGGCAGTTGTTGGAATTGTCACGAAATAGGTCATCGGTTTCGGAAATGTCCGAAAGAAAGACGGTTATTTTGTTTCAAATGTGGTAGAGAAAATACTACCGTTAGAGAATGTCAGTCATGCTCAAAAAACTGGAAAAGGGGTTCGCAGTAGGTCGGTCTTCAACCCTGGCATCTACGCATCCGACCACTTCACAAACCAAAGCCGTCCTAGATTTCGTCTTGGCCCATGCCAAAAACGATTCGAGACCATACCTGAAGGTTAATATATACGGAAAAGAATTTCTTTGTCTATTGGACTCAGGATGTTCCACGACAGTGGTAGGCGGACCCGGATGGGACCTACTGAAAAATTCTTGCTCCCTTGAAGTTTCTCCTTCGAAAGTCTGCACCGTAGCGAACGGAGATTCTTGTGACGTAATTGGGAGTATTGCAATTCCAATTGAACTTCAAGGTCAGGTAAAAATTTTCAGGGTACTTATTGTCCCGCGGTTACCACACTATCTCATCCTGGGTATAGATTTTTGGGTGCAAATGGAAATCGTCCCTGATTTGTATTCAAACCAATGGACATTTCGGACGGATGAATGTATGAGTAAGGTGGTAGTCAACGCGATACAATCATGGGATAATTTGACAGATTCGGAACGGAACCAATTGGATGAACTGGTGGAGGCGACATTTCAGAACATGGGTTCTAAGTTAGGATGCACTACGATAGTACAGCATGAAATTCGTACAAACTCAGCGCCTATCAAGCAGCGACACTATTCACTCTCTCCGGCACTGCAAAAGCATGTGAATGCCGAACTCGAGAAGATGCTTGAGGATGATATTATTGAGCCATCGCATTCTCCCTGGGCATCACCAATCGTATTAGTCAAAAAGCCAGATAATTCGTATCGATTTTGCGTTAATTATAAGAAATTGAATGAGGTCAGTTTACCCGACGCATACCCTCTACCATTTATTAGCGCGACACTCGATAAACTCCGCGATGCACGGTACTTGACCACTCTTGATATAAAATCTGCGTACTGGCAGATACCGGTTGCTCAGGACTCCAGACCACTAACCGCATTTGTCGTTCCTACTAGAGGTTTATTCCAATTTAAACGAATGCCATTTGGACTCCACAACGCGCCGGCAACGTGGCAGCGTTTCATAGATCGGGTCCTTGGTATCGACCTTGAACAATATGTCTTCGTATACCTGGACGATGTCATCGTTTGTACTCCAACTTTCTCCAAACACCTTGAAGTTTTGCGCGAAGTCATACATCGAATAACGAAAGCAGGACTGACTTTGAATCGAGCGAAATGTAACTTCTGTAAGCCCGAACTGAAATACCTAGGATACATAGTCAATGCCGCTGGTCTTATGGTAGACCCGGAGAAGGTTGAAGCCATAATGCGAATTCCCGCACCTTCCACGGTATCCGAAGTCAGACGTATAATAGGTCTCGCGTCCTGGTACCGGCGTTTCGTGCAGAACTTCTCAACGGTAATGGCCCCTATGACTGCCCTCCTAAGAAAAGATAAGAAATTCGTGTGGGATGAATCTTGTCAGACCTCTCTTGACACCATTAAAAATATTCTCGTGTCTGCCCCGGTTTTATCGTGTCCAAATTTTGATATCCCTTTTACTGTACAAACTGATGCGTCAGACTATGGTCTGGGTGCGGTACTTTCCCAGGTTCAGGAAGGCGAAGAAAGGGTTATTTGCTACCTTAGTCGCTCCCTAAACCGAGCCGAAAGGAAGTACAGCACCACAGAAAAGGAGTGCCTAGCGGTACTATTTGCCATAGAGAAATTAAGACCGTACATAGAGGGTACCAAATTTACTATAATAACGGATCATTATTCTTTGAAATGGTTATATAATATCAAAGATCCCGTAGGCCGGATCGCCCGGTGGGCTGTTCGAGTTCAGCAATATGACTTCGAGATTGTCCACCGTAAAGGTAAAGACCACGTGGTCCCAGATTCGTTGTCACGAGCCGTTCCGATGGTAAGCTCCCTGGAAACTCAAATGGCTGAACAAATCACGTCCAAAGACCGATGGCTCAATAACATGATCAAGATGGTTGAACAGTTCCCCCAAAAATATCCCTTATGGAGGATTCAAGGCAGTCATCTATGGAAAAAATCTAGATCAAACTACCCGGAGCTAGAGCTGGACTCTGACGGCTGGCTTAGAGTTGTACCAAAAGAGGAACGCGACGCCATCATCCGAAAAAATCATGACCCACCGACCTGTGGACATTTGGGTATTTTCAAAACCGTTGGAAGAATTTCGTCAAAGTTTTATTGGCCCAAAATGAAACTAGACATAGCAAGGTACATTCGGCGTTGCTCTACATGCATTAAGACTAAGCCGGAACAGCGTAAACCAGCCGGTAAATTACTTAGTCGTACTCCAACCCTGACTAGACCTTGGCAGATGCTGAGCATCGATCTCGTCGGACCTTTACCGAGAACATCACTCGGAAACTCCTTTATACTATCCGTTAGTGATTGTTTCAGTAAGTTTGTTCTGTTGTTCCCATTGCGCGCGGCAACTGCGGAAAAAGTTACCAAAACCTTGGAAGACCAAGTGATTCTTCTGTTTGGTGCCCCAACTCACATTATAGCGGATAACGGCGTTCAATTCCGAAGTCGGCGCTTTCAGGAAAAAATGAAGGAGTACGATATTACCATCAACTTCACAGCTAACTACCATCCACAAGCGAATCCAGTGGAGAGAGTGCATAGGGTCGTTAAGACAATGTTGTCCGCTTACGTACACGACAATCATAAGAAATGGGATGAGTATCTCTCCAAAGTCGCTTGGGCAATTCGTTCGGCCAAACATGAGGCGACGGGAGTTACCCCAAACTTCATTCATTTTGGACGTGAGGTCAATATTTCCGGCAACGAACAGTACAAGAAGGAATGGAAAGATTTCGATCCGAACATTCGGGCAGAGTCGTTGAAACAAGTGTATTTAGACGTATCTAAACGGTTACAGAAAGCTCATGAGCAAAGTCGAAAAGTTTATAACCTACGGAGACGTGACGAGCGATTTGAGGTGGGTCAAACGGTTTATAAAAGGAACCATGTCCTTTCAGACGCGGCTAAACAGTTCACATCTAAGTTAGCACCGAGATTCGTGGGACCTTTTACGATCAAAAAAGCTGTATCCCCTTGGGCGTACCAATTGTTGGATGAAAGAGGGAAAGAGTCCGGCGTATGGCACGCTAAGGATTTGAAGGCCCATCCACCGGATGGAGAATACGCTTCAGATTAAATAGGTTCACTTACATTGGTTGTCATAGCCAATTAGTTATTGGAAAAGAAAAAGTTTTTTTGTTTGGAAAAAAACTTTTCCGTGAGGAAAGGGGGGTGTTGTTACGATTTTTCTCGAGTAAACATATACAGATATCACTTACCCACAAGTATGAACAAAAATAGCTATCTATTCAGAATAAGGGTTTATTATGGATCATACCTTGAGTACACAGCATAATAACATTTCATTCCAAGCACTTTTATAGGCGAATTCTGGTCACTGGGCTCAAAATCTCTTTGGAAATCTGAAACAAAATAGAATAATCATTTAGGATGCTATTTCACAAAACATGAATCAACCTACCTCTGATGTTTGATTTTAAGTTAATTTCAGCTGCATTCTTGATGGTCAGGATGGGGCAAGCACCTACCCTGGTTGGTGGCCATATTCATTAGCGATGGACGATATTCTGTTCGATTTATATTCCTGAAGTTCCCTTCGTTTTTGTAACCCTCGACACATTTTTCTACGAGATGTCATATTGTTCGCATTGTTTTGTACAACATAACCTCGAATTATCACCTGAAGAAGGAGAAGACAGTTAGCGGTTACTTTGTCAAATTCGTTGAAATTGAAGTCCTCTTCTCTTTTCTTTGGACCTTGGCTCTGATATCCGATCTCAGGAGACCCTCTTAAATTACATCCTCTTCGGAAATCCTTTCAGCTGCACTTGTAAAACAGTCTTCTAGACATATTCTAGCCCTCAGGTAGTATTTCACGGAAAAATCTTGACATCGAATCATACTCTGTCGGTGGTACGTGGTGGTACTCAGTGGAAACCACTCATTTTTGTTCAGTGTTCCCAACGTGAAATCGGGGAATATTGGCAACTCCCTAGGCATCTGTCGGCGGGAGCAAAAAATGGATAGGAACCATTTTGAAAACTTTTTCATGTGAATGAAATACTTGGACTACGCTTCTGCGGAATCGTCCTTAAATTTTTGATACTTTTCAAGAGATATCACGAATTGTGTATACTAAACAATTTCTCACCTAGTGTGGATTTTCTTATGAATAGTTCGTAAAGTTTAATCGGAATACTATAACTTCAGTGGAAGTCACATTGAGGCCACCCAAAATCACCGGTAAGTTTTCAGTTCCATCATATATGTTCGTGAACCATTCACTGCAATGTGTATCATCTACGACAACCCAGTGCAGACAGTACTCCAATAGTTCTGATGTCCGCCTCTTTTCAGGCCTTTTTGGTTTTATTACTACCTCATATACAAAGGGGGTACATACCTCGGGCCCTCTGGGAGTTGATCCCACCTCACCACTCGGGGCGACGAAACCACCACCTGTCTGGAATCTGCACCCTGCTGATTGTTCTTCGGAACACCAATTGAAGGGTCAAAGTGGGGATCTCCTGGGGTAGTTGCAGCCCCTACCATCAGGCAGCTGTCTATCGCGGTAGCGACACGACACTTCACAATAGCTGTCACCATCACTACTACGACCAGCTAAGTCCATTCCATTATCTTGTATCACTCTGTTCTGGGCATTGACAATAGTATTCCTGACCAATTTGGGGCTCATAGGGGACGTTGTTAACATACATTTACATAATAGAACCAGTACCATTGAATAACTTCTGTGAACTTTGGCTATATATATATATATCTAAGGGGGGCATTCTCTAATCGCCTACAAGAATTCAGATGGTAACAGGGATACTAATAACAGTAATAGCTGAAAGTTTCAATGATAAGAGTGCTTTCTATCAGGATCATTGATATTGTATGTTTTACTCCGGAAATAAAACATCCTGTACACCTCAAAAAAAAAACTATAAAGAAAATGTTGTTTTCTTCTCAAAAAGTTCCTACCCCCGTCTTCACTGAGCTTTGGGAGAAACTAGTTTATAAACCAAGTGGGAAGCCCAAAAATTTATAACAGCTGGTTTCCTGGCTTCGGCTACGTCTTGACTATGGAACACCAGCCGTGGCATTATGTATTGTACTTTTCTGTCCAGTTGAACGAATAACTATATTCTGAGAATTTAATAGTAGGTATGAAGTGTTGGAAAAATGATGAAGAAATAGCATCCTGGACATTTCCACGGTATCATTCAGGAATTAAACTGATATGAAGAGCTTTCTCGAAATTACTGGAAAATGATATCTTCATCAAGAAGCGGCGAGGTAGCCCACAATTAGTACAATAATGTGTATAGGATCATATATTCAGGATGAGAAATTAAAATGTTACTCTACAGAATAACCAACTCCTCTCTTGATCTATTTCATTTCAATAAATGGGAACTCACGGATTTCCTATTCAGCGAATTTTGCACGAGAACTCACAAATATAATTCTACTCCGGAAAGCTTTCGTATGATTAGGCAGTATCAATTCACTAATGGCTTGTAGATTTCCCAAACCGTTATTATATACCATCAGAGTTCCTGAGAAAAAAAATACAATATCAGCTTTCATTGTGTTCCATTGGCCATGTTTCCTTCTTGCAGAATTCTTGCGCCTTCGATGCCAAATTGGGAAATGATGTCCACCTATTGGGTCAGTAATGTTGAAATATATATGTGATTTCCTGAATCGATATCCGAGATGGATATATTTTCCGGAATTGTTGTGGCGATGATATAGGGTGATTCTCTTCAGAGACCTGATGCGTTGTTCCCCCTTAATAGCTTCTGATTTTCCAGACCGAGTGGAATATGTTCTTGGATTCTGATATTATGTTAGTCATTCTAAAAAATCATTAGATTCCATCATAAGATATTGGTCCCGGATAAGAATGCACAATTTTCCACAAAGACCCAACACTCAACTCCACATATAATATTCACCATTCAATTCCTTATTTTGGGGGCACAATCTTCCAAAATTCTACTGATTCCAGAAATTCATGAACTGACCGGTGATGTGATAATCGTGAGATTTTAAAATTCATCTATAGATAGAGTCACCAACAGAAATACAGAATAACGGTCACAAATCTCCGGAACTTCTGACATGTCCGATTTCTTTGTTGAATGTAAAAAAAAATTCTCAAAGAACCAACATCGGTTGGTCACTTGTTGCCCATTTCGGTTTTTGCATTGGTTGATCGAGATCGCCATGAGAAAGCAAATGAATGTTTCCTAATGAAATGAGATCATTCCTTAACGTTTCCATGACAACGTTGCCATGTTTATCTTCGGAAAATCTCTTCTTCCAGAGATGTTCCACCACCTTCAGTAAATCAAATTGAATATTAGGGAAAATATGTGATAATACAAATCTAAAAGTGATATTCCTGTGCAATTCGAATCGATAATTGAAAAACATTGAGCCATCATCAACCATTACGTAATGTAGAGCAAGGATTTGAATAATGCATAAGTGACAAACTATCTTTATCTTTCAATTGTAGTTTCAACCCATGTCGTCGTGAATTTCTTACCGAATAGCACTCAGCTCACGAATATTATCAGGAAATTCATGAGCTCCAAAAAATTTCCAGGTATCATTCGATCTATATCACAAGTGGAATAGAATGAATGCCGATATCATCCTGTACGTGTGATACTGCAGAAATCGATATGAGTTATAGATAATATAGTAGCCGTCATAATATATTGGTGCTATTATTCTCAATCGAGATATACTGGTATTCCGAAAACTAAGAGAAATGTACGGAGCTATTGTGCTGGGGTTTTTGTCACTACTCTTCGTTTAACAGAATGATTCATTGAACTGGCTTCTTAACTATAGCACGAAGAAATAGTATATATTTGTTCCGTACGCTGATCCAACTGAAGATCTTTTGTTCTTACATTAAGAAGAGCTCAATGCATCTTTAGAAATTTCTAGTTTGAGTGAATCTTTTTCAAATTCGCCATCTTCCCAAAAGAATATCTTTCATCCTAGATTGATGGATTATTCACTTCTGGCATTGAAGTTAGTAGGGGCCGAAATAGAGGAACAGAATGAATGTATTCGAAATACTCGCTAATCTCTGGACCAATTGCTGAAATTGTCTCAAAGTTACTCTTCATGGAATAATATAGCAGTCTATACTATTCTCACGATGCGTGATCTTCTTGATGGACAACATCTCGTATCTTGTGAATATCTCTGAACGAACAAGAGAGGTAATGTGAAGCAGTCCTCCCAATAGATCCCACATAATCGTCCCATAAGAAAGCTGTGATAGTGAGTGATACTGATCATAGATCTCCATTCATATTCTCGACCTGTGTCTGTATTGCTGTCCATAGTATAATCTTTTCCTTCAAATTGACAGGATATTTCTCCTTGAATATACAAACGTACCAGAACGACGGTGAACACTATATTTTTCCACTAGTCTGTACCTTTACCTTTGTTTTCCAAAATTACAAGAATTTCTCTTGGGCGACATATTGTATTCACTTCTCGCCGATGAAGCCATACATCCTCGTCGAATACTTTGTATGTCGCGAGAATAATGATGTGGGAGATGGGATTACGAGGGTTGGGATTTTGATATACCCAACGAGCTTTAAATTATTTACGGAGGTCCTCTCTGCTGCGCAATAAGAAGAAGTGCCCGCTTTATGTCACGGACGCAGTTCAAAACGAAATTAGGGTTATGCGAGCCTCATTTCGTGCAAACATAAAACAATGCTACAACATTTGGAATATTTAGTGAGGTGAGAAGATCAGCCAGTGAATTCGTCAGCTGTTTTTGTTACAAATGATGTTGAATGAAATGGAAAAGGAACGGCAAGAAATTTCATTTCCAGCAAAAGTCAATGGCGACCGAACAATCACAAAACAGAAGAATACCGATACAACTGTCAGATAAGAAATCAGAGAATACCACGCGAACAAAAGCGCATCGAAAATGAACGTAAAAACTAATCAGACCAGAACGAAAGACGTTTATTTTTTCCTCAGCCTTTGTCCTCGGAAATTACGGGGGAACCTTCTAATTCCTGGATATTCCAATGCGAAAGTTGGACGGCAAAGGAGAAAAAACAAAGGAGCATCTCTGTATTCGACACACGTATGCAGCGAGTGTTTTCTGAAGTGAAACTATTCCCATTTGAAACGGATCCAAGATGATTTCGCTTGCTCTGTTTTACACTTACCAGTTCACAATATGGTCGTCACCTCTAATTTATGCTCGGTAGGTCTGGAAAATATGGTAGTGGTCTTCAGTTGAAAAATTGATGTTCTTCGTTCATATCGAGTATTTATTGGTTCCACCAGAGCGGATGAAATTTTTCCATTGGTCGTCAGTGTTGATAGTTTTTCAATATTTTGATGTTTCAGTGTAATAATGTTATCGTTACTTGGTCGAAATGGAAGTTCTATATCAGGTGTCTGTTGTTGATATGTCATGTCATTCGTGATTTCTAGTGTATCATATTGGGGTGGTGAAATGATATAACATGAAAACGGCATGGAGAACTTTCTATCATAGTTAATAGACAGTAATCTATGTTTGGAACATTCGAAGTGTTTATTGATCTTTTCTCCTCCTTCCGCTTAAGTTTCCAGTTCGCTCCAGCTCTCAGCATGGCAGTTTCTTCAGTGAAAGAAAATGGTATTCCAGTGGAGTCATATTTCAGCAGATTGTAAAGAAAATCGGGCCCAGAACTGTTCCCTGGGGTACCCCTTGCTCTGAAATACTTTTTTCACTCGTGACTTAATCAATTGTAACGCATTATTCTCTGTAGCCCGAGTAGCCTTCCACAATATTGAGTGCAATTTTCCTGAAACCCATGTCTTGCAGAGCTTCTCTCACAGTATCGAAGGCAAAATCTGAAAATACTGAAGAAAGATCCGAGATTCAAGATTGTCAGATATTTTTGAGGTGAGGAAACGTATAGCATGATACATGATATTTATTTTTTTTTATTTATTTATTCATCATACACCACTCAACAGAAACCATTTACAGAGTGGGAGCAATCACAAAAACAAGAGAATATACAGGATGGGTATACACTACTGAAATTGACAATATGATGTTATAGAGTCATGACGCAATTCAGTTAAGGCAGATTTTAAGTATAGTGTTCACATTCGTATTGAATAAATCAAGCTGGTCACTGAATCTGTTGCATGTATTAGACATCCTATATATTGGTGAATTCAGTAACACATCAGTTCGGGGGGTTGGCAGATAGAATAAATCTGTTCTGCGGATAGTCAGCCGAGGAATGAATATGCTGAAGTTTTCAAGGAGGACACAATCATTAATCATATCATTCATCAATTTATATGTGAAAATAACAGCAGAACACTCTCGGCGGACATCCAGACTACTGACCCTGTGCCTGTGGAGTAAAAGTTCGTGCGGGGTGCCCATTGTGGGATACACGCCATCACATTTGAACGAGAGGTACTTCAAGAAACGCCTTTGCACAGATTCTAGTAGGTCAATGTGCACCAGGTATAGTGGCGATCAGACTATGGAAGCATATTCTAATTTAGACCGAGTGTATGTATAATAGAGAGTTTTTAACGTTGAAACTTTCTGAAAATCAGAAAACCATAGAGTCGATTCGCTGCAGATACCATATTTTCTATATGAGGGGTGAAAGATATGTTTGATATGATTCAATATATTTGCGGCCTCTCATTCCACCACCACTGATCTGCTGCTATTGTAATTCAACTCACTTGATGAGCTCGACTATCATACCCTTGAGCAGTCAGGATTGAAACGTCTTGTACATTGTATAACTATAATTCCTTCTCTGGTACTCTGCTTCTTGATTTTGGTTCTCTGTTTTTTTTTGGCCGATGACATCAAACAGATCACAATTTGAAACAAAATATTCGATGAGGAAGTTATATCTTGCACGTCAGAGTTGCCGGAGTGTATGTATTCATTGCTGTGCAAGTTTCCTGAAGGACTTTAGTTTCTCGACAAATAACTGGAACGCCCGCATTTCAACACTATCAAAAATATGTGATGGGTGCTGAGAGAAGATGAAATACATATTTCTCTGCGAATTCCCAGACAATTATCAATTTATGGCACATCGTTGAACTCAGAAGGAATTGTGAATCCTGAGACTTCGGTTGATTAATGCAGAACATTTTCTATTATTCATCGAAATCGGGATATAAATGACGGACTCACAGCTCGCGGCGTTAGACAGCCTGTATTAGAACCCCCACTGTTCAACCTAAAGAACAATGTATCCAGCTCCATTATCGATTTCGGTTAGAATGAGCCCTTCGAGGAAGGACAAAGACTCCTTCAAGAAACTTGTCTGGATCCCATTGCGAAGTTTCTTCGTATCAGATGACTCTCGAGCCGAAAGTTATTTGACCAACTCCTTATTTACACCGATCGCAGCCTTTCAAAATGTCAGTTATTTATGTGGTGGATTATTTATCTTGGTTCGACGACGCCTGTGATTGGTTGATTTCTCAAGAGAATGAAATAAATCAGACTGATTCAAGCCTTTAGGTGGTCAAGCATCACGAATGGGAAAGAATACAATCGAGATAAGAGGATTTTCCAGCGCGAAATATTTCTCCCTTTGACGTTTTTTATTGCACGTAATAAGTCAGTGTTGATGTATATCGTGAGCTGGATTGCCACCACATTTATGGCTGTCTCATTATAAATTCATCGAAGCAGTTAACTGCTGTGCGCCACCATTTGATTCTTCGAGATTAAAATATACCTACTGTGCTTGGAGAATCAACAAGTTATCGGTATATTCCTTCATTCCCCCATTTCAAGTTCTCTAAATCATCTGGTATTGGCTTGGACATCTTATATTCCTTCTTTCAACAAATTTCAATCTCCAATGTACATCAATACGTATGTACAATCATTTAGCCAGCCACTTCTGAGTAGCTCAAATGTGACAAAAGTTGAATATTTTGCACATGGAAAGGTGAGTGTTCGAATGGCAGTGGGCGACATCTTGAAAAAATTTCTGTGCATAGGCAGCTGTTGAACTCATTATTCGGAGACTGTGGTTGAATAGAAGAATATAATATGAGTATATATATCAACCCAAAACCAACAGTCATATTCAGAGAAGCCTGGATACGTATTTCGTCATCTGATTCACCATCTCCAGTAGACCTGAAAAGTAAAGGAGATTAGCGACTCCTTTGTATTCTTGACTATGTTCAATTCTCGATCTGAATTGATGAAATTCACGGTAGAGAAAGAGAATAACATCAGATTGCCTTTCTCATTACCAAAAATGACAGAGATGAGTTAGAATTTGATATTCATTGTAAAGAAACGTGTACACAGAGGTTCATACAAAGTGACTCTCAACATCGCATCCAACATAAATATTCTGCTCTAAACTTTGCAGTTCACAGATTGATATCTCTTCCTATATCTGCTGATAGGTATAACCACACAGCTCACTATTTTACAAACTGTGGTATGACAGTTAGATTCCATCAAAAATGTTCTTAGTTTCACGTTCAGGATTCATACCTAGTTTATTGGGTAACCCTAAAGACAAAGTCAGTGTTCATCATAGGAAATAGTATTCAGAGAACATAATGCTCATTTCAGTTATGATAGGACCGACAGATCGAGCGTTGATCAACATATTCTTGAGACTAGTCATCCAATAACCTGAGATGATTTGGAACTCCTCAAACATGTAACAATCAACTCGAATAGTTCTGGGAAGTATTCCAATTCATCTTCATGATAACCGAAAAATGAACCAAGATCTTGGTCATATTCCATAGTCTCGATTATTCGATTTGCTGACCTGACAATAATTGAATTGTTATGGTTCTCTGCATTGCAACGATTCATTGATTCATGACTCGAATGTATGAATGGACTGACATGAATACGGACGATCCCTCTCGGTGGAAATTCCAGAATATCTTGAAAGTTACTATAAGGAGTCAATCGCAATTCAGTTGCCGAAATATTTTGTCGAATATCATCGTGTTTTTTTGTTATATTCGAATATGCAGGAGGTTCGTGTGGCACCTCATTTCAGTACCTCAGAATTTGAGAACATCCGAATGATCCACATATTCCTCATTTCCTATTGAAATATCGCGAGGAACTTATGTTTAACAATTCAATTCATGTGGGCAAAACATAATATAGTTCAAACACTTCATATATATCAAGATGAGTAATCGATGCAGTTTTTGAATTACTCATTCGAATGTTCTGAAATTCTGAGTTTGCAATCGTTGGCAAACTACTTTCGAAACCTCACAAATGGAGGTATCGTATATTTTCACAACAGCAACATTGTGCAGAACGTTTCACATCTACTGATTACCAGACCATAAAACGTTCTCTAGGAACTCGGCCAAAGTCAACAAGCTTGCCTCGCCGATCCAATTTCGAGAGAAATACCTTTTTGTTTCAATTGGAAATAATGAAAGCAAGTAATCTCAAACTGAACGGTCGTTAGCTAACCCTGTGGAATAGCTGGCCGGTAACTTCCGGAGGCGCACTGGATGTTTAACAAGTTCCAATTACAATTTCTATTTGCACCTACTGAATTGCTGTAAGAGGTGCCACGTCATGGAAATGGAATAATACTCGAACGAAAAATTGCTACACATCTCCAGTCGACTACATTATATTATTCATGAAAAGTCACAAATGGAAATTTTCTCACTCATAGTCCTCTCAAATTATCATTGCATAATTATCATTCTCTTCCTTGAACTCGACCAATCGTTTGGTGCATCCAATTTTGGGTATTTCTTCTCAAGTATCAATCACCAAAGATCTCTCCATCACCGTCATTACTTCCATCTTCTCAGGTATGATTTCTCTTTCTTTCCTATCCATTCTGATTTGTATCGATTGCTTGTATGGAATCCTCGTCAGTTCAGCTTGGTTGTATTTGATCATTCTTGTCCCAACTGCTTCATTTTCCTCAGTTCTATCTTCAGCATACCAATTAATTTCCTTCCCATTACTTTTTGCATACATCACTCCGAGTTATTGTCACGAAATACTGAGATTCCTCTCAAACAATTATCAAGTCAATGAGCTCTAGGGACCTCATTCGAACTTTGAGAACCATCGAACCACCTCCAGTTCAATTTGTTGAGGTCATATGCATGACATTGACTCAACGGTTGTAAGGACAGGACCGTCTCACGTTTTCAAAATGTTTGAGATGTAACGAACATGTAAGATACTAAGGAGTCACGAATCATTTCAACTCCTCAGGTCTACTGAGGATGACAACTTAGTTGCAGGAATATGTATTCAGATTTTTCTAAATATTGTCGTTGTTCTTTGGGTATTTATTTATTTCGTGTTTGAGTATTCAACCACAGTCTCCGAATTGTAACTTCAATTTAGTAGAATAAATACCTGTTCTTTGACTTCACGTGTGACGTCTACGCCTATGAACCTCACATTATTCTGTTGTGATTTGTCTGTAGATGTTGCTATCATTATCAGCAGAGTGAAATTACATGTGAGGAGTTCGATAGAACTTTCCCAAAATGATGAAAAATCACTGTATGTAAAAAGACACAGGAACATTAAAATCACGAAGTAATAAAGCAGTATCTATGATGTATAGATTTTCAGGTACAGGGACTGCAATTTCAAATTGGAGATCTGTTCTTATAGTAAAGCATCGACACTGTTCGGCTCTGTCGATATCAACAATCCACAACCGAAGGGGGTAATCAAAAAGACGTGTAGTGTTCTTCAACTGATACACCAAAAGTCGAGGGATCGAGCTGCATCAACAATCAAGACGTCTGTGATGAATACCTCGTACCTCATCCAGTTCCTGATTCATCATTGTCAGTATTTTGTCGCATCGGATCGGAATTCTATCGACCCAATCGGAATGAGAGCAGCGAACAAAGCTTTCTTCCGCGATGAAAGCTGCTCAATAACTGTTCCGAACATTTCCAAGGACACACTGTCACGACCGAAACAAATAGTGGAAAGAGAGTCATGGAAATTGAAAGCGATTACCGGAATTTCATTGGTACATTCGAGAAGTGAAAGGCTGCCGAAATACGGAGAGAAAGGGAATTCGGAATCATTCGAGATAAAGGGCGACTGAAACTGCCGCCAGCCCGTAACACACTGCACGTGTCTACGATATTACATTAACAGCTTTCGTCAGTTTGACTCCCCCTCCGTTCGATAGACACAAAATATTGCTCTAAAGTGGATTTTCGATATGAACTTTCATGAATTTACCCACTCGTTTTTTTTTTTAAACGCGACGTCATCAACATTCTCGAATATTCAACATCATGTCGCTGAACGTTTCGAGAGGAAGGAGCTACATTGAGTCATTTGCATGTGATCATATTCGGAAATGTACCATTCGCTCATTAAATAGAATAGTTCAGAAGCACGCAATAGACATGTATATTCATGAAACATTAGTTAGGAAGCCAGATATCATCTAATGGTGGGATATCGTTTCAATTCGTTTCCGGACATAAAGTGGATGAAGCATCGTGTCAGTTCAGTTGGATATTCAGGGCTGTGATAGTCATCCTTCCAATTATGCTCAAGATCCAACTAGCATGTTCGTCGAAATTGAGAATCTCCATTTGTCATGATAATTTTGAAAGAATAATAATGTAATCAACCTCCTCTGACTTCCGGAGTGGAAGAGAATAGTAAAGTCGAGAAAGAAACCCAGGAACCCTTCGTAGCCATACTAATATGAATCAGAAGACGAAAGTACAAATAAAACATCTGAAGAGGCCTCCGAGAGCTCATACAAACCGTTTGACATATAAACCGGTTCCCAGGCAAATGTGGGGATTCTCTCGGATTCAGATAAAACCTGAAATAATAAGATGACAAGTTCCTATATTTCCTTCCTTTAGGCACTCTTTGCGGAGACATCCTGTATGATAAATAGCATCCTTTGTGGAAAGAAGGCTGAAAAAATGAATTTCGGTAGCTTGAACGTCAAGTTGAGAAAAATTACGCTCGTTTATCATCGGGAATAACAATTGAAATCATGGCCCTTCTTATTGAAAATGATACATTGATTTGTTTATTATTTTTTTTCCCCACGAACAATTCATTTCATCGACAATGAACAAGAGTACTTTCTTCCAATTCGAGGTTCAGGCTATCTAAATTGATTCCTCTTCAGGACTCCATCATGCAGGATGTTGCAAAATTGCGTATCAAAGATGAATCTTTGTCCATCCTTGATGAATTAAGGGAGCTAAAAATGTTTCAATGATACTATTTTGAGAGGTCCGCTGGCTAACACGATGTTCCTCGAACATTATAGGTTTCCCTTTCGTGTTGTCCACAGATAAGAGAAAAATAGTACCTATCATTGGAAATTTTCATTGTATTATATTGATGACTCTGAGATATATTGAAGAAAGATCGATTTCCAGCGGCGTCCTTCGAGAGATCATGTCTATGGGAGAAAATAATAGAAACCTGCAATCTCATTTTTCTACCTCAATCCGAGAGATTTCTCTTCTCAAGAATATCCAAACTTTCGGAAATCTATTATTTCCATCATCAAGGACTACAATGAAATGTTATTCGAGTATAAAATTGAAAATGGTATGAACATTTATTTGAGCACTATTATCACTGAACACTCATATATCTAGCAAATGATATGCATCCCAAGTATTCTAACGACAGGACTTGCGACCTAGTATATTTTCTCGCCACTCTGGAAACTCGTATTGAGATTCCTACCAAATCTAGTGAGGAAACTGAATAGTTAACTTCCAGTTTTCATTGTCATACGAAGTTTTTTTCCATTTTTTGCCATAATAACCTCATTTACAAACCATCAGTTCAATTCCATCATTGGAAACTGAATGATTTTGATGTGTTTGTGTCTTTATCAATAAATGATATTTCTCAACCATTTATTCACCGCACCATTCCTGAAGATTGCCTGTCAACATTTCCAATCATATAGTATTCACATATACAAGTCATGAACAGTCAAAAAGATCTTCCCGAAACTTTCGGTTACAATAGTGCTTCCAGAGGAGGAAACATTCCACGCCACGTACATGGATAGATTGAAATAATAAACATCCCCATTGTACCGCAGTGCTTCTTTCAGAAATCCATTAAGTTGTAGGTAAGGCGCATAAAACCGTTGGAACACGACATCAGCGTCGTTATATATTTCTCTTTTCCAGCAATTACATCCGGAGTAGTTCAGCAAGTGTACTTCGACTACGGCACGACTCAGGTCTGCACTAAATCACCCAAAAATATTCCCGGCTGTAAATAATATCGCTCGCTTAACAACCTGACAAAATCAGACCTCAGCTCTATTTTGTTTCTATCGTCATAATAGTCTCTTTCTATATTCAACTGAATACGCCATGGTGAATCGGGAGAATTCTTTACAATTTTCATCACTGAATTGTGATTCCCGAATATCTTTCCTACGACCTTGGTATGAGTTTTGTTCTTCTTGCACTGTTCATGGTACGAGCAGTTCTAATTCATAACAATGAAATCAATCTATGATCAGTAACACCAGTGAGAATACATAGAATCAAATTCCAGTTGCTGGTTTCAAATCATTATCGTCTAACTCTCAAAATGATGTATTCCATAAGGTCCGCACACATGAATGATCAATCAGGTGTCCAAACAGCATGTGAACTACTCCGTTCTCATGCGATATATTGATGTCACTAAAGACAAGATTTTCAGTTTCCGCTTCCCTGAATTCATGACATGCACTGGTTCATCCTAGAATCAGATTTGACATGCATACAACGACTTCGTAACGTCAGGATGCATTGTATTTTTCTCGTCTGTGAAAGCTTGTTTGTGTTTGATGGATGAACTCATTCTCCTCAGAACTTCTGATTTTGATCTCCAATGAAGGAATTCGATGGAAAGAAAAGGATGTGGTTTCGAGGTTCCTGCAATGGAAAGAGAGATTATGGGTGATATCGACTGGGATTTGGTTACTGTGCTTTGTCAGCTCATGTTGTTCCATTGAGAGTATTGAGAAAACTCAACATTTCCATCATTTTTCCATTCTGGAGATCTTTCTCAAGCAGAAATGATATGTCTGGTGTACTACAAGGTTCACACTCAGGAGCCATGCTTTTCAATCCATTTCACAAATGACTTGAATTATGATATTTCCCATAGTAACATTCATCTGCGGATAATCTGAACATGTTATTTCATCATTATATCCCAACACCTACGAGTCTCGTTCATCGAATTGTCGAATAATTGGATTCTGCTGAATGCACAATGAATTGATGAAACCCCGATATGAAATCGCCTCTGATGACTGGTGTGTATTATTTGAATAGGCTTTCTGAGAATGAAAAAAAAAAGGATTACCTACGGAATCTCCGGCAGTAGGTTGGAAAAATCTCAATAAATTATTGTTTTTATAGCTTAAGATAATCTGATGACTTCCTCTCTAGCAGTGTTAACTGAGTTCATAGTGTTTATTGTGCATTATATTTTCATATTTATATCACGATGTCTTATATATTTGCCTTTATATGTGTCATCGAGCGATAGTAGTGTTCTTCATCAATGTAATATGTCCATTTATGGCGGCCAGGTGGTCGAGATGGTCGAGCGACATGATAGTAATCATGAGGTCGTGGGTTCGATTCCTGGCTGGCCGTTGGATTTGGGTTCATTTATACGCTGTACAATGTATATCATGGAGTTCTTCACGGAACTATCCCAAATGTCACAGTGGTTCGGATTCCACTTGTATAAACTGTAGATCCCCGTCTCTTTCACTCGCAAAAGTCCTTCGGAGGATGAATCTGTCCTTACTGCAAATATATTGAGATAATTCTCATAATTTCTATTTCTGATTCCAGAAACGGGCAGAGAAAATCCCAAGAAATAAAAAAAAATTCATCTATTGATTCATAAAAGAGTAACTGTGATGCTGATCAACCTTATCTATCAATTGTTCTAGCTTTGGATGAATCCCATATCATATCATGGTTCTTAATTACTTCAGATGATGACAACTTACAGATGACTTTTTCGTTCCAAAATTATCAGTATTTAATATAATTTGCCAAATTTTTCTCTCATCCTGTAACCAAGTTGTGATATTGGAACGTTTCTGAGCATGAAGAATGGAATGAAATCACGTTTCACCGAAATTTATATCTCGTAAATCATCAACATAGAATCGGAGACATGAGAATCATCATTGACTTGAAATTTCTTGTGAAACTTCAGGTGTTCTGAAAATGCAACACTTCGTACTCATATCTCATCTATATATTTTTGAAAATGATTCAATGTTCACAATTGCATGATCCAAATCTGATATATTCTTTTTTTCCAGGTATGTTTCCTCATCCATGACCGTCAATACGTGAGTAGTTATAGTTCCGATTTTGTTGTACATATTTCACATTCGAGATATATACATTTGATCACATGATTCAGCGTCTTCACATGATGCCAATATCTCTGGGAAAGTAGTAGTAGTAGATGTTCCTACTTTGGCTCCGGAATGATACTGGACCAATCATTCCATGACTTGAATAGCGTGATAGTCATCTCACATCTGTAACAATAGTGAGAAATTCGAAGTAGTTCACTCACAGGTGAATTGAGTTCGCAACTGGATTTGATTGCTTCAGACTCGTGGAAAGAGACGAAATATTGAGACATTATTGATTCATATCATAATGATCTCCATTCACGAATATCACCCAGTGAGTGAAACCCAATTATAAGATACCTCTGATGAAGAAGCTTGCCTTAATACATCAAGCACCGAGAAATGAAGGATATCGAACAGAAACTCAAATTCATAATATCAATTCCATAGGAAATGTGTTCATTTTTTGTAGTTGCGGATTGGGCAATTAGCAAGCAACTGCAATAACGTTCCTCGAAATATTTTTCCAACATAGACCTTCCTTTTTTTCGTTCACCAACCTATAATTACCCAATTTCCGCCCATCCGATACATCTGTCACTGTCATGTACTGATGCCAGTCCAATCGAAATCGGCCCGAGATGAAAAAAACGTGGAATAACGGCGCTTGCCAACTATCTGTCAGGCCGAGCTCAGTTGGTATAGCTAGTTCTGCTCACTAGATTATCCAGGAATGGAATCAGTGACCAATCTTGTATTTCTGAAGTTTCAAAATATGATCATCCCCAAATATTTACAAATCAGTTCGTGATATTTTCAACGAATTTGTTGCTAGAAGCCAGATTAGTGGTATATCCAGGACTAATCTGTCACAATATTCACGAAGATGTTAAATTTTGGTGAATACTAGAACTGATATGAAAGCAGCCGATTATTGGCGCTACCACCGTCAAATTTTGGTTATTTTGCCAATTCATTCACCGATTGAGATTGTAAAATTTGCTCTTAGTAATAAGGGAGAGAACTATGGTTCAACATCATCTCTTACCCATTCTCCTAATTGGTGAACAGGACATCAAAGATTCAATCTCAATAGCTGCATATCATCTGTCAGATTCATTATTCGTCACTGACAATTTTTTTAATTAGCTAAAAAAATTGAACAGAAAGAAGAAACAGAATTACTCTGATGATCGAAAATGATGGACAAGATTGCAATGTTGATAGAACTTCCCAACTGCTGAGCCATCTCAATACCTCCTGACATGTCAAACTAGTCGACGAACCTCTCTACTCTTCGAATGCAAAATCAATGAACAGTAATGTGGTCGCTTTGCCGTAAGGTTGCTGTATCACTTTTCTTCATCCCTGAACCATTCGGTAGTATATTCAAATGCCACTTGATGGCTGAGTTGAAAAAATAGAAGAAGAAATGGAATTCTTCTGAGTGCAGAGTCACGCAGAGGTTGCAGACTAACAAAAAAGTTGAGTGCATTAAACATTCGCTCAAAACCAGAACTGAAGCTCCGATCAGATACAATCTCATTGGTCACCACCATCTGGGGTACCATCTGAAATAATAGGTACCTTCTGTGATCAGGCAACGCAATTTCGAGAATGCATACTTCACTCATACAAATTGCTTGCTCACCAACTGATTGAAGAATAGCGAAAAAACAGTCATCGTTAAGGATCTAGGCTCTACCATAATTCTAAAATTTGACGCTCATCACTCTATTATGTTATTCATATCATCAATCCCCATACGAATCCTTTCAGACCTGAAATACTAGGTTTCGTTGTATACAAAACTATATACAATATTTCACATGTTTCATCCCATGACACGGCAAAAAGCTAACCAAAATAATGGGTAAATCCTTTCGGACCTGAAATACTAGGTTTTGCTGTATACAAAACTATATACAATATTTTACATGTTCCATCCCATGATATGGCAAAAAGCTAACCAAAATAATGGGTGAATTGAATATAAACTAGACGGGTCCAAATTAGCTCCAGCTCAATGATTCATCAGGAGCAATCGATCATGATATGTTCAATATCTGTTCGAACAAAAACGAATTGGTTTTTATTGGAGCAGTATGTCACAGCAAATTGTTGTTTTGATGAATACTCTATAGTTGTGAAGTTATATTTTCGTACATGAATATCATTTCCATTCGTTGTTGGTCAGTATCCAGTTGCAGGAATTGAATTTCGATCATATTATTCGATAATTGATTCTAGCCTTGTCAAAATCCCTCGTTCTACTTTTCTATCAATTCAAATATCACCAATCGACTGATTGAGTATATTCGTCATGATGAGTTAATCGTAGAGTGAAGTCAACTGATGAAATTCAAGTGTAGTAGTGTAGACCATGAAGGATGTCTATCAATGAAATGAAATGGATAAGTCTCAATTTGAATATACTTGACAACATCAAATTCCGTTCAGAATATTGATTGCTACTTCACTCAAGCTAGATTTGACTACACCATCTTCCGAGTCGTTCTACTATTTCATCGTGAAGATTAGGACGAAAACTTTCGCTCTCAAGTTTGATTGATAATCGAATTTCGAACAACATTCAATTGAAGGAGAATGAGGATTGTAATGAGCACACATAATACTTGTAGAGATATTTCATCATTCAAAATCTTTCCTCAATGAAGTCCTCAATTATTCAAGAAGGTGATGATGGTGGATAATGAATATATTATGGAATGTACATGATATCATGTGAAAGGTACTTGAAAAGCTCGTGCATAAAATGTTGGAAACTCAAGCTATGATGTAAACCTACCAATTTTTCCATTTTGATACGATTCACAGTGCTGTTTGAAATGAATAATTCATGACTTCGTCGGTTCTTGACTTTTCTGGTTCTGTTAACATCTCCGACCAACTTTCCCTGGATTATTGTTCCTAAGAAGCATTTCAGTTCCATTCACCTGTTGCCTCTATTCCCGAATTGGGAAATGTTTGCTAATGAGGAATTCTACGGTTATCGAACTTGAGCACTGTTTTATCAACATGAAACATTTGTGCACTCATTCATCCCAGTGAATACACATGGTCTATTGAAATTGCTTCCAAAGTGTCGAAGTCGATGAGCCGTGTTAGCAATATACGGCTATACGGTTGATTCATGAGTCAGAAAAAATGGTTCGGTTTGTCTAATCGAAATCCACCACTTAAGTGGTAAAATATCGTTACTGTAGTGGGTGAGATCTGATTGATTGAAACAAATGTTTCCGTTTATTTCTTTGGGAAATGTTGACCGTGTATCTAGAAAACTACGAGTCTTCAGGAAAAAGTTTTGAGAATTAGCTCATCATATTTCAGCAAGGAATTTATTTTTTTTTCACAGTATTGATGAAACACCCTTCACATACCTAAATATGAGCAGCTCTATCTTTGTTGCTGTTTCGGGAAGGAATCTGCTGCTGCAACAAAAATTTGCAGAACGTTAATTCTGTTATATTTTCTTTGTATGCTAATTCATGGACAGAAAATGACGGTCAATCTCGAATTTATCTGTTTCATAGGATGCTGAGTTCTACGCAAAAAGCAATATCATTTTCTCCGTTGAGAAGAATGCAAGCAGACTATTTTCTCTTTGTTATCTTTCTTCAATCATCGTACTTGTATTCACAAGAATTTCTCACCACACAGGAATACAGTGATTGTTGCCACATATTCCGTGTATATTTCGGTGTATATTACGTATGAATAAATTTTTCCATACGAATCAGGCTCATTCTCTCATTACGAAGCTGCTCATGAGATGAATATTCGGGTCGACCTCATCCACTTCTTGTGATGGAATTCAGTCGAGAGAAGTTTGTGATGAATTACTGTGTGGTCCTCTGCTGAATAGAAATTGGTTTATTTGCATGGGAGTTCATGGAACTAGGAAACGAGCTGCAGTTTTCTGCGCTATTTCATGCATCATGTAAAGAAGGCAGAACACGAAACGAGTTCAATGGAACAATCGGGAAAATCACTGCCAAGCATCAACTATCAGGAATCCATTCGACAAGGATCCTTCATGGAAAAGAAGACAAACAAGTTTGTGTAGTGCCATTTTGAAGTATTCGTCCCTGTTGACTCTCAAACTATGCAGACGATTTGAACATGAAAAAGAGTCAATGCATATTTTTTATGGCAGATTCCATTGGTGAAACTAGTGCACACTGAGTTCCATTGTATTTCATTGAGAAAACTTGAACATGGTTCTATATTTCATTGGGAAACTGGTTCAATCAGTTCTAAATTAGGTGCAACAATTTCCGCACGATCTCAGGCAATCCAAACATTGCTGAATATTCACATATATGAGGGAAAACTAATATCAACGGACATTGACATCATTATACAGGGTGTCCTTAAAAGGTCTTTACAAAAAGCTACCACATATTCTTCAGACCAAAACAATTCGATACAAGCAAACTTACCTCAGTAAATAGTTGCTTAGTTTGGGCGCTAGACGGCTCTGAAGTTGAAATTTTCAAATCGATTTTGCTTCATAACTTTTGAACGGCTCATGAGATTTTTTTCAAATTTGGTACGTTGGCATAGACTCATCGGGCAATGAAACTCATATCATAATCATAATGAATATCATTCCATGGGCGTAGAACTTGATTTTTTCAGTAAATAAACATCTAAAACTCCTACGCCAATGGAAAAAAATTAGTTTCAATATGAAATCTAAATTATTCAACTCATTCACTACAAAAAAGGTACTCTTGACAAAAGTCGATTCCTCTCATGGTTTCGACAAAATTTTAATTTCAGTGATTTAGAGCATAATTAATAATGAAACGATTAACAGATATTTCATTAAAATTGTTCAAAATGTTCACCATTTTCACGTATACAAAGATTTATACGACGCAAAAAGTTGAAATGTACTCTTTGCATAACTTCTTCATCGCCTGTAAGATTATTCGTCGCCTGTTGGATACGTTGCCATAATTGTTCTACAGTATTCACAGGGGTCTTGTAAACCGTAGACTTGAGATAACCCCATACAAAATAATCCATCGGTGTTAAGTCTGGAGAACGTGGTGGCCAATTCACGGGTGCATCATTACCTCTACCTATCCATCTGTCTGGGTACTGTTGGTTTAAAAAATTCCTAACATCCACCGAAAAATGTGGTGGAGCTCCATCGTGCATAAACCACATATCTACCCGATGTTGGAGTGGTAAATCTTCCAACAAATTTGGCAACGTATTTCGTAGATGTTGTAAATACATGTCTCCTGTTAATCTTTGTGGAAGTATGACAGGACCAATTATGAAATTTCCTATTATTCCAGCCCAAACGTTGATTTTGAATTCGTGTTGAAAATGGTTTATTTTAATGGAATGAGGATTTTCAATTGCATAAACGTGTTCATTATGAAAATTAGTTATTCCTCTTCTCGTGAAACAGGCTTCATCAGTGAACAAAATATTCTTTCCAAAGTTCAGATTCATTTCTCTTTGCAAATTAATGAACCTACAAAACATCAGACGACTTTGTGAATCATGGATTGATAAATCTTGAACTGGCGTCTTGTGGTATGGGTATAATAATTGTTCTCTTAGTACTTCATGAACGGCATTCCTAGAAACTTCTATTTCATTACTTATCCGTCTAGTACTCAATTCTGGATTTTCTTCAATACGGTCTAAAATTTCTACTTCGACTTCGGGAATCCTTACATAACGCTGTCTTCCATAATCACCAGTTCTAGAAGCAAAATGACCGGTCTCCCGAAGACGTCTCTCAACTGCAGCAAAGGTTGGGTGGCTTGGTACGCGACGATTTGGAAACCTTGCCGAATACACCCTCACACTCTCTCGACCATTTCCTTGACAATATCCGAATACCAATAACATATCGGTGTATTCTTCATTGGTGTATTGTACGGCCATGATAAATCAGAAAAGTCCGATATCAACAATCAACGTCAATAAAACTCGACAAATCAACACAGATGAAACTATGGAAACCAAGAATGTGAATATCACTGTTTTCGAGCAGATAATAATAGTCTTCAGAAAAAAAAAACAGTGCTACTTATTTTCAATAGAAATAACCCATGCAAAAAGTACATCTCAACTTTTTGCGTCGTATAAATCTTTGTATACGTGAAAATGGTGAACATTTTGAACAATTTTAATGAAATATCTGTTAATCGTTTTATTATTAATTATGCTCTAAATCACTAAAATTAAAATTTTGTCGAAACCATGAGAGGAATCGACTTTTGTCAAGAGTACCTTTTTTGTAGTGAATGAGTTGAATAATTTAGATTTCATATTGAAACTAATTTTTTTCCATTGGCGTAGGAGTTTTAGATGTTTATTTACTGAAAAAATCAAGTTCTACGCCCATGGAATGATATTCATTATGATTATGATATGAGTTTCATTGCCCGATGAGTCTATGCCAACGTACCAAATTCGAAAAAAATCTCATGAGCCGTTCAAAAGTTATGAAGCAAAATCGATTTGAAAATTTCAACTTCAGAGCCGTCTAGCGCCCAAACTAAGCAACTTTTTACTGAGGTAAGTTTGCTTGTATCGAATTGTTTTGGTCTGAAGAATATGTGGTAGCTTTTTGTAAAGACCTTTTAAGGACACCCTGTATATCTCAGCATCGATTGTTGCCTGAATAGTTGAATACCTTCATTCGTCGATTCAGGTGGTCTCAGTTGGGAATTCGGTTATATGATTCGGTAAGGTTATAGATAGGTTTGCCCCAGTTGAAGATGGTTACAGTCTCTTCACATACAATCCCAGTCTGGGGGAAAATTATATTCAAAACTTCTCCTAAGTACACTGATTTCTCAAATAAATATCACAGTGCCTTTCTCTCTGAGCTAACCAACGTTTTGATGAAATATGCACATGCACAGCTACTAAAATGCTTAGGTATGCCGCCAAACCAACCCGTTGTTGAACTTCATGTAGTTCTAATGAAATTGCACGCCATTGTTGCAGGATATGTATATTTTGTCGGAAGCTCGGTTGATGAATACTCCTGTTAATTCAGTTTCCTAATTCATCAGCTGAGGCATGCGTTGCCAAGACTATAAACAATTTAAATATCCAAATTTGGAAATATGGAGTGCATATTGAATTTATACCAGAAAAACTATACCATATCTCGAGATGAAATATGTCATTCACGAAGAATCTTTTTGTTCTTCGTAACTAACTTTGTATTTAAAAAACAATGTCCAAAATGCTCGCATTCACATACACTCTATTTTTTTTATGACATATTGTCCTGGAATATAGTATATTATTCAACGAGCGTGTACTGATGACTATTACTCATGAGAATGAAGTTTCCGAATGTAATCATTCAAATGAGTAATAGCCATTACACAAAAGTTGAATACTATACTTTTCCTATTACTTTGTGTTCACAAGTTCATTTTTGAAAGATAATGAGAATTCATTGATTGGTTACAATATTGATGGTGAAATTTGTGCAGTTTGAAATATTCTCAGAGGTAGTAGAGGAAGAAGAATGTAGTTCAAGATTCAAGTATTTTTTTTTTCGAAGTAGTGGAGGTATTATTCGCGATGTTTTAAGACCTCGGAATTGAAGATGAAGGAAAATTGATTTCACAATTTTTTGTGCCGTATCCATTTTGTATTTCAAGGAATAGTCAATATATCCTTCTGCAACCGATGATGATTTCCATCCTCCGTGCCGTTTCAATGACGTTGAATCACCTCCGCCGGCGTCGACTAAAATGAACAGATGATCTTCGAAATATATGTCCTACATATGATACTGGGTTCGGAAGTTTCAGAAAGAGTGCTATTTGCTTCCCCATTGCTCAGGATTCATTGATTCCAATTTTTTGGGATTTTTTCGGGGTTGAAGAAGGAAGAATTGGTGGAAATATTCCGGTCGTATCTCTATATACTTTTTACAAAGCGAATAGAAACGGTCGGTGACTGTGAATGTTCTGGTGATTTTTGACTTCGTATTAGGTATTGTAACTAGAGCAGCCGATCCGAGGTCTTGAGAGTCTGAAATTTCCATCGAATATAGTTCGCACGCACACACGACAAACACCCATAAGTCCTATTCCTGCTGCCACCTAGAAAAAAATATGAAGTCACATTTTCTAAGCGGTGAGAAATAATTCGTAATGAAGTAAATATCGAAGGAGCCATCAATTCTTGACAGAAAAAAAAGAGAGAAAAAATATTTAATTGAGATTCGAACCTACACCAATTTTGTTCTGTGATGCGTATGCAAGCACATATTCAACTGAGCCACGTACACTACCCTATTGTATGAGAATTTTAACATTACTTGAACATCAGAAGGCTCATCATACCATCATAATATCTCGTCATTAACATTTGATCTATCGATTTTTCGTGTAAATCAGGTGAATTCATCTCACAATATCGTCTTCGGAAATGAATGGATTCTGTCAGCCTATTCAGGACCAAAGCAAAGGATTATCGGGAGGATTAATTGCGGGAATGCACTAAGAGGTCAAGCAATCATTAACGGAATGGAGTTCACTGTAGGATCGGATGGACTGAATCCAAATCCAAAGGCGATGGATTGTTTTTTCGTGCTCATCAGATTGAAGCGAAGGTTCACTGAAGATTTATTTTTCCGATGGGTAGTCAGGTTGTCAGTGCAGAATTAGTTATTGTTGAATAATAGAATCACACGATAAACAATAAGGAACTGGTCAACAGACACTCATCATAATCACAGTGATCAAACGAATGATTATTTCCATCTGTACAGAAATATGGTTGAAACTGAAGTACCCGATTGACTTTTGCATATGAAACATGGTGTGCTACGAGGCTCAATCCTCGATCCTTTTATCACCTCATGGTCGGCAAGGGTCGGCACAATATTCATCTCATACCAATATTATACAGGCCATAAAAATGATTGGAGAGTGGTGTGAATCGAACGTGTCAACTCTGAACTTCAAGAAAACAAATACTCTGAACTTTCACTGTGGTTTCCATGACTTGAGATCGACCAATGAGATGATAAGTGAATGGTCTAGGTGAATCCGTCGAAAACAAGCTATCAATTGAATATGCAATGATTATGTGTAGAAAGTTCACTTCTGGATGCTGTCAGGAACACGCGATTTTATCTGCCAGGACAGCATACTCTACTGAATCCCATTTCGGATATGTAATTGAATTCAGGGAGGCCTGCAGGGAAGTTTTGTTTCATGAAAACGATTGGAAGCCAAATCAAGAGATTCCTGCAGGATTTCATACAGGGATCGCGTTGTGGAGAGTTTTTTGAGTGAATATCAGTCAAGTCTGCTACAATACAACACAAGACGAAACAGCGAAGCTAGGAATTGAATAGACCTGTCTCAAACAATGTCATCCGAGACATTTCCTGAAGAAGAAACGGAGTTCTGGACCAAAGTTATCACATGCACATTCTCCATTCCATTACACTGTCTATCTTATAACTTGATCGAATTCTTCCACAAATGGTCGAATTATCAATTGTATATCTCACATTTGAAAAAGTAAGGGTGATATTCATCAGCTATCAGACATCACCTCACCAATTTTCAATCCGCGTGAATATCATCGAAGGTTGATATTGAGTAATTCTCAGATAATCATCATACCGGTTCGAACGAATTTCGAATTTCCATGAGAAAATATTCGATGTGTGATCGGTCTTGATCGATCACATGCATCGTCTGGTTCACTCGATTGCTCTACGTGGAATAAAACAATGATTTCCAGCACGATGGCATTGTTCCAAATGCGTTCCGTGTCATTGTGAAGAGAGCCGTAACATATTGTCGACGACCGAATAATACCCGGCACACGTCACTTCAGGCAGCATCCAATCAAACATTCGGAATCGATACTGACAGAATATTCGAGCACTTTTTTTGATTCGGTCGCTGAATCGCTGTCATTCCATTCTTCGGTTATCGTGATAACCACCGAAATTATACACAATTTCCCATTTTTCGATGATACAATATTGTGTGGAATCTGTTTCCCAATTGGAAATTTTGAAACTGCGAGTTTGGAACATTACTGCATAGCAGGGGACGGACAAAGCGAAAACGCAATCTAAAGACCATCAGGAACTTCTGAGTTCAGGTATTGAGAGAGAAGGGTTGAAAAACATGGATCTTTATGCGTCGGCATATTCACAGTAGGATATTTCAGATTCCTCTTCTTCAATACCGATATCACACAATTCCGAAAACAAAGAGTCAGTTCAGAAGTGACAACGATTACTCACTGAGCAGATCACTCGTTATGATATCATCGTGACACATCAACGATATCGAAAAGTTTGACGAGATCTACGTCATCGATGATTCCTGATGATTTCTTACTGATGAATCTCAAAGATCTCAACGAGTGCTTCTAGATTCAACAGACACAAAGTTTCAGATTCAATAAATTCTTTCAGCACTTTATTGATAGTAGCTAGTATACCTCTGGCTTGATTACCTCCACAATTATCTTGCATTTTTATCACCCATTTCATACATGGAAAATACAGCAATGATGAAAATTTCATTTCCTAATGTGAATAGGCGGCTATCAACTAGTAAGCGGCTAGTGAGAGACAGTTATGATTCTGTGGATTCGGTTCTTGATAGTCCAGTTTCCACGTCGATGATTTAGGCTTGTAGAAGATTGATACATTCATTGACTCGACTGAACTAGATCTCGCGAGCAGAGTTGCTTGAATTGAGGTATGGTGAGTGAAAGCACTGATATATGACTAGAGGTGTGATCAATTCTGATAGGACCATTAGTCAGACTGGCAGCAGTTTTGTTGAATCAACATGATTTATAAAGAACAATTGGCCTGCCGATAGGTCACTGTGAGAGGGGCCTGGTAGATGATATGGAGAAGAACAGTGAAATTGATCATTTGCTTTATATTATGAAGGCCTATCAGATATCCAGTTTGGATAACGTGGAGGAGAGAAACTACCGGTAGAAAGATACTAGCTCAACCTTGAAGAAAGCTTCTGCATTGCTGAAGATTGATAGGAAATTCACTGAGGTCGTGGTGAAATGGAATATCGAGTCACTTCAATAATTTCATTCCCTATTGTATCGAGGATAATTACTACTGAAGGAATGCCACAATAATCTTCCTGTATCTGTCATCTGTTACCGAACAAAAAATTATTGCTCCAGAGAATCTAGGTGCCTTGATATTATCCAAGGTGGATGATATGCTTACAACCTCCAAACTTTCAAGAAAAATTCCAACACCTTCCTTGTTCGTCGAACATTTCAGGTTTCCCCTTTCGTGTTGTCCACAGATTAAAAGAGAAGGATGGTGAACCAACACTTCAATTGTTACTTTCCAAAACATGTAGACCTGTCAAACAACCTTACTAAGGCCGCACCGCTTGTGTATAGATGGTGATGGCTTCGACTGATTTTGACGGATATCTGACAGTAATGGATGGCTAATGGTTCAAATCTTGCATTTGTGTCGAATTAAGAACTCGAATCGTATTTTCTACTCGCATCAGAACACGATTGTCTTTTTTCTTTTGAATCAGAAATTGGAGAATCGAATAGGAGGAGTAGCTCTTCGGGAGACACTGTGAAGGATGAAAAAAAATAATGGTTGAACTCGCTTCCATTGGGTCGTGGTTTGAAATTCTGGCAACATCTCGAGGCCCTATCTGGCATTTTGTATTTCGATGCTCCATTCATAAGAGCGAGAACTTCAGCGCCAGTAGGAACCCCCACTCGACCATTCAAACTGCATATTCGCGATGCGAGATGAATGTCGAAATGACAATCCCGGTGGGGATAGGAATAATAAGGCGGTAATGGGGTACATAGCACAGAATGCACTGTTTGGCCAGACGTACGAACACGAGCCGTAATTGTAGCTAGACTCGAAACTCTCGTCGCTGAGCGAGATCAGATTATACCGACAGTGCGGTCATATTGTTATAGATTGAAAAACGAATTCCCGGTTAGGTATTATCCTGCGACCGAATGCGGTTTTCAGGATTCGTTGAGCTATTCGAATCATCCGTCATGATATTCAATTGAAGATAATCTCATCTGATGTATGACCTGGAGAGGAATTTCCAATTCTGGTGATTTCATTCAGGTTCACATACATACCATATAGAAATTATCATCTCATGGGAATACTGGCTTTGAGATATTTCGAATAATGTTGATGAATGCACACTAGAACAAAGTTGGGTATCTTCGAAAGACGAGCTACAGTATTCTTCAACAGCCACCATACAGCCCCTAGAAATACTGAATCAGTTACTGTCCCACAATTGAGATTCCCTAGATCGAGTTATCGATATTGATGATTTTTCACATTCGTGTTTCTCGACTGATGTTTGTAGAAAATATTTCTCCTATCTCGAACCAAGGAATCAATGCTTGAATTTGTGCCGCATATTGAGAAAATGACCTCTGAATGAGTAAGTTCGATCAGCTCCAGGAGCTACATATCCGTTAGATTATATCAACAACGAAATTGCTCATGCTGGTTTCTCATATATATTTCGTATCAATTATACCTCATCAATATTCTCCATCATCACGCATATTTTCGAATGTGTACACTTTGTTCGAATGAAAAAAACTTCTGAACTAGGAGAGCTGGCGATTATTGCTCACACTTTGTCTTTTATTGTATTGCGATGACGTCCACTTCAATCCAAGATGACTATCTCATCGATATTATGAATCATTTTGAAATTATATTTTCGTGTTCAAGTGAATGGCGTCTCTATGCAGAATTCTATGTCTGCGAATATTTTCCACGTTTCTCTGAATTCGTTTTCCGACCCACACTCACCCACTTTCGAAACATAATCATTAGGTACTGTCTGTGAGTTCTTTGAGGAGGTGGTACATTAATTTTTCAGCTTTTCGTGGGATTTTCTCTCCTCGTTTCTAAAAAATAGAGTAGAAGTTATTAAAAATAATTTCAATATATCTGTAGTAAGGACAGATTTGGGATCTGCCCCAATGTCAAAACCGAAAACATATTGAAAAATTTGCGAAGAGAAAAATATTTCAATTGTGTTGAGAACGGGAGCATATTTGTTCACGAAACGTCCACCAAGATAAGTAGAGGTTTTATTCTTATTAAATATATTTGTATTTCCAAATTTTTCAAAAACAAGGTGTCACTGACCAATAGAAAATATCTCTTTTAGGTATCTGAAGGTTTAATTTCAAGCGCAGTGACATTTTGGGGCAGATCGCAAATCTGTCCTTACTACAAATATATTGCAATAATTTTCAATAACTTCTACTCTATTTCTCAGAAACGAGGAGAGAAAATCTCACGGAAAGCTGAAAAATAATCATTAGGTATCGTGAAAAATATCGTGAAACATCAGAAGTCAGCGCTGATGTCAGAAATCTCGAACGGGATTGTACAAAATTGTTATCAGGTGTAGATATTATTTCATGGAAATATCAATGATTCACTGGGCATTGGGTGTTCCTAACCAAACAAGACAGTTCAGTATCGTCCTGTACACATATTATAAATCCGATGGTCTATTTGTTTACCGCATTTCTCAGTATATAGTGTATTCATATCCCAGAATATTTGACCAAGTGATCGAGAACCTCCATAATTTATCACGTTTTGGTTTGCTTATGAACAATTAACCTTCGTTCGTCTAGCGAAATACCAATACATGTGTCTACAAGTGGATATCACAAATGGCTTTCTGAGCTAGAGAACCCTATTTTCAGGCCTCATTTCAGGCTGGAAAATATTTTCTTCATCACGGAACAGACGATCTGAAGATGATATTGCACAATCAATTCTATCCAATGAAGATTGTAATTCTCATGAAGAATAAAGATGATCCGTTCATTTTGCTTCAAATCAATATCGTTCGTTATTTCGGATGTAAATTTTTTCAATTTGGCAAATTTAGATGATTCAAGTAGTCCAGGCGCCATGTTCAAAGCTCTTTTTCAATGGCATGGGGGTTCATTCATACCATATTTGGAAGGTTTCCGATTTTTTGAATGATACCAGAATTCGAGTCCGACGATGATATTAATTTATGTGGAATGAAAGAAAAATATCTTCATTCTTATTGGAAACGATTTGTTGATTGAGAGACGTTTGAAATGAGATATCAGTAACTACCATCACATTTAGATTTCATTCGAGATGGCTTTCCTCAGCCATTTTGCCATGAAATAAACTAGACATCAAGAGTGAGTTGAAGATTCCATGAGATTCGATGATCCCATAATCCCATGAGGATTCTAACAATATCATCCGGCATCTCTTGTTGAATGAATATTTCCATCTGAAATTCTGATTGTAACCTACCATTGGAGCAAAAAACAGATAAAAAGAATTCCGTGGTCATTCAAAACCCACTTCATGCACACAGTATATTGGAACATTGCTATTCCGACCAAAAAACATTACGTTCAGGCCGAAACTTCTCATTACTTTGCTGTAGTGGAAATCTGAATCAAATACATATTCGTAACTTTCTTTGAACCTTTGTTCTCGGAGTAGAATAGAATGTTTGGAGATCTAATTGGGAGTAGAATAACAGCAGCCCCTGCAAAATCAAACACAAGAGCCCTGATAGATTAGTCTTTTGGAACCAGAAGTTTTTCTTGGCCATCGAAAAGAAAAACCGGAAGCGAAACTTCCGAATGATAGAAAGTTTCAGATTGACACAGTAGATCGATTCACTCCGTTTCTCTTTTTGCCGGATTTCTATGGTAAACAATGCCGAATTACAATGAAGTTGGTTGCTGATTTTCTTCAGATCAGTAATTTTCACATCGAAAATATGAAAAATATTTCTTTCAATACTATAGTTATTTTCATCACTAGTGAAAACGAATCTGCTGGATCTTGAGGAAATCGGAATCATGTTTTTCGAAAGATTTCTTTTGTTAAACTTCTGGAACAATTTGTCTCTGGAAAATGATTCATAAGATTCTCAGCAAGGAATATGAGTACCCCTTTCCCAATATCCCTAATATCCCCGTACACGAGTGAATCCTGTATATGAAATACCAATCATAAATCAAATTATATTGAATATCATATCATATGATCTGATCATCAACATTGACCTAGTCTTGAGCAGAATTGATTTTTTTTTTGCATTCAGCATCATATTCACGTTTCAATGGAAATTCTCTCATAAGCGTTCGTATTGTAGAGGAAATTCAGAACTGAGAAGTCACGTTTTAATGAAATCCTCAGACAATTCTCTCATGAGTGTTCGTATTCTCATGGAAATACAGAACTGAGATGTAACACCCCGAACATAATTTTTGTATATTCTCGAAACACTCGGTACGTGCTGTGCATTAGTCCGTTCGTCTTGGTTATATTTCATTTCCATTTCAATTTTCCTAAGTGGCATATACCGAACCTCAATTCTACACATCCGCCACAACCATGTATTGTGGGATATTGTATTTTTTTTTCGTATGTTTTTCTCCACCTCTGGCAACCTATTGTTCGTTATGATCAGAAACTCAGCATGGCGAAAAGCTACTTGGCATAGAATTATTTTCTATTGGGTCAGCCATGGGAATGTACACAATGGAACATTCCCCAGCTCACAGAATTCAGAAGATCAATAATGTTATTCGTAGACAAGTTCCACGTTAATTACTCACCGCCTCTCAGAATCATCAGATGGAGTGGAAAACCAAAGCTACTCCAACAATAACATTGCACAAATTAATTTCATACTTTATGCATACATAGACTGAACTGTACTGGAATACTCCAGGATGGATCTTCAGAAAATATCACTCTGTTTGATCGCCGTATGGATATTGTAACCAGTGGAGCAAATTTTCTACAGTTGACCTGACAGGAGAGGAGATTCTTTGTGAGAGAGCATGTTGAAGCTTCGAAGCTATTTGAACGATTGATGTTAAGTTGATAGGATTTATCGGTCGCAAGTTCTTCGAGAGATTTCGCTAGCGAAATTCTCAAGATATATGTGGGCTCTCGTTCCATATATATTTGAGAATGGTATGAAGAGTTGAAAGAACACATGATGCAGAGAGTAGGTATGACTATCCAGGGTATCGCGATCAAGTGGAAAACCTCATTATAGTATCTCATAGTAAGACTGTCATTCCTGTTAGAATGCGACTCTTTTATGCATCAATAGAAGATGAAGGAAAAACTGAGAATATGTTTATGGAGCACCGATATTCTCACTTGATAAAGCCCTTGAAACATTATTCTTCACCACTCTCAAAAAAGCAAAATTGATGCTTCTTTGATTTCATCATTTTCCATCCACCCTCAACGTACATGAAATACCAAGAACTACCACAATTCTCACTGGAGCCGATTTTTTTAAAGTCACAATCTGGAAGGAAATTACAGAAATCGTTAATATATGTGAGTTGTCTCATTTGTGACAAGAGATTTAATTCATTATTTTTATTCCTATTCACTCCATATTTGAGTAGGTATTTGGCAACAATGTCTTGGTAGTGATGTAAATATCAATCAATAATACGAGGCTCCTTGGAATCTTCCTTGAACAAAGTTTGGGGGTATTATTGGTGGATGTGTATGGTGACAGAGGCGCTACGACATGATTTGTTCTATAATGCCCTGTATTCTTCTGCTTATTCCAAGGTTTGCTCCTTCATCGCATCTCCTCAAGCTCCAATTTCTCAAGGAATTCCACAAGTTTGAGGGGTCTATTCGTGGTATTCCTTCCAGTCAGCTAGGAAGATCCCAGTATGTCCCATCTTCCAATATTCGAAGAAATTTCAGGATTTCTGTCCAGAGAATTGAAATTTGACTTGCAGAAGTTTTCTTTCGAAAACACGAGAAGAAAACCTTTGATATCCATGGAATATCTTCTGAGCCATCAGTGGAATGTTGGGAATGGAAGAAAGTATTGGATGTTCATCCAAAGTTTGGAGGTCGTTAGCTCCAGGAAAGAAATCTACAACTTTGCCGTTCTATTCCTTGATGATGCTTGGAAGAGCGAGGTAAGACAGTTCTCGAACTGTTCAATTAGAATATCGCTGTCTGTAACCAGAATTCTGTGACAAGTTGATATATCATATATGTTTTTTTTTTTGGTTATGTTGAGAATGGAAATATGATTTCTTTTTCAGCATGGGTGACAATGGTTTTATTTTTTCTCGGAATTGGAATCGATCTGTTGCTCTCTGCCAGTTGCTCAAGGAATTGATTCTGGTATCAGATTGATTCACATCTGGAAGAGGACCTTGGAGTATTGAGCGCATCCTAGCATCTGAATGCCAGAGATAATTCCAATATTCCAGTCACAAGCTAGTCCATAGACACGTCATTGAGTTCGAGACCAATAATTCAACATATATTCTGAGATTCAGTAATGCGCAGTATTTCAACAATATGCTGAGATTGATACTGAATATTGATATCGATTCGGCGTGAACCCAGTTCAGGCTTCGAATATCACACAAGGGATCAGCTTCAAATCGATCTGGAATGGCAGACGGAAGCTTATTTGCCCTAGACGCCAAGTGGGGAAAGACTCAGAGCTATATAAATTCGCTGTATGATAACAGTCCATGTGAACTATTTGAGGAGGTCTCCATGGAGAGCAAGGTATTAATCTAGCGGTCGACGATATACCAAACTCTTAAATTTCCCTAGAGAAGTCGGAATGAACCGGGAGATCTGTGTCTCACAAAGCCAGCTCAATTTCAGCATGTACATAATTTAAACGGCCCGTGACTTTGCCTCTACTGAAATTGTGAATCTACTCGGTGTATGATGTTCGACAATGGTGACCAATATTGGAACAATGAAGATCATGAAACGATAGAGATAAGAGTTATTCGCGGTCTATCATTGCGTTTTGAATCTCTCTCACCACGCCTCGTATGATTTCTAGAGTAATTCCAAACATTGAGCTTGTCTCGCACATTTTCTATATGATTCTGCTACTTTGCTCAATGAATGTGGATGACATCAATAACAACTTGAGGTCTGACCGAAGATTTGAATTGGGACGTACTTCATGGTATCTTCCTCGTTTCCATGATATTTCGATTGGTTGGAATGTCATATTGGTTTCGTATTCAATAACTATACCACGATACTATTATTGGATGCTATCATATCATCTCCTCTGTTGAATTCAAGAGTCGAATCGGAGGGTTTGAGATACAAGTTTTTTTCGTATCTGCGAATCGGATTCAACATTCAGTTACAAGCAGAGAATAAAATCAGGAAGCAACAAACTTCACGAAGCGTTTCGATGACCTATCTTACTAAAAAGTCCTGATATTCTTGGATGCTGAACTTCTCATCCCGTGGGACAATCCAGAATTGAACACACATACTCATTATTTCGGTACACTGTGTTGCACGATTTGCATCATGCAAGTATGTAAGTAGCAATGATGCTGCGCATTGCAAAACTCTCCTTGAGCATATTCATTGACTCATCTCTATTTCACACCATCTGAATGATTGCTGATCTTGTCTGACCAAAAAATTGTTGTTCTATGCGTGTACTGTGAAATAATTTCGTCAGCATTTTTCAAAAATAGTCATCATACAGAATACTATATACTCGACATTGGACTTGTTACTTATCCAATATCCAATCATGGATACTATCTATGTGACATCAATACAAACGTGTAAACTCGAGAGCAACTGTGCCTTTATCAATCCTCCACATCAAATCAACCCAAAACTCGCACTTCACAACTCCAGCACGAACTCTAGTGGTGGGAGAGATCAGATTCTAGCAGAAAGTTTTCCTTGCTTCTTCCACATGCCTCCCGAACAGACAACAAATTGTGTTAAATTCCTCGACGAAGATGTGGAACTTCGATAGCCACCAACACGAAAATTGCTTGTGGTATCTTTCTGCAACTTGTCCTATTACTGTGGAATTGAAAGAAAACTTTTTCGACCTGTCAGTTCCGGAATCCATTTTCCGTGGGGCTATTTATTTTATCTCGAGATGAGGGGTCCACCTGAATGGGACACATGTTGGGTTAGTTATATATCTTCGTGGGCAATCAATCATATTTCTGCTCTCAGAATGATTGATGGTTCACCTGAATCCTTGGTTGATATGACGGAAATTATAGCGTAGCTGTTTTGATCATGGAAAACGATCATCTATCAAGGTTCTTGATTGACATATTTATCATATAAAGTATTCATACTCGAGAAAAATTACTGGAATACCTTGATATCCGGCTGACAATTGATGTGCCCTCAATTTCTTCCTATCGTTTCGATAAAAGCATCACCAAATTCTTGAAGCAGTACATAATGAATAGAGCTATTTCTCATCGTCAGATCATTCGATAACTGGCTATAAAGCGACAGACCCAATGAGACAAACTTCATAATATCGCCGTGAGAATCGATATTGAATGAATTGATTCTTGTAGTTCTCATGTGGGATTTTTTCTTCTCGTTTGTGGAACATAAAAATTGAATTAATTATCCCAATATATTTGCCCCATAATGTTACTGCGCTTGGGATCCTACCTACAGATGCCCAAAAGAGGAGATCTCTATTTGTCGGTAACACCTTGTTCTGGGAATAATGTTTGGATGACAAATTCATTTCATAAATATAAAAAATTCTACTCATCTTGATGTCGTGGTCGTTTCAGGAACCGATTCGTTTGTTCGATATTCATCAAATATAGCATTTGTCTCCTGAACCTTTCTTTCAAACAACAAAACAAACTGATGAATAGATCTGAAGGTTGAATTCCAAGCGCAGCGAAATTTTGGGACAGATCATATATATCGAGATAATTTCGATTTTTATTTTTCAGAAACAAGGAGAGAAAGTCCTGCAACAAAACAAGAAGAATGAATATACCACCTTACAGACAGTGTATGGACCAATTCCAACAAATCAGGAGCTATATATTATGATTTAGCTGCCTTTCCTTCTCTCCGAAATATCAATATCATTGTTCGAGTGAGGTGAACCCATATTTCCCATATTAATGCTCTATAACCTCTATGAACATAACTCCTAAAACCTAGCGCGGAATTGAAAATATGAGCTCCATTTCATTCATGGCACATCTCATATCTCCTGTCGTTTCGTGAATGTCCTGAAACGAATATCAGACTCGTGAAAAAAGTGCAAACACCAAAAAAAATGTTCCCACGAGAGTTCCGTATCCGCATTTACAATCTCCAACGAACTTCATGTATGTAAATTTACTCATGAGATACCATCCTCAAAATGAAATTACAATCGCATATTACGCCATACCGAACGGAGTGATATTCGATTTCACTCGTAAAAAAGATGAGAAGATATCAATAGTCGAAACAACATCATAACATCGTTGAAACGGAAAAACCACAGCTAATTTCAAAACGATATATCTATTGTTATTTTTTCAGTATTGCAGCTGGTATTCTTGTATTGGAATGGTGCTCAATAACCGACCGATTCACCTCTTGTTTTGTCGACGGTTTCGGTGGAATTTCATTCATCAGGTCGATATTGGACACATCTTATGTTGCCTACTCATCAACGATATAAATAATCAGCATTCAATTTCTTTTTTCGAAACATTTCGATTAGTCAGCATTCATGAGTTGAATTCTTCCATTATGCATGTGTCCACAAAAGATTCATACAATGAACCAATTGGAAATGAACTCTTATGAATCGAATGTTACAATAATATACGTCTGTAACAAAGCATGTTGAGCTTGTCGTGGTATTTTTCATATCATCATTCCCTGTGGCATTGCCTGAAATGAACCTTAAATCACCTGCGAACCAGTTGCACTGTTGATCAACATGTCTTTGGTGTTTCCACAGATATTCGTTCTTGGTAATGTTATCGACTTTCATATTTGATCACACCTAACATTACCTTCAGTCGAATGAAATTTTGTTATCTACTTTTTTTTATTGATTTCTCCGATATCGAACAAACAATTTCACCTGAAAGAGCTGTAGAGATAGCATCAGAGATATATCCAGAGATACACTGAATATTTGAACATATGAAATGTCTCGGAAATGACTCTGACTCCATTTCTACCATGGATGAGTGAGTGGAATCATGGGTTGAATGATAAGTTGACGAACTCTTTAATGGTCGATCTAAATTATGAAAACTTCTTCTTCATAGCAAGTCCTCAGAAGTGAATGCCAAGTTTCATAATGATCAATGGAATAAATGTATGTAACCTCTTTCGAAATATCTTTATATCACCAATGCATGATACACGAAGGAGAGATTGAGAGGTTGTTTCACAGTTCAGCTTGGTTTCGAACCAAATTTACTGGCAATAATACAGATGCATGATCCTCCGGTAGGAAACGAAGTCCAATAGCTAATGATATTTTCATCCACAGTTTCCCAGACTCCTTGTATATCCTGGAATGATCACGGAGGCTCATGGAACCAATTTGAATTCGACAATCATGGAAATATCAAATTATGTTTCAATAATTAGCCACTGTGTTATGAACGGCTTGAGAAGATGAAAAAACTCTTGTAGACCATTTTTCAGAGTGATTCACTTGTCTATATTTATATGTCTATAGCAAGGCCGAGCTCAAATTCAGATCGAACATAAACTTTCCATTTTATACCTTCACATTTTCATTTTTATAACGTTCAGGCACTTATTTCTTGTTTTCCCTACCAACATAACACCTGCGCCTCCTTTCAGCCATGGGCTTTGTCTTTGTATATTCAAAAGTCGTTCTTTTACTTATTTTTATATTGAGCGAAAAGATTAGGTAGGATAGAATATTTTTATGACAATTTTATGCAACGCTTTCCAGGTGCACGGGTTTCTTGGAGTGAATTTTCGCAGCTCAGGAAGTTATAGATATTATTTCTCAGGTACCTACATCAGATCTTCCCAGATAATTATAGTCACAGTGGACATTTTCAACGTTATGATCATTCGTATAATTCCTGTCATATTCATTCGAAATGCATTCACCATATTGCATGCTCCACATTCACTACTTTGGAATTCTTCCAGAGCCAGATTTGTTCGTGAAAGAGCAATCATAAATAAATTTGTGTCTTCCTGGACATCGCGTGAAGAAATTAATACTTTCTCATCAGATTGCGGCCTGGATTCTGTCGATGTTTTTAAATGTATGCCCCTCACGCTTCATAAGTTTCAATCTTGTGAGAATGGCGGAAAAAATCGATTGAGAATCAAAATCCTACTGTCCATGGAGATGGACAAGTGGAATGAAAATATACTATGGTTCACCAAGGATATGATCTTTATTCTATTATACATGAACTATTCTCAGCGGAGTTCAAGAATTGACTCTGACTCTTTGAAATCATCTGGATCAGAACGAATATATAACCTTGGTATAATAGCACTGTTATTTGATCAGAAACTTTTCATTCAGTCTCGAAGAGTCTTCTCCTATCCTTCTCATAAATTTTCGAAATTCCCAATCTGTTTCCTAGTTACAAATTGAATTGGCTAATATAATTAAATCTCCCAATTATCTTGAAAGCTTTTAAGGTTCTAACAAATCTTATTGTTTCCTCAGCATGATTTATCTTCGAGAAAATTGATGGAGCCGTTCACTCATTTATCGTTCCGTAGTAGAAAAACGATCCTGGCTCAAATAAATATCAATGAGCTTCCTAGTCGCAGGTATACAGGGTGTTTCTGGATATATTGATAGAAAAGTGTTCATTAGGATAACTTTTATTCATTCTTCAGCTTTTTGTGGGATTTTCTCTCCTCGTTTCTACCTCCTCGAAAAACTTACAGACAGTATATAACTGCTATTATAATGTTATCCAATATTTCAAGACTCTCAATGAAACGATATCTGATGAAAATCATAGTTGTAGATACACTGGAGATATTTTTATTCATGGAAAATACGCCATACTCTATACCACTTCGATCGACGAATCGGTTGTCGAAAAATCAGAATGTCAGAATAAAAACTATGGAAACTTAACAAAAAAAACACCATTATGATATGAAAGATGATATTAATGATACACAGTCAAAGTTGAAACACCTAGAACATTACGTTTCTTTTCTCTTTGGACATCGTTACTTTGGAATCCATCACCTTCTTATGGCTTGACAATTTGACTTGATAATTTGACGTCCCTTAAGAAAATCAGTCATCTCAAGGAAGATTACTGTTTGAAGCAGGAATATTTCAGATAAATACATACTTATGTATGAAAGAATATCAGTTTATTGATGTTGTGGCATTTTCGAATCGATTGAATTCTCCTTTCGGTTTTAGGGATGCTATCGAATTGATGGATATCAAGAATATAATTGTTCCTGAAACAGAACGCGAACTATTCATAACAACATATTGTTGAATATAATAATTCACTGAGTAAAATGTTATGATCCACGAGTCGAATGCCTTGTTCGAATCCAAAGATGAAGAGGTCGCCACATTTGTCAACTATTTCAATTGGTGATTGGATGTCTGAAATCATCCATTACAGCACGTCGGGAAAAAAGCAAACGATTACTCTCTGAACAGAAATCAGTGTGAAGTTGTCCCGTGGTCTCATAGAGGTCCATCTTCCGATTCGAATTCATGAAAGTACCTGTGCTGTATAGATATCTGCGGCAGAGTTCGATATCAGTTCGAAATGGGTTTAGAGTCTATCTTGAATTTGTGATGGGGCATCGCGAGAACTGTGAAAGATAGAGAAAAGGATGAGTGGGAAAAGTTTCGAACAATAATTGCAACCTGATACGGTCCGCGAAGCGGTTATATCTATTCGAGCTCCAGAGATCTATAGGAGGAACTGAAACGATTCGTTTTTCAAAATGTTCTATGACTATCTCCTTCACCATAAATTGAGTATAGGAAACCGATTTTCTCATAGCCATTTTTCAAGAGGAATACGGTCAGTTAGTAGAAATTTGATGGAACTGCGAATTGTATTCTACGGACGATTTTGAGTTCGAGTTTTGAGATGAAAAATTAATGCATTCGATTTTACAGAAACAATTTTATTTTCGTCACCACAGTGCATTGGACATACTACAACCAACCTGATGAAAATAATTGGATGTTGAAGGATTTCCCAATTTTCGAATCCAATATCACTGCCATTTCAGAATCTCTGGAAGCCGTGGAAGAATTTCCTCATGATTTTCTGAAGGTTTCCATTCCAAGGATTACGTTGACACTTGATATACAATTCATCGGAATATCATCACAAAAACATAACAGGCTGAACAATCTAATGGTGAATCTCAGGAATGAAAACCAATGACAGGTAGTTCACTTCATACTGTGTGTTTCTCGGAAACGTTTACTATTGAGATTGATGATCATCACAGTGAGAATTTCAGCGAGCGAAAATACGATATAAATCTCGAGGACCATGCATTGAAAAAATTGCAAACACTCGAAGTTGTTCAATTTCAGGAGTGAAGTGGAATAAAATAGAGTAGACTCATTCAGAGAATGATTTTATCACTTAGGGGGATTTTTCCAAGGTCATTGCATGGTCAATATGTGATTCCATATAAGAACCTATATATTTCTTCTACTCAATATTGATGATCAGCCAGCAAATTTATCATTTGACATATTCCTTCATTCTACTCCAATTGTCAATAACGAAAGTAGAAAGAATTAAACTATCCAACGTAGTTTGACTCTTAACAAATTCATCTTCGACAAAATCATGTCGCCAAGAGTAGATACAAGAAACCATTGATAACGGCACATGCATATCACAGCATCACTAGGATTTCTAGAATTTCACTCTCGACACTCAGTTCACCATTTTTTTCACAAAATACATTTTATCGAATCAATAATATTTCAATAGTTTCAGTGGATATTCGTTGGTTTCATGAATATTTGATGAAATCAAATTGATTTGAGGTGTATAAATATATGGAATTGTTATATGAACAAGAAATTGCTGAAATCATGAATTGCTCGAACAAAGATTAAATGATATGCCTACTACAGCAAAGAACGTTATTTTACCATGAAAAACTTCATTCCATTCAGAAAGTGGACAATGATAGTTGTCAATTGTTGTCTGCTCCTCCATATTGAATCAAGAAACAATTGAGGTATGTCCATTTCATTTGAAAAAAAATCAAAAACAATAATTGTCCCTGCAATAACGTCGACGAATACCTCATGGTCTGAAAATCAGGTCACTATTGTCAATATAGTCATTTGTTCTTCGATATCTCAATTCAAATACAACGAATGCTCAATTATATCCTCTGGCACAGAAATGTCCTCATCAACTGTTATTCCATGTCCACTGTTGGCTGAACTGTATGATCATCCATCGCCCTACAGACTCCAAGATTTCTTGACACTATCTTCGATCTTGAAAACCTTATATTACAATGTGAAACCTGATCGTTCCAAATCGAACATCTATGTTATTTCTATTTCTATGTTATTATGATACATAGATCTAGAATGTGAGGAGATATTTGGTAATTGACTGAAGTTGAGTGAACTACGTGTCTAGGATACACTCGTTTGTGTTACTGAAATTCAATTCACCCTCGTTTGAAGTTACGATTTCATCTCGCAACCAAAGCTTGTATTCATAAACGATCTGAAGAGTTGAATCCAGAGGAAACTGGCTTTGTATTTCGTTATCATGAAGTGTATCTTTTCATCTCAGCGCATTCGAGGGCAACAAAGTTATACTAGTTCGGCTCTCCATTGGGATTCAATTCGAAGCTCTCTTTTATCATAGCACTCCATTCGTATAATAATCCGCGCAAATAGTAGTAGCGAAATAAATCATCCTTGACGTAATCCTTCGTTGGACATGCTACCGAAACGGAATGAGAGATGTTGCTATCAGAGAACAAAGGGATTAAAACGACCCCGCTTATCGAGTCATGTTGCTGCAGCAGCACGAATCGATGAGACTCGTTCCAAACAAGATGCAGATAAATCTGGAGCTATCATGGCGAAAAGCGGATATTTGGATCATCAACAAGAGTGTGGAAGGTATCTACATGAGTTGGGAATACTCAGAGAATCTTGATGACTCCTGGAGTTATTGGAGTTTTGATTGGTTGAAATGTGTCGTTGATTGATCCAAAGCACCATCTACCTTGCGGTCTGCTGGTTTCATGGAACAGCAGGCTGATATAATATTTTCCCGTTTGTGAATCGACCCAACATCGAACTAGGAGTCAAACCATTATCACTATCAATTTGTATCAACTTCACAATTGTTGATGAATCCTGGATAATTGGCACTCATAGAGTCACTAGAATCAATTTCAGGTGATGAACTGACCTGTTATGACCTGAATGTCATCAAGTAATTTTTGATAGCTCTCAGAGAGTAAACTGCAGCGAGATTCTGCCTCACTCGTACAATATACAGGGTGATGAAAAAAGAGTCACGAGATGGAATGGATAGTGCGCCCCAAAATATGTAGAAAAGTCTCGATGAACATATATTCATAAATTCACGGTTTTTTTTCGGTTCTCTCTCCTAATCCTCAAAAATTCGCTTTCCTTATCAAATTTGATTATATTCCGTCTAGATCCTATTTGTTACTGTCAGTTGTTTACTACAGTTGTTGGTGAACAATTTCGTAAATTTTCGCTATGCACCTGTTCACTCTAATATTCTGATTTATCTGACATGCATTTCATGTAAGGTCATGCAAATGACGTAATTTGCGTTTACGTTCATCAAGACTTTTCTGCATAATATCACCCATTTCATCTTGTGACACTTTTTTAAACACTCAATTCTCAAATACTGTCTGTAAGTTCTTTGAGGAGGTGGTACATTCATTTTTCTGCTTTCCATGGAATTTTCTCTCCTCGTTTCTAGAAAATTATTGCAATATATTTGTAGTAAGGACAGATTTGGGATCTGCCCCAAAATGTCACTGCGCTTGAAATTAAACCTCTAGATACCTTGAAGAAAAATTCCCTATTGGTCAGTGACACCTTGTTTTTGAAAAAGTTTGGAAATACAAATATTTTTAATAAGAATAAAACTTCTACTTATCTTGGTGGACGTTTCGGGAACGAATCTGCTCCCGTTCTCAACACAATTAAAATATTTTTCTCTTCGTACAATTTTTCAATGTTTTCGATTTTGACACTGAAAAGTGACAATTTGGTAGACGGAGGAATTCTGGTTACAAGGTGTTTTCAATAATTGATATGGAAATATCGAGAGGAAATCCCATGAGAAGCTGAAAAATGAACTCAATTCTCAGTTGCTGAACGAGTTATCTTGCTGAGAAGTATGATGCGAGATGGATGAAAATACTGAATTGGTAGATAATAATCGAAGTGATTCCGATTTGATTCATGCAACTTGCCACATGAGTAACATAATTCTTCTGAATTTTCAGTGAATTTTCATTTCCATAATTTTTATGCATTACTAATGAACAACAGATTGGTGAATTCATTCGAAAACTGATAATACATTTCATCTTGGGAGTGAACGAGCCATATATCACTGAAGACCTCACAAATATGAATATGATACGAAATACATCTTACCAAGGACAGGAATTCAGAATATTACACTGAATTCAAAATATGAATGATGAAGTTATGAAGTATATCTTAGTAGTAAAGCATGATTTCACATTTGTTCATTCGAAACATGGAGATTCTTTGGTTCCATGCTATCAGAATTTGCAGCTTCACTTTCCAACAAAATCAACGTCGAAATGCAAAATATAGCTCGAAATCAGAATATTCACGATTTACCCAATCAAATTCTTACGCGGTATTCACAGATGGTCAGCCCTATCTTTCATCAGATTCATTCCACTCACCCTGTTTCCATGATGCACCAAATTGGCACCAAAAAAATTATAGGTTCCTTATAGTTTTTCAGAAACCGACCTGAGATCTCTTGCCATTAGATGCCGTCGAAAATGCAACATATCATGTTGTACACAGACTTCCACTCACAGTCGAATGACAAGGATATTGACGTCGCTAGATCTGTCCATTTCCCGCTACTATGAGAATTGCGAAATCAAATTCTCATTGAAAAAATGTTGACAGGAAAAAACAAATGGTTGCAAGGAGATAGCTCAAGGTGCTAATCATACCAATTGATACATGATCGTATGTTCGAGACGAATGGACAACAACCCATTAGATTTCGAAATTGCTTCCTCGTACAATGCATAGATCGTTCAAGAATCAGAGGATATCATAGAATCATTATCCCAAGTAAGTCTATGGATGATAAACATGCAGGAGTTGAAATGAACCATGAATCTCATTTCATTGAACTGATCTTTCTTCCATGATCATTCCTCTGCCAACCAATAGAATTGAATAATTTATGTGAGCTTCCGTTGCTGTCATTTCGATTGTGCCAGTGAGTTCACTTCATCGGAAATTTTGTTGTTCTCTGGTCACATATAAAAAGGCTCTCGACTCTCGAATCATCAGCTTCAGACTTTGATTGTTCAAGTTCATCTTTTGAATCCAACCCATTTATCAACCACTATCGAATTCTACGAACTTCTTCAGAATAGCGAGTTGGTTCAAAAATAACCAAGTTGCATTATCAGAAGGCAATTATGGTTGAGCAGTCTGTAGCTACTCAATATTCACCTTCAACATGAGGTTTCGAAATATCCGAGAATCAAGCATCGGTATTCCATCTTTACCCTTATCAAATATAGCCACTCTCCTCTGAAATGATAATAATGTGCTCCGATGTTCTGTATACCCAATAAGCTCTCTCTAGTATATAAAGCAAACTGGCAAGCTACAAATCTTGCTTCGAACTTAGGACGGAGAAGTTCTCCCGCTGTTGTAGTGGTCAACCCTTTCCATTTACATCCAAATTGCTCTTGTCGAGGGATCTCGGGTCCCAGTGCTGGGACGACTTCGATAGGAAACGAATGAAACTCAGGGCGATGCTGAACTTTGAGTGAATGATTCAGCAAGTGCTTGTTCTTGTCATCTGAATTGCGTGGTCGTCTCACAGATTCCTCTTAATTTTTGGGTCACTGTTTCGGCTAGACCACGAGTTTTTCCAGGATGAGCGTTACTTGCACGTTTCGGACGTTTCTAGCCCAGAGATCTTTTCAAAAATTCCATACAATCCATGAGAGGATTTGTTCTACTTACCTCATATCATTTCTGGACACTCTATGACTCTCCCAAGAACTCAATCTGATGTTCCCCATCACCCATCTGTGGCCATTCCTGACAAGAAAAATAACTCATTTTCTCTCCTGAAAACCTGACCTGATCATGAGGTTTATTACCCTTGCATATTCGAAATCAAACTTATAATATAATATTCTTCGAATCTAGTGTAATGATGATGTGGAATTTCCTGATCCCCAAGTTTACCTACATCCTTGGTAGAAAGTCTTATCTTCTGGTGAAGTTTGACAGTGAGCTATAATTAAAATGATATTATCAATGATGGAAATAATAATGGGTTGCATGACTCCTGAAATACTGAATTATCTACTTCCGAGTTCACTTATTCTCGAGGCTACTGTTGAATTTGTACCTCAACCCGATCATAAAATGAAATCACCCCTTATTTCATGCTATTCTGCACTCCCACTGGCTCCGTCCAAACTCAGTTTAACATCATGTAATATGTTACATTCTGATGAACTTCATAATTGGCAACCTTCCTTAATAATTTCGAAGCAATCTAGTGCCTACTTTGAGCGGGAGCCTTCCTTAATCTTTCGAAAGCACTATGTTCAACAGAACTTTACACAAACTTGATGTGAGGTATAAATAAGGCAACCAAAGTTCATCTATTTCTTGCCTTGTACAGGCTAAACCAACTAGAATTGATGAGGATCTCTAGTGAAAAACCTTTTTGCATTAGGAGATTATCAAAAGATTGGGCACGTACTTCAAAGAGTTAACTATATGTAACTATCTGAACCAGGGACGATAGAGTGAGAGGAAATAATACTGTGAGATCCCCATTTTTGTTGGATACATGAAGTGGAATAGCCTTCTAGTTCCTTCAGCTATCGTGATTCACTTATGATTCACAGAACTTCCACCAGTGAATATGGAGCAGCTGTGAAATTGTTGTCATGAACAGAAAAACGAATAATTTGATATATTTTTTATTTCGAATCAAGAAACTTTTCAGCAGGGTTGCCTACACAGTCGATCGCATCGTGATGTATATGAACTTCATTTCATCTACATCACGATTCAATCGACTGTGGATTCACGTCCGAAAATTGTCGGTAATTATTGTGAATGCATGATTCAAGTAGAGTTCACTTCTTATTTTTGCTGCCTTGGCAAATTGCCCTATGCATTCATCACATGGTTTCTCTCCTCAGAGTTCATGATAATGAGCATGGTGAACAAAAAAAATATATTTATTTCGATAGTATTTTCTCAAACTAACCCTCTAGTATGAGCCGTATTCCTCTGAGTACTTCCTATGTTTTTTTTCTCGGAAAATTATTGGAATTCGCGATTTGGATATTCGCAGAAAATGGAAAGATACAGTAACGTGAACCTCCGAGCCATTCGGCCACCACCTCCTAAGAATGTGAAATCAAAATTTATGAGACAATTCTCAATTCATTCCGACCAACGTATCCATTTTATGATTCAGTCACATTCATAATTCCTGACAAAGACATCAATACTCTCTAACGAGTGAAGAAGGAGACCTAACCTTAAAATTCCTGGTCTCGATAATGTCAACATGTATCTAATATGATCCTTCGATATGATATTCATGTGTAAGTCTTCTGGTTCTTATTATTATCATCATTATTTTCAAGAATATGACCAAGCGATGCCTGGATAAGGATGTCGTTATCGAAAAAACGAATTGAAGTTATCTGATTGAATGATGATGAATTGAATTATTCGGATCATAAGTAGAACGGCTATGGAAACTCAACAGTTTTCCAGGAAAAAAAGGAACGGTAGCGTGTAACTTTTTGTTCGGATAGTTTGGCATCGTTGAAAGAAGTCATCCTGAGATCTAGGAGATTGAGGATGTGTCACTCACTTCGGATGACTTCATCACCAGTTCGCATGTGGATAGTACTGTAGTGTGAGTTAGAAGATGAAGCATGTGAGTTAACTTCCAGAACTATCGATACATTGTGTTTTCATATGAAAACAGTTTCAGTTGAAAATTTGATTGGGGTTCGATCTGTGTTATCCCATTTTTATCAGATCTTCATCATCTTTCCACATATTGATTTCTAAACAATAGATTTTGGTCGCTCGCATAATTCAAGCAAACTTTCAATCCTTCTACCGTGCCATCTATCAATATACTTGTCTGAAGTCATGTGAATCATGAAATGAAATTGAGCTGTGCATATATTGCTGGATATAGAGTGTGAATGCTTCCCAAGAACAGGAGTTCGAAGATTATATCCTTCGATGGAAGAACTTATTATCGATTAGGTGCCACTTCGCATTTTCTCGTGATAGATTGTCAACAACAAAAAACTTTCTATGCTTTCATTACCTCGCAGAACCCTTCGGAAATACCAAATTGAGTCGCCGTTGATTTCGATTCGTGAGAAAGATTTATTGGTTGAAAGATTAAAAAGTATTTCGTGGAAATATTCATTGATTATGCTCGATAGAAAGGTTTTCTGATGTACCGGTCTTTAGGGAGGAATAAATCGTTCGATAGACGCCCGAATTTCATTCGAAACGATATTTCACCTTTTTTTTATCCAAATCTGCGAATATATTCATTAATAAATTCGCTGTTGGAATGAACATGAACTGAACGTATATTATTCGATTCGTGAATTGAACTTGCTCCAGACAGAGAAAAATCATTGCGATGACTGATGCAATTGGTTTATGGCAGAAATGAGTACCTCACATGGAATCACCTTGGACATCAATTGATGATTTCGGATGATTACTCACTAGAATCAAGGATCACAATTTCTACAAGACACAAACAAAATTTGGTAACAAAGAAGTTTATATATGCGATGTAGTTTGAATATTGTATTCAACTCACGAATAACAGTGGCATGACATGATTTCACATAGTTCATTTGCCCCGAAGTATAACAATAGACTCACATCTAAAACAATCCTAAAAAGTTCCATGAAAATTGGTCCTCAAGTCTGACAATGTAGTGACCATTCTGAGCTCTTCGTGGTGGTATGATAAACAAGATTTCCGTTGAGCATCGACCATGAGAACATCTCTAACAGATGTAGAGATCGTCCATTTCTCTATGATGTTCTAGAGAGGTCAATCAATTCGTGAGCTTATTGGGTATAAGGTAACCTGCCTCCTTCGTGGAGATACGAGATTCCGTTTTTGTTTCATTGAACTCTACTAGATTTTCAGATCCCCCAATTGAAAATTCTTGCCAGACATGTCTCTGTCTCGCACCTCTGGCCTCGGTGGATGATATAGAGGATGTAATTCACTTTCTGTTTCAGTACAACTATATGGAAAAGGTTTCAAATGCTTCGTTCACTGAAGGAAGAATGGGAAATCCTTCGATACTTCTCATTTGCAATAGTTCGAATCGATGCTCCCAATAGTGGTGTTGGAGAAGAAATGGTATATTACATTTCTGGGTCAAGGCAATGAGGGGTTTTCCGTTGTTGTTTTACCAGATATCATAAGACGAATACAGGTTAAGAATGCAATAAATGTTTCCAGCTCGCCGGTTTTATGATCTCTTTTTGACCGAACTCGAAAAGAACAGATATAAATCCGAGGTATCGCCGATGAGAGGAAATAGGAAATCGTAAATATCATCGATACCCGAGAGAAGAGAAATATTTTGGGAACTTGTCGATAATTCTCCTCTTTAGACATCCATGAAACGCGGATTCTCAGTAAATCACAAGCGACCAAGTAAAATGGGAGCATATTGGAAGAATTGCTACCGTCGTTCCTTGGAATTGTTGTACTGGGACCGCCTTATTGCCTCTGATTTTCAATCAATTTGATCAGTCGATGCATTCTGATTTTGATAGTATGTATTCATGTTCAGAGTACTTATATTCAGTCAGGAATTCCATAAGATTCAATTTCCACTCCCTGGTGCATGAATAATTCTCTAGATGTGAGAACTTCATTGTGAAATTCACAACAGAGAAGAAAACCGCAATTTTGATCAGGTTCTTGAGAGATTTGGCCTATCCCCGAGATTTTCTTATGCTTTATAAGAGGTGATTGAAAATTTGGAGTAGATATCATACGGACGTATTGTGGACATCAAAATAAGACTTTTCCTTAGAATGAAGATGTGCCCTAGAAATCCATCCCCTCCGAGCTACAGTCATTGTGAGTTAGGTTCCGTCAACGCATCATTTTTTTTGGGGTGTGGGTTGGCATTAAATCAAAGTTTTTTTGCCACAGACTTTTTGTAATATATGTATTGAATATGGGACAGCACTGTCTCGTCCATACTACACCCAGTCACCTTTTTTCGCATCTCTGCAGGCAGTGGGAATCGAACCCACCACCAAGAAGTGGCTACCTCATAATCACTGCGCCTTTGCGCTCATCGCCACCTCGACGACCAGGTGCATCATTGATGCTCACCAATAGATAAGGAACTCCTGGGATTTTAAAACGTGTTGAACGTTCAATGCACAGAAGAATGAGAGATTTTAACTCAGCAAGGAGATGACATTTCCAACATTGGTCATGGTATCGATGATTATTCGACTAATAAATGTTTTTTATTAGTATGATATTGCGGAAATTCCTCTGTTTAGTTGATTACGATTTTCTGACAAACGGTTAGTTATAGGAAAGAAATGCGAGAGATCGAATTCTAGGAATTTTCCATGGCCCTCAATATCATGGTATTCAAATTCAGAGTTTCTTTTCATGAACATGAAATTTGGTTAATAGAAATCTGGACTCCTCTTCAACTCCCTCAATACTAGATTCAGAAAAGAAATAGAGGGCCTGGAAAAACAGGGGCATGCAGGGCATGGATTCGATCCATTACTGAAGACAGAATTTCAGATAATTTTTGAGGATTCAATGGATCGCATCAAATACAATTCGTACTCCAGAATAATTCAAACTGTCGAACCGACGCCTCTTTGTTATCATGTTACAAGGTATCGATCCCAGAAAACTTTATGCTTTTTTGAAATTGGTACATATATTTCTCATCAAGATCTCCATGAACTCTAAAAAGCATCAATGAATAATCCGCTTATCTCATTATGGACCCTCTGATGTATCAATCTCCCTTCTCTTCCATGAATACCTAAGCTATATAGTAATTAACGGAGACGTAATTTTGACTAGCTCTGAGGCATATTGCACGAGTTCCTGCAATATTGGAGACATCTCGAGCGTAAACAACCAGAAATAGGTTGAAATATGAATATAGCGTACCTTCAATGTGATACAAAAATCATTACCAGACGTAAGAAGTTGTCAGATCGGAAAGAATTGTTGAAGATAATGTAGCACTCGCCATATTTATCATTCGAAATAACAGGAAAAATTGAGAATTCCACCGAATTCAAGTTCCAGTAACAGCAATGCGACAAAACGATGAATTCTTAACGGAGATTCGTTGTAATGATCAAATTATATTGATGCAATATGATCTACATGACCACCGAGAAAACACGGAAAACATATCAATCATATGGTGACGACACTTGATTTCGAAATATTTCAACGCTCTTTCCAATGACACCAGAATTCAATATGGCCGCGAAAAAAAAAAGTTGTGTACTGTATTTGGAAAATGGTTCAGCCTGAAAAAATATATTGATTGGTTTGTATACCATATAAGTCACTTCCGCATCTGTTCAATAAATGCAATGATAATCGATAGATGAGAAACTTGGTTTCCAATTTCTCCAAATTCCGAGAGCATTGTCACTGATGGTGACATCCTGAAACTTTCCTCTGATTCGACCAACCCTGTATCTCTACTAGTTCATTCATTCATTTGAGTCTCGACAATCTCCGGAATTCACAAAATCGGAGTTACGATTCATTTGATGTTAATGATTATGCATTCGTTCGATTGATGAAACTTGCTATATGGATAACAAATCTGTATTTACTACGAATTTATTGAAATAATTTTTTTATGACTTCCATTTGATTTTCAAAAACGGAGAGAGAATATCCCACACAAGAGTTGGGAAATGAGAGTTTCAGTGATTGAATAACTTGCCAAGAATCTCTTGTACAAGAGTTTGTCAGAATTACGTGGTTGTATATACCAGTCAGTATTCCACTCTATCTGATCTAACTGATAGTTTGTGTGGGACATGAGTTTCATTGCTCGAGCAGATGGAATGAAATTTAGTCACAACTGCTTCGTTTTTCTATCAGCAGGATGCGTACAGTCCGTATGAAATGGGCATCAGTCATTCAATAGGAAATATCACAATCGTTCGAATATCTTCACTGTCTTATATTCAATTATCTCACATTCAAATACTCCAGTCACCTACTTCTGAGAAGATAGTAACGATCCCTGAAAAAATAACTTTGAATAATGTATGGATATCCTTGCTGAGAAATGTCATGTGATGTTATTATCAGTAATAATATCCCTTTGATTGATAATAGAAGAGATAATTCTATGAATTCTTGGTAACAGCCCGAAACCAAAGGCTAAGTATTAGTTTATCACTAATAATGACGTATGATCATACCATTCTTCCATTATCTGATGAAAGATTCTCTCGATTCCTCGAATTTTAATGCTTGATACAATTTATTAGTTATGACATATGTATAGTACCAGATATTTTGGTGAAGGGGAAAATATCTTTGGTAATATCTACTATACGCTACCACTAAGTTCTCTCAACATTTCAAAGATGTTCATACTCCATCATTTGTTAAATACTTCTCACCGCATGTGCATTTTTCACATTTGTTGGTTGCGTTAATTGCTCTGTACTCAATCTGGGTCAAGTTGGTGCAGATTTCCGACTGCGCTTTTGTTGTAGCACTCTCGTATTCACTTTGGTTGACGTGGACTACCAAACCGTCGGTTTCCAGGTTTTATTACGAATATTGCTCATTCATACTTCTCCTCGTTGGATATCTGTTCGTAGAGATGTTTTCATTCATATGATTGTTCCTTGATGAGTGCTTGAATGCATAGGGATATTTTCTTGATGAGAAGTTTGATTGAGTAAGCGGAAGGATATGATTGCTCGTGGGTTCTTCAACCTGACCAAGATATTTGATACCAATATCCATTTTTGCTCACTTATATAGCCACCGACTGTCTATATAGCATTTTTAATGAAACACTACATCCTTCCGTGCTATATTGAAAGTAATTTTCCCTCTTCGAACATACTTTATTCATCAGTCCAATTTTGTCACGATAAGGGTGGAGGAATTTGTGCGAATGAACGACCCATTAGCTCATATATTAGTTGTGTTCCCTAACGGTAGAGATCGTACTCTTGTGCTAAGAGTTTTGCTGAGTTCAATAAATTACTATCCATTTCCTCACTGGATTTCTGTGTCTAGAAAAGATTGGGCTCATGTGAATGTTTCCATTTCTGAATATTCTGTGCAGTTTGAATGTGAAACAAAATATCGATTAGTATAAGTTTGTCTAATATATCCATATCAGATATTCCATGTGAATATTTCTTCATGAGCATCAATTGCCATTGACTGTCTAGAGTTTTTTCTATAGAACACGAGAAAATTTTCCTCTCTGAACAATCATCAATCGAAAATTCATTCATTAGTGAACTTCTGAAACGGCCAGTAATAAGAGAAGCAAGAGAAGAACCTACAGAAATAAACTGTTCAATATTGGTTATGAGAAATTCGTGTGAATGAACGCAATACATGAGCCCAATTCATTAGTTATGTTCGTTGACGGTAGGGAGCGTACTCCTGCATCAGTTTTGCTGCATGAATTCTGATCCATCTTCTCACTGGATTTTTGTTGAGGCGCATGTAAATGGGTTTCTCAATTAGACTAAGATATTTCATATGAATTTTTTCTTGGTGTTCTTCAGTGATTTCATAATAGCTCATTCTAACCGAATCACTGTCCTGGACCATCCTTCTTGACGAGTTCATATCTATATCACTTCTTATTTCCTCTCTTGACTAGTTATAACACTCATCTCAATCATAACACAAAATGAAGACATGTGGGCCTTCTCAGGAATCGTAAATATGCCACTTGCGAATGTTCATCAAGTTCTACATGAAATAAACTTGAAATATCAACCTTGAGTAGTCAAAGATCTAACCTTTGAAATGTTCATCATACTTGAAGAAACATTGTCAGAAAATGATAAATACTCCAATCCAGACATGCAAAAACATGTAACCATTATCTCGACAAATAAGTAAAATAAGAATTCATTGATGGCTCATGGTGAGACCAGCCTCATATAATACAACATATAGTAGTAGACGTTCCGTTAAATCTACTCTGTGTATATCAACCTTGAAATCTCATATATAATAATGATAATATAATATAATAATAATATAATATAATGATAATATAACATATATATGTGTACATATATGTGTACATATGTAACATATATATATGTATATCATATATATATATATATATATATGATATACATAAGAAACGAAATTGGAGTAATCATATTCTGAAGTATCAATAGAAACTGAGTGAAATGCCTGGTAAAGATTACTAAGTTATTATTGAAGAATACCCTTTTTTCGTCAGATGAGTTTTGTACCGAATCTCTCTCATGCAAATGATGAAATTCAATGGTTTTTCTCTTCTCGGGTGGATGTCAGAGTTATATTGGAGGATATAAAAGAGGTGCCACATTTAGATACTTTGATTGGAAAAGGGAATGTGGTTGGATATGAAATGAAACATCTCGCATTCTTACACCGCTGACAGACAATGTTTCATGAAATACGAGAACATTATGCGCTAGATCGAAAGTAATTAACCCTCTCTGAACATGATTCATTCATCAGTCTAATTCGAGAACGGCCAAGAAGGAAGAGGAGGTAGAACCTACAGAAATAAACTGCTCGATGTTGGTGTAGAAACTCGTGTAAATAAACGATCCATGAGCCCATATATTAGTTATGTTCGTTAACGGTAGAGATCATACCCCTATAACAAGTTTCGCCTGCAGTAAGAGTTTCGCTGCGCCTCATAAAGTTCCATCCATCTCGGGTGAGAATCAGAGCCAGCGATTGAGTTTGATTCGAAAATATGTCTCCAGAGTTTGCTAAGTTTCAACCGGATCGTCGGATACTCGCGAATATTCCATTTATTACAATTACGATTATAGCGCGAGATTTTGACGTTTCCGCAGATGATTTATCGTTGCTTTTTCTCGGCCTGGAATTGCCTTCACCCTAACTTGACACTGACAGAATTCAGTTCGCGAATTACAAATGTTTCGAGGTCGACTGAGCCAACGTATAATGCTCTAAAGACCCAGTAGTTTCATTCCCCTGTCGACAGTTTGATTTGTCTAGTAGTCGGTTATTCCACAGACACGGTTTCAACAGTCTACCCAATTTAGTTTCCGGAAAATTTTCGGAAGATAAACTCTGCCAGTCATTTCATTTGCATCATTAATGGCATGTCTTCACATGAATTGGAGTACGGAGCTATTTTCTTACTAATGAGTAGTATTTGAAGTAGAAAACGGACTGTAATAGTGAGGATTCAGATATCCCCACTAACCATGTGTATTTTGTAGAATAAGCCCATGATGACCACCATGTGGTCGAGCTAAGTTCTGGTGGAAAGATCTCCGAAAGTTACAGTGAAGTGAATGAACAATGAATTTGTTGAACGTGTCAATCGAACGTTTCTATTCCCGACATCATGAAATGGTATCACAATTAAATGTTCTCTTCCTTTTCAGTTGACAACAAGCTGGAAGATTTCAGTCAGTTGAAAGGTGTAAACGTCGAACCGTTCTCTTTTATGAAAAGTTTCCTCAGAATCGCACCGAGTGAATAGAGAGACGGAAAGTGGATATATGCCGGAGCCAATAAAAAATGATGAAGCCTGGATGTTCCCTCGCCTTCACTCACTGTTAAGGTGTGGTGTGGATGAAAATATCGATCAGATGTTGTTTTTATATTGAATAAGACCAGACTATCGGTTCTTCGGGATATTCCAATTATTATGTCAGAGCCAACAGTTTGGAAGAAATATTGAATTCGGCAGTTTTCTTTAGTCCACGTGAGAGAGTCGTGAAAAAGAGGTATATTTCACTCTCTAACGGTATTGGAATCGGAACTCCGCTTGAGCCAAAGCATCCATCAGGAATTGGGCTGGTACCTTGTCTTCAAGGAGAAAATTATCAGAATATACTAGAGATGCAATCTGATGATATCATCGAGATATTACAAGGAATAGGTGCTCTCAGGTGGAGAATCAGCCATCTTGGTGGGGCACATTTGTCATTCAAAATTGACAGTAACAGTATTGTTGAGTTTTTTTTCTCGGTTTTTGTAACTGTTTTTGTGTTTCAAATATTCATGATCTCTGAAGTCAGTTTCGTTGTCTCTACATAGATGCAAAATATTTCTATATCATCAAATTCATTATTTTTTCATCACTACTTATGAACATTCTATCTGAATTGGAGGAACACCATGATAATCCAATGAATCATGATTTTTCGATCAATCAGCTGGTTATAATTCTAGAAAATCCAGGGCTACCTCAGAGAGATCTGGATAATTTCGGAATGTTGCTCTCAATATGTTTTGGACATTTAGCTGAGTATTGCAACGAGCTCTCCTGATCTTCCGAAGATTTGCCTTCCAGTGGATCAATTGTTCCTTCCAGATTCGATATCTTCATGTCGTTGGAAATGGAATTGCTTCAGACACACCTATCAATGCAGGAGTACCATGGGGCTTCATCTCTTCTTCGACAAATTTTTGGTATTTTCACCCTCGATTTTCAAATCTCACGATTCAGAAGTGATGATATGAATTTTCTGACCTTGTATCACTCGGATAGTAATAGGAAATAATCGTAATATTCATGTAAGAATGTGGTAAACCAGGTGAACAGGAAACAAACAAACATCAGTTGTCCACCTTCAGTGAATATATTCACCTCCATATATGAGCTGAGTTTTACTGGTACAGTATTTTCCACAACAACAATCATCTGATGATTGTCGTTCATTTTTTATTGTTTTTGAATGAGCGAGAATTCACCTCTGTATTCTCAGATTCAAACAATGTTTCCACTTTGACTTATAAATATTCCGATATTTTTCATGGGATATCATTGATGGTTGTTTGTTGCGGGGTATTCTGTCCGTTTTCAATTTGATGAATTGTTTTGTCAAGTTTTTTGCGTGACTTGATGATTCCATAGGTTCCGCCAAGCTTATTTCTTGACCTTCCTTCGGATACTCATAAAATCTTTCCGACATTCCTTGGAATGTTACAAGTGCTATCAAGACTAGTCAATTCTGAGATTTGAAGAATGACATCACTCGAAGAAGTTGGAAACCTTTTCGGTAACTCTATTATAAGGAATAGAACTCCTCCATGAGAGGCCATTTCCATGAAAAACCAGAAATGTCTTCTCAATCTTTGGGGCGCTCAACAAACAGTCGGTATTAATTAGCGCGAACAAAACAGTATGATTCATCATGTTCACATAAGTATCCTCTTTATTGCAAGCAACTGAAGATTAAGGTAACAAATAACAATAGTGCCCGAGCTGGAAGTGTCTCGGTGGACAGGTTTTAATACTGCGAAATTTATATCCCGAAATTATTTACTCTGAGATAATGAATGAATGCTTCGGGGGACTATGCTGTTAGGCGACTGTTGCGAGGGCATATAAATCATTCAGGAATATTTTCGAGTTCATTTCTATAATATTTTTTGTCAGATATTCACGGAGCAAATCTCTCGAAATATGAATATTCAAAGTCATTTTCTATCTGAATTTCCATTTGAACAACGCGTTATTAATCTTCTGGTTCGCTCTGCCCACACCAATTAAGACTGAGTGATGAAGGAAATTGGTGACGATTTTTCACTCCTCAGGTCGCGTCTGAGCTTTTAGCGATTGTGAACCCTTTGTGAAGAAATTCAATAAGATGTTACTACTACTGGATATACAGCAAAAGTATCCAGTAGAGCTGTGATTAAAATTTGGCGACGATGATAATTTCGATAGATAATGACGATAATGAGTTATTTTCTCATTTAGTCTTGAACACCAATTCGTCTGAAAAAGTATCAACTCTCTACGGACAAAAAAATCAGGGTGCACAAATTTATGATAACAGAACTGTTAAATTTGGATCTTGACAAACACAGAACAGAATGAATGCGATAAACTGAACTCTATGACACTCAAAATTCATCAATCATTTATGATGAAAGATTGATGAATTGAGTAAAGGATCAGTCTGCGGAAGGCACATAGTCCAATCCAAGTCCAGAATTTTGTTAATATTGTTTGCTTGACGCAAAATGGTTGATTGTGGTGCTCTGTAACTTGAGGGAAATTGTCTTCCTGCAACTGGAATGAATTGAGTGACCTGTGGGAGTGCGAACAAGGAATAACTGATTCAATTATGAATAATTGCGGAAACCGTCAACCAATAGTTTAGATTTAATCCATGGAATAATCGCAGCAATTGAACTTTTCTCATCGAATATTGTTGAGACGCAAATTGGAGTGGAAAAATAAAGATATTGAGCTAGATATAAATGGGGACTAATGCTGGATTGGTTGGAACTAACCAGATCCGAATCTCAGTTGAATGCACATAATACGTGTTCATTTCCCTATGCATTTTTCGCATGGTTTTCCCATCATATTCCTACAGTGTTGATGATCGAAATAATGTGAATTATCCGAAAAATTCCACAAAATTACCCGAAATCACCCAACGGCTTTCACAAATATCTGCAATTTCCCGGCAAATACTAGTTTACTGATCCAATCTGAACCAGAAATTGACAAATTCCAGCGGAAAAATTGAAACATGTTTATGAGGAATACGGGATTTAACGAAAAACATGTGAACATTCATCGTTCATCAATTGTCCTCATTGACCCCAGCACCCATACATTTTCCTGAATGATATTTTCTTGGTACGAAACTGAGGTTGTGATGGCAACTGGTTCATCAACAGTTAATCGCTAAGGTTGATCATCATAAGAATACCTCCATAATCGAAATAGAACAGGCACCCATAGTTGAACCTTGTGAAATGAGGATATTCTATTTGAAGGACTCCACACAAAAAAGGATTTTGGACGCCACAATGAATAGCTGAACTTTTCATGATGTCCTGATCATCAAACATTGATTGGGAAAAACTAGTATCAACTCAGTTGTCTTCGAATATTACTAATACTCATTTTTCGTTTTTCATTTCACCTTGCAATCATGATTGAATGCCGATGAAAAGAGAACTATTGTTATACAAATGGTATTATAGTATCAGTGAGGAGATATTTCATACCAAACACATCAATTACTCGATGATATCGAATACCATCAATGGATGATATCATTAGGAGCAGTGAACATATCGAACGTAGAACAGGTTAGAGATATCAACAATATGATGGGGTATTATGTTACCAATTCCAAGCCGATTCTGTTCAACACACAGTGTTTGATGGCCAACCCCGATAGAGATGAATGAAACCTAATATCGGGATATGAGTCAATCAATCAAATTCTATTTGGATTATTCAATATTATTTTGTCGTGAGCGGCTTACAGAGTGACTCAGATCTGAACCAATTCGAGAGTTGGTGATACACCTTCAGCCTTGTGAGAGTCAAATGATGGAGGATACTTGATATATGGAAAGAACCATCTGAAAATTTCCGAATCGAAGTTATCTTTGACAATGCCAGCCGAGACGAATCCAAGGTATCGATCAATATCAACAAAAAAAAAATCTTCAACGGGCTTTCTTACCGACCATCACATCTGGAATCATACCAGCTGACAGTGAAGGAAATTCCACGCACAGAACAAACTTCTCTATGTCCTGGATGTGAACTCACTTATTCAAAATTCGAATTCAATGTTTGTGTATACTCGAATGAGTACGTTCAAACAAAAAATCACAAACATGTCCATTTCTCGTACGTTTCCAGTCAATATTGACGAATAGTTGATAGAACCTAGTTGAAAACACTCTATGTTGATTTCTTGTCTTCGTATACATTTCATTCATTGAAAAATGATCAATTTTGCTATCCCACAGATGATAAAGTAGATCAGGCAACTGAGGACATACGCTTTCTCAAGATAATTGAATAGTGTTCATTGTATTAATTTCGATTTTTCATCTCATTGAGCTTTCAGGTCCTGATTTCCTATTTGCCATTGTTTCCTACAACTCTTGCATGAATATCCCCTTCATTCTTCTTCCTTTTGCTCTCTGCTGTCACCTTCCACCTAATTTCCTCTCCTTTTGTTTTTCATTATGCTACTCGTTTCACGAGCCCATATTGTGTTACTGCCTGATTCTATTTCTTTCTTCCATCTACAGTGCATTCATTGTTTCGTGTTGTTTTCCTCTCCTGATGTCTCATCTAGTCAACAGCTCATTAAATTTTGCCTTTCTATTTGCTATTTGAGGTTTTAATTTTCAATCATTCGTGATGATGTTTCTTTTTGAGTATTATTGAATTGTTAGTACTCGTGAATCAAGTTCCATTTCTTGGATTATGTTCCTCTTTCTCCTCATCATCAACTTGATCTATACTCAATTCTTATTCCATTCTGAATCTATGCACATTTTTGACATACAATATGTTATGGAACAGTCTGTATCAAAATATTGAGAAGAACACCAAGTAGTGAGGAGTTTCGAAACTGCAATATCCATTTTTGAATATCATCATGCAGAATAAACTTTGATGTGATACGTATTTCGATGGAAGTTGACTACCTCTCTTTTATATTCATGGGGAAAGTTCGATCAAACAAGAGATACGTCGACGTATTATTCCTTTATGAACTCAACTATAATTTATTGAGAATATTCTCTCATAACAAACACATCGAGCTACCTACGAAACAGTAGAGAGTACGAAGATAGGTAGAGAGCCGTCCTGAATAATGCAAAGTATCGAACCAATAGAGATAGTGAATATTATAAGCAGAATATATCCTAGAGAAGCACGTGGATAGGTATAAGAATTTTATCCTATGAGATACCTCAGATTGAACAACCTTCGTGGATACAAGACAAATTCAAAATATCCATGTTTGAATAATCATTGATTTCCATTCTGCGAGATAATATGAATCAAAGTAACAAAAATTCAACACTTATATAATCATTGTTCATCTGACACTGTAGATAAAATTCTACAATCTATCAGTGAATATCGTGAGATTTGTGGACGATTACAAAGTTAAACGGGGATGACCAATAATTGCTCAATTCAAACTATTTCATGCGATGATGAAATAAAAAGGTGTCACATTGAAACAATCGTATGTCATCACTTTTTCATGTGAATCAATCGAATGAATTTTTTTAACACCCTGTGTGGAATCGAATGATATCTCACAATGGGACAATGAGCCTTCTCGTATTCCTTGACTGCATACCAAATTTCATGGTCTGACTAAGTCACAGCTGAAAAATATGGACTTTTTTGGACTCATTTTCTAGGAAAAAATAATAAAAAATGATCATTTACTCAAAAGCGCTTACAGATTTTCCATGAAATTTGACATGGCATGGGGATACCGAAGATTTTCCTCGAAAAGTTACCACATATGCATGAATATGTAGAGTATTTTCTACGCGGAAAAGTTGAGTCGGACGGAAGGAAGTGAAGGAGTCAAATTGTTCCAAAATGAATGAGGATTTCAAAGACGATTTTCATTATCGGAAAAGGCGAAGGGGTACAATATCTTTGAAAATATCCAGTATTTATCCCATGCGTATGCCACTGGCAGCCATATTATTAAATCTCCTGCATCAAAAGATGCCTAATAGTGCTCAGTAGGTGCACATCATGAGGATATCTTCAACAGTATTGAAGTTATGATAAGGAAACTATTTTTTTCTTGAAACTTTCATATCCTATGGCTCGAAAATTGAGAGATTCAGGTCCTATGTTTATCTGAACTTCTCTCCTCTGATGAGGTGAAGAATCATATCCTATATGTTCAGCCATCAATTGAATTACACCTTGTATATGTAATGACTTCAAATGCAACTGAGCCTGAACATGGAGCCAGGATATATTTTTTGATTCCAGTTTTTCAAACATACGCTGTGAATTTTCATGCATATTTCAGGACTTTTACGATGTGTACTAAGTGTTTGTCCTCCATACTCATTCATTCAATACGGCTTTGTCTAACAGATATTCATGTTTCTCAACGATGAAGTATATTTGGAGTGATTGATTGATTCTACTAATTAGGAATCGAAACTCATGAGGAATTCGTTGAATCAAATCAGATTCCATGGTGAGCTCCGAACCACTTCTGGGGGACTGATACAGTCGAGGCGATATGAAGATCGAAACCTTGATCCAATTCAATACACAATCAACAGTTGTCGGCTGGATTCAAGAAATCACGTCCAATCGACTGTGGAAGTGGCAGAAATGGGTAACCCTAACCAATGATCCTCTATTGTTTTCATCAGTTGTAATATGGAAAACATTTGATATTCGTCGTTTTGTTCATCAGAAATAACGCTATTTTTAATTGTCATTTCGAGGAAAAAATTCTGTATATATGTAAACCTCTCGAGATTTCTCTTTGGATTATATGAATTCTGAGATTCCTTTCATTGGGAACTCCTCGGTAATTTTATGGATGTTTGGAGGGATTTACGCTCAAAATGAGTATAATAAATTTCTTTATATAGTCATATCAATTCGTCATACAGTGCCTCCTGCAGAGATTCCACCATAGGAAAGCACGCCTCACAGTTCGGAAACCTATTGAATGATGTATCAAATTTCCCGGATCTTGGTCCATTGTATACACATCCAATAAATCTCTCAATACGTTCTAGGATTGAAATATCTGGTAGGCTCGTTGAATGATGTTCCATTTTCCGTTTTTCCACACTGGTAACTCTTCCGTACGATGTGTGTTCGTTGTAAAGCTGCGGGAGTGACCCAGAAAGGAAGCAGAAGTGTTTTTCATCGTTAGACCTTGCTCCGGAGAGCGCAAGAAGCCAACCCATTCGGGCAAATGGAATTATGAGTGAAAGAATACGGCTAGCGGTGTTTCCACGTGTAGCGCTCTCCTCGTTTATCTCTATTACTTTTCCTGCAGAGCCGTGCTTTCCGAAGAACCCGCTCCCTGGGGCATTCATCACAATCATTCACCGCCTAAGCGCGATATTTTTTCCTGATTTCTGGCAATTTTCTACTTGCCTGGCTCGCGAGCGGCGGGATCCGATGTATGATTTTCTTCGGATCTCCTCTGAGAAATGAGTGGAGCGGCCGTCGTCTGTTCTTGTTCGAGGTGGTCTCTGGTCTTTTGTCTTTCGGAAAATCACCTCGGGTGGGCTATTTCGTTTTATTTCTCCATGCTCCGTTCGCAGAGATAATTGAATGGCGCGGAAAGTGGAAGATATCGTGCGAATATGATTTGACTTGACGCTGAGAAGAGAACATGTGAGACATACGAGCCAGGCCATTTCGAGCCGAGTTGATCAATTGCATGGAGAACATTCATTTCAACCAATCATGAATTCTTCAAAAAATATCCTTGTGATTTCCTTGTTGTGAATGGAACAGTGTACCCATCTCGATGGGGAAATTCATTCGAATGAAGATTGTCGTATTTTCTGTATGAATATTTGATTCGAAGTTGCAAAGTGCTCTCTGCTATGGGTTATCGTCTTTGTGATAACTGGAAATGAGTGTTATCTGTCAAAATAATTTGATTCAGAATTGGAATTACTCATTCTTCAGATATTATCGATGAGTTTTTGATGAATTCAATCGATGGAACCACGTGGGTACAAACGTTGATGTGAACAGAAATCCACGTATGAATTGTCCAATACAACTATAATTGTTCAATCTGATCCTCCAGAGAATTATTACAATATTCGACAAACTTTTTATTTCCGAAATTTCATTTCGAAACTTAATTGGAGCGTTAAGTTTCGCTCAAAGTCACTGGAAATAGGCTCATTAGCTCTTCAATTTCTGGTTTACACCAATATTATCATTCATCATCAGCGAAATCGCAGGAATATCGAAAGAAATCATCACCACAAAACTATTTCATGCTACCCGCTATTCATATCACCATGCCATCGATTTTCACTCTCTGAATATCTATGGAAACATGTTCCATATGATAAAATGATAATATTGCCTGAAATTTGTGTTATCTTTGATGCAAGTTGATGTTTCATCTAGCATTCAGTGGATGATTCGATGATTCTTTGTATCAGGAATTTGGCATCATTTTCGTATAGATACGAAGCGGTTTTTTTCATCTCCTGAAAGAAAAACATTACCATGAGAACATTCGAAACTCTAAACTTGACCTTGAGAACTCTGAATGATGAAACTATCAACCAATTCCTAAACAGAAAAAGTATGGCAGTTACCAAGGTAATACAATTCGATTTTCATCTTCAATTAGTGACATTCTTTAAAGAGTCCTCCATAACCTTTTCGAATGGAAATGTGGAAAAGCATACATGCACTGCCAATAAATCATCAGTAATTTCCATTTCACTCGTTACATTCAATTCGATCTCTCAGTTTCTTCTCGAATTCAATCTACTGCTGTTGTCAATTCCCTCATGATTTCAGTAAGAACAACATTTTCAACTGACGGTGGTGATATTTCAATTAGGTAACATTGTTATCCCAAACCACCGAATATCATGCAAATTCGAATCCGCTAACTAACCTCCTCGTCCTTCCTAGTGAAGAACTAATTCCAAAAGTCCCGGCTCGCCCTACATTTCTCTAATTTCACTTATTTCATCCATCCCATATAATTTGCCGCAAACCAATTCGCAAGTGAGTAATTTTATTAGTGTTGAGCGAACTCAACTTATTCCTAATGACGCAATCTACTGAATAGCTAACATTTATTTGTCTGGATATTCTCGCCCATTCGCCCGGTATACATCATCCAGTATTGCTGCTCCATCCGACAAAGATCTCGTGATGATTCTTCTCAATTTGGAATGATTAACACGAATTTTTTGTTTGCAAAACCGACTGTCAGTAATGCGGCTCTAAGGAATTGGAATTGTCTGAGCTACCCTTCGACTGGATTTGAGACTGACGGAATCTTTGAGCAGAATGAGACATTGGTGACTGCAATCAAAAATTATCTAGAGAGAATATAGGATGGAAAATTTATTAGAGAGTCATTGCAATTGAACTCACTGGTTATGAATCTATTTCTTGTCATTCTTGTTCTTTGTTTAAAATAGTCAACAGGTGAAGAACGAAGCAAGACAGGAAAGTATATCCTAGGTCCAAATCTGAACCTCAAACGGTTAGTGATGACTGAATGCCATGATTATGATGATTTTCAAGTGGGAAGTGAAAGGACTGAGACGTCACAAACAAGGTCAAAGATGAGAAAGGATATCGAGAACGACTCGAATTGAAGATTTCAAAGTTCAAGTGTCGAACTCGAGGTTTCAACCAACTTCAGGTTCAGTCCAAGGCTGCGACAAGGTTCCTTCTGAGTGCAGATGGATGCCAGACGGTGAATTTCCAGAACCAAAGGAGTAGATCAATGTCCAGAATGCAAGTCTGATCCGGAGTTGTTGAAACTCAGAGAAATGTTTCCGTTTGAGCTATAATCATCAGGGAGATAATCGTCTCCTTCGTACTCGTGTAATCAAACCACAATCATTACCTAGTAATCATTTCTCGATTTGTAGATGTCTCGAGATTTTTTCCATTTCACTCCCCTCAATATCTGTGAGCTACCCTATAGGCTGAAATTATAGTTCTCAATGTCTATACTAGTTCTTCCTATATATGAGGCTCCACGAACATTGCAACTCTCTCCATCCATGAGTTCCCACTCGAGTATCGATTATAAACCAAAGAGTTCGGCTCCTTGCAAAATACAAAAAAATACATTGTCAATTCCTATCTCTTCGCCCATTCTGTTGAGCGATAAAAATCAGTTCAGCTTCTCTCCACGCTCCTAGTAGGTATTTGAATACTTGAGACGACCGTTTCAACACTTTGTATTCAAATATTGCCCGCAGAATGACGATTCCATGAGAAAATGTTAATCCCGATCTCAATATGCGCCACCCCATGAAAGACCCACAGCCATTTTCGGACCGTAAAGGAATATGATGATATTCTCTTCTACAGACGTAACAAAAGACATCGCCAGTTAAAAGCCCTCTTTCTGAAGCTCTGAAAGCGTAAAATGCCCAGATTCATCACGGGCTATCAGGACCCAAAGTATTATAAATGAGAACGAGCATGCAGGGTTTTTTCGAAAGAAAATCGATAAGAACTTCGAGTTGTCTGATCCTTACAATTTGTGACGCGTTTCGGCTTCTGCCATTAGCAGTGAATGAAAATTTCCAGAGTGGAGCAGATGAGAACAATATGGAACATAAAATAGTAATTCATGTATGTACCGAGTCTTTTCAAGAGTATTTCATGAGTTGAGGAAACAGTTTGCAAAACTGAAGCCCGTTTGGTTGATTCAGTCATGCAAATTTATGCAAACTTCCAAGATCCGAGGAGGCATGTACTATTAGCAACAATCTCGATGGAATTCCATTTGAAACGGAAATATTTGAGAACTTTGGGAGTTGTCGATGTTGTTCCTTCCATGTGTTGCTTGTCGATACGATTTTTATCGAATTCAAAACCCGTGGACCCCGAAGAATATCCACATTTCTGCCCTAGGATGAAAGAGGAAATTCTGCCTTCATTGGTCTATGGGTTATTACTGACACAGCATAGGCACCCTCGTTGATCTGCTTATTTATATTGTACACTATTATACACTATTGTACACTATTTCAGATATCTGAGTTCCATTGCACATATTCCGATGACGTTGTCCATTTCACTCAATGAAGATACAGTGCAGTAGTACATGTCTGAGATGAATGAGATTTGTTGGGGTATTTGTAATACCACAATATACCTGCACGATATAATGCTGAGAAAATCTTCAATCAAGAGAGTAGCGTACAAAGATGTGGAATCGATTCTGATTATGACGAGTCTAACGAAAATATGCAGAGTTGGAAATGCAAGAATGTTCAGGAATCTCTTGAAACATAACATAACATATTTTTATCAACCTGATCAACCTGGTATCATTCTTGATAAAGTTACTATTATTCATCATTCGGTCGATTCCAGTTTCCCGTAAATGAAAAAAGCTGACACAAAGGATGAAGGGAAAAATGCAAATAAATGGAGTTGACAAGAACAATAAATCACAGAATTTTCTGACCTCAACGATTTGAATAATATAAAGAAGTTTAGTTCTTGGGGAAGTCGCGAGGAGGGACAAAAACTTGCCAGACTTGGGTTATATTTGCTACATATTGTTGTGACCGTCGTCTTGAATCGATGACAACTCTCGTTCATATAAAATGGTGTAGTTTCTTTTGAACTCATATACAGTGTGGATATCACTGATGAAAGATTATTCATGGCTTTGTTATGGTTATGGTGAATTTTGAATGAATCTCAGTAAGAAATAATCAATTCTGCAATAGAAATAATGTAAGCCAATAAAAGAGTAACGAATATTATGGGTCAGTAATATCAGCTGATGAGAAGTATCAGATATAATAGCTATGAGTTGCAATCTACTCAGTATACCTCGATTGCACTGCACATTCATGAATCACAATATAATCCCTATCGAGATTAGAAACTATAACATCCGAAATAGTGTCCGATTGGTCTGTGCGTTCCACACGAATATCCGAAATTTAGGTCAAAAAATATTCAATTTCAGAATATGTCCACTGCAATCACCTTGTTCAACTAGAATCATTTTCCAGGACATCATGATCAAATAATTCATTGGAGAATCCAGAAACCGCCAGATTCATAGGGTATTAGAAGAAATGACCTCGTCTATGCTATACTTCCAACAATGAATTTTCACGAATATGCATGAAACGTCAACAATGATCTTATTCCATCAGTTGTATCGACTTCCTCACTGCGTGAAATATAACGTTCATATAACGAAATCAAAACAATTTAAATATTGTCTACTAGTAAGAGTTGTGATACAGCCCAATGAACCATTCCACAAGAGTCTAATGAATATGGTATCTGATGGTTTGAGACAGTTGTTGAATTGTCAGTGATCTCTCTTTTGTCATTTCTAACCTATGTCTGGGAAGATCGAACTTCCTCATTGTTATATTCGGATCATCAGTATATCTTGAAAATATCACCATACATGCTATCATACCAAATTCAATGATTCAGTGACCAAGCAAGCGCTGAAAATAAATATTACCTGTCGTGAAAAATTGAATAGTTTTGTTTGCTCCAATCCGGTCCTCAAAACATCATATGAATTGCATGCGGGATTTCATCATTCCAGGTGACCAAGCAAGATTTGAAAAGAAATATAACCTGCTATGTGGAATGACATATCCGAAATGAGTTTCTCGCTTTAATCAGGTCCGAAGTCAATATAAGAATTGCGTGCAATTCATGATCCCGAAGATTTCATCGCTACCCTGAGGTTTCGTTCTTTATCCACCTCTAGACCTGACCACAATCAATATTGAAATATACATCACTTCTTTGTGCAGGAATGATAATTTCATTTCGCCGCAATTTGCATTCAAGCACCCTTGATCTGTGTCAAGATGAAAGGGTTTTGATAGATTGTACACAAAATGTGTTGAAATGAATGAGCTGATATGCCACTGATGCAGTGGAATCAAATATCCAAATGAAATCGCAGTTATTGGATTTCTGCATTGGCGTCACTTAAAATTCGATACAATAACCGTTCATAGAATGATTGATGTGTAATTTCGTCATCACTTCATGGACTTTCTACGCACGCTGAAGCCCACCAACGAAAATTACTACAGATACTTTTCGTAACTTTGTTTCCACTACTATAACAATCCAGAATACATTTTTTGCTTCACATAGCACTTCCAGCTAGCAGCAGGGCACTGATATTATTAACGAAAATTGCACATATCCAGACTCTCCTCCGCAAGAGTCTATAATTTTTCCGTAATGGACTCTCGACATTTGATTCTGATGTCCGGAGTGGGTGCTAACAGGGCAATAAATTTTGAAAAATTGCCCTCTCCGATGATTATATGGATGTTAGGGTTTCATTATACCGGTCGGAATCGAATCATAAGCTGGAGGAAACTCTTCAAGGTCATTTTAGTGATTCATGATGTAAATACTGTTCTTTCTGTGAGAGGAAGAATAATTCGATTGCTGGTTTCAGTTAGTGATATGGTAATCAAGACAGTCTTCTAGACTGTCAGCAAATTGGAATCCATGAAGGTATTGACAAAAACGGTAGTATTATATTGATAGAGAATATAACAATAATTATTCCATCTAGGTATCTGAACAACAAAAATAGAATGAGAAATGGGATAGAAAAGCAAGTGACCTTGTAGGCCACCAACGTGGTGAACCACGGCAAACAGCTTCTACTGCTTCTCGATGAAGTTTTGCGTCTTCGATGATGGCAGGTGGGTATCGATTTTTAGGTCCACTTGAAATTCCAGCGACATGATCTCAATACAACTGGCGTTGTTGAAAACAAAGCACATGAAATGAATGACAGGCCAGTTGCTCCAGCAGAATCTGTTGCCACGCCTAGATCTCCTGATTCGTTTTTGTACACGTTGATCCATCTAGCTGTTCCTCCTAAACTAACTCCACTGATGCCTCTTGAATAGTCTTCACCTCGATCTCCAGTTGCAGAATGAGAGAGGGCTGCATATTTATTGGGCCATAGTCGCGAGTGCTGACGATTTCTGATCTGAAAAAAAAGAACACAAAAAAATGTTGTGAATCGGTGTTCTTTCTGAATCTGTCTGCCTCGTCACGCAGCATTTGTTCTTCGAACTCTTCACCTGCCACTCGTCATCAGCGTCGATTTATTTATTCATTCAATACAATACATCCAAACGCATCATAGATCCACTAGTTGGAGTATATGATAGTATTTTGTGTGATACAGTATTGGTTAGTGGTGCATCTGTTAACAATAATTTGAGACTCTTTGTAGATCAGTTGTGGTTTTTCACTGTCGTTCTTCACCAACTTCATCAGCTGAAGATTTATCTCAACGTCTTGTGAATCCACGTAGGCTCTAAGGGTCGATGTTAACCGGAGTATTCAATTAATTTTTTGTAAAACATGTAGGAAGAGTTAGTCATATATTTGAATTCATGCAGGACCCGACATCAATAGTATCAATGACAGGAGTAGATTTCCATTTCTCATCATACGATAAATTCTTTGTCAGTCCTCATAACAAGTTATTGACAAGCAACATGTGCTCGGAGTATGGTTGTTCTAAATCAGCAGAATTCTCGACTGTGTGCTGTGAGATCTTTTCCTCGAAGTTTTTCAAATACAAGAACTTCACCATCCTGTAGTTATATCGATCGACAAACTGTTTTGATGTTCTGTTCGGTTTCCTTGATCTCTCTTCCTTCTTCTCTCTCCGTCACCTCCTCTCATTTTCTTCATCTATCATCATCAATGCTCTCTTCATATCTACTTCATCCTGATCACCTCCTTTGGGACCCATGAACATGAACTAATCTCACTCGATACACAATCTGCCGATAATTCCATATTAGGATAAAATGTCATATTCCATTGGTGAATCAATTTGTCGAATTTGGAATTTGTTCGCCAAAGATCGTGATGTCTCGCTATCTAATAAGAATCATCTAGAATAGGAATTTCCTTGATATAATTTCCATACCCTAGTAGCAAATTTCAGATATGAAAGGCACGTGAAACTTCCGAGGGTAAACGTGAAAAATTGATTAAAAGCCGTGTCAGCTATTCATAATGTAGGATATTTTTCTGTTTTCTTTCCGATAAGGAAGCAAACATTGAATATCGACTTTGAAGATATTCTTGTCGGGAAATAATTGGGTATTGTTGGTTTAAGTCTTGATGGGGATCGATGCTATTGCGATTCGAAGCACGGTCTCGTTTCTTCAAGCAGTCAAAACCATCTATCTATATGTTCTTGAAGATAATGTTACCTGAGCATCATTGAATAACAGGATATATCACATCACTCTGTGATGGAGTAAATCCCAACCCAATCATTTCGTCATGGATGTGCCAAAGAGATAACTATATGAAGTTGGGGGAAAATCAAAAATATTCAAATATTTCCACCAAATTTCGTTCCTATCCATTGTTCACTCTTGATTGTCCAAGAGGGAGTCAGCACAATTGCCACTCCAAATTTTATCTGTCCATGGATTATTCAGTTGATTGGGACTATTCCAAACTTCACATCAGAATCTGCATTTCAAATCTTCAGAGTGGCACATTTGTCGAATACGTTATAATACTTCGGACGTTATTTCAGGAAAACTTCCGCATTGGAATTAATTTCGCCGAAGAAAGTTTTAAGTGATGTTTTTGTACAACTCCAAACTTGATATCTATTCTCACTGGAGAGTTTACGCATTCACTGGGGTGAAAAATGTTAAGCACTCTAGTTATTTCCAAATTGGAATTCTCAACTTGAAATTCAGAAAAATGCATTGCAAGGAGGCAATTGTCAAATACTTTCCTACATCCTTCGTGAATTGTCTCATCCCCATACTAGGAACTGTTTCTTGGGTAACTCATCTTTTTGGATATCATTATGAACTTTTTCAGCCGAAGAGAAAAACACAGTATAGCTCAAGAGGCAAATACTTTGTACGATATCGACATCTTATCTACTATTCTCGTACAAACTGTTATTCCCATAGAATGATTCCTCATAATCCAACTTCCATCTCATAAGGTAGACTAACAGTTCGAACTTTATCATTGATTTTTTGAATGCATGATATGGGTACAAAACAGAAGGAGACATGTTCCATCTTCTCCATCTTCCATCTCTATCTGGAATTATTGTCGCCGTAGAATACGATTCCTCAGCACTTCAAATTATTCATATGTTTCTTGTTGACATTTGTCTCATTCTCAACATCGTATCCTGTGAGGATCCTTGATTCTGAGTTGTTCAGTCTCAAAATGGTGGTTTCCTTACATTAAATCAATTCAAATTTTTTCTCGTGTCTCGAAGCCAACTAATATTTTCCCAAGATTGGTAAATCATATTCAATGAAGTTCGTTCTGATTATATCACTTTTTGAAATTGGTTCGAAAAAGTTTAGAATCAGGAATGGTAGGTTGAGTTTTTCCCATATTCAACCAATATTTTGCCTGAGATAATTCAACACAACATTCGCTGACGATAGAGTATTTATCCTCTGGAATATGTCTCTCGTGATTCGTCTCATGACTTGACATAAAGAAATTCCATGGTATAGTTTCATGGTCAAGTTCACCTTCTGAATTGACTCTCATCTCCAGAAGAGATATATGGATAGTCCACACTGGATATCCATCATTATTGAGGATTTCGATAACAGCGAAATAATGTTCTGTGAATGCATTATTATTGTATCATTTTTTCATCTCCACTGATTATGATCCGGAACGCTCCTCGTTTTATCCTCCGTCCATGATTTATTCCAGTACCAGATCGCACTGTGATAAATCTGATGTTTCAGGTTGGCAAATTTATGAGGACACAGTTCGAAGGTCTTTTTGGGTGATGCTGTTGTCGCGTGTTCCTTTCCCACTTTTCTATTCTCATGCAACGCTGTTAGTGAGTAATGCCCACTACATCTTTTTCAAAAAAAAAGCCTCGAGCAGAAGAGTGACGTCCTTTTTTAGAGCAGCATGTCCAAAGCAGGATTCCTGCAGCACGTGTAAGAAATATAGCACAGCTTTTTTGTAATGAGTCGTGTCAAGCTTGTTACGGAACCGAAGTTGTTGGAATAATATATATGATGCCCCTTTCCTTCGAGACATTTATATTGTATATGGCAATTATCACAAAGAGTGCACAAAGAAGATCAAACTACTCATGACTAGTTATCAAGATTGAAGGGTGGGAGGGGTGGAAAATGCAAGACAGATCAGAAAACACCCAGGTGGAGTTTGTATGGATATTTGAGACTCATTCAACCACCTGTTGTGTGGGCGAATTGTAAACGAAATTGATGAATCACTCGTTGTTCTCCAGGTATCTAACGAAGAGTGAAGTACTGTGATTGAATTGGTACTGTTGTTCTTATTATTATTATATCAGAGGTAGATTCGAAAATGCAGATTGTTTCTTTCGAAAGTTTGTCGAAAATAAGTAGGCGACCGACTATTCGGAATAAGAACACGAAACATATCCAGTTTTTATGATTTTCTCTTCCCCATTCGAGGTGTTCTAAGGGTTGTTTCGGCAATTGGGGAGATGATGAAATATATCAATGACAATGAGAATAACAAATGAATGTCATTGTTGTGTATGTTTTGGAACTTATCGAGGATATGAATATTACTATAGCTCTCTCATTCTTGTGAGAGATCTTCTCTCTTCCAGAGCCATATCACTTCTGTTTTTCCTGTTTTGATTTTCCTCCAATATTCTTGTCTGCTTTCTTTTGGTGCATTCTATTAGCATAATCTGCTGTTTCAGTATTGATGATTTTTTTGTGTGGAAGAATCTTTCCATACTTTCGCTTTCCCTCTCAGGTTGGAATTTGGAATGGTTCATCACATATTGTCATGATTTCTTGCTCCTTCCATTGTTCTCGACTTTTTCCTAATCGAATATGTGATAATTTGACGGTTCCATTGTTCGTTTGAAGAAATGTGTCCATGTTAAGACCCTCCAGCCTTCCCTGTATCATTAAATCGTGATATTGAATCAGGAATAAACTGTGATTGACACATACCCGCATACAGTGATCTACATTCAATTCAGCGGGATGAATTACGCACAGAAATGAGCGTGTGTGACAATACCGCCGGGTTTGGAATTGCGGATTACAATTTCCACATTAATTTTTGTTCAGTCCGAACTTCCAGTTGATGAAACTCAACGAACTTTGTGAGGAACGTTCGATCCCTGATAATGGGATTATTTCTGTATGGGCCATTGTGAAGTCGACGGGTGGCAATGACCAGAGGATGGCAGATTCAATTATACTGATCACTTCGAAAATACAAAATCTGATGAAAATGGAACGGAAGTATGTAGTGTATTGAATATTGTTTTATTCAATATTGAGGCATTCGATATTCTCTGTCCTCAAAAGGATCCGATTTCACAAGAAAAATTACATCTGCAGTTAGCAGATAAGTATGTGAACACTTTCAAGTATGAATTTCCTTATTCAGTTATATCTCTTGTACTGAGAAGTTGAATGCCTTGAATGCCTGGAATTATCATGCTCGGACAAACAATGTTGGCTGAATACTGATATTCAGAGGTGTATGGAAAACCATGCTTATTAACTTGTCAGATGAATTAGTTTGTTTCAATGATCCTCAAGTTTGTGATCACTGTAATCTGTAAGAGCAATTCAGATGATGAGAAAATCGGTCGTATGCCTTGGATATCCGATACTACAGTTAAGTACTGCCCATGTGTCTCGATTGATACCTGCCAATTACCTACACGGAAACCACATTGCCAGACGTTCACGATTCTTGAGCTCTTCAGATATCGGATGAGCTCGATGTTGATTGCTCTTCCATCGCTTTAGAGATCACAGAGATCCCAGTAGTGACGGTCTATAGTAGGCAGGGTTCTTTGCTCTAATTTGGAATCATTGGGGTCTAGCTATATTTCGAGTAGAAGGAAATGCATTATATTTGGATGGAAGGGTGAACAACCTGCAAAGAACTAGTGTCAGTTCAAGAGCACATTTCTCAAGGTGGTTAGTCTGCTATCTTCTTGATATTGGAGCCAAGCAGAATGTGCCTGATTTTGCAAATGACGGAAGACAATTTCTGGCATATGGTTATCGTTGGTAGCGATATTGGGAAGGTCTTGGCCTCGTTGTTCTGATGTAGAATTTTCTGCAAACATTTGGCAAAGATGTTGACTTTCTTCGTGGTGTTGCTGTCCTTGATCCAAACGTATTAACAGTAGAGAACCTATGATAGTAGTAGCAACTTCGCTACATTGCTTCGATGTTCTGTGGTTGGGAATGATCTCGTAATTGATTAACCAGCAAGGGAATATTGGTGGTATCATCAGCACGACTGAAGGTAAGGTTAGATAGCTGATATGCAGAAAGCACTTCTGGAGAGATAAACAGTTCTTGCTACTCGTACGTTGGTAAGCAGTGTGTCCGAGGCGTAGCTGGTATATGAGGTTTCCAATCGACCTGAAAGAAAGTAATCGATAAAACATACAGATTCAGATCCATTAGGATTCATTACAATCTATCAGGATGATAACAGTTAACTCAACAGTAACAGGTTAACAGAAACTCTTCTCCAATAGTAGTGTCACTATTCATCAGGTACATTTTCAACATTGAATATGAACAGCGACCACTCATGTAATGTTCCTATTTGGAGGATTGATGTTTCTTTCGAATAGTTTCTATCCGACTTGAATAGTATAGCAATAATTCATATCCCTTACAGCATTTGGAATGATGTCAATCGTGATCGACATATCCTTCTGGAATTAGGCATCAACTCAATAATTAAATATTCTCCATGTTATAAAATGGCTACAATATCTTCCGTTCCTGGTTGTTCTCAATCACGATTGTTATGATCAGGTGAGATCCTGTATCTGTTGGGTATTCCAATAGAATTGAAATGAAGTAGAGTATGAGCTTCTTCTAATTGCCAAATATCCTCAATGATACGATAGAATCTGTAATTTGATGGATGAAATTCCTTCCCGATAAAATTGAAGACTGAAGAACACATAACAAGCAGAGTGATTGAAAGACAAATGTTGTACGCCGAGAAGAATCAGAAAGCGACAGCCATCAAGTGAATAACATTCAAAACTGCAAAAGTTCACAGAACTATTCCTTATTGGTAAAGTTTCGAACCACCTCGATTACGACCCGACTCGAAACAATGGCAATTTATCTTGAGAGCTGTCGTGCCATCACCGTTTGGTTGGCACACCCAAACGACAATTCTTGGGCAAGAGGGAGTTCATGAAAGTACTCCCTCAGCAGAACTCGATTCAAAGTTCAGTATCGAATTTTTTTTTGTCAAATCAAGGACATCAACCTTTTATGTCTGTTAACGGAACAAGCAGCAAAAATCACACATGAATTATGAATTGTTCACCGATATCTGAGATAAAAATTAAATATCCAAAACACAATATTCACGTTGATATTCATAAAGGTCTGAATACGCGGCAGATGAGTTTCTATACCTGAAGTGGGCGAAATGATCTAAGAATTGAATTCGTTAAGTGGGCGAAATGATCTTTGAATTGAGTTCCTATGTTTCGACCGGTTGGTTCAATACATTCCAGGTTATCCTTTCCTGTTGTCAAAAGATGAAACCAATGATTTATTTATTTATTCAATGAAAATGAGATGCAAACAGGCAGAGGCCCAAAACTGCATCCACTGGTTACACATAATAAATACTCTGATGCTTACAATTTACAATTTTAATATCAAATCAATATCAAATATTCAATACCTGAAGATAAAACAAAAATAAATTCCGAATTTAGATCGATCAAACGAAAATATGATTTCTAATAAGTGTCCTGAACTGACTCAATGATGCACGATGTATATCTACGTTGCTACAATATTTATTAAAATTATTACTCATTCAATTCATTGGCGAGTTCAGTCCCAAATTGGTGAGGCAAAAATTGACATTTAAGAATATTTTAAGTCTTGTGGGTCTTGATGGTACATGGAATGATATGAAAGATAACAACATAGAAGAACTGAAATGATTCCTCATTATTTTATAAATGAATAATAGATCTGACATAATTCTACGTTGCTCCGAGGTTATGAGTCCAAAAGAACGTCTGGTTTGGTTAATACTCTCTACAACCAATGAATTGTTCACTCTGAAGTTCAGAAATCTCACAAAATTATTTTGAACTCTCTCCAATAGAACTTTGTGGTTGATATAATAAGGACTCCAAATGACACTTGCAAAACATAATCGGCTATATACGTAGGCATAATATAATGTTTTGATATATTCGGTTCATTCCTGATTCCTAATTTATATCGATCATGTTCTTAGGGTTGCTCAATAAATTATAGAAAGGTATATTTTTTCGTGAGAAGTGGATTGAGCCCTCGCTTATGAAAATGACATTGAAACACCTTGTGTCTCAAGAATCGAAAGGAACTTCTCAAATACCCTACAGGCCAGTGAAATCCTATTCCTAAGCTCAGTTTAATCTCACGTTCTCTATTGATTCTAACTCACTGTTGTGCCTATCAGCAGATGAAGGAAAAGATATTGACCTGTGAACCAGATACTCTGTTTCATCAGATATATTAATTGTCAACTTAGTCTTGCAAATTATTTGTGAATTGGCAGTTTTATTCGGATGACAAACTTGATATCGATTTGAAGCAACCATCACGTTTACAACATCCACTAGGATCGATTCGTTGAGGAAATAATATGTCTGATAGTTATAATGCAATGCTCAATATCCCATCATGTGAAAAAATAATTGCACTTCAGCTCACGGCCATCAATTCTGTTGATTTTAATTTCGTAGTTTTATTCTATTGGCAGTTTGATTCATCGATTTTTCGATACTGAATAATGTTTACCGGTTATGAAGTGAGCCCCATATGCATTTTCCTATTTTTGTGAGTAAGAAAATAGATTTCCCTTTGCTTTCGAAATAATCAACAAATATATTCTGATGATTCGAGAGGATGAAGATGGAATGGAAGGAAGATATGAATCATTCTCTATCCATTCGTATTTCACAATTTATGGGGATGGCAATCTGAAATGTGAAAAATGCGCGACTCAATCGCAGAGATAGAATAATGGAAAATATCTATCTGAATATTTCATAAAATTATTCTGTACTCACTACATATTTCAATCATATACTCAGAATTACACATACCATACTACTACTACAGATTTATTTGTGCTTGGTGTGGGAAGATAAAAAGTATCAAGCACTCTAGAAGTCTGTCTAGGTACGAGTGTTTGTGAAGCAATAATATTCGACGTGAAAATATACAATCATGTGAATGAAACTCTACATGACAATCTGATCGAACAAATGGTTAATCAATACTGAAAATTGATGTATGGTATAAGGAGACGCATATCTACGGAAACTTTTGATTTGGCGTTCAGAAATTTGTGTTGTCAGGCTCTCCAAATTCCATGGGAGAGAATTGTACAAGTACACATCAAAAGTATTGTGTATTTTTCTGGTTCTCTTTTTTCCTCAGTTTTGTGAGTATGAATGTCACTGCTCCTCATGAAGGTATTCCGATTATAATTCTATAATATATAACAAAATATAATTTCTACAGCTCAAAGAATCGGTATACTACTAACTGTTAATATTTTACATTCTCATAAAATGTTCCGATATCAATGATCGTTCGAACAGACAACAAGCTTTCTCAATGATTCCATCAGAAATTCTGGAGTGAATTCGAGATGGCAACATTTGAAAATATGGTTCATATTCCATGGATTTGTGATATATATATGATTCACACACATAGATATCATTCATCTGAACTGAATTTTCTCACGGATTATGCACAGAATCAATTTGTTTGCATTCTTGTGCCCCTCCAGGTCGTGATTCATCTTCGCGATGAGCAGAGAGCTTATTTAAAAATTGACAGACTGTTGAATATCGGGCTAGTGAACGAGAAATGTTTGAAGGGCTTCTTGAAGTAATGAATATGCAAAAATTGTGAGCCTCTCCTCAAAGGGTTTTCATCAGATGGAAGCGTCTCTGAAGAAGGAAAGTACGGGCCCGCGGCAAATTTCGTTATTACAGGCCGAGGAAAAATGTTCGAGAAATATAAAAAGTTTCCGCTAACTGTATTCGGAGTTAGCTATGACACTCTTTTATCAACGAACTTCCAGACATAATTGGTTAACGTAGTTAGAAAGAAGTTCTGAGAATGTAATTCTGTTACTGTCTATGTACCAGAGTTTCAGTAGTCACTCCTTCGGAGATAAAAAGTTGATTAGGAATAAATAACCGAGGACACGGAATTATTTTGATTCGCTTTCATAGAGCTGCTTCTCACTAGGGTCTCTCGGAGGGTGAAGGGAGAAACCTGGAGATGTCACCTTGATCGCATCTCACCAATTCAATACCGGATTACTTCTAGATTTTTTCTTCGAAAAATGGCTAGCTCAGAGATACATATAAAGTGAAAGTGAATTCTCATCATATTTCATTAAGATCGACATAACAGGCGTAAGTTATGTATGGGTAAAAAATTATTGAGTATGTAGAAAGTAATTTTGTGGAGTGAAACAGTGCTGTAGGTCCACAAAATAGAAGTTCCGTGAAAATGCATCTCTAGTTGTTCAATGAAGTTACCGAAACAGCTATTACACTATACTTTTTTGCAAGTCATCGACATTAGGTAGATAGCTCAACGTCCTCAGCATCAAATAAAGCAATCCAATCAAATACAATCAGTTGGAAGTGAGTCTACCACTATGCAAAATTACGAGAGAACTCAAGGGAAAATTTCAATTTGTAACGTATTAGTGGAACCCAATGGAAATTCTTGTTTCAACTAGTTGTTTGACACATTTCGAATCAATAACAATATGTGTTTAACATATTGTATCCAGAAGAAGACCATGTATGCCGCCCTCTCAAGAATAAATCACTTCTTTTGTAATATGAAATTATCGAGATTTCAAATGTCTAGGTCGATAGACAATTGAATGGTATTTAGTAGTCACTCGGTATAGAACCTTCCATATTCTGAATAGATATCGCTTCGATATCGACCTCATTTGGTATTTGATGATATCTAACCGTTTCACAGATGAAAACTGATGATCATAATTTCAGCCTCTTATACATAAATATATGAATTTTATTGTTCTTGCACAGTATTTTTCATTGATGCAGGTTATTTGATCACTGGGTCACTGATATTATCGGATTGGAATGAAACAACCTGTATGTTCTAACAATTCTGAGCTCTACTCATTTGTCTGGAAAAGTTCACCTGCTTTACAGACATGATATCATAATTATTTCATTGCATGTAATCATTTGTCACTGTCATCAACATGCATATTTCTTGCGATAATAATATCAGATTTGAATATATCGTGACTCATAACATTTCAATCGAATACATGATTGAGACCTCAACTAGCAACAACAAAACTCTATTGTTTGAACAACATATAAATTCGTGGTTAATAACATCAAACTTTAATGGTTCACTGAAAATGGAAAATCAGTAAGCGGAAAACTCATCCAGAAATGACTGTATATTTCTCGTATGTTTCTTGTTGTTCACACCTATTATTCGTCGTTGTTATAATCTCTTTTTCTTCGTTAACAGTTCGAGAGATTCGATGAAGGGGCCCAAATTTGTACTCCCTTGTTAATTCTCTTCCTCTGCGTCAGAAATGGATCGTCATCCACAAAACAATTCCATCTGAGGAATGAACGAATTTGATGAGAATTACAAAGTTTAACCAAACTCGCAAACTTATTCGAAGTTTCAGCACCTGGTTTGTTAAACCGGCACTCATAATCTGAATTTAATTTGGGACGAAAGTTTTTGCTCCGATTGCAACAGACTGTTGTTTAGATATTCCCTGAACTAATTGAGAATGGTGATTTCGTGAATACATGCATTGAATATAGCCAATACATCCAGAGTTCATGCAAGTCTGATCTGATTGATCAGAATCAATTTATTTTTCTCCCGATGTGATGCCATTGCGAACAAAGGAAAAATGGTAAATTCCTCTCTCAGAGCACATCAACTACAAATTATCTGTGGAAAAATACAAAGTGACACCGTCTTACAAAATGAAGAATTCTTGTACACGGAGATCTAGGTGTTTCAGTTCTTGCAGCGTTTACCAATGAGTCGATGAATGAGAAATCTCATTGTTCCATCCGTCGTGGCAGCATCATGAATAGATAAAGTTCATAATTATTCCATCGTGATGGTTAATTGTGATCATATTCTGAAAGTTATCCTCATGCGAACTGCGGAGACAGATTCTACCTCATTTTCTCCAAACCTGAAAATCAAATGTGAAGAATGACTAACACCTTGATCAAGACGTTCACTGAACCAATGATAACAATCTTTTGAAGAATGACCTGACCTACATGATCTACTTGTATATCTCTGATAAGTGCGTTGCTCCTTTCTTGATTTCATGTATGGAGATTACCAGTTTTTCAGCACGCCAATGGTTACTGAAATACTGGATGTATCAGTGCATAGTGGGCCGAAAAATATCTCCATACGTTCGTTTGGAAAACTAGAAGTAGGAACTAGAGTACTCCTTTTAATCTTGAGTTATCGATTTCAGATGTATGAGCCAATTTATTTACATTATATAGATAGATAGGTAGATTATTTATTGCCCTATTTACTATTGAATAATAGATTAGACTTTGTCAAGGAAAGATGATGTACATTTCAGGACAGATATTCATGCGCATACTCAATGACTTGTTATGAATATCGTCTATGATCATATCATTCATTATTGGATTGGCGATATCATGGAGCGGTTTGTTGTCAAACGTAGAATAGAATCTATTCGATCGGAAGTATTGTTATCTCGACTTGTAATATTGATTCATCTCCTCATGATCCGAACAGTTATGAAATTTGTATACAGGACAGAGCAGAGCTAATTATTATAGGGCATGTAGCTGCAGCGCCATTTTCTTCAAGCCAGCTCACAGATTATTCGTGGAACATACACAAATAGTTTCAGAAAATTCCGGAGGTCCGAATGCAAATGTTCTCTTGCTCATTATTCAAGTTATATTTTCTTGGTTGCTACACAGAGTGAGATCTAACAATTTATATAATTCCACCTCCACACAGCGAACATTTCAAAATCAACTTTGAAACTGTGAAGAGTTCGCATGTGTGCTGAAGTCTTTCATGAAGCTGCTGTTGATCAAGACCGAAATAGTAACATGCTCATATCGTATTTCCTCTCACGGAAGCAAATATTTTCGATTGATCCTCTGATTATCTAGTGGATATCCATGCTTTCTGATTCTGTACAAATTTTCTGAATAAAATAGACCATCATGTAACGGGTCCAATAATTTCTAGGCCTAATGTGGCGACGTCATTGTAATGACTCTGAAACCACAGTCAGTTCAGGAATTCACAGCTGTATTGAATCATTCCATCCATACCAGTCCCAGATATTGATGATGTAATATTCCATTCATGAAAAAAAAACAATTCCGATTCGCTATGCTTCGTTATGAGTATAGATCATACCTACATTCAATATTGCGAATCGCTGAATGTATAATTCACCTTCATAGAAAGAATAAATAGTCGAAGAAGATATGGCAAAGGTCTACTTTCCATAGAAATATCTTTCGGAATATTTCATCGAAGAATATGTATCCAATTTCCAGAAAGGGACACGTGCATTTGTCATAAACCTTCCGTAGCGTGAATTCTCAGTCAGATGGTAGTATTTCAGAATCACTGGGAGCTAAAAACACCATGCACAATACGGTTCATGATATTGGAAAATATCTCGAACAGCACATTCAGCGTTGCCAGATGGCTATTTATGCTCTGAAACTTTCACGTTTTCGATAAGATACTACCTATATCTTCCGACTGAAAGAGATGACTCTGGGTAGGTTATCATTTCCCACAATCATGAAGTTCTTGAATATTACGAGTTAGAAATGAGAGTTTCGCGCGAGTTACACTGTATACTTTTCTACCGCTATGACAAATAAAAGCGAAATGAGTTCAATACGAAATCAAATTTCAGATTTTCCAGTATGCATTGGTTGAAATATTACATTCTATTGGAGACATGATTTATTTTATACATATAATGAATCTTTTTTATTGAATTGGGATTGAATCGATTACATGCAAGAATTATATAACATTTTCTATAATTACATGCAATGCCATCATTCCATTGAAAAAGTTGAGAACAAGCGGTTTGGATCGAGGATGAAATGTTAATGTATATGAATTTGAGATAAATATCTCTTGTTCCTACTCATATAGCTATTGAAGAATCATTTTGTGATCACAGGGTGTTCTTGCATACTTCTGTATCTCACCTATACAGGGATTGTTGAATTATTTTTTTCAAATTCAACATCATTTTGGAAAATTCCATATTGTTATGATATATATATAGGGTGCAAATTGAAGAACAAAAGTTAGGAGGGGTTTCTCGAGAGTTGTTCGCCAGGTGGTGGATTTTGATATGCTGCACGAACGAGCTTACGGTCTCCTACGACACGTTTTTTTTTCAATTTTGTTTTCTGCAGATAACTGAAACATAAGCTCTGGGACACCCGGTATATGTGTATTGCTAATATCAGCTAATATCAACATAGTTAACCATGCATAAGAAGCAATGGGGAATAACAGGAACTGGGCGCATTTTTTGTTTGTTTACTCATTGGATGTGAGTTATGATGGATTCATGATTTTCCGATAACTTCCCGAAGTACCCCTGTTGGCATGAAAATATACGGAAAAACCCTGTATGATATTATACTACTAATTGGAAAGGAGCTCAATTACTTGAGGACCTCATCTTCTTGAAAATGCTCGGAGATGAAGATGCGCTATGAAACATCAGAGGATACATTCACGTCAGTCAAAAGACTCGAACTTCATGAAATATCAGAATATCCATGCACAACTTTGATACACTTCGTCAGGAAATATTTCGTTTCATCTTAAATTCAAAGTGATAATGAGTCGCTGACCTGATTTGCACTGGTGAACAAGATCTTTTGCAACAACTAGGGAAGTATACAAGAAAAAATGTTGGAAGCTTTCGAACATTCTTGTTATTTAATGTCGGATATATCCTGCCTTCATAAACTGAAACCTTCTGATCATAACTTTCGAATCACTTCTTGAGTTTCATCATGTGAAAACTTTCATATTGCTCAACTAGGATACAGGGAGTCTTGTAGAAATGCATTCAAAGAACTGAAAATTCTAACAGTGGCCAGCACATATATATTAGAATCTGGTGCATATGTATTTAGACATAAATCCGACTATCAACCAAATCAACACGACCACAATACTCGCTCTAAGGGTATTTTGTTGTCAAATGCTCAAAGAACAGCACGGTATGGAAAAAGTGTAGATTTTAATGGCTGTAAATTCTACAATATTCTTCCAGAAGATATCAAGGATTCTCCCAGCTCTCAAGTGTTCAAATATAGGCTAAAGAAACTGCTGCTTCAAATGAACTGTTACACTTTTCAGGAATTTATCGAACAACTGTAAATTATAGACTAAGAAAAGCTCATTCATATTCATAATACAGTTGACTTTCCCTCTATATTGCTATGATGAGAAATTATTCAATCAATTTTATATCTACTTATTTACTTGTTAGTTTTGTCCGACTCTACATTTTTGTATTTATGCTATGCTTATGACGACACTTCTCCAATTATTGTACATTGTAACAGTATTGCAACAACTGTACTTTTTAATTTGAGAAATAAAGATATTATTATTATTATTATTATTATCATATTAGGATTGCATTTACGGCCCTGCACTTCTGAAAAAAGATCAAATGCGTTTACAAAGGATACAAAATTGATGTATGAGGTTTTCATTAGGCATCCGTTAGTTTGATTCCATTAGACAGTCATTTTGTGATATAACCAAAAACCATCATACCTGATGAATAAATTGGAACGCCTTGAGTAATCTAAAGCTCAGCTTCTCCCATCTATATGAATGAATATTGATAACTGTAATGAGACTATGTTTCTAGGTTTTGATTCAGGATGTTGATAGAGTTTTGATAAAATCGTTCGCTTATTTGAATTGTATATTCTATGAGGAGTTCATTTTTATTCATTTATTATTATTGTTCATTTTTATCATCCAAACTCATCTGATTCATTCAGTTGACGGGATTTCAATACTCAGGAATTGATTATAACGTTCTTGTTTTGTTTTATTACATTTCTATTTGTTTTGTGAAGGCTGAGTTGAAAAACAGTGTCTGACAGTGACACTTCGCCTATTCAATCACGTATATGAAGATTCTTCTTTTGTTTCGTATTTGTATCTAGTGTCATAACTGATTGAATAAAGACCTATTATTAAAAATATTATCATTATCATCTTGAGTTCATTTTGTCTGATGAGCGTTATATTGTCGTTCCAAAGAGGAAGCTAGACCTTTTCATTTTGATTGTACTGATGTTCAGAGAAGCCAAGGCAGTGATACTAACTGGAACGATATTGCTTGAAGTTCCTATGAGATTTTTTCAAAAACTCACTCATAAGGAAGTTATAGGCCTTCGGAGTTGATTTTCTTGAACGACTATTATTCAATAACTTTTTTTTCTATTCTATAGATTCCTTTCAGATTTGGCGCACTGAGTCGAAGCCAAAGGGCCTCAACTGCCCTTGAGCAACAGAAAAAGCCAATATTTCTCCGAATACTATTGATTTCTAGCGCACAATTCCCGGACACCCAGTTTATGTCAAACTGGTGTTTTGGTGCACAAGGTATAGCCCCATTTCTAGCAGAACTATCTTGGCTAAGTGCATTTTGTCGTGACCGAAATAGTAATAAAATCCCCATAAAACTAGCGGCGAAGGCGCATCACCATACCTCCATCCAAATATGAACCTACCCTTTACGTGAAAACGCGGTGCATGAGTTTGAATCTCCTAAAAACGGAGACATCTTGCATGGATCACGTAAACTCGATAAATGTACGTGACTTCGAATATCTGGCTGATCGTATGGAAAATGCAAACAATTCGTGCCCACTTCCATTATTCGAAATGGAACAAATTTATCTCGAGTGTTTGGAATGCACTCCCGGAAGACGAACATTATGCACGGCAATTTTGCGATATTTGCATGGTTAGATTATACGGTTGTATTGGCGGAAGGAACGACCATGAGTCGACGGTTTATTGTCAATGATGGATTTCAAAGATCCTTACAGGGTGATTCACGGTAGGAAAAGTGCATTTCGATGAAGAAGAAAAATCTCAATTTGTCTCACCCTTGCATTCATTATTAGTGGCCAAACTATGCAAAATCAAGGGATGAGGAATATCACCTCGGGTTATAGGTTCGAAGTTGAAGTGATTCGTTTTTGACTCACAGTCTTGCAGTCTGATTCCAACATATTTTCCATTGTCATCAAGACGAAATATAACGGGTCATGTTTCAGAGGATTGATCATCCAACATCCAGTCAAAATAGAATGAGAATATCATTTCTGATTGGAACAATACAGGAAAAATTCAGAAACCAAAAGCCTCTCTTGTTCTACTAATATGTGAAAAATCACATTTTCAGGCATTGAAGTTGAGAATTGGGATTGCCTGACATTCACCGCATTCAATACGATTCACTCCTTCTTGAGTTGATTGAAATTGAAATGGACAACATATGGTCGATTGGGGTAATATTGAGATCATAGGAAAAGAAGACAACAATCAAAAACGGAAAATCAAAGAGTCTGCTTGCATTCTCCTGAACGGAGACAATAATATTGCTTCTTGTTCAGTTGATATAGATAGAACTTGGCATCCACTTCTGAAACTTGAATATGAAATTGGAAAATTCAATATCAATTAATGAAAACACCTTGTAACCAGAATTCCCCCGTCTACCAAATTGTCACTTTTCAATGTCAAAATCGAAAACATTGAAAAATTTTACGAAGAGAAAAATATTTTAATTGTGTTGAGAACGGGAGCAGATTCGTTCCCGAAATGTCCACCAAGATGAGTAGAAGTTTTATTCTTATAAAATATATTTGTATTTCCAAAAATTTTTTTCAAAAACAAGGTGTCACTGATCGATAGAGAATTTCTCTTTTAGGTATCTAAAGATTCAATTTCAAGCGCAGTGACATTTTGGGGCAGATCCCAAATCTGCCATTACTACAAATATATTGCAATAATTTTCAATAACTTCTACTCTATTTTTTAAAAACGAGAAGAGAGAATCGCATGAAAAGCTGAAAAATGAATCGAAAGAAGTTATGATGGAGTTCAGACTGTTAGAGTTTTTACCTTGTGAAATGATTTCCACCCTCGAAGATATGAAAGCTCTTTCGTTCTCACATTATACTAGGTGGAAAAATTCTTCATGTTTCCTTCTTGTTGCAGTTGAGCGAGGAGCTGGGATACGTGCTGTATTCTGCGCTCGGTTCTTTCTACATCCCCTCCTGCATCATGGTGTTCGTCTACATCAGGATCTACTACGCGGCCAAGGCAAGGGCGCGAAGGGGAATCCGGAAACCTCCTCGAAGGCAACCTCAAGACGCCGTCACCAGCTTCACGAACAATCCGGTGAGATATTCACTATTGCTGCACGTTGCTGAGCAACACGCTCGCTGTCGCTGCAAGACAACTCAGTCATCTCTGATCTTTCAGAAAAGAAATACATACTCTACGAAATATCGAATAATGTTCAGTGTTGTGTTCGGATGATAAGTTAGTTGTGATATATGTTGTGAAATGTTCGTTGGTTCAGAAATGTTCATATGTTTATTCATATTAGATGTACATCTTCAGAAAACTAATCAAACATTGATCCATCATACAATCAGTCAATCGATGAGTGGGTCAATCAATCAATCAGTGAATCAATCAATCGATGAAATAATGATTCCATAGATCGATGAATCGAGAAATCAATGAATCAATGAATCAATGAATCAATGAATCAATGAATCAATGAATCAATGAATCAATGAATCAATGAATCAATGAATCAATGAATCAATGAATCAATGAATCAATGAATCAATGAATCAATGAATCAATGAATCAATGAATCAATGAATCAATGAATCAATGAATCAATGAATCAATGAATCAATGAATCAATGAATCAATGAATCAATGAATCAATGAATCAATGAATCAATGAATCAATGAATCAATGAATCAATGAATCAATGAATCAATGGATCAATAAATCAATGAATCAATGAATTGATAGATCAATAAACCAATGAATCAATAAAATCAATCAATCGATGGATCAATTTAGTCAATAAAACAATGGATCAATGAATCGATGAATCGATAAATCAATGAATCAATACATCAATATATCAATGACTCAATGGATTAATGGAAAAATAAATCAATGAATGAATCAATGGATCAATGGATCGATGATTCTATGAATCAATCAATCAATGAATCGAAGAATCAGGAAATTAATGGATCAATGAATCGATGAATGAATGGATCGATATATCAAGGATCAGTGGATCGATGAATCAATGAATCAACGAACCAATTGATCAATCAACTGAGCAATCGATCAATAAACCAATCAATCAATCAATCAATATCTACAGGTTCCGAAAAACGGAAGCAGCGGCGGCGTCGACACGCCGGCCGGCGGCTCGATCGTCGACCGCAACAGCAACAACTCGCCGCGAGACGGTGGTCGACAGGTGGCGACCATCGAGGCGCCGCCCGCGCCGATGCCCATCCCGACGGTCACGTGCGACCTCGCCTCCGACATCTCCACCAGCGACAACGCCGACGGCGCCGGCCACGACGGCGACGATCAGAAGGATACTCTCAAAGTGAGTCACCAGGAGCCAGGAGGCTTTCAATTAACGATTGAAATGAAAGAGCTTGGTAGATGGCGCTGTTTCGTTTCGCGGTCAGAACCTTCGATTCAATAGTTCTAATGGCTCAAGGACGATTCTCATCCAACCAGCATTAGGAAGCGCAGCGCAGAAATATAATGCTTTCAAATGTCTGCATGTGAATAAATGCTACATCCAAGCACACATCATCAGGTCGCTGCAAAATTTCATTCCTTCAGAAAGAGAACATTGGCAAGTGTCACTGCTGCTTCTGGACGCTTCTGCTGCTTTTTGACGGACGAGTGGGACTAACAAAGCGTCAGACGCGAGCTGCGTTCAATATAACTGTTAGAACTTTCCTGTAGACATTCTTCAATGTTTGTCGAACCTAGTTTCGCTCTTCAGGAGCCACTGCAGATTTGTAGATTCGCACTTGCAGTTTCGTGAACAATGGGTTAGTTTTTTGAGACTGTGATCATGAATTCGACCATCGAATGAGGATTCGCCTGGAATTACTACTCCTGAATCGATGATTTGATACATTTGATAATCAATTACACTGATCTCGAAGATGCTCGATTTTCGATATTTGCCATTCGATTACGCATCGATTTTCCACTAAAATGAATGGAATGCTGTCGTCAAGTTATATTTTCTGTAGAATATATTGAACGGCAATTGGGCAGTTCAGTTTCATCATTACAATGTATATAATGAATGTATATACAGTAGGATCTGAGTTTGATGACAGATCCAGTGCAGGGGTATATCTATGAAGCACAAACATGTTTATTCAGATTATCTACACCGGAATAGAGGTGGAACTGTTGTTTCGTACTTGGGTATAAGTCATAATCAGAAAGAGAATTGTTTTCGGCCCTCAACTTTTTGTAAGGTTTGTAACTTCGTAACAAAGGAATGCGAAAAGAGAAATGATGAAAAATACTGGAATTACTTCGACCTTATTTACCTGTCCCTGAATCATTCACTACCACGTCTGCAACAACTGAATGGGTGATGAAGTTTTGAGTATTGTTCTTCTGAATATTGGGCTATTCGTCTCTGGCGGGCGCTATTGTTGAACTCACTTGTTCGTCCTCAGTAAACGTATCCGATAATATTTTTCCTTCACATTCCAACCTTCTACTCGATGAAGACATTCTGATGCCACTATTTTTCGGAAGTTATTCAAAATGTGTATTCGTATATTTGGTCCATGAATTTTTAGTTCTATGTAAACAAATTAGCCAAGGAATTTTGAGTCTACAAATATAGATAAAAATCAATCGGGATATATTGATTGACAGAAAAATGGTTCATCGTGATGTCTTCATGATGATGATATCACCTCAAATATTAAAAAATTCTGAATGCACCTGAATATAGATATATAATACTGATATAGAATGTTGATATTTATAGATAACTTACTAACATTATCATTTCCTCATCAACAAATCATTCATTATGGAGTTATTGTCATCTAACCGATCTACTCACCTCTCTTGATAGATCTGAAAACGATTTTCGATAAGCAATTAGTTATTTACAGGAAGTATATTCTGCGGAGAGGAGAAGGAATATTATATAATAGGAAGGAGTCAAAGGAGGCATTCGGTTCCAGTATCATAGGAAAGATCTGAATCCTTTGAACATGAACAGATTAAAGAATGATGTCACAGAGCTTTTATTCTCCCAATTGGAGAAGGATGATGATGATATCAGTAGGAAAAATATATAGAGAAGAAAATATATTAGATCACCTTGAAACAACGTCACTTATTGACAATGCATGTTAGATGATAGTCAGACTAAAAATATGCAACAAAATACACCAAACAAGTTGAACAAACAGATCTACCTAATTCATAATTTGCACATTTGAGCGAAATGGAAATGAAATGAAATTGTTGACAACTACAGAGTTTCATCCTGAAATTCTTGGACATTGTAAGAGATATCTTGAATTACGGCTTTCTCAACAAGTTATTCGAAGTCGCTCACATTCTAACTATGCATAGAAATCTCACTGCTCGCGTTTGTCAAAAATACACTGAATAAAGAAGTTGATGATTGAAAGATCTCTAAAAGACAAATCCATGCATCAAGTCTGAAATAATAATTCCTGTCCTGATTTCTAGGTGAATTTGAGAACGAAATGATCAGTACTCGGAGAAATTCATTGTTTCGAAGTAGCATTTAGTTGAGCACCTCTTTTGTTACCCTCTATATTTGACCTTTGGCTGAAAATTCAGTGATACCAATGACGAGAAAATATTGCGTGTAGAGAAGAAAGTTATTTTGAAACGCCTTTGGTTGCCATAATGACTAAATTGGAGACGCAAGAAATGAAGAATTGGCAATAACATATTCAATAAAAATCATTTTTACCCTGTCGTTTCGGTTTTCCAACCTTCCGTAGATCGATCTCTGACAACCCTCAAATATCCCCTCATATTTTGAATATCATGTCCTGGAATCGAATAAAGCCTTTCATGGCGTCCCTCAAATCCCGTCCTTCAAACAAGATTACAAATACAGATAAACTCGGGAAAACGATATATCGAACCCATCCGTTCCGTATTGCTTATAAAGCCGTATGGAGAAAAATACCTACAGCATTACGAGCCCATTTATCAAAGTAACGAAAAAATTTATCAGCATTAGCTCTGCTCGAGTCGACACAGAAATCTCGACAGAAATAAAAAGATTTCGATTACATCGACGTACTCCATCTAAGCATCTGTCGCAGACGCTGGGGCAGGGTGGCGTAGATATTTTGATCCCGGTTCGGAATTGTCTAGACCTTGAGGTGAACTCTGAGTTCTACGAGAATCGAATAATGCTCTTGTACCCATCCATCATGATCGGAATCATCATTTCTTCCATCAGTTTGTTCCCTTTGATCCTGAATAGTAATTCTTCTGAAGTGACCTCTCCAATACAATGAATAGAGTCCCCCAGAGTTTTTGATTCTTCATTCTAAGTAGTATGTCCTCTGGAATGGATTGCATGATTCCATGGAGTGTGTTAATTTCAAATATTGTTCTCGTATCCAACCGTAAACTAGATGATCATTCGTGGAATCCTGTGGAATATCACACTCGGAAAGATCATCACCTTCTATGAAAACCGCCAAGTCCATATGTTCGAATGTTCGATGAGATCGTTTGTCGGTATATTATACAATTTCATTGTTATATTTCAATCACATGCATATTCAAACCAAACTGTATTCACGTGTTCGTGATCTTCCTACCCTCCACACTACATTACTACATGTGGAATAATGGAACATCTTCCAACTCCACTCGCTGATATTTTGGGAAAACTCTGATCAACGATTGGTCTGTAGTTTTTGTACTTCATTATTCACAGGATATATCACACAATGCTTCTGAGTTATTCTATTTTGAAAACACCACAATGTTCAATTTGTTGGACAAATCAGTTTGGTGCATCGATCGACCATTCGATAATCTGTTTGAGCCAATCCAGCCATCGCCAAAAAATATTGGGAATTATTAATTTATTAATTAACTCCCCGTTACTCGATGAGAATCCATCGTCATTGTAGATTGACAACGAACTATCAGACTTTCACGTATTTTTTATTTGAATTAACATCATGTTCTGCTTCTGCAATACAGCTCCAAATGGTGGAAGTAGGATAAACTCACAATGTCTAAGTTTTATTCTTATGCTTAGATGAGAAGTGATAACTGTCTATCCAGGTCAGTACCGAATCTAGTCGCAAGAACGGAAAAGTTCTCAATGAATCTATCTGCCTTCTAAAATTTCAAGGTGCTAACTGAAAACCTTTCTAGGAGAACAAATCCAACAATGGTGAGTCATTCAAATCGAGTTGGTCAAGAAATATATTGGAATCTTCGAGCTTTATACGTTTCATATATTTCCAAATACTTCAGTTTGATTCTTTCATTTTTCACAAATGAAATTTCGAATTTCGAATGTATGACCAGTTTGATCTATATATAATAATGAATGTAGGACACATCCCACAATTCAATCAATGTACGCAAGATACTTTGAGTCTGTCTGAAATTTGTTAATATTTTGTGATTCTGATCCTTGTCTTGCGACTAGACTCACCTGTATAGATAATTATCTGGAATTTCTACGTTTCAGTTGAGAGAGAATATGAAAAGAACTAAGGCATCGTAAGTTCATTTCACTTCCTCCTAAACAGTCCTATGGGTCAGCAAGCAAATAATGTTGTGGTTTAGGGAGGAAAAATATGTTGTAATTCTGTAAATATTGGAAAGCTCCTAACAAGCCCCACACTACACACGTCAGCACTATAACCTACCAATCAAACACCTGGGGAACCAGGTACGATCCTTGAAAAGCCATACAATAACCAGACAATAACAGTTATGCTTGTTCTGAAACCATTCACTCTATATAAACGGCATGGACGCTCTAAATGTCCCTCGAAGCCCAGTGAAGATTTAAAAGCTCTGCTCCCATATTCAGGTTCACCGCGAAAAACGTTTAAAAATTGATGATGTGAAGACCACTCCAGAAGACGTGGGGGTTGGATGGCAAGTATTCATGGAATTCTTCGAAGATGGGACTCACAAAAGGAAAAAAAACCGAGAGGAAAGGAAAGTTCTGAATATAATTATTTCATCATGTCAGGTCATGAAGTGGCTCGGTAGAGATAACACCCTGTTGGTGGCTGAACATTCTTGTGACAGTATTCTCTGCGACGAGTGATGGATAAGAAGCTCAGATGCGAGTCTGAAACGATTCGAAATTCCTAATTTCGAGTTGAGCGCATATAAAACTACGGATGTGTGTGTCTGTCTGTTCGTTTTCTTGAGACGATCCCTGAGCTGTCTTTCGTGGCAAATTACTTTCTGCGATGGCGTCTTTTGATAATGCGGAATGCCGAAGAGATCTGGAGCAGTTCGGATTTGGCACTTCAAATGGATGTTTAGTATGATTGATTTGCCAATCGAAACTTCGCAGATTCGGGAAGCAGTCGAGAGCCGAGAACAGACTGAGAAATCAATTTAATTGATATTACTATGACATGCAACATCTGATTACCCTCTCTCCAATTCTGGGGGATATATTGACGCATCATCCGAGGGAGAGCGGAAGTTAATATTACTGCATTCCATATGAATGGTCGCATAGGAAAGAGTTTTTGATACTGAAAATTTCAGAAAATGCATGACGGATACTGTGAAAATGAAGTGAAAATGATGGATACTTTGGCGATTTCTGGAATGATTCCACGAACACCTCTTGCGATGAGTCAGATTGGAATCCTTCATAAGATGAATATGCAAACTCAGGCCTCCGATATGATAGTAAGAACTCAGTATCTTGCTCATATTTTCACAGCACAGAAGTTTCATATCTTTTTCATGATCTCTCAGGATCTGTTTTTGCATCAACATTGCATTCGCTCCACATCAACAATCTGTTGGATGTGACCTCAATAGCCATATGAATGAAAATACACTTCACACCGCCCCTATATCATTCAATGAGGTCAGAAGGGCAAGCCAGAGACAGTTCGATACCATGACGATCTGACAAGGATTTCGACATGTGGATCTGGAAAACTAATGTACAAAATGCCCAATATGATGATATCTGAAACCACTATTCCCATGAAGTCGTCAATATCCATGTTCGTGATCATGTTATCAGTATCCATGCTCAGAGTTTTCAGGAAATCTGTTGTTCGTTAGTGCTTCCTGTGAAGTACAGAATCATTCCTGATCGGATTATATCTCATTTGGCTCATGATTCACCTTACTATGAGGAAGATTGTAACCATTGGATACCTCTTGTTGATGTCATTCTGAACATGAATATAAATTCTTGAGCTTGGAGAGTGGTGATGTGATTTGGAGTCTGATTCATCAAATCTTCGGTTCGTCCGTCTTCGAACTATCTGGGTTCCACTTCTGACTCCTAGTCCTGCAGCTCGATAAGTCCTACATGCATATTATGTAGCCATGCAGGGCTACATAATTGCAACTAGGAATTTAAACTCGTATTTTCCTTCGGAACATTGACATCCTGTATAGCTCAATTACTATGAGCCCCAAAAACTCCTTGCATCCAAGCCTACATTCTCACTTCCTGAAATGAATGGAGCCTCTCATCTGGAATACAATATACTGTGGAGTGGCTGACTCATATTTGCTTCCTCGAACACTCTCGCTGCGAAAATATGCGATCGAAATCTTTCCCAATTTACTTAAATGCCACTCTCTATATCAAACATAATACTTGATCATATTCGCTGATACTCAAGGACATAATTCACTTTCCAGGGTAGGCTTTCTTGAGAACTATTATGTGGGAAAATTTGCGAGGATTCGTTTTGTGATATCAGCAAATAGACCCTCGAAAGTCTATAACCAAGGCGATTTATAACGAGAAATATATTTTTATCGCCTCAAGAAGGTTACATCTGAATATATGGATATCGGATATGGGTTTTTCCGAACAGACAAAATAATCTCCCCGATATAGTGTTATTATTCAACGTGATATCTTCGTAGTCGTTATATTCATCCATCCAAACGATATGATCCCTGGAAATGACTATTCTCCCGAGAACTACTGTTTGATTCGATATCAAATTCTTCAGAATTCATAAAATTAGCCTTCACCGGAACTCAACGCGGCGAGCTGAAACTTCAACATGCGTGTGGGATAAATGTTTGAAAACTGAATTCTCAAGAAAAGTAGAGTTGATCTTGAAACAGTCGCCTACCTCTACTAGACCGGAGAAGAGTTTTCTGCAGGTTGGCCCAAATAGATTTCATCAGAGCGAAACGCAATGTTTCATTAGTTTTCCAGCATTTGAAATGAAGGGGTCGGACGACTTTGCTGATCCTTCGTGGACACTTTCTGATCCAAGCCGGCGTGAGGATTCTCCAGTAAATGTAGGCATAGTTTCTGGCCAGTCGTGAGAAATCGAAAACACCGTCGATATGATTATGAGATTGATTATTTCCCTGATGCTATAAGACACACGTTTTTGATTAGTTGATACAGTTGTGTTGATAATCGAAAACACCATGTTTTCGTTTTTGTATTTCGCTTCCCCAATGGTTGGGTAGTTTGAATGAAAAATGACTCATCAGATGCAAATTGCCAAAAAATTGTCCATTTTTCTGATGAAAAAATGACACTAAACCAAATTCAGTCCGTGTAGTCGGTTATCCGTTTAGTACCGTGATAATCACAAACTATCAATATCGATCAACGTCAGAATTCACCACCAATTCACCACAAACTGTAACCTAACATGGAATGTCATGAGGTTAGTCATTTGGAATGTCATTCCGCTAGGTATTTGCATAACAAGTCATCTTGAACGGCGAAATACAATGCGGGATGTATAAAACTAAATGGTTGAAAATTGAATTCGTAATGCAGGGTTACGGTGTGGAGGATTATTCATGAAATAATTGTGAACAGATGGTTCGATAATCATCGATATACTTTCATCGCATACAAATAATCCTAAAAAACAAGTTATTCTGATAAGTCAGCTCTGATGAACTGAAAAGAGAAGTCGAGAAAGACACAGATGAATGTCCCACTATTGATTTAATCCTGGATCTTTCAATTCATTGGTTGATTTCACGTCATCCTTTGATTCTATGATTCCTCTTGGATATTGCAGGATAGATACAAGAGATGTGCTCTGACGTCTCATCTCCCTCTATACAGATTCGTTATTCTGTATTCTTTGTGAGTTCGATTTCATGCATGCGGTATCTGAGTTTGCAGTGTCCAGTAAGTAAGCCTACTTCCAATCTGCGATGGACTCTGCTGAGTTCTAGAATATTGTCAGTATCCTGTTGTTTCCTACAACATGAAATAAATGTGTTGGGATGACTCGAGCTAGATGTTAGAGTTACAGAACAGTGTGACCTGGTATCCAGATATCGTGTCATTCTAGTCTATTTTCAAGGTACCTTCTCAGTTCCAGCAAATGCAAATGCAAATTTTGAATCTTTCACTATTAGTTGATTGAGGTTCGAACAGCAACTGAAATGCAGGAAATCAGTTTTCTTTCCTCCACTTATAGATAGTTTCATGACAAGACTAATAGAGGATTGGATATCTCCCATCCATACTACATGTACAACATTCTTGCCTCTGGTTGATGTGCATGTACTTCAATCGATGAACAATCGGAAAAATGAAAACATTCTGCCCATTATATCATAAAACGAAAACCTATCAGCCAAGTAACTCTAGCGTTGTGTATTTTCCTCATGAAAATATCGTTGGATCAATGTTTGCCCAGTGAACCCAAGGAAAATAAGGAAATGAGAGTTCATTTCGGTTCGTGGGAAAAACCAATATTTTTCTAATTCATTACACAACGCAAATCTCATTTCAGTATTTCACTCATACCAGAGAATAATAAATACAGAATGAACAATTTTCTTAGACATTTCCCAATTCTGAATATCTCTGAAAGAAGAATTACTATATGTATTAGTATCCTCCTGTGTGGCCAGACAGAAACATAACAATGAAGCTATTATAATATTCAAGAGAACCATGGCAACACATCTGCATACATAAAAATTATTTTTCTTGCGATTTTCTCGCAGGAGCTCGAAAATGATCTGTAAAATCATTTTTCTTTTTGGTTCTTTCGCTTCCATACAGAGGTGGTTCATGAGAAACCCAAACGAAAAGCCAAAAAATTCAACAAATGGAAATTGAAATTGAATTGAAAATTGCCACTTCGGGAACATTTTGTGCTAACCACAGTGAAAGACCACTTCGGATTACTCTCGATAGATTGGGTAGCTTCTATTCTGTGCTGCTAGAGATCACTCCGGATTACTTTCAATAGATTGCGTTATTGACCTGGGTCAGGTGACTGAGTCTGTGAACACCATGAGAAAGATAAAATGAGAAACATGAAGAATCACATGACTTTTGGCATTGTCAGAACATTTTGATGTGTCATGCCATTGTATTGAGAAATACGACATTTCCAGTTATATCCATTCGAATCAACTTGATAGTGAGAGATTATTCACTCAAATCTATTCTTCAGCGAGATTTATTAATATAAGTGCGTTGAGACGAAGAGACTCAACCCATCAAGTCAAGGAAAGGTTTCAAAACCTTGTTCGAGATGTTGTCCTGTTCAGCCTATAGGTGTACTAATAGATTGAGGGTCGGTTGCATGAAGAAAAATTAATCATGTGATTATCTGATGCCACATTAGCGGTGATGTTACGTTAAATCCAATTTGCGTTGCATAATCTCGTATGTTATGATTATCGTTCCATTAACTAACGACGAAAAAAGCGTGGCAACAGGACTAGTTTGCTGGATCCACACGTTCCGTGCTAATAAATGATGATGCTATGCGCATTTATAGGTTAGGTTTAATTATTTGATTTGACGGAGCAGTTTCACAGATCTGTGGCAGTATGGATATTGATAAGGATAGATTGAAGAAAAAACGGGGGGCAAACTATACGGAATCAGAAAAAAACAACACTGCTGGAGATTGTTAAAAAGTACGTATAGTTTACCATAATATCTGAAATTTGGTACCTATTGGAACTCATACATCCAATTCATTCCTTCGCAGATATAGAAATATAATAGAATGCAAACAGTCCGATACCATATCTTCAAAAAAAACGGGATACATAATCAGTCATCGAGCACTGATTGAGTTAATGCCAGGATTGAGGCGATTTGATGTGACGTTTAGAGTTTATTGGCTTTCGTGCAACTGCTTTTTTACTTAATCGGGCATTCTCATGAGTTAATAAGGTGATTAAGTTAACATACCATCAAGTATATGATGAATGTTTATGCAACCGAATTCCATAAATAACGTTACGTCAAATATATAATGCGACGTTAAATACTTAATGGATCTTTATGCAACCGGCCCTGAAAGAGACCAGAATGAATCATTTCACTGGTATGTTGTTGAATAATGTGGAACAAATTCAAAATAGACCCCAGTTCGCACCTAGAGGAAGGCGGAGGAATCCAACCAATGAACAGCAAACCAGATATCTTCGGAAACAACAAACGCAACTAACTGACTAGATATTGATTAATTCGGAGCTAACTAGATACAATGTTCATGTTTGCAGGTGTTCAGCCCGAGCGTCGCCCAAGTCACGCGCAGCCCCTTGTTGCAGTGCCAATTCAGAGGCTCCACCCTCTCCGTGAACGGCGAGCTGCAGCTTCAGCAGCTGGCCGCGCAGGGGCGCTGCCGCCTGCCCTCCGTCGGCATCGACTCCGACATGGTCAGCGAGTTCGACCCGAGCAGCTCCGACTCCGGCGTCGTGGCGCAATGCGCCGCCGTCAAGCCGCTGAAGCTGCGCCTGTGCAAGCCCATCTTCGGGCGCGCCAAGGGCGGCAAGGGGCGCGACCGCAAGCCCAAGTCGTCGCCGAGCAGTGAAAAAGTGCTCGTTGAACACGTGGTGCCGCGAGTGCAAAAGCCGAAGGACCCCGAGCGCGAGAAGCGGAGGATCGCTAGGAAGAAGGAGAAGAGGGCCACGTTGATTTTGGGACTCATCATGGGGTCGTTCATAGCGTGCTGGCTGCCCTTCTTCTTCATGTACATATTGAGACTGGCCTATCACATTCCGGGGATCGCTTTCTCTACGGCCTTCTGGCTAGGTAAGCAGCCCAGCTCCGTGGTTCTCTATCTTTCATTTTTCATATCAGGTTTGCAACTGAAGAACCCGTCATCCATGTTTGTTCTCTATCTTTCATATTTTATATCAGGTTTGCAACTGAAGAACCCGTCATCCATGTTCGAATTCTTATTCGTTTCCTATATGAGCACCATCGTTCTTCATTATCTGTGCTCAATGCACTGACATAGACAAACAGATTGGAAGAACCTTATGACTCTTCAGACTCAAGTGTCAGTACGCATGTTTCTTCACCCCTCTCAAGCTGAGCATTGCCGAGAGTCAGTCGCTCCTGTGGATTCTTCATATATCAGGTTTGCATTTGATAAACCGGCCATCCTTGTCCACAAACTCCCATCATTCTCTATCATCTGTTGTCAATGTATTGACAGTAACAGGCACTCGAAATCTCTTTCCATATCATTCTGGAGACCGATGAAAAATGATGGATTCATCAGTTGCCAAACTGGACTGGAGCCTTATCGAGACTAGCAACCATCAAACTCCTGATTTCTGCTCTCACACTGAACTGAAATGATCATGTAGGTACTTTTCAAATATATTATAGGGTGCTTCGCTGAATGATTCTTTATTAAGATTTCGTGTAAACGTGCTACAACCTTCTTTTCTAGGATTTTTCTGTCATACTGTCAGCTCAGGTGAAAAGTATTATAATCTTCATCGAGTTTCCTGATATATCCTTTCGAAAGTTTCATATTTCCAAACTGAAGCAACTTCATTTCCATTGTGTTGTACTGGTGGAAGTGAAGTTTTCCTGACAAGTGTAGGGTAGGATCCAAGTGAATGATTGTTGTGAGGCCCTCCACTGCGACTGTTATGGCGCACACGATAGTTGAATGACTTATAAGGTCTTTAACATGATTCCAGCTACAGCCACATGGAGTTAGGCACATGGAATATGCAATGCTGTTGTCACTTTACCATCAAATATATCCACCTGGATTCTTTGCAGTCTCAGTAGACCATGATTCACTCGACAGTTGCCAATATTAAGGCCTGATTCTACAAAAATTCATGAATCAATGTTCATTCATTTGAATATCAATCCAGGCATGGTAATCTGTTGAGCATCCCAAATCATAGAACGTCATTCTATGAAAAATGCTCGTCATATTCTGGTATACAGTTTTTTAATAAACTGCCACGACCTATTAGAGAAGAAAATGATTCGAATATTTTCAGGAGAAGTCTTGAAGACTATCCAAGAAGTATCCAAGAGTTTTATAATTTTAGTTAGCCAGGCTCCAGTAGGTCTGCAGTTCGTCTTATTGAATTCCTTGAATACTTGTCTGCTTATATTATTTGTTTATGTTCATATGTGTTTATACCTACATTATGACTTTTCCAATACTCTCAGAATGTAGTAATCGAACTGGACTATTTTTTTCGATTATCGACTATCCTCAATCATCTCCAATCGTCAGAATTGTTTAAATAATCACTGTGTCAGTAAGTTGAGGACTATTGAATATTCCAATCAGAACTTCACAACCTATCACCTTCAAATCATGAACAAATAACATTCAGAGAACTTCAATATGTACACTCACTATTTGAACGCAGCTCAAAGTTATTATTGATCAAAATGGGTATTATTTCTGTGCCACCATGTACCCACATCCATCTTGTATTGATCTCAGCATGCCCTTCTTCCGTCCGAAACGAAGGACATCAGATTACACAATGGCGGTATATTTTGTTTCCAGGATATATGAATTCTGCGTTGAACCCGGTGATATACACCATTTTCAACAAGGACTTCCGCAGAGCGTTCAGGAGGATATTGTTCAAGTGATGTTTGGCCTACGTGTGCTGCTACGAGTGCGTCAGTAGGAGGATTCTTACGGCTCAGTACCGCAGCGCACCTAGCGCCTTATATCGACATTAAAATACTTTTTCTGCAACCGATCACATGCAATTTTCATCCTAGGACAACAAATACTTCGCATCCTCAGGGCAGAAAAGTACTTCTTTCTACGGCCATCTATGAAAACACCATATAGAGCATTGTTTTTTTCAATAGAATAAAGTTCATATCATCTACATCGAGTTCGATTCGTATACAAATGGAAAGAGATGAAAATACATAACCGGTGTATGTTGAAGAGGGACCGAAAATCGAATTTGCATACAAAAAATCTCAAGAATACTACCCTCTGCTCGCTCGCAGGTGTGTTGTAAGAATGATCAAGATAATCATTGTTTCGTTTAATTCTCACACTGTCTCTGTGTACGTCCTTCTCAATATTTTTATATTTCCAAACCTTTCCTCACTGAGGCAACTTCACTCCTTTGTGTTCTGGTATGTTTTGTGCTCGAAGTCAGATACCAAGTTCATTTTTGCCTCATTTTCAAACGATATGAGGGTTTCTAACGGTTGAATGAACTGTCATCAGCTGCAACCTCTGGATCAGTTAGTTTATTGAATCGTCGGCCGCTCAATGCTAAGTGTATTTAGTCACACCTTATCACATCACTTTAGAAGAACTAATATTCATTTTGGAAGTGAATAATTGAAGGATGTGATAAGAGCATTCGTTGTCGCTCATGACAAGGAAAAGAGGCCATAACATTATGTCTACAGGTTTTCCACTTCACTTGGGACACTTCCTCATCTAGTAAACTAATACCATATGGGTATAAAAAAGTGATTCGGATTTATTTCCCTAGTGATCTTCATGTCAAGAAGTTGTTGTTATATGAACTTCCGAATCCGTTCGACTAAACAAGAAGATATTACCGGTTGCATGATAGCTGGCGATAATGGACAGTGAAACTCCGAATAATAATGCACGTGATTGAAGTTTTCATGGTCGTAGGAAAAATAGTGTACATAACTCGCTGGAAAGTGCATTTTATGCTCTCGTTACGTTTCCTCAAACGTCTACTCGTGCGAAGACTATCACATTCCAGAGTTGTTGAGTGATATACTATTTTATCCTAGTGTACGAAGTATTTTTCAGTCTTGGATGGAAAAGTATGAAAATAATTGCCAAGCAACGCTGAGTTTCCTTTCGGTCGCAGAAAAAATTGTGAGTTTCGTTATGATCGCAAGTGCATATTGTCATTTTCGATCCTAACGAAGTGTTTTAACTGTTCTTCGACAATCTATTTTCTCTTGTTCACTTCCCGGTACATCTTATTTCAGGTTTTTGGTAAGTTGTACGACTGTCAGCAGATGGAATTGATGAACTGATTCTCTTCTTTGCAACTGTGGGAAAATATCTGAAATATAAGTGAATCATGTGGATGATTTCAAGTGAAATTTGATTTTACCGCTGATGATAATTTCAGTAGACGAACCTCCATAGATTCGTCTAGTAGAGTTCTTGATCGACAAAAAAAATCATTTCTCTATCTTTCTTGTATGTAATGTATGTAATCATATCTAGCATCCAGTGTTTATGCCTTCTTCCACGCGTCGGTAAAGATTCGCGGGTTTTGAATTCATTCCATTTCATCTTCAGTTTATGGATTCTGAAACATATGAATGAGACAAAAAAACAGTCTTCATTAGCCGAACTGGCTGTTCCAATGATTCTGCTGACGGTGGTTCAACATATTTTCCAATGATCATTCAGAAACTTTTGAAAATCAGTTGAATTGCAAATTCAATTACTCTGAATGCATAGCAATCTTCAGTTTCTCGAATGTCATTGTAGTTGTACCAAATCACGTAATAATGAGATCTTGGAGAATTTCTATCTCGAATCATCATTTTATATCGTTTCAATTCATGGACAAACCGTGTTTTTATAGGAATTTTGGAGCAATGACTACCTCTGTGATAATATAACGCTTTTATTCTGGTATTTATCGTAAGTGATTTTATCTAAATACGGAATACTGTTATGTGTTTGAAAATATATTTGATGTCTAGTCATTTGTTTCTATTGTGTATAGGTGAACATGTATATTGTCTATCCATGGATCTACTTCATTTTGGTCAGGAAGGGGAGTGGCAGTAGTTGTTTATGAATCCTCCATTGATGTTCTTACAGAATATTTCATATACAGCAATAATCAGAAGATTGAGAAGTTGATTGAAATGGACTCACTTTCACCTTTCTTTGTTTACTACAGCGATATCAATATTCTGAATTTTTCGATCATTTCAGAAAGATAGATGTAGGTAAACAACGAGTCATGTATCCGCGTAGGAAGTAACCACGTGTGGATATATGAGTTTAGTTCAATAACTGAAATTCTTCATGAACATTTTTACTTTTCATAGTTAGTGAAAATACACTCTACAATAGTTGGGTCTGATTAGAAAATGTTATGGTCAACCTCGTGATATGGGACCAATAATGCATATGAAAATATTCGGGAATTATGAAACCTCGTGTTTCGAATTGCGATGTGTTTTTTTCTCTCGACTGGTATTCTCATTCCACATATTCACAATGGGTTTGGACATGAAACTGATGTAGTTTCAACAAGAGATTCTCGAAATCCGAAAAAATAATGTAGCTGCACTGGAAATACTAGAAATTTGCTAATCATGATCAATTCTTCAAGGATTTGAATATTGTATAAGTTGAAGACAGAGAGATGCTTGGTGATATCTCATCGAGATTCATCATTCAAAAGCCATTGTTCACGTAATGATTTCTAAGATTCACACTTCCTACTCTCGCGTTTGATTAAACATCAGATTTATATTCTGGTTGCTATATTATGACATCAAATTGTTTCATGAATCCAAAATTTCCCTTCCGAACCTACATAGGTGTTTTATATAATAGCAACAATAGCGCCGGCTTGGCTACAAACTAGAAAATTTCCAATCGATTGTGAATGGAGCCCCATTATAAAATTTGACGGAATGATATTCGACCGTCAATATGAACTTGGGGTGTTCCTTGTCAGAGTTGAATCATTACCAATTATTGTCACATTACAGACGAACTGCCAAGTAGTTACAAATAAACGTTACCTGAATAGAAGAGAAGGAGAGCCACTTCTCGTTCTATTTCTTGGTTTTGAAACAACCTGAAACGTTTGCCAGTGAAAAGCGCTGACATGAAGCATCTCATGTACATAACAACTAGGTACTCCGCTTTTTTTGGCCTGGTCAAGAATCACTCAATATTCACATTCAATATCATGATTTTTTTTCAAATTTCTGAGTCGTTCACTCACTGATGGATATAACTATTGTACAAGCAATGATGATACAGCTACTCTCCTTCTAGTGATAGTGAATGTTTATCCATATTTTGTTGTGAATGTTTGAGAATGTACAAAAAGGACACGTTATACAGGGTGAATCACGGTGAAATAGAAAGAATATTATGTATCATAAGAACAAACCATCAACAAGAATATTGATTAACACTTCATCATTTCAAAAGATACTGGTTATTAGGAAGGTAGTTTTCAATATTCTTCTTGAATGTGAAACTGTGCATTTCAACGTGATTCACGTTGGAAATATATACCTAACAGGTTCCTTTCTCTATAAGAGTTAATATCAGTAGTAATCAAACTCTATCGAGGAATCTGATAGTTATGGATACGGTGTCCTCTATTTTGAAAAGCAAATATATCAAAACCACTGGAGGCCCTCGGCTATCTACTTGGTAAGTCACCCATCTCCATATTCTATTTATATTATTGATAATGTTGCCTTGAGAAGGTCTCCAGAGGATGTCTTCCATAGATGGTGGGATTGAATTAAAAGATTTTGGTGATTGGTATTTTTCTGGGAAAATAATCAAATGTGATAGTTTGGATGAGCGCTTGATCCTTCCATTTTGTAAGTAAATTTGTTCTATAGGGTTCCATGAGAGTTCAGTATGTTCAAAATTATCAATATCGCTTCCATACAACGTTGACTGAAATGTTTCATCTGTAAATGGTATCTGATGGATCTCCATCAAGAAGAAAATATGATTTCAAAATATCCGAGTGATTCTACTGAAGTAGGAGAACTTGAGGTATTTGCTGAAGAAAATGATGCAAGAAGAGAACTTCAATCAATGTCGTACTTAGTTGGTACAGGCCCAACCAGATGATTTTCTCACTTTGCTATGAGCATTTCTGAAAATGTCTTCGGGAGTTTCTCTCCTCTTTATAGAATCTTTTGATAGTTAACAGCTAAATAGTCAATCGCTACCATGCAATATTTTCTCTCTGATTTGTCAATTGAACTTTTCTGTGACGAAAGATGACAAACAATAAAAATGTCGAAGCTGTATCGACTAGAGATGATATTAGAGTAATTGAACTATACTGATGGGAATCATTCAATTATTTGTTGGAGATCTAGTGATTGAAATTTTTGAGGTGAGAGCGATTCAAATCATTCGAACTACTGCAACTCTCAACCTCTTTGGAATTGCTCTTTCATTGCGTATGATTGCTACATTTCAGAATGCAGTTCCTATTTAGAACTTTTTTGGATTTATTCTAACCTTGAATCAAACGACGTAGTCACACTTTTCGAGAATGGTTGTCAAACTCATATAGTTTCATGTGCTGAAAAACGATTCAGACTCGAATTCATTTGGCCAGTATGATATAATTTTCATATCGTTTCTGCATCAGATGTCCACTCTATTCCCAGTGCAACACTCCCTTTCATTATTTTTTGCTAGTGCCAATGACTGAAAACAAAGCAATTGATATTCCAGTTGATTTATACCCGAAAACAGTATTGTATCTTTAATTCATTTGATTTTTCGAAATTGAATATAGATATCAGATGGATTGGCGTTCAGTTCAACTATCATCTTTATAGAGTGTCCGTTTGTCGTGATCCATCACTGATATCTCAGTTATTATAAGAGATAGGCGGTTAGTTGAATGAACACAAAGTTGCGCATTTCCATACTAGATGAAACCGGAATGTGTAATTTCAGTTTTCAATTTTTCAATTGAAAACCAAAATTTCTTTGTCTTCAACTAGCACATTCTTGAGTCACTTTTTTTCAAAAAATCCGAATTTACCATCGTATTTTCCAAGGCACTCTTGATGCCAGAGATAAAACACTCAACTTTGGAAATAACGCCAACAATTGAAACAACTAACTAAACTAATTGAAATTGACTCTGAATTTTGACAGTTCAGTCAAACATGCAGACAAAACATTCGAATTCTTTCAAATCAATCTGAAATAATTCGAGAACTACTCCCGAAACGTATCGCCAGTTGTTCTTTCCAAAATTTATTTTTTCTCATTGTTCAGCATGAAAATGCTGATTGACAGTCCTCGTATCGATTAACTAGAGTCCTCATGGTGGAGCTGGAAATACGAGCAACCTGTGAACATTTCGAAAATTCAGCCACAATGTGAAAATTGTTCGAGGTAATCAATAAAACAATAATAATTTGAAGGAATCACTGCAAATTTCATTGAAAATTGATTTTGGTTTCTACTCGTTCATCAACACATCAAAATACGTGGGTGATGACAAACATCTCTCAGTCTGTGCATTTATTTTCCTTCCAGATTTCGTATAACTGATTGAATTGATATAATATATTGTAAATTAAAATTGATATTGGATCGATACTAATTCAGCATCATAAACTTGAGAGTAGCTTTTATAAATTCCTTTCCTAGCCTTGTCATATGTAGAAACAACTGAAAAATACCTCATACACCATAATATCGTACTCGAGCACGTGGGGTACCACTATGACTTTAGAAAATTCTGCAACGAAACTATGGTGCTATTGACTGCTAGACGGCTCATAACAGGGCGTTCCCTTGCCGGTCCTGCTAGAAAGGCGCCCGAAAGCACGTTCTCATGTACAGTTAGACCCCCCCCTGTTTTTCCCTTCCGATTGTCCTAATGCGGCCACCGGAAGCCGGCCCTGATATGGGCCCCCCACGTGGCCCCGCGCAGTCTGATCCAGGAACGCCAGAGCCCGCGATTCTGGATCCGACGAGCTCTTTCATCTTGTTAAAACTTTAGACTAATTAAATTATTGTTGATATGAATACCAATTATTATAACTATAACTATTGTCCCATATTTGTGTGTGTACGTTTTTCGTGAATATATAAATAATTATAAGATATTGAATAAATAAGTCATAACAAGTACCAAGAGTACATACGCGTTTCATTTCAGATCAGCCTATTCATTCGTCTGTCATTCATCTATTGTTTCAGGTGATTTCTACTAGTATAATGAATCATTCCGAGAACTGGATATAATCATGGTATTCCAATATTATTTCAAAAAAATCCAAATGTAGATTCCATCCTGAAAAATAACAAAAAAGTTCTCCCACAGACATGTAGATTTCTGAATACAGGAGTCCAAGTTTTCTGTAGAAACGGTGTTTTTCCAATTTATGGAAAAATACTTCTTCCGATCTCCTTGAAATTTGGTTGGTTCACATGCAATAACGAAATACTCACTTCTGATCACATTAGAATTCATACAATTTTTTCATTGGCTTCCTACAGGACCATCAGCTGATGATATCAAAAAGAGTTGTAAGGCCATTGACTTATTTTGAAATATATTTAAAAGATTGAGCAATACAAAATGATTTCTTTTCATATCGTGGACTTTTCACGTAATTGGCTTTGTTTCAGATATGAGAGTAAGGACTATGTTTCTTTACACTCGTGAACTAAGTAGAAAAAAACTAACAATGACTGATTCTGTTGATTATTTTCATTCGTTCAATATTTCTATTATCACTACTATAACTATTGCATACAAACCTACTAAATTCAAGAAAATCGAAGTTCTCCCAAAAATTGTTATCCGTTTGTTTCAAATGTCTGTTAATTTTTGGAAAATTGCCATACTCTGTTCTCACCTACAATATGGAACGAAATCAAAATAATTCATTCAGAAATGTACGTTCATGTAAATCATCCTGTAGATCTGATCTGGTGAATTAGCTCGATTGAAGTGAAGCAGATATGGTGAATTGAGCTGGTTGACTCACTGAGAGATATTCATATATCACAATCATTCGAGGAGACGTACAGAAAATTTGCCATAAAATATCATCTCATAAAATGAACAGGGAGACTTATGAAGGAGAAGGCTACATAAGATGTGATTATTTGAATCTCACTTAATAAACTTCTATCAAAACCTCAACAAACTCCTTCTTCATCCACCCCATTCCAAGTAAGTATGAGAACAAAAACGAAACGTTTTAAAGATTTGCTGATATAGCAAGTTTCAGCTCCCGTAGATCTACCAATCTTATCGGCCTCATTCAAGAAATATTCGAAACACAGATAACTTCAGCGAGTTTATCTGGAATCGAGTATCCTCAGGACGAACGCAATATGCGTTTTTTTTTCTTTGCCATTCCGAAGCGTTGCGGAGACAATACAATTACATATTATGACCTCCGCAAGCAGTTATTCTTCCTCACAATATGGTCAGATTGGTCCCAAAGCGGGAATGTTGCTGTTTTACGCATCTCTTCCAGAAGCACATTGTGTTTATCCTGTTATATCCCTTTGAGTTTATGACAGAAGCATCCGCCGAGATTTCTAATGTTATATTATACAGAATATCTCTGAAAGGTCTTTATAAAAACCTACTGCATATAACCCAGATGGAATCAATTTCACTGAAGCAAACTTATCTCTGTACTAAGTTGCTTAGTTTCGATGCTGGACTGATATGAAGTTACATGTTTCATCTGATAATCTCATAGTTTCGAAATAATATGAATTTGTGTAATCCACGGCATATCAGATATTACATGGAAGAATTCGAAATGTTTCACCTTTTTCAAAAATACAAAGATCCACAGGACGCAAGGAATTGGAATGTACTCTTCCCTTCTCTTCTTTATGTAGGATTCCATATCTCATGGAGACTTTCCATAAAAATATTATTATCTCTTTCAGGAAACACAAATGTCATAACATTTTCATCGTCTTATGAATGTTGAGCATTGTGAACATTCGTTATGAAATATCTGTTGATTATATACTATATATATTACCTACTGGAATTGAAATGTTGATGAAACCATGAGAGGAATCTAATTTCATCACAAATACCTGTCTTTTAGAAAATGAGCTACGCTATCCAAATTCTATACTCAATACTTTTCTGTCTCGTTCATCCATTAAAAAAATTGAGTTCTAGGCGTACCTCATCATTATAATGAAATGGGTTTTATCTCCCTATTCCAAAAATTCTTATCTGAGTCATATCTCATGAGCCGTTCCAGATTCATAAACCAAAAATGATTTGAAAATTGCAATTTCAGATCCGTCTAGCGTTCAGAGTAAGCAACTGTAGTGAGTTTACTTCTATCAAGTTTGGATCTGAGGAATATTCGGTAGGTTTCAGTGGAAACCGTTAAGGGACACTCTGTAGCTTGAATAGCGATATTCCGTTATGCCTGAATTTCATTTTTATGTGGAATACCGGATCAAATGAAATCTCTGTATGATCCTTCTTCCACGAGTTTCAGTTCTTTGATGCACTCAATCATGTAAAATGTTTCCTTTGTAGATTTTTCGTACCGTTCGGAGCAAATTCTACTCAAACATCACTTCACAGTTTATTGTTGTGCAGTGGTGATCAAATATTCACTTGAAAATTTTTTGTGGACTTCAATCAACATGAGTATGAATTCTACTATAGCAGATTCCACCTGGATCCCAATTTTTCATTCGGAATAACACACGTTTCCTGAAAAGAGATACACATGTGCTGAATAAATGATATCCACATATGAAGAGCAGCAAATCCCTCGAATCCATTTTGACACTCACAACGCACTAACATGTCGAGCTCACCCTTTGCAAATGCAAACACATGGAAAGTTTATTTGATGAAAATGCAAATGCTCGTGCACCATGTACGATTATTTGTATCTCATTGCCACGGAATTTATCACCGTGTAACATAAAAGGAAATGCAAGTGAAATTGTTCAAGTTCGGAAAATAACTGCGCTTGCATCAGTTCAGTTCGTTTGCACTTGAAGGAATCAGCAGGCTCATAATGGATGATTCAAACAACTCATCCAAGCTATTTTATTTCTCCATCTGGACTGCGTTTGACCACTTCGACCAATCTGATTGACATAAATAATGAAATGATTGGAATTTTTCCAGAAGAAAACGTTGACATCCAGTAGCCATTGGCTATCACATGATTTTTGTTATTGTTTCTCATCTCCTTAGTTTCCGAAAAAAACGTTCAGAAGTCCTTGAAGGGATTGGGCAACTGGAGAAGACGAGGATCTGCAGTTTATCCAATTGGAATCCAAACCACTGACATTCAGGCTAGTTGCATGAAGAACATTATGATTCTCACTGAACAGAGCATGAATAAACCCAAATCTATCTCAACACATTATCCGGAAGGTAACAATAAGCTTTGTCAATTTCCGGCTGAAACTATGTACTTGGATATTTTTGAGTTAGTAATTGTGTATTGCTTGAATTCTCAGTTCCAGGAGATAGTTTCTAATAAACCTGCTCCATTGGTTCACTAGTTACCTTCATATTGATGATGTATCCAGCTTAACGATTGGGGAGATGTTTTCAAAAGACATTCAAAATTCCAAAATTTCCTATCGTATGTCAGAAAGGATCATGATGCTTGATTCAAAGAATCATTACAGTAAGAAATATTATTTTCTGGTATCATTCTGATATTCATGTTCAGTAGAACAGCCAAAGATAGAGAGCCATCTTCATAGCAAACAGAGATAACGATTTGGCATATTCCACACTATTTCCATCACACAAGTCTCAAAAGTCATCCGCAAGATCATCATCCACAGATGGAATGATAACTGATGCCCTGATACCGTGAAAATCAAGAATGTGCTGGTGAAGTATACATTATTGAAAGTTTGTGGATTATCTATTCATGTTTCTGAAGTTTCGCAGACATAAGATTTCCTGAAGATAGTTTGCAGGCTCACGACGTCATTCAGTTGATGAACTATGTTATACTTGATGATATCTATCATTCGATCATTACAATAATTTCTGTGTGTTATGAAAGCAATCATGAGAATATTTTTCAGTTTAGCAAAGAAGTTGATGGAGGAGCTGTTGAAGGACCAATATCCGATATCTTTGCCACGTGTAGTGAATCATTTTTACTCCGGTTAAAATCGTGCGCACGTTGAACGAACGGTGCCAACTTTGAGCAATGTTTTTCAATTAAATCAGTACCAATGTCATTGAGAGTTCTCGAACTCTGTTATGGTGCCACTCTGCTTCACCCTAGATGTGGATGTAAGATCATGAAAAAAACATTATTCCTTCACTTGTACTCGGGGAAGAACAGTCCGACCATTTTGGTCATTACGTTTTTGATTCCAATCCGCTTTCAATCATGTGCATACCTATTTCGTGGTTTGACGCCTCTCGCATGCTCAGAAATAATCATACCCCAATTATTTCCTGTTCATAACGATGAGTTTGATGACGATGAGTGTAGCCAAGTGAGGTAATTCTACCGTGAATAAATCTCACCTTAATGGACTCTTACGGCGTCACTATAACGATATAAAAAATTATCATATTCTCTGCTCTTGCCCATGGCATTAAAAATAATTGATTCAAGGTTGTCTTTCTTGTTATATTTCTCCGAACTGTGAAAATTGTTGTTCTCGGGCAGTCCATCCCAAATATAATTGATGATCGATGTGCAGTACACTCTCAGGAAAAAAATCGGCATCACTGAACATGATTCGATGAATTGAATGAGTTTATCTGCCCTCGTCATTCATTGGTTCAAGATAACTCTGTTATCACCATATGATACAATCGACAAATCACAAGACAATTTGAGAACTTGGATTCCCTCGAGTGAATTCAGCATTGATATTCTGTGTGGGGCATGGAATGAAATTCCTACCATGGATTTAATATTATCCAATGGTCAGCGAGGAGCAAAGATATTGACAGAGTTGTAGTTTTGCAAAATCCTCATCAAAGAATGTTAATATGGTGATGAATAAAATAGTGGAACTCAATGAATATCTGTGATAATTTCAGAGATGTCACAGTACCACGACCAAGAAGTATCTACATTGAGTCATAATCTCTAATGCTGATATAGTTGCAGCATATCGGACCATCAATAATATGACGATATTTCTTCATGTCAGATATATTTACTATCTCAAATGATGCAACAAGAAAAAAACTGATCTCGAAATGAACAGAATTCCAATTAGAGGTTGACCAAATTGAATTATCATTCCTAATATATATGTAAATAGTCCATCATAGAGACTTCCAATGAAGCTCGAGGTGTATTTGGAGGATGGAATCAGGAATATGATCGGAACATTTGAGCTGCATGAAGGTCATATAAATTATAATATTGGAAAGAAACTCTGGGGTGTCCCTATATCTGGCGATGGAGGTCACAAGGAAGAACACAATGATTTTCGAGGCTCACAACAATGATTCATACACAAGAATCCGTCCAATAAACAAACATTATTTCACTTCTTTTATAGGCTATGGAGACCTTCCCATTATCGTTATAATTTTCAGGATTGTGCAGAATGGAATATCTCGAAATTTTCAAGATGAAGTAGTTACCTACGATCGAATGATAATTAGGTTCTCTCTACAGTATTACTGAATTGCATTGCATTGCATTCCATACTGAAACATAAATTTCCAACTGAAGCGTCCTCAAAATTTTCCTCTTCAATGATAATTCCTATCCTTCATTTTCAGGAAGAATCGTTACTTTCAGTTGCTGTTCTCAACTGTATTTGGAACGATTTATTATTTTCAAGGTCAAGTTACTTCCAAGTCATCTTTTGAAACAATGACTCATTCAAAACCTACAATGTGTTGAAAATATTCATCATGGGTCAAGTAGACTTCGGAATACTTTTGAATCCATGAAATAATAATAATAATAATAATATGCGTTGCGTTATGGATTGTATGTCTTATTTTTTTCTTTGATTAATGATAGTTCTGATGAATCGGTTAATTATTTCACTGATGAACATCGGATGGATACACAGAAATCATCTATTACATAATGGAAAAACCAGAGTATCAACAGAGTAATTGGAAAGCTTCATTAAAATTAGTTGAGTACCTTCGAACTCGATATCATCCATACTGTCAAACACTTGAGGCAAGTTTACATATCATCACTGAGGTGAAAAGTAAGGTAATCAAAGTGAACTCTTGATTGCAATTATCATCCATATGCCACATGGTATGATTATTTCTTATCATTCGAAATGTATCGTATTCACATAGTATCACTGGATACTGGAAATATGAATGACAGATGACACTTCAACTGCATATAGAATAGTGGACCACAATACTGTGTTGACTCTGAGCTACATCTCATGAAGATACGGAAAAAAACTGTGATGCGAGTGATAACAATTTCCATAAATATAGCATAAAAAATGACCGACAGATTTCGCACTTACATGTTATCAGAAGAAAATTCTGGTGATATGACAAGAACTGGAACATGTTCAACCATCAGAAGAGTACCAGGTGCTTTTTTCCAATCGATTATTTTATCAATGTACAATATCCTGAAGACGTTGCGATATCTGACATTGATTTGACCAATATATCCTGAAGTCGTCTATAGAATGTCCTCTACTTCATGTCCATGCAAAGTCATGCAATCAATGACCTGAGTGAACAACTCTATATGAATATGACAACAGATCTCCTCCTGTTCTAGTCATTTGCATTTTCATGAAATGAGGAAGATGGATGACCTCAGTGTAGCTGTATTCCGAAAAACTTCTCAACACCCTTACACATGCACATACTTTGCGAGGGTTGAAGGAAAGCTAACAACTCTATCGAACACGAAAATCTGCCTCAACTTCCTGACGAGTGAAACAGATTGTCCATTCATTTATTCATCCAGTCTCTCATCCACTCGCCTTTTTGTTGCGGACATGGTGGAATGGTTCCTGCTTTCCATATTATCTCCATTATTCAGACATCCCAATGTCCAGCGAATACCTGATTGTTCAACTGTCGCCTTGGATAGTTAACGATTGGAGAGACCCCGCTAAGTTATTATTCATGGAATTCACGAAAACGACCACCCTTCGCTGGGCATATTTGTTCACTCTCTTGAACGACAATCAATTATCACTCGCGAATCCTAGTGTGGAAGGTCCAATTTCCTCTTCCTATTCATCAATGATGCAAGTCACATCATGTTCGAATCATTTCCAGCAAATCATCCTGAACAATGAAAAATATTGCTCACAGATCTCTACATAACAGATGATTGGGAAGATCTTTCGAAAAACAGATCCCCACTATGAATATCTATGAATATCTATGAAACATCTCCAGATACTGCCTGTGAATGGATTTTGACTCACACAGAACCGAAAAATGAAGAACAATCATCAAGAAATTGTATTCACAGTATACCATGTGTTTCTGGAAAATATTATACCGGTGAAACCAGCAGGCCTCTATCAGTAAGGATGAAAGAGCATAAGAACAATATAAAGAAAAGATATACTGACAAATCAAAATTAGCTGAACATATCCTTACTGAAAATGGACAACATATGGCCGATTGGAGTAATATTAGGATTATAGGAAAAGAAGACAACAACAAAAAACGGAACAATCTGCTTGCATTCTCCTGAACGGAGACAATCATATTGCTTCTTTTTCAGTTGATATAGATAGAACTCGGCACCCACTTCTGAAAATTGAATGTGAAAATGAAAAATTCAATATCAATTAATGAAAACACCTTGTAACCAGAATTCCTCCGTCTACCAAATTGTCACTTTTCAGTGTCAAAACCGACAACATATTAAAAAAATTTGCGAACAGAAAAATATTTCAATTGTGTTGAGAACGGGAGCAGATTCGTTTCCCAAACGTCCACCAAGATAAGTAGAGGTTTTATTCTTAATAAATATATTTGTATTTCCAAATTTTTCAAAAACAAGGTGTCACTGGCAGATGGAAAATTTCTCTTTTAGGTATCTGAAGGTTTGATTTCGAGCGCAGTGACATTTTGGGGCAGATCACGAAATCTGTCCTTACTACAAATATATTGAAATGATTTTCAATAACTTCTACCCCATTTTATTAGAAACGAGGAGAGAAAATCCCACAAAAAGCTGGGAAATCTTCAGGTGTTCTGAATTTGGTTAGAATCTTCAATGAATTCATGTGTAAGTTTCCAATAGACAGAATGGTACACTCAAGATCATTCAACCCATTCCAACGTTCTGAAAATTCAGGCCTTTTCATCGTTTGTCTATCTGATATCCTAATTGCTGAATTTTATACTTCCGAAGAAGAAATATTCACATTCAGAAATGTCTTGGTACAACCAAAAGAGGAATCACGAGGCCTTGTACCATATATTTTGTATGATATCAAAGCTCCTCAATAGAATCTGAGAGCTTCAGGGTATCTCTGGGAGCTGTACTACGGATATGTGTACAGGATGGATCGAATTTTCAGATCGAGAGGAGGTGCTGCGATGTGAAGTACCTCTTCGCGCGGAACGAACAGTCAAATTCCTTCGAAGCAGTTCTCTCAAATGGTCGTTCCATGAGAGAGCTCTATTGGTGGTGATACCGATCATGGATATTAACTTCATAGGAATAGTACTACCTACCTTCATCATATCAGGCATCAATGTGATCGGCCTTTTTAGTGAAGATACAAGCTCAAGATTCCTTCCATTGAAGTACTAGATAGTCATGGCCGTATTTCAAAGTTCTTGCGAGATCTCCCTTTGAAATGTCGACTTGTCTTCGTCATGCACATCTGGATGAATTTATACACAAGAACAATCAATACTACGATCTCTCAACTTACTCACTTATAAACTGGTGATATGAACAGAGTTAACTGAACATCAAAGTCTATAGCAAAAATTCAAGGGCAGGATTCAATCTGCGCCCTGTATGACACATAAACATTTCTTGCTATTCCATGCAAATTGAGACAGAGAAGGGATATAAATATCAACAGTGATGAATAGGAGTGGAAAATTTACTAAGATTGCACTTGGATTACCGAATTATGGTATCTGAATTGTTACAATGGAGTTTGGTTTTTATCATTCTCAAATGTTGACACATGATAGATTCAAAGTATCCATGCACAAATAAAATTCAGGCATGAGTATGAATGAACTCATTGAGTGTCCGCAATAATGAGGTCAGGTCGTTTGCTGAAGAATGAAGTTATTGAAAGAAATAGGAGTCCTTCGCTATTCAAAAGATCAAAGAGGCCTGTCTTAAATTATATCATTTTACATATTTTGTCCAGAACCTGAGGATTTGATTGATGATTTCTCACAATTCTCACTGATACTTCGTATCATCTCTTCTGTATTCTATAATATTTTTATAATAATTTGTTAGGCACTATTGTGTCTGCACTTGCCAATATGATCCCCAATGTAGACAATAATCTGTATCAGAGAACCGCCAATTTTCACAAATCTTAGGTAATGATATCACAGAATTGTTGACAAGAGTCAACATCAATCTATGGCAACAAGGTCGAGAAATGATAAAGAGAAATATTTCCTATTTTCTCATCTTCATATTATGGTATTCTATGAATTACTTTTTGATAGCAACAGATTCTCAGTTTTGTTTCCCACGCATTTTCGTGCTTATTTACGATCCTATTGAGGATGTATTGAACTATTTTTGTTATATCATCGCGAACTAACAGAATACTAACGCAATTGAGATAGAAAACTTCAAATTATCCTTGTGGCAATAATAATAGCATATTCCAATTATGCTCATGTTATAATTGGCTGCATTTACATGGATGACGAAAAGTGGAAATTTTCATTGATGTCTTGAAATATGTCTGAAGAAGATGCAGGATATCTCAGAATTAATAATGATCAGTCTCTCTAAAGATGTTTTTGAGAAAAATCTGTAAGCGAGGTAAAATTGAATAAGACTTGTTACAATTCCAGCCAAACCAATGTTTTAAAATCCTATCCAGAAACAAACAGACACATTCGAATGAATCCGGATGAAAAATTGATTGATATTCCACACGATTGACGCCTCACTGGCTCTCACCCGATGGCGATGGAAAAAAAAGCGAATTGATACTCTATTTCAATCACTCTTGATAAAACTATGGATTGAATCCGAATCGATTCGATGGAAATCCAACTACAAATGGCAAGATATCCATCGGATTGGTGTGAAAATTGGGAAATGTCCATCAAAATGATTGAGCTTGCAGGTATATTCAGGATCTGTATGGTTTCGTTTTTCGGGAACAGATATACCCTCGATTGTTTCCATACTGTATCAGTGCATTTAGTTTTGAAATTTTCGGTACCCTGCCATGGAAGCTAGTTAGATGGTTCGGAAGCGAGAACGTCCTCCCTCCTTAGGGCGAGAAAATAAGAGAGTTATTTTGTCGGGATGGAACCACTTCTGCTTCCTGGCTTCCTTCTTCCTTCTGTTCCCTTTTTGACTGGCATCGAATAATTCTGTTAAGATTCTCCTTCAGCTTGGTTGATGGTACAATGATTATTATTGAAAATATCAATCCAAGGAGAACACTATGGTACTTCCATTGAAATTTTCGGATTTCTTGATTGGCATCAATCGTTCCATCATGATGTTGATTTCGTGAATTTCTTCTGAATTGAGCTTGGTGAAGTTGGGTGTTTCGTACACGTTTGGTATCCTCATCTTGTCGGTGTTGAATTTGGGTAGAATAAGTGGTTTGCCCTGATGAATTCTGATGTCATTTATAAACGTTTTGTGGTTCACATGAAGTTCGCAGGTTTTTGGAATTTTGATGAGAGTGGAAGATTTATTCCCACGTAACGGTCAATTTTGCATTTCGGAAATATCCTTTCCTCTTGAACTGGGATGATCAGGACTTCTTCTTAGGTGACTTGTTCGATGATGGATTCTGCCAGGTTTATTTGGAGTGGTTGGCAACTCGTTGAGAGATTTCCTTCGATCAGCTGGATAGTGCAAAGGTCCTCTGGGTAGTAGTCCTCGATACAGTAATAAGTTTTCTCCAGTAGTGGACATGAGGTTGGTCGTCTGTTCGTCTCGTTCGGGGTAATCCTCGATGGATTTTATTCGAATCTGTGCTGAAGGTGTTGAAACTCCACGATGCGAAAAAAGTTCTTTCAACGCACTGCACAAATCCTACCGACTGCGCCAGTTAGATGATTCGAAAGCGAGAACGTCTTTTTGAAAAGATTTATTTTTATTACAAAAATACAGCTCGATCGTCTCTGACAAAGTTACGAATAGAATGATGAAAAATGGTCCGTGAGATCTGCTCTCGGAGATTCGAGAACAGAGCTTTCCTGGAATACTGCTTATCTGCGAAGCTGTGTCCGCATAAGAACGGCAAATCTGTGGGAATCTTCGGCATATAACTAGCTGATTTTTGTAATCATGTCCTGACTGATAGAAAAATGCATTGACAATAACCGTTATGTGAAGACGTAATGTGATAAATAAATCCATGGAAGGATTCTACATAGAACGATTCAAATAACAGAACACCCGTTGTTGCGGGTGATCTGTTCAAGAAGATGACACTCCAACAAATGATCGAATTCTTAGAGAAATAGGAAACAATGACAAATTGTGAATTCATCTCGAACATAAAGAAGTGTTCAGCCATTTTCTAAATCAATCATACCTTATTCAAGTATCCTCACTAGTTGTTTTGTCGGCATGGCCCAAATTCCCATATGAAATTTTTTGAAAGGGTGGTTCTCTAGGGGAGGGGATATAAATTACAGATGATCCATCCCACCATTTTCTGATTGATACATTTTTTGGTTATTCCAGGTCTAGTCATCTTCAGACAGCCATTTCATGCATTCTTCATACGTGAATGAACATGCATTTGAGAAATAATGTTCCAATAATGAGTCAAAGGCAAAGCTCATTGGTCATATTATTATTTCGACCTAGGCCATATTCTCACGGTAATTGGGAGGTCAACTTCGATTTATTTATGATAAAATCACCTGATACATTGAAAGGCAAGAGAATTTTTGTTCTATCCATTTTATTCAATTCTGGAGGTCGAATAATAGTATCACTATACTACTCCAATTCCGAGGTGAAAGAAACTCAATTTCTATTTTTTTTTAATGCACATTTTTCGATCTGAGGCTTCCTCAAGATGAATGGTTACCTAATACAAAGTTGGTATGTAGGTGAATTATCAAATTCCAAGAGGTGACTCTTTGAGTGATTCTGGGAAGGAATTTTACATGCATGTATGTTTTCAAAACATCAACTGATAAGTAATCATTGAAACACGCTTGTTTCCTTCCATTGATTGTTTTAACAATTGATGGTTTGATCATGTTGTCTCCATGACATGTAATGTAGTGATTTTGATGTTTCTTCTCGAAAATTGAGCAGAATCATCATCACAGTTATTGCAAACTCAGCCCCTCACTACCCTAAATTTCATTGTCAAAAGACACCATCCCCATCGCATTGATGGGGAACGGGCTTTCGGTGAATTTCCATGTTTTATAGACCTCGTGATACTGATGAAATGTGTCCACTGTACTGAAGCTTTAGATTCTCTTATTCAGAATATACAGGATGTTGAGGTTCAATTCCTTTTTCAATATTTCAAATGGCTAAAATGAAAATAGCCGTTTGCTTAGTGAAACGTGAAATATATAGGATAGATCCAAAAAGAGAAGCCATGCGATGGATACAGTTCATCAAATTATCAAAAATTCTAGCGAGTTCACCGAAGACCACTTCGTTGATGCGATGTAGGGACAGAATCGGCTGAAGGATCATTGAGATATCTACGAGAGCATTAGCGGACCACCTACGTTCACATGAACACCCTGTATATTACAATGGTGTGCCAGGGGTGTCCTTTTTGGTTCCTAATCCCCGCACGCTTATGGTTTTTCAGTTTCACCACATAGTAATCGGTAGCTAGTAATGACCGATGAACCCACTATATAGAAAGTTTCATCGTTCACAACATGTGATTTTACTATACCAGTTATTTTGGCAATTGTTACGTCAACCTGTTGCTGGGAGATTTCGCCGATGACTAGACAAAACTCTACGATCTTTAGGAATGATTTCTAGTCTCATCGGCAAAGGATATTCATGATGCTTTCATATACATGGTGTCTCACTAAGGTTAGCGACGTTCGATATCGAGGAAGTTGTTGCTATTTTCATTGTGCCAAAATGTTGCAATTTTCATGCCCTTCAAATATAGTGATGGAAAAAGTAGAGAGCCATTTGAATATTTTGAGAAAATTCGGAAAATTTTGGTGCCCTTCAAAAGATGTGTTATGAACTAGCGACCATGAATAGATTGTGATATTCAAACGAGCCCAACTAGATCGAATTTGGAGAGAGTGTATATGATATATAGCAATTTCGAAACTATACTTTCACCAGATTTTCTTACCTTTATTATTGGAAGTATAAGGAACAAATAGGAATATACAAATTTGATGAACATTTCGAGTAATTTGAGGAAACTGAAAATATTTGTATCAATTTATCCTTGATGTTTATAGCTTGCATCTGACCTCAGTGAGAGACCTTATACAGTGAGGAGATAAAATATTTCCCCTCACTCTTCTATAATATCCCTAATATCTATAATGCTATAATATCATGTACTTATTTTTTTTTTGAGCACATCATTCTGTATATTTTCTCAAGTTTATTTGATTTCTGCCATGAAAGTGAGTTTTTATCTGTTTGGACACTGGTAGATGTTTGTTTTTTTATCGATTGAACATAATTATGCCAAATTTTGGTAGCTTGAATGAGACACATATGTACCTAAGAGACAGAGTGTCCAAATGAGTTTAGTGCGAATAAATGAGTAACATTTGTGTGCACAGACAATGCAATGGGAAAGGTTGAAATTTGATGACATGGATCTGATACATGAGGAATCGTAACAGTGCTTGAGAATTTCAGAAAATCTATTCAAACCAGCAATGATCCAACTAACACGAATATCCAAATGTCATTTGGACTATTCGACTCGTCAAAAAAACATATTCTTGCACTGTTGGATTTCGAAGGAATCTTGTGTCCTCTGGGTACAAAACAATCTCAGGAGAAAACGCAAGAAAATAACAAAAACTATAGTTTCTCTTCAAGCTTTCGAGACTTCAATCAGCTCTCCGTCAGGAACTCTACATAAACAATAACACATTTTTCTTTGACAACTAATGGAATAACATCAATACCTTAATGATTCCAATAATTACATCATTGTCGAAAGAATATAAAAAAGGAGAGTTGGCACCATGTTGAACAAGAAAATAGAGTCTAAACTAAAATCAGTGGAAACGATGAAATGGTGAGTACATTGTCATCTGTCATGCATCTAGAATGAAATTTGAATGATATAGATGGTGACAGGTCTATATTTCTAGATTGATAGATGATATAGTTCAAGGTGGAACTTCGTTAGACTACATACAAACATTTACCCTTCTCGACTAACCCTACAAAACTTCAAATCAATACCATGAAGATGCTACATAATAATGAATCAAATCATCGTATTCAGAAGTCAGTACTGTATATTTTCGACTGATAAATCATAATGTATAATCGAAAACCTGTATTTTCACATGGTTTCGAAAGGTCAGAGCACGTCTATGAAATAATTTCATCAATGGAACATTGTTGAACGTTTAACATAGATATTAGCACCGATTGGATAAACCTACTGAAACTAATCCTCACCAGAATTCAGAGTTCTTCTTAGAACGAAAGAACTTTACGACGAGAAGAAAATGGAATAAGAACATTCATGAAATCACTGATTACTCACAATATATTTTTGACAATAATTGAAATTCTGGTTATTCATATGAGTCATACATAATTTATGGTCACTAATTTAAATCGCTTCATTATCTCGATTTCACATGCAAATTTTACGTGTATTTTCTGTGTATACATTATTGACGAAGCCTCTATCTTTTGTACAAATATTTGATGTGGGTTCTGTTAGACAAATATTCGAATCTCATCAAATCCACTGTCATATTTTTCAGTGTTTTTAGCAGGTATTGTTAATGTTCTATGGAGAGGAGACCATTATGAATTGTTATGCTTATTACTCTCAAATGAACATAAAATGGTATCAAAATGTTCGTTACTCATATATCCTGCAGAAAATATCGAATGAAAAACATCTACTGAAGCGTGTTATGATATGAGGGATTAGTTTTATGAATCATCATATGTGAATATCTATTCATCAATATTTGTTTGTACATTTGTTTGCTCTCACAGTATTTGGTCAATGAAGTACTATATCATCTCGAAAATGAAGACATATTCTTCATCTATATTCCTCAGATAGTCGAATAATTCTAGGAAATTGCAGGAAGTTCCAGTGGTTAACGGAACATTCATTCTGGACAAACTTAACAAAATTAAGAAGCAGCCTTTATTGGGAAGCTCTCAAATCAGAATAGTAACTGGTTTGAACACTGGACACTATAATAGTCAAATAACTTTGACTGATCTCATCACAAAGATCTGAAACATATACAACTCGCATCTAAGATATCACACGTTTTATCATCGAGATTGAATTGACTCTTCCCCAGACTTCGAATCAAGAGAGAGAACTCTGTTTCAACCAAATTTCAACACAAAATAACATACTTTACGGTAGGTCATCAACACAGACACACGAAATATCGATTGAAGATTTCAATTTCGTCACAAAATTTCAGAAGGTAATTTTTTATACTGTCTGTAAGTTCTTCGAGGAGGTGGTACATTCAGTTTTCAGCTTTTCATGGGATTTTCTCTCCTCGTTTCTCTACTTATCTTGGTGGACGTTTCGGGTACGAATCTGCTCAAGTTCTCAACACAATTAAAATATTTTTCTCTTCGCAAAATTATTCAATGTTTTCGGTTTTGACACTGAAAAGTGTTTATGTAGTGGGAAGTGATGAGATTTGATCTGAATCGAGGATATGAATCTAATGTAATGAAACATTTCGGGACCGTGAACTGACAAGGAGAAAGCCCTTGGTCATTGGCATACCCGGATTTTCCATTTCACTTCTCATATTTCCTGGAAATCGAGTGAAATGTTGTTTTGTCGAAGCAAATATTGCTACGAAAATACCACGTATCGAGTTTCGCGTCGAGTATAAGCGGCATTGATATCATAATATTCTCAGTAGAGAAAGTCATGAAATTATTCCCACATCTCAAATACTCGAACGACCTTGCTCGAAGAACAATCATCTTCGAGTACCTACGGCACTGAGAACTGGATCTAATAATAGAAATGGCTCGTCCACTGTATACTATTTTTTCTTCGATGATGCCTTCCCTCAGGCCCCCCATGTGTGTACGACTGCTTTTTGTACGTGTTTACTCATTCCGAACAAGTTCCATCTTCTTGCAATACGGTACACTGGCAGAGCCGTCGCTGATTGAAGAAGCAGGGCTCCAGCAATTATATAGTGAAAATCTCTCATCATCACATACTCAGAACATCTAAAGTCGATCCTGGGAATCGAAGGTTTGCGATGAAACGTCAACTGTTACATATGATCTGTTACAATCCACTTCCATTCGTAAATAAATAAGCTAATTCTGATGATTGATGTAGATACACAACATCGACAAACGATTGAATAGTTATTCAATTTGTTTATATCTTTTGTAACTCATGTCTTAGTGGACGAGTTATGAGAGAGACGTTGAGATAACAGATTTATATATGCAATAATCTGCCGGAATAATGATCATCCACGACTATCGATGCCTTTTCAAACAATCACATCCATCACCCACGTGGAATATGAGCTCATAATTCATTGTCCTGTCCAGCTTCAATTGATTCTGAACATTGTGTGAATACAAATGTAATTACCAATGTAGTCAAATAATCGGCATGGTTTTTTCAGTTGCTCTTTTATGAATGGATCGATATATCTGGATATCACTGACATGTAGAGATGAAGAGTTGTGGTTATATCAGCAAGAATAAATTCACAGTCCTGGACTAGATTTCACTTCACTGAACTAAATACTGAAGTTTTGCTCTGAAGTAACTGAAGTATGTGCTTTGGTCAGTTCATTCATTCATTTCCTGTATCCATGGACGAGAGTGCATATAAATATGCGAATTTGTGAGTTATTTTTCCATCAACTAACTGAAACTCTTCACACTGTCAACAATATCACAGGAAGTTTGGAAAATTGCTCATTGAATGTCGTCTTTGAATCCGGTGAAAGTTTTTTCCTGCAGTATTCAGGGTGGTGTGACAGAAATTATAGTCTCAAAATATGGATATTTGTGATTGTAGAACACGAGAAACAGATCAATGATGTCTTCATTAGCAGCTGAGTCATGAGCTGGCGCAAGGAATGATGTTGCATTGAAAAATCATTTTTTGCCATGTTTATGCCATGGTAAATTATTGCACACTCCTACACTCATCAAGACTATGATCACTACTTCACAGGAAATTGGTGCAGTTCCACTATTTGATCTCAAAAATATCAATGAAAAACAACTTTGGTGATCTCTTCGATATATAAGGATGCCTCTGTTATATACTACGGCACTGGTATCTAGCCAGTTTTATAGTGGATATAATCATTCTACTAGGAAAAGTGATCATTTCATCTGCTAGGTCACGTTGAGGTATCTTCTGATTGGGTGTTCTGAATTCTAGACGTATACAAGATATCAATCTGCTGGTTTCTTCAATGTACCTCTTATTGCATTATTATATAATGATATGAAATTAAACTATCCGAAGGACAGGTTATTCGTGGTCAGAAAAAAGGCCACCAGGTGCTCAAAGGCAATCTCTTGTCTTTCATTTCATCACGAGCGAATCAAAAAGGACAAACTATATGAGCTCATGTTTGTCACCCTTACATGATCAGGCTGGATACCTGAAGTCTTGTGGAGTCTTTCCTGATTCTTCGAAACTTTGAAGCAAAAGTCCAATACCTACATCCTCTCCCAACAACAAGATAACAAAAAAATTTGCATCGATGTTTCATATTCATCAATGAAATGTTGAAGAAAGAAGCAATAACAACACATCATGATAATGAAGACATAGAAATGAATGATACCTACCAATTTGAGTACGTCATTCATCCATCCGGATGTTACACATCACCTGCCAAAATCATTATCATCCTATCATGCGATCTCATCTATTATTTTGCTCCATGATGTCGACCTAAAATATTTTCTCACGATGTTCAAACCAAAAAAAATGTCATTATTATTATTACGCATTATTCGCAACATAAATTATTCGCGATTGAGTGGATTATTATAATCTCAACATAACAGGAAATTGTAGCCCCATATAATAATGAAAATCACTCTTTTCCGATACGAAAGAAAATTAACAGTGGTGCTATGAATAATGCTGTTCCAAGTATGACTAAAACGTACAGGATTTCTTCGTATATTCTTGAACTCTGTCCACAGGAATCATTCAAAGAGTATTAAAAAATTCATCAAACCATGAAAACTCACATTCAATAGGTGAACAGCAGATATAGCTTCAGGACCTGTGATTCCCGATTGCCTCTTGAGCTTCGCTAGGCTTGGTTTCATGCGACTGGGGCTTAATACCGCCCCTCCACTGCAATTCTTGATAGGTATATTGTGACTCATCCCTAGATTGTCACCGCTCAATTCATTATTTCTCGCACAGTTCATGGTTGTATGTGGTGAGATCTTCCTGAAAGCAGTAGGTATCGAGTTGGTGAGACAAATATATTTTGCTACATTCTATCTATTAGCAAAAGCATGAACATAAAATGTGTTCATCTTGTTCGTTATCCACGCAGCGAAACCATTCGTTGATTCAGACTTATCCTCCGAGTTGATGCCTTAGACGACAATGTCCTATAAGTATTCCCGTCAGAATTCGCAGGTCATTTTATCGCTCCCATGATCTGTTCCGAGGATTCAAGTAGGAACACTTTTGAATATGTCATACCTGGTAGATCAGACCACTGCGTGACTTTTTTCCTCTCCGCCCTATCCGAAATATTGGTTTTGGCAGCTCTTGTAACAAGGAGCTGCCAAAACTAGTCTGTTCTGGTTCTGGTAATATCAACGCAGATAGATTCTGCCCTCTTCTCCCAACTATCTCGTTGCCTACCACCCCTTGATGACCAGGACATCTCAACAGACCCACTCTGTTTGTTCGCGACGAGGCACTCCAATGATTCGATACAGTTTCATAAAAGCTTAGAATTCATCTCGTTGGAGCTCGTGCTTTGAATTCAGCCCCTGACTGTCTGGAATGATATTCCTCCATTCATTCACAAGAGGTTTGCTGCTCAGCTCACTTGAAAGATTGTAGCACAACTACCAAGACTGATTGATATTTCAGTCTTCAGTTTCCTTCCGACTCCATCTAGAGTTTTCGAGTCATCTCTGGGAAGTGGATTTCTTTCTCACCCACTCATCTCTCTTTCTTCAGAGAATGACTCTTCTACATGTATTTCTGTAGCTAGCATGACAGGTTGCCACAAATGCTACAGCAGTATCGAATGATTTTTTTTCCACTGTTTCCCTGAGTGATCCCCAAGTTGCTCCCCTTCAGTTTGACCTGCCTTTCCAAAACATTATCCAGGGGAAGGAGTTCCCGGAGGTACTCCCAGCCGTTGGCCTGGTTGACATAGCTCCAATGATGGCCAGGCATTCCAGCCGCTGGAGATCAGAAAGCTTTGGTCTAGATTTCCGTCCAACCCTTTGGTTCACCAGACTGCTGAGTATGGCTGTTGGGGTGTAAATTTATTCACATTCCTTGAAATATTTTCAAGATTAGATACCGAAAAATATTGGATGAAATGAAGTATGTGTAGATATTTTTCCATTGGAAAAAAATACAATATGACATAATATGAGACTTGGCAAAATAAAATCTGATGATTCAGGAGACATGAATGAACTTTGTATTCATTCCTCTATGATAACCTCCGAAATATCCCGTGTAGATGAGGTGCAAAAATATATAGAAAACCTTGTACATTCAAATGGTGTTGATAATTTGAAAATGTCACACCTCTACTTCAAAACCAATGAGATGCCGTTATTTCACGTTATCTCTCGTTACTCGTTACCATGGCAACCAGCAAAAAGTACTGAATTTTTTCTCAAGGTGAGGTGATGAGTGGAAAATTTTTGACAGCTCAAAAGGTAAACATAACTGATCTACACATTAACATCTTATCGTTTTTCTTCGAAACCAATGAATAATGTAACTTGGCAAAAGCATAGCCACCTTCTGCAACAAATCATACTAATCATATATTTTTCCGAATAGAACTGTTGTGAATAATCTATATTAACGATATTCCTAAATTATTATGGTCCAACGCTAGTTTAGAGTATTACATTCAATAATCACTTCAAAAAATTGTAACGAATTAATTGTAATCAGCAGCGTAACACACATAGTCGTAAATATTGTTTGTACATTAATTGTGGATTTTCTAATTATCTTGGTCTCAGATTATAATAATCAGTCATTTCCAGGAAATGAAGGTACATGTTTCCTATCGCTCTAACATCAACATTTTTAAGTTAACTCTACTCGAGCATCACGTTACACATCTCATGTATTTTGCACAACTTTCAAAATTGCTGAGCTGATGTATGAACATTCAACATTTGTTCATTTCGATCTTACATCGATCTTGAATTGACAGACAATATTGTTTTGTTTTTCATCTCCAATTTGGTCAATTGAATTCAATTCTTCACCTATATAATATTCGTTTATAATACCTTGAAAGAACGGTTACTATAAATACAATCATAATGACCTAGGGCGTTATGCGCTATATCCCTCATGCCATATATATGCCATATATGCATTCATATCGTTGTCTGAAGATATCAGCTGATAATGATATTGCTTCTCTCATTCCTTCTGTTGAACGTATTCATACAATAATAGTTGATATATCGTATATGTATCGATACCAAAACCGATATCGAGTCGATATCAAGTTTTCAATATCGCAGACCCCTAGTTCATACTTCTTATAAGTCTGATTTTTTGTACTTGTGATTTCTACAATGTCATATTCCATCATTTTCATCAAAATTATCATTCTGAATACTATCTGTAAGTTTTCCGAGGAGGTGGTACATTCATTTTTCAGCTTTTTGTGAGATTTTCTCTCCTCGTTTCTAAAAAAAATTATCATACTAGTTATATTTTCTAATGTTATCCCTAATGGTGAAGAATGTGTTTATGTTTCCTCTGATTCAATAATAATAATAATAATGGAAAATTTCTGTATTCATCACAATCAACTAAGAATACATTGAATTATATATCATTTCTGACCTAGTTCGCCATATTTTCACCAAGATTTACAAGAGAAATATTGAATTTGTCGTTTTTTTTCTTCTAGTATAAAACATACTATCTCCAATAACGAATGAAAATTCACTTTCCACTGGATAGTATTTCATTTACCTGAAGTCTTCATCCGACAATTCGTTTGATGAATGTCATCAATGTGATATTCACAGCGTAGTACTGAAAATCCACTCATATATCTTAGTAATCAACGATGTTGTTCCGCAAGAATCACGAATAAATTCAAAGCATATCGCGGCAACAAAAAACATATACCTCGACTGGATGTATCTTCGCCGATGACTCCAGTTTCAGGTGGAGAACAAAAAAATCACAAGAGTGCTCACGATGATGCTGTTGAGTCAGTCTTTTAAAAGCTCAGTCCCATCCCAGGTGGGAACCAGTTGGTACACGGTACACGGGTGCTCAACCATGAACTGAACAGCGATAGGCCAGTGAAGTGTATCGAGTGTTTACATTTTCATAGACTCACACCGGTGTGTTTGTTGACTGTATTCTTGCGTCCAAGAAGAATCTAGTGTTTGTTCATAAGTAGGAATTGTTTGGATATTGTCTGGATTCAGCAGAACCGAAGAACGATAAAAGGTAGGTTATGATAAGTTTTGAAAACAATGTCTTCGATATTGTCTGAAAGTTTGTCGGGGTCTGGAAACTCTCAAAATAAGTCAACTAATGCAAGAGCATACTGTGCATCAAACTTCCTGAATTCAACATCCGAAATGATCCTCGATACAACAGAAACAACACCTTCGTCATCTATTTCAATAATCTAATTTCTCTCACACTATTCACCAGTGCTTTTTGGAGAATTGAATTGGTTGAATCAAACGGTGGAATTTGATGGAATGAGTTCTCACAAGTAATTTCGAATGAATGAATGTTGGAAATCCCTGACTTTTGAAGATCAACAGATATGCACCGATCACCGAGTGTCTCAAGGTCATACGAGTACTTCTTCGATCCAGAAGACGTAGTTGAATGAATCGTTCCTTTAAATATCAATTTCATTAATTATACTCGCACACGATATCAACTCAAAATATTGTTTGATGTATAATACTGTTGAGGAATAGTTCAACCCTCGCCTCAGTTCAACCACAAATCGACCCATTCAGTTGTTAGATCTGTGGTTCAACTAGTTTAGTTCCTACAGCATTTCGTGTTCCAACTTCTTGTGAATTATATTCTTGGTGGCTGTGTGGGAAACCGTAGGGAAAGAAGACGCTTCGTCCAAGTGTGGTCCTATTTTCGCTGCCCCTTTATTCGAGGTGGTACCTCAGAGGGCAATGACCAGTTAAAAGGCATATCACCAGCTTTGTTCCGAAAAATATCAATCTCATTTGCATACCTGGTAAAAATGATGATATGGAGAAATCATTGCAAATATTTTGCTCATGTTTGAGAATGTGGAATATCTACTCCATATCACTTTCAGAAATTAGAATCTTGAACTATATGATATGATTCTTATTCATATTCATTCTATTATTTCTTTGCTTGTAATTATGAAAATGTCAATGTTGAGAATTGAATCGACCAATATTTGTACTAGCAACAATAATTACTTTCAAAGACTACAGATAATTCTGTGTAGTCTCAGTTGCATTAATTAAATACCTCAAAATTTCCTGGGATATCTCTGTAGATTATTGGGAAAATCAAGGTTATTCATACCCTATGCTACAGATGATTACAATAAATAATATCCATCAAAATCAATGAAGTATTATTTTGAAAAAATTTCATCGAGTGAGCACTCGACTGAATCACAACTATTCCAGATGGGCTTTTCTGATCATTCTACAGTTATCCCCTGATCAATTTTATGATTCTTTTGAATTAGTCACGCGTATAATCGCAACTTAACAATTATATACACAGATTTGAATGTACAGGACATGACGAAATATTCATAAGTGGAAAAAGTATTTGAAAATACAATTAGGAAACAATTTACATTAAATTATTTCCATCGAAACCAATATTCACTATCAGAACCTTGATGGTAATTTATTTATCTAACAGTTATCCCATAATGATCTGGGCTTTGAATAGTAATGTCAAGATTTTAACACAATTATCAATAACTGTGTCGGTTTTGAAACCAATTAACCATTCGGCAATTCAATCAGGACCTTGAATAATTAATGTCAATTTATGTATACACTTCCCACGTTTATTATTTTTATTGACCAGCAATCCACTATGAAAACCAACAAAACAGGATGATTGATGAGATTTGATGATATAAGGAGAAATATCATGGAATATTTGTTGAAATTATTCATATTTTACATTATCTTGCATTAAACAAGGAGGAAATCTGATTTGCCAAACAACCAACATATAATTGAGTACCTACTCGAAATGAAGTGCCCAGCACAATGAACTACCTTTTATTCTTTCATTATTTTCATTTTATCAAATCCATGTATCCTCATGAATCGAATACTAATTACTACTGTATGGAGCTATTGTCTGTGTTATTGTTCGTTTTCAGATCACAGTATTAATAAAATCTCGAAACAAAAAAATTTGACGTTGAGACTCATAACATCACCCTTCAGAAGAAATTATTCAATTTGTGATAAGCCATTAGATGGGTGATTTCACCAAGATTCCATTGTGATTTTCATGTTAAGTCTTGAATTTTCTTGGCTTGACTTTCTTTGAATTTTCTCTTCAATACCTGGATTAATCTTCACAGCATAGTGAAGGAAGTAGAAATCATTTCATGAAGAATGAAAAATCAGACTTGCAAATAACATAGCTGAGTTCCTGGAAAAATTACATATCCAATGAAGTATTTTACCATAGTCAGTCCATCTATGAATTTTGTGTAGTACTGCCTTAGTTCTGGAGACATTCAGGTTACAAGCTTTTTCAAAAATTACATAGTCATGGGAATTTATGGTTATATTTCTTGTCGAGGAAAACCCTGGTTACCTTTCAAGAATTGTCTGTATCTCTCAACCAGTGTACTATCATCCACTAGGATATTGTCTCATATTTTTCAAGTCGCCAGTTCAAGTGCAGTATAGCGATGTTCAAGTGAACCTGTCAATGTACATTTATCTAATGACGTGTACAGAGTCTAGAGGTCTAGACCATATAGCAAAACATATTAAAGCGCGAAGTTGAAAAACAATATTTTGAAACCATGTTATTCAGCTCGTCAAAGTTTACTACAAAATATTTGCTAAGTTTGAAGAACTCCTCCACTCATTATCAAAAATATTTTTCTGACAAAAAATTGCTCACACGTGAGATCAGAGTATATGGTATAATCCTAACGTGGCAGAAATATCTCTGCAGTGGATGATACATCCCCTAATTTCTATTTTTGATTCTTTCTGTCATCTATCTGAGCTCGATTCGATTCGAACTAGATTGCGAATCACAAGGAGTCAACAAAAAGTATGTTTACCGATACTCAATCATTTCTTGATTCATTTGAATGTCACTGTCTCTTTATCATCCTTTTTCAATTTCATCTGGATAATTTTTTGTTGTCCAAAATTGATGAATGGGTCATCTTCATCCTTACTCACTTATGAATACTTTTTTCACGGTTTGTTTGCACGACACAACAGGTAGGTAGGAATTTCCAGTTCGATGATTTCTTGATCTCAACCTCATTGAAGTCTTTTGACGTAATTTCCTTAGTCACTATTGATCATTTTGTATATATGTGGAAGTAGAACGCCTTGAAGGATTCCATTTCATGAAGCTTATGAATTACCTTCTCATGAATATTCAGAAGTGATGAATGTTAGAATAAATGCTTATGTGACACTGAATCTTATGAAAATCAAAAATATTTCACATCTACTCTCATTGAGTTGGAGGGATGAATGTTATGTATGTTTGATAATCAAGGTGAGCCGAGCTTGAAATATTCAACATTTTCACAATTTCAGAGGGAGCAGAAGATATTGTCATATACGATTTTCTTTTCAAACACTCACTCGTGTGGCAACTTCATGGCAACTGGGTGGATCCTAAAATTTGCAAGGGGTTCAGAAAGAAGAAGTTTACCGTTTTGAGAAGCGAAAGGATAGTTAAAGTACGAGCTCATGTATGATTTGGTCACCTGGTGAATAAATTTCTTGTAGATTCATCTACATCTCTTCATTTCATATATATCTCTATGCATCTGAATTAACTGAAACCTACTATCTCGAGTGTTCAACTATACACATTATCGACAAAAAATGATATTTTCTATTTCTCGAACAATGAACTACATTCTGAAAGCATACCACAACTTCCATAACGGACACTAAAGTTGGTAAACACAAATCCTATGAAGTGGTATCTTTATTCGGAAAACAAACATCGATACTTATTATGACAATCAATCCACTGATGAATGAAATAGAAATGTGAATTTCTTTTCTAGGAAATGCGTATATTTGTTCAACCACCATCAAGCCATTCATCGTATGAGTGAAATGTTGATTTATATGAGTTGGTAACCTGTTTGATGACCGTTGACAAAACCAATTACTTAGCTATATAACTATTTTATGTAACATGAATTCGTTGCTTTCATCGGAATGATATGCGGGCTAGACTTTCGGATACATTTCGATTTTGATTCATCAATTCATCTTAATTGTAGATGATCTGGAAATACTTCCTCTCAATGATCTATCGATTACATAAGAATCAATCATCATTCATACAGGTTGGTAATAGAAAGGAGTAAATCAAGTTGATACAGCAATAGGAAAAGAATCATAATGATCATGGAAAGAGTAAATTCCATCATATCGAAAGTTAATGAATCAGTTCAGGGGAGTTGACAGTTTGAGTTCGACAGTTATTCTTGCTGAATTTTCGGCATCAAATTTGACTTCCGATGATTTGGATATGGACAAATTGAACGTAATATTTCATCTCATATTCTATTTGAATCTATCGTTCATCGATATAGGTGTGATCTTTCATCTCTTTCTGTGTTGGAACCATCGAAAGAGCTATTCTGAACCTTTTGAGTTCGAAAAGGTTTATTCAACCTGTTCGTCTATTGAATTCTACCTGACAACCCATCTGTCTATTGTTTTCCAATGTTCATCCCAGACAATGTCTCATTCATATTCAAATAATGATGGTTTGGCAAATATTTGATGGCCAAATTTGAATATATTCGACTACCTACGTTTGATGGTTAGAAATGAGGTGCTAAATAGATTTCAACGGTTCACGATATCTTTTGCTGCGCTCCTTTCACACATTTCGGGATACTAGTGATGTATTCTTCCTTACATAAGCAACGAAGAGATTCCAACTCAATGTATATAATCATATTATTATTGAATCAATGAAACGAAAAACCGAATTGAGTACTGTATAAGAATCGGATTCTTTTCTATTGAATTGAACTACTAATAATATTGGTTTTCTATTCTATTTTCTATTTCTAGTCTTTATATGTGTCAAAATATCATCTTATGGAATCCAATATAGGTGAATAAATATGTAGTTCATTCATAATGAAACCAATTATATCTGCATTGACAGGTCAAGAAAGAAAAAGCAGTGTTCATATACAGTGTGAAAATATATAGATCAAACGTTGAGATTCAAAATCATAAAATTACGTAGTCGGTAGAATCATTATGATCTACAAAAATATCTCGAAAAATACGTGAACGAAAATTAATCATTAATCCATTATGAAGGACGGGAACGATATGAGATAAACTCTTGAATATCACAAGTGAGAAACAGGTTTGGTTGATTTTTCATGTCGGGCGGTAGTAAATTGAAAAAATATGTAGGAACCAGCGTATTTTCACCTTCTGAATCTAATGAAAACTACTTCTTCCATGACTCATATAAATATATCTCTCTAACGTCATTATTCTTCATTCTGAATAAAATAGAAGAGAGAAGTAGAAAGAACAGTTCCATCAATTATTGTATATTCAGGCAGGTCAGTAATGAATAACAAAAGAATTTGTAGACCTCTGAGGGATTCCTGAGTCGACTAGATATTGTTTTAACATAAGATCATCTACTACAACCTTCAACTTGCGTCCACTTGTATATAATCGACTTAATTATACACAATTTGGTAATCGGATATCTTATTGTATCAAATACTATCGGTGAGACAATGGATAATGTTGTTATTCAGATAAATATACATAAATCATGGACTTTTCGTCTGAATCTCCATTGCAAACTAATATGAATCTAGATCTAGACAGAATTGTTGAGGAAAACTTCGGACATAACTGCACAATATTGAGATTTGACCCTGGATCATTTTGTGGTACGTCTAATATTGCGAGACATACGGAGAATCATATAATTCATTGTCATGCCCACTAGAGAAGATCCTGAATCTCATACTGAATGATGAATAATTCACCTATTTTTATTCAAAATGACTAGGACGCAAGCAAACAATATTGAAGAAATGTTGTTTCTATACATGAATGTCCATTTATTATTATTTGTGAATTTTAATAAATCCAATTCGAACTTGATCGTAGAGAATTCTGTATCCATATATACCTTCAGAGAGAATAAGAAATACATGGTGATAGAAATGATTCAAAGTTATGAAATTACAGATTTCATTTGAACCTTCTGATTCATGTGACGTTCAAATCATTTGCATCATTCGAAGCTAGTTTGATTATGATAATCCAATTATGATAAAATATACAGAGTATTCTATTTGAAGGATATTGTTGAATGAGTAGTATGTTCGAATACCAAATTGTAGGATCACTTAGACAATAGAGATTTTCATATCAGCGCCTCTACTTTTTACGTTATCTTTTGTCTTTCTGTTGAATTTATCAATTAGTTTGATCATTGGTTTGAATATTCCTTACATCATGATCGCATTCCATTTCATTCACTGAGACTATATGACTGATTCTTTAACACAAGCAAATATCCTGGAGAACATTATTTTTTCGGTATCTCTATGATTTTGTTTCATATCGAGATATTGCGGCTCAGAAGATTTTGATGGGAAGGATATGGTTATCATTGTACGCGATGATGATTCTCCTCTATTTTTCAAGCAATATCAGTTTGAGTTTGAGATGACTTTTGAAACAGAACTGATAAATCTGCTACGCAGGTATGGATCAAGGATCAGGTACAGAATTTCCCATACTCCTATTGAATTCAACTATCTTTTGTCTAACAAAGAGTATAATTTTCAGTGAGTGTTTTTGGGTCCATGTCTTCAGAAACACAAACTTTATTTTTCACAACCAGTTCGACAGTTCATGATCGGGACAACTCTAGATATCCGATGAAGGAAGGTGTTAATCATTAAATAAAAACTTTCAATATGTCTTTCTCCATATCTTTTGCATCAGTTGGTAGATAATTCTTCCTCATTCAGAGTAGTCAAAAGCTTGCAACCATTTCCTATCCATACCATATTATTTGAAAGTGAGTATTTTGTGGTCGGTGTATAAAGTACTGAAATCATGTCTTGTGAACTACAAATGATTAGGAAATATATAGTTTCGTTCTTCTACAGCTTCCGAAATATATCATACTGAACTAACTAGACATACAAGGAGATTATATTTTCCTGCCAATCGCAATGATTGATATAGTGAAGGCTGCAATTATACACATGTACCTCAATGAAGAAGGTTGCTTCAGAGTAAATAGTCAATAGCGAGCATTCACTATGATTTGCATGGGATGCATATATTATAACAGTTCGTATATGTATTAGTCATAGTGTTATTTCATCAATAATATGAGTTTACAGGAGTATCGATAGAATGCAATTTATACAAATCATTCTTATATCACCTTGAGTTGAGCCTATCGTCAATTTGAATTCACCTGAGATAACTTATATCCATTATCAATTGGTAATGGTAACATTTTTCTCATAATCGATCCCAATATTTATGACTACATATTCAGTTATAAATTTATGGTTATTTATCAAGAATGAATTTCTCCACATACTTGGAGGGATATTCTCATAAATGATTTGCATCCGTTTGCGAATTCTTGGAGTCAAAATCGAAAACTAGATTTTCCTAAAAAAACTGATCTCAGCAGTGTCAATATCAACAAACATGGATCTATATGGATATTCATACATAATAAGGACTTGCAAATGGAATGAATTCGATAACGAATGAATGAAAGCGTGTTGGGAAAAACGCTTGGACACGTCGATTTGTATTTCCAGATGCGCAATTTTTTTATTAAAAAAATTATATGGGGTGTGTCATGTGCCAGTGGCCGATAACAACTTTCTCATTTCAAATACAACCCTCTGTATATTATTAGTTTTTTGTATTCTTCATAAAATTCTAGACATAATTCATGTATAATGTCCCATACCTATCTTCAACTGTTTCGGAAATATCAAGTGTTTTCAGACGTATTACAAAAATAAACATGAAAAGAGAAAATCATTTTATTTCACAAAAATAATCTAAAAAAAACAAAAAAAAAACATTGATTTCAAGATGTTCAAAATGTTCGCCGCGAACGTCTTTGCAACATGCTAATCTGGTATAGAAATGTCTTCTAACGTTACTCAACATCTCAGGCGTGACTGATCTAATATTAATATATCCGAAACAGTTCAAGTTAGGTATGGGACATTGTATATGAATCATATCTAGAATTTCCTGAAGAATTCAAAAAACCAATAATATACAGGCGGTTGTATTCAAAATAAGAAAATTGGTATCGGCCACTATCACTGTATATAATTATTTTTTTTTTTCAAAAAATGCGCATCTAAAATTACAAATCGACATTTCCAAGCGTTTCTTCCAAAACGCTCCCATCTATTCGTTATCGAATTTATTCCATTTGGCTGTTCCACACTGTATGTTGTTGCATATAATGGGATATCAAAACAGATTTGTTTTCGCCAGTTGATATAAACCTTCGACCATAAATTCATGGTCGAAGATATAAACCAAAACAATTAATTCTGAATGAAAGCTGAGGCTTTGCCAGAATTTGTATGGTTCTGTATCATCTGCACAAGAGTCTGAATGTAGTATCCATCAGAGAGAAGCGTCGATGAATTTTGGGAAGCCTGTTATTGTGTCCAGTCGAACATATTCCACAATATTCTTACAATGTCAATCAGAATTATATATGTGTCAACAGGAGAATAATCATTTATGGGTTCATTCATGCGATGTACTATGCTTTCTCCTCGAAGATGGACCTGATTCAGCAATATTTCTACACTAACACAATCAGTATATTATCATTCGAAATCATAAATCATTATAATGGAACGCTCTTTTCATATCGACTCTTTTGGAAACCATACTAATGGTAGTGATGGAAAAATTCCGGGATTGATGAATTGACATCAAAATTTGATATATTCACTTCCATGCTTTCATAATTTGCTGACTACAACGGTGTGACATGTTTTGAGAAATATTCTCTTCTGGCACACCTGAATGAAATATCAGAAGCGAAATACATATCATGGCAATTTGTACTGATTGTGAGATATCCAAGGCCTCGCTTATTTGTGCTGCATACTAGGCTTCGTATGAGTTATATAAGAAATAATCTCTCACCTAGCTGAATCATATGATAACTGATTTCACCCGTAATAAGTTTGCTGCATTTTCCTCATTCAGTACAAATAATGCATGACGGCGGTTATTTCTTTAATATTGTGGAACGGCGGGATGAGTCATGTAAGGAAGATGGACGATTTTGAGGTGCACTTGATATATGCTACGGTAATATGTGAAGATTGATAAAGAAGCGTATTTATGACGTCAACCGCAAAACTGCAACACCTTGCTCCAACGTGGAAAATTCATTGCAGGTGAAGAAGCTGCAATCACCAAATAACAAGGTGATTTGAAGGAAAACTAGCGGTGGAGGAAGGGCAAGGCGAAATTAAATAATTCTCGAAGAATTGTCAAGAATAATGGTGAATGATATCATGAAGTTGAGCATTCAGCAGATTAGGACTGAAAACGAATGACTGTCTCTTGGAAAACCACCTGAGTATGTATCGTCCATTTGAAGTGGGTATCACCTAGTACCTCAGTACATACTACCTACTCCAAATGGACATACATAGGGATGTGCAATGAGAAAGCCTTCACATTGTATAAAGTGCACCACTTAGGTGAGATCTTCCTCATCCACTATTGTGGTTTTGTTTTCATCATTTGCATTTCAGTCTCCTCCATAACATCAATATCATGAAACTAATATGGTTACCAATCTATTTTTTTTGTAGTCGATTCTAATTGGAGTTTTCAGTTCAGATTTCATCACGTCAGTATGATACCAATCATATCCATGGATTGAAATTATTCTTATTGTTAATTCACACGAATCCTTGCTATAGCAATGACTTTCTATCTACTTCTCTCTGATCCTATATCGACTTCCGATCAGTTTCGACTACCAGACTACTATTTCTCAGCAAATTCGAACCTACTCTTGCTGAGACCCTATGAACAGAACTCCTCCAATGTATCAGAGGCACGCACTGTGGCTGAATGACTTCTGTCTGGGTATTTCTATTACCGAAGATATAGTTATGGCCACAATTATAGTTATGGCCATCCGTGATAGCCGATCATTGTCGGATTTCGTAATCAATTGCTAATTTCGAATGCGTTCGATAGTGCGGAAGGTACATAAATCCGAGTTCATTCATGTGATAAATCTATTCTCTTTGTTCATGTGAGTAGGCAATGATCTTTGTTTGCATTCATTGCAGTAGGCGAATACTCGATTCGAATAAAATAGAGAAATTACTGAAGCAGGGTGAAACTGGTTTCTCCATTTCAAAGTTTGTGTGGTTTGTATCGTGAACAACATTTGGTTGTTTTGTGCAACGAATGAAATTTTATCTACATAGGAATAATCGATTCTTATCGTCTACTAGACATCTTTCCTCATCACAAGCATTTCCACAAGGTGAATTCCATACCCTCAGGGTATTTTGAGTCATACATCCATTCTGAAGATGAACTCTCATCACGCTTGTTGTCCCTCACTCCTGCCGGAACTGAAACTTTCCTCCTAGCATTTTTTGTGGCATCAGTCCAAGCTTCAGTCACTTATCTTTCCTTTTCATTTGTTCATCTGCTGATACCTGCCCTTACTCTACCTTGATTTTTATATCATATCAACATCTCTTCGAAATGAAAATATTGAAACACATTAGAAATAATGAGAATATCGAGGATATCCTTATTCCAGTTCGAGTTCATTATAATACCTCTTTTTTTCCAACCCTTCTACAATTTTGCTGTGGATACTCGGTCGAAAGCATCTTCCAGTTCGAGAAAAGGTAAGTATGTCTTTCCATCTGCTTTTCTCATCTCTGAAACGTTAAAAATTCACTCAATGACTCAATCGATGTCATGTCTTATGGGAATTACTAGTCAACAGAAGGATAGATATTTATTTTCCTTGTTATTTGTACCAAATGAAATCAATGCAAGCTTTGAAAAATGTGTTGGACCTTCCGTCAAAAGTAAGAGTTCAGCAGGTCTCATAGTTCAATCCAAAATATAACCGTTTGTCTTTGATCCCTGTCGGTTTATTCAATAGTGTTTTCACCTTTCTCTTTTGCGAAAGCACTATCAATCCCTCATGACTTATGATATACTCATTATGTTCTTCAGTCAACTGGTGACCCGCGATTTCTGCGAAATGTTTGTCATATATTATGAATAGCAAGGAGAGATAACTTATTATTTCGGGAAACATAACATCGTGAAATATTCTCGATGATTTTTCTAATATACCTCACGAAAAACGATTCCCAGTTCCGAAGTCCAATTTTGATTTCTTCTTGATGTCATGAATATTCATTCCTCAATAATCACAGAATTCAATCAAACAAGATCATTCAACACCTGGATTCCATAAACTGTTTGAAAATACAGAGTTTTCGAAAGAATTCAATGGAACCGCTTTTTCGAGGCGAGGAAAATGTCTAGCGACGATAAGTTTAAATAAATTTGTATTCTTGGAATTCTGAATATCATTACGTCTATAACTTCAGATTACATTGTTGAAATGATATGTCACTACCTCATGAATATTCATTTATTTGATAATACAACTCAGTTAATCGTTCGTTGATAGAAATGAGGATTCTAACTACTACCTACTTCATTCTCTAGGTTGCGCAAATCTTCATTTCTCGCCCATAGAGTGTTTTTTTCTTTGTCATTGAAGAATGATGAAACAACAGTAGTGAGTGTGAGAAAAAGTGTCTTCCAAGTCCAGGAATGATCTTATATTCCAGAAAACCTCACAAAATTTCATTTGGTTCCCAGACTTCACGGTAAGGCTATGTTATAATAATTCGACATGAATTAGAAATCTGATGGATGGAGGAATAATTGATGAGGTGCCCTGATTTTATAGCAATGAAAATGAATAGGATGTGCCATTGGGAGAGGCAGCATCTAGAACCATGTATACAACTTCGTTAAATCTACTCGAGATGTTTCTAATATATGAGACCATTCCGAGACCTTTGAAAAACTCGCCAATATGGCGACTATCTACAGATCAAATAGCATTTCCATTCGTTTTGCAATTGACATACAAGATTTCCATTCGCTTGACTGTATTCTGAACACCGTATTATTTTGTAGTCACGTCCTCTCACGATGTTTATTCAAAATGTGGGTTCATCCACAGTGATGAGTATTCATCTCAAACAGATGTTCTTGATGATCCTTCAATATTGACTCAGATATTTCACTCTCTCAACAAAAATCGTCACCTCATATTAACACAACTAATTCACCACGATAACATGCTTGTTTTCGAAGATGAAATAGAAAATAAAGGGATATCTAGGTATAATAGTGTACATTCGAAAAAGTTAGAGCATATGACTGTATTGTGACATGAATGACAACTCATTGAAGAAACAAAAGTTAATTGTGAAGCTCAGTTACAGCCATTGTCAACTGCTTTCAGGAATAGATGATCTATTGATGCAACAGCTACTATATGCAACTATAGTAGATATCCATATAATAGATGATATGGTGATGCAATCGATGGAGCTTAGTGATTGAGCATTGATAGTCAGACAAATCAACTTTGAAATCTCAGACCCCTAATGGGCAGATGATATCAGTCAACTAGCCATTTCAGGTGTTCAACATCAATAATCGTGACGCTATATAGTTAAATTCAGTTTGTCGTCTGGACTAATAGGGAACGATACTTTTGCAGCAAATCCCTCAGCATCTTCAGCACTCACAGTGGACAGAGTAACTTCACCATAGCTCATAGGTCAGGTCAGGTTAGGTTATATCTGTTACTACAAATATATCTGTTGATGATAATGTGATAGCAGTCGTCAATTTCAACAATTATATTAGACAAACCAACTGAAAAATCATAATGAGAACGAACCAAATAGTCCCTCGAGCATGATGAGTCTGTTGGTTGCAATGCTCGTCCCTTTTTGTCCCTCAAGTCCTTCAAGCTGAGATTCTATAGAAGTGCCTGAGGAGTATAGGCATTTGTCTATGTAGTTTTGCTTCCCCATCATACAGTAAGGGATCTTCTATCCGGTTCTCCTATATTCGTCTTGCACGATTCTTCATCCTAATAGAGTTTCTAGGATCATTATATTGAGCTTGATTTTCTTCACTTGAAATCATAGATGAGTTTCATGATGCCATAATCAGTCCTCATAATCATTTCGAAAGTGAGAGTTCTTAGATTGGGAATAATAAAGCTGACATCCTTGCCTGTACGAGAAACAAATTTAATAGTTCCAGAAAACCCTTCATCTCACCTTCTCAAGCGAAATCTCCTGAAGAGGTAACGTAGACGCAATAAACCTTTCGAAAGTGCAAACTGGGAGATCCAATATGCTCAAGGATGTAGTGGTCAAACTACTGTCTGTTCGTGTTGAATAATTTCAACTCCAAGCAAGAAAACAAGAAACGGCCGAATTCCATAAGATTCGATTCTCCAGGATAGCATAGGTTAATAATAAAATAAAAACAAAAATGAGTAGCGGTCGACGATACAAATCCACTGCTGCTGTATTCTGATTCAATTCTAATTAAGAAAATTATCATCTTATTATCATTCTGTCAATGATATCCGTGGATTGAACAGATTCAGACATGTTGGATTAGATTTATTTGATAGTGGGTAATTCAACAGTCTGGATTTATTATAATGTAGGTTTTAACTATCGAATAAAAGAAATAGTTTGCCCCGATATATATTTCGATTAACTCATTTCCGAAGATTAATTTTCAGATTTGAGATCCTATGTCGATAAAATCAATCATGAAAAATTCATCTGTGTTTCCTGAACAACTGCGCACAAACATTCAATAAAACTACTTTCTAGACTAGTCAAATAGCTACCGATTCACGTGGGAATTGAATTCCTTCTCAGCACCGGCAAGAGAGTTTCATTGATACACTAACGGTGATCGGCCTTGACACAACATTAGTAAACAAAACAATATTGTACGTATCGCATAGTATTACGCAAAAAATATTTTTCCATCCTTACAGTCATTAAGAAATGAATTATCATCTATCAGCCTATCATGTACATTTAGGAAGAACAGTAGAAAATATATTATCACACGATGATGCAAATTAGACGCACCTCATCTTTAATTCGTTTAATTGAGGTTTTTATCTCATTTCCTTTCATTCTTTCCTGTGTGTACCCTGGAGATGAACTAGCAGTTTGAGTATATTGAAACTGTTCCTATATATTGGAACTACCACTTATAGAATTGGAATGATTAAAGAAGGAGAGTAGTTCTAAAAATATATTTTGCATGAGAGGGAGCCGTAGCACAATGGTCAAGGGGTTTGAACCCTTCATTTATATGTCGATGGTTTGAACCATTATCAAGCTGCCGGACGGAGTGAGTTTGAACCCAGCCACGGCTGTTAATTTTTCATTGAAATCAAATAGGTTCAGTGATTTCAATCCTAACGTCGATCTGGCAGTCTCCTGGCAATCCTCCCGCTCTTCCCAACCCGCTCAAGCTTCGGCTTATGGGACCTTGGAGTCCAACGTGGAAGAAGTGATTGACAAAAAAAAATAAAAAAAAGTCTATGCAGCTCCAGGCGATAAATTAAGGAAATACTTCAGGAAATATTATCGAAAACGAATGGATGACATAAAACAGATCTATATATTTCTGGAATCAGAAGGAACAGTTCGTTTCAGACAAAAAAATGATATGCAGTATGTTTCTTCGAAGAAAAATCACAACATGTCGGAATATAAAATTTGACAGATCAATTTTTAATTTCTGTCGGGAAATACTTGGTTCGAGAAAATGTATTTTTGGTATCTTCCGGAATAACTCCTGTAGGTGGAGTGCAAAAATATAAAGAAGAACTCTTTAATGTACAGGAACCAAGCCCACCCCTGCACGAAGTAGAAGTTGTATGCAAGCAGCGTGATGTATTTTCTGATATAATAGTATCATGAATTATTTTCTCCATATAAGCGTTACCCTGATACTCTCTAGGTCATTAGTCCCTTACCGAGAGATGATTTCTGCGGAGGTGAAGAATTCTCTGAGTGATAAGGGCAGTCATTTTCAAATAACATTTTGAGAGATCATTAAAAAAGGTGAATTCTTTCCAACCGTTTTAATCACTCACGTGTAGAGCTCTGTTTCAATCTGAAATTGAGATTCTGGGAACCTAACCGTATCCATAGAAAATATTGGGAACCACTGCTCTAGGTCATCCAAACTAACCTAACCTGACCTAAAATATCCTTATCAAATACTTCCTAATCTCGTTTCACTGATGCATAAACTGTGTTATCCAAGACAATCAAGTGATAGGAATTATTCTGGTGCAAATAATTGTAATTCAGGGGATTTGTATTCAAAAGATACATGAGATGATCACGTTCCCGAGTGTATTACAATATTCGTCACGTGATAACTCAACGAATTCTGTATGATGAATATTATTCTTGTATTATCAATGTTTAATAAAGTCATGATATCTGTTTGGCATTTCTTTGGTTCTCGACAATATTGCGAAATATAACATATACTGCTCCACAAAAGCCTTGGTATGTAGGTATACTATGAACTGTCAACATCTCTAGGTCATTATTTCGAGAGAGAGCATACCTATTCCTTCTTGCCCAGTCCTTCTACTATAGAGAGTAGATTAGACTACTCTAACCTTTGTATCATCTAGTGACGCCAGACGTCAGACCTGTCGAAATTTGCTCTACCAAGCATAGTTCATCAATAGAAGTCGCTTGCAGCATCCAAACTTTCAAGAATGTCAATGTCAATATCTTCCTCCTCTCCTAACACTGAACACATATTGATGTTCTATTTGTGTTGTGAAAAGTGATTTTTCAAGAATAGTTTCCAGTGTCTATTACTGCTCTGGTTTCAGTACCACTGATGAGATCTGTGAAGCTGCTCAATGTCGTGAAACCCTATATTTTATGACTCAAAATAGTAGTCAAAATGTTATTTCATGTCAAATAGTCTATCACTACTTCTGATTTCCATTATATCTTTGTGTCGAGCAGTGTTATTGTATCTGAGATGTTATGTTGTTTTATCGTAAGAAACCCGCGATTGATATGCATAATTCGATGTTTGCGTGGTCTTTATCAAGTCTTGTTATAAGACACTCACCCAATTCAAATATTTGTATCTCCGGTCGAATTCGTTTAAATATACAGGAGCCTGAGCGTCAAGCGTATTACGATAGTTCGGAAGATTAAACCAGCCAATCGGTCGTTAGTTCGTCGGGTGTCTACATATCAGTTTTTTTTTTTTATTGAAAAGGTAATTGACGTTTTCTTCGGGAGGAAATTGAATTCAGAATAACTGTTGCTGTTGGGTATGTTCAACAGATATTGCATATATTATGTCTCTGAAATGATATAATTTAGTCTCCTGAGACTGAAATAAATGATTGAATTGAAGTTATCTCTATATCAAAATGCTACAATTCGCAGTCACAGTGTGTACTTGAAGAATAGGTCATATTGTTCTTCATTCATACATTCATTACCTAATTTTTGGCTCACTTCATCTCGATGAAATATTTGACAAAATTCATTATGATGCGTTCAAAATGACTGGATACTCATTGAAATCATCCAATTTCTGTAGGTATGTTTTTTATTCCCTCTCCGCTGATTTTTCAATGGCAGTTTTCATTTATCATCTATTCGAGTAATTTCGTTTTATGAAACGAATGATGATAATATAAGCAAAGAATGAATATCATCATCATTGGTATGAACTTAATGAAACAACATAACTCGGATTCTATTCGGTTATCAATAAAGTGAAGATGAGAATTACACCATAATTGAGAATCATTGTACATCGACACATCATTATAGGCACCCACAAGAATTGATATTTTGTGTCTATCCCAAGATGTTTTTCGAATAGCAAGAAATTGAATTAGGTCAATTATCTTGCAAAACAAGAAGAATATCACAAATACCCGAGGGAGTCAGTTAGATAATGGAGAGAATAGAACAGCTTTGTGGCGTACTCGAAGAAAGGTTCATGAATTCTATATTCAGCATTATCTACTCATAATATGTATACTTTGCATGCAATTTCATGCAGTTTACCTCTCAATTTCAACCCTCTACCGACTTATAATATGTATGTAATACTTTCCTCATATCATGCTCATTTTGTTTTTGATGTAACTGATTTAGTCATTTCGTGGATAGAATATAGACTCCTTGTATTATACAAGAATTCACTTTACAATTTTGAGTGCGTTATTGTACTGTATTGATCCTGACTCTTCATGTACTGTAAGTAACACACTGTCAGCGTACTGATTTTGAGGAATTCATTCATCTGATATATTCTTATATTAATCCAATTATCTTCTATATATATATGTATCTTCCAGTTATACTGGAAGATGTCAACTCGAACCTGATACTAAAATAAACTCATGAATAATAATTATCGATATTATAATGTATGACATTGATATTCACAATGAGCTTCCAATCATTCCAGGATGATTCATTGGGTTAACTAATTGGTGTAATTAGGAGGAAATACCCAATTCAATGAAATATCAAGTTAATGAGTACCTACCTATCATATTACAGTTTATAGAAATGTGCTACAACTTATATATATATATATATATATATATATATATATATATAAATTGAGATTCTCTAGTATAGGATACTTCACAATAAATATGCCTGGTATTCGACTGATGATGAAATCTACACCAATTTCACAATATTCTTAGAATTATGGAATGAAGCTTGTGTAACTAGGAATATTTCTTATCATCGATCCTCTCGATTTTCGAAGCATGCAAAAAATGAATGAACTGATTTCTCATAGAAAGTCTTTCGAGCTTCCCTCGAGATTAACCCTGAATTCCGAAGAATCTGAAATCATAGATTGTAGCAAGCGTCGAAGTGATGAATAATAATAACAAGAAAAGTGTCAGACGGTCATGGCATATATCCAGAAATAAACTATACACGATATATTCTCGTGAGATGTTTTGAAGTCGCTTTCTATAGAGTGCGTACTATAAAGTTATTCAATTGTGTAGAATTGTTTACTATGAATCAATTTCTGAAATCAATAGGTATATCCTTGCGGATCATACTGAAATGAAGTTTCTTTGATTATTTCCTCTTGGCTGAATTCTCCTCTATATTTCGTGTAGATAAGTAGTAGCCAGTAATAATAAAAACAATCATTCTTTGGGGTGAAATGTCATGACATGACGATGAATCTACTTCATTGGCCAGTTTGCGAGGATGTGTTTCATTTTATCAGCATATACATATGTTTGGTGAGTTTTGAATTTTTGATGATGACAACAGCATCATATTTACCGACTATCATTGAAAAATGTTGGTAATTGTGCGCGATGTGAATTTGTTGAAAGTTTTCACAAAACACTCCTACTGGATTTTCTCAGAACTCGGCTTATACTCGAAACCTAGTACTCATGACTTGGAACTGCTGCATGAATTCAACATGATACGAGATTTTGAAGTATCCTTCCTATTTTGTATTTCTTCACCCATCCGTTTGATAGAATGCTTTGTTTATAGTTCAGTTTGCATGTTATTATGATGTCTCGTGATATTTCCGTGATAAGAAATGGAATCCCAGCTCTTGAAATAACTGTTCGCCATACCTACTTATGTGACAGTTCTGCATACTTTGCCTATGTTCAGTTTTTCAGACCACTTAAGTAACTTTTCATTCCTTAGACTCTGGAATTATCACACAAGGTGATGAAAATAGGAAAATGTCTCAAGGAGTAATTCAAGAGGTGAAATGAGGAAAGATTCCTCGACTAAGGGAGTTCGACGAAGATGATTGGAAATAGTCGAAAATATCCATCCAAAAAGTGATGGCAGAATATTATCAAGAATTTTCTATGGATATAGAATCAAGGATGCATATGTCGAACAATCATTGTTCTTCATTCTAGATGAATATTTTGGGTGCGTTTTGTTGGGACAATTCTAAAAAGTCTACAATATTTAGAATTCATAGGAATTCAAGGAGTATTTGACATTCCCTTCATCCCATTCTTCATATCAATTCCGCTCGAATTGATGAAATGAAAACAATGAGCAGAAGTAGACCCGTGCTGCAACAAAATACACTCCTGTCGAAACCAAAACATAATTCGTATTAACAGAACTGACCTCTCATCGATATTTCTCAAAATAGACCTTGGCGCCATTTTGGAAGATACATAATTACTCGTCGATGTGAATATGTAGTTTCCGAACTACTATTAGAGCAGAAGAAGAAGAAAAATCCCATTATTTCAATAGTTACCTGACTGTGGGAGAACTATAGGCACAGCATAAACAAAACAAATCGGAACTCTGAAGATTCGAATGAAAAAAATTCCTGAAATTCTTCAATGAGAAAAGGGAATCATTACGATCAGTACTTGTTGATATTTCCACTAATGTTACTCCTATAGGACAATCATTTTGCCAGAATAATAACGACTAGATAATGTGAATTTCCAACTTATATTACTCTAACTTATATTTTTTTTATATGAATACTCATTTCAGTACACGTGCCAGCACTTCTAATAGCATATGCATACAATTTCGATAGTAACCTACATAATTTGACATTGATCAATAACTTTTCTCCTCAGATATTGGTAGTTCGAAAACTACAGTCAGCCATGTCTAAGGACTCATCCTCCATGGTGTGGGACTACCTAGTCTTCATCATCTTCGTCTTAGCCAGTACATTCGTCGCGGTCTATTCGAAATTCTTCGGACCCAAGGAGAAAACGAAAGCTGACTATGTGTTCGCAGCTGGAAAAGTTTCCATGGCAGCTATGATGTTGAGCATAGCGAGAGGGACGCTAGGGGTCAGGTCATTTCTAGGTGAGCCTTGAATTATTATCACGACGAACTGCGTGTGAGTGGAAAACTACTAGGACCCCATCAAGAAAATTTGTGTAACTGAAAAGCAACTTGTTGAAATTTCGCGTGCATAGGTGGGATTCTGTATATGCGAATATGGTGAACTGAAGGTTTCATAGTCTATTCCAGAGAAAACCTTGTAACGGACCTTATCTTTCGCCAAAAGTCTTCAAACCCCCCTCCTTGTTAAGTTTTTTCAAGTTGCTACAAAAACCTTCCTCTTTTGTTGTTGATGCTGATGCGACAAAAAATAGTAGAAGAATTCCCGATATAATCAAATTCAGAATTTCCTAGAACTTTGTTCGCAGTTCTGGAAAGTTTTCGGAGATTGAGGAAGCTCTGAAAATTCTTGGCAGCAATCTTTTGAATTTCGAATTGTTATTATATTTGCTGTGGAGGACTGTATCTGCGAAAAATTCCGAACAAACGAAAAGTTATACATAATTTCGACTTAGTTCCAAGTCTTCTCGAAGAAGAATTGTGATATAACTGGAAGTGTGTCAGCTGAAGAGAGCCTTGGAAACCTTCTGCAAATGAATTTTCATAAAAATAGTCCTGATAGTTTCCCACTCAAGTACACGTATGACTCTAGCACTTGAGCTACAAATCTCATCAAGTGTAGAAAACAATATTTGTAAGTTCGAAATATAGACTCAGGAGAAATCTAAAAATTCCATTCAGACTAATCATCGGTGGATTCTGGTATACCACAAGATTCGGTCGTCACTCAAGTTTAAGAATTTGGAATTTTTCTCAAACTTTTCCATGATATCATCTCACTAAATCTCCATTTCCGACATGATCCAGAAATATGAGAAAACTGTATAAGTAATGACTCAAAAGTTCATTGATTTCACAAGTATCAAGTAGATCGAGTGATTATTATCAATTACATGAATTTGTTGAAATAATATAGGTTACGTTATTCGATATCTTTCAACGAGGTGAAACAACGAATTCATTAGATAGTAGAATAGTTGAAGTTGTTCTGCAATTCAAATGCAAGGTTTATCCATTGCTGTAGATAAAACAGCGTTTAATGGAAAATCAATTCCTTGATCGAATGCCTTATCCACCCATACGATTTCTTCATTTTTACTCTTCCTATTCCTAGACCTGTCTGCCGGACCGAAATATTTTGTCAGTTTTCACATCATTCGAAACTATATATACTGGAGAAGTTATCGTTCTTTTTCGATATTGATGGAAGGACATTCCATGAACATTGTAAAGAATCGAATGAATTGAAATCAACTCTTTTGACGAATTCAATCCGGGTGTTTTGATCCTCTATGACGTCAAATTCAAGTTCAGTCCATCGTTCTACATGATTTCATACTATTTCTACAGAAATTTCTATAGGAACTTCTTGTGGATTCAAGATTGGGGTTCATATTCACTTCTCCTTTCAGTTCAATTCGTCATTTGTATAGTCAAATCAATTGTGATGTAGGTCTATTCTTCTTCGTGTCGTGACTATGAATTGGAATAAGCAATTCATTCGGAAACAATAATGAAACTACTTCCTATGTTCACAAAATGCACCTTATTTCAAGCACAAACTCAAATCTAGTTGCTGCAATACTGTACCACGTAGTAATTATGAAAGTACCAACTCTCAGGAGAGTAACTCCATGAAAACAAATCGTCAGTCACCAATTCATATCTTCAGCATACTGATACTAATTCAGACTCCATATATCTATTCTCGAATAAAAATGGTGATCTGGATATAGATGAATCAATGATTTGATATGCAAGCAATTGTCCAAGCTGACGATACGCCTCAGGTAACTGATACACATCCCTTCATGTGATTTTGCCCATATCACTTCCGTACATTGATGAATATAACATACCTAGCAACGTTTTCGATAGAGTGTTATTTTTTATCCTTATCGGGTTGTTATATCGGACCAACATTAACATTGATGAACTATTCAATAACCGAACATGGCTTATCAATCAGCGATACATAATATCATCATTAAGTAGTGTTGTTTCGAAAAAGCTATGATATCAATGAAACAATTTATTATGAACAAAGTCATTGAGTGGAATTCTTGTACAAAAAATATCATGGCGATAAGCTCCAAATATCTAAAATAATGAAGGTTTCATTGGAATCCCTTCTTCCAACAGTTTCCTAACCTAACAATCAATTATCTATTTAATTATCACGAAATGACAAAATTACTCCTTAGTGATTCGAATGAATGCATGCATCATATCAAACATGTTCATGTAATGAAATTCGATTCAGGATCGATATGAACTTCACTGCATCTACATACGAATATCTGTTGTGCTGTCATGATGAAATCAGAGTTGAGAATGTTCAGGAGATGAACTATTCGGCACAATCCTATGTTACTCGATATCTCAACTGACTCAACGGATGAATAGATCGAAACGATTCAAAGTCGAATACTCAGATGGTTGGACTGAACGAGAATTTCGAGCTTCTATCGATATGGCAAACCACATCTCCCTACAAGGGCAATCATCGGTTTCGCTAACAGAAGGTAGTAGAATTAATGTGGAATGAAATGAGATACCTCAATCAAAGGAAACCCAATCAATATAGAGCCGGGAAAGGAGTTTTATCATCATGACTGAATCCAAAGATTAAGAATCTCAAGGAATGCAATGATGAAATTGAAATAATAATGGATGAAGTGATTCCACTGTGAAAAAATTGAAATATATGGTATGGACACATACCACATACAAAAGAAAAAAATAGTATAACATATACCAGGCAAAAACACACTCACCACTTCGGAACAAATGAAAAAATACGGAGGCCAAATTAGGTAACAGTAATTCCGTTTGCGATGTGTTTGTTAGCTCGATACATTACTTCGGATCATTCGAATAATGAAGGCTACTGACCATACTAAACTATACATATGCTTCTCCTGATGAAAATCAATTGTTGCTTTCATGGCCAACATTGATCTGAGAATATGCAATTCCTAGACATGAACGAAATGAACATATTGAAAACGTTTGGAAAAATTGTAACTCAAATCACCTCAAACCAAATATCATAGAAGCTGGGTGAAACTTCAACTTAAAATGTTTCAGAATGTTACACAATATGAGTGTGCCTTGCATCATTATTCCTCGAGACGCTCGCTCGTGAATATCGTTTGCAACATTTCAATTCATGATATTTCATAAATCCTGTCTCAACTATTCCGTATATCTCACATGACGGTTCGCTTTTGTTATCATTCCCAGAAGAATGCAGTTTCCATTCCCAACATGAGAACCACCGAACCTCCACAAATAAATGGAATAGTTACAGGAAACTGCATTCTTAACAAGGCCCAATTTGATAGTGAGAACTAGTTGGAGAACTGTTGTAGATGATCCTTTTTCTGGTAGACGCGTTTAATACACCCATAATTTCGGAATGGCCTCACGAAGCTGAAATATCCGAACAATGTTGCCCCTATCGTGCACCTCATCCCGCATGAAAGTTATGCTTATAACCGTGAACCGCCAAACTCTCGTCAATGAGAAATTCTTGCCGAGGCCGCAACTTCATGTCCTGGGACGTTGGAAACTTTCATGTCCGCAGGAGAAGATAACTCACGATGTACAAGGTGTATTATCGAACGACTTATCGAAAAGTATTCTCATTTGAATAGAAATGCATCCGAACTAAACAAAAATAGTGATTTATACCTTCTTATCATTCTTTAATAATCTCTGATTCGTATCCTTTTCGTGAAGGACGTCATATTATAATTCACGGTAGTGAATAGTGAATTGACAGTGTAATGAAAAAATAATAAATTCTTGTCAAACGTAGGAAGGGACAATCACATACCGTGATGATAATGATGAAGAATTTAGAGGTCCTTTGATGTTGCGTGTGAGGTTGAAAACAGGTAATCTTATTATAGACGAGTCGTGATTGGTCATAACGGACCTCATTTAGCTGTCTGGTAAGAAATCCGTAATTAATCTAAAGTAATTAAAAAACTAGAAAATAATTTCGTGAAATTCAGGTAAATACCATTGGTTATGTTATAACTGAATGTCTACTTCATCAATGAAAAACACACTGGCAGTACTGACACGCACAAAATTGAACTTGTATCAGAATGAAATGAGTGACGCTGAGATTCTGGTTCGAATAGAGAAGGCATGCGCAAAGGATTGCAGAACAGGTTTTTTCTCATCTGTAGACAACACGAAAGGAAAACCCATAATGCGGTGGAATGTCGGGAGAGAAGGAAGATGTTGGAATTTTACTTGAAAGTTTGGAGGTTGTGAGCATCAGGAAAACTTCACTAGGAAAATATTCCCACAACTTTGCCGATGGATGATGCTTGGTATAGCGATGTTCGACAGCTCTCGAGCCTGACAGTGAAGGGGTGACCAGCCTGAGCTCGTCTGGTTTGGACTACGCGAATAGCTCTCTTCTGAATTTCACAGAATTTCTCAATATTCTCGTTTCTTCGTTTACGCAGCATACTAGATATTCACACGGCACTTTCACAGCATTACACGGGACTGCTGATGATATTCACCTGAGAAAAAGAAAAAACATGATGATTTCCTGGAAAGTATATTTTTACCTAAGAAATATGATTTTCCAGGCAAAAATGCAGAATTTTGTGAAAATGCATCACGGATACCACAATATTCCGCAGAAAATATACTATTTTTCCACAGTGTAGTTTCATGTCGATATATCAAAGATGTACAGATATTCGTCATTTAGCTGAGCTTTCTGATATAGTCATTCACCTTATCGAGAGATCTATAAATAATATATATAGTGTTAAGACTTACTCGCATAATTTTTCGGCTTTTCGTGGGATTTTCCCTCCTCGTTATCAAAAAATGAAGTAGATATCATTTAAAATTATTTCAATATTTTTGTGGTGAGAACAGATTTTGTGATCTGCCCGAAAATGTCACCTTTCAGTGTCAAAAACCAACTGCACATTGAAAAAATTTTTTCGTTCTCGAAACCTCCACCAAGATAAGTAGAGGTTTTATTCTTATTGAGTATATTTGTATTTCCAAATTTTTCAAAAACAAGGTGTCACTAACAAATAGATAATTTCTCTTTCAGGTATCCGAAGGTTCAATTCCAAGCGCAGTAATTTTTTGGGGCAGATCACAAAATCTGTCCTCGCTACTGATATCTTGAAATGATTTCCAAACTCCTACTTCATTATTCAGAAACGAGGAGATAAAATCCCACAGAAAGCTGAAAAACTCACAGGCAGTATTTACTCGCATAATATTGTTAAAGAACATGTCAGGAAACATCACGTACTTCAGCTTTCGTGATGCTCCTCTACTCGCCGGTGAACCTGTGTCACCCAGTATATCACCATGAAAACCGAGAAATCATCTACTAACAGATAAATCATGTTGGATCGTGCAGGTTACCCCTCGGAGCTGTTCTACCGCGGCGCGACCATGTGGGAGACTCTGTACGGAATGGTCCTGGCCTACCCGATCGTCTGCTTCGTCTTCGTCCCCGTCTACTTCAGCCTCAGCATCACCTCGGTGTACCAGTACCTCGACTTGCGCTTCAAGTCGCGCCTCGTGAGGTGTCTGGCCAGCGGGACCTACGTGGTGCGGCAGCTCATGAACCAAGGCGTGACGGTGTTCACTCCTTGCGTGGCCCTCAACACCGTCATCGGGATACCCTATTGGGCGTCCATATCGGGCATCTCGTTGGTCAGCATCATTTTCAACATCTTGGTGAGTCGGAAGCTTCCAGCATCATTCTGTTAGTGACATAATTATTATTAATTCGCTCATTCATTCATTTACTTATTTCTCGAACAAGTTACCAGAACTTATATTATTATATTCAATGATGATGTCTTCATCCATGGAAGAAAAGGCGTAATCCAGTCACCTGCTCTTCCAATCAACCCAAGAAAACGGCAACATAGGTTTACATTCATTAAAGTACATAGAAGTACATATGTGCGACATCTATGGTATGAAATGCGTACTTCAACACAGCTAGCACTTTTCATAGTAGTTTGAACCAGCAAAAAAAAATATACATTACACCACAATGAATAATGAAGAAGAAAAGAAATCATATGATTCAATCAATCAGAGTTCTGACACGATAATATGAGATAATGAAACAAAATACAAATGAAAAATAGATAGAGTACAAACTAAGCTATATAAAGAAGTGAATGTATCTTTCAAAATGTATTTTCTCAATTCAGATCCAAAGTGGCGCAAATTCATGGTCTCCAGTGATTCAAGAAGTGCATTTTATATGTTTGTGATCGTAAAGGAGAAAGAACGTTCATGAATGGCTGTGTTATGCATCGGTGGAATGGAATAAAAAGAGAACGCGACCTGGTGTTGAAAAAGTGAAACATTCGCCTAAAAACAATTTTATCGAGCACCCTTTCTCCATCGACTCATGAGATGCATTGAAACGTACTCAAGAAAAAGAAAGAGCTATCGATTCGTCTGGATGTGCAACAAAGAAAAGTGCAGTTTGCAATTGAAGGCATGAGGAATGGAGCAAACTCACAGATATCTAGCCTGAAACAGACTTGTCGATTATTTCAAGCTACATGAGAGAAATATTCTAATGCTGAGTGAAATATCTGACGGAATTTCTGAATAATCTATTTCTGATTAGGAATAGGACCTAGATCGATCCAGATAGGAAAAACTCTCATACCGATTACCAAAAGAAGCCGTCCTCATTCATTTCGGAAAAGAAGACTCAGGTATCACTCCAACAAAATTTGCAAATTGAACATTTTGAGCTTGCGCTGCTGTGAAAACCATGGTGAAGTATTGAAGTACACCAGAGGGCGATGACCACTTATACGGCCTGTCCGAATTGTCTTTTTTGGAGAGTCATCTTCGACTTTCATATTAGAAACTTTCTTTCGTTCCTTTCACCAAATTCGGATATCCTCTCTCATATCGTTCTCTGGTAATACACAGAAGAAAGAATGCGCAGCCATATATATTTCTCGAGCAAGAGTATCGATAGAAGAACCTTAGGTCTAAGGTCGCCAATGGATTTGTTCTGAAACATTCCCCAGTCCACGGAGATTTCATCTCCAGTATCATCCAAATTACCGATCACCATCGACACACTCTGGGTATGGTTTCAGTTTTCGTTGGAACATTTTTTAGAACGTTGCAGTATTAACTCCATTTGATGCTCTCGACACCGTTATTGAAATTCCTTATCGAGTATCACGTTCGCCGAGTATCCTTTTCGATATATTGGTGGGTTGTTCGATATGCCGAAGATCGTCCAAAGAATTTGAGAGAATTCGATCTATTCGCAAAATTCGAATAGCATCAGTTGGAAGTGTTTTCATTATCTCTTACTGAAATGCGAGTGGAATTTATCGTCATCATGTTTCCATGATAGCTCATAGCGTAATGAAGTAGCTAGATAATGGTTCCTCTAACGTTTTGTTCTCTCTCTAACGACTATCAAATCAGTACAGTATTTTCATGTTTCCATAACCTCAGGAATAGGATAAACTGTTACGAATTGATCTCGAGGAATGAAATTAATATGCGATTGATGTAAATAACACACGGTATGTTTTGATTATCTTTCCAACCATTTTAATATCCTCCTCTGGATATTCTAATCTTGTTGTATTAAATAACTCAGCGTCAATTGAAGTAACTTTTGATTGAATATGAAAACGTTCAGATCGAATTCAATATTGAGAGAGATGCAGAGTTATTTCTTTTCAAAAAAATCACTCGTTGTAACTTCTATTGTAACGGTATCAAGATCCTTCCGACCGAATGAAGATGCTCTACTATGAATCATCTGTATTTCAAAAATACGAATTTCAACTGAAGGAGCTATAAGCATGAGATTAAGACGAAAATCGAAATATTCCTTCATTGGTAGGTAGGCAACGACTAAATTCGTGAATATTATCGATGAAAAATCATTTGGCGAGGCATTAAGTTCATCATCATCATCATCCTACCACCCTCTTGCAGATAGTTTTATGAAATTCAATAGAATCCTTCGACCCAATCATTCACTAAACTCCAGATTGTATTCACAGGATATTCGGGATCGCTGCTCGAGAGTTATTGTGAATTGTGAAGTGGAATTACTATAAACCATTTAGAACAATGCACATGCTGTAACCAGCTTTATTTACAGACCTCAGAACATTCACTAATGGAATACCCTATCCACAATACTAATCATGATATCTCAAATCATGATATCTCAAATCAACTGAAATATCGTAATAATATGGAATCGTCAATCAATGATTTCAGAACCCGATTAACTTGAATATAGTTAAATAACTACTCTCATATTGAATTCAGATACCTACTCAAAATCTAAGAGAAAAATTGAGAGTCGTCATCATAGATATCTGATGAATTGTTATAATTAGATGAACTCAAGTTTTTACAACTCATAATAATAATGAATGATGAAATGATAGTTCTCGATTTCATTTTTCAGAATGTTCCTTACTGAGCAAGACAACTGTCCAAAATCGTAATATTTCATGGGTTTCATTGAACAAATATTATATCCCAACGTCAATCGGAAAACATTGAAGACGTTGTAACGTCTTCTGGTAATTCTCTTCAGCTAACATAACGTGTTCGAAGTGAATCAAATAACGAAAAATTAAGTCTGACTGCGCAATTACTTTACACTCTATACATATCTGAATAAGGAATTCGCTTGTTATCATTTCTCTCCATATTTATACTGAGATGGAAATGAAAAGTACTCTCAAGAAGTCTGACAACTGATGAATGAGATCACAATGCTCTCAGGTGAAAACGAGATTACTAGGGAGCCTGTATAATTTATTCATCAATGAAATATAGAGATTTGCAATTCGAGGTATTATAAGGATTACGTCAGGCAAGACACAAATCCGAATCGAATCCACTAGCATGCAAAAACTCCGATGGAGACAAAAGCATTTCACCGTATTTGCATCTACAAAAAGTCAACTGAACGTTCGGCTGAACAAAACAAGAAAATAAAGGAAAGTGAATCACAGACTGAAATTTAAATAAGAATCTCCCGAATAACATGAATGAGTGGCCTGGCGTGTCTAGGTCATTGATTTATATCTATGCACATGCAAGATAACCAGGACTGACTGATTGATCAAGTCGAGATCAGTGTGGTTTCTAGAGCTCGAGTGAGGTAGAGCTACTGGTAGGCCAATTGTATTGCTTGTCTCAACTTGTTTGCTAGGTTTGTTATTTGTATCCAACTTGACAGCCCCTTCAGAGACTTTTTCTGATGAAACTTCATGAACGTGGATCTACAGCGTGTTCAGGAGCGTTCTCACGATTCGAGTTTGGTTGACCAACTTTATTGGATCAAATGAAATAAGTCCAATTTCAGGCGTTGTAATCGAATCGACTAGTGCAATATGGAGCCAACAAGATCAGAGTTCTCTAGAATTCTGAATACAAGCTATGCTGCTATCAATATCACGGCTTAGTGATACTTCACTTTGGTAGATTCAATATTTTCCAGGGCACGAAGTTATCGTAGAGAAAAGAAACTGAGAATGTTTAGCTTTGATTCTGAAACAAGAGACAATGGGACTGAAATCATTGAGGAAGGCAACTCCATGGCTTCAAGGTGTTTTTCATTTTGAGAAATCAAGACTCAGACTTTTCGTCTGATAGTAGTTTGATAAGGAATGATAAAAAAAGGTACAACTACTCAGCTTGCTTCATAGGGGAATATTCTAGTTGTTTGATCTTAATATCAAAATGAAGAAGTTCGGGAGATGATAGTAATTCAAACTTACTCATGAAGTAATCATACAAATACTCAAATGAAAATTATTTTCCGAAACAGCAGAACTATAGTTGTTATTGGAATCTATTCATATTCAACACATGAAAACAAATTTCAACAATAATGAAAATTCCAGGATCGATATTTACTCCATTGTTGCCTGGTATTTTTCCATTTGATTTTCACTACGTGTGATGACATTATAAACAGTGTTCTTTCAGGGAGGACTCAAAGCAGCGATATGGGCTGACGTGATGCAAGGTTTGACGATGATAGTCGTCAGTATGGCTATAATTTTTCAAGGTTGCTTCGAAGCTGGAGGTCCTGCCAGAGTCATCGATGTTAATTACAGGGATGGAAGACTCGACTTCTTCAAGTAAGCAAGAAAATATTCCAGTCGCTCTAACTCACCTGATTGTTACATTAAAACGGCTAAGTTGCTGAGTAATTTTGCGAATGCGAATTAGAGAAGAATTGATAAAAACTATATATTCAAGGACTACATGATTCATGAATCAGGGTTCACAAATCTTATGTACCTACAAGCTGATGAATGTGTTTTTGTTGTATCACATAGTTTTATGATCGTGAAATTGTCACTAATCTCATCTGAAGCTATAGTAATGTATAATATAAGCCTCTCTTGATTAACGATAACATTTGATGCTGCTTTGTAGTAGAATCTGAACAACCAGAAATTCAAGATAAACTCACAAAACTTGAAAATGTCACCCATATCAAATATGTTTGTCAAATGTCAACAAATGCTGGGCAACACGGTTATTCAACCACGTGTTTGTCGGTTCACCAACTGCATTGATTGACTAACTTCGATAATCCGCCGTATTAGGAAAATATATCTGGAACGCAAGATAAAGATACCACTAGATGTATCGGATGTTGGAAATTAACGATTCTGGTTCGTTTTCCTGAACATGAATGAGTTTCCTAATTTGAAAGAGTCATAATTTCGAGATCATTCACAAAATCCACACCTGAATGGCAATGATTTTCAAATTCAATATCAAAATAATATTGCATCCTGACCTGTTCTGAATTTGAGATGGATACCGTCTAAATAGAAATTTCTGGACTGCATCTATTTTCTTCCTGCGGGTGATTATTTTTCATCGAACTGCGCATTCACGGACTTGATTCATGAGCTATGACGTGAACCGAATCGAAAAAACATAAATCTTTGCCTAAAGCTGGCGCTCAACAATTTCGATAGAGTAATCAATTCACCCGAAAAAATCTCCGGAATTCAATACGGCTTTGAATGGCTAACGAAGTTCGTCGCTGAATATTACTCAGGCTATTGTATTTCCTTGTGTGGAAAACTTTTTGATTCGTTATGCATCGACATCAGTCATCTAAAGTTTTCGTTTTAATGAACTTTCGGCGGGTTAGACGGTTTTGGGCAACGTTTGATAATTGAAGTAATTTTAATAACACAGGGGTTTCAATACCATTGTATCGTTAGTCCAATCATTCCTGATTATATATACATATAACAAAGTGTTTTCTTCAATCGAGTTCTCAACTTCCGAACCAATTCTTGCCAAAAAAGGAAAAGGCAGAATTCCTTCAATACATTCTTGGATTGAATGAATGAAGTTTGATGATTGAATTAACCTCAATTCATTGCTCAGAATTTCATTTCACACACCATGTCAATTCAGAGAATCAATATTATCATCTCATAAGATTTCTCATCATCACCTTTTCAAGTGGTATTGTTTGAGACCTGTCAATGCTCTGGAAGTCTCACTTACCTGTCAGTAGGTATTCACTTTTGTATCCTAGAGCAGAATATAACTATATTTTTGAACAAACTCACAGTAACAGTAACTCAAGCACCTCGAAGGTATTTATAGCAAAAACTGAGACAAATTGAAATCAAAGTTAGTGTTGTTGAAATTCTAGTCATGAATTTTTTCAAATGTATATATATATTAACTGGATTGACAATTATGTCTGATATTTGATCCCACATCGCATAGCAGTTGCAAAAAACTACTAGATGCTAGATTTCGAAAAATATTGAAACTCCCTTCAGTCACTCCAAGAATATGATTCTGGCGATAGAATTCAACTGTCATTCAATAAATTCAAATGAACTTCTGTGCGAGAAATCCAATAAGATTTAGGTACATGCTCAATGCTCATGCTCAACATGAAGCTCAAGAACAGTTCGGAATAACCATAAATCAGTCAGCTCAATGGGTCGAATTGACATGGAATATTTCACACAAATCAATTAATTTGCAACCTGGCAGCATTTAGTGATGAGTGAAAACTGAATATTATTTACCATTGAAAAAAGAGCATAAAATTTACTTATCTGTGCATGTTTTTATGGATGCAAAACTCAAAACTGATATGAAATCTGAAGCATCATCGAATTTTGATCTCTACCAATGATATTATATATGAACTTCAAATACCACAACAATGTAGTATCTAATTCAGTATCTCAAGAATCCCAGTAGAATAGAATAGAATAGAATAGAAAAGTGTTTAATTGCAAAAAGTTTTACACAAAATAAAATGAAACATTCCCAACAGCTTTCAGCAATATAAACACAGAAATATCTCACAGAAGTTTTCACTTGTTTGTGAGATGGTCACATATGTGAACCAGCAAATATACTAAAATTAATGCACAATATATATTATATATATATATATATAATATGTATATAATAGGAGTACATATGAACAAATATGAAATATTTCTCAATCTAGCGGAATATGAATGAACGACATGAATTTTATAAATATTTCCAACAGTACAATTTCAAATATATTGTTAAAACTATACATGACATACAATTAAAACTATAGACATCAAATAATCATAATTCAAAATGCATTAGGATTTTAGTTCACCTCTGACTAGATTCTTATATATTATCGTTGTAGGCATTATAAAAAGTAAATTAGGAATTAAAAATAAAATTTGTAGCTATAAAGTTTTCATAAGAATTGGCAGTGGATACAGTACTGTTGATCTTCAGATATAGATAATAATGAAACGAAACGCTCTGTGTTGGATTCAAAAGATAAAACAACATGAAGATCTCAACTGGTAGCTCAACTCCTCTATCTCCAACTAACATATCGGTATTCTGAGTTACGATTCGTGAACCTCTATTCAATAAATCACTCAGCTACTTGCGTAGGTAGCATAGTGGTTGGTATGAAAACGCGATTCTAATTGCTGAATGATTTCATTCACGATCCTGTCATTAGTTATGAAGGGTGAACATTCACCGTAACTAATCAATTTTGCCGACTAATGAATAGAGCCACGATTCAGGATATCAGAAAACACGATAGTCAAATCTTGACAGCCCATTCGTATTCAATAATTCCGCAGAGGGATTGGTCGTGATGATGATTATTTGAGTAACATGAGATAGGAAAGTATTGTTCAGACTTCAGGGTACGTAATCAACGTTATTCACCCCCATCGATTCGGCAAAATCTACTATCGGTCTAACCAGGAATGACCACTACTGCGATTCTGTCTTTCTTTTCCTCTTGGACTCATCTTGCAATGAATTCGAATTCGATTCACAGAGTGGCGGAGAGGAAATCAGAAATTGAATAACCCGCTGAGTAACATTCTATATTTGCTGTTATTATGATAAATGTTTCTCAGATGTTACAGCTAAAATACATCCAAAGCATTTGACCGAGTTTGGCAGCAAGGCCTCCTAGCGAAACTTCCGTCATACGGTTTGCCGCCCAACTGTGTCTTTTACTATCGAGTTTTCTTGCAGATAGATCACTCTACGTGGTGGTAGACGGGGTCTCGTCTGATACAATGACGATCAATGCTGGTGTTCCACAAGGCTCTGTCTTGGCACCAACTTTGTTTTTGCTCCACATCAATGATTTGTTGAATGGGACCTCCAGCCCAGTTCATAGCTTTGCGGATGATAGTACACTTCATTTCGCCTTTTCCTCTAGAGCCCCTATATCATCCAACGAGGCCAGAGGTGCAAGGCGAAGACAGGTTGATGCTTTGAATGAGGATCTGACAAGAATTCTGAAATGTACAGTTCAATGCGACTAGAACTCAAGGTTGTATGTTCACCAAGAAGGCTGATCACACAATGCCCAACTTGATGATGTCGGGTACCACTGTTCCTATGAGGTCGTCAATATCCATGCTGGGTGTCACCACCAACAGTGCTCCCTCATGGGACGATCATGTGAGGTCCATTGCGAAAACTGCTTCACAAAAACTTGGTTTTCTATTCCGTGCGAAGAGATACTTCACATCCCAGCAGCTGCTTATGATCTACAAAGCACAAATTCGACCTGTCCTGTAGTACTGTTCACATGTTTGGAGCTCAGCCCCCAAACATACGCTTAAGCTCTTAGATTCAATTCAGAAGAGAGCTATTCGCCTAGTCGATGACACAACACTCACCAAATCATTGACCTCTCTAGATCATCGTAGAAAGGTTGGCGATCTATGCCTATTTCATAGGTACTTCCACGGTCGGTGCTCAACGGAAATATCATCTATCATGCCACCACGCGCGATTCCTAGTAGACAAACCAGACGAGCTCAAGCTGGTCACCCCTACACTGTCAGACTCGAGACCTGTCGAACATCGCTATACCAAGCATCATTCATCAATAGAACGTCGAAGTTATGGAATTCTCTGCCTAGTGAAGTCTTTCCTGATGCTTACAACCTCCAAACTTTCAAGAAAAATTCCAACACCTTCCTACTCTCCCAAAATTCCACCGCTGGCTAACACGATGTTCCTCGAACATTATAGGTTTCCCTTTCGTGTTGTCCACAGATAAAAAAAAAGTAAAGAAGAAACTGGTATGAAGACAATCAATGCTTTCTTTCGTGAAATATCCAGCATTTCCATAAAAAACATAAGCAAAACATAAGACTACTTATACTTCTGAATAATATTTCAAAACCCCTCCTTCCCTTTCAGTATGCAACAGCATCTTCATACACCTATATGGTAATCACCAAGATGTTAATCTCTCATGAATACGACCGTGCCTCTTAAACCCACAGCTCCCTCTTGTCGTACATATTTTGTTGTATGCTATGTAATTCATACATTTTCGAAATCCAAACGAAATAGACTATTCTTGGTCCAAATGAGTTAACGACGGAGATTTCAGTGAGGACTGAATGAAAACATTCCATTTGAAAACTCTCGAAACTCATGAATCACTTGGTTTCATATTATATGAGAATTTTGTTTTCCTCTGGGAAGCACTGGTGAAAAGCATGGAATTATCTCCAACCAATATCATCCATTCGGATGGGATGTGGCTTTTTAACAGTTTCTCATTCAGATACAGCAATCTTTTCAGCAGATCTGCAGCTGCTGAGTAGCTTATCTGTAACACGTAGGGTTTGGTACGGATGGTGTATGGCACCAAAAACAATACCACCAGAAACCTACCTCAGAATTCTATTCCGTTACATGGCCTTGAACATGCAACACTAATTGTTACACCCAGATTTGCAGTACGAATGGATATAATGTCTATATCACACGAAGACGTCACTCGCATGCGATATCGACATTTTCAAATTTTGCAGTTCATAGATATTCCATATTGAACCTGGTTACACTCAAAGACGGATAGATAATCAATCAAGTGAGGGTTAGTGCAGGAACTGCAAGATTGGTAGAACTCTTTCGAATCAGACATAATTCAAATAGGGTAGAAAGATGATATAACAGTTCTAATATCATATGTTCTCCTTGCAGTTTCAGTTTTGATCTCACCAAGAGGGTTACCACCACCTCAGCCATTATAGGACAACTCTTCATGTCTCTGTCTATCTTCGGATGCCAGCAGAACTTCGTCCAGAGGTATTGCAGTATGGAATCTCAGAAACAAGTGACGAAGTGAGTATGAGTCTTGGATCAATAACATAATTCAAGTCGATTTTCGAATCTCTTTCATTACCATATTTATCTTCTTGAGAGGATCACCTACATGTCAGTCAATTGATCATTAATTATCATTATCTTTCGCAGGACCCTCATGTGTAATATCCCAGTCATCACCGTCTTGTTCAGCTTATCTTGGGTGGTGGGGATGGTTGTTTACGCCGTATACTCCGAGTGCGATCCTTTGTCTTCAGGATATATCGACAAATATGACGAAATCTTGCCTTTCTTCGTCGAAGACCGATTCAGCTACTTGCCAGGAATTCTTGGGTTGTTTATGGCCAGCCTTTTCAACGGAGCGCTCAGGTAAGAGAGTTGATTGATTTGTTTATTGACGAGATTGTGAAGGTTAAAGCTACGGAAGTGATGCTGATAAAAGACGAAAGTATAACAGCGTTCACTGCGATGATATATAATTCATGGTGTACTACATAGAAATAACGGTATTCAGTCTTCATTGGACCAGATTGAAAAAGTTTCCGAAATTGCCATTTTTCAGAACTTACGATGCTCCATTGAGTTGGTACACAATATGAACAATAGCACGAGAAACTCATTCATTTTCCCACTCCGGCTGCATAACAGACTATGTGGAAATTAAAGATAGGGACATCGAAAATAAAGACGAACATTATAAATGGTCACGTGACGAACATATTAAAATATTTCAGAATATATGTAGAACGCTATTGATATTGATGAAGTCCGCTGAACCATCAACAATAAGTTTATTCGAGTACAAAGTTGTATCTATTGTGACAACCTAAAATTCTAAATCCCCTTCTCTTTTCCAGCCTGAAAGTGTCAAGTCAGAATTTCCTATTCACTTATTGACTTTCAAGCTTCTTTGTGATTTATTTTCATCTATCAAAAATGACTGTTACCTTCTTCACTGTAACTCACTAAGTCCTTTTCTGATAGAATAGTATAGTTCAGGATAGTTAAATGAAGATATATCCATCTCTCTATTGTGCCGACCTACAATCAATCAATCAATCAATTTATTGGTTGAAGGAGTGTTCAATTACAATACAATACATTCAATTACAATACAGGATCCTACATTGTAACATACTTACTTAGGTATCACGTCAGATAAGCTTAAAAAAAAGACGAAACACAAATCGACACAACATTAAAACCGGACTATCAGTAGACAAAAGCAGAATTTGCAAATAGAAAAAATGATATTTGTGAATAGAAAATTATGCACGAATTAGAATTATTAATAGCATGGGCTATATTCAACAAGACTCATTAGAAGAATGTGTTTTTCAAAACAATCATTGAGAGGAAAAAAAATCATTTCTGTAAAAATTCGTCAACGAAGTAGTGTGCTTTCAGCACTAGATGGTTTTTCAGATTAGCTTCAAAGGCATGTAAGCTATTGGCAGATTTGATATTGTCGTCAAGAGCATTATAGAGTCTGACACCAATCGATCCCGGATGATTTTGCGACACAGATAGTCTGGTGAATGGTTGTTGTAGTTTATATTCATTTCTAGTAGGATAGTCATGAGAGTGTCCGTAGGTAGGAATGTTAGTATTATCTGTTCCTCACATAGACAATGCAGACACCCTTTCAAGTATCTCCGGACAATAAACCCTCTTCTCTGCTCCAGTCTGAACGTGTCGAATCTGAACTCCCTGGCCACCGTGACCTTCGAGGACTTCATCAAGCCGATCCCGGCCCTGCGCGGCTTGAGCGACGCCCACCAGCTGTTCGCCATCAAGCTGATCGGCTGCATTTACGGGCTGGTCATCATGGGAATCAGCTTCGGCGTGGGCCACATCAACGGCGTCATCGAGTCCTCGATGCTGGTCACCTCGGCCACTTCTGGGCCGCTCCTCGGCGTCTTCGTGATGGCCATGCTGATTCCGTGCGCCAATTGGAAGGTGAGTGCTTCGGAGGACGTGACCTGTTTGGATGATGCACGGAAGCGTTCCCTCAACCTCATCGGGTAGCCTTTGTTGTGACCAGTGTTGGATTTGTCCATGTATTCCGTTCCCGACTTCAGTAATCTGTATCTCTTTCTCTGCTTCTATGGATTCTTTATTCGCATTTCTCGAGTAGTGGAAATATCACGATTGTATTATTTAGATACATATATTTGCTAGCGTCGCAAGAGAATACAAGTATTGGACTCACACGGAATGCTCTTCCAAAATCGTCCTCTTGCAGCTCACGCCGTACTTCAATGAACACCAATACAGAAACTCAACCACATTACTCATATCATGTACTTCTACCTCATATGTACTTCTTCATATCAACTCCGAGGTGATTATGCAAGTTCGAAGGGAATGGAACAGCAACAAGGGCAAACCTGGCGAGAAGATTTGGTGTACAGACGGATCCAGGATAAACTGGTGCTAAAATGTACAGAGAGGGTAGAAACTCTCAAAAAACTGGGAACAAATACTGATATAGAGAAATGTATACAATCCTGCAATCCGCGAGAGAAAATATCATGAGGAAAGTGCGTAACGTAGAGTCAAAGTATGCACAGACAGTTGAGCGGTATGATATGAAAATGCAAAGAACTCAGTGTCCTCCTAGAACACTACAAATTGAATCGATATTGAAGGTGATGAAGAAGCTGATAAACTACCCTGAAAAGGCTCATCAGCTTCATATATTGGCAGATAATCCGCACTTTGGGATACAATTGAGATACATTCCGAGGATGCATATGGTGGCTGGGTCGAACAAAAACAAAGTGAGCGCTGGAAGGAACCCCTCTGATGCATTACGGAGAGAAAATATTCATGAAAGAACCCATCAAAATATAAAGCTGAAGGGTCACTCAAAATGAGTAGGAACCAAATGACAATAATAATGGGCAATAATAATAACAATAATGTAACAATAATGGAAATATAAATAATAACAACAATAATCACCTGTACAGAATGGAGCTGTATAACGGAGCACTCTCCTGCAGGAAATGCGACAAGGAATCAGAAACGGCCAAACATATGAACCTGTACAAACTAGTACAGCGAGTGACTGGGGTGTAGCTGGATATAAAAACCAGGATCCAGGGGGAAAAGTACAGAAACTAGCAATCGAGAAGCAAATTTGAAAAGAAATAGCAAAAAACATGAACCCATAACCATGTTTGTACAGATGCTTCATAAATATCTAGTTCAACCGGTCTGGGTTCTGTTATTCACCGACCAACTCCATCATCAACAAGTCACTTCAATCAGAGGTCGCTTGGCTTCTCCTAGCCTGTCGCCACCTCAGCCACTATGATCAATCAAAATCATTGAGGGCCCAGAGTATTAGAACTTCTTGGAGTTGAGTTTATGATTTTCCGGTTTTACTGGTTATACCTCACATAGCAATGATCAGTGGGTGAGCCTATTTGTTCCCAGTCTCATCAGGTCTATAGGTCACGTCTTAAATCAGTGCGCTACGAATTCTTCAGTATGTTCTTCGACCTTTTTTTCACACTCAGATGGCTCTTTAGCAATTCTCAAAAGTTCTTTGGTTCAAAGAATGGTGTCATAGTTCCTCGTCTGAAAATAGCTCTGTACTTCTTTACTTACTTTACATTAGTGTCAGTTGAGTGCCTCTTGACAGTTATTTGACAACATCATAAGACTGATTTGGACTCAACAGTTATTTGTTATTTGTAGTTCTGGTTAACCAGCTCTAGTTAATTGGGTTCATATGAGTACCCTCAATTGTGTTTTCATATCTCCATCAGCATTATTCAATCATTGCTAACAAAACAGAACTAGAAACCCAAAAGAACGAACAGAAAGAACAGTATTATGTCCTGCAGAATGTTTTATTGGAAATATATTCCAAATATCTACGAAGAAGCGTTAAAGTTGTTTATGTATCAACGGAATATTAGCCCTGAAGTTAGCGGAGGATAGAAGGATGAGGAACAATGATTCCACCACTAATGCATCATCATCAGCCCAGAACTAATTATACCAACTTTATTCATAGTGGAGTTTCTAGGCAGCAGAGCACGACGTAATATCAACGTTATAAATGTGCATGTATCCATCGGCTGATGCATACAGTGAGCAGTCGATGAATTATCAATTCGCATTGTACTGGAATGGTTTGCCATCCGTCTGAGGGTGAAATGTTAATTTGATTGATACATTCCGGATCGGAGAGACTGCTTCTAGGGTTGCGAGAATCGATAGATGTATATTCCAACTCAGACAGTTTGGAAAATCAAGTGGTTATCCAGTATATGAGTATTATAATTGGATTCACACAATAGGCATAATATATCATCCTTCATTAGTACCTACAATGATGAAGCCGACTAATAATTTGAAAATTATACTCCTGATCTCGAATATGTTATATTCATTCGCTAACAATTGTGGAATTATCACATGCTACATGAACTGCATCTATTATTCATAACGAATTTTCATGAAATTCGAGAAGTCAACTAAGCATCCTTCCAAGCAATGGAACAGTGAAATTCAAATTGTTAGCATCATTCTTCTCAAATCTAGTTTCCTGAAGTTTCATAGTTGTTGCAAGATGTACATCCTCCACAATTTTCGGAGGACCTTGTCTTCGTGCTGGATTTATCTGGCATAAATAATAACTGCTATGGCGAAGGATTCGAGCTTTTCGTCGACGAAGAGTTATTCAGTTGTAGCCTATCAAAATGAAGTTCTTTCTTATGAATTGTTATTGGATATCAGAAAAAATTCACTTTGGAACAACTCTCTGAGGAGTATCAACAAACAGAACCTCGGCAAATATAATTTTTGCACAAAAAAATATAGAAGATTCGGAAGGAATGAAATGGTGGAAAGATCCTCTTCATGTATCGGAATAAAATACATATTGTCTGCAAAATCTGGATTCACCCAGTAAAGTTCATGGAAATCCATTTCTCGTGCGTCGAAGTTGATGTCATATATTGTTACACCCTGATTAATGGCAACGAAAGCTCTATTTATAGCTATTGATATAACGAGATTATTATGCGATTTATAATAGTTGAGGACCTCGCTTACAAAAGTATAATATTGGAATTAGGATGACTTCGCCGTCAGATAACATTGCGAGAATCGGTTCCTTGTGGGTTTTTGAATCAGGAAGAGTAACAATCAGCTTGTCCCCTGGAACATCAACATCTTTCGTTGGTTCGACAGGATCCTTCAATTCTAATCAGAAAGTCCACTTTCATCATTTAAACACCTCGTCTGTGACAGAACGCACAAACTCGTTGACTTGTTCGCTTGTAAATACTTTTGATTTTTTTTTCTCTACAACCAACGTTTTTCTACTTGACGAAACGTATTGAGGCGCCGTATTTGCCGAATTACACTCTCTCCTTCGCTCGTAATATGGAATTTTTCAGTCATTCGGATAGAGCAGAATATTCCTCAGAGATTTTTGCGAAATACGCCAGCAACACCGTTCCTTCTGCACCTTGAATATGTACTTTGTTTCGTCACTCACAAAACTGCCGATATTCGTTTTCATGATGGATATCAGCTTCAAATTCAGAAATAAATTCCAATGCCGAAATGAAATGAGGTGACCTCAAAAATTATAAATTGCTGTGTAAGGAAAATATTTCCTTGACAATGTTCACCTATAGAAAAAACCAATGGAGTCCGATGAACTCGGCTGATTGGAGTCCTCAGGTATTTAACACTTCTCTCTTAATCGAGTCCTCAGTAGTTGAAGAAATCACTATTATCGGTTTATTTTGTTTGGACACAAGAAATTCTGATGGAGAAGCTTCCACATGAACATCCCAAATCTGAAGCTGTTTCATTTCAACACGTTCCAGATCGCATCATATTGTAGAGCAGAACTCTTGATTATTTATGAATTTCTAAATTATTCCGGAGTCGTATTTTCCCAAGCTGACGGCATGGACGGAATATACATCACAGAATTAGGCGAGTTTGATTGGTATCACGATCAAGGGCTTTGAGAATTTATCATGTTTCGGAATAGTTAATTTGAACCAATCCTCCATTTCATGATTCATAGAAGGATAAGTCAATTCTGCTTTTGAAAAGGATATTGCTCACAGATCGGATAGTTTAACCTTTTTGTTGGATGATTGGCCAAAATCTGACCGCCTAAATGATGATCATGTTTATTCAATTAATCAGAATGTGATATTCACAGGTCTTGAAACCTTTTCCATTACATAAAAAAAATTCGAACATCTCGAGGGTAGGGCGATGTTATAATTTTTATACAATAAAATTTCTAAAAGAAATGTCGAAATCATGAAATGAAATTTTCCTGATTATAACTCAGTGGTTTTTGTACTATTTGAGTCTTGACATTCATCCCACTGAGTTTCTAGGATTGAATTTTTGCGTAGCATAGATTATTTGTTTCAACATGACGATCCATGATTCATCAGCTGAAGGACTTCGAATGAAACTTTCAGAGGTCCATTCAATAACCTCGCCATTTCAATTAGGAATTGAAAATATTCAGGTAAACAGAGCTCGAACACATATATTCTGAGTTTTCAATCATCAACATGATTTCCCCTCTCATTCAAAATTTTAGATTCATCTGAGTAGGACTTCGTAACAAGAAATAATATTTGTAGCAACAAATAAAATCGATACAGAACGATAAGTTATGATCAATAATATGATCTGGACAATACCTCCTGAAAACGTTCTGTCTGTTGCATTGCATGTTGATTATATGTCTGAAATCTCGTTAGATTATCATTTTGTGCTAACAAAAATAATCTAAACTCACTCAAAACTAGTTTTGCTCTTCATGATGACAATAGTAAAATTGAGTATCGTTCACATCTATTTCAACTCCAAAATCTGACACAAAAGGCTACTCAATTTGTGATTGCTACTCATATATTTCCTACCATTAAAACGACCACAAAAATGATAATATGCAAAACTGCCGTCATTTTAATAGCAAACACTGACGCTAATGGAATTTGATGTGCATGGGGATTATTCTAAATGGATTCTGAAATAATTCAACTCACCACCTCTCTTGCATGCCCATGCTGATTCAATGAAATCAGATTTTATGCTCAATGTTTTGCCTACCATCATGAGTTTGATCAGTAATCCTGTTATAATTCTCACAAAATGCCGTATCTTCTTCATTTATGGAGACATTTGAAATAATTTGTGCAATTCGATCAAATTCTTCTTGAAAAGCCAATGTTATTCCATGATATTTTGGTGTAGTTTGTTCGGAGGGTTATTGTGGCAACAACATCCATGCGATGATTTCATGCCCTCGAGGAGACTACAAATTCTCGACATCAGCCTATAGTATGCCAGATATAACCTAGATATTTCGATTTTTCCGATATGTACAACTCCATTTTTTGATCAATCTGTATCTCAATGCGAAGACTGGAAATATTCACAACTAACTGAGGCATAAGTTTCACTGGTAATTCTTTTCCAGGGTGCCTCGATCGGTATGATAACCGGCCACGCTGTGACTCTCTGGATCACCTTCGGAGGCCTGACAGTAGAAAAACCGGCGGCAATTCCATTGGAGCTCCACACTGCCAACTGTAGCAACACTTCTTTCAACGATCACATTCTCAAATCCGAACACAAAGCTGGCGACTGGACACCAGCTACCACACCTTTGCCCTACTACATCTACAATGACACACATTATCTTTTGAATACCACTAGAGCTGCACCATCGTGAGTATTCTCATTACGATGTTCTGTATAATCAAAATGGATAGGAAAATATCATGTTCATAAAAGGAGAGTCATTTATATAAATATTTGTACTCACGCTCTGTTCATACCTTGGATCAATGTCGTGGATTTGATCATTAATGGAAATCAATAGAACGTACGCCGTTGTACTTTTTGGGTACATACTCGAATGTTCGTATTAGAGACGTATTTTATACGGTAAAATCTAAATAACTGACTTGGACGCATACGTTTGTGTTTCATTCATTCTGACTCAATTTCATTATCAATTGATGACTGAGGCACTCTCTGTGCAATGGGTTATATCTTCCATGCCCATCATTCATGCTCCATACTCATACTACTCATACCAGGTCCAGTTGCTTGTTAGTAGCTCAGCCACCATCCTGAACTCTTATCAGTTGGATCTCTTATTCTTGGAAACACCTGAGTGGTCAAAAATCCACATGGAAATCACTCTCTTCAATCTTCTGAGGTTTTTTCAAGCTCGTTGTCTCATGATCTCTTGGGCCTGCAATCATCACCTCCATCCGTTTCCTAAGGGAATATCAGAATCAATCAACGAGCTTGTACACATGGAACTCATCAAGCCAGAAAGAGTTTGATAGCTCATGTATTTCCTTAGTATTCTTCAAGATTAACAAATGACGAAGTTTCCTTCGAACTTCAGATTGACCCAGTTTTATTCTTCCTTTCCAGAGACCCTTTGACACAACTGTACTCCATCACCTACATGTACTACGCCTTCATCGGTTCCTTTATCACTGTCCTTTTCGGCTGGACGATATCTTACTTCACCTCCAGCGAGAGCGACAGATACGACGAGGAACTCATCCATCCCATGGCCAGAACCATAGCCAACTGGTTCCCTGGCAAGAAGCGGATCTACTCTCACAAGGAGAAAGAAATAGACGACATTTGCGATAAAACTGCTTGTTGCAACACCTGCGACAACGGTTCAACAAGTAGTAGCACCCCGGCGTGTAAAAAAGGTTCGATCAACCCCACCTTCAGCCACGATGGAGGGGATGGAGCGATAGATGGGGAATTCAATACGAAGTTGTGATTTTTGCTAGAGTTCTAATCAGTGGGACACTCGGTGCTGACGTTTCTGCGATTATCTGTGATCTCTAGCTATTAAAACGTTTCAATCATCAGCGCATTACGATAACATACTCAAAGGGCGATGATTTCTAGGTTAATTGTCTAGTAAGGCAACAGGAATGTTACAGCATCACAATCAGTGACATGTGAATATGTCTCCACAGAACAATACGTTCGGAAGATACACGTTGTTACTGGAAAGAATACTCGCAATTCTTCTAATGATTCTGATTCCATAAAATAGATAGCTGATATCATGACTAACTGAGACCACTACAATCGAGCAAAAAGTTTCCGTTGATATTCAACAAGTTTGCGATGATATTCAATGAGAGATCGAGTTCATATCTATGGGTACAGCCCATTTCCTGCTATCCTGTGAAGGAATTAAACTACCACGAGAGCCCATCTCCAAACAGCCAAGATTCTATGGCAACCCTGGATTTTTTGAACCCAACACTTGGCACCCACCTGTTAACCGACCAGAGGCATTACTACTTTAGTGGGCGAAGATACTCAAGCAATGGATGAAACTTAGGTGGAGACGTGTGCCAAAATGGTTGGAAACTAGTTGAAACTCGTTTCTGGAAGAATCTAGGTTTGAGAACTCGTCCTATATCTGGACTCTAAACAGCCCCATTTCTCGTTCGACGCTGGGTTCTGGATTGCGAGGGACAAATATTTATGACTGATAGAACCTGGATGGAGTCAATTCTCACGTTCCAATAGGAAATCTAGAGAGCTAAGAACTTCAATGTTTCGACAATGAACGGAACATATCATTTTGGCAGATTTTTTCCCACCCACACAATGAAATGGAACAAAACGAATGGAATGCTTATTGGGTACTTGGGTAGACACCAGAGTGCTCAATTTACTTGGTTCTTTTTTATATTCATTCCTAATAGATTTGAGGAACTCTGGTTTTCAGAGTTTTCCATTCTTGCTAAGAAATTCTCTACTGTCGGTAGAATGTATTGCCCGAAAATATATCATTTCATTTGACGATAAATTGTTGTAGACAGTTCTGCATGAAACTCAGTTTTCTATGTGATTTTTTCCAACCTAATGATATTGATACTATTAAATAAAATCAAACCTTGTCAACCTGTCACAGCTTTCATGAGTTTTAAGAATACATCCAGAATCTCACCTCAACAATTGAAACTCTCAGACGATGAATGAAAATGCGGAATTCAACTCGGTCTGACAACTGCCGAGACAACTATGTTTCCAAGTCCAATAAATGTTGGGAGTTCTTTCAATTATATATCTCTAGGAATGAAAGATTCATTCATTAGATAGATAATTTCTGTTACAGCCAAGTTTAGTTGGAATATAAGTAATTTTATCAAACGTTCCAATCAGAATATTATAGTGAAATCCAGTCTTTTCCAGGATTGAAATAATGCATTTCCAGTTACACTGCTGTGCAGGTTTCGAAACCAAGAATCCGAATATGCAAAACAAATAGAACTAGCTTATTCGAAGATTATTCAAACTTTTCATTCTCAGCAAATTTTCCGAATTATTCTTGTCTGGAAGTAGATTGAAAAAAAATTGCTGCACCAACCTGTAGTTAATCGATTTGTTATTGAATAGTCATTGAATAGGTTTGACTCTCAGAACTAGATTTTCATAAGCTTAGTTCAAGCTGACGGACAAAATGCAGTCGTCGAAATATGAATTCAGCAATCTTGAAACTTGTGATTCCAAATCATCCATGAATCGTGTTCTCATTAAACACCTCCTGGTGTCACTTGTTCCATACCTTATAGAGAATACAAGTGCAGGAGGTGTTATTTTGTTGATATCCAAATGAACCCCTGTTGCTGATGCTGAACTGATGCTTCATATCCATACAATATGACAATATATACTCGTCAGGCTTCTGTCATTGAATATTTTTTTCCATCCAGGATGTCACCTCGGTGCCTTTCGAAAAAATTGTACTGTTTCATAACGCATAGTCTGACTAATAATCAAAACGAATCTACAAATTTATAATAATATATATAAATACTCCAGTTCGAAGCTTCATAAGTGTGGAGTGACACAACTGATTCCGATCTCGTTTTCTCATCCTGGATAACTGTTGATTTATAGATGGATTTCAATATATTATCAAAAACAATGTGTGCTGAAATACAACGGCGTGGTCGATGGAAGTGTACAAGTTCGAAATGTCTCCCAATTGTAGAAAAAAAATTTCTTCAAGAATAATATAATGATATCGAAATTTTTCATTCTCTCAGAATACTCTTCTCAATTCATTCAAGACAAGTTTGATTCGTTCAAATTGTTCATATTTCTCTAATCTTCTATTGTTAGAATATCCTATGAAATAATAACAACTTGAGAAAATATTATGTTGATATGATATTATCCAACTTCCATTCATATTGATATTGCGAATTTTATAATATCATCAATATATAACATCATCAATCATTATCAATATTATTGGAATATTTCTACAAAGACGTACAACAAAATCGATCATGATGGATTGGATAATAATAAGCAATCAAAATTTTACACTCTGAGTAGCATCAGGTAACTCATGGTTGAGAATTGTGTTTGAGGAGAGACATGTGAGAAAATCGGTAATCTTCAACACAATTTGGATAGGTACCTACACCAGAAAGTGCACTGTTTATGGCAAGAATTATCAAAAGGTACATTTTCGAAAAAATCACTCTTTAGTGAGATGCTCTAAAGAAAACGTATAATTATCAACGAGAGTTCTTATAATGTAATTATATTTGTATCATCTAGAATCTTTCATGAACACTGGAGACATCTCAAATTTGTGCTATAATGTAGTTTTATCCATTGCCCTGTAGTATTCCAGTTACAATAATTCATCGATACCTAATTGAATGAATGCACAGAAATGCGATATAATGTATACGAATACGACGAGAGATCCTAATGAGGATTCTGGACATGCACGATGGAATGAAACAAATGAAACCGTCTACCTAAACAACGTCGAATATTTCTTCTTCATAACATGCTCCATGGCATATTTTATTCGGAGTTCGGAGGGATCCTTCATAAATTACCTAACATGTACATGTAAGATACTTTCCTGGACAAATCTAGTGGAAGCAGTGTTTATTATGGACAGGAAAGCCGAGCCTGGCGGTAATAGCTTATTCCCAGGAACGATTTGCCTTGTGAAAAACGCCGGTAATTTTTATCTGACATGCACATGTTCGCATGCCCTGGGACATGGATGTTTTATATATTCCTAATATTTTATCCATTTATATTAAATGTACTAGTTGACTACGTGTGTACGTATCCTGCGAATAAACATGGTTTTTCCTATAAAAAGTGTTTCAAGTCATCGCTTCTTGGACTTTTGGACTACAATGAGGGATACTTTCCTTCATCCACAACGATACACTGTCATAACAGATTCTTTAAGAATCTACGGAATTCACTTTGACATTAACTCTACTTCCAAGGTGACAGAGTAAATTGAAAAAATGCTCACAGTCTCAGATTTACCCGTTATTGAACTTGTGTGATTTTCACTTCAGTCTGATGCTCAAACTCATTTTGGACGATAGCAGATGGAGATGTTATAACAGTTATTTACACACTAAGATGGGAAAATCTATTTGGAATACAAATTTTTATTTAAAACTTGTTGAACTTGGATATCATTGATTTATTTTCGGTATGTATATCACCGTATATTGGGCCGAAATTTCTGAAATTTCCAACTATTCACGTTAATTTTCAACCAAGATGAATGAGTTGTGCGGAACAATCCGATATTGACCAAGATGCGTGTGCTTAGTTGGTGCCAGAAAAATCAGGAGAAAAATATTTCGTTTCATATTCCAAGTTCAAAGTGTAGTACGCGAATTAATATACTGTGCATGTCACAGGATTCGGAAAATGCCTTTTACTTAGAAGGTTTCGGAAAGAAATTTGGACGTTCTCGAACCACAGCAGTTCTCAGAAGGCCAGAAATGTGCACCTCATATTTACAACGTCATGATTTCTTGGGAAGTGGCAGCAGTTATCGTTTCGTAAAGTAAGTATACAAATTCCACGATATCATTTTCAAATTGATAAACTTTCTAATTTTTCTAATTTGATGACTCTCGTTGAATAAAATTGTAAAGAGCATAATAGATGTCACTGTACACGGGCATTCACTTATGGAAGCATGAAAACACTGGCATGCTACGATGCTGTGTCAATAATAAAATGCAATCGAACGATAGATGAATCCAAAGAGGCATACAACACGAAAATAAGATCGAAGCTCATAGAGTGTCCAAATGGTTCCCGTTCATTTTGGACGTTTGCCAAGGCAATCGGAAGAAATTTCACTTCTAGCTCATTTCCTCCCCTCACAAAGGATGATAATACATTGGCTATAACACCTCATGAAAAAGCCAACACCTTCGCCAAAATGTTTGCAGACAATTCTACCTTGGATCCACGAGGCCAGGAACTTCCGAAAGTCGCTACCATCGATAACCGTATGCCAGAAATTGTCTTCCGGCAACGCACCATCAGACACATTCTGCTTAGCCTCAACGTCAAGAAGGCTATGGGGCATGACGGAATACCGCCTATTGTTCTCAAGAAATGTGCCCCGGAACTAACACCAGTTCTTTGCAGGTTGTTCACCCTTTCGTACAAACTCGGCGTATTTCCTTCTAACTGGAAAAAAGCTAGGGTCCAACCGATTCCAAAGAAGGGCAAGAAAACACTCCCTAACAACTATAGACCGATTGCACTAATATCTGTGATCTCTAAAGTAATGGAAAAAGCAATCAACATCGAGCTCATCCGATATCTAGAGAGCTCAAGAATCGTGAACGACCGGCAATATGGCTTTCGTCACCAGAGGTCAACTGGAGATCTGCTTGCCTATGTGACACATAAGTGGCAGGTGTCAATAGAGAAACATGGGGAGTCTCTGGCTGTAGCCTTGGATATCTCCAAAGCATTTGACCGAGTTTGGCACCAAGGCCTCCTAGCGAAACTTCCGTCATATGGTTTGCCGCCCCAACTGTGTCTCTTACTATCGAGTTTTCTTGCAGATAGATCACTCTACGTGGTGGTAGACGGGGTCTCGTCTGATACAATGACGATCAATGCTGGTGTTCCACAAGGCTCTGTCTTGGCACCAACTTTGTTTTTGCTCCACATCAATGATTTGTTGAATGTGCCAGCCCAGTTCATAGCTTTGCGGATGATAGTACACTTCATTCCGCCTTTTCCTCTAGAGCCCCTATATCATCCAATGAGGCCAGAGGTGCAAGGCGAAGACAGGTTGATGCTTTAAATGAGGATCTGACAAGAATTCTGAAATGGGGATCTGAGAATCTAGTACAGTTCAATGCAACTAAAACTCAAGCTTGTATGTTCACCAAGAAGGCTGATCACACAATGCCCAATTTGATGATGTCGGGTACCACTGTTCCTATGAGGTCGTCAATATCCTTGCTGGGTGTCACCACCAACAGTGCTCTCTCATGGGACGATCATGTGAGGTCCATTGCGAAGACTGCTTCACAAAAACTCGGTTTTCTTTTCCGTGCGAAGAGATACTTCACATCCCAGCAACTGCTCATGATCTACAAAGCACAAATTCGACCTGTTCTGGAGTACTGCTCACATGTTTGGAGCTCAGCCCCCAAACATACGCTCAAGCTCTTAGATTCAATTCAGAAGAGAGCTATTCGCCTAGTCGATGACACAACACTCACCAAATCATTGACCTCTCTAGATCATCGTAGAAAGGTCGGCGATCTCTGCCTTTTTTATAGGTACTTTCACGGTCGGTGCTCAACGGAAATATCATCTATTATGCCACCACGCGCGATTCCTAGTAGACAAACCAGACGAGCTCAAGCTGGTCACCCCTACACTGTCAGGCTCGAGACCTGTCGAACATCGCTATACCAAGCATCATTCATCAATAGAACGGCAAAGTTGTGGAATTCTTTGCCTAGTGAAGTCTTTCCTGATGCTTACAACCTCCAAACATTCAAGAAAAATTCCAACACCTTCCTTTTTTCCCAAAATTTCACCGCTGGCTAACACGATGTTCCTCGAACATCATAGGTTTCCCTTTCGTGTTGTCCACAGATAAAAAAAAAAAACTTGCTGTTTCTTTCAAATCAGTATGTGGTTACTCGTATCGCTCGTACCATAACCTAAGTCTAGGCTCGCACCATGACCTGAGCTACATGTTGACAAATATCAGATCTAATCTGTTATCAAAATGATATTCAGTTGAAGTGCGGCTCGAAAAATATAAATCACGAAATAAACTCACTTTGTAATTCATCATTTGGTACGCTCATATGTTGAAGATAAGCAGAAAGGCATGTATTCTTGAGCAGAGTTGAGATCTGCTTCACCTCTAGGTAGGACAACAAACTATTCCAATCGAACTCTTCATCTGCTTATCTAGTATTTTTCGATGTTTTACGGATATTTTCCAAATGTGCCAACGTTCCAATTGATGAGCGGAAATGTCGAAAGAAATATTACGATAGATATGAGCAATTAGGAACTCAAAGTACTGCATGAGGTCCGATTAAGATCGTGTTGAGTCCAACTCAATTTTTGCATTCGTAAGAATGTGGCTTCGATTCAATTCGTGATTCCATGCGAGTCGAAACTTTTGATTATCACAGTTATTTAAAGGGTACCTACTACGTGCGCCAGTGACGTCAAAATTACGGAGTTGTCCTCATTGGTTCGATTTTATAAGCGATTTTAGCAGGATCTACAGAAGGACGTTCGAATCGACTGATTCAAATCGCTTATTATTTTCAAGTCTCCCCTCAACTAGATATCATTCAGGAGGAGACTTTACTCTTGCATTATTGCTGGTCAACATCGATATTTGGTCAAGAATTAATGAAATTTCGGTGTTTTTCATGGTATGCGGAAACAAAGACATGATCATTATACTATATCATAATACATCATATTGAATCAAATGGTGTGAACAATTCGCCAAATACTCAGAGACGTTATATCTCTCTCCTGAAAATGGAAATATCGTATTCAATATTACTTGTGTCAAAATTTATATTCAACGATACGTATAGGGATTATACTGCGGAAAAAAATCATGCCAAACTTCCAGTTCAATATTGATAAAGTAGGATTTCCGAATAGCCATCGGCAACCCAATCGACTGGAAATGTCAACAAATTCTCATCACCGTTCTTGTTCATGAAAAATTTTTTATTTCCAAAATACTACTCTGGATTCAACCTGATGGATACGTTTCCATCCCACCCGTTTTCCGTTCTGTATGGAAATCTATAATTTAGTGTAAAGAACTGCATAAATAAACTGCAGGAGATAGTACTCACTATAGAATATCTTCATGAAATAGTCCATTTACGATTTTGCTAAACATTATTATCAAGCACCATAACAACAACAATCTAAATTGAAGTAAAGTTCATGTAACAACACAAAAGTCACGTATCGAGAGCATGGCTTTTTTTTGACCGCACCGATATTTTTACCTTTTGTTTGTTATACTGGCTATTGCCTTACTCCATTGGAATGAATGTGTATCAATAATTCATATAGTTACGAAAAAATTGTATGCGGTCGGTTAAGCAAACCGTTTTTACGAAACTGACAAAAATGTTAATGCTTATGCAAGAAGGTGTTCTATTTCAGGGTCTATTAATTTAAAAACATGCGCGCTATTTGGGGTGCTCGATGTAGGAATTCCAATGGTTTAGAATCCGAACATTGATACTTTCGTTATTATTAACAATATCTGCATCAGTTGAGTGGTGAAATATTATTGTTCATTGACTTGAGCTATCGATGCATATAACTAGATCTAGCGATTTCAGGTCAAAAATCTTCGTTGATCTATCGGAAATACAAGAATAACATATCGTCATTGAAAAGTCAAAATCTTTGTACATTCCATGTCGTTTCTGAACTGTTCATCTCATGATTCCTACAATAACAACTAGACCACTAAACAATTCAAAATTGAAGGAAAACATCCACATTGCAGAGTTTGACTTTCAACTATGGTATCATCATACAAGTCAAATAAGACGGTCTTTTGGTTAGAATATGTATTGTGAGAGGATTCTGATAGAAAAATTTTGAATTAATGCTAAATTAGAAAGGAATTCGCAAAAATCGGTGTTCGCACTGTATGGTGAAATGAAATCGGATCTATCATCCGAAAAAAAGAGATGTCTTTCGGTCTCCTTCGACTGAACTGAAATCATGTGGATGGATAGGAATATAGATAGATGTTGCTTGGTAACAAAACTAGAATAGAAAATAACACAGGTTTGTGTTGCTCAAAAACTTACTAATTGATTTCTCAAGATTTATGATGACGATGATGAGATGATATTTCGCAGGACACAAAAATCTGTAGGTAGGGGTGATTTTTATAAGAAACTCGTATTGGAATATAATCATGTTCAGTAGTTTCACAAGATTGGACGTAATCATACTGATTCTATTTATCTACCAGTAAGTAGAGTACTCATCAGATTTTATATAGCTAAGTATGAGTTTCAAAATTGTTTCTGAATCATATGAAATGTTCTCCATACTCAAAAAAAAATATACTGAAATGATAAAAAACCTACCAACAAAACAAAAAACCCAGTCCTTCAGCTCAATATCACTTTTCGAATAACTGAAATCGTAAATAGACGTTTTTCGAACTCCTTTAACCACAGCATAATAATATTAGACACCACATCCTCTCTGCCAGACCGAATCATCGAACAATATCAATGGTGAAGCTATATTGATCAAAGCGGAAGATGGCTGGTCCCTGTCTTGAATGAAATTTCATTGATGAATGAAACATGATGATAAGATAGTATATTATTCCACAAGGTGGTGCAGTTTTTTATGAGCGAATGAGCAAACAGGGTTTTTTGATTTGGAATCTTCCCAGAACTTTCCATCACAAAAATGAAAGAGGTTTTGAAATTGAAATAATGTATCAATTGAAATGGTATTTTGGTTGGAGTTCTAGGAAAAAAGATCAGATGGAGACCCAAACATCGAAATTCATCAAAGTTTCCCATTCAGTCCTGAAAACTGAACCAACCTGTGAAAATTTCACAAGACGCCCATTCGGTGGAGGATTTCTTGGATCCATACATGCGAAGCGAAAAGTGCTTGAAGAGAAAGAGTGTGAAAATATATATCAAATATGTCAAATAGAGTGATTGATCATCCAATGCACCATGCGACTATTGTTCTCTTCTTTAAACATAGTATATGCCTCCCCATCGAACTCCAAGCGATGTAGGATTTTTGGAGGAGTGCTCTGTATACATGTACATTTTTCTTCGAGAGCGAATTAAGGAATCAAGTCGATAAATCCGTCTAACAGGATTCCGCTGAAGGTGCCTATTGTGTGTCTGAGATAAACAGATGTTTCGTTCATCCAAATAATTCAATAGACACGCTGCCTGATTTCACTCCAGAGATTTATTGTACCCTCATGTTATATACGGCTCTGAATACAATTGGAAATCCCATCGAATCATGAACTAGCCACTTTTCTTTGTAGCCTGGCGAGATCATATTGGAAATGTTGTGGTTATCAGCAGATGCTCCAGACACATTCTGGTGTGAATGGAGGCAGAAAATGGTATTATGAAATATATGTGTTTGAATACCATACATGAGGCATGATGGAGATGTTATTCGAAGTCATTCTTCACCAAAAAAACACTCCAATGTCAAACTCTTGAAAGGCCTTCCGAATTAAATTCAACAGAATCAATGTCGACCATTCAATCCAAACATTATTCAATTGACAATAATCTAGCAAGTGGTGAAGAAGAATCCGACATCCTACCTGATACGGCGAATACAAAAAAATTACATATGGCTGGACTGTTGAGAGAAGATTTAGTGACATAATGGACTTGCACTAGTATATTCAGACTCTTATAACCAGATATATGGATAGATTGAATCAATTGTGGGGATTTTTCCCGTAATTAATTTTGATTTCATTCTTGTTAAAACTCAGATTATTTTCAGTCCTGGGTCTTTTTCGAGTTCCTTTGTAATAGGTTTTAAAGTGCAATCGACCGAACCATCCATCTGTTTGGAATTTCATCAAGTTACCCATGCTTAATGTCTTCTCGGGTTTTTCTTATCGCAGGTAGATTTGCGACTCTTGAGGGTTTTCAAATCTGGGTTTTTCCCTTCAAACAGACGGACAGTTTCGGTCGATGGAATTTTGATGGCCCATTTTTACGACACAGAGGTATCAAATTCCGCTGGGTCGAGGCAGTCGGTTTTTGGAGTTTCTAACGGAGACACGCACTTTGGGGTGTTTCCGCGATTGTCTCCTCGAGTGTTTTTATTAAATAAAGTTTTTAATTCGGTGCCTGTCGAACATTTATTTATCGTCACCTTGTCCCAACATTGGTGACCCCGACGTGATTAGCACGTCGAAGTTTATGAGTGACAGTGACGATTCGTTGGTAACACCGAAATCTTCAAGAAGTGGCGCAAGTTCTTCGAGTGAGTTAGACGAAACTCTCGTGAATGAAACCATCGTCAACAACCGACGCACAGCCACCAAGATGCCAAACCAAAACGCTGAGGCCCCCAAACCGGAAGTCCTCGCGCGATTGAAGATTCCCGCGTTCACCCCAGACGACCCAGAGGTCTGGTTCCAACAGGTCGAGTGGGCCCTGGAGGACGTCGGCGTGACAGCGAGTGCGGCCAAATTCCGTCAAGTGGCTAAATCGCTTGACGGGAAATACTCGAAGGAGGTTCGTGACCTCATTATCACCCCGCCAACAGACAGGCCGTACGAGACGCTCAAGGAGGAATTGCTACGGCGCCTGGGGAGATCGCAGGCACAAAAGACGCGGCAGCTGCTGGAACGTGTGGAAATCGGCGACCAAAAGCCGTCGCAGTTCCTGCGACACCTGACGCAGCTGGCGGGAGCCAACGCCGCCGAAGACATCGTCCGCGCTTTATGGATGGAGCGAATCAAACCGCTCGCTCGCGCCAGCATCGCCGCTCAAGCCGCGCAACCAAACGTCACCTTGGATGACTTGGCGAAGACCGCCGATTGTGTGATGGAGGCCCTGGGTGCCGCCGCACCCCAACAAGTATCCGCGGTGTCATCCAATAGTGAATCGCGGTTGTGCGAAGTGCTCGAGCGATTGACAGTGCGTTTAGACGAGCAAAGCCGCGAGTTGAACGAACTTCGTGCGGAAGTGCGCGGCCGACAACATTTCCGCGGTGGTACCGATACGCGTCGTCGCCCGCGCTCCAGGTCGCGAAACCGGTTCGGTGGTTTATGCTTCTACCACCACCGATTCGGCGCTAAGGCTCACAGGTGCGAACAACCGTGCACCTATGTCGCCAGCGATGAGTCGTCGTCGGGAAAAGGTCCGGGCAGTCGTTAAACGCGGCAAGCGACAACTGCCCCAACACGTGCCGCTTATTTTTGACGGACCGGAACAGTGCGGTTGACTTTCTCATCGACACCGGGGCTGATTTGTGCGTGTTTCCGCGGAGACTAGTGTCGGGCCGGCGGGTGAAAACCGGGTACGAGCTAACCGCGGCGAACGGAACCACCATCGCCACTTATGGGTTGATTCCGATGACGCTGAACCTCGGTCTCCGTCGCGACTTCCCGTGGAACTTCGTCATCGCGGACGTGGCTAAGGCCATCATCGGGGTGGATTTTTTGACCCACTTCGATCTCCTCGTGGATCTGCGTAACGGGCGGCTGCTCGATCGGTCTACGAGTGTGTGCGTCGTGGGTCAGGAGTCCAAGTGCTCGACCGTCGCCGGGATTAGGACGTCCGCTGGGAACACTCGGTACCACGAACTGCTCCAGCAATTCCCGGAGCTGACGCGCCCCGATGGCGCCTGCAAAGCGGCTGATGTGAAACACCGGACGGTGCACCACATTCACACCACACCAGGACCACCTGTCGCCCAGAAACCACGTCGCTTGGCTGCTGACCGTTACGTCGCCGCCAAGAAGGAGTTCGAGTCCATGCTGCGATTGGGCATTTGTCGCCCATCGAAGAGCAGCTGGGCTTCGCCACTCCACATGGTGCCGAAGAAGGGCGACGAGTGGCGCCCTTGTGGGGACTACCGGGGTCTCAACGCACGGACGATCCCGGACCGGTACCCAGTGCGCCATATCCAGGACTTCGCCCAGACGCTCCGCGGAAAGAAGGTCTTTTCTACCATCGACCTGGTGCGGGCGTACCACCACATCCCTGTCGCCCCAGAGGACGTGGAGAAGACCGCGATCATCACCCCGTTCGGCCTGTTCGAGTTTCCGTCGATGAGTTTCGGCCTTCGGAACGCCGCACAAACATTCCAGCGGTTCATCGACGAGGTCCTGCGCGGTTTGGACTTCGTCTACGCCTATATTGACGACCTCCTGGTGGCTTCTTCGTCCGAGGAAGAGCACCAGGAGCATCTCCGTCTGCTTTGTGAACGTCTTCGGCGGTATGGAATCGTCGTCAATACGGCAAAATGCTGTTTCGGTGCCACGGAGGTCAAGTTCCTGGGCTACCTGGTGTCTGGCGGCGGAACGCAACCGCTTCCCGAGAAGGTCTACGCCATCCAAGACTATCCCCGGCCGACGACAGCAAAAGAGCTCCGACAGTTTCTGGGTATGATAAACTTTTACAGACGTTTTATGCCCAGAACTGCTCGGACCCAGACGCCACTCAACGACCTTCTCCAAGGCAACATCAAGGGGAAGACGCCAGTGGTGTGGAACGAAGCCGCAGATGCCTCTTTTAACGCCTGCAAAGAGGATCTTGCCGCGGCAGCTCTCCTGGCGCACCCTAAGGTTGGCGCCGAGATCTCCTTGGTTTGCGACGCGTCAGACCACACCGTCGGAGCCGCTCTGCAGCAGCTGGTTGGCGACGTTTGGGAGCCACTTGGTTTCTTCTCGAAGAAGCTAAGTGGCGCCGAAACCAAGTACAGCGCCTACGATCGGGAACTTCTGGCCATCTACAAGGCGGTCAAGTACTTCCGGCATATGGTTGAAGGACGCCACTTCTTCGTCCTCACTGACCACAAACCGTTGACCTTCGCCTTCAACCAGAAGTCCGATCAGTGTTCGCCACGTCGTTACCGCCACCTGGACTTCATCGGGCAGTTCACCACCGACATTCGCCACATCTCCGGGAAGAACAACGTCGTCGCAGATGCCCTCTCCAGGGTTGACGCGATCGCAACGCCACTCGACTTCGAGGCCCTGGCAGCATCCCAGCAGGATGACCCAGAGCTCCAGGAGTTTCGCCAGAGGCACGACTCTGGCTTACTCCTGCGCCAGGTCACTATCCCGGGATCCAACGCTGCCGTTTTCTGCGATGTCTCCACCACAAAGGCGCGGCCCTTCCTGACGGCCGCATTCCGCAGACCAGCCTTCAATGCCATCCATGGGCAATCCCATCCTGGCGCCAAGGTTACCACCAACATGGTGAGAGAACGGTACGTCTGGCCCTCCATCTCCAAGGATTGTCGAGCTTGGTCCCGAGTCTGCATCCAGTGCCAGCGATCAAAGGTCTCGCGACATGTCTCGTCTCCGATCGGCAATTTTACACCGCCGTCGAGACGCTTCGAACATGTGCACATCGACCTGATCGTCATGCCACCTTCCGAAGGATATCAGTATTGCCTCACCTGCGTCGATCGATTTTCTCGATGGCCAGAAGCAATACCGCTCCAGGACCAGACTGCGGAAACCGTCGCCCGAGCATTTTACACCAACTGGGTCGCCAGGTTTGGTGTCCCGCTCCGAGTGACGACGGACCAAGGACGCCAGTTCGAGTCCCACCTGTTCCGCTGCTTGAACAAGCTGCTGGGGACGGACCACCTTCGGACCACGGCTTACCACCCGGCGGCCAACGGAATAGTCGAGCGCATCCACCGTCCGCTGAAAGCCTCCATCAAGTGCTTGGAGTCAAACACATGGACCCATACGCTCCCGACGGCACTCCTGGGGATCCGCGCCGCGTGGAAGGAAGATCTTCGATCCACCGCTGCGGAGTTGGTATATGGAGAACCCCTTCGTCTACCTGGTGAGTTGCTGGTTTCAACATCCACCAGGGATCTAGACAATTCCGCTGACTTCATTCGAGAGCTTCGCCAGCACTTCGAGGCGCTCCGACCAGTCAACGGCACCAGGCACGGTGAGCGAAAGATCTTCATGTTCAGAGATCTCGCCACCGCGTCGCACGTCTTTGTTCGGCACGACGCCGTCCGGCGTCCACTACAGCACCCATACGATGGGCCGTTCGAGGTGGTTTCTCGGACCGAGAAACATTTCACCCTCCGGATCCACGGCGCCAACGTCCCTGTGTCGATAGATAGGCTAAAACCAGCCTACATCGTCTCCGAGGACATACCACCGGCAGGTGCTGGAAATCCAGACGAAGACGATGACGACGAAGGAATCCTGCTCGTTGTGCCAGACGGAAACCCACCTCCGCCCCAGCAACCTGCTCCGGTGGCACCAGCAGCTCCACAGGCGCCAGCTCCTTACGTGACTCGCTCCGGTCGTCAAGTCCGTTTCCCTGACCGTTTCCAGGCGGGCTTGTAAATTTCGCGAGGAATTATTTCATTTTTGACGATTTTATTCAGTAATCGCAAGATGAAATAATCCGCGAGTTCTAGTTTTAGTTTTATTTGCTAATATTTGTATCGTTAAACACTAGCAGGGGGGTACTGTGGGGATTTTTCCCGTAATTAATTTTGATTTCATTCTTGTTAAAACTCAGATTATTTTCAGTCCTGGGTCTTTTTCGAGTTCCTTTGTAATAGGTTTTAAAGTGCAATCGACCGAACCATCCATCTGTTTGGAATTTCATCAAGTTACCCATGCTTAATGTCTTCTCGGGTTTTTCTTATCGCAGGTAGATTTGCGACTCTTGAGGGTTTTCAAATCTGGGTTTTTCCCTTCAAACAGACGGACAGTTTCGGTCGATGGAATTTTGATGGCCCATTTTTATGACACAGAGGTATCAAATTCCGCTGGGTCGAGGCAGTCGGTTTTTGGAGTTTCTAACGGAGACACGCACTTTGGGGTGTTTCCGCGATTGTCTCCTCGAGTGTTTTTATTAAATAAAGTTTTTAATTCGGTGCCTGTCGAACATTTATTTATCGTCACCTTGTCCCAACACAATTATCTTTTTGAATATATCATAATTAACCTGCGTATACTAACAAGACTCTTAACAGCTCTGCCGCTGTGGAAGACGAACCAGTAGAACAGCACCAATCTAGAACCTAACTATACTATATATAAGTGTAACCTTCAGGAGTTCAACTACAATGAATCCATTTAGGGTCGCAGTGAAATAGGAGAACTCCAAGTTGCTTTGAAGCTTCAACTTCTCCTGATGATACATATATTGGACTAGGAGATTTATTCCTTATAGAAGAAATACAAACAGAGCCCTATGGATCTAATTGAAAGATTTTCCTTTCCTGGTTCTAACTATAAACTAAAAACTGGATGAAACACTATGAATTCATCCATCCTCCTGTACATGACGTGCACTAGAAATTTTCACCTAAACAGATACGCAAAAGTGAATTATATCTGTATATTCCCATCTCTCTCAAATGGTGAGAAGTCGCATGAATTGGCAACATTGAGTTTTAAAATTACTCAGATTCAAAACCGATGGATATATCAATAGCTTGCAATCCGGAAATTTCACGATCTGTCGATGCGCCGCTCTGAAAACAAGATAGAGGAAGTGTCTGACCATGATAACATTTTAATTAATTCAATTTGAAGCCGGAGTGCACTCTCTTCAAGTTTCATATGTATCCGGAAGCTTCACTCAAGGGTCAGTTCTTTTTGAGAACAAACATGGAATATTGTAAAATTTTGAAAGAAAAACATTCCAATCTAACCAAACAAAATTTACCTTCAGCACTACGATCTTTCGAAATAATCCATTATTCTTCCATTCACACAAGGTTGAAGCATTATATATTATTGCAAATGTAGACCATAATGGTTCCACTCCACTCCTTGTGTAAGTTTCGTTTTGTCGATTTACTCACATTTTTATATCTGTCCATGTCGGTGAAATGATGAATCTCATACCGAAAACCGCACGTCGATTCAATCCTTAAAAAAATTTAGGTTTTCGAAAAAGATTCAAATATTGAAAAATCATCAAGATGGCCCTCAATTCTCTTTTGGACACCTCGTTCACCTGTGAAAATAATGTCACTTTCGTCTCATTGAGCAATTCAAATCTAGCTCCAATATATTCTATTGTATGTCCTCACTGTATATTATTCTCTCATTCAGTTCATAGTGGATATTCATAGCTCAGATTTATTCTCAACAATTCTGCTTATCCATTCATATTTGCATGAAAGCGTAGTTAGTGCCCACTGATAGATGGTTGATGAATAGCCCGCTGTTCGAAATCATATAACAATAAACCATTAACCATATGAAATAAATTCAGCCCAATAATCGATGAAAAAATATGGTTAAACATGCGGTCCTCCGGCAAGGTTGGCTTGCGGCCTCACACTCAAAATGATCATTCAATTTCCACATTGTATGACTCGTGAACGCTCATGAACTGCGTAATTAATAATAATTATCATTGATCTTGATCACGAGTGACAATAGTAGCGTCTAGAAATATTTTTGGGTGTGGCAAATCATCTACTTTGTTGATTATTCCGAAACGGTTCGAGAAGATATGGAAATGAAACGATGGTTTCCTCGAAGCAGCTTGTTAACATTGAAAAGAAGTGATCTAGATGATCATGGCCACACCCAATGTAAAATTCAAATTGATTATTCTCATTCGAGCTCATTACCAGTTATATGAATTACTTTAAAATGCTTGTTAGTGTGGTTTATATGATTGCCTTCTTCACTGCTGCTACTGGGAGAACATGAACGAATGGAATGTTCCGTATGAACTTTCAGAGATAGATTTTTCCAACCTCGGGTGAAATTATGGGACATAAATTAATTGTAGCATAGATTAACGGTTTCGAAAAATAAAAATGGAAATAGTTCGCATAATGTAGTATATACAGTAGCTGGAAAATTACATTATCCACAATACAGGTTGACTTCAAGCTTATATAAACCTGGAATGATTACAGATGGACCTGAATTGAGATGGGGAATCTATCTATACGACTTCTAGCAAAACTGCCGTCATATGAATCGTAGTCTACTATTGAGTTTTCTCTCGCATAGATCATGGATGGAGTATCACCTGATACAATGACTGTTAATGCAAGGTCGTATTTTTCGTTTCATTCTAATCATTTTGGTTTACACCTCGTTCGTTGAGGTACGTACTGAATAAATCTTCGCATTCTTCGATGAATCACCCTGTATCAACTCAGTGCACTCACATTGATTTTTGAATGAAGTATATTATATTTTCATGCAAGTTTCATAAGACATACACAATTTTTCGATGGCGAGTGCGACAATAATAGATATGTGTACAACTATTTTTATTTTCTTTCCAAGATTTTCATCTTCATTGAATTCCCTTTCGGTCATACTCTTTAATGTATGTTTTTTTATATTTCTAATCCCATTAGCCACTGCTGTCGTTAACACGTTGATTTTGGGATATAAAGCCCTGACTTGCTGTTACAATCGGAATGAGCAAGAAAATTGAAATTCCTCCAGCAAGCGCTGTTGGTCGTTAAAGGATTGGAACATTAAATTCCCTACTGCAAATGGATGGACATACAAAAACATGTACACCCGATGCCATCAAATTTCGGTATTTTATTATAGCAGTTACATTCTAGACTCCTGAATGGGAACCATAAAGCAAGATGCATTCCATTTCCAAAGCCAGATGCATTCCATCTACTATGAGAGATGATCCTCTCATTCAGATATCGTCAATGAACGTGACTATGAATAGTAATAGGAGGGACAATCAATTGTCTGGATCAGGGCTGTCCAACTTCAAATGGCCTAAGGGTTGAGAATGAAATCATGAAATACTAAGTACCGAACAACTCCATTAGTGATTTGTAATAGGTTCCATAAATGAATATATGAAACTTTCTCAAAATCATCCATGCATTCGAAGTGTTCTCTACACCTCATGGAAAGAAGTGAGATCTTGTTTTTTTAAAGGAGTCTTGGGAAGCTCAATTCCAGTTTTGAATTCTTCTACGTTACGTGTTCGTATACAAATTAGCAATGTTCTGATGCTTGTAGCTTCAAATCTAACTCGTTCAAGTGAAATGATAGGTCTGTTAAAAATGCAAAGGTCTTATGGTGATATTGTATCCACCAATTGATTTTCCAATATCGTACTTCAGTTTTGAGGAGAATGGGAATCTGGCATCACATAGTAAGCTACTCCATTTCCATTTCAAGAATAGGTATTTCTGATTTTTTGAGGAAATTTCTATATTTATATCTATATCCGCGATGCGCGCCGCAAAATATCTGAACAGCTCTGGTCTGGATACTGTTGATTATGTTCTAGGCTGTCCTAATTATAGTCTTCAGAAAATTGATAGTTATAATTCAACAACTCACATATAATATGAGAATATTGAATAAACCATGCGTAGAATTTATCTAAAGTGTAACTGTTCTTCCGAATGGTCTTTCAGTCTACTTATGGAAATGAAAATTTCAGGGCGCAGTTTTAATCTCATTTGGTTTTGTTCCACAAACATCGCCATAGATTTGCTTTTGATTAAAAGTAGTAGTATGATGGCGGGGCTGTAGATTATATATTATATAGATAGATAAAAAGTGTTTGCTCGATACATTAGCCATTGCTCAAAGTATTGACTGGTACTTATTCCATCTATGTCGATACTGATTAATATATAGTATTGTTTTCATTCTCCAATAGCGTCAATCAAGGATGTCAACCAACACATACTACATGATGGAATGAAAACAGCACCATGATAAGTTCCTTTCAGATACCACGAATGGTATGTGAGTAAGTGAAAAAATTGGAAAGAGCTCTTGAGAAATTCGAGTCCTTGTCTGCAGTACAGATAGAAATGAGTTGTATTTCTCTAGGCGCATTAATAGTTAATGTGACATATTATACTCCGGACTGTATAAATCCACGACTAGCCCGTGACATAAAGTGATAAATTAGGCGTCACGATCAGAGTTCATCGATAAAATCATTGTTTTCAGATATTATTTCTCGTTGATCGAACTTTAAATCCGACAACTACGAATCGAATTATTCAATAGACGAATATCAAATCACCTGAATATCAGTTCCCTCTATGTTCAATTCAGAAGCAAATCAGATTGATTGCCTTGGCTGAATTCGACTTCTTTGCTGTCCAGTTGAATGAATATATTCCACTCACGATCGTCTTAGATATGTCAGTTCTTCAAATCCACTATATAAATCCCTTATAAATCCTATATAAATTAGATAAACCCCTCATCTCTAGTTTTTTTCTAGTAGTTTTTTTCGAGCTATCGTCAACAGGGATAGCACATTATTCCGTTGTTCATTGTTTCAGATATTGGTTGAGTCACCACTAGTCGTTCCTTTATACACACCCGAACTGAAAATAATTTCATGTTGTTTCATTGCCGTGGTATGTTGTTCCAGGATATGCATTATTCAAATGTAGCCGTACTAGAAATTTTCATTTGTTTGGTCAGCGCCAACGCTTGTTTCAATGAAAAAAAACCTGCTTGTACAGATGAGTGAAAAAAAATTAATGAAAGCCCGGGATGAATATGACGAGATGCTTCATCAGTTCCCAAAGTCAGATTCAACTTGAATGCTATGTCAATTTCAAGATTTTTTACCACAAATACAATCAATCAGGCATTTTTGTAGATAACTAGATTCGATTGGATTTTAGTATTTATCGAATACTATTTCCTATCCAACATTCAATCCCTATCATATAGATTGTCTGAAGTGAACAAGAGTTAATCAATGATCTATCTATCTATTTGAGAATATCCTGGAAAGTGGATGTAGTGATAATTGAGTCGAAGCAAAAAATGTAATTTTTTTCATTTGGTAATAGGTTCAGGGCAAGAACAAGACAAGTTCTTGCAGAAAAATATTGTAAGGAGAAACTTCGTTTCTCAATGGGAAACTCAATCAACTGAAACCTACTGATATTCCAAGAATAAACGAATACATGCTGAAGAATCATCAAGAAAATCGAATATTGTTAGTGACAGGATCAGTGATGATAAGTCTTAGTAGCAGGGGTTGGGAAACCCATACCAGGAATGTTAGTTGATTTCCAACATTATGATCATGATTATGATCATTATTGTTGAATGAAAGATATGTGGATTTGAATACCTACCTTATACAATTATATTGCCGATCTGATCCAACCCCAACCTATTCCATGACGGCAAGCTCCACTGTTATTCGAGAGAGATTTGTATCGCGTCAGCCGACCCCCTAACAGGCGGATGTGCTGCCAATTAAGATAAAATTCAAATTAACATTAATGGCTTTATGATAATATCGCACGACGTGCTCTTTTCATTATTCAATGAAAGGTGGGTATCAGATTCATTACCAATGTGTTGTAGATTCCCTAGGATTCAGCTTGAAAACTGACAAATGATAGTTACGTATATTACCTTCATTGTCGTCAATACCCTAATTAACTCACAATCAGGAATGATGAAAACGACTAGTGTATAGGGTAAATATAAATATATTTTGTGCAGATTCAAATTTCACTCCTAACCCAATTCTTCTTTTCGGAGAAGGATTATTTCGAACCGATTTCAATAAATCTGATCTCACAAGAAAGTAAAGAAAATACTGTCAACTACTCGTTTTCTGTTGGAAAAATCTAAACCCATCATACTGTCCAATGAATGTATCGTAACGTAGGAAGAATTAAATGACAATAATGCACATAGAGGGTGCTGCGAGTTAATAATCTTTTTGAAATTCGTCTGCCCGTCCCTTGCCAAGTTGATGATCTTCGGGACTTCTCAACCAACCTTCAACTTCGAGTGGCTACTGCAATTGCTATGGCAGCATTCTGTAAATCCAGCTCAATAATCTCATTTGAACTCCAGTTGATATTTCTTTCGAAATTGTTAATCAGTAGACACAAAAAGTTCAAGAAACTACAACCAGCTCAAATATAGGATACGATGCAAGAATATTCACTCAAATCATATAAATAATTTGAAAATTATTCATCTCATTTTTTTTGAAAGGAACAATATGGTGAGATCTTCCAGTGCCCAGATAGTTTCCATACATAGTACATTAGCTACCAAACCACAAGAATAACAAACACCTTCGTCAAAATATTTGCAGGAGATACTACGAAGGATCCACAAGGCCAAGACCTCTTCAATATCGTTAATATCGATAACTATATGCCTTAAATTTTCTCTCGTCAATTCACTCAGGCACATTTTGCTTGGCCTCAATGCCAAGAAGGCTATGGAGTCAGGCGGAGTACCGCCTATTGTTATCAAGAAATTTGCAGTTAATGCAGCTTTTCATACAATTCATGAAAAAAATACATAGACGATTCCACTACTATCTTTGATCTCTAACGTGATGGTAAAAGCGATCAACATCGAGCTCATCTGATATCCAGAGAGCTCAAGGATCGTGAAAGACCGGTAAAATGGCTTTCGTCACCAGAGGTCAACAGGAGAACTGCTCGCCTACGTGACATATATGTGGCAGGTGTCGATGATTTTTTATTTCATTGCATATCATTTTATATCATGAAGAACCACGAACCCAAATTAATGATACCAAAGTCAAGAAAAAATTCACGTTTCGAAAGGAAAGCTTTACTCTATATAGGATACGCAAAAGGATACAAAAAAAGTTAAGTGATCTAATAAAGTGAAAAATTCAAGGCTCCTTCTCATTCAATATTTCATCTTAGTTCTTGAAATGGGCGCCTTTATTTTCAGGAAGCTGCTATTGATAAAGTGATGTTGAGATTCCGCAAGGTTGTATTCAAATTATCAGCGTAAGATAATAGTCTTCATCGATAAGTGAACCACTAATATTTATGATTATGTATTATCAAATTCCATGCTAATATCGAACCTTGAATCGCCTACCGTTTATAGAGGTGTGACTGAATACAGCATACATCATAATAATTTTTGAATTAAATACCTTCGTACCCAACGATTTTTTCTCAAACTGTGCTCGATCCGCTGAATAAATTTTCATACGACCACCTAGTATAACTGACTCATTTGTAACTAGGCCGGTAGCATGAACGTCGTTTAGGGGGGTTGAAGGAGGGGCAACTGACTCCCCTAATTTTCTGCAAAGAATAAATTTTCAAGCTGACGAATCTTCAAACATGTGCAATGTGGTAATCAAAAAGGAAGCGAGATATCCTAGAATGTAAAATTTGATGCCCTTTAGAAGGTTGAATTTATCAAAAAAGGAACGCGCGCTTTTTCGAACGTAGATCAGTGCAGAAAACTATGAAATGATAATCATGAGCGGAAAAATAAATGAATCACCTAATAATTAATAAATAAGTTCTGAAATTGTACATATCAGTTCATGTTAGTTCTTGAATATTTTCTGGATATTAGAATAAATTCACCTAATGATGAAATATGACCGTCATAAAGCAAAAAGCCAGAATAATAATTTTTGTGTAGAATGCCATGTGTGTTGAGAATATTTACGAAAGGGACTATTCATGATTTTCTATTCAAAACAGTTTTTCCAGAAATAAATCCGGAAAGAAACGTCATTAGGACGCACCGAATAACATCCAGATCTTCTTTTCATCAGAAATGAGTTGTTCCGGTGCTTTTCTAGTGATATGATGAATGCATATGAAACATTTCAGAACGGTCGTTAAAGAAATGAATATTCTAATTTGAACGAGATAACAAAAAGATACAGCAGAACACTGAAACAATTCAATTATGCTTCATCGAAGTGTGAATCTCATCAATTAAGTGTAGTTTGAGACATAAACGTAGACCAAAATAAAGATATTCAAAGATAAATTAAGAATTTTTTTTTTATCTATGGACAACACGAAAGAGAAAAAAAGGAAACCTATAATGTTCGAGGAATATCGTATTAGCCAGCGGTGGAATTTCGGAAGAGAAGGAAGGTGTTGGAATTTTTCTTGAAAGTTTGGAGGTTGTGAGGAAAGACTAGTAAAAGAATCCCACAACTTTGCCGTTCTATTTATGAATGATGCCTGGTATAGCGATGTTCGACAGGTCTCGAGCCTGACAGTGTAGGGGTGAATAAATAAAATAGAAATTTCAAATAGACTTGAATATATAAATTCAAAGGAAATATTCATATTCATCTCTCATGTAAACGATAATAAAGATACTCGAAGATATAGCCGCACCAAATATACAGAGATTTGCACAAAAAATGGCCAGTGATGTAACTTCTGACTTTTTCGAGGTCAGATTTGAAATCTTTGATGAAAAACAACCCCAACTGTATCTTCAGTGCTTCAGTGCTGATGAAGACATGTAGAAATGTGTCCCCCTACTTTATTTTGTTGACGCAGTCTCTGATATTGGTCCAGTTTCGCTCCAGTCTCGCTACCCTGTATATCCAGTCTACCACCATTGGAAACAAAACTATGGCAGTTGCATGTGTTATTTTCAATCAGTGACACCGGTAGAACTTGGGATCGTACAAGAACGAACTTTTATCTCATTGGAACAAAAAAGTTTCCAGAAAGCTCTGCGGTTGCCGTTTTATCTCATCCTCCGCAACAGTTCGCATTCAGAAAAACGAGAAGATATTGTCGCTGAGCCAAGGAAACTTATTGTTATTACAAGTGACCCGGGTTGATTCAAATTGAATCTTCAGAACGTTTTCATTCATTCAATTAGGATTATGGTTGAACCTTTTGTATGCAGTTCGAGGGAATTTATGATAATGAAATGGAGGACGGAATAATCTTGCCAAATTTTCATCTGAATAGAATACGTAGAAATTATTGAAGGATGAGCTTATGATATTCGTGGAAATTGTTCTCTACCGTACTGCCTTCACTTATGAATCAAATTTCCTCAGGAATTGAACAAGTCATTATCCATTCTACAGGGTGTCCTTGAAAGGTCTTTACAAAAAGCTACCACATATTCTTCAGACCAAAACAATTCGATACAAGCAAACTTACCTCAGTAAAAAGTTGCTTAGTTTGGGCGCTAGACGGCTCTGAAGTTGAAATTTTCAAATCGATTTTGCTTCATAACTTTTGAACATCTCATGAGATTTTTTTCAAATTTGGTACGTTGGCATAGACTCATCGGGCAATGAAACTCATATCATAATCATAATGAATATCATTCCATGGGCGTAGAACTTGATTTTTTCAGTAAATAAACATCTAAAACTCCTACGCCAATGGAAAAAAATTAGTTTCAATATGAAATCTAAATTATTCAACTCATTCACTACAAAAAAGGTGCTCTTGACAAAAGTCGATTCCTCTCATGGTTTCGACAAAATTTTAATTTTAGTGATTTAGAGCATAATTAATAATGAAACGATTAACAGATATTTCATAAGAATTGTTCAAAATGTTCACCATTTTCACGTATACAAAGATTTATACGACGCAAAAAGTTGAGATGTACTCTTTGCATAACTTCTTCAAGGACCAATTATAAAATTTCCTATTATTCCAGCCCTAACGTTGATTTTGAATTCGTGTTGAAAATGGGCAAAGAATTCCACAACTACGCCGTTCTATTGATTTCGGCTGAATCCTATTTCATTCAACTGCAATTTCAAGTACCAGTTGAAATTGATGAAATTGATAGGAAGTATCATTATTTCCCAATCACAATTTATATGACATTTTTTCAGTATCGTCAAGTCACCCAAATTTTGATGCTTATATTTCTTGATATAGTGAATAATTGGGTGGGATTATCAATAATAGAAATTTTTTTTGAAGAGGTCGAACGGTGAATATTTGGGTGCGTTGCTAGGATTTCAAATGACCGATAAAATTATCATTGTTATTTTTGTCCCTGAGTTGGTATTTTTAGATGTAATATTGCTCAAATAAATTATACATATCAATGATATTCTACAATATTTCGTACATGCCACGAACGAAAAAATGGCGAGCGATATGATTGCACGAAAATTGCAAAATAAAAATAAAAGAAGCGCCAACCAAACCGGAGCATTTCGAAATCCTGTCCCAGACACGACCATTGAATTCATTTTCCGGCAACAATTCTGGTTACCCCTCCTTCTCGCACATATCTTTTCCTCGGCCTTCTTCGTCTGCATCCAGTGAATGTGAAAGGAACCTTGCTCTTCAGATGGGGAGAACTTTGGGGGGCTTTATATACAGGGCGGGGCAGGATTCTGAATTAGTTCCGAAACAGTCCTAGTTCAGGAGGTTGGTGAATCGCGTAACGAAGCATCATGAAGATTTTGGTGAGTTGATGAGGGTGAATAACAGATTTTCAGGCGTTGAAGCGATAGTTGGCTGAATTTCCCAAAAGAAATAGTTCGTATATACAAATTGTTTCGAGATACAACCATTCCGTCTAAGGAAATTCAAATAATTATCTAATTCTTTTCATCTCTTTTCCATTTTTTTTATTCATTTGATTTTCATTTATTTGACATTTCCGGAATTTTTAAATAATATTCTGATAGAATCAACCCTGGTATATGGAACAGAATACTTAGATAGCGTAGAATGGTCACATAATATTCGAAAATATTTTCCACTGAATTTCGACAGCGAAATTGGAGTCGGATATTGAGTCGATATTCAATAATATTCTGAGACTGAAATTGGAATTCGATAAAATTAACTTTCAACACATTCCAGTGGGTTCTTTGGGCTCTGATGGTCTTCAGTTACAGAAACTATATCATATAAAAAAAATTACGTTTCGGCAGTTCAAGATTCAACAAATCTCTTTTTAGGAAGATACATGAAGTGATTGAAAAATATTGAAACAATCATCAAATCATTATGATGATTTGAACAATAACGTATTGTCAATTCTAAAATGATGTCAGCCGGAATGATAACATCAGAAGCCAAATTACTATTTCGTTATTATCTTCGTTCGCATCAACATCATCATCATATAACATATTCATATTCATCATATTTGTATTGATCAGTCCTCCTTCAATTCATTATAATTTTGTGATTGTAATTCTGTTTATTTTTTTCAATCAGTTCATGCATCATGTACGGTTGTATCTTGTAGTGCCCTGAAGATGACATAATAGATTATCGAAATGTCGGAAACGTATTTTTGATCGCTTTGAAATTGATAGAATGGACTGTTGAAATGTCGGCCTTTGGACACTATAAATAGTTTGAGAAACTGACTCAAACCCGAGAAAATTCACTCGATATTTGTTAAAGGAGGTAGCTGTTATCATTGAATAATATCATATTATTCTTTCCACGTCATACTCAACGTAACTAGACGAAAAAAGAACTCTCTGGTTCAAAAATGCAGTAACAGTAATTGGTAGGTCTTCGTTCCTTGTATCAGTTGGTTACTTGGATTTATATCAGTGTGTCCAATTTCCAATGGTTTTGCTAGCTATCTCAAACGTCTCTGGAGATAGAGAGTTGAGGTTTGCACCTCACTGCCTTTTTTTGTGGAACAAGCAATGCCGCAAACAAACCTTTGACAGCCTCTGCATGCTTTCAAGATACATGCAAAATTAAAAATTCTCAGTTTTCGAAATTTTGATTTGGTTGCGTTTCAATTTATCGACAAGACAGAAATAGGAGCTCACATTACTTTCAACGTATGATACCGTAGCGTACTCATTCCATTTCCATACTCTTTCGTCTCCACAAAATCAAGCCAACATATTTTTTCAATGGGACATCCATATTTCTCTAGTTCACGATTCAAATTTTTCCAAGCTCATCGGATATACATAATAGTTGACTTTTTTCATTGTTGATGCTTTGATACGAAATTCCGCTCACATCACCTTATATTCGTTTTTGTTTTTGTTACACGTTCGTTCTATAATTTATTATCTATTATCTTTTTCTTCTCGTCTCTTCTTCCATGAACTTTTCTCTTGCCTCATGTAGCTGCAAAATTCGAGAAAAAGTAAGACAATTATCTACTCAGAATTGCTATTCAAAATTGGTGTATTTTTTGGGCGGTTTTCAATATTTTCGATCGAATGAACCAGTAGTATATGGGTAATCATCAATAGACCAATTAAAATAGGAAAGTTATTCTTCGAATACATCCTGAGTGAATTTTGATCACATATCACGAAATACGCACCAGTCGATCAGGAAATAAATAATTGTAGCTATTCGAGCATACAAACAGTTTCTCTGCATGTACGCAACACTGTAGGTAACATTATGCATTCCGAAATTCTCACAACTAAAGAACATGACATTCTTTCACTGAACTGGAACAATTTGAATTTTTATAGATCAACCTCGAGTTCGCTTTCGTATTGAATTCAATGAAGTTATAAAGTAAACAAATGAATAAATAAATATGTAATAATATTGAACACACTCTCATATTATATGGAATATCCATGAAAGAACCTTGAGTCAGGCTTCGTACTTCAATTATAATATTAATGATTTGTGAATCACGTAGATTTCACACAATCATGATATATTGGTGGAAAAAGTCCAATCAGAAATGGCTCGTAATTCATCATTCTTGATGTGCCCAACTTTGAAAAGTTCACTTTGTATCAAGAATAATCAGTCTATCAATTTCTGTAGAATGCTTCTCGTAATGAGAATTCACTATTCACAGTCACAAACTCTCTAGGAATTTAATGTTTGCTGACAGCACCCTTAACGATATAAATATTTTGTTTTGACTAGTATGATTTCCAGATACCCCTCAACAAGGGGATGCAGTCCACAAACATTGTTACTTTTTTCTGAGTGATGTTTGCATTGTGAAGATATCACTTTGTGAAGAATTCTAGTAAGGTAATGTTAGGTAATTTGGAATAGGTTCATTGAGTTGGGTATATGAATTCTGTTATTCAACAAATTAGTTATAACTAAAACATGAATGGTATTTCTACGATCAGAAATTGTACTCATAAAAGAATTCTGAAGAGCTGAGTCTGAAAAATAACATAAATTTTGGTTTCTCTTGTGAAATGAACAGCTGATGAAATAACAAATTGAATTCAGTTATCGTTAATGTCAACTTACAATACAGGTTATACACAATTAATTTTAGTTCCTTTGTGAAACATTTTTTCCCATTGAGAAACTCTCAAAGCTCTACTCTTCTTCATTCTTCCCGACCGACAACTTCTATAATCCATAGTGGATTTGGAAGAGGATGAATGCACACCATTCAGTTGAGTATTTAGAGATGAAAATTCATAGGTAGCACCTTGAGCTATGAAATAATATAGAAATTTCACTCCAGTTTGGGTTTGTGTGTTGATTAACTAGGATTTTCCGCAACCAGGCTTATGCACTTCAAATATAGTCGAGTATATTTTCAGAAACTCAAATATTCTAATCTTCCAAACGTTATTATGATGTTAATCAAGATATTAAGTTTCACTTCGCACTCTACTTCATTATCATACCATAAACCTTATATGATGGTGGTAAATTCTGAAAAAGTTCCTTGAGAGTTTTTGGCCTCTAATGATCTCGTAAAAACTTCACATTCCGCTCCAGTCTCGACACTTGAAGAAAATTGAATCTGTTTTCACGACTGTGACAACTATCCTAAATATCCATGTTGTCCCTACGGATACATTAACAATCAGAATAGAAGAATGATAAGAAGATAATCTACGATATATTCAATTCCAGTAGGCTAGAGGAAATGTACAGGTTGTCCGAGAAAATGTGGGAAAACTCTCGGATTCAGACAGAACTTGAAAAAAAAAAAGATTTTTTTCTTACAGGCCTTTCTTATGTATGGACATGGCCCCTAAAGGAGGCCGCTGGAAATCGTTCTTTGTTAAATAACTTTCAAAGTAATTGATAAGTCAGTGAAAATTCAGTATGAGAGACACTAGTGAGAACCCCTTGAAATAGTATACTTTAAACATATTCAGCTTCCATAGTTTATCAGGAATGGACTAAGATTTATCTTCAATTCATATTGGATGCTGAGTTTTTCAACACTCTGAAGGTCTAAATGAATTTGGGTAGCTTGATTATTGAACTGATAACAGATAACAGATGAATGTTTTATTTTCAATGAAGAGTCCCATGATTCCAATTTTTCTCGAAAACTGTTGACAATGAACAAGAGTACCTTCTTTCAATTTGACGTTCAAGCTACCTTTATTTTCTAGCCATTTTTCATACAGGGTGATATTTATCACACAAGATGTCCCATGGGGGATCATGTCTCCATTGAGAACAGGAACTTGTTATATTATTTTTTTCGGGTGCTATCTGAATCCAATAGATTTCCCACATTTTCTGGGACACCCTGTATATATCAATGAATGATATCTGCTGTTATTCAAATGTCATTCAAAAACCATATAAATCGAATACAGTTGAATAGTCCACCATCAAAAATGATAATAATACTATGAGGATTCTCGGCAGTAGCTGAAAACATTCCAGTTCTTCGCACTCAGCATATCAGTTTCGCACATTTCTTATCGTAACCATGTTTCAGATCGTGTTGTCCTGTGCCTTCGCACTCTCCCAAGCAGGCTACGCCTCCTACTACTACCCCCAGCACGTGCCTCTAATTGGCCCCAACGGCGCCCCGATCGACACCCCCGAAGTCCAACTGGCCAAAGCCGAACACTTCGCAGCCCATGCCCAAGCCAGATACAGATCCGCCCCCTTCGTCCACTACCAACCCGTCAACGCGCTGCCTCTGGACACCCCCGAGGTCCAACTGGCCAAAGCCCAGCACTTCCACGACTACGCCGTCGCCGCACAAAGAAACGGAGTCCACGCTGTCGCCTCTCCCTGGGCGCAAGTAGCCTCCCACCCCATCGACACCCCCGAGGTGCAGCTGGCCAAGGCCGCGCACTTTGCAGCGCACGCTGAAGCTGCATCCAGAGGTCATCACAGGAGGCGCAGGTCCGCCGCCTTGTACCCCCTGCACTACCCCGTCTTGGACCACAATGGCGTGCCCGTGGAGCCTGCGGAGGTGCAAGCAGCCAGAGCCAACCACTTGGCGGAGTTCGCCAAGGTGGCTAGCAGGTCGGGCCAGCATTATGTAGAACCAGCTACTTACAGCTCGGTCTACTCGCAACCCCAGTACGTACATGCTCCGGCTTACTACAGAGGTCCTGGTGGTCCTCCGGCTCAAATTGGTCACGACGGTCAGCCTCTCGAGACTCCGGAAGTTCAGGCTGCTAAGGCAGCACACTTTGCTGCGCATGCTGCTGTCAGGGCTGGTCAATACGGGCACTTCGGACACTACTAGATCGAAATCGCAATATATTTGGAGTTTGTGGCCTGACGAAGGAGATCCACTATGTGGAGTCGTTAGGTCACATAGCCGAAATAGCTGTGTGAACGTGATATCTTTCCTTTTCTATGACTATAGTGTAAATAAACTGTTGTTAAATCGCTCGAGAGTCTGTTTCATTCGTTTCCGAAATTCATTCCAGATGATTAGTACGAAACAAATCAACTGGTTCCAGAACCTTCATCATTTTCCAATTGGTGAAATGTTACCGCAATCTCTCTTTGAGTAGTCCTGAGTATCATAATGATATGCGATTGAGATCAGAGTGATCCTGAGATAATAGCTGCTGATGATGTTCTTCTCGTGAAGCTGGGTCACAATTTTATTGTAGTAATTAGTGAGTTTACCGAGGTCTGGAATGGACTTGTACAATATCACGGAAACTGAAGTACAAAAGGCGCTGAAAACTTTTCTATGGAAAAATGTTGGTTGAGGGTTGTTTCTTGATAAAACCCTTTCGACGCAAAGCAACAGCTTGACCAGGATCACAACAAGCGTACGGGCCGCAGTGATTCGACATCTGTCATTCTGAAGCTCGCTTCTCTTGCTGAGTTTCATCCACCTCTGAAAATATTCATCTTTCCAAGTAATGGACAGACAGCTTTAGCTTTAGCACAGTGAGCATCATAAGTGGCACCCCCTATTTAACTTGTTACTGGACTCTTGTTACGAAAATCGAGACACGTCGACTTTCGATTTCTACAATGTACATTTTTGTATGAATAGTATGTATCTAAATAGTTGTAGTGAAAAGTCGACGTATCTCGGCGATTTTCCTAACAAGAGAGTAAGACATGGTGAGTTGCACTTATTATACTCACTGTATAAACAAAAGGCGAGCGCAGGATTGTTCAATACTGAAATTTCGTTTTATGCAGGTGCGCATGTTCAACTTGAGGGATGACATAAATTCGTGACCATCATTTTCTCATGGATGTTATTCATTCAATTCGATACAGATTAACATTGAACATAATCGATAAATATCAAATCACGAGTCAAATTACCTGACATAAATCATTCATGCGATGAATTTGTTATATAAAACCGGCTGACCAGAAACTATAGAAATTAGATCAGCGTATGCATGGCTATCAATAGAGTTCACGTACAAGTGAACTGTTACACCTGTTGAACTGTCCCATGTCCGCTAATACAGGTCGAGTCCACTTCGATAGGGTGTATTTCCTATTGTTTATATGCCAATTATTTGTCGATTATAGCACAGATCATTTCAATTTTCAACGTTACAGGTTTTTGTACACCTCAGTTTCATAGCTCCGAGATAACATTTTTCTTCGACACTCACCTCAAGAATTATAAATTCAGTAATACCGTCTCATTGACATCATCGTCGGCCTTTGTAGGTAGTATTTCTTCATTCATTCAAAAACGGTAATTTCCTGTACAACAATCATGAGTAATCATCGTTAATAATCACTGTGACTCATCGTATTGAATTTCATTCCATCGATAATATTTCACAACAGCTGAAATTATTTTCATAATGTTTTAATCAATGTTGTGGAAAGCTCGATGAAGTATAAACGATATCCATGACATAAGGAAATGATCATTCAGAAATTACATAAACGTAATGTCATATGGATTAATATTTTCATATGTATACCGATGGTCGATCCAACTTAAGTGAGGCAAAATGGATTATTTCTCTCTCTGCAGTATTTATATTGTTCTCCAAACCATAGATTCAATTTATTCAATCTATTCCCGAACTTGCAATTGAAATCTGTTTGCTGTCGGCCAGTTATGCGGTATTTTCAAACCATTTATGTTTTTTTTTTGGTAGGCTTCACAGCATTTTTATTCATGCTGGGAATTGGGAAAATACTGACAATACCTACACTCTTGTTGAAAAAAGTTCATTCCCTGGAATCCAGGTATTTTTCATTTCCATACAATATAAATTGTGTAAATACACAAATGGGGAGTGGTTCGTGTCGACACTCAAATGAGGGGTAACCTTGACCTAGAATGCATCAATTATTGCGCAAATCTCCCACTCTGAAACAATGGAATTTTTCGATAGTTTGAACTACTTATTGTAGAAATAATCTAAAGAATTCATCTTCTTAATATAATTCACCAACAAAATGAATATTACAGATAATGCTTCAACGCAATATGAAATATCATAATACACAAAAAGTCAAAAGTTGATGATGAATTTCCCATGAGGATAATCAACATTCTAACATCACCAAGTATGAATCATCAGAAATAACAGATGAATAATCATTGTTATGATTTCTCCAATTGGCAGTGAATTCGTGATTTCAAAACTCCAATATCATACTTGCATAGTATGACTACAATGCAGATATCAATGATTTATATCCAATTTAATAACAACCAATCAATAAAATGCTTATGAATAGCCATATATTGAACAGGCAATATCCATCTGCCGAGATCACTACTGAGTTGATAATTTTGAGTTTTTTTTTTTTGTGAATAACCTCCAGAACAATAATTATTGATCAATGAATTCTTCAATTTCCTTTAACTATCTTCACAATCGCTCAACTATTATACGAATCATACCCAAGGCGGGGTATTTCATATAAAATGTAAAGGTCACTATCATTTCTAATAGTGATTGTGGTGTCTTTCGATAAAGCGAGGCAAAATGCAGCTGGTGAGTAGTACCTTCCCTAATTCGAATAGATCTGATACAATTATTGATGCAAAGAAGGTTGATACACGAAGTCTATTCGAAATTTAATGGAAAATTTTCTGGGTGTGTACTATGAGGTAATAAGGTACAATTTTCGCTCATGATACAATTACGGATGAATGAGGTCAACAACAGGATGGACAATGTATCATCTTTCCTTCCAAATGCACCAATTGATGTTGTAGCTACAAGGATCTTGATTTTTCTACCGTCTATTTCTCCTCTTAGTTAGTATTGACGCTGATTATAGCTGTCCAGGTAGTTTTATCTTCACCACTTGGCCTTACCATAGGTCTTGACCCTAGCTTTCATCCCATCGAGTCACTATACCATGCACAAGATAAACTTGGACACTATGTGTATGGGTATGCGGCACCTCTCAGCGCCAGAAGCGAAACCAGATCTCCAGATGGCGTTACAAAAGTGAGTATGCTGATTCCAAAAGTCATAGAAGTCGAAGACTTGTTTTACCTTCTCAGGGTGGCTATTCTTACATCGACTCTGAAGGAATCCTGCAAACTGTCGAATACACTGCCGACCCTATTCACGGCTTCAGAGTGGCCACTACCAACTTGCCTAGAGACCTTCCAGACGTAGCAGCAGCGAAAGCTGAGCATTTGGCCACCTACGCAGCTGTGGCAGCTCAGAACGAAAAAATTGCACAGTTGCTCTCCGTTCCTTACTCAAATCCCGTGGTTGTCCCAGAAAATGCTGTTCCCCAATTACCAGTGCAGGTAAGTTCACACCATTTAGGCTCAGCTCACATAGAAGCTGGATATGATGACAGCAGTCATTGTATTTGGTACAGCGTGGCATTTCACGAATTGTGAGTTGGGAATCATCTGCTTACCTCACACAGTTCACAGGACACAGTCACAAAACAGTTCACAAATAATGAGTGGTAAATCACGACGACAAAATCATTAGATTCTGCTATAGATCGAACTGATAATGGTAGGAGCAACAATTAGTTTGCTCCTCTTTCCCTTCCATCTCGTTGAAATTCCTTCTTGTATTCAACATACCTGTATTCATCCCAGTAGTTTCGCTACCAACCCCTCCATCCTCCTATCCAGGTCACTAAGATACAATAAGAACATGATTGAGGACAACCTGATATTGACGATTGATGACATTTGATTTTCAGCTTCCTCAACCTGTAGCAGACCTACCAGAAGTTGTTAAAGCTCGCAACGAGCATCTGGCTGCTCTTCATGCCGCCTACGCCAATATACCGACTGCTCCCCAGCCTGTCACAGATCTTCCAGAAGTAATCAGGGCCCGTGCAGAGCATCTGGCAGCCGTCGAACAACTCACGCAGCAGCATGCAGCTTCGGCGGCCCAAATCAGCTTCAGCCCGGTTCCGTCAAGCATACCTGGAGGCGTGGTACCTATTCGAACGGCCACAGGTGACTACCAGCCTAGTTTGCCCATCAATCAGAACCAGCAGGTGTCTTATACACCCCTTCAATATGGTGGAACTCAGGCTGAGGATAGGGATGATCTTCAGCGATATTCATATGGATATGTTGGTACGTTCGAGTAGTAGATTTTTATCGATTTCTGAAAAAAAATCTTTCCTTGGATTCTTTGAATTTTGTTTGCGATATCAAAATACTTCTGATTCAATCATAATGTGATCAATAATCCCATTTGTGTCCATGGAACAAGTAAGCTGACGATGATATGAAGAATTATTTCACTATTTGTCGAATATTTCTTCCCATTGAAATATCATCCAAGGATTCAGCAATTAAAAATACTCTCGACTATATCGATGCTTTTTTCGATGGAAGCATATTCTTTTCAATCTCACATATCATTTCAGTACGCTCTATTCCAAACCTAGATTTATGTAATTTCAGGTCCGTTGAGTTCACACAGCGAAGCTAGATCTGAAGACGGCATCACTAGAGGAGGTTACTCTTACATTGATGCAAACGGAATCCTCCAGAACGTCCACTATGTGGCTGATGCCGTAAACGGCTTCAGGGTAGCTGCTTCCAATATTCCCATCGACAGACACCACGTGACGAATGCAGCACCAGAATCTAGAGGGCCGATTGATGTTGCACCTTCGAGAACACAAGAGGGATTGATCTTGAAGGCGATTCCCAGCAATCTTTATAGTCATGAAATAGTATTTTGAGTGAATTAATTGTTCCTTCTTCCAAAAGTACATTGTGGTCACGAAATACAGTACTGATTGATGTATGTTCATAGATTTGTCACTCCTGCAATATTATTCTTTGCTTGAAGTAGAACGTTCTGCTATTATCTCTCAAAAACATTATGTGATTGAGACATTTTCGAAGCGAAACATATTTGGATAATTCACCAACTATTTCTCAGCATGCACATATTCAAAAGAAAATTAATCCGCATTGTGAGAGTTAGGAGCTATCGTACTTCCAACGCCTCCTGGAAGGTTTCAATTGTTCCTCTTCCAATGGCATCAGCTTCAGATCAGATTCAGATGATGTGTGGAATTGCAGAATTTTTATTTCTCTCTTCCTTGTAGAATTTTCACTAGCATGTCTTCGCCCGATCGACCATGCCTGCCTAACCAATATCGATAATATTCTGCCTACTTTGAAGAGATCCCTACTCATTTCCAATAATTCTTGTATTTCTGAAATAATAATCTATATTCCTGAGAAGTTACTCGCTTCAATGTTCTAGTACTCGAATTCTTCTGCCCCTTTGAACTGCGTTGCTTCCTTGCAGAATAATAAATCAGCGTCTTCACTATTCCTTGAACTATGTATTCAAGATGTCAACAGTCTGTTCAGGTTGACCTTGAACCGATCAGCATCGAATTAACTGCTCCAATTGGTAATGATCTGTTAGAGTGAGTCACAGTGTTTCCACTTCAGAGGGCCTGGCTTACAAATATGATTATTTTCACTTCATCCCTGAAATGAAAGCGAGTATGCTTTGAAAACATAAGAAGATTTGAGCTTGGGTAGACGAATGACACGACTGATAATTGGTTACCATTCCACTGAATAACACCAAATGGGAATACATCCAGTTGAAAGTAGAAGAAAGTAGTAGGCTTCACAATGTTTCATATTATACTGGAGTCCAATGCACTTACCTGCTGGAGATTCATTGAAGATGTTGATACGAAGGCCTGAACAATCAACATTCCCAACTAAGGGACCCAACAAGATCACTTGAAATACAATGAGCCTTGTGTTTAGGCCCTAGACCCCTGTTGTTGTTGATTTGATTGTGAGTGGGTCTATAACAGCAACTCCGCCTCGACCTCAATTGCCTATCGTGGATCACTCCTATATTTATATATACCAAGTTTTCTAATAAAACTGGGTGCATTCGGAGACTACTCAATGAGGCACCTAGATCATTCTCGATCGGTGTCGTTCCCCACGTTGGGTGCCAAATTGATACAATTTTCATACTCACGAAGATATGAACTCGAGATCACCGAACATATCAGCAACCCCTCTATGAATATTATTCCTTATTGTCTTCAGCACCAAATATTTGATGATCAGCACCCTATGGAAAAATGATCTGAACACAGTCATTCGTATTTCATTATCGATTACCTTGATGGCGCCACAATTACATAGGAATCTGGATATTTCAACTAGATGGCACCCTGACATATATCACACCCAGTAACCGTGAAGATGAGAATATCGCTCTTGTATAGCTACAGTCTCCGAATGACGAAAATTCTAAAATGAAAGGCTACAGTGCTCATACTCACTATTCGAAAAATGATAGCTTCATTTCTGAAAGCAAACGTATCTGATCACATCGTTCAATAGATCCTAATTCGAATTGATTATACCGACTTCTACATTCATAATGAAATATCAGACAAACAGACAATCAATAGCGTATGTGCTACATAGAAAAATCGAAGGATCTCATTCGACCCACCAAGTGCAAACCGATGACCCGGATTTCATTTCCGAAAATCAACAAGGTCGTAATTCATTGGTACCCATCGTGACCACGGAGCTTCCCAGATAAGAGCCACTTATAGTCCGATATGGCAGAAAAACCAATTTTACAATCCCCAACAAATTGCCACATTCGACCGGCGGTTAAATCATCCGAAACAAAAACAGCAGAGGCCGACCTAACTCGCGACTCGTCCTCCCGTGGCCAATATATTAAAGAGCGATCGTGGCAGGATAAATCCAAGGATGTAATCAGGGCAGCTAGGTCAACAGAGGCGGGACTTCGCGGAAGGGCAGTCGAGCCGATATTGCCTACAGGGAAATATAATCTACTTTCTAACCCCTGAAGAACGGAGGCACGTATATCCCCAGATAGATTCGTTCTTCGGTGTTTTCAGTAAAACGCTGCTGGGAGCTCATTAGTCGCAAATTCTCTTTCAGATTATGTTATGGTGGATGGTTCAGCGGGACTTCACAGCTAAATGTTGTTGTTTATTGGAATTCCCGAGTGGAGAAGTCTTCAAGTCTGAGATAAGCCGCAATATGCTGATCTCATTTATTCTGGCATCGTTATTTTTTCTTGGATTTTCTCTTCATGCAGATCACAGTTTGTCAATGATTTCAGCGGTATTTCCAGCAAAGTATTGTCTATAAAAATTTCCAACAGAATAATTCCCACAAGTTTCAGCTGTGCTGTATTGTATTGATTGTATTTCATCTAACACTGTTACCCATCACTTGGCAAACTCCATTTTGTCTAACGTATCAAATATCCGAATTTGTGCTCATTAAATATCGCTCCAGAAGACTTCACGTCTTCTGGTCAGAACAGATCGCATGACATTCCAGGGGTTGGGATAATCCTAAGCCTCATAGTATCCTAATACCAAGCTCATTGGCGCGATACACTTTGAGTTTTCTTATCTATATAGCTCCTTGGTATTTCAATTCCTGAATCAATAAAATTCAAGTGAAGAGAAAATATGATGAAATTCTGGGCCCATTCGGTATAAGTAGGTATAATACTGAGTATAATGATTATAATACTGAGTAATATACCTACTTACATGGTCGACTGATGTCAATACACATATAGGCAACTATGGACAAATTCATGATGGTTAGAAGAAATCATTCACACATTTTTCATTCACAATGATATTCATTTTCCTGAGATAAACAGAGAGTTATGGCTTCCGGAAAATAAACCTTTTTTGTCTGTCTGTCAATGTATATAACATATCACAAGATATCCAGACCCTGAATTCCTAATGTAAACCATACGTGCGTTCTCTTGAAACAGCAAGTTTTGATTCAGCATACCAAAAAAACGATGAATTCTGACTACCTATCAAGTATCATCAGCAGTTCATAGATTCGCCCATTGTCCTTCAATGTTTGACTTTAGTTTCATGTTCTGGACCTACTTCATGAAAGCAAATCTTCCAAATATTCTTGTTTTTTTTGAAAACAATGAAAAAGTTTATGATCATAATTTTATAAATTCGACTTGAAAGTTGAACTGTCCCTGTATAACCGAACCCTTCACTCTATTCTGATATGAATTATAGTTACGTGATGTTTCATATAAAATGGATTTGAACGTTCAAATAGATCACTTTGACCTCCATAAGAGCAATTCGGAATATCCTAGCCTATCTCCAGATTTTCTGCTGTATTTAGATGAGAGGAATTTGGGTCAGTCCTGAGGACGCTACGCCTCTGTTCTTGCTTCAATAAAGCCATTCGTTGGACCAATCTAAGATGTTTTCGAGAACCAGCAACGTGACCCTCCGTCATTCATGATTTCGTCCCTTCACAACACAGAAGAAAATGCACTTTTTGTAGATAAGCATGGCGTGAAATTGGCCAAGATATTTTTTGTTTGATAAAATAAACGAATTTCTTCGATTGGGAAAGATCCTACCATCTTGGACATATCATGCAGGATCTTTTTATAGCCTGCTGAGTCGGTGATTGAAATCCATCACCAAGATTATTCGTGAAAAACTCCAATTTATTTCTTTTGCTTCATCTTGAGCTTGCATTCTATCTACACATCGATTGATTTAGGTACATGAACTGTAAATAATTGGCATCCATTGTTTATCCATATATTTTAACTGCAATTTCCAAATTATTCAATGAATCAATATTTTGCATGTTCCTCCAGTTGAGTTTTTCACAATAACGTTGTAAGGAAACTATAATTCAGAGAATAACATCAATCGACATTTGACCAATAATTGAATTAAACACTGTAAAATTGTTTTCTCATCTATCATTAGTGTCTTTTCATCTGGATATTCCAAATCTGGCCAATCACTGGAAATTACATAAATAAATTTTGTGCGCAAATATTTCAATATACTTTGAGTCGATGTTATCACCGATATCCAATCTTGAGATAGAAATCGTTATGACACTAGGATTATGATTACGTGAAATTATTTTCATGTCATATCGAATGAAAAGTTACCTATTGAAGTCATTGGATTTTTCATTAGCTTCTCACTTATTTGATTTGCCTCGCCATGTATGTTTGACGCAAAATGGGTAATTAACCTTGTTCATTCATTATATGTTCAGGTATTCATGATTCCTGTATATATAATAAATGAGCTGTGCTTATTCTGCTATTTCACGTTTCCCCATTCAATATCCCATTATGAAAATACTGTGCACTATCATGCACACATATTCGAATGGAATATCAGATGAATATTACCAAATTATTTTGCACGGATGTGAGTAAAAAGTGTTCAACTGAAGCATGAAAATATAAATCGTATTCAAATATTCCATCAGCATTAGCGGTATCACTATTTATACAGACCAGCGAAACTAATCCTCGATACATGAATTCTGAATGGAAAGTGGGAAATGTCAAATTAAATTGCTCATTCTCCATATCATTCATGTTATTGCTGCATTCAATTATCTTATCTCATCGTATGAACAGACTGTAACCCCATCAAATAGTTTGATGAAAGGAAGATTGAACATATCAAGCTATGTTTGAATGATGTTGACTCAGAAAGGATTTTGACCAATTTGTCATCTGGGTACAGAAAAACCATGTGAGGAATCTTTGAAGAGGCTCACAAAGGTTAATTCAGTCAACGGAAGTGATCTCTGGATATATGAACAAAAAACTGGAGATTATCAGGAGCGGAAATCATTGCCTCAAAAATAAGTTGGCGCCAAAGGGTCTGGTTCTGATCCAACTCACCTGTGCATGTGGAAAACGGAAAAACCTTATCAAATACTTCAAATACTTCAAAAGGATTGAAATCGTTTCTAGGTACAAATGATTTTCCATTGGACCACGCTCTTTCTGAAAGTCTCAGTCATTGATGCAACTATTTTCGCTCTACTGCTAAACAAGCAACACCGTCTTTTCTACAGGTCTACTTTGCCATTGATACGCAGATAGAAATACTGGATAGATGCTTCAGAGATGGTCACTTTTGTCTCAGCTGTTTGGATGCTAGACATTCTTTCTCCTCAGTCACGAAATGGTTGATGTTCCTGTTAGAAAATATGGTCGAATGTACATTCAAGAGAGCTTCATCTGAACATTCACCACAGTAGATCTTCACCCAAACAGTACTGAGAACGAAAAAGAACGTGAATGGTAACTGTTATATATTTTGTACTTATATTATCGACAGTACATCAAAATCAGCGATGACAGCATTTTTAATTATTTTGACACACTCAACTGCCAAAAACTGGACATACAGTATATTACAGTTATACATTCGAACTGAACTTCGAGTGTGCGTATCGTTGTTTTTTTTCAAAAGTTCCAAGACGGAATGAGTGAGCATTCTCTTGTGACGAAACGCTCTGTTGAATGAGCAAATGCTACCTTACAACACCAGAGTTAGAAAAATAGCAAAGGACATGAACATTTATAGCATTCCATCGAGAGGGCAATCTATATCAGAAACAAGAGAACTTTGAAAATGTTCACTAATAGAGCTGAAGAACTCTCAACAATAGAATACCAGAGTTAGAGATCATCACAGGCTTCAGCAAGCGACTGGCACTGAGGATAATTTCATATTCTTCTACAAAATTTGATTCATGATTCTCATGTTCGTCAGGTTGAACAATGGCTACAGAAGCTTCAATAACCTATGTAAAATTCGAATATTGCTTCGTCAATTGAGAGCAAATATTGTGTGATGCATAGGCAAAATGTATATTGTGCTTTTTCGCTTTTCAAACTCATCCCCACCACGTTCCTGGTGAAATTTCTAGCAGCGTCATTGCAAAGAGTTTCCTAGGTAGTAATACGAAATGATAAAGCTTCATAATTTTTTCTCTATTTACATATGCCTGGATATCCCAGGTGAAGCGTTCAGCTACAATTTCCATAGTAGATGAAAACATGCTGGATCAAAATTGTTATCTGTTTTTACTTATTATCTACGTTATTGTCGCGGTTCAATTTCTCGTTGACATTATCGTATTGGCTGAGGGTTTCAGCGGGACTAGTGCTGTTGCCGTTATTTCCAGCTTGGAAATTAGGATTGGTAGCTACTGGGAATAGTGGAACGGTCGCACTCTTGTTTGCCTCGATGCTAACGTTCGTGGGACACATTACGATGAGTTGGCCTTCGTCGTCTTCTTTTATTATGCAGTCACAGTCCACTTCGTCGCATTTCGGACATCTATCCAGCAGGTCTGACTTGATGGAGTTCTTGAATTTCTGAAATATTCGCAAAGGACTTCATCAGTACAATTATTTTATGTTTTCATTCCTTCCAATACTCAATAGCTTGATGGAAAGTGATATTCTATAGCCTGAATCCTGAGAAATTATCAATTTATTTCATGTTCAATATGGAAGCATGTTTTCATGATAGTTCGAAAGTCTATCACTTAATTGATAATCCCAACTGTTCAACTGAATAAAGAGGTATTCTCGCTCCAATTCCAAAATTATAGCATGTAGTCATGCAAGAAGATATCATTCAGCAGACATTCAAAGAATTACATCAATTATGCACCGAGTGCCAAAGAATCAGGTTAGACCTGGTTAGAATGCAAAACAAGGTGCAATGCATACAAGGTAGAATAGAATAGAACGATGTAACTGAATAGGAAGCAGAGGGAAAAAAAGAAACAGAGAATTCATCAACAGTCTATTATTGATTAATAGTCTTCGTTTCTTACTAACCTCAATCAGAGTCTCTCCTGGAGAATTCAAAATCACCACCATCATGTAGATGGGGATGCACAATATGGATATTGAAGCTACAACCCAGCCGATAGAAATGGCCCATTGCGGATAATGGTACTGTCCATTGTTATACGTGGGCGGTTCGTAATCAATGATCAGGAACACCCAGAGCGCGAAAATCATCAGCGGAGTGGCTATTGTCCAGCAGAACTTGATGAAGAATCCTGGATGGCGACCGGTCATAGTTTTGACGTTCTTGCTGAGCCTCCAGGCGCCGTAAAACCAGGTCACCCCGATAACCTCGAAAAATGCTAGATACATTATCGAGATGGAGGCAGCATAGTGGTCTATCAACTGGAAAACGTAAATTCCTCCCTGAAACATAAAATCATCTCATGAAAGAAATCAATATGAATTACTGTATTTTGTGCGCTATATCCTTCAGATAATGAACCATTAATGATAACAATCAGTTCACAGTCAACTCACTCGTACCTAACTGAAAATTACCAATAATGAACTTGTGATCTACATTCACTGTCCACGATGACGCAATATGGTTGAACAATTCATGAAAGAATAACAGAGAGGCGACCTTTTTGCACAAACCAGTATACAAAAATAGCAAATACCATGTTGATTGAAATTCCCATTCGTGACCTTTTACTGACCTGTGTAACGTTGGGAATTCCGCAGATGAAAGATACCACGCAGACGATCAACACCAACGCCTCGTGGCACATCAGATTCTTCTTGATCCATCCAGGAAACCCGTCTTGGATTGAAGTCACGACCACCTCGATGATAGCGAACTGAAAAGAAACTTTATGAAATTTTATAATGCCGTTTTGCATCATCAAATGTGTTCGTTACTTGGCTGTTAAGGGACAGGCAGATGAGCATGAAGAAGAAGAAGACCGCCCAGAGTTGTGAGGCCGGCATCTTCGCCATCGCTTGCGGGTATACCACGAAAATCAAGCCTGGACCTACAACAAAAATTGGGTTGATGGTAAGTGTTGATGTAGAAATAACTCGTTGACACATGGTATGAATAACACAACTAGAAACTATCTCCATATCACTAATACTCACCCCGCACTCTCTATGAAATCATATGAAATTCTGGGACTGAGTACTGGGACTGATAACATTCTTCCCGCTGCCATAAAAAATTCAAACAAAGTTCATGGCTTCAAGAAAATGTCATGTGAGTTTGAATGTCATGAATTTTATGATTATTTTCAATGATTGTTGTGATTGTTTCTTCTTTTTCTTCTTTCCATATAGTACTGTATCATTCATTTCATTGAATATGTAATGATTCCATGTTCCTGATGTACGTTTTATAACTTTAATTAGTTTCAAAATTTGACTCGTCCAATTTGAGCTCATTTTATGGATCAAATTATCTATCATATATGATATAATATAACCTAATAAATATATATATAGTATATAAATAAACATACCGTCATCTATCACATCCTCTACTGATGTTCCTTGTTCTGTGGCAATATTTCCAATAGTAGCGAATGCAAAAATGCCCACAAGCAAACTTGTAACCGCATTCACCAACCATACTGCGATGGTATCATGTAGTATGTTATTGTTAAACTTGTTGTAGCTAGCAAAACAAATCATGGAACCAAAAGCGCACCCCATCGAGTTGAAAGTTTGGGAAGCTGCAGTCACCCAAACCTGGAACAATAACGAGATTTCTCTCACAGCCTTGTACGTTTACGATTCTCTACTTTACCTTCGCATCTAGTAGTAGCTCGAATTTGGGCTTGAAGAAATACCTCATACCCAGATCAGCCCCTTCTAGGGTCAGAGATTTTATCAGCAGAATGATGATTATCACGAAAGGAAAGGTGGATGTGAAATAGCGAACTTTCGCTGAGGACTTGATGCTCTTCCAGATGGCAAAGTAAACCAGAATCCATGCACAGATGAGGCAGGCTACCAACTCCCAACGCATAAAGTTGACGTCTTCTATACCTTTGCCGATCTGCAAAACTTTTCGGCTAGAAGAATAAGGATATACTATTGAGGGTCAACAGTAACAGTGCAAGCTCGGAAAGGAGCGTGTACTGACTGTCCACAATGAGACTCAATTCAACTGGGAGTGTCAATCAGAAGGTGTCTTTAGTTTACATGATCAATAATCAATTATTGAACTGATAAATGTCATGCTGAATTCACCTTTGAGGGTTTGCCATCCCAGATTCTATTATACTGAAAAAATATCGATTTCTGTAAGGATGTGGTTATATATCTCGAAACCTTGTTAGGTTAGATAAGGTGAGCAGTGAGCACTTCGAATAAATCCAAATGCATCAAAGAATGCATGCATGCATGCAAAGAGTTTATGGATGTCAAACGATCATAGTATTTTAATCAACATGATGCTAATTGAAGAGTTTCCACTAGTAACTCAAATATGTCTGCTATATGAGAGCTAGAAAAAAACTCACTCGTAAAATTCTTCTGCAGGTGTATGACTGAACTCAGGCTTGGTTTGGTTTGTATTGGGTACCCAACAGTACTTGGTGTTCCACCTATTACCGCAGTCTTCCCAAGGTTGTTTCGCTTTGAAGGAGGTGAAGAAATAGTACACCCCATATGCTATGATCACGCTGTAGTACGTGGACATCATGAAGGATATCACTACACTAGCGAGGCCAGTACCTGAGGAGTAAGAGATGACATTGTTCCAAGTGTATAACACCGAAGTTGAAGTTTTATTAGAGGTTTCAAACGAGGTTCCATTCAAGTTACATTCAATTACATATAATCTGAAGGATTGACTACATCTTAAGCGTGTCAAACTGTTTTGTCGATATTTTGCACTACTAAGAGGTATCTTTCCATTTCATTTAGTTCGAATGAAACAATCCCTTTACTTTTTGGATTTCTATCAAGAATGTACCTTTGAAAAGAGGGCACAAATGTCCTATGGCACCTATTGGCCCTCTACCCGTGAACTGCCCTACTGCTAGTTCCATGTAAAGCATTGGTCCTCCGATGAATATCATGATGATAGCATAAGGAATCAGAAATACGGCTGAAACAAATACTCTTGATGAAAATGAGTGGATATATATGTAAATAGTGTGTCTCACTTCAAGTTGCTCTTTCTCGGTATCTCATTCATGTCTTGCGATACCAACGAATTTGGATTCATACCAATCAACTTCAAAATGATAATTTTTTCAATAACGAAAAATATCTCTACAGTGCCTTGCGTTTTTTGAATATCACTACGATGTTTTTCGGAAAGCTTCAAAACTGTCGAGGTTGATTGATGACATGTCATCGCATTTGTAAATGCATTTCACAGTTTTATTTATACATCTATGTTTCTTTTTGTAGCTGATTTTATATAATATTTCATGTTATTAGTCTTGACGAAGAAAATAAACATTTTCGAAAGCTCGACACCAAACAAAGAAATTTAATAAATTGGTCACAACGACTGCTTCACACGAATATTGAAGAATATTAGGTGTCCAGAGGCACTGCTATTTGTTTCTGAAAAAATGATTATACTAATGAAAATTGATGGCATTACAGATTAGGTTAGAATTATATGACCACCAACATTCAAAGTGAGACACGCTTCATGAAGATAATAATTTGCTCATCCACAACTACTAGCATAGTTTCATCTAGAGAATGATGACCAAGGTGCAAGTGCTGAATCTTACCTCCTCCACTTTTATAACACAGGTATGGAAATCGCCAAATAGATCCTAGTCCTACACTGTATCCTACACAAGCTAATACAAATTGAAGTTTATTGGACCAATGTTGCCGTCTCGGTTTGATGTATTCACTGTTCTCTTCATCTTCAGTTCCATCGTCTGTTTCATCTTCGTAGACGTATTCCTCAGGTGGTCTGAAAAAAAGACTTAGTGAAAAGACGAAGCACTAGAAAATGTTCCTCACTTCATGACTGGGAACACGAATCCACCTTTGGTGAATTTTGGATGGCAACTGGGCAAAATATAGTAGACATCACTTTGAACGCCCATTATTATTGATGGATATCAAACATGTCGTTTGGAAGATGCATTGAAACTGGAGATAATAAGAAGCTATACTCATGGTTTTGATATTTATAGCGGAATTGCTAATTTTGTAAATATTTGAATTTCCTCATTATCGCTTATTAGATACCGAAGGATGGTGTTAACAGTAATTTGCCATGTTCTGTCATTTAGGATGTGTGTCGTAAAAGAAATTAAAATCATCACGATATTTTGATAGCGAAAAATACATGCGATATATTTGAATGTGTTTGTGTTTTGACTGAACATCCTCGGGAAGTTCCTTCGAATGTACAAAATGATTTATGCTTATCAATCAATTAGTTATGTTTTGTTACAATATATCATAGAGCCTTTGAGTTGATCTTGAAATTATTGCAGATGTGTAAAGTAATTTGTTGTCGACAGGAGCAAATATTTGTACAAGTCGATAATGAGTTGGCCATGGTGATGTTAGAAGCTAGCATATATAGTGAGAATGAAGAAGGTTTTACGAATGAGCTAGGATCAATCTAGATATCTTGTTGATATCTCTTAATCTCTAATATCTGGGTGATTTATTTCATCATTCTCATCGGATTTCATACGCAGTCACCATTTTTTTTTGCATGAGAGCTGATAATTTGCATTACATCTCGAAAAGTAGAGAATGGTGCAGTGTGAATAAACTGTAGAAGTTACTCTAGGTTACTTGGAAAGGTAATTTTACTGAATTGCATGTCAGAATTGTTTGGATCATAGGAAGAAATAATCAGTATCTGATTATGTTGATAGATAAAAGTGGAAATATCGACAAGTGTCAGTATTAGATAGCTCAATTAAATCAAATATCATGCAAATCAGTCTCATCGATGAAATCACAAGTTTTTGATTTTGTAACAAAAAAATATATCTTGAACAACATTGTATAAGTATGGGTGTATGGGAAAGTTGAACAAAGTGATTGTAAGACAATATCTCCCGACAACGAAAATGCATAGTAATCAGTTGACACGATGAGCGGGCGTTATAGCTAATAACGTCTTAGGGCATTATCAGTGTGCTTATAGCAACCGTATCCATGATATTATATAAAATAATCCATACGTGGAAAATTAATGGTGTTTACGGACGGAATTGTTGAAAACATAATGATTATACTTGTCTACATGACTGGTGATGAAAATATGACCAAGATAATAGTATTCAAACAAGGTATCTAATCAATCTGAGACTCCATATTTATTGTTCTTATCTCGAAATCAAAATGATTGTTTGAAAACTCAAGTAAGCATTTGAATATAGGAAATAAAAGTGTATTCATTTGCTCTTATTATTTATTCACAACGCCATTTACAGCAATCTCCCACCAAAAATGGAGAAAGTCTGAAGATAACTGATTTGTCGAAACGTCAGGAGAGGATCCCAATTTCTTTAACTATAGGGTGAGTCAAATTGGGCACATTTGAAGGGGAAGTTCTATTTTTTAACTAGATAGATGAGAACTAATCAAAAGTATATCGATAACCATCATCGATTCGGAGTTTCAGCAGGTTTACAAAATGCTGTAACTTTTTTTCTGTCGAAAACTCTTCGTTTCTGTTGAAACATTTTCGAAGCACTATTTCACGTAGAATCCAATGGAGTAAGTAATTTATTCTCTCAAATCACATATTCAGAGTTCCTGACAGAAAAATATTTCATATCATTGGAACAACCCGTATGAAACTCCAACAATGATAATAATAAAGGACAAAACGAGAACCCAATACATATTCAGAGGAGGTGTTCGAAATGTCTACTCTACACCTACACACAGGTGGCACCTTTTCTGGAAACTCTTACCAACTCCATATTGATGAATATATTCTTGGCCTTTTATTTTCAAATTGATGATCATCAATCAGGTATCTAAAGGTTTAATTTCAAGCGCAGTGACACTTGGGACAGATCAAAAAGTCTACTACATATATATTGAAATGATTTTCAATAACTCCTACTTCATTTTTCAGGAACAAGGAGAGAAAATCCCACAAAAAGCTGAAAAATTAATGAACCACCTCCTTGAGAAAATTACAGACACTATATCAATTAGGTTGTGTCAAAATCTTGCGAATATGTCTCTAGAAAATGTATTCTCTCTGGATCTCTCTAGTTCAAAAAAGAGACTGTCCCTTCAAAAATGTCCAATACGGCCAATCCTATGCAAATTAAAATCAAAATATATATTGTCAGATGTTTTTACAATCCAATGAATATTAACAATTAGTAGTGAATGATCATAACTATGCTTTTTCGATAGCAAGCAAAGTTTACGAAGCATGGAAAGTAACAGCCAATAATTTCATATCATGATACATGATTGAATAGAGAATTTCAAATTTGATTAGCTGGGTATATATGCATTGTCCATACATATGAACGCTAGTTTCAATGAAATCAATATCGTAAGTCACGTGTATGTCACGTGTATGTCAAATGGAATACTAGCATGTCTCTCTTTCACCTGGTCCTTTCAACCTCAAAAAATTGTTTCCCTTTCCATTTTTCTTGATAATACGTTTGTTTTGCCAGTTCTAACCGGGAACTCTTCATATATCGTGAGGCAAATGACGAGGGCAAATTATGAATGAAACTAGATGAATTAGTGACGTGCAAAGTGGAGATTTCCTGCACAGGATACAACCGAATGATGATTGACCTTGCCACAAAATTCAACCTCCAAAGTCCTCATCCGAGCGCATGAGATCTGCGAGATTCGTCATCCATTGTTTTTTTTTTATAATTCGACGAACACTATTGACTGTGAATACTGTGGTAATCGAGGTGGTAGTGTTTCCATTTTTTTTTTAGATTTTCTGTGATTTTTCTCTTTTCGTTTCTAGTAATGGAAATAAAAATTATAATAATTATTCAAATATATTGTAGTAAGGAAACATTTATGATCTGCCCCAAAATGTCACTGCGCATGAAATTCAACCTTCTTAAAACATCTACTTCTCAAAATTGGATATGAAAATGGTAAATTCAATATAAATCAATGGAGAAACACCTGGTGTCCAGAATCATTCTGTCTGACAACTTGTCACTTTTCAGTGTCAAAAACAACAAAACATCGGAAATATTACAGAGATGAAAAAATATATGAATTGTGCTGAAATCGAGAGCAGATTCGTTCCCGAAACTTCCACGAAAATGTGTAGAAAGATTAACAAAGTGACACTGAGAGAATTTCTCTTTAAGATATCTGAAAAATTGTTTTTTGACTTCAATGAAATGAACAGTTTGGGAGCAGACGGGAACTGAGATAGTCCATGCAATCAAATTCAGAACAAAAAATCTGACAGTTTATAAAAATCAGTTTTATCGACAGTATTCATAAATCTGCATGTCTTTCAGTTAGTTTTGTTGGTTCCAAAATTTTAGTGGATTCAATTTCATTCATTTTGGTACTATGATTTCTTCTCATGAAACATCATCATTTCATCTCAAACTTTCTCGATTATATTGATAAGAAACCATCATCATGGACAACCTTTCGAAGGCTCCAACTCTTCATCCTACTTCTTGACCTTCGATCGACACCTTGTATATTGTATTGGAACCTATTTGAAATCATTTTGAATGGCTTGAAGTGAACATCAAGTCACGGGATAGGAGGAACTTCATCGTGAATGACCGAATACAACCAACATTTATTGAACGTTTATTGAACCCAGCAGAACGTGAGAAATCGTCGAATATCGAGGTCGAATTTTAGGCGAATGCAATAATACAGGTAGACAGAACCAATAATTCCTTCACAAGTTTACTACATCATGAGCAGATAACAATAATTGTTCCACAAGTCCTCGTTGCGAATTCATTTTCATCGTTTTATTCATTCCAAATTGGTTATTATGTTGAAAACCCATCTTATAGTTAATTGTTGTTGACACACTACAGAGCTCTAATTCGACTATTTATCAGATGTTGTTTGAGATCAGGCTCCAGAACATGAAATTCGAATTTTATGGAATCGAACGGATTTTTTTCTGTTACTATTCGCTTCTTTTTATTTCCAACGGCATATGAAACTTTATGTTTCTATGTATCGTACATTCCTGTCCTGTGAATCATTCTTCTGAAATATAATGGAGAATTGTTTCAGAAGCGACAAGGGACTAACTAGCAATTTAGCTCTAGCAAGAAAATTGAGGAAGACGTTACTTCCGAGCAGAAGTTATTTAAGTACTGTTGTTCATGCGAAGATAAATCGTACTAGAGACCAATCATGTCATCATTATGTAGAAATTGCCACCCGGGCTTATATAAAATGTGTACGAAGTACTTTGATAAAGTTAAATATTGACATCACTATCAATGAAAAAAATCATCCTAAAGGAAGCGATGACTCCGTTTGTCAATATCATTTGAGAATTTACTAACGCATTCGAAATATATTCAAGGTTTCCAACTATGAACGATGTTTCCTGTTACGTCATTCATATACCGTGTGCATCAAAAACAAAGATGTTGTTTAATGATTCTGATCCATTTTGTCGTACTTTTCCGCGACTAGAAATGAAGATCAGAAACTGAATAAAAGTGCTGATGAACTCTCGCATACTGACTTGTGGATATTCTCAATTTCATGGTGCCATTTTGGAGATCCCAATATGTACTATATATAGTATATCAGTAGAAAATGAAAACAAAACAGTGGTTTCTTGTATTTCAGATAGGATACTTCTTGTAGTTCAACAGCAGAACTTCAACGTTTGATGACATAGGTACCTACATACATAGGCTGAAATGTTGAGAAAAGTACTCCGGGTATTAATATTTTTGATTAGGCGAAGTGTTCGTGACCTATTCAGGATTACTTTAATATTCAGATTATGAATAGAAGCTTCAAATACAACCCATGATGTGAATATAGACTGGTGACCTAATTGCCTGAATTCAGCCACTGCAAGAAGTTTTTCGTTGATTTCCGTCTACTTGATTATGTTGAATTTCAATACCTTACTAAGACTTCCCAATATCGAAATTAGATGGCGTCACCAATGCTTATCTCGATGGTTATCTTGGAAACTCGGAGAGATACGATTTGGATTTGAATTCAACACGAATGCAAAATTTGAATCATAAGATATCCATCACTGACAGATATCCGTCAGCGTCTTCACGGAATCGACGATCGCATTGCCATCTCGACTCAAGCGGTGCGGCCTCAGTTAGTTTGTTTGACAGGTCTACATGTTTCAGAAAGAAACAATCGAAGAGTTGGATCACCATCCCATATCCACCTTGATACAACCGAATTAGTGAAGAGTCATTGAGTATAAAGAACGAGCGTATTGAAAATTCATTTCTGACCGTTCAGGTGATGATAGAAAACTCAGTTTTCCAGACTCTGGCGCCATTGTTCAGTCTCAATCGATGCTGGGTCAATATCTTGAAGATCAATAATGTTTCAGAGATATTTTGTTCACTACTTCGAACCTTAAGTCAGATATCAAGAATGTTCCGTGGTATGGGTGCCATGTTTAATGTCATATTTATCTGGTTCATATGTTGCAAAAACGAGCATCAACTCGATGGAAATGAATTATCGAAGTTCTTTTGAAATTTCAACAGTATTCTTGTGTCAATTTGACTCGAACCTGAAGTATCACCTAGGTATGTTCACGGTCAACTGAAAATCAATAATTTCGCATTCGATATTCAAAGAAATCCGATGATATAACATAACACTCCTTCGAATAAAGATTTCAGTTGGAGAATGAGTCAAACTATTATCTGAAATATGACGGTGTGTTATTAGGTGAATTAGTTCTCGGAAACAATGACTGAATAGAGGTGTTCTGGCAACAAGAAACCTGTTCATTATTTCAAACCGTTTTTTCGAACATATGTTAGGTGAGAACCAACCAACTTTGTGCTAGAATATCACGTCAAATGTATTGAATGGCATCTGGCAAAGCGATCGTGAAAAATTGGCTACCGGGAATGAACTCACTATCATTGTTTTACAATGAAACATTATCAACGTGATTTGAATATAATTTATGAACCGCAGGAAACATGGATTATGTAATAGAAACGGTAAAATATTCACGAGGCAGCTCGACAGGCGTTATCATACGCGAATGCTTGGATTTCTTCTGATCACAACCGTATTCATGTGGCGAAAATGCTTATCCGAAGCTCAGTTGGCAGATATAGGGTCAGTTTTTATGTAGCAATTCGAATTACGTTGAATTATTCATAAGATCTACTACATATGGGATATCCGATGAATACCAACTAATTTCTTTATTGAAATTACATTTCAACGTCTGCTTTCGGCGCGAACTATCAGCGAATATTATACAGTGCAGGTTCAAAGTCTCTCCCCCCTCTCCATTTCTTTTTCGAACAAATTTTATTCAAGTTAGGTGAACTATGTTTTGTTCAATAGTGATTTTTTAATTTTGGCAGTGCCAACTGAAATATGTCAGATGGCAAGTGGGATCATGTATTAAAGTCCTGAACGTCAAACAAACAGACCATGGATTACCGACTATTGTACTGGCATCCACTTCTTGAAACTGAATATGGAAATGGTCAACTCAAGATCAATTAATCAATAATTATTTCTGTCTGGAAACTTGTCACTGTTCAGTGACAGAAACGACGAACATGGAAAATATTGCAGAAAAAAATAAAAATTGTGTGTTCCTGAAATATATAAAGTGTAATTTTTTGGTATATGTATAGGTTGAAGTTCAAGCGCAGTGACATTTTGGGGCATACGACCAATTCTGAATGTAATCGCTTATTCTGAATGACTCGATGATTTCTGTCAAGTTCATAGCACTAATGTTAGTTAGCATCGTAGTCGAAGCCTTGAACATATTAGAGAGGAGTATCGAATCAAAAATTCGCGAACAAACGCCTCAGTCTATGCAGAAATAGGTTTAAGAAGGCAATACAAACAAATACTAAGGTAAATCCTCCGAACAACAAGTCTGTTCAATGATCGAAAGGTAAATCCCGAGGTAAATCCCATCATTCTATAGGCTTTGTTTTAGTTATATATAGTTATTTTCAAGTGTATCTAAAACATACAATAATACGCATGCGATTATTCACCAAATGATGGTGTTTTATTTTGTGACTCAGTATGTTTCCAGGACTTAACCTCAATTGACAGGTTCACTACCCTACTACTCAGCCCAAATGGAGCATTCAGGACGATAAGACGATAACTGTGATAGATTCAGGATTCTCGAGGTGAATTTTGGAAATTAACTTCCTCCCCGAAAGTAATCCATTGTGGGCATGTTTTTGTTTTGCATCCGTTCGTAAGTATCAGTTGATAGGTTCACGTCAGTGGCTGTATTCAGTTATCTCAAAAATATAAAAATATCAAATGGAAAGAATGAACAACAAAAACTGAGAATTTATATACAAGATATTGACATATCCTCGAAAATATCCCTATATCTCAATTGAATATCGAAGCAATCAGATAGCTAGCTGAAACATGTAGATCTAGATATTGAGGTGAAAAAACTTCAACTTCCAAGGATGTCTAGAATAATTTCTAATTGAAGAACTCCTTCCACTCCTATTTTTTCCATAATCTGGGAGATGATAAGTCAGAGATATGGAGGTTCTTCCATCATCTCATATAACCTCTCAGGTGACAGAATCTAATGTGGGTTTGCTCATGGCAATGCAAAGTGTTTTAGAATCCTCTCCCTATTACTGGCCTTTCAGACGTTTCAGAATTCATCCAATCAAAGTTGACTTTACTTATTGCCTCAGCGTTTGGAATTTCCTGAGTTGACCCCTAGCTAGTCCTTTCTCTTGACTGTCTTCCATTGTTGTAGGTATGATTTTCAAAATAATTGTTGTATGTTGAACCAAAGGACAAATACTCAAGAGAAACAATTCACAAAGTTTCCTCACCACATTCAATATGTTTTGACACCATGTCATGTCCAATACAACCACCAGTTCAAATTCATGTTTTACTTTATCCGAAATCGCTTCACATAATAAGCTTGAGACATGAACTTGACCTCCAAACATTATTAAATGGAACAATAATCCATGCCATGCATTGATATAATAAAACTCAATAATAATTGAATATATTGAATTGATGGCCGTGAATACAGTGATGAGCAAAAGTATTTAAGTGAGTGATGTCTGTAAATTTCAGATAATATATCGAAATTAATTTTTTCAGTGGAATTTAGTAGATTCCGTATTCATGTTCAATATTTTGATCATCATTTCGAATAGGAAATTGGGCTCATTTGATTTGATGTCCCATTATTTCAAAGCAAAAAGCGATTTGCACACAAAAATGCTCTTCTGAAACAAATGCTGCTGAGATCAGATATAATGAAACAAATGCAACAGCCGTATTATTAGAATCGAAAATAAAATTCACCATGATGATTCATGGGGTAAAAGCATTTATAAATCAACAAAAGAATTTAACCTATTCATTTACTTATTGTAATGAATGATTGCTCATTAGGATATAGAAATAAAGAATAAATGATTTGGCGTGCATTATTAAATATAATTCATGCGCTTCTACTGAAATACATCAAAGCTATATCGAAACAATGAATTCGCTAATCAACTAGTCCATGACAACACAATATGAAACTGAAATACCAAGGTTGACATTTACTGCTAGCGTATCATTGAAATTATCCTATTCGAGATTTATCGAGAATAAATATTTGATCAAACCCAATACACGGTTGTTATCCATTCAACCACGTAAAACATGGCGAAACCGTTGAAATATTCCAAAAAATCTGAATATAACAAAGAAGAACTCATGAATGTACATATTGCTTCGTTATATAGACAATGCAGAAGGAGAAACAACATTCACTAATAATTTCATCGGCAAAATTATTCAGCGCAGTCGGTAGGACTCAGTAGGTAGCCGCTCTTAGTTACTCTCCAAAGATGCCATCTAGTACCAGGAATGACATCAGGATATAATACAACTAGGGTGAATGGACAAGAGTGATTTTTTTGCTCATGCAAGATATTTTGATTGAGTAACAGAGTTGATACTCGTGATCTACTTACGTTGGAGGATTGACAATATTGAAAAGCTCAACAGGTGAAGTCGGAACTCTCCTAACAATCATCTTCTTCCCATCAGTCGACCCCATTCCCACCGATGCCCACGACCTCAAAGACGCTACATCCGAAGGGTTTTTCGACACGTGACTGCCGGACTCGCTACTAGGTGGCTTGTGCCCCAATTCGGTCATCAAATGGTGGTAGTTCTTCAGCGATCTGACGCTGTTGTTCCTACGGAAGTTCGGGCTGCTTTGGTGCGACGGAATGGAGTTGAAGCTTTGCACTGGAATGTCTTGATGGTACTCCAACCTGGAATGCTTTCGAAGTGACCCCGCCGGGGATATCCTATGGTCTAATGGTTGTTCTTTGTGGTCTTTAGGCTCTTTAGTTTCTGTATCACAGTCAGTTTCTTTCGTCTCCTCTTCTTCTTCTTCCTCCGTTTCGTCCACACAGGAAATCTCGCTCTTCAGAAATCGCTTCATGAGAATGTTGCTCGGTTTTATATCCTTCATCATCAAACCCATATCGTCCATTTTGTTGTTCTTGGTCGATAGAAGAGTGTTCCTCTCAGTCATCTTGATTATTTTCGTTCTTTTCTTTCGTTTCTCTATGAGCTCATTATGTGCTAGCCTAGTATATCTGCCGAACACTCGAAGATAAGGAAATGAAGTAGTTAATTTGTTAGAAATATAACCTAGATTTAGAGTGACCCGCGCACATTGCACGTCGAGAATGTTGTGGATAGTTCGCGACTTGGTTTCGACGCGGTTGCCACGATACTGGGTAGGTACTATTTGTTGTGAAATGAGATTCGAAAGTCCCACTCTTTTTATGGAAAATAATCTCTTCTGTTTACGTTCGCGATATCCTCGACGTTATCTCGTCACTTCGATAAGTTCATTCAATATGATTTTCACGTATCGACTTTTTTTGCAGGTTCCTCAATGTAGGTAATGAGGTAGTACATAATGGAAGCTAACGGTCGCTCTAAACTTCATTTTTGAAATGAATTACTAAGCTTTTTCTCGGCATATCTGCTTACTACATGCCTACGGCACTTTTCACAACTTTCTAGTACATATTTTTCATAACATTATAGTGAGGATCTGAAGTTGAATGGAATCAAATCATATCAAATTTTCCAAGATGAAATTTTATTGATGATAAAATAGAGTTCATTTTCCAGCTTTTTGTGGGATTTTCTCTCCTCATTTCTGAAAAATAGAGTAGAAGTCATTGAAAATTATTTCAATATATTTGTAGTAAGAGATTGTAGTAACAGATTATGTGATCTGCCCCAAAATGTCACTGCGCTTGAAATCAAACCTTCAGATACCTTAAAGTGAAATCCTCTATTTGTCAATGACACCTTGTTTTTGAAAAATTTGGAAATACAGATATATTCAATAAGAATAAAACCTCTACTTATCTTGGTGGACGTTTCGGGAACGAATCTGCTCCCGTTCTCAACACAATTAAAATATTCACGTATTCATTGACCTGTCTAGAACATCGCAGAAAGGTGGGCGATATTTCTCTCTTCTTTAGATATTTCCACAGTCGGTAGACAAACTACACGAGTTCGGGCTGGTAATCCATACACTGTCATAGGCTCGAAATATGCCGAACTTCTCATTAACAAGCATCATTCATCAATAAAACGGCAAAGTTATTGAATTATTTGCCTAGTGAAGTATTTCCTGATGCTTTCGACCTTCTCCAGAATTCCAAAAAAAATGCAATACCTTCCCTATCTCCAACAATTCCACCGCCTGCTAACATAATGTTCCTCGAACAGGATTTTCTTTCGTGTTGTTCAAAATATATGAATGGATATTGATCTTAAACGTATTAAAAACATGGCTTCAGCAGATTTTTTTCAACTGTAAAGGGGTCAAGGAGGTTAACAAGCTCTCAACTGTGAAATTCTCATTACCACTGAAATTGAACTCGAACCTCATCAACATGAATGATTCTTGTGCGAATGGTAAGTAGGTTCACTCGAACACTATGAATTCACTAGAATCAGCGTTTTGAATTTTACCTTGCTTTTCCCCAATTATTTACAATATGCTAGTAAACCCTCTCTGAAATATGAACGTAGGTAGTGGAAGCTTAGCACCAACAAAAATATATTATTTTTTAAGAAATATTTCAGATTTTTTATTGTTTTTCATTTGAATTATTCGCAAGCGCGAGTATCACGAACCAACAGATGGTGTTAATTTGAAGTTAAATTTCGAAATGGCGATTGACAACAAATATTTTCCGGACGTACTTCTGGTGCAGATTAGTCGTGTTTGAACCGGAAACTTTAGAATTAGAACGTATGTTTGAGACAGATGCCACAGAGATTCTGGAATCTACTCATGGTTGAAGTGTTAGTGAATATTACAGAAAGTGGTAATAAAATGAGACTCATAGGTTCTCATTCGGTTTCCTACTCACGAAGGTTGAGAAGGTATCGATGTTTTTTTCTTCTTCTGGTCAATTTATCCCACGGTTGATCAGTTGAGAGGCAGTGAATTAAATTCATGTTCTGAGAAATAACACCACAGGAGAAGAGAGGCAAGTATAAATATTTTCATTGAATGAAACTTTCATGAAATGAAAAAGAGTTTCCAATCAACCTCAAACTGACCTCCAGTTATGCGTGTATTCTGCATAACTAAAATATGAAAAATTTCGGGTCGTAATACAAGATCCATATTATCTAAAATATTTCAAATACAAGCAAGTTCGAATTTGTAGGAATCTAATCAAATATGTACTACACACAAGTCTGACAACGGCAAGAGTAAACATGTTGATTTATGTAGAGAGGTATATAAATCAACTATGACAGGTTTGACATGGAAATCAACAGGTACTTCAGAGTAGATGAAAAATATGGCAAAGAAAAGTTCTACTTTGCTGTCACTTACTGCTTCCGAAATAATGCTGAATTCTGTCGGTGAATTTTTGCACGGAGGGCAGAAAATGGATAGTTAATGACTGATATTTTTCCTATTCATATTACTTACCTATCATTGTCAGACATCTCATTGTCACACTATACAGGCCAGATTTTTTATATAACTGATCAACGGGAAAAAATCTGGATAGTGTTTAGGTTCTCTAAATGTTAATGATAATTATATAAATTAAACTCTGTTGTAGTAATGACAAAGGGAGATGGCAAATAATTAAGGTAACTGTGCGTCGAGTTAGGTGTGAAATAATATAGTCATTTCATCAACTAGGCAGAAAAGTAGTGAATTGACTGCCAAAGCTGGTATTTCAAGGCAGTCAATCTGCTCTGCTTATTGTTTGAATATATTTGACAAATCATTAGTTTTATTGGGAGTATTTTAGTTGGAAGTAGTACTTTGCTGATTGATATTGGCTTTCAAAATCACTATTTTTCTCTCAAACAAAGAAAAATATCTTCGTGATGAGAAGTCAGTGGAACACATTCACCCTGAATTTGAACCCAAATTACAAAGGAGAGTTTAACATGCTGACGGTATTTCCCGTATAATCTGGAAAACTTCTCGAGTTTCGTCCTTCTTATGTATTCATATTATTCGGTCCATTCTTATTTGATGACTATAAAGAATGAATAACACGTGTGTATTCAAAATAACTCGTTTTTTCATACCCATATCCATATATCAATTGTTCTTATGAAAGTAATAAGCCATATCATAACAATAGGAGTAACAATATACTTATCTAACTGATATTAATTACATTCTTGCATAAGTGGGTCAGGTTTCTAAGATACTTATATTTTTACTCATTGACTGTGATATGTTCCAAAGCTGAGTATCGAACTGAGAATCAACTGCCAATTGTTTATAATATTCACAATAACTATCTCTCTCGCTGTCTTCACTCTCAATACATATATTTTAAATAATATATTACATAATGAAGAAGCCAGAGGTGTTTTCAGGAAATCAATTTTTCGGCCCCTTCAAACTGCTACAGTCGGTTTAGTGATTAATTAATGAAAAGATCTGGCACTCATTTTCATTTGGAAACCAGTCTCGACATCTATCGACATTCTCAGACATTACTATCATTACTACATCATACAGAATCCTGCAACTGGTCACAAGTTGCAAAGCAAATTGCAACAGTAGAAATGATTAATCTTAGTATTTACTGTATTCATAAGGTTCATCAAGTTTATCAGAAGATTGTGCAGTCTGTATTAGATGGCTCTGAAGTGTCAATTCGAAAAAAGTTCGTAAAACAGCCACAGAATGTTTGTATTCGGAATAGAAGTAAAAAAAAACGAAAAAACAGCAATTTTAGGAATCCTCGTGCGAACAGCCTAAGAATATGTGCATAATTATGAATTTCAATCACACAAATTTCGAGACCCAATTCCATGGAAATGTCGCCCATGACTAGTTACTCAAACAGTAGCGCAGCCTTCTCTGTTTTTCTAAATTCTCAATCACCTAACATTAATTTCATTTTTATCAAACACTAGTATTCGCCTAATATAAAAGTTTCGGCGAACCTCAATGAAAGATCGGTATGAAAGAAGATGTGCTATGACACATTCATTTTATTTGAATCAAACGTATGCTTCGATAGCTCAGAAAGAATATCAGAGAGGGTTTACACATAAGGAGAATAAATAAAATTCAATGAAATGGGGCCATTCGATTCGAAGTATCATTAGTGGATTTAAATCGGATTCATTATCAAAATTCTGTAAAAATCTTCAAATATTGAATTTGTCAGAAAACTTATATACAGAGTGATGTAAATATTTCAAGGACGTATTGTTCGGATCAAAATAAGACTTCTTGAAATAAACGTGTGTCCTGAAATAGACCTCTCCAAGCTGCAGCCACTGTAAATAAGGTAAAAAAAAATTATCTAAAATTGTGACCATAATAACAGATCTTTGAATTCACATGCTTTTTTTTCAGATAATCCAGTTTTGGGGGAGTTGGACTGGGGTCCTCACTTCTATTGGCCCAAATTTCATGTATCAAAAGAGAAACTCTGAATTCGAATTGCAAAATGTTCTGGGCCATAAGAATCTGGGAATCCGGTTTCTTGCATTTTTTTGATACAACAAACAGTTTGCCAGAAAATCGTAATCGACGAAAGGGGGGTATTTTCCCAATATCAAACTAACAAAACATTTATTGATTGAACAACGTTTTATCTCATAGAAAATGTTGGAAATGTCTTCCCATTGCTACGATACAAATTTCGATTCTTCTTTGCATAGAACGTAGAACAGGTTCTAGAACCCCAGGAGTGTTTTTTATGTATTGGAAAGCATCAATGATTAGTTGACGGAACCGAATATACAGCGCTGTAGCTTGGAGGGGGTGCATTTTATGACACATGTTCATTTGAAAAAATAGCCTTATTTTGATTGCAACAATACGTCGTGAAAATATTAATACATCGAATTTTCAATCACCCTGTTCATAATTTTTTATAATAAATTCTAGTGATTCGAAAAAAAATCATGGAACTTCTATATTCGTCACTTTTCAATTGATTCCTGTGATATGCAGAGATAATCGAGAAAATACTACCCCTTTATATTCAATTTCTAATATCATAATTATGGATCGTTACTTTACCAACAAACCATCTGTTTGTTGAAAAAAAACATTTCCTGGAAATCCGGAAAACATGAACAGAAAAAATAACATTCAAAGGATTCAAAAATAATAAACTTTATTCCTGGAAATGATAAGGATATAATTAAAACATGGGAATGTTAGAGTTCATTCATCCGTTGTGAAATAGCTTTTATATACTCAAATTATCGAAAAAAAAAAATTCTTAGCCATCCAGGAAACATGAACAGAAGAAATAACATTCAAAGGATTTGAAAATCGATTAACTATATTTCTGGGAATTATAAGAGAATAATTAAAATATGGGAATGTTTTAGAGTTCATTCATCCGTTGGGAAATAGCTTTTATACAATAGTAAAATCAATGAAGGAAATAAAGTGAGACATAATTACAATATACATTAAATACATATCACCTATGTTTTTAAATAATTCTCGCAGAATGTGATCAGCCTATATCTCTGTTTCAAATTTCTAGCACGAACATGCGGGTTGACGATTTCACTCGTATAATTTGAGGGAAACCATCCAGTTTGTCCGTCTCTCAACCTCTCTCCATGATACCAACCTGCAGAAAAAAACAAACTGATAAAATGTGATGGCTCAAAGCCAACGAATTCATGGAATGAGGGATACAAAAGAATTATTAGAAATCATTTTGGTTAGGAATACGAAGGTGAAGGATATTCTTATCGACCCCATAAATGCTCCAGCCATACTCAAACTTTTCTGACCAGTTAAACATTGAAAAGATCAAGCAAGTATCTTCATTTCCAAAATGACAACCCAGGCAGGATATTTTTCAGGAACCATTTTTATGAGTTTATGAGTGGCAATTTAATTGAAAGTTCAAATTATTTGGAACAATTCAATATCCTTCTCAGACTACAAATAGATGGCTACTAATCAAAAACAATCAGAACTCATCTGGGAGTATATAATCTCTGTCAGAATAAAACTTATAGTTTGCAAACCAATATTCCAAAACAACTTGCTTTCTGTACAAAATCAGATGGTAGAGAACCATAGATGTGATATCGTGAAAGGACATAACATGAAATTCATTTGATTCAAAACCAAAGGACTGGTCTGAGAGGTCTGAGCAATCAATATACTCATCAGCTAGCTTTCGATATGGAATTAGTTTCTAGACTTTAGTTAGTAGCAAAAACTTCCATTCATAACGAGTGAATCATTATAAAATGAGATTGAAATATTTCTAAATTTGTCGATCTTGATGGAGTTAGTTATGGATTACAAAATCTAATAATTGGCATCTGTGACCTGCAATCGAACAAAAACTGAGGTTAATGCTACCGTTTTACAGGTTTTGCGGAAAATTTGTCACAAGATGTTTTTTCTTCTTTAAAATAACACCATGATTATCAATATTGTCAAAATTCCAAATATTCAAGAATACACATGCGAATATTGACTGAAAAGTTGATGGTGTGTTATTTTGCGACTTGATATATTTCCAGGACTTCATCTTTCGGTAACAGCGAAACAGCGCTTCAATTCATACGTAACAGTTGATCTATAAAAATTTGGTCCTGGAGTGATTTCGCTTTCGACAGACTTAGAATAATTTTATCGATATCATTGAGTACATCGGCACGCAGATAAGGATCTTACTTAAAATACTCAGCTAATTATTCCGCTTTTACTCCATAAGTCACCTGATCAATTCTTGTATCGACGATCTGCCACTATTGTATGAAAAAACTGATCAGATAAGGTGATACTGATTAGAAAGTACGATAAATCAATTTTCCACCCATCGAAATGTATGTAGAAAACGAGTAGATAACATATCTACACCAGCCGCATGTTAGATATGTAAATAATTCAGAAAAAATATGAATTTCATCATATCTATGAGATCCCAATAAGCTTCCTTGTGGTGATGCATCAGTAGAAAATATATGAAGCGGTCTTTTCAGGAGATCAGAAATCATTCGGAATCGATCAAGATAGATATTTTTTTCTCCGTTCAATATATTCCTTTCTTAGCTGAAAAATTCATCAAAGGCGTTGTTGGATTGAAACAGACGTTAGAATATAAGGTAGCCCAAATAAGCATTGATAATAAAATTCGTCAAATGTGATGAAATAACCCTGAATTTTCTTTTTCATCATTTGAGAGGTTTCTATGGAAGTGTTCTAAGAAAGACTGTCTTCCTTTGTCAGTGTTTTTCCTGACAAGAATAAGAAATGCATGATAATATATCGTGTCACCTGGTGCTGAGAAAAAATCCAAACAATACTGTAGAATTTTTACGAAACTATAATATCATTCAGAGGCAACAGCATCATTGTTATTACGGAACATTCCAACACAATATCTCGATAACATTGACAATCATTTCAAAGACCACCAATCAGAATTCACTCACGCTGATTACTCGTCAAAAAGAAATGCTTTCGATTACTTTCATCATACTTCGACTTTGTTACGATTTATGGGAACAACTTATTCAATGTGAACGTGAGAGAAAGTGGAGAATGTCGGAAAATCAATTGAATCTTAAAAATTTTCATATCGGATGTAACCGAATAATTTTCTCTTAATATATTGGATGTGCTCAGGCCCAAGGCGACACTCACTCTGCAGCCATACGAGCTGAAATTCATAAAATATGAGCGGCGAAAATTCAGGAAGGTACACCTGGGAAAGAGCATCTAAATATACAGGGTGTTCCCTCGGTTGGTGAATAGAATCTTAGGGAGAAATCTCATTTGATATTTCATCAAATGATATGGCCTGAATATTTGTTTTTGATACACAGTGTGGGAGAAAGTTATACTGAAGCATATTCTTTCGAAAATTCCTCAGGATGTTCTGAAATCAAACTCATTTTCAATATCATACAAAAAGGCAACCTTCAGTGTTCTTTGAGTTTATGCAAAGAATGGAAATAACAGTCGCAAGATCGTGTAATCAACCAAGAGATTCATATCATAACGATTGTCATCGAAAATTGTCAATCTTAGTGCTGAATATAATCACAGGAATATTGGAGCTGCTTGGCGAAACTGATGGAAGTATCGATTGAAGTGATATCAGTGATAAAAGAATAGTATGATAGATATCTGATATCTGACAATTTCCCAGTTCAGTCATACCCACGTCGAACAAATAAAAATTGCGTATTATAAGCTTATACGACACAATGTCACAATGACTTCGAAATAGAAAAATATATACACAATGAACACTCTGTACATTTATAGAAGTGTAATATGTGAAATTTTGTGCATGAAAATGAAATTAAAATTCATTTCACCCTGTTCGTTGATAGTTCAACGAATGGGAGTCTCGCGTGTCTAATAATAAAACTGATGTATTCTTCTGCCATTGAACCAAGAGAATTAATTAATGGGTTTATTGTCTTTTTCAAGATCGTGTTGCTTAGATTTACGGTCATATTATTGTGGATAATGACACTTCGAGGGGAATGAAAGGTCAGAAATCGTATTATGAAATTACATGAGAGCATGCTGAACATTGTTAACCTAAACATTAACAAATATTTCATATGAACAAGAAATAATATATATTCGAATATCCGATGAGCACGACCCCCGATTTTCATAATCTATAACTGAAGACGAATTGAGGGCTAGAAAATAAAAATTCAGTCAGATCTAAAAACCATGCTAACAACCTGAGAATAGCACTAAGCGTCACTTCCATTCAAAACGATCTAAGTGCCACCAAACTGGTATGTGCATTATTAACAAAAACTGATTGTGTGTTCAATTTGTTGTTACAAATTTTGACAGTACCATATGAGAACGATGGAATTGAACAGTGACACGATGTCATGGCCCCCACCTCATTTCAGTCTATAAGATAACACTTGTATGTTGTACATTTTTACGTACATTGATGGGAGGATGGGAATTCGAGAATATTTTGCAACAGAGACATTAATCTCTAACCCTAGTTCAACAAAACAAACCAATAAAAATACACAGTTTTTGGTTCCTACTCCATTGTCGGCTCATTTTACCTACACATCATTTCCATACAACCAACAATCATGAATAGCAAAATCATGTTGATAATGAAATTATTTCATTCACTGATTGAAGGTATCGCTACAAATTTGAATTTTCGAATTTGTACATCGATAAAATGAACAATTTTGATGGAATGGCAATTCTACTAAATGGCATCAGTTAGTGATCATCTAGAGTCAATTTGCTGGACTCTCATCACTGCATCAATGTTTCAATTCATCGATGTTGATGTATGATCATGGAGTCCACCAGGACAACTGACAAAATATCTTGAAAACAAATGAAAATATTCATCATATTTACATTTGCCGGTTTTGATGGAAGTTTGGACCAAAAAATAATACCGCTGTCCAGGCAATATTTTCAAATTGTGAGATACAACAAGATGAATCTCCTTCAATGTCATAATACCAACTTTATTAATCGAGGTCACACAAGTTTGAATCGAACAGGATCATGAAATTCGAAGGTTATCGTTCAAAAAGTTGCATTCTTATGGTTGTTTTATCTTTCAACCTCTATAATTAGTTTAACTGATATCAGAATTCTGCCAAATTGGGTATATTTCGAAGATGAAAGTGCAGTATATATTATTTTTTCTATCCTGCATAGGTACTGATAATTCGAAATATTCTGAAAATTCTAGACCTGAGTGGAATGTGTTGAAGTAAGTGAACATTCACTTCCGGTTCAACATGAAGCTCCAGTTGTCAAATATTCTTGCCATCAACAATTATCAGTGAACTGCAAAATTTGGGTTACTCGATAGTTTTCCATGTACGGACACCCTGTATAGTGATAGTGGTTGAAGATGCAAGAGAAAATCAAGGTACATTGATAATTGGGCGTATCTAGAACACCGCAACGCACGGTATTTCGTGACTAATGAAAGGTACACAATACAAAAGTGGAGAAAGAATTTAAAATGTCGATCGCATACCATCGCTCATTTTCCTCAGAACATTGATGACGTCTCCTCTAGACAAGGACAGTTCGTCTGGTTGACGACAGACGTAATTGTGAATGGCTTTCACTTGGGGGCAATCCCAACAGTCATAGAGAGTCTCCTCTGGATCGTCTGATCTTGGTGGACTCAGAGCCTCTATCCATCGCTCCTTGTCGGTTTCCGTACCACTCGATAAAAGCTAGAAAAATACACAAAAACATCATAGCATGGATGATAAACAAGTTCTTAGAGAAGGTGGTACATTCATTTTCCAGCTTTTCGTGGGATTTTCTCTCCTCGTTTCTAAAAAATAGAGTAGAAGTTATTAAAGCAGCAGGCCTCTATCAGTAAGGATGAAAGAGCATATAAAGAAAAGATATACTGACAAATCAAAATTAGCTGAATATATCCTTACTGAAAATGGACAACATATGGCCGATTGGGGTAATATTAAGATCATAGGAAAAGAAGACAACAACCAAAAACGGAAAATCAAAGAGTCTGCTTGCATTCTCCTGAACGGAGACAATAATATTGCTTCTTGTTCAGTTGATATAGATAGAACTTGGCATCCACTTCTGAAACTTGAATATGAAAATGGAAAATTCGATATCAATTAATGAAAACACCTTGTAACCAGAAAAGAAAAACCGAAAAGATTTTGAAAAATTTTGCGAAGAGAAATATATTTTAATTGTGTTGAGAACGGGAGCAGATTCGTTCCCGAAACGTCCACCAAGATAAGTAGAGGTTTTATTCTTATTGAATATATTTGTATTTCCAAATTTTTCAAAAACAAGGTATCACTGACCAATAGAGAATTTCTCTTTTAGGTATCTAAAGGTTTAATTTCAAGTGCAATGACATCTTGGGGCAGATCACAAAATCTGTCCTTACTACAAATATATTGAAATAATTTTCAATAACTTCTACTCTATTTTTTAGAAACGAGGAGAGAAAATCCCACGAAAAGCTAGCGCTATAAATATACGAGTGAAGGTCAATGATGTATGGAAAAATAGTGAAGTCACTGATGGTCTGCTTTGTTTTGCCAAAACGCTAACGGCATTTTTCGCTGTAATGTCATAATAGTTATGAAAACCCCTAGAAGATGGCGCTATTTTTTCAAATTTCTGAATAATCAATTGGTGTAGGTTCAATCATCAATTGATAAATGTCCTAAAATTACTAGTTCTGATTCGATGTTTCAATACATTTGATTGAACAACTATCAATGATACTGATCCTAATGATATTTTCGTGACGCCATCTAACGGTTCACATTCGGGTGATTTTCCGCTATAATGAATATGATGTTCTCTACTTGGCTGTTCATTAGAAGTTTGGCAGGATAATTTAGATGGCAATTGGGCAGAGTAGCTTTACCATTGTTCGCTACATCCCTACGCAGTATTGACCAATAATGACATTCAAGTAATCGAATGTCCTGAGATATGTGGACATATTTTGAATTTCATATTTTCTTGAATCATTTCGTTTGAATCAACGTTTTCATGATTATACAATCATCAATGAATGATGAATCACTTAGCAAATGCACTAATTTCAAGTCAAAATTGTCGTACAGAAACTTACATCGACTATAGTTCTTCGTCATTATGGAAAGGAAAAGTTTACATGATAAACAGCCATGATGTTGTAAGCAGATTTTTTTAACAATTCGATGGTGATTCATGAGCGAATCCAATTACTAGGAGATAATACATTTCCAGTTCATTCGAATGATTCATCGATTTCTCTTATCAAATTTGAGCAATAGATCGACGTTATAAAGATATAGTAGATACTAAAACCATGTAGATTTCTCTGTGGGAAATAATCAGTATGGAAGTAAATCTTCCATATAAATCAAGTGAAGAAAGTTATACTATCAAATATTTCAGGCATTTTTATTACTTATATTGGGAAATAAACATCGATTCGTTTCCTAAGAATCATGATGGAAATCTATATCAAAAGAAACTTCACTATAAATGTTAATATATCTCACTCCATATGTACAATCGATCTGAATGAAATATAAAAAACTTGGGGGAACGGGTACATCATCGCTGTTTAATTAAAAAAAGTTTATATAAACGTGTTGTCTCACTTCAGCGAAAGCATTAGCGTACAATATTCATCATCGTATACACTCTGCGACACCCCTAGAAACAAAATTCAAAATCTAATTTCATGACAAGGGGCATCGTATTACAAATAGAACACACATGGAGTTTAATCAAAATCAGCGAAAAGTAATCTATGAAAAACCTATTTTTCATTGAGTTTTGGACACCTCGTTACTCGGAAAAGAAAGTTAGGACACGAGTTTAAGTGAACTTTTTCTATGGAATATGACGAGGAATCACCACCTGAAATAAATGACATCATTTAAGTTACACCCTATATATCTCTATTTCCTCGCAGCAAGAGACTCTTCGACTCATTCGATATATTTTCTTCCATAGTCAGTTTTTAAAGTAGGTCATGACATTGATTTCAAATCTATATTTGCTTTGCCATCCATTGTCATAGATGGTAATCGCTCTAATACCAGCATGTTACCACAATGTAATCACTCTAAGAACGCAACAAATGTCAAAAAAAATTTGGATACACCTTGTTTCAGAAATAAATTGTCTAACTCAACAAGATCTCCTAACGTCGGTAATGACTATTCATTCTGAATGACAATCAAATGTCATAATAAAATTTCCATCATTAAATCAAAACTACAGATAATACATATTTGATTAGGAATACAAAATTTCAGAAAACCATTCACACATGTTTTCCAAAAATATATCATATCATAACCCAGTTTTCACTTGATATTTAACATGGTGAAGAAATCAAAGAGAAACCTTCAATTGGTTCATAACTATTCTTCGAAATGTTGACAGATATATACGATATTTTATATCGTTCCATTAGCTTGTTGACCACAAATTTCCCATAGACTCCCGGATAAACTAAAAATGACAGCCACTTGAAATTCAACTTCAAGTTCTCATCCAATCTTGACGGCTGAATCCTTCAGGATAATTGAAAGGGCTCTATTGAGTGTTCCTTTTTGATTTCTGAAGTTGATGTCCTGTCATTTCCTGTTAAATAGGAATTTGAATTGACCAATATTTCTGGGTGATGTAAGATGATGATGATAACTCTCGAACCAATATCAAAAAGGTCAGAGAACCTGTAATCCAAATTCAATATTGAAAAAGATACAAGGTTGGTTTTCAAAAAAAAAAATCGTTTGAGAAGAATTCACTTTAAAGCGTCATCTACTCCTTGACTCTAATATAAATTGTCATGATTAAATTCGATTTTTATACGCTTTTACTAAATTTATTAATTCACTTTCTCTGTTCAAATCGCATCTAGCAATCGATGTTTCACCTTTATTTATGCATTTCCTTTCCCTTTTATATTCAAACGCCATTCGCATTAGGCATCATGAACTTTTCACCGACTTGATACAATGATTATTCACAGGGTGAGACCAAACATATGGGCAAGTGGGACTGGTAACCGATTAACGAGCATCTGCGTATCCAGGTCGAACATACTATTCCAAGTGTTTCACAGTCACGAAAGAAAATTATCATGTTAATAAGTTGTTATTGGTTTGGAGACCATATCGACAAAATTAGGAGGAAGTTACCTTCTGGTTGTTCCCCAGTTAGAACTTCATATTAGCTTGGTAAAGATCTACTTTCATTAACATAGAATTTGTTTCTGAGGATCTTCCAGTCAATTCAAATTCGAAATGATATTTGTGTCGGAAAAAATATATGTACAGCTACATTCATAGATACTGGCAGCCATTATTCATTGAGAATAAAATATTATTCACAGTAAATGGGAACAAATTATAGAATTAAAATTAAAATTATAGAATGATAACATGTTGTAAAACAAGATGAATCATCAATATATGTGTGCCAATGCGTTGATTAAAAAATCCTTCTTTCATCATTCGCCAGACGAGATAGAGGGTATAAATCTCTGAAAACCTCTTAAAACCTCTAAAAACTTCAAATGAGATATCAGAATGCAAAAAGCATCAGATGAGTGTGTTGTGATTGAATAAAAATACCTTTCGAATGTTTTACTGTTACATGAGAATGAAACCCCAATAATTCTAGGATATTCTGAATATCAAAATATAAATAAATAGAACGTTCAAAACAGACTACAAACTATCTACACTGAATACCTTGGTGATTGGATTGATCAGAAATCAACGTGAGGCAGACATATTCATTTTCAAAGAACAAATATCACGTATTATTGGTGCCTAAAGGAGTGTATAGATAAAGATATTTGGGGATCTTGTTCTAAAAAAAATCAACAAAATATCTGCACTGAATGAGACATCATCAAAAGTACTTTATCATCATCCACATGATCCCCCACAAATCAACTATATATAAAGATACAAATGCATTTTTTCAGAAGAACACTATTCAATCAATACTTCAAACATTTCATATACCATCATCAATAAAGAGCTAAGAATTTCGTATTCACGAGAAATTTCCAAATTCATAATCATCATACTAGATGATATGATTTGTTTCATCTTGATGCAAGAAATTTCAAAATTGACAGACAGAAAAAATTCACGCACAATCCAATGAGTTGGTGATGGTGTAAAAAATCCTGATAGCACTATGCAATTCGAAATTAAAGTGAAGGAACCTATTCTCGTGCAAGGTAATAATTAGTCAATACAATTTATCATATTTCATCCAAGTTTTTCATCATTCGAAATTCATTGTATTGAAATTGAAGGATCGATAAACTGTTTCTCTTTGTTTCTATGTTTTACATAAATATGTAGATGCATTTCTGTTTCGTCCAAACATGTTTTTCATAGTATAGGTACCTTCTTATGATATGAAAATTATAATATTATTATAAAGCATTCCTTTTTTTCAGAAAATCAAGTATATTTGATTTGAATTTGACTTACTAGTTCCACGACCTTGCCTTCCTGATTCTCCAAAATGGACAGATAGAGCAGATTCTTGTCTTGGGCTTCCTTCTTCAGAATGGTGGGGAACACATCGACACTCCTCAGTTCAAGCATGCTTCTTGGGCAATAATGTATGACTGTGTACTGGTTTTCACTGAAAGTGAATAATTATTGTTATAGAGAAATTAGTATAAGTGTACTAAGTATTGAGACACAGCCTACAATGATCTGCGTTGAATAACAAAGTGTTTATCACTTTCTCTTCAAGGTCTTGAAGAAATATTTTCATCTTCTAGAACACACCTGTTCACCCATTACAGGGTGTCCCCATCAATGAAGGGAAAATTAGGTGGCCTGAATTGAAAATTTGTGTTGTTGAAGAGGGAGTTGGAATATTGAAGAAATCTTACACTCTGGCAATAAATCTGCTTATTTCAAATAGGTCTATCAGTGTATTATTATTTTTTCAGTTTATTATATATTTAAAAGTCATTCAATCTGTCCTTTACCAAAGACTGTCTTCAAAATACACATCTCTTTTGAATTTCGAGTTGAAAATTGCATAATGCAGACCGAAAAATAATAAAAATGTCTGCTGCATATGACAATTTCTTTTTGATTTTGATCAATTCGATGAGAGTTATAGAGGCCGTTCACAGACAATGATAAATATGAAGTTTAAACTATGATATGGCTATTCTTTTCAAAGAAAATTGCTCATTAAAATCTCATTCAAGTATTCTTTAGTTATTCTTAGTTATGATGGTTTCACAAAAAAATCGAGCAGCCAAAATTGTAATATTGAATATTGTATGATATCAAATATTGTAATTGTTATGATTGTTAGGAACACAAAATTGTTTATTGATCAATATTTTGAAACTGAGAGACCTCAGGAGTTTTGAACAATCTTTCACAAAGTTATCATCATCTTCAATGTTGAATCGAATGATATTCTGAAACTGAGAAGTTTCTTTTGGAAATATTACTTTCAACGTTTTATTTTCAAGTTCATAAAGATGGTTGACTCCCTAAATAATTGTTATCGAACTGATATAATAATTCTACTGAACTCGGTCCTTCTGGAAGAAATCAATAAAATTCAATGATAAATGGTCCTGTGCAGAAAATATTATTAATTTTCGTAATCTGACATTCGCTTCCGGTACAACCGGAATGGTCAGATTTTTGAAAATTTTTTAGCCGAAATAATAGAATACTGCTAACTACTCATTGTTTTACATATATCCACAGAGATACACCCATTATAAAAACTTATTATAACATAATTGGCCACAAGATAATCATCTCGACATCAACAATGGCTAACCGTTATCGAACATGTTTATTATTTCACAACACTTTTATACCCACCTTCTTTTCTTGGTAACGAGGAAGAAATCATTGAAGAGGAACAGATTCAAAGGGACCTTGTTGAATCTTTTTCCCAATGTCATTTTGGTATCGTCACTCCTGGGCCGGAAGCAAACGACTTCCCCAGATTTTACCAACCATCTCGCAGAGTTCTGTATGTCTACCGGTGGTACAGATCTAGAGAATTCTAGGGATTCAGATATTTTGATCAATTCGATCTGTTGTTCTTTCCTTCTGGCGGCTTCGTTGCATTGACATACAATCTACAAAAATGTACCGAAAATTCAACGAATATAAGGGAATTCAATGAGAGAGTGGACTGAAGAGCTAAATTTCTTCCTGTTATCAAACCAGACCTATTATATCAGGTGACAAGACAGCTAATGGAGATAAAGCTAGATATCCACACAGTCCTTATGATCGAAATAATTACTGAGAATGTGTTCATTTTTTTTTTTGAGTAATCTTCCGAAACAGAATCAGGAAAAACTAAGAAACTACTGAACATTTTCTCTACTGAACAAGTTTCTCAACGGCACTGAACGATTTTGAATATCTCAATATTTTTTTAGCAAAAACACGGAATGGAATGAGTTAATGACTTCTGAAGTGAATCGATGATTTTCAAAAATATGTTACTTTATTCAGTGTTGCCAAAGCGAATTGGCAGGTGAGGTATTCAGGGTCCGACTCGGAGAGTCTTTTCAAAATGGCGTCGACTAGAAGCGGCCACCTGGTTATCCTCTGCATCGGTAACATCAAAAATGAGTACAGCGACAACAAATGGCAGGATACGCTGGACTCTAATTGGGTCAAAAACTCTGAGAATTCAGGCCTCTCCCTAGAATATGCGGAAGTCAGTATTGCAATCTTAAAAATCGAAAAATTCGAACTCACTTCAGTTGTGAAAGAACGTCATTCAATATAACTTGATTCTCGCAATAGGGAATGTATACGTGAAGATTCTCTTCGGCATGTTTTTGAATAATATCACAGATTCCGTCTAGCAGTATATTCTGCTTCCAGCATTTCTCTAGATCATACATGATTTTCTTCGAGCTAGATCGAACTGAAATATCGGAATATTATAATTGACATACTGGATGGCCCAATGAGAACGAAACAAGGCCGATTTGACATAGTTATCGTTCTCAGAAAAACAAACGCTCGATCCGGTCGATTTTTATTTCGAGGGGGAAATATTTTGATCATGTTTTCAACTTTTTCACTTCAAACCTCTCTGAAGGGTGATCTTCAACCCTTGAATTCCAAATGAGGTTAAGGGGTCAAGTGATACATCATTCTGAAGGTAATCGAAATGTCTCACCAACGCTTCCTTGTTTTTGGAATTCAATGCAGTAGTTCTCGAGAAAACACCTTTATGAAAATAATCGGCTAGTGATGGAAAGTAACGCTTTTATCCATCTCATCACCATTTCTCATTTTGTAGTTAGAACGTTCATCTAAGATTAATTCTCTCCTATCTAACATCACATACAGAATCATTCATTTTAATGGCAGTTTCTTGATCATAAAATGCATACCTTGTTTCGGTATCATTGGGCCACCCTGTATGGTATATATGTGAGAAAATATTTATCTTTTTATACTCATAATTAGTTCTTTTCTCTGCGTCAAATATAGTAAATACTTTGTTGGAAAACAATTCACCTTCTTTTATTCTTCCAAACAATATGTCCATTTCCTTTTCGTTGATAACATTACAATTTTTGAATCTAGATTCAAAATGGTCGCATAGAACATTCAAAGAGTTCAAATAGGATGCCTCAGAAGTAATTATTTCGAACTTGGCTTCTTGTAATTTTTTCTGCTGCGAACTGAGTGTACCTATGGAAAAATTGACAAGTGAAAACCGATATGGAAACATTGGATATTCTGAACTATTTGTCGTGACTCTAAGTTCCAAATCATAATGGAGCCTAAATTTGAGAAACAGAAACGAAAAAGCTGAATCAGAAGATTGATGATGGACATTTTGGGAAATTACTCACTCAAAACTGGCGATCTGATGACTTCAGGTATCTCGCACCAGAGACTCCTTGTGAATGAAAAATTGTTATGATTTGACAAAGTGGGAATATTGGGCTGACTAGATGAGATATAGTTTTCGTTTGTTTCTTCAACGTCTTCATAAATATCGCATTCGAAATCTGATATGTCGTAATCAGAAGAGTCAGACTAAAAACAATACATTATAATCATTCATAACTGATAGACGGAATTGAGAATACATAGAACGAAAAATGTAAAAGTTGAATGAACAGAGTCTTTATTTTGAAATCTGAAATAGTCGATGAATTGAAGATGAAATATCTCAATGTGGGAATTTACAAGAAATACTTTAATTCCTTATCGAAATGTCAAAGTATGCAAAATAGATCTCGTCGAATACAATTATTAAAACTATTGCAATTATTTGGTACGACTATGTGGGATGATTCCGACTCACATTCCAACTTTCCACTTACACGTAATACTGCTGCATCGTAAAATTGATACAAGGGTTCATCCTCTAGAAATTTCAAATCGATCGCTGCGTAAGTTGTAGAAGAATCATCTTTCTTGGAATCGTTGCTATTGAAACTGCGCACACTAAGATTACTTCCGGTCTCGATGTCATAGATAACTTCTCTTTTTTTATTCTTGTGAAGCTTGAAATTAAGCTCTTCCAGGATGCTCGAAAATCTCCTTTTCGAATCGATGGTATCGCTCGAAGATTTCGAGATATTTCGATTGGTAGCACTTTTTCCCGTGATAGATGCATCTTCGATATTCTTAACGTTGTCGATATCAATGTCGATGGCTATGGGTTTTGGATAAAGGCCGATTTCAGCGTACCAGGATGTTCTGCTATCATATTTTTGCAAATTGCTTTTGTTCTTGAACACGCCTGCTTCTGAATACAGGGATTTCCTATTGGAATTGTCTTTCGATGTTTGGCTATGATCTAAAATAGATATTTCGATAATTGAATCGAAGTTGTACGTGAAGGTCATTCACACGATTGCGTATGTAAAATTTCAATAATTTAACTTACTATCACGTTCTTTTTCGTAATATCGTTCTTTACAGGAAGGATTTTCAGTGATTCTTTGAGATAAGTATGAACAATTCCCAGAGATCATCTGAAAATCGTTCGAAAGAGTGTGGAATCATTGTGGCATTATAAAAGTCACTGGTATTTTTGGTATTGCAATTTTAGTACGAACTATACACCAAAGTTGACGTAATTCTCGACTTTGATATCTCTTACTTGAATAGTTTGGGACGGGTGGAGGTGGTAGTGTTGGACGAATAACCCTGCTTTTTCTATTCGCAGGAACAGGTGACGCCACAACTTTGCTTTCAATCGAAACAGGAGCTCCTCCACCATCTATATCTATGGTATTTGTTAAATAGAAAGTGCTCTTCCTTTGATTCTGGTTCTCGAAATAATTTGTCAAATTTGATACTGATACAGCTGAAAGAGACACGCTTCTTCTAATCCTTGTCAAGAAACCATCACTTGATTTCTCGATATTCGAAACTGGCGCATCATTGGCATTTATCAAGGAAGTCGGCCTTTCTAAAACTGTTTGCTCAACTAGAAATGTATGGACCGATCAAGCAAGAAGCAGATAATCAACGATCAATTCTGTTTACCTTTGGGAGGGCTGTCTTGTTGAGAAACCTTCTTGGATATCCTTCGAAGGGATTTAGTGATATCCCTCGAGAAATTTTTTCTAAACCTCCTGATGTTCTGAGTCAATTTATTCAGACCATTCGTTTCAGAGGAGGGTATAGGTGGGAGGGGGTTATTGGGAACGTGATTCCTCAACTCGACCTACGAAATATCTGGTAATTTTCAGTAGAACTTTGGGATATGAGTGAACACTGACCTCATCGATATCGTCGAACTCGTCGTCACTTTCGAAAGAGTCAGAGCTGAGTTCTGAATTTTTAACGTTTTCATACTCGGGAGATTCGTCTTCGATGTCGTCGTCTGCAAATACAAGGAGAGCAAAAGGTCATGACTATTCCACAATTTGGATGAATGAGCAACTTTCACTTCAATTTTCTTGAAATACGACTGAATACTACACTCACATGTAAAAAAAAACCGCAACAAGTTAATATTTGACCATTTGACCATTTCATGAGATAAATATCGTTGGTACTAAAGTTTCTGTCATTTCTAACAATACCAACAACGGTTAACAATGAGGAGAAATTCCGTCTAGACATATATTGGGAAACCTTTAGCGGCAATTATCAAATAATTTGCCTGTTGGGCTTTGGTGGAATCTAGGGAGCCTTTGTTGGTGGCAATCTAACAGGTTAATGTTGGATCGATTTAACAAGTCCCTCGAAATGAGACAATGCTGTTCGACAAGATACATATATACGTCTCACAATATACAGAGAGAGAATGGGAATTATTGAATGATACGTCCTTCAAGTACACATCATTTATTTATCGCATGTACACTAATTGATCACTGCCATCATTATAATTCAATCAGCATAGTCATCAATACAGACGATATACCGGATGTCGTCCGGAACGAAAATGGTGCCTCAATTGATTTTTTCTTTCGTACGTTGGACACAAATTAAATAATTGAAGTGGTGTGGCAAAACATGCATTTCCATTTCGAACAAGCCACCCTGGATAACTTTCGTAACAATAATTCTTATGCCTCAGGAGAAACGATAAGCACGTGTACATTTGTAGTGAAAAGAGCCAAGAGCAAAACACTTGATTTTTCTTCAATCCATCATCAGTTAGTGTTAATCATAAGAAATACAAATTCGAATTATAGTGAACATGTTTCGGTCACACAGTGAATGGTCATCAATAAAAAAGTAATGGTTACGGAAATTTTGATAGCAAAAACATTATAATCGGATTTGATAGGTGCCGACCGAAATTAACTAATTCTGAGTGCGGGAAATCTTTCCACCGATTGTTGTGCCCTGTGTTGCCAACTGTGTTGTAATTACTCTGCAAGAATGAAAATTACTCTTGCTGCTTTTAAAGTCACTCCAAAGTCTGATGAAAGGGGAAAATGTGATTTGGTTATCTGCGTAACAAATATTGTGACAAAAATATCTGAAAGAACACATTTCCCAACACGAATGAGGGAGGTAAGGTATAATATTCAGTGATTATTATTATTATTGATGTACAAATTTCCAGACCACAGACTTTGAATCGGTGAATTCAAGATTATTATCGTATATCAATTCAAATATGGGATAATCGATTGATGAATAAATACAGACACCTACAAAAATTTTATTCTACAACAAACTCTGAGTAATAATTATTTTCGTTTCGAATTTTGTCATGTCGATAGTTGTTATATGACAAGTGTCATGTTGTATAAAGTACAATAAACATATAAATGCGTATCATTACGACTTTTCTGTTGGATATATTTGTTGTTAGGTGATTTAGATTACGCAAATACCTGCATCATCAGCTGTTGATATATTGTCGACCTCATTCTGATATAAATACCTTCACGAAGCGAGCTACGGAGTGTCCAATTCAAAACGTATTTACATATATCTTGAAACAAGACAGGATCTGAATTTCTGTGAGTCCTAGGAGGCACAAATTCTCTTTCATGTCATCTATATTAAGAATTCAGTGTGAAAATTCAGGTGAATATATTAAGTATAACCGAACAGTACGAAACAAATCCGTTAGATAAAGGAAAGAAAAATTTAGTGCATGAAAATATAACTGATTCAGATCAGAAAATGATCACAGGTCTAGATAATTATGGTATGACATATGTAGAAAAGAATTACTATAATCCAGAATTGAAGAGTCGACCCAAAAATAGGTTGTTCCGAGTTAATTACTGAACTTTAAATATTTTTTTTATTTATGTAATTGCATAAGCTCGTACATATTGTAGGTAGGTATGTATTGATTTCGTGATTGCTTTTATCGAAGAAGAGCAAAGGTAGGTATAAAATAACATTCAAAATTATAGTGTTGTATCATAAGTGTTTCACCAAAAAATAAAGTTATTGTCGCGACTTTTACGAATTTCAATACACAAAGTATCTTATGGAAATTTAAATCATCCAGTAAGGAATTGGTTGGTAATAAAATTTGAGTGTCGATATTTAGCTATAGTGTATTACTGTCAGAATGAATTCACCGATTAATTTTTTCATTATCACGCAAATACTCCGATATTTTTTCGCATCTCAAGGCTTACTCTTTTCGGAGGCAAATCATTGGTCGGTCGGAGTGGTGGGTACATTTCGAACAAGGTAGTTTTTGATATTTTATGAACAACCGCACTTCGTAAACGTATATAATGAATCTGAATGAACTTTCGTAATGCGAAATTCGCATCGGTATGACAATTGTTAATTGTTTTTCTATAATCGATGTCATGCTAGTCGTCATGGCCACTAGTTATTGGTACAATAATTGAGACATAATGCTGGAAATGATGGGAAAAAATTAACATACACCTTGGTAGTAAAAGTTATTAACACAGAACAGAAGCAATTTTTTCAGCCCAACAGTATTATAAGACCAAAAAAACATACATTATTCCCTAAAACCATCATTCCTCATAATGTAAGTCGCTCAAAACTCTCAAATGTATGAAATTCAGAACGAGTAGACCTCGGCGAAGACTGTCAATTGTTTTTATTATTTAGTATAGGAGCCTATGACATATGATAATACTTATATACATATGAATCTAATCATCATCCTGAAGCAAGTCAAAACGATTTCTAAGCACACATAAAACGCTATTTAATAAATTTGGAGAATAGATAGAATGATAAATCAATATACAAAGACCAGTCATAGCCGTAAGTACCTATTTTTTTTTTTAAAGTCTGACAAAATATTGATTCGAATCTGTTATACATGAATAAGCATATATTTATAAATATTACCCAAAGATACGCCCATGAAGCGATAAAGATAAATTTTATTGCTCACCTGATGAATTTTAATCATAAATATGTTTTTAGATAGGTTTGCATATGATTTGCTACAGAAATCGAAAATTCATGTTGACCACTCGGTTTCCGTTTTGTGACGGATTTGCATTTTATCCTAGATTGATTTGTTACCCTCTCTACTTCCCGAACAGACTTCAGAGCTATCAGTAGTGGAAAAGACCGGATATTATAATCCTCGGCTGGAACATCTGAATACTATGTTGCTCCAGTGAAAAGATATCTTTCAATACCGTTGTGTACCTATACCTGAAGCTCGACCTGACGGTACTATTATTATTTACCTAGGTAGGTGAATGCAAATGCAAAAAGAATATGCAAATACGTTGATTTGGTGAGTATTCCTCCTTGGTAAAGCCAATTTTCATTTCTTCCTTAAATTAAACCATTATTACTTATTGTCGATCGGTTGAACCGTAAGTGAGAGAAAAGAGCTTCGCACCGTTCAATAATATACGTTTCGATAATTTTGCAGTTATCATGCGATACGTATTTGTTAGATTTTTTTGGTACTTGCGTATTCCTACCTCCGGCATCGAAATTTCATAATGCAAAAGGGTGAAAACCCTATTTTTTTGGAGATAATTCAGGAAGTGTGAAAATTCACCGGCTTTCTTGGGCCCCTTTTGGGTAGACATCACAGCCAGTCAATCGGCTTTCCATTCCTCACACAGGAAATTTTTTATACCTTCAATATACACCCAAGGAGTCAAAGAGAAGCAAAAACATCTTGGAAGAAGTTGAATCCATCTTCTTCAGCATTCTTGTTGAATGTCGATTCACCTTCTTTCATATGGAAGGCGCTGTCGAATGAGTATCTGTGACATTTTGACTCACAGAGCAAGTTGTTCTGACACAAATTATCACATGATAGCTCATTCTATATTAAAGAAATGAGAATCCGCCTTCATCCCAGATGCTCTTCGAGGATGTTGTTCCTCTTTTTGGTTTCTTGAATGTATGTTGAAGGTATAAAAAGTAATGTGTGAGAAATACCTATAACGTCAACTGGCTGATTACCCAAAACAGGCCGAAGTAGAAGGTGGATTTTCACACTTTATCCTGGATTATCTCGAATAATAGAGGTTTACCATTTTATCAGTTGTTGGAAACAAGAACAGAATGGAGTTAGACTAGTTAGAAACCGTTACCAATGTAAAAGGAGACCTCCTGACTCTCGAGGCTATCCTCGAATATCCTGTTCTTGAATTTCGTCAGGTCCTTGGAGCTCCTCACCGAATCGCAAACCATAGCAGCACCAGCGATCTTATCGCACGTATCACTTTCCACTCGGACCGGACACACCGCGGCGATATCGGATCCTCCGCTGTGATTAACGTAGACCTTGGAATGGGACGTTATCAGTACCCTGTCGCCCACATCGACTCTTCTGGGCTTCTGAGGATACCGCGAAGATCTCTGTGACGCCAGGCTTCCGGCATCAGAGCAAGAGCAGTCCCCGCTCATCTTCACTCCGTCGGGTGCGGAAAATTCGCTTTGTCCTGTCGAAATCGGCCCCGCATATTACCGCACCGCACTCTCGGTTTTGTCGCACTGGGTGCTGCTGTTTACCTTCGACAAGCGACGATGATAAATTTACGTCACCTGACTTTGAGAAACTTTCACTCGTTGCTCACTGGAATTCGATGATTATAAAGTACGTTGTGCGCCGTGTACTTCGAAAAAATCTACAATAAAAGTCATCACTTATTGTAATCTTTCGATTATTGTCGACGATTTTATATGTTTATTCGAGAGATTTAGATACGGCGCGCTATTCGTATCGCGTTATTATAATCAACTTTGTGAACAGAATAAACGAGAAAATATGTTGTTCTTGTTCTTTGTTTGGTACGGAACGTGTTTGTACGAGGCTGTACGGTAACACACGATATCTGAGGTCTTGTTCAGTTCGACTAGACTGACATACCGGTTGTCTCCGGAATAAACTCGGGAGGTTTATCTCCCTATTATCGGTGTGCCGTTTCCCTTCACACCCACCCGGTGCTACACCCCTGTTGCGTAATAACACTAAATCGATGATAGTCCAGTTAGAGAGATACCAATAAAGGGTGATTATTGTTTGAGGAAAGAGGAGCATAATAACTGCTTCTCAAACTTTTGATTATACAACGACGGATTTACGGGTTTGCAAAGGTTGATTTTTCTTCACCAAGTAATTTCTAATACCCACCTACTAAACACTTTTCACTAAAACGTTTTTCATGACATATTCAGGCTAATTCTGCAAATATGGCATAATCAGTCACATTCCAACTGTTTCTCAAATTCCAAATCGTGTTTTTTTTCCAATGTTTTGCCTTCGTGAATTTGAGTAGGCAAGTATCGGTTTGTAAAAATAATCATTATCATTTAATGCCATGTGTAGTTCAAATTCAATTATTTTGTATCAATACAGGGTGGCTTTTTCGGGTGCTTACATCATTATTGCTGTCTCTGAAATGGATCTACAGATTATACATATACGGAATGGATCTAGTTACGAGGTCGGTTGAATTACCAAAGAGGTTGCCTTGTATGAAGTTCATTCAGAATACCTCCGCGGCGTTGTCACATTTTTCATGGATCCTGAGATATTCCGATCCAGGTACACCTTTCCTTTTTAAACACGGACCTGGCATCAATATTTCATACCTATAGTAGAAATGCATTTTTGGATTGGGAATAGAAGCTCATCAAAATATGTAATGAAAATTCTAGTTACACAATGAAAATACTGCCCATATATTCAACGTTTCGACTTTTTGCAACATCATCAACACCATTTATTATCTACTGTTCTGATTTCATGTAAAATTCGAGGAGCCTTTCTGGACCCAACGATGAATCACATGACATGATTTGATTACTCACGTTTCTAGCATGTTGATCATCATAAGAGTAATCATTAAAGTTGAAAAGATTTTTCATAACTGTTTAGCCATGTTTGTCCATTCAGACATAACAGAGCGTGTAGTCCACGATATCCCTCTGTATTCGCAACTACTTACCTACATTCAGGGATTTTTTTTCCCGAATGAATAGACCTACAATGTGTAGATCTGAGCACGTGAATACCTGAACCTACCTATTCATAGTAACGAAAGGGCCAAATATAATGGGGCCATATGCCTATAGTGAAAATGACAAATAATGTGAACAATCTTTGCTCCGAAGTCTAGTCTTGTTGGTAAGAGGGGAAACCGGAGTTAAATAAGTCACGCTTGAAATACCTATGATAATAATATTTATCGACCATTTCATCGGAAATAAAATGAGTTATCAATACAAATACAGAAAGGTCAAAAGGCTGATGATCAGTAGAATACTGATCTTTCTATTTTGGATATCACAATTTTTGGAGACAATCCAATACCTATATAAGTATTGAATGAACTAACCCCTCTTTTTACAATAATATGAATATTGTAATTATTTGGCGATATCAAGATCATTTCACTCTACATATAAATCCATTCATTTTGTTGGCTGACAGAGAACCAATACTTACCAATCGGTCTATATTTGTTGCATGAAATGAAGTGCACAGTCCGCGCCATCACAGAAGTAGTGCTTCATTGCTCCTTGGGGACTCAAACTGTCATCAATGCACCATAAATGATCACTAAAAAGGCAGAGATGCATACTTCGTGAATCCAAATCAAATTATTGGAATGCAATCACGATTTCTTTATTTTCATATTCAAAGTGTGATTCATCAAAATATTCGGAAACAACAAAATTCCATACCTAGCCCACACTCTATTCATGGTCAGCCCAGGTCAAAGTTCCTTCAACTTTGCCAACACCTGTTAGCATACTTATGTAACAGATTCAATAGGCAAATGTTATTCCAGATCGAATAGATAATAATATAAGAAGCATTTATTCTGGATGCCGCCTTACCTAGAACTGGGATAGGTCGCTTTCTATGATCATAAATGAAATCGGTATAACTACTATCAAGCAACCCATATTTCCATACGCGGAATTGTTAGTTGCAAACTTCGAAGGGGTCATGCAATGTTGCCGGCTGTACCATGGTCTGCAATCAATAAGAAACCTCGATCCAATTATTATTTCCAAGATGAGAATTTCAGTTCATCATTGCATACATCGTGTCACAGCCTACTTAGGTCGAAATATATAGGCACTAAAACATAATAACTTATATAATTTATATATAAGTAAGAAAATATCAATATAAGATATAAAAATGACTTGGCAACGTTTATCGTTCTCCACTGCTGCACTGTTTTTCGTTTTTCAAGGTTATGTGGATTCGAAAGTAAGGAAAAATACCAAAGATTTTAATCACTGCGGTTGGGAAATAGTGATATATATTTATTATGATACTAGTTCCTTTCAATCTGTAGACCTAGATTATTGAAACAGTAAACTCAACGATTTCTCTCATTTTGAAAAATGTCTGTAGCTGGACGAGTACTTGTTTACGGAGGTAGAGGTGCTCTTGGGGCGAAATGTGTGTCTCACTTCAAAGCAAATAATTTCGTAAGTATAGTATGATTCGATGCAGATATTTAACTTATTTATGGCTTCGTTATCAAGATATGATTATGGATTTTAGTGGGTCGGATCTATAGATATGGCAGAAAATCCAGAGGCGGATGTCAACATAATTGTCAAAAAAGAGGAGAACGTTCAGCAACAGGTATGATCTTTATATATATATATTCATTATTACACGTTATCAAACTCAAGGGTAGATTACATGAAATGTTGAGCTACTTCTATTGATAATTGACCTGATTCAGAAATAGATAAAAAATCACATACAGTGTGTAAAAGCCAAATGGAATAAATTCATTATTTCGGTTACTGTACATATTTATAAAAAATCCCGAAACACGTCAAATTTAAATTATAACTTGACATTCTTTAACGTGAAAATGCAACCCCTACCTTCAACCCCCTTAGAATGACAGGTACAACCCCCAATTTTTTAAATGGGAAGTATAGGCTTGTGATATATCATTTGAAAGGTCTCTTCATTCTCTATTCAAAAATGTTATTGTTTTTAAATTTAATGCAAAAATTAACATAAAAAAAATTAATATCATGTTGTTACCGAAATTCGCTACAATACAATCAAAAACTAAAATGTAATGCAAAACGTAATAAAATGTAGAACACGAAAAAGAACTATGAATGTTAATGAAGTAGATGTTCAAAATGTTCTCCGCGAACGTCTTGGCAACATCCTAATCTCAAATAAAACTGTCTTCTAACATTATTTAACATATCAGGCGTGATCGACCTAATCGCAAGCGTTATTCGTTCTTTTAAGTCATTTAAATCAGAAGGTTTAGTTTTGTACACATGGCTCTTCACATATCCCCATAAAAAGAAATCTAATAATGTAAGATCAGGTGATCGCGCTGGCCATTCAATCGATCCTCGCCTCCCTATCCACCGATTGGGAAATATTGTATCGAGGTACTGCCGGACATTAAGTTGGTAATGTGGTGGTGCTCCATCCTGCTGAAACCATATCGTATTCGCTGGAACTTGAGGATTACCTGGATCAGGATATAAATTTGCCAACGTTGGAATGACATCATTTTGAAGTAGTGCCAAATAATTGTTGCCATTCAAGTTGCCCTCAATAAAAAAGGGACCAATTATATTGTTCCCTACAATCCCTGCCCAAACATTAACCTTTTGAGGGTATTGAGTGTGTTCTTCTCTCATCCAGTGAGGATTTTCCGTGGACCAGTAGCGGCAATTTTGCCGATTAGCATGACCGTTAAGTAAAAAAGTACACTCATCAGAAAACATAACGTCTTCTAATTGGATAATATTGTTATCCAACATGTCCATCATTTGCTCACAAAAAGAAGTTCTCCTATCAAAATCGTCTTCCATGAGCTCCTGAGTAGGTATCATCTTATACGGATGCAATTTATTTTCTTTTAATATGTTTGCTATCGATGTATGGCTAGCATTGAATGTAGTGGATGCCTGTCTACTCGATGTATGTGGGTTTTCCTGAAACTCAAGCAACACATCTAATTTGAGTTCATCACTCAGTGCATTAGCAGCTGCTTTTTTTATCTGCCTTACATGACCAAACTCGCGAAACTGCTTTTCTATTTTACTTATTGTTCCTTGGGATATAGGCGGTAAATTAGGAAATTTCTCATGAAATAGGCGAGTTACTTCCCGTTGTGTTCGGATGTTATCTCCGTAACCAATCATTTGTAAAACTGTTATTTTATGCATTTCCGTTAATCTAACCATTTTTCAGAATTGAAATGAACAAACTCTATACTCAAATTACAACAATGACAACTTAAATAAAACAATTTACTACTGCTTGTTAAAATAGCGTTGCCACGGAAATTCTTTAAAGTTTTTTAATGGTTACCATCTAAAAACCACATTGCTACGGTTTTTGTTCACTTTCTCATTATCAAGACCTGAACGGGAAATAAGTTGTAAGTAATATTGTAATAAGTTCCGAGTATATTTTAGCGAATTTCGGTAACAACATGATATTAATTTTTTTATGTTAATTTTTGCATTAAATTTAAAAACAATAACATTTTTGAATAGAGAATGAAGAGACCTTTCAAATGATATATCACAAGCCTATACTTCCCATTTAAAAAATTGGGGGTTGTACCTGTCATTCTAAGGGGGTTGAAGGTAGGGGTTGCATTTTCACGTTAAAGAATGTCAAGTTATAATTTAAATTTGACGTGTTTCGGGATTTTTTATAAATATGTACAGTAACCGAAATAATGAATTTATTCCATTTGGCTTTTACACACTGTATATATATATAGCAGCTACAGGCAATGTTATAATGGAAATCAGTCTATTATAAAGAAATTAGTTCTGAAAAGAAAGTTTCAATGTGGTGCCATCCAGAGAGTAGAAATCTCAAACTAAAATTGCATCCACTTTCGCCATATCAAAAACCACCAAACAATTTCCATGATGAAGATGAGAATCTTTCCTGAGATTTTGAATACTTGCCTCTTGTTCAGAACTCGACAGACTATATCGTGTCCAACAAACGTCCAAATATGCGGAGAAGTTTTCCGATACATGGGAATTGCAGATATTCAGCAGGGAACCATTCCATCACAATTTCAAAAACCTTTTTTTTTCAGTCGTCGTGCCGATACGACCTTGGAACTTTCTTCATCCATAATGTATTCTTGTCACTCTTCAACTCATATAACTGAAAAGAAATAGATATACACTATGAAGTAAATTCTTGGTACCCACAATTGATCACTCAAAAAATATGTGTTGAATGAAAAACTATATTAAAAAATCAGAGTTATTATTTGAAATATTCTCCTCGCCACTGATATTGATTTGAATATTCACAGGAAACTTCCATCCTTTCTTCAGTTAGTGCTGCACTCAATGGTTCGAAGCTTGATGGCATATTTTGCGTTGCAGGTGGTTGGGCAGGCGGCAATGCTCAAAAAGGTCTGTACTTACTCACTTTCTCAAATAGCCACTGTCTATCACTTGTAAAGAGTACAAACAAGTACAGTTACTTTCACTTGATTTCTTAGAGAGGACCCACCTAGTTTTTGTTTTATGTAAGGGTTAAATTGAACATATAATATCAACATGTACAATGAAATTGATGAAACTGAAGAAACCAGCGCATTTACACATTGAAAACATTCTTGGTTCAACGTGGCGGATCGATCAAATATCCTTTATTCGCTTCTTTATCAATGAATGACGACATTACTTTGGAAGAAAAATATATGTGACAGTGTTCTCCTTATTCCAATTCACCTACCTGATATATGTCTATATCTATAAAATGCATCAAGTGCAGAGAATCTCCCCACATCTTACTTACAGCATACTTGGCCTTCTTCAAACCCCCCTCCCATCCCATCTACACCTTGTCATAAACACGTTCTTCCAATATGTTGAACTCATCCTAAATATTGAATATTCATTCTTTTGCATTTTATCTATGTGATATCAAAATCAAAAGTAAAACACAAGGAAACGTCCTCGAAGTTCTAGTCCGATGTTGCTTCAAGTAGATACATATACCTAATATATTGAATAATAAACTCCAAGAAGTGGTAACTAAGTATATTTTGTCGCAAATAGAATAACTAGATTGTTAATAATTCTGAATGAATGAATACTTTACTGGCCAAACCGTATAATGGGTATCAGGAAACAAAAACTCAAAAGGGTTCAAGAAATCATTGGTCCTTCATTTCTCTTCCTATGAAATTTTACTAACGAATGTGGTCGAATTAATATTGCAATAAAATTGATTTGACAAATTGCTATTGTTTATGTTGATGGATAAATGTTACAAAAGATTGCTGTGATTTTCAAGAACAAACATAGTAATATATAAGGTAGTACTAAGCTCATTGATATTTCAGATACTCTTTTGTATACAGTCCAATATTTCAATGAATGTCAGTTGACACTTCAACGTTCTGTGTACTATTCACTTACTATTGCCATATAGTTTAGCTATAGAAGCTTGAGTATAGTATTATATCAATTAACTCTTTTGTTGATGATTTCAGACTTGATAAAAAATGCTGAGCTTATGTGGCAACAGAGCGTGTGTAGCTCCCTTATCGCATCAAGCATTGCTGCCAATCATCTGAAAGATGGAGGTATTATTCAGTTGACAGGTGCCAAAGCTGCATTGGAAGGCACACCAGGTACAAAACAAAATCTTGTCGAAACCTTCTGCAGTTCACTATTACTTGTCTAGGTATGATTGGTTATGGTTTGGCTAAATCCGCGGTACATCAACTGACCAAATCCCTTGCGTCCAAGGACAGTGGTCTTCCGCAAAATGCCTCAGCTGTTGCCATCCTTCCTATAACTCTGGATACGCCTATGAATAGAAAATGGATGCCCAAAGCCGATACGTCAACTTGGACTTCGCTAGATTTCATAGCAGAGTGAGTGTTTTTACAGACTTCTGGTGCCTGAATGAACACCACATATCTCCAGGCGCTCTGAACCGAAAATATGGTCTATACTACTGCTTATACATTGTCGCCATTTTGTTTCAGGTTATTTTTAAAATGGGTCACCAGCAAGGACATACCACAGAGTGGTAGTTTGCTTCAATTGGTTACCAAAAACTCCCAAACTGAGGTCATTCCAGCTTAACTGTGAAGTGAATATGAATCAAGAAGTCAAACATGACCCACCGAGACCCATACTGGACTATGACCCAAACATTTCTTGTATTTATTTAGTTTTTGAGATCTGATTTGTTACTTTTTTTCCGTATAAATGAATGTTTAATCAAATTATGTCCTTCTGATTATCCCAGACATCACTCCAAAGGAACAAACATATACCAATTATTATTATTGATTCTTTAATTTCAGCATGTTTTCTATTTGAAAAATAAGTATTTGATAAGTCAACTCAGCACCTATCAATTAGTTTGGCAAATGTATCTAAAATTAATCAACACAATTGTTTAAAATATTGACATCCTGTTATTTAACAACATTTAGTGCAAATTAACAAATGTAAGTATTGTTATACGGGAAAGAGCACATTTCCTGATGTATATAATCTACCATATCATCTACGACTCGCAAGGATTTGAGAGGGTGATTCACCCTGAATCAAATAAAGAATTTCAGTTAACTATATTTCAATTGAAATGAAAAATACCAGACCTATTCAGAAAAACATATTGAAGTACTAATTATTGTTTCTTACTGCCAAAACTAAAACTTTCATTATGTTCCTATTTTCAATGCTTATGAACATCAACTAGTTATAAAAATGACTAGAATCATTTCTTACCAAAAGATCAATTTCTTCAAGGTATTTTCTCAAAAATCTAGCTACACGAATAATAATGTTTCTTTCACTAATGTCCCTACATTGTCTTTCCGAAAAGGCCTAATGGACGTATAATCAACAAATAGGAAGTATAAATGAAATAGAAAAATAATCATTGAGATGCACTCTTCGTGCCTAACCTATCACAGTTTTACAAGTCACAACTGAAAAAAATCATCACCAACTCAAGCTATTGAAGTATATACTAATATAATGTATAAAAAGCATAAAATACCGAGCCACCATTCACATCAGTCAAATCAATAACTGCCCTTTGGGGTAACACCTCAACAGAAAGGGGGGCGAAGATATTGAAGACATGCCAGGAAATGTGAAAACAGCGAGATCCAAAAAAAACGTTGCATGCAAGGAGGGATTATTTGCAAAAAGGATTATGTCTATAAAAGAGAAATCTCTATCTGATAACATTTAACATTTAATTCAATGTCGATACCTTTTTTCACGCCATGATAGGTATTTTGTCTTAGAAACCCATAAATTGCAGGAAACATTGTTGAGACTTTGGAAGACATGTCACCAGCTTCAACTAGATTCAAAGCAACGTTCTGAAGAGTAAAAATACTTCATTTCTAGATCAAATGATGTGGAATGAGGCTCGTAACACCATCTTCCTTATGGCATGTATCATGGCTAACCAAATATTGCTAAAACTACCTGAGATATGACTAAATATAAATGCACCCTAAGTAAACATTGCTACTCAGAAATAGAGCAGATAAGTATAGATAGTGCTCATTATCAGAACCAAGAAACAAAATAGTTCGATTTTCATTTGGGTAGAAAGAAAAATATTGAGAACAAACAAAACAAATTAAGAACCACATAAAGTCATCAAGACTGAAATCACAACATTCATATTCAGTTGAGGTGATAGCTACGTAAAATCCAGTTCTGAAGCATTTTTGTTTCAATAAATAATCTTTCGACAAATTGTTGAGAACTATCACATGAATGGCTTTTGACAAATCATCAGCTGTTTGGCTGCATAAAAACACGGAATATCGAATAACTTCGCCCAGTTGAATGATTATATATTGACGATATTACCTTCTCGTTGGAATTGCATTGTCAATGGAGATCGATTTAATTTCAATCAAGATTTCATAGCCAATTTTGTTCGGTCTAGGCAAAATCTCGGCATTCATCTTGATTCATATGATATCTTCAGATATAATTTTGTATTTTTTTTTTTATTATTTCCGATGTCAATGAAGTATGTTCATTTTTCCTTGATATCCATCCTCGGAAAGTGAAAATATCATTGTCTAAATAAAGATTTCATGAAGCTGAAAAGAATGTACAATGACTTGAAAATTTCCGAAATAACTAATGATTTTACAGGACAATAATGGTTTACATAAATTAGATTCTCGCAATCAGTGTTTTTCAATGTTTTGGATACGACATGTATGAAAAAGAATTGAGATACTCACCAATTCTTTCAGGGTTACGATGTTCAACAATCAAGTGTTTTTTATGTGGGCAATACTTGAAACAAAAATATATGTCGAAGGATAACGTTTCGACATAAGCAAGAGGTTTCAATGTGAAAATATCAAATCTGTCTCATGCCAGGCCATATCTGGAAATAAATTAGATATTGATATTCATAGGGACGGTGCTTCCTTAGATGCATCATAAGAAGAAAATTCTCAACAGATAGATACATAGTTAAGTAATGAGTTTCACAAATAAGTAATAAGACACTCAAGCCGACTTGAAAACACATAGAATTTCATTGAAACCGTTACTGAACATTGTTTTCGAGGCGTACTATAATATACAAGGTGATCCAGTTGAGTTGGATTGAACCGGAAGCGATTTTACAAGATTCTTGTGTTACCTACATATTTGAAATATTCAATAAAATATCCATGTATAAAGAGCTCAAAGTCCTAACTACCTTTGAATAAAGAGGTGAAGGTGATGGAATTAGCAAATTCATAAATGTGAATCATTCGCAGGTATAATCGAACGACACAGCCCAATTTCCTTGAATTTTTTTTCCTGATGTTATATGAAGAAATTCATTTGAATGAATGGATACTTGTTCTACCATAATTTGTAATTGTCAGATTTGATATGCAACGTTTAATCTTCCAGAAACCATCATCTTTCACAATAATCATTCCCGTGGCATATTTGTTTGTGACAAACGACTGTTAATTTTAGGTTCTCATTAGATTGAACATTGTCAGACTAATATCTTAGTTACTTGCTTATATATCAAATTTTTCTGATGTATTCATATGTATATCTGATGATTGTAGGTTGTCAATTTTGTTAATTGTCCAAGCTTAGGATACCATTTTGTCTTAGATCGATTCTCTAATGAGTGTAGTTCACATGACGAATAACTTTTCAAAATTTAATTTTTTATCCAAAATTCAATAATTCATTCAATTATTGAAAATTCAATAATTTATTCAATTATCGAATTTTATTTTAGTTTTAATAATAGTACGTTCTCACAAGTAAACATGATGACTCACCTCGAAAGCGGTTCCCTTCGATTTTTTAATAAAATTTATGCACGAAATTTTTCATATCGCATAGACACGGCCGATAGTTATCCTTTGGTACACTTGTTGCACAGCATCTATTACGCAAATGAAAAATTCCGAAATTACTTGTAGTTACACTCAGTACTTAGAAACTTGCAGTTGCCATCTTTTACAATACAATCGAGTCTTCAAAGACGTGTGTATGATGGTGTGCAATTTCTTCAAATATATCAAAAAAGTGAGTATCAATTATAGTAGCCTCCTTAGATTTCAACGTTTCCAGGAGGGAAATGTCAAACCATGTTTTTGTTGCTAATTAAAAAAACAGTGCTAGTAGATAGAAAAATTGCAGCTGTTCAGCTTTACAAAGTTTCTCGAACAAAAAACGAATCAAAGCCACCTACAATGTTCCACTGTTCTTCCCATCCTACTTCTTTATTCAAAGGAAGCAAGCGGAAGAAGATTAATATTGCCACAATCAACTCAATAATTCTGCTTCTCAAGCAAACAATTTTTCGAAGCAAAGATGGCAATAAGGTTTGTCGTTCTGCTCCTTGAAGGTGCCCTTGTTCAGCTGCTTCAGGCAGAAAGCGCACACGAAGTGTTCGGGATGGAATTTCCGGAACATGGCGGTCACGCACCGCCCGGAAATGGGTTTGTGGCATCCGGCACAGAGAGATCCCTTCTTGAGGTGGTAGTGTGTCTCGCAATAGGGCTGACCTTCGTGGTCGAAGAACGATCCTCCGATGAATGGTTGTCTGCAATCCTAGAATATGAAGAAATCAGTTATACGTTTATACAGGCAAGTTAATTCAATTATTTATCGGTACATCAACGTTGAAATCAACGTACCATCAAGACGAAACTTGGGTTAAGAAGAGTTTGTCATTTTTGCAAGACTCTAGAAATACTCCCAGGGAACCGAGACAGTCGAAGCGATATCAGGATTGAAATCGTGAACCAATTTTAGTAGGAAAATTAATAGCCGCTGACTGTTTGAGCTCACAACTGCTGGGCTATATTTTATAACAATTTGACACAAACATTATATCATGAATTTGTTAGTACCTAATAATTTATATAAGTCAACCAAGCTTTGTCGATATGATTTATATCTCAAGACAATGAAGTCTATTTTTAATTGAGTGATTGATGGAACAAACGTTACAGCTACGCTATGGCAACCAGTGGCGCAGTATTTTATAAAAATACTGATGAAAGGTGAGAAAATCAAGTTTCATGACAAAAAAAACTCCGATACTGTGACAAGAGTCACTGGAATATTTTTTTCTTCTTTCTGGTAATTTTTTGTAGTTTTTCTGAAACGAATTCTCAAACGTCTTATCGTTTGAAAAAAGCTGAAATGGCGGCGGTTGTTATGATGTCGTCACACGTTCGCGTCAAAAGAGCATGAGGTCTTATCAAATTTATGCATTCAGAGGTAGGTAATGAAGGGTGCTCTCCAATTCAATGATTTCTCCACATTGTCACATTTAAATGTATCAAAATATACCCAGAAAACTACAGCATATTCCAGTGGACCTGAAAACTATTTAATATCTTCAAAGATGCGCTCCAGAAGTTACCATCGATTGATTGTCAATATTAAGTTTTTTCAATGTAATTTCTACAAAATGAAAGTGACTAAGAAGAGTGAAAATTTGACTTGACTTATTTGTATGGACATCATGTTATGATAATCAATAACGCATGTGAGTTAATTCACGCCCACCATGAATAGTCGGTAAATTATTGGTCTATTAGAAGCTCCTCTTAGAATGCTATAAATTCTGCGGAGCATTTCATGTGACCAAGCTGTACAGGGTGGCCAGAAAGTAGTGATCATAAATGATAGAATATATGTATAGAGTTATGTATTTATATATTTTTTCCTATTTGGCTTCTTCACCAATAAACAGGATTTTGAAATTTCAGTTCCACTAACCAAAGTTTGATCAATAATATGAAGCATATTCACATTCACATCCCACGGTGCTCAACGGAAATATCCATTATGCAACCACGAGCGATTCCTAATAGACAAATCAGAAGAGCTCAGGCTGGTCACCCCTAGACTGTCAGGCTCAAGACTTGTCGAACATCGCTATACTAAGCATCATTCATCAATAAAACGGCAAAATTGTGGAATTCTTAGCCTAGTGAAGTCTTTCCTGATGCTTACAACCTCCAAACTTTCAAGAATAATTCCAGCACCTTCCTTCTCTCACAAAATTCTTCGAACCTATAAAGTTCGAGGCACATTATCAACATTTCCTTTCGTGTTTTCAACAGATAAACAAAAGGATACTACTCGATTACCAAATAAAACAGATTTATTCCTAAAAAGGTAAGAGATATTGTATAAAGCTTTCTGCATTAAACTGATACGGGACTGCCAATGCCAAATGTAAAATCCAAATGTCACAATAATATAATTTTTGAAACTCAATCTCGACCGTGACTGTATAATAGAGCATTTCAAGTTGCAATTTGAATAAATGTAGTTGTACTGTGATGAGTCACTTCTATCACCAGAATTTCAGTATCATCAAAAAATTTAAAAATCCAAGAAGATCGAAAATAAAATACTACTTCAAAACCCTGTATTGATCAATAAGGAAGCCAGTTGAAAGAATAAATAAATGGAGTACTGATATAAATTAGACTTCCTCTATATGACCACCAGTTTCTCCTGGAAACTCAGTATAGTTCACCTAAAAAACGCATTTCCATCCAAAAATTGCAATTTGATTTTAGAATTTATTCTTGTCAACTAGTTCATTTGTGATGACGTTGAGATGTTGAGTGATCAAAAAAATCGTTCCTTAACTGGCGATAATCAAATAATAACCTCGAATTACTAAACTAATTTTTAATCACAGAATCATGTTGTCTTGCCCCTTCATTGGTAACTATTCAGAGAAACGATAAAAGTTATCATATTTTATTGCAATCGCAATGAATCTGAACCTGCGCAATTTAAGGTGAGCATGCTCGAACATCGAAAAACATCCATGTTTAGATTGGGGTTCAAACCCACCCACTGCAAAATAAGCGCACCCAACCGCCAAAACTAAACACCCTGTGAATCGTGCCGCATCCAGACAATTTCGTTTTTCGTGGGCACGAATCTATGCCTGTCGCGCTTCAATCTTTTTCTTATCTTTATTCGAAACATTCTCAAAGCAGACAGACCACAAGTCCAACGCATTCTCGATGGGGTAATATTCATGTGTAGAAATATTCTTAAAATAACTCGCGATCCGAAATAAAACTTTATAGTTCAATTCCAGGCAAGACTGAAGTGTCCCTGTTTCTAGCGATTTTCGCTTGTGGTCCCTCTGTTTCTACATATTTCGTTCATTTTCTTTCTTTATTCATTCATTTTTTTAACAACCTTTATTAAAATAATATATAAATAAACTTTATACAATAGTTGTAGCGAGGAGTTAAATCAGATAGAGAGAGAGAGAGAGAGAGAGAGGGGCATATCAGGGTTTTCAGAGTTTTCAGCTTGACAGAAGGGGCATATAGGGGATGTTTCAGGGGCATTTCATTCATCTTCCTCTTCGTCAGCTCCAATGCATCCTGGACAAACGGGTTTACCTTCGACCGCGTAGAAAGATTTTCCTTGTACCGGCAACTTGCAATCCTATCACAAGACACATTGCAAAGTGAAAACGTCCACGACATACCTAGAAAAAAATATTTCTCTTCGACCAAGGATACTTACCCTACAAACGAAACAATCAGGATGCCATTGCGAATTCAATGCGGAGATGTAGTTCTCCATGATGGCGCGATTGCAAGCGCCGCATTTAGGAGCGAACATGTCAAAATAGTCGTCGCGACAATAAGGCTTGCCCTCGCGCTCATGGAAACCATCTTCGCCGAACTGCTTGCCACACTGCGCGCAGAAGAAGTGATCCATGTGCCAGGTCTTCTCCAACGCCGTGACGCATTTCTGGAAATTACAAGGGTTAGAGAGCAACAGGCAGACCCTGCAGGTGGCTTACGTCGAGAATGGGCCCGTTGCAGTAGGCGCATCTCGGGCTGAAAAGGTTGTGGTAGTCAGGTTCGCAGTATGGCTTGCCCTCCCTCTCGAAGAAGTTCCTCGTGCCCAGCTCCTGGCTGCAATGGGCGCACGTGAAGTGCTCCGGATGCCAGGTCTTGCCCAAGGCCGTGATGACCTGCCCGACGATGGGCTTGTCGCAGGCGTTGCAGCACCCCTTCTGGCTGGTGTTGACCCCTTGGCGGCTCATGTCTGCTTGCAGGTTACCGAGCATGGAATCCAGGTCCTTTTTGGGGACGGTTTGGGTCTGGGTGGCTTTGATGGGTCGCGCGTACTGCGAGTCGGAGACCGTTTGGTGCTGGGCTCCCTGGTTGACCTGCAAAAAATCCGATCAGTATATCAATTCTGGTTTTATTGTGGCCACTGACCGTCTGCTCTGCTGTTGGATCGGAACTGGCACAGACGATTTGGTTTTAGAGAGAAGTTAAGCTGTGCCCACGTATCCACCTCCCTCCTTCGGGATATAGTACGTTTACTGGACCATCTTTGTTTGTCGAACGAATTTCGAGAGAGCAGGCATATGCGATGTATTTTTAAATGTTTCATTATAGTTATTTCGGGAACGTCTTGAGAACTCGGAATTATGTCACGAAAAGTAATAATTGAATCGGTGGAAAGGCGAACGGAATAATATTGTTTCGGTGAGATCTAAGCAACAGGTGTCTTTCAGAAAACAAGAACACAGTCACATCTAACTTTTGTCTGGTACTGGTGGTATTGGTCACAAAAAAGGCGTTGATTTAGCATGTTCATCATTTCCGATATTTTTGGAAGTTGGCCAGTTTACTTCGTGTTTTTCCGTCGCAGATATGATTGATGGATCAAAATTATAAATACACAATTTTAGAACAGCACTGACAATGAAAAATTGAGTTATCTACCTAATATTAGCAATGAAAGATTAACCATGCTTAATGAATTGCTCAATTTAATATCAAACCCTTGAATAAATGACAACACATTTTTTCACAATATTAAGGAAATGCAATGACTTTTTCGTATTTCTGAAAACTAATAATTAGAATTTGAAAATGTTTCGTTACCTCAAATGTAGGAATTATTTTGAAGAATTGACACTGAAAATATGCATCATCACTGTACTAACCATTTTTCCCACATAGTTTCCATTCTTTTGCGTTATTACATTGCAAATAATATACAGTGCGGGTCTAAAATCATTTATCTACTTCCTATTCTGTTTCTATTCTATTTTTCTTCAATGCATACTGAATTTCTGTTATGTTCAGTATTTTTTTCTGTGGAAAAGTAAGGAAAAATGCAGTAGAACAAAAATTGTCAGGCAGCAAATGCTTGGAGCGACAAAAACTTAATTCAACCTTGTTTAGAAAGAGATAAATTGTGTTCTAAAATTAAAATTGTAACTCGAATTATAATAAAATATTTATCTTTTTCGACAATGTCCAAAGGGACTTCAAAATGTAGGTGATGGTCGAATACAGGATCAAAATACCTGTCAAATGAAATATTACCTACCCATATCGAGTAGGTTCACTTATTTTCAATCTCTCCAATTTCTATCTAGTCTTGTTCAAATAGGGGACTAGACCTGAACTGAATACAACTGTCATAATGACATTAACATATTATCTCACCTTGATATTCGATAAGCTGGCCATGAGATCATCGAGTTCTCTTGTAGCTGTGGAAGCTGCCGGAACTTGAGTGGTTGTCACGTGAGAAGATATCAACTCGGTGTCACCGGGAAAACCTGTTTCTGTTTTCGTTTCTTTGACAGTGATGACAACCTTCTTAGGGCCCGTATATATCACATCCCTGGAAAAAAGAGTCAAAATTCCGAACATGAAGGAACAAATCTTCTCCATTTCACGAATAATGATTGTTTCAGCTTCCTTCTAACATTTTTTGAAATACATTTCGATGAGATTATTTCCCTGAATTATTCAAAATTATTGTCTTCCTGATGAAATGAAAATGAAATTCCGCTATATAGGGTCTCCCAGATCACCAACAAAAATATTCTCTGAAGAATTTTTTACGTAACATCAATAACATTGATAATTCTGATAATAAAATAAAAATCTTAATTTTACATATGCCAAGTTGGTTGACAATACGCCTTCAGGTCATGGAAGTGATGGTGACTCTATGCAGTTATTTCAAATCATGAGTCTTGAATCTGAATTTCCCAATGATGGAATGGAATCATTTGCCTAGTTGAGTATTTCCTGATGCTTACAACCTACAAACTTTAAAAAAAAAATCCAGTACCTTCAATGAATAAAAATTGAAGATAGGTTTGAGTTTCTCAAAATCTAAAGAAAAATTCTTCCTTCCTTCCCTCCCAAAACTCGATGTTCCTCGAACATTATAAGTTTCCCTTTCTGTGAAGGTTAAGTATAATGAATAACCTCTAGATTGTGAAAGGAACAATACTGATTTCAACTTGGAAATTAATTATTCATTCATTTGAATAGTGTATCTTCTTCAACTGTTAGAAGTCTAGAACTTGCTAGAAGTCATAGAGTCACGTCTAAAACTACTCTTGTCTCTTTTCCCTACTCATTTACTGGTGTAACAAAGATTCATTGAAGACGAATTTCAAAAATCACTCAGATCCTCATATTTTGGAAAAGTTGATTCTTGGTCGCACCTGGTAGAATCGGAATAGCCTGAGTCATTTCTGTTTCACCATATTCACTTAAATATACAAGCTTCATAATCGAAGATGTTTTTGTTTAGAAAACCTTGACACGAATATCATAAAATTTTATTTTAAACCAGGCATGTATATTTACTGAAGTTACCTACCAAAACTTTTACATCATCGTAGAATAGTAAATAATAATAATTCTATTAATTGATCCATCGTATCTCGATTTAGCAAATTGCCGAACATATTAGCTATCATATTCCATATGGCTGCGAATAAAATATTTCATAATGTTCAATAGGCTCCATTGCAAAAATAGTATGAAGCTATCGGAACTACTCGAAAAAGTTTATCACTGGAAATTTCTCTTTGATTGGTCTTCAGATTTTCGATTAGAATCATAGATTTGATACCTTTCATGACAGGTTATTTATTCGGTGAACATGATACAGGAACATTCGAAAAAAAAAAAATTTAGTGATTGAATTTCCTTCAACTGATTTCTCTAATGAATTTGGAATTACGCAGTTTGATCGCTCATTGAGAAGTGAACTAACGGAACTACTTCAGAATGAACGGTTTTATACGTATCGTTAATATTACCAATCTTGTTGTGACTGCCATTTATCGATAGAGATGTACACCCTTTCAAAAACTTATCCAAATTTCGCCCAGCAACTGAAATGTCGAATGTTTGCAATATCTTTTTTTTTTAGTACCAAATGATACCCTTTCCTCTTGAAATTTGTACATTTTTCAATTCACAGACTGCATTCTATTTGATTGAAGGATTTGGGTCCTAACAACACATTCATTTGCTATTTTGGTAAACAACATTAAACCATTTTGGAAGTGAAAACGCCTTTTTCTTTTCTGAAGTTTTCACAACTACGCTGACGCTGGCCGCTGAATTTGAAAACATGGTTCTTTGAGTTTTAGTCTTTTTTTTCTCGAAACTACATTACTGCAATCCTGTGATAATATGGACTTTTAACTTTATCAAATTATAATCTTGGGCGAATATGCATTCGACAAGCTATGAAATGTTCTGACACTTCTCCCTGAAGAGAGAGAAACATTTTTTCATGATTGTAGTATAGTATACATCAAGGTTTGTTATATTTTTACACTGACAGGGTTACACTCTATTTGTCCAGTATAGAAATAGACCAGCTGAAGAGATTACCAAACTTTTCAAAAATGAACATGAAATTACAAAGAATATAATAGATAATGTGTTAAATGAAAATAACAGAAAAAATCATCATATCGGACATCAGATATTACTCTTGAAGATGCTAGAAGCAGTAATACCACCTATTTTTGCGTGTTCCCATACCCCTCATTCACTGCTTTCTACGAAAACTAATTTTTAGGTACTAGTCTTCCGGTTTATTTTCAGGCTGTACTTCTATACCGGAAAGTACTCATTTACAGGAATAAATCTAAATCTAAGCGAAACATGACAACCGAACTATCATCCTATAATCCTATCAGAATATAGCTGTCAAAAAGACATTTTTCAGTAATCTGTTTGAAAAATTGCAGTAGCATTATATTGAGAAATGAATGACTATCGACTGACGAAGCAAATGTAACTAGACAACTTGAATAAAATCATCCATGACTCTCATTTCACACCTTTCGTGAATTATGATATCTGACAAGTATTTATTTCAAGCGACTAGTCGCTCCATATGTTTTCCTTTGCAGAATTTCGACTTTCTGGCAACTCTAGATCGACGTTATTAATGGTCTTGATGTAATTGTGTTTCTTTCACTTGCCAAATGTTTCAAACCGTGCCCCGTGTTCATTTTCCTAACACATAATGACAACATTATTAAGAAAAGATCGAGTGCCAAAACGGTGGTTATTTGGGGAAATCATCGAACATTTGAGGAATTAGAAGCACGGACGATATATTATTATTTTAATCAGTTTTCTGACTTTGTATGCAAGTATGTATGTACACGAAATTATTCATTGATCACCCCGATATTGTTCAATTTTTCCAATTGAACTATTATTGTGCAGGCAAAGCAACTTTCTTTTTATATTTTGGCAAGATGAAAGGGAAACCTATAAACTTCGAGGCTTCGTGTTTTCCAGTTATGGAATGTTGGGAGAGGAGAAATGTGTAGGATTTTTTCGTTAAAATTTGGAGGTTGTGAGCATCTGCAGAGATTTCACTTTCACAATTTTGCCGTTCCATTGTTGAATGATTTTTGGTAAACTACCTACCGAAGTTCAATTCGGTATCTCTAAACACTCCATGGATATATACTTGGTTGCAAATATTTACAATCGACAATATTGAAAAATTTCAAAAAATCAAGGCCAATGATACCAATAATAATATACTTCAGTGATAACTTGCAGGACGTAAATTGTTTAACAAACTGTTCGACCATTCCAGATCATCTAGTAGTTATACTTGTGTAGATTTCCATTTCCAACCTTATAGAGTTGATGTCGCTATTGGAATTTTCAGAATTCTCCCGAAATTCACATTTTGACTCATCAGAAAGGAGGATTCAACCAAACGAAATTCTCTCGAAGGAGCAACACACGAATGAACTAGAAAGGAGCTTCCTTGAATGAGGTTCAAATATCGAAACAAATACGCGATCATTATCAATAATAATTTTCCATATATTAGTTCAATAGAGTCGTAGTATCCAGTTGTATGGAAGATCTGAAGCAATAACAGTTGTTACAACAATTAAAAATGAAACCAGTTCTATCTCGTAAAAATACATAAAAAATTGTATTCGTGAACCAAATGTCTGGTCATATATATATATATAAAGCAGAAAGTATTTTTCTACATTTACCACCCATTGCGATTATGAAATGATTGAATAACGTTTCAGGCCAGAACATTCAACGATTCGTTTCAAGAGGCTGTAGTTCTATTAGAATACTTTTTTACCATATTCATGAAAACAATATTTTGATCATACAAAAGGCTTGTAGAATATTGTAGGTCATAGGAAACTTTTTTTATAAAAATACTGAGTGTTTGAGAATGATAATGAGTGGAAAAATAAGTGATGATATATTTTTTGCTCAGTTCTAAAAACTACTCGGAGGTATTTTGTAAAATTTCAACTTTCGTTCTATGTTATGTTATAGCAATCTCGTTTTCATCACTGAAGTATCTCTGATTCTACACGTTTACATAAACCGATTTGGTAGTTTGAATGCAAATAAATATATTATCTTAATTCACTTATTTTTGTGTGCGACTTAATACACTCCACCTCTGAAGATGATAATGGTTTGTTTATTTTCCTTCGCAAACAAATTGTTCTGTAATATATCACATACCTAAATATAGTAGGAACGATATAAATAAATGATTTACACATTCACTGTTTTTATTATAGAACAGTTGGCGAAAGGTGATTTTCGCAGCTAATTCATAAATGTATCTAATGAATGCTTTTCAGATACAAATGAATATTTCTTAAAAAAAAAAAAAAAAACTTTCAAGTCTGTTTTCCAAAATGTGTATTGTATTGTATTTTTTGTATACATGTGTTGATGAAGTACGTACAATAAACTCAACAGCTGTTTTTTTTAGTGAATTTAAACATAAAGTTCAGATGAACATGTATCTTAAGTTGTCTCATTTTCAAGATAAAATTTCTTTTACCCAATTTGGTTGTAGTTTGGGATTATTTGTAGTCTTAAGGAGCTAATTTAGTTCAAACTTGGTTAATCCTATATTTTGGACAAAATTGACAGTAACCTTTTTGTAGTTTTTTCGGTTTGAGCATCTAGAAATAGCACTTTTTTGTATCTTCAAATTTTTTCGAATCTTGCTCAATTTTTGAGAAAGAAAATAAAATCAAGCAATTGTAAATGCAATTAAGTAGGTTTCCTTTTTTTTTCTCAAAAACTAAGCAAAACACGAAAATATTTGAAGAGACAAAAAATTGTATTTTTAGATACCTACTTTTTTTAACACCTTGTTTCTTGAAAACGAAGTAAGTTAGGACACATGTTCATATGAACTTTTTGTCTCAAAATCACTTGAAGAATCGTCTGTTGGATTTATTGTACAAACTTCTATATGTATTGTCTACTGTACACCTATTTTCACTTGTAACATTTCTGAATTTTCACTTGTCCAATATGCTTTTTGAATGAAATGCATACTCATGTTATATATGAAAAATTCTATTTGTATTGTAATGAAACAACTCACCCAGTGGAATTGAGTTCTTCTAACAAGCTATCAACTGACGGCCTATTCAGGGTACTTTGAGCGCTAGATGGTCTCGAATAATTCGCAGGACTTCTTCCTCCAGAACCATTCTGGTGGATACCGCTTCCATTCATATCTGAAAGTTCCAAATGTGCAATGAAACATAAATTTGAATTTTGGGTGCATTTTTTTGGAATACAGGAATAACCATTTTAATGCTTGATGCTTTGATGCTGAATCAATGACAAAATTTAGATATCGAGAATATCGATCGAGATTGAACACAAAAGAGACCACATTAGAGAAGTAAAATACATGCATTAATTCACTGAAGAACTGAGACAACTATTAATAACATATATAATGGGATATAAAACTATCATTTCCCAGATAAACCATAGCTTGGAAAATTCGTCTCATACTTAATTCATGAAGAGGAAAACTTCCATTGAGACGAATTGTTGTTGTAGGAAGTAGCCAAGGGTAATATCGCATATTTTCAGCTTGAGATCATTGGCTTGTAGGGCCGACATTATCATAAAGGTATAAAATAGAATTATGTTCTTCTCTCACAGAAATCAATGGAAATGATAGGCCAACCTTATCAAATTCATTCTCATATCGTATCGGCATCTGGCAAAAAAATATTTCCAATTCTTATTCTTCGAAAAATAGTCGATTCGCTTTAATCACATAAAAAGAGAGTGGAACAAATTCGTGATGATTTTTTTTTGTTGCCAACTCAAATTAGAAGCACGGATGGCTGATTATCAATATTACTAACAAATATTTTTAGAACGTAAACGATCTACTATGTATTGTAACACTCTTTTCAGTTTGAGATTATTGATATTCGATGGTTAAGCTGGAAGATATTTTAATAGACTCAGACACAAGAAAAATGTATGATTTGATGAATGAAGTCTGAATTCAAAAAATAAGGTATAGATTCGAAGAATGAACTCAAAGAAATTTGTTGAATGATTACAAGAATTCAAAGGAAACAAATAATTCGAAGATTTGTTGCATGAATTGAAATAATAAAATATTAATTTGAAGGAAAATGTCTGTTAAATTGTGTTATTCGAGGAGGTGGTATATTCATTTTCTCAATTTTTGTACGATTATCTCTCCTCGTTTCTGAAAAATAAAAATTGAAATTTCAATAATTATCCCAACATATTTGTAAAAGAAAAATTCTTTATTTGTCAATGACATCTTGTTTTTGAAAAATGTTTGGAAGACAAATATATTTAAGAAATATAAAAATTTCTACTTATCTTATTGTAGTGGACTTTTCGGGAATGTTTTTCTTCGTAAAAAACTGAGAAAATGAATGACGTCTGTACTTATTCGAAAAATAAAATCTGGAATTCCAGTGAAGTCTGAATTCGAAGAACGTAGTCTGAATTCGTACAATAAAGTGTGAATTTGAATGAAAAGCTCTGAATTCAGAGGAACAATCCAAAAAAAAATGATTTTCAAGAAATAATATAAATTCAGAGAATTTAACACGCTCGAACCAAGTCTATGACTTGGTGAGAGACTAATCCTATTGGTTAATTTGAATGTACCTCACCTAGTATTGCCCCATATGAAAAAAAAGTCTGGACTCATAGAATGGAGTCTGAATTTACAGAAGAATGAATGAATCGACCAAAAATTAGGCACACCCTAATGGTAAGAGGTCGAACAAGTGATAATTACCTGAGGGTGTTGGAGTATTGTATCTGCTGCTCAGATCCAGGAGGAGCGAATCCAACTCGTCTAGATTGTTGTTGAACGGTCTCTTCTCGGCCTTCTCCATGACGGACTGTCCGGGACTGTGGTGACCGTAACCGGGACTGACGCGACTGTCGGAAGTCGTCTTTCCGTAGTTACCCTGAAAATTACGAAATTTGCGGTTTTGTAATTTCGCATGCTATCATAGTTTACGTGTTATCAATACGAGAGTGAGGGTATAACATGTATGTGATCGATAAGGCTGTTTACACTGATTCGCAAATGAACACGATAGTGGCGAAAAAGTTCTTCAATGGAAATTATTTCCTTTTTTCTGCAACAACAAGTCGAATACTAACATCAATCATATATGCAGTAGGCGCATTCAGAGTTTTTATTTCCCAAAAGAGGACTATACGACCACTAAACATATTGATATTACAGAGGAGTATGTCGAAATCATACTATATTCTACGAATGCGTATGTAAAAGGTTCTTGAGTTTCTATAAATTTGGACAAACATGAATAGTCTATCCAAACATGTAACCAGTCTCTATGAAAGAAGTGAAGACTCTCAATTGCTGCCTATATAAGAAAACATTAGGCGAAAATTCAAGACATTTTTCATGTAATGAATGAAATGTGCTTGGACCTTCTTTCCTAGGACTCATCCTATATATCATGGTACCTGCGATTATAAAGTCGAGAATGAAGTAATTTTGTTCCTTGAGTTACTATAAGCCTGAATACCAGAACAAATTTCCACAATATCCAGCAGGTATATTCAACTAGATATCAAAAATCAACATCAAAAACAGCAGAAGTTTTATTGTTAAAACATTTAAAAAATGTATTCTACAACAAACTACTGAGAGTTTATGTACCAGAAAGTTGTGCTATATTCCAGCTCTTTCCACTTGCCAATCTTCATTTGAATTGTTGATGAACCTGTCTCTTCAGAATTATCTGAAACCTACATGTTTCTTCGATCCTCACTCAGTGCTTGGTCAGAGGCTATTTTCTATACTAAATCCACCGTTAATGACCCTGTATACATGTCTGAACTATCATGTATTACAAGCGTTCATGATCTTGCTTGTAGTCACGAAAATAAACTATATCTATCACGATCTCCGCTATTCATGGCGGATGCAGTTTCAGAGTCGGATTTGACAGGAGGACTGGAAGCCAACTACATCATTTCAAATAAGCCCACAATATCAATATTTTGACAACTTCTTGGTGACAAAAATCAATGGATAACTTTTACAATAGTACATAATTAGTGAATCAGTTCACAGAAAAATATGGTCAAAAGGATCTTTGAATGAGGTTGTGAAAATATAGTGACCTCAATGCAATGAAGTAGTCAATATTAATGCTCGGCTTCGCCACCAACCGCGCTCTCATATGGAACGACTATGTGAGGTCCAGTGTGAAAACTGTTTCACAAAAACTTGGATTTCTGTTCGTGCGAAAAGGTACTTCACACCACAGCAGTTCCTCATGATCTACAATGCGAAAATTCGACCTGTCCTGTAGTACTGTTCACAATGTTTTAGATTTAGATCATACTATTCGCTCTCACTCAAACAGGTTGGTGATCTCATTTTGATTCCTTGATATTGATTTCTCAGATGTAAAAGACCCTGAGTCAATGTAATATCATCTTATTTTATGTTGATTTCTGTGAAAGAAAATTAAATTTGACATTTCTGATTTTTATTGAGAAAATCATTCGATTCAAATCGTAATTTGAATGATTTGAATCAAAATGATTAAATAATGCCAACCCTGGCTTCCATCTCCTCCATTGGCTCTGCACGTTCCTCTACCACCTGGGAAACCAACCAATCGTCTTCGGAAACAGGTGATGAAAACTCGAAGATCTCCTTTCATACATCTCTGCCTTATCGTACAACCTACTGCAAAATGCGCATCGGACGCTTAGGCCTAATTGGCCCGGTCCAACCCTGTGCAGTTTTCCTATTTTCCGTTGGTGTTTTTTTCTCGTGTATCCGCACAAACGAAAATCGCCTCGTCCGAAAACGGTTGGTGCCGCGCGCAAAATACACCGTGGGATTATCCGTATCCCACTACCAATCCAGCTACCGTCTCTCTCTCTCTCTCGCACAACCATTATAATAATATTATATTATGTATATACGTGTCTTTTTCGTGAGAAATACGAAATCGTTCGCTCCAAATACGGGGAGGTAACCAAACCAAACGAACTGGATGATAAAATACGCGCAGACGTCGACTTGCTTTTGTAATATGATACGCGTCTTGCAGATTTTTTCGGGATGGGGAGGCGCGTTGCAACACCCTGGATCACTTTGGGAATCATTGTTTCGCGTGACAACTACTTGTTGATTCCTTTCCAGGCACCTGTTGCGCACTTTCTGCCACTTGTTGGATCATGAGTTCAACAAGTGGTCGCCATTCGTGAGAATACCGGCGCCTCGAAAATTGATTTTGAAAGATATTCTAAGGTGAATATCTAGTTTGTCATTCGAGCAGGACCAAATAGTAGGTATTTTAGATAGCGAAAGGAGTTCAGATGTGATAAAGCTATTGAGGGCTTTTTTAGTGATGTCAAACTCAAGCAGCACCTACACGTTACGATGTTCAACATCTTGTGATAATGTCACCAGAAGGTAAGCATCATGCCTATAAGAAAAATTCAGTTCAATATGTAATTCCTACAAAACCTGACTTTGGAGTCCCTCTGTATTTTTCAATTTTGAGAATAACTGATACATGACATTAAAATACAAATTTGTTATCTATCTAAGTTTTCTCATTTTAACCTCTAGATCTGGATACTCAAATTACCAAACAATTTCCTGATACCTATAAGACGATCTGCAATCAGGTTGATACAGAGTGCTTTTTTCATTGGAAAAAAGAATATCATCTTCACTTATTTTTAGATAAATCGTTTGATATTTGAAAAATATTCGGTTAGAAAATATCTCTTCGAGTAATATAATGAGTGATCTCTACAGTACTAGTACATCTGATAGATTCATCGAAATATCGAATATATTTACATGAATTATTCAAAGAGTGTATTTCGAATATTCTCATCATCTTACGTGGAATGCGATAATGAAAATAGAAAGAGAATTCGAAATATTTTTGATCAATAATTAATTGAAGAAACTAAGTATACATATTTGTATCGAGCAAGCTGAAATAGACCACGATTATAAAAATAGCTGCACTACAGACACCTCTTGGAAGTTAATTGAATCAAAATAAGCTACGCATCTAAAATGATCATCGATGTCAGAGCGCTGTATCTACTGCCCTGTATTTTTGAACGATTTTTGGATTAATAATAAACGCGAATTGACAGGGCGAATCTCTGGAGGTTATACAACCAAAGTATAAAGTATTCTTCCCAATTCGAGTATTTCAACACAAACTACACAAATCTTCATCTCACTCATATGTTTTTCAATGGCACTATAATGGTTTGTCAATGCTCTTCTGGCAGAAGCTAGTAAATTATCAAGCATCCTGGACATTGTTCGAATGACACACTCTTTTCAATTCAAAACCGAGGAGAAATCCAGTTCGAAAATAGATTGTTTCAGAAACGTCCTGAATGTAGCAACATTAGCTACGAATATTTTGTCACCGCAATCTGTGACAGAGATTATAACTCAAAAAATAAAACAAGATGCCTACATTTTTTGAATTTAAAACTCAGCCAATGCTGTAATATAATCTGATAAATAATTCAAAGTTTGCGCGATGATTTCCTTGGGAGGTTCACCACGATATAAGAGAACTTATAATATAGGTAGATAAAAAAGAGTATTCGTACATTTTTCTAAAATGGTAGTTTCCTTATACACACGATTTCTCTTTATTCGATCAAAATCAGTGATATTCATTTTTCTTCCATCAAAAAAGTGTTGATTTTTTTCTGAATCATCTGAGAATCACTCCTATGTATTATCAGATCATCGGAATACTCAACTGTTAGTATCAATTGGCGTATCAGTATCAATCTGTGCTAGTAGCTCCATTACATGAAGAGAGAAGAATCATTAAGAGATGACATTCAAATAAGCTCAACTAGAACTCACTTTGATTGATGTGGCCAACTTGTACAGTGTGTATATAGCATACAGGCTCTTGAGAACTCTTTTGACAGGTCTTTCCTTCGACCATAAAACAAACGAAGGGTCTTTTGGCGAAACTCAGAAAATAATTACTAAAGTATCGTGGTTCTTCCTATCAGATCCTTCTCACACTACTCTTCATCTTCATTCTGATGAACATCCAAGACTGGTAGTTCAACAAGCAACGATTCAACACGAAACTTCCGTACACTTTTTATACTCATTCATTTTATTTGCGAAGACCGGAATCACAAACACGTCACTTCCGATTTATTCATACATACACTGCGCCCATAACCTATTAGGACATGGCATTTAAGGACTCGTTCAACTACACTCAATGTATATTCCTCTATTATAGGTAAACACGTGCAATGGCCAAAAGTTTATCAATAACTAAACTAATCAGGTTCCGATGCTTATCGCGTACCTTCTTCACTGATTCACCTTCATGAACGAAGACAATGAATCACACCACCACCGTTCGAATGACATCATGGTGTGTGTTGGGTGTTCATAAAATATCAACATCTCAGTAGGTTGTAGTTGACTTCGCAGACGTGTCTTTTTTTATATATTAGGCGTAATAATAATTTTATGATGCAACAGAAATTGGGTCATATGTTTGTGCAAGGGTGAATGTGTATCTACTGCTTGTGGGAATATTTAAAAGACAGGGTTCACTCCATGATTTGATTAGACTGGTGTACCAACTCCCTATTCCCTAGAAAAAGTTGTAGACTTCTGCCCACTTGATTATGTCGAATTTTTAACACAACACAAGATGGCGTCACTTCTGCCGATCTCCAAGGTTATCTTGGAAACTCTGGGAAACACGATTTGAATTTGAAATTCAACCGTTAGCTAGTAACAAAAAGTAGTAGTCAATTATACGTCATTTTCAGCTAAAGCAGATTTGACTAAACAGGATCGACGATTGTATCGTCATCTATACTCAAGCGGTGTGCGGCCTTTTAAGTTTGTTTTGACAGGCCTACATATTTTGGAAAGACACAATTCAACATCCTATATCCACCTTGGTTCATTCCAATACAGTCAGTTGTTGCTGATTTTCAATAACGAATTATACAAATAGTCGATTCAATATAATAAGCATTGAAGCTCAATTTATAAACTTTGCTGCTGTAGCCTCAGTTGACATAGCCGTTGCCGTTGCTATAGTAAAAGAAAACTGCTCAATGTATGAACTAATGACATTTCCACAGGCGCTTGCACGGAACGGATACTTTCTGTCACTATGGTCGGTTATCTGTTTGGTTATGAAAGGCATGATCATTCTGGGACCTCAATTTTCAGCCATTTTTCAAACTAATTCGTCCTCGTGGTGTGCAATTTCTAGGAATAAAATAAACAAAACGAAACCCTAAATCTGCCGTAGCCGCTGAAGATGAAAGTTGGTTATCTTCGACGGCTACGGCAACAGCTGCGGCTACGGAACAATGTCTGAACAATGAATGATTGAACAATGGTTTTTAGAATTTCCAACAAACTTATCAAAATTATCTATTGGTGAAATGTTATATCCACCCAATCTATAATTCTGATATTTAGGTACAGAATGATGATGTCATGAAATGAATGACAGTATAATGATAATATGAAGCCAGAAAATATCTGAGCCTGACAGATTCACTCAAAAATTTCTTTTTTTTTTCATAGAATTTGCGTGACCCCAAATGAACTGAAGATATGTGTTCACGAGTGATCTGAGCATCAATAGGAATACAATTCATCAGGAGATAAATTAGACATTCACCTTATTAACAAATTCAGGATTCGTATCTAAGAATTATTCGGAGATGGCTGCATAAGAGGTAATTTTTCTATTGAGGAATACTGATTAGTTTCTAGTAAGAAAGTTTTATTATCTTGGCCTCATTCATCTGAGGTCGTGGCAAACAATCAAGAACTGAAGAGTGGAAATAATAATAATCACGATTACTTGCTGGAAATATTCTTCTCACTTTCCTTGATTCGAGAATAATTGCAAATGAGAAAATTGTGAGAGAGAAAATCCTAATGCAATGTAAAATGTATGTATAAAGAAATATGGAATGTATCAAGGAGTTCAATACTCCATACAATGCTTTGTATACATGCAGATTCTTGTCAAGAGTCTTATCTATTTAAAATGTCGTTGTGTTGAGAAATCGCCGACAATGAAGTGACAATGACATCTGTCAGAGAAGACATTGATCAATCGACTGTAGGAAATTGAAGAAAACTTATGGTGAATTCATACACGACTTAACTTAGTCATAATTTGAGACTTCACATATTTTCACCATCAAACTTATGAAAACCATAATATGACTATTCTTGAACATGTGCAGGACCTGAATTGCAAGAAGAATCGTGTAAACTAGAAAGTCGGTTAACTTGAGAATTTCGTAAGTCACACTTGAATACACACAAATTTCATCTTCTTAGTTCCTGGTTATTAAATGAGATATATCCCTACAATCTCACGGCTGTCGTAAAAATTGCAAGATGAAGATCATACCTACAGACCAGTTCTCAACTGGAATTAAATAGGGTATTGTTTCTACTGGTATATTTGCCAAAGTGAAAACTTTTTGCTGAATGAACGTTACTGTAATTTCTAGGTAACTTTATAGACATGCTGTACATGCACACTTCCAACAGTTTTAAAACACTCAATGAGAACGATTCTTCAACTGACCCAGCCTACAATACGAATGAACCATTGCCCGCTTAACGAGCCTGCCATATTTGGGAATCGCGCCTAAACAACTACTCACAGATTTCACTCCATAAATATCCGATTTCGAGATGTGGCCTTCGAGGTCGGGCGAATGTCTGGGAGCTCGTTGAGTCTCCCTCAGGCCGTACCCGGAGGAATAGTTGGAGCCCACTCCCGGTGTACCGGACACCGTGCTTTGCAGATCGGCCAATAGGGCATCTACAAGAGAGGAAAATTTATTAAGTAGTAAGTTATGTCATAAATACTATTAACGTCCATTTAGTAATGGTGAGTATTTGAAGGAGTTTATAACCGTGTTTTATACTATACTTTTTCTACGAAAACGAGAAATTCGAATTATTCAAATTTACTACGCCGGTGTATTTACTCAGCCTCGAAATGAGACAACATATCATTCAACAACCGAAAAAAAAAATGAGTTGGCATATGGTAACAGCGTTCAAGAAATTGAGTTACCATAATGGCATTTCTGATATTTTGAATAAATCTCAGATATTGCATGTGTCTTTATAATGATGGTTATAAGTTACAAAAAATTAAATTGGAGTATGTTGCATTTTGCTGAAGATATAACAATCTCGAAACATATACTGTATCAGTTCCAACTTTGAAATTTGGGAATTCTTGTATTTCTTGTATTCTTGTATTTTCGTTTGCGAAAATTGTGATCAAATAAATATTTCGACATACAAAAATTAGGGTTATACTAGGAAATGAAAAAACGAGTATATTCTTGTCGAAAAACTGGAAAATGTTGCTTGGATCATAAATCAAAGTACTTATCTCCTTGTATATCGACTAGAATAGTATGACATTTGTTTCATGCATATTTTCCTCAATAATTGTCTATCAAATTCCAGGGCAGGATTTTTCCAGGATTGAGAGATATTGACGAAAATCTTCAAATTCAACGCTGCGAATTATGTTTCGAGAAAACGGTCTGGTGAGGTTATAAAATTCTTGTTGAAATATGTTCATTCACACTACACGTGACTAATTCATATTCAGTCGAGGTCTAACCAATTCCAGTCATAAACAATGTGGGCGCTTTCGAATAACTGTTTTATGTTTTGAAAAAAAAACGAATAGAAAAATACAATTGTTTGTAGGTATATTTTTGAGAATAACAACCTTGATTGAAATTGTCAGCTTGTTGCTGAGAAGTTCTTTAATTTCGATCACTCATCTTTCATAATCTTTCTTGTATTATTATAAAACCAGAAGCGATACCAGAATGAGTTTCGATATTGAATATCAATCGATTAAAAATAATCAATACAAAAGGTGGAAATTGGAGCGAATGGATGGGTACCTATATCATTACTTTCATATTATTCGATAACATAAATCAGGCTCGAAACATGCCGAACTTCTCATTACCAAGCATCAATCATCGAAAGAACGGCAGAGTTGAGGAATTCTTTGCCTAGTGAGGTCTTACGACCTCCAAACTTTCAGAAAAAATTCAAGACCTTCCTTTCTCCCATTATTTACCTTTTTCCTCTCTTCAGCTGTTTCCTTTCAATAAAATCGAATTGATTAAATATTTAAAGAGGCATATTGAATTGTAATTTCTTGCTAATGATATTTATATGTCTTGTTTGGATTTATTGAAAAAATCCCAATATTTGTATGCTTCAACAGTCTAGGGTTCCATAACAAATTGAGTTCAAAATGGGTGTGTTTGAAAAAACGAAGGACATGTTGACCTAGTCCTTACCGAGATAACGCTCCCATTCAACCAGATTCCTGAATTTCAATCTACGCGGCGTCCTTTCCAAAGTCGTAGGTGGCGACGGATCAAAAGTCACCGTTTTCGGAGACGGAGTACGCATGCGCAACTTAACACTCATCTTTCGACTGAACTTCACGGTCTACAGCGAATCGATGATCGCTTTTCACCTGTCTACCAAAATTCAAAACCCGATCCGAAACTCAAAAAACGAAAATTTAACTGCCGGAACTTCGACCCAATTGATAAAATGACTGACACTTTAAGAAGATCCCGATTATGACTAACACACTTGTGCAAACCTAGCGACCGATGGATTGTTAAAAATAGTTCATTGCGGAATTACTTCCACTCCAACACATATACATATTACATAAATGAAAATGGCCGTGAAAATGTACGGGGAACAGGAATTTTCAATGTGTCAAGGTCGACGGAATACCGCTACAAGATGCAATTTTCATGAAAACAAATGTAACATTATACGTCTTCAATCATTGCCGGTCGCGTGTAAACTATTCACCAGAGGAATTTTCCGAAAACGCTGCCCATTAAGGATGCCTCCTACTGACATATTTCCAATGCAAATTGAATCACTGCTGGTGTACGAACGATCAAAAATGGATAGGTTGAATTATATCTGTTTATTTCTGCATCCCACATAAATCAGCATTGATTTCAAATCTAGTCACAGCTGGATCATGTAAACAAATCATAATGAAGCCATTTTATCTGGCTATAAAAAAAACTGTTATTAGGTATGCGGTAATCTTTTGAAGTCCAATTGCCCATCTACTGTACTTAGATGGATCAAATTGAGAAATGGGAACTATAACACTAAGGAATTCATTAGTTGATATGAATCATCAATAACTGATTAATTTTAATTTTTTTTCGATTTATGTTGATTACTATACTTAGATACTATACTTTTGAATATTCGGATGACTATTATAATCCATAATTTTGGATGAATATTATTCCAAATAATTTCAAAAAGATCTATTACATTATCAATGCTACTCATCTACTCTTCAGTTCATTTTGAAAATTGGAAAAATGTGACTCATGGCAATAGCCGCATGTAGATAGAAGTAAAACATTCAGAAAATTCATTAGTACAGGTCTGTCTATCCTTCAAATATATTTGTGGTCCCTCATTGTTCTAATATTCTATAATTTCTATGAAACTATAAGGCACATGTTCTATCATTTCCATTGATTTAGTACTGTTATCAAATAGTCGTACTTTTAAAGTTGTTTCTGTCTTCCCCTGAAGCTAAAGAAATTGAAAGACAAGAGGCAAATTATATTCCTTATATTATCTGAACAAAGATTTGATTAAATATTCACATACAGCATAGGAAGTAAAAAAGACAAACTTAGAGCTGTCTTTGAACTCTTATTCAAGGTATAAAATATAACACCTAACGTAAGAGTATTTCGATGAAAATTCAGAATTTTTCCTGAATATTTTAAGATTGATCCTCATCAGACTTATCCAAGTAACTCATATTGGGTTCTTCACAGCAGAACTTATCACTCAACAATCGAACAACAGTATCCTGAATCAGCTCTACACTTTCAAACGGGGTATAATCGTCCACTGTGGACCTAGATATTGTGATAATCACAGGAGGCTTCGGTATGAACTCCAAAAAACTTTTGAAACACTCAAACATCATGTCTAACTCTACCTTCGAGGAAATGTGGCAAGGCAGCCCGGTAACATCACAAGTACAACCCGCATCAAAAATAATCTCCCAGTCAATATTCTGGTCTTCGTAGTTCTCCAACAACTTCTTCCTCAAGAGATCGACCATCTTGTATCGCTCGGATGGATCATCCACCTCTGGCATTTTCCTCGTGGTATGCAAGTGACTAAAGATAGTTTCCAGCTCCTCCATTTGCTTTGCACGTTTTTCTACCACCTGGGAAACCAACCAATCCTCTTTGGAAGCCGGTGGCTGAAACTCGAAGATCTTCTTCAAGGTTTCATACAGGTTCGCCTTATCGTACATCCTCTGGAAAGGATTTCCAGTACTAAAGAAGTCCAAGTCCACGTCCAGAACTATCGATGCCTCAGCATACTGAGCCAGAACTTTCCTTTGGCTATCCGAATCGTCCGAGGCATTGTTGATTCGGTTGCCTAAAGTAGCCACATGCAAGTTGACCGTTTTGGAATTATCCAAATCTTTGGCAGGAGTGTACAAACCCTCGGAAATGAAATAATCTTCCTTGCAATCCAGCCGTATGGTGCCGGAAGACTTGTGTTTGCCTATGATGAAGGTCTGGCAGCCACTCTGCATCTGCTCTGCCCATGGTGGTTTCACCCACACCAGGTTCTGGAAATGGCCAGCATAAACGGCGGGCATCATCCAGTTCTCGATGCTCAGTTCGTCGAACAGGGCGAGCTTATCGAAAACCTGGTCGGCGGGCATGTTTTTGGGTATCAGCATGTCGGGGTGGGAATCGAAATGGACCAAAGTCGATCCGTCGAGTGGCAGATGTTTGGAGCCGATATTTCTGTAGATGAAGGGTAGCACTTCATGATGGTTCTCGACGATGTAAATCGGTATTTTTTTGTGCTTTTTCAGGTTGATTCTTCTCGGATCACCTGTTGACGAAGAACAGTTTCACTCTCTGTATCAATCACAAATGCACTACACACTACACTACGGGATGTCGCTGAGGAAACTAAAATGATACATAATTATTCATTATATTACCAATGGACAAAAACTGAGGCAACAGAATTTGATTCCTCATCAGAAATTGAAACAAAATGACAAAGGAAATTTTCTTTCTGAAAATCGATCCTCATTCTTATCCTTATTCACATCAATCTATAACATAATATGATTCAACCACTCCTGAAAGGTTTTGAATTTGTTTTGACGATTACCGAACGTATTCTGTTATGTGTAAGTGAGTTATTGCTTCTTTAGCAACATAACAAATATACATTATAAATGAACCAAAACCCAGCAGATATTTCTAGTGAAATGTTTTCCCATTTCATATTTCTGTAACAAACTAGCGTGAATAATGAAAATTCAGTAAGTTGAAAGTTTATATTATAATGGATAAAATGAAAATGTGTGAGAAAATTAAGCTTACTCAAATGTGGAAAATGAGTCCTTGGAAGAAACAATCTCTTGAATTGATATCACTCATTGAATTGAATTTCATATCATCATGCCTACGCGAATATCAATGGTGAAAGTACAGAATTCAGTTCTTGTACCAAAAAGAAAATTGTCTCCACTCATAGTGGGTGCCAACTAAATTTAAACAAAATCAAAAAACAGTCTCATTGAAGTGAAGAAAATAAAGATTTTGGTTTTAATTTTTGTACGCGAAAACGGTGCCTTGTACGAAAGTAAATGTCTGGAAACCGAATTTGCTCCAAACTGATAATTTTTGTTTTTAGGAAAATCAGTGACGTGCCATTTTTTTTCTTCAAAACATATCAGTTGAAACCCCGTACGGGCGTCACTGGGGAAAATTTAAAAAAATATTTCATATCATAAAATGCTCTTTAATGAGGAAGAGGTGTATACAAAATTTCATAAAAATATCTCAGAGTGATAGGCAATTATGATCAAAAATTCACTTTTTTCTTAAACTTTTGACACCAAATAACTCAAAAACTAAGAGGTTTAGGAAATATGTTAATATGAGCTTTTCTCCTGAAAATCACCCAAGGATTGACACCCTGTATTATCGGCACTCAATTAATTAACACCCTGTATGTTCTAATCTGGATAATGACCTTGATTCGTGTGTATATATATATATATATAGCCTACATGTTATTGATGTAGTATTTAATAGTCGTAGAGACACTTAATTATGAAATTAGATGTGTATTCAAAATTTCCCTCGCATGCACAATGCACAACCTTTGTTCTGAAGGTAGGTATAGCGTTTATTTACCTATCCTGTTTTCCTAATTCCTAGGTAATTTGGATGAATTAGTAATTAAAGTGAATAATTTGGGAAAGACACTTACAGCCAGGCGCTGTCCCTCTTTTGATAGAACACTGATAGGGATTCAAAGTACCCGGTACGTACTTCCCGTACATCGACCGATCCATGTCGCTAGAGGGCGGCAAATTCGAATCCGCGAATGTTTACCAATCTTTGACCACGTGATCGCAGGTCGAAAAAATTAATAATATCGTCGAGAAATGTCACGACACGAATGTTCCCTAGGGAAGGCGTCCAGGTCGCTGACGCGACAATCGACCAATTTAGACGGCCCACAATAGTCGTAAAAAAGGTAAAAGAAGCGAAAAGTCACAACCGGCCCGGTTCCGAAAACAGATCGGTCTGCCTGTCAGTCGCGAGATGTGATTCCGTACGTAGTAGGTACTCTCGAATTCTGACATAATTATGATCGATTCGTTTGGTGCTACAGGTTCGATTTCTTTCAATTTCATCAATATTAATACGGATTACGTGTTTGCAATTACGCAATCCTCGTACGTGACTGAAATGCGTTGGAATGGTGATTTATTTCGGCTGCTGCATACAGGGTGTCTCATATTCAACCTAGTAATTCAACCAAAGGAAGAGATGCAGAGATCAAACTAGAAATATCGAATTCGCAATAGTGGCCTAATTTATAACTAATTTATCACCACATTCGCGAATTTATTACTTTACATTTGATGGAAAAAGCCAACGGCTCTGCTACCTTTGTATCAACCCAGAAGAACCAGAGTACAGAATTTTTCAAATTTGTATCATTCCATATTTTATCACCTCTTTGTTACTAATTCATTACCACAAACTCCACAAAGATTCTACCAGGTTGATATAAAGAGTCGTTGGTTATTTCCATGAAATGAGTATTTTTTATCTCAAATAAAAAGTTTAATAGAGACAAATTTGGAATAGTTGGTTAATAAGTTAGTAGTTCAATTGCACTGAAACTTAAAGTTTGTCTATGAATATGTATGCTGTCTATCGTTTGATGATTAAAATAAAAAGCACAACTATTATCATAAAAAGATCAGGTCCAACAACATGAAAAGAAATTCCATCCTAGGTGAATAGAGGATAGAGAAACAAATCTATAATTGTTTCCTTCCAAAACATTCAGACCTGTCAACAGCCTCGGATGAAAAAACAATTTCATGTAAATATAAAAAATAAAATTGTTCATAATAATCACACAAAGGTTACTATTGTATTGGTTATTATATATACAGTGACAATCCTATAAGATCACTACCTTGTCTATGTAAGTACATATTCATGAGAGAATAATTATTTATTAATTCATTTTATGAATTCAATGTATTTTCATATGATGAAGACTATACAAACACAGACAGTAAACAAAGATAAGAAATATATATACCACATTTTTCTCAATTCATCAATTCATGTAATTGGAATGATGTCACTTCTTGTATGGATATGAGTAAGTCGAATTTCCTATTATTTGTAACTAATATGTTGATTTGAATTGTCATATTGGTTTCCCAATCCTGGCACCTTGATATATGTAAGCTCTGGTAGGCGAATTTTCTTGATTTTTCTATTAATTCACGATTTGATTTCAGGAAACACATCATTATCAACTCTTATATTCGCTGGCCCATCATAGATCAATTCAATGAGAATGTCTTATTCATATGAATACTCCTAAACACTCTAGACTGAAACTAGATCTAGTACTGTACCTGAAATGATTCTAGAACCGTTTTATAATACTCTCAAAAATGGAGTGAATATTCGAATAAGTATGAAACATGACTATTTTACAACTCTACAGTGCAGAAAGGTAGAAGCACCACCTAACAATGAGGTTATATTTATCAATTCCCTTGAATACATACCTAGATGATCATCCATAATTGCTGTGGAAGAGATGAAAAATTCACTATTTCCACTAGAACTTCACTTTGAGCTATTCAGTATTCAATTGAAAAATGTTTAACCTTATTTGGGGACAAATACATTTCAATCGGATCGGAATGTGACGAATGACACATTTGTCTTTGTCATCTGACTTGACCTTGCAGTGGTTGCATTTTGTCAAGGATTTTTGTATCAGCGCGCAGCACCACAGAATATGAAGTAACCAGGAGCGCCGACTCCGTAGAAGCTCGGGGGCCCCATCCCTCCAGCACCCATGACTATAAAATCCCGAATCTTTGAAAATTCTCAATTTACTTAAGGTTACGTTAAAAATTACTATAACTTACAATTTGCTATTGTTGAATTTGACATGTTTTACCTATATTCTTCCCTTCTGTATATCTTCTGCATTCATGAAATGCAACATATCTTCCTTCCCCACTGTATGTTTGTTTGCTTATAACTTGTGTTCTACTAGACGAATTGAATTTTTCACGATTCGGTGAGCATTTCCTTTTCACCACATAATAATTTGGAGTGATGAAAAACTGAATACTCTACCGAGTATTGTGAATTCTATGTATATACCTTATATCCCCAATATATAATTTCTTGAGTACATATATATCCCTCCAATGATTGGGAATTGACATTACTGACAACCTCCTTTCTAATAAATGTTGCAAAAAAGGTTGCAAACTCAATATCACTTTTCCGACGGTTTCAGAATGGTAAAGGTGTTGTCTCTCCAGGAGTAGTTTCCATGCCTCAGGTGCTCGCAGGGTCTTTCCGGCCTACGCATCTATTTGTAATACGTTGGTCATCACCATGAAATGAAATGAATAGCCTCCAAAAGTCTTCCATATTAGCAAAATGACGACAATGATTCGCAAGTATTGCTCTATCAGCACCTCTTCATACACGGTCACAACAAATTGAAAACAATTTCGATGGTCATGGAACATTCTTCATTATATTTACACCTATTTGATATAGCTGGGATGATAATTTGTATAATACATCGATACGTTTCACAAACAAAATAAAAAAATGTGTCATGATTTCTCGATACACCTTTCTTAAGATTTATCTTTCTTCATCTGAATCTCCAAACTCCGCTCGCTGTCATAATCGGGCTGTGAAAGTTTCCTGTAATTCTCATCATCCACAAAGCAAATTTCATGGCCATCTGGATCGGCAAGAATAATAACTCTGACAGTAGCTTTCCCGGGGGTGTCCAGAGATATGAGAGGGGTCAAAATAATTTGTTTAGCTTCTTCGATTTTACTGCTAAGAGGTTCCTGATCGGCGTGAGGAATCGAAAAAGCTATGCGCCCATAAGCTTTAGCTCGATTCACAGGATCAGCTGAAATAAAGAAAATTCTCGTAATCTACAAATCAGTGTGAGATTTCTGGGAGTTTCTATTGACAATAAATTAAAATGAGATCAGCTTAAGAAAATATTATATACATACTTAGAAATCTGTCTATAGACAAGTATTCTACAGCCAGCAGAGTCGTACATGATGATTGAAATATGCTCAATAAACACGTTGGGCTTCTTTAGTAGTTATGAAAAACTGAATAATTGAAATTTGTTTTCAGGTGAGAATGCTATTATATACCTCGAACATTATATCCTTAGGCGCTATCGCTCAGCAGGGTATAAAAGTGCTCGCTAGATGACAATAGCTCATTTTCGACCCTATGTGTATAATATACTATTATTGTTTTGAATGTTGTGTAAACAACTCGCTCGAATAATACTACACACTCTTATAACTCCCAATATTTCAAAAAAATGAAATTATGGCTGGGTTTGAAAGTAAACTGAAAGTTTTATTCTTCTGCTCCATTGGAATACACTTACCAATGGCTCTAAACTCCAGTTTCGCTTCATTTTCCACGAATCCAAGAAGCACTGATTCATCAGTCTTTTTGAAAACTTTCAAACCTAAAATGCCGTGCCAATAATCAATCGATTTTTGTAAATTTGAGCTGGCAAGGGTAACACATTGTACTGGATCTGAAAAGGAGGATGATGAGTCATTCTAGGAAATACTGATATTTGAATGATCCAAACACTGAAAAAATAATTACCACTATTTGTAGGCTGGGGTTCATCAATGATACAGAAACTATAGCCGCCAGGGGCCTCCAAAATATTTCCCGGTAATATTGGCCAGTTTTCTTTCTTAGCTCTTTCCAAAGATTCTCTGCTCTTTATGGAAACAGATACAAAATCATTTCCTTTTTCATATTCGTGGATTCCATAGTTGTAAGTTAGTTCAAATACAAAGTGGGTGTCTTCAGGTCCATAACCTATCATGGTCTTGCTCCATCTGGTGTCATAAGGTCTGAAATATAATTATGGTGAGTTGGATGAGCAGAAAACAATGGAATTCCATTTCGTTTTTTTTTTCAGATATTCACTTCCTCCCGCTTAAGTTGCGACCTCTGCGGTGTTGGTTTCACCCAACGAAGGAGTGTAAAAATTGTAAAAAGAATGAAAAATTGTGAATGATATGCGGACTGAATATGCAGGAGAAGGCTAAATCAGTACAATAAATAATTTTCCACTCGTTTGATCTTCCTTACCCGTTACAAGTAGCTTCACAACCTTCAGAAAATTCTTCATGTCTTTGAACTTTCATTCCTAAGACATTCCTGTAGAAACGCAAAGTTTCTTTGCGGTCTGGTATCTTGAAGACATAGTGGAGCGTTCTACCTGTCAGTGATGCCATGTTGTATCTGTGAAGAAATTGAACATAAATTGCTTGTGCCGAAATGAAATGTCACCTCTCTAGTGATGATCTTAGATTTCGAAATGTGTTTGTTGATCTTGTCTCATAAAATCAATTTACTTGCTTTGTCATGTTATATAAACAAGTGATAGCGCAATGATTAGATCAGATAATCTCTAGTAACTGTTGTCCCAACTAGTACTCCACTTCAAACAGGAATTGACGAATTCATCTCCGTTTGAAATCACACGCACATATAAATGGACTAATCCAAACCACAATGACTATGAAATAAATACGTTAGATTCATCAGGTAGAAAATTATTCATAGTTGTGTGTGGTATAACAATATAATAATTATAACTTGTCTAATGATGTTCCTACACTAGCATAATTGGTGCCTACTCAAGATATACTATTAGTTCCAATTCCTCGTAGCCAGCGTCCTTGGAATATCAATATGTAAATGATAGATAAATAAAAAAAATATTTTGAAAAATAAAGGTGAAGTCGGTCATCCTCAGTCCACGATAACTATTTTTTCTTTCCGAAAAAAGTAATTATGTGATAGAACTCCGAGAATATAAGAATCACTATAGTTCTACCTCTTAGGGGTCGTGTGTCAGGACATCGTTTTTTCACGATCCATTAGTTACAAAGTTCTTCAGCGTGAAATTCGCTTGTTATTGGTGATAAATTTTGTCTCTATGTCTCAAATACCTCTACCAATAATTCACCTCAGTGATACTTTATGAACATTTGTAGGCTATACAATAAAGAGGATGAATCACGGGGTAGATTATCACGATGGAGATTCGGTCTTCTGAAAGAATACAACTCACAGCAGGAGCAGCTTTTTTCACGAAAAAACTTGGTGAGGAGGCTTCAAATCCTGAAAAAGGTATAAGAAACCTGTTCACACTGTTGACACTACGATAACAATAAGCAAAAGGCTGGTCATTGATTGATCAATCAATCGTGACTGAAGTATGACTTTTTCGATATCTGCTAGGATGCTCTAAAAGCCTCTCAGGCAAAGCGCATTAGTAGCGGAAAGCGCGTTCGTGAAGATCGAAGAGCTGTACGAAAAAAATTGAAAGAAAAATGACGTGAGGACCACTCCGAGAGGGTCTTTGGGGAATTTTATCTAGCTCGACGGATGGAATTCTTCGAACATAGGACTCACGAAAGGGAAAGAAACCGGAGGGCATTCAGCGCCATGTGCCATGGTGAATTTTGTTAGTCCTATCACTAGAGCACACTCTGGCACAGATTTCCCCATATTATGGACACATTTTTTCGAGGTCCAAAGATGACAGATAAGTAGATAGCATTCGCAATTATGCTGATTCTGAGTTAAGAGCTCTGGATACCATTATTACTTTGATGTAGCACTTCTACGCTTTCGTTGTAAGTAATATGAGTACTAAAAGTACCCTCTAATGACCATATTTGATGTTCCGAATTTCAGAAAAGTAGCTTTATAAATACAAAGAAGAAAAGGCCGTCGATGTGAGTCTTATTCGCAAGTCTACGCGTAACCCGTACGGCATCATGAACGGCAAACTTGATGCCAGAATATAGCGTAAATATCAATCGTTACTGTCGTTAGATAGGGAAGCTGAAATAATAATAGTAGAATTATTGATCAGAAGTAATGGTACTGATACTTAAGAAGGAAATGGTACAGAAATTTGTAAAAGTTTCGCCATGTGTCAGAAAGTCAATAATTAAGAACTATCTGAACAGAACAAAACATCAGTTCAATTAGTTAAAAAAGATTGCGGTAGCAAAATTGAATTTCAGTTTCACCATTTTCTATACATCCTCTTCCTAGTAAAAACCCATTGTAGTGACCTCAACGGACCCGCCGGCGGAAAAAACTCTCAACGAAATTATTATACCTGACCTCCTTTTATAAATCGATATATATGATGATATCTGTGGTAAGTATTCGCAAGTATGTTATTGCCTACCTACTCCATCAACAACAATTTATATCGATTCGAAATTATGTATACATACCGGTTTGCTACTAAAAGCTTATCAAAAAATAGAGTACTATCACTTGTATCTATTCGGTTTGGATAATATATAAAACTTATAACTTATACAACCTTATACGTTATACAACAATCATTTGTTGCTCGGAATATCGTATCCGTATACCTAAATTTATAGAATGTTGTTGGGGATTGCTGATTATTGATACGATGGTCGCCGCACGAAAGTGAGTGGGATCGCAAATCGCAGAGCCGGTCAGTGGCGTTACAATAGAAAACACTTCTGTGAGTGTTTTCTCACTCACTCTCACAGAAGTGTTCTCTATGGGCGTTAGTTACGGAGCAGTCTTACCAAATGTGCTGTACCATAGCCATTGTATATAGACTAACCTCTATATACAATGCTATAACTAATAGTATGCAAAAACACTACAAATGTTCAATGTGGAAAAGAATCACAAATCGCTAGCTGGTGCCATGGAGAAGAACAAGTTACAAGAGGGTTTTAAATCACCTTGTAAATTGAACTTCGCCCTTTGCTTTCATTGTGATTTATATTTTTCTGTAAGTTTTCTTTTTTCTGTAACTGAAATCGGCGATGAAAGTAATAAAGACGTTTATTATTATTATTATTATTATTATTATCTAAAAGTCAAATTTATTTTTTTCAAGAGTGTTTCAATTTTGTCCGTACGGTATTTTAAAATAATGCAGAAAGTACATTTAAATTTTCTCCTCCGTTTAAATCTTTGTATGCCCGAAAATGGGCAGTTTTTAAGGCATATATTATTAATTATTTGTATTCATTCAAGGACCATTTTTCGGAAAACCTACTTTAAAACCTACTAATTAAAATTATGCAAAAATCGAGGCAAAAACTATGGAGGTGAATTTGAATTGTGCAAAAAACCTTATTTCTTACTTCTTTATATTTATATTGATACGGAATTTATTTGATGAGAGATTATCCCATGAAAATATACATCGTTAACTCATCTCTGCTCTGAAATATAGGTACCAGTTCTGAAGTTGAATTACAAAAAAAAATATTTTCGACCTCCTATATTTGTATTGAAAAGAAGTTGTTGGGGGTAGGTATCTAATAGAGAAGCCAGTTGGTCAACGTTTCGGCAATATATTTCGCCATCCTCAGGGCTCTTGAAATCATGGACAATTATTATATTTACTAAAGAAGAAGAGTTGCACATTGGAAATTTTGCAATTCTTCCTACCAATTAGCAGTCTACACAGAACATCGTGATTGAAGACAGCCGTTAGTTGTAAAATGTCAGCCCGTTGTCATGTTTTGCCCCTTTCATGTTAAGATTTTCTATAGCCCTGTAGAGAGGAACTTTCCAGTCTTAAAATAAGTTAGAAAACTGAATTGTAAACTGAAATCAAATTTGTGTTTCGCCAATCGTGACACCGCAGAATAAAGTTGTTGAAAACAGACAAAGTTATGATAATATGCATATCTCTGCAGATAGTTATAATATAATATCTTTGAAAACAGACCTCAGATCAGAGACTCATCCAAGCATGGCAGCTCAGACGAATATTTTTTTTTTTCGTTTTAGATGGACACATTACCCATATATGTATTAACTACGGATATTGATAATAAGGACAGCCTATCTGATGTCAAAATAAAAGAGTGCAATTGGCAAGGATTTATTTATGCGGATGCGCCAAAATGAATGAAATTTGAATTTTGCGCATGCGCCCTCGATCATCGTTGCCAATCAGACAAGGAAAGACGTATGTAATAAAGCATCACTTTTGTAACATTGCTCTTATGGCGTTTGGTCAATATTGTAATTAATACATATATGACCTTACCGTATCAGGTAATCTGTGGCCACGGTTTATAAAAAATCTGTGGCAATGATTCATCTAAGCCTCAGGCACAGATTACCTATCTAGATCTATGTAGATAGTTGATCTGTGCCTCAAGGTCTCAGACCAATAAAATTTTGTGAGGGTGTTCTCTGGGATAAGCACAGAACTTAAATGAATTCTCCAACCTGACTGACACGGATTAGTTGCCTGACAACTAATCCTGGAATCATTTTAAACTACACTTCTCAGACTACACACTACTAATATGACGGTTAGGAACATCATCCAAACCACAGATTTACAAATTTACAATATAACGTAGGATGGTAAAAGCCCTGAACTTAGGGGTCAAACGAGGTCACTTATGACAGAGATTAGTTGAGTAGATCAATAAAAAAAAGGATAAAATACAAGTTCGGGTTTTCTTGTTCCTGAATAATTCCTTGTCGCAAGACTCTCCTAAATTGGTCCAACTGAGTTGGCCATAGAATACCCGAGGACAGGGTATTCTGTAGCATAACATTAGGGAGTTACACCACTGGTTAAGCGCATTTGTTTCAGTAGTTCTACATTATGTTCTATGGATAGTACGGTCGTACACAGGCAGTATAGAAACTGCCAGTAGTGTCAATTGTCAATTCCAAGATCGATTTCACCATTTGTAATTTCACTTATTCCTTAGTTCATTATTCATTTTAGTTCTGCATCACAGCCTATTTGTGTTTATTAGGCTGTGTGTGTATGTTGTTTGTTATACAAGTGTGAAAGGTACAGTACAAGAGAATGTCTTCTTTGTGTTATTGATAACATTGTTGTCATCACCCGGAGTTGAAGACTGATCTATTCATCTTAGCAATCCAAGTATAAAACAATTTTCCATAATGGCTCTTGCTATGCAAAGGAAAGCAAATGTAAGTATTAGACATCAACATGAGATTATTATTAAGACAATCTTCAATTTTTAGGTACGTTTGCCCCCAGAAATTAATAGAATTCTTTATGTGAGAAACCTTCCTTACAAGATTACAGGAGAAGAGATGTATGACATTTTTGGTAAATATGGAGCTATCAGACAAATAAGAGTTGGAAACACTCCTGAAACTCGTGGAACCGCTTTTGTGGTTTTTGAGGACATATTTGATGCAAAAAATGCTTGTGATCATTTATCTGGTTTCAATGTTTGCAACCGATATCTTGTGGTCTTATACTATCAAGCCAATAAGGCTTTCAAGAAGACAGATATTGACAAAAAACAGGAAGAGATTGATAAAATGAAATCAAAATATGGAATAAATACTTAAAATGAAATTGGTTTTCCTTTATATTGATACAAGTTATTACCATTAAATAATTACTTTATTGAACCTGATCAATTCACATTCCCTGAATATTCATATGACTATGAACTGTCGGGTTATACATGCAATAAAAAATTTATTTGATAATTTATATATGGCAAGTGCTCATACCTGCAATTTCCTTTGTAGGCAGAAATTCAATGAGAGAAATGAATATTCATCAACTACTGGTCTAGTACATCAACTTTTCACTGGATTCAACTCATGAACAGATATGGAAGCTTCTCCATATCGCCTACTTGCTTCTTCAATGAATGCATTTTCCATTTGTTGTACAAGTCTTTCAAAAAATATGGAGGCCACACTTGAATACAGGGCAGATTTGAACTCAAATCTGATATAAAAGTCTATGATACATGACTTAGGGTTACTCTGTAAACCAGGATTGAATTGCCAGGTAGTTTCCAAGTAGTTGAATAGTCTTCCATCGGTACATATTGCCTGAACTATGTGGGGTCTCTGTAGTAGGACCCTAGATGTGTAGTTCTCTACAATAGGAGGGAATCCTATCTCCAAATTGGCACACAGTTCATGAGGAGTGCTTTTCAGAATTGTAGACTTTGTACAAAAAGGTAGAAACTGTTTATACCGTCTTACATCTGCAACAACTTGGTACATCTCATCATCGGAGAAACTAAATTGAGACAATTCCAGATGAGGTTCCATACTACCAAAGGTCTCGGAAACTTACCCTATGAGTTTTCTGGCCAGATATTCCTTCTTTTTGGTACCAGATGATTTGAAAAATGTACGGAGTCCTTGTTTGGCAATATTAAACCCATTTCTACATGGTATTAGCATTGCTTCATATTTGGTGAAAGTTGAATATCATAATTACTCAATTAGACTTTCGATAACATTTTTAAAATCTAATTCAATTTTATTTTTGATTGTTGATAGCAGATTATGTCACTCATTATGAGTGACATAATCACATGACACATATAGTGACATTTACGACTCATGGAGCAACCGATGAACAGATGGATGAACAATATCTCAATCTCACCAAAGAGGACCTCTTCTGTGATCTCACTTTTCGCAAGGGTTCACGTCAACGTCATGCGTCACAAAAATATGTGAAGGTTTCACGAAATTCACATAATATTTTGGTGACCGGGATTCCCATAGTTATCATTTGGAAGAGTATATTAAAAAAATCAAAAATGTCTAGTGTAGTGGTAGATACTCTGGTCGAAATGGGATTCAGTAAACAGAAAGCGTAAGTGGAAATATCAATTTTTTTCTTGGCCTAACCTCAAAATATATAACTAGGGAATTAGCAGTAGCCAAAACAGCAAGTCAAGATATACAGGTTGTAATGGATTGGATTATATCACACGAAGATGAACTAGAAGCTCCAATATCCAATACAGTATCAGAACCAGCACAACAACCAGCTGAAGGTACTGAACAAAACCATGATGGACTGGCACCTCAGGAAGGAGTAGAGGAGCCCACTGCTCTAGCCAAGTCTATAAAATGCGACGATTGTGGAAAATTATTCAAGTCTAATGAAGAGGTTGAGTTCCATGCTGCCAAGTCTGGTAAGAAGAAAATAATTGGACTTGTATTCATGCACAAACACACAATTGATATATTCTGCAGAAAATTGCCTTCTTTACTAAAATGATATCACTAGCTTCCTGTTAAAATGTCAAATCAGTCCTATGGTACATCAATAGTAAATTGTTACATTATGTATTTGATGTAACTGAGCTATCTCAACATTTTATTCTTATTACCTTAGGTAGGATTATAGTTGAAGAACTATTTTGATCCATATGAAACTTTCCATACCATATAATCTATACCTTTCCTTGTTCATTTCTATCTCAAACAGTTGTTTGTCAGTGGTTCCCATATCTATATTTACCCATGTCATGAGTCATTATCATACAATTGGTTCAGTGGAATAAAATACTTGGGTTGACTCAGAGATTTTGTTGAGTTCATATCATGTCTCTGACAGTTCAGAATCGTGTTTCCAATGTGAATTGAAATATAAGTATGAAGAATACTAAAATTTTTGCTTGCTTAGCTCATTTCATTGGCCTATAATCAGCCTCTCGTAGTTATGACCTCATCAACTAAGGTAAACATGAATAATGAAGAAATGTAATTTCAGTTGCAGGCAATACTAGCTATATTCAATAATAGTTGAGTATACATGACATATTCAATGAGACCTTGATGAAAATTTTTGTTTTCACATGGAAATATATTGTTGCCAACTAGTGCTCTGAATAATTTTACATATTCAGCTCAAGTTTCATAATTCACCTTCATTATAATACAGGGTAAGCCAAAACTCGATGGAGAATTAGAAGTATCTAGAGATCAGAGAGGAAAAAAAATTGCCGGTGCATTGTTACCAGATTTTGAGTTACTAAAGGCTACTTTGCCGGAGTTTGACGCACCTTTTGTCAATAAAATATTCAATTCAATGAAATTGTAATATATAAATTCTTAATAAAGCTGTATTTGCTGTCCAAAATCAAGAATTCATTCATATGTCGAAAACAGTAAGAGATGGCTACAGGATGTGTCATAGCAAATATGAGTTTTCTGTAGAATCTGAAAATTTAAATAATATATAGGCTGTTTCATTTGAAATTTCAAAACCAGCACTAGATCTGGCAACAGTGCACGGGGAAAAATAATTTTGAAAGCTAGGTCCTAGCATCCTATAACCAGACTAAAAATTTCAAAAACATATTTTCTTCTGTTTTGTAGATACTATGCCACCTAATCCAACGAGTTTGGCGTACCCTGTATTTTCTGATAACATTTTGACCTATCTTAGCAAAAATTATTGAAAAGCTGATTAAAATCAGAATGTTCGAATACCTGTCTGTGATTATTATACTAACAAGAACACTGGATTCCTCCTTTAGGTCCAATGATATGTAAAATGATATAGTACTACTTGATATAAGAGTTGAATTCAAATCATTTGTTGATGATGCCACCTTTCTATCATAAGAAAGAAATAATGTATCTACAGATATACAGGGTGTTCCATTAAAAAAAATTACTCCACCATTTTTCACAGACAGACAGGAAGCCTTTGTATTACGTATAACAAGCTTTGTTAGCAAGTGGGAACTCATGACTCATGACAAATATATTTTGGATCGAATTCAATTTAAGGTCACGGGAACTATTCCGAGTCCACGGAAGAAAAGAAGCCGCTCACCGATGAAGAAAAGAAAGAGCAGTTGGCAAAAATCGAGGCAAAATTGAAGCAACGTCGCATGGAGCGCGAGGCCAGAGAGAAGGAGGAGGCGCTGTTGAGGGAGAAGAATCGCATTAAGTCTGGCAAGGATATGCTGGAGGCGAAGAAGAAGCATGAGGAGTTGGAGATGAAGAAGATCATCGAGCAGAGGAAGAAGGAGAAAGAGGATGAGCGGTTGGCCAAGCAGAGGGTCAGGGAACAGATAGAACAGGTGAGAAGCACTATAAACTATAGCTACAAAATTTGGGAGTAGACTTTGAAACAAGCTTCCATTTGTACTTCATATAGAAAAAAGTGAAACTCCTGCAAAAAGAATGTTAAGGCTTACATTCAAAAATTGTATTGATTTCGAAAATGTTGAAAGTTTTAGTATAGTTAGATTGCAATTTTTATTTGGTAAGAAATTCTATGAGTGTGCTATAAAAAGCTTCATTGAATGTACTCAAATACTCAATACTAAATATTTGTTGACAGTTGGATGCCTTTGAAGATTAATCAATTCAAGGATTCCGAATTCGAAAAATTCAAAATCAATTTGTTTTGTTCAAGTTAAACCATAGTGAATAAATTTGGTCATTCAACCTTATTATAAATGTTCAATTACTATATAGTATAGAATCACATGTAGTGTATCATTGTTAATTTTAGAAATGGTGAAAGAGCATTGTAGTTCAATTATTGTGATATGTTATCACCTCAAAGATTAATGGACTGTAAAGAGGTGCACACAAGTATTAGCATAGTAAGACTTTTATGCCATATTAATTTATTTTCTGAAGTTAATCAGATATAGAATGAGTCATTATTATTTCTTTTCGTTTCGACATTTCCTCTACATAACTTCTATAATTTTTGGGCATAAATATATTTATAACTAGAAAGATGATCACCACAAAAAATTCATTCTTCTGGTAATGAATAAATAAATGAATTCTTCGTCTTTGCAGGACAAGCTGGCGCGCAAGGCGAAGTTCAGCGGCGCCGCAGCCGCCCCGGCGGCCGCCCCCGCCGCCCCGCCTGCTGCCGCCCCCCGGCCGGCGCCGGCCAGCTACTCGGAGGTGCGGCTGCAGATCCGGCTGCCGGACGGCAGCGGTCTGACGCAGACGTTCGGCGCCAAGGAACCGCTGTCGTCGGTGCGGCTGTTCGTCGAGATGAGCCGGCGCGGGGACGCGACACCGTTCAGCTTGATGCGCTCCTTTCCGAGGACGGTGTTCGGCACGGAGGACTACGACAAGCCGCTCGAATCACTGGGTGAGCGGCAGGTTCCCTTCGTTTTTTGCTTGCTACTTCCACGTACAGTGGTTTTATTCATACAAGACAGCGGTGACGACGATGTAGGGTGCAGCTACTCTGTCTATTTGCCTATCTAATTCCTTCAACCAAAACTCTAACGTACAGCTAATTTGATAACAGCATTTTATTCATTACAGCGGAAAATCACTCAAGTGTCAGTTGTTAGATGGCGACACAAAAATGACAAAAACAATCAGTATTATTGATAATTGCAATAAACCCCATATCAGTATATATAATCAACATATAAGTATATGAATGATAACATCAACCCTTTGCTCTATATAAAGTACTCAAAGAATTAAGCTCAGTAATTAACCACGAATTATTTCGACAGTTTCCAAGTTGCCATATTTTTATCAAAAATCTACCGATCCTCAATTGGATCGAAGCATTCGGAAGCTGCAATCTTTCTGCTGAAGATCCATTGTTTAATAACAATATTGCATGAAAGAAAAAGTTTGGAGGGTCCCGTATTTCTCGGGAATTTTTCGTATTTTTTGTGACAATATCTGGAAACTGCGTAATTTTCGCCTCATCTCATACATTATGTGAAATTTCGATCCATTCAAATTTTCTGTATTCCCATGTATCTCTGATGATTTGAGAGGATATTCAACTTCAAACAAAAAATTTTTTTTTCATCGAAATTTACATACTCAGATTAGTACTGCTACAATCACATACCATTTGAATTTTGAATATTCCATTTGAATCGACAGTCTCTGTCATTCTGATTTCATGATTTTCACAATGAGTCAATTAGAGGGGCGCGAGGAGACACCTCTTATTCTTCCTTATACAAAAAATCATGGAGCGACGGTGATTCTCAGATATTCATGACCTAGGATAGGATATCAAGGAACAATGATTGTGCACGTTTCATTCACACAACAATTCTATGAGAATGAATATCAAAACTAGTGGACGTTTCGGGAACGAATCTACTCTCGTTTTCAACACAATGTGTCTCTTTGTAATATTAAAAATGGACTAATTCCACAATGATTTTTTTCATTTATTTATTTGTCCACACAGGCTGTATGATACGAACTTGTTTGTGAACACAGCAATACTGTAAAGTCACAGATATAGTTGGAGATGTGCTTTATTAGCTTTCAACACAATCATTTTGTCATTAGTTTTATAATACATCCAATTGACAGTATCACGTTCAAGCTGTAATGATATAGATTGAAGAAAAAAATTAAATGGTCAATATAAGTCAGTTAACTCTTATATCAAAATAGTCCTTACAACAATATAGATCATTTCTCACGGTAATCGAGATACAGTGAATAAATCCGATGAATGGTGAAATGTAGAAAATGCTCTGTAATTCGGCAGTCAAAAAAGGTGAACAGTTTCGGTTTGTGCCATTATTTTTTCAGGAAAACCAATCGCCAATCCAACTGATTTTAATTTCCTGGCGTTATCAGTTACAGTAATCATTTTTTTCTCAAATATCAAAAGAGTACACAGGGTGTCTCAGGCCAGGAAATTCAATGATTTCTTCTTCTCACAAGATGGAGAAAGTAGAATCAGTAGAATTGAATTTCTGAATATATAAAATAAAATCACCAGTTGAAAACAATAAACTGCTCTTTCTGAATAGCAACTGAGTCAAATTGATTGAATGAAAATATTCGGGTATTTCTAAAATCAGTAATGTAAAAACAATTATAAATAAGAATAGTAGTAATAAGAAAAATATAATGAAGATGAACGAAATCTACACTATACAGGAAATCAACAAATATTCATAAATTTCAGGTTTTTTTCAGTGGGACATCATTGCTTTCATGTATTTTCTAAATTCTGTCAGTTACACCAGAACATACCTGTTTTTCAAATTTTAATGATTTAAAAATTATTCTGATCTTGTTTATCTGTTTGTTTACAGTTTACCGCGAAAATATAACCTTCAGTGTAAGATATTTCCCAGACAATGTTTTGATATTCATTCGCTTGAGTTCACTTTGAAAATATTGCAAAAATGCAGATGAAAAACAAATCATATCTATTGTCATTTGGTGAACAACCTGTATGATTATTGTGGAATTGATATTCGAATTCTGCTCGTAGGTGTTGTTCAGAGTGATATTTCATTTCATTCAACTTAGATTACTTAGTTTTCCACAATCTTTTAAAATGTGATTTTTGTTTTCCAGACTTGGCACCTTCAGCTGTGATCATTGTGAAGAAGGACTGAAATGTCATTTGGATATCAATTCAACTGATTTGGGAGCTGTCTCAAAAATCCCTTATGTGTAAGTTTTAATTTCATCTTGCTTAATTTTCCATTGAATAAAGTTGATGGTTTTGTTCATTTATTTTTTCGAAAAATGTTATTTTTGAAGTGAGGTTGATATAAAAGTCATAGTTGGACATCACAAATTAAATAATATGGTGTGGATAAATAAAATTTATTAATGTTTTTTAATGGACAATAAAGTGAACCACAATATAGATAAATTTTCTAAAAATAAATTTCACCATCCTATCCTGATACTTTCAATAAGGTATTCATTCAATTACACAAAAAAACTATAAAAATACTATTGCAAAAATCATAGTAGGTACCTAGAGAATTATTCAAGCTGAATTTCGTTTGCTTACAAGAGTATATCGGAAAGTATATCCGGTGACTACGAGAATATTTTCCAGAAAATTTCTAAATGTTACTGTCAATTAGTCGTTGGTTTATTTACACAAGTCATTCAAAATGGGTGATTTTTTTTCAAGGAAAATAGCTCTATATTTTTCTTGGTATCGAATTTTGACTACAAGGTCTTTGAAAATCTTTTTATATGAATTCATGTGTCCAAAATTTTCCAAAGTTGATGTCGATTCCGGTTAAACTAGAAGTTTGGAAGTAGAATTAACAATAACCCATAGACCAAATTCAATATCAATATATATCAATATACCGAAAGAAAGGTGACATTCCTTGAAGTTGCTTTTTTCACATCCAAAACAACATTTATGCACAGGGTAAATTCAAAGGGAAGGAAAAACATCACAGTTTGATAACTCGTCGAATGAGTGGAATATCTTGGGAAGTAGAAATTTTCAGGATACTTTCCTTGTAAATATACAAGGAGACTGGTTGTGAAATGTTGAGAATCATACTTCATAAATCATAGAAAAGAGAGAACTTCAATAAATGTATTCTGATCTATTGTTCATTGAAATTCTAGCTCAATTTTAACTTGATATTTCATTAGCCAGGGAATTCAATGTCAAAAATATATAAGGTAAAAATTTAAAATGTGAAATCGATGTTACCTCATAGAATATCGAATATAGGAAATATTTCCCATGTATACAGATCCGTGGCCTCTCGATATATGCCAGGTATATATTAATTACAGCGAAAAAATTTCACGAAACAAAATTAATCAGAAATATAAACTGGTAAACGAAATAAACCCACTAGTGCAAGACCAAACATTCCATTTATGATTCGAAAGTCTTAAAATGAAATGTTTCTAAAAGTAACTCGGAATTTAGTAGAATTTCGTGTTGCAACTTGCGATTTAGAGGAAAAAAAACTATTAACGCTTCCATATCATGACGATTATTTTCTTGAACATTTCAGTTGATGGTAGAAAAAATTCAAATTGACTAAGAGGGGAACACTATGCAGAGTGTTACTGGGTGCTGATGGAAATACATTCAGAACATACCTAACCTCACTCACCTGGGAAATTGTGAAAATTTTATATTTAACAATATGCTTTCACCTCAGGACTATTTTGAGAGTTTGTACTTATTATTTTCTGTAATATAATATGTGACAATACGTTACCTAGGTGAGTACCTATATCTACATGGATTCTGAAGGATGTATTTTTCATCAACTCCTCTAAAAAGTTCAGATCGATTGGCGCGCCATAAAAAAGTTGTTTTGACATAGAAATATTTGACAATTTGAGCAATATTTTTTATGGCGAACCCCTCATGTTGATGGAATCACGTATATTCATGAGAAGAACGGGAAAAATAACCTACAGGACGAATTTACCTATACACATGTCCACATCAAGTGCTGAACCATATTAGAAACTTCAATAACCTGTACATCTTCACGTAGTACACCTGCTCTTCATAATGTTGCCTCAACATATCATCGATATAATCCATCTCGAAGGACTCATCCCTATTTGGCACCTGATCCAGATACATTACCGGCTTCTTCATATCGCAGTTACCGATGACAGCGCCACTACGCACCTTATTGCCCGGACTGGACCGATCGCAGTCGATGAGCCCGAAGGTTTTATTGAAACAAATCCTTATCTCGCTGATCATGGACTCTTTGGTATGCCTGTCCACGACGCACTGAATCATCGGGTCCACCTGGATGACCGATTTAACCGCAGCGTAGATTTGCTCTGGGGTGTAGCCCGAGTCGCACGGAGTAATCTTGCTCTTAGCTAACATCTCGGCTAGTTTGTACTGCTCGTTCCACCGCAAGCCCTGGTTGAAGAAATTACTAACGCTATCTAAAGCTGGAAGAGTAACTGCGCAAGTGCCGTGCTTCTGCCACTCGTGCTTCCAGAAGGAATAGGGCTTGGTGTTAGCCTCCACGTTGGTCCAGCGGGCTTGCAGATCGGGCAGCAGCGGCGCCACCTGGTCCGGGTCGAAGTGCACGGCCAAGGGGCAGAAGAAAGGACCCTCGGTGCCCTCTTTGGTGGGCCAGATGCCGTGCACTATCCAGACGCCTTTGTCTGGGGGCAGGGAGCACTTGTTGTCCGGCGCGGAGGCCTCCCATTGGGCGCAGGAGGTGACCGGCCAGCGCTGAGAGTACATCAGGTAGTCCCAGTCGTGGTAGGGAGTGGGGTTGGGAGCTTGCTTCGCGGTGAATTGAAAGGCGCTGGAATTGATGGAAAGTGTCATGTTTCTATGACTTTTCAAGACTTGCCGGGTAAGAAAAAGAATAGTACATAGCGGCATATTGAAACAGAAGTTACCAAAAGGATCATACTGTAGCACTACTCTTAAATTCGGAAATGAACCGGCGAGTGCTTGAATTTTCCCAGTTCTCGCTTCTATAAAAAAAAATGTATGTTTTCTTTGCCGAAACAATTAGTGACAGTTGCGGAATTTTGACACTTGGTTTTGTTCGTTCATTTTTGTTTTTAAAATGTCATCGGCAAGATTTTTGACCATGACAGTATAAACTCAGATATAGAATGAGGCAATTCGAATTGCACGAGAAAAATGTGCACGAATCTATATTTTTCGAGAAAAACATTCTCGAAGAAGTTTAATTTATCTTCTTCAACATCCTTGATGAAGACGCATTTACTTTCTTTCAAATCGAAGGGCGCTGTCAAATAAGAATATGTGACATTTTGACTCACACATCTTGTTGTTCTGGGACAATTCTACCTGTTTTGGCGCTAAAATTTCAAAATTTTGTTTCCTCTAGTTCCCAAGCTTGACAAACCATGTATGTACATTGTTTTCCCATATATTTTTGCACCCCACCTACAAGGGTTATTTCGAAAGTGATACAAATAATTAAGAATGTTAAACTTTTTTTTCTGAATCATCAGAATTTCTCGTCAAAAATAAATTCATCTTAACCTACATTCAGTAGATGAACAGCAAAAATAGAGCCAGGTCCTGTCATTTTCGATTGCCTCTTGAGCATTGCTAACTATGTTTTGGTACACATGAATTTAAATTTCTTAGAATATCTGAACGGTTTTATTTCATAAAAAGATGGATAAAATAAAGCTGTATGTATTTTCAAAATCAGAAAAAAAAACATATCTTGTCTAATAATAAACAGAACTTTCCACTGAAAAAAATTGACAACATGTCTAAGTGGGCATGACAAAATTTTGAACTTCTGACAAGAAATTTTGATGATTCAGAGAAAGATATGAAACTTTTTATTCATTATTTTTTGATAGCTTTCGAAATAACCCCTATAGGTGCAGGTGTAGGATGCAAAAATATAAGGAAAAACCCCGTACATATTTGGAAAAGACAATCATATGATTTCCAGAATTTGTTTATGATAATATTGAATATTTGAGTGAAAATGAATAAAATTCTGAATTGTAATTTTCTCAATTGTTCTAAAATAATTAGCAGTACAGTGATATCATCAACAACTATAATAATTATCGCAAGCAATATGAAATACCTTGAATTATAATGATATAAAGAATGCACCCACCTATTTTGAAAGATCCCCATTGATTTTTGCAATAAAGCATTTCTTGTTTATACAACTCATATCATTGCCACATTGGAACAGATAAGACTATTGTTTGGATGGCATTATTTGCATGTCTGATCATAAATCAGCTATCGTTACTAATACCACTATAAAAGAGTGTCAAATTTCAATCAGGAATTCTTGGAATAATTCAAGTATATTTCAAGATCATATTATGTTTTATTGATGGAATCATTTTAACATTTCTTTTCACGTTGTAGTGAATCATCTGGATGATACAAGGCTATATCTCAAATCATCTAATTTTCTCAAGAAAACTAAAATGTCAAGTACTGAAATACTTTTGTAACCTTCTACATGTATGCATATGATTCCCAGACTTGGATTAAGATTTTCTCAGAATCATGAAGTGTACATTTTTGCTGGGATAATAATTAACTCGTCATGAATTAAGTATGTCGAAGAAACGTTTTTTAACAAAGCACCAAGGTTGAAATTCTACATGCACATGGCAAAATAAGTAATTTCTCTTACCAAACATTTTGTATCGTAGAAATCACAGCTGCGATATATAATTTCAGTAGATTCAACTTCATTGTTTCTCGTATAGATGAGGATTGTTTGATTTTAATATTGTGGATTGTGGGTCTTGTCTAATCAGCTGTTTGACATAAAAATGTGGAGAGCAATGTGTAAAGCAAAATTGTAGGCATTTTCTATGAATGGGATTGTCGAAAATCGAGTTTTCTAACTGGCAGAAGTGGTACAGTTTGACTACCGGCTGATAGGTGGCTGTAGTTGCACTGGTCTGGCAAGATTGCGCTTAAACTGATTAACATCTATATACGGTTTTCCTGTTTCTACCTTGATAGATGATGTCGTCAAAACTTCATATTTTAGTTCGGTAGAACAATAAAATACACGCATTTCCATTTTCATCTAAATTCGCATGAAATTATTGATACATACATTAGTTTGATAATTGCCCGCATGTTTCGTATATACCTACATAATCCCTCAATTGTAACATTCTTACTGACTTTCATCAAATGAACTTTTTGCGTGTTGGCTATCTAACTTTTTCAGAACATTTATATCTACTATGGAGTATATTAATCTTTTTGAATAAAAACAACACTTAAAAAAAAAATGAAATTACCTCAGTAATAAAGTGACATAAGACATAATAGCCATTTAGCGGTTTAATTTAACTCCATGAGTACTTCAGCGTTGAGGTGAATTTTATTCACGAAACGATCAAAACAATTTTATGGTTATGCAGTCTTAATTCGATGAAGTTGGCATTGACTGCATTTACCTACAACTCTTGTGGAAAGTAAAATGTTAAAGTTAAAAGAAAGATCTTGTGAAAGGTAGAGAAATGTATGTCAAGTTATGATATTCGAATGAAGAATATTAAAACACAACAACGATATAACTATAACATAAGATATTCGTATGGTATGTACCTATAGTTTAGAATTATTGTGAATCATTTTAGTGATTTCGCCTTTTGATCTTGATCATCTTTGAATTCGAAGGATTATATTATATCTGTGCTGAATATTCTCTGTGATGAAATTCAAACTAAAGAACTAGTGCGACGAACATGTGATGATCAAATTTATTTGATCGGAGCCAAACAAGAGTTGAAGAAAAACCAATGGAAAAAAGGTGTGTAATTATAAAAACAGATTAGTTATAATGCAAACTGTATATTCTCGTTGTCAGTGGCTCATCAAGGTCGAACAATATTCATAGATTCAAAATTGTTCATATTGAACAAAACAAATAACAAATTGACATGTCTATGAAAATAGTTGTGAGATTGTTCTGAATAAACAAAACAAATCATAACTCGACAAATCGATGAGGAAAAGCTCAATCTTATTGTCTGTTGGCATTTGTGGTTCGCCACATTTTAAACCTTCGACCATGAAACAAACCCATCACAAGGGATCTATTTTGAATCCATTATCTATCTTGATTATATGGCCTCTGAAGATGATATTTTACGTCGAATTCCAAGGTGCTTTATCTTACTCTGAACTTTTTATTTTTGATTCAACAAAATCACCATGTATTCGAATACAATGTTGAAAATCAGGGCTAACTACATTTCGAGCTATACAAAACAATACAGTAGAGAGTTTGACATTCCAACAGAATCGTCATGGAACATTCTCAGGCGATTTAATTTTTCACAATGTCAGTTTTACGAATTTCATGCACATTTGAAAAGATATCAGAAGAAGTTTCAGAATGCCATGAACCGTTCTCGAGATATTCAATAAAAAACGGATGTATGAAAAAAGCACAGCAGCGAAAATTAGAATTCCTCGAAATAGTCATCATACTATTCTAGTGAATGAATTGATAATACCCATGATTTCACTTGAGAAAGCAACAGTGTAGCGAGTATGCTGTTGAGTGATAATTTCGTAGAAATCTCTAATCATTTGTGTAATCCCAGACGTTCACACAGTGTTCCAACTAAAATTCCTGGTTCTATAGAACCTTATAATCTCTATCAAACCTCGAAAAATTGTTACCCTGTTTCTTTGGTGATGTAATTCTAAATTATTTTTTTTCCATGAAATTATCACAGGGCGATGATGAAATGAAGATGAATATCGATAAAATGAATATCGTGGTGCAAAATAGTCCAAATTCAGAGTAATATTACACACGAATTCCTGACAATTTCAAGTCGGTTTTCAAGGATAAATAGCCTAATTTCTCAGTAACATGTTGAATCAATGTGAGATCTCAATGAGTTCAGATGAAATTACTACAGGATATTTGAACACATCAAATGATTTGAGTATTTTATCCATAGATAGTGATAGATTTTTTGTGGACAGCACGAAGAGGAAACCTATAATGTTCGAGGAACATAGGGAGAGCAGGAAGGTGTTGGAATTTTTCTTGAAAGTGTGGGGGTTGTGAGCACCAGGAAAGACTTCACTAGGCAAAAAATTCCACAACTTTGCCGTTCTATTGATGAATGATGCTTGGTATAGCGATGTTCCACAGGTCTCGAGCCTGACAGTGTAGGGGTGACCAGCTTGAGCTCGTCTGGTTTGTCTACTAGGAATCGCGCGTGGTGGCATAATAGATGATATTTCCGCTGAGCATCGACCGTGGAAGTATCTATAAAATAGGAAGATATCGCCGACCTTTCTACGATGTTCTAGAGAGGTCAATGATTTGTTGAGTATTCTATCATCGACTAGGCGAATAGTTCTCTTCTGAATTGAATCTAAGAGCTTTATCGTATCTTTTTGTGCTTTGCTCCAAAGATGTGATATTATCAATCAATAATCATTTTTTTTTTTTGTTTTTTGTTTACTATAGAGTTTGTTTTTGTTCATGAATTGGTAGTTCTAACACTTCTCTATACAGGGTTAGGATAAAGTATGGATCCAAGTAATTATCTTTTAAACGAAAAAAACGATATTTATTTTAATCTGCAGTGAAGTGCAATGGAACAAAATGCATCTGATGTACAATTTTTTGTTGATAAGATACTTACGGTTTAACCGGAAATGCCATCAATTTCTTTAATTTATATGGGACACCCTATATATTTTTGCAGATTCTGAAAGAGTTTGTTATTTTGAATTCAAGCATACTGAGTTAAGTGTAGAAAAATTTGTAAAAACGAGGAATATAGCACTTAAATCAACCTCCTTTGAGTTTTTTTGCTTTAGAGCAAAAAACTATTGAGATAAACTAATTGATGTTGTTTGTATGCATAGTAATGAATAAACGAACAATTTACAAATTGTACAATTTAGAATGGTTCAATTGAGTGAAAAAGAGCGTACCTATTGAAATTTGAGTGATGATCGGTTATGTTGATTGTAAAATTTATTTCCGTTAATTAGAATTTGATACTTGGAGAACAAAAGAGTGCTCCTTATCACAATTTTTTACACTAAACTCAGTATGTATGAATTCAAAATTACAAGCTATTTTGAAATCTGTGAAAATATATAGGGTGTCCCAAATCAATTAAAGAAGTTGATGGCATTTCCGGTTGAACCGGAAGCATATTATCAACAAAAAATATGTACATTAGATGCATTTTGTTCCATTGAACTTTCCAGCAAATTTTCATAAATATCGTTCTTTTCGTTTGAAAGATATTCACTTGGTTCCATACTTCATCCCAACCCTGTATTTTTTCCGGTTTCCGTTCCGCGTCCCGTGTATTTTCTCATGAAGAAGGGCGCATTACTTTTAGTAGCCCACGGGCGCCGAATATGTTGGGACGTCCCTGATCATAACCCCCCTGTAGTTGGCTTTTCCATAATCAAGTTGAACTAATTAATACAAATTACAGCTGTTTATAACCAAACACTGGAGTGACGTATCTGCTGACGTAACTTGATGAAAATAGCCAGCCATTCAATGTTGTCGGAACGATAAATCCACTGATACGACAGTGGATTCGTTGAACTCGAGATAGTGGATTTATTCAGAAAATTCACACTCATCGGTACGGGGTACTTACTGACAACCAATAAAGTATTCAAATGGATCAACTGAAAGGTTGTATATTGGTAATTTATCACGAACAAATGTTTATCCAGTGTACCACGTATTTATCTCGGTATGATAACATCCTTTACAACATTTCCACAGAATGTATTTTCACTGATATCTAGAGAGCTCAAGAATCGTGAACGACCGGCAATATGGCTTTTGTCACCAGAGGTCAACTGGAGATCTGCTTGCCTATGTGACACATAAGTGGCAGGTGTCAATAGAGAAACATGGGGAGTCTCTGGCTGTAGCCTTGGATATCTCTAAAGCATTTGACCGAGTTTGGCACCAAGGCCTCCTTGCGAAACTTCCGTCATATTCCCCAACTGTGTCTTTTACTATCGAGTTTTCTTGCAGATAGATCACTCTACGTGGTGGTAGACGGGGTCTCGTCTGATACAATGACGATCAATGCTGGTGTTCCACAAGGCTCTGTCTTGGCACCAACTTTGTTTTTGCTCCACATCAATGATTTGTTGAATGTGACCTCTAGCCCAGTTCATAGCTTTGCGGATGATAGTACACTTCATTCCGCCTTTTCCTTTAGAGCCCCTATATCATCCAATGAGGCCAGAGGTGCAAGGCGAAGACAGGTTGATGCTTTAAATGAGGATCTGACAAGAATTCTGAAATGGGGATCTGAGAATCTAGTACAGTTCAATGCAACTAAAACTCAAGCTTGTATGTTCACCAAGAAGGCTGATCACACAATGCCCAATTTGATGATGTCGGGTACCACTGTTCCTATGAGGTCGTCAATATCCTTGCTGGGTGTCGCCACCAACAGTGCTCTCTCATGGGACGATCATGAGAGGTCCATTGCGAAGACTGCTTCACAAAAACTCGGTTTTCTTTTCCGTGCGAAGAGATGCTTCACATCCCAGCAACTGCTTATGATCTACAAAGCACAAATTCGACCTGTCCTGGAGTACTGCTCACATGTTTGTAGCTCAGCCCCCAAACATACGCTTAAGCTCTTAGATTCAATTCAGAAGAGAGCTATTCGCCTAGTCGATGACACAACACTCACCAAATCATTGACCTCTCTAGATCATCGTAGAAAGGTCGGCGATCTTTGCCTTTTTTATAGGTACTTTCACGGTCGGTGCTCAACGGAAATATCATCTATTATGCCACCACGCGCGATTCCTAGTAGACAAACCAGACGAGCTCAAGCTGGTCACCCATACACTGTCAGGCTCGAGACCTGCCGAACATCGCTATACCAAGCATCATTCATAAAAAGAACGGCAAAGTTGTGGAATTCTTTGCCTAGTGAAGTCTTTCCTGATGCTTACAACCTCCAAACATTCAAGAAAAATTCCAACACCTTCCTTCTTTCCCAAAATTCCACCGATGGCTAACAAGATGTTCCTCGAACATCATAGGTTTCCCTTTCGTGTTGTCCACAGATAAAAAAAAAAACTGAACTTTAACTTTTCAATAATAATAATAGTCCATTGAAATTCCTCCGACAATGAACTCGTCTTCTTATTCAAAGTGGAAAATATAACAATATTTTATTCACAGCGAATGGTGACCATCATTGAATTGAATAGTGAACAATTGTAGTGAATGATAGCCGTTACATGGAAGTATAGACTACTATACTTATGATTTTTCTGAGATTGAAATAATTCTCACTGAAATTGGAACATGAAATTGAATTTTCTATTATCAGAATTATATTGTATCCCAAATTAAACTTATTCGACGTTTGGACTGAGTATCCATCATGATCTTCTGTGTTCGCTTTGCGAGAAACAAAATTACATGGCATAAAATATGAATACGGAAAAGAAATAATTCCGATAATATCACTACATTTTGATCGACAATCGATATTTCCAAATTATAATCACCCAACTGATGGAAGTTAATCTGAATACCACGTCGTTTGATCATGTAATGGTCATATTCACTGCGAATCATCTGACTCATTCACACTTTTCCCATTTTCTGTGAAAAAAAATCTTCAATTATAAAAATTATGAAGATATAAATTAATTGTAGGCATCTCGTCTAATCTTCTGCAAATTTCAAGCGTTGACAAGTATGTCCTCATGCACACTCTAAAAAACCAATAAATGTTAATTGTAAAGTAAATGTCATTCACATCAACTGAACATTTTCAAGTAGGTACTATCAGATCCTTGAGTAATCATTGATATAAGCCGTTTGACGAGATGTGTCACCTGCATATTGTGATAACAATTAAATAAATACATTTCGTATTCCATTCATGGTATGCCAAAAAAAATCTTTTTTATCGTGAAAAGTGTTTTTCGTCACCATCGGGGTCAATATACTCCCGTGACCAGAAAATTTTCCAAACGTTGAGAGGCACCATTTCAAATTTATACAAATATTATAATAATCGAATGGAAAATCCAGGTCCTTGTTTGAAAAATGAGGTAAGACTCATAACTCGATAGATAAATACCATGAAAAATCTGTAGAGAAAAATGTTGAGCAGAAATTCAAATTGGTTTTCGAGTGAATTGATATTTTTAGGCCAGATTTCCATTTTTCCCAATATATCAGGAGCTCCAAGCAATTTGGCAACCCTTTGAAATTATAATGAATGGCTTATCATCAAGTTAACGAAACATAATCTGATCCTGATCATTATGTCGAAAATAATTTTCATTATTTGGATTACATTTAAATATCCGACGTAATTAGCGTGTAAAACAGTTGTTTTTATTTCATATCGATCAGATAGGTAAGTATTAATATCAAGATCGAATCAACTTGAGCGTTTTTTCACGAATCCAAATAATTCCTCCTCGATAAATAAAATCAATCGAAATAATATTCGAGAAACTAGACCGAAACACCGAAAACTCTTCATTATCTTTTTCGTGATTTATTATTCATGGACAGATTACAGGTGAGGGAATGACGTATATTCTTGAGCTTTGATCAGGTGACATGCGTCGAAATTGTCGAAGGTCAAGAGTGACACTCTTGATCCGTGCTATCAAAAAGTTGCTATTTCTTCCTTTCGCAGTGTCGTTATTCGTAATCAATCGCATACAAATTCACGCCCTCAAAACTTCAAATTATTTTCGCAATGATTATAATAATTATAATTACCATTTAAAGAACGTGTGTGTGTGTGTACCTATTTAGGGTGTCAAAGCAACGGAATCCTCCTGAAAAAGGAACATCAGTTCGATTTAAGGTATGTATATCCCATCATTTAAATCATTCCCAATTATTCGTCTCAGTATGGCATATGGTAATTTTTGGAGTTATTGGATATAATATAACTGCGTGATCACCAGGAAACTGTTTGGCTTCAACGTAGAACCAATTTGAATCATTCGTTTCAGTCAAATGTATTGGAATATACAATAAACACTTGATTACACTATATCTTTTTACAGAATTGAGAAAAAAAGAATCAATAATCTGTTAAGAAAATATGTATGTACATATATATGTATGTGATACTATCGAAATAAACTTCATAAATTTTGACGAAAACCTATTCGTCCTAGAATATAAATTATCGCAAAAGGAGCAGAAACTGTGTTGAGAAATGTTCTCCATTGGCAGTCTTGACAAGTGTTATTAGTTTCGCGTTAACGATGTACAGAACACTGGTGGAGCTATTCTACCTATTTGCCTATCTAACTTGAACCAAAACTCTAACGTACAGCTAACTTGATAACAGCATTTCATTCGTTATAGTGGAAAATCACTCAAATGTCAGTTGCTAGATGGCGACACAAAAATGAAAACAAAATCAGTATTATTAATAATTGCACAATCAGTGTTATAAAAATGTTGATTCAGAAGTAGTAACTTAGGATACTTCTCAATTTATGATCGGACTACATAATTACAATCTCAAAACATCAACTATTTGTACAGAAATCTGTAAAAATGCCATCATCTTCTGGAGAGTTTCATAACTATTATGCCATTATAGCGGAAAATGGCGTTAGCGTTTTTGACGAAACAAAACACCATCAGTGACTGCACCAGTGTTTTGTACATCGTCTTCGTGTTGTGATGGTATGACAATTATGGATCAGTTTTATTCAAAAACTATATTGGGCTGGTTAATTATACCAAAGTTTTTCATAGCATGAATAATAATTCTTGAAGTCGGAATTTCTGGAGGCATATCATGTACACGTGATATATTATTTACCTATACTAATACTCGATAATATGAATGTTTGGTTTCAGCTCGAAAAAATTAAGAAACTGAATACGTAAATACACGTTGTTTCTATGTAAGTTCTCGCTTCGAAACGAACAATTGAAATGTGCCAAGGCTAAAGTACTAAAACAAAATATAGCTAACTTCCGGGTACAGATACATACTTATTATCGATATGGTATCGGTCGGGTCGGCCCACAAAATGAAAATCGACCGTTTTCTCGAAAATAAAGTGAGTAATCTCAGAATTCCGATTTTCATTTCCACTGAAGGAGAAATTCCATTCAGTATATTGATTAAACATGAACATAGATTAGAATCGAAATCAGAATAATAAATATCACAAGTATATCTAAAAAATACAGTGATCATAATATTCAAACCTCATGAACATGAACAGTCTTTTTTAAACGTATTCTCTCAGTTGATGCCCATCTCTAATTAGCACATGACACAGTGACAGCTCAGCTCACGTATGATTCGTGATTGGTTGCATAAATATCGGTATCTACGTGTGTATATAACATATCATCAACGCTATTGACAGTTAATAATTTACGTAGGTATAATTTCTTTATCATCATTCACCTAGGTCGAAAAAGTTACTTCTCTATAGAGGAATTCCTTGAACAATGATGATTTCTCAGATTAGTACCTAGTGGAAAAACATTAGGTAATTTTGCACTTATCATGAGGGAGAGGGTTTTTTTTCGAGTTTTTTTTTTGATACATACGTATTTCGACCTCAGGAATCCAAATTTCACAATAAAAACGTGCGCAAATTTACATTTTTCGAGATATTCCAGGAAAAAGTATGAAAATTACCCTTCTTGTTTCGGCCTGTTTTGGGTAGCCACCATAGCCATCCGAAGTTTCATTTCTCACATAAGATATACTCTTTATATCTCCTTATACATTCTAGAAGCTAAAAAGAAGGAGAAACATCCTCTAAGAAGTTTAATTTATCGTATTTAGCATCTTTGATGAATCCTGTCATATGGACGTCGCTGTCAAATGTGCATCTGTGATATTTTGACTCACAGAACTAGTGATTCTGACGTAGATTCTCATTTGACAGCGCCGTCCATATGAAAAATGCTGGATCCACCTTCCTTCAAGATGCTGCAGAACGTTGATTTAACTAATTCGAGGATGTTCCCTTCTTGAATGTTCAAGGAAGGTATGGAAAGTATCCTGTGTGAGAGAAGAAACTCCATGCCTAAAAATCGACATTATTTTCATTGTGCTGAAAACTGGAGCAGATTCGTTTCCGAAAGGTCCACCAAGATCATTACAAATTTATTTAATTCAATTTTTTGTGAAAACTGAATAATTTAGAGAGTATAGAGAATTTCTCTTTTAGCTATTTGAAGGTTAAATTACAAGTGTAGTGACATCTGTCTTATTACAACTATATTGAAATAATCATTATAATTTCTATATTTATGTTTTAGAAACGAGAAGAGAAAATCACAGAAATGTATATATTCATCTATAGTCTATCACCAGAAAATAGTATGCATATTATATCTAGCTGAGAATTGTGAGCGAAACCAGAAGTAGGCTATTTTGATTTGAATATGTTTCAGCATAGGCATCCATCTTGTGTTTCATTATTCATCACCGTCTCTCTAGCAAGGGGGCAAATAATTATAGTGGAGCTAGTATTCTTCCTCACAATCTGAATCTGATTATATTCCCATTAGAATATCAATGAAGAAAGGTACTATTTTATCAGTAATCCAATTCATCACGTCATGCGTCATGCGGACAATATACAATCTAATAGAGACCCCCCATAATTTCGTTCTGAATCAATGAAGCGGTTCTAATCACCCTGTATGTATTCCTTCCTGCACAATTAACCATTTTCCAGTAATTAATAGGGACCACGGCGTGTTTCATATCCAAATAACGGCGGCCACGAACTTGTACGCCAATTTATATTGAATATTTTTTGTTTTCATTCTTTTATCCACCAATTAAGAGAGAATATGGGCAATTAACTTGTTATCTCGTTTTAATGAGAGGAAACGATTGTTTATTTCGGTTGGGCGCATAGATACATACCTACAGTCTGGTGGAATCATATTTTCGCTCGAAAATGAGGGAGTTATCTCTATCACTTCCAGACGTTTGATTGGAAATTTTACGGGCAAAGTACGAGAATGAGTTGGAGATATTTTATTGTCACTAGGCGGGATCATAAACGCGCGAATCATGTTGAAATATAACTGAAATACAGAAATTGTTGAATATATTCATAAGTGCCCTGTATAGGTTAATCGATAGGTATAGGTTTATCGTGCACGGGATGAGAGAGAAAATCAATAGAAAACTGAACGTCGGAACTTGATTATAATGGGCGTAGAATAAAACATATCTTAAAATAACCTTTTGACAATTTTCATTTCATCACTGCATGATGAATTCTTCGAAATACACATTTAACATAAAAAATACTAAGTTTCAGAAGATGGGAGGAAATTGCAATATATTATTGAATTCTTCAATGCTTATAATGACGGCTAGAATGATGATATCGACCTAAGCCGTAGACGAGTTTTGGTATCATCCTAGAGAATAATAGCCATCATACGCGAGGAGAAGACTATACTTTCTCTACGCAGCTCATTTCCGAATTTCAGTGACTCGAGCTAGAAATATGTTGATGTTCTGTAAATTACGTTTTATTTTTTTTTTTATCTGTGGACAACACGGAAGGGAAACCTATAATGTTCGAGCAATATCGTGTTAGCCAGCGGTGGAATTTTGGGAGAGAAGGAAGGTGTTGGAATTTTTCTTGAAAGTTTGGAGGTTGTAAGTATCAGGAAAGACTTCACTAGGCAAAGAATTCCACAACTTTGCCGTTCTATTGATGAATGATGCTTGGTATAGCGATGTTCGACAGGTCTCGAGCCTGACAGTGTATGGGTGACCAGTCTGAGCTCGTCTGGTTTGTCTACTAGGAATCGCGCGTGGTGGCATAGATGATATTTCCGTTGAGCACCGATCATGGAAGTACCTTTAAAAAAGGCAGAGATCGCCGACCATTCTACGATGATCTAGAGAGGTCTTCTGAATTGAATCTAAGAGCTTTAGCGTATGTTTGGGGGCTGAGGTCCAAACTGTGAACAGTACCTCAGGACAGGTCGAATTTGTACTAATAGTCAATCGACTCGAAATTTGTACTGCAACTGATCCGTCTTCGTATTCATCCACTTCATCTTCGTCGTCATCATCATATCTACAGCATCCTCCATTTCTCGGTGGAGCCACCGCATAGTTCGGTGGTGAAGGTGATCGTCTTCTTCATCTGTGTCTGATACATAGGAGAAGCACCAGCTGAGCTAGGGCGGGAAAAAATTGTCTTGTTGTTGTGTTGTTGAAACTTGTTCAAAGTGATGTCATGGGAGAGGGTATTTCTGATGTAGAATTTATTGCAGCTGATATTGCATGATATTTTATGTAGCTGAGTTCTATATTTCCAGTTTCCTCGTCACAAAATGAATGAATACAGCAACAAATATTGAGTTTATAATGAACTTAGATTCAGAAAATCGTTACTTTTCCTAAATTGAAAGTTAGTTCCATAATCATATTCTTTTCCTAGACACTTTGGGTGGTCCAACTGAATGACTGGTTTGAAAAGGTATCGTTTGGAGTACAGTTTAGCGTGGCGTCGAAATATCGGTGTGATAAGTGGCATTTTCATTGGAGTGGAGTGGAAAAATACACAATACATCGATGAACTGGTTTATTCAATTCATAAAGCGTTAAACAGAAACTTTAGGGGTTTTGTCTAATGATCTCATACTGAATTATCTCAAAGAAGATTTGAACAATTTGTTTTAATTTATACTGTCATAATCACCCATCAGGTCTGAAAAATCATATCAGTATCAATCCTCTGCTCAAAGGCTAATTGTGAAGAGCTCTAGGTATTGCATCCTTGAATATTGATATTTTCTCGATAAAAAAATGAGCATTTTGATTTACGAACATGAATAACTTGTAAACCTTCCTTTCGAAATATGTCCTAATACATTTCACATATTTCTATCAAGCATGTGAAAATTAGTATTTCATCAGAATTTTTGATAAGAAGTCAAGTGGTGGAATACTAACAACTACTAATTTCTTCTAACTACCCCTTGAGCAGATAAGTGGCTAGAAAGTTGAGTTTATTTATCTCATTCATCTGAATAAAATGCATTCGACCTTGACCCCAAAAAAATTAATTCGCACCTCTGTTGGATCATTTATCAATAATGTAATTTGTTAATTTCACCCACTTGGCTGTTTCAGTTCGTATAATAAATATTCTGCTGGTTGGATGAGAGAGCAATCTCTGTCATTAGTCATCATGTGCAGAAATTGAATCATGCCATTGTTAGGTTAGGTCCTGTTATAAGAAACCTGCAACGAAAGTTTTTCTCTCCATTTAATTATCATTTCAATGTGTTGAATTATGATATGAATGATATGGCTGTCGTCATTTATGCCTGAGATTTTTTTCTTATTTTTTCGCCAAATCTTTGCGGAAGTCGTAGAGAAAGTATAGTCTTCTACTCGCGGATGATGGCTGTTATTCTCTTGGATGACTCCAGAACTGGTATACGGCTTGGCTAGCAATTATCATTCTCGAGAATATTAGCGAACATTATACGCTCATTAAAGAATAAAAGATTATGTTTCAATATCAGGTTCTTGTAAATATTTCTTTCAAATCACACCTTTCTTCCTCTCATGCTCTGGCACTCAGTGTTATTCATCTTGAATATGAACTTAAAGGGATTCATGATGTATTTTCTTGTGAAATAAAAATTGTCTTGAGTTTATGTTGAAATTTGTTTTTGCTTTATTTCCCACAATTACAATCATCGACACAAATGCGGAACTAACGAAATAATACTGTTCAGATAGTGAGACACAACTAAATGTATAATTCATTAATTCTATTAGCTCAACAAAATATGAAAGTGTTCCAACTCAACTCCTAAAAAATATCAGAGATTATAATTATAATCTGAACCGATCTGAGAATTCCAAAAAGCCTTCGAAATCATTCTCGAGCGTCGAATTCATGGTTTCCACGACCCGCCGAACTCCGAAAGGATGGCCCTCAGCTGCGACCACCTGGTGATCTTCGACGTGGCAGGCAGCACCCAGGTGAGGTCCAGCGGGTCCATCTTCCTGCCGCCGGCCGCTATTTCCACCTCCAGATTGCGGTCGATCTTCACGCTGTACTTTATCTTGGCGATGTGGTCGAGACTCAGTTTGTAGAAATACGCCTGGGTTTCGGTGAAACTGACCTAGGGATGAGGGAGATGACTTTCATTTGGAACAATCGAGAACTGCGGAAGCATATTATTAGGGCCGCGTCATCAAAATAATTCGTCAGGTTTTATGAAACCACGATGGAAGTGGAAGTTTTTTTCGTAGGCTTGGTGGGGACGCAGGAACTTAGCGATAACATCAAACCTATGCTTCAGAAATACCGATATAGACGTATCGTTCGACAATCGATCCTAACCTAACCTCGCGTCATATGTGAGCCAACAAATTCAGTTATAAAAAAAAAAAAACTCTTTGAATGGGATTCGAACTCCAAGCCATAACTTGAGAAGCACGCTTGCTAACCATCAGGCTAGATAACAAATATTTGTTGATTTATATCACTGTGCGGAAATGACTTAGATGAACAAGCGCTCTGAAAACACGAAAAAGGAAACCACGTGACGTAGAGCAGACAACCTATAACAACCGTTTAGAAAATTAGCGAAAACAGATTGGTATTGGGAACTCAGACGTTTCTGCTTCTGATTTCTCGATTTCGTTTTGTTCGGTTGATACCACATCCGCATTTCTGCTCTGCAGATACGAATATCAGAAATATTTCGTTCTCGATAGGGCTGTAAGGCGACATGCGATAGGTGAAGGAAAAAATTCAAGTCGATGTAATAAAAGGTTCACTTTATCCGAAGAGAATCACAAAGAAATGCAACTGGAACACGACAATAGTGAACAAATCTCACGTCACTGCGTCAGAGTATATAATAGAATGATAATTATTGAATGCATTTCAATATTTATGAATTTGATACCCATGATACCCACGTGAAAAAAACAAACGGAAACTGTGCCTCAAATGCCTCTAAGATGAGCATTTTTTCAATCGACTCACCGTCATCGAAATTCTGATGATTGAAACTTGAAAAATATAATAACGCTTTGTAGTAGGAAGCCAAAAAAAAATCAAGTCCAAGACACCTTCGTCGGTTTTTGTCTAAAACCGCTAGTTTCAGATAAAACTCCAAATCCCATCGAATTTGGCCCACCCTGGTCTACCCTGTATTAGATTTTCTTGCACCACTAAAAAGATTTTTCTCTTGCTTTCCTTTCCCCATCGCACACCCCATCACAATCATTTGAATCGCCATTTGAATTTTTCTTGGTGTTTGGATTGGCTAGGGTCTTGGTGGTTGATGATAATGGCTTATTTCGTGAGTCATTCTAGTTCCTTCCTCTTATCCTAGTAACGATTCCGATATATTTTTGATATAAATCATTCGTTTCATTAAATGCAGCCACTGATTTCTTTCGCATATTTGTTAGTATATTTCATAAACATTTCCTTGACACAATTCGTCGAAAAGTAAATAAGTTCTGGATCAATCAGAAAAGTTCTGACATTTTTGGAGACAGTCTTGCAAACTCTACTTTATGATGACTCATGAAACAACATACTCGAATGATTCAACACTTCCTATTATCACCTCAATACAAATAGATCTATCATCATGTAATAACAATGCTGAGTGAGTGGAAGTTGTTTATTCAGCTTGTTAAAGTGAATTCGTTACGATTCATATTGTTTCGATTCTTTTCATAAACGATCAGAAACTACCTAAATAAAGTTAGCAGAACCATTTGATGAAAAATCGATGAAACCAAGTTTAATAATCGTCTAGAGTTTGCCCTTAGTTTTTTCAAGAGGCTTTTCTGCTAACTTAACAGTTAGCAGAGCCAATACGATAAGTGGACGATTGGCAATGGAATAGCATCCTGTTGTTTCCAAAAAGTCCAGTTAAACTGAAAAAATGTAAAAATGTGAAGAAACAAATTCACAGGAATATAAATTACTGATTAGTGATATATCTGGATATAAAAAATCTGTTAAATGATGTCTGTATAAGTTTCTCGTGGAGGTAGTACATTCATTCTCCAGGTTTTTGTGGGATTTTCTCTCCTCGTTTCTAAAAAATAAACTTAAAGTTATAAAAAATGTAACCAGAATTCCTCCGTCTGCAAAATTGTCACTTTTCAGTGTCAAAACCGGCTGTACACTGAAAAAATTTTACGAAGAAAAGTATTTCAATTGTGTTGAGAACGGGAGCAGATTCGTTCCCGAAACGTCCATCAAGCTGAGTAGAGGTTTTATTGTTATTAAATATATTTGCATTTCTAAATTTTTCAATAACAAGACAAATAGAGAATTTCTCTTAGGTATCTAAAGGTTTAATTTCAAGCGCAGTGACATTTTGGGGCAGATCACAAAATCTGTTCTTATTACTACAAATATATTGAAATAATTTTTAATAACTTCTACTTCATTTTACAGAAACGAGGAGCTGGAAAATGAATAAAAAATCTAATTTAGAAAAAGTCATGTATATTTTTTCACTCAAAAACTGAAAGCGAGACAATTGAACTTGGTTCGTGATATTCTATCAAATGGTTCTACTAATACATTAGAGGGTTCAGAAGCTTGCAGAAGAAAGCATGAAAGAAGCATGAAGAAAGCGTGAAAGTACGTTTGCTGTATTTGAAAATTCATAAATATGACAACTTCTTGACATTTGGAAGATGTGGAATTCTGATACAATCAAATTCAGAATTATTTTTTTATTATCATTGTATAATTTCGACTCGAAATACAGACAATACTATTCCGGTTTCCAAAGACAGGTAACGCTACCAGCTTACTTTGCTCTGCTCAAGCAGAACACCCTTATTATCCATTTATGGAGATTTCTATCTTCGGAAGGGAATTTTTCAATTAGCAATAGTTTTTCTATCCAAAATAATGACGTTTACTTAATTACCTAAATTACGTCTGTGGTAATAAATTAGCATAGCACTAGTATTTAATTAGTACCGACTTCTGGCTTGTGGATCGATTAATTATAGGTTACTTATGAATATGCGGATGAGGAAATATTCTATCCTATCTCGTATCTTTTGAACCTATCGATTTTTTTGCTTCAGTGGTAAAGTTCATGAAGTCCATTAAGAAATCGAACCAATCACAGTCCATTGTGAATTGTCCATATCTACTCTTATTGTACAAACTACTTTTCTGCTCCCACTTGTATATTGTCTAATTTTTTACACTTCACAACCCATATTAGAAGGTATATTGAGCTTTACTGTGGTAACTACCATTCGGTTTTAAAAGTTAGTAGGTTATGATGTGTTTCAATCAATCAAATCTCATCAAAATCAAGAACATTTCCATTCAGTATAGAGGAAAATTCTCATTCTATATTTAAATTTTAGATTATTACGAGAGTAACCAATAATAAAGTGATCAATATTAATCTAGGTTTTGAGACCAATAGTCAATTCACTTTTACTCTCGCTCCTTCTCATGAATTTATTCAAACTCATGATAATTATCTTGTTTCCATAATTACCTTGGAAACAGATAAGCTATGAAGTGGCAGATCCTTAGGGAAAGCATTTCTTCATTAGATAGTTAATGACGTCTCATCTCGAACTGAATATTTCAGTTTATTTATATTCTTCCTGTTCATTTCCTCGAAGAGAAATGTTCAACTTTAATTGTGGAAGCCGAATAATATGGAAAATGAAGTAGAATATAGATAGGGGAAGGGCAGAAACCTATTATTTGCGCCATATTGAATATGCACAACTTCTTTCTACCAATTATAATTCACCAATAGAACGGGAAACTTATGGAATTATTCACCTAGTGAAATCTTTCTTGATGCTTACAACCTCCAAACTTTCAAGAAAAATTCCAATACCTTCCTTCTCTTTCAACATTCCATCGTTATCAAAAGACGAAAAAAAATCTATTCTATAACAACAAGGCTCGAATTTCGATCACCTTAGCCCGCTCCCAGCTTTGATAATTCATAACGTAAATTATGAGTGGATATTAAGGTCTTAGAAATGCTCGATGGCATAGCCGGAATGCTCGAGATACTGCAAGTGTTACCCACGAATACTTAACCTTTTTTTCATTAGAAGACTATGATTGTTGAATATTAGAACAAGGCTTTTAAAACATTTCTTAGTAACATTTTATTTGACGTTACAAGTTACTCCTCTCAGATAAACATTATGGCAACTTTGACATTTATACTCCACGTTTCTCGGTTGTTGCTGGGAAAACTTCAACATGCGTTTTTTGAAGTTGGAATTGAGCACGCTGAGGCGTACTTAGAATGAGCAAAATAGGGTACCAATTAGAAAAAACCGCGTCCCTATGCCTTCGAAAAGCTTCTCACCTGCCAATTCTTCATGACCGCCCCTAGCCTAGCGCCGTAGTTGGCCTGCAAAAAGCAAAACTCGATGATGAAGTCCACGACGTCGGAATCTTCACAATCTCCGAATGTTTCCGGGGCCACGTCTCTACAGGAAAGATGGAACATGTACCTGGGAAAGTACTTCTTCTTCTCGACGTCCTCCGAATAGTTTTCGAATATGGTGGGGATCAAATGTGCCTAAATCCACCGGGAAAAAGTTTACAAATATGCTCTTGTGTGCGCTTTATTTCTACGCGGTTTAACCCTCCAGAAGTCTGGTGACTCAGCCGGATATCAACGTCGTCAGTCTGGTCGGGTTCCAGAATCAAAATAGAAAGAGTACAATTATTTTTCAATGTTCCAACTCGTAGAGTATGATGTCTTTTCAACTCAACCTCAAATATGTCATTTTTTTTTAAATTCCAAAGTGGACATACTCAAATGAAGAGCATCATAGGAAACAATGATTCTCAGTCGAGATTATCATTGCCGTTCAATTCTTCACATCTCAAATATTTGAACAAGGTTGAGACTAGATAAGATTAGACTGGGGTTCTTGTGCTACAAAGCGACCTATTCAGATCAATTGTGTTTGGCCCTTAAAATCTGTCTAGTCCCGTCTTTGCTTCAAGACTCCAAATGCTAGTCTCTAGATCTTCCATATACCTGAGAGTTCTTGGTTTTCTCCTCCCATCGTTAGAAATTTCAGTTTTGAAAGACCTTCAAGGTAGCAAAGTGGGTGTACTGATGTTTCCTCTTCTTCCTAGCAAAATCTGCACAATGGTTCTTCTGCTAGACCGATCGTACTCATATGTTTGTAGAGCCTACAATGCCCTGTCGGGAGGCCAACTATTATTTCATAATAATATGAACTAACATAATTTGATTACACTCAATCAGGAATTGAGTATTGAGTACATAAAATTCAAAACGAAATGACATACCCTTGGAATCTGCGTTGAAAAACTCATTGCAACTGATACCCTTTGTGTGTCTGAACCAAATTGACATTGGAGGCAGCTACTGATGATGTCATCTTCCGCCACCTCCTCCACTTCCCCCACCAGACTTCTGGAGGGTTAATGCAAGGACAGTCACAATTCATGACGTAATGCGACAAAAAACTATATGCATTTGTATGAAAAGATTGATTCAGAAGTGATAATGTTGGGTTACTTCTCAATTACCAAGTATATGTGCAGACATCTACAAATATGTCGCCATCTCCATCACTGTTATTATTGCGGAAAATGCCGTTAGCGTTTTGACGAAACAAAACACTATCAGTGACTTTCCTGTATCGTGCTTTTGACTCGAGTTTTTGAAAACAAACGCATTAATGATTCCAGAGAGACAACAACGAAATCTGTAGTGAGGACTACGACAAGTTTGAATTGAGGGAAGTCTCTGAGTTTATCAACTGTGTGTCATAGGATGACTTTAATAAGTGCGGTGTTATCTCCGAAACGACTTGAGTTAGGAAATGGTATAAATTGAAGTAAATTTGCCATTCACTGATACCTTGACATATTCATGAAAATTTAATAAGGAAAATACAAAATTAATGATCATTATTAGGTCGCACATTATATGATAGTGTTTGCCAAATTCGCTCATCATCAGTTGATGGAAAAAGTCAATGGCTCCGTCAGCTTCGTGTAAGACTAGCTAAACTACTACATAATACAAACTTTTCTCAAAATGTCAATTTCAATTCAAGTATGCGATAATCTCGAGGATAAATCTATTACTCTTGTATCACTGATTTATTCCACTCGAAAATTGTATTTTCCTCTTATAAGGAATACTCGTGAATTCCTCGATGTCGATGCCAAGTTGGCAGAGCCGTGTTGGTTTTCTTTCAACATCAAGAAACATCCGAATCTGGTGATAAATTTTAAAATTGGTTCTGCTCTTTTGACATCGAGATTGGATTTCGTAATTTTTTCCTTCAAATCAGTGGTTCTGCTAGGTTTAGATAAGTAGGGGAGGCGAATTCTCGAAAACTTTTTATCTCAACTCTGGTTGTCTATGTATGACATCGAGATATTTCCCTACCTGGTGGTCCATATTGTGTGTTGGAGACTTGCCGGAGTCCAGCTGGAAGTGCCTCTTGCAGATGACCGACATGTGGTCGATGACCTCGTCCAAGTCCGGGATAACGGCTATCCATTCCTGTCTGATCTGCGGATCCGGCGGGAAGTTGAAAAAGTTCTGGATGGTGCCACGGATGCGACAGGACGGGACGCAGCAGCTGTAGAATTTCGGCTGGACAAGGAGGGAGGGGGGTTGGTGGCTATACCGGGTGTTCAACAGCTTGTTGGCTGATGGGGTGTCCGGAAATTGTGCGCAAAATCATGAGGGGGATTCGGTTTCGAAAACTGTTGTCCAAAATTTCTATAAGATTTCTTAGAAAACTCACTAATATAAGAAACTTTCATTTTGGTAATCAACATTTTTAATTACTTTTTTCCAGCGTGCAGACTTTCTTCAAATTTGGCTCACTTACTGATATTCCTTTGCTTCCTTGGTCCAAATTAGATTTGAATCCCTCGAAGACAAAGAGTCGTAACTGTCGTTTACTCAACATTCATTCCTGCATTAGAACTTGAAAAAATATTCGAAAAAGATCTTCTTGTTCTATCAAGATGAAATGGTAAGGTGTTACCGAGAAAGTACGTTTTTGAAATTTGCTTCCGCTACATTTGGTCACTATAAATTCTGATTATTCTCAACAAGCGTGCTTTGGAAACAACTGCGTGGGAAACAAGACGATTGATCAACTTTGAAGGACTATAACTGCCTTGTTAATGAATTTCAGAACAAAATATAGGAACTTTTGGCAATATTTTTCCAAGTCACCCTATTAATATTTCGCGCATAATTTTCAGACACCCTATAGAAACTACTTTCCTTTAGATCGCACACCCTTCTATTTCCCAATCATTGCGAAGAATATATAATTGAATTTAGTTAGATAGTTTGGTACATATTCAAACTAACATCATTGCAAGAACTTTTGAATGATGTATTTTCGTACGTGGGGGTTGTCATTTAGTCATTTGAAGTGGGGGTTGATGGAAAGGAGGTTGTTGGAGTACCCAGATTCGCTTTCATGCTATTCAGATTACCCCAACCTTGTCTCGAAAAGGGTTGGGGTACTTCTTGTTTTCTATTTGGAGATATTTCCATTGGCAACTTTTGAATTCCGATACAGTGTATAAAAAACGCATAGTGATTTTGCACTCATGCGATGCTTTTTTGAAATTCCTTTTCAAATCGAACTCCGCAATTTTTCGAGATAATTCAAGAGAAAGTATGAAAATGCCCTTTTTTCGGCCCGTTTTGTGTAGACTTCACAGATAACTGGAGTTAATTCCTGACACAGGATACTTCTTATACCTCCATCATACATTCAAGTACTCAAAAAGGAGGAAAAACGTTTTCGAAGAAATTAGAATTAATCGTCCTCAGTATCCTTGATTAATCAATTCTTCTTATTTCTTTCTTTTCTTCTCTTTTTTCTTTTTTTATTTTCGTCAAATGAGAACCTGTGATATTGTGACTCACATAATTAGTTGTGCTGACACAGATTCTCATTTGACTTGCCTTCCATATGAAAATAGATGAATCCACCTTCATACAAGATGCTAAAGAACGTTGATTCCACTTTTTTCAAAATGTGCGGGCTGAAAAAAGCTGAATTTATTGTGAAATTCGGGCTGTTGAGGTCAGAATACGTAAGTACAAAAAAAAAACTATAAAAAAACCATCGCATGATGAGTGCTAAATTACTCCATGATGAACATAATAATGATCGCCTATAAAATAACGAGATCTCTCTACAATATGCGGGTTTTTAGCCCGTATAATTCATATTTTATCGATTGCTGGAAACTCAAATCGCATAATCTGACAATAGCAATAGACATAATTCTGTATTCCCGCATGGTTCTTATATACCTTAATAAAAGGACATTCAAGATTGTGAGGCCATGAAATTAAATCGATCAACCAAGATTCAACGAAACGACTCAGATAATTTGACAGACGTCACTTAGTAGCCGCTTCCCGAAGACAAATATTTCCAGATCGATGACAAATTGTATGGGAAAAAAGAAGCATTTACCATGACGATTCCACTGGCAGTCTGCAGCTCGTTTCAAAATGATCACTTTTGGCAATACATGCAGAGAGGTTATTAATAACTCACAGATGACAGCTCATCCAATATGTTTGTTTACAAAACAAAAGAAATACGGCGTAGGGTCTGGCAACCGCTACGATAGGTCAGGCCAAAAAAATCTATACTGTCATGATAGCTTCGGTACGAAATTATGTGTATATCTGAGTAGTTTATCAATGAGAGCGATATATATTCATATAAATCTAAGCAAAACTAGTACGCCAAGGGCATAAAAGTTATGAAACTCCCAAGAAGATGGCGATATTTTTGCAGATGTCTGTACACATAGTTGATGTTTTGAAATCATACTAATGTAGTTTGATCATTGAATCAAAAGTAACCAAGATTACTACTTCTGAATCAACGTGTCTACAACATTGATTGTGCAATTATCAATAATACCGATTTTGTGTCGCCATCTAACAAGAAATATACGTTAGCTGAAGAAATTATTGTAGTAAGGATAGATTTTGTCACTGTGCTCGAAATTAATCTTTTAGATACCTCGAAGAGAAATTCTCAGTTTGAACATTAAAATCATGATTGATATCCATTTTTTTCATTCAAATACAATTTCCCATGATGGTACGCTACGGTGTATGTTAGGTTGCCTATGGTCTATACCACAATCATGCATTAATAGAGAAATGGATAGAGATTTGGATAGATTTCAATATCAGCATGAGTTTGCCATACAAAATCTAAACTTATTGTTTATATATCGAGCACAAATTAAACTGAAAATGATGCCTCACAAATTATTCACAAAGTGATGGAACTCCAAAATACTCTCTTGAAGTCAAAAAAAACCTGTGGCTTTGCTAACTTCGGCCTTTAACTCAGTATTTTTTCGGAAATCAATTGATTATCCCACTTTTAAAACCTAAATTAGTGAACACGCAAGGATTCGGAAATATTCGCAAAGTCGATTACGCAGTTTCCTCAAAATCATAATAATCGACGATCTGAAGTGGCTAAGTGATGAAACTGATAATTGGCAAAATGACCTACTTATGTTGCAATTTTTTGCCAACCTCAGCAGGGCTATTTTTTGAAAAATCAATATTTTATTTCATTATTCAATGCAACGAAACAGTTGAGATTATTTGACTAATTTGTGAATTTAATGTTTGCTGCTCACTTCTTACTGAACTATCCGATTTCTCAAAGCTGTCTTTCATATTTCAACTAGATTAGTAGTATGAAATGATGACTACAGATGGCACCTTAAATGATACAAGATATTGGGGTCCGTTCGAAGAGCATTTATCGCCCTGTATCCTCGAAAATAATCAGAGGAAAAACATTCTCAAATAACCTAGAGAATAATTCCTTTGGATTGTTGCCGGCTGTTTACTAAATAGCCGTATGGAAAATCTGGAGTATACATCAGATATAATAAATGACTTAATCATCAGATCACATCTATAATCGTTCCAACAAAAAACGCCTCACCATTAATCACATCATTTATTTCCATCCCATATAATTACAAGGAATTCATAGCGCAAACGGAGCAATTGGTAGAGAGCATAATTCGACGATTAACTCGATGATCAATTAGCTAACGATAGTATCAATCAGACGAGAACGGCCACATAATTAGTGCACTCCAACAGGTGTCGGGAGCCAACATACCAGAGCACCTGATGAAGTACAATAGACATGTGACAGAGGGCGTCACAGTATCGATAACGCCTCGCTGGAAATGCGGGATGTTGGTTGGTTACCTGAACAGACCAACCTACAGAATGAGTATCTGAAACACCACGATAATACACTCCTGGACAAAAAGCCTGACCGACATTATTTTTCAATTTTGTATGGGTTTTCGAATACTTTTTGTCAAGGTTAGAGTATTCTAGTGAAATTGGGGCTATACAGGGTGAAACAGAAAGTTGCATTTCGCTTCGTCCTGATATTCTGAAGAATCTGTGGAAAAATTTTCAAACTCTATCTTTCCTTTTTTTTAGAATTATAATGTTGATAGAAACTTTATCTTTGCTAATTTGCTTTGGTTTCTATCAGAACTCATAAAGATTTGGTGAAGACAATACATTTTTGCAACTACAAATTTAGACTTAATTGGAACATATTACATAGGTTTTTGAATGACTTTTATACGTATCAAATAGGTTCTGTTGTTAGTTTCATTGGAATTAGATTTTTTTCCAAAAACTAATAGTTTTAACAGAAGTGAGCATATTTTTAGTCCTTCCATACCGTTTTTTGTCTACCATGAGTGAATTTCCTACCATATATCATTGTTTCAACTGAATGAAGAAATTTCTTGATGAAGTCATTTCATGTTAGCTGTATAAAAAGTAAATAATTATAATCTTATTAAAGCTGATGCACTACTTGAAACTGCTCTTGGAAGGTAAGGGCAACAATGATATAGGTATACAAGAAGTTTACGGAACTTCAAGGTGAGATTTTTCCGAACGTTTCTGATCTTTTCGTAACTCTTAGCTTCAATCAAGAGGAAAAATCGAAATCAAACCTTATGCATGTCTGCCTGTGGAGAGAAAACCGGTAATACTCGAAAAATCTATGTAGCCCAAGCCGATCATCAAACCAATCGAATAACCACGGCAAAACAAAAATCCACTTATTATAACTGAAATCGCATGAGGCCTTCTTCGGGAATTATTAGAGCATCGATTCTTTTTAAACTTCACACCATGTATCTCGGTAACGCGTTTTATACGAACATCATATTGTGACCCAAAAAAATGCGACCTTGAAGTTCCTTGCAAAAGTAATGAACACAAACACATGGTACCTACACGCCATATTCTCCTTTGGTTTCTAATATTCGGAACACCAACTATGCTCACTTGGAGAAATTCGCGTGAGTCTGTGTCGCCAGAAATATGGATTTTGAGGAGAGAAACGTTCCGAGTAGCGCGTCAACCCTACGAGCCAATATCGGAGACATCCGAAGTGCACCAACCGGCAACGCTGCTCGCTGGATTCGCCAATCGCCACGCGCGCTACTTCAGGTACCTGACTTTCGAAAACCAAGCCGAGGTACCGAGGTAACGCTCATAGCAACAAGCCGACACACAGCAGACGACTGAGAAAGAAACGAGAAATGGGTCATGGGCATGGGTCGGTCTCGATCGGTCGCTTCTCGTGGTCTCCTTGCGTCCGTTTTCGCAGCCAATAAACGGCCCTTACTTCTTCTCCCAGTGGCGTATCCGACAGATCGCCAGCAGATAACATGTTCCGCCCTGAACTCCGAACAAACCCACTAGAAGTATGACAAAACAAATATTTTGGTAATAACATGAATCCGCAGAATTATAATAATGATAATAAGGCGTCTTTATGCATCGTTAGCAGAAGACAGAGGATTATGAGAGAGGAAAAAGGAGGAACGACTTTGAAAAGAACGATGAAGGAAGAAATAATAAATTGTATCTACAAACTAATAGATGAGAATGAATGATGCGGATGAGATAGTATGGATTTTATGAGAATACTTTTTGAAAAAGTACAGGAAAAGTAATGTACAGGAAAAGTAATGTAAGTGATAGCAAATAACGAGCGAATAGTCAATATATCGTAACTTGGATTCATTGAATGGATATAATTAGATAATTAAAGATGAACGATCGTCGCCAGTGTTATCATATCGCATCATCTAAAAGTGAAGTATTAATTAATAATAGTAATATTATTTTAGAAAATGGATCTGGACGATGTCGACCTCTTTCATAATTTCCAAATGATTTACATTGAAGGAAAAAAGGAATTCAAAAGGTCGGGACTGACTTGCGCAAATTTCTTGCTAATTGTTAATTCAGTCTGCATAAACGGTGAGATTTTCGTTACTTGTTACTTGCTAATTGTAAATTGATTATCACATTGTTGACAATTGTTGATCGATGCTGCATAAATCGGCATTTCGTTGATAATTATATCGTCATTTGAGTTAGCAACATTACGATGACAGATTTATCTCACACTTCTACCAATCAATATTTTATTTAAAAAAATTTGCGAAAACACATTTGCGAATTATTTTAAAATATATTCAAAACGCCAAAAGCATTAACTGTAGCAGTGTGTGAGAAGTTTCGAATTGCCACAACAAATCAATAATTTTTCGAACAGGAACACACAGTATGTCCATTTTCGATGCTTTGAATAGATATCTCAGTTGTCTTTACAGATATAATTAGAGTTGCGGTTTTGAATTAGAACGCGTGTTGAGAGTTGAATTTTGAATTGAAGCATTCAATTAATTATACAGAAGAGATCTTGACGAAATATGCAGGGTGCCCGATTTGAAAAACACACTTTGGTTTTATTTTCTAAAAATAAACGTTTATGAAAATGAAATGGATTGGCCAATGTATCATCCGAAGAAATTTATATGAGATCCCGCTGTCACCTTAAAATCAATGATAAAATTAATGAAACAATTTCCGTAATTTTCGTTTTTTGCCTAGTCTTGAAGCAGGTATCCATATTTTGTTGATAATTGGTTGCAAAGAGAAATAATCGTCACTCCTTGGAAAACACATACGATTGCTTTTCTCCCTTATTATCTATAAATTCAAATAAATATCGGACGTTATCATATAATAATGAAATAATAAACTTTATTTAAATAGGAATCGTAATATACAAAATTCTAATAATCGTTACATACCTAATAGATAGATAGATAGATAGCTCTTTATTTCCAACAGGTATACACCCAATTACAGGAAATGCTAGAAGGTAATATTTAACATAACGAATTACAAAACGACAAATATAAATAAATGTATATACTTGCATGTAAATAAATAATTGAATATATATTGAACGTTACAGTTGAAAAACTAAAATGAGAAGAGAAAAAAAAAAAAAAAGAAAGTTTACAATCTATTGATGATACATTCCAAAATATATTTGAGAGTGCTCACATTGATATCACATACATCACAGATCAAATTATAATTAGAACACATTAACGACACTGGTGCCCTGCGCATTACGTTTGTTCGAATATTCTCACAATAAAAGGTCGTCTCACTTCTAGAATTAAGGCGAGGAATATGAAAGTTGATTTTTTGTAGAAGTGAGGCACAGGAAATACTATTGTGCAGTAAATTGTAGAGAAATGATATTGTACCAAAGATACGACGAGTGTGCAAAGAAGTTACATCGAATCGATTCAGAAGGATTGAATGATCAATCCCTCTTTGCGGATACGTTCCTGTTTGTTTGAATAGCAGGTATTTCAAGAATTTTCTTTGAACAGCTTCCAAAGAATTAATTTCAGAGTCGTATAAAGGATACCATATCAATGCCCCATATTCGAGTTTGGACCTCACATACGCATAGTAAACTGTGAGAATTGTCCTAACATTGCGAAACTCCCTAGTACTTCTCATAATAAAGCCCATCATCCTATTTGCTGAAGATATAATTTCCTCAATTTGCAGAGAAAATGTGAATTCACAATCAAACTTAATCCCAAGGTCTTTTATCTCCCGGACCCTATTGATGATAATATTATCTATTTGGTAAGGAAACTCTATCATCTCTTTCCTTCTTGAGAATGACATAATGAAACATTTTGAAATATTCAATTGTAGATGATTATGGAGACACCAATCGAATACTAAATCTACATCTTCTTGTAAATTACTGCAGTCTCTATTATCTTTGACAACTCGGAATAACTTCAGGTCATCAGCGTATAAAAGTTTCGAAAAGGTGATTTTTTTTGCTAAATCATCAATAAATAATAGGAATAACAGAGGTCCTAGATTTGAGCCCTGAGGAACACCGGAACTGGGGTTATACAAAGGGGACTGAAAACTTTCGTACTCCACGAATTGCTTTCTACCAAATAAATAAGTTGTAAATAAGTTAATTAAATTCACAGAAAAACCAAATGACTTTAGCCGATGTAGAAGAATGTAAAAGTCAATTTGGTCAAAGGCCTTTTGAAAGTCTGTGAAAATAACATCGACTTGTAATTTTCTATCGAGAGCCTCGGTAACACATTGTGATAAGCACGCCAAGTTGGTAATACAAGACTTTTTTTCTACAAATCCGTGTTGATCATCTGATATAACATTTTTGATCGAGTCATAAAGGAAAACATACATGATCGTTTCAAATACCTTAGAGAAGTTACTCAGCACGGAGATTGGTCTATAATTTTTTAACAATGTTTTATCGCCTTTTTTAAAAATTGGACAGACACGGGCTATTTTCCACACATCGGGAAAGGTAGAAGTTCTCAATATCAAATCATAGATATGGCGTAATGGGATTAGTAGGGGTTGAACACAATCTTTAACTAAAAAACTTGGTATTTGATCGGGACCAATAATCAGTTTATTCTTCATTTTCCTTGTAGCTTCTATGATATCCTTATCACTCACTTGTTCGATGTTGATACATTGATAATGACAGGGAATATTTTCGAGTGCATTGGTTAGGGTCATGTCAGATATAAGGTAGACACTCTTGAAATAGTTTGCAAAGGCGTCGACTATTTTTTGCGGTTCACTGTAAACATTATGATCGTCCTTCATGACTCCTGGTATTCTCGAGTTGCCTTTTTTATTTTGAATAAAACTCCAGAAGGCAGTCGGATCTTCGCATATCTTATTCTCAGCGTCGTTGATAAAGTTTTTATATGCTTCGTTTATTTGAGTTTTTACTTGAGCTCTTAATGATTTGAATTGCTGAAGATAAGATGATGTTTTATATTTTCGATAGTTTTTATGAGATTGCTCTTTCTTCTGAATCGTTTTTATAATTAGTGAATTAAACCAGGGCGGGTATCTACTGGTTCGATTTATTTTGAGGGGAACAGTTTGATCAAAAATGTTATATAGTGCATCATTGAGATTCTGACATGCAACATTCACGTTATTTTGGTCTAATACATTACTCCAGTCCATGTTGGCAACAAGTTGGTACATTAACGGAAAATTGGCTTTTCTAAAGTTGTAATTTCTTGATATGTCATTAGAATGGGAGAAATTTAATCGTTCAATGAAGAAAAAATCTTGATATTTTCAGCGTCAGCAATTTTTATCTGTTCAGTATTGAAACTACTACGTAGATAAGTTTCTGCTATCAATATGAGTGAGTGAAAGTGAGAGACTGATATTTTAAACAACAGTAGACCGAAAAAATTGTCACGCTATCCTCATAATTTAACTAACTTCGTAATTTAAAATTGATGACCCTGTGCATGAATTCGATTCTCCCTTCCTGTCAAATACAATGCGCCTTCTTGCGCCTCTTCCTTTGCCCTGCTCAGCCCCATCTCGATGTTGAACAAACGGAATCCATACGGCTGTCGAAAAAAAAAAAAGAAAAAATGGTGCCAGTGATGTCATCTTGCAAGCGTACGATGCCCATTAAAGTGTAAAAAATCCGGTGTAAAAAAGCAACTCACGGTTTCTTGTACCTCATTAGGTTTTATACGAGCTTGATCCGTTTTTAAATCCATAATTACGAAATAATAAGGTTGCAGTTCGGAAACGTAGAATGAATATACAGGCCGGCTTTTTTAGGTTTGAAACGGTTCGAGTTACGAGGACGCACGTAAAAAATTCTTTGCGAGGCTCATCCAAGATGTTTTTCAGAAAAATATAAGAACTGCAAATCATCTTTGTGATACTTTTGGAAAACAGAAACGGTCGCCACTCCAGAAACGATATTCAGTATATGCGCAAAGGTGGAACACGTTATTTCCACTGAATCCTTCGTTTTAATATTTGAATATTGATTTGCACCATCGTAATTAGAATGCTAAACGTTGATTGAGGTTTACTTACATCAAATGGAGATGATTTGAGCATTTTTGGAAATTTCATTTTCTATGTATGTGCAAAACTAGCAAAAAACACATACCTACACCTTTTCAGAACTCAAGATGAACGCTCAATTTACTCGATTCCGTAGATTCGCAACTATACGGGGGTGGTTCCCAGGGTGAGTCTTGAGATACAAATTTTGAAAAGATGTAGCTGTGTTTTTGGTTAGTTTTGCATCGAAAAAGAAATTCCTAGGAATGCTGCAATCATCTGGTCTAAGTAATTCTATCTTTTTTGGAACTGAAATAAATAGTATTCAATTATCGGCAGCAGTTTCTGTGACGCTATATACTATATAAGAGTGGTTCCAAGAAATCAGGTATTATAAACAAGAACGATAAACTGTTGAACTTGAAGGTGATGATTGAAACAAAATGGCTGCAGTGACAAGCACAGCGTTCGCAGTTTGAAAATTAGCGCAAATCAAGAAAAAGAGAGTTGCGTATCGATATAAAGCTGTATTGATACGCATTTGGGCGCATAAAGACCAAAATAGAAACAAATATTTTTTCATTTACAGTCAATTGGTATCACCAAATATTCCAACGATCGATCGACCCAGATATGGCTTATTATTGAACATTTGAACAGGTAATTTCTACTCAAACAAAACGTAACCCAGGAACTCAATTGGGAATGAATTTCATTCCTCAACACAACTCCTAGAGTAATCGAAGGTCATTTGAAATTCCAAGATATTAAAAGTTTCATTCAGCCCAAGAATCGAAGAGAATAGTAGCATTTGAAAAAAAACCAAACATGTGTGAAAAAACGAAAACATGTTCTATACAGGGTGGCCATATGAAAACGAAACAAGTTATGCATTTCACTGAGAGATCAAGGAACTGACATTAAAATGAATGATTCTTTATGTAATTTTGGATAGGACAGGATTTGAAAACAAACACATAAGGCACTTCTTAGATGAACATCGTTCTAACTACAAAATGAGAAATAGTGATGAGAGGGAAAAAAGCGTTATTTCCTATCACCAGCCAATTATTTTCATAAACGTGTTTTCTCGAGAACTACTGCATTGAATTCCAAAAACAAGGAAGCGTTGGTAAGAGATTTCGATTACCTTCAAAATAATGTATCACTTGACCCCTTATCCCATTTGAGATTCAAAATATTTCCCTCTCGAAACTTGTGTCAAATCGGCCTTGTTTCGTCTTCATTGGGCCACCCAGTATATAGTTTCGTGATATATCGGGATTGCTATTGTGATATTTCGAAAAAACTGATAATGAATACCCTGTCAAGATCTCGACTGTTCAAGACAGATTGAAGTTTGGTAGATTTGGCAAAAAGAATTTTTCGGAAGTCGACACATGGCACTGAGAGTGTTTCGGAGTAACTGAGACCCACTTTATAAAATGAACAAAAATCACGTATATTCATATTTCGATTGAAAGAAAACTCTTCTGGCGCAGACATTTCTTTCATCATTTAGTCATATTATGTATCTATGTTTATGTTCAGAAAGAATCTTTTCGTAAAACGAGACCGATTCAAATTATTCATTGGAAATAAATTCAATGTCATATATGACATTTATTCCATTAAGCTACATGAATCTTAGGTAATGTAAGATATATTGTCGGTCCCCAATCTTGATTGTTCGTGAAGTAGAGACTGTCATAAGCCCCTTCACAAATCCCTAACCGGTGGCAAAAAAAATAATTATCAACCGTGTATAGAAGGGATCTGAAATATATCGTTAAAAGTAATCAATCAGGTAGACAATGAGACATGCCCATTGCTTCACAGGCGTATCTTTGGGAATTTATGAGGAATGAATATGTCATATTAGATTCCAAACAAAAAAAATATGATCGGTATTTCTTAGATTGATTCATTACTCTACTTTCCAACCAGAGAAAGAATCAATTGGAACGTCAAAAGGACGAAATTATCCCACTTAATCTTGCACTTATTTGCAATATTTGTTGACCGAAATGAAATAATTGATAACACGAGATACTACTAGCTTTATTGTGGTCATCAAAAAACCAAACTACATATTACTGAAATCTGAAGTAGCGAGAACGAGACATTCTTTTCATGGAATGAATCTTCGGCTGAGCGGAAAACGTCTGCGATGTGAAAATGAAAAACTGCACAAGGCAGATGCCTTCGCTCAATCAGCTGTCAAGTTAAATAATGAAAGCTCAAAAGTAACCACATTGAGTCGGCAAACGAATTCACAAAACCTGTTCATCGCGTGAAAATTTATATTTTATAACGAGAACTGCTCGTACTACTAATGACTGATGCCATGACTGTGGGTATCCGGTTCATTTCAGTAATATTTGTGCATGCAGTTTGTCGTTTTTGGCGAAAAAAAAAATTCCAGGATGTTCCGCAAATGTTTATTGTGTATTGTGTGCAATGTTAAGTTGGGACTGGCGAATACGTCGATCGCAGTTTTCTCGCTCGAAAAAAGTTGACGCAACTCCACATGAGTTTAGTTGAGTATGATATTGATAATACGTATATAAAATATATTTGATAAAATATTTCCAGGTATAACTGATATCGATGTAATTTCCACGGCCAGAGGATTTCCGGTTTCGATAAAGTTGATAATGGATTCGGTGCTTTGGGAATTTTCAAGTCATATTAAAAAAACCCAGCTCAGTTTGACGGAAAAACTCTATAAAATGGAACACTTCAGATGTTCGATTTCAAATTAATCTTTCAATTATTTCAGTTGAATGAATCATGACAGTAATTGAGTCTTTTATTCGGTTATAGGTGTACCTACTTGTTTTCTAGAGCCAATTTCGATAATTATATTATCGATAATATTGTTACATTACCTTTTTCAACTCTAAAGAAGCAGTTGCGAGAATCAACATGAATATAATTTCACAATATTACCACAAAATTACCTACATTAAAAACTGTTTCGTCTACAATACTATTCAAGGTGAAATTCAATGTGAGAAATTATATTATATTCTTCTAGCTCGAATAGGTAGGTATCAAAGTGATGCTGATTGAAAATTCATAATAATAAAAACTGCAATATCAAGTAGAGATCATTACCATTCTATATCTAGATATGAATTTGACTTCCTGATAACTGTCAATGTAAACAGATCTTCCATGATTGAATCAACTTGAATCTTCTAAAACCTAATTATTTAAACAGATGGGTCGATATACCTATTCAGCGCATTGTATTGTTCGAATAATAGTCATACAAGCTCGTATCATAAGTAAGTAGGTAGTAGGATGTTCAATTATTTTTAGGTTGAAGAATCATTAATGACTAGGCATCTAATGGAAGTTGTAACTTTCCTGATCAATCACTAATGCTGTTTGTTATGAATCTATTCCAGAGCTACTCTAAGAAATAAATATAGTTTTTATTACTCCGGCAATCTACAAAAATTACGATCAATAATTCACACTTACAGCACAGACGTTCTGAAGACTGTATTTTCTACGTTAATGTAGGCATCTACACTCCTCTTATAGGACAAAAAAGCCAAGATTTGGCACTCATCAGGAAAATTCAACATCTACAAATTTTTGAAGAGCTCAATGGATTCATTCGGTTTTCCTCGCGATTTGGTGACTGAATTAATTACCTACTATCGCGAATGAGCAATTCCTATCTCAGTTGATATCGCATAATTAAAATATCTAAGTACAATATACCTGATGTTGCTGGTCACACAAAAGTTACGATAAGTAGTGAACTTACATTCTTAACCAAGATATTCACCTGTTATCACTGAATTTCTTCTTCGTACTCATCTAAAGGAAACCATTTCCAAATAATAAGGAAAACATAAAACAAAAACAGCTAGGTAGGTAGGTACCTACTAGGTTCTGAAACCATTCCACGTCGCGATCTTGTAAGAAATCAAGAATTTCAAAATAATTTCAGCACCGCGACTCACCTTGGAATCATTACATACACAAATGGTCATTCGAACATATTCAAATCCCGAAGACGCAGTGCTCTTAAAATTCTCGATTCTTCCCGAACTCCACAATCCATAAAAATTGCACCACATCCGGCCAGTATTTCACAACGTTAAAATTTTACTCTCCAGTATTTGTCAGTCCACTGAAAACACAACCACACTACTACAACAACTGTTAAGTTCGTTAGAAAGTTTGCGGGAGGCAATTCACATTAAACTGATTTTGGCAAAATCGAGTCCAAGGCAACGTGACGTCATTCTGTGAAATCTTCAAACATCGAGAACTATCCCTCGAAAGCAGAAAAGTGCGCCGAACCATGTGACACGACTGAATTTTCTGGGCAAGGTTATGCATGTCTACTGCGACAACCTTTTCTGGAGATAGCTGCCGATACGACAATCCAAAGTCTTCAAACAAAAAGGTAAGTCACTTGTTCAATTCTCATTAAATCCGTGAATTCCGAGAAGTCACTTGGTTAACACGGCACTCTTGGAACCTTGATCTCCCAAGACTTCATCAGTTGAAACGCACAGCTAACTCGAAATACGTCCATCGACAACGGCAGATCGAGAAGAACTGACCACGACACGAGCGATTTCGAGAATCTAGTTCTGTCTGGCTCCGTCGTCGTGTCGGGAAAACCAGCGACCCCATCCAATGGGACGCTAGCCGCGGCCGGAAACTGCCGAGACGGCGCGACCGTCAACCGTTGTTCGGTGTAAAGCGGGTTTATGTCTGGGTCCTTAACCTAACTTAACGACCGCGACGTGTTCGTCTCCTTGTTAGGTGTAAGAAGATTCGTATCAGTGCGTCTCTTTCTTTTGTCTGTGAATTTTTAGTGCATAGCGAAACGTATAGTGTATGGCGTCGTGGAATTTGGCATCTCTGAAAGATATCGGAATTGGATTGGATGGTTTCGAACTCTGTGGGTATTAGTAATGGGAAAACGTTTCTGAGAAATGAGAATGAATGAATAATTTCAGTTTGAATGGAAGAATGGAGATACCTACCACCATCGATTGTTCATCTACTTACAAGCATCAAAAATTAGATTAGGAATACAAGTAATTCCAGTACATGAAGAAGAATCACTGTCTAGATAGGTAATACACAACCAGGTAAGATCTATCAATAGGTGAATCACGTGAAACATTTCTACTATTGAAGAGTGTGAAATGAAACCAACCTCGTTCAAATGAGTGTTTCCATATTGAATATATATGTAAAGAGTTATGGATTACTCACCAAGTTTCTAGTAATTATATAGGTGGGTATGATGCGGAAAATCCAGGTGACTGATAGAAATTTCCCGAGTGGATTAACTGGAAAATTCAATCGATTCCGAGCCACAGGTTTAGAAAAGAAATGATATTGGATATGATTTTCAAGATGAGAGCCTTCAGTATTAGATCTCGAATCATATTTGTAATAATGATAAATAACTTCGCTAACACTACCCCATCATGACATTATTTGTGGAACTGACTGTACATACGTCTACCACAATATATCGACTTTTACATTGGTTCAGCTGATAAGAATACTGCCTTTTTTGTGGTTTTCAGGCCAACAAAAACTACCAACATTGATGAATGCTGCTCGGTATCACCAAAGTATACAGAAATAAACTGTGGTATCAACCTGTTTTGTGGAATGGAAATTCCGAAATTGTTAGCTTTGTATAAGGTATTGGAAAGCTAATGATTTATTGTTTCTTCTCTCGTTGTTTATCGATTACAAAATTTCGAGGAATGATCGGTATTGAAATAATTTCAAGGAATTTTCATCAGTTAAGTAGGTAAATATGCATTCACATAGTTGCCAAATTGTTTATCCAGTTTCTCAGAGACCTTAGAAAGAATGATCTGAAACTTATATCTCAATAAATTCGATAATCCTACAAAAAAAGTGAGGTTTTATTATATCATCAGCTCAACATGATGACCATAACTATCGACTCATTTTGTTCAATTACGGACTTGGATTTTTCATTTCTCTTTAAGTGGACTTTTTGCTTTCAGCTGGATAAAATTATCTCACGAAGAAGGGTAGAAGTAAGCTCAAAATCGTCACCACGAAATTTATGTGAGTACTCAGGAGGAGGTTAAAAGATGGAACATGTTTCGGGTTTATAAGAAATCCATCTTCTGACTATATGAAGATTCTACAACAAAATACAAGATATGTGCAATAGTGCGAATAGAATTATGTCTACTCACCTGGAGAGAGAAAAATGAAAAGACATCATGGACCGTAACCATAACATTCAAAGTTCTAACCTATAAAGTAAGCGTATCAAAAAGGGTCCCTTGAGTCTGAAATGAAAAGTTCTTTCGATAAATGGAATTTCAAATATATAAATCCGGAAAAGGTTTTCAATATTTTTCCCGATATTTCAGAAGCTTCATACAATTTGACAACTCGCTAACTGCACAATTTCTCTGATTCAACCGATATCATAGCTCTTTACGCTCATTGAGATACTCGAATAAATTACCCTGTATACTTGAGTAAGTCTGGATACATAGTTACCCACCAACTTGTTTGGGCAGTAATACGTGACCTGACGTTTCTCTGTTTTTTGGTGGTACCAGGGTACCCTAATTGGAGATTGGTATACCTGAATCGGTGACAAATTCGACATAGGTTTAACCGAGCATTGCGGAATTCTGTAGTTTCAAAAACGTGATCAAATCGCTGTCCTGGTCCTGGTACCTAAAATCTACCGGAAATAACTATGAATGTCTCTGCACAGATAAGATCGCCTCGGTCCTCCACCCTGTATCAATATTTGCTTCTAATCCTCGTATTTCGTGGAAACACATTTCTGGTTGGCTGCTTCGCCAAAATTCGCAGCTGTCCAACCACCCAACGGCGTATCGGACAGGTAGCACTGGGAAGGTGACCCAGAGTGCACTGGTCCACTCTAGCCGAAACTACCTGATCAGGTACCTTTTTTATACAATGGGTCGAGTTGCACGACCGCCTCTACCCTCGTAGATCATAGATATATGGTGAAATATCAGAAAAAATGACTAATGGTTTCTGGCCTCCATCCTCCGGTTCAGTCTTCAGTCAGTAGGTAGTTAGTTTATTTACATTAGAATGGGGTAAAATTAGTTCTTTGTGTTTGACAGAGAATGAGTCCTGGCCAGAACCAGTACTTTCTTGTCATAAAAGTTGCTATCGCGAACGAAACAATAACAAGAATCGTTTCAGTGGCGAATATGATTGGAATGAAGGTGTACATACACACCTATTCAATTGTCACATGGAACTAAATATGTGATATGATGTTCTCATACAAAAACATCATGTAACTCATGCAGTTAACTCACACGCTTCATTTTCGAAATCAAATAACAGCCCTATCTAAGAAACTATTCACAATGGTGACGTAATTACCCTGCTGTTGCCGTTCTTCTTCATGTTTTACCGCTAGACGCTAGACTCATGTCAAAACTTCCTGACGTTTCTAGCCAGCGCCGTGTTCATACAAGAGTAATTGCTATCTCGCTCAGAAACTATGAATATGACATAAAAATACATAGGGTGTTAACAAATAAATGTCGCAACGGGAAACTCTAAGAGACATTTTTTTCTTTTTCGAAATTTTTCACCGGGCTTCCGATTTCAATATACAGGGTGTCAAAAAAAATCAGTGTTTTGCTGTTATCTGTGGAACTATTTGAGCTACAGAGCTGAGCCTATGTACACACTTCATCAATAATGATGATTACTCTTGAGGCTCAATTTCTTTGGACATGTCAGTGGCGTGTTCATACAAGAGTAATTGCTATCTCGCTCAGAAACTATGAATATGACATAAAAATACATACGGTGTTAACAAATAAGTGTCGCAACGGGAAACTCTAAGAGACATTTTTTTCTTTTTCGAAATTTTTCACCGGGCTTCCGATTTCAATATACAGGGTGTCAAAAAAAATCAGTGTTTTGCTGTTATCTGTGGAACTATTTGAGCTACAGAGCTGAGCCTATGTACACACTTCATCAATAATGATGATTACTCTTGAGGCTCAATTTCCTTGGACATGTCAGTGGCGTGTTCATACAAGAGTAATTGCTATCTCGCTCAGAAACTATGAATATGACATAAAAATACATAGGGTGTTAACAAATAAGTGTCGCAACGGGAAACTCTAAGAGACATTTTTTTCTTTTTCGAAATTTTTCACCGGGCTTCCGATTTCAATATACAGGGTGTCAAAAAAAATCAGTGTTTTGCTGTTATCTGTGGAACTATTTGAGCTACAGAGCTGAGCCTATGTACACACTTCATCAATAATGATGATTACTCTTGAGGCTCAATTTCCTTGGACATGTCAGTGGCGGAAGTTCCACGCCTCGTAAGGGTTTAACCCCCCCCCACTTTTGTGCCACTGGAGACATTGGAATTTTTAAAGCACATTCTGAAGCGCCAATATCTTTCATACAAAAAAGCTCTCTTTATTCAATGCACCAAAGTGAACAATTTTCGAGAAAAATGGATTTTCACGAATAAAAACATACCAAATTCTGCTATATTTTTTTCCTCGAGGAATATTCCACTTGTAATTGAAATACTAGTTATTACCAACAATGATTAGAGCAACAATTACTTTTTCTAGAAAGAAATTTCTTCAACACCGTTTATGAAATAATACCCATTAATACGCTGAAATATTACAATCGATTCCGTATCGTTCCTAGTTATCGACACCCCAATTGCAAGAATTGTATTGGAGTGAAGAAGTTTTTTTCGAATTCGAATTTCCTGGTTCAACATATTCGCATTGAATCCGGCAACGCTGCATGATATCGCGTAGCGTGAATGGAAAATTCGCATGCATAGTTCGGCTGCGTGAATGGGGCCTCGACCCGCAGGCAGACGTCGCTTCGTCAATGCCACTAGCTCTGCCCGGTGAGACCGATGAAGTGACGTTGCCAGATGTCCCAAATTTAAAAAAAAAATGCCGAAAAAATTAATAGGGTCATTATATTCGATGGTTGGCTGTATGGAAATTAGGCTTTCGTGATCAATTTGATTGATAACCTTTCCAGCATACTTAGTACAAGTTTATTTTCAAGGTTTATAACATTCGTGAGTGAAATGCTACATGCATAAATATGTCACGCTATAGGGAGTATTCAAATCTGGCGCCTAAATATTTTTCATGTACACCGAAACTGATAATAAATGTAATGGGAGTGTAAGTGCACCAAAGACAATGGCGTGCTACGGGGCAGGGCGCATCCTCATCCTACCTTTCATACTTTTAAGAGACTGTTTACAGATATTGCTTGTTTTAAAACCTTCCACACCGAATTGGCTGACTGAAAGCCCCTCAGGCTGAGCGTATAAGTAGCAGAAAGCGAAGGTCGAAAACGAGGAGAGGGGGTTGAATGGCAGGTCTTTGAGATATTTTATCCAGCTCGATGGATAGAATTCTTCAATGGGACTCACAATGGGGAAAGAAACCAGGGGAACTTCAAAGGTTCATTGGCGATGTATATTGAAGGTTCAGGTATTGAAGGTTACATCAAATTATTGCGCTTTTTATATATATATATATATATATGTATTATTGTTCAGGTTTCTGAAAATTCTTCCTAGATTCTAGTGTAAATATTCCAAATCGAGAGTTGTGACCATTGTCACAACATTGATAAGGTGTATTCAATTAAATTCATCGTATCTACAGGACTAATTCGATTCAAACCTTTGCATGTCTTTTTCAAAAGTGACAATTGATTGAATAAATATTGATAGGAGTCATTTGATTTACAAAGTCTATATATATATAAGAACCTTCTGAGGAATTGAGAGCTCAAAGACCGTAATTGACTAACGAATATTGAGTCAGTATATCAGCCTTATACGTTCGTATGAGGCTAATGTGACTAGGTAGAGGAATCACAAATAATGAGTACACTCACATGCAGAAAGTTTAATATTTCTTAATATGGTTGAAATCATAATTTTTTGTAACATTATCAAATACAGACATTTTATTTGTTGGTTCGTGTCTTTGGTGCACTCTTTCCTTCTTTTTGAGCGATATGAACCTGTCATCAAGAGTTCACTTCAAGAAATGATATTTTTTAAAGACGAGAGATCCATAGTCATATCATGTCTGCAAGTGAGGAAAATTGCTCAAAAGCTGATGCTATTGTGGAATATATTATGTACTCAAATATTAATATGTTGATAGTAGTCGAACGTTTTAGACAATTTTAAGCGTAAGGCAGATAGTCGTAGAAAAAGGTCAAGTTGCAGTTGAAATGGTTTGTTTTGAAGTTTGATGTTACAATAAATTAAAATCAATTCTTAGAGTGAATTGTTGGCGAAAAGTTAATTTCGATCTCAGAAAATGAACAGTGCACTCAAAGACATGAAACAAAAAGTAGAAAAGGAATAGTTATTCACGAAAATTGGTACTTTGAAAGAATTTGGCTAATACGAAATCAATCCACAGATCCTCAATTTTTACCAAATATTGACATTTTCACATATCCGTGTATAATCATGAAAGTTTGCATATACATTCGTTGTCGCAATATAGTATAAGGAAAAGGTCTTAGATTAGTGTCCTTGTTCTGGATAATTGAAATCTATGCAGTTCCCTATATTATTCGTCAGAGGCTTCGATACTTTAATTATCTATTGTTACAAGGTGAACAGTATCGAGAATATCTTGGAAGTGACTTCACCTTCCCAGTGGAATGAGTAGTGTATGTCTTTGTGATATCACTTCAGATTTAAAATTACGCAGACTCTTTTTTTTTCATCTGTGGACAACACGAAAGGGAAACCTATAATGTTCGAGGAACATCGTGATTTATCCTTCATATATATTCTTCCCTAAACTACGAAATTCAATCACACACATGTTGAGCCCTTGTGTTTCGAGAATCTTAGAAATAGTTCACGAATTCATTTAATATTTTTTGTATCTATCTCCACTCGTGTGTTCTTCAACCCATCGATCGTGTTGCACAGTGTCTGCCCTACATTTGGTCTCCGGATCCACTTGCCGGAATCATTCCACACAGACAGCTTTAGTCATTTTTCGGGGTTATGAAGGGCCTTTTAGGTTAGGCCCTTCGCGCTATTAGAGCCGCGCCATTTCGATCGATGACGTAGCAGACTTCCTCTCGGTCTAGACGGCCATGCCGAGGGGTTGGGGCAGGCTCAGTTCGTGGGGGTGTTCGAGGGAGATAGGAGGGACAATGAAACGCGAGAATGCCATCAGAGATGTACCGGGTGACAACGGAAACGTCGCTCCGTTGTCTGTTAAATGAGAAATTTTAAAATCGGGTACGTGGGCAAGGCCGTATCTGGATTGGAGTTTCGGGTGGGGTTTGCTGTTGAAAATTTCATGAGGGTTAATTCTGATAGATTTTGATACATAATGAAACAATATTGCGAATGAATTCAAAATATTGCAATTTAGACGATTTCTTGACTTTTTTTCATTTGTTGATAATACGAAAGAGAAACCTATAATGTTCGAGGAACATCGTGTTAGCCAGCGGTGGATTTTGGGAAAGAAGGACGGTGTTGGAAACTTTCTTGAAAGTTTGGAGGTTGTGAGCATCAGGAAAGACTTCACTAGGCAAAGAATTCCACAACTATGTTGAATCATCCATTTGAATCAATCAAATTCACCGTAGAAAAAGAAAATAGCGACAGATTTTCATAGTTTCATAGAGAAATTATTATTTTATGTATTGGGTCTATTATACCCAGAGGCGAAGGAGTGAATTTCATAAAACGCAGGGTGGAAAACAACTAAAGAGATTTGAAGGCGTCTCTGAACGTCCGTTAGTTTTGATTTTCAATTTCATCCTAGCTAAATAACGTTCAGGCACATCAATTTTATGTAAATAGTTGAATATGCAAAGAACTGGAAACATATTTTTCCGAAAATTGAGAATATACTCATTAGGAAATTACTCAATCATAAACAATTTTACCGGTTATTATGATAGGCTTTATTGCTCTAGAGACAATAAACTTCTATAATAGCATTTAATAATATTACAATCAGGATCCTAATTCTAATCATAGATTCATAAATATAGACAGTCACGTTGACAGTGAAGCTCGGCCAGAATTTTGGTATGACTACTTCGAGTTTTTGCTATAAGTCTTGAAACTTCCGAAACCTCCACCATAAAATAAGTGGAAATTTTGATATTTTTGAAATATATTTGTCGTCCAAAAGTTTTCGAAAAGGAAGTGTCACTGAAAAATAGAGAATTTCTCTTTTATCTGAAGGTTGAATTTCGAGCGAAGTGACATTTTGGAGCAGATCATGAATCTGTCCTGACTACAAATATATTGAGATAATTATTATAATTTGTATCTTCATATGTAGAAATGAAGAGAGAAAATTCCTAAAACCTGTGAAGGATAAGATTTGAGCAACAATAAACAACACAAAAACCATTTTATTTCATCTTGTTACTTGTTACTAGGATTGCAAATTAATATTGTTCAGTGGTCAGATTACTCGGGTTACAATAATTAGAAAATACTGTCTTCCACATTCTCCGTATCTTGTTTTGTTTGACAAGAAAAAGAAAACTCGAACCATGTGAATGAAAACTAATTGATAATAATTTTTCATCATTAGATCAATACTTATTACTTCTGCAAACAAACCAACTCTTCATGGAAAGATGAAATATGATATTTTTCAAAATCCGAGATACCCATGTATCTCGGAAACTATGGTTGCTTATCCAATTTACTCTTGGTTTTTACAATATTAACGAAACATTTCGTATATAATGATATGAGCTATGTACGTATATTTTGTTGCAGATTCTTTTTTTTTCGTTTTAGTAAACATGTCTCATGATATGGACTATTATCTTTTTACCTTTGCTGTCCTGTATTCTCAGAACCTATCGATCAAAAATTCAAATCCGTACGTTTCGCTTCCGAAAGAAGAAAGGAAATTCCATTATAGGACGTTCAATCCGGATTCTTTTTTTTTGATGCAGAGAACTAGTACTCATCTATATGTTCGCAGACGATACATCTATAATAGTATCTAGCCCAGATACAAATGAGCTATACGCATATAAAAACGAATAACGTTATTATTCAATTTGATGATTGGTGAAAAAAGAACCGTTCGATTATAGAACCGTCGCTCTTCAATTTCAGAGATCTCAAACAGGAAAAATTTTCACTAACCGACTGAATATCAATAATAATACAATAATATCTCAAGAATGCTGCAAAATTCTAGGTACAATAATTGATAGCACGCTCAAATGAGAGGAATGCATAAATATGATTTGAACAAACATTATTTTGCAATAGAAAATCTGCTGAGTTGTCTCGGTTATGATGGGATAATTTCTATGTACTATGCATTGGTTTATTATGCATTATTATTATAACATTGTAGCTTATAGTTTAGCCACCGATAGTAACAGAGTCTTTTGAGCACAAAAAAAGAAATATGGATTATAATCCTGCAGAAATATCTTCAAAGAGAAAAAACTCCTAACTTCACGAATATTTATTTGTACAAACTTCTGATTCACACCTACAACAACACAAACCGCCTCACGCAAACTATCAAAGTCGCAAAAAAAAGAAAATCCCCAAAATATGCAGGAGCCAATTTCTTCAATTTATTACCTCATGAATTGAAAAACCCATCAAACTTCAAGATTCAAGTCTGAACTGAAATCTTTTCTACTTCTGAATGCATTTCATGAAATAAAAGAATTCAGCAGGATGTGTTTGTTGTCAGCGTCCTATTGACTATTTCAATTCTATTGGATAGTTTTATATATTTTATTTATTACGGACATTATTTATTTATAGATTTTATTCAAGCATTAGGCAGAATGTAACTATGTATTTTGACTTGTCAATCCAATGTTAATTGGTGTCTGATCAATAAAATTCTTTCTATCTATCCATCTGAGTACGCCCCTAGCAAAAGTCTATATGATATAGTCAGTATAAAGGTCACCTCCGTCCATGTGTTCCACCTCTAGGGAACCTAGATATGCCTTATCTGTTCACATAATTCAATTACCCAGATAGCTCATTTTTTGAATTGTTGAATTTGCATGTTTGGTTCATTAAAAAAACTACCATGAATAGCCGATTAGAATCTATTATATCCCATGGATATCCGGTAGTAATCCGCGGATATCCCGACATAAATTGGACATGATTTGGATGTCCAGAGGATAGATGTTGTTGTGAAACCAATTCACCTAAGCCAACAGGCGCCTGGGCCCATCATTCTGATTGAATCAATAAATAAATCAATCGAGACTCATATTTCTAATAGCCGCAGCAAAACCTCTTCAACTCATTTCCATTGAAAATGGGCCGTTGTCGGATAAATTCCTCCTGCACGTGGTTCGATTTGTGGGTTGTTGGTATCATAAATAGTTCTTGCCGGAGGAAAAATCTCGCGTGGGATTCCGTTTCCATGTGAATATCTCTGTTAGGTACTCGTTTATAGAAATAAAAATCCAGTGACCCTGATGGTGTCGACATTTCGCATTTTGTAAGTGAAGCACGATCAAAGTACCGAGAAATCACGTGTCGGCCGCATGAGACACGAGGAGGAAACACAAACTTGGCCATTCCGGTTTATTGTCATCGTTAATTCTCGAAATTGTTATTCGGTCAGAATCTGAGTCGGTTATTTTTTTCGGCGGAGTCCATCGTTGATTACGAGCATAACATGTACACATACTAGTGAGCATGAGTTTTCAATAAATAATTATTGTTTCTCGATCTGAGCGAGGAATTGATTCGACTAGGTATAGGAAAATCGGTTTGTTTTCCATGACGCACAAACCGCAATCGATTTGGAGAGTCACTATCGTTTCATTGAAGTTAGTGATTACATTATTCATTATTTGTACATTATTTCGAACTATACGTTTATCATGTAAAACTTTCTCCCATTTTTTCATGTTTTTGCTAGCCGTTCTGCCTCATCCCGTGTTTTCCCCTTCTTTCTCAAGATTTCTTCCATGGTTGTCTTGGTTCTCCTCGTTTAGTTTTTTGTTTTTTGTTCCCCATACCTGTTTTGCTAGTTTTGAATCGTTTATTCTTTGCAAGTTTCTCCCCCACCACCGCAGTTGTCGTTTTTTCGATGAAATGGAGTGTTCCCTTATTTTCATATTCATAATTCTATGTTACACCTTCGACGCTTATGGGATACTTCGTTTCCATGGTTTGAATTTCAGTCTTTTGTTATTTAATATCAAAGATTCACAACCGAATGACAGTATTCGTATAATAAATTTTCAAATACAAGTATCTTTGTATTCCTTGTCACCTCCTTCTTGTTCATAAATGACACATTTTCATTGTTCAGTATATGTTCATGGGTTTCTTCTTTTCTGATATTTATTTCATCATCTCATCGTCCACTATCTTCTATTACTACATCTATAAGAATCGAAACTCTTCCATTTCTTTCGTTCTAGTTTTATTCACTTTCATTTCGTATTCTTCAAGTACCAACCTCAACCGCGATATTTACTAAAGCATCAAAGTTCTTTTTGTTGTAGTTGTCTTCATTGTAGATAGTTTTCAAGAACCAAAACGTCGAAAACTCAATCGAGGTAGGTATATGTCATAGTATTTTGGTTTGGAAAAAAGAGGGAAAGAACGGACTTCTTCTTCATTCTTTTTTATTCCATATTTATATCTTTATTGCATATTGGTCCTATGAATACGCAAACTTTAACCAACCCTGTATATGAGGGCGGTCTGTATTCTAAAGCCAACTATGCGAATATGAGAAATTCATTTCAGTGTCATTTTTACAATTCTTCACGACGACAACTTGCAAGATCAGACGCATTTAATAATCGTTGTCGTAATGTACAGGGTGGTTGAATATGGATTGTATGAATTCAAGAAATAATTGAATTTTTTGTATATTAACATACTATCTATGTTCTAAATATCAGTTTGTGACCATCAACATAGGCATCAAATCTTAATTGTTGCAGTAAAATTGAAAACGATAACATTTTGTAACGAAGAATCCTTTCAAACGATATATCACAAGCTTATATTTGTACCTGTCAATCGAAGGGAGGTGAATGTCAATTTAAAATTTATATTTGACATGTTTCAGGATTTTTTTATAAATATGTACAGTAACCGAAATGAACCGAATGAATTTATTCCGTTTGGCGTTTACACACTGTATATTCTGTACTATATCGAGTTGACACTGTTGACAAAATGTTTTGATGTGCCATGCCATTGTATTGAGAAATACGTCATTGTCAGTTGTATTCATCCGAATCCAGTTGATAGTGTGAGATTATTCACTCAAATCTATTATCATTTAGCGAAATTTATTGATCCATAGGTGCGTTGAGACATTGATGTACAAAACACTGGTTGAGCTATTCTGCCTATCTAACTTGTTCAACCAAAACTAACGTACAGCCAACTTAATAACAGCATTTTATTCGTTATAGCGAAAAATCACTCAAATGTCAGTTGTTAGATGGCGACACAAAAATGAAAATAAAATCAGTATTATTGATAATTGCACAATCAGTGTTATGAAAATGTTGATTCAGAAGTAGTAATTTAGGTAACTTCTCAATTAATGATCGAACTACATAATTACAATCTCAAAACATCAACTATTTGCACAGAAATCTGTAAAAATGTCAGCATCTTCTGGGGAGTTTCATAACTATTAGGCCATTATAGCGGAAAATGGCGTTAGCCTTTTCGAGGAAAAAAAACACGATCAGTGACTGCAGCAGTGTTTTGTACATCGTTGTTGAGACAAAGAGACTCAGTTTTACTTGTTGTTTGAATATTAAAAATTAGTGAATAGTCCCAAGTGGATTTCAGAACTTTGTTCGAAAGGGTTTTATCCTGTTCAGCCTATAGCTGTACTGATAGATTCAAAAAAGGATAGAATGTATCATTTCATAGGTATAAGTTATCGAATAATGTTGACCAAATTTCAAATAGATCCTATTTCACGCCCAGATGAAGGCGGAGGGATGCAACCAATGAAAACAGTGGTGGTCAGCTGACTCTTGACAAAATTGCGTCTTTCTTTATCGCACATCCAGACGAATCGATAGCTCTTTCTTTTTCTCATGTTCGTTTCGATGCTCCTCATAAGTCGACTGGGCAAAGCTGCATCTAGTAGAGAATACACAATATCATATCTTTAATCTCATTATATTCGCACGGGCATGGTGTCCAAACCGAACCGAAGCCAACGAACCATCCACGCGGTCGAGCTCTCGCGCGGAGTTTGACCTTGCCCCGACCTTGGCTCCCTCGATCCGATCGTCCGCGCCAGCAGCCTCGGAGACTGTCGTCGTGGTCGTAGCCTCCTTCGCCTTAGCAACGGCGGCAATGGGGGCGGCGTGACGTCACCGCGAAGAATTCCGATCTCGTTCTCGATTCGGCATGCAGTGAGAGAGAAGAGAATCGCGGGATACGCCGAAAGCGACAGGCTGATGTTGTTGTCATGCGGCGTGCGATGTAGTTCAGCCGGACGGAGATGGACCTCAGATTCTTCATTATATGTGTGCACGGTGCATCATTGACGAATTTAATTATTCAGTTGGTAAATTAGACTGGAAAAACTTCAAGCTATTTTCCATTTTAATAATTTCGAACATAGCACTGGAATTCATGCATTAATACCTTCTTGATTCAACCAAAATCTCACCTGTTAACCGAAAGTGAATATTATAGACCAAATTACGAGTTTTTTTAGTTCGAGTCAGTTGAGAAAATAAATGTTTTATATATGAAGATGAAGTTTATGCTCATTGTATGCAAGACGAATTATTCAAGGTTTCTAAAAATCACGCGGCAATCAAGATATTATATAGATGATATTATACAGACAATGAGATATATATATATATGGTGGGTCAACGGGACTTAAGATCATTCTGAAAATTTGGTTATTCAAGTAATTGCTATTCATCTATCGATCTAAAATATTTTCAGCAATGCAGCGTTGCCGCTTATACCAGAAAGTAGCAGCATCCTTGTTATTTCAAATGGGACACTCTGTATATTACCGCATTTTCGAACTTATCGTCACTTCCTGATTATTTCTGCCTCATACTCTCCTATACCTATCTCTGACAGTTTTTGAGATATTGATTATTTTGTTTATTTTTTATCCAAAACATAGCTCGAATTGAATGTGTATTTCTGCGGTATTTGGATTCTTAGGAATTTGCAATTTTGTGTTTAATTCATGAAGATCATGTATATTCCAGCTTTTTGTGGGATTTTCTCTCTTCGTTTCTAAAAAATAGAATAGAAGTTATTAAAAATTATTTCAATATATTTGTAGTAAGGACAAATTTTGTGATCTGCCCCAAAATATCACTGTGCTTGAAATTAAACCTATAGATACCTAAAAGAGAAATTCTCTATTGGTAGTATTGGTCAGTGACACCTTGTTTTTGAAAAAATTTGGAAATACAAATGTATTTAATAAAAATAAAATCTCTACTTCTTGATGGACGTTTCGGGAACGAATCTGCTCTCGAAACGAATCTGTTGTTGTTGTGTTCTGTATTTTCTAGAAACAAAAAGAGAAAATCCCACAAAAAGCTAGAAAATGAATGTACCACCTCCTCGAAAAACTTACAGACAGTAAGTAAAACTGAATTTCTTCGTCTAAACACTCTTATATATGGATCAATAAACTTCGCTAATTAACAATAGATTTGCGTGAATAATATAACACTATCAACTCGATTCCAATGAAAATGTCCTATTTCTCGATACAGTGGTATCACACATCGAAATGTTTTGACAATGCCATCAGCTGTGTGATTTTTCATCGATGCGTCTCATTCTAATGGTCGTTTCCATTCTTCTCTCTCTCTCTCTCGATCTACTAGAGATACACATGATATCATATCTTTGTCGGCAATTCAGGCAACGTTTGCAGAATCAAAATCGGTGCTGAATATTTTGCAACTTTCATATTATTGGTTTTCGGTGACAATATCTCGGTCACATTCTGTTGGAAAAAATCCTGCACTTTGGAATCGTCCAGTATAAGTCGAATCTTTACTTAGCAACAGTGAAATCCGATACTCGTTCGGTTCACCGTAAACCAAACACGGGCCAGACCAAGATTATCGAAAAATATGCACGTATCAGCAGAACGCGTCATCACCAACGACATACTGTATGGCATATTTCGCAGAATGTTCCACCATTTTGTGATAGTCGAGTCTGCGATAAAAAAAAACTCATGATCGTTCATGGCCAACCCGGTGTTGATAAGGATATCGGAATCGCAGCTGTGGCCATAGGCGGGTAGAGGGGGCAATAACCTCCCCCCGGAGCAGGCCAACAGGATGACAAATGAAGAGAACAAAGCAAGCGAAAAAATTGCGTGTTGACTTCAGCCAAAGTGTTTAATTGTCTAAGATCCATGCCTTGCGCTCAATAAAATTTGGTGCAAATGAGATTCAAGACCAAGCGCCGCGCACCTATCTGTTGACATGAAGGACATTATGAATTCTACTCGAAACTGTTCCAGACCCAAAAATGACACTCCTGTAAGGCTTAATCGAAGTCATAGATTACTTTAATCTGAATATGTTATGGAATTCTTTGCCTAGTGAAGTCTTTCCTGATGCTTACAACCTCCAAACTTTCAAGAAAAATTCCAACACCTTCCTTCTCTCCCAAAACTCCACCGCTGGCTAACACGATGCCTCGGACATTATAGGTTTCCCTTTCGTCTTGTCCACAGGTGAAAAAAAAAATGTCGAAGTAAAAACACCCATTGTATAAATTTATTCAATGGAAAAATTTCATACGCTCTTATGATTTTCAACGAGCCTATCCTACGCTGAAACTCAGATAAATAAAAAAAAATAGCATACAAAAAAGATCAATCCATGACTTTATTTTCCCCTCAATTTTCCAGATATCTTGAGGCAGTGATACTCTCGGATTTTTGTATTTGAATATCATTCATGTGTCATTATCACAACTTCTATATCATGAAAACGGTGATTATGTTTATCGATGTTTATCTCAATGCTTTTGTATTACTCGCAGGATTTCACATTGCTATACTTTTTTCTCACTTTTTGAACACCTCCCGTATTTTTCTTTTTTTTCAACCTACGGGCAATATGGAAACGAGACCTCATACGATTTTTCACTGGTAATACTACTGTATTACTCATTTCATGTCCATAAAACTTCATTTTCAAAAAGTCAAGCCAGATATGTTTTTCGAATAGGACACCCTGTATATTTCTCGGCAATTCTATTTAGATATTTTTGAGCTCATCCAAAATATAGAGGCTATTTCATTAATGTTGCATGAAAGATCAGGTTTTTTTGAGTTAAAATATTGAAGAAAAAAAATTCTCATGAACATATGTCCGAAAACAATTCATTTCGGATTGGCATAACACTGATGTGTTACTAAAATTGGACCGATTCTGAAGAAATTCGCAGTTTGTTTATATCTCAATCTTTTGGACCTAAAATTGGACACACTATACTGGAACCAATATGAATATAAAATTCTAACCCAATATACGGTATTGCTTTCTGCTTTCACCTTTCACCATCAAGCTTTCAACAAATCCTTATAGTGACGCTTTTTTTGTTTTTTTTTTTGGAAAGGTTGACGCAGCTCCTGAAAATGGTTTTCGTATGTCCACCCTGTACATACAAGAGTATGGAAAATATCCACGCTCAAAAGTGAAATCAAATAATAATAATATAACAACAAATATAACACGTAAAGTGAACAGAAATTCTCCAGTGATGATTTCGATTGTGGGCTTTGCTGCAATTGCTGGTGAAGCATAAGCTGACGACCCTCGTGTTATGAGACACCGAATTATACCTAATAGTGCCGTTAGCGGTGATAGCGATGGCGATGAAACTAATGACTGGCGTGTCTGGATAATAAACTCAGCGATAACATGTCAACAAGAAATTTTCAGCTGACAAAAATATTGACTAAATGTGCCAGGAGTGTTGTTTATCATTTATTACTTTATAAACATACGTGCACGTGTCATTTTGCAATTCATTCAAATTACGAAGTCCAAGGTTATATATTTTTAAGATGGGAAAATAAAGTCAATACAATCAGTTCATTTCCTCAATCCCTTCTTTTCTCGAACAAAATTAGAATGATATTCGAATCTTTATTCGGGGTAAAACTGAAAATCAGTTGAAGTGTCTTTTGAGGTTGACGAACTACTTGGAACTTATCTTTCAAAACGTAATCTCCTTCAAGGGCGGAAAACTTATCGAAATAATATATTCTGAAACGAAATTTCATTATATTGATAAAGTATCACAGCTATAAGTACCACAAACAAAACCTCGCTAAACATCTGCTTTACATTGGAGTTTGTTATTCGGGTGAAACTAGGTATTTCGGGAGATGATTTTTCACAAAAAAAAGGGAATGGAAGGGATAAGTCATTGGGAGGAAGGACTATCATCGTATGTTGTAAAAACTGCTGCGGCCAGTGATAATAAGAATATGTTACTACATTTAAAAAGTCTTGCGACATTCATCAAGTACTGCAGAGCCTGAAGAAGAACATCCTCCAAACGTGGATCAGTACGCCTATGGACGCAGTGGGTTTAAGTGGTCAACGAAGGTGTCTGGGCACCCTTAATACTTGAATTCATATTATCCGCTCTCACCCTATACAGGGTGTCCCTCGACTTCCTCTTTTCCTCTCGGGATTCCTTTTTTCAGTAAAAAAAATTCATTTTAAATAATGGTGGACGATTGGGTTTGATGACGTCGAACAAAAGTGCATTTTTATCAAAAATCGTTGCTCCGATCGATTTTACTTTTATTCAGGTATTGTCCAGGTAATCTTGTCTTGTTAAAAAATATCAAGAATATATGTATTTCAAAGTTATGGGGTGTGGGCCATCAGGGGTAGTCCGTCCCTGACTTTGTAGCAAAACAACTGACTCCTACATGATAGCTAATCGAAGGAATTCATTTGTTCAGTCATCAATCACCAGAATTTGGATAATTTTGAATATTCACTTTGAAGTTATCTAAGGAAATTTTTTTTTCATTTTGTAACTTCGAGGGCCCGTAACTTGGTAAAGAAGGATTTTAGGGGAAAAAAAGTTCTGAGAAGTACTGGTGATATTTTGACCCCATCTATCAAATGAATTGCTCAGCGAATTGCATGGGAGTGCACGGAATAAATACAGGGTATCGCATAATGTGTATCGTCATTAGTATTTTTCGAACGTAATCTATCTAAAGAAATATACAACGTTTCCGAGATAAGTAGCGTTCAATATTATGCTCTGAAGATGTTTTTCTGTAAATATTTTCGAAACGATAATCCAATCCAAACCAAATTTAAATTGAATCAGATAAATATTTAGAAAGGCGGATCAACACTGAGTTGGACCGACTGACAAACACTGCATATTTACGAAAACCTCGTGCAAAAGTACTCTCACCTATCGAAATATTTATGAGAAAGTTGTATTGAACTGATACATTGATCATAAGAGTAAGATGGGAATTCAGTATTCTGTATGGGGGTTCAGTAAATTCACTCTTTTGTCCCAAAATTCCCGTTAACAGTTCCTTTACAATTATAATATCCTCTTTATCATAGTATACAGTATTATATTTACAATACAGTATTATACCCATCTCGCGAACTGCTTCTAGGTATCAGCAGAAATTTTGCCGCAACAAGTTCGACTAAGAATCTCAAACGTCCGACGGAAAGTCATCCAACTCATTGGGTATTTCCTCAACTTTTCTGTGGCTCTCATTTTAGGGGTGATATGAGAATTATCAGAAATAACATGAGAATCGAGGAGAGGCCCGGAATTTTTGCGTCTGGCCTGAGATGCTTACCCAACTTCCAAAATTTCAATACAGTTTCCAATACCGTCCTCCTCTACCAACATTCCACCACTGGCTCACACGATGTTTTTCGAAAACTATAGGTTTTCTTTTCGAGTTGTCAAAATATTAAAAAATGTTACATTACTCATTAACATACATTACGGTAATCACACCTTATACGGTCCCGAAATTCCCTTTGAACATTGATTCCCTATATATCGAGTTCGCATGCGTGAACGCTAATTTTGAGGTCTTCCTGAAAGACTTTCTGAAAGCTTTTTCACTTTTCCTTGTTTAAAATTTAGTTAATATTTGTATTTTATCATCCTGTGAAGAAAGACAATGAAATATAGTTACGTGTCAGTCAGAATTGGTGTCTTGTCACTGACAAATTCTAATATTTGAAATGAAAATATTATATTCAAAGGATAGTTCAAAAACAAAAATATAAACGGATAAAAAGTCCCATTGGAGAGCGGATCTGATTTGTATTCTCGAATCACTTTTGAAGTCTCTCTCCCAGATTCCATCAGTTTTGAGTGACGTAGAAAAACTTGGAAAAATATCAGTAAATGTTCAACGAAGTTGTTGATTAATTTTTATATTGATTGATGATTTCAGCCAAGCCGAAGAGAGGCGTTAAATTTTTTGTTTTCAGTTTAGTTGATAAAACCTCATGTTGTGATTTGCTATCAAAGATTAATTAATAATCCTGATATAAGTTCACAATTTTTGTTGTTTAGACTACAGTTTTTTGTTGAATATTTGCATTTTTCTTCCCTCATAACTATGATCTACATGCTGACTGAAAGTTAAACCATTTTATCCATCATTAAACCAGCGTGTTCCCATAATTATGGACATAATCTGGATACTAATACGGTACAATACGAAAATATCCGCTCTCCCATAGAAGGAAGAAATTGACAAAGCCAAACTCATACCACAGATTATAAATCTGTGCTCATATGGAAAAGTTTTTCGCCATTATGTTCGTACTCGTACATAATATACAGGGTGTCGTTTCCGAAGAACACTAGCTTCCGTCGATAGGGCAGGAATTATTGTTCACTTTTCGAATATCAATATGATAATGCCCAAAAATAACGGGAAAAGTCCCTTTTTCGCAAATCATCTCCCCTACATGTTTGTTTGAGTCGAGTCGGTTAGTTGTAGCTTATGCCAGGGATGCATCCAGTCGATAACGTGCATTATAATATTCGTGGTGGTTTTCATCTAGTAAAAAATGTCCAGACCAGTGAGAGAATAGAGATAACATTGATGTTTCAATTTCAGTGGTGACGCCGAAGCAAAGACACAGAACTACACCCATCTCGACAGTTCAAAGGATTGTTCGATAGTGTGCTTCAAAGCACTAAGTAAAATCAGACAGTGGAACAGTATATTTTCTAAACTGTGGTGGAACTCAAAGTGCATCGGGTAATGATTTTCTCTTATTGTTTTTCTCTCAAATCGGATGTACACAATTCATATGCATATGAATATTTTATATTTCTTTGTGGTCTTATACCTTCTCAATTCTAAATAGGCTTTGCTAGCAAACGGTGATCTGAAAAACTCTGAATTCATTAAAAACCATGGAGATACTCAATTGGCATTAGCGTAAGGCCAGGGCCTTGAATTTTGCTTGCTCCTCCTCCTCAGACCAGCTATTCTTTCCAGAGCAATTCTTGAAGCTTTCAATTCTGACCGAAAAAATAATATATACGATTAGGTTTTCGATATTATAGGTGGGGAATCATCGTAGCAGTGATAATAATGTAGCAGAAATAACTGTAATGTGCCGACAATTTTATCATGTAGGTACTACATAAGAGTGAAATCGGAGTGCTTATTGAATTGAGCGGTACAGGCATACACGGAGACTGAAGATTCTTGCAGATCTTTGACTTTTGACAGTAAGGCTTGCGCGCCTCACCACAACTAATCATCATGAGAGAAAATCCTCGCTTACCTGACTCGCACTCAGCATTGGTCGGGAATCACCCTCAGCCCGTGTGTAATTGCGCAAATTACGCAGCCAAAAACGTGAAACAAGTGAACGGAGAATCGCTAATCACACTCTTCGCGACACCGACTGAGCGCCGTAGGTTTGAGGTTACGGCGAAAAGGAGAGACGGCACAGAATGCAGTGTTGCCAACACCCGAAGTTTGCAGCTAGCTAGAGAAAGTTTAATAATAATAATAAAAATATACAAATTGAAATCCTCAAGACAATTCACGAAATAGCGAAACGGTGAAACCTTTTATGTCAACTTTTGTTATTTAGTTTCGTTAGTTTGTTCCATGTGATAGTGGACCGTTGTTCGTATAGGCTACTGGTTCTGTAAATTCACTTTCATTGTCTAGGATTTGAGGTATATACTTTGGAATATTAGTCTCCAAATTATTTGAATTATTGAAACATTTTTCATGACTCATAATATTGTGAACAAAATGTGATCAATAAAAGAGCTATTCTGGCTGGCGTAGCGATATCTCGAAAGCTATCGATATTTTACTGGGCTCGTATTTCGATTCTGGTCAGTCATGATCCGGCCTAAGAATCCTGAATTAAATCATGCAGTTATTATTGAACATGGAATTGAGCAACTGATAAACAGAATTATCGAAATTGTGTAAATAAAGAATAACAAATGAAAAGATGTACTTAATGTTACACCAGCCTTTATAGGCAACTTCCAAAAAATCACTCTCAGAATGTCAAACACAGTAGTTACAATATATTACCTTTGAATTTCATTATAGTGATAGTATAATACACAAACTATCAATTTCTTACAGAATTTTTTATAGAATTTTTTACACATTCATTACAACTATTTGTGGTGGAATTCAACCAAAATATCAACCCCCAAATGATCATTGTCTGAAACTCTGATACGGTATTTCCACATTTCTAGAGGTTTTATGCGATTTAGGCATTTCTTACACCAGTCCACACGAATGATTATCGATTGATATCGAAAAAACAGTTGATTTAGAAATTCTTGTATAGTCTGCTCCATACGTTGACGATTTTAACAGTTCGGTATTGTGGAGCAGTGTAACAAATTCCAAATTGTACAAAAACTTCGAAATCAGTTGGTTCTATGCTATGAATCGATGATCAATCGTGTGGGCTGGTATAAAAATTTTTAATCGCATCGGATCTGAAGGAATGTATTAAATGTATTAATAATAGCGTATTTGAGTTTAATCTATAGATATTTATTTATTTTGGGTTAATTTTTCAAATAGTACTATTTTATAGGATATTAGTGATAAATGTTTAGGAAATTCTTGCTTGCATGTAAATCACATCGATAGTTTGGGTATTTTCAAAAAGTACGCCACTGGAGTTGATATATTGGTTGGTAGAGGAGTTCTAGGAACGGCACCCCATTCTCCAACCGTAAACAGATCCTCAATTAAACCACAATTGACCCATAAAAAGTTCAAATCACACACCAATATCGATTTTCAACTTTTTCCGATAATAATAAATTTTTTCAATGTTTTCATCACCAACTATATCAAGAGGTTCTTGAAGAGCCACTAATTCATACGTACCACTAAAAAATCATTTCTACATTTTTTTCTTAAATTTATAAGCAAAATTCCGAATTCCAAAATTAAATTTTCTAAAAAAGTACTCCAAATTCACGCCCCTCTAACTCCGCCCCACTATATAATAGACCCCAAAAACCCGCACTAATAAAAACGCTGGTTCATCCTCTTTCCGACTGACTTAATGTTGCGTTGTTATACCACCGAACGTTTTCGTGTCAAAAAAATGGTTTCAACCCCCGTATTTCCACCCCGTCAATATCAGTAAGCAGTAATAAATAAGTAAGTAGTTATAAATAATAAATTTTCTTTATTCAATTCATCCCACGAAAACAAAAATACAAATCTATACATGATTACGTAATTACAAATACATGGATAGAAAGGTTTAGTGTCAGCTGATGCCTTATCTAGCGGACCATCATCGTTGCACATTTTCAGTGTTAGTTTTCTGAGAGTGATTTTTTCGGAAACGGTGGTGCAGCGTCACATAGGTATACATCATGAGAAGGCAGATTATCTACACCAAGTCAACATTGAAAATGCATGCAGAAAGCAAAAGCAGCCGGCAGACTCACGCCTCACGCGGACGCGTCGATCAACGACGTACGCGGGAGCTTCGTCGCCTTCTGGCAAGCGGCAGACCGCGACCACGTGTGCGCCAAATCGTTTCGTAGGCAGCGGACCCTAGCAACCGTTGCTAACTGCTGCGAGTGTCTGGGAGGGTGCGGAGAGAGGGGATTTACCGCGCGAGTCTGGCGGACGAAGAAGAAAGAGTATGTCGTGATGTGCTTATAACCCTTGAGTATTAAAATCATAATCAAGGCAACCTAGGTATTTCGTGGAGTTTTTTGTTGTGACCGTGGCGAGTCAGGATTCCAATTTTTCCTCCAATTCAAAATCTAACAATCAGGAATAATGCCAAAGCAAATTTGCCGCTCATCACTACTGAGGTAATTTCTCCAAAAAACGGCGAAAAAGCGGGGTTGCCATACGTCAAAGTACGTCCGGGAATTTCGGAAAAGGTAACAATAAAAGTCATAAGAGTGAGTGTGATTGGATATGTTGGTATTTGGTTACGAGATCAATGGAATGTTTAATCTGTTCGTCAACTTAGTAGTCGATAGATATATAGCTGTTTCCAACAGGTTCACACTTATGACTAAAATACTATATAAAATACAAAGACCATAGATAAAATCACTCAATTATAGGAAATAATATGCATGCAAGATAGTACTAAATGAACAGATCTTACAATAGAGAAAAAAAATGGAAAAATGACAATCAGCTATGACTATTATTATTATTATCGCAAATTTCGCGATTGTAAACATTTTTGACACGGATGCCCTTCAGCGTCAAAATAAATATGAGAATTATGAATAGGTTACCATATACAGGGTGAGTCACGAGTAACGGGACGGACTCTTACGAGAAGATTCAATGGCATGCTATCATTCTTGTTTCGTAGAGCGCTCTTGATACTACGTTTCGAAAATATTTTCCAATATACAGGGTCTTCTACAACAGTGTGGCATATCAAAGTTGCATTTTTTCTTATGGAACACCCTGTAGTTCGTTGCATTTTCGAATTCTACGCAAGAAATAATATGGACTTCCTCCAAAGTTCCCTATACCTAACTCTTACTGTTTTCGAGATAATCCTATTTTCACCAAAATTATGAAGTTTTGAAAAAAATCAATACTTGCAAAGTTGATTGATTTGGAACAAATATTTTTCAACAGTTGTTACCAGGATATTTTAACTCATTCATTGATTGCTTCAGTATCACTCAGTAACCTACAGGGTGTTCTGAATATCACATTTTACTTCTGTCACTTTCTAATTGATTTATCTTATTTATTTCAAATACAACACCCTGTATTTTATCCACTCATCCTGTTGCAAATTCGATTCTCTTTCGAACTGTATTAGGTTTCCCTATAGCTAAATACAACGGTTCTCAAGATATTTGCTTATTTGTGGTCAGACGAATCCACATTCCATAATAATGGTATGGTGAATAGACATAATTTCCATTATTATGATACCGAAAATAAACATTATTTTCATACTTTGGACCGCCAAACCCGGTGGAGTCTGAATGTTTGGGGAGGAGTTGTAGGTGACCATATTGTTGGCCCTCACTTTTTTGATGGACACTTGAATGGACGGAAATTTCTGAACTTTTTGATACGCGATTTCTGGATTCTTCTAGAGGATGTTCCACTGAATATAATGCAGAGACTGTTTTTCCAATTAGATGGTGCACCAGCTCATTTTTCTAGAGAAGTGAGACGTCATTTGACCATGGAATTTCCCAATCGGTGGATAGGAAGAGGAGGTCCTCATGATTGGGCCCCTAGATCACCAGATTTAACTCCAATGGATTTTTTCATATGGGGCTACGTCAAAAATATCGTTTATAATAGTCCTCCGACGACTGCTGAAGATATGAAAATCAGGATTATTAATGCTTTCGACTCTATCACACCAGATATTTTGATGAATGTTCGGAAATCGTTCGAATCTAGAGTCAAATGTTCTATAGAACAAAATGGCAATCACTTCGAATATTTACTTAATTGAAAATGTGTAATTTCCATCTATTTCTATTTGTGTCTTCGAATTTGTCTTCATTGATAAATGTTGAATTGATTAAATAATGTAATATTTTTGATTTTTGTGAATATCTTGGGAACCGTTGTATTTAGCTATAGGGAAACCCAATACAGTTCGAGAGAGAATCGAATTTGCAACAGGATGAGTGGATGAAATACAGGGTGTTGTATTAGAAATGAATAAGATAAATCAATTAGAAAGTGACAGAAGTAAAATGTGATATTCAGAACACCCTGTAGGTTAGTGAGTGATACTTAAGCATTCAATGAATGAGTTGAAATATCCTGGTAACAACTGTTGAAAAATATTTGTTCCAAATCAATCAACTTTGCGAGTATTGATTTTTTTTTCAAAACTTCATAATTTCGATAAAAATAGGATTATCTCGAAAACAGTAAGAGTTAGGTATAGGGAACCTTGGAGGAAGTCCATGTTATTTCTTACGTAGAATTTGAAAATGCAACGAACTACAGGATGTTCCATAAGAAAAAATGAAACTTTGATATTCCACACTCTTGTAGAACACCCTGTATATTGGAAAATATTTTCGGAACATAGTATCAAAAGCCCTCTACGAAACAAAAATGATAACATTCCATTGAATCTTCCCGTTTTCTCGTAAGAGTCCGTCCCGTTACTCGTGACTCACCCTGTATATTTTCTACTAGATCGAGCTTAGAGATAGAGGAGTATAAGAAACGACTATAAGAAAAAGATGCAACCCAGCAGTAATCAGCTGACTGTTAGAAGAATTGTACCTTTCTTTGTTGTATGTACATCCAGACGAATTGATAGCTCTTTCTTCTTCTTATCTTCGTATCACAGAAAAATTACTAACTATGTGGTTCAGTTGAGCTGCAGCTCGAAAACAAATTTTGTATCTAAACTCTAAACATGCAAACAGTACAGATGATCGAATTTAGGCTCCGTAAAGTGTCAAGAGCTGATGTGGGATCTGAAGTAGTTCGTGTCCACAAAACAGTAATCCCAGCTTCTGTGAGGTTGTTTTGACGATTTTCGCAACATGGTCGTCCAAGATGAACTAGTGGAAATCATGACGCCATTACTGCTCAACTTACAGAATCAGTAGTGAATCAGTAGTGAATACATTCCTTTGTCTTTTATGGCACTTTCATACCCTCAGTAATATACGGTTTTTCGTACGATTTTTGGTTTGTAGGTTCCATCAGCTCCAGTTGAAAGTAATTATGTGTTGCTAACTCTTGGATCCTAAGGGGTCAACTGACTCCACTTATTTCCTCTGTTTTCGTAAACCTCCAGAACTGGAAGTGCGAGAAAGGGCAATTTTCTTCTTCTTGTGGAATCAATATCAATAAGAACTACACATTTCTTTCGGAAATGTTCGAACACAAATACTCTAGAGTTTCACGTTGGATCTTGCAAATGAATAACAAATAATATCAGTAACCTACAAGCTGGTAGGAAAGGACAAGGGCAATGGCAAAGGTTACCTCTTATTGCATAATTCGAATGATGTCGTCGCTTGTGTGGATTGGATAACCTATCTATTACATCGATTGATTGACACAATGTAGGTTTGTTGTCTCATGGATGGCCCAGAAAAATACCTGCCTATTTATAAGTTATGATATTACGATGGATGTTTTTTTTCATTGCAAACGACAGGATGATACATCACGTAATAAGTTCGGAAAGGGCATGTTCACAGGTACGTAAAATTTAGGTCGATGTCAAAGGCGAGGATTGAAAGCCTGCAATTCCTGCAAAAAGTGTTGGTCGACCATGTTACGAATATTCTTCAATCACCCTTGTATTTTATCATAACGTTCTCTCGAGTACAAAGGAATTTTTGTGTCGTTTTATCCTGTGGTCATGTTCATAGATCTTTCGAATCATTTCTATGAGGGTGAACTTTCTTTCTGATAGTATACAGGGTGTTACAGAACTATGGGATCATGATTTCTGCGGACATGACTAAAAATTTCATCCTCTTTTTGAATGATTCCAAAAGCTGCTGTAATTCGTCCAATTGAGTCTTGCTATGTTTCTACTGGAGTTTCGTAGACTAAAGACTTTATACACTGGAAAAATCAGCGATTTGGGCACCGTTGGATTGCCAGAGGTGGAGCAGTTTCTTGGCCTCCTAGGTCACCCGATTTAACGTCGCTAGATTTTTTCCTGTTGGCGAAACTTCAAATAAGAATAATATATAAATACTCATATAATAATAATATCGATATATATTCATATAATATATTGAATATTTCAACTTGCCTAAGTTAGAATTCAAAATGAAATATTGGTGAGAGGTTTTTCCATATGATGCAAACTTTAATTTTCTAAATCGATTTGTTGACAGGTTGATACTGGTGGCAATGTTGCAGTTTCGATCATTTCGTCAGTGTTGCCAAGCATCGTCTATATTCTTTGTTATTATATTCAGCCACGAAATGCAAAATAGAAAAAAATAGTATGTGATACTCGTGCGCCCAATCAACTTCTTATAAAACTTCAATTCGACGCAGCGACGAAGTCCAGATCACGTAGTTTATCCTAGCAGAAGGTTATTTCCATAATAAAAGTCAGAAAGGAAATGAAAAGATTCAAAAACTCCTTAAAGGGAAGTGAATCTCTAATATGATTAAAATCATGACTAGATTAATGCAAATTCAAACTAAAATAGATGAAATAAATTGAGGAAAATTTTATCTTATTAGTTTTAGTGTTAGATTCGTCTGAGTTTGAATTCAGGCCTGCATGTATATATATCTCAATTCTTCATCTTCCAACCAACTAACCAACCCAAAACCCAGTGACTTTTTGAGTAGGCGTTCCTGTAAATAGCAACTAAAAACTTGCAGTCGTGAATCATTCCGCATCTTTGTTCGTCGAAACTGCATTTTTGTCTAGACTACGAAGGCGTGCTGCTCCAACGTTTATTGCCGAATAAATTTGATACTTCATAAAAATAAGTCGGACCTTCGTTCATTTATTTTTCAACTCACTTCGTTCGCCTTTGTGCCTCGTTAATGCTTGTTTTATTCAAATCAGAAGAGGACATTGGCTGGATCTAAATACGCTCGGTGACGTAGGAAAAGGTTTCCATGTGGGAACCATTCAGAAAAACATTTATTTTCCAAACAAAAAAGTGGATTGGACTGGCTACTTTCGTGGAAAATCAATAATATCATGCCATAGTATACGTTTCCAATATTATCCCAAGTATTCCAATTACTAATGATGCAAATGTGCACTTGAATGTGCACAGAACGAATTAGGTTATCGGGTAATATGAAGTATCTGAAAATATACTCTGTAATTTATACTGCTCAGAATGAACAAAATTATACTTTGACTCATTCGAGAATTCAATATATTCGGAACTTCGCCAAAATCAATCTGTCTACTAGTTGATCTGTACACATAATTTCTAAGAAAATTAAAGGTCATTCGTTTTGTGCACACAAACATTTTTGATTGATGAGTCATTCTAAAAAAATATTCAATGTGAGTTTCGATGGTGTTTTACTGTTGATAAGGCATGACATTCATGTTTTATGATCATGAACCTTCAAATTTTTGAAGCTATGCGGTAATTCCTAATGTATTTATTTTATTGCATATTCACTTTATACATACTGGGTGGCCCAATGAAAATGAAACAAGGCCGATTTGACATAGTTATTGTTCTCAGAAAAAAAAAACGCTCGAGCCGTTCGATTTTTATTACGAGGGGGAGATATTTTGCACATGTCTTCAACTTTTTCACTTCAAACCCCTCGGAGGGGTGTTCTCCAACACTTGAATCTCAAATGGGATGAGGGGTCAAGTGATACATCATTTTGAAGGTAATCGAAATCTCTTACCAAGGCTCCCTTTTTTTTGGAATTCAATGGTAGTGATGGAAGGTAACTCTTTTTTCCCGTCCATCACTATTTCTCATTTTGTAGTAATAACGATGTTCATCTAAGAAGTGCCTTATGTGTTATTTTTAATCCTGTCCTATCCAACATTATATGAAGAATCATTTATTTCAATGTCAGTTCCTTGATTTCTCAGTAGAATTCATACCTTGTTTCGTTTTCATTGGGCCACCCTATCTTTCTCATGTTGTTATTACTTCAACTTTTTCTGGCACTTTAAGTGAACTTCCAGAATAAATTTAGTCTACCCTCCCTCTTACAATGCATCTATTCTTCTCAACTGAAAATCTAAGACAAATTTTTCCATTGCAGAAATGGATCACCTATCAGTAGAAGATTTCGATAAATATATAATTGAGATAGTGGAAGTTTCTGATACAATAATGGATGGGTGGAAAATGAACGTTAAACAAGTAAGTTGTTCAATATTCTTTCCCACTTTCATCATTTCTCATTTATTTATTGGTACAGGGACTGGAGAATGGAAAGTACATAGTGAAAAGGCAGACAATGATGGTAAAAGGACCCGAAGATGATGATACCAGTGAAGTACCTGTAAATATTGAATACCATGTGGCGTATAATATCAGTTACGGAGTTCCAGTTTTATGTTTCACGGTGTGGCAACTAGGTAATTCTAGATTAAGAACACGATTTTATTTGAACGCTAGGTAGTTTCTCGGTATTCACCTGTCAACTAGAACATTTTCCTTCAAATTTTTTTTCTGTGAATCTATTTTATAGTATCACATATCTAGTGGCGTACTCACATTTGATTGAAAAAATTCCTTGAAATTTCGGACCCACTATAATGTCTGATTTGTGCAATTTTAGATTAGGAAATCAGTTATTTTTTCAAATTTTAGTGACATCCATCTGAAAATATCACAAATCCATTTTTCGGACCTATTATATTGTATGATTTGTGCGATTTTGCTATTAAAAATAAAGTTATTTTGTGAAATTTCGGTAACATCTATTTCAAAGTATCACATATCCAGTGGCATAGTCACAGTTGATAAAAAAAATTGCTAACATCTTGGATTTTTGAGGATAAAAAAATATTAGTAGGTTTCTGAGATTTTCAATTCAATTCTGAATTTTGACATTACAGTAGAGCTATTGAAGTGCTTTCTTTCAGAAAAAAATCTAACCATAATAGTTGAATAGTTCACTAGTATATTCATAATCCTGCTTTCACTCTCGGGTGGTAGCCTTGAGATTGATTGAATATAAATAAAACCTGTTCATTATTGGTTTGTAACTAGTCAGTCGACAAAAGATACTTTTTTGTACGTCTCAAAAACATTTGTCTTGGGTTGTTATAAACTGATCGCTCATTCCAGATGGTACCCTGCTGTCATTGGAAAAGTATTGGGAGTATAATAAGGCATTCGAAGGCTCCAGTATGTTCGAAACATTAACCCAGATGGTGAGTAATGACACCAGTGGTTGGATTGGTGTGAGATAATGTCAGATAACAGTAATTTTTTAACGAGGCAATGGAGCGGATACCAGTTACCATTAATAACTGATTCATTCAACAGAGAGTACTTTTTTATGTTCCATGATTTCAAGACAATTCAGTTCGAATACCTATTCAATTCATCGAATGAGGGAAATATGCGTGTCTGTATCGATACACACCATTTTGGTGTATTATCAATTTTTACCTGATGATAATCAAGAATCCCACACAAACACAAAAAATGCAACGCGTTCAGTGTGAAACTGATCTGACGATGAAATAACGGAAGACAGGAAGAAACTTCAAGATGGTAATAACGGATTCGTGTTGGAATGGTATCGATTATCAAAATTGATTCTGCGTAAGTTCAACGGAGAAAACGCGGAGTTTTTCTGATTCATCACCATGCCTGGGTACGAATTAACAATAGTGGCTACTGAGGTGTAATTCTAATAACTATTGAGGAATGAAGGAATATTAGTGAGGGAAATCGAAAAAAAAAAAACTAATAATTTAGTATACAGGGTCGAGCTGACAGAGCCGTGTGAGACTAGCAAGAGCTCTTTTCCAATTATATGTTCAATTTCGTCCATCTCCCGATTATGCCGGAAATGAACTCCTACTTCCTTAATTTGACTGGAATGTCCTAAATTTTATGGAATCCTTGGAATCTATTCTATTTTGTTATTTTGTGAGTTATAGTGAACGATTTTTCTGTTTCTACAGTCCTTCACGAGAAATTATTTTGAGGACCTAATTTTTTTGGTATGAGAACCTAAATTTTTCCAGTTCGGAAATTTGACTGGTAATCAGTGAAATTCAAATTAATAATCTGTTGGAATTGAAAAAAAAGCGAAAGCAATCGAGTCATTTATTGATACACATCATAACAAAGTTTCTTTACCTTGCAGGGCGGTAGTGTATCAATTTCGGACAGAATAGGATTTTGTATTTTTTGAAATAGTGATACTCAGTGCCACTTTTTGAGCAACTCCTATGAATTCGTTGTCTGTCTCGGAGTCTCTTTTCGGATTTAGAAGAATATTTTTGTGTCAAACTTTTGATATAGCACACTCCATCAGACATATAGATTTCTCTCAAGTTCTGTCACAAATGTTCTCTCAAATTCTCTTCCAATTTAAATTGCTTCACAAAGATGACAGGAAATCCCCTTGGTGGTATTTTGTCAAACCGTTTCTATAAACGTTTAAATTTGGATGACTAGGAAATATGCGAGCATGATACATTTCCGGTATTCAGATCAATGTGTGAATTTGATGTAATGGATTTCATGGAATAAATAATTCATTACCGAGTTTAATACGATACAATACAATACAATATTTATTCATCCTTTGAATTTACATTTGTGGAAACGTCAGAGAGAAAAAAAGCATATATATACACATCAGTGACAAGGTCATATGAGACAGAACAATAATAAAAGATAGACAAATTGTACACACAGGTCAGTTAATCTTCTCCTACCGTGCATATGTTTGTGTAGAACTCCTCAATACTATATAAGCACATGTTTTTCAGGATATTTTTCATCTTCGATTTGAATTTTTCCTTAGGTAAGAATGATATGGCATGTGGTAATGCATTATACAGTCTATGCACAAGACTATTGATTTATTTATCGTTTTGCGAGAGTGTAGTAGCTTATCCTGACCTCGTGTATTATGGGAGTGGATGGAGTGGATAATATGCATCAGATTTTCCAAGACAATCAATGAAAATGGTGACATTATTCCTAATTCCTGAAAGATGGGTCGAGGGTGTTCCTCAAAATTTGCTTTCGTTATGCTGCGGACAGAAGCTTTTTGTAGAACGAAAATTCTCTGTGAGTGTGTGTGGGAGGCATTGCACCAACTTAAAATTCCATACTTTAATACGGAATGAAATAGACCATAGTAGGTGGTGAGGGCAGCTTCTTCATTCACTAAATTGGTTATCCTCCTTATTGCAAATATTGCTTTCTATAATTTGCCACACATGAAGTTAATTTGAGGGATCCACGATAGGGCGGGGTCAAATAAAATTCCAAGAAATTTTATATGAGAGATTTTTCTGATGGACCGACATGTGAAAAGACGCATTGGTCAGTTTTATTTTCATTTAAATATAGTTCATTGGGACTGAACCATCCCAGTGCCTTATCGACCTGTGCATGTTATTTATGGCTCTGATTTTTCAGGATCACCCTGTGCTGTGTAAACCCTTTCTGACACTTCATCCGTGCCGAACGCAAGAGATCCTACAAACATTTTTACAAACCAGGTGGGGTGTCCCCATAAATTTATGCCCAATCGATGTTTAATCGTATTCTTTGTTGCAGTAAAAATCCCGTTATATCTTGGCTGACTGCGGTAGGGCACTTTGTGAGTCTGCAAATGCTGGAAGAATACGTTGAGCGGTGTTGAGAATGATTCTGCTTCGATCGCAACGTCCTCTTCTATGCTTCAGGTTCGTCTGCCTGCCATGACTTGACATTATAATATTTCCCATCTATGAGAAGTGACTTCAATTCCATTGTGACAAGCTGACAAGGGATTATTGGCCGCATCGGTGCTGACAGTGAAACTTGTTCGCATAATATAAAAGCCAATTGAAAATATTTTCGTCATTTTTCACAGCTTCACAGATGAATTACTGAAAAAATATCACTGAACTAATTCCTAGAAGTTCTCTTGAAAACAAATTTATTCGCACGAAAATATACTGACTGGTCACATAATTTGAGTAAAATGTTTGTGTTCGAAATATCCAAAATGTACCCACTTCTCGATTCTTCTTCGAGAAAATAGCACTCTTCCGGCCTAGTTAGGGAAATACGTAAATTTTCCAGACGAAACCGGGGAGAAAATTCATATAGGACATAGAGAAACCAAAATTAATCGAACGAGACCTCTTTCGAATTTTCTGAACAACGTGTCTTATTGCTCAGATTGAAAATTGTCAATATTTTCAAAATCATGAAGCATCGGTTTCTTATCGAGAATAAAATTGGAATCCCAGTGAAAAATGATTTACTTCAATTCAAAACACTGGGAATCCTTGATACTAATTTGACATATTTTTCATCCTAAGGAGTAGGGAAACATTCTCATCATATCCGTCCTTGAAAGACAAAGGCACTTATACAGGGTGTCCCAACGAAAACTTTTCACACGGATCTACTGGGAAATGACAAATATATTATTACTACAAGCTTTCATTCAACTCGCTTCGTTCGTATGTATGGCTTTCCAAGTTTGCAGTACAAAATTTGAACTTAAATAATATTTCAACCAATTGCTGGCATTCAATTGACCTGAAATTTAGCATCCAGGACGAACGATCCAAGAAATCGAATTTTCTGAACAACGTGTCTTATTGCTCAGATTGAAAATTGTCAGTATTTTCAAAATCATGAAGCATCGGTTCCTTATTGAGAATGAAATTCGAATCCAAGGACAAAATAATTTACTTTAATTTAAAACACTGGGAATCCTTGATACTAATTTGACATATTTTTCATCCTAAGGAGTAGGGAAACATTCTTATCCTATCTGTCCTTGAAAGACAAAGGCACTAATATATTATTAATGTATGTATGGCTTTCCAAGTTTCCAGTACAAAATTTGAATTTAATTAATTTTTCAACCAATTGCAGGCATCCAGGACGAACCGTATCCTAAAATATTGTCTACTTGTCCGAAAATAGGGTTTTTTCTGGACTGGTCACGTATATTAATATTTCACCAATATTATTTCAATACAGGTTACCATTTCAGTGTTGATGAACTGATTACTGAATTATATTCTGTATATATGTATTAGAGATAATAAAAACCTTATATTTCACGCAGAGGACTGCAATTACAAACATATAAATCTGAATATGTTAATGCGTCAAATCTAAAATTTATGCCTTGCATGAAATACAGTCGCATTATAGACAAAAAAAGATATGCGGCGTTCCTTCAAAAACAAAATCAGTTATCACCACATGGTGAGCAAGTGGGAATATGGTACCCGCGAAGAATTTGTTTTATTCTTATCATATACATGAAGAAAAAAAGGTTCCTAAAGACGATTCCATTTGTACACAACACCACTCTGTCTAATCTCTGCATTATTGATGAAATCCATCAGAAACGCATCATAGCTGATTGAACTGTTCCCTTTTTCGAATCCACATCGATAATTTCTCAACAAAGTGAAACATTCCACGACCTGAAAACCGTCAGACGATTTTCTGTTCTACTAATTCTACCATGCAGTCGTCTGTTCGGCAAATTGTGACAGATTCAGATTTGTTAATTCACTCGGTTTCACTTCTTCTGCGGATTCATAATTTATAATTCTGAAACACAAAACATACTGTACCCGAGAACAAGAAAAAAAAATTCGTCTACTGTATTTCATGATATAAAGTACAAACCGTATGGAAAAAAATATGAAACCACTTTTAGTTGATCTTCCGACAACACAAAAGGAATAGTTATACATACACCAAGGTAGTTAAGAATATTCCAGATCAAAATTCCATCCCGAGGGATGTTAGCTTAGGTTAAGTTATGATATTCTTCACTACCAAGGTGTATATTACATTTTTTTCACCATAAGCAATACTTTCCGATCATTATAGTCAAATATAAACCTGCTCTCACTAGTATGAAACTATAAATATTTATATTTTAGTGTTCGAAATGTTCGCGCGCTGTCAGTAAGCTCGTTTATAGCGCTCAGAGAGGCAACTCTGCCAACTCTACATCGTGCCTGTCAATGACCCCGCAGTTGGCTATTGTTCTGATGTTCTGTGCTCTGTGCTAATACGCCTTCACTGTATTAGAATAGCATTCCTGCGGACATCGTATCATGACAGTGGTGAATTCAAGTTAATAATAATTGGCATCGTGTTTATCAACTACTAGTTCATAAAATGTAAAAATCTACCTTGGTGAAGAAAAGTCTCTTCACTCCATGACAAGGAGTAGATAATGGCAGGTTCTATGGCTAATGGTGGAAAAACCTATTATGTTCGTGGAACACCTTGTGAGCCAGAGAAGACGGATTGAAATTTTTTCGAAAGTTTGTAGGTCGTAAGCATCAGGCGTGAAATGAACATCGTGAGCATCAAATACTTCACTAGGCAGTAAATTCCACAACTTTGCCATTCCATTGAGGACGAAGTTTCGACAGGTCTCGAGCCTGACAAAGTAGGGATGACCAGACTGACCTCGTCCAGTTTTTCTACTCAAAATCGCTCGTGGTGGAATAGCATACGATAATATCTATATAAAGAATGGAAAGATCGTCCACCTTTCCACGATGTTCTAGAGAGGTTAATGAATTCATGAGTATAGTATCACCGACTAGGCAAATAGCTCTCTTTTCTTCTAAATAGAATCTAAGAGCTTCAGCGTGAACTTCAAATATGTGACCACTCCAGGACCATTTGCGCTTTTGTGAAGCAGTTCTCGATCCTTGCATACCTTGAACACCTTGTAAACAAGTTTATAGCCTGTGTTGTGAATGTGTCAGAAATATATTTTCAACCAACACTCAAGTTGTTTGTAGAGAATAACAAGCTTTCTTCTCATGTAATAATTTCCTATAATATGATAGGGAGGTTGGTCTTTACAAATATGAGTCTTCCGAAATGGAGATTATTTTGAGCGCTGTTTAGTTTGCCAGTACTTCTTGATCTTATCACGAATCCGGGTTCAGACGTTTCCATCGAGAGCCATTCACTTCTCGAACAGTTTCTAATAACTCTTCCTACATGATACACGAATATTGTTCTTAGTCACTTCCGGTTCTCTATAAAAGGCAAGGTCGCGTGACGACAGCCATTCCATTTCGCGACAGTCACTTTATTTTGACTGACACATATATATATAGGTACTTATCTTATCGTGCATTTAGCAAGTGACGTTGAATATTCTCTCTGATTTTATCAGGTCATTCTTTAGATTCCTTTGATTTTTTTTTTGATAGTTTTTAAGGAAAGAATCATTATTATTTTTATATACAAGTCTGCATGGGTGTAACATTTGGTGTTGCATGTTCAACGCCATCTTACGGCTAAAGATTTAAGGTAGGTTTCTAAGGAACTACCAAAAACCATGGTATACCAACCAACCAAATTACTTGATTATGGAACTAGGATATGGACCAAACGCGACTAAATCATAATGTATAGCATATCGTCGAAATCATAATAAAAAGGGTATTCGAATTTATTATCGAGATCAGAGCCTTATTTGAAAAAATGAAATTGATGATGGTTACTCGAAGAGGAACTGTTGTTTCAGGAAATCCATAACTCCAAATCAATGATCATCAAAAGTTGCCACGAAGATGAAATAAATGTAAAATTCGGTAATTTAGTTTTTTGAAAAAAAAAAATAAAAAATTAAAAATGATTGATATCATATCAGAGTCACTTTGTTGTTGGTCCTTCACTCGTGTAACTTCTGTCTCATTCAACTAAATCTGTATCTCTTGAAGTTTCTGAGATACTCATACTGGTCCTTCGTATCTTGGACACAGTGTACATACTTCTGCTTCCTGAAATCGGCGTCTTGTAATATAATGGATTCAAGCACTTTTTTACGAAACCATATATCCTCAAAGGTTTCAACTACCAGGTGATAGGATGTGATAGTTTAAAAAAATCTGTCATGTTGTCATATTCAATAGCCCAAAAAACTGTACAATCAATATTCATGCTGAGAGCATCGGTTGTCTAACTGTGATGCTAGATTTTCATGAGCAATCTCGTCCTGAAACAATATCGATAATTACATCAATTTATTGCATTCGCTGCTTGTCGAACCCATCAATTACAAGAGTGTTTCTCCTGTCACAAGTCAATTTCTCCTGACCATATATCTGTGGTCGCCTTATTTGGAAAAAACGAGCTGTTTCAAAAGCTATATCGTCCGGTTTTACTGTTACCCAACAGACAGACTCACACTTGCGTACAAAAGAAATAGTTAGTCATTCTATTGTAGAAATTAATAAAGATTACGGACTTGCTCGTCTTAATCACTGGAAAAGAGTTATTATGCCATCTCTGAACGTGAGAATAACTTTTTTTTTGTTGATAGAGCTATGCGGTGTAATAAAGTGTAAGATGGCTTGGAATGCATGCAGCAATTATCACGAGTCCCTACCCCATGACTCGTTTTTGCCCCGACTTGCCATGAGTCAGCCATTGTTGTCAACGTGGATTATTTTTCACCAGAACCACCGATAACCACGATAACAAGAGTGAATCAATAGTTTTACACTTCACACGTTATAAATGCGTATATATATATATGGTTGGCAAACTCGTTTCATAAAATAAACATAGAAAACATGAAGATTGTGCTTGGAATGGCCACTTGGTTGTAACTGGCCACGTCTTAGCTAAGCTGAGCTGGATGAACGTTTGTAACATGGAACTAGAAATCAGAGGAACGAATGAGCTGTCGAATATCGTCGAGTGACTTTGCGCTCACGTACCTATCTCCAATAAGCCGAGAGCCGGCAAAATCGTAGACGTTTCGTTCTTATGGTGCAGGCTAGCCCTCTACTGTGTGTTTTCGGTTTTCAACATTGGTTAGTCGTGCTACAATCGAATGAGTTTGAATTTCTCAATGTCAATACGACTGAGCTTAACGGGCGGAGATCTTATACCCGGGATAGCCGCTTGGTTTTAACGAGATAGCAATGGCCACCAGATTCAACCAAATTGTCCATACTGGAATAATTACGAAAAAAATTCGAAACCCGAACATACCAGCACAGTTCATGTGCTCTAGGTAGTTATAGCATGTGTCCCAAATGCGACTGTTTGCTTTGCTCAATTGAAAGATTTCTATAACTTGTTGTGTCGTGAAAGGTTGCAAAAGTTGGCTGGGTGGAGAATCATCATTTGTTAGATGTCCTTTAGATGATGACAGGTTAGAGAACGTTTCAACAAAGTCATAGACCATTGAGAGTTTGCCGTTTACATATTTCTCACATTTTTCTGGACAATGATTTGTTAACGCACCTCGAAATCGCCTCTTCAAGTTCGCGATTTCCTTTCTACCCTAAGTCACATTTATTCCAATTCTTCATGAGGTAATTTCAGTCGGCAAAATGATTATCAGTATGGGGTGATTGTTTCAAGTTTTACACACATTATTATCTCGATCATTATTTTGGCTCGAATTGAAAACGAAAAGTACCAGATATCTAAGAACTCCTGGAGGATTCAATTTTGTGTTCAAAATTTGTTATTATCAGCGAAAATAATACTTTTGAGAAAAAATCATCTGTATTTTATCACGTCAATTTGGTGAACAAGTGAACATTATTTCTCAAAAGTAATAATGTTTTCGCCCTTGACTTCTTCATTGCACACATTATAATAATTGATAAAATAATTATCCAGAACATTTTGCGTTGGTTCGATCCTATGATGCTTATAATATTCGAGCGAAAATGATGCCGAGATCTTCGCGATTGTGGAACTTAAAATGATCTACAGTTGAAATCATCGATTGAATATACTGAGAACATCTTGTAAATACTTGAATATTGAGTAATTGCATTCTTTTAAATACTTGAATATTGAATAATTGCATTCTTGGATTACATCATTTCGACAAATTATAGTTGAGTACTCGCAGTCCTAGAAAAAATATCACTAGAGTTTGAAAATTAATATTTTGAAACATTGTGATTTCTTCAACTCAGTTTTATATTGTAATATAGATATATACTTTTCCATGTAAATGCTCATCATTCGATTATATTGATGTATCATGACACGATCATGAAAAGATACATAATTATTATTTTTGCTGAATCCGAACAACCGCAATCAAATGTTTTCGTGTTTCCGGTCATAACAACAGTAAACGAGGCGGGATGTTTTTGAAGTCGAAGTTCAAACGTAATTCTGAGGAGTGCAGGAACTGGTCGAGTATTTTCTAAACTGTGATACCAGGGAGAATAATCGCCGAGAAACGAAAGATTAGAATGCTTTTCTCGCTCAGCAAGACATAGTCATAAAATCCTGTCGTTTTCACACCGATGTCTACTCCTTATTTAGAGACTCTTAACTGAGAATTGGCAACGCTGGCAGTTAGTCCAGTCAGTCGATAAACCTCACCTCGCAATCATTGCGTTATTCATGCGGGAATTAGTTGTGGGCCAAGGTGTAGATTCTTGAGGCAGGCAATCTAGCAGACTGCATGGCAATGATGACTGCTGGTACAAATTACTTTAAAATGCCTTCAGACAATGATAAAGCTGGTCGCAACGATTCTGGTATATTTGGTATTATAGTAACCATTTTTTAGCTTTCAATTCCGTGCAAAGACTTTTGGCTCTCAGCTCTCGCTGAAGCTGTCAAATGATATTCAGAGGACTGCTTTTCACCTAGTCTGACATCTCTAGAACATCGTGGAAAGGTGAGCGATCTCTCCCTTTTGTATGAATATTTCCATGGTCGGTGGCTAATCGCAAATCTCGTCTATTATGTGTTCCACCACTAGACGAGCTCAGGCTGGGTTAGCCCTACATTATTACTGTTTTTGTATCTGTTGGTGGAAGTCCTATCTGAGCAAACATTCAAAGATTGCATTGCAAAAAAACATTTTCGGTATCTTTCGTCACTGGCTGAAGAACTCAAGTCGAAAGCTATTCTTTTTTGTATTTTCTATGAAATGTATAACAGGGTGACCGGATTTTGGAAAGAAAAAGAGTACATTTAGTACTAATAATGCCTTCAAATTGAAAATTAAAATTTCTCGTACCTTTGAAACAACTGTTTATTTTTACCAATTCCGTGGGTCAAAAAACTGAAAAAAAAATATTTAAAGAAACATAGTTCATTAACTCAACATACATACATAATAAATAAAAATATATTTCTCTTCGGCTACGAACACCGATTTAAAATTATATCTCGTGGAACATAACATAATGAAATATGTCTTCTAAATATATTTTCTTCACTTCAAAAAAGAGGACATTCACCAATCAAATGAAAAAGAGATACAGTACGAGGACAACAGCTTAGAAAACGAGTATCTGTACTATATCTGTACTATCAAATTTCCAACTGAAACCACCTTTGTTATGATGTTCTCATATGAAAACAGCATGTATTCGTTCTCAAATTTACGCCATATGTTTTATTTTCGAATTGAAATTACAGCCGTTTCCAAAAAGCCATTCAAACTGGTGAAGTAATTATCACGCTGTTGTTCCTCTTCATGTATTACCGCTAGAAGCTAGACTCATGTCAAAGCTTCGTGACGTTTCTAGCCAGCCTGTTCATACAGCGTAATTGTTATCTCTGTCAGGAACTATGATAATGACATACCAATATAGTCGAAACGTATAACGTGATAAATGAGAAACTTTCGCATCAATTTTGAGTGGTTAACCTATCGGTTCACCTCTGTTCGGAGGTGGCATAATTTATTTTTGCTAAACATGCCCATTCCGTGTTTCAACTGTACTGTTACTGTATTGGGCCTGCTCTCAATGATTACAATCAAAGTATACAGAATACTGATTTTAAACTGTGTCTATGCTGTGAGAACTGAGAACAACTCGTCAGTGTCGGCGTGAAACTCGATGAGGTGAACTTTGTACCATTAGAGATTAGAGAATGTGTCGACGGGATCCACCCTTGCCTTTCACAATTCACTTCATTCGGTAGTATCGGTAGATACGCGATCATTCACCGTTTTTGATCGGCGAACGGTAATATTGGATGTTCTTTTCGGCATGTGGAATCCAAGAAGAGTTATTTATTGCTTGCTCATCGCAGAAGGCGCTGCTTTGTTAATAATGCTATTATACTGTGCGTCAGTCCGATACGGGTCGACGACTTCTTCCAGACGCATACAGGGTGATTTGGAAAAAATGTAATAATACAACGAATGCAATCTATTTTTCGACATTGGTGCTACTGAACTGTCATCTAGATGACAGATTATTACTATTTTCTCTCCAAACACTCATCTTGTTCGTCCAATGCCACGTCTAAAAATTCTTGCAGAAATTGAATTATGCATCTCTCATAACCATTGGGGCTTTTTTTACCACAAACTCTGTGCTTGTCAACGCCGTCATTTTTCAATTTCAATCAGTTCATTATTCAAATACTTAAAAATAAATAAACGAAAAACACACTTACTATTATCTATTTATCATTTCCAAAATAAACAATAATCAAACGAAAATAAAGAAAATTTGTTCCGAAAACAGTTAGTTACCGATCAAAAGGGTATATTGTGGGAAATCATTGCAATTACAAAAAAACGGGTCATTCCGTCTTCAATTTTCAAGATGTACTGACTAAACTATCGCAATCAATAAAACAAGAGATTATCTGAATGAAGCCAGAGCCTACTACACCATTTAAAAAAATATATCCTTTACTAGTACACAGTAACGTTTATTGTACTTCAATGCGATGGTAGGTAACTTTTTTGATATCGGCCTTAGATACCAAGAATCTACAAGAGGGCAGAAATAGTTTCCAATTCACCAGTGGCGTACCAAAAAAATATTCACGAACCATCTAGCATATCCAAGCTTTCGAGTGTAACCAAATTTGAGCTTGGTATTAGAAAAACTGTTGAAGCTATAAAGAAAAAACTAGAGATTACCTTGAATTTTAACCTCTTGTAAATCGGTAAGGAAGCGTTTGCGGACCCATGTTTATGTTATCATTATATTTTATACCATTCTATGCTGCAAGGTTTGCCCAAAACGGATCATTGCGGTACTACGCCACTGACATTTAGATACTCGTTTTATTTTATGACTCTCGATCGTTTATCATTCACCTGGACAAAATGTGCAATATGTGATGCGGAAACTTAGTAATCAATGACCCATTCATCGAATGATTTTCGTGGAATGAACTTTGAAAAAAAAAGTACGTTTCACCGTCATTACTTCTGTAATTGATTGGCCAGCAGTCAGAAAATCCAGAAACCGTGACATGGGACCAACCGACAGAAATCGTCTCAAATGCCGGATGTTTGCCGCAACATTGTCAGGCCAGCGGAAGTTGGATAACAATTATAGAATTCAAAAGATAATATTCATGGCGTAATCCCGAAACGAATACAATGTGAATGTGTCTCAGGGTTCTTAAGGGCCTCCATACGAAAGTCGTTTGTCGTTGTCTGGGAAGTGGACTCCATTCCTCGTAATAATTTATATAAGGGCCGAATTATGTGTGACCACTGACCATTTCGAAGCAGGACACTGTCAATACAATTTGCATTTATTCTCCCGATTCCGACGAGTATTTTGTCGAACTGTCGAGCTGGAGAAACTATACTTTAGCGATTTTTTTTAAGGAAGATATAAAGTCTCCTCTAGATTTTTTGTCTCCATTTTGGACGAATTATCGTCGATACTTCTCCATGATAACGAAGAATTATCGAATGAATCGCCAAAGCTGGCATTTATATTATCCATTCGATGACCTAAAGCCTAAGAAATATACTGTCTGTAAGTTCTTCGAGGAGGTGGTACATTCATTTTTCAGCTTTCATGGGATTTTCTCTCCTCGTTTCTAAAAAATAGAGTAGAAGTTATTAAAAATTATTTCAATATATTTGTAGTAAGGACAGATTTGGGATCTGCCCCAAAATGCCACTGCGCTTGAAATTAAACCTTTAGATACCTAAAAGAGAAATTCTCTATTGGTCAGTGACACCTTGTTTTGGAAACAATTTGGAAATACAAATATATTTAATAAGAATAAAACTTCTACTTATCTTGGTGGACGTTTCGGGAACGAACGAACGAAAATTGACTTTTTGTCACTTTTTTGTGACTTTTTGTCACTTTTCAGTGTCAAAACCGAAAACATTGAAGAAATTTTGCGAAGAGAAAAATATTTTAATTGTGTTGAGAACGGGAGCAGTTTCGTTCCCGAAACGTCCACCAAGATAAGTAGAAGTTTTATTCTTATTAAATATATTTGTATTTCCAAATTTTTTTCCAAAACAAGGTGTCACTGACCAATTGAGAATTTCTCTTTTAGGTATCTAAAGGTTTAATTTCAAGCGCAGTGACATTTTGGGGCAGATCCCAAATCTGTCCTTACTACAAATATATTGAAATAATTTTTTATAACTTCTACTCTATTTTTCAGAAACGAGGAGAGAAAATCCCATGAAAACCTAAGAAATATGCCTATGCTCCATGTTATTGTATTGCTGGAGTATTTGGAATTCTAGAACGTGAGATATTTCTCAGGAAACATAGAAGTTTCTCAGCTTCTCAGGAAGAATAGAGTTTCAAGAATTCCAGAAAACGAGATTTTCAATGCTGGCCACTAAGAAGCGTATATGAAACTATTTCTTAGGCATATTAGAAACCATATGAGTCATTGACTGTTTGTTATTTTGTTTCCTTCGTTTCTCGATGTTAGAGTGGACTGTGTATTTTTATAGGCTACTGATTCTAATAATTCACTTTCATTGTCTAGGATTTGAAGTATACACACTGAACTACGCGTTGCTTTTAAACAATGTGTATATTCGTCGAAATTACACGACAAGATTTTTATGGTTGTAAATATAGAATACAGTAAGTATATTTGAATAACAACTGAAGATCAGAACTCGGTCGTTACTGCCGTGTAGGGTTAGTTTTCTTTAAGCGTCCAAAGTGTCGCCTTCTCCCCAAGCGATCTGGACCATGTACGTTATCCCAGCCGATATCGTGGACACTTAAGAGATATTATGGTCTTCACGATCACACTTCACATTACCAAGTCTATCGTATCTGATACTATATGAATTTCACCATGGGCGTATCATAGGAAAAACCGTAACAAACAAACAAAACCGACTGTATATCGAAATCAAAACCATTTACGACTAGAATGCGTGATGGGATTAGTATCTGGAAATCATTTCATTATAGATATTGCGAAAAGCTTGTGGGATCGTATTAGATTTACCGGTGCAATTATTGTCAGGAATGAGATTGTTGGCATGACCAATCATGTTGCGATAGAAATTTGCTGGTGCTTTCACACCGCCTGTGTTATTTTTATCGGAGCCCATATCGTTAGGTAGCCAGCTCTAAGTACTGTAATTATTTATTACATGTAACGGTAACCGTTAAAGTGTGTCGCAATTTTTTCCATTCATCTTCATGAAATACGACATGGAGATAAGGCAAAGTCCATTTCCAGGAAAAAATATCTATAATACACCTTCACTATGTCCAAGATAAGGTCGCATATTCGTGCATTAGCGATATTGATGCAATATTTCAGACGAACAGAAAAAACATGTTGAAATATGCCTTGATATAGTTTTAGGGATCTTCACTATCCTGTGGGCTATTAAATGTTTTTTTGTTCGTGCCAACATTAACAGCTATTCAGGTATAGGGGATATCAGAACAAGCATGGACTTATTCATTATACTGCGCAATGATTAAATCACTCAGAAGAAAAAAGACCTATTATTTCTTGAATTATATTAGTTTGTGGTTGCAGACGACATCAATAACTCACCCTGTAAACCTACTACCTACTCACTAACTCAGTATCGCTTTCGTGTGGATGTTTCTGCTAGATGTACAATTTGTTGTTGATCACAACCTTTATCAGGTGTGATGTTTACAAAAAAAGTCACGACTTGAGGTAGACGTTTCAGTCATAAGAAAATGCTTCTTTCGATGTTTGTATTTTGTGCAGACAATTAATCCTAACTACGGGCAAGAAATCGAAATGTTATTCGAAAAAAAAAATATAGTTCGATTATTACTATCAAGGACATAATATATCTTGAAACCATAACAATCACCGTTCTGAAAACCACTCGATTTCATTTTTAGATGAATCAAAGTGTTACATTCTACTACCGCAGAGTGAGAAAAAATATACGAGGTGTAACTCAAATGATGTCATCAATTTCAGGAAGCGGTTCCTTGTCATATTTCATGAAAAAAGTTCACATAAACGTGTATCCTAACTTGCTTCGTTTCCAAGTAACGAGATGTCAAAACGTGTCAAAGTGTTACTTTAAAATAGGTTTTTCATTGATCACTCGAAAGACTTCTGAAACTTGGTAGGTTCGTTAAGAGTAATAAGTTTGATCAAAATCGTCGAAAAGAATTCTGAGTAATTCATGAAGAACCAATTTTTAATTGATTTTTGGACACCTCGTTACTCGAAAACGGAGCAAGTTAGGACACACGTTTATGTTAACTTATTTCATAAGATATGACAAGGAATCACCACCTGAAATGAATGATACCATTTAAGTTACACTCTGTATATTCTTACCGATCACATCAATTGATATGATTGATGGATATGAATTTGCTTGAATCTCTATGTTCAAAACAATTTTTGAATGATGCATCATATTTTTATAGTCGAAGGAATACTTTTTGATCCTTTATCTTATTCTTGTGTGATTGTGTGTTAAATAATATGAGGGATTTTATTGTTCCAATATGCATATTAATTATTGTTGATTTCAAATTCAAAATCCGAAGCAATTTTGTCTTGAATATTTCATTTCCTGTAACAACCCACTATATGAATCTCACAAACAAGTATCTGTAAACGATGTTTCGTGAGTAGGTACTGATCTCAATATTGATGTAACACTCTACCTTGATTTAATATTATTATTATTACCCAATCACAGTGCTTATAATTGGTTGTTAGTAGCGTGGACATAGAAAGGAACGAAAGATTGAGTCTTATTGCCGAAAAATCAATCAAAGTGTTTGTCGAATGAGTAAAGAAATTCAAACAGACTTTGCAGACAGAAATTTTGTAGGACCACGTACGTACGCCACTGAGAATGTCGTTGAAGGCATTTTTTATTTGAATAACTGACCCTCTTCAGAAACATAACTACCGCTGGGATCAATAGATCGAAAACCGACTCGACAACTAATGTCTATTAATAAAAAACTCGTTAAAAATAATTAGATGGTCCTATTTCTTCATTTCCTGTTGATTCTAACAATAGTGCCTATTTCATTAAGTGTGTATTCTTTGCCATCGTTACCAGTTTGTAAATAGAACTGATTTTATTATAAACTACGTTAGATACAATGTACGAGGTCATTCGAATTTGAGAATTATTTATTGGAAATCTTAAACTGGAGATACAAAGGAGGTTGATTCAGGGCGTAATTTCAAGCTAACTAGGTGTAACTCAATAAAAACAAATGCAAGACATCTTTATCGTATTTTTGATCCAGATTCAATTAGTGTTTCATTTATGCATATTTCTCATGTTTTTGTAGATTTGCTCTATCCTTTTTTTAACTTTTGCAACATGAAAGATGGAAGGAATCCTATAATGTTCGGGGAATATCGTGTTAACCGGCGGTGGAATTTTGGCGGCTGAACTCCAATCATGGGAACAGCACTCAAGGACAGGAAACATGTATTCTATGTTAGTACTATTTTCAAGAGTATAACAGCTCTAACATACTAGTTAGACTTGAAATAGTGTTTTTGATATTTGAATACAGTGAAATTTCTTCAATACCTCAGAGGCATATATCATTATTTGTTGAGAGGAGCCAAGAAATAACGCTGGAAAACTATAAACACGTCACTGATGCACGGGTAATATATAATCTGAAAACCACTCTATTCGGCGGAGACTTTCTGTCGAAATATGCAAAAAAAATACATTTAAAACTTGAAACATTCACGTCATTTAGAAGATAAGAAACCAATATATTTCATTTCCACCTATAACTCATTCAAAAAATAAATAAATGTGAATTTTCCATCGGTACAATGTGTCTCACCCCTAATGGAAGCAACCCTGTAACTTCCGTAATTATTCATGCACGATTCTGAAATGATATAGGAGGCAAGATAGGTCGATAATCTCTTCGGATTCTGAATCAGGACATCGAATTACAATACAATTCATTCCTGGAGAATTCTTGGTTCGGACAATTCTAATTTTGCCTTACCGAAAACACCCCTGCATCTTCCGAAATTACCGCGGGTGGTATCTAAGATTTTCAGGGATGAGGGATATACCAAAAATACACTTAGTGACCAAATGGGGGTGAACTTTAGTGGTATATACAGCTCGCAAGCAGCGCCACAAAAGCAGTTAAATTAGAATTTTTGGATTTTTTTAGGAAAAAATTGTTTTAGAGAATTCAATGTTTTTATTCTGATCCGAAGAGATTTTCGACTTTTCGGAAATGTCGGTGATTGCATGGCTACACTACAGAAGATGACCCCACTTGGGTCATTGAGTACCTTTGGTATTCCTGAGAGTTTCTGAGACATTCCTAACAGAAGTGCTCACTAACGTTTTGTTTGTTGTTCTATTTTAAAGTGTGTGTGTTAGTTAATTCATAATTGCCCTGAGTATCAGGCCATAATTCCATTCAATTGAGAATAATAAATGTGTGGTACAAATAATTTTCGAAACTAATCCTTCTCAGTATACAATATAATCAATGGCTTGCAAAAAGCCATTTTCTTTACGCTTCGTGGCAATAAATTGAGAAGTAACTACAAAGAGTTATTTCTTTACGTCGTGGAAACACAGGGTGGGATTTTGATATTTTCCAGTAATCTGACAACATCTCAATCTCGAAATAGCGACTGAGGGACCATCACTTTTTCCAAAACAAAAGAAAGGGCAGGTTCTCTCCGGCTACCTGAGAGACGGAGGAACACTATCACAAAAACTCGTCTGGCCTCGAAAATCTATCCAGTATTCAATTCGCAAGTATTTCACGTCTCTCTTTGGACGCCAGTGCCGGCTTAAGATAATTTGCCGCCTGTTACTACGACGAACCTGCCTTTGTGTGTCATTATTTTGAAACTCTTATGGATCAATAAACTTCCCCGAACAATAGATTTGAGAGAATAATCTTACACTATTAACTCGATTCGAATGAAAATAACTGGAAACGTCGTATTTCTCAATACGATGGCATGACACATCAAAATGTTTCGACAATGCCAACAGTCATGTGATTTTCATCACTGCTTCTCTTTCTTATGGTCTTTTTTGCAATTCGTCTCTCCAAACTCGATCTACTAGAGATATACTGGGTGGCTCAATGAAAACGAAACAATGCCGATTTGGCATAGTTATCGTTCTCAGAAAAAAAAAACGCTCGGACCGGTCGATTTTTATTTCGAGGGGGGAATATTTTGCGCATGTTTTTAACTTTTTCACTTCGAACCACTCGAGTGATACATCATTTTGAAGATGATCGAAATCTCTCACTAACGCTTCCTTGTTTTTGGAATTCAATGCAGTACTTCTCGAGAAAACACGTTTGTGAAAATAATCGGCTAGTGATGGAAAGTAACGCTTTTCTCTTTCATCACTATTCCTCGTTTTGTAGTTCGAACGATGTTCATCTAAGAAGTGCCTCATGTGTTTTTCTTCGAATCCTGTCATATCCAACATGACATAAAGAATCATTTAGTTTAATGTCAGTTCCTTGATCTCTCAGTAAAATGCATACCTTGTCTCGTTTCCTTTGGGCCACCCTGTTTAATATCATGTCTTCGTTTTTTAGCACCCCAGAGACCCCTGCTTAAACCGGCACTGCTTGCCGCGGACTCTTCTGTCGTTCTTCAGGGCTACAGGCTAATACGTGTTTGTGTTAGATTTCGGCTGATCACTCTCTCAACCTTTTCCTTGTTGAGTTATGGATTTGACCTTCATTCGGAAACGAATATAATCGATATGAGAACTCAGCCAATTGACTCGATAGATGGGAACCGCAACGTTTACACCAATACATTATGTGGGTGTCAATATTTTAACGAAAAATGAATAAACTGAGTTATATGGTAATGGTAACAACAAACTAGTAAAATATCTAGCTGAATTATTATGGCCGTTCCAGCATAATTTAAATACTATCGAATATGTTATGGTGTATTCGTGCCGGGATCGTAGCCACAAGTCTAGTCTAGGTCTAGGTGAGTCTTAATAACGATTCACATAGGGAAGGCAATTCCTTACGAGTAATGACTCAAGACTGACAAAATTGCCGCATGAATAGTCTAACAACGAAGCGTAAGTATAGCTTTCCAGATCTGGCACCTGCTCTTTCATCAACACTTAGTATCGAGTTGTCGGCGGAACCACACATTCTTCATTGCTCCCGACTTTGTGTGATTTTCATGATTGATGTTCAGGTGGTTGCATGGGTACATACATATTTTCTTTTAGAAAATTTGATTGTTTGCATGCGAAAACATGAACGTGGTGGACCTCCTCGATACCAGATATGTTTCCTGATGCTTCCGACCTCGAAACTTTCACGAAAAATTCAATACTTTCCTCACCCACATCTCCACCCAGACTCACACTGATCATTCTAGGATCTCTTTTCGCGTTGTCAATATCATTTTTTCATAATCACCCACTTTTATAATGACCTGTTCTGGAAGGAAGGGTGTAATATCAATATCCCTCATTACTACCCCTCTTGTATCTGAGCCTGGCCTCTAATGTTTTGAGAATGTTTATGTGCTTTGATTAAGGCGACTGATCAAGGTTTACAGAAATTGCAATGCTTTCAAATGATAATAGTATCAATTTCAATGTTTTCCTTTCAAACATAATTATAACTTTACATATAATCACAACGATAATGAAGGACATGAACTTATAAGATGAGTAATGACGAGATCATGGCAGAACGATCGAATAATAATTATATTGGCAAATTGATCTATTATGACGCGGTTCCAAAGTAATTTTTCTCATTTGCTGTGCTATTCGAATAGTTGTAGATGAAGTTTAGTATTGAACTCGTACATAATGATAAGTATCCAGTCAGATTTTACAGCACTTGGCTTCGGCTTGTTATGGAAAATCCACTTTCGATGGTCGTTTTCCCAACACTTTTTCAGAGTGACAGATCCAACGAAATCTTAGCCAGAAAAACTCAAGTTAGTCCGAAAAAGTCGTTCACGAGACATCCATCATATTGAATAAGACCTTAAATTTGAGGCTGCTGGATTAGGACAGCAACAAAAGAGAAAAGGCAACTTTCAGATGAGGAATTGCACTGTGATAAAATCGACATTGTTATGGAGCTTAAAAAGAGGCTATTTCTGATGAGCTGTCAATTTCTTTCGAAATATTACTGAAGCATTCATCATTTCGACAAAACTACACCTGCTTAAAATTCCTAAAAATAGATGAAAATTTACATTCTGTCAAATAATGTTGTTGAATTCTATTGTCAGCCGGAACACCTGTAGCTTTGTATATTGGCACCCAACATGCAAATTTCCGTTTTCGGTGAATGGTATGAATAACATAACGGTAGATGGACAGTTCAAGACATAAAAAGAACAAAAACATAGGTATAGTCATTGTGCTCGATGGTCAACATCCCCATTGAGATTTGTCAGATATAGTCACCCTGTAGGTAGTATTTTTCCAGGATGGAATTTGCCCCAACCTCACTACACAGGATGTTTCAGAATTATATGTCATGAAACATATTTAATTTAGAAATATCCATGAAAAGTATCCTGAAATTCTCAAAAGGGTTATTCTATTCTCAGTAACTCCAAACTCCACCAGTGTCTTCTGCGACCAAAAATATGAGAAAATTTCCAATAGAAATGGCTCCTAAGTCAGCTAAGGACTCTTTGAAGAGGACTTTTGAAGATCAAAAAGAGACGAAAAGTCATCTGAAGCAAGTATGCAATTTGGTACAAGAACTAAACTTCTATTCTCAATTCGATGGAGAATGAATAATTCCAAAATTTCTATGAGGAGTGTAGGAATAGCAGTGGTGCAGGGTTGTCAGATATTAATTGAACTTTTTTGTCGTCAGATCCTTCCAACGATTTGGTTTTGGAAAGAAACATTGAAGCGATTTCTTGTCCATCATTGTCAATCAATAAGGCATGATTACGATTCTTTAGAGAACCTTGACACAAAAATATCTTCTTGAACATTATAAAAACAATGCTGTTTTCGCAATTCATTTCTGTATGACGTGATCGTTGTGCGAAAATGAATAATATCTACTGATGCATATTGTGGTTCGCGATTTGCCATTATCCTTATTGCGGCCGTGAAAAACTCTCATTCTTTATATGAATTGTCATGGCCGAGATGACTCCACCAAGGTTGGAACGATATTTTCTCCATTATGAAATCTATTAAATGAGCGAAATGGCAGTCTGCTCAGTTTTCATCCTTGCGAAGAGGTAATAGAATGAAACCTAAAGCTTTAATTACATTACAGAATTTTAAAATGGAACTTTCATTACATTGATACCCTAGATCGAATAATCTTCCGAAAATTTTCAGTTAAATGTCTACGATCCGAAAAAAAGTTCACTTGCATCGTGGTTTCAAGGTCTCAATTTGACTATATAAATCACGCAAATTAAGTTCTCGAAATCATGCTCCTGTGTTAAACGTATCTAAAAATAATATGAATATTCCAACATATATTCGTAGCAATGATGTTATTCACTCCAATAATGACGTACGCTGATATAGATATGACGTCATGTTTGCTCTAGAATCAAAATGAATCATCACCATCTAGTTCCATTATCAATTCGTGGGTGGATCAAATGAAACCGAATCATCTCTCAACGCTCGCTATATAGGTTCGCAAGAACAACTCTCCAATACGACTATATCGAATTTTGTGTGATTGAATCAAGAAACTGAAGTGAACTGATTCGGATTCCACCATTTGGAATTTTCGAGAAAAATGAGAAAATTGACTAATGCTTCAATAGACGCCCCCTAGAGGTCGTCATAGAATCTCGAACGATTTGTTTTGTCATTCATTCGAAGGATTAGAGAATCCTCTTTTGAACAAATCTAAGTTTGTCAAAATCATTTCTCATTCATTACTTCTTATTCGATGAGCTAGATGGATTATTTTTAAGTTCGGATTTATTGAAATCGGCTGAAAATTATGAAAATGTTATTTTTTATCACTTGTTCGTCTGAAAAATTCTGAAAAGACGCAATTTAAAATTCACAATACGCCTCTAGCGGTCGTCCTAGGAACTTGAAATTTACTTCCAGCGTTTTCTTTTTGCCAAATAAGTTCAGTTCAGTGAAACAGTGCATACTTATGAGCTTGGTCAAACTTATTTATGCATTCATATTCTTACAATTTTTGAACAAGCTTCAGCTTAGTTTCAATTAATCGAAATGATATATTCTCTGACAACTGTGTCAGATTTAAGTTAACTATCGACAACTGAATGAATTCATGCGATTCGATCCAATCATGCGTGAGCTCACTCAACTGAGGAAAAAATCAATTGTTTAGTGACAAATAAAATCTTGCATGTCCCATAGTTGTTGTTAGTTACTTTAGAATGAAAGTTTTGTTACCCCAATAAGAATCTTCAATAAATCAAACGAACAACAGCAAAGTTATTTGTAGGAAAGTATGTTGTTGTTAAAGATGAAATTCATTACTGGTACTAAAGAACAAATTATGAAGCGATTTAGTCAACAACTTTTTCTCCGCAGTGTAGTTTCCCAGAATTCTGTGATACGCTGTTGACATTATAGAGTTCCAAGATGATATCAATGTTGAAAACTTTCGTAGTTTCGAACATTGTTCAGGTTAGCTCCTATTGAAAACAGTATGCCCTGTATCAAACACATTTTCATTTTCTTTTTGTACGTTCAACACCTTCGCGCAAACCTCCTCCCACGTATATGGATTCGACCAAAGGCTGTCGGCCTCGACGGTGAAGAAAAAAATCGCGAGTATTTATGTACGAAATACGGTTGCGAGGTAGAGATTTGCAAGGCCGTTGTTGTTTTCAATGTCGCAGCCTGCTTATGCATCATTCTCGAGCCAAACAAAACGATTCTTCGGTGCTATTCTAGGCAGAAGGCAAGTCAAGGTGACGCTCGTCGACCCCTTTTCAGCGACCTCGGCTGCCACACAGAAAAGTCCCCGAGATGTTCGAAGTCTGCATGAAATTCTTGATTTGAGAACAATTCTTTATAATTATAATGACATCATCACAGGATTCCAAGATACAAGTCAGAATTATAACTGCATCACACAATTCCGATATGCAGTCAGAATTCTGACAAACATCCAGTACAAAATTGACACATGTGACGATGCAACATGTTGCAACGTTTCTGATTTCGATCAGATTTTTATCACGTTTATTTCATTGCCAGGCTCGAGACCTTTCGAACTTCACACTACCAAGTATCATTCATCAATAGAACGATAAAGTTATGGAATTTTCTGCCTAGTGAAGTTTTTTCTGATGCCCCCCAATTTCCAAGGAAAATTACAATACCTTTTTACTCTCATAACATTCGTTTTATTTTTTCAACGTTTAAAATTAGTTTTATGAAACCACTATGCAAGTGGAACTTTTTTTGGATCGTTGGCATTTAACTGTAAATTTTCGAAAAATTCGTTGAAGGGTATCAAAATCGCGTTTTCAATCTTAACTTGATGACTGAAAAATGTGAATGATAATGTGAGATCAATAATAGACAAGATATCCAACTTCATAGTTTAATTGCAACCTGCGTGTTAGAGTAAAAAAAAAATCAACCCTGTATTATTTTTATCGATACTGCCAGTTCTCAGTAAGATAACTCGTTATGTAACTGTGCGAGTGTGGGCTCTGCAAACAACAAATGAAATCTTTTTTTTTCAGAAAATAGTTTTTATTCTGTCAGTGAATACCTTGAAAAAACATCAAAACCATGTGTTGTGTTTGGGAACGTACTTACCGAAACTTCTTAAAGTCTTCATTTATTTACGTATTTTAAGATGTTACTATAGTTCAGTGTTTTCTCTTTTAACTTGCTTACATAATCTGTAGATTTTACAACAAACCACAAATGACCTGCTATTAATATACGTTTGTATATAACATAGTTAAATAAACTATCTATATCTATCTATCTACTTTTTCATATTTGAGGTTAGGTCATGTCCTCAGAATGGTTATAGTGATAGTGATGTAGGTTATAGTATATGAATGTCAATTATCCCGAAAAAAAAACAAGTCATTATCACGGTTTCGGCTGAAGTTCATGGTTTCGTGTCTTATTTTATGTTTTTTGTGCCAAAAGTCATTGTTTTATAAAATCAACGAACTAATTCGAAATCCAAATACAAACACAACAAGGATCGAAATACAAAATAGATAACATAGTTTTTCGTTTATCGACAGAAACATTTCAACCAACCAAAAACGTGTATCGGATCATGAACACAATCGTAAACCCAACACCTTGTATAAACGAGACGAATATCCGGTTAGGTGAAAAGAAAATAGCTCATCGCCCACGAAATGATCGCTTTCGAAGGTCGCGTGGTACGTCACTCACCTCATTACGGCACTCGGAAATCGATGGCTTTCGACATGTTGCACAACCGATCGGAAAACGCGGAGGAAAAGCGGCCGAGGAAAATCTTCGGGAAAAACGCCGCACGGCGCACACACGGAACTGCATAGGTGGCGGTGCGACAGAATGCGCGTGCTCATGCCTTTTCGACTACGCAGTAGACGGTCACGAATTTTAGGAATATTGCAAAGAGTGGCGTATTTTAGCCCATAGCCATGTCAACACAGATCGTTTTTTCAAGTAGCGTTGACATGAGTGTTTTTTTTTTCTACGACCACGCTGGTGATCGACGAAAATCAATCGCTGAAAACTTCTCCTTACACACAGCGAAAGCATGGTTTCCAAAGCGAAAGCATGGTTTCCATAGCGAAAGCACGGTTTCCAAAGTTATATTGATTCATTCCTCTATTTAGATGATCATCTAGTATGGGTACCCATACATGGAGACCTCGACGAAAACATATTGAAAGTTTCCTCCTCTTGTCTTGCGCGATTGGCATGTCATGAATCGCTTATGTTAGGTACTAGGTTTGATCGTTCTAATTTCTGCTTGCAACCTCACTAGGCTTTCTTGTCATTTCTATCTTTTAGTGAAATGTCTTCGTATATGAGTATCTTTTGTAACATGACACTGATCTGACAGTGTTCAACTACCATCAGCCATGCATATTACATTCCTACCATTAAATCTGTGTATTCACCTAGCCATGATAGTTCACATTATAGTTTATATTCTGTATTCAAATTATATTATACAGGGTGTCCTATAAACATACCGACAAACTCTAAGGGATGGTAGAGGACATCAAAATAAACATTTTTGCTCCATAAACATAAGTCCGGAAACTCTTCGTTTTCGAGATACAGGGTGTTTAATTTTTTTTGAAAAATTGATTTTTCATTGATATCGTAAAAACGATCTGGTCGAATTCAATGAAATTTTTACAGATTATTGATACATTTATAAGGTATCTTTTGGAGCTATTAGAATTTGCCCAATAATTTCAGGGGCGTGCCCACGGGCTATGTCGTATAGTTTTTGCACAAAAAAAATATCGCCCAGTAGATTTTATGTAATTATGATAAATTTTTTTCAATGAACAACTGACAATGCAACTTTTTCGTCCCTCGAAATTTTTCCGTATCTACGTTTTGAAGAAAAAAAAACAAAAACCATATCTCTTACATCTATGAAAAAGAAATTAAATGCTTCAAATCATACCTTACATTTTACGAATGCGTTTATTGAAATATTGAAAAACTAATAAAACTTCCAACAACTTTCTCTTACTGATCATTAATTATTATTAATGACTTTTAATCATTTTTTGTTTTGTATTTAATTGGGAAATATTCGTGATTTTTAAAATCTTGGAAAGAGTATCCGAAACATACCGACAAATAAAGGGTGCTAAAACAATAAAATGTTTTGAATAAAATAAAAATAACTAAATTAACTCTCAGTTTAGTTGAACACCACTGACTTTTGTTTACATTTTTTGATTTAACTACGTTTGATGTTGGGAACAAACATTGTTTTTATCGACAAAATCGTTTTTACGATATTAATAAAAAATCGATTTAAAAAAAAAAACAACGTAATATGCAATTCACAACTCTTGTGTCTTAATATACTTTTATATTTGTGATGAGGGTTCACATTAATAGGAATGTCTTTGGTTACCACCTCTTTGCACCAAGGGCTTATGTTATAACTGACACTGGATTTCCAGACTTTCCCCCTCGCAATTTTCATTTGTGACCATTTACTACCTAGACACAAGTAGAGTCTGCTGCCTGTCTCGTCGTCGTGGAAATGGGGATTTCCGCCGTGGAAAATGCGACGGGAAAATACAAGCCATCTGCTCATCGATTTTATACGTGCATACAGGATGGTACTTGCAGGTCTTGTCGACATTATCGATTGAGCTAGAGGAAAGTTTATCTTTTTACTAGCTTGTACCCCGGCGCCTTTCTGTCGCAAAAAAAGTTATTTCGGAAAAAACGTTTGAATTTTTAAATAGATCTATTATTTATGCCCATAACCGTCACGCAAGTGCAAGCAATCAGTTGACCATGATTCATCGCAATCGGATGAACGGTATGGTAGTGCATATAACGCGAACAAATTTTAGTTCTTGCATATAACATCAGTCGGCAACCCTGGCCACGAATGCCATCTATTGGAAGTGATCCGGAGTGGCCTTTGCTCGAGTCAACACAGTCGAAGAGAGAAGATACCAAGGGCTTTTTCAAAGACTAACATCGATTACCATTTCCGAAGTCTGGAGGTATCTGTCTAAAAAACAATAGTTTATCGTGGCTTCAAGATACCATCAAGCGCATAGGTATCAATAAGTTGATAGAAAAAAACTAGGCATATGGAAAAACAAGTGTTCCAGATAGAAATAAAGTTGAAAATATAATGAAATACGCAGCAGGAAATATTACGATAGATATAATCCCAATGATAGTCGATATATAGTTATGTAAAACCAAAGTTCATATAGTTTCTGGTGAGTTTTGTTCTTTGGAAAAAAATATGAAGACCCACGGACAAAATGGAATGATGAGATTGAATCTTTCCTAGTCATGAAACCATAAAAATTGTCGCTTCCTGTTGATTCGTTGCAAATATTTCAGAGCATCTGCTGAGTTCTATTTAGGCGAATCAAATCATTGTAGTTTTTACGCAACTGAAAGAGGCAAGACCTACTTATTTCATTATGTAGGAAAGATATCTGAAGAGACTGCTGAATATTCATAACCATCACTATTTTAAGTCGTATGTCTGTATGTCAGTCCGGCCCTGATAATATCTGTACAATACCATCAATACACATGTTACATTCCAAAATAATATAATCAGAAATGAGTACTCACCTCCTATTTGGTTTTTCGTTTTCGGGAGTGTGTGAGTGAATTTATAACAGCCCCTCCACCGCGGCCAAAATAGCCTATTGTGGCTATATAGGGGGTTAAAGTTGATCGGTCATATTGAGGACCTACAAGTTTATCAAATGTTTTCGATGTTCCTATTCCAATTTAATTCGTCTCATGAACTCACCCCTTACGCCTCATTTTAGATTAGCTTGTAAAAATAATTAGACTCCTCATTGAAATTAAAATCAAAAGGCACAAATATTAACGTGAGAAAATCACATATAACATCATATTAGGAACTTAACTTTCTGAAATATTATCTTGTGTCCATCTCTAGGGTTGCTGGCCTATATACCATGTTGCCACGTTGACAAAACGATATGTCCAGTCTGAGTCATCTATAATGAATCATTCATATACATTTATAAATAATAATTTATGATGATTTATAAATGAAAGATATAAAGATATGTATTTCAACAATAAGTGGAAAAGTAAATAATGGTAATAACAAAAAACTATACTATCCTACTATAGTACTATATATACTACTAAAAACTAAATGAAGTGTTAAGTAAATGTAGGGTTTGATGAACTACACGTTAGAAAGTTCATTTTCTTTTTGAACAGCCCAATGTGAGTTGAGAAGAGATCAATTTTATCACTCGTCTGGTGCACATCAAATGAATGGGTGATTTAAATAGTATATTCGTTTTTGGAGTAGGTGAATACAAACAAAGTGAACACCTACTGTTCAAAGAAAGTATGTAAAAGTTCAGTTGAGAGGTTTGGACAATCAATCAGGTAATTTGTAAGTTTATATAGGTGAATATACAAGAGTGGTGGACAGTGACAATGTTAATTACTCGGTTAGTGATTGATTTTGGTGACGAATTTACATTTCATAGATCGATGATTTTCTATTCTTTGTAGTAGATTTTAGTCAGGGTAACCACGAAAACACTTGTGGACGATCATACGTACTTTATTAGTCGTATTTGCACAGATATTACACTAATTTCAGGACTGATATTCGGAACGTTAACTGTCACCGGCCATATTCAATTTCAACTCTGTCTGTACTGATCATGTGCGCATCATGAGACATTGCCTTACTATCATTCTGATTCTATGCATAAGGGCACCTGTATGTAGACAACACACAATACATTTGTGAAAAATTACTTCATCTTCTCTTTGCTCTTGAAGAAGACTATAGTATTTGAATTTTCAACAACGACTCGGAGAGACAATGGGAAAAGTCGTCGAAACAAGATATTGTTCGTTCGTCAACACTATGACAAAGCGAACACGAAACGGAAATACTGATGGCGCGTCCGTTGCTATCGATATTCGCGATCATCTCTGGAAACGGCTGCTTGCTGCTTCACGCGCCAAATCGGATATCGAGACATAGTTGCGGTCTAAGAGGCATTTCCGTTCGTCGGGTGAAAGAGGAAAAGGAGGCCTAAAATAATTTCATGGCCGACAAGCTGGATCCGTTACCAGTCGACATACAGAGTGGGTCTCATTAGGATTGTCAGGAGAATTTTTATATTCTTCAATCAACATCGTCGAGTAGGTAGATGTGAGATGTGTTTCCTGTTCAGTTGATATGGATAGAACTCGGCATTCGCTTCTCAAAACTGAGTATGGAAATGGTGAATTCAATATCGACTAATGAAGAAAAACTCGGTTACCCACATTTTCTGTTCGTCTATTTGTCATTGGAAAGTTTCAAACAATAGCCCATTCGCGTCAAATATTAGAGAGAGAGAGAGAAATTTCCCTAATTTCTGACCAGATTTGTTTGAAAATTTTCGATACTATCAAAATTTTGAAAATGAGGTGCAGAGGCAAGGCTGATCGAGGTTCAGATGCAGTGGCATTTTGGGACAGATCACTAATCTGTCCTTACTAAAAAAATATTAAAATAATCATCATTTCTTCATTTATGAAACCTTCAACTTTTCTATTAAAACTAATTGCCTCGATAGTGATAGATCTGGTCAAAATACCTAAAAATTGATACACGACTGAAAAGTTTTTTTTTCGTGACAATATGTGGCATTTAACGATATTTCTGGTAGTAATGATTATCGTGGTGAGTTTTTCGCGATGTTTGAAAAAATAATCGTGATAGGACGAATTTCTTTTCACATTATCAATCAGCATTAAAATGCCCTAATTTAAACTCGACTTCGTATGTCGATAACCAAGATCCTCATACTTGGAGATCGAGAAAAAAATGTACAAAGTGTTCCACAATTTCATTAATATTATCATTTTCAATGCAAAAAATGACGGTCTCTTTTTTGGTACTTCAATTGCTTCATTAAAGCACGATTTTTCGTTCAATAATGAACTCCATTTATACACGATTTTTGGTTTGCTGATTTCATCAGCCCCAACTAGAGAAAAATCATTATTCACTTGTTCTGCCACTGATCATTCACCAATATATTGCATTCCTCTCAGATATCATATTCTGAAGAAATTCAAACTCAAAACACGAATAACAAAAACCACCGCTATATCACTAACTAACTGTATTGGTGGAAAAAAATAAGCGTTATGTCTTGATAGTAGCCAAAACAGAAAATAGTATGAAATATTCGTTATAGAAGATGAAGAGGTTGTAATTTACGTTATAGTATACTAAGCTGATATATTCCGAACACTCACGTTATCGCCCGAAGAAAGCATCCTTAATTTGTTAAAATTACATTTTATTTGAATGAAACTGAATTCCTACTTTCAACTTTCAATTTCAAAAGTACGTTTCTCTATTGAGTATAAAGATCCCTTTGCTTGACCACAAATTTGTATAGAGATGTTTATCAAAGGAATTCAATTGTCCCGAGAATTTTCCGCTATACCTAACTGAGAGTTTTCCCTTGATAATTTTTTTCTTCTTCGTTGAATATCGTCTAGACAAAATAGGTACCTAGTTCCAATCGATTCATAATGTTAATAACAATTGAACATTATTCAGCGTTATCGTCTGCATCTTCATGATGAAACAATACAGTTTTTAACTGCCAGTGAGTTGTTTGAGTGTTGCTCTGAAACCGTTATCATGTCTAGTCAATGTGGTGATTATGTCGATTTTTATATTAGGATCTCGGAAATGGTTAAAGTCTGACTTTTTGGGGTTCTTTTTCATATTATGTGACGGTGAAAACGCTGAATTCAACAAATATGAATGTGATAAGACGAAACTGTGATATCACTATTGAAGGATTCATCGATAATCTTCCCTTTATGGGTTTTGATGGTTTTCTGTGAGGGCATTAAATCAATCATATTATACTTTATTGTCAGAAGATGAACATTTCGTACGGCACGAATAAATGAGTGAATAGAAGCAAACCCATAGTACATTTTGGAATTTGATTTCCCAAATTCCCAGTTGAAAATTCCAAGTTATGAGTCATTGTACTCGGAATTTTCAACTACGGAATCATAAGTTGGAATATTTCCATAGAATTCAGTTATAAGTCGGCATTTTGAACTTCCGAATTATTACTCAGAATTTTGAGGTGAAATTCTAACTCATATAACTCGGAATTTTAGAAGAACATTCATTTTTATTTCGGAGGTCTCTTCTAAGGCTTATATATATATTGTTCATAGGGAAAATAGAAATTGTTGACGATGTTCACGATAATATACATCGAAATTTCAGTTCTGATCAAATCATCTTCAGAAATAGATCTATAGAATGATGAGAGACGTTATAAATATAAACTTGGCCCATTATTCGCAACTCTTCTGCTAATTCATACAAACTTGAACTGTTCTCAAATTACCTTCGACTCTTTGCTAGTACTTAATATCAGTTTTTTTTTGGATATTCCTCAGTGAAATACAAACGAAAAAATATATAGGTAGTTATCCATTCATTAATGACCGTCACACACCCTGGATCGTAATCTTAACGACTTCTAGGATATAAGGTGGTCGGTTTTATGACCCTCAAGACAGATTTCTACCGTTTCGTGTACGCTAGTGACATTTATATGTATTCCTATGTAGTTTATAATTTGTTTTATATGCCCACAGTATAACTGTTCAGAATCACACTCTGTATACAGGGTCTTTACCGATAAGCTGAACCGACATTTCATTCACAGTTTTGAAAATAGATGACTTTTGCAACATCCTGGTCTACTTCCTAAACTTTACTCTTCACTCAACAATTGTTCTCTTCCTGTTCTCAACCTGTATATTATTCCATTATTTCTAGATTAATGTACAGGAGGTCCCTTTCCATATTCAAAAGATGTCATGATGTTTTTTTGAAAGTGGAAAAACTACGACGGCGCATTTCTGAATAATCTCCTAATTTACATTTACATTAGGATTATATTATTCAGAGAAAACGTGTTTTCTGGATAGCAATTCAGAGCCGTCGTGAAAAACAAATATTCATCTTCAAAACCATGATGAATTACCCAGTATGTTGTACCTTTTAACTGCTCTTCAAACGCGATTTTTTGATTTTTTTTTCAACGTTCTCAACCTGTATTTTCGGCGGCATTTTCTGAGCGCGCTGCATAGATTTTTTTATTTTAATATTTAATTTCGAAAATGCGACGAAAACTGATGCAATGAAAAACTAGAGCAAACCAAAAATGGCACACATTCCATTCAAAATTACAAAATTGGGATCGATTCGTGGTGTTACCGGAATTTGTAGAAAGATTCTTGTCGACCATTTTTCCCCGTAATTTCTCTTTTTTTTTTTTTTATCTGTAGACAACACGAAAGGGAAACCTATGATGTTCGAGGAACATCGTGTTAGCCAGCGGTGGAATTTTGGGAAAGAAGGAAGGTGTTGGAATTTTTCTTGAATGTTTGGAGGTTGTAAGCATCAGGAAAGACTTCACTAGGCAAAGAATTCCACAACTTTGCCGTTCTATTGATGAATGATGCTTGGTATAGCGATGTTCGACAGGTCTCGAGCCTGACAGTGTAGGGGTGACCAGCTTGAGCTCGTCTGGTTTGTCTACTAGGAATCGCGCGTGGTGGCATAATAGATGATATTTCTGTTGAGCACCGACCGTAAAAGTACCTATAAAAAAGGCAGAGATCGCCGACCTTTATACGATGATCTAGAGAGGTCAATGATTTGGTGAGTGTTGTGTCATCGACTAGGCGAATAGCTCTCTTCTGAATTGAATCTAAGAGCTTAAGCGTATGTTTGGGGGCTGAGCTCCAAACATGTGAGCAGTACTCCAGGACAGGTCGAATTTGTGCTTTGTAGATCATGAGCAGTTGCTGGGATGTGAAGTATCTCTTCGCACGGAAAAGAAAACCGAGTTTTTGTGAAGCAGTCTTCGCAATGGACCTCACATGATCGTCCCATGAGAGAGCACTGTTGGTGGTGACACCCAGCAAGGATATTGACGACCTCATAGGAACAGTGGTACCCGACATCATCAAATTGGGCATTGTGTGATCAGCCTTCTTGGTGAATATACAAGCTTGAGTTTTAGTTGCATTGAACTGTACTAGATTCTCAGATCCCCATTTCAGAATTCTTGTCTCATTTAAAGCATCAACCTGTCTTCGCCTTGCACCTCTGGCCTCATTGGATGATATAGGGGGTCTAGAGGAAAAGGCGGAATGAAGTGTACTATCATCCGCAAAGCTATGAACTGGGCTAGAGGTCACATTCAACAAATCATTGATGTGGAGCAAAAACAAAGTTGGTGCCAAGACAGAGCCTTGTGGAACACCAGCATTGATCGTCATTGTATCAGACGAGACGCCGTCTACCACCACGTAGAGTGATCTATCTGCAAGAAAACTCGATAGTAAAAGACACAGTTGGGGCGGCAAACCATATGACGGAAGTTTCGCTAGGAGGCCTTGGTGCCAAACTCGGTCAAATGCTTTGGAGATATCCAAGGCTACAGCCAGAGACTCCCCATGTTTCTCTATTGACACCTGCCACTTATGTGTCACATAGGCAAGCAGATCTCCAGTTGACCTCTGGTGACGAAAGCCATATTGCCGGTCGTTCACGATTCTTGAGCTCTCTAGATATCGGATGAGCTCGATGTTGATTGCTTTTTCCATTACTTTAGAGATCACAGATAGTAGTGCAATCGGTCTATAGTTGTTAGGGATATGAGGCGACAAATCCTGAACTTTCAACTATATCGAAAGTGAAATAAGATATCAAAACATTCTCTGAACAGTTTTCGAAGATACGAGGAAAGAACCAGAAATATTCATGAAGGAACTTATAAAATGTCCTACTCTATAACGAGCGTTCTCAACGCCCATGATCGTAATCTCAACATACATAGTTAGCATCATGTGTATTTTTTATGACCGACAAAGCAGCTTTTTCGTTTCTGTTCTGGTGGCATTCAAATCATTTATAATTTGTTGTTTTATAAGCCTTTTGATAGCCCTACTACCGTGTCGTCAATGACCGTTTTGAATTTACAGACTGCAGAAAGCAATTCATTACATTATGACGAGGGCTTCCGTTCTATGAATAAACTTATAAAGCGTGGAAGAGATATTTTAAAGCAGGAAGAACAATTTTTATAGATTTTTGGCTTTCTAAAAATTGAAATAGAAATTTTAATAATTATCTCAATATGTTTGTAAGGACAGATTTATGATTCGCTTCAAAATGTCACTGAGCCTTGATTTTCGAATAATTTGGAAGACAAATATATTCAACAAATATCAAACTTTCTACTCTACTTGATGGTGGACGTTTCGGTAACGCTCCCGTTTTCAACACAGTAGAAAATGTTTTTCCTATAAATCGTTCAGATGCTCCGTCTTTTGATACTGAAATACTGAAGAGTGAAAATTTGTCAGACAGGAATAATTGATTTTGGGTACCAGGTATTTATTCAATAATTGATCTCGCATCTACCATTTTCAGTCAGTTCTAAGAAGTGAATGCCAAGTTCTATCTTTATTAACTAAACAAGAAGCAATATTTTGTCTGCATTCAGATGAAAGCAGATTCTTCGATTTTTCTACTTCGATTGTTATCTTCTTTTCATATGATCTCAATATCACTGCAATCGACTCATTAAGGATAGCCTCAACTAATTTCGACTTCTCGATATATCTTTTCTCTACATTGTTCTCATGCTCAGAAAGAAAAAAAAATGAAATTCGAAATACAACAATATTAAAGTGAGCGTTCAACATGTATATTTTCATGAAAGTGCTCATACACATAATGATTTCAGGAAAAAATATTTAAAATGGCTGAAAAAAAATAGAAATTTGTAAAAGATACGGATGATTTTTTTCACGTCTTTATCCGTAAATTGCAGTCATTGTTGAACCCATAGAGCACTAATTTCACATGCCTTTGAAGGAAAATTCGACATACCTCTGAACAGTTGACTCTAGTAAATTGCTACCATGTAGGGTTCAATATCTTCGATCAATATCTAAAACACAATCACGAAAACGAACGAACCGTCAACTTTAGTGTGAACGCAACAACTCACGAATCCAGCAAATACTACCTCATTTCGTCACTGCTTGTAGGCCAGGGATAGTAAACAAAATTCGAACAAAAAAGTTGATCGTTACCAATGCAAAAACCATTTGTTATTGGTATTGGAATTCAACAATCAGTATACCTATTCGAACTCGAAAAATTTTCTTCGTCGACTCAGTGTTCTATCAAACACGTTTTGTAAGTAGATGGAGAATTTTGAAATTTGACCCTCGAATATGTACCGAAGCATAGAAGGGCCAATATTATTTAATTTTTATTCTTTTTATTCCGAGTTGCAACTCGGAATTTGAGCGAAAAATAAAAATGAAATAATATTGGCCCTTCTACGCTTCCGTGAATATGTTCTTACCCGTCAGAAAATCATTCGATAATCATTAATTTTTGAAAACTGTTACTCCTTATAATAATTTTGCACTCATCATGCAATCCATATTTTTTCGAGAATTTGTTTTTGGTATTCATGTATTTCAACCTCAGCAACCCAAATTTCACAATGAAATAGGTTAAATAGTTGGAAACCTCTATTTTCCAAGAAAATCCACGAACAAGTCCTAAAATTCACCTTCTTTCCTCGGTCCGTTTTGGATAGACATCATAGCCAATAATCGTTCCATTTTTCACACAGAGGTTACTTCTTATACCTTCATTGTACTATCCCGAAAGTACATTTTCCAAATCATATCCTCAACTCATTATTACTATCATTCATATTCATGTTGATCAAAATCTCAAGTATAATTATCTCATAACTACAAACTGTCCTCTTGATGACAAAACATTTTTATTCATCCCCAAATTCTGGTTGTAAATAATCCTAAATTTGTGATTTCTATAGTAAATGTCTTAAAATTGTTTTTGAGTCCTCAGAAACCCCAACAATCAATATTCTAGTGACCTTTGTGAGAATATATTCAAGAAGTCAAAGAAAAAAATAAGGAAAACCATTATTGATGAAGGTGAATTCTTCTTCTTTCATTTGGAAGGCGCTGTCATATGGGAATCTCTCAGAGAATCAGAACCACAGTTCTGTGAGTCAAAAATGTCATATTCTCATTAGATAGCACCTCCGATATAAAAGAAGGTGAATCCATTTTCATTAAGAATGCTAAAGAAGATGAATTCAACTCTTTTGATGAGGTTTTTCCTTCTTTTTCAACAGAAAATATGGATGAATAGACGATGTCTACTCAAAACAGGCCCAAGAAATGAGGTGAATTTTCTGACTTCCTTGTGGATTATCCCGGAAAATAGTTTCCTCCCTTCTTCATGATGAAATTCGGGTTCATGAGGTCGAAACACGTGAGAAGTAAAACATTTTTTTCAAAAAGTTTGGGTTGCATGAAAAGTGCAAAATTACCCAATGAGGTGAGTGGGTATATCGATATTCTGGCGTCGTCTATTCCCATAATGTCTGTCGGTGGCACGGCCACAAATATTCTAACTAAACCATTCATGGCCGTTTGAAAACTTTTTTCGATAGTCTAGACACGTATGATTTATATTTGTCGAGTTAATTTTCGTTATTGGCAATAAAAACGACCGGCTTTTTCTTTCCGACGGACAAAAACAAAGGACTGTGCAGCCGAATTATGCAAATCTATCGACTGGGTCGCAAATCGACCTGCGACAGAGTCGTGCCCGCCAATTTTCTACCTACAAAATATTTAATGATGACTTCAAGGCCTGAAATGTGCCAAGTAATCAATTTTTGGAGAATTTTTTTCAAGAAATAGGAAAATTCTTCGGCATATTATGGTAAACCTACCAATACCGGGTGTAGATGAATAGGATCGAGAAAATACAGGAGGTGATAACCTCATGGAAAATTAAAGTAGTTTTGATGAAATATATCGTTCTGCCTCCCCTATTGAGAAAAGAATTTCAGAGGAGTAGTTTCTGATTTTTTTCTCAAAAACTTGCTACTACCGCTATTTCAAAATGCATCATTTATTGTGTTAGATTCATTCCGAAAAAAAAACTTCAATCATTTCAATTTCAATGTAATTTCATCGTAAATTATGGCGTACAGAACCATTGAATTTCCAACTGAAATCACCCTTGTAATAATATTTTCTTATAGATAACAATTCAACGTTAATAATAATAATGTGAATAAAAATCATATAACGACATCATTCATTTTGAATCTTAATTCACATGCTTTATTTTCGAATTGACTTAATTCCTTAGGGTCGGTTGCATATAGCCTAGAGTCCACTTTACGTAAAATCATCTCTTCTAACTCATCAACTCCTGAAGGCATGCATGAAATAAACAAATTAAATATTCAATCGTCTGTTGAAAGTTTTATGCAACAGGCACTTTACTCCAGCAGTACTCTTTTTTGGGGTGGTGGCAGAATGGCTCCGAGGTTGACGTCACTGAATCTGTTCGTAAATTTCAATAATAATGAAAGGAAGTACTCAGATAAAACAGTTTGTGGCAGGAAGATAGTAGCTAGCTGCCAGTAGTATTCAATGATTTCTTATCTATTTGCAACCTGTGTAAAGAATCACGGTGGCGGTGACTATAATCACTTTCCACTCTGTTTCCACTTTAATGGTCGAAACCCTGCATCAAGAAAGGAACCAAGGGATAATTGAAAACTCACAATAACCATTGTCTATTTTATATTTGTAAAAAACTTGTTTTTGTACAAAAAATAACGATATGTTTATTCTATGAAATAAATTAGCTATTTACAAGATATACTATTCGAAATAAATACTAGTGTTTATTGCCGATAACCACCGCTGAAAAGTATCCTAAAATACATATTATCGGAATCCGATGACGGACAGATGTTGCATAAATTATAATAATGATGGTTTTTACGAAAATCTTGATTGTCTTCGCTTTCGATGCCTTATGCTAATATTATGTTGAAAATATGTTCACATGTATCCCGAATATGATCGGTAATTGACCATTTTATCGTGATGATTATCATCGATCGAGAAATCTCAAAAAAAGAGGAAGACTTGTAACCAAAGCTGGTGCAACAAGAGTAGGTAGTCAATTTCAGAACGATTTCTCATGGAAAAAAAATACTCTATTCGAAAGTATTTCCTGAATCCGATGCCTAGTGAAGTAGTGCAGCAACTGCATTCGACTGAAAAAAAAAATCACTGGTTGAAATAGAAATGAGATTATATATTTATATTGTATAAGGATCAAGGGTAGATAATGAATATCGTATGATAATGTAATGGCATGGTTATGGCTACTATAGATATTCATTAGATTCAAAATAGTGGTAGTGACAACAGGTTCGCAAAACTCAAGTCCTGTAAAACACCAGATCCAAATCTATCTTTTTCAATTCATCGTACACTGTATGAGAGAGAAAATCTAGAGAAAAGTGAACGTCAGAACTTGACTCATCCACTTCGATCATCGAACTGTCACTGCGATCTATCAATGTCGAACAATTAGATCACTGATTGTTTTCCATCATTTGCAACTCCAATATCTCATAATGGATGAAAGATTCAATGACCAATCTTATATTTCTATTCTGACTGTAGTCGAAGCGTTCATATCAGAGAAGTATCGAAACAAAAATTCATCAACAAACTCAAACGTGGTCAATGCAGAAATAATCTTGAAGAAAGCCGAGGAATCAAAAATTGAGTTAACCCCATCGTGTCGAAAAAAGATACTAAAAATCATAAATGTCAAAATCTCATATGCGTATCGTAACCAAAAAATCGATGGTGTTTGATGTTCAATATACTGCTATTGGTGGAAAAAATTTAATGTACACCTTGAAAGTGACGGATATTATTGGTGTAGCCATATCTATCATCATAACCCCTGTGCCCTTGAACTTTGAACGTGGTGCACATCGTGTCACTGTCCTGTGAGGTCAACTGATATAAGCTTGTGCAAAGACAACCGCGTCAAAGTTCCCACATATACCCTCACACCACGATTTTTCAAAAACTCACTTTGATCAACAAGATGAAGCAGGCTGCGGCGGCGTCCACCTCAAACACGCCGGATCCACCTCTTTCAGCAAACTACCCCTCTTCTTCACCCTCTCGACGTACTCGTCCAGTACGTCCTGCTTCTTCAGCACGATGTGCTTTCCCTTCCAGTACTTCATCATGCCCAAAGCCTGCAAAAATAGTTGGAAAAACTAGATCAATAAACTGTCATGACTGTCAGTTATCAATGCCACTAACCAGCCCAACTCGAGAACATTTTAGGTGGAAAACTAGACAATTGTAGATAAAAATATGTATCCGGCAATCCAGATCACGTGACCTTAAATGGCGGCTGTTGCCATACAAGACGATAAGCTCCTAATGTTTCGTATTATTTTTGTGTCCGAATCTCTTTGTGGTATTGAAAACTTCATTTCGATGGAGAGTGACTATCCAAAAACTTTGCCGTTGCCAGAGACTTTGGTGATTGCATCTTGAGCACTGTGTGTTGCAGCTATGAAACGAAGTTCAGATCGATCAGTAGAAAACCTTGGGTCCTTTATTCTTCCACATGATTTTCATTCTTTTCGCTGATGATACCACACTATGTAGTTCTAATGAGGACAAAAATATTCTACATTCTGAATCTGAGCAACTTCTTTGAAGAACGGAAGATTGATTTGTACTAAGCAAATTTAAAATGAAACACAAATAAATAGTATTCCCATTTGACCCAAAGATCACCAGTAGAGTCAATGTCGATATTTTGAGGATTACTTTTGATGACTCACTGAAATGGACGCATCTTATCAATAAGTTTTGCAAAGAATTATCAAGTCAATTGTTCCTGCTTCGACAATTGATAAATTTTGTTAGTAGTGAAGCGCTGGTCATGGCCTATTTCTCTATAAGCTGTGGGGAAACTCCTTATCTTGAATTGTCAGTGGAACTATAGACACATAAAATTCATGAAAGAAATTACAAAAGGAAGAAGTTGATCACTTATGATGGCATTCCACAGTGTCAAAATGTGGAAAGCTCACAGCATAAAATGAAGATTACACTGTCAACAACGATGTAAAGAAGGTTGTTGGATCACGTTGAGGCACCAATATGAGACGAACAACACCCACAGAAAGAAATGAAACCGTACCATCACTATAATCGCATACATCAGAAGCCAATATGCGCCAACAGCGCCATATGAATATCGAAATTTCTTCACTATCTAGACTACCGATAGACCACCATCCTATCAACGGTTTGTCACCTTACCTGCAACGTTGACACTATGTCGTACGAATGGATCGCCATCTCTTGACTGATGTCCTTGACGGACAGCTGCGTGCCAGCTCTCGAGCACAGGTAGCTCAGCAACACGTCCTTCCAGTAGCTGCGGTAGCTGATGAGGCCGAGATCGCTGAGCGGTTTCTCGGGAGAGCCGATTTTGCCTTCGACGCGGGTCAGGAGGTAGCCTGGAAGCAAGATCAGATCCGATCATAGTAGTTTTTGAAAAACGAGTGGATACGATGTTCATATCGCAAGAAGACGAAATTCAAGCACGAATGTGCTCTATCGTCTCAGTGCGATATGTACAATCCACAGGAATCCAAAAACAGTAAACTTTTTTTTTCGACTGAAAGCACTTCTTTTCAATGCATTATTTCAGTTGTTTGTCGACATTTCACAGATTTCACAAATCGAAACAGACCATACCTACTGACTTTCAAAACCGAGCAGTAATTTTCATGGTAACGGGTACTACAGGGACTGTGATTGGGTGATTGGTGAGAGGTGGATTCAAAAATTGCTCTTGAGAACAAACTTGTGTCGAAATTTCAGAAAAAAAAACACAGCAGCGACACATATCATCATGATATTGGTTGAAGATGTTTCCAATTCGTTGAGCAAAAGCGAGACAGATCTGTTTCGGCCACCACAAGCCCCATCAGTTGCCCTTGGTTTGTTGACGAATAGTAAACACTTCGTGACGATATTTGAATCTTTTGAGTAGAAGTCTGGGTAGATCATGAGGTATTGCATGTTCAACTTCATCTAACGGCAAAGAATCTGAGGTAGGTTTCTTAGAAACTACTGAAAACCTATCATCCTCTACACTCGTAACAAATGAGCTACTGAATAGCTACAAATCTGTCGGATATATGGCTCTACCCGAAAGAAAACTATTGCCATCTATTATATAGAAATTGGTCGAAGATATTTCCGATTCGTCGAGTTTCCAATCGTCCAATTCGTCCAATTCGTTGCGATGCTCGAAAAAACACCCTCGACATAGTCTCGACACTCCGAGACCCGAATCTCCTTCCCATCCTCTTTGTACTCGAAGGTTCAGACGGTGGAAGGGGCTCGACGCCAGACCGAGGAGAAGGAGTAGGGGCGGATAATGGCCGCGCCGCGCCGGCGGAGAGGGGGGAACACGGCATCGAGCAGCGGCCGCGACGGGTCGATAGCCGCCGTCTGCCGTCTGGCGGTCTGGCTGGCGTCCGTGCCGCGGCGTCGTCAATGGGTGACGTCACGCGGCAGGCTACGCCCGAGCGGCGCGACTGAAGAGGCGGCGGCGGCGGCGATTAATAGGATTCCCTTTTTCGTGCACGCCGTGATAACGTAATTTGGGTTTTTTTCATTGTTCGAGGGGCGTGAATATTGGCGAGTATCCTTCATTCAGGAACGGATCGAGCTTTTTTGAAATACTAGCAGATGGTTAGACTCATGATGCCACGATGCGGGATAATAAAAAAAGGGTTCTCATAGCACGATATTCTGGATCTTTCAACTTTGATATTACTCACAGTGGAGAATTTCAACACCCAGTCAGCACCACTCGGTGTGTATATATACACACACGATTTTTGTGTGAAACAACATCGTAGAAGCAGTGTGGAGATTGACTTCACTGCAATGTTGATTGATTTGAGAAATTAACACACTTTTATCTGCATTAAATTTTTCGTTGCCAAGCATTTCTTCCCAGATAATCATGAAGAATTCTATTATGAGAGAGAAATGACGAGACATTTGATACATATTAGTTCTAGGGAACATACCCTTCGAAATTGCTTTTGAGAAAGTATTTTTATCTATTAGCGTCCACTCTTGGATATTGTGATATTCTATGAATAGTGATATTTCCATGGAAATTTCCACGTCACTGCTGCTCAATTTTATGCTGAGAAATACAAGAAATAACGCTCTGCGATGTTATTTCAACTAATTGCAGATTCAACTTGTTAAGTACCAGAATTGAATCTGCGTAGGTAGTGAAACAGCGAGGACAGAGTATTTCCCATTTACTACTTTGCCTGGGTACAGAGTTAACACCTTCCAGTGTTGAGTATGTACACTACGATATGATGTGAAAGTTTACACCGGGAAGACTTTCTTATTTGCGAGAGTAAGATAGTTCAAGGTGCGTTCGAATCGCAGCCAATGGAACAGATGATAATAGCGGTGCAGGTTTGCCACATTCCTTCAAGCAAATTAGAGGGCTTTATTCGAGCTGAGCCCCAACTAGATACGATGAAATTTGAGCTCTGTATGCTGTTTGAAGCTGCTATGGAATGGAGTACTTGATGGAAGAAATCTCAGCTTGTGAAATAGACTCAAGATGATAAATAAGAAAAATGAAATTCGGAAGGATCAATATTTTTTGATATCTCTATCGAGTTTTTTGGGATTCAGGTCTTAGGTTTCGTAATTCATTTGCACTTCTGCAACTGTTGTGTTCTTCTAATAGGAATCAGAACAACAATCCATTTTTGAAATATGCCAGATTCACAATTTTTTGACTCAACAATTCGCATAAATCAACGTATTGGTCAAAGATCCACCAAAAAAGAACGCACAAACAAAGGAAAACCGGCAGAAATATTTGGAAAATATATTCCAATTGAAACACCTCCATTTCGAATACTAATACCAATCAGCAATTCATTACGGAAGAAGGAATTTAATGCTGATGATGAAATCAATACCAGGTGCGACTTTATCAATATCTGCATCACAACTATGAATGATGTAATTAATGAATTTTGAATACGTAAAATTATACTCCTACTTCTGAATAACTTCATGCATGATCAATGACCAATCAGACCAAGAAAATACTGTGACTCAATAGCTCTAAGAAAATATCTCAAAACACTCAAAGTGTGGGCTATATTGTCCGAGAATGAGATCAAGTAGAACAAAGTATGGAATCTACACATATAATCGACTGAATTCAATAATTTACGACGGATACTTTTCATTCACCTAACGTTATTCTAGCAAAAACCATTAAAATTCTTTCTCGAACATTGGGAATAGAAATTTCTACTGGTGATCACTCACAGAAGCTCATTTCCTCAAGAATCTGCATAAAGTTCCAACCTTTACCCATATCTTATCTCAACAGTTTTCTGATCGAGAGGAAATTTGAACTTATCATTAAACCAGTTTCTCATAGTTTGTCTGACCCGCTATTGTTGAATTGTGGGTATGCTGTAAACTTCGGTCGGACGGGATCAGAATTTCTTCTTCTTTGATCTCACACTTCCTGATGCGCGTGTTTCACCGATAGTTTGTTTTATGTGCCATTATATTGACGCCGAAGATGACTTGAAACACGTTGACTGGTACTCATTCTCTCTTTAACGATCATATAACCTTTTTGAATGCATTTTCGAAGTGATTCCTCAACTAAACTAAAAATTGGTCGGATTATTCCACTCATACTGAGATGCACGTAGTAGATTGGTTGAAGTGTGTGCTGATAATCAATAACATGTTATCGATTTCGTATTTTGGCCGTTGATGGTATATGCTACACAGGGTGTTCCGAAAAGATGTCGACAAACTTCAAGAGGTGATAGGAGACATCAAAACGGGCATTTTTGTTTTTAAATTCGAAACCAAAAATTTGAATGAATTTGGTAGACATATAAAATGGGTACGTATGTCGTGATAAATGAGGATTTTTTCCACAAATTTCCATTTGTCACTCTAAAAGTTACCCGAATGGCTCGGGTCAGTGAATCTAATGTTAATAATGATAATAGTGAAATCGCCAATTTCAGTTTATTCAAAAAACGTACTTAGAGATAAACGGTATGAACCAGGAAACTAGTTTACGTGGGTAATATCAAATGATTATATTTTTTTTTTCTAAACATGCCGAAACTGTCTGTAAGTTATTCGAAGAGGTGGTATATTCATTTTTCAGCTTTTCTACATATCTTTGTGGAATCTGCCTCCGTTCTCAACACAATAAGAAAACTTTATCTTCGCAAACAAAAACATTGAAAGAATTCTCAATCAATCTAACGACATAACCTAACCTAAAATGTTACGCTCGGGACTCGAAGTTAGATTCCTTTGATCGCTAAATAAAATATTTATCATAAAATATAGCAAACTCACTTCGCAATATCGATAAATATCGTTTGAAATATTCTCTTGCTCCTCTGAATAATGAATCAGCAGAGGTTATCCATCCCAAAAAAAAAACTCTCGACATCGCCAGAACTCCTATCTCTCCACCAGTCTAGACATTATAAAGACGTCTCTGCCAAGGGATGGGATTAAAAAAACTGCAGAAGCAAAACAAGTTGGTTTTCCACTTACTCTGAGATCCACTCGAGATAAAACGAAATGAAAGCGTTCATGAAGAGAGCCCTGCAGCAATTTGTTCTTGTGTTCTCTAATTTTTCCTTCTCTATCCAGATATCAACAGAGGAATGGTGAGTGAAGTTGCACATTTGAAAGCATTACGAAAAAGAATTGTCTCAAAATCATTACGGATGATACGAATAAAATGTGAGTAATGCAGGAATGAAACGGAATTTGTGCATATGCTTGAAAAACCGGTAGGTATTTTCACACGGTTATTCCTTTCCTTGATTGCATTCAATTATAAAACTGAATGATTAGGCTAGGCTGTTCAATTAATTTCCAAAATTCAATCTCGACAACATTTGCATGATATAATATAATTTACTTTAATTCATTCTTGAGCTAATTGAGAAAATCTGTATATATTCAGTCTTGGCATTTACCATAATTTTAATACAATTTAATTTACTGAATCACGCGGCCGGTTCTTGATGTTTGTTTGTGTTACGATATTATACGTCAAAATTTCATCGACACAATCCATAAAGTCATATAGATCCATGAAAAATGCACCCTAAAATACTTCGTGCTCGGAGATGTAAGGTGTTGTAAATGTTGAGACTTCAATGACTGATTTGTACGACATTCCGTACAAATCTAAAGATCTCAATGCTTTACGAGATTCAATGAATATTTTTAGCAGGATTACAAAGATTCAGATTTTTTCTGTTTATGACTTCAACAAAATTTACACAGTTCACAGATGTATTACACAGGGCCTAATTAAGATATCTTAGCTCCAATTTTTTTTGTTACAGATTCTTTTTGAAATTTCCCCAAATACTTTGATTTTTTTGTAAAATCGTATCTTTTATAAAATGCATAATAAATGGTTTCAATCGCGTTATTAATTAAGTTGTTCAAGTTGCAGGTTCACTATTTTCTTGGGAATTGGTCATTCATATCCTATGAAAGACTGACTCCAATGTAGTTGATTTGTCATATTTTTTGCGATGGAACTGTCCCATGAGATATTTGCTCATGATTAAGTGATGGATTCCATTTTGATTATAACTTCAAGATGCTGATTTATCATTTTGTCAGTAGTAGAACATTCAAATCCTGTGCAAAACTCCAATTTCCTTTACTGTACAGCAAGTCTCAAGAACGGTACAAATTGATGCATGAATTTTGACAAAAAGTCAAATGGTCCTTTGGTTCACACATTGTGCATTCAGATATCGTAAACTAGAGAAGATGAATAATGTTTTATAGATTTCCATTTCATTCGCAGGCTTTTGGACAATTCAAAATGCGTGGCAAGCTCACAATATATGCAAAATTCGAAATACTGTATTCTTAAGAATGAACAATCAAAGGAATATATTATGGGAATATATTATGAGAGCCATTTCTTCAAAGAGATTCGTATTTCAACATTTCGGTGTTCACTTATTGTCCATAATGGACAAAAAGTTCTCTTTTTGTGGACACCTCCAGACTCAGTACTCTTTTTTGGAACCAAACGAATCATTCGAGTATTTGCGACAGTCTTCTCTATTCCCAGATTGATTTTCGGGAGCACCACCCCTGTACAGCTCGCTCCAGTCTCCAGAGTACTCTGACCCGGCTAGACTGGAATGGGATGGGGTGGGCGATGTACGAATCATGTGTCAATTCTGGCTTTCATTTCCGATTGCTCTCTCTATGTCCACCTGCTTCATGTTATCATCATCCATCGACTTTGGTCAATGTTTCGATACGATGTTGCCACTACTTTCCCTACTGCCCCAACAAGGTCTAAGGGGCCACGATAAACTATCAAACTTGATCGAAAAACTTTTCATCCATATCCATTTCCCAAATTGTTTTGAGTATTGAGCAACACTCTAGATAAAGTAACATTTTCGACAATGAAATGAGCGAAAATCTGTAAATATTGACAACTGTCATATTTGTTTCAGTGTCAAACCTTAACATCGATTTCAACTCCTCGAGTCATTCTGATATCATTCGCGTTGAATGAATGAATGAAATCGTGATAAGAAAAAAAACAAAATTAAGTTAAACTCGACATCAATGATCTGATTTGTTCTCGCAGCTTAGTTCGGATCTTGGAAATATTCCCTTCCTTCCTCTCAAGTATGTTTTGAAAAAACAAAAACCACTGAACCAATACATATTCGAAATCAGGAAACAGGGTGATATATCAATTAACAATTGCATTCCATGACATTGACTAGTATATTCAAAGTAGTATAGGGGGACTGTGATAATATGAGGGAAAAGGCTGATAAGACAAAAGACATAAGATAATGAGTGTTTAGCATTTTGAGTCTATGTGTACGCTGTCTATCTAGTAATTTGCGGCCGAAACTTTCGAAGAAATCAGTAAATCCCCGACTTTAATCACTTCGGCAACCTCGCCGAGGTCGATGACCACCATCAACTGCTTCGCAGTTGCGTAATGTCTGCATCACGCACTTGCGATACGTGTTTGTTATTATTCATGGCGAGCCGCGAACACTATCGACCGTCCCGGAAGGGTTGTTCTAGCCCTTTTCTCTATAAAGCTAGAGGGTAAAAGAGCGTACGTTGGGGCACAGTCGGTGTAGAGTCTAGACATTACCACAAATTTCCTCAATCCAAAATGGGGATCGTCTGGGAAACATTATTCACCAGGTCGTGAAATTAAATTCAGTATCGCAGAAAGCAATTCGAAGAAAATTTTAAGAAAATTTCTATACTATTTTCATACTATCTTAAACCCTTTCTATTGTGCCAGAATCGTTATTATGATTATATGAATATAATATTTTACATGATTTTTTTTCATGTTTTGTATAATCACTTCAAAGAGGAATGAACATTTCCTCGTTCATTTGAGTGACTACATTAAAGTTTGAAAAAATAGACGTATCATTTATGCATTGAAGATTGTTACACGATAACATTGTGAAAAATACGTTGTGGTTCCATATTTCTGTGGTATTGTTTAATCGTGTCGGTTTTCTCTGTGTAGAAATCGAGGTAGAATATAAACTTTTCTCAGTGTACTAAATAAGATCACTGTCAAATGAGGTCTTCAAGGACACTATTGTCCCACGATGAATGATATTGCTCGTCCAACATCAAAAGAGTCGACATTACTGTCGCTTCTGTCATCGGTTTTGGAAATTAGTCAACGGTAACGCATTTTGAATTTTCACAAAGCGTATGTCTATCAGCAGAATGTTTCTGAAAGGATAGTAATAAGCATAGTGTAAGTACTTACTGAAATCTATCAAAAGCCTTCCATATCCTTGCCTCTGGTATGGGGGTAGAGTCAATATGCAGGAAACGTTGTAATTCAAAAAAGAATTTTTTTCCTGCAACAAAAGAGTATTTTGAAAAATGATTTCTGGTTGTATCTAGTCTAGTTCAGTGTATCCTCCAATCTTGTAAATGAACAAAACAGAATTGAAGCGATAATCAGAATTCTCGATAATACTATAGTAATGAATGGGACTTATATAAAAGCCGAAGTATCCGTAGAGAGTTCATTGAACTGTATTAAATGGGTATATGAAAAGTGGGGATGAAGACTTTTAAAAAAAGTGTGATCAATTTGCCCGAGTTTTTTGATATCGCAAGAATATCATGAACATGACACAGATTAAACTGAAACACGCTATAAGGGTATATGATTTTTTTCAAGCTGCACCTTCTTGTTATTCGTCTATTTGTTGGGCAGATCACACCCATTTTAGTCGAATTGCATGTTGAACTTAGAAAAACAATCAAGATCGAATATTAGACGACTTCAAACTGATTATTATGGGAATCGAATGATATTCAGTGGGAATGAAAAATTAAAAATAAAAATAAATAAAAAAATAAAAAATTAAAAGAAAAGTCCCTTCACGCCTTGAAAAGGAGTGGATAATGGCATGTTCTATGACAAATGTTGGAAATAATATTTTATCTTTGCAATTACATTGTCCAACATTCCACCCACTAATTTACATATTTATCGAAAAATGTCTGTGTCCCTCGTATCTCGTATACGGGTGGGATTCTCGGAAGCCGTTAAAACACCGTGCGAAAACATACCAGTCAATTAAAATATTTGGAAGATTAAACAACCAGTCTAGCACTGACGTCACTTCTATTAGAAACAAGCGAACGGCGAGACAATATAATAAATGACACACCACGTCGAATAATGGGCGGCTGTGACCTATCAAAAACTTGCCACATTGTTGGCAACGATCTATTTCTTACGGAAACTGGGGATATTAGCATCCGGCATCAAGAATCGAAAGCTGGAGAATATCAACGTACTAACATTGTTTGAAATGTTAATTACTGTGATACAAAATAGATTTTTCAATCCATACAGAACCTCCCATTGAATAGCTAATGTAACACTTTGAACGCGAATACTTCAAGTTCCAGACAACCAGTGAGTCACAATTAGTGAAGAGTCAGAAGTTGATCTTCACTTCGGAATCTCGAGTTCGGAATCGATCAAAAATGTTGTCACTCGCTTGAAATATAAACAACGCAGATAAAATGATAATAAGTAACCCAGCACTAAGATCAATCATATGTAGCCTATCAAATGAACGAATTCAATTACTTGCAAGAGGTTCACAATTGTCTTTTCCGTAACCTGGACGTCTAAACCGTAGTAGCGCGTCACCATAGGAACAAACGTGTCACTTATTTTCTGATATCTCTATTCTCTTTTATGGTCCAAAAATGTGTTTCTTTTTTTTGCATTTGCGAAAATCTCAATATCACCTACAAAGTAGCAGAAATTTATCGTTCCAAAATTCTAAAATCTAAGAATTCCAAATTGTCTAATCTCTTCAACATTTTTTTTACCTAATACTTATTTCATCTGCGTTCTTTATATTTCAGGCGTGTGACAAATATTATTGGTCAACTGTCAACTGCCTACTATGAAATAATGAAGATAAATTGAGAATTTATAAATATTACTGAACCTTGAAGAATTGATCTTCTCGATGTAAAGTGATGAACAGTTAAGAAGTTTTGGTCCTGTGGGGAATCTTTGGCCGATCACTTTTGAAATTTTAGGTACAAAAACGTTGAGAGTATTCTGTGATCTGGTTTGAGAGTTTTGTGACAAAGTTATAAAAATTGCTATCTCTGGACTGCTTCAACAGAATTATTTTTGGCTACTGCTGGTGAATGTCTAGAAATTGAAATTCCTCATAGAATTCATCGAATGGGTAAGTTCTGGGTTTGATGTAGATTATCTTGATAATATATCTTTGATTTTTTTTCTAGGTTGGTGAGATAGTAATGTAATGCACTCTCCCTTGCAATCAGTCTGTTTTTCCTCTCAATACTTGAATTTATATAGAATTCTTTTAATTTCCTTTATAATTTTTTCAATTTGTTCATCCCATCTCAAATGGGGTTTATATACATATATCTCTCAATATTTAAGATTTTATCTGTTAGGTTCATTTGTTGGGAATGTTGTCCAAAATTCATGGAATGTTTCGGAAAGTCAGTGAACTGTAGTAAGCAAAGGCGAGGAAATTGTTTTTTGGAAGTTAATTGTCGAAAGTTTGTTGTTCAGATAGGTGCATATAAAATATATATTTTCATGATATTCAATTTCCAATGTTCAAAAGATTCTATTTGCCGAATAGGTATTGTATGAACAGATGTTCATTACACAGAAATGACGATTCGTCACTTTTATCGTTTTCGCACCAGACCCTTCCTATTTATAATCTTCCTTCATTGTCGTCATACCCGTCCACCGAACACCGAAGTAGTAGAAACAACGGAGAGATCGTCCCACATCTTTGTTGCGCGTGGGCAGGAATTATCTCCGACTGACTGACTCGCCATTGATTGATCGGCCATAGAAATGCCGCTATAAATAGCACATCCTTTCGATCCACATTCCACGTGCACATCGTGTACACACTCACACATACATACATATCTAATAACATTCGCCGACACCGACGCAAAACGAAATAGATCTAGCGTGTAACGAACCCTATTTCTTCGTCACTTGTCAAACATAGATTGCAAGAACTTTCGTCACGAGGAATTGGGTTTCCTTTTCATTATCAGGATAAATATTCGTTTTTCATTCGAATATCAACACTCGCATTATGAATTAGCAGATCACTTCAAATTTAATACGATAACCAGACCCCTCTTTACAATTGGGCACTCGGGGCAATCATCGGGATTCCTCAGTGCCTGCCAGATCGCCAATCGATAAAACCGATAAATCATTCAATTACTGAAAAAATGAAAAATTCATGGGAAATTACAATGCTTCGAGAAAGTTTTTTTTCGGCCAAGTTCCTCTTCAATCACCATAGATTGCTATTAATCACTGAAGCGCATACTATACTGAATGCTAATCACGATAATCTGCAAATAAAAAATCAAGAAAGGACGTCGCTTACTAATAAACATATCGATAAAAATCTGAAACGCTTGTCACTATTTTTCTGACAGCCATATATTCAGTGGAAAATATCCCGAATCTACCCAAAGGTTACCGCATTTTCATAGACCAGTCAGTATAAGTCATTGTTTTCATGAATATGGTACAAAATAGCATATTTTATTTTATTTTTATGAGAAGCACACTATATACTATATATATTTTTAATTACACTATATATTTTTAATTACTAGTAGGGATATCTCCACAGTTGTATTCATATTTGAATGAATTTTCAATAATTTACCATTCCTCGAGAGTACGTTCGTGGAATAATCTGAAATGCTACATTTGCTACATCGCGAAGTTGCAGGAGAGCGTTCCAATCTGTACTACTTAGTCACATGACCTTGAACTATGACTTCGAGACCCCCCCCCCTCTTCGCATCTTTATCGACCCTCCTGATCACGATTCAGGGGTTCGTTTGTCGATATCTCTTACCGTTTTTGAGATATAAGTTGGGTCAATCGAACAGACATATCCAATGTATGGTAGAGCCATGTCTCTATACAGGGTGAATCTGAAAGTAGGTTTTCAACAGGGTATATATCGTCAATATGAGATAATTGACCAAAAATTGCTCATAAAGGAGGTAGAGGTATTTTAAGGTTTTGTACATTGAACATCCAACAATATAAGATTCATTGCAGAAAATATGATGTACACATACTGTTGCTCTGCTCAGTACAAGCGTTAAAAATAAAATCTTCGCGTTCATTGTTTCACTTCATTCTATTACATAACTCTTCCAAAGTATTTGATTCTGAGGCTTTTTTTGAAAAAATGTAAACAAAATATTTCACAGTAAAAGTCGTCTTCAGACCTTGAAATGTCTTATCTCAAATGTTTCAAGTTGACAATTTTTGCCCAAACAACTCATTTTGGGCGAGACACATAGCATGTTAAAAAAAAGTTCTCCAATAACAAGATGATTCCACAGTACTTACTGGACTATTATGCGGTAACCGTTGACTAGAGTTGGGTTATTTTCTACTAAATTTATGGCTTTCAAAACAATACTGGCACGCTTTTCACATTTTTTCATCGATATGTTTATCAACAACAGGTGTGGATTTTCATTTGCGGATTGAAGTGACGACTCCTATATGAACTCCTATATACTCCTATATATGAACGGGCGCTATAGCTGATAACGCCCTAGGGCTTTGTGAAATTGGAATTTTACAACAGCGTTATGCGTTTGCTATTTTGTTTTCCGATAATTGTCATAGTTTAGGTGGGATTTTTACAAATTTCATGGTCGCTGGTGAATGATAGAGACACGAAATAAGATATTCAAAAAGAGAACATTTTACTGCTACGTAAAAGTGGAGCAAATGAAAATCGTACGATTCGTACATATCTATCCTATGACGGCGAGTTTGTTCGAGGTATCAATCAGCAGGCATTTTCATTAGTCACGACGATGGTCGTGACGCAAGGTTTTCCAGTTATCGCGATGGCGCCCGACGCTGTCGATCAACAAAGTCCGGTCACTCGATTCTAGGAATTCCTGGTGACGTACAGCGTACAAGGCGCCCGGTGACTCATCGGTCGACCCCGGTATACTATCGTGCCGGAAATGCGCGACGGACGTGTTCAATAATACAGCGATGAATCAATCTACAAGGCGTACTCGTTGATTTTGTTCACCATCGGAAGTCTCTAATCTATCATAGTAGATTGATAGATTTCTGACAAAAGATAGGTACTTCAACAACGCTATTGTTCAAGTTAGTGAAATTTCTAATCGATTTTGGCATATAGGTAATATAGCGTGTTCCATTTGGATCACTTTTACTCGAATATGTATAATCTTTTCTTGATAAAGTGGCATCGAAAATTATCTTTCGGTAATATATAGATCTCTTGAGAAATTTGAAAAGTCTGATACTTTTTTGCTCATAGATAGATACGTCGTGGAAAGTAACCAAATTTTCCGAACATGTGGGGTTTTCTATTCAAATAGGGAAACCAAACAACGTCAAGATCGACAAAACATATTCAACATTACCGAAGGCAAACTACGATAACAACTTCGACCAGAACATTGCAACTGATACAATGTAGCAGTCAACATCTCGTTTATTATAGAATTGTTTTATGTCCAGAACACAAAACAATTTCTGAATTGCTTCTCTTCAGTTCTTGGTAGCCATAAAATTCCATTCGGCGACAATATTATCCCTCACAGTGGACGACTCATTATGCAAAGAATACATTTACGATCTCGGCCCGGCCCTGAACTCTACAATTGCAGTGCCAGTGGTGGCGTTGCCAGATTTCCAAAATTTCCCTGTTGATTTGTAATCGATATTTCATTGAAAATAGAGAATTCAAAATGGAATAAAATTCACTGATCTCGCCAGCATTATCAACAGTATACAGTCCACGTGGACTTGATATGTGAAGACGGGCGTGAATACAACGATTGTCGATCTCAAAAGTTGAAACTCTTACATCTAAACGTTTATTAGCTACAGTGTTTCTACATGATTCATACGGTTCATTATAGCGCAATAATATTCCACGGCAGTGCAGTACCGTAAGGCGTAGGGAGGAGGGGACCGTTTTGCGAATTACTGATTCAATTTGAAATTTCAAAAATTCATTCTCTCAATTCTGGTGTTCTCGTGTTGAATTCTGCAGTTTCCAAGATCATGGCATTTTTGAGGTATTTACGAAACGAAAACGAAGTTATTTTTAGTGAGGAATTTTTGTCTGAGCAAGAGCTCGAATTCATATATAAAGATTTTCTCAAACACAAATGGAAATTTAAAATATTTAGTGAAGGGAATTTGTCAGCTAATTGATATCACATCCATTCTCCATTGAGTGAGAAATTGACAATCCACTAGAGTTGTACATAATATTTCTTCTTTGACTGGTGATTTTTATTTTCAATAATTAATCTGCGATATTTCTCAGTTGTCTGGAATTTCCTACCCATCCATTTCATAGATTGTGAAGGAATTAAAGATTCGAGTGCTGAAGAATCCCATAGTGATTAATGACATATACAATGTATTTGAACTTTTATTGTACTGAGTTTGTAACTCATCAAGAAAAATATATCAAAAATAGTTTTACAAATAGTTTGTTCCAACCCTGGAAAAAAAACGTCAACGTACGGTCACGCTCATGAGCTAAAGATGAAAATTGGTCCAACCAAGAAGTAACGGTAGGTTATCAGACCATTTTGTGTCCCAACCAAACCAAGGTTTCAGGATGGTAGTTTCTCTTTCCTAATAATCTTCTCAGCGAATTTCAAAGTTTCATTTACAGCTGTTCCATGCCATCTTCCATATACAGGCAATGGTCCGTTAGTTTGTGGTTGTTTAGCACTTAAAGTTGAATTCGGTGTGTTTTAAACATATTTATCGAATCTCTCCGTTCCATTCCATTTCATATTCCCTTCAGATTCCTTGGAATCTTTTGAAACAATCATTCAACCGTCACTGACAGTTCTAAAGTTAGGTCATAGAAAACCTTCCATACACCGATCCGACTCTGTTTTGTACAGACACGCAACCCAAACGATCTCAAAACAGTTTCGAAACGATGAAGAATTTTTTTACAACAAACCTCACACCGCTCCATCTGTCGCCACGCCATTGTTCATATTCTCCGTATCTCCTCCAGATATTCCATCAACTATTTCCAAGAGGCACCTGAATGCGATCCCCCCATTCCCCGTCTTTGGCCGCCCCATAGACACTCGATAGAATGTCTACGGGCAAAGTTATTGGAAAGCCAGAGCCGCATGCCTTCTACCCCCCCCCCCCCCCCCCCCGCCTCCCTGCGCTTCCCAAGCGCGCCTTCCAGGCTATTCCCCCCCCCTCGAGACGGCTAGGGAAAGGGGGCGGCCGATGGGGAATAATCCTCTTTTCCTTCTTCTCTCCCGATCTCCTCGTGTCTTCTTCTGACCTTCCGTTCATCTGTCTAGACCGGTGTTTCTCAATCTGTGATACGCGGTCCGCGCATGACAGTGACAGCTCAGCTCACGTATGATTCGTGACATTGTTAGATTTGATAATTATTCATAATTCGAAACATTTTTTATAATTGTAGATATCGCTTTGGGCTGTGGTGAATTTCGCAGTCTTATCTATATTTCTTTGACGTTTCGGTTAAAAATGAATGATTCATTGGTTGTATAGATATCGGTATTTACGTGTATATCCTACATATCATCAACGCTATTGACAGTTCATTATTTACCTAGGTAAAATTGTTTCATCATCATTTACCCAGGTCGAGAAAGTGTTACTTGTCTCTTTTTTTCGTATATGTAGTGTCTCCTGCATGAATTGTCCAGAATTTATTGCCTATTGAGGAAGTCCTCGTGCTGGATTTTCTAAGAGTCTCTGGCTGGGAAAGATTGAGAAACACTGGTATAGACTACAAACGTCAGAAGGAGTGTACGATAAGGAAATTTCCTTCAGACAAATTGTTCTCGAATTTGTTTTCAATTGACGTTACTCTCTGATAAGTATAATTAACCCTATATTTTCTAATTCCATTCTTGTCATGACCTCTGCTGTACCATTAGGAAGAATTTGAGAGTAAATAAATAGATAGCAGCGAGTTCGAAATCAAATCTGAAGACCGATATCTAAAGTGGGACCTACAAGTACAAAACATTGTTTGGAAGCCTGGATATCTTATTTACCCTTTCAGATAGGCTAACTCAATATTGATAATGTTAATAAAATGAAAATAATTCTTCATAGTCTTATAGAATCCATCATCAGTTAGGGGCTAATTTCATGGGGAGCAGTATGGTTATCAAACCATTGATGGTTATTCAAAAATTGTGTTTTGAAATTATATTAAAAAAATAAAAGGTACCGTCTCTGAATTTATGTAATGAAATAAAACTGTCAATGATCTTGCAAATCTATAAAGTCATAAATCAATTCGAAGTTAATAAGAATGAACAATTTAACATGTCAGGAATAAAGAATAACATATTGAAAATCTAGTCAGATATAATCAATAACATATTGAAGAAACATTCGCGAAGAAAACTGTAGATCTAAAGAATTTCAGTAGCCTAGACACTTCCTAATTGCATACCAAAATTGACAGAAAAAAGGCCTTGCTATGATTTTCGAATAAAATTCTATACACGGAATACGAAATTTCTTTCCTCGAATAATAGTATCATCTGTTTTATTAGAATTAGTTGACTTTTCAAAAATATTACAATCAATAATTTTCAACACGGCAAACTATAACGCATTTGGTGAAACCATTGTCGACACAGGTGATGACATTCCGTATTCCGTTCCGTATTTCGTCTAGATCGTGAAAGATAGGGACTTGTCGCAAATATTTTCTGATAGAGATATTAGCACTGTTGCGAAATCTCATACGATTTTCTTTGGGTATCAACCATGTTTTGCTCAATTTTTACACATGTGTTTCAAGGTTATCATTGTTAGTTATTTTGAAAATATTATGTCCTTTAATTATTTTTGGAAGCCGCGTCGTTTCAAAGATACACATGCGATAAATAGTTGATCTTTAGAGCTTCTCAGTCTATAAAATCAATTCAAAATGACTCTAAATGTATTAGCGACGTCTTTCAAAAATATCAGGTTCGTTTCATACTGCAGTACAAAAACCAATCATGATTATAACTTCGCGAATCTACCACCTTACATTGGATAACTCCGGATGGCGCCACTAGCAATATTCCAGTGGGTTCGAGTCTGGCGATGTAGCAGGCCATACGTTTTTTTCCAAAAGTATCCATAGGAAATTTTTGACGTATGATTACTAGACACTTCGTATAGTTTCTCAAACTTCCAATTCCGTTTCACAATATAACATTTCAATTTTGAATAGCAATTGTCCGATACAACAACACGATGAATATGTTTTTGATACACTCACTATTAATAAATATGATGAGGTATGTGTGTCGGAAATTCAGAGTCATCAATAATTAATTCTTGGGATGACAAATCATTTACGTTAATTCTCGTGCCCTAATTCAGAATCAGACGCAGATTTTGTGACGCTATTCCATGTATTTCAGCACGCAGTTCAATGTACAGGACGGTCGGTAACTGAAATCCAATATTATATCAGCAGACTCAATTCTTCAGCATTCTCATCACCATTTTCATTGATGTATTTTCATGTATTGATGAAATATGAAAAACGTGATAAAATCTTTGATTTCTGGCGATTGGCGGAACTTTGCTCCTTCAAATTTGGTGTTTCTTTCAATGGAAATACTCTGAAACGAATTTGTCAACTCAACTTGAAGTTGAAGAAATACTTATTAGTACAACGTATTTTCATTCATTTCATTTATGTTCTATGTCCGCTGTTATATACATATCTTATATGAATATCTTGTTTCTTAAGTTGGAACAGATATCTACTATCAGAAAAACTCGAAATGTATGATATGGAAAGAATATAGAATAAACGATCTTCGTTCTTCTGAGTCTTTTTTGATGATATGATGAGTTGAATACGTTAGAATCCGTTTAGATATCCTTCCAAACTATGATATTACTGGGAAACACACCTTCAGACATGACAAAACAGAAACCTCTGTGCCTCCTATCTGATTCTTCCTGTTTTAAAAACAGAAAGGAGGTAAATAAATGTGTATATGAAATAAGATATTTTCAGTAGTACTATTCTTTGATTAGGCAACGATTTTTTTTCTACAACACGATAGGAAATCCTATAATGTTCGACGAACATCATGTTAGTCAGTGGTGGAATGTTGGGAGAGATAAATGAAAATTGAAATTATGTAAGGAAAATCAAGTGTTGCACGTTGACTGACTGAAAATGAGCGATTCTAACTGAATTCAATGTTGAAATTCTAATTCGACTTGTGTCAACATGTTTATAGACATACTTCGTCGTCATCACTCATTAAAACTGATCTTTCGTAATATATAAACGACGTTGAGAGTAACATGAATAATAAACACTCGTGAAATTGACGACGAACACGCTGTATCTTTGACAGAAATTTCCTTGATGAAAATTCCTCACAGGTCTTATGACAAAAGGCTCAGCTACCGAGAGTCACGCATAGATCGTACCAACGGAAATAACAGGTCGTCGTAATATTCACGAATGTTTTTTAGTGTTCTAGACTTGAGACAATGTTGATCGAGTGTTCGATTACGTCGAGAATATGGAGCATACAGCTGGTTTATAATGGACCCATATGAGGTCCCCGTGGAACACCATAACAATTATCTTTACGACTCAGTTGAAGCTGTAAATTCGCGACTGCACCTTATTCAAACTCCACCACGAAGAGAAATTCTCACGACAATTCAACAATTCTCAACAACACATTTCAACAGTAAGTTAATTAGTGAAAAAAAGTTGTATGGTCTAATAAATTGGCGATTTTCTCAGTCCCGCCGAACTGAAACGACCGCAAAGAACTATAAGAACGACATTTTCGCCATGTCGATGCGATCTCGTCTCGTTCGGAATTCCTCAAATACCCACCAGAATTAAACTGCCCATAAACGTCTCAATAGAGAAACAACAATTACTTTATCGTCCAGTCCCACCCATCTACAGTTCCTTCTTCAAAACGGTACACGAGAATTTCTAATATGCCGGTTTCTAGATCGTCCACTCAATATACAAGGAGAGCTATAATGAGATCATCTATTCGTGCTCCGTAGATAATTTCACTAGCTGCGATATTAGCACCAATCACATAGACATATAGACACATGAGAACATGGTCCATTGTTACTACTGTCTAAATTAGAGGTGATGAAGGAGATATGCGAAGAAAGAAATTTTCAATCTCTCCGTCGTATTAATATCTGTATGCATGAAAGTAGTCAACACTTCCTATAGAATTGAAATTTGACGTCCTTTGGCAAAATATTCATGAAACTCCCTAGAAGATTCTCTGTTATTGCAGATTTCTGGGCGATAAGTTGGTGTTTCGAGATAGTAATCATGTAGTTTGATCATTAATCGGTTGTACTGTTATCAAGTTAGTATCAAGTAATTAGGTATCAAGACTGTACATTGGATTTTTGTCAGGAAAGATTAGATGGCTATTGGGCAGAGTAGTTTTACCATCATTGGGAGAAATAATATTGCTTGACATTTCGATGATTAGAACTTTTGTTCAACGATTGGACTGGTTGGTCTCTAAAATGAGAAACCTATGTGTGGACATGTTAGAGAGGGTTATTCGTAATCGACAACCCCCACCAAATCATATTTTCCTTTGGGAAATTGTGTTTGTTTCAAAATAAAGATACGAAGTAGACCTGTGTAACAAACACCAAATTGAACGTAACTTCTTGCAAAACCAATATAAAATGATGACAATTCTTCTTCTTGCAAAACCAATATAAAATGATGACAATAAGAGAAGCGCCTATATTGTGGAGAAATGATTCACATCGATACCAAAGGGGAAAAGTTATTTAATATCGAACAAAATGTTGTTTGCTCAGTTCGATTGTGCCCATGAGTGTATAACTACATGATCAGCGGTTTCAAGTATACTGGTTCTGAAATGAAAACTTGTATACTCCGAAATAATTTGATTAATGAAAGTAATGTATGAAAAAAATTCGATTTCTGAAAAAATTTCTAAATGTCACATAAGTAGACGAACTGTATCATGTAATTGCCATAATTATGATTATTTGCATCGATGGACATGAATAAATTAGTCTTTACATCATTTATGAATGTCAGGCGAAGTCCCATGATTTCTGTTATGTGTGTGAGAGAAACTCGGAAAAATGCTTGTGTGCATATTCATGTAGTTTCATTTTCTGAATTCTTGAGATTGTATCTTGGTGACAACAAATGAGTAGATACATTGTCGTCAATTACTTTGAAATAATTACTAATTATATTCATTTTGAATACGTCAATATTTGCGTATAGGATGTTATTCCGATTGATGAGAAATATGTTTATTTTGAAAAGGAAAAACTAATTTTCAAAGTATCTACGTCATTATGAACTGACGAGAAACGAATAGATACAAATCGAAGAAAGGAATATTATACTACATAATTTTTTTAAAGGGAATCAGCCCTTTCTCAACATTAAATTTGAACTATATCGATTCATAATCATAAGCTTTATTGAAAAGCATACATTTATTTTTCATGTACATATGTCTCCTATTTCAAATGGAACACTTTGTAGATTATTGGACAATCGGAAGCCCTACAAATAGGGCTAAAAAAAATCAAGGAGGTTTTCCTATGAGTAAGTCGCATAATTCTTCATCTACTCGAACTTTTTTGTCAAAAAAGCAGGGAATGTTCACTTGTGATAATGCAGTTTATAAATATACAAGGTGAACAATCAACAATTCTCGATTCAATTTCACAGTTTTATCACAAATCATAGAAAGCAAAGACTTATTTCAGATAATAGTATATTATTCAAGGAGCCAATTATGATGACTATTATACCAACGAAGATGAAAATTGCTGCAGTAATAGTCATTATACGCTAGTAGAACACTACAATTTATCCACAAATGTTTGAATATTTAGAAACTTCTCATTGTAGAAGTGGTTGGAACATTTCAAAATACATTGGAAGAATTTTCAGACTATATATACCGACTTTTTCATATATAGTTGTTTTCGTTCACGTTTCATTCGAAATTCGAGAAATTTTATCCTAGCTAATTTCAGATTTATTACAAATACCAACTAACAACTAACTGATTTGTTTTGTTTCAATGTTTTCGATGGTTTCAAATGTATCAAATGTTCCCATGTCTTCGACAGATCGATTGAGCTATGGTATTATTCAATCGAACTGTATTAAAATGGAAAAATATTTCGAATTTCCAGACCGAAATGATAACAAACCTGTCCCTGTCTCGAAGAGAAATAAAACACTGCTATGAATCATATCAATATCGACCAGATATCAAAATAATTTCCCTAATGGATATAACTGACGCATCAACATAGCTCAGAATCTCGTCGACTCGTTTGACTGAATATGTGGGACAAAAATAATTCTGATAAAACATAACCAAGAAACTTTCTACGGAACCCATTATGATTAAATATTGTTGATGTATTGTGTTATCGTTCAGCCTTACGAATATTTATAGCCCGGTATCTGTAAGGAATGCTGCTAAAAATAGACTGTGATTTTTCAATGGAAATTAGTACACCGTTATAAATATACAGAAATTGATTATCCACGGCCTTACTTCGACTGGATTCGAGTGGATTTGGTACGTACTTGGTGCTGAATTGATAATTGGAACAGATACTGGAGAATGCTTACTATACAAGAAGAGAAAAAGTAATCTATACATCTTGACAGATGTTGCTCTACATTATAGGAGATGAGTATGTTTTAGATATACTTATAGATTACTAGTGAAAGATATATCTCATTTTAGATTGAGATCAGGTACCAATCCAATTCAATCAGAATCCAACACAACCAAATTCTGAAACTATTAGCGATAGAGAGAAAGTGTTCATTACAAAATTGCCTAATACATCAGTTCTTATAAAATAACGTTTTGATCACTTGTGTATGGTATTTATATGATTTTGATAACCGAGTCATTCCTATCAAATTACTATTCACCAACGAATGTTTCGAAAGTACAATCCTGACTTTTCAACAATTCGTTTTTTCATCTAATTTGTACGAAAATCTCGTCACGAGCGATTCAAATTAGACAAGCTCAGGTTGGGATCCCTATACATTGTCATCATGTCGGAATTCGCTCTACCAAGCACCATAATATAATTTTATGTTTGTCGACCTCCAAACTTTCAAGTAAAATTCCAATAGGTACCTACTTTCCCTTCTTTCCCAACATTTCACAGCTGGCTAACACGATGTTCCTCTAACATTATACGATTTCCTTTCGTGTAGTCAATAAACAAAGAAGATAAACGTATATTTTCAGCACTATTTGTGCGTCATCAGGTGGAACTTATTGATCAATGAAAATCTGCAAAATTAATGACGAACATCAGAAAGTAATGATTGATGATTATCTTACAAACCAGTTTCACAAAAGACAACTTATCTGTAATTCAATTGACATCGTCGAGTCGTTTGGGAGATAACGATAGTATATGCACCCTGTATTTAATAACTAGCTATAATACATAGATTCATAAATAAAAGTGACGATTTTAACAGGCTATACGCTATACTCAACTAAAACATGCCACTGTGATTACCATAGGTAGAAGATAACAATATTTTTCAGTCTCTTCAATCATCAGAATTCATCGATCATACCTAATATACTAATAAATAACTACTTATTTTATATCATTACATATTCTTCGATTTTTTTAGGCATTTAGTCAGAATTATATTATAATAGATTTAGAGATTTGGTTATTCTTCAGTGTTATTTATTGATTCAAAACTTGCAGACTTGGTTTCTGTTCTTCACAATTAAATTAAATCATATATTTATCGTCTTAGACATTTTTTCATGTTTGTATCAGAGCGTAGTTGTATAGTTTATGGTATCAACTTAATATAGTTTCATAATTTAATATTATGGTTCACCTTGGTGCACCTTTTCGAGGGTTATAGGTAAGAGGTGAATGTACACAAAATGTACAACATTTATGTGCAATGGAACTAACTATAGCCCTTTTCAGACAGGTAATGATGTATCTCAAAATCAAATATTATATTCTTTACTTATATCTCTCTCAATTTAAGCTATTGCTGGATCTCTGCTTATATATATGACTAAATAAATAAATACCTATTTCATTTAGTTAATTTTACTATATGTTCTGGCGGTTATTATAATTTATTCCACCATCGATCTACTCAAGCCCCTCTATCCCAATCCCAATCCCGATCAAACGATGATAACTGACTTGATTACTTGAGATTACTTAATACTGACAAATTAATTGAGCACTACAATGCTTCAAGAAAGTTCCATCAGTTCTTCGCTAATGTCATGTAGCCGAAGACAGACTTTGAAAATAAGATTGACTATTATCTTATCTCGAAGCTAGAAGAAGACGCGCATTATATTTCGATTATCTGTTCTCATTTAAGGTGATTGAACAAATGAAAATAACATGTGAATGAATCTAGAATATTGCTTATGTATGTTTCATGTATATTTTTTTGCATGTTCCAATAGTCAAAGGTCTCCATTATCCTAAAGTGCCCAGTGCCTTCAATAATAATAATAATAATAATAAAAACATTTTATTGCTTCTAAAACGGGTTTACAGCAAGAAGTATGTGTGTGAAAATACAAAAAGAAAGGAAAAATAATATTTATTAACGCATAAAGCTATGTTAATCAACTAACAATCTGCTAACTGTGGACTGTAAAATCTTAGTAGCATGATAAAGTAACCATTATTCACTCAATATAAATGAACATAACCTGAGAATGTTCCAGATATATTCTGAGATTTCTTCGGCTACCGGAATAGTTATGTTCTCCAAAGCATGGCTGAGCTTCAATAGGTTAAATACGGCCCAGAATTTTCTCAGCGAAAATATTCAACATAAGCCGAATTTATCGATTTGGTGAATAAATTCCAGTGTCAAGCCGGGGGTTTGAACGAATTTCATTCTCGAGTATTTCTCTACCCATTATACAAATATCTATGTCAAAGATAAATCCTCTGCTGATTCCGAAAGAAATTCTATAGTGAGCTGTCGAAAAAATTCGTCTAGACAGACTCTGGCAAAAATAGCTCTGGCAGAGGCGAGAGTAAATAAATGTTTCGAGACGATACTGCAGGATTTCGCGAAATCTCTGGAAATATACTGATCAACAAAGGAACGAAAGCTCCCGATATAAGACAGGCAACGACCCCAACAGGGATATTTCGATCGGGTCGTATTAAAACTGAGGATTTGAAGAAAGAAATAAACATGAATTCTACAAAAAGGACTAGAATGGTTTTTCTTTGTCAACACAAAAAGAAAACCTATGATGTTCGAGGATCATCGTGTTAGCCATCGTAGAGTTGACGTCACAGATCGTGAATTAGTGACACACAGTGAAATGTCTCTGTTGCTATTGATTTTTAGGAAAAAAAATCAAATCACACAAAATATAGATCCACTACTGAAGAAATGGTTGATATGGTGTTTAATTATTTTCGGACATGGAAATTTTGATTTTCATTAAATTCAATTAGAAAACTACTAATTTGCTTCTTAAAACTTGAAGTTTGGTTGATTGCCCATGTATACAACACAAAATATACAAGGTGCAGATCCGAGTTAAGGCCCACCCTGTATACAAATAATGATGATGAGGTTTCGTTTAATCCGAGTGTATTGAACTGCTATTCTGAGATAATTTTGTTTGTCTAATCTTTATTATGCAAATAAGAGAGCGTTAAAGTTGGCACGAAATTTAGACGAAATTGGTCATATTTCGTAAGAATCAGTATAGACCTATATAATCCCATATGATGAGAACGATAAGCTAAAGAAAAAGGGAAAAAGATTATTCGATTATAGGAAAAATATAAGGTGTGAAATAATTCTACAATATTGAATATAATTATGGTTGTACGAAAAATATTTTCCACACGTACGGAATATGTCATTGTCCATACTAATAATATATATATATACTATTTTCTGAAAATGTTATCATAACCGAAGACTTCATTTGTCACAGTCCCTTTTGCGTACGCCCCTGACTCTCTGCTATGAACGTCGACGTAACGTGGGAGTTCGAAAGCGGAAATAATCGAAATGTAAATATCTTGAACATCATAAATTGGTTGAACGCGAATTCCCAGACGATCTTTTTTGAATCGGGAAATACAAATTCTGGCCAGAATACCAAGTGCCAATGGCCCGAGCATCAATCAATGACAGTTTGTATAAGAAAGGGGGATTTTTCAAATTTTATCTGAGATTTATCAACGTTCCTCATCTTAATCGAGGAGGAGATGTATTCACTTTTTTAGATTTTTCTGGAATTTCCTCATGAGATCCTTGTTTCTTAAAAATAAAATATACGTTATAATAATTATTTTAATATATTTTTAGTGAGAACAGATTTGTGATCTGTCCCAAAATGCGCTTGGAATTCAACCTTTAGATACCTAAAAGAGAAATTCTCTATTTGTCAATAACTCTATTGGAAATACAAATATATTTTCTATAAAAATAAAACTCCTACTCATCTTAGTGGACGAACGAATCTGATCCCGTTTTCAACCCAATTCATAGATTTTTCCTTACATGAAAAAATGTACGAATAAAAAATATATGAATTGTGCTGAAAACGGCAGCAAATTCGTTCCCGAAACGTCCACTAAGATCATAATTAGTTTTTTTTCGTTAAACCATGAAAATTTCAAGAAAATTTTTCGGCGTTGCAACGTTGCCGGTTCTATTAGAAAATGGTGGCACAACAACTACTTCAAGCATCTCCATACTTATTTGCGACCGTTTTCGAGATAATTCATTACAGTTTTTTTTTTCAGACAGACAAAAGGAGAGAAAGATATGAATGAGGTCGACCGTGCATTCCGTGCGATGAGACGAACATTTTCTCGGAAAATCAGCATCGACCGCCGAGACAATTTCAGCGGTAGATGGATTTGTGGAAGCCATAAAAGCGTCTGCGGAGGCGTGGTAACCAGTGTTGCCGACCTAAAAGTCACAAAACAGACGGGATCATTTCACTCGTCAACATCCTCACAATCTGACCACTCACGACCAATTTTTCGATTTACGTTTGGTTTTCGATAGATTATTCTCTGATGTTACAATGATATGGGCACCTCTTGATATCATAATGGTGCAGATTTATGTTTCAACTTTACTTTCATTCAGTGTTTTTGACTAGAAGTCTAGTAAATGTTCATGCAACTAGTGATATAAATCAGCAAAAAAGAAACCATTCACCATCAATTGAAAATAAATCCACAAAAATATAGGTGGAGTTCTAGTATGAAAAACACTTGGCAACCCTGGTGGCGAAACTCCTAATCAAGCCGCCAGTGCAAGCAGTGTAAAAACTAGCAATTTTCGTGTTGGTATGAACGATTTTATTGTTGAGGTGTGACTATGTTGCTGATTTTCAACGCAGTTTTACACCCTTCGCACCAACCGAACAGAAAATCAGCAGAAAATGTGAACTTCAACGTTTAATAACTGTAAGAAATGATGCACACACTATATGTATACATATTTGAAATCACAAAAAAATATCCTATCCAACAGGGACAAAATATGTATATTTAAAAATTCATCACATCAGAAAACTGCTTCACAAAACTGGGCTTTCTGTTTGGTGAAAAGAAGTACTTCACACCCCAGCAACTTCTCACGATCTTCATAGCGCAAATTCAAATGGTACTGTTGAAATGTCTGGAGTTTAGCTTCCAAATATACGATGAAGCAGTTAGATTCCACTAAGAAGAGAGCTTTTCGCCTAGTCGGTGATGATCCACTCATGACTTCTCTAGAATATCGAACTCGTATATAATATGGAACGGCAAAGTTGTGGAATGCTCTGCCAAGTGAAGTCTTTCATGATTGTTCCTCCAAACTTTTTTTTCTCCCAACATTCCACCGCTAGATAACACGATAATTCTCAAACATTATAGGTTTTCATTTCGTGCTGTCAAGAAATTTAAAAAAAAAAACATCAGATACCTATAACTTTTTTTCGATATTTCTACCTATTTTCCTGTTTACATGAATGAAATCCACAAATATAAAATCGTGTACAATGTAGTATTCAAAACAACCGTTCATTAGCGGAATTCTTTTTCTTTTCCTTCGGAAAAGCTGAAGGGTCAAGGTGGTGCGTTTTTTTATTAAGTCGACGTTGAATCGACTTCATGACAACTAGAACTGGATTTTAATCATCTGCATTTTCACTATAGTGAACGTATGCGTGAAAATGTTGAAAACTATCTGTTTCCGAAACTGAATTTTATCTTTCACTTTCAATCTGTCATTGATAATTTCCTCTTATTTTATCAACTGTGGTTATATTTTTTCCAAACTCAATACTCATTTAGATAGGTTTGAGACAGTCGTTGAAAAATAATGAAACATCTTTCTCTGTTTTGGCACTTCAATAGTCGACAGTTCAAACATCGCTGTGACTCTCGCTCTCCGAACAACAAACCCACTAGAAGGATCACAAAACAAATATTCTGATGCTAACATGAATTCCCAGAATTATCATAATATTAGTACCCAATCGTCGCCAGTGTTGTCATATCCAATCATCAAAAAGTGATGAATAGTCCATAATATTTAAAGTTCTCTATGAATTCATGTAGTTCAATGCACAAATATGATAATAAATTTGGGTCATGATGAATATGAATCAGTTCTGATTAATAGAAGATTGCTACATTATTCTGAGACTCAGCAATTTTACTTTCTTGGGGGCTCGATGACCAGCATGGGTATCATAAATACTTTTTGCTCAACGTTGCAACACCGCCATTTGGTATTGACAGTCAACGGCTATTATTGCTTTGTTTGGTATCTGTCATTTTTTACGTTTTGATTTATCGATATTATTAAACTTGTGTTCAGTTTTGTGTACTCAGAATTCATCAGAAACTTATAATGTTAAAGACAATTTGAACTGGCGATCAAAACACGTCATTTCATAGGTGAGTTACCATTGTCGTATCATTCGAGATTTTGAAGCATTTTCCCTAATGGAATGGATAAAAATGAATTTAAATTGAATTGATTAGATTATATTGATTATACCCATAGGTCAGCTGCGACAGTGTCTCGTCATTGTTCATTTTTCCACCAAGAAATGCTGAAAAGTACTACTGAAATTGTTACGGATTTTCAATTTGGTTTCATCATGAATTAATAATAAACTCGACCCCTCTGACAACACGGCACTGGTGCTGGGAGAATCAGCTCCTGCTATCCTTGTTTAGACAAAGATAGATACTATAGATGTTGCTTCCAAACAAACTGTATTGCCAGGGCTGTGGATTACTTATCTAGTCTGTTCAATGATCGAGGCTCTCGCTACCCGAGATCTATGTTAAATGAAGCAGGAAGAGGAAGAATAACAGTATCACCTACATTCATCGAAATTCCAGGAATATTATGTAGAGAATTCAGGCGCTGTCCATCTGACATATAAATTCACTGACAGGAAGTTTAATTTTACGAAAAGTTTTAAACATCTTTATTGCTATATTGTGTCAAATTTCTGTCAACTGTCAGAAACAAATCATTTCCGCCAGTCTAATTATTTCGCCGAAATTTCCCTAAATATTTATTGGATTATGTTATGAAAATATGTATTCAATATTAACGAAACCGTATAATAAAGCCGGAACAGAGGAAATATTATAAAACATTCGTTACAGAAGGCAATTCAAGCACTGTCCTTTCAGAAATTGTTAGTCGACTTGAAGCCCACTAAAATTCGCCCTAAAAAAAATCACCTTGGCCCTTCAGCGCTTTCGCAGCTTTCTTCAATCAATCCAGCTAACTGTTGACAGCTGTTCTGATCGCCTTCAAGGCCGGAGGGTCAAAATCTAGCGGAGAAATGCGAATAATAATCAATCGATAACTATACACAAAGCTATAAAATCATCGCCCACATTTGCCCTAGAGCTATAACTATTATTCCCATTTTCCCTTCCTTGTCTCATATCGAACGTATCGAAGATGAAGGAACGTGGGAGGTCTATATACCCTGTCAGGGGCGGCGCATAATGGCACTGATAAGGTGAGAAAATTCCATCGATCTACAGCGTTGACTCACTAGATTGGTTGTCACACAACTGGGCTAGCAGTTCACGTTGATCAAAGTGCCGATTGACATTTACTGTTTGTCTATTGTCAATTGTCAATTTCAAAACGGTTGCGGTCAGCTTTACCAAGTACTTCTAATGTTGAATCATAGAAACGTATGAAATCATGTACTGGAAATATATCTGTTGATTCTGAATGGAAAAATTCTACTAATAAACTGTTTTTTATAATTTCTGATGAAAATCAATGAATTATAAGGTTTGATACTTATAATGTGTCACTCTGTACCTTCATGAGAGATGATACCAGGTATTTGGTGGAAGAAAACTTGTAACGAACACCTTTCTCATTGCCCAACCAATTAAAATACAAGTCTGGATTCGAAAAGGTATAGCCACCGTATAAATTTGAATTAATTTCAACTTCTCACGGTCAACGGCGGTTTTCTTAAAAAAAACTACATTTCCAAGAATTTCACAATTCGTTAATGCGACTTCTTGCCAACGCTGACGAATAATTAATCGCCATTCCGAATCAAGACCGAACATTCCTAATAATGAATTTTTATCGTGTGTACTTCCTTCCTAGAACGCTCGTTTGTTTCTTCTTTTCGGGCGGAAAAAGTTAATTTTATAATGAATGACCCGAGAAAACCATCATTATTTGGCCATTGACTAGTACAGCACTACCTACGTCATCCTACACGGTTTGCTGCTCTCATTTATTTGTCTCAACCAATTAACAGAATTAACATAAGATTGTGTATTATTTAATTGGGACAGGACCAATTTTGTTAGCGAATCGAAAATGATACATTGGTACACAGGGTGAGTCGGCTTTCAGTAGCAAGAAAGGAAAAACTATTGGAAATAAGATGATGCTGTTGTCCCCATATTATATATCACGTCACAAAAAACTCGACTTGTCAGTTTAGTTTTTTTTTTCATCTTCCGACAACAAGAAAGGAAATAATGTTCGAGAAACATCGTGTTAGTTAGTGATGGAATGTTGGGAGGGAAGGTTCGTGAGCATTAGGAAAGACTTCACTAGGCGAATAATTCAATAAATTTAACTATTGATCAATGATGCTTGGCCTATAATTCAATTCGAAGTGATTCGAAGTAGAAAAAAGGGCTGCATTAATTGAGAGAAAATTTAAAGTTTGAGAAAAATAATGTAACAGACACGGTGTTCTCTCTACGTAGAAGTGTTTGTTTCAGAAACATTAAATGACAGTGCTTGTTCGACAGTACGAGATTCGCAAAGCTTTCAAGTGAAAATGCCTTTCTCAAATGAAGAAATACAAGATATACATACTGTCTGTAAGTTCTTCGAGGAGGTGGTACATTCATTTTTCAGCTTTTGATGGGATTTTCTCTCCTCGTTTCTAAAAAATAGAGTAGAAGTTATTAAAAATTATTGCAATATATTTGTAGTAAGGACAGATTTAGGATCTGTCCCAAAATGTCACTGCGCTTGAAATTAAACCTTTAGATACCTAAAAGAGAAATTCTCTATTGGTCAGTGACACCTTGTTTTTGAAAAAATTTTTGGAAATACAAATATATTTAATAATGTGGATGATATTTTCATTATTTGGCCACATAACTATGGAACTAGATAATTTTCTAAATTTTTTTTTTTTTTTTATCTGTGGACAACACGAAAGGGAAACCTATGATGTTCGAGGAACATCGATTTAGCCAGCGGTGGAATTTCGGGAAAGAAGGAAGGTGTTGGAATTTTTCTTGAATGTTTGGAGGTTGTAAGCATCAGGAAAGACTTCACTAGGCAAAGAATTCCACAACTTTGCCGTTCTATTGATGAATGATGCTTGGTATAGCGATGTTCGACAGGTCTCGAGCCTGACAGTGTAGGGGTGACCAGCTTGAGCTCGTCTGGTTTGTCTACTAGGAATCGCGCGTGGTGGCATAATAGATGATATTTCCGTTGAGCACCGACCGTGAAAGTACCTATAAAAAAGGCAGAGATCGCCGACCTTTCTACGATGATCTAGAGAGGTCAATGATTTGGTGAGTGTTGTGTCATCGACTAGGCGAATAGCTCTCTTCTGAATTGAATCTGAGAGCTTGAGCGTATGTTTGGGGGCTGAGCTCCAAACATGTGAGCAGTACTCCAGGACAGGTCGAATTTGTGCTTTGTAGATCATAAGCAGTTGCTGGGATGTGAAGTATCTCTTCGCACGGAAAAGAAAACCGAGTTTTTGTGAAGCAGTCTTCGCAATGGACCTCACATGATCGTCCCATGAGAGAGCACTGTTGGTGGTGACACCCAGCAAGGATATTGACGACCTCATAGGAACACTGGTACCCGACATCATCAAATTGGGCATTGTGTGATCAGCCTTCTTGGTGAACATACAAGCTTGAGTTTTAGTTGCATTGAACTGTACTAGATTCTCAGATCCCCATTTCAGAATTCTTGTCAGATCCTCATTTAAAGCATCAACCTGTCTTCGCCTTGCACCTCTGGCCTCATTGGATGATATAGGGGCTCTAGAGGAAAAGGCGGAATGAAATTATATAAACAATATCGAACCAACAATCAAATTCACTTTAGAAATCGAATGTAATAATCAATTACCATTCTTAGATGTCCTCATTAAAAAATCAGATAATAATTTGATAAGAAGTGTATATCGTAAAAATACACACACCGACAGATACCTCAATTTTCAATCGAATCATCATACAAGTATAAAGAAAGGAATAATCAAATCACTTCATGATAGAGCCAAATCCATATCATCAACCACCAAATTTTCAATGCCGAAATGAACCATATAAAAGATGTTCTACAACTCAACACTTATCCGAAACATTTCATTGACAAAACAATACACCAAATTGAGAACAGACAGAATATACAACAAACACAAAGACAACCAACACTGATAACAAATGTAATCCCATACATCCCCGGAATATCTGAAAAAATTAAACGTGTTGGTGACAAGTTTCGAGTGAAAACAGTGTTCAAGACAGAAAATACAATGAGATCGATTTTGACTCATACAAAACCGAGAAATGAAGAACAGTCATCAAAAAATTGTATATACAGTATACCATGTGTTTGTGGAAAATATTATACCGGTGAAACCAGCAGGCCTCTATCAGTAAGGATGAAAGAGCATAAGAACAATATAAAGAGAAGATATACTGACAAGTCAAAATTAGCTGAGCATATCCTTAATATTAAGATCATAGGAAAAGAAGACAACAACCAAAAACGGAAGATCAAAGAGTCTGCTTGCATTCTCCTGAACGGAGACAATAATATTGATTCTTGTTCAGTTGATATAGATAGAACTTGGCATCCACTTCTGAAACTTGAATATGAAAATGGAAAATTCGATATCAATTAATGAAAACACCTTGTAACCAGAATTCCTCCGTCAGCCAAATTGTCACTTTTCAGTGTCAAAATCGGAAACATCGAAAAAAGTTTACGAAGAAAAATATTTCAATTGTGTTGAGAACGGGAGCAGATTCGTTCCCGAAACGTCCACCAAGATAAGTAGAGGTTTTTTTTATTATTATTAAATATATTTGTATTTCCAAAAATTTTTTCAAAAACAAGTTGTCACTGACCAATAGAGAATTTCTCTTTTAGGTATCTAAAGGTTTAATTTCAAGCGCAGTGACATTTTGGGACAGATCCTAAATCTGTCCTTACTACAAATATATTGCAATAATTTTTAATAACTTCTACTCTATTTTTTAGAAACGAGGAGAGAAAATCCCATCAAAAGCTGAAAAATGAAATACAAGATATGTTAAAACTTTCTAAGAAATTCGATAGAAATAATTCAACATACATTTTCGTACTATTCATAACAAATTTGTAAAGAAGTTTCAACACACCTATATCTCGGGAAATCACATGTTCAAACAGCATTTTGTTAAGCACTAAATTTCACAACTCTGTCCTATACATAGTTTCCGAGATCCCAATAGTAGGGGTAGGATTTGAATTTCTTCGTATATAATCATTATATAATATTCATAATATCATATAATATCATATCATATATTATAATAAAATTATCACCAATTTTTCAGAAAATAATAAGGTAACCGATGAACGTTGCCACATTACAATAATACTCGGATACATGTCTTTATAAGCATATTTCTTTTGATTTAATAAAAGAAGGTCATCTCATTAGCCGGTTTTTTTTCCAGACTCTTGCTCCGTGATAATGATGACGGCACTTGATTGGACGATCGTACCAAATTATTTGGCAACCAGGTCAACCGGAAAATTCAAGTATAATAATTCGCAGACGGTGTTTACAAAATGGCAGTTAAAAGTTTGTTGATCTTCAAAGGAACATGCGATCTTTGGCGAATAGCAATCCTCAAGGCCGTCTCGTACATCCAAATTCACCAATTATTTGTCCGTTCAAAGGTCTTTCCAATAATAAATTCAGCGAAGGTTGTTATTAGATTTCCGTTGAACCGTCGTTTGATGCTTTATGGAGAAAACACGAAAAATATCAGTTGGTTTCATTGTCATTACTCTGTGAACTTATTACTTGGTATTCGACTTAGAACTAAGTACTCTGTAGGCCTATCACTGAATGGAATTTAAATTTTAATGCTTACTAATGAGCCATCAAAACTGCCATAAACAGAATCAAAATTATTATCACTGAATAGGTTTTTTCGATACCGCTTGCCGTAGAGTTCCATTTAAAATTATTGGTCACAATTGCCTTGTGACGTCATCTTTGACGATTTCGTCATCTATCATTACTAGTAGGGAAGTTTACAACCTTTAATATTTAGTTTCCAAATTTCATTTGTTTATGAATGATCATTCCAAAGATAAGAGGGGTAGAGGGTAGTTTTGAGAAGCACTTTGTAAATGTGAATGTGAGATGATTCTAACTGAGTAAATCCTTGCAACATATTACAATTCTATGATAGAAAGTATTGTTTTATTTTTTAATATTTTTAATTCGTCACTTATACTCATTTCAGTGAATATATGAATATATGATAATCCACGGCCTTGAACAATGTATGATTTTTGTGTTGAGAGTTTATTCTACCTTTGGAATCTACTATACAGGGTGTCCCAACGAAAACTTTCCACACGGATTTACTGGGAAATGACAAATTATTTTCGGAAACGCTAAAACAGGTCGATTTCAATTTCTAGGGGGACACATGTTAGTAATGGATTTAGTCGAGCAACTTCATCCCCCGGACGGGGGCGGCTACCCCCTTGCGAATTATCATAGGGAACGTGGGTCGAGTGATACATCATCTGAAAGCTCTCTTCATTTTCTCTATCCAAACGTTTATAATATTTTCAAAATCGAATGACTGGTACTTGAGATTAGTGTGGTAATAGGTTTCATTTAAATAACCAATATCGTACCTGTTCTTATCGAAATTCAATTTATTAATTGCTGGAAATGAGTCCCTTCTACCTCCATACAATGATAAAGTCTACTTTCGAAACTATTACGAACGTTTTCCAATACTTCTGGAGTTATGCTGCCGCACTCGTTTACAATTCGACCACGTAGATCCTCTAGTGACTCTGGCGGAGTGGCAAAAATTTTGCTTTTGAGATGCCCCCATAAAAAATAATCCAACGGGTTGACCTCGTCGCCCTATCCAATGATTGGTATATCGTTCATTCAGAAAGTTTCTAACCGCTACTGCATAGTGAGGTGGTGCTCCATATTGTTGAAAATGGAGGTTGACTGCCGAATAATCTCCATCGTTTTCGATAATATCCATTATCATGGGATCGATGGCAGTCTCAAGAAGATGTAAATACATTTGTCCATTCGAATTATCATGTATAAAAATTGGTCCAATAATATTTTTGCCAAAAATATCACACCAAACAATTAATAATAGTCCCAACCTGGCTACTTACTTTGTTTTGACTAATTTGTTTTCGTTTTTCGTGGGGTGACTGGGTTCCCTGACCGGATGGGATGTTGCCATTGTCTATCTGTCCACTCATTGAGTCTTAAAATAGTTAATACATTGAATTTGAATTATAACAGATAAGATATTGACTTATTAGATTGAACCTGTCAACAACAATAATTTCAATTACCATTCATTCGATTTTGAAAAAATTATACACGTTTGGATAGAGAATAACGAGAGCTTTCAGATGATGTATCACTCGACCCACGTTCCCTATGAAGATTCGCAAGGGGGTAGCCGCCCCCGTCCGGGGGATGAAGTTGCTCGACTAAATCCATTACTAACATTTGTCTCCCTAGAAATTAAAATCGACCTGTTTTAGCGTTTCCGAAAATACTTTGTCTTTTCCCAGTAAATCCGGGTGGAAAGTTTTCGTTGGGACACCCGGTATATTCTTTGTATACTAGGTATATACTGTATTGACGACTGATGTTAATTTTTCTTTGTCTCTAAGAAGAAGTGACTCACAAAAAAGTTGATTTGTATCAAGAACAGGAACGCGTTGATGGAAAAAGGTATAGGAAAAGTTATAGCGAATCGATGCATACACGGTGTCACATTTGAAAGAAAGAACTTTTTCAACTTTGAAAGTGAAAGTTGATTTTTTGAATTCTTCCACCATAATTTTCTGAGAACGGTACCGAATACCACTCGTACACTCTGGCTGCAATATCTCTGACACAATGTTGCAAGCATTCACTACTGACATGTCGAACGAACAATTCAGTTATTGTAATTTCCCTCGTTTATTCTCCCACAGATACTGTACGATGTCGAGACGTCATGACGATGATGAATCGACATCCATTCGAAGATGCATCGGGTCTAAAATAAGAAAAGCCGATCCTCAGACCTGAATCGGTTTCTTGATTAGCAGTTGTTGAATTTCAGAGCTCATTTCAAACAAGCCATCGAAACCGTCTGACAGAAATCAATTGGAGGTGTTTGAGATTTCAACCTACTGATAACACCCAATAATTTAAAATAGGTCCCAAGCTTTGCATGCAGTTCACTTTCTTTATGTGAAAATGTATATCACAATTCTATCACTTTTGAGGTATCAAAAATCAGGAATATATTCCTGAGAGCTAATTTCTCGGCTAGAAAGGCTAACAATTACTCACACATCACACATATCACACGGAATTTTGAGTAAAAAAACAGGAAAATGCACAGTTGCATATCAATCAGGAATGTACAAAATATCTTTGGTGACAACAGAAATATTGCATTGTTGAAGTGAAATAGGTATTATGTGGCGTTCCATTCCATTCTTACTCAAACTAGTTAAGCGCTTCATTAGCCTCATTATATTTTCTTCTTTCATTTCAGCCTGATATTGACCTTCCTTTGGAATTATTCTATTGTCTTTGAACCTTTTTTTTTGTCATACAATTGATCACATCACAAAATCTTTTTTCCAATGTGATATTGAATTTTTTTTAATATTCATTCAATTTTCAATGTTTCATTTTATATTTCCAAGAATCCACCCCTTGAATTTTTACGTCATGTTCAATAAAGACCTGTATAACACAGAACATAACCATTATAATTTGGTAATTTGGTAAACAAAAAAAAATCGTATTTGCGTAGCCATTTTAGAGTCTTTGCCAGAACAACAACGCACGGCAATCGAATTCCATAAACTAAGATTGTTTTTTCATGCTTCGCATTATCCCGCACCTAGTGTTTCAGATAACGTATATGATTTATTGAAAGTATTATCAATATTCCGAGATATCGATGAATCAGCCAGCACTCTCGAAGTGCATAGTGAGCCGATGACATCATCGGAAATGCTTGGCATTGCATAGACCGAAGAAGAAAGGAAGATCAGGTCCGTTGATCGTCACGAACTGGTATGGAATCGTTTGGGAGTTGAAAGGATGATACATCCGAAGGAATGTTCTAGAACAATAAACATTACTGATAGGCCAGTCATGCTCAGGGAATTTCTGAGGGAAATGTTCGGGAAGCTTCCAAAGAGACTATATTGGAAGAAGGTATGAAAATGAAATAACTGATTGTATGGAATATTGCGAGGAATCCCTGATTTCCTGATTTGTACTGATTATCTAATAAGTTATGGATCCGCCATTTATCACCACCTCGACAAGTTTCAATGATATGAGGTTAAATTGAATACGTCCTGACAACGATGTACATAACACTGGTGGAGCTATTCTGCCTATTTGCCTATATAATTTCTTCAACCAGAACTCTAACGTACAGCTAACTTGATAACAGCATTTTATTCGTTATAGCGGAAAATCACTCAAATGTCAGTTGGTAGATGGCGACACAAAAATGAAAACAAAATCAGTATTATTGATAATTGCACAATCAGTGTTATAAGAATGTTGATTCAAAAGTAGTGATTTAGGTTACTTCTCATATTAGAGCGAAATACATAATTACAATCTCAAAACATCTTGGTGAAATCTGTAAAGATGTCACCATCTTCTGGGGAGTTTCATAACTATTAGGCCATTATAGCGGATATAGTGTTTTGTACATCGTTGTCCTGACTGTCCTCTCTGTCATTGTTCAGTTTTAGTTGAAATCTATAGACACAACAATTGATTCCTTCATTTCCACTACATGCTAGCTCCAACGAGGCGATGTGGAAAATTATCATCACAATCATCATCATGCATTCTGCAATATCTAAGCAGCTGTGCCGACTTTTCGTTTCTCTGGAAGATTCTGAAGTTGCTTTTTCTTCGCATTTCTATAGCAGTTCCGGAATTCAATCATCAATCGAATTTTCTGAAATTGTTTTCTTGCACCATCTTAGCGGTTGCTCTCCAAATTGTCTTGACAGAATATTGTTAATAATCTTCACCATGATGGAGTGAGGTGAATTGAAAAAAAAAAGTTGTGTCAATGGTTTAGCTGTACTAACTGAGCCATTAATCACTTCTCAGTTTTCGAATCTTGAATTATTTGCACAATATCGAAAATCCAAACCAAAAAAAAAAACACCAAAACCCTCAAGTGTGTTCAATATTGAAATTCAAAAAATGATGAAATGTCACCAGCAATGTTAGCAAACACACTTTGAATTGTCTAGACAACAGTAAAAAATGCCTGATTTCTTCGCGAAAAATGAACTAGTGATGTTTTTCACGAAGAATACATAGTGTTTTTCACATTCAGACGTTCCTCGATTAATAGATAGATAGGTATATTCAGGTAATTAATTGTGAGTTTTCATGGCTACACAACACAAAACTGAATATTTCTGTATTTAACGAAAAAATGCCAGGGTTGATACAATCCGACATAATTGTATGCTGAAAATAAAAAAAAATATCGATGATGATAAGAGCAGTAAGATATCATGCTAGAACTCCAATCTTCAATTCCATGAAGTTCAAATACCACGTTACATTCGTTCAATTATTACTTTTATACTGACTACTAATTATTGTTTCAAACATAACACTTGAAAATGTCGAAAAAATCAAAAACCTAATTTTTCAGTATGATAAAGTTACAGTTGGAGTTGCAATTCGGATACTGTGATTTAACCACAGTCTCAATACTACTCAAATACAACATGAATGTGATCCCAAAAAAAAAAAAACACAACAATATTTAGAAAAGTCTTAATACGTATTTTGGCAACTCAGTAGACATGAAAAGTGAAAATGATTATAGGGATTGGTTTCCGAGATACGTATTCAAACTTTTCTGAATATTGTTGTGTTTTTTTGGGTTTATATTCATTTTGTGTTTTAGTAGGTATTTTAGTTTGATGAAGATTTGTTCACTCAATCTGGTGTGTGTGAACTGTATGTATTTCCATACTTTGAAATCTGGATATGTAACATTCGTACAGAAAACGATTTTTAGGGACTCATATTCTTCTTAGTCGTTCCAAAAAGCAATTTCTCAAACTATATAGTGAATAAACGAACAACTACTTTTCAGGAGACACGAACACTCGTGCACCGTCCATATACCGAAATAGAACTAAGAAGCAAAGAGTTAGTTGTTATACAACAAAATATCATATCACTACATCCGGTGATCGAGAGGACAAGTTATCGTTCGAGTTCACCCTGTATTTAACGATCTGGCAGCCGCATCTCGTCGAACGCATTCCATCCCGGCCGAGCCGAATGCAAATTCCGAATGGCATTTAATATGGCGTCTTCCACGTATAATCAACGATAACGATATGGGTCCATCTTGCACACAACAGCTATAATTTACTTAGCGTCGTCAGCCTCATCACATAGAAGACAATTAATAGTCGCCCTCGGGGTTTACGATTCCTCCGACACCCCTTTTCATACTAATAAACACTCATTCGTGAGAATAGAATTCGCTGATTATCAGATTATCACTTGGTGCTGTAAAGTAAACTATTTCGTAAGGTAGAAATATCAATTTTGTTCCTAACGCATACAAGCAATATTAAGTCTTTTTTAGTCTTTTTACAACAGTCGTAATATTTTCCAGCTTTTTGTGGAATTTTCTCTCCTCGTTTCTAAAAAATGAAGTAGAAGCCCTTAAAAATTATTTCAATATATTTGTAGTAAGGACAGATTTTAATTAAACCTTAAGATACAAGAGAAATTCTCTATTTGTCAGTGACACCTTGTTTTTGAAAAATTCGGAAATACAAATATATTGAATAAGAATAAAACCTCTACTTATCTTGGTGGACGTTTCGGGAACGAATCTGCTCCCGTTCTCAACACAATTAAAATATTTTTCTCTTCGCAAAATTTTTCAATATTTGGTCGGTTTTTACATTGAAAAGTGACAATTTGGCAGACGGAGGAATTCTGGTTACAAGGTGTTTTCATTAATTGATATTGAATTTTCCATTTTCATATTCATGTTGAGAGAGTACTGTTGGTGGTGACACCGAGCATGAATATTGACGATATCTCAGTTTTCATTGTGTGATGCTGAATTAGAAAAAAATGGCTTTTGTGAAGCTCATTCAAGAGGCCTTTACGACTTCTGTGTGATACGATATTCTGTGTGACCCAGTGATTTCGATCAACTTATTTTTTTTAATGGACCTGAAACTTTTGCTTCTTCTTTCGAAAGATCTGGCTATGCATCCCTAAAACGAGGAAATAGGGTAACTATATCGTTCAACGTTTAGACTCCATCAAGAAGAAAAATCTATCATCAATGCATTTTTCCAAATATGGTCCCGCTATATTATATTCATTTCGATTATTCATTGTATTTTTCCCTGCTTATTCTGCATATGATGTTGTGATTTCCCAGAATTTTTCGTTATTCAGTAATGAAATATTGAAAGAATGCAGAATCGCAAGGACTTGCGAGTTATATGTCTCTACACCGCGTCCTTTCTGATCTATTGTTTCCTTGGCCTTGAAATAGTTAAGAGTTCTTCGTCTAATCCAGTCTTCATTACAAGACTCCATAGACTAGATTTTAGATCTTCCACATGAATCTTCAAACAGCGTTCACCTGACGTATTTTACTTCTGATTCTTCTGAAGTCACCTGGTGCGAAAGTTAACAAGAGAGATCTGAAATAATGACATTATTGGTGATTTTCTAATGATGAAATGCAAAAAAAACGAATAATCATACTCAGAGCTAAAATTGTAAGTGTTGCCGTTTTTGATATCCTCATGACAGACACCATTATGCCCATCGATACAATAACAGATGACGTGAAAATGATAGTGGAGTGAGTAGGGGGGAGAAGAGTATGAGAAAACTGGGAAGGGCGACATTCACCAAGTTTCAGAGCGAAACAAACGAGCCAGGGTAAGGGAGTGAGCTATGATAACACAGTCCTACCCTAAGTCTGCGGCACGTAGTGAGGGTGGCAGGAACGAGAGGGGGGGGAGGAAATTCTGTTTATCCTTCCTGATACCTGGCTAGGATGCCGCAGACGGGATCGTTCTAAAAGCTGCGCATTTTATACTACCCCAACAGTCGAGACGCCGTCTGGACCACAAACCCTCAAAGTTCATACATAGGGTTAATGTATTTTTGCTCATTATCCAGCAATGATGATTTGTAATGCATAGGAGTTCAACGAAATATTTTTTTCTACGGCTATAATTTACTAATTGAGTTCAGAATTCCAAAACAAACATGGTAGTGCAATTTGAAAAACAAAAGTTAGTTTTGGTTTATCGGGGATTGTTTTTTAGGGGGTGGATTTTGCTATGCTGCATGAACGAGCTTATGGTCTCCTGCGACACGTATTTTTCTCAATTTTTTTCTCTGCGAATAACTGAAATATCTGCTGGCCTAAAAGCTCTGGGAAACCCGGTATATAATAGGAATGTGATGAATATATAATATTATAGGAATCAATAATAAAATAGATATGAGATGATACACAGGGTGTTCCATTGCGGAAAATAGAAATGTCAAAATATGACATATGCCGAAAGTATTTCTTAATTTCAACAGGAAATTCTCATGCAGATAAAACTATAACACTTTCGTTTCCAACATTTTTCTGATAACTCCCAAAATAGCCTCTACAGGTGGGGTGCGAAAATAAACAGGAAATTCCTGTACATATAGTGCATTTTATATTTGGTCATTAAATCATTATTTCTCCAAATTCGAAAATCTCTGTCGAAATCGCACAATTGATAGAGATTTTAAAAGGTGACATATATTGCATTCGTGAATGCATTATTTTGAGAAATAATCACATTTTTTTTCTGAAATAATCTCAAAATTCAATGATACAATCTCAAAATTCCGAGGAAGTAGTCCAAAAATATTGAAAAATGAACCAAAAATTTGGGGAGAAACCCTCAAACTTTCGAGATTTCATAAAAAATGTAATTGTCTACATGGCGCTAACATGCCGCCGTACAAAACCCCCTGTACGAGATCGAACAAAACCGTTTTTTGGCACCGAAAATCGTCGCCGGTCGCACGGAATCTCGCCGACCGGGCGGCATCCAACGCGCCCCTTCGCTGCACCCTTCCGAAAACCGACCCCTATGAAGCGACAGCGAAGGTCGTCGCCCCCGACGACGGACGGCGTCGGCGTCGCCGTCGCCGCGGCTGACCTCCCCAAAACTCCGTGCGATTGACCTAGGTGGACGGATAAATAAGGCGGAAGTCGATACACAATGTCCGTCCCCCCCACCCCTACTAATTTTTGATTTTGGAACGAAATGGGCTTGTTTAGCAAAGAATAGTATTCATTTTTCATATATTATAGTGGCCAGAGTCCAGAAAGTGATAGGACGAGAATGTTTCACTTATCTAGGCCCAAAATCATTCAACACATTGAGTTCGTTGAAATTGCGAATTAAAAAATGGCTGTTGACAATACCATACCTTCTGTTGAACGAATACATTACAACAAAAAATTCCTATCCTAGACTCGTGTAACAAATAATAAAATTTTTACCTGCAATATGTGTATTGAAATACTACCTCACCCTGTACATTGAATAGCTAATGAATCGTGATTGTGTGTATATTTATGCATGTATAGTTTATAATGAATTTATATACGTACCTATCAGTCTTCTTATTGTAGTAGAAAAACTTTGTGTGTTCTTGAAATGTTACGTATGCTCTTGCTCAAGTTTACTTTTAAGTGCTGAATTTCATTCATTTGCGAGTATTGTTTATTGGAGAGAACTGTTGGGAATTATGAACAGATTTCAAAAATGGAATAATATACGAGGTGGTCTATTCAAAAAAAAAAAATATTTCAAGATGGCACTTGGTCACCATTTTGAACTTTCAGCTGTGATTTTAACACAAGAGAGTAGGTCCGATCCAAGCCCTCCAAATTCGGTTTCAATATACCAGGTGGTTCAACAATTAGTATAGGAACGGACCTTAGACGGACACAATAATAGACAAGGCTGGTGTAACATTTGATAATCAGCACATTTCCTTTCTTATTGTAGAATATAGAATAGAATTAAATCTATTTCTCGAAAACATAGATGATTTAACACAGGTTCCTAAACTATACATTTTTACAGAATGATTTTCATGTATGTTAGAGTCCATGAGCTATTAAGAGATGTGGTTCATTTTTAGTTGGTTTTCTAGACAAATTTATGCATTTGACATTATATGTATAATTAGTAGTCGACGTGATCAGCATCCAAAGGTAATTAAGGCAATATTAGATATATACAATAGATACCTATACACATAGAAAAATATTTTGGCAAAATAATGACAAATTAAAGACAACAAAAGAAAGAGAGAAAATGAACAATGAAAAAATGTGAGCATTAAATATTATACATATAAGTTAGATGAAATAATGTCTAGAGAAGATGATATTGAAAAGAAAATGAAAGAATAGGATGTGAAGGTCATCATGATGAAAGATATTTAGATAAGGTCATTGAAGAATTCTTTGGTGTCGTAATAAGCGTGGGTTTGGAAAATTGTTTAACCTTATTTTGAACCTCACTTTGAAATTGAATCATTTTTGAAAATGTTGTGACACAATTCCTGTTATTAATTGAATGAATTGAATTGAGGTAGAATATACTTTTTTTTTGCGTGTGTCATAGTTGTGGACATCCGTGAATTGTTCTAGTTCATGTTTTTTCTCGAAAGCTAATAAGGAAAGACGATGTAAATTGTGAGTACTTTAAGTCTTACAAAATGACTCCTACAGGATTCGGTTCGGTTTATCCCACAATGTTTTTTCTTATGGCAGATATTGCAAATGTAGCACTGCTATCCTATAATATTATATATTAACATCTCGGACGCCCATGACTCTCAACATTAATCCGCAGTCAAGTGATGATTGAATATCTGCAAGAAAAAATTGTCTAATCGCCGAATGAGTCAGTGCACGAAAATCCATTCACCTTGAGTACGCTCGCGATTAATGGAAAAAGCACCGAGGCATATAAATATCCACTAATGAAAATGTCAATAGCGCGCTGCGAAGTTATACGATGCCAATAAATCAACAGGGAAACGTCAGAAACCGGGCATTATCATGCGTTAAATAACGCAAACTACCCGGAGATGGATCACACGATACCGGGAAAGTTCTAAAACATGGCCAGCCTTTATGCGGTAAACTATGAAACTGAATTTACGATACGAAATTATGAAAATGATTCTTCACCAGACAATCTGATGTGTTTGAAAATTCCCCACCTCCACCTGAAATTTTATTATTGTCAACTTCTATATATTCTATATTCTCAAACAAACTAAGGCGAACTTTGTTCACAGCTCTCTTGATTTCAGACCAGACAAACAAACACACAGCCAACTTTGACTCTTGAATATGAAAGACAGGCAACACTTGAAGGTGAACAGAGTCAGAGACAAACTCATTTTCGTTGACTGTTGTCTACGCCATTAAACAACAAATTCAGTCAGAAAGACTACGACAAACTGATTCTTATTCTCAACTGTCTTGATTCCTGGCCAGAGAAACGAATTTGTGCTCACAAACAACTTGACTCTTGGCCATTTGAAGGACAAACACATTTGCGTTGACAGTTGCCTAATGAAACAAACAAGAAGTTTAGGCAGTCGAATGACAGAACGAAAGACTACGACAAACTGATTCATATTGACTCGCAAATACAAAATGGACTGATTCTTGTTCACAGCTATCTTGACTCTTGACAAATTCCTGTCAATTGAGGATATGCTCTGCGTTGACAGTCATCTATACTCTTTCAATCTAGAAACTGATTTCTGTTGACTCACAGCTGCGAACTAAATTGAGTCAGAGAAACTGATTCTTGTTCACAGCTGACTTGATTCCTGATCAGACAAACGGTTTCATGTCAACAGACAACTTCATTCTTATTCATAAAGGAATACCAATCTATGATTAAATTAGAGAAAAACTCATTTGCATTGCGTCTTTACCTTAAGGCATAAAAATGACAGCACAAAGGGATTAGCACAAAATAATTTCTGTTGACTGACAGCAGCACAGTATGGAGATACAAGAGAAACAAACTGATTCGTGGTCACAACTGTCTTCTATCTAATTCTGTCTAATCTATTCTCACAAGAAAGACTCAGACGAACTGTTGAATGACTGCAGCAAATTAATGAGACATCAGAACCAACGTGAATTCTTTTCACAGGTCACAGCTGTTTTGATCTTAGACCAGACAAACAAATTTTTGTTCACAGACAACATGATTTCTATGTCACATTTATAGCCATTTCACAGAACAGTATGACGCTTTGCAGCGATTTTGACGTTTGACGAGAAATTTCAGAGCCTGTCAAAATGAAGAGATGGAGACACAAACCAAGGTGTTCACAGGTGTCATCCTGATTTGTATGCACAGAGTCGTCTTGACTCGTGACTGGAACTGGAAATGCTGATTTAGCCGAATGACGTAAAAAACGACAAAAAACGACTCCGTGTGTCTGAATATCCGATATCATTATTCTAATAATGAATTCGCGCATTTTCAGTCGATAGGTAATACATACCTACGTGAATGATCGTGATAATAATTTTCGGTGCCCCGCATCCCAAAGCGGGCCTCCTAGTGACGTCACAAGCCCGCACCTAATTGGCCCCCGTGATAATTCGCCGATTCGCAACTATTATTTGCACGACGATAAAAGATAGAGAGAGAGAGAGAGAGAAAATGATATCGAGGTCAACGGCCGAGCAGCTACATTGGCGTAGACGGAGGAGGGCAAATTTGGAAATTTAGGGGAGCTCAGAATATCTGCTGAAAGCCCCAGAACATCAATGAAAATATCACCAAGAATTTTTGGAATACAAGAAATTTTTCAACCATTCACTTTCATCTATATCCAATGATGAATTTTCTGAAAAATTATAATGTTTATGTATGGTTTGAAATTCTGTTATATCGAAATAAAAATATGGCTCTGTTCGGTAACATTTCGATTTGTTTTATGAATTATTAGAAAAACTGAACAATCACCAAAACAAGTTAGTTAGGTCATCTTGAGTTTTACAGTTTGTCTTATGAACTCCTGTTGTCAACAAATATTCGCAGAAATGAAGGTTTTTTGAGAATCTATCTCAAAACTGAAATTTTTCTGTCTCAATTTTCATTGTTCATTTGTAGTACATTTTCCAAATTACATAACTATACTTTTTTTTCTACATCCTGCAAATTCATACAGTTAGTCTTGATAAATTTGTTGTTCTTAAAACAAGATACAGAAATATTGAAGTAACATGATTTTCATTTCAAGTGAAAATATTCTGGCATTATAATTTGAATAATTCATTCACGGCTAAAGCAAATGAGGATTTGTCCAAACAGGAATATTGGAAAAGCAATCTGGCCAAGAATTAATGTATAGATATTAAAAATGTATTTCAATTGATAATGTTTCATTCTGTATCATTAACAAAGCTTTCGTTTACAATCGAACTTTGCCTCGGAAAGTTGTGGGACGAATTAAAATAATGGGGGTGGGTGTATACACCTATCGGATTTCCAACTTTAACCACCTTGGTAATGATGTTCTCATATAAAAACCTAATATAACGGCGTGATCATTTGTTCTGAAAGTCAACTCACATGCTTCATTTTCGAAAAAAATGGTGACGTAATTATCCTGCCTAGGTATTTGGCATGTCAGAGTTTCAAGTGATCTTATTCTGCTATGAAAGAGGCAAATCTCAATAATTATTTAAAAAATGTAGGAAGTGCTTAGAGTAAAGCGGATTGTGGCATGAAGCTAGTTTTGTGAGTACTATCGAAAGGTAAAAAACATTTTTTTTTGCTAAACATGCTCATTGTATTTATATATGCACACGATGAAGAAGATTATCCGTCAACATCTTGGTGAAAAACTTTTAATTTTTTGGTTTATCAGAATCTTATGTTGGTCTGATATTGAATATCTTTGAATTGGAATGTACTTGAATGAAAATCGTTGGGAAAAGAGGTATTATTTTCCTCTGGTAACCACACTGAGTCGATGGCAAAGTCGTAACTCATTCAAATAAAGGCCACTCCATCAAAACTACCTTATCACTAGGAATAAGAGGAATCCGTTCATAAAATTTGTCAGATTAGTGAACTTGCACGGTCGGTTATATGTTGATTCATATTGTCCATAGAATTGTTAGAATGTATTTCCTTTTCAGAAAGAAATCAATCAAGTAGAAAGGAATAGAATCTTCATTTAAAAAGGTTGTTCTTGTGTCTGTCGTTACCACAATTTTTTTTTTATTTTAGTTTTAAAAACGAGGAGAGAAACTAAACACTAGGAGAAATCAAGTTTATTTCTTCAAATAGTTCGGATTCAGCAAAGAACTTGCTTTGATTGAAATAGCATTGTAAGGAAGATATTTCCTAAAAAATCTTCGTTACTCTAGCCGGTTTTATACTGATGAAACTGGATCTTATTCGATGAAACTCGGCATTGTACTAACAAAGCTTAGACTTACTTGCATATAACATCTTGATTCTCTTTGACGATCCCAAGCGTAACAATTCTACCAATTATTTCAACAAGAGATAAATAAAAAACAACCTTTAGAATAGTCATTCGCCATAATATCACAAATGTTTCCTTTTATAGAGAGTAGACACTGAATTTACAGTGTAGTATAAGACGTAAACGCATTACATTACCATTACTCTTAGAATCATTGGATCATAAAAGACCACGATTTAAATTTCAAATTTGTATTTACGACTCAAAGTGCTCCAGAGTTTATTAAACAATAAAAATTTATAGTTTGTAATTATCAACGTTTTTACAAAAAAAATCATTCCAAATATGACTCTTTCTTCGAACTTAGATCCATATTTACGTCCCACTCTCAATTATATTACCATTTTAGATAAAAGTATTGAAATTCCGTGTATTAACTTATTTAAATTTTTCGCCGAATGAGAATGGAATCGGTGATTAGATGAATGCTGAATGAAACACATTTTGAAGTTGTAATACACATTCTTCGAATCTTCCGGGTTAACTGGAAATAACATTAGCTGTCAAAATTCAAATGAAACATCTTGTATTTTCTACTCGATAACAAAGTTTTAAATAACTTTGGGAACTAGACTTGTATATTTTTCTATAGACTTTTAGACTTTTAGAGTTACAAAAAAGTTTATTAACCTTCATAACGAAGTTTTACATCCACCCTCCTACATTCTTCGAATGTGTGTGGCTGAATTCCGCCCTTTTGTACCATTGGTATAAATAAAGACATATTATTATTATTATTATTATTATTATTATTATTATTATTATTATTATAAATTCAATAGAAAAACGCCTATTTCCCTCTGATAAATCTCTTAGTATTTTCACATAACAGAGTTCAGAGTTCCATACGTAAATATCGGATCGATAAGAATTTCAAAAATTGATATGATTTCCGGTGAAACCGGAAGTAAACAAACAACCAGTGATCCAAATTCGAAATAAACACAGATACAAACAGAGCTATATCCTTCGAAAAAAAAAATGCAACGAGTATATCGTTTCATGACAGAATTAAATCTGAATTATATGCCATTCGCTGCACAAGAGATCAAATATCTCCACTACTACCGACATCTATGAGCAATATACGAACTAACAAGAATAACAGCAGAACTCTATAGGGTCGGTCAACTGCTTGAGCAATAGCTGGACGTTCTCGAGAATTCCGCTGATGAAATATATTATGTATATAGTTCACTGTAATAAAATCGACTAGTTAGCCGTTAACCTAAATTCCAGTTTGATGGAACGTAAAAAAAGAAAGATGTCGCTTCGTTTTGAAGATAAAAATTTCAAGCACATCGGAGAAAATTCGTTAGATGTCGTTTGTGTTCTAAAGATCGGATACTATATCTGAATCTTACCTCTCATACCAGAGAAGAAAAAATACTTGATACTTCCAGTGTCACAAAGAACCTTCATTTACAATCATCATTAGCTGTTTAAACTACATCTCCAAGCAAAAATTAATAATTTTGACGGGTTTTCAGGGTTCGAAATATTATAGTGAACAATAGCACCTCAGTAGAAAACGAAAATGCCACTCCTTCAGGGCACTCTTGAATATGAATGAAAAGTATAACCTATAGTGAAATTTCGACTTAGATGGCCGTATTTTTGCCGAATTTCTTTTGGAACAGTTTCTATGTTTATTCGCCGAATAAGTAGGAATCAGAATTTTTTTCTTGGAAATAAGGTGAGGAAAATATTGGATAAGCACATTTTATCATGTGTAGCGATCTTTTCAGTCTCAAGTTCCCATAGTATTCGAATCTCTTTTGTTTTCCAGTTTTCAACAAATGATTCTGTTCATTCATTTCAGATTTCTTCTCCCTATTATATTCTCGGAACAGAGATTCAGATTAAAAAAAACTCTTTTCAGCATGGAAGTAATAATGACACATTGTATTTTTTTTATCATAAAAAATCTCACTAACCTTGCTGAAGTATCCCACCGTATGGCATCCTTCGTTGTCTACCATCGTCATGACGTAAAACAAAAATGGCTCCACATCGTAGTACAGGGTTTTGTGGTCCAGGAAGAATTTGGCGAGTAAACACAAATTCTGACAGTATTGCTTGTACCTGAAATTGATTCGAGATTCATGAAACTTATTCATGAATCGCAATGTGAGTCTTTTTCGATTCACAGTGTCAAATCCAATGTGTATCGAAATGATACACGAGGTTAGTTTTCCGATAAAAATATAAAAAAATATTTATAAAAATATGAAGTATAGGGAATGTTCTGAAAATGATTTTTTTTTATACATAGAATAATTCCAAAACACAAAAGGAAGTGGAATTAGAAATCGTGGAGTTTGCGTGGACCAGATGACTAATTTTTTTTTTGATGCAGTATATTTCCGATTACTGAACAAATCCTTCCTTGTAAATACAAAATTGACTCAATCGAATTTACTGCATTTTCAAGAAAAATATTGAGTTTAATCCATACAGGTATTTCCGCACTCTATGCAATTTATTCATGCCAGCAACAGAACAATGTATTTTTTTGTCACAGGCACATGGTGCAGGTCATATTTCCTTAGATAATACCAAGGTAGATATAAGATAGTGGAACAACTCTTCAATTGTTTCTTTCCAAAACGAATTGTAGAAAGTGCCAACCAATCTTAGTAAGGCAGCATCGCTCGTGTATAGATGGCGATACTATCGTCAAATTCGCTTTTACTGATAATGGCGGATATCTGACAGTGATGGATAGCTAATGGTTCAATTTTTACATTCATGTTCAATTTCAAATTGAAATTGTGTTTTTCCAGAGTTTTCAAAATATCCATGGAGATCAGAAGAGTTGAAGCCATCTAGTTTAATTCCAATAAAATGACAAAAAAATCATTATGCAGTGAAAATCATCGTAATAAGCAGTTATTAAAATTTGTGGTGTACAATTTTTCTGAGTGCTTTAAGTGAATAATAGATTCTACTTAGTTTTACACAAAGCCCCTGTACATGGTTTGTCTAGCTCAAAGGAATATTGATTGTGACTTCTAAAAACTCCACATTCACAGTACGACACGTCCACTAACTGAATGTTGTTTTCGTTTGGATGCAATTTATTATTTTTACTATGTCTAAATAATAATTGGTTTTTCGTGTATTCACAACAAGTTATAATTTTTGAACCACCTTGCTATGTTTTCACTTCACGATCTTCGTTTGGTAATCTTTATCAGCAGTAGTCCACGTAATTAAAAAAAAAAATGTGATTATTTTTTCATCTGATGTTCTGTAACCCTCAAGAAAAACCATTCACCCACCTTTTGCCGTCCACTTCCCAAACGCTGATTTTGTCCTTGCGGTACACCTCCTCACCAGGAGGATGCCTCCAGACGCACTTCACCACGTGCCTCTCTAATATTGTTTGGGATTTCATGTATCGCAAACAAAACTCGCAAATGTACAGTTTGGGGAGACGAGCGTAGTCCTCGGGATAGGGACTCTGATACCACACTTCCATCTCGAATTTTCCCATTTCAATGTATTTGGTACCTGAGGAAACAAATTAAAGTAGAGTAGAATCATTGGCTGGAATATAAACAATACACAAATATTTTCAATAATATCGATATGAAAACATTTTACAATCAATTTTACATTCGAATCAAAGAGAAATTTCTTGAATTTTTCGCTTTCATTAATGCTTCAGCTAAAAATTTCAAGAGCAATCTGAGTAAATTAATGGATTTTTTTTCAAAAGGAAACCGGCAAAACATGCCAGAAAAGTCACCACTTTATTTTAAAACACAGTACAGTGGACAATGATATAAGCATCACAATATAGGGAAATGTAACCTCGCAATCGGTAACAGAATAAATTCACCATGGAAATCTTATAACGTCAATCACTGCCTTTAATGTTCTATAGATATCTCAGTTTATCTAAAATCATTATTTTCATGAAAAATTATCAATAAATAGTGACTCGTTCACATCGCGAGAATGATTAAGATTGAATGATTTCAAAAATACGTTCGCCGATCGAATACCCACCATGACAATACTGAATCGATATGGATTTTTATTTGCGGAGTTACAAGTTTGATGAAATTGTACAAATCTAATTACTAATTGACTCGATACAAGATCAGAGCAAAAAAGTGGCTCTAGGATATCGAACACATAACCACGGTCACAGTTCATCAAAAGTGTGGTTTGCTTTGATGTGATTGAACAAACTCTCGAGTGATGTAGCATACTGTTCAGCATTTTGGGTCTAAGAATCAGCGTATAGTAGTATGATAGTACCTGTAACTAAATCCTACAAGACATCGAATTGCGGTGTTTGAATATACTGACACCTGAGGAAAAAGCTGAATAGTAGATGAAGGAGCCAAGTAACATTCGATGAGTTCTGACATTATAATCGATTCTCAGCAAATTACTTTTCGAATTATTTACTTGCAGTTGAAATGAACTTCTGGACTTGTCAAATGGAGATATATATAACTGATTTTGTACCAACAAGGGTTTTGTCAGGGTCTCATACCACGTTCATTCGCTGAAAACTGCAGAATATGAAAATTTTCAAAAATGTTCATCCACTGGACCCTTCGTGTCTCCGTTGGAACCCTCGATTCCACTAGTTTCCTCACCTTTGGTGCTCGGCAAACTCTTCAACTCCTCCTCGATCTTCTCGCTAGCCAACGCCACAGCGTCCTGGAACAACTTGAGATCGTAGTCGGGCACGAAGCGCCGCAAATCCGGCTGGCGCGTCCTGTTCACGACCGGCTTGACGTCCTCCTGCGGCTCGCTCTCGAACTTCGCGCGCATCTCCTTGATTCGTTGTAGGAACTGCTTCTGCTCGGCGCCTAGAGGTAGCGATATTATACACAGTGTTCAAGATGAGGACGCTCAGCGTGAGGATCTCGGAAACTGTGGGAGATGAGAATTCGGTCAGATGGGAAGAAAAGTTGAACATTCAGAGGGCCCTTCCAACAGTTTCTGAAAATTTTCATTATGGTTTTCTAGCTATATCTAAAATTGTGATTTTTCATTCACCGCTACTATTAGAGATTGATAATACTTCTTTGTAGTCACACTTGATATGGTTCAACGTTGTAATATTGATTTCTTTTTCTGAAGTTTTGTATTCGTAAAACCTTTGTATTTATGAAAAATTGGTCATCACAACAGTCATATTGGAAAAATTTCATTACTCATATTATTCAGAACTTATCATTAGATTTCTTCATCATCATCCTCATCAGTCTATAAATTGAAGCAAATTAGATATTGTTGATGTGCTGATTCATTTTTCTTCAAAACAAGTGTAATTGATATTTTCTTATGTCTAAAACTAGATTGAAACACAGTCAAACAATATGTATGATACATAGGTGTATCCAAAATAAAAAAAGCTTTCAGAAACTGTTTCAATACATAGCCAGCATCATATTGGAGAAAAATTAGTTGACGATTTCAAATACGGAACGTCAGAGAAAGAAATCAATTTCACCACGTTGAATCATATCAAAACTTGTTACAAGGAAGTATTTTCAGTTTTTTTGTATATAATAATAATGGTGAAAAATTCAACATATTCTGAAAAACTACACTTGAAATAATTTTGAAAGTTTCCAAAGACTGTTGGAATGCGCAACTTTTTTCCTATTTAACCAAATTCTAATCTCCCACCGTTTCAGAGATCACCATGCCGTGCATCCTTATCTTGGACAGAGTGTAGTGTAGAATAGAATATGTATACTTTATACTATGAAATACAAACAGGTCTCCCCTTCAAAATGCACAGTTTTCCCTTGAAATAAACGTAAAGTATATGCAAAAACAAAACCAAATAATTATTACCAATTCTATCATGGGTGATACATGTAGGATATAGTGACTCACAGGTTAATATCATTCCGATATTTTTTTCCGTTACAAAAAGTGACAAATGTATCCTATCAAACGTATGCCAATTTCATGTGAAATACAATTTTTAGTGAAATGCAGTTGATTAAATGATGAATTTTGCTTATAAAAAAATACCTCACCTCACAGTCGGTTTTGAAATTTCCACCCTTTCAACAAACAATAGCAGGCCTTGAAAATGTGAATATTCTGTATATTAGTATTGATTGATTGATGGTCTTCATAACCCAAAGAACATTACTGTTTATAATAGGGTATACATATATACACACATTAATTAAACATTGAAGAGGGCCATGAAAAATATTTGTTCACCATTGAAAAAATACTAAGTATAAATAAAAGATAATATTGGTACAATTAAGTATTTCTTGAGATTAGTTTTGAATCATCTTTTATCGTATATTTTTGAGCTCATTCGGTGACGAGTTTGACCTGAATGTATTTGCTATGAAAGAATTAGATTGTCTAGTGCCATAATTATGGACCGTATTGTCTTCAGTAAAAGCTATGTTTGATAATTTCAATTTCTTCCTGACAAAATTAATAAAGCAAAATATCTAGAGTTTATATAACAAAATCAAACTTAGAAAATATCTAGGTTTTTATGAATTCACGTTTAGCTCCAGAAAAGGTAAATGAGTGATAATCGCTACCTCTATCGGCGCCGGCCGGCGGCCTCGGCGTCTTCTTGTGCGACTCCAGCGCCGTCCGGCGCGCCTCCTCGCGCTTCGCGCGCTCCTGCGCCTCCAACCGGCACTTCTCGAACGTCGTGTTGTGGTAGGCGGGGCAGGACTCGAGCGTGAAGTGCTTGTCGTAGTTGCCGCTCAAATGGCCGGTGCTCGGGCAGCCATCCAGCGGGCATTTCCGCTCCTCTAGACAGATAGATAGATAGATACATTTATTGTCTATAAGACAGTTTTTTTTCTAGACAAACACCTATGCATAGATAAAATACTTGAAATAATGTTGAAAATATCCGACAGACAGTCCTTTGCGTTCTTAAAAGAAGGAAATAAAAGTAGAAGAGAAGAAGAGAAATCGAGAGTAGTGAGGAAGGCTTCATTGATAGAGTTTGTAATATTTGTATGTAAATACAGGGTGGGGACCTTAACTGGAATAAATTCGCTAGCAGGGAGGTGAATGATTTTTTTTGGAAAAAACTCGAGATACGTCAACGTTTTTGTATATTTACCTACATTTTGCAAGCAATATGAAGAATATAGACTTGCAGGAGTAGCTGAAACTACCCTCAACAAGCTGGTGAAGAGTGAAATTTAGCAAACTGATAAAATTTTATTGTTTCATAAAATCAAAACAGAATCATAAAGGTCAATTTCTTTTCTTCAACAATAATAATTGTTCGAAATGTGTACCATTCACTTGTGCAAGATTCTTCGGTTGTTATGCTATTACCTTATCTAATCTCAGCTAGATTACCTTTAAACGAAGAAATTTTTGTTACATTAAAGTTGAATTACAGTAGATTTGAGTCGCCCAACTCTTCCACGATTTTTTCCTAACATCTTCAAACAAAAAAAAAATAGCAGCTGAGCATAAATGAATAGAATCATTTTTGTTGATATGATAGGATTTTGACCTATGTTATTTCTCTGAATTATTTACGTCCAATTACGTGCATTTTCCAAGTAATATTCTAAGTTTTTAATTACGATTGATGATAATCGATGTACCAAGAGGGTCTCTTGATTTTTAGTCCCATGAGTAAACAGTTGTTTGTGGCAATGGGGATGTTCCATTTGGGATCTCCAGATTTTCTGATCCAAATGTAATGGCAAACATAATACCTCAGATTCAATAAAGTATTCATCTTGATTGTTTTGAATTGTGTTTGAGCCCCCCGAAATGCCTTCTATCAATAATCAAAAAATCACGTTTGTGACAATATTATGTACTAAAACACTACCTGGGATCAGAACGTCGGTGCCTTTGGTCTTCGGATCGCTACGTTTGGTATTTTTAGTTTTCCCCTTGGCCACGACAGGTGCCTTTTTCACCGGGCTAGTAGACAACGATCGCTTCGTACTCTCAGCAGTATCGGAATCGCTCTCTGAATACACGTTTTTACCCAGGACGTGCTTGGATTTCCGGGTGCTCGCGGACCTCGTCAATTTTCTGGTGCTGGATATCTGTTTGGCTTTCTCGGCGGTCGTTTCGTTGTCCGAATCGCTGTTCAGCGCGGCATCTTTCTGGACCACGGTCGGTTTCTTCACGGGTTTCTTAACTTTCTGCGGGCTGCCCGACGATCTGGCGCTACTTTCGGATTCCGAGCCGCTGCTCGAGCTGGAAGACGACGACTCTGAAGTGGCTGATGATTCTAAAAAATTGAATTACATTCGATCACCACAAGATGATTACCGACACTCAATCTGAAACAGACATTAATGCATCGGAAAAAAATTACGAATAATGAACAAATTTCATTATTCTCCAAGCAAAGTGAAATTCTGATCTTGTGATAACAGAAAGCAAAGGCACCAAGTTTTTGGCACTCTCTATTGACCAATGTTTTGGATGGCAGAACCACTAAGTACTATTAACAAGGAAACTATACAATATATCATCAATTCAGATATTTAAAACAAGTTTTGAATATGGATTAGCTGTTGATCTTGTATTATGCTCAGATTGACTCAAGACTTAGGTATGGTCTGTGTTTCTGGTGCCTATCTCAACACTAGAAATATGTTCTTGTGAGACTGTATCGACAATTACTAAAGAATATGAAATGTAATTGTCAAAAGGAAAATTATTATTAGTACTTGCTGACTACGCTGGAAGTTCATTGTTGAGTGAAGGGAGTTTTTGTGGTCACCTAAATGAAGAGACATATGAATGGTATGCATATCCAATTTCAGCTAATAGTCTGATTGATATTAGACATGAAACCTAACACATATGAGGTATGATCTAGTGAATAATAGATTTGAGTTACCTATCATTGTAAAATTGATGTTGAATCATCAAGGTGAACATTCTACCTAAAGTTATTTCATGTAGTCAACTTTAAAACAGCTTGTATAGTATGAAAATAATCAAAGGTAGACATAATTCAATAAATTTCAATTAAAATGTAATGATCACATGTAAACTTCATTGAAATTAAGAAAAATAGAAATTTAACCCAGGTCCAACAGCCCATATCTGGGAGCCGACTCATAGAGCCAAAAGATATATGTTCGAAATTTTTCAAAGTTTATTTGCATGTTAACATTGAAAATAGGCAATGCCAAATAAATACCTATATTTCCTTTGGAATCTTCTTTGGACTTTGGTAGACTTTTTTCTGCTTTCTTCTCAGCCTTAGGCTTCTGTACAACTTTTGGAGCAGCTTTGGCTCTAGGTTCAGGCTTTGGTTTTGGTTTGACCTGATTTTGTTTGGCCTGTGTTTTAACTGCTTTGGGTGTGTCTGATTCAGAGCTGTTTTCTGGTGAAAATATGCTCTTCTTTTTGTTGGGATCAGTTTGTTTAACAGAAGACTTACGTGCTCTTGCTTTTGGAGGTTCTTTACCTTTATTTATTGATTTGGGAAGAACACTAGCTTTTGCAGTAGGTTTAGCCATAGCAGTTGTTTTATTAGGAAAAGTTGTATTTGGTTTAGGTGTGAGAGTAGCACTACTTTTTGGTTTGACATTACTTTTTCTTTTAACAGGAGATTTCTTAGCATCATCATCTTCATCGGTGCTATTATAACTGACTTTACTTTGAGGTTTCACAATTTTCCCTGGAGTCACTTTACTTTTTGCAGCATTCTTCTCTGAAGTTTTATTTGTAATTGTTCCGGATTTGTTATCGATACTTTTGCGAGCATTTTTCTGTATCAGAGCAGATTTCTTATTAGCCTCAGAGCCGGACTGTTGTTTAGAAGATTCTTGGGAGGAAGACGATTCGCTTTCACTAGAGGAACTTGATCCTGAGCCACTAGAACTTGAACTTGAGGATGACGATCCTGATGTTGACCCAGAACTGGATTCAGTAGAAGTGACATTCTAAAAAATATATATAAAGCAACTAACGAACAACATATTTTCAGTGGATACCTTTTTCTTCGATGTCATGTTCGCAATAACTCCAATATTATTGTTATTGTTTATAGAAAATGATTTGTGAAAATAAGTTTTTGACATTCACGTCATTCGTCATTTGTCACGGTGAGATAATGACTGGTGTGAAAATAGCTGACAAAGGTAGCACTGAAAATTTACAAGGTTCGCCAAATTGGGCGCCAGTACATCATTTTTTAAAAAATAAAAATGAATCAAGTAATTCACTTAGTTTTTATGACATATGAGGATGGAACACGCTAGAAATGTTGCAAAGATAAAGGTATAACGGAAACCTCATCAGACAATTTCATTTGAGAGTATCAGCACAGGGCTGGCACGCTGAAATTTGCCATACCGTTAGTACATATCTATCATATGAAATATATCCATCCTACAAAATTCGGAGCATCCCATGCAAAGAAAATATAGTAGGAACTACCTACCCGCCAGGTGTGTTTCAAGGATCTTAGCACGGGGCTGGCACTCTTAAATTTGTCTCAAAATGTTAGCACAGTATTTACTCTCTGGAAATTTTCAGAGGGTATATACTGTGATAATGTAGGAGTCACTAGCAAATAGTGGAGAATTATTCTATGTCACTAGTTTTCCTGAAAAGGGCACTATTAATGGACTGAATTTAGGTTGAGTGAGAACTGCAGTTCAACCAAAATTGCAATGAAACAAAATTGAAACATCAATAGACTTTCGTGCATTCAGAAGAATTCAATTGTTTTATATTTGGTAAAATCGAAACATTTGTGAGACACCATGGAATTTGAATTGCAACATAATTTTGAAATAATGGCGTTATCTTTACGAAAACTCGCGCCTCCTACATTAGCTGGGGTAAAGCGGATTGGTTGAAGCAAAGTGTTATTCTCATTTCATTATTATGGTCATAAGTGTGTATGGAGATAAAATTCACCAAATCCATTTCTTTTCGAATGGGAAAATGCACATGAAAGTTGAATTCAAAATAAGTTCGTTCTCTTGGTTAGTATCGCTGATGTCATTCTGAAGACATCATCATCATGGTACACGGTCACAACATCTCAGCAAACATCACATTACTCGTGACGTCACACATCAGTATGCTTTTCTCTGACAAATGAAGATTGACATTGGCTATCAGTTCTGTGGGTTACTCTAGTTTCATGGTTGAAATTTTCTGTTTTATGCAAAATTGCAATAATTAATTGAACATACGTCATTGGTATATATTTTGGGGTTTTCCTTCTAAAATTATTCCATACGTGACAGAAAGAACTCTAAGTTCGTAGGTGAAAATAATTTTCACAAGAAAAATGTCGAGAGAAGTGCAGTTATTCAAATTGTGTAAAGGTGTTCTGTCTGGGGTGAGCTAGTTGTTTGTTGAAAGTACCTGCAGTTACATAATTTTGTTTTGTCATTATTAATCAGGTACATGTACGTAACATCCATGTTACGCCCGCAGCCTTTGCAGCAGTTGCAGAAACTAAAAAAGCACCTCGCAACAAGACATTTGCAATTTATAGATGGAATCCAGATCAGCCTGACAAAAAGCCCTACATGCAAGAATACACTATTGATTTAAATACTTGCGGACCCATGGTTTTGGATGCCCTAATCAAAATCAAGAATGATGTGGATACGACTTTAACTTTCAGAAGGTCATGCCGCGAGGGAATTTGTGGCTCTTGTGCCATGAATATTGGTGGTGTCAATACTTTGGCTTGTATAAGGTGATATTTCAATATTGCTTTCCATCCTGAGGTTTGGTTTTTAATATTGTAATTACAATTTTCAGTAAAATAGATACCAGTGCAAAAACATCAAAAATTTATCCTCTACCTCATATGTATGTTGTGAAAGATTTAGTTCCAGACATGAACAATTTCTACAACCAGTACAAATCAATCCAACCATGGCTACAAAGAAAGTAAGTGAAAATACATTGATTGATTTTCATTGTGAGTTGTTCTCATTATTACAGGGATGATAAGCAAAAGGGGACTGGTGATGTACTACAGCAGGATTATCAGAGTATTGAAGACAGACAGAAGCTAGATGGCCTGTACGAATGTATTCTGTGTGCCTGTTGTTCGACTTCATGTCCTAGTTACTGGTGGAATGGGGACAAATACTTGGGACCTGCTGTGCTTATGCAAGTATGTCTAATTGTCATGCTACAAGGTGAATTGTTATTTGTTCTATCGGAAACTTTCATAGGCTTATAGGTGGATAATCGACCCTAAAGATGGTGCTACTACCGAACGTCTTGACAGAATGAGAGATCCTTTCTCTGTGTACCGTTGTCATACCATTATGAATTGCACCAAGACATGTCCAAAGGTATTTCAATAAGTTTTACATTGCTCATCATAACTTTGTCCATTTATTTTCACAATTCAAACATTTTTTATGTTCTTGTAGGGTCTGAATCCTGGCAGGGCCATTGCTGAAATCAAAAAGCTTTTGGGAGGTGTAGCAAAGAAGGAGGAGGCTGCTAAAGCTGCAGCTTAAGCAATCAGGCTCAATCCTAATTGTCACAATTTAGACCACTGGTGATGATCTATAAACTATGTTTGGTACACCTCTCTCTTTCCAGGCCTCCAAATAGCTTGTGAATGAGAGATGTGTTATTATTAACTGGCAGATTAAAATATGAAAGAAAAAGTTAATTTAGGTTTAAATAATTATTTGGATAGTTTATCATAATGTATATTAATTGTTGAAGTAATGATTTGCATTGTGTATTCATTTGTTTTAAGTGAGATATAGGTTGATAAATATCGGTATAGGGATTCAGTATTTATTATGTATGTATCAAAAACATTTTGTTTATTTCATTTCATCTTGATTTTCTCAAATATTCTCAGTATCAATATTATAATTCTGCAAATTATTATTAGTACTTTGTGAATCACACTCAGCCTTGTATATTCATGAGAATATATATTGATATATGAGAAAATAAATAAATTCCTCATACCATATGCAAGCAAAAATGATTTACCCTCCTGTCACCCGAATGAACAAAACATATCTTCAAGTACTATTTTTTGGTGAAAATTCACAAATAAACATATCTCCACAAATGAGCTGTAGATCAAAATAAGCTAGTTAATATTATTTGTTAATAAAGCAAAATTAATAAGTAAACAGTGATTTAATTATTGCGCAGTATTACAGTTACCAAACAGTTTTTTTTTGCTCTACAGTCCAAACGGCTCATTTGCAGACATATGTTTATATAAACAAAAATGCTTGTTTTGATGTTCCCTATCACCCCTTAAAGTTTGTCGGTATCTTTTTGGGACACTTTGTATATGGAGGTAATATTGATTACCTACTCAAACGATGCATCATTCTAGTTACCAAACATGTTTTAGAATATCCCGTACCCGAACTATGGGGGCAAATGTTAACAGCGCCAAAGGTGGTATATTCATTTTACTGCTGGAAAAATCAATAAATTACAGTGCTCAGCAAAATTTAAAAAAAAAACTCAAACTATTCATGTGATCCATATTCTTTCCAATCATGGTCGAAAATTATTAATTATCTTCAAATGAGAACATATCACCAAAAGAGCGAGGAATTGAAGCATCAGAAAATACGTCGTCATTTATTTAAAATATCCTCTAGTAAATATACTTCTACTCACACAATTAAGGAAATACTAAAGATTTTGTTTCCGATAAATATTCCTTGCATTCACATTCTAGCCATTCATTACATTGGGGATTGGGACAACACAAAATAAATAGCTATTGGAAACAATAAAACGTAAAGTAGGTATTTCAGAGTATGAATTACCTTTTTGGGAACCACTGAAAATGCACGAGTGAAATTCGATATATGCCTACTGAAATATTTGCTTCATTTTTGGAAATAGGTTGATACCACGTCTTTTTTCCGAATTTACAATTTTTTTCACCTTTGATCGTATAGAAAAGAACATTGTTCAAGGTATAAAAATATGCTTTGTTTATCAACGTCTCAGCACAGCTGCCAGATAAGACGAGTTTTGAAAGGAAAACATTTTATAGAAAAAATAGTGCGCGAAAACATAATAACGACCTGTTTGCACGAGTGATTACAATATAAGTGAAATGAGTGTTTACAATATAAGTGAAATGAGTGTTTCAACAAGTGCGAAAATTGCACGACAATAGTGCGAGCACAGAAACCCAGCAAACTTTCAGTACCATGGACATATATATCTGTTTATACGTCTATGCTTAGTACAATCGAATGAAAACAATATTCACCCTGAATATCTTTTAAAATGATGTTTCTCATGGCAAACAAAAGAACATGACAAAATAATTTACACTTCGTCATGATTACAATTTGATGTAATCGATCACCCTCATATCCCTAAAGCGTAGTACTCACGATTTATCTAAATGGATCACCATATATATTTTATTCTTTTCTTGGTCTTCCTCTTATTCCACCCTTCCTTTTCATCCTCGTCATAAGGAATTCAGCGATACCAGAATTGATGGTATTTATATCATCTCTAAATACTGAAGATGAGTTGGGAAACACATCAAGAAAACATTATTATATAAGTATCATATAGTATATATATTGTCTTCTGATAATGGCACTGACTCTCGTCATATGGTCAATGGTATTTGTAACAAGTATGTTCATGTTGCTGGTAGTCATTTTCTTGGAGAAAAATGAAATATTTTTCGACTCATTTTAATTGTTTTGTACTGATGGTTCCTTCTGAGGAAATGAGTAAAGCAATCCAATTTTCAATGACATTCCTCATGATTATGTTATAGATTTTTTAGCTCATTGAACAAAATCTCATGAGCCGATTCAAAGTTATAAAACAATAACGATTTGGAAAATTACTAGAGCCGCCTAGCGCCCAGCGCCAGGTAAGTTTGCTTGAGTCGGATTGTTTTGAATGCACATTGATGAACGCAAAAATTCAGGCGTCAGAATGAAATCCAGTTTCACTCACACCAGTTGTTATTGTAGCGGAATATACCGCACCGTCCTGGTACATACCGTTGTCGATGGCGCCGTATCAGTTTTCGTTCTTATATCTCTCGTCAGTTAGGGTTACTGCCTACGGCGCATAGTATTGAGGGACTGCTGTCGCTTGTCGCATGAATGGCACGATGACATAACTCGTTCTGATTGGTCGGCGAGCTGGTGGACTCCGTAATCTGGTAGTTTGCGGATACGTCGACTTCAAAGCGGTTGCAATTATTCTTATTCAGTTGCACATCGCACTTACGCGGCTGATTTTGAATCAACCGATGTGAACTGAGATATCGGAATAGACATACATTCCTCAGTCGAGATCCACGAGGAAGTGGATTGATTGATCGAGGTGTATACCCAAGTCGTCCTTCACGTTTTTCATTTGATATTTTCGTGCGAAATTTGTTGCGGCGCGCTATGAGTAGCGGAGTTGATATTCTGAGCGGGAACCTGAGGGCGCCAAACAGCACTTGCATCGGATCCGGACCTTATAAAAACTTTCATAAAATAAGCAGTGAAATCAAGCCGTGTCCGAGTTGCAAGTCTGCAGATACCAAAATATTTCCTGTAAGCAAAAAGAGGATACAAACAAAACCGTTTCCTATACGAGGTAAGTCCTTATATAAAAACTATAGATATGACTGGAGTTTCGTTTTATAGTATTAGTATTAATCTTTGCCATATCACATTTTGGTTCGTTACAATGTAACTGATGGGGTCACAAAGTAATAATTGATTTATATAGACCGGCGTAGTTGAACAACATTCACGTGTATACTTCGTGAATGGACGATTTCTATATTGGCTGGTAGATGATGGATTAAGAAAATGTAACGATAAGAATAATAATGAACTGAAACGCAAATTCATACCATTGATTTGTACAGACAAGAAATTTATACGAGGAAATAATTTAAAATTACACACCAATAGGTATTCTATTAGTTTCAAGTGAATATTTTCATTATTTTTCATAATTTACTGTCTCTACACCTTCATTCGTTGTCGGGGAATGTATAGGTAGGAATACTTTTTTTTAGCAAACAATATTAGAAATTCTAAAACGTTCCTCGAATCTTGACACATCTTGACAATCAGAGAGAATGAATGCCATGAATCTCATGAAAAATGCTTTCAATCTCACAATATCTGTATACATATACATTTTATTGAGACACCTCTAGATGGGACAGGGTTAGAATCAGATCATAAACAATTTTTCATCAGAATTGCCACTCTCGCCATAGACTATTCTCGAGTTATCTTCAAAAGCTAAGAAATTTGTCTAGTCATAATAATTATGTTGGGCTCTTCTCTTGTATACCTGGGTAACTTATTGTTGGTTTTTCATACAATTTTTAATCCTCTACATGATCACGGAGAATGCAGATATAGCAGTCCTCAGACAAACTATACATATATTTGACGTGGAATTAGGTTCATAACATTTTGAGGCACATTTGGAAAAGTTATAGAACGAATTCGATAGAACACAATCTATCATCATAATCATTAATAACATGTATTTCATTCATATAATTTATTCCAATTTTGTTTGTATACAATCAAGCTTCCTACTGTAGACCCACATTATTCGAGAGTTAGGTCGTAGCCAAATGGCCTACGATCCGTCTACCCTTATAATAAACTTTAGCATGGCCAATCATTGTCGCCCTTTCCCTACAATTATTATTATATATACCTGACTAGAATATTATATACAGGTAATAGCATAAATTTAAACTGTTTTCATTTTGCTGGGGCTATTCACGGAAATCCAAGTCTGAATATTCTATGAATATTCTTGAATATATATATTTATATACCTGTTCAAACATGAAATTTCTATTGTTTGACACTGATACCCACAAATCAAATCTTAACCAAGACAGCCATTTATTCAATTGGAGAATTTACACACTTTTAATACAATTTATCGAGCAATTTACTTTGATTATTTTTCGCAAACATTTGAGATAAGAGAATCATGATTTTCAAATAGAATATTCTTCTTTTTCTACATAATATAAGAGACTATAATCAATGACTTGAAAGCGCCTCTCCAGGCTTTCGATTTATTTTTAATTATGTTAATCAGGAATCCGTGTAGGCTACATAACATTTATTTTATTCACTATTTTCTGACATCGATTGCTGGTGGTCCTGTGCCTTATAAATTTTTCTCAATTTTTTCTCAAACATATGTTTAAAAATTTCAGACTGACTTATCACAATTATTTCCATTTTTTGCTAGATGGTTTTATAAAACAGTTCGAACATTAGCAGAGCAATATCCAGAGATATGACTTGAGATGTTTTGAATCACAATGTACAGAATTTCTGAAAGAATTCCTCATTTACTTGATATGCCCACTCGAATTCGATGTTCAGTTCAAGCACATTATAAATGGAACCAATTTGTTCCGCATTACAAATTTTGTTATTGAACTTGACTCTTCACATGCTATGCCGCAAGCAGCAGCCACATACTATGTTATTGAACTGTTATAGTATCATGTGTTGAACTAATATATCAACAAGATGCCAACGTATTTAATAGCAATAATTATATTATGAATAGAGGATGGTCCGACTTTTGGACACCGAAGTTCGACAACCCATATGGAAACTAGGTGTTTCCAGAAAGTTCTGAGAACGCTTCGTTTACGATGTACAGGGCTTGTAGGGATAACATATTCATCACGATTTTTAGGTGTTTTCGTTTTGGGGTTTTCAAAGATTGGTATGCGTGCATGTAATGAATCGACAGTTTAAACATGGCTGTGACTCTCGCTACCCGATATATTTGTTGAACAAAGCAGGAAGAAGAAGAACCTCAAAATGGTACCAATTTACGCTGCAAAATCATTGAAGTAATAAATGATTCATTTCTGCCAGTCTAATTATTTCGCCGAAATTTCCCCAAATTGAATTATTGAATTATGTTATGAAAATATGTATTCAATATTGACGAAACCGTATGCAAGAATATGTTGCCTTCTCAACTTATTTTTTTTTCAACTTATACTACAAAACGACAAAATAGGAATATGTAAAACGTCCATATGTTTTTGGGTTCTACTTCCTAGTTTTCCTATGTTTTTATGACTAATGTTCTGTTAAACATCCTGTTTGAACTGTCCTGACGCTAAAGAGCGGTTTGTTATTATCGGTTATTATGTAACATAGATAATTTCGAAACTTGAAAATTATTCTATTCATGGTTTCAGAGTGATTTGTAACAAGGCCTCATTGATATTTCATCTCCAACATATCAACCATTATTATAGGACCTAATTTCTCCTCTTGCTACCACGAAAGAATTATCCAAGTTTATTGAAAATACGAAGGGCTCGGCCAAAGTAGAGTTCACGTGAACTTAGGCTCAGCTGACCCTAGGCGAATGGAAAAACCATTATTCGAAAGTGCAGGAAAATTCCTGACCAGTGACTAGTAAACAAGTTAATGAAGTTTATCATTTACATAATATAAGCTAATCACTATGAAATTGGTACCATTCAAATAATCAATATACTTTTCATTCTGATCAATTGTTTTGTTGAATAGTCACGGTTATTTGAAATGTATTAACATTTTTCATTGTTGCATACAAAAATTAGGTTTATGGACAACTTTTTCCGTGGGTGATTTCTTAAAAAAAATCGTTACAATTTATTCATGAGATTTTTTTATTAAAACTATTATAACAAAAATTACCTTGTATCGCAAGAAAATCTCCGACAAAATAGTTGAGTACGGTAGGAAACTATAAAAAAGAAAACTGAAGGCGTAGTGAAAAACAAAAATGTGACTCTTCTATATTTCCACTGTGACTATAGTTTCCATTTTTTTTTGTCAGACGCCTGCTCGAGAAATCTTAGCAGTGCAAGCTATTGATAGAATAATTAATTGAAATCCCACAAGAGTACACCCAAAATGATGATAACTTATTACAGGATTCAGGAACTGGTATTGTACATATACAGTATGTTTGATAAACCTTTCCTTACTCATTTGAATTTCCATTCCTTCACAAAGAGGGTTGAAAAGTATGCTGAAAAATAGTTCAAATATTCTAAAAATGAAATTAAAGACTACCTGAAAATATGGATTGAAAATATATGAGAGAATGTTCAGATTTGTTAAAACAACAAGCTTCAGCGTTCATCTGAACTAGAGACAATTGTTAAAAAATGCAAAATTAATTTAAAAGAATAATAATTCATGAGAAAATTCAAAGAAGCGGCAAGTATCAAATGAAGAAAAAATCATGAAAGAACATTCCGATTTGTTGAAAGTTTGCGAAATTTTCTCTTTCAGTATTCACCATTAATTTTACAATGAGCTGAATACGACAGTGAAAATTATAGATTGAAGAAAAAATTAAGAATATTGAGTTTCCTAGTTCAACGAAGAAAATGAACAAAAAGGCGACATTAACTGATAATAGTTCTACAAACTGAATAAAGAGAATAATAACTTTTGAAATTTAGTTTTGTCTTAGATCTACAAGTTTCGTCACTATTTACGTGACAAATAAATTAATGCTCAATGTTTGATGTGTTATTCATTTTATTGTCGTCTGACAGATAAGCCGAAAGATTTTATAGGCGAATATGTAGAAAAACATTACAGAACAATATTCACCCATATTCAAATAATCCTATTGTTATTATTATTGTTATATTTCCCATATGGGGGTTTTTATAATCCAACCTACACTACCTACCAGATCTACCCGGATCTACCATCAAAAAAAAATATATTATTTATAAGCGAGGTTATACTGATCAACAGTGGCAGGAGAGGAAAATGATAGGAAAAAATTATTATTACAACATGCATGACAGTTGGCTATGTGAGGTAGATATTCATATTAAGAATCAGTATTCATAGTCGATCATTGATATCAATGAGTATACTTGAAGACCCAAGAATTCATCAATAGAAAAGATTCAAAAAGAAGAACAGTGTGGAGACACCCAGAGAGAAATCAAAAACACAAATCAAGGAAATCATGGAAGCAAAGTCGTAATATTTACTTTTCGACCAGCTTGTTCCGATTCACCACAAGCAAGCCACCTGTTGTTAGTTAAAAATAAATTTTGTCGATAGCAAGAAAACCTTGTGAGAAATGGTTTAGGACCGCTTTGATAAATACCCTGGATACTATCCAGATTTTACGTTACAAAAATAATATTGTAGGTAGGCAGTTTCTGTTGTTGCGGTATTTTCTTCACTTTTCGACTTATTATTCTTCTTATTGTTTATTGAGTATATTTATTCAAATCCTGGTGACATATTCGAAATCCAATGTAAATCAAAACACATGGAATTGTTTTTCTCCTCATAGAACTCGAATTCTATTAAACATGAGTGGGTATATTCATGTTTCATGTAAGAGGCGCTAAATGGCAGATTTAATACTTACATGACTTTTTCATCTAAATTCAAAATGATTTTGAGTAATGTATAATGTAAAATACAAATTTCAATCATAAGTACATGCTGTATTCTATCAAGAGGAATTTGTTATAATTACTATTTCCAATATTCCAAAAAAGAACATGTAGCAGGATGCATTTTTTTATTCATCTAAGGACAATTTTTGACAACCGTATATTTGACCGGAAGTAACCCCAACTTTTTATTCTAAATGCCACTCTGTATATATTTTTTATATTATTTTTCATTATACTTACCAAGAAATTCTCCATTGAACCTTTAATCATAAAGTGACATTCGTCCATTTTGATTGTTAAGATCAGTAAATTCACAAGTAATGTATTATCATACCATTATCACTATGATTGAGCCACTGCCTGATACAAATTTGACTAAACAATTCAAGAGCATATAAAACATAGAGAACTGTACAGGAAACAGTCAGTGTCTGTAACTTCCGATCATTCTATGTCGGATTACAAAATTTGATGGCAAGTATACCGAATTATCATTTTTTTGTAAAAACTATATTCATTCTGTCACTTTCGGTTTAACAGGAAACAACCCAAACATTTGATTTTTATACAGGGTGTCCTGTATATTCCTCCATTTTTTGATTCAGGGTATCGTTTTACACATACTACCTTCTTTTTCTTTGAGTTTTGAAAGAACAATTTTTTAATTTGTTTTTCAATTCAATTCCAATACAACATTTCAATTACTTTTTGTGTAAAACAAAAATAACAAGAAAATAAACTTTATACGCCAATCATAGTCACTGTCAAAAAATAAAATCTAAAAAAGGAAGCTACCTTAGCTGAGCTATTGGGATTTCGATCAGGAAAGGCTACTGTGTAAAACGAATCCCTGAATCCAAAAATGGAAGGTTAATATACAGAGTGTCAAAAAAAAACAATTACCCACCAAATTTCAAAATTTGACGTCAAATTATTCAGAAGTTACATCACTGGCCGTTTTTTGGAGTTACCTGTATATAAAGGCATTCGAAACAGAAAAAGTTTGTATCACTTCCGGCCAAATTGGTCGCTGTGAAACATTGTTTTCATTGAGTTCATGAAAAAATTCAAGGCTGTATGTCACCCAGTGTGAAGACAATATTTCTGAATAAATTTTCCCTTACTGAAACTGAAATACATTAACAAGGAAATTACCTAGTTGTTTTTATCCTTAATATTATTTTCGTTATCAGATTACAATTCTTAATCAATCCAAGTTATACTCAGGTCACACACGGTACTTTCCAAGAATTAAGGCAATAGTGTTGATGCTATATCGCAATTTTTTCCTGCCATTGCATTTCCTAACTGATTGCTTATGAAATTGTGAAGTGATTCACTTGAACAAAATAAACGCACAGAATGTTTTCAGATACTGTTCTGTGATCTGCTAGAACCGAGGCTAGTACGTATAAAAATGATTTATCAATATTAGTCATATTATTTCCGAAGTAGTATATGAACTTTATCAGTTGAGTATTTTTAGCTGAACTATTTGCTACTTCCATATATTTCAACCTCATGGCTTTTCGCAATGTTTTCACAATGTAATGACCACGTAAACTTTGATTTTGACATATTGGCCACAAAGCATCGTGTTCTAGTTTCAGAAACTTCTGAAAGATTAGAATATGTGGCGTATATCCTTAGCACAGTGTGGAAAATTATTGTGCACGAATTTGCTTTTCTTTAAGCAAATCCGATTCGAAAGAATTAGCTCAACGTCGAATTAGTCTTTGTGCAGAGTTGAACACCGCGAATCGCCTCATGTATTTTTTCCATAAAAATATTCATCGATTCGCACCAGCGATTCTCACCCATTCTGAGGTCCTACAAGTCTATTTCAAGGACGAAAAATAATGACTAATCTTTTCCATCTTCTTGTATTTTTACACGAAATCAAATACCCTAATTGATTTTGAATTATTGGGACGCATTGAATACCCCTATTAATGTCCAATTTCTCTCTTAATAACATTTTGGTGTGGGCAACCAAAAATACACTAATTCAAATGATCTGGAATACCAATTTCAACAAATACAATGACGATCCTTCAATTGATATTGATTCGAATTGACGCTCAATTTATTCGTTGATCGAACAAGGCAGAATTATGGCGTATTACGATACGGCGATTTATATAATAAATGCATATCAAAGTTATTATTCGCTCTCATTAAGACGCAAAAATTAATGAACATTCAAATTCCTGGAGTTTCTATCAAAAGGAACGGCTGAGTCAGTGAGACGGTTAATGTTGTTTATTTCTTACAATCGGTTTGGTCCCAGCCTAAGCGAATCATAAAACGTGATTTTCTCTCTCAGAAAATATTTTTTCACCCCCTCGGGGAGTAATTAAACCCAGTGTATGAACGACAACTATCATAACATATATTAGTTGCCATGAATCAGACAAATTTTTCATTATTCAACCTGCCATTGCTTATTTTTTCAAGTGGCATTTCTTGACACATGTTTTTGTTTTCATTTTATAACTTACTAGTGCATAAGTCACCTATAAATTCTGCCCAAGTTATTCAAGAAGGTGGTATATTAATTTTTCTAGTTTTTGCATGATTTTCTCTCGTTTCTAAAAAATAAAAATAGAAATTATGATAATCATCTCAATATATTTGTAGTAAGGACAGATATATGATCTGTCCCAAAATCTAACTGCATTTTGTAATTTAACCTTCAGGGAGAAATTCTCTATTTGTCAGTGGCACCTTGTTTTTGGAAAAATTTTCGGAAGACAAATAATACATTCAATTTGAAATTTCAATTTATCTTGATGTAATGGATGTTTCAAACCAGGTATTCCTGACAAATAAAGAATTTCTCTCGCAGTGACATTTTGGGACAGATCATATTCATGTCCCAACTACAAATATATTGATTCATGGTTTTGTCTCGTGTTAGTAAACCACGAGTTGTACACCCCCGAAACCCTATATCATTATAACTATTGGTGAAAAAGTGTCTATCTTAAAAATTAGCATAGTGTCGTAAATAAAAGTACGATACTTGGTTTATATAGCTGTATAAACAGCTTGTATAATCAAATAATTATCATAATATTACAGTCGTTTCAGTTGTTTTCGACCACCTATCTGACGATATAAGACCTACTAACTCTCTGATTTCGTCTGTGTAGTGACATAGATATTGTGTAAAAAAAATCATGAATTTCCATTGTCAAAAGATATACAACATCAACCTCAATCAATATAAATACCTTTTGTATTTCTGGCATAGGATATGAGAACTACTGAATAGCTGTTCTAATTGTCAAACGAAGGCTGTCAGATGCATCTCAGCTGTTAGATAATGAATTAAAATATAAACCTGCTACACGTGATATCGACTCGCGATAGGTGTGTACAGCATACACTACCTATACATGTTTGATAGTTCCAGTGAATGAGTGATAGGTGCACTTCAGAAGGTATAGGCAGTGGTTACAGTTTGTGTATTTCTGGTAGGATCTTTATATAAATCATGAATTCAGAGTGCGAAGATGCAGAACGCAAATTCAGAACGGTCAGATTGAAGTCTATCAGAATAGGTAGGTACACCTACGTCATCATCTTGATAAGATTGCTAACATGCACATGATCTACTTGAAAAAATAGCATTAGATAATTAGATAGGAATCTATAGTGACTTCCTACAGGTATCATTCACCCTCGATCATTATTCATTTGTTTTCTGATATTTGAAGGTGTGTAGGTCGAAGTAACATCATAGTAAATCAATAAATAAACTCAAAAATCTTAGATTTCCCAGAATCACATAGTTGACTTATTTTTGAGGCACGAAAAATGTTTTGTTTAGGAGATAGGAAAAGGGTATCACATTTTGAACGATATAATTTTTCCAACACATAAACGTTTCATTCCATCCTGAGGCAATTCTTGATTCGCTGGTTGAAAAATATCTCGTGTACAGCAATTCTTCTCTCAGACATATTCCATACAACAAGATGGATAGGGATATAAGAATCTAAAAGAGATTAAGTAATATTTTTTTTTCGATCGACCAGAAACTACATAGATTGTCTACACGAGCTCAGGCTGATCACCTCTCCATTGTCAAGAGCTGCCACGAGACCTGTCAAACTTGGCTCTACCAAACACTATCCATCAATGAAACAGCAAAGTTGTGTGTCCTGATTCTTATTACGACCGTTCGTTTTCCCATCATTTCACCGCTGACTCACAAAATGTTTCAACAGTATAGGTTTTTTTTTGTTGTCAAGAAATAAAAAAATACCACTGCTCCGTAAAGAAAAGACTATTCTCATTATCGATGTGTACCTTCCTTTCAGGACATTGAGGCCTTGTTGATTGTTTCTTCGTTGCGTGTATTCCAATTAATTTTCCCGTCCAATATGGAACCGATATCGATTGATAATGCAAGTCAGTGTTGTGGTCCTTGTCCTGGCGTTGGCTCAAATAATAGATCTGGTACCTTCATCAGACCGCATTTTCTCTCTGAAAAGCTTCATGTGAGTTTTTTGGTCTCACTGAGGACATTTCCTAGTATACTAAATGTCATTAATATGATTGTATTTTTCTCCGTTGCGTATCCTACTATGAGTAGGTGTCCTACTCATTTACACCTGCCTAATATGACGTCTGGTCAAAGTCAAAATGTCATACACCAAAATGTCTGAGACGGTGTTTCAACCATCATTGGCAGTGAAAAATTGATCCAGTTAGTACATCTATAGTTTTTGGAATCCTGAATATAGGCTCTAGTCTTTTCCGCTAAGGCATCTGCATTTCTGAAATACCTTTTTCTATTTTGCGAAACAAACTTCTATACGCAACTTTTCCACATTATTTCCTCTTCTGCTTCAAATTCTGGTAAGAAGCATCCATTTCCACTGGTATGCTGTGCCGTCTTCTCTTCCGCTTTCCAGTGCTCTTCTGGCTTATAATGGCCAAGAAGGCAAACACTACAGATTCCCTATTATTCAACAAGGTTTCTGCAAATCTGTTTAGTTGATAAAGTTGTCGGTAGTGGAGTGAAATCCTTTCTAGTATTTCTTCGGTCGAAAAAAAAATCTAATTTCTTGTCATCAAAAATGATATGAAGATAGAAATGTGAAGACCATCTACCCATCTTGTCCCCAGTGTCTTTTGACTATATTCAATATTTCAATTCGTCAAGTTGTCAGTGCTTCCTCCACATATCAGTTAGCATTCCCAGCTTCTGTAGATTTGTTCAGGTGGTATGAATTGTATATGTTCTTATTGGATATCTCACCGTATATTCTGGTAGGAAGCAACTAGGACCTCCAATGGGTGCACATCAATTCAGCTAGCCACCAGTGCTCTTCTCTCTCCCATATCTGAAAAGACATTACACTAATTTTTATAGAATTTTTATATAATAGAATGACGCCCTTTGACCCTTCCCACGGTCTCTATGATAAATTTGTGTTTGATTGAGGGTTATTTTCGGTAGATTTGCTTCGTTGATATACATATGGTCGAAGATAGAGTGACAGTCTTTCCAGTATTTCTTTAGTCAAGTACTTTTTCATCATGCACGATGTGGGGATGATTGCATGGAACTTCGTATGTTTTATTGAACAGCTTGTCCTATATTCCATCGAGAAGCAATTCTCCGCCCTTCTATATCTGAAAAGAGATACACTTAATTTCCTCTATATTTTCCATTAACTGTACCAGCTTGATATGAATGGTGTTGGGGATAGAGTAACAGAGTAACACCCTTTGACCCTGTCCCTCTGGTAGATTTAATTGCGGATGATTGGGCGGAAGGGCTTCTGATGTGTTTTATGTATCCCTTATCGTTGGAGTTCCCAATCAAGATCGACTTTATTCTGTGCCCGGTCCGCACTTGCCCACAGGCCTCTTCTGGCAACGTTGGGACTCCGCAAGGCCAGTCCGCTCCTGAAACATACTGATAATTTTTGGAACGTCCTCGTAAGAACGTTCCTAGCTCCATATCGATTCGCTCCGCAACCAACATTACTCGTTCCAACGTTCGATGTGTATATTTCGGTTATAAACAGAACTAGAACACACGGCATGCGACATGGCATTGGTTACTAGAAGCCTTGAAGTACCTAACATATCTCGCGGTCCATTATTCGATAAAACAATCAGTATGTAAACCGATTCAAATTTCGATTGGTCGTTGTTATATGAGCCGCACGATCCAGATGTATCAGTATCAGTGTTCCGATTAAGTAAGAAGCAGTTATCTAGTATACCAAATAAACTGTTCGATTTTGTTATAATTTATTGTTAGTGGCGTGACCTTGGGCAATGTCTTCAAACGGTGAAAGTAATAATTGCTACAATAATTCGCATGGATCTCTGGGATGGAGATTCCTCAACAAAGAAACATTTGGACCGCCTGGTATGTCGATCAAATCAAAGTTCTTTCGGTACTGCCTGAAAATTGTGCCATTTACATGCTCGACTAGTCAGTGATTTTTTTTCACGAGAGCCGCATAAATAATGTCATACAGAGAATAAAATAAAACAAGAAATATATAAAAGTTTAAAAAGTGTTACCCCTCCAAATTTTATCTAACTACCATATGTTTCAATTGTATACTGAAGTACCATCATTTCCACATGGAAATGACAGCCGAAATATGTGTCAAAATGACAATTGGGCGCCATTTTCATTTGAAAGCCATAGAAATTGGTTAAAGTCCTCAGAAACGACTTTTCAATATATTTCAAATTAAGTGTAAATTGATGATGAATTAAAAATTGTAATGTTGAAAAAAAAAAACAAAATCTCAAACCAGTACGAAATGAAGAATAAAAAATGTAACAATTTCGATACAGAAGATGCAAGTAGATTCACAAACATGTCTGCATTATTTTAGAACCAAGTCACACAATTTTCACTCTCCCAAACGAATTTTTTTTTAATATTCTCATCATGTGGGCTTCTATAGAGCTAATTCATGAGGTTTTCAGAATTTTTTGAAATCTTTTCGGAATGCTTTTATAACATATGATATCCGTAATCCGTAATATGAAGCACCTATACCGGCACTAGCTTGTTTACACCGTGAGTTTCATCTGCGAGGTTGTATTTCTTGACGGAAATACTGAATGACTACCTATTTGTTTATGGTACATTTTTCAAAGCAGTCAAAATTAAATTAAATTATCTGTAATAACATGTGTTCATCAATCTAGAAAATACACGAAGATAATACACGAACAAAGCACAAAACAAGGTTTATTGTAGATTTTTATTTATCCAAGGTAAAATTTAATACACCTACTACGTTCTCTTAGAATTCATCATATTTTCGCATGAAAAAAATCTATTTTTACATTAGTTCGGAATCATTCTGCCTAGAAGTTTCACAACATGTTATGCGAATGTACGTAAATGAAAGCGAATCGCTCAATTGTGAGTTAAATAACCAGCTGGAATCAACAATCGCACTTTGTTGCTTGTTGCGTGCATACAACATCGTGAATCTCATGTTTAATTCATCCAGTATTTGATGCTGAATATTCGCCAAATATTGGCTGAACTGAGTACGGTGTGAGGTCTGACTCAATTGTAGTTTAGTGAGAATCGCGACGGTGGTGCGAGTAACAGTGAAAAATGAGCAACAAAACCAAAGACGATAAACGGAGAGTGATTTCTAGAGCCCTTTCGATACGAATAGGTACCCTACTACAACATTTTTTTACATTAATAAGAGCAGCTTTAACAATGGAATGATTTATTCTCACATAATTAGTTTTGAATTTATTTAATTCATTTCTACTGTATTGAAAATTAACAATCAAGTTCTGGAGTAAAAATCTTTCAAAACTGATTCAATTCGTCATTTGAAGGTTCATTTTGTATTGATCTAAGATTTTTTTCTGTCATTCCTTGCAGTTTAGTATCAGTTGTCACCAACGCATTTTCTTCTACAGAAATAAATGCTCAGATCAATGGATACATATTTTATAGTAATCGTTGACAGATTGGGAAAAATGGGGTTGATTTTTGAAATTTCTGAATAACTGTTTCAGCTGAATAAGGTTTCACTCTGACATCAATAGCGTGTAATGTTTACACTTCAGAATCAAGTAGTTCACGATACATTCACCATGTGTTATATAACTTGAAAGTGAAATTATATTACGTTCATATGGGACACCCTGTATAGTATCGATAATATTTTGTTCCACTAATTGTTTTTGCAACTGATAATTCGACTCATTTAAATATAAACAAAGACCAATATCAACTAAAAACTTCGAAGCAACAGAGGCAAACCAAGGTTAATTGAAAGAACCTTATCTCCAGAATTGAACTGCGTCTTTCACTAACAACTAAACCATTCTATCCTTTTTAGTCTTTGTCATTCAATATCGCATGTAATAAAGACAGCATCCCATATCCTCTCATAACAACATTCAACACCAGTGGGTCAAATTTTCGATATCAATCTCAATAACTTTCCTAAGGGAGGAGGTTATCACGCCCCCAGAACGACAAATTCAATTTTATTCCTCTAAAGAATGATGTAGACAGAAATAGACAGAACATAGCTCTTAGATTCTCTTCAGAAGAGAGCTAACCGCCTAGTCGGTGGTATAACACTCAAGAATTAATTGACCTTGACAATCACTGATTGTGCAACCACCAAAGATATGATATTATATATTCTCTAATAGATGCACCTTTGCCATCGACTTATGAGGAGCATTAGAACGAACATAAAAAAAGAAAGAGCTATTAGTATTAGTACAGCCATAGGCTGAACAGGACAACAAAATCTCGAACACAATTTTAAAATCCTTCCTCGACTTGATGGGCTGACCAGGCTGAACAAACTAGGATTATTTACCAATTTTCAATATCCAAACAACACGTTAAACTGAGTATGTTTCTTTTAACACACTTATTGACCAATAAACTTCGCTAAAGAATAGATTTGAGAGAAATGATCCTACACTATTAACTCGATTCGAATGAAAATAACTGATAATATCGTTATTCTCAATACAATGGAATGACACTTCAAATTTTCTTGACAATGCCAACAGTCATGTGATTATTTATTCATCGCTGCGTCTCTTTCTTACGGTCGTTTCAATTCCTGTCTCTCTAAGCTCGATCTAATAGAGAATATATAATATCGTATCTTTGGCAACCACTAGCGATTCATCAATATGATGGCAAAGTTGTGGTATTCTCTGTCTGGTGAAGTATTTCATGATGCCAAATTCGACCTCCGAACGTTGGAGAAAAATTTTAAAACATCAATCCTCTTTCAACATTCCGTACAAGATGTTCCTTGAACATGAAAGGTTTTTGATTCTTAATGTCGGAAAATCAGTTAATAGGAAGTCGGTCATTCAAAAACTCATTCATTATGTCTTCGCCTACCTGATTCACAATAATTGCGACGATGCAATTATTGAATATTCTGCACCTATGAAATTTTTTGGCTTGATCATTGATAAAAATTCATCAGGGTCGAAACCTATTGAATCAATTAGAAAAAGATATCTCTATCTCCAATGAGCCGCTTAGAATCCTTCAGAATAAAGGGGTTTAAAATATATAAATTAACTAGGTTATCTAGAACCAACAAGGAACCTGTATGAACCAGAAAAAAAATTCGAGGAAATATTTAACCTCCATTCATAATACAAATTCAGAATAGCAACTTTCATTCATTCCGTGAAACATTACTATAATAATTCCAAATTGAATTTCAAAATCAATAGTAACAAACATTCGCATTCAACGAGACAAGCAGATTTGTTTTCTCTCATCAAAATAAATCTGATATTGGTCAAAAAAGTCCATTCGCTACAATGAAACAATGCTTCACAATGAATTGCCAACGAAGAAATATTTGTTTGTCTGATTTTTTTTCATATCAACATTCATTCAGAAGAAAATCGATCAAGTTAACCATGTGATTATTTTTATATACCTTTAATGAATTTATATTGTATTATATTCTGTTGTCGTTCATATTTGTCGTTGATATCTGTGCCCTGTAATAAACATGTACAACTTGTTTCTTGAGAATATTGTAGATTATTATAACAATGTAACATTTGAGAAAATATTTCGTCATCAGATATCTCTAAAAAGCTTTGTATGAATATTATATTACGGAACACTCACCCTCTGCTTGTTAGATACCGACAAAGACATCACATCTGAGATCCTTTGAGCAAATATTTTCCTTTTCAGGTGAAAGAGTGAATTATGTCAACAGTCCCCATGTCATCGCCATGGTGGGACTCCCGGCCAGAGGCAAAACCTACATTTCCAAAAAGCTGTCTCGCTATCTGAACTGGATCGGCATCAACACGAAAGTCTTCAACTTGGGAGAATACAGGAGACATGCCACTTCGGCTTACAAAAACCACCATTTTTTCAGGTAGGGATATGGCGGTTTCTGTAAAGGAATTCTCATCAATTACCCTTAGTAATTTTCAGTCTTCAGTGGTCAACATTACTCGATATCGAACCAAAAATGGTTCGATACATTTCCGACTGTAACTCATACATGGATCAATTTCATTAAATTGTGCTACAGTCAGATTATTGACTCTTTAAATATCACTTTTTCCTACAAGCTCTATATCAGATGAAGAAAAATGAGAGAATGGTTATTCAATAATTTTTAATTAATTTTTTCAACCTAAAAGAAAGAATTTATGCAACGAAAAATAAAATAACCTAAAAAAATATATTATGAAACGTTAATGATAATGAAACTTATAACGAAAGAACAGTTATTGATATTATTCAAATTGATAGCAGATTCAGTCAGTTCATTTATATTATAATTGCTAGTCAGGTACTTGGAAATATTAGTTCATTGAGTCCTTATAGGAACAATGAAGAATCTACTCTTATATATTTTACAGTAATATTAGTTCATTGAGTCCTTATAGGAACAATGAAGAATCTACTCTTATATATTTTACAGTAATTGCAAGGACTTGTTTATTCATTACTTCCAACCATAATATCTGCGCTAATGAATATTGACACACAATTATTGTTTGTTTATGGTAAATTCTCATTTTCTATTTCTTCATTCATCATTTTCATACACCATGTACTGCTAATTTTGTTTTCATTTTTGCCGACTCCTATTCGTTAATGATGTTTTTTTTCAATACACAATAAAAGTCACTTACACTGTTTTGGGAAAAAATGCAAATTCGAAATTTTCTATTTTTAAGTTGAATTAAGTTGATTAAGATTTCCATGTTTTTAGTCATCAAACCTATTATCATTTTTTATATATTGTAATTATTATTCCTACGGAATGAATGAATAAAAATCAATGTAATACTTAACTAAATTATAATTATTTCATGAACTATTCAAAGAATTTGCATAATATTAGTTTTAAATTTACTTGAACTACGACAGAATAGGCCACAATAAGTTTGAAGAACAACATAATTTCTTGCTGCAAGCTACAATGCTGCAAACTTCATGCTCGTGGGAATTGACGATCAAATGATGATCATTCCGTGCTTGTTATAGAAAATACTATTTTTACTTATATTTCAGACCTGATAATGCGGAGGCGATGGCAATCAGAACCCAGTGTGCCAACGAAGCCCTGCACGATGTCTGTCAGTGGCTGGAAAACGGGGGGGAAGTGGCTGTCTTTGATGGCACGAATTCCACCAAAGAAAGAAGGAAACTCATCCAGGACTACGTTGTTAATAAGATGGGATTCAAATTGTTCTTTGTGGAATCAGTAAGTGGAAGACATTATTGCGTTAAAGAGCTCAGATATCTTATGTCAACAGGTTATATTTAATAATTCGTTTGAAGAAAAGTTCCACGACATATGGAATAATTCTGTGAATGTGATAAGTATGTGAAAACATTTCAGAATCATTAGTAGGTATTTCACCAAATCAATATGAGCGATAACGATAACATTAAGAATCCGTCTCTATTATTCAAATTGAAGCACTCATTCCATTATATTTCACACTGTCATAAAAAGTTGACCATTTGAATGGGATCATGTTTCTATGCAGGTAAGGTAGGGCCAATTTGAATGGGTGCAAATCCGCACCTCACTACCACATTCAATGGGTGCATTGTATATCAACCCTCAGTTTTTCAGTTCACAAAATATTTCAGTTGTTCAACAAGCTTTTATGTGATTTTTTCAATACATCTTTAAATTATGATGTGCAAAATTATTCCACACTCTAAATGATTACTCTAATTTCATGGATGATTTGACAAAATTCAACTTCTCCACCCAGACTTTTGATCACTCTGTAAATTTGAAAGATCGTATTTCAGATATAAATGCATATGAGTGGTTCTTCTAGTATTATAGTGATCATCATTTTGATAAAACTTGACAAAACTCCTATTAAAGAACCTATTAAAAATTTCCTTTTATTGCTCCACTATTGCTCATTAGTTTTAAAATGATAAAATTTTAATTTTTTGATCATGGAATTACAACACTGGAATCATTTCGATTCCAACGGCATCAGAATATGACTCTCTTATTGTCGCTAACAAACACATTAGTTCCATCAAGAACGAAAAGACTTGATCAATATTGTTATTTATCGAAAGGAGAAATATTTTTTGAACCAATTTATTAGAATCCATGACCTACAATCGAAATCCAGGTACTCAAAACAAAGATTGATGTTTGTTATCTTAACTCAAATGAAAGAGGCTACTGCATGCAAGCCAAATAAAAAATTGAAATAGTCAACTCTTCATTGACTGACACGATCAATTTTCTAATACTTGTTTTTTTCCCAGTATTGTGACGACCCTGGAATCATTGAGCAAAACATAATGGAGGTGAAAATCAGCAGTCCAGATTATACGAACATGAATAAAGATGCTGCGTTGGCCGATTTCCTACAAAGGATCGAGCACTACGAGGAAAAGTACTGCTCGTTGGACGAAGAACGGGAAAAGGACGTATCGTTCATGAAAATCTACAATACCGGCCAAAAAGTCGTGGTACACAAACACGAGGGTCACGTCCAAGCGCGGATTGTCTACTATTTGATGAACATTCATATCACGCCTAGGACAATTTATTTGACAAGGGTAAATCATTAATCATAATATCAATATAAATTATAATCTACGTAAAAGTTTCATTTACAATTCTTTTAGTGGTATGGATACTTCATTCAGATTATTGATTTGCATTCTTATGTAAATTTCGAAAGCAATTAATGGTGGAATCCTCGATTTGTAACAAGATTTGGGTCGTTAATAAATAAGCTGTAATTCTACGGAAGGAGCAGACTTTTAGGACTTAGTTGAAAGTATTTATCGAAAGAATTTATTCATGCAATCTGAGCCAATACCATATAAACTCAATCTCTAATTATGTAATTATAAATTAAAAATAATCGGCAGCATATCTGCTAAAGTTCACTCATGTCAATTTCATTTGCTCTATTGTATTGTTTGCACACTTTACACAGAAAATTAGAAAATTATATAGAATCGCTAATGACGCAGGATTTATTTCAATCTGCGAATATGTATCATTTTAAATATAGACTATATTATGTTATACAATCATGATAAGACGCTGGATCTTGATTTTCCAAAATATAATATGTACAGGAAATTTTGCTGATTAATATGTGGCTAATAATGCAACTCAAAATTCGACTTTCAATAATGTGTATTTGTTTCATAATACAAATGATGATGCTCAGAATTGGATGAATTCTCGATGATGTTCGTTGTAATTCAAGCTAGACATTGTGTTTTTCTACACTTTTTGGTTAGAACCTGATTTGTATCAGCATTGAAATTTTGAAAGGACCTGGTAGTGATGAATATCTGCTATTTGAGAACTGATTCATGGAATTTATCATAACAATATTTGATGTACTTGAAAATGAGGTTTTGAATGAATTTTCGCTGGCAGTTGACATCTGAGTGTGTACTAAACTCATTTACAAAGAATAACGACTTTGCCATCTAGTGTTAATCAATAGAATATCTTTATAGGCCCAATAGCTTGTCAAAGTACCCCCAAAATGTTGAGTTGAATTTTTTATTTTGTTTTTCAGCACGGCGAAAGTGAACAGAATTTATTAGGACGCATCGGAGGGGACTCTGATCTGAGTGCAAGAGGTAGAAAGTATGCTGACTCCTTATCAAACTACATCCAAGAACAGAAAATAGACGGTCTGAGAATTTGGACTTCTTGGCTCAAAAGGACCATACAAACTGTCTCAGGATTGAACGTTCCTCAAGAAAGATGGAAGGCGCTCAACGAAATAGATGCTGTAAGTGATTTTTTACTTTATATAGTTTTCCTGAACATCATAAATTTTCGACACAGAATATAACAGATTAACAAATTTGATGCGGGTTAGTTTTTATTTTTACATGATCATTCTGTTGAATTTCAATGATACGATTATTAGTTCCTCTTGTGACCATCTATGCTGCATGAAAGGTTTTTTGATATTTGTGAAAAATTATCTCAACAGAAAACTTTCAATATAAAAACTAATTTTTCATACATTCAGAGGAATGTTCTTCGTTTCTGTCATAAGCGTCTGAGATAAGCTTCCAGAATGATTGAAATTGTTAGTTTGAAATCAATTCTAATTCCGATATGGTATTACATCTCAGTTTTGTTCTATATAGGTTGTCCCATGATTCGGCTACCAAACTCCACCAGTGTCTTCTACAAACAAACATAGGAATGAATATTCTAATGTACATGGTTTGCAAAATGGCTTATGAAGCAGCAAAAACGGCCTTCCCAACGGATAATTTCATTAAATCGCGAGAAAAATGAAGACGATGTGAAGTGACTTCTCTATCTACAAGCACATTGAAAATTGCCCTGATCAGTCAAATTTATATGAACAATGACTAAACATACTTGCCTGGTCGGAAATTATCTCTGATGTTTCCAGCCACACGTACATTGATATTACTAAACCCTTACAAAATATGCATGTCTGCGAGTTCCTGATTTAAGACTTGTGGCATTTTCTCGCCAAATTTCGAAAAAAGTAACGCGCATGTTTTCACATACTCACAATTATTTAAAAACTATTCATTTCATGAAACATACAAAAAAGTTAGAGCAATATTTAAGCAAACCCCACCCTGTTTCCAACATTTCTGAATGAAATTTTCAAATTATTTTTTCTTCACATTGCACTGGGCAAAGAAAGTTTAGTTTTAATACCGAATCGCATCATTTTATCACATGTTGTTCATCTTCAGAACCCCCTGCAGAGTTTGGCATTCTGATTATGGGACAGCCTGTGTTTATATGCTACAAGAAAAATTAGGATTCCTGTCTATCTGTTTGTGATGTTTCATCATTGAACTAACATTCTTCTCGAAGGGCGTTTGCGAAGAGATGACGTACGAGGAGATCAACGAAAAATACCCCGAGGAATTCGCGGCCAGGGACGTGAACAAGTTCGCTTACCGATACCCTCGTGGCGAGAGCTACGAGGACTTGGTGGCCCGCTTGGAGCCGGTTATCATGGAATTGGAGAGACAAGGGAACGTTCTGGTCGTCTCTCATCAGGCTGTGATCCGATGCTTGCTGGCGTACTTCCTGAACAAGAGTGCAGGTGGGTGAGCTTATTCGCCGGAATAGGCTGATGAAAACCTTGTCTGGTTATACTCATACTGACTGATTCTCAGGTTCAATTCTCAGGAGCGTTTCCACCCTTAATGAACACAGTGTATATTGATGAATGGGGTGGGGGCTCAGAGTGCAAAAAAAGATAGAAAATATTCTTGAGGTTCAAAGTATTTTCATCCTCATCAATTTTCAAGAAAATATAGAGGGTTTTCAATAATGAGTGTTTCTGACCGACTAACCGACAGATTGTTATAACAATTTAGAAGTATGCATCAAAGAATGTGTTCTACCTACCTGAAATATTTAAAATAGATTGAAATAGATTTTAAATAGAAAGTAGTTGTAACTTCTTATTTCAAATAGAACACCTTGTATATTATAACAATTTTTGTATCTATATAACTTTGCCAACAACTCCACCCAATATTTGCCAAATATTTTTGTATCCTCAGATGAAAACAAAATACAATTTGGTATACCTTGATACTTCCTATCTCAGAGCCAAATTTTAGTTACTTTAAAAAATTAGTTAAAAACAAATGAATGATACACTTTATCACTTCCTGAAGATTTCAACTATTAATGAACCGATAAAAAATTTGCACTATATTGGTGTTATCAAAATTGTCTGCAATATAGTCGAAAACGGTTTGCTTTCCTTCAAAATAGGCAAATGCATCTGAAGTTTTGAAAAATACTTTGATTCATTGATTTTCTAGAAAAATCTCTGAAAATTTGAATTGAGCCAACCATGTGTGATATTTGTCATCTGATGTCCGGAGTTCGAAGAATTATAATTTTGCAGTTCTTACTTCTCTGTTTGTTTTTATAGATGAATTGCCTTATCTGGAAGTGCCACTGCATACCATAATTAAACTGACACCAGTGGCATATGGTTGTCGAGTAGAGCAAATCCCGCTCAAAATACCTGCTGTGGACACTCATCGATCCAAACCAAAAGTGAGTTCAGAATGTCTTGACATAGCTTAGAATGTTCCTTCGCTTTTATTAATTGGTGCATGTAAATGTTGAGAACGTTTTTTCAGGGACCAGGCCAAATTCAACAAGTTGAAACTGAAAAGATTACTAAGAATAATGTGTAATTTGGTGCTAAATATTTAACATGTCAATTCAGTTATATGAGGCCATAACGTTATAGTTTTGGATCTTTTCTTTATAAAACACTGCGATATTTGACAACATAATATTTTGACTACAGATGTATTTATTCTGAATATAAAATAATTTTAATAAAATTGATTTTTAGAATAATCAGTTTCATTTTGCAACCCCTTTATGAAACAATCTATTATATCAATTTGTTGCTGGCCTGGCAGCTTGTGTTGTGATAATCTGCTCCATAATTCTTCAAAATAACTGCAACATCTTTCATTTAATGGTCATGAATATTGAACATAGTTTTGTCCGAAGTTTTGTCATTATTCTGGAAGGTAATTTTCTATTTCATTGTTTTTCACAAATTTTTATAATAATCTGAGTGACATTTTTCCTCTCAATCAGTCAATAGCAAGATTGCTACAAAAATCTGGATAAATCACTGCATTTATCCAAATTCTGATTCTAATTATTGAACAACATGCAAAAGTAGCTCAGGTAAGTATTACCTTTCACCAAACAAATCACGCATGCTACATTCTGACTGACCATCATAAGATTTTGGGAACATTTTCTAAAAAAGCCTCTTTTCAAGTTGATATTATTTTGTCATGAAATTCCGATTGTGTCAGATTAAAAATAGTTAAAGTTTCATATTATCAGAATCAAACAAAAAACCAGAAACTTATCGAATATTACCCTTTTTAGACTGCTATGAGTTGCAATTCCAGTACGCTCAGAAAGTTCAAGATCAGAAAGAGAATCTGCTTGGATAGTTATTATAATCATCATCATTGATAGTCTGAACAGTCAAATATATGAGAAATTCATGCACAAACTGTAGTGATGATTCTTAATATTTTACAGATTTTTGTTTGGATATTTTAATGAATATAAATATTTTTAAGGTTCCTGGTGAGCTGGAAGAAAAGTTTATTATGAAAAATAAACAAAAAACATTTCTACCTGACTCATAATATGATAATGTAGAAGATCGACTGGCTGTCATTGAAGGTTATATATTTAATCTTCATTATGTGATCCCTTCAGTTTCAGTAGAAGGACGTAATGTATATACTTACAATATTGACAATTTGGAAGGAACCAATATGATTATAATATATTATTTCAATGCATATTTCTGATGAATATACTCCACTCCTGAATGTCTTTATTTGTGTGATTATAATAATCATTATATAAATGAATGTTGTGAATCTACTGTTGAATAAATGAATATATTTTATTTTATGATCTGCCAATTTTCTTTTCATTGAAAAATCAGAGCAATGATTACCCAAAATAATAGAAATCAATACAAAAATACACAATTCTGAATCCTATGTTTGAGGACCATCGTGTTGGCTAGTGGTGGAATGTTGGGAGAGAAGGAAGGTACTGCAATTATTCTTAAAAGTTTGGAAGTCTCAAGCATAATATATATTCATGAATACTATAAAATGAACCAAATTACACCCTTGAACAGTTGAATTTGCCAAGTCAACAAATGGCTTAATGTAAAAGTAAATCTAGTGAACCTATATTGATTATTAATTCTTCATTCATCAGACATTGGGTAATCCTTGAAATATGTTGAAAGGTAACTTTCACAGATGTATGTTACAGAAAGTAGTAGAGAGGTCTTCGAATTTATTTTGGCCTCTGGTGACTTCAGAAATACATTCAGATGATATTTTTGTTTTGTTAATGCAAGTAGTAGAGATACATTCCAGGATTCAAATCGAAGGAAACATGGAAAACTGCCGAAATGTAAATACAATGGTATGAGAAACTGTGCAGATTACTATCTACTAGGGTAATCTGTGGTCTGGCTCCTTTTCGACTTGCCAATTTTACCAGAACAGGTAGTATGTATTTAAAAAATTAGGAGTAAATTATTCTGAGAGTAGGTTCCGACTTACCAAAACCAACAGAATTTAATTTATTTCACTTCACATATAGATACTCTTGATTTGTCACTACGTTCTGGTGGTCTCTTCGCTGACAATGTTATATTTCTTTAAACTGAACTTTTGAAGACATTCAAACAATTGATATTTCAGCTAGATATTCAGAAATATTTATTTAATTCATGAATAATGTGAGATCCATAGATTCAAACACGATTCGAATAGGAATGAACTCTGTCTTAGAACAACAGAACTGTCATTAGTCAGAAACGTACTTGACATTTGACTGGCGGAGAATAAGTTGCCGTACGCCGGACAATTATAAATAATTCATAAAATGAGGCGATCGCAATATATATTACATGATAACTCGTACCCAGTACCTATAAATAATGTATATAATTTAATCCATGTATGGCGATCGCAGACGTTACATCCTTGATACCAATTCTGTTGATAAACTATTTTCAAACTGACTGAATGGGCCCTAGATGTAAGTAAACGATATGGTGAATTTTTTTTATGTATATTTTTGAGTAACCAAGAGACAAGGCATAGTTGATTGGCAGAAGAATGGTGACTTTCCATTTCAAAATATTAATTCTGGATAGAAAGGTGCATGTGCCTGTTTGTGAGTAGGCAGTTATGATAAATAAATAACAATCTGTCCAAAGGTTACATTGTAAAAATGAAACAAAGTGATAAAGAAAACAAGAGAACTTTAATTTCTTACTTTCATTTATACTGTACATTCAAAATTATACCGGTACAAAATAGAATACAATCTTTGCAATCAATTCGAAATACATAAAAAAATAAATAAATACAAATCAAACATCATTCTATCTCTCTCTGTACCACCGTCCCCTAGGTTTCCTCAACATCCTAGGAGACTTTGGCGAGCCAGGCATATGCCTCAACTTCCTTTTCGTCCGTTTCGGCGAATTAACGTCCTTGGCGACATTCCGACCGTCCAACTTCTGCACACAAACGTACGGCTGAAACTGCAAATCACTATTCGTCTCTTTGTTCATCAAAACTTTCCCGTTATTGTCAACCCTTTCGCAATCTGACAAGTCCTTCTCCTTGTCCCCGCCTTCACTCTCCTCCTTGACACTTTCCTCTGCCGCCGGCGTCACTACCTCAGCACAAAAGTCTTCGTCCGAATCCTCCGAGTCAGTGTTCTCGTCCTTATCTTTACTCGCTTCCCTCTTGGTCGACCGTCTGCTATTCTTGCTCGGCCACCCGGTTTTGTTGGTCTTCTTCCTCCGTCCAGGTTTCCTGCCCGGCGTGCCGTTCAAGAACCTCCTGCAGCTAGTCTCGTTCCCTTTCCCCTCGTCTTCGTCGTACAACCGCAGGATATCCGCCAAACTGGGCTTGCTGTGATGGAAATCCACCGTCTGCTCCATCGGTATATCCAAATCGTAATTCTCCAAGCTGTCGTCCAGCGCGTTGTCCAGCTCTTTGTCGATCTGCCGCGCGATGGCGTAATAGTCGACGCGCGGCTTGACCTTGCGCGCGGGCGACTTCGCCTTGGGCGGCTCCTCCGGTATGGCGGGCAGGCTCTGGACGGGCTTGCTCTTGCGCTTCCGCCGCTGCTGGATCAAGCTGCTGAGGATCGCCAGCGTCGACGCGTGCTGGCGCGGCGACTTGCGCGGGTTCCTCCCCGAGCCGGCCGCCCCCGCTCCGTCCGGCTCGTCGAGGGGGTGGCCCTCGTCTTTGACGTCTTCCGAGCTGCCGAGGGAACTCACCGTCGCCAGGCTCAACTTGCTGTCGTCGTCGTGGTCGGGCAGGAACCTGGATTGGGTCGAGCCCGTCATGCTCGCCTCGGGCGTGGAACTGCGGGAGGCGGCTTCGAGCTGGGGCTGAGGGGCGGGGTCGCAGACGCGTTTCTTGAGTTCGCTGTAGTGGCTCAGACACACTCTCGGATCCAGAGGGGGGATGCTCGACATTTGGTACGGCAGGAGGAATGGATCGAAGAAATCTGAAACGGAATATCTTTAGCGATCTGCTGAATTTGATGACAGTTTTCGCTATGCTACAGCACAGCTATAATACGAGAACGGTGGATTCGGAGATATATTATAAATATCTCTAGAAGATCGAGCTCAGAGAGAGAGGAATCGAAACGACCATCAGAAAGAGACGCAGCGATGAAAAATCACATGACTGCTGGCATTGTCAAAACATTTCGATGTGTCATGCCATTATATTGAGAAAGACGACATTTTCAGTTATTCTCATTTGAATCGAGTGAACAGTGTAAGATTATTCAATCAAATCTATTGTTTAGCGAAGTTTATTGATTTATTTATCGATAGTGTGTTGAAAGAAAGACACTTAGTTTCACTTGTTGATTGAATATGGAAAATTGGTAAATAATCCTAGTTCGTTCGCGCGGTTCAGCTCGTCAAGTCAAGGATTTCAAAACTGTTTGAAATGAAGATGTCCTGTTCAGCCTATGACTGTGCCAATGATAGATGATAGACTCAAAAAATATCAAAATACATCATTTCAAAGGTGAGTGATTGAATAATGTTGCACAAATTTCAAATAGACCCTACTTCACGCTTACAGAAAGGCGAATGAATTGAACCAACGAAGACAGCAAACGAGAGAGAGGCAAACATCACTGATCAGCTGACTGTTGATAAAATTGCACCTTTCTTTCTCTCGTTTTAATACTGCATCTAGTAGAAATATGTATTATAATATCATATCTTTGGGTGGATTCAAATATATCAGAACACAGACTCAATCCAATTCATGATTCGAAGTATATAGTTTTGAAATAGACTACCGATGGAATTGAAACTCAAACACTGCTGTTTACAGTAAATATAGCCATAAACAGTAGAAGTTTTTCTAGATTCCAATTCATTTCAATATCAATGTCAACAAATTTTTCTGAATATCAACCGATCTAGATATATTTTTACTTTTTAAAAATTTCAGTCGATAATTTGAACTCTTCGTATTTTTTTGTTGTATTTTATATTTTATTTACGTATATTCATATATATTCAAGTATTCCAGATATTGGTTCCATTACCTTTACAACATTTTACGTAACGCCGGTTCACCTAATTGTATTTGTGTTGCAAAATGTATAAGTACAATTTCTATCTATCTACTTGAACGATATCTCGAAGATTTTGACTATTAACGTCAACGACTCGTTTTGAATGTACAATTTGTCTGAACGAGGTGTACTCAAGATTGTTGTAAACATTAAATCATGCTGATCAGCGTCCAACAGATTTTCCACAACAATTTTCGTCAACAGTGATCAGTAGTTGTAAATTTTGGTCTGACCTGATCTCTCTCTTTCTTCAGCTGAATAAGTCTTTCAGACATTTTGGTTGATTGAACTGATGAACAAAAAATGTTGAATCGACAAAAACACACCGAAGAAAAGATACAGAGAAACAGGCCAGAAGGCTAGAAACAGCAATCTACCAATCAAGATTGCCTCCACCGTAACAGATGCACTTTTCTCATCGAATGCAGACAGCATAACAACAGAAGTAGTTTATCTTTTATCCCTTTTCTATCTACAAAAATGCCTTTCTACAAGTCTAATTTTCAATTTCCCGTTTGTGTGCTGAATTTCCAGCTGATGATAAACAGATGATAAACATCAATAGATCTGATGGATTATGTACTTACAATCACTAAATTCTATATACGTCTGTTCTCCTTTATCTATCCGCCTGAAAGCGCCATACCAAGGAGCTTCCTGGGGTACTTTCTCGAAGGAGAATTTGTAGTTATCCAATTTAACTTTGGCATCGGGGTTGTATTTGATTTTCTTATCTGTCGGTTCGTCCGGATTCACGTCCTCGTATTTCGGCGAAAATGCCCCATTGAACTTGGGAGATTTTGGTATAGCCGGTGCCGGAAGGTAGGATCCATGATACCTTAACCTGCATAAACTTTTTTAGATTAGGTATTGGAAACTGAAATGCATAAAGTTGGCTTTATATTTCGAAATTTTTGTTGGAAGTTGGAAAATTTGGAGTTAAAGTTTCGTTGAAAAACTTTTACTTATCTTAGTGGACGTTTCGGGAACGGATCTCCTCCCATTTTCAACACAATTAGAATAAATTAATGATCGTTCCCAATTGTAACTTCAAATTAGTTATAATATAGTGTTACATATGTATAATGTTACAAATGTATGTTAGTTAAAGGTTATAACAATGAGTGCTAATTGTGATAATACTCAAAATATCTGATTCCATATTACAATTTGATGTTAGTGATGTTTTTTGTAATAACAACAACTTCAACAAATTTCATTCATTCATTTATTCATTCATCAAACAAATAATATCCAGTCAGATGATAAGTCTGATGATAGATAGTTGAATATCTAGATGATGAATATCTATGAAATTTAATTCAAGAGGACATGAACATTTACTCCAAACAAAGAAAGAACATATGTCATGATTTTGTACATTTTGTTCAGAAATAATGTTCATGCCAATTAGGTGTTGAATCTCAAAATTGAGGTAATTTCGAATTCAAAAAACAAGAAGATGTGAGAAAGGCATGAATAGAACAACTAGGGCACTAACCTCGAACCAGGCGTCTCGAACTTGTAGTACTTCTGATTGTCCATGATGAACGCCTCCGCGTGCGTCCGCCTTTTCTTTTTTCCTTTCGTACTCGAGCTGGTGCTGTCCATCGACCTGTCATCCTCGACTTTGAAACTGTCAGTCGAATCGTTACAATTGCCGTCATCGCTACAAGATACCTCCACTCTCGCGTCGCATTCGGGTACATTACCAGCCTCTTGTTCGGTCTCTGAATCCGAATCGGAATCTTCTTTTTGCGGAAACAAAAAGTTAGTGGCTTCGTTATTCAGCTGTATCAGCTCGGAATTGCGCATTTTCTTGAATTTGACGATGAGCGCCTTTTCTTTGTCATCTTCTCGTTTGGGTGACTGGGATTGATGTCTCTTGGCTGCCTCCCGATTACTTTTTTGAGGACGCTTCGAAGACACCACTTCCACTTTGTAGAAGGTTTTGCTATTTGGTGTGATGTAGTCGTCTGTCGAGGAGCGTTTCTTGTTGATGCATGCTCTTTTGGGTCGTCCGGAATTCCATACTTCTTGATCGTCGGTGGAAGGAATTACTTGTTCGGTTAACTTCTGAAAGACATTGAATTTGTTGTATTTCAGCGACTGCGAATACCATATGTATTAAGTTTTTTATTTGTTCGTTTGAACAGGAGGGAACTCGTATGAACGGGAGAGAGAGGCAAGATCAAAAAAATGTGAACAAGAAAAATAAACATGACAAAGTGACACAATTAACACAGAATTTCAAATGAATTCAAATTCGAATTATTCGTGATTAAAAAAATCAATCGTTCCAATATATTTGTAGTGAGGACAAATCAATGACATGCTCCAAAATGTCACTGTGTTTGCAAGTTGAGTTTCAAATAACTGAACGAGAAATTTCTCGTATCTAGATATTTGCCACAAAAATGACAAATACGATGAATGTAAAATAGAAATGATGAAAAACGATCCGAAAATTGTAACTTCAGAGCCGTTTAGTGCCCAAACTAAGAACCCTTGTACTGGGGATAGTTTCTTCAAATTGTTTTAGTCTGTGGAATATGTAGGCAATTTTTGTAAATACCTTCTAAGGAAACCAATGATAGTCTATTACAACTGGATGAACTTATATGGCATTTATCACGTTTTTTTTATCCAGCAGATTCTTTCTGAGATAAAAATCAAAATTGCTCCAAGATGATCCATGATTTTTGAAAAATTTCATTCGAAATTCAGGAGCTTCAACTTCGCATAGAGCCATAACAGCTTTTTTTTCAAACAATTGGATCATCTGTGATTGCCACCAAATTAACCCACAATTTCCTTGTCCAATGAGAGTAAAGTCTCACATTGGGCGCCAAATATTCAACACTCAACAGACATGGGAAATTACAAGTGGTGTTGTTACCCAAGTAGGTTCTGCATCTTGAAATGGTACCGTAGGACTGAACTCGTCAAGCCCTGTCCGTTGACACCAAATTTACCGACAATTCCAATGTCCGCTAAGAGTACAGTCTCACGTTGGGCGCCAATTATTTTACACACAACAGACAACATGGAAAATTTCAAGCGGTGTGGTTGCCCCAGTTGGTTCCGCACCTTGAAAATGGTACCGTAGGTCTAAGCTAGTTGTCTTGTCGATTGAGACCAAATTGACTCACGATTTTCGTGTCCGTTGAATAAAAGTCCTACCTGTGACATAAATCTAATAAAAATATTCCGTTCCGTCATTGAAACCTAAAATCCGACTTACCGCCAACGCTTTCGTGCTGGACCTCAACTCCCGGTACTCCTTATAGTCGGTATTCGCAGGCTCGTTGGGCAGACCGCCGAGGTCGGGCTTCTCCTGCAGACTGTCGTCGTCCGACGGCGGCGACATATAGTTGATGTTCTTCCGTGACCTCAGCCGGTGGCCGGCGGAGTCGCTCGCCGGCGCCGGTTTCGCCCTATCGCTCGCCACGGAGCTGGCGCGCGTCCTCGGCATGGCGCGCTTTTTGTACTTCGGTGAGAATTCGTCGAAGGAGGAGTCGTGGACGCCTGAAATTTACGATAAACGATTAGAAAAAGAGGAAAATGAAGATAAGAAAATTACCAAAGCTTTCCTGCCAGATCTTCGGATTAATCGATGTACCTACTTATTATATTATTCAATATTATTATTCAATTTCGATTCAATTTTCATTCGGTGGTAAAAAACTAATTTTTTATAATAACAAGTTGTTATTAGTTCTGTACCTTCTCCAAATTTATGACCAGTAAATGAAGGTAACTCATTCAGTTTGAAAGAATGTAATTTCAATGTTCCATACAATGCCATATATGAGAGGAATATCGATTTTTCAATGGAGGTTGTCATATTATTGAGTGCAATATTGAAATATTCTGAATCATTAAGATAGGAAGAGTTTGACGGTTTCATAGAAACATAGAGGGTGGCCCATTAGTGTGTGAAAGAGCAATAACTTACTTAGGATAAAAAAATACAAAGAAAAGTTTAAAATAAAAGTTGTATTCACGCCGATTCACATTCTTGAAATATTTTGAGATATACTGGGTGTTCTAGTCTTCTCTAAGCGAGAAAACATGAAGTTTACTTTTTTTAATAGGACATGTAACAAAAGACTGGATATGCAAGTAGAAATTAGTCATTTTATCTACAGTTTGTGAGAAAATTATGAAAATTGAACCTAAAATGAAGAAGAAATATATGAGACATATTTTTTTCACCAAATATCAACTTATGTCGTTTTTTGCATGTGAGTATATCCGATTATAAATTTCATGATTTGTGGTTAAAAAGATGATCCAGTGGCAATTGTCATTATTGAAGAGCTTGTGGACAAAACTAAATTATGAAGAAATGTCAAATGAATCTTTCTCTGGAAATGTTCTTTACCGAAATATAGGGTGTTGAGGTATCGGCTGACGAAATAGTTCATTTTTATCTTTTCAGAGTGGAATTCTGATTTTTCCTGTTTGTTTTTTTTTAAATAAGCAATCATTGAAAACATGCCGTTAAAACGGAAGCTCTGAACCATACTGAATAACAACAAAATATGGATATTTGTTAAATTTTGATAAGACACATCGTTTCCAAGAAGAAATCAAACTTGTTTCCAGAGGTTTTGTGAGCATTTTTATTTCATCATTTTTATCATTTCTTTCATATTATTTCTATCCAAATTTTACAGGTATACCTTTTTAGCAATTTTAGCAATTCAGTATGATCAGATGGAGTGATAAAAAGTGATGATCAGAATTTTTTGTAGGAATCTACGCCACTGGGTGCTTCCGTTGTACACGGAATTTCCCAATGCCTGCCTATTTTGAGATCAATATACACGGCAAGAGTCAGTTTTATCTGTCCTCTAAGTGAAAAGATGAAAGAACCGTTCCGTCAATAGACATTTGAAAACCCCTTATCGGAAAAAATACATTTTCAGAGAAAAATGTATTTGAACATTCTTCATAATTTAGCTTTGCCTACAAGCCCTTCAATTTATAGTACCTGCCACTGAATCACCTTTTATATCCGTCAAACCCTGCCCTTGATTGGTTGAAAAATCCGTAGATCCAGTGCGAAACACCACTTTTCAACTGGAGAAGCCCTACCTACCTATCGCGTCCACCCCATTCAGATTGAGAAACGGCAGACTGTCGTCCTGCAGAAACCCGTTCAGCGACCCGTTGAGCGCTATGTAGTTGGCATCCTCGCCGATCAGCTTCCGGTGCTTCTTGGACCGGATGTGGTCTTGCACGCTGTTGTAGGGCAGGCTGCAGACGGCGCAGTAGCCGGCCTGCAGGGAGGGGATGAGCGGGCGGCGAGTTCGGGGGCGGCGCGTCATGGCGCCCGCGGCATCGCCCTTCGGGGACCTCGTCGATCGTTTCGCGTCCAGCTCGGAGAGGACGGTGTCGATGTAGGAGCGCTGTGTTCTCTCCAACATCGCATCACAGCGTCATATCTATAACGACAACAACCTTTTTTATTACTATCATTATCAAAGATGATATGCAGGGTGTCTCAGAATAACGTTCGTAAACTCCGGGAGGTATTGTAAACATTGAAATAAGAAAAAATATTCCTATCAAAATGTGTCCAAAAATGCTTCCTTAGGGCGCTAGAGCCCTTTTTTCTTCAATTATCTTTGTTATCATTGATCCTAGAATCACGAAATTTGGTACCTTTTAGGTAATTTGATCTTACAAATGACACCCTGTACATGGAACAGATCGAGCTAAGAGAGAGAGATGAATTGAAACCACCATAAGAAAGAGACAGCAATGGAAAATCACATGACTGTTGGCATTATCAAAACTTTGATATTTTCAGTTATCTTCATTCTCAAAGTGTGTTAAAGGAAAGACATTCAGTTTCACTTGTTGATTAAATATTGAAAATTGGTAAATATTCCTAGTTCGTTCAGCTGGTTCAGGCCATCAAGTCAAGGATGGATTTTGAAAAGGTTGTTCGAGATGGATTTGCCCTATGCCTATGGCTGTTCTAATAGAGATTTAAAGAAGATCGGGATATATCATTTCATAGGTAAGTGACTGAATACTGAACAAATTTCAAATATTTGGAATTTGTGGGAATCATTTGAAGGAATATAGGAACAATATAATTTTCTCATATAGGTACATTCAAATGATGAGTAACTTTGGTGTGACATGAGTCAGATACAACGACAAATGCTGAATGATTCAAATCCACCATAAAAGTTGACAAGGAAGTTTGTAATCACGCATATGGGACGTACGTACTGTAAAATATCTTCACAGCGTTGCATTTAACCATTATGTATGTACGCTAATTTAAGCTCAAAAAGAGAACCTATTCAAAAATTAATAATATAGTTCATAATACTTATTCCGATGGAAAATTAATCATAAAAAAGACCGCCTGCTATGTCCTGCAATAATAAACATTTATCGATTGTTGAATCGGTAATATCATAGCGGGCGTCAATAAAAGCTGAGTGCGCTAGTACACAACCTGGCAACATCGCTTATCCGTCACCTACCCAACGAAGAGGAGGAAACGAAAGGGGGGCAGACCTGACAGCTACATTACACAACGTTGTCAAGTGGTTGGAAATTTCACACAATGTCGTAATTATGTAGACAAAGCAGTGACAGATACAAATCTCAATTTTATCCATTTGACCTCGCTCGGACGTAATCTTGAGCGTTACAAGAGTAGACATTTAACGAAAACAAATTGGCAAACTAATAAGCAAATTGTGAATATATTTTGACGATTATTATGCTGTTTTTGCTAGATTCTGTGAGGTGAGAGAAATTTCCAAATTATGCCACAACGGCTGAAATTTCACTGTCTCTTATCGAAGACATGTTGAATAATTGTTTTGGGAGTCTCTAATCTATGAATTGTGTAGTGGATAAGAGAACCAATCGATAGTCAATATTTTTATTATTTGAAATCGAACAGCTGGCAACGCGCATTCCATCGAAGGCTTTTCATGTGGGACTGTTGACTCGTGGACTGTTTTGTTATGTGCCATAATAAGCGGTTCAACGAATAGCAGTTGTCAGGGCCGTTTGCATCTACCTAGGCCTGCAGCATTCGTGCAGCCAGCTATGCAATCGTTATTTCGGTATCGTATTGAAGTTACAGAAACCGTCTGTACAGAAGGAAAGAAACGAGACAAATGAAAGTTGCGCAACGAAATTACCTACTCTAAAAGTAGTTTCCGCTGAGCCTGAATGCTGAACTTTAGATATTGTTCAATGTCCTACTTTCGCCACGTTTAAAGGGGATAGGCACCCCAAAACGTGATATAAATTAGGTGTTTCCATATCCAAAAATAAAATAACACAAACCTAACCTAACAATACCAATTGGGTAATCAGGTTCATCATCTAATCAGCAAAATGTCAATTTCTCTCATTTTGATCACGAAATTAGTATAAGAAATGATTGTACGTATTATAACGTTGAATATTCCTTACTTTTACAATCGGCAGACAATTTCCCAACGAGTACGAATGCTGTAGGCAAAATGAAGCACAGATACACCTACCTATAAATATACTTACATGGTAGGTACAATCCGACTGAACACTGATGAATTTAAAATGCACCTATCACGCTGAATAAACAGTATCTAGGTATCGTTTAAAAGAGAACGGATGGCTAGAGAGATATTTCATACATATTTACATAACAATTGCTGTTATAAAAACAAATGGAAACACAAACTTTACTAACCTGATTTCATGTCATCAGAGCTGAACTAGGAAATAGATAGTAGTTCTCGTAGAAACAGCAAACATTTATAAACGCCTCTACATAAAAATTAAATCGATTCTGATAATATAAAGCTGATACGTCGATATCATCATACTGCCGCACTCAACTTAGTTGCCCGGACTTCGAGAACGGGAGCTCTCTGTTGGATCCACTCAAACACGGCCATTATCGTACGCCTGCCTCAACACGCCCAATAAAGCGCTGTCGGTGGAAAAATGGCGTGCGGAACGGAAGATGTTTCGATCGGAACACTTTCACTGGTGATATGTACACTTGGCCATTTCGTTTTCGATATTTTTTGAAAAATTTCACTTCCTTCAATTTCAAAACAACCGTCTGTCCGCCACTACAAGACAAAGCAATTAACCAATAAGAAAACGCGATATACGAATGTGACGCCTGCGCGCCGCTGTCGTCGACATATCCAACTAAAATACTCAGCGTTGCCAGATGCAACTATTTGTAAGTAATTCTTACTTGAAATTCCAATATCTTCTTTACTTCTGCAAATTTATTTATATTGCATGAATAGAGTTTTGAGAGTAGTCTCTGGTCGCTTACCAAGTAAAAATACGATACCTAGCAGATTTTGTATCTAGCAATATAAATTATACTTCTGCAAATACGTGATAATTTGTACATGATCTTGATCATTTTGAAAACAGCCAGAGCTTCTTCACTCTAACAATGTAAAATTGACGAACTTTCTCGATGACTGACGGATCTACAACCATTTGTTCATAAAATCAACATTTTCAAAGGGACATAAAATGTGCATTAAATATATTTGTAATCAAATATTTTTCACTTTACGACACGAGGGAAGCGCCACCTATAAATCAGTAATGCAACTTCCATTTCAAACAGCCTAGATATCTATTATTCAATCTCGTAATTTGATTTAGAAATGCACAAAAAAATTAGCGTAACAAATTATTCATGTTTAAAATAATTTGTATGCGCCATAAACCACTTCATGAGATGAAAAAAAAAATCACAAAACAAAAAAGCCCATGGATTGCCAACACCACACCTTTGGCAATGCGTGATTCAGTATTCAATATACGATGTGATTACGAGCATTCATTGTTCTCTCTCTTATCTTGGCTCACTTGATTAACTTTCCATGATTTTCAGAATCGAGGTCAGGTAGGTATTAAAATGTGCAGTGGATGCTAAATTATCCGAAATGAATAAAAAGGTAGTTAGTTAAACAACTTGAATAATCTTGGTTGGTCTTTATTTACAACATTTGTTTCATAATTCCTATCCTAGTCTTATTATGATGTGAGGTTCTCATTTTTTGCTACCTACATCTCCAGTTAGGACAAATTTAGTTTGTTCGCATTAATTTCTACTGTTCTTTCCATTGCTCCTAAAACTATACGACCATAAAAAAGCATAATCTGGTCTGATCTGGTCAATAACAGTGGTCCCAATTCTTACGTCTGTCACTAACAACAATGCACAGCACTAAACATCATCTTACTCAATTATTCAATTATACTTCTTTCCACTGAACTCTTCTATTAGACTTCGGGGACCTACATTGTGAAAAATCAAGAACTAGACCAGATAACTACCTATCCAATGAGGTAACACAAGATTTGAAATCTGAGGTGAATTATCTCGATGATACGTCAAAAGATGTCGTTCCATTCAATGCAAATAGTGTTGTGGAAATTATTTTAGTAGTCCTTTCAATCATCCTTTTTTTTGCTTCGACGGAAATATCCGAATATCCCAATGTGACCTTGAAATGTACAGGTAATAAGATGATCTGGAATATATGCCACTGATGATTTGATTCAGATAACATCTGAGTTCGTGCACGTTTGGTTACCTACACCAAAATCATTTACCAAGAGAGAAATTCATGATCAATTTCACATACTTACGTTAATCCAACAAGTTGATAAGAAGTCGACCAAAAAATCATGAATTCGACCGAAAAAGGTTGTACAAGTTGTCAGTGAACGGATTATTCCTAACTGAAGATGTAAATGAAGACAATAATGTGCAGTGAGCTTCAAAAATATTACACCTGAAAAAATATGCATTTTAGAGAAAATTGTATTCTCTGTGAAGTAGGTATATACCGAGGTCACATTTTTGGCTTGCAATGTACTGTTCATATTTCCATATTTTTTTTATAATTTATGCAGTTTATATACTAGTTATGCTATTTATAATATATTTAGTGAAATATACCTATGGCATGTCTGTAATTTGGGCATATGCGCATTGTCTCATATGCAATTTCATCATGAATGAAACTTTCTGAAAGACAAATACATATTTCCTTCCTTGAACAATTTTGACACTCACTGTACGGCAAAACTTTTTGTACGATATATATTTATAAAAAATATAATAAAACTACTTAACAATACGATTAATATAGAGGTTATACCAATCACAAAACGTAAAATGAATGTGATTTATTATAACATATTGGTCAATTAAGACCCTGTATAATATATTTAAGACTATATCGATTTATTAAAAATTCTCAAGGACAAAAAGAGGTTATTTTGATGATGTGAAAATGATTTATGTTCATGGTTGCTTCGAATTCAATTCAAAATTTTCAAGTGAGCCAGTGAAAGTTTTTGGTTCATTAGAATTATAGTATTTATGCTATGATTGTATATGAATGGGATTCATTAAAAAACCAGTGACTTGACAATGAATTATTGGATATTGTCTGAATGAAAACATCAATGATGATCACCTGCAACAGCGCTTCTCATGCCTTAACACCACAAAAAAAAATCTAATATCAACACAACTTTATTTTTGTAAAAATAAGTTAGTTTGGTACAGATTATTTAAAAATGCGTTATTTCATTATTTGTTCAGTCTTTCATAAATCATACAAAGACACTTCGAGCTCAGCAATTCATTCAAGAAACTTATTGATCTGTGAGAAAACCAAGTTCAGGAAGAGGTCATAAGCGAAATACGATATCGGACACTGCGAAATTGCTAAATGACTATGGTTAACTGGTGGCCAGTTCATCTTGAGACGTTTTGTATATTGCTACTCCAACGTTGAAATTCACCATTCCAAATGTCGAAACTTAAGACTCTTCTAAAAGTCCCAGCCCATTATTTTTTATTTAGAAGGACAATGGTTCGACACTGCCGAAACGATAACAGGATAGAAATATAAAGCAAATCAATTGAAAATTCGAATCAAAGTCCGTTCGACGGCAATGCTGATACTCTAAAAGCTACGCCACAGTCCCGTCATGAATGAATGTTTCCATTTGAAAAGTGGCACTAAGAAAATCACAATTTTTTCTCATTTCCAGCTTTGAATAACATCATTCAAAATACTTCGGATGTTTGGTTTTGAGACCTCAAAATGAAAAGACCACTATATAAGTGTCCCTGTGTTTGTACAAAATGATACTATAGACCAAAAGATGATACCCCTACAAGAATTAAATAATTGAAAGAGCATGTTGTCATTTATCTTACAAACCGACAGTAATATCCCAAATACAATCAACATTACTCAAAATATGTAACAGAATATTGAAAAGATATGCATCAGAGTTCAACACCGTGTAGCAACTGAACGAAGAATTTTGGTATACAGGTACGTTTACTTTGATCATCTCCATTAGTCAGGTATCTGTGGTATCATTTTGTCAGAGAGGCTCTGAATAATATGAATTCATAATATTTGTTTGCGCTAGTTTTCTCTATTTTCGGTTCTCAAGGGGGCGTCTAATATCAATATCCGAGAATATAAAAAAGTGCTTTCGTTGAGCAGTGGATAAATTCGTTATAAATTCAGAACAGAGTGAATATTATCGGTTATCAATTATCTTAGTTTGAAGAAAGTGCTTTTCGAGAAAATGAATTGACATTTAACAAAGTATCGATGAACCATTACTACCTATATATTGTGAGAAAATAGATCTGAAAATTATGATGGGTTCAATCGTTATAACCAAATTTAGCCGAATTTATGCACTACTTCACGTGTGGATACAATAGTTATTGATTCGAGTATGTTAGTAACAACAAAATAAAAAATCAGGAATTTTCTCCATTAAAAATTAAAACGCTTTCATTGTTTGCATAGTAAACGGCATCCTAGTTGGAACTTCGATCATAATGTCCAGTTACTTTTAAATTCCAAACATTATATAACGTTATATGAATTAATGAAAAGTACGAACTTTCATTAATTCAAAAATGTATCCACAAAATATGGAATGCAATAAACACCGTTTCTGATTATCACGTCTTTCAAAAATGTCATATTGATCAGTGCAGAAATGTCCAAAGTCTTAGAATAGAAGGTTATAATATATAATTTTTAAAAATTCTCACTTAACATACAAAACAATGAGGTTACCATTAAAGTTGAATCATACTGATTCAAACGGTAATGGAAGATTTGTTCAAGTGTGTCCGCTGATAATTCAACAAAGATTATGGTTTTCATAGAATTTTTAGGTAGTATTTCGAATTTCAAATCACGAAAAATTGAACAACGGAAATAAAATTCACATTCTCCAAATAAACACGAAATCTTTGTCAACTAATCATTGAATGCGGTATGTGGGTGATTTCTTGAAGAAGCAGCCCTGATTTTTTCGATATTGGGTTGGAAGTACAGTTTCATGGAACTTTTTTTATATCTTTTAATAAATTATGTTATAACGTCCGAAAATATTTTTCACAACTTACGGTTTAATCGGAAATGTTGAATTCCAGATTGTTCAGACTGGCTTATGAAATACAGGGTGTATTTCAATGAATTTCGTGGGTTTACGTCAATCCGGAAGATATGAAAACTATTTTTGGTCGTTTTTCTAGATTTCTTTGGAATTTCTTTCTTCGTTTCTAAAACGATAAACATCACGAAATTTTGCTATTTGTTGAAAATATATTTGTCATTCAAATATTTTTTCGAGATTTTTTCAAGGACACGAAGTAATTGACAAATAAAGAATTTATCTCTTAGGTATCTGAAGGTTGAATTGTGCAGAGACATTTTGGAGTAGATCATAAATCTGTCCTGACAGCAAAAATATTGTGATAATTCTCATAGTTTCTATTTTTATTTTCAGAAAACAAGAGAGAACATCCCAAAAATCTCTGGAAATATGGATATACTACCTCCTCGATTGACTATACAGATAGCATTCATTTTTGGTCGTTTTGAAATGACTTACAAATTAAATTTCATGGAACTTCAGAATCGAAAAATAGGGCTGTTTCCATTAAACAGTTACATTACCCGGTATACTTCTGGGTTTTCAACTTTGACAACGATTTCCATAAAAAAAAAGAAAACAAGGTATACGACCAGAGTAAAAAACATTTCATTAACTGAAACGAATGACGAATTCTTTTTCTGTGTCATATACCAGACATTTGTGCTAATTGCCCACGTGGCCTATCACCCAGGGCCATAGGAATGACATCAATATGCCGCTGAAGATGCCAGTAATCAAAAATGCGCCAGCGAACATACCTGCTATCGATGCATACTTCTCTTCCACCAACCTACGAAAATAATAGTTTCAGTCGAAAATGAATTGAACATCATCCCGTATAGCAAGAATTTGAGGACATTTTCTATTTTCCGAATATTTCTATTATTTTGAATTGATAATATGGAACATAAAAGGTCTCAAACCGGTCAATAATGGTGGATTCAATTAGCAGTTGCATGTCAGAATTTTTCATTGATAGTCTAAAGTTCACGTCACGAAACAGCGTATGATATATCCACTTTGAGCATGTCTGTCAACAATTCTATTTTGAACAGCAAGAGGTCAACTCCAATGAGAGGGAATTCTCTTATGATGTGACCTTTTTGCATGAATACCAATATATATTTTCAATTAGTTATGTCCATTACTAGAAACTTATGACTTAAAACTGCTGTATAAATTCAAGATGAGTGATACAATACAAGTGGGCATGTTTAGAAAAAAAATGTCTCCAACCAAAATCCATTGACGTAACAAAATCAATAATTTATTTGGAAATATTGAATGTCGCAGCACTTTCAAACGGTTAGATATTTCCCGCTTCAAGTAGTGGTTAAAAAGGACAGTTACTGTCTGAAGATTTCAATTCATTTCACCATTTCAATTAGAAGTTTTTCAAAGAACAACCAAATTAATCAGATTACCGCCATATTACCATATTATTGAATTCAGCGTCTTCTATATGTACGTCAAAAAATTCAGAATTTTATTGAAAATTCGTTACTTGTACCTACCTCTGCGAGAAGAGACATAAATGGTTTCGAAACACCAATCTCATTATCTTTAATGGAGTTCTAGAGAAATAATCAAGATATGTATGACCTTAGAAATTTTATTAGTCTTGTTCCAATGACAAATTGGGGAAACAATGTCCCGAAATGAAGCCCCAGTGGATGGTAATGTGATTGAGTTTTCATCAGAAGAAATTTATGAGTTTAGGCAGTTTTACAAATGTAGACCATAGTGCAATGATTCCACTTTACATACTGTGTTATTTTCTTTATGCTGTTTTTAATATTATTTTAGTTGTTCTTGAAGAAAATGAATTCCTTCAGAAATACCATGACGTCGAAGAATTGTTTCCATATCCCAAGTGGAGAATGCGCTTTCAGGTTATGAAACCGAGAGCATTTTGAGTGCAATGCATTTCGTATAACGGACTAACCAGCTGCGAATAAAAAATAAATTATTTGACTCAACCGTTTCCTCTTTACCTGGGTGTGTACATCATTCCCAAAGAACTGAAGTATCCACTGGTTATGCCCATGGTGACTGCCACTATCCAATAGACCCAATCGTTGGTGATCAGCACCGGTAAAACTCTATTCACCCCGTCCACTTGGTAGTTGCACAACAAATAAAACGGTATGTACAAAAGTCGCAACGATACCGGGATCCACAAAAACTTCGGTCCTGGCTGGAAATACATGCATAGTGTGTTACCCATGCCGTTGCGAACCTTTCAGCAGCTGATGGGGTGTTCATATGAAACATATTCAGCCATATTGTGTTTCGAGTAATTTGCCATTTTTAAACATTCTGAAAATGCATTATGCAACATTCTCTGTGTGAAATCGTTTGAACACTATCTCCATATTGATAATGAATTTCAATTACGAAAATGCAAGCTGTTTTTCAAGTGAAGTTATCACCGATAAAGTAATTGTATGAATACCTTTTGAATCTTCTATGATTTTTGCTCTAACAAATGGTGTCAGTACCGAGATAATCTCAAAAATATACACGATTCAATAGAATTTGAAACTGAACTAATGAAACTAAAATAAAAATTTTAAAGCAACGGGAATATGAAAGTAACTTATATTGATTGAAGGACTATTTCGTGAATTTTTTAAAACTCGGAAATTATCAGGCATAGTAAGTTTGTACTAAGGTAAATATGGCTTGAATAAATATGTTCTATATGACGACCGCCATCAGGTTCTGAAAGTTTTACACCATTATGTATAATGAGTGAAATACAGAGGGTGAACAGATTTTATGGCGAGCTTACCCATATAAAATAGCTAGGCAGCCAACTGCCGATCATAGCGAAAACATTGAATGTTATAAAACAAGTTATACTAGTGTAGAACTTTTCGGATATGAAGAAGTTTGGATCACTGGGTTTGATAGCTGAAAAGAGAAATAATGAGATAAGGTTGGCCCATTCACCTCTTGGTCTACTTACAAGAATGTATGGAAGGAAACACTGATAGAGTAACAAAGAAGACGAGAAAAACATTCAACAACTGTGGAAACGATTTTTTTAGGATGTACCAATAAGGAGGCCTTTCCTTTATTCCTTTGGTGATGCGCCTCTGAGTTTCTAAATATTTCTTTTCTTTCAGTTCATAATGTCTGTAAAGTTTCTGAAAATAGAGCAAAAATATCAATTGAATTATCATTTGCCTTTGTGTAATTTGAGAAGAAAGTATCATATCTGGAGTTTTCAATGGTTCTCAACACTGAAATGGTTGCTATGTGCTAGTATTTTCACACCAATGTCAAATGGACAAGATAGGGTACTGGATTAGTAAACAACATTTTTCCTTGGAATCTATGAAAAAATTTAGGGAAGCGACTCCATAGTGTTTTGCAAGATATTCTCCAGAATTTAGCATCTGGAGAATATCTTCCGAATTGATGTCATGTTAAGGTTATTTTACCAGTCTCAGTATACTGGTAAAGGGAAATAAAACGGTATCATTCTCAATATCGAATTCGTATTACAGGTTATATCATAATGAAAAATATTACTTTTTCTTTTGGTTCAACCGGAAAAGACATCATCTCTCTAAATTCAAATAGAAAATAAGAATATGAATCGATGGAAAAAAGTTCCGAAGAATTGAAGTCTAAATTCGATATCAAGGAAGATACAGGTCAGTTTTCCCTTAAAACAACGGTGTATTTTGATACTTTTCTAGTGTAATTAGCATAATAATGACTTTAATAATAATTTATTCCTCCATAGGCATTTTGTAGAGTGAACTATTGATCTGGAACGTTGTTTTCATAGAATAGATTTGAATCCATATCCAGGTAATGACTTTTTAAGTTTAAATGATCTTGGAATGTTATACAATCTCGTTTCACACAAGATGTCACCGTTAATAGTCAAATGTAAAATTGGAACCTTTGGACTTTTGTACTAGCCTGTATGATCTTTCTATACAACGTCTGTATATTTCCATACATACTTCAGACAGGAGGAGTGACAACAGATATGAACTCAACTTCTCAAGATGAGGGCAAATACAAAAACTCACATTTAATGGTAAAGCAAAATACGTATCGAAACATATCAACAGAATGAATAGTGCCGTGATGAAATAGTAGATGGCGGCCATTCTAGCATTCGGCGTTATCAGACTGGACAGTATGCTAACGACAGAAGTGAATGTGCCACTAATATTAGAGCCCAAAATCACAGCTCCAGTATATTTGCCCGGCAATTTGGCAGCCATTCCGTATATAGTGTTCTGGTAAATTCCGTTAGCCACTGAAAAACGAACATTATAGCAAGAATAGTTTTTTTTTTTTTTTAGTTCAGATGTTTAATGTTGAGAAAAAGCAGTGTTCACATACATATTGACCCATAATTTCACTGGGTGAATTTAGAATTGAATATTTTCGAAACAACAATTCTGAATTATCATTTTCAATGAGAAATGATAACAACGATCGCATAATATGCTGGGTAGACTGACGATACGCATAAAAAGGTGTGAAGAGGTGATACTACAAGTTGGATGGCTTGATTCATTCAAAACAAGAAAGGAATTATTTCGTTGATTGACTTTTCGAAGGAAAAACTACATCATTTATAAGTTCATATTTTACGGAATCTGATTTGATTCCATACTGAAAGTTTCAGCAAATTTGTGTTGGCACCATTTTTGTCAGAGTTTCACAATAAACAATAATTTCTAGCAAGGATTAGATTATATTAGGGAGAACTCACTGTTTAAAATGACGACACATATCATCGTGATCCAAAAGAATGCAAACGGAATTGCGGAAGTATCTGACATGGCTAAAATAACAGTCACTATAAAAACGACAACTTCAATGCCTATGCTCCATACAATTCTCGAATTGAGATCTCCCCTGAAAAAAGGTCCAGTTAGTAAGTCGATTGAGCAAATAAAATTGATAAGAAAGTTTCCTTCACATGAATTAATTAATTTCAAGAATCATGCTTCTGCTCAAACTCGGGTAATTTCAAGTAGCCTGTTAACTCTGCTGTCCATAAATATTACACAATTGAAAAAAAAGATCTGCTACATATAACGTTTATTTATTCTACCATACCACACAGAAACCACTTATAAAATGAAATTAAAAATAATGAATTCTCAGACGTGTGAATGTTTGTTTCAAAAGTGTTCCTTTGAAGAATTTCCCTCATAACCGTAAGAGTTATAAGTCGTTAAAATAATAAGCTCATCACATAAAATCCAAAAATATGAAAATGTACATTTGTTGAGAATATGTTTTTGGCTGAACACAAGTGAATCACCCTATGAAGTGTTCTTCAGGAAGTTGGCATAAGAGGGATTTTTTAATCAATGTTTCATTTTGAAATTCAACTTGGGCGTTCAGTTTTGTTATAAAAAAGTAGTCTATTCAGATGGTGACTTTCCCTATGTCAAATAAAGCTATTTTGAGCGATTATTTGTGAAAAATGATTGTAGCTTTTAATAAGTAGCTAAAGTCGCGTGACTCCAGCCAAGTAGGTCATTATTTTCAAAGCAAAATTTGATTTTTAAAAGTTGAATTTTAAAAAATATAAAGTTTTTCCATATGATGCCAACTTCCTGAACGACACAAACATTTTTTTCTAATACAGCCAAAATAATGTTTGATCCACAAATACGTTTGAAATACATTAAAAATACGATTGAGGCTTTCTTCAGCTTTAGGTGAATGAACCATTACATGATAATCAAATTATTTATTTTTTGTTAAATTTTAGAGGTTATATTTTGTTACAATTTCTTTTCATTATTTTTTTCTCATATGTTTTTTTTTTTAAATGACAGTGAAGATACAGCACTTCCAACTGATTTTTTCTGCTTTATCCATTTTGTCCAACATAAATGAATTTGTACGGGTCGGACAAATAATTATATAAAAATGTCTATTTTGTCCATGGTGGACAAAATCAAATCTACCCTGGTATTATGAGCAGTATCTAAGCATGAAAATTATTCAGTATTATATCAATATTATAGTAACTATTCACATGGAAATTTCATCTTGAATATTAAATATGGAATGAAAAAACAATAATGAAGTAATCTTGTAGGAAACTTGCTCATCCATTTATCAAAGAAGTGCTTACCCCATTTGTACAAAAATATTCATCCAATTGAATAAAAGACCAGGAACTTGGGATGAAAACGTCAAATACTGCATAAAATTAGGTGCATGAGGAAATGTAAATCCTATGTAACTCTCATGTAATTTATATTTCAAAAAATACTGAAAGAAAAAATCTACATCAACTGAAATAAATACAAGAAAACTCGGAGGATATCTTTGCACTCATCAACCAGACAAGATTTTTCAAAATTTATTAGAATTGTTTTTTTCCTTAATTCTAGCACGAAGAATATTGGATTTCGCTCTGCATTTGAAAAAACGAAATTGACTATTTTAAAATTATTTTTGTGAATAGGGGAACATGAATAGGATTTAGTTATAGATCCGGAGTTGATATATCTGTTGTTGAATTCAGATAATTTTTGTTAGCAATAAAACAAAAGTTTTTAAATCCTAATATATTATAATGAGTGCAAAAATGATCGATGTAGGTATGTTTAGTTTGTAAGACTTACATCGATGGCAGTGATGAACATGTTCCAAGGCATCAAAACTCCGATACCATGTACCAGGAAAGTGAAATAAACTAGATTGTACTTATCAGGAGGAGTGTTCAGTTGTAAATTCGCTTCGTCCATCGTCAAGCTCTTGAAATTTAGCTCGTCTTCCGGCAGATTATTTTCCTCCCAGGACGGTTGCAGCTTCACTGGCGGTTGCAATCGAGTCTTTTCATTGAATTCTTCTGAAAAGCCAATGTGAATGAAATTTATTGTTCACATCACGAATATCACGTCTATAATGACACAACATGCTGCCAGAGATATTTGCTGACATAAATGAGACTATTCAGCAGTTTGACTAGTGATGTTTTTTTATGGCAAAACATTAAATGATTTGATATCAATCTTAGGTGAGGTTTGTTTTTTCTTATATAATGGGTGTATTCAATAATTAAGACAGTATTTTGTACTGGTGTCCATTCAGCATGAAGAAGTTTTAGTATGATGCTGTAGTGCAATAATGAAAAACCACTGGAGCTGTGCAGTACACCAATATCTGTGTCTGACATACCAGAAATATCAAAAGATGAAAGGGTGAATCAAGCAACTTTTCAATGAAGTAATTTAGTGGTTGTAGAAATATTACCAACTATTAAATTCACTTTCAAGTCTAAAATAGTATAATTCATGCGTACAAAAGAATATTTGTTTACCCTTCTAAGTACTGAACACATTTGGAAAGGACTGACATAATATTTCAAAGTTAGAAAAATGACGCTATTCAATAAATTCTAAATTGGTTTCTAAATTTCCAATATTCTCTTTTAATTCAAAATGTTATGCTACACAGTTGTTTTTGTAGTTTTTTGAGTTTAACTCAATAATATCAAGATTAGGGGTTAGATTAGAAGCCTTCATCATAGTAGTGACCTCATCGTATTACTATTGATTTTGATAGAGATATTATGGTGAAATAGCCAAAAAAGTTATAGTTTCTTCTTTACCAACAGTACAAAGTACAAATATATTTTCACAACTGCTCCATGTTCCATTACTTCATTTGAAATATGTTATTTTAATGCTTTTGATCAAAAAAGAAAGTATTTCAACTTTGATTTTGAAAAAACATGAATTATATATAATACATAATAACTGATACTGCAAGAAAATATTTCAAAGAATACCTTGATTCGGACGAACTCCATTTTTTCCACTGTATCCATAATCTTCTCTGGTGTAGCTCATGGTTTGCCCTACTGTTTAGTTCTTCAGTCCACTCTTACTATCTCATGACTGTGTCTTCCTTTTTCATCTAGAAAGAATAGAAAATGACAATATTCATTTTAAATACATTTAATTCAGTTATCACCTCGGTTATCACCTATAACATTAAGTCATTAACAGATAAAGATGCTGTACAGAACGATGACTAAGAACCTCTACCCCCACAGTATTGATTTCTTCTAACAAGACACTAAACTATGTTATCAACATAAGACATATCATGTGATGAATAAGAGATACCCAAATCAATAATCAAGACAATGTATCTATTAACCTACACTTCAATTCAAGGGTTTGAAAAACGTAGATATTTACGATTATTCATAATATAATTTTCATATAGTATTTTGAACTTGGAACTGATATAATACTTATAATAGGTAGATAAAGAACACCTAAATACATTGTTTCATCTCAGGACAGAAAATTGAAAATGAAAAGTAATATTTGAGAAAGAGTATCCTTTGAAATCCAAGATAATATTTCCTTTTTAATTTTTCTTCGAAGGTTTTTCTTCGAACACTATTGACAGAATGCCAATGAAAATAGGAAAAATGAATTCATAGGCCTCAAACAAAGCGAACTTTGGTGAATTGTAGCATAAAGATTGGAACAATTGCAAGAAAGAAGGAACAATAATTGCATTGTCATTTAGAGCAATAACACGAATGATTTTCATGACAGTAACTTTATTTTCCTGTACAGTTCATCACTCGGAAATATTATTTGAACATAAATACTATATTTTTGTGTCATTATTAGTTAAGTTATAATTGTGATATGCAGGATAGCACGCTACCAAAGAATAATAGACATTATAATAACAGTTTCTTTTCAAAATTCGCATTAATTAGTAAAATTTGAGGTATAGTTTTCTATCTAAATTTTTTCAATATACTATTTCTAATATGGTAGGTAGATAGGTATTCCTATATCTTCAAACAAGTATGAAACTGCAGGATATTCAAATGGGTATTTTAGCTTACCTGCCAAACAAAATTCTTCTCTTACTGGACCCTGGAACCGTATCAAAAAACTGTTATTTTTTCATTCCTCTAGAGGTTACTGTTTGTGACTTCACTTGGTAAAATTAGTACGGATTGGGATAACCTCACAATGCTTACAACCATGTGCTTTACCCAGTAGTCTGATAAATATAGCTCGTAATCGTATGCAGTTCCCGACGCATTTTTAAAATAGAAACCGACCTTTTTACTCATGTACTGATATTATTGATTGATTAATTTCGTTTACGATATATCTCTCTGCTTTCGTAACTCTCATTTGCAATTTAACTGTGCCTCTCTCATTCTTATTTTGTTTTCAGTATTTTTTGTAAAATATCGACTTTCTATCAACAAATTTTTGACGGGAAAACTATTCCTGACTATTCACGATAATCTATCAATGTTATAGGTAGTCGATTGGGATAATGCCTGATTATAATGATAATCAGCGAGATACTTGAATTTCAACTCGACAAAAAAGCATGCTATTACATGTTATATTGAATATTATTCAATATCTGAAAACGATATTATGAGTCTTATCGACACTCAATGACCTCTTACTGATCTATTTTTGAATCTATGAGATTAGAATGTTATCATGGCCATTTCCCCTTATATTATCCACAACATTCTCATTATCAACAAGCAAACATCATTAAAGTTCTTCATTCATTCCATCATCAGCTTCAGAATATACTTTCAAATCGGAATTTGATCTCAATTTGACACTAAAAAACAAATTTCATACTAGATTAACACATTGGAAAGAATAGAATGGGAATATCTAGCATATCACAAGACTTCTCTTAATTTCCAATTCACACATGGGAGCATGGAACCAACTGGCATCAGCCCGGAAATGTGCCTACGAAATAATTCAAGACTCTTGAGACTACCTCAATGAAGGACTTGAATCCTGAACAGTATTTTTTTTTTATTTTTTAATATTTCAATATTCTCGATATCATTCTGAAAATTTTCAGGTATACTTGGATTATTGGCATGAAAATACATCATACTAAGAATATTCAAGAAGTTTATCGAGATTGACATATGTTACATATTTGCTGTTACATATTTCGAGTATCATTGATTGATAAATTGATAGGATATTTATTTGAGCGTGCTACTGACCAGATCTCAATGTACTCTCACTCATTACTTTTTGATGTAATCCATTTTTTTGTCTGATAAAACTGAAAATTTTCAACAGAATTACTCTTCAATTCGTGATTAAATTTGTGCTAAATATTGAGTAGTATCTACAAATTTTCAAAGCAATATCTATCGAGAATATTGAAAGTTATTAAAAAACCAAATCATTTTCAGTCCAGTTCATACTCAGTTCAGTTCTGAATAACGCAAAGTTTATCCTGAAATCAGGTGATTCCACACTTTCCCCCAAGCTGGTATAATATCTGTTTGAAGAAATATAAAATAATTATTTGAATTCATGGGATTGATATTGGACGTGTGGTGTATGAATGTACATTTGTGGATTTTGAAAATTTTGCAGGGAAAATGAACATAGTTTTTTGATTCAAATATTAAAGGGAATTTTCCTGTCTTCCACCATATAATTTTCTCCAAAATATAAAATTTGAATAAAAGAACAATCAATATACAATAGCTTCACCATGAACAAAATAAATTTGATCAAGGTTCCATTAGGAAATCACCACCTATCAAAGCTACCTATCAAATATGGAAACTTTAGTGAAATATCACGGTATTCAAATAACTCAAACTTAACACAACAAATAGTTCACAGGAAGATGAAGCACTGATAATCATATTGGAACCTGAAGGATTCTCCCTACCAGAGATAACTAAAGCGCAGAACCTTCCCACTTAGTTACTTGATCATTCAATTGAAATATGGACAATAACAATAAATTGTTTAATTTACCAGTCACATAAGATTGAACCTTATACCTTCATTGGAGAAGTGGTGGTGGGTGTTTACATTTTTGTAGATATTCTTACTCGATGAAAATTTGCACATATCACAGGTTGAATCCTCTTGAAAGGTCATATATATTGAGAAGGATTTATCAATAACCTACGTGACCAGAGGAGGCAAAAAACAACTATTCAGAAGGATATCATTAACCCACGAGATCAGAGGAGACAAGAGACATTAATTTTTATGAAAAAATCCTCCGAAATGCACATTCGTTATTTTTTCAAATTGGTACCACAGATGTATTTTGTTGATCTGTGTCGACACCTATATAATGAAAAATCTATTTTACTGATTTTTCGTAATTCATGCCATTGAAATATATATTTTATTCTTGTGGATTTCGTGAAAAATGTAGAAAAATATGTGAAAAAGATAACTTTTTTGTATTCCATGATAGCATCTCATCCTAGTAGTACTAACACCATTCATACTCCTTATAGATTAGCCTTGTTGATTTTGTGAAAGAATGTAAAAAATAGGTAGAAACACATGATTCTTTTCATATCTCATGATAGTATCTCATTGCAATCCTTCTAGTACTACCACCATTCATACTCACCCACCCTCAGTGAAGTAGTAGCTTCTACTATGGTAGTGATGGTAGTCATCTGTTTCTATTTTTTTGCATTCTTTCTGGAATCCACAAGAATGAACTCACCCTCTACACTGAGGGTGGGTGGGTATAAATGGTGGTAATAGTTATATATAGATAATTCAATTGTGTGAAATTCAAAAAATCGTAGAAAATTCGAAAATTTACAAGTTGGTCAGTAAATTTAGGTAGACTCCCCCTAGATTACTACTATGCAGCTTCTGGTAGCTCATGATATACTAATAGGTATTATTTTGAAAATAAACCATGAACATAATTTGTCATACGTGTGAATTTTTTTCAATTCCTAAAATAAACCATAAAAAATAACCGAAGTGCAGTACAAAAATACAAGCAATCTTGATATTGAAGGTGATTGAGATATTATGCTCACTACTTCAGATTCGATACGCACAAAAATCATTTCAAAACAGCAACAAAATTTGAATTTTTATGTCGATTTGCGGTCACTCTAGACTCTACCAGGAACAACTGATCAGAAAATTGGACCTCACTCTGTTCAATATCACTTACCAGTCCATTGCCTTCGAAAACACTAATCTTTTGCCAAAAATAAAATTACGACATGTGGCTCAAAGTTTTGACCACAAGGTAATCAAAACAAAATACTCTCAAATCGTAGCCATTATATTTAATATCAATATTGACATTTCCATTCATTTCACATTCAATATCAAGTCACAGAACATCGAGTGCATAAAAAACGGACGACACAGATTCTGTTTCATTCTTAGATGAGGTGATCTAAGGTTTCATTGCACTTGCACTCAATGTCAACTGTCAAGAGCACGTCACCCCCGGATCCCCTCTCTCTTCTCTTTGGCCTACTACTGCAAATGAAATCGATTTTGTGAATACCTGATTGAATTATGAAAATTGTTGAATTGAAAAAATAGTAAATCAGTGCAGATGTGTGGTGGAACAATGGACATACTTCTAATAAAGATAGTTCGAACATTTTTGTGTGTGACATATTATAAATATTAGTTTTACTATGAGCCCATTGAAAATTCAAGTTACCACTTGTTCATACAAAGCAATCAGGATTATGACAAATCGCTAGTCATTGTTTTTTTCATAATTATTTATTTATCAACCAAGCACTTATTACAAACACACAATAATTAATATATATATATTGAATCGATTATTTTTGTGTGAAAAAACAAAATGCAGACTCAGACTTCCTTGTTTGTGGACGATTGGCTATGTTACAACACGATCTTAGGAGAGGGTGCTTATGGGGAGTGAGTACAAAATTTTTATCTTTCTTTTGCTTAATCACTTATATTGAAATCTTCCCAGGGTGAAACTTCTCATACATAAGAAGTCACAAGAAAAAATTGCTTGTAAAATTATTGATCATCACAAATACAAAGATGCCTCTCTTGCAATCAATAGAGAAGTAACCATTCATAAACTATTGGATCATGAAAATATTATCAAATATTATGGAAGAAGACAAGAACCTCTCAAGGAATATCTTTTTTTAGAATATGCAGCTGGTGGAGAACTTTTTCAACTTATTGGTAAATGTTTTTATCAATATCAATTGTTGGTATCATAATTCAGTACATCAGGTGAAAATATTATTTGTAGAACTATAATTCAATTCCTTCAATTTCTAACAACATTGCTAACATTTTTTTGTTGCAGAACCTGATGTTGGTATGTCACCAGCACATGTCCAAACATATATGAAACAGCTCTTATGTGGAGTTAGTTATTTGCATTCGAAAGGAATTGCACATAGGGATATCAAACCAGAAAATTTACTCATTAGTATTGATAGTATTTTGAAAATCAGTGATTTTGGTATGGCAACTCTATTTAGGTTCAAAGGAAAAGAAAGACTACTAGATAAAAAGTAAGCATGTTGTTTTTCTTTCTAGCTTTTTTTTGTATAGACTTTTTCAGGTGTGGGACTAAACCTTACTTAGCCCCTGAAGTCCTGCTTAGGCCCTATAAAGCTCCTGCTGCTGATTTATGGAGTTGTGGCATAGTTTTTGTAGCCATGATGACTGGGGGTAAGCATTGTTCTATTCTATTAATTTTTTCCTTGTTATTCACTTTGGAAAATATACTTTTAGAACTTCCTTGGGCAGAACCTACTGAAAAAAATGGGGAATTCCTCAAGTGGAAGAATGATATTTATATATCTGAAACTCCTTGGGCCAAGCTGGGTAATACTGCTTTGAGTTTGGCCAGGCAAATATTGAATGTGGATTCTGTTAGACGTTCAAAGCTGGAGCAGATTCAGAATCATCCCTGGATGAAGTTCAATTTTGGGTTTGGTAAGTGTGGCCAAGAAAATAAGAAAGAATAATTGAGAAAATAATAAGGAAATATCTGAAAGTTCTTTTTTGAGGCATTGTAGGGTATTTTTATCTGGTGGTTCTTCTTTGGCGACTTAGCGGTATGGTATTATTGAAATTCATAAAGCTAGATTACCAAAGCATAAAAACCAGATTTGACAGCTATATTTCAATTCATGGTGAGTGAGAAATGGAGAAGAATCAGCTGAAAATCAAAGGTATTGCTTTGGTGTGAGAAAGATTGAAGTTTAAATAGTGTATCCTTCAGGTGTTCCTCAAAATATATTTTTTTTTTCAATTCACACAAATAGTTTTTGGGGGTAACACTGGATGGGAGGCTCACATAGCATTTATATATACACAGAAATTAGCAACAGACTTGTCAATAATCATCTTCACTAGGAGACAAATAAAGACAGTAAATCCTAATGTAGCACACACAACATACCATGCTTCATTTCATCGCAAAATGACATACTGCATGATAAATTGGGGAACATCACCCCATGATCATGTCATATTTTTTATTCAATAACGTGCAATCAGTGTATTAGCAGGCATAGAATATCGAGAATCCAGTAAGTTGTGGTTTACAAAATTTGGAATAATGACTCTTCCTTCATGTTTGAACTTCACTTGTGGCTAGACATAAAACAAAATGAGGACAAATATTCAAAAAATGGAAGCTCCCATGAATATGGTACCAGATCTAGGAACAATATTCATACCGTCAATAATCAATAAGCCAATTCCGGAACAATATAAGGATATCACATACATAACGTGAAAATATAGAAATTCATGTATTCAAGTCTATGCCTAGTCCATCAAAATGCTGTAATTTTAAATTATTTGAACAAAAAATCAAAATTTACCTCCTCTTAACTCTCAACTATTTTGAATGATGTAAATATCACTTCATTTGATATTGATATCTAATGTCCTCTTTGTGTGACGTGTGTATTGGCGTATTTAGAAATTAATGACTGATTATTTCAACTATGTTGATTGATGTATATTCAACTTGAGATTATTCAACTATAATATTTCAGTTTATCTGATGTCAACTGTTCTCTTTGAAGAATGTGTGTAATTGTGTATTCAGAAATTCTCTATTTATGTATTTACATCTGATTTGTTAAAATACCACGATGTACTAGAGACCAATAGTGGCATTGACATTATTATCATAAATATCATATCTTCGAACCCTAAAAGAATGTGTGACTGAACCTGAGTTGTCGTTCGACAGACTCCAACTCGGACTCTTTGGAGGAAGGCGTCGAGCGGCCGGCCAAGCGCTGGAACTCGATGGCGGAGGCCGAGACCAGATCCCTGCGCGAGGCGCCGACCGTGACCCTCTCGCAGCCGGCCGCCAGCTGCAGGCACTCCACCATCGTGGAGGCGGTGGCCAGCCTGCGAACGGCGCGGCGCGAGCAAGTCTGCTTCTCGCAGCCGACGCACAACGAGGACCTGGTGCTGCAGTTCACGCAGAGCCCCGTCACCAAGGACAACTTCGAGGACTTGGTCAAGCGGCTGACGCGATTCTACGTCAGGACCAGCCTGCAGAAGACGCTCGAGGTGCTGTGCACCGTTTTGGACTCGTTGCACTACGGTTGGACTACCGACGCCAATGGGGCTGTGAGTATATTGAGCATATGAAGCGGCTAGTAGAGTTGTAATATATTTTTGATAAACATTATCAATTATGCCCAAATTGCTCAATCTGAAAGGTGATGTATTTTTTATATAAAACAAATCATTTTTTCTTGAAAACTTTAATGTTGTACCATATATATTTGAAATAATACCCTATGAAGATCTCTCAGATCTTTCTCAACCAGTGGTTGAGAAAGACTGATCTGAGAGAAAGAGAGATAATAAATAAATGCTACAAAGTCTCCTAATTGCTACCCTTACTTGACACGTTGAGGACGGCTGTACTAGGAAAAAAGTCACTCAGTCGGCTCAGTGGAAGCAGTAATTCCAGTACAATCAGTACTTTGATGATCCTCCTGATTGATGAATCTTGGTCCTCAAGCTCATATAAGTTGGTCGCTAGACCGGCGCTTGATCAATAACCATTTATTTAGCATTTAAATGTCTCGATAGATGTACGCCGTATGAGTGATCATGATCAACCATCAATTGTTTTTATTCAATTTCTAGTACCTGATTAATTGAGGGGGTCCTTGAGAATTGTGCTTGACTTTCTAGAACATCATAGGTTTCCCTTTCGTGCTGTCAATAGATGAAAAAAAAGCAGCATCAATATAGGTTACTCCAAGCAGGCATGTAATTTTTTGCAATGTATCTTTCTCACCATTCACATAAAGTCAAGGTTGGTAGAGCCTACTCTGAATGCTTGGGCAGAAAAAATGCTTCACGGTAACATTCTCCAGAAAAGTAAACCCATTTAACTTTGACCATTTCCTGAATAACAATTGTTTTCGAGAGACGAGAAATCAAAGACCTCGGGATTATGATACAGGAAAATACAAAATTCCATAAGCACTATGACCTTATTGTTGATGAAGCATAATAAACTAGAAGTTATAAACTAGTTTTAAAATTCCTAATTAAACTAACTAAGTCTGAGACAAAAAAGAAAAGGCAGAAAATCATAGAGATTCAAATGGCAAACAACTAGATTGCAGATTTTAAATTCCGTTCACAGAGAAATAATTCTGTTTTTTTTTCAGGTTTCGGTGTCTACGGTTGACTCATGCAAGAACCAATTGACGTTCAAGGTCAATCTCTTCGACATGGATGGAAAGATTCTTCTAGATTTTAGATTATCAAAAGGCTGTGGTTTACAATTCAAGAAAAAGTTCTTGAAGCTCAAGGAATGTCTCAGTGATATAATAGACAATAGAGATGTTTAGATTTGGGTATTTGTTATAGTAGATAAAGATTGCTGGACGTGGACATCCTTTTATATTGTAAACGTCATTCATGTCAAATATGTCAAACGGCTTTGTTTGGTATTTCACAAGAATAACGTTCTTGACCTCCATGATGCTGTTAAGACAATGAAATGTTGATAGTAAATTGAAGAATCTTTGAAATTGAAGTTGTACTGTTGTAGCCTTTCAGTTTGTTACTTGTTGAAGATGTTGAAATTGAAATGAAAGTTATTTTGTATTCTTGCTTTTTTTTTTCATGAAATAAATATTAATACATATGAACTTATCGCATGTTCGGCGTCTAAGAAATATCACTGGAAGAAAGGGCAATCTTTTTTTGTGTCTGTTTGAACACAAAACGTTCCACGGATCCTAAAACAAACAAAACAGGGATTTTATTAATTTAGTAATACTTTTATAGCTTGGTTTTATGTATTGTGCACTGGAAATTTCGGTCTCTAATGATTTGGGACAAGTGAAACAATTCTTGGGTATATAAATGTGGAATAATCTCAATCTGTAATTGAAGTCTGGTCACCTCGATTTGTAACAATTAGAAAGTGTAAGAACCGAAATACAGGTGAAAACAGGCCATTTCAGTATTGACAGCGTTTGAAAAACACTAGTTTGAATATATTCAGATTATTTTTCGGTTTCTTCAAAGGTGAACAAAAGTCATACAAGTCATTGTAATTCAAATTGTATAAGGGATGGAAACTCTGTTGAACATTAGAAAACCCAGAAAGGCTTCTCCAGCTGGTTAACACGAGATCAATCAAAAACAGCAATACCTACGGTAAATCTTTGTCCTACCTTCAATGAACCTAAGTCATGAAAACCCAAATGTCTTCAGTTTGTACACACTAATTCATTAACTGCTGAAGGTTTTTTCAATCTCTTGCAAAATCCTTCTTTGTCTTGTGTGAAATATAAATAATCAGAATCTCTTTCCAACTATTTAAGACGGATGTTTTAATTATGAAATTTTCGATTTGTATACCAGTATATAGGTATATACGGATTTTTGTTCACCTCTATTCTGAAATTTAATATTCAATCTGCGCCTGATGTCAGATGGTTCGTGATTCTCGCATATAATGTATCTAATTTTCACTCCTGGTCAATGGAAAAATAGTAGTGGGCTATTGATGATTTTTGGTTTGATCAATCTATCGAATGATGGAATACAGACTGATTCGAAACATCAGAAGTTGACAGATTACTATGGATTCCTCTCCTGCACATTGAACAGACATCAATTGTTTCAAGAAGCACTGAAATGATATAGTAACAAGCAATAAAAAAGAGTAGGTAAACCGGCCTATATCTATAAACATTTCTATACCTGAGCTAAAGCATCATTAGTTACCTTTTCTCTTTTCCTCTACGCATCATTCAAATGTTATCCATAATAATAATTTCTTAGTCTGAAGTTCTTACCCGAATGGTGTATCTTCGCCCATGGGTATGGATTTGCCTGGTAAATATCCCCAGTTAGAAGTCTTCTTTGGGCAACTAGCCACGCAAGGCCTTCCTATTATTGAGTTTTCATACCTGACGGTTTGTGCATAGTAACAGGCACTTTGGAAATGACTGCATCTGGCTCGACCTAAAAATATTCACTGCTTGGTCAGAACATCTTCCCAGTGGTTAACTTATTATATGGTTCTTTTATTAAAAATGAGAAGACCTGGAACAAAATCTTTACATCACACGAAACCTTTTGAACAATAAGTAACAATGAAAATAGGATAACTCATGGTAGACTTATAAAACATCTGGCCAACAAACAATGGCTGCCCAAATACCTACCTATAACCTTATAGTGGAATTGGAATATCCTTAGGTACAGGAACATTCATCACTACACTCAAATAGTTTCTGGAGTAAAAGGTTTATTATATTATATATGAAAAATGCAAAAGCTAGGGGATTTGGTAAAATGAAGGATATCCAAATCTCAACTATTGGACCTTGAATAGTCCGAAAACGGTTGAACCAAATACAAATAACCTGAATATTTTCGAAGTCAGATCTTTCTTTACGGAAATATTACTTATTCAGGGGTTGTTCCATTGAAATTACTGAACTCGTAATAGCTTTTAGTTGTTTAATCTGGTACATGTCAGAACAAACCGTATGACATTTGATTTTTTTTTTGTCAATTCAATAAGAAATTCTGCAAATGATATTCAAATATATTGAAAGTAATGATACTTTCATAAAACTTTGTCAACGTTTCAAATGATAGCATGAAGAAGATAAAACGAAATAGAACTAATGACAGTAAGTAAGTAGGCGGAGGAAAAAATACAAGTGGAGAATCTTCCAATTGGATAATTATTATTACTCTGTTTTCTATCACTATGTAATTGTAAGGTTGCAAGATCTTTTTCAAAAAGATTTCAAAATGGTTATCAACGAATTCTAGTGTCTATCCCATAATATTTAGATATCAGAAATTATAGGTGATGCTTCTGATTGACACGATGTTGATAATGTCTCGAATGTTCATTGGTTATTTGAATACTGAAAAATTAAAGATTGATACATACGTAATCTCGTTCCATAACAGTTTGGTTGAAATCTCCCACCGTTGATGCAAAAATCAACATGTCCAACTTGATTCACTTCTCCCAGGAAGCCTGCGTTCGTATGAAGAATCTGGACTTGGTGTGCGTCATCTTTGGTTAGTTTGAAATCTTTGTTTGCGTATCTATCTATCAATGGTCGGGCTGGATCTAGACCTGAAATACTAGAGAAATTGTCGATTTCCTGGTTTCTTCTTCTAATCTAGAAAATGCTTCAATATTCAGTTGAGAAATGCAAGATCCACTGATGACTGGCTTAGGTTCATGAACTAAATGTAGGCTCCCTATATCAGCAATTTTCAGAAAAAAATTTAGGGCGCTATTTTTTCTAGATACTTTGCAAATGAATAATGTAGGCGTAATTTTTCTAAATACTCTCCGAAAAAAAATAAAGGTGCTATCTTTCTATCTTCTTTTCGATGGAAAAGAGGTGACATTATTTTTACTAGTTACCTACTTCTCTGGGACATAAATGTAGGCTCTATTTTGTCTAGCTACTTCCTGAAGAAATGAAAACGTAGGCGCTACTTTTTATACTACTTCGCTACTTATTAAGAAAAATGTAGGCACTATTTATTTTTTTCAGATATATATATTTTTTCGGTACGATCTCCAGAGACTCACCGACGATCTTATGCTGTTTGACGTCTCTCAGTCTCTTAACTGAGTACATCTCGAAGAAAAAATGTAGGCGTTAATTTTCTAAATATGTTCCGAAAAAAAAGGTAGGCGCTATTTTTATTACTTATTTCTCTGAGACGTGAATGTAGGCGCTATTTTGATAGATGCATCGCAGAAAAATGGAGAACAACATGCGCAATTTTTTTCGGTACGGTCTCCAGAAACTCACCGACGATCTTGTGCTGCTTGACGTCCAAGTGATTGCTCATCATGCCGCAGATGTGGGCGCCCAGCGAGTGCCCGACGCAGGTCGTCGCTTTGGCGTCGCCGCCGCTGGCCATGATGTAGGCGTACAACTTGGCGGCGCACTGGCCTACCAATCGCGTGTTGGACAGCGCCGAGATGTAGCACGGGAACCGCGTGATGGGCTCCCAGTCCACCGTGAAGATGTTGTAGTCGTGCCTAGTGAGGTACGCTGAAACCAAAGATATGATTTCATATACAGTGTGGAACAGCCAAATGGAATAAATTCGATAACGAAGAAATGAGAGCTACTGTCATGTGACAGTGGCCAATACCAACTTTCTTATTTCAAATGGAACACCCTTTATTTCTTTCCATTTTTAAATTCTCACTGAAGAGCTGATTTCATCTATACACCACACTTGGGGTCTAGCAGATGTGCCAATATTTTTTATTGTTGTTTCTATCTAAAATTCCTAGATGCAACTCGAAATATTATTAAATTCCGAGTTGCAACTCCGAACATTACTAAATTTCGGGTTACATCACCAACAGGTGATTGTAAAAAATTTTCAAACAGTAGATTTAGAAATTGCATATATTCAACTAGAAAAATTATAGCATCATCAATTATAACTCTAACTGTAAAATTGTACTTCAACATTGAAAACCAGCTTTTTGAATGGCAACATTCTCAGTTAGAATATTGAGAAAAAGTTCCTACTGATGACAAATACAAAGTGTCTTGAATCTATTAGAACGAAATTCAAGATATGAACGAGAGTAAGATTTGAAATTCCATTGGTGGTAAAAATGATCTACCATAACGATTTGATGATATGGTATTAAAAAAGGTTCAGTCGAAATTGTTTTTGACATGAAGCGTTCAAAATCCGCATATTTATACTTTTCATGATTCGGAGGTAATGAAGAATATAAACTCCGTTGATTTCATTAAATCAGTTAATTGCCAAACATCAAACCACGAACAGCATGAGGTTATATACGATTCGGAAATCATTTAATTCCGTAACACATTTCGATATTAAAGGTTATGTTTTTTTCAATTTAACGCACAAATCAATTATATGGTCTTATTTCTGTTGAATTACACACTCCTAAACTAAAAAACTCGATTTTAAACATCAACACACATTCACTTATCTTGGGTATATATACATAGTTATAGATTCAACAAAATATTAATTTCCTGTTGAAAGATATGTCAAACAATTGAATGCTACAATATTGATATAATAATAAAAGATGCAAAGATAGTGATGTAACCGGAAAAAATTGAGCAGGTGTATAAGTGAATATTTTCCAAACTGACACCAGCAAGTTGATTTCGCGCAAAGTTAGTGCTTCGCAAACACGAAATCGTATATCTATTCATTTGATGTTATGTTAGCAGTGAATCTCTTTGAATCAACTATGTGGTCATGAAATGTCAATGCGTAATTTCTGCTATATCTTCGATTCTCACTCTTCTAAATAAAACTAAATATGAATAATGATCAGAAGATTCATCCAGATTGTCCTTGAATTTGCAAGACTCAAATGAAATTTTGATGCACCAGAGCATTCAAGAAACCTCAATACAAGGAACGTCAGTGTGATGAAGATGTTGAATTTGAAAATGTTCTTCGCGTTTCACAACAATCCGTGGCAAGCAATACTCATATTTCGTTTCACACAGAAGAGTAGATTAATATCACGAGCTGTTTGAAGATAATGTACAAATGTAACAATATCCCACATAGCACATTTAATCAAAAGAACCGTTTCTTTTTCATTCATAATAATAATGATATAATTGTGCTTGTGATATTTTCATTTACGTACTTCGACAGATTATAGTAATTTTACAGATGATGGAATCTCATGATTTTGAATTTCAATGTCTGATCTTTATATTTTGACATCGCACATTAGCATTCCCCTTTTGTTCCTTGACTTCATATGTTTTTTTTTTATTTTTCAAAATCGGACAATAAATAGCGGTGTTCTGACTTGCGGCGTTTGTCAACCAGCTTGTATTTTTGTCTCTATTCCAGATTTCAAAAAACAACCGTCACTGGCTATCATCAAGGATTTTCTCTCTTAGGTGCCTAAAGGTTGGATTTCAAACGCAGTCACATTTTGCCTCAGATCCTTGAACTGTTGTTACTACAAATATAATGAATAATGTAATGAATATTTTTAGAAACGAGGGGAGAAAATTCTATACAGAACAGATGAACGAGTCGATAGTTTCACTGAATAATCTGACCGATAATGTTGGCGATCGGCCAACCCAGTGGCGGATTTGCAGTCCTAGCCGCTCTAGGCCCCAGGCCATGTGCCGCCCTTTTCTCAGCACCGATCATTAGAGACTAGATACATAATTCATGAATTTACTTTATTGCCACTTTTATTTGATTCAGAAAATTGTTAACTAAAAGCTAGCTTATAAAGCTAGTTTATAATATTTTCCGAGGCCAGGGATGATTGGAAATTTGAATAAAACATTTAAAATGGTTTTAGGTTTCCTTTTTAATAAAATAAAGGTTTTACAATGTGTTACAAAACTCGTCGTCTGCACTTAAGCGCAGCAAAATTATTAATTAAATCTTCGCAATCCAATTTCCTTAAAAAATCAGCTTCTATGTTAAGCAAAGCAAGATCGTTTAGCCTCTGCTCCGTCATTGTAGTGCGTAAATAGTTTTTAACTCTGCGCAAACAAGAAAACGATCTTTCTCCTGTACAGTTACTGGCGGGTGTACACACACACATACGAAGACCAATATCCACGTTTGGATAAATGGTTTGAAGACCTTCGGTTCGTAACCATTTCAACAAACTGACTGCACTCTTTTGCTCCTCATTTTTTATGCTGCAGTGGGAACGAAAATGAAGACATTCTTCTGTAAAATTGTCTTCTGAGTCAGTAGAATAAATCATTTGCAATGCTTTGGCCTTATCTTCGACTTCTGAGATGCTTAGATTCTTCAGGTTGGTAATAAAGTGGAATTTATTGTAGAGTAATTTATAAGCATCCCGGCGTCTTTTCAGTTCTTCTGACAATGTATCAATTACTACCAAAAAAGTATGTATTCTAAAATTTTCACGGCCACTTTGTTGCATCTCTTCACCTGTATTAGTCTCGCCAGGAAGCAGCTTACGCTTTCGATTGCGTCGAAAATCTTTTTCATATTCCTGTACGAAGGACAGTTTATTCGCTTTTTTTTCGAATTCATCGAAATTCTCTCTTGTTTCGCCAACAAAATGTATTAAAGCCTCGTACAGTTCTATAACAATAGTAATGTCAATTTCCACACTCTGAAGTTTTTTACTTGTGGCGTTAATGCGATCTAGTAAACATCCCCAAAAAACAGCCATGAGAGCCGTTTCAAAACGTTCCAGTTTCAAACGAATACCTCTTGCTTCGCATATAACGGTTCTCTTCTGTTGTGTGTCATTTTCGATGGTGACTAGCGCTTTATGGATTTCATTCCAGGATTCGCGTAAACTTTTGCATGCGTCTGCACGAGCTGACCAACGAGTCGTTGATAGACTTTTGACGGTGAAATGGGTTTGAAGGAGTTCCCAACGCTGAGTTGACGCTGCAAAGAAATTGTATAACTCTTGGAGTAGAAAAAAGAACGAACAAGCCTCTTGGCTGCTTTCAGCAGCACATTCACCTACTAAATTAAGCGAGTGTGCTGAACAGGGAACATAGTCGGCAAGGGGTGAAATTTCCTTTATTTTAGCTTGCAGGCCGTTGTATATGCCTGACATGTTAGCTGCATTGTCATATGATTGCCCGCGGCAGTTTGAAATGTCAATTCCCAATTCAGTTAAAGTTGAGGTAACAGCATCTGCCATTTGTTGTGATTTGTGGCCTGTGTTTGGAATAAACTTGAGGAACCGTTCTACAGGTGACCCATTAGGCAGGACATATCTGATAACATAAGTGAGCTGGTCTACGTGAGATATATCCGGTGTCGAGTCAATAATCAGAGAAAAATATTTTGCGGTTAATATTTCCATAACAATTGTTTCCAAAACTTTGTTTCCCATAAGTCGAATGAATTCTTCGCATGTTGTTGAAGAAAGATAACTCGTAAATCCTGAGCCTGGATTTCCATAACGTGTAATGTGTTTGGCTAAGAACGGATCGAACTCAGCGATAAGCTCTAAGGACATCAAATAATTTCCATTGTGGATTGATCCAAATTTTTCTTCGTGTCCTCTGAAAGGCAAACCACGTGACGCAAGCGCTTTTACGCATGCAACTACTCTTTTCAGAATGTTTCTCCAGTAATTTATTTCTTCATCTAATTGCATTGTTAATGCGCGGTCAATGCGACCTAGCACGTTGCTTCGTTCTTTCATATGCAGAACAGATAATTTGTGAGTAGGCGAATTCTCATGAGTTGACACTCGATGATATGAATTTTTCCAGTCATTGAAACCTTCTTTTTTGTCGAACTGACTCTCCCCGCTATTAAAAAGCAGACAAGGACCACAAAAAACACATCCAGTACTTTTGGAATAAATTAGCCACTTTCGCGGAACTTTTTCACCGTTCAGAAGCTGACGTTCGAATAAATGTCTCGACAACTGTCGCGCTTTATCTTTGTAAATGCGCTCACTTTTAGGAAAATCATTTTGGATGTTTTGATTGGCTCCGTTCTTACAAATGTGATCACGCGTGAACTCGTCGATTGTCCATTTAGCTGGATCGTCGCTGATTTCGTAGAGCTCCTGGTCCGTAGGATTGGGCTGCACTCCTACTCCTGCCACTCCTGGTACTAGAGGGACATCTTCGGCTTGTTCTTTCGATATGCTTGCCACATCGATCAAAGTATTTTCACTTGAAGACACTGCAGAATCATCAGTTGACGGAGCGCCACTACTACTTGGAACATCAAGTTTTCCAAAGAAATCGTCTAATTTCCGTGTTTTTTTAATCGTATCTTTTTGTTTATCATCTTTTTCTTTAGCTCTCTTGCGATACTCTGCCCCACTTAACCTTACCCTTTTCTTTCCGTCCATATTCAACTTAAGCAGTATCGCACTCAATCGCTCACTAAACTGAACTGTCCCACCGTCCAAACCCGTAGCTTATATATACCGGTGCAACGTTATACTAGAATAGTCGGGCAGTTTCCAGAACGCGCGCGTGTATGCATGCCGCGCGCTGTCTTGCTCACTCTCACGTCGCGCGTATTTCCGTCGCGCTTGCACCGTTTCTAGATCCTTCCTGCGGGGCGGCGCGCGCACGCATTCGAGCGTCGTGTAGAGCTTTCTAGAATGTTCGCGCGACACCGCTGAGTTGTTTTTGTAATAACAATAGGATAGGTATTCTTCCTAGATCACTAATATTAAACTAAACGTACGAACTATTTTTTAAGCACGATGTACGAAAGTATTTATACTTTAATACTCAAAAATAGTGATTTAGGAAGATTATAATCATACGTACGGTACGCGAGCCTCTAAAATATTTTGAGATACTTTGCATTTGAGTTATTTCTTGTTATCATCACTGAGTTTTTTTGGCACGATTGCCGCCCTCCGTATCTGGCCGCCCTAGGCCCGGGCCTACTGGGCCTTATGGCAAATCCGCCACTGGGCCAACCTATCGATATCTATTCTTCTGGTTCAACTACTCTTACATAAAAAATCAAGTTCATGATCACACGGTCGATTTCTTCTTACCATTTCGTAAAATAGTGATCGGACTCAAGCTTTCTGTTCCGTTGAATCCGTGGATAATTATAACATTTTTCTTGCTGGGATCGTAACCAGAGTATTTCAAAGACAAAGGATTCCTAACATCTATCCTCAGTCTTTTGGTTCCGGTAGCTCTGAAACCGAAACGAAGAAGTGAACTTTCGATGAACTAGAACAGGCTGACCTAGAACTACCTCGTGTATAAGAAATATTTGATGTCATTGTCTGGGCACTGATTGCTCTTTTTCATTATGCATCTCCAATACTGGATGTCCCAAACATTCCATATTCCTCCAGATACATCTGAAAGAAAGATTAATAACGATCATATAAAAACATCATATAACGGCATGATTCGTATGAATACTTTATTTTCGAACTCAAATTACAGCACTATCCAAAAACTCAATTAAACTGGTGACGTAATTGCCCGAACTATTTGGCACGTACCATTTGTTAGAGAGGCCAACAAGGATGACTTTTGTCAACGCTGCCAAACTATGCGAATCAAAAATGCGCACAAGTTCGAAACTGATACCAAAACATCCAATGACTGATATTTTATAACATATATAGACACATGAAAAATCAAATAGTTATCTTGATTTTGCTATGACCTAGGCTATGATGGATAAATTCCAATGATTAATAGAGAAGTGAAGCTGATTCAATCCCAATATCACAATTAGAAATTTCACAATGATACGAACTTGTTTGGAAGCACAGCAACACTGCAAAAAATACGATATTGTTGGAGATGTACTATATATATTGATATAATATACTATATTGTATATAGATCTATTGTCCGAGGAATTTGAAGGTTAGGTATTCTTCTGATCTTCATTTCAATTACCTTGCCACTTGTGCTCATACAAGAGTTCAAACAAGTTGTCTCTGTCAGGAACCATGAATGTGACAGCCATATATGTATAATGGATGCATATGTGGTGATGAATGAGGAATTGTCATGAATGTTGATTTGTTAATATAACAGTTTATCTCTTTTTGAGTTTTGTAGTCGAATTTCTCGGGCGTTGACAACACTGAATTTATTCGATTTTGCTAATATTAAAATCGTAAATTTTGATAATTATTTTGAGAACGTAGGAAGTACGGTTTTTGTAAGGAAGCTAGTTTTGTAGCAGATAAAATTTTTTTGCTGAACGTGCCTTTTCAGATATGAGGGCAGATATGAGGGCAGATATGAAGCAATTCTCAGCAGAAGACAGTGGAAAATTTAAAAGTTTACTATTGGATTCTATTAAGAAATAAAACTATCTCAGTGTTCAGATAAATGAATTGATAAGATGAATATGCAGGAAGGTGGGTGGACTCACCTTCTTCAAGGACGTGAAAGAAGGTGAATTAAACTTATTAGAGAATTTTTTTCGTTCTTTTCGCCTCCTTGAATGCATAATGAAGGTAAAAAAGGATGCTGTGAGAGGAATTAAAGGCTATGATTGTCTATCCAAGAATGTGAATTTTTGAACTTTCTCCTGGGTTATAGAGATTTACCTAAACCTTTTTTAATATGAAATTCGGGTTTCTGAGGTGAAAATATATATGTACCAGAAAAAAATTCAAAAGAATATGGATTGCATGGTGAGTGCAGAATATTCTTAGAATAATCACATTTTCTAATCCCCCTGTATAGTGAATGCAGGGGAATTACGACAGTTAACCAATGGGAACGTGGATAGAGTAGCGGGAAACGGCAAGTGAAAATTAAATTATCCTACGATCGCTTACCCTTCACTAGAATACAGAGCAGGAATAAGAATAAGCCGTATGGAAATAATTTCATTTTGTTTTTTGTCACTTCCTCGACAAGTCCATTAGAACCCTTTGCAAAAATATCACACTAGTTTTCGTTATCATGAACATAATGTAAAAACTACACTGATCACCACTCTTCCGGCAACAACGAATGAGATTATCATAGGCGAACACTTCAGCTGGTCGGAAACCAGTTAACTTGAACTAGTAGGCTACTAACCGTGTGAGATTTGAAATGCAATTCGCTGTAGAGTAAATGGTTGAATGGGATTTTTTTCGCTTGGTCGGACAAATTTCGTTTTCTTAATGTTACTGACCGTTGGTCGTTCATTAAATGTGGAACACTTTCTAGAAATGAAACCATTTGTATCCACTTTGATCATTGATTTTGATAGAATAACATATGCTGGACGTACTCTGGCGATGGAGATTAAAACAAACCGCTTTCTTGAATCTACATACATTCTTTGTGGTAATTAAAATACTCTGCACTCGATTGAGTCCTTAAGTCCTACTGTATACGATACACCCCTATAAACTTACATTATTGATTTCACTAGAATTAGGTGACCAATGAACATAAGTTCAAAGATAGAAATTAAACCAGTTGATTAAATATTCGATCAGTTCGTTACGGTATACTGAAAACAAAACTATACAAGCTGTTTTACGGTGGAGGCACATTGAACTTTCTGGAGGTATGACAATGTTGATATTATAAGATTCACACAACTTTTATGGAGATGCCATTTTTTATAAATAAATGCTAGGTCAGAAACTTGCCAGGTAGGTACTGGTATGATATAATTCATATAAGATTTTTTCCTCTTCTCATATGCAGATGTGCCCATCTCCATTCACTAGTATGGTAAATTATTTAGTTTGTCTTAGTCTAGTTTGTATCTAAACTGTAACTTGAAATTAGATTTATTTTCCCATCCTGTAATTGATTTCGGCTGTTGGATGATGTATGAATAAAATAAAAATACAGTAAAATAAAATAAACAAATAAATTAACTTTTTCAAACAAATGAAGTAACTGTATTTTTGTACCACCTTGTATTGAAGTAGCCGAACCTAACATTTCCTAGGCATTTCACATATGCCGAGGAAGATCTTGCTAAAGCTTGATTCCTTCGAAGATTGTCTTATCATACGGAATGTTTGAAATGAAGAAAAAATCATATTCAAATTGAATAACTCCCCTGATGTGCTCTGTTTCTGAACCCATCATGCAACTCCATAATAATCTGACGAGCTCGATGTTTCTGATAATGTCCGATGCATGGCTCTGAAGGATGAGCGAACGTAAAAGCAATAAGCCGAAATCCTATCAATTTTCAATCAGCCAGGACCCCAGCCAAGCAGTAATTTCCTGCTATGGACATAGATTTGCTCTACTACTACAGTCTGATCATCAAGATGGCCAATAGGTACTGGGTGAGATTTCTATTCGGTCGATACGATACAATTTTTCCATTTACCTTCTTTTTTCTGTCAGACACATATAACATCAATCAGTTCCAAGAGTGCGCCTGTTGCAGTGGCGAAGTTAGGGGGGCTAAGCCCTCCCGAATTATGAATTAGAACCCAAGAAGAAAATTTGGAAACATGTAGGCGTTATATTTTACAATATTTCAAAATTACCTGAAATGATTCTCTGTATGAATGTGTAAAAAAGTTGCACAGGAAAATGCTATAATCATAGTTACTGGAAGATATTCCAAAAGAAAAAAGTCGGTGTCAAGTAACTTGCCTGATCACCCTGTAAAGTCTACTATAGGTATTGATGAAAATGAAGATGTTGCCACTAGTACAGGAACAAACTTGAATGAAATGAAAAATTTCTGGCTGATCCATTCACATTACCGCATGATTGATAGTATCGTGAATCATATGAAAATCCGATTTTCTGATACCAGTCAACGGCTGGTTATTTCAACCGATAAATTTTCAGAAATGAATCCAGTAGAGAGCCATTTGTTGATAGACCATTACAGGGAGTTGTTCAATGTTCGCGGAGTTGCATGTAATCAAAAATTGCGTAGGGGACAAATTCAATCCACCAGTGAAATTGATATGTTGTCAAACCTAAATCAATTGTGACAAGAGATACTTTTCCGAATACATTCAGTCGCAACTGATCCTTTTTATTGGATCGACTACTTGTGAAAGATCTTTTCCAACCATGCCAATGACCCGAGATGGATTTGGTAACCTTCCACCCCTAAACATCAATAATGATCTCGCGAGAAATATTGACCATCAGGAACTAATGAACGAATTTTCAAGGACAGGAAGCCGAAAATTGATGGTCCCGCATTGAATAAGGTGTTTTGAGCACGATAGTATTTCTGTATTAGTTTCTATGAGTGAATATGTATTAGTTGGTATACAACTTCGCCACTGGCTCTTTGGACGATTTTAGTGGGGCAAAATCCAGATGTTCAATTCATTCTCATAAGGGCAAGGGTGCGTATCAGTAGAGAATAAATAATAGCAAATCTTTGGTACCCACTGAGAGAATTGAAATCAAATTTGAAGTTCGAGTTAGTGCTGTTGTGAGATAATTTGACTATCAAATATTATAGCACAGGATGTTCATTTCTCACTTGTGAAAAATAAGTACCTTTCCGTGCTTGTTGTACAACATGCTATAATGATATAATAATATGAGAGTTCGTCATGTTCAACATATCGTACCACATTCAATTGTTATCTCTTCAATATAGATGAAATCACCGGTATATATACGAGGGTATCTATAAATGCGAATCAGATCTATTTTGGCATCGATCAGAATGAGAATTATTAACTGATAACCTGACGAGTGACCTACTTGCCTCTCATGTACAGTGTGTTTCAGGTGGCCCCGTTGGTAGGATACGTAAAACAGTGCAAAATTAGTTGGGTTTGCTTGGTGGAAAATCTTCGTTACAGTATCCGTATTCAAGATACAGGGTTTTGAAAAGAAAAAATGCACATTTTATACAATTATGTCGAAACTACTGGCAACATTGTGATGATTTTTATATGAATAGTTTTTTTGGCAGCTGACAAATCGCATGTATTTGTTCTCATAGAGAGCGCTAGTTACACGATTCGTAATTTAAGTATTTTCAAACATAAGTGTATCCGCAACGAAATATTCGCAATATCAATAACAGCACAAATATATGAATTATATGATTTGAATACTGAAAATTGAGATCATTAACCGCTCGCTATGCATAAAGCATGCAAGATCTTTTCTGAAACCTAATCAAAGTTGAACCGATCACCAAATTCATATTCCCCATCCTCATTTCACAAATTAGATTATAAAAGATGCAAAGATTCAAGAACTATAAATTTCAGAGAACGAGTTGTCTCTAGTTAAGTTTCCGAAAAGGCTTACTATGAAGTAGATATTGAGTATTTTTCTGCAAAAAAGAACAAGTTCTCTAAGAAAATTAGCGAAAGAAAAACCTTTTCCTTTGAATTATTGTGAGAGAAACAATAGTACGTAGTTCACATAGAAAACACAGAAGTAACAAACATTTATATTCGAAAAAATCTCATTGCATGTAAGTGCAAGATTACCGAGAATTCAGAAAGGGCGGAACACAATGAGTATTTGAATCGAGTTCAACTTCTGAATGAAAAATCGATTTTTTTTTGGCATCGAATAGTTATTTTTGTGTTAGGTACGTAAAATGAGTGTATGTTTAATGGCACATGAAAGTGTAAATTCTCGCGAATGTGCCATGAAAACACGAATATTATACACGAAATACAAATTTTTTGTACAACTGTGAATGGAAATCTGCCTCCGTACGAGAAGCATGTATAGAAGATAGTTTGAATAACAAAATTGAGATTTCCAATAGAATATTGAATTGTCCATCTTCTTCCAAACAAATTGAAATATGTGATGAATTTGTGGAATCAATTCTTCAAGTAATATCTATATAAAGTTTCTGATCAGTACCTAGCAACATCCACAGGAATTTATTCTGGAAGTAATTGTTTAAACTCTACTATCAATTAGTATTCCCATAATTGTTTCATGATGAATAATCAATTGATAATTGACTCTGTTAAAAATTAATCCTTCAAAAAGTAATATTTCATGTTTATTTTGTGAATTATTTTGGCAGTGAAAAAAAAAAGTAAATATAACGATGTACAGAACACTGTTGGAGCTATATTCTGCCTATTTGCCTATCTAACTTCTTCAACCAAAACTCTAACGTACGGCTAACTTGATTATAGCATTTTATGCGTTATAGCGGAAAATCACTCAAATGTCAGTTGTTAGATGGCGACACAAAAATGAAAACAAAATCAGTATCATTGATAATTGCACAATCAGTGTTATAAAAATGTTGATTCAGAAGTAGTAATTTAGGTTACTTCTCAATTAATGATCAAACTACATAATTACATCTCTCTCAAATCATCAACTATTTGCACAGAAATCTGTGAAAATGTCATCATCTGAGGAGTTTCATAACTATTATGCCATTATAGCGGAAAATGGCGTTAGCGTTTTCGACGAAACAAAACACCATCAGTGACTGCACCAGTGTTTTGTACATCGTTGTAAATATTTACGCATCAATAGAGATGCAAAAATGTCAGGATTTTTTGACAGTTGTACAAAAAGATCGATTTCTAGAAGATCGACTTGAAATTGAAAATCGTCATTACCTTGTCGAAACCTGCCGGTGATCCATCATCAGCACGGAATAGGATATTATTCTTTAAACTGTGGCATGGTCTTGCAGCGAGTACGGAATTACCGAATATCATCTCTGGGGCTGGGCCGGCCCTAGGGCACGAGCGCCGACCCTGTAAGCGGGGGAGAGGCGTATCTTCGGCGCAAGACAGCGGCGGATTCCCGGTCAATACTCGAGACTCGCTCGAACACCGAACGACCGAAGCGCAGGAACTCGACTCAAAATACGGGAGACTGTTCCACCGTTTACGTTGTTACAGAATCGCTGGAGCGTGTGTGAATTTCTGCATTTCGACACACGTGTGCCCGACAAGTGACAATAAGTGAGTTGATTTCGCGAGAAATTAATGTTATCGCATTGACATTGCTCGGTTATGTGATCATCAGACTCAAAAACTGATATTATGTAGGTGCAAGTCGAGTTTTACGATGATGGTTTGGGAAACCTTCAGATTCTGAATGACGATGGGGAAAACAACGCTGGATTTTTCTGCTTGGATATTTTTGTTTATTATTGGTAAGTTCGTTGACCTTATTCTGGTTTTATGTTGTATACGAGTTGCTTGTTTCGGCTTGTTCGGATTTTTGTTGATAACTGTGTTAACCTCAAAGCGCCCAGTGCAGTGATCAGTGATGGTGCATCTACACTGTTGCACTTCGCAATGTCATCATTAAATTAATTGTAATTAATAAATTGAGAGGAAATTTATTCAATCAATACACCTATATGATTCAGTTTTTCAAGTTCTTAGTTGAATCAGTAATGAAGATAGAAGAATAATACTTATTAATACTTATTAATAATACTTATATATTTATAGTTCCCTAGGTATAAGGTAGGTCCCTTTTTCACTTTGGGAATTATTTATTTTCACCGATCCTATTTATTTTGATTGAGGATGAATGATTGGCAATCAATGATAAATACCTTCCATATAGATACAGGTATCTTTAATGATTGTGGGAATTGCAATGACTGGAATGTGAGATGTACCTAGTACTACAAGTACCTACTTATTGATATTAGCTAGGTTATCTGATACCTAATTGATACTTGGGTAATATTGCACTTTTCATGAGATTTATATTTTTTAGGAAATTTTTCATTTGTACTCACTGTATTTCTACGTCAGGAATCCGAATTTCACAGTGGAAAGGGGTGGAAATTTATATTTTTTGAGATAATCCAGAAAAAGTAGTGTGATAATTCATTTTTTTACTTGTGCCTCACCCAGGATACCGGACTTTTATGCCTTCATTATACATAGATACAGGGATTTAAAATGAAGGAAAATATCCTCGAAGAAGTCGAATTCATCTCTCTTTTTATCATTTTGTATGAAGTTGGATTCACCTTCTTTCATATGAAAGGCACTGTCAATCTATCACATTTTGACTCATAGAACTAGTTGTTCACCTTCCTCCATGATGCTAAAGAACGTGAATTCAATTCTTCGAGGATATTTTTCCGTGTTTTTGATTTCTTGAATGTCTAATTGTGGTATAAAAAAGTATCCTGTCTGAGGAATGGAACACCGATTGCCTTTGTTTGCCAAAACGGACCCAAGAAAAGAGGTGTATGGATAATATAAGGAAAATTGAGAATTTTTCCCTATTTCATTGTGACATACAAGTTACTGAGGTCGAAGTACGTAAGAACAAATTTCGAAAAATATGGTTCGCATGATAAGTGCACAACGAGGTGCAAAATTACCTTCAAGTATATTTTGGTTTTACATATCAATAATATAACATATATGGACGGTGATATAAGATCAAATTACGCCCATTTACCAAACTTCGTGCTTAAAATTGAGGACCCAAAATCGAAGCTAAACATTGAACATCCTGAGGTGAAGTGATTTCCGATGCAATCGTTTATTTCCATTTTTTCTGTTCATTCTATCGGCTCATGTTCGCTGTCTACTTGCGCAAGGGAGCAGGTGTACAAATAATTTTCAAAAAATCGCGAGAAAATTCATAATATACCAGTTCTCGCGGTACAAAGACAGGTACAGGTAGGAAAGTTATATTTTAGGAGGCTGTACCCTTACTTATCGACAGGTGTTTAGTGCCTTTAGATCTCGCTTTAGATTATTTGGGAAGATACAGGGCGAGGTACAGATTCAGAGTTTGTCATATTACATGGTCCATCTCCATCCCTTTTATATCTTGAAAATTATAAGTTCATTGCCTTGATGTCCTATTGAGAATTCAGAATATGATTATACAGGATGGCCAGTTGGAAACAGAATGAAAATCACATACAGGGGAACAAATTTCGTCATAATTACGTTTACATGCCACTTGATTTTTCTAAATGCTTCATTCTATATTTCATTCGATAATCGGTAAGAAGTCTCCGTCAGACGAGTAAACCATTACAAACCATTTTATGAAATAGTCAATCATTTTCTTTGTGGATGATTTGATCCAAGGAAAATAAATTTCAAGAAACACCATCAAGATACACGGAAACAGCAATCAGTGAAATCTTCCATATTGGAAATTCCAGAAAAATACATGAACAATTATGTGGTGTTGCAAAAAATATTTCCTGTCCTATCTGTTATCCATCAGTTGTCTTCTAAAATCAGAGGGATGTTTAGTTTATATCAAGTACATTTTAAACTTTTCTGCTATAGTCTTCTGGATTCCTACCTGTGGTACCTTAAAAGCTGCCTAATAAAATCAATTTCTAAATATCGCACTGTTTCATGTGATATGTATTTTTGACCCCTTCGTATTCCTGCATTCACCTTTGTATTGTTATTGTTATTTATCACGTTTCGGATGGAAATTGATTATTTTGAAGCTGCCACCATCATTTCCGATAGTCATTCTGATATGTAGAAGGTTTTCAACGAGATTTTCAATGTAATATTGAGCCATTTCATTGAAATAATCAGTTTGCTTGATTTTTCTTTTTACAATCCATACTCATTATCACCATCATTATCATTCAACGTTCAAGAGTATTTGAAAACTTGTACAATTCATATTTCGTGCTAGACTCCGTCTTCTCATAGTGCGTGTGATTAAAATTGATATACTGTGTGAAATAAATTACTGTCTATCTTATTTTGGACACAGAGTATATCATGGGGGTTACAAAAAGAGCACTCTATTCGAACTGAACATTCCTTGATATTTATTGCTGGCAACTTTCATGAAAAAGTCTCTGGAATGATCAACATGCTGGCGAACAATTCAAAAAGTAGATACGGTCCCAATGGAAATTATTGTTCTGATGGATATTTCATTCAAATTCGTCGGAATGATGCAAAACTGTTTCTCGAACTCTAGGCGAACAAAAGAAAAAGAGAAAAAGCAGCATGAATAAGCAATTATCGTGGAAATGGAAATGGAAAAGTGATTTTCCAAACTGCGCTCTTATCTTGAACTGATAGAAAATATAGTTAGTATCGACGTTAGAATTTTTTTTTATCTGTGGACTAGACAAGACCAGACACTTATTTCACGTTGAAATAATTTACGAAGAAAAGTGTTTTAATTGTGTTGAGAACGGAAGCAGATTCGTTCCCGAAACGTCCACCAAGATAAGTAGAAGTTTCATGATTATTAAATATATTTGTACTTCCGAATTTTTCTAAAACAAGGTGTCACTGACGAATAGAGAATTTCCCTTCCAGGTATTTAAAGGTTCAATTTCAAGCGCAGTGACATTTTGGGGCAGATCACAAAATCTGTTCTTTCTACAAATATTTTGAAATATTTTTAAATGACTTCTACTTCATTCTTTAGAAACGAGGAGAGGAATTACTACAAAAAGCTGAAAAATGAATGTACCTACCGCCTCCTCGAAAAAATTATAGACAGTACTTATTTTCCAAGAAATATTCAGTATAATAAGAGTATTCATTTGAAGGAACATGTGTGCTGTACTTGATAAATTTACCTAGAAATTAACTTTGCCCACGAATTTATATACAGAGTGGAAACTCATTAGATGTTGAATTATCCGTGTATTTTCGATACAGTTCTCGATAAGAGGGTGAACTTTTTTGTGTGCTTAGATACATTATTGCACTATTTCTATCTTCGAGACCGCTCTATTTACGAGGTGATACTTGACAGTTGGTAACCTTGCTTATATGATGCTTTTCACATATGACATATGACAGCAAAACGCAAGAACCCACTATTAGAATCGGAAATGACTGGTCCCTGACGTCATGAATACATTTAATTTGTTCTTAGTCAGCCCTCAATTATTCCTGATTCTATAGAACCAATAGTATAGAGATATATAATAGTTGTGTCATCACAAAACTAATGCACTGTGTGTCAAACTCATCTCGCGGCATATTTATTTACGTACGACAGTTTTAACATCAAAGATACGTAATTAATTGACAGAATTATGAATTTTCGTTTTGTTCGCCTTATAATGTGAATAAAGACTGGTGTCCCTATATCCAACTACTAGAAAAAGTTGTAGACTTTATTATATTGTATTTTAATACCTTACTAAGGCTTCCCAAGATCAACACTAGATGGCGGCACCTCTGCTGATCTCATGTTGAATTTGAAATTCAACACGAATGTAAAAATTGAACCGTTTGCTATCCATTACTGTGAGATATCCGTCATTATCAGTTGAAGCGGATTTGACTTCACAGGATCGACGATCGTATTGCCATCTTTACTCAAGTGGTGCGGCCTTAGTAAGGTTTTGACAGGTCTACATGTTTTGGAAAGAAACAATTGAAGAGTCGAATAAAATAAAAATGTCGGTCATTTTGGTCTTTTCAAGGCCTGAATGTATTTATTCTCTGAATCGGTACCGGCATTTTGTGAATTGGTAATAGATATTTACGTTACTAGTCCGGTAAGTACACTTTTACAGTACGAGTGAGATGTTTCGAAACGAGTACTGTAAAAGTTTACCGAACGTGTGACGTATACCATTTTATTTCATACTGCTAAAAAACAAAAATGAACAGTGAAAAATAAAATGTTAATCTTTGTTGAAGTGCTACAACAAAAAAATGGGAATGTATCAGCAAGTAGCAACTCCCTAATAAATAATTCATCCAATGGAGCTCCTGGTATCCATATTCATGGGTACGAAAATTTAACGGTTAATATTAATATTAGCAATAAGTAATTTCTGTATATTTTTTTGCTGTTGAATTTTCAATAAATGTATTCATGCTTTTGACGCATAACTGAGTTTTCAATATTTACAATCCGGTAAAATTTCATTACGGGATAGTAGCACGTAATGAAATATTACGTGCGCCTATCCTGTGAAAGTCTATTTTCCGGATTGAAATCATGTACGTAAAGGTATGTTCTATGATGCAGTATGAAATAAAATATTTTTTTTATGCATTTTGCCATTGTCAAGTACGTCAAAACATAAACATCATTGCCGATGCTGAAAAACATTGGCAATTTTTAATTGCGTATCAAAGATTTCAGTTAATGTACCATAATGTTGAGGTGTGAGTATTACAATCTAGAATCCAAAGGTTGGCAATCATAATAAACGAGTGTCCTCGTGACTCGAGCCGTTTCGGAGATAGCATGTCTTACGATCAATTCTCGCATCAATCCAAACTTTCCATTTGCTCCAAAAGATCCTCTCGTTCCACTCGCATGAACCGTTCATAATCCCTTTTCGCTTTGTACCGAACTTCTTTTCTCGAATGGCACCTGTTCCATTGTAAATCTTCAGATCGGGTGAGAACTCGTTGTTGCGTCAGGCAGTAAATCGGTGAAACGTACCAAAACAAATACTATGAACAGAAAACGCGGTAGATAACTCCATAAAATGTATTTCCCTGAATAAAGACTTCACCAACTCGGTAGGTATGTAGGTTACATGGATCTCCGATTCTTTTAAATTCTCGCCTGAGCTCACCCACAGCAAGAAAACTCAGCCGAGTTTTCGCAGTCTTCTATGTGAGATATCTTATAACTAACATATAACTTGTTTTCCTTATGACACTCCTAAGGGAGATATCGGGCCTGAGAGACATATCTACCTTATAATTAACATTTTTGGCTGTAATCACTTTGTATATCGTGATGATTTTTTGGTGTAATGTTTTATCAAAAGAGTCATTATTTGACACCGAAACCAAGTGTCTGTTCTCAGCAGAAAGACAGTAACGGAATGGCCCGTAACACATAATTTGCTCAAACTTTGACAGTTGTCATTATTTTCAGCTACAAATATCATTTTGATTACTCTTGAGATTTTTATCCAAAATAGGTAATCTTTTTTTATTTCGATGAAATTTACGGTTTTTGAGAAGAATCGATCTTCTCTTAAATTGTTCAAAGCAACCTTATTAAAAAATAACAGCATCATAAATAATATATTATTTCCCATAATAGTAGTATAAGAAGAGATAAATAAACGAAAACAAAATCGATCAGGTGGCCAATATATCATGTAGTGATGACACAATACTCTGTTATTATTCTTGAGCGAGATAATACCAGCTAAAATCGTTTTTTTTTTCGTTTCCTTAGTTTTGTTGTCAAAAAATCGCTCTTTTCTTTCATGAAACGTTACACCAAAAAATCATTACGATATACGAAGTGGTTCAAAACTTACAAACCCAAAAATGTTGATTCTAAGGTATGTGGGTTTTGAAGCTCGATATCTCCCTTAGGAGTGACAGGGAAAAAAGTTATTTGACCAACTAGTGTTATTTTTGTCATGGGACACTCTGTATATGGTTTATTGATATCAAATCACTCTCATCCTACATCTTTTCCAGTTGTATTCCAGACAGCCTGAATGGAACTTGAGTATAAAATACATGAATATAAGAATAAAGGATGAATTATATTTCAGAATAGTGTGTCGATTTTCTGAAAGCATCAACTTCATTTCGAAATCCATCATTCGAATTTTAAAATTGTCAATTGTATCTCAGAAAACATCAGCATATATAGAAATCAATATGTTTTTTTTTTTAGTTGAAGAAAACTACTCGATTGCATTCTTCAAAATATATTTGCATTAATTGAAGATTTTCTGTTCCACTTCTCCCCAACAGGACATATTGAATGAGGGGTTCCACTAGTGAGTGAAGAACTTCAAGCTCATTGATTTTGAGGATTTTTCTTCAATTTTTTTAAGGTGCCATTACCATTGGCTTGAATAGACAAATACCTATAATCAATTAACTGGAAGTATTATCTTGTCGAAGAACTACCCCTCTAATCCCTTGCGAGTGGTTAAACCTGTTATGAGCATCGTATTACCTATACCCACATTCTTCCATACATGTTATGAAGTGGAAAATTACCGAAGCCGATGTTTTCCTTTTCATGTTGCACAGGAAATCGAATTTCAAGTGGAAGCCTTGAAGACATGGGGTTGGTATATAGAGGTTTCAAGCGTGTGTGCGACTGACATCCTGAATATTTAACATCATAATACACTTCCCCTGAATAATTGTATTTCTGCACGATAGCTGCTCCAAAACTGTTAGAAAACGATGGAAAATAGGTGTGATATGATCTCGGATATAATAAATAAACTCTGAATAGGTACGTGTTTTGGTAAGCCAGTTTTCATCTTCAATAGTTGAATGAACAACTGGCGTCGCAACCGTCAATACAGGGTGGACACCTTGACTGGGATAAATTCGCTAGCAGGGACGTGAATAATTTTTCTATAAATTTCCGAGATACGCCTTCAGGGGTAGCTGAAACTATCCTCAACATGTTTTTTTGAAATGCAACCCTATGGCTTGTGACCCCTCATTGAAAAGCTGGGGAAAAGTGGAATTCAGAGTACTGACAAATTTTATTTATCGTACGTTGAGGGTTGCATAAAATCAAAACGGAATTATAAAGTTAAATAAAATCAACGCAACAATTGCTCAAAATGTTTTTTCTTCAGTTTCGGAATGTGAACCTCATTTTTCAAATGTCTTCGCAAAAACTTCCAAGCCATTTTTTGCTACAACTGATGTTTGTAATTTCTTGTTATTTTCGAAAAGTGTTGTTGTGAACTGGTGAAAATGTCTTATTCAACTGAATCGCTGAAAATCGAAATTTTGCCTTCGATTTTGCGAGTGAAGGACCCACAAAATGGCAAAAACTGAAGTTTTTATCATGTTTATCATGTTTTTATCATGATGGTCGGATGCAGAATTTGATTCTAACATTTTTTTTTTTCGAGAGACAAACGATGTTGCGGTTTCTGCCTGAAATGAAAAATACGGATTAAAAAGAAAACCGGTGGAAATAGATACGAGGAAAGTTCTAGAGAATCGATGCAGAATTAATTTTGCAACAGACCATCCAATGAATACAGGTTGTCACAATTGAAAAAAAGAACTTTTTGATGTGAACATGAAAATGATGTAATTGATGTAATGATTAATTGATGTAATTGAAGTCGAGGGCTCAGTGTTGAAAATAAGGCTACATCTTTCAAAATTTCCCCAAGAATCGAGATATCTCAGGCACAGTTGAACATTGTTATAAGAAAAACTTGATGGAACTCATCATGAAATCAAAAATGGAATAATATACTGGGTGTTCCATTTGAAATACGAAAGTTGATGGCTACATCCAGTCTGACCCTAGAAATATTTTAAAACGAAATATTCAAAATGAAGAGAATGTTGAATAACCCTGTTATACAAAATTCGGAGTTATTTATAACCATGAAAACTTCTAACGAACGGCTACCGTCAGAAAACCTATATATATAATAATTGAATTCAATATGGCGATAATTTGATACATCCAGTTGAGACAAGATTGACAGCTGCCACTGTCAGGTCTTTTCGCGTGTTTCTTGAAAAACGTCTTGGTGATCGCAAATGATGATTTAAAGTTTAAAAAAAACAGGTGTTATTTTCAACCACTACTTGAGAAATCGTGGCATCAGTAGCTACGAGCGAGAAACTTCTATTCGACAGTGCTGCGACACCTCAGATATAATGAAAAAAAAAATCGGAAGAATTTCGAACGCATTCATTATGGATTTCGGGACGCCAATGGATTTCGGCCAGAGCCGAGCCCTTCACTGTTGACTCAGTGGCGAGCATGACAAACCTTCCGCCATCAACCCTGATAAACGGTTTTTATTCATTCGGTATCCCCGTCCAGACTTGTTGGGGCCAGAGCGAGCGTTAGAGTTACCAATCGATGAAAATCCCCTTATTTTCTGTCGTCTGGACTTCTTTGATGCTAATATAAAGGCTGGCCTGTTATCTGTGGCCAATTCAATGGGATATACAGGGTCGTAACTATTGGAACATAGCACATAGCAACATAAAAGCAGATTGTTTGGACCAAAATATGGCGATAGGACCAAATATGCCTCAATGAAATACTGCCCTGGAAAAAGATACAGGGCGTTAAAATTGTTTTTTTTTTTCATTTCGTTTTTTGTTAATAATTTCACTGTATATTTATCAATTGTCAAAATCGGCACAGTGGCATAATTTCATACAGGGAATAATATTTTATGTATCATTTTACATTTTGTTACAGGGGGCGCCACGGGCATGATTGAGATGAGAACTTTAAACGTTGGACTGGTCACTGGGATCAAGAAACTATAAAATTTTTGATCATTTCAAGGCTATAGTACTGCTAGTAGTAGTATAACCAGGATTCTCAGTCATTGTTGTCATGTGTTTCACATCTTGTCGCAACGGAAAGGGAAGAATCTTATGAAGTTAATCCTATGTCACCTGTTATTCTATCGAATCTTAGCTGATAATAGATTCTGATTTGTTCGAATTCTGCTATATACTTCCTGATTTACGTATCAACGTAAATTTCTCGAGACTATTCAAAGAAATTTGCAAGATTCTCCAAGAAATGAAACATTAGGAGGGTATTCTGAAATTTTTGAAGTTTCCTTGTTTCCCTTCATCACTTTGACATCATAAAATATCAAAAGAATGAGATATTTTTTCACATCTGTATTAACCGTTATCATTTGACAGAACTCCTGTAATGAAATGGCGAAATACATGTTTGGAGGTCATGGGGAGATGATTGTTTATATATTTATTATATATCATCTCGCATATCATTCATTGATTGGTTTAACTGCTGGGGATCAGAGAGTTCATCATCAAATTTGCAGACGGAATAGAGAGTCTCGATTTTGGCGAGTGATAACAAAAATTGCATCGTATGAAGTCTTATTTTCATGTACTAGACACTGTTTCGAGAATAAACAACGATAAAATTGAAATATTCTAAGAGTAATTTGTGGATTTGGAAGATTCCGAGATTGAAAGCAGATTTGAGGTTGAGTCTACGTCAAATTGCCAGAATGCGACCCCTTACCGAAATTCATCATTTAGCTCGAAATTAATATAGAGAACGTCCGCCCGCACAGGGATACCAATTAACAGCAGTTTTGCTAATTAATCCGGGCTTCACAAAATGAGAGTTTTAGGGGCTAATTGTTTTGAAAATGACCGACAACTAATTTACACCCTCGCGAGATTTCCACACCATGGGTATCCTTGCTAGATATTATTCAATCTAGGCAACTCAAATGATTATTATATATGCAGTAATTCCATTTCAATTTGTTCAACATTTACATAGCTATAGTCGTTAATATAAAGTTTAGTCAACAAGTTCTCAGATTGAAAAATGTCAACATAACATATACTTATTTAATTCCTTTATTGAACACCCTTCGAGTCATCAAGTATTTGAAAAAAAAAACATTTTTTTGCTGAACACAAAAAAATAAATATGAAAATTGATATAAATATGAAAATTGGTATTTCACAACAGCAGCAACATACTTGCGTTTGATATTTTGTTTTCGTTAATTGTCGTGATTGTCGATAAATTGTCATGAACAGCATAAAACTTAGAATCATACAAAATCCTATACAGTTCATTTTGTTATCAACCTTCCATCTCAAAAAGTAAACATTTCACATGTTTGAAAAAGTAGGACCAATCAAAATTGTAACACTGTGCAAAGACATGGATTGAAAGGATTCCAGGAATACCCTGTGAGAATTATAAACCATCTCTTAGATCTATTTTGCATATTGACTAGAAACCCTTGGGAACAACATGCGATTTTCATAAGTAACTACCGGGAACTGTATCGCATAATTTCTGGATACCTTTACAAATCGTTAAGCTTTTTGGTCACGATACCAATGACCTCCAAGATGCGAGCTGGTAATATTGTTTCACATCTCGTGATTAACTCCATTCAGCGTTGGCATCATTAGGTGTGATGTGGATAGATATTGGGGTTAAAATCACTTCGGCCTTTGGTACGTATACAAGGATGACCCAACGATTGGTACCTAATAGTAATCGTAGGCCATGATCATAACGAAATCCATTTCCAAGGGACATTTTTACATAGCAATGTTCGTATGTCAGAGACTTGACCAGCCACCTTTTTTAGCAAGCGAAATAACTGCATTTTTTAACCATCATGTATGAAGTAGGTACCATTGTATAGGTACAATTAAAATTGTTTCTGTCCTTAAATTATGCCTTTCCATCAAAGACATCATGTCTTGTCTTCGGTTGCAATAGCAACAAAGAATTCAAACAACATTTCTACGAACGTGCAAATTGATATAACTTCGGTTATTGCAAAAAGTTATTTCTTATTTTTGCACTTTTCACAGTGCTGAAAATTATATTTTGCACCAGTGCGAAAAGTAACTTACTTTACTAAACCTACTAATTACTAAGAGTAACTTACCTTTTGGACTGTTATTAAGGCCATCAATACAATATGATTAGTAGCCATTGGAAATATTTCTCTAATGACAATGGAAACAAATAAATTAATTCGATCGTAATAGATAAAATATTGTGTGTAACATGTGTACAAAGTATCGACTTCCTCACGATATGCTTTTTTCAATGAATACACACTTTCGGCACTATAGTTACACGAATTACTATAATCGTCTGTTGATATGTTTTTACTGCGTCAAATAGTATGACACCCAAATGCGTATAGAAACAGGTATATACCTTCAAAAGAAGATACTTTTACCCTTTATCAGTTGAAATTTCGAGGAATCTATAAAAGTATTGTTGTTATTTAAAAGATAACATGAATATATTAGAACTAGTGCGTTCCTGGTGCCAAAAACATTCGGACTGAAATAGCAGTCAAAAAGGTACATCAACAGGCATATTTTTCATTTCGCGTTCAGGCTTTTCTGTGAATGCAGCAACGGAGTGTGTGATTCGTTTATTCAGTTACCGCGATTCATATTTCCTTTTTTCGTTTTCGTCAATATTGACGTTGAAAATTATCAATTCTCGATGAAGTGCATCTCACAATCGGGTATTTGATACTGTCGGCAAAAAGTAGAAACATTGTTTTCAGTCAATATTGCCTCGGCGCTATCACTTTTTCTCTTTACAAGGATTCCAGAAGCGGCATCAAATGCCGTGTGTCTGTTTTGAAATGTTTAAAGGTCTTTTGTGTCGATAAAACCATCTCGCTTCGTAAAAGGTGAGCAAACAAATCCACAAACCTTAAACAAAGTGTCCATTCTTTCGGAGTGCCTACATGAACAAACCAAATATTGGTGCATATATCAACAACTTGATATAAGATGGGCGAAGGCAAACCATGAATTGATGATAATAATAATAAATTAGAGTAGGAAAACTCAAAGTTATCTCAACAATATTTAATGATGTGGTTGGCTTGATTGTAAATGGTGAGACATGTTTCGGACATATATATGTCCATCTTCAGTGTTAGCAATCGGCGTAAATATGGTTAGAGATGAAAGTCAACACATTAAAGTAAAAATGTTAAAAATATATAATAGAATGGGATTCGAACCCATCTATTCGAGAGCCCCATTAGGGGGGTTTGAAATTAAAGGCACTCTTCAGTAAGAAGGTTTTTGGAACATATTGAAAGTTGAGTGATACAATATGATATCAACCGCCATTTCGTACGGGTACGAGTAGATTTATTTGTACATTTGGCAACCATGAAATTTCATTATCACTTCTGATTGAATCGTGATTTCACCAGCTATAGCGGCAAATTTTGGACCATTCAAATATTATTGAGACTCATTTGTGATTTCCAACCCTTGAAACGATGGGAAAACTAATTATATGATATTGATTCGATAGAGGTATTGACAGATTTATTAAAAATTTTTTTTTTCGAAATGGTTGGAAGCTAAAAACTTAAAACTAATATAAAAACTTCTGTATGGTTAGCATCTAATTAATTAATTAATTTAATAGTGTTCAAGAATGAACAATGGTTGAGATGGAAATAATAATGAATTGGTTTGTGGTTACCTCGTAGAAAGTATGTTTATCATTACAATAATTTTGTTTCTGTGTATTGATATACGAAGGTCAGGGAAATGTTCAACAGATTTAATTTCACAGGAACAGAATGCTCACAAATTTGCTTCTCCCCCGGCTTTTCCAATTTTCATTGTATACTCACTTTGATGAATCTACATCATTAAATGATATATTAACAAAACGTATTCGTGTTTCGTTTCCTAAATTCGATCGAATATAAATCACTCCACTTCCGGTCATTGCCTGTAATGAGAACAAAACGAAAACGCAATGGCTTTCCGACCGGACAAACGAAATAACGAATGAAGCCTAAAATTGTCATGACGCATTTCCAATTACGATTATGTTCATTTCATAATGCGAATTGTAAATAGAGCCTTTCAAATAATTCATTACTTTCCAGTGAAATATGCATTATTTGGAACGCTGAAATTGATTTCATTATATCGATACAGTATTTCATGGTGATTGTTGATATTAAATCTGAAGAAAATTCAAAAAATCATAGAGGATGGCCACCTGCGATATTTTTGGCAACAAAGTAAAGTGAAACAAGGAACAAGAACAATCATTAAGAATGTAGAAAAAATGGAACTAATTAATAATACCCAAAATTAAATGAAAGCTGATTATATCCTGTCTGATCAATGGCTGCGGGATGGGAATATTGGTTGGATGGAAAAACAATCTCTGATATCAGTAATCATTATGCAGAAATTGAAAACTGTAATTTTTTGGGTTAAATGTTTGATGTGAATCCTCTCAATAAATTCATTTATCATTCTTATGTTATTACGGGAAATGAAAATCCAGCCAGTGGCGTGGAGTCGGAGAAATATACGCACCGTTGCCGAAATCTGGTAGGAGGCGGAGGGTTATTTTTAGTTTGTAGTAGAAAATCGAACGAACGGATATTGTAGCAGCGATATTACCGAAAGATCAAAGCTATTCACAGGATAATGCCCGACCGCAAATAGCAATGGCGACTCGTGAAAATACTTCCTCATCCACCTTCGTAGCGCATCAATCATCAGGTGAGAATAAAAGTCTTGAAACTTCTGTGAGGAACGTTTTCTGTCTCCGTCAGCTCGTATCACCAGGTGATACTCATATTCAGTTCATCTAAAAAAAAAATAAATGAATTTGTGTACAAAGGATGATTGGTTCTTCAGTTGCCAACCTAAAAGTAAAGATGCCTTCGCCCAACCTAACTGCACCTGAACGAGTCACGAATAAGGAAATTATGTGTTAGTGCTGCTTACAACCTCCAAACTATCAAGAAAAATTCCAACACCTTCCTTCTCTCCCGAAATTCCACCGCTGGCTAATACGATGTTCCTCGAACATTATAGGTTTCCCTTTCGTGTTGACCACAGATGAAAAAAAATGTTTAATAAAACAATATTTCATCATTTGATAGTACTCACTCAAGTACCTTCCTGGCACGATCCGTTTCTATCCAAGTACTTCTTACGTTTCCTTAATAAACATTGAAATTAGCGATTTTCATAGTACAGCAGAAAACGAACAATTTCAGTGATATCAATATGCACGCCATTCGGCTGCCACCCCCGAACAGATATGAACTGATAGATTAACCACTCAAAATTATCGCGAAAGTTTCTCATTCATTACGACATTCTTTATACATACACATATTTGTATGTCATACTCATAGTTTCTGGCAGAGATAAGAAATACTCTTGAATGAACACGGCCGGCTAGAAGCGTCACGAAGCGTTGACAAGAGTCTAGCGTCCAGCGGTAACACATGAAGAGGAACGATAACAGCATGATAATTACGTCACCAGTTTGAATGATTTTTTGGAAAGGGTTTCAATTTTAATTCGAAAATAAAGCATGTGACTTAACTTCGAGAACGAATAATGCCGCTACATGATATTTTTGTATGAGAACATCATTAAAAATGTGGTTTCGCTTGGAAATTCGATGAGTGTGTACACCCCCATTCATCACAATATGGGCACATCCGTAAATTGAACTACATTTCATGCTTGAATTTGGACAATTGCACATTGAAAATAAGAGGATTTTAGTGGCTATCTTCGACTTTTAGCATCGCATGCAGAACAAACTGCGTGAAACTAATGAGGCTAGACAAGCCCGTAGATCATTTTCCCTTGCCATGTCTTGTGAAGAAGATAGTGAACCTTATTAAGGCAATATATAACTCAAAGTATAACAGAATATATATTCGGAATTGCCGAGGGGTGTATCACTTCAAGAAAATGTGTACACAAGATGGATGTGAGATTCGAAGGATTTATCCCAGGCTGGGAGATTTTTCCAATATCCATCAAAATTCTTCAAATTTCCAATATTTTCGGAGAATTCAACGAGAAATCTGTGAAGATTTGGATAGATTCATTTTATCTCTACCTTTTCTTGTAATTTGCAGCTATGGATTCCAAAGTTTGCCGCAATAATTCAGAGGATTGTCACATCAATGAGAGGTTTACAGATTCTGAGAGTATCGATAGGTTTATGGATTCCTCATATTCGAGCTTGGATTTACAAGTATAACAGTTGTTCCAGGCTTTTTCATATATGAATAAGGAAGATTGACAAGTTCGAAGAGAAATTCATGGATGTTGAAGATTGGAGCTTGAATTGCCATTCCCAAACATTCTCAAGATTCGAAGCAGATTTAAAGTGAAGTATAAGTACACCAGTATGTTAGAGTGAGATATCCCTTAGGAATTCCATTTTTTGATCATTTGTTAGAATCACTTCCGTCCAAACAAAGGCACGTACACACTTGTCACAATATTAGTATAGAAAATAATTTCACCTCGCTCACATTTTCTGCAGTCTGCGTTCTGAATTTCGTTGAAATCACAACATGGTCTCCGGAAGCGAAAGCCAATTCCCCACACGCAAACCTCAAATATAGTCGCAGTGGCGGATCCAGATTCATAAATAAAAGGGTATATGAAATATAGGAATATTGGAATTTGATATTTTACTTATATAAACAATAGTATTATTATAAAAATTTTATAAGACGCACAAAAAAGGATGGATAGATGAAATCGATTAATCGAAAATAGTAAATCAGCTGATGCAATGGTTTCTAATTGGTGCAGCAATTTATTATCGGTAAACAAGGTAGTACCTTGCTACTAACAGAAGCTTGAAACTTGTTATTATTATTTTTTTTGTAGGGTAATTTACTTGAGAATACAAAGATTCATTCAGTGGGCTATCCCCACCAAAAAAGTGTGAACCGAATGGAATTCAACAAATTGTTGAAAAAAAGGAATTGAAAAATATATTATAATTATATATAAGGCAATGATGGTGAACATTGATCTTACATGGTATAGGTTGTCACTTTCTAGCTATGAGTCACGTTGTCATAGATTTGCACTCCACAAATGGAAATCCCGAGGGAAATCCTTATCCAACCAAAATTGTCGTGGAAGGTGAAATCGTTCGACGAAGTTATAATAAAAGGAAACATTCCTGAGCTTTGATACTCGCGTTGTAGGAGCTTGTATAGACACAATTGTTATGAATACTGATAGGTAGGCGAATTTTTTAAACATATTCACGAAAACATTAAAATTCGATCATTTTTTCGACGTAGAAGTTTGCATAGAAACACTATCAATTAAAAACAATTAATACTCGAGAATCAATTCAAAACGATTATCAACTCGACATTTCAAACATGACTAGAGGTCTTCGTCTCTAAAGGATCTAAAAAAAATTTTAACTGTTCAACAACTTCCAGCTCTTCCCTTCGGAAGTTCTTTCACTTGAACAACGTTTACACATTCGAAAATATGAGTTGGTACCAAACGAGGATAGTCATAATGTATCGAAAAATGTTATTGATTCAATTAGATTTCCAGGGTGTAATCGTTATTGTTACCGATTGCAAGGACAGATTTCTTGTTATTTTGATACGTAGATTCAGCATTTTACATATTTTGATCGAGCTTGCAACACCAGGAGATCATGCATCAGTATGTGTTAATCTAATCCAAGTACAATATAGTAAAGGTAAATTGAATTCGTTTTCAGCTTGAACTTCGCCATTCTTGATAGAGAACTTTCGAATTGATTAACATAACGAAATAAAACTATCCAAGACTGGTCAAATCAAATTTACAGGTGTTACCTTTCTTTTATCGATCACTATTGTTGGATCCTCGTCTTTATCCAGCTCATTTCAACAATGCCAGATTGTCTGGGGAGGGTGAATACCCCTTTTACCCTTGCATGGATACGACATGCCATTTCCTGAAGTCGGGAGATATCTTCAGAAATGATGCTCTTTGAGCCTTACTTCTGGTTCACCCGATTCTTCCCAAGAATTTCCAGGATATCCCCGACATTTTCCAACCATATTTCCCGTGTGTTGCTATAAAGCGGATTTGTTTTTATATTCGACGTTCCGGAGAAAACAAACATTTGCCTGCTACCAGTGCCACGTGAAATTTGTTTCCATATAAAGAGAAATATTTATCCTCAGCATAGAAGGTGGGTGTATAATGTGTATGAAAGCAGGTCCGCATCGAACTCTAGCAGGCCCTTATATAATCGAAATATACAGGGTGTCCTTAAAAGGTCTTTACAAAAAGCTACCACATATTCTTCAGACCAAAACAATTCGATACAAGCAAACTTACCTCAGTAAAAAGTTACTTAGTTTGGGCGCTAGACGGCTCTGAAGTTGAAATTTTCAAATCGATTTTGCTTCATAACTTTTGAACGGCTCATGAGATTTTCTTCAAATTTGGTACGTTGGCATAGACTCATCGGGCAATGAAACTCATATCATAATCATAATGAATATCATTCCATGGGCGTAGAACTTGATTTTTTCAGTAAATAAACATCTAAAACTCCTACGCCAATGGAAAAAAATTAGTTTCAATATGAAATCTAAATTATTCAACTCATTCACTACAAAAAAGGTACTCTTGACAAAAGTCGATTCCTCTCATGGTTTCGACAAAATTTTAATTTTAGTGATTTAGAGCATAATTAATAATAAAACGATTAACAGATATTTCATAAAAATTGTTCAAAATGTTCACCATTTTCACGTATACAAAGATTTATACGACGCAAAAAGTTGAAATGTACTCTTTGCATAACTTCTTCATCGCCTGTAAGATTATTCGTCGCCTGTTGGATACGTTGCCATAATTGTTCTACAGTATTCACAGGGGTCTTGTAAACCGTAGACTTGAGATAACCCCATACAAAATAATCCATCGGTGTTAAGTCTGGAGAACGTGGTGGCCAATTCACGGGTGCATCATTACCTCTACCTATCCATCTGTCTGGGTACTGTTGGTTTAAAAAATTCCTAACATCCATCGAAAAATGTGGTGGAGCTCCATCGTGCATAAACCACATATCTACCCGATGTTGGAGTGGTAAATCTTCCAACAAATTTGGCAACGTATTTCGTAGATGTTGTAAATACATGTCTCCTGTTAATCTTTGTGGAAGTATGACAGGACCAATTATAAAATTTCCTATTATTCCAGCCCAAACGTTGATTTTGAATTCGTGTTGAAAATGGTTTATTTTAATGGAATGAGGATTTTCAATTGCATAAACGTGTTCATTATGAAAATTAGTTATTCCTCTTCTCGTGAAACAGGCTTCATCAGTGAACAAAATATTCTTTCCAAAGTTCAGATTCATTTCTCTTTGCAAATTAATGAACCTACAAAACATCAGACGACTTTGTGAATCATGGAATAATTAATCTTGAACTGGCGTCTTGTGGTATGGGTATAATAATTGTTCTCTTAGTACTTCATGAACGGCATTCCTAGAAACTTCTAGTTCATTACTTATCCGTCTAGTACTCAATTCTGGATTTTGTTCAATACGGTCTAAAATTTCTACTTCGACTTCGGGAATCCTTACATAACGCTGTCTTCCATAATCACCAGTTCTAGGAGCAAAATGACCGGTCTCCCGAAGACGTCTCTCAACTGCAGCAAAGGTTGGGTGGCTTGATACGCGACGATTTGGAAACTTTGCCGAATACACCCTCACACTCTCTCGACCATTTCCTTGACAATATCCGAATACCAATAACATATTGGTGTATTCTTCATTGGTGTATTGTACGGCCATGATAAATCAGAAAAGTCCGATATCAACAATCAACGTCAATAAAACTCGACAAATCAACACAGATGAAACTATGGAAACCAAAAATGTGAATATCACTGTTTTCGAGCAGATAATAATAGTCTTCAGAAAAAAAAACAGTGCTACTTATTTTCAATAGAAATAACCTATGCAAAAAGTACATCTCAACTTTTTGCGTCGTATAAATCTTTGTATACGTGAAAATGGTGAACATTTTGAACAATTTTTATGAAATATCTGTTAATCGTTTTATTATTAATTATGCTCTAAATCACTAAAATTAAAATTTTGTCGAAACCATGAGAGGAATCGACTTTTGTCAAGAGTACCTTTTTTGTAGTGAATGAGTTGAATAATTTAGATTTCATATTGAAACTAATTTTTTTCCATTGGCGTAGGAGTTTTAGATGTTTATTTACTGAAAAAATCAAGTTCTACGCCCATGGAATGATATTTATTATGATTATGATATGAGTTTCATTGCCCGATGAGTCTATGCCAACGTACCAAATTTGAAAAAAATCTCATGAGCCGTTCAAAAGTTATGAAGCAAAATCGATTTGAAAATTTCAACTTCAGAGCCGTCTAGCGCCCAAACTAAGCAACTTTTTACTGAGGTAAGTTTGCTTGTATCGAATTGTTTTGGTCTGAAGAATATGTGGTAGCTTTTTGTAAAGACCTTTTAAGGACACCCTGTAGAACCACATTTCATGTAGGCTATCAAAAGTATTGAACCATCCATATGTCATTAATACGACAATGCTTCTATTTTTCATTATCAATAATAATGATAATTATATGATAATTTATTGTGCTACTCTGATATATTTATTCACATCCTTATAGTTAAATTAATCTCAACCTCAATTTGTTATGGTGCTACGGAAAAATTTGAAAAGGAAAAAATACAAAAATTACCATGGTTGCCATTCTCATTACATTACTGCTCTGACGTTAATAATAAAGAGTGAATATGACAACATCGTCGGTTTTACGGATGATTCGTCAAAAATTTCGAATGGAAAATACGTAAATACAAAATTACAAATCATTCGACCATGAAATCATTCACATACCAGTCGTCTCTAGAATAAATGGTTTATTCTAGAATAAATGGTTACCGCTCTGGATATAATTTCAATACGCCAGCAATCTCTACCCTGGAACAAAAAGCATCAATTATTCATTAGAATATTTTTCACATGCCAGTCACCTCTGAAAGTGGTTAATTACTGCTCTGACGTTGATAATCATTGAATAAATATGACGACACTGCTTTTATTTTTCATTATCAACCTCAGCATGAATGTACCGATTTTTTTCAGTTCTTTGAAAAAATCGTATGCTATATTTTCCGGGAATTTTGGTGCAGCAACATTCTCTGCCCTGGAACAAAAAACGTCCATTAATCATCAGAAAATCTTTCCCACGTCGGTCGCCTCTGGAATAGATGGTTTATAACCGCTCTGAAGTTAATAATTGAATCTGGCAAAGTACTGGCGAGGCAGCCTGCACATGCGGCGAGCAATTATTTGGGCGCCACATTTATTTTATTATTCGGCCCCATCAAAGACACGTATTCATCGTCGAGAACATGAGAATATACTGCTTTTTTACGATGATGCCTGGTGAAATGATGCATTTATTCCGTGAGGCGTCGTTTAGGACGAAAGTGTTCGTTCAACCTACACTTCAACTATTCCGATTCTACTGGTTATTCATCTATGGAACCTGATAGAAAACAGTTTTTTCTTCAGAACAGGTCTTCTTAACATGAATTAGTTAAAACGCAGGGGTGCTGTTTAACTAGGCAGCAAAGTAGTAGATTGACTGCCGTGGCTGAATTCAGCTAAGGCAGTCAATCTACTTTGCTGCCGAGTTGAACATATGTTTTTTTCTCCGATTGTTCATAATGATATAGGAGGATATTGTATTTGCAAATTATTACAATTCCCACAATCTCTTTATTTTTCCTGTAGTGTTCAATTAAAATGAAATTTGATAGAAATCGCAGTTGTTGTTGAGTATTATCACTTTGCTGCCTAGGCAGCAAAGTAACCACTGCCTAGGCAGGAAAAGTAATACTTCACTGAATACAAACCCAAAATAAAAAATTCGCATGTGTTTGGAATTGATACTCATGGTTAGTATTTTATATTATAGGCATGAAAAATGCAATAGGTCTACTTATTTTGCTATGGTGGATAAATATGACTGATTGATAGAAAACTGCTGATTCAATCCCAATATCCCAATCAGAAATTCCACAATGATGCAAATTTGTTCACGAATATTGTTGTATCATATTGCAGCAAAAGTCTTATGCCAATAGTTTCATTATACTTCCAGATGACAGCCTCACGTTGAAGCTCTAATGATACAACAACAAAAAGTACTAATTGTCATTATGAATTAGTACCAACTTACATCGAAATGGTTCTCACCACGATGCAGATCCTTCCTTTGCGAAAACTGGAAACCTCATTGAAATAAATGATTCTTCATGTAATGTTGGATAGGACAGGATTTGAAAAAAAAAACACATAATGCACTTCTTAGATGAACATCGTTCAAACTACAAAATGAGAAATAGTGATGAAAGGGAAAAAAGCGTTACTTTCCATCACTAGCCGATTATTTTCATAAACGTGTTTTCTCGAGAACTACTGCATTGGATTCCAAAAACAAGGAAGCGTAAGAGATTTAGATTACCTTCAAAATGATGTATCACTTGACCCCTTATCCCATTTGAGATTCGAGGGTTGGAGCTCACCTCTCCGAGGGGTTCGAAGTGAAAAAGTTGAAAACATGTGCAAAATATTTCACCCTCAAAATAAAAATCGACCGGTTCGAGCGTTTTTTTTTCTGAGAACGATAACTATGCCGACTCAGCCTTGTTTCGTTTTCATACGGTCACCCAGTATAACTATTATAGTTTTCTTTGAATATAGTTTTCTTTGAATATCTTATGAAAAATAGTTATTTCTACAAGTGTGAATATATCGTTCCTGTGTAATTTTGGTACAACGCGGTGAGTAATACTATTCAAGTGAGTGAAGTCCATATGGAGCAACACTCTTTCCACCGCGATATGAAAAAGCAGAAAACATGATGAAAAACGATTTAAAATTCAAGTTCAGTGTGGAAAAAAGGGATTCTCATTACAACACATATTCAAAAGGTGAAGCTGAAAGAGGAGAGACTATAATGAATTTTTCACAAGATTTTTCATATCCTCATAAAAGACCGACCAGGGCAGAGTTATTACATCAGTTTTCTGTCAGAAATCGAGCGGATATAGGAGTATATAGGTATATAGAGATATGAATTATGGAGTTGCGTTGTAGGGCATAATACCGGCTTGAATACCGGAAATGTGTCAAATACGGCAATATGAATAATTCCTAGGAAATTTTCATGACACCCAAAATCGTGAGGAAATGTATAAAATAAATCTCATTGAATATATCATCATTCTTGTTCAATTAAATGAATATAATCAATAAATTTTATATACATGCCTTGTCCGAGCTCAGAATAACTTATATAAATTCATGATGTCACGAACGGAAACACCCATTATACCGTGAAATACCAAAGTATATTTTCTATCAATCAATTCCGAGTCAATGAAAGTCATTCACATCAAAAATGTCATTCACATGTTATTCGATCTCAGTTCATATTAAACAGATATGAAATCAAAAGTATCGAGCTTTCAAACATCCATTGGGAAGATGTCAAAACTGCAGTATCAGATTAATATCAGGTAGGTTCGTCCTGAACTCTATCAACTAGCTGATAATGCAATCCAGCAATAATTTCCTATACTAATTCGAAAAAATAACGATTCGACTTTGGCTAGTCGTCGCGCTAATTTTTGCCGATACGAGTTTGTGGGTTATGTGTTTGTGGAGTGTTTTCGAAAATACTATGATATTTTTTCCTCAAATATTGAATGTTTTTGATCCCATCAGCAATCTCCAAATCAATCGGTTGGCCACCTGTTATCGCGATAGTTTTCTCAACATTCCATGATCCCAACAGTGCGAAGATAAACGAAGTCAAATGATCCATCGATAATTGCCTTTCTTCCACCCTTTTTGGTATCTCAAGCGACCCTTGAAGTTTTCAAGTAGCCCCGAAATTTCGCTGGAGCAATAAATCAACCGTCCCTCGGAACTTCGCATGGCTTCGATATTTTTGTCAACACGGGGTGGGTGGCTGGGCTTGTCCTGCCAGTTGATCGATCGAAGGAAATATGGAAGATGACAGATGAGTTTACGAAATATACGGTGGGTTTCAAAAAGATCGCACCGTACGGGTAACATTATTATTGAAATGATGTGTGCACGTATCGATGTAACTAATGAAATACATGTTTTATTTAGTGCACTTTTTTTGGAAAATACAATTGTTGAAATAGTGGAAATTTAATTATATTATAGACTGTTTTTTTGCATGAAGAAAAGACGTTCTTGTTGACTCTATAAAAATATCCAACTTTTTCACAATTTTCCACAGAAAGTCTATATATTTTCTGGAAAATTACAGAAAAATCTTGTCATTTCTCAAATATTAACGATACTATTCAATCCATTTGATGGGAAGCATTTCTTTCGATCCATTCTGTTTCGTGTCGAATTTCGTGAAGGGTGGGACTATTAATCCCCTTCCCTTGTATAATATTGGGCTCGGGTGTAAAGGACTGAGTGGTCGATTTCCTTGCAAGGCGATACACTCAGTGGAACAGACGGAATTGGTTCGAGTTCTCTTGGGCACGTTCTATTTGTCTTATTGATTAATTGCGCAGGCACATGACATTTATGCCATGCCGTCTTACGTCACAGTAGTGGCTCGGTTGTCTTGTGTACATCGTTGTTATGATAACAGATTAGGAAAATCGTCCTCAGTTCGACTTGCACCACTTCTCTAGGACGGAAATAACCTCCGAACAACAAACCCACTAGAAGAATCACAAAACAAATATTCTGATGCTAACATGAATTCCCAGAATTATCATAATATTAGTACCCAATCGTCGCCAGTGTTGTCATATCCAATCATCAAAAAGTGATGAATAGTTCATGATATTTAAAGTCCTTTATGAATTCATGTAGTTCAATGCACAAATATAATAATAAATTTGGGCCATGACGATTATGAATCAGTTCTGATTAATAGAAGATTGCTACATTATTCTGAGACTTAGCAATTTTTCTTTCTTGGGGGCTCGAGGACGAGCATAGGTATCATGATTACTTTTTGCTCAACGTTGCAACACCGCAATTTGATATTGATAGTCAACGGCGATTATTGCTTTGTTTGGTATCTGTCATTATTTACGTTTTGATTTATCGATATTATTCAACTTGTGTTCAGTTTTGTGTACTCAGAATTCATCAGAAACTCATTTTATTTCCTGTTTTGGTGATTTGATATAATGGTGAGACGTTGTGAGGTGTGTTTAAGACAATTTGAACCGGCGATCAAAACACGTCATTTCATAGGTGAGTTACCATTGTCGTATCATTCGAGATTTTGAAGCATTTTCCCGAATGGAATTGATAAAAATGAATTTAAATTGAATTGATTAGATTATATTGATTATACCCATAGGTCAGCTGCGACATTGTCTTGTGGTGAAATATGTAGCACTGATAAATGCTTCCTTATTTGTAGTCAAAATATGCAAAGCTGTTGAAAAATCACTGAGAATAATGATGAACTCAATTAATATTTTTGATACAAACTATAAGGATATTTCTATACTTCTTGTACACACAACAATGAGAAATCTACCGTTGACTGTTTTTGGAACTAGTCAAACTAATTTGGAGAAATATTTCACTGTAAGACTCCATCATGAGGCAAATAAATTGAAAGATTCAACGGAAGTTAGAGTAAGAAGTATGTTAACATAAACAATCCTATTCAAAATAAATTATCTGTGAGATTATCCATGGTTGTTTTTCATTCCAGTCCTGTTTAGTTTCATCTTCAGATTTGAAAATTACATTCAAATATGCAATCATATCTTTTTGCCTTGAAAACGAGTTTTTCACTTCTTTGAAAATTATTTCCACTAGTAGGTACTGAACTTTGAAATCGTAAATATACTTACATGCACTGTCACTGATCGCCAAAGATATAAATGTTCATTATTGAAATTGAACGTTATTTATGATAAAGTATAAGTACACAACTGTATACTGAATAGTAAGTATATTGTTTCATATGGCGTTGAGATTTGAACTTTTCTTGTGACGTGGTCATAATAAGTTTATTGATTACAAGCAAGTTAAAAAAATCACCATAGGATTGTATGTATTCGAATTTTTCGTAACAATGTGAAGGAAGTATAGGGATGTTCATTTTCCCACCAAGAAATGCTGAAAAGTACCACTGAAATTGTTACGTATTTTCAGTTTGGTTTCATCATGAATTAATAATAAATTCGACCCCCTCTGACAACACGGCACTGGTGCTGGGAGAATCAGCTGCTGCTATCCTTGTTTAGACAAAGATAGATACTATAGATGTTGCTTCCAAACAAACTGTATTGCCAGGGCTGTGGATTACTTATCTAGTCTGTTTAATGATCGAAGGAAATAACCAATAGAAAATAACGGTGCTGCCAACAAAACTACAAGAAATTGAACGAGAAATTGAAGGAGCAAGTTCCAGTGTAATACCAAATAAATAGCAGACTCTGATTGGTTGTTGAAAATATGAGGGGAAGAAATCACTTATGTTGCCTCACAAGTAAAAACATTTCGAACAATCAAAAAGTTAGGTACTTAGAATGTTGGGGTATTATGGTTGATCCAATCAATCCTCGTAGCCGCCTTGTTGGGTTAGGTACCTCAGTTTTGTGAAACCTCTCAATGAAATCATTTATTATTTTCATTATCATATCATCGTAAAGAAAATTTCAACTCCAACTGTTAATAAAATAAATACATATAAATACCAAATATCGAACTGTATCAAAGATATGTAGGGTTCGACTTTCTACTTTCGGAAAAAAAGGAAGAGATGTTCATTTTAATGCCAATCAGAAGATCAACGAGGCTTGCCGTCCTACCTGACTTTGGAACTGAGAAATTCAAACGTCTTATAGAGCGATTTCTTGTCGAAATCCAGAAGCTACTTTTTTTTGACAACAGTTACTGAAGAATGAGGTTATATTGTTGTTGAGCTGGGATTCAGCCATTCTTCTCTTTTTCGTCAAAGCAAAAAGCAACTGATACCCAGCAATCTCGTCAGTTTCCGATCACCACTATTTTTTTTTTCTAGAAAATAGCTCTTCAGGATATTATTTGATCTGTTCGTGATCGAATAACGAGTTTTCGTTGTGTTCAAAAACGAACGATAGTTCCCATCGAATACTTCTCTTTTATCCTCCACATTGACAAGGCATACATTGACCGACATGTAAAAGAGATATGATGCAAGATATGACCAATTCTCGGTCCAATTGTTCGTTTTTCCCAATGAAACGTGTATAGGCAAGATTTTTATTCAAGTTCTTTTGACCAGTATGCTTTTTTTGTCGACAGATTATGGATTTCGTGTCTCCCCATTTTGGTACCTACGTACAAGGGTTATTCTCGAATCTAGGCGTTTTTTGCAAAAATGTTCAAATGCGTTGACTTGTTTTCATTGTTTCATTGGTTATGTTATGTCCCTTTGACTTCTATTGACCGCATTTGAACTAATCTTCTGTCAGGCCTTCCACCCATCACGCCAAGATTTCCTGTTTTCTGACATCCCTCTCAGTCTTCCTGCCACTGCTATTTGCTGAATCCATATTTCATTGGCATTCTTTTTCACTGATCCTCATCATGTGTCCAGTCACAGAATATGTTATATATTTCGCTTTGTTCGCTTATTGTTCCGTTACTTATACTTTGCTTTACCTTATATTCCTCTCGAATTGCTTAAATGTATTATGTTTTATTCGAAACGTCCACCTTTCACTGGTGTATAATAGGGTCGCTGATGATTTTTCTCTCTGTTTCTCTTATTTTATCATTCTTCTTCTTTATTTATCACCGTGTTTCCGTGTTGATCAATTATACAATTAGCTGTGTCCATATTTATCAGTCCTTGCATTTGCTTTTCACTATCAGCCACCAATAGTCACCAAGTCAGAATCTATCTCTTTTTATTTCAAATTCAAAGTACACTGGATGAGAGAGAAAATCACTAGAAAACCGAATGTCGGTTCTTGATTCATGCACCTCGACCTAACAATGTCAAATAATAAGATCACTGATTGTTTTTCATCATCTGCAATTTGAATTCCACATGATGAACGATTCACCAGTCTTGATCTTTCATTCTAAGTGGTCGCTTATTTTGAAAAACAAGATGATTTCTTTTGTTTCTCTATGTCACGTGGTGTATTAGCGGGACTATATCAGAACTTCCGTGTGTACAGCCAAACAATAGCTCTCATCGATAAATTCTCTGTCAATCCTTCATTCTCAACATGCACGGTAGGCATATGACAAACCTCCATTGACCACATCATTGGATCTGCGTGACATACGCGAATAACGAGTGTTCCGTGTGTTTCAAAACCAAACAATAGTCCTCATCCATCCTCTATATATACAGTAAGCAAAAGGCAAACGTCCATTGACCGACGTGAAGAAGTCGGCTACGTTCAACAAAGATTTACGACTTCGCGATTTTTTACAGAGGTACGTGATCCATTAGAATAGAAAAGCAGGCCACGTATCCACCTCCCGATTCTTGGGTCGTAAAACATGGCGCCATCATCTCCAAGAATCATTATCGTTTCCCCTCGCTTTCCGGATATTCTTCCACTCTCCTGTCGATATTTTTGGTCTTCTCGTTTTCCCATCCTGTTCCCCGAAAATTATTATCGACGCCGTAGACGATTTTCTGCCAGGTAGAAGTGTTTTCTTTTCCTTCGTTCGGTTCCAGTCTGCGGCATAGCCGTAATTGGAATTTGAGAGAGATTCCACGTTTTGTATGAGTTTGTTTGTTAAAGAGTGGTATGAACAAGAACGTACAGGAAACCTACTCTTGATAAAATATGGCTTTTTAATAAGATACGGTTGCTGCGAGCATGTGTTTGTGCTGTGCATGGTATGTATTTTCGAGACACGCTGAATGATTTGATAGCGCCACTAAAATTTGTCTGGCTATTGGCATTCCTTGTATGACTTTTTCTTAGTATATCCAGATCAGTAGTAGTTAGCCCAGACATTGAGGACCAAGGGGTCACTTGGCTTCACCTAACTTCTCGTTATTTCGACCAGTATGATATTTTGTGCATAACCCTGCTTGATGTTTGAACTTCTTGCAAAATTAATCTGTTTGGTTGCCAAGGTCACTACTTCCCAGATGTTCGAGACGTTGGCCAATCAGCAAAGTATATGTTTGACAGTTTCGGTTGCATCTTCCTGTATCTGTTTTCCTATTTCGTTCGAATGATTCCTCAGAGAGTCTTCTTCGATGACTATACTAGCATTACTAATTAGTTTCTTTCCCAAGAATCATATGTCACCTCTAAAATTACTTTTTGACAGAACACAAGAAGATCTCGGATCCGAAGAATGCATGGTGCTTTTATGCCCTCATACAACCTACTATATACAGAGTAATTTCGTTGCTACTTGCGTTTGTTATTGTTTTCGGACTTTAACTGACTTTGGACTCAATGGTGTGAGATTTTTAACTCCGTAATACAGAGTTGATGCTGTCTAGATATGATATGCTGGTATCTATTCTTCTAGTAGTACTGATTCGAAAGTTCTAAACATAAAAAATGGCAATGGAGCAACCAACAAAATGGGCCCTTTCATCCAACTATATTAACATTAAGTAACCTATAGTAATCATGTACAATGTATATCATGAAGTTCTGCATAGAACTATTCCAAATGCCACAGTGGTTTAGATTTCACTTGTATAAACTGTAGATCCCCGTCTCCTTCACTCGCACAAGCCCTTCGGGGCTGCTGAGGGTTGCTTCGGCAACTCCTCTTGAGTAACAATAACAACAATATATAACAAGTATTTGCCCAATCAAGATTCTCTTATGTGTGACCAAAGTATATACAGGAAATCTGGAAGGTGGTTTCAGTATTGGAAAGAGATCACTGGATTCATACCAGTCGAATACATTTTCAATCACATTTGTGGGTTTGAAAATTGTCATTCTTTTCCGAAATCCAGTGGTATCTGCTCAATCACGAATGATCACTTAGTATAATTACATAACAGATAAGTACCTACGTACAATCTGCTACTTTGTTTTTATAATGATACTGTAATTTTTCAACAAGCACATAATTGGTGAGCTATATCCATTGATAATATAGAGGGTGATAAAAATTTCATTCACAGAAATCGCCCAGATAATCGAAATTGTAGGATTGTGAAATTCATATGAAACTATCACCCTCTCTAATGATCATGAGGCTGTGCTCTACTGCCAAAACGATTCCAGTTCATCCTCGAAGCGAACATCCCCATTTCTCCAAGACATGCCCGCTACCCCGTCTGCCTCCTCCCCTCGAGTACTGTGGCGCCTGAGGGGCAAATAGCGACTCAGAATCCCACTCTATTCGTTATCTAACACTTGCCCTACATAAAGATTAATGGCGAGAGCGTCTGAGACTCTGAATATATACATACATTGTACAATACTCGAGTATTGCGTTAAATTTGGCTTGGGCAGAAGCGGACTCGGATCAACTATTTCGATAATAAACTTGTTGCATGACTGGATCTTGTCCAAACATGCCAGAGATAATGCACAATGAAGAAGGCTTCGTTGGTCGGGAAACATTCATGCTAATTAAACACAAACTATGCTTTTACTTTGTGAGAGAATTTTCCACAAGATCAGCCGCAGAAGATAATATAATATGGGAATCAGTTGGCACTGGGCCTGAAGGAGAGGCCATGAAATAGTTCAACGAAGACTCAAAATCCGTAGAAATATTTAGGATTTTATCAACAACGACAACATATCATTATTTTCAAAAAAGTAACTCCACTATTTCCCCCATTATTCATCATTACTAAAAATATTACAGTATTGTTGATTTGAATAAATGAAGTTCCTTGTTAGGGGTACTTACCAACTACACAGCTGTCTATTCGCCACAACTAATATGGAATTCATCAAAAATTGTCAGATGATTATTATTCTCGAAGAATCTTTTTAGCTATAACTAAAAGTTTTAGTTGAACTCGGACCGTTTCGCAGTAGCTCAGTAATCACCGAAACAAAAGAACAAGTCAAAAGTGCCTACAACTCCTGTAAAGCGCGTATCCGGATTGTTAATTTGACGCTCCGAGTATTCAGTTTCAACCTCAAACTCTCGCTCAAACTTCTGTTGTTTCAATCATCTTATTGAAATGTACTCTGTTTATAATGTGTTTGGAAAACCCTTCTTCCAATTATATGGAGGATACAGGGTGGTACTATTAAACACTGAATCGTCTTGGTAATTCAAAACTAATCACCTGTATACTAACAGAATCGTTTGTTGTGTAGCCCACAGTGAATCATATTCTCCATCATACGCTGATGTTCAATAATAATTTTTCGCAATTTCCGTATAAGTAGATAAGTTGATTGATGAAGTTTCACATATTAAAAAGAGCACAAAAATTCCTCGAAACTTGTCCAGATGAAATTAGGACTGTACTTTGGAAACATATATCTGAATCTCTGAGACAAAACATCGTGGTTTTAGAGATGGGAAGGAAGCGCTGGAATGGATTGGAAATAAAAATAAAATTCCAGGTCTGTATTAACAAAGGAACAACACTCAATTATGTCATACAGAGAGAACAAAAGTTCACTTTAGAAGAACTGATAAATTGTCTTTCGAAAGAAGTTCAGAGACGAAAGGGATAGGTTGTCGTAAAACATGGCCAGAATAGAACGATACAAAGGCGTACAGTGTACTAATAGAAACAAAATATTCAGTCAGTAATGATAATAATGATGTATTCCGACTATAATATACATCAAAAACTTTAGGATTCATACTTCGAAATTGTTCAAACTTCTCTTTAAATTCTATACAAAGAGTTTATACATCCCTCGTTCTATCTAAATTAGAGTATGCATCCATAGTTTGGTCCCCGTTGTACTTGGTTCATTGCACATCATTGGAAAGGGTTCAAAACAAATTTATGAGATTTATGGCCTTCAAATTAAATCAACCGGTGGCAGACCACGAATATTCTGATATAATGCGTACCCTTAATATCAATTCCATAGCTAAAAGAAGAACGGACCATGCTCTGATTTTTATATATAAACTCATCAATGGTCATGTAGTCTGCCCAGACCTTCTTGAAGAAATACACTTCAATGTGCCCAGTAGAGCCCTGCGTAGTCAATGCTTATTTCATATTTCGTTTCACACAACGAACTATGGGAAACACTCACCTATAGAGAGAACACTCAAGATTATAAATGACAACAGATTGGAAATATGTGGATGCTCGCTGAATACATTCAGAAAATCTATAAAAAATGTTAATTAATATATAAACAAAATTCCTACCAAAATGTGATATCAGTACCTACTAAAACTTCTTATTCCTGTTATTTATTTACTATATATTACTTTATAACTGTTTTGTGTTAAGTGAGATTATCTATATATTTGCTACATATTCGTTTTTATTTTCATACATTTTATATATATATACTTATTTTTTTTTTTTCATGTAATGGAGTTGATTCCGTAGAAATAAATAAATAAATAAATAAATAAATGATATTGATATTATTCCTTGATGGATATCATAGATAGTTGTATGGCAGTGCTGAAAAGTCAAAAGATCACAAATTCAAGCAACATAATCCATATAACGCCACTGTTTCAAATTGTTTGACAATCCTTTCGAGTCTGAAGAAGCCAATCGATCTGTATCTGCGAATAACTTCACTCTCAACATGTGATAAACGATATAACTCACTCATTGATAATACCATCATTTCAACATTCTCCCAGCTGGGCTAATTTCGTAACTTTGTTTTCATGTAATTTTATTTCTGATTCAACTGTGAATAGCACACTCTACGCAAAAGAATATGTATAAGAATGCAACTTTCAGTAAAGATAGTTTTCATTGGGGTTTACCCGAATATCAAGGAACAGATAATGGCTTCACTGAGTGTATGAGATGCGGATCTGTGAGAGATGCCGCCAGACCAAAGACGGATAACGCTTGATGAATGCGATGAAATGTCGTGAGAGCATATCAACGCCAGGAATAACCCCCGGGAGATGAATGAACAGTAATTTTGTGGGAATAGCCTTCGTGTTCCCAGCAGGAATGTTCAGCTCCAAGATATTGGACCAGGCTTGGAATCCATTAACCCACATGTCTAGTGACACCGTTTCCGCTGATGGTTGATGGTCTAGCTAGTCGAACTTATGGCCCCTATAATAGTTTGGCAATGGGAAAGTGTTCCCGAAGGACACCTATTGAATCCGTTCACAGCATCATCCTTATTTACATAATGATCCATTCGAGATGGCTAAACCATTATGAAATTAGGAAAGTATTCTCAATTATCTCAGGGCATGCCATTATTTTTTTTTTTCTATATCTGTCCCATACTGTATTCCGAAGCCTCTAGGTAGAATAATCGAAAAATACTCGATTATACATCATATCGATTGAAATTAATGAAAACAATTCAAATATAGGGTGTTTCATGACTGATCGATATTTATATGAAAATCTCTAAGGAAAAGTACTAGGACTATTATTCTTCTGAAAATTTGTATACTGGCGGTTTCCAAACGGCTTGTTTCAGCTAAAGTATTTCCATTTCCTCTCACTTTCGGTTACATACACCGATATTGGACCCCAACTTCGTTCAAATACAAAATAAATAGAAACCCAAAAACAACAATAATATTTAGAAAAGCCTGAATACGTATTTCGGCAAGTTCCTAAGTTATTCAGACAGGAGACACATTTTTGGTAGATGAAGTCATCCGCACCAAAATATTTCAAAATATTTCCTATCTCAAGGTGTCCGGCCTGATTTGTCCTATCGACATCTGATAACTTTTCAAAAATATTATACAGGGTATATTCAGAAATCGTGGAAAATTCTGTATGTCGATTTTTTTATCAACACCAGCAGATTCCACGCTGGAAGATACTTCGTGTTTATATTATATTGCTATTATTTAATATCTGTAATGAATGGTTATTCTTGTGGATGATTACAGAAAAACTGAATTGTTGGGGTTATTAGAGAATCTAAAATTATTAGTTGGCCTCGGTTTGAAAAAATCCATAGAACCCAAGTTTTGAAATATCGGAAAATACAAATTTATTTTAAGTCGACGTTTGATCGTGTCAATAATATCCCTTTGAGGATAAAGTCGATTGAGGGTTCGGAAAAATTATTGAAAGATCCTGTGAAACTTTTCTTTCGCTATATCCGTGTAGATATCACAGATAATTCGAAATTCAGTAATGATCGCTGACATTTTGTTCTTTCAAGTTCCTACAGAAACCTTTCACCATGGATTTAAGGATATAAAATCACTTCACCTATTTTCCAGCATTGAATCCACTGATGTTGATCTGAAAAAAATGAGCTATATGTATAATTTTCGATGTAGTGAAATTATACATATACATTTTTTGAAAAGTGTCCAAAGAATAAGAAAGGTGTAGGCCTTGATTAGAAAAATTTCGAAAATTATTGTTTGTGTTGAGTGCTGAATCTGTAAAAATTTTCTAAAAGACTGAAATATCTCAAAAATTTCTGTTTAGACATACCTTTGATTTATATTTAAAGCCATCGTGGATTCCAATAAATGCAACTATACATGTATATAGGATGTTTCATTTGAAATAACAAGGTTATATCCTGTATAACTGGATAATTGAAACTTGGGCTTGTTTTGACTTTTGAGATGAAAAAGTCCTATGTGTCCTATGACACTTGAAGTTCGATTCTCCATAAGTTCTTTACCAATTTTTAGAACCCCTGTATAGTAGTTTCGTCCGGAATTTCATGTTGAAAGTATGCCATCAATATTTTCGCTCCAACTCACTCTAAAATCTTGAACAACTGTGACAATAATACCAGAAACATTTCCGGATACGGCCCTGTTTCACCCTGTATTAATTTAGTCCCCGTCATTGACTGTCGCAGACACATACTATCATCTAAAGTCAATCCATCTCTCAATGAACTAAATTAGCTTTGACACCCCTCCGAAAATGCGCGCGTAAGGGTTGTTTTTTACGAGCATGACGTCGTATCTTGAGCCCCTCCGGGAGATGATTCACCCTCATAATGTATAATGTCATATTTACGATTTCGAGTTCCTAGATGGATTGCCGCATTGTGATGAGGGTTTCGCTTCCATTGTCGAAACAAATGAATTCGAATTGAATTGGTCTAGGTCTTGATGGGGGTGTTTGAAAAACCGACGGGTGTATCTATGAGGCTTAGGGTGGATTATAGGGAGCGTTGTGTACACTCAACGAACCCTCTCTGAGAACCCTCTGAAAAAATTGTTCATCAATAAATTATTTGGAAGAAACTGATTAATACTATAATTCAGTACTTCTTTTTTTTCGTCTGAAAACATCTTATATTTTTATTGACGTCGTCCATCTGCAGCATACCTTATGATATCTGAAAATGAAGTAAAGTTCACAGTACATCAAGTGTACTTATGGACATAATTTTTGAAGTATTTCTTATTGCTCGGAATCATTGTTTTGAGTTCGTTTGGTAAGGAATGCTCTGTACAGAACGAGATAACGAAGAGATTATTACTCATCACACTTCGCTCAACGAATTCTCGAAACAGAAAAGTCATTATTTTACCATGGAGAGATTTGAATGTTATTATCCGTTGCGTTAATTAGAGTCTCACCGCTGCTAGTGTGAACAGATATTAACATATTTGAATTTTAATGAATATATCTGTTGAAAATGCCGGAGTACTAATTTGAATCTCATATTCGTGCATATCTTCAGTTCGGAAACTTTAATTTGAAAGACTTCGGAGGTTTCTCGTTAATGGAATCGGTGTGTTGAGTTGACATTTGTTCTCAAACACAGTAGAACATTCTGGCAGTGTTACTTCGCATGCAAAGTGAGAAATTTACACCAGGCAGTGTAAGTTGAAGTGTACATTGAATCTGAAAATCCTTTGAAATATTTCATAATCTTTGGTGTCCCGCTCATATTTTCTAATTCTCCTGTTGAATCTATCAATCGTTCATCGGATTTTTTCAATCACGAAAACATCCTTCTAGAATAGAATAGAGTCTTTCGAAATATTGACAAATCTCGCAAATCGAAGAAAAATAACAGCGATTCTTGATAAATCTTGGGAACCTATAGAAAATCTCACTAATATTCAAATTTCTCATGAATCTCTGATTGCTTGGTAGATCTCGCAAATTCTTTGAGAATTTCCAGAAATATTGGTGAATCTTGCGCATCTTTGAAAAGTTTCATGAATCTGTTGAATCCTCAGATATCCAAATCGCATAATTCGGCATCATAGTGTATCTATTTTGATACAATGGTGTCTTTCTTGCGAATAGTAGGAAGGTTTTTTAAAACATCAATTCGATTATCATTGCTCTGATATTCCCAATCCAATCGATATAATTGGCTACTCAAGGCTATAGATATCTTCATTTATCTTCATAAATGAAGATATCTCGCGATATGCGAGATATGAACAAAAAAAATTGAGGCGATGTAATGAAAGTTTCACATCAATAATCACATGAAACAGAATTATTTTATGGTGTTCCAATTCGAATGAGAAAGTTCAATTTCATTGCACTACCACCCTGCACACAAGAGAAAATAATTGGATCGACTCAATTTATTATTGATCAAATAAATCTCCTATTTCCTATATTCAATTTATTACTCATTTGATTCACTGCGAATTGATTTATGTGACAATGCAATTCAATACATAGACACATTCGAAAAATAAATCACCATAATGTTCGTATGACCGATTTTTTTTGATTCCATGATGTTGCTTCATGAAACAAATTTTATTCGCTTACAGAATGTACAAGGTTATCAAATATATATTGACACCCACCTGCAGCAGTTATTACAAAAGTTGTAGGATTGTAAAGGTATATTTTCGATATATCGGAAGAAAGACATTGAGTAAATCGAGATAGATAGTTAGGTCTTTGGTGTAACTGTTCCCAAAATATTTTATTTTGAAGTTTTTTTTTCTGAATGAGAAGTCTATCATATTTGAGAAAATACAAATGATTTATTTTTACATTGAATATATAATTCCATAAGAGATGAGTAATGCATGAAAAACCTTACAACTTCTGTGTTCCAAGTTGTTAGGCAGGAACACACATAGGAGAATACCAGTTATAGGTGAAACAGATTCAATATTGACAACAATATCTAAATGATATGAGCTAGAAAATACTTGGGTACAAAACGAGGAATATGTGACAGCGAGTCAATATATTTATTACCACATGTTAAAACTGGCTGGAATGAACCTCCTCGTATCGTCTGTCTGCAGTGGTGGTTGTCAAAATATAATGAAATACACCCTACACCTACACAATGTTTTCTTGGCACGTTACTTGACTCCTTTATCAGGCCTCGAGATAAATTCGCCTTACAACACTGCGGTTAGTCAAGGCTCATGAGCAAGGAGTGATAATTAACTATTCTTCCTTTTCGCTTGTTTACGCGGTTTCACTCTAGCCTGGAAAATAGGTGGCTGTGTTCTTGGAATATATTTGCTCCAGTCTGGGCCTGACATTGGATGAATGCTGTTGATTATTTCAAATGGAACACCTTTGTGAATATTTTCAGGTGGTATCCAATGTCAGATTGTCAGTTATATGTTATATATGTATTGTTGTTGTATCTGAATACTTTTTTGTGTTGTAAATAAAGAAAATCATATCCTTGATTCAATTATAATGTATTTTTCTAAATGAGCATGCTTCGATATTATCTACAGACCTCAGACTCGACTATCAATAGATTATGTGTGTTGGGGAAAAGTTTTTTTTCAATCCACAAGGATGAGCTTAGAAAAAGGGATATTAGTAGATTTCATTGACGAGTTTAAAGTGGTAGAGAATTCGACATTTTATGTTTCAAACACTAAATTTTTAAATTGAAACCTTATACTATAACTGAACTTTGGACTATGATTGAGATCATACAACTGCATAATTCAGAAATTTTTCTTGTAGTTTTCATGATTGAAACACTAAAAATGCTTTGTGTAAATGCTCTAAACAACTCTCGACCGAGAACTGAACTTGGGACTTTGATTGAGTCAGTTCCATTCATTTGCTCATCACTTATTATATACACATTGTAATCTGAGGATCCAAAAGTTATTCGAAATATCGAATGCTGCATTCACAACAACTTCTACCTTTTGTTTTGTAGCTGTACTCTGTGACACTCAAAGCAATGCTAATAACTGAGTCTTTGATACACTCACAAAAACCGACTCTCTGTCACGTTGTCTGTAGAATTAGAGCATGAAGAGGACGGATATCCAGTATGAGATCTCTCCTGAAACCGTCGGCTTTCATAAGAGAATATTAGAGGAACGGGAAGGATGCACCACATTTTTTCAATGGGCACGCACGTGCAGCAATATGTTTCGAAACTAAACCTCACATCATTGTGAAATATTTCAGTTTGATATCCCAATATATTTCGAATATGCCCTTTTGGGATGCCGTTGCGTCAGGTACCAGATACTAGATAGTATACACGGCTCTCATTTGATCCCGTATCCCACGTGACCCTTGAAATTTAGTGCATCCCAAAAAATGATGGGTGTCTGTTTTGTAGAAAAGATTGTTTTCGAGATTCTTCTCTAAATTTGATCACGAGGGATACGGGTTGAAAAAATTATAGCCGTGTACATTTCCAGAGGTGTAGCCAAGGTGGATATAGGATGGTGAAATAACTCTTCAATTGTTTCTTTCCAAAACATGTAGACCTGTCAAACGACCTCACTGAGGCCGCACCACTTGAGTATAGATGGCGATACGATCGTCGATCCGGTGAAGTCAAATCCGCTTTTACTGATAATGACGGATACCTGACAGTGATGGATAGCTAACAGTTCAGTTTTTACATTTATGTTGAATTTCAAATCCACATCGTGTTTCCAGCATTTCCAAGATAACCTTCGAGATCGGCATAGGTGACGCCACCTAGTTTCGATCTTGGGAAGCCTTAGTAAGGTATTGAAATCCGACAAAATCAAGTAGGCGAAGGTCTACAACTTTTTCTAGTGGCTGGGTATAGGGAGTTGAGACACCAGTCTTTATTTACATCATAGGTGTAGCTATAAATATGTCACATTCGTCTCCGTAGAAATGAACCAACTAACTTCTATAAATGGAACTGAATTCGACTTTAACAGATTGCTTGTACGACTACGAATAATAATCCCTCGGTGACATGTTTGATTTGGTATGGAGCTTGAGGATAACTTATGGGTTAATTTTCTTAATCCCACTCGAGACGAGAATATTGTATTTTTGAAACGATCCTAAATAAACATTAATGAAGTTGAAGTAGTAGAATACCCCATTTAATCTGCGACTACATCGGATTATTTCTGATGTTCGTAGAAGTAGAAGCGTAACCTGTCAATTGACTTCTTCTTTTAAGCAGAATACAACACACGCAAACTATAAATCCCACAAGAGTTTAGCGTCCTACCCGTAGGGTAGAGTAAGCGTTGCACAGACTTTTGAACATTTTTTTTTATCTGCGGACAACACGAAAGGGAAACCTATGATGTTCGAGGAACATCGTGTTAGCCAGCGGTGGAATTTTGGAAGAGTAGGAAACATTGGATAATTTCATGGATTTTTCTTATTCTAAGAAGTAATATTTTTTCGGAACAATATGAATAAAGCTGCAGATGTTGTATATGTTCGCGAGAAAGGATTAAATCTTCGTATGTGATTTCAAAGACTGATTCATTCGCATTTGGCGTCGCTTTCTGCCAACAACGTTCGGGCGAACTCATTGTATTAAATCCTAAATTCGAACGAATCGATTTGTAACAAATGAATTGAAATATACAAAATGGGTTGAACACGTTGATGAGTTGTTTTCCAGATAGTCTGTATGCATTTTTCAAGACTCATATTTCATTCGGCTATAAAAAGGATTACGAAACCGTGGTCAGTGGTCCATGTTGATATGGACTTAGACTCTGACGTTATCTCTGAGAGAAACGGTTATGCAAACATTATTTCTCAACTACTGTGGTAATTTGAGGAAACTGTGGAAGAATCGGCCCCTTGGCCTAACAGTTCTCCTATTATTTACCTACTTGTGCTTCATGTAACTTGTATTGGTGAATAATAAATGTATTATTATTATGATTATTAATATTTATTTATCCTCTTGAATGACACATCTGCCTCGAACTCTTCATAATATATTCCGTATGAGTTAGGTACCCAGATAACTCTTCCATTTATAAGAAAACCCTGTACACCACATGACCACATTGCTGTGGAATTGGTTGCAACCGCACTATCTTGAATGGACAAGCAAGTGCTTCATTTATTTATTTGCCGACTGACTATTTGTGTTTCAAAACAAACACGCTTCCACCTCTCAATAGCGAAGCGGTTCTAATTGAGTCCGGAGTGCTTTTTAACACTCAAGAATAATAACATTCCGTGCTCTCTCCAGCTTGCTGAGTGAGTCAAGTAGCTGCGTTGGAAATTAATACGTCGTCAACGGAGGAATTGCAATGAGTAGGAAGCAGGGCCGTAACCAGGACTTTCAACCCGGGGTTTGAAAAAATCATGATTTTTCTTTGAAGAATCTAACAAAACTCGATTGTTTTCACAAATCCTAATCCATCACGATATTTTTGATATTTTCATTCGTAAATCGTAGTAATATAAATGGTTGATGAACTGCGGCTATTGAATAAATATAACTAACAAAAATATATGAAAAAATAACCTATTTTACCAACATGGTTACTATTTTCGGAAGGCCATCATTTTGTTCATTAGCCATGCTAGCCTCTTAATCAGCTTGCTAAGTAACTGATAAAACTGATTAAATTACAAAAAACCTGGTATATTTGCATCACCAATAAAACGAAACGCGCCCTTGGGTGTGAAAGAAAAGGGGAATCCTGAGGAGGGGGAGGGGGGGTTAAATTTAGTGAAGAGGAGCAGTCAAATATTTTCCCGATAGTTAAGCAATTGTTTGGGGCGTCAGCTTCTTCAGCTGCTGTGGAAAGAGTGTTTTCCACCTTTGCAATTGTTCATAGTGAATTGAGAAACCAACTGGGAATTCAAAAGGCTGGCAAGCTAGTTTTTCGTTAAGTATTATAATAATGATATTGATTTCTCATATGTAAAAGATCCTAGTCTTCAAAATATAGTTGTCTGATGTTATGTTGACTTCTGTGAAAACTTCCCTTTCGCCTATCGGTTGATAACAATTTCCTCCCAAACGAAAATTCGCTGGAGACTCCACTGATATGAGGAAATTGAGGAATGAAACCTATCTATTTTAAGAAACAACCTGTATCTAGCACATGTATGTATGTCGTTGGTTTGAAAACGGTTCAATAAATAAGGTGCTACCTACTTACTCATGTAAATGATTTCCTTGGCGTATACCTTTTAAATTGGTTCAACGATTTATGGAGACCCTTGTGTGTGTGTGAGGGAAAAACGCGAATGAGAATATTTACAAGCTGTTCTTTTGTGCTCTTATGGACATATATACTAGCGAGAGTCATCCTATTCGAAATTGATGTTGAAAATATCGCCGGGAATGTAATAAACATGAATGCATGTCTCTTCTGTTCAATTTATCGACCCAATCTTGGGACAAACCTAATTTTTCGATTTTTCGTCGACTGTGCCTCGGATTCTCCATCCTAATTCCACACAATGTTACACTGTGGACCAAATTTCTACTACTGAATCCAGTATAGAATTAATCTTAATTCATTGTGTAGATTCTGAAAGTATCTTCACATTTTTTCAAATCGATATTGATATAAAATTAATTTTTGATCAATATCCTGCAGATGATTAGAATCTTCATATCTATCAAAGAGAAAAGTGGACTTCTTCTGCCTAGACAGAAAAAGTTTGTCTATAATCCATGAATCTGCTGTATGTGAGTTCATATATAGTTCTTGACTCATCCGGTAATAGATTCAATTCCACATCTGGCGTCAGGTCTTGACGATTTTTTTAAATTGACGATGACATTGAAGTAAACAGGAACAATTCAAAAACCGTCATCAGCGGTAAACATAGTAACGAAGAGTCAGACACCTGGGTTAAAATAATTTAATTATTTGGATTTTGCGTGAAATTTGAACGAATTTGGAGAAAGAATTATATTCAATTATATTCATGAAAAGACACCAATGCTTAATATAATTAGAAATTTTCCATACTATTTTCTTCTCAGTACACTCTCCCACTAGATCCTCTTTTTCCAGCTAACACGTAAAGGCAGTAAAGTAAGTTAGTAAATTACCTGCTGAGTTCTATGAACCCATCGTTCTTATGAGCTCCCAATTTTTCCCAAGACGTTTAGTAAAAGTCAATTGGATTAGAATCTTTCATAGTTCTGTCAGTGTGAAAATAGCAACCATTTGTAGTAATGCATCATTTGAAATTCTTGTGTGAAAAGTGTACATAGTGGAATAGAGAATTTCATTTTTCCAGTTCCTCGATTTTTTCTACCAACTCGCTATGTGTTGCCATTTACAGGAAGATAAGCAGTGGTCTTTGGAAACAGACGGAACAGAAAACAAAAACTACAGCTTATTACGAATTCTTTTCGGGTTTCTGATAGTTCTGTCCAGATTAACGGCACCATTTATCATTGGGAATCTCATTTATTCTACCCTCGTTCTCCCATTGAATTCCTAACAGAAACCGGGAACGAACCTGATTTTGTATGCTGTGTAGTGTGAAATTATAGAATTATATATATATTATAGTGCTGTCTCTAGAACCATTACAAATTGTTGTTATACAGGGTGCCACCAGGTTCCGATATCACTTTCTCAATCGATGAAACTTATTTTAAGAGTATTCAAACCTGGACACATCGTATATTGTGTTGGGAATCGAATTGCAAAGTCCATTTACTCACCATCCCTTCAAAAAACAGAGTTATCTTTTTCGAAGTTGAATCTACAACATTCTAAGCTCCGTACAAACTTTCGTTCGCTTTTTCCCCACTCGAATGTGCAAACTTGGGAAATGGGAATTGGAAAATTGAAGTTGAAGTTGTGAACATAATGGCATGAACAGAAAAACACACCATCTTCCCTCAGTGGCGTAGGAAAAACTCTAAACGCGTTTCCGGACACATATTCATTTGGACAATCATATTAGAATATTGTGAGGAATCATCTCTTGAAGTTTGTCGAAGTACTTTCGAATCACCCAGTATAAAAACAAATAATTTCGCTCTCCTCAGTTTGTAATTGAATCTACTCTGTAAACGAAGCGAATGAATAAAAAAATCTCTCTCTCTTTTCCAGGCGGCGCAACCTGCGTGACCGTCCACTTCGAGAACAAGGACGGCGGCTTCTTCCTGAAGCAGCAGCCGCGCCAGCCGTTCCCGCCGTCGCCCGCCGCCCGCCCCGAGACCTCGACGATGGCCGGCGCGGGCGGCGCGGCCGCCGGCGTGCCGCTCTCCGTCGACCGCTTCACCGTGTTCCGCAGCTCGCAGCCGATCTCCGTGCGCGCCACCTACGGCCCGTTCAGCACCAAGCAGACGGTGCCCGCTAGGTACATCGTGCCCGACCCGCTGCCCTTGAACACCTCAGGTTCGTACCGATACTAAGGTTTTCTTTTCGATAGTACTGGAACCTACTGATGGCGATTAGAGAGATTATATTTTTAAGAGAAATCCAAAATCTGAATATATTTGAGAAATATCTCAAAGATCTCATGTCGCAATAATCATTCTATAATTTGAATGAATTCATGGAATGTAGCTTTTGATACTTTTATATTTCTTCATATATTTATTTATATCATAACATATTTTATGTACACTTATTTTCCCTACTGACTTTTCCTATATCATGTAAATGGTCTCAATTGAATAAAATATTATTTATTTATTTATTATTTATTTTTTACATAGTGATCACATGGATTACATAGTGATTATTCATGAAGATACATGTCATTACATAGTGAGTCAAGTGAATCACATTGATATTCAATGGTAACATAGATATTACATAGACTACACAGATTACATCACATTATTACATAGTGATTACAAACATTGCACAGCGATTACATGTTGCACGTTGATTGCATACACTTACATGGTGATTACTTGCGATCACTTAGTGCTCGAAATTTACTGATTATTCGGTGATTTCATGGAATCTCAAGCGATCACATGAATTACATAGTGATTACATAGTGATTGAAAAGAGTCCATTGTACGTAGATCAAGTTGTGGTTCCTTATGTTACAATTTGTCATAGCTTTTCTCATTTATTCCTTATATATTATATTTATTCCTATAGTATTCCTTATCGAATATTTTTGCTAACCGAAAACAAAAACTGATATTCTCCAGAAATTACCACTATATTCACTTGAAAGGTACTAAGGAGTCGCTAATCATTTTTACCTCTCAGGTCAGATGGCAACTTAGTTGCCGAAATACATATTTAGACTTTTTCCAAATACTGTTGTGTTTTTTTGGGTATATATTTATTTTGTATTCGAACCTTTTGAAAAATAAAAATCCTTTGATGATCCCTCAAGTCGTGAGTTTAAGTATAACTGGATTCTTTTCTAACGACATTTGACATCATCGTGTAGAACACTATTTAAAAAATTTAACATTTTGACTCTACCAGGTCTCTACATTCTGGAAGTTTTGTTGTACATCCATAGAAATAAAGAAGTTTTTAAACGAAACCAATCTTTTCATGAATATAATACCCGCATCAGAAATGATTTTCACATACCAAAACACATTTATCTCTACGTCTGAACTCGTTCGAGATTTTGGGGCTGAGATTATATAATGCACTTCTGGAGTTTTTCAAAATTATAACCAAGGACCAATTATTCAAACATAAAATAAAACAACTCCTTTTTGAAATTAGCCCCTATACAATCGATGAGTTTTTTTCTCACTTACATTAGTAAAAATGTTTTGTATTGTTTTTCATCATTGCTGCTTTGTTCACTCACCTGATTGTTTATATACCTCTTATTATTTATGAATGTGTTTGTTATATATTTGTATTTTTTATCTGTATCTGATATGTACTGACTTGTCCAATTGCTTTTTTAAGCTCGTTTCAATGGATCAATAAAGAATTGAATTGAATTGAAAGCTATTTAGTTAAACTAGGAAAAATCCTATGTAAGAAGGGCAGTACATAACATGAGCTGTTCGAAGATACGCCCAAAATTTTTCTGTCGGCAGAGCACTAATACGCGAAAGTTCAACTTGTCTTACATGAACGATCACATAGCGATTGAAATAATTACATATTTCTCACACAGCGATTACATAGTGATTATAATTATTCGTTTGCAGGCCCGGCGATCGACCTGCAGGACCAGGCGACCCACCACCTGGACATGTCGGCGCACGTGGTGCGCGACGAGGTGCCGCGCGACTCGCCCGTACTGCGCGTGCTCTTCCACACCGGCACCGACGCCGGCGGCCGGCGGCAGGTGCTGCTGGCCCGGCGCCGGCAGCGCGTGTGCGTCGCGCTGCACGCCTCGCTGGGCGACAGGACGCCTCTGCACGCCGCCTGCAGCCCCGACGGCGAGGACGGCGTTTGTCTGGCGCAGGTTAGGACGCCGCCGGCAATCGGATGTGTCATACGATTTCTTATCTTCTTCTGTTATTTTCACAATTGCACTTTATCGTTGCCTTCAACAATGATTTACATAAGACCGGTGCAGTCACTGGTGTTTCGTTTCGCCAAAAACAACAACAATATTTTCCGCTATAATGGCATTTGAGCAGTTTCCAGTACACATAGTTGATGTTTCGAGATTGTATTAATCTAGTTTGATCACTAATTGAGAAATAACCTAAATACCTACGTCTGAATCAAAGTGTTCATAACACTTATTGTGCAATCATCAATAATACTGATTTTGCTGGAATTTTTGTGTCGCCATCTAAAAAAAAAAATATGTGAGTAATTTTCCACTTTTACGAATAAAATACTGCTATCAAGTTGGCTGTACGTGAGAGTTTTGGCAGAATGAATTGGATAGGCAATCAGGCAGAATGGCTACACCATTTTCAGCTTAGAGACAGCGAGGAATTGAATCGACCATAAGAAAAAGACGCAGCGATGAAAAATCAAATGACTGTTGGCATTGTCAAAACATTTTTGTGTCACGTCATTGTATCGAGAAATAAGACATTTTCAGTTATTTTCATTTAATATTTCAATAGTGCGAGATTATTCTCTCAAATCTATTGTTCAGCGAAGTTTGTCGATCTATAAGTGTATTATAAGTAGATACTCAGTTTTACTTGTTGTTTGTTCGAAATGTCCTGTTCAGCCTATGAATGTACTTATATATTCGAAAAAGATCAGAATATCATCATGTCATAGGTGAGATATTGAATAATGTTGAACAAATTCCAAATGAACCCTAGCTCATTAAATAATGTTGAACAAATTCCAAATGAACCCTAGCTCGCTGCTAGAGAAAGCAAACAGCAAACGAAAGAGAGACAACCAGCAGTGATCAGCTGATTGTTGGCAAAATTGTACCTTTCTTTGTTGCTCATTCGGATGGATTGATAGCTCTTTCTTTTTCTTATGTTCGTTTCGATGCTCCTTATGAGTCGATGGGGGAGGATAGCCACTTGGTTGTAACAGGTCAGTGGGAAAAAAATAAAAGTGAAAATAATGATAATCAGCTTAGTATATATATGCAAGGACAGATATATGATCTGCCCCAAAATGTAATTCAACCTTCAGACACCTAAATTCTCTGTTTGTCAGTGACACCTTGTTTTGAAAAAAATTGGGAGACAAATATATTCGATAAATATCAACATTTCTACTCATCTTGCTCCCGTGTCACTGACAAATAAAAAATCTCTCTTTCAGGTGTCTGAAGCTCTGAAGATTAGATTCCAATCGCAGTGACATGAATTTGGGGCAGATTCTACAAAAATATTGAAAAATAATTATTATAATTTCTACTCTTAGTTTTTAGAAACAAGAAGAGAAAATCCTACTCAAAAACAGAAAAATGAATATACCTCCTCCTGGAGTAGCTTACAGACTGTATTTGTCAAATGGAGTTCGATATAACTAATCTCGTTCCACAAGAATTTCGACGGGGTCTTGTACTGCCCCTTCAATTGTGATTTTTCCTCTTCGGACAATTAAACTTGACATTTCTGCATCTCTATTGATGCGTACAAATATTTACTTTATTTCACTGCCAAAATAATTCACAAAATGAACCTGAAATATTACTTTTTGAAGGATTTATCCTTGATTGATTATCCATCATGAAACAATTTCATTCATTGGAATAATAATTAATAGTAAAGTTTGAACAATTACTTTCAACATGAATTCCCGAACTTGTTCCACGTTGCTGCTGATCAGAAACGTTAGATACAGTTGTACAAAAAATGTTGATTTTATTTCGTGTATAAAAATCGTGTTTTCATGGCACATTCGACGATATTTTTTAAATATGCCGTTGAAAAATTTGCGCACTTGATACAAAAATGAATATTCTGACAAATTACCACTTCTAATGCCCAACTGTTTGCAGATCACCATCCCGTCGTCGTGGTGGCCGCCGCTCCCCGGCCCCTCCAAGGACGGCAGGCCGGCCAAAGCGCCCAAAACTCCTCCGCGCCTCGTTCGCGTGGCGTATTCGGTGCTCGAGCCGTGGCCCGACGAGGGCGAAGGCTGCCACCCCACCATGCAGGTTAGTTGCAAGCATAATGAACCCCCCGGTTTCTTTCCCTAGTGGGATTCCCATCCATCGAGCTGGATAAGATCCCTCGTGGACTTGCCATCCTCCCCCACTCCTCCTGGAGTGGTCCTCACGTCATTCTTTTCGTCCACCATCATGACAGGTGGACTTGAGAGTGGGAGCAGAGCTTTATCGGCCCAAACTTTCTTCGTTTGAGCGGATTATTACTGTCCTGTCCGTGTCCTTGTTATACTTACCATGTCATGAGTTACCTTACCGTGTCAGATCAGTCCTCCAGGAGTTGTGCTTTTGGTCGTTTGAACCTCTCTCTGAACCTGGGGTCGTAGTCCACCAGCTCTCGTAGTCCTCTGTTCGGATGATTTGCAATAAGTGGAAACCACTTTTCGGCCTTCTCGTTCATCTTCGTCGTGACGTGATCCTCAGGTCATTGAAGATGGTCGCGTTGGAGGGTTCAGGAAAAGCATAATGAAATGATGCGTTTTCGATTCAGCTCAGCTGATGTAGGAGTCGCGAGTTTTCCTGAAGATGACGCCACTATTCTACAACTATTTTGCATTTCATATTCACTCATTCGAATCATCTGATTCTTCTGAATGCACAAGTCTATTTATGTTTCAATTTTGTTTTATTGCAAGTCATTGATGGTGTTTCGTTTCGCCGAAAACACTTACGGCATGTTCCGCTTTAATGGCATTAAAGTTATGAAACTGACGATGACGACATTTTTGTAGGTGTCTGTTCACATAAATGATGTTTCGAGATAGTAATTATGTATTTTGATCATTTATTGAGAAGTAACCTAAATTACTTCTTCGGAATCGACGTTTTTTCATATCACTGATTGTGCAATTATCAAAAATACTGATTTGATTTTGTTCATTTTAATGTCGCCATCTGGTAACTAACATATGAGTGATTTTCTGCTATAAGGACTAAAATGCTGTCATCAAGTTGGCTGTATATTAGAGTTTTGATAGAATAAATTAGATGGCAATTGGGAAGGGTAGCTTCACCTTTGTCCCTTACATCGTTGTTGCAAGATTGTTGTAATAAACTAGCTGGTGGGTTATTTTGTCAGACAGAAAAGGCCAAAAACCATTAAATTGAATGATAGATAACGTGAGGGTGAAACATGAGTACGTTTTCGTAAAAAAAAACTCATTTCCACACCCATTTCACAATGGTACACTTCTTCAACAACATTGGAGGTGATCGTTTCCGAGATATTCACAATTTTCTATATCGATAAAAGTTACTTGCTGAGAACATTATAAAATATGAGTATGTGGTAGATGTCGTCAAAATAAACAAATGTTGTACTATAAAATGCATCAAAAATTGATTTTGTTTTAGAGATACAGATTGTTGAAGTTTTCCAAAACCAGTATACCCGGTATTTAGACGAGATCTACCACATATTCAGTTTTTGTGATGATAGAAAATTATGAATAACTCGAGAACGAAAGTATTGATTTTCACTTCTGGTAGTATCTTTGGTTTATGTATAGAAGATGTTGAACCTTATTTATTGCAAATTTGTGTAAGTGTCAATATTGGTCTAATTTTCGATGCCGTGAACGTTGTTTTCTTTAAGAAAGACATAATGCAAACTTTCAAAATATGCCCCATTTTCTATGACAAAGTCCATAAAATTAATTTCCAGCACTGACGCATTGATTTGATGGTTAAGAAGACCACATCTCAAACATACATCAGATAAGCCTAATTTTCTGTAGATCCATTCTTTTTTTTTTTTAATTTAAAAAGTGAACTTTTGTATACTTCTCTGTTTCGAATTTTGGCTGCTCCACGGTTTCATCAAATGGAATATCTGCTTACTGTGATATTTATTTTTCTCTTTTTATGTCTGTATCATGCAATCCTCTGATGAACTATGTTCTCAACGAAAGATTTATGATTGATTTGGAAACGTCTACTGCACTGCACTCTGCATCGAATCTTCAGCATCGAATTCGTTGTGTTCGTTTTGTTGTGAGATGCCTCTTTGGTAACGTTACAAGTTCATTATTGTGTTTTTGCAGGTGCAGCCGTCGGTGGTGCTGGGTAGCGTGCCGCTGGTGCCCGCCAGAGGGGCCTACAAGGAAGCCAAGCTGGTGGACGCCATCAGCGTGCTGGTGCCGCATCCGCCGCTCTTCCCCATGTCCAGGATGCACGTGCCCGTCTTCGTCGACAGGCAGAAGGCCAGGCAGATGACCGCCGTCGTCGTGAGGTGAGCCGAGCCGAGGTGTTGTCCATCCGATTGCCCGATAAAGAAGTTTTATCACCCACCAATTTCTCACATTTCAATATCAAAATAATATTTTTTCCACTACTAACCTGATAATAATAATAAATGGACTCTATCAGGCGAAAGTTTAGCTTTCAAGCTATTCTTACACTTTAACCTAAGTACAGATATAAGTATAACGGATTATTCTCAACTTAATGAAGAAATAGATCTGATTTATATCATCAATACATTTCTTCGTTTTCAGTTTTTTCATGAATTACTAAATGTTTGCGTAAATACTGAATGTAGAATTATTAAATGAATCAATTATTACGTTCTTTGTTCAACGAGCATTTTTGTTTTGAGTTTTGTTTTAAAGGAATTCAAACTCAAAATTTCTACATTATCATCTAAAGCATTATACATCAGTGGTAATTGGTAGGAAAATGATGGTTCGAATTTGGTAGTATTCAAGAAATTATCATAAGTACGAATTGTAACGTAATCAAGAAACCATGACTTATTAGTTTCCCTCATTTTGAAATATATAATGGATTTTAATTTGTGAGAGGATAGTGGGTGATAAAAGAAGCTTAAAACAAATACGATTTCAGCACCCGGAGCTGGTTTAAAGAGTTTTTTTGATACGTTTGTTTGAAAAGTTTTTTGTTGGCCTGTGTTGTTTTATCAACGCTTCAAATTCAAAAATCGGTAATCTTTGTCATAAGTCTGGAGGAGGCGTCTTCACAGAGCGCATAGGCAATTTCAAGCCCAAAAGATAGCTTTGATTGTCAAATGTCAGCCCAACTGTGCAGTCTGAAAACTGAATTTTTTATAAAACTAAATATTTTAAGACAGGTTTTGAGTTGTCAGATTGCAAGTCTAAGAACTAATCGACAATGTAATACAGTCACTCGTATAGCATTGTTAATTTAATCACTTTTGCTCCGACAATACCCAGGACAGGATTCGAACGAGTCGCAACGATCCGCCCCTTGGCGCTAATATTGACTAATATTGACGTTAATATTGGCTCTACATATATAAGACTCACTCAGTACTTGAAAAAAGCTGACCAGAATATAAGATTGCATATATTTTTTCTGCAAGACGACCATCATCAGGAGCTTCGTTGATTGATCTATGTCAGCTTTATCATTCTTGAAAATACTGTTGTAGCCGAAATGTGTTAGTCAAAACTAGGGGCGTGCAGAATAACGATATCATCAGAAAAATAAAATCCATATATTTATATTTTTTTTTTGTGTGTGTAATACTTGTGATATATATCTATATATCGATACATAGCCGGAATCATAATAATAATCTTCATTGATAATAATAGATATTCAATAATAGATAGCCATGTATTAGCTAATAATAGATAACATGTATTGTGAAAGATACAGTATTTAATAGTCATATAGATAACTTATTCATAGTTACATCGGAAGTTCAGACTCTAATTGTCAACGTTACAGTGATCGGGAAAATTGAAGGTGCTTCAATAATTCATGAATTTTAATAAACAGAGGAACTATCACAATGGAACCGAATTCTGATAATGAAAGTTGATTCCAAACTATGAGGCATATTTGGGATAAAAAACTTATTCCGTACTCAAATTCTATATCATGATTTAATAAAATAACTCTCTAATATACTATATAATTTTACTTCATATGAAGCATGAATGACTGAAAAAAATAGTCTCGTGATAACCTCAACCTCATAATCTGCCCCATAATGAAAACTCATCCTTCAGAGCGAATTATTCTTATGGATGGGCTCTGATCATTTGTCTGTTCCACATTTCATAGATGTCAGGAAAAAGTCTGGATCTGTATGCAAAATCAGTTTTTGTGCCTTTCAAAAATAGTTTCTGTTTATACGATCACCACGAACATTCCGTATACATTCAATTTTCTCGCTCTGTTTATTTTCTCTTATTCTAGCCGCTTACATTTTTCTGCTTCGAAGCAGTGTCGAGATCGAGTCAAGACAGTCACGGAAATATGATTTATTTTGTTTGGTTCCATTCTCCTACGTTTCCCAACAATATTTTTGCATTTCTGAAACTCTGGGTGACTTCATTATTTCTTTTCTTATATCCCGAGGAATCTATGTCGTCATCAAATATATTCATGTCACTGCTATTTGCTCTTAACAATATTGTTATGATGGAGATTCCTTTTCAGATGCAAAAGACGATATTGAAACTCTAAGGAATTTTTAAATGTCGTCTTATTTCTGAATATGAATGAAAAGTATTATAGTAGTATTGAGAATATTTGGCAATAGAGAATAAACTATTATCAAGCAACATAATATACTATAGTTACCATTCGCATGTATTCTTGGATAGTTGAGATTTTGAAAATTTTCTTTCCAACATACATCAAACAATTTCTTGTGAAGCCTGCTTCAGATGTTCTTTCTTCGATCTGTTTCAAAGCCTTCAAACTCCTGTAGTGAGCGTTTTTCAGACAAAAATGTTTTCATAGATATGTTTCACCTTCTATCCATTTTTCAATAAAAAGCACCAATACTTCGCATCGATATAGAAGATTGTAGAATGTGTATTTTCCAATCATTTCTCTGTCCAGCCTCAAAATAGAACATAGGATTTTCTAGGTATTTTGTTCATTGACCTAGAGTTAATACTTATCATTCAATTCTACGGAGAAACAAAATATTTGCGAAAAAATATTCCTGAGAGCTTAAATCACTTTTTATTATTAACGACCAGAATAGTCAAAATCGGAATTTAGCTTCTATTGTCTATAAAATGGTCAACACTAGATCAACGTGAACTCAGAAGGCTGTCTGAAAATGAAATGTTTATACCTCAGTTTTCAATGCACCTGGAGCTAGTGGAAACTGTGATATCAAACAATATCAAGAAATCTATCATATAGAAGCAAATGATTCTTATTCATATCGAACATTTGGCAAATATTGAAAAGAATCTTGTGATAATATACAATAAAATGTACTAATAAATCTCGGAGAAGTAATGAAAACTTTCATGACCTCAACTTTTAACATTAATTATGGAACTTTTACCAAAGCCTCTATCGGATAGACATATTTATCTCAATGGCTAAACTTATACGTTATATTTTTTATACCTATAGTTATTACTTCAACAGAAACTTATTGCTTTATTGCCTCTCTCACATGGATGTTTTCAGGTTTCCTTATCGTCTTCGACGCAAAAGTTTCTCAACGGATTATTCCACAAACTTTTCGAACTCCGCAGTAAATTGACACCTGGCTCCTGATATACCTTAGAAAGTTCGAAACTAATAGATGCGAATCGGCATCTGCTGAATTCGATTTATTTTGCCACTCGACACTTGGATACCTGTTACCTCATGCTATCTTCAATTGTTGATAACCTTTAATAGTAATAATGATAGTAATAGTTTATTTCGAGAGAGTACATGATATGTTTTTCTAGAATCAACGCCAGATATAGTATATTAAAACGAGAGTTACTGAAAGTGTTCGGTTTGGCTTCGGTTGTTAAATATATCGGGTGTTAACTAACTGCCAGTTGCTGGAAAAACAATGTGCATAGGTCTTTCAGTATGATGTTTGAAACTTCATATACTTGAGCTGTCATTGCTTTTTTTATGTATATTGAATATATCGTGAAGAAATTCAGAGACAAAACATACTGAACTGTGTTGTTAACTCAACATCCAATTGCAAGCAAGTCGTTAATTATTATGGATAGAGGGACTTTTGGTAACTTTATTGATAAATATTAGTCATTTATGTGAAAATTTCAATTCATTCTGAATATTGTCGCGATTTATATTCTATTGCGATTTTTTTTACAGGGCTCGAGTCAAAAGTGGAGTACACTTGTTGGAAGCTGTTCCTTCAGGTGATCCGGCCTGGAATATCACCGTGGACATCAATCCGAGACAAACTACTGCTACCGTCACCCTAGTCAGAAAAGAACCACCGGATTCTGAGACGGCTGCGAATGTGGAAGAGTGAGTATATTGAAGTTATAGTGCATAATAAAAAAAAATCAGATAAGAATTTCTAATTTTTTTTTCCAAATTGGCTTTGGAAAAATTCGAAAATGGTGCATTTCTGGTACTGAATTGTGACGTCACAGAACTCTTTCAAGGCTAGCAAAGAAAGTCAGAACCAAAAATCATTTATTTTTCGAAATAAATATTCTCAGTTCTCTCAATATTGCTCTGTTATCTTTATAAATATATCAACGATACTCACTAGTTTACTCACTGGAATAAGTGTCTCTAGAAAATCATATATATATTCTTTTTGATTTTCAATGAATACATGAAATGAAAGTTTCAATTCATGGGCATAATGCACCTAATATTCCAACGTAGAAGTTGAATACTTCTTTTCAACTCTTTCAACGTTTTCATGCACACTTTACAAAGCAATCATCAAATCTGCTTTCACAAAAATTCTACTGAATGAATATGCTCATGTTCTGGAAAGTTCAATTTCAGAATGGTGTAATATGTCTCATTCACGAATACATACTCGATAACCTCCGTTTTCAATCATCTATGCAGCTTTCACATGAAAAATTAATGAACTTTGCTTGTTCGAAACTGAATCTTCTCAGTAGTCAATCGAACACTCTCGAATCAATAACGGGAGAAGAACTTCTGGAATTACTTCCATTTCTCGCGACATTCCCAACAGACGAAATGATGAAACTTTAGAAACTGTTCGAAACCGGCATATTTTCTGTCTAAAACGCCACTCACCCCCATTGGCAATAGGTAGCCCTAATACAACTTTACGAGTTCGTCATATTGTAATCGGCTATTGAAATTCTATTCGAGTATCTGCTGCATTGTCCCGTTCACTTGCTGCGTTGAATATGAATTCATTTCATTTTCTGTGAACTGCTCCTGGAAAAATCATGTTGTGATCATTTCAATGCACCCATCAATAACTCTGGTCGTCACGCACATTGTGTTATTTGATTGATTTGAATAATTTAGTCTGCTCAGTCGAACCAAATGGATACCAATTGTATACTTGAGTAAGTAACCTCACTTTTCAAAATTTCTATTTTATATATCTACAATTGAAGTTTTATTTTCAATTTATTTATACTATACGAACTGATAATGACTTGACAGTCGAAAGAGCTTTTGCTATGAGAGGTATCTTCTGAAAAATGTGGATCAGATTGGACAAAATAATCTCAAATTCAAAGGATTTCCCACGGATTCATCAAAGGTTCAGTGGTTTCTGAAGAATTTTCAAAATTTGTGGTATTTTCTTAAGTTTGGCAAGATTTGTGAGATTTTTGTGAATTTCGAATATCTGAGATTTTCGAAGATTTCCCAAGATTTGTTGGTGTTTCTCTAGGATTTGGCGATTGAGAGATTTCTGGAAAAACTCAAGATTCATGAATTTATAAAGATTCGTGATATCAATATTCTCAGAGATTTCTGAAAGTTTTGCAGTATTCAAGGATTGAGAGATTTCCGAGAATTTACAATTTTTGATAAGATATTTTTTGGCCCTCTCTATATCTTATAATTCGCGGCGTAGATTATCTCATTATGGATAGCTATCAAATATTTCCAACATTGAAGAGATTTGAGAAGACCAAATAAACCAATCATCAATAAACTCGATCAAAAATTCACGGAAACCTAAGATTCAAGCCGAGAATCCAAACATTGTCACAATACTTCCGAGGATTGTTAATTTCAATGGAAGAATTACATACCTGCCATTTGAAGTTGGAATTTTAAGATTGGTAAGACATACTTCAAAAAGCTTCAATTAATAACTCATAATTCACTTTAAATTCTCCATAAGGGAAGATGATACTGACCATGTCTTTTATGTTCGGGATATTTCATTTCAAATAATATGTGTCCCATTATGAGTCAGGGAATTGAAAATTTTATATAACCAATCAAACTCGAATAACTGCAAGCTCACTGTGTTCTTTTCGCAAAATCTCATCACAAAATTTTGCTTGTCCAACATTCTCTGTGATCATCAACATCGCATTATTCTGATCTGATGACTCGATTGAGGGGTGTATAAATTCGAACCTGGATTTCTGGAATCGAATCACCTTGATAAGATCCATTAAACTCCACTCACTCTGTGAGCCTTGTGTTGGCATGAAGAGACGACTTCAAACTCGATCATTCGGATCAATACTTGGTAATTTACCCACCGGTTCGATGTCGAAAATAGCTCATAGGATGTTGTGGTTAATGAATGGAACATTGGATGGTGAAGAAATTCAATGTGACCTCATTAGGCGCCTACAGAATCCAGTGAGTTTTTATTGAATACCCTAATTTTTCTAGATGATTTGGGATTGGGATTAATATGATGAAAGGACTGTATAGGTGAAAGAGTGTAATATTAACTTCATCATCACCTGTTGGTTTGGATTCCATTGAGGAGATCATATGCATGTTGAAATTATTCATTTTATCAGAGCATTATGAAAATTGAACAGAAAATTAGAAAAATCAAAAGATCTGAAATTTCACCAAATATCAACTTGTCGCGTGTTTTTTTTGGAATGTGAGTGTATTTTAGATATTTGTCGAATCAGTTGGCCATAGTATAAAAAGAAATGTCATTTGTAGCGAGTTCTTGATGCTGAACCGCTAACTCAAGCTCTGCGAAAAGTAGCTTGATAAGTATTTATGGTCGTCGGAAAAAAGCGCCCGAAGAAGGAGTTTGTTCGGAAAAGTCCAGACCACAATGCCGGCAGGCAATCCGCTGGGAGTAATGCAGCCACAGAAAGGGTGAATGTGAAACGTAAAACTCGGAAATTCGGGTTGTGGGAATACGATAATTCCTTCTGACGCAGAGGAATCAGCGGTCGGAATGGAACAGTAAAAAATTATTAACATTCTCTGAGACTTTTTGTGTCCCGAGTACCATCTCAAGAACTCGAAGATAATGGAGAAAGTTCACTAGCGATTAGATTTCCGCATAATATATTCAATGGCATGACTCTTGGTTGATTCGATATCTTATTCGAGTGAGACAATCGTATAGGATGATTCATTATAATATTACAATTGAATAAGTTCTAATGGCATCAGCAAAACACGCGCCTTTTTACGTGTATTGATGGTCCACCTTGTATAGTGTTCCATAGGAGAAAATATAATTTATATAATTTTCTCAACTCTTTGAAATCGATTTCTATCTTCCGAATATCTGTGAGATGGTATATAAAAACCCCCACACCTCTTTTATTCATCACCTATGATAATGGTTGTTGATGGTTGTCAGAATATCATGAATTGTCCTGTATATTCCTTTGTTTCTGGCGAAAATTTCAAAGAGAATAAAATTCCTGTTTCATTCTTGAAACAAAACTTCGTATTCAAGGATGTAAATCGAATTATTAATTGAATTATTTCTTTTTTTTCCAGAGTTTCCGAACTTTTCACCTGGCTAATCGAGATTACCGAAGACGCGATAGAAAATTACGATGGCAGCAGGATAGTTTGGACTGCAAGATACGAACCTCATCAAGACGAATCAGAAGTCGAATCGCACAGAAACGAAGGGAGAAAATCCATTACCAGGTTCGATATCCAGAAAGACGATATCCAAGCTGTAGTCCCTATCAGTAAGGTGAGTCTAAGAACATCCTGCTTTTATGAAAGAGATTATCTATTTTTGTCGTTCTCTTCAATTCGAATATTTCGTTTTACAATTTTTTATTTTTTCCAGAACAGTTAGTGACAGTCACAATTCTGATACTTCGTCTGATGGCGTCGTATAGTTTTGTTACTTGTGTTTCAAGTTTGAATTCCTCCAAAATTCGATACCTACATGAAATATAATATATTTGTGAATATCAAATCATGAACTGGTCATTTCCATCAGTGGCAGAGTGACTGTAATCTGCTTGATTTCAATTGAGGCTGATAAAAACGATAAACCAAAATTGTTTATTAATGGAGCTCATGGTACTCATAAGTACCAAAACCGAGAAAAACTATATTCTGAAAATTGACGGAATAGGTTGAGAACTCACGAAGAATTTAACAAATAGTTTTTTGTTGATGTGAGACTTTCGGTTCTATTTCATATCATTTTCAAATTCGGTTCCATGTGCTCTATATGCCCGAAACCATGTTGCCCCTCGAACACACGCCATTTTCATGTAAATTACCATTGGTCATGATATACTGTGACTGGTTCATGAATATTAAAGGCTGATAGAATCACTCACTATTCCCAAATCCGCTGAATAATTCACAATGTGCGTACAAAATATGCGTTAAATATGTCAACGAGACAAAATGGAAAATATCTGTTTTCTCAGATAGATTTGCATTCTTTCAATTCTGTTATGAACATATGCCCTAGCTTAAATACAAGTTCATAATCTCGGAGATAGTTCATAATAAGTGTTGATTATTTGTTATCTATAATTAACGTTTTGCCATTCGGAATAAATATTACCATCTCATTCCCAAAGAATATCACATGAACAAAGTTTTCGACTCTTGTTCTAACATTCTATTTTCGAACTTGAAATTATGAACAGAAATCATTGTTTTTCTCAAAATAAGCGACACCAATCAGGATCAAAGTTGACTATTGAATCCTTTATCATTATATGAAATTCAAATTGCAAATGATGAAAAACAATCAGTGATATAATTGTTTGAAATCAATAAGTCACAGTGACAAGTCAATAATCGAAGTGGATGACTCTAGTTCAGACATTCAGTTTTCTAAATATCTTCTTTCTCATCTAGTGTACGATAAATGAAGAGGGACAGTATTTGTACTTGTACTTCCAGGACTCTATAACTTAGTTATGTTCACATGAAATCGTTTACGATATATGAAAGGAATCTGAGAATTTTTTTTTATCTGGAATTGTGGAATTTTGGGAGGAAAGGAAGGTGTTGGAATTTTTCTTGAAAGTTTAGAGGTTGTAAGTTGTTGAGTATAATCAGTAATCAAAGTAAAGATTTTATCTTGAGTAAGTAAATTATCGAAGAAGATACAGTTGATTAAATGTAATTTTGAAACCTTGATCATAATTCATGAGGCCCAGTGAAGAAGAAAATGTGAGCTACGAACGAAACTCCATTTTCACGAAAAAATCGTTCAGCCGGAAAATGATGAATCGTTTTAACTGCTTCTACAAACCCCTTTTCAATCGTACATTTCAATCGAATTTATCTGCAGAATAAATCGACGCAACTGCTGGAGCGTGAAATGAGGCTTCCGGATTTGCTACTATGTTTCCTACAATAATAATTCCAACTGCAGGCAATATCGCACTCCATTACACCTAGATGAATCGTGAACCGACATTAAAGTTTTATTGGTTTCGCGTGTCTTTTAGGTTTTTTCGGAGGGTGATGAAAATGGTGGGGCTCAAAATCCCGAAGCTTTGATTAGATTTGAAATCGAAAAAGAATCGATGGAAAAGATAGATAGATAGACAGTTTCATAAGAATATAATTGTATGTATTCATCTTGCAGGATGCAAACAGGACCAGGTGAACCGTTCAATGATTTCAGGTGAAATTGCTACATTGAAGCAGTCTAAAATTATCGTTATTACCTAAACTAACCGATATTGGGTCTGAATGTTCCCGTTGGAGGAAACTATTTTTTCTACCTCGAACATTATTGAATATTGATGTGAATATTTATTATAAATTATGGTGTTAATAGAAACTGCCGAAGAAGTCTATAGGAGGTGATTTAATTCAGACTAATATAGCTTTAGATGAAACCTGTTTTTCTAAATTATATGAATCAGATGAAGGAATCTACCTTGATCATTGAGTTTAGTGTCATGTCTCAAAATTCTTTTGAATTTTTTTTTCAGTTCACAGGTTATAATGGAAATATGATTTCATGAATGATGAATTTCAAAATTCCATTTCCGAACGAAATGTAGGCTCATATGAGTACTAACTAATTTTTGTACAAAGTGCATCGAAAAATATGAATGAAGCGCTAGAGTACATGAATTTCTTTCTCAATTTATATTGGTGAATTCAATAATTATTATCTTTTTCCAGAAAATAATGTGAGAATGAAATGAAATGCTCTGAGTATAATTATAAAATTCTGCTTTCGTCTCAAAGTAAACTCCCCTAGTCAAGAAAATAATGATTGCCTTTGATATTTTGTGTCTCAAAGAACAAAGAAATTGAGGTAATAACCTGTTTATACTAATGAACTGAATTTTTTTTCAACAAATCAATATGGAAGAACGTTTCCATTATCTCCGATTCACTTTTGAAACTGCATGTTTGATATGAGCTAAATTCATTAACTTTTGGGATGGATTAAATGGTATGTATACTGTGTATGTGCACTCTATTTTGATTTCTACATTCGCTATTTCTCAAACAAACCGACATCCAAGCACATTTATCAAAATAGTCGATTACGGTTATAATAAATGAATTAATTTATTCATGAATCAGTTTTCTAAGAGAAATATCTGAACGTTCAGTAGTAAGAACAATGTCGTGTAACATTCCGTTCATAATGATATAATAATATAAACAGATTTGGCATAACACTACTGCAGTATGTTTGACCCAATTGTTCATATGATATTTTGCAGTAACATAACAAAAAAATATTAAAACCTTGACAATTTCACATCGAATTTGGTATATATTATGAATTCTTCTTCCTACAACAACTCTATACACAAAAACAAACACCCAACAATTCCCAGTGGAAAAATTAATCAAAACTCATGGTATGAACGAACTGGCAAGGAAATGTACTGCTATACACAAGTTCTCCACTACCATACACCTCGTCCAAACGTTGTTCGATCCTGTCCATGCAGTCGCAGTCCAAAGGATTGTCTGTAAGGTCCAAATCCTTGGACGTATTTTTCATGGTGTCGATAACGTCATCAGGAAGGCACGTCACCTGATTTCCATTCAAATAGATTTTGCTGTGATCTTTGAGGTTGTATAAAAGGTCCGAGGCCGAAGTGAGATAGTTACCCTCCAGGTGTAGAATCACCGGGTTTGACATACTGAACGTGGCAGGATCCACGTTTTTCAATCGGTTCTTGGTCAGCAAAATCGATATGGGTGATTGATGATTGGGCCTCAAGTCTTGGAAGGATTTCTCAGTGATGCTCTCGATCATGTTGAACTTGAGGTTTATCAAATGGAGACTGGAACTTTCATAGAATATATTTCCGTTTAGGCCTACTATTTTATTCCTATCCAGATGGATTTTCCTGAGTTTGGGCAAGTCTGCAAACGAATTTTCCTCGATTGTGGATATCTGATTGGCAGACAAATACAATATTTCTAAGGATTCCAAATTGTTGAATGATCCTTTCACGATTTCTGTAAGGTTGTTCACAGCTAAAGATAGCTCTCGCAGTTTGGGAACCTTCTGGAAAGCATCCGGTTGGATTTTGGATAAATTCACATTTATCAACGACAGAGATCTGAGGTTGATGAAATTTTTGATGATGCCATCACAGAGGTCTGTCACGTTCGCTTGTGTTACGTCGATAGTAACGTACTTTTCCAAAGTATAAAAATTCGCGTTCAACACTTTTAGACCACTGCCGTTTCTTGATGTACGAACTGTGGCATTAATTGTGTACAAAGCGTTTTTGTCCACGCATATAGCGTTAGATTTAGTACAAAATAATGCCAGTAAACAAATCAAAGCCGAACTTACTTTGATCATTGTGTAAGCGTTCTGGATTCTGAACGAACGATTCTGAAGTGAAAGAGTTTTATCGAAATTTAGATAAACTTCGACCTTATTAGTTGAAATATTCGTTGATCATATTATTGGGTCTAGATAAATGGGAAAGTAGGCTGTGTTATCAGTAAGACTGACTGGCTAACCAACACCTGTTAGCATATTTCCGTTCTGTAATGGCGAAGTAAATTAAATCAGTTCACTCTTTCACCCACGGATGCATTCGTTCCTGGATATTTCTCTTCTATCACGATCATTTTGAAAAATTTATTTGCCAAGTAATCAGGAGGGACGACAAGAGAAAAAACGGCGGGAAGTTTCTCGGAGGAAATCGTGGAAAATTGCATCATCTAAACCGGCGAGTTCATGAGCTCTCCTAATTAGGTAGCTGAAAGACGAAGAAATTGGAAACGTTATCTGGAACATAAGGAGTGGCAGGAGAACGTAGTGTAATTGGATATTGCATTCTCGTACGTTTCAGTTTCAGCCTTTGCTGATCCATTAATATAATTATGTGAGATGAGACGTCGCATTGGAACATATTTTTAACAACTAATTGAATTATTGCCAGTAACCTCCACTGAATTTTGAAGATGAAATGTGTGAATAAATTAAACCTGACCCTTGCTATACAGGAGGTCCCGAAAATAGTGTGCAATATTCTACCAGCGGCTTCTAAGAAGAAATGGGAAGAAAACTTTATGTAAACATAGGTCGGCAAATGGTCTCTATGGGAGCTACAGTCCCTTAAAAGTTCACCCCTGGAGATAGATTCTCATTAATTATTCCGAAAAGGTTTGGGTTGAATTGATGCAATTTTGTGTACTCACCTGTTCGTAAGTGTAAACGAAAGTGAAAAAAATCATTCCAGGGTATATAATCAGGGCTATCCTAAAGTGTTGTTTTTGTTGATTAATTAAACATGACACCAAATTTTGATACTTTCTCTATCGATTAAGTAGCATTACCAAGAAAAAACGCAATGCTCTTTTTTCTGGTCATTAAAATTCAGATAACCGGTCATCATTTTTTAGCTCATATTGGTTCATAGCATAAAGACGAAAGAACAATTTTGAATATGGTATTTTGAACATCTGCAGTTTGGATTTTATGCATATGATATAGTATGTTCAAACGATAAATCGTGATACCAATCGCAATTATGAATGAACAATACAAGTCTACATAAATCGCTTATTTGATAAATTTTTCACTAGACGCTTAACATAACTTTTATATGCAATGATGAAAATTCTGTTATAAAAAAAGGAGAAATTACGTCAAAGGAAAGCATAAATGTAGACGAATTGCGGGAATAGACATGAGGAGAATTACGCTCGAGATAGTGATATTTACAAAATTGGAAATGCAGATAGGGCCTTTGAAGTTTCACCTTTAATCTTCTTCGAACTGATGTAAAATATCCTGTAACAGTATCATGTTGAATCTGTGAATTTACAACGTAATCAGTTTAATATTTTTTTAAAATTGTTGTGAGATATCATGAAGGAATTGCATTTCTCCATGAAATAGGATGCTGGATTTTTAATTCTCGGAATCCTAACCATGAAACTTCATATAGTTATTACATTACGAATACCTTATATAAATTGGCGATCTCATTGCACTCCTACGCACCCACATTGAAACTATACAGTGTATTTCGATTGAAATGGAAACACCCAGGTATCGTAATTTGTTTGGCACAAAGACGTATATTTCGGGACAACCAACTTGAATTTGAGTAACAAACTAAGACAACGGTAAACTCCGAATCAGTCCCATTTCGATAGTCTGTTTATTATTAAATTGTTGAAAAAACTTTTGCTTTGAAGATGGGAACAGGTTCTTTCCTCCCGAAACAAAAATGAGTAGGGATCTATATTTATATATGTATATTTGTCTATTATCGAAATATTCAAGAACAATGTATACCTGATTGACCAAGGAACTCATCTTTTAGGTACCTAAAAATTCCTCCATTTTAAATTGAATTTCAAAAGCAGTGCCATTTTGGGGCAGATTATGGATCGGTCCTCACTGAAAATATATCATAGTTTTGATTTCCACGGCATCGTATCGAACTGATATGCAAAATTGAAAGGACTTTGCAAAATAACGATTTTGACAAAAGTGAATTGAATGCGAATTCTGCAATGAAGCTACTCAAAATTACGTAATGTTTTATATATCATAAAGTTTGATGATCCAATAGATTCATTCCGTTTGAAGTTATGTTCAAAACTATCCTACACCAAGGAGAAAATGTCATTTTCATGAAAAACCTTTCTGCAAACAGTCGATCCCCTGCCGGTATTTATTTTCCGCTCGTATCCAACTCAACATACAAGTTTCCGACGGAAATATTGAAACTCAACTAACGACCGTTGAATTGGAAAAGTTGTCTCAGTCACTAGGAGACTTTATTTGATACGTTCCTGTAGGCGTAAACCTTGTTTACAAACTTTATTTTCCACCGAAACTAGTTTATTGGAAAGTCTCATATAACTACAGCATTTCGTTCCGTTCCGAATGAATTGAAAAGTTGCAGTCGAGTATTTACTTTCCTTTGATCGGGTACACACAGGAAATTGACAAGAAGTATGATAACATCAAAACATTTTCTTCATTACAACTGTGGAAATAAATGCCAAATTTGTACATATCTCTAAGTCATGATTTCACTCTCACATAATATATTCAAAACTGAACATAACAAATCAATTATTCGACAGTATTCGACACTAAAATTCATAGTCGAAAATAAAGACTATTATCATGTGAAGGAATATTCCGACTAAAAAGAAACTGCCAATCATCCATTACCTTCATATATTTGAATTGACAGTTCTGATTTGATCTCTGATTGAACGATACCTTCGATTAGTTGATAAAAGGCCATTCTGACAGTTGTGAGACCTTATGATTTCCTCCGCTGATTCCGAACTGATTCTACAACTTCGATGATTCCAGATAAAATCGTGAGGAAAATTGGGAATGGAAGGTTCCACTCATTTCTCATAATTAAAAATTCTCTGAGATTCATCTGACTGTTGTTTTTACCCAAGTAGATTTCAAATGTGAAAGATTATTTGTGAATATGGATCGAAATATAATATCGGAATGAACTGTTCACATTCAGTGATGAATATTTTATCAATTATAGTTGGCAAAACTATTTGAGAAATAAATAAGTTATAGATATACTACTGTCAGCTACCTATTGAAAATATCCTCCAGAAGAGTTATATCTCTCACAATTCATTTTTGTATGATACTTCATCTGGTTCACTTTTGTTCCTGGGTGTACATCAGCTATAGAAATATTGAGGACAATAATTTTGGAACGGCATAATGTCTTTAATCATTATAAATTGGCACTGCTTGGCAACTCACCTGTTTCGACAAACTGGTGAAATTTCTCAACAACAAGATTTCTCTCAACAGCTTCATATATGGGTCTAGTTCTGCTCATACCCTAGATTAGTTTACAAACTCTCAGTGATGTATAGGAACGAGGTAGTTGAGAGTTTAGGGCCAGCAGTTTTTGAAGTTGTATGCTGAAGACTATTAGGCTGCCTCCGGGCAGCTGAACTTTATAATGAAATTCGTGAACATCAATTAGGCTGTGAATGAACATAAAAACTTTCTATTTTGCTTCTCTAATGAATTCAGTACAATACCCAAATCCGTAGATCTCTTTTCGATACTCAACTTTTATTGATGTTGGTATCATTTGACTGTCAGCCAATCGTCAGAAATAATACAGAATTGTTGAGCGATGTCTCTAAATAGGTGGAAAATAGTCAGGGCGGCTATGCCTCATAATTTTATAACAAAAAAACGACAATTTTTTCGAAATTTTTCACAAAATTTGCTATTATAAAATACTTCAGGTGATTTTCTTTTCAATGGAACAAGTTGCAACTGGAATTTACTGATTTCTGACTTGGGATTATTTCAATAGTTTTGGAGCAAAAAATACCAAGATATTCATTCAGTGCTCATATAAACTTCAACTTTCTTGCAAAGTAGCCATATATCATTATTTTATGTTGTTCCAATTTTCATGATTTGACGTATCTAGTATTGTATTTTAATTGAGCAAAATTTCAAGTTTAAATTCATTGACGCTACGACATGGCAAGGGTAAAAAATACCATGAATGATAGCAATATGAAATAATATTAATGAGAAACTTTGCTTGTAAAAATATGATCCTGCAGTAATGCACAAATGAATAATTTCGAAAAAAAAGAAAATAATTTCCAACCAATCATTCTTCAATAAAACAATAATCTTATCAAATATATTATCTATCTAAGTCCAAAAGAAAAATCAAGTGCATTGAGCCGTTTACTGAATGAACCAATATTATTTCTGAGGCTACGACATTGCAAGGGTGAAAAATACCATGAATGAGCAACATGAAATGATATTCATGAGAAACTTTGTCTGAAAAAATATTTATGGTTCAGTAATGCACAAATGATTTCGAAAAAAAAAAGAGAATAATTCCCAACCAATCAATAAAACAATGGTCCTAACGAATATATTATCTCATTCCAATAGAAAAATCGAGCGCATTGGGCCATTCACTGAATGAACCAATATTATTTCTGAATTTAAACACTCTACATATTTTATAATCATAAAACGTATCCAAAGAAATGAATAGACTTCAAAAATGAATTCAATTTCTCAAAATGGAGTGTAAATATTGATCGTTTTTGAAATTTGAACTCAAGAATCATAAAGCTACGTCACTATAAACTGAATAAAACTTTTCGATGCTGTATATGCAGTTATGGACTAAGATATATATCGCAAAAAAATTTAAAAAATATATATGTATATATTATACGTGAACCACGCATTTCATAACCGGTATTATAAGAATCCTAATTTTGATTTAACATAGTCTTCTTCATCATAAATCTGAAATAAATACCCTCTGATATTTTCAGCACTGGCTCACAAATGACACAATATACTTTGAGAAACAATTACCAGGAGAAAAAATGTCAGGAAACCTTCAGTGAACAGTACCTATAATTAAATGCTCTTGAAAACAGAATGCGCTCAGCGAAGAATCAACTCTGAAGCAAAACACTGATACCAAAAAAGTACTCAGGACAAGTTGATGAACTTTGCTGAAGTTGCTACAACCGACAGTGGTAGTAAGATGCACGAATTATTCCAAAACAATTCTCAACAGCTCTGTTTTCATCTCGTCGAGTTTGAGACCGACTCAATTCCTGGTTAGTTTCAAACGAAAACTCTTGTTATACATATCAGTTGTGAAGTTTGCAGCTAAGGGAAGATATTATATTGAATCAGTTGAGGGCATCTCGAAAATATGTTGGGAATTTATCGAATAACGCTTCATTATTACAAAATAAGTGAATGTTCCAGATCAGTTTCCAATATTATGAGGCTGAGGCGATTCAAAACTGAAGTGAACAAGGATGTAGATTTTTATTAACAGAGAAAGCTGATGATTATATAACCTTGTTATAAAATCGCATCTCTGCCATGAATATTTTAGACAACGCTATGAAAATTCATAGTGAACAATTGGTTTATTCGATTCAATGACATATCACTCAAGGTTTGCTGATTGAAAAACATACCGGTGAGCTATCCAGAGATAGTAATGACATAATATGTACCTAACGAATATAAATAGCAGTCTTCATTGTAGTTGATGTATTCTCGTATAAAACACTACACGAAGAAGAGAGTTTTGATACATAACCACTCATGAGTTTATCTCACGTTGAACTTTCAGTTTTTATTACTTTTATGTTCCCCATTAGCCCCAGAAATATACTCTTCGTTGGATCTCTCCAGATGTCACTTATCTGGATAACGAACTTAGAAATATCGCCGTACACCGAAGAATAAATCTATAGATGAGCCAAGCATGTCTTCAAAAAGTCTCTGGATATCGAATAAATAGAATAAGAGAATATTTTTTTTCATTTTGCTCGTGTTATATCGTGATCAACTCGTCTGATGAAAAAACTGGTTACGGACAGCAATGTTCTAATTAATATAACGAAGTTTCTGAGAGACTTAATTGAGATCTGAAGAAACAGTCGAGAAAACTTATCTCACTGTCAGCTGCACGTTTTCCTTGTCAATTGAGTCTATCCTAGATCTTTTCTTTTATTTTCAGAATTGGGAAGTGCTGAATACGGCCGTACTGACAGGTTTGCAAGTCTCCCAAGCCATGAAAATTTTCATCGTTTCCCAGGCTGGCAAAGCTGCTGACGTAACGTACCAGGCGTCCTGTCATTCTGAAGATGAAAGTGTCCTGAAGGTGAGAAAATCAGTTAGGAATTTCACACCTATCGTCTGAGTAATTGAGCCGATATACAACATGTATATTCAAAAAGGTGATGCATTTTTCAACAGGATGAAGAACTCATCGAAAAAAACAATACTGCCAAAAAGGTACTTACGACATATTATCAATTGAATATTTGATGAAACACTCCCCAAACAGGCGGTGGCAGTTACTCAGTGCTTCGTCCAAATATTCTCCAGTCGGACTGTGTTTGTTTATATGCAGCGATAAAACTGTAATTTTTGTGATTTCCTCAAACAATGGCAGACGTTTACGAACATTATTAACTTGATTGACATGCTATGAATTTACGATGCCTATAACAACGATGTACAGAACACTGTTGGAGCTATTCTGCCTATTTGCCTATCTAATTTCTACAGCCAAAACTCTAACGTACAGCCAACTTGATAACAGCATTTTATTCGTTATAGCGGAAAATCACTCAAATGTCAGTTGTTAGATGGCGACACAAAAATGAAAACAAAATCAGTATTATTGATAATTACACAATCAGTGTTATGAAAATGTTGATTCAGAAGTAGTAATTTAGGTTATTTCTCAATTTTAGATCGAACTACATAATTGCAATCTCAAAACGTCAACTATTCGTACAGAAATCTGTAAGAATGTCACCATCTTCTGTGGAGTTTCATAACTATTAGGCCATTATAGCGGAAAATGGCGTTAGCGTTTTTGACCAAACAAAACACGATCAGTGACTGCACCAGTGTTTTGTACATAGTTCCTATAACGTATATACGTCAGAGTCTATTATCAATTTAAGAATTTTCCACGAATTTTTCATACAAAACTGAAAACTTTACTTTGAATTGATGACTACATTTTAGGAAGATTTTTTATAATGTGACCTGATTTATAAAAAAAAAAACATATATTGATTCGCCCTTTATCTGTTTTTTTTATACGTTCTCTCGTACCATTTAGGAATTGCATGTAATGCCTAAATGAAATGCATGAATTTTTAAGATAATGTATATTTCAAAGAACTTATTTTCGAGAAATTATTTTACATACTTCCTAAATTGCCTCGAAATTGTATACGTTCTCTAGAAATTATAATAAATCCTGGGTTCCATATATTTTCCATCTTTCGATGAAGGAAATTGGAATTTTTCTAGAAAGTTGTGAGGTTATGAGCATCAGGAGAGAATTCACTAAATAGAGAATGCCACAACTGATGCGAAGATCGACAGCTGAACTCGTCTACCGACTAGGCGAATAGCTCTTTTCTGAATAGAATCCAAGAGCGTATGTTAGGGAGGGGAATTCCAAACATGGGAAGAGTACTCCAGGATAGGTAAAATCCGCAGTTTATAAATCATGAAGAGTTGATTCTTCACACTCAACAAGAAGCCAGGAAGAGGAAGTTTTTTGGAAGCAGTTCTTGCAATGGATCTGACATGGTTGAATCCTGTCGAAAAATGCCTCTTTTTCGAGAACACCCAGTATTCCACCCTCATGGAACATTTTTGGAATATTTTATGTTAAAGAAATATCAGATAATATATGCAGACATTAATTTTTTCGAAAAAATAATTCAATAAAGGACCTGGAGCTTGCTTCAAAAATATTAAATAAATGACCTTCAACTGAAACATTCTGAGTAACTTTCAGTTTTTCAAATTTATAATTGTGTAGACAGTTTACACGTCAACGTTAACTTGGCTGTATTCATATTTCGAAGTTAGTATCGTGGCCGCAGTTTCTGAAGTTTTCAATTTAAACTTATTAATATTCGAAAAATCAGTGATATTCACCAAACATCTGTTCATTTTATCTATAGCTCCAATGTTGTTTCACTGTGATTCTTCTTTGTGCATTTTTTCCTTTCATATTATTAACCTTTGTCGTAGGTAATGCTGATTATTAACCGAAATAATGAGTCATTTATGGCATCGGGAATAGAGCCAGCATTTTATTTCCATACCCACGGCTAATGTCCCTGTTACGCCATTTTCGCTCTTTGTTCCTAGCGTTTTATTTGGTGTTCGACTGAAATATTTCCTGACACATCGTCGGAATTGTTGCCATTCGTAAAAACACCTTGCGTCGTTCGCCTGTGCTAGGAAACCACAATTAACTTCGCGCGAAATTTACTGAAGGCAATAAATAGAGCAAATGATTAAAACTGGTAGAGCCAAGACTTACAAGGAATTTCTACGTGGTCTAGGCTTACACTTTCTTGTTCAGCCGTAACTGGGAGGAATAATTATTAAAGATGTTGAAGAAAAGTTGGTGGATATCATAATTAGTTCAATGGAAGCTTTACAAAATAGGCATCATAAATTTCTTTTGGAATTTACATGAATGAAGTTTGGATTACATAATACTGTGCGAAGTTTTCAAAGTTAGTTGTATGCTCTACTTATTCTGTGAGAGAGTTCATAATTAATTGAATATAATGGAATATTCTAGAATATTCTTAGAGTGATTACAGTTGATATTTCGTTTTAATCTCTTCAACTAGCTTATGATATTTGCTCTTCTGAATAATACGAAATATGCGTTGCTTGCATGGATTTTCGCGAAACGCGAACGTTATTAGTAGTTTATCGGGTATGAGTATCGGGTATTTTTTTCACTAAGAACTTCAACATCTTAATCAAACTGACGTTCCCTAAATTCGGATTTATTGAATGCTCTATTGTATCTCAAATTGTTTCGATCCTTAAAAATACGCGTCTATTTGAAACTGTTTAAAAATCGATCGGTGCAGAGTCGCAATGCTTGAACACTATTTCTATTGCATTCAAAGCATACGCTTGTATTATGTTGGTCAGTTCATTCTATTCCTATTCATTCGAAGATATGACACAGATCGACGTTGACTTACGAGGAGCATTGAAACGAACGTAAGTGAAAGAAAGAGCTATCGATTCATCTGGATATGCAATTCTGCCTTTCTCTAGGCGAGAACTAGGGTCTTTTTGAAATTTGTTCAACTGTATTCGATCACTTACCTTTGAAATGATCCTGATCCTTTTTGAATCTATTGGTACAGCCATAGGCTGAACAGGACAATATCACTTTGAACAAAGTTTTAAAATCCTTTCTTGACTTGATGGGCTGAGCTGGCTAAACCAACTAGGATTATTTAAGAATTTTTAATATTCAGACACAAGTAAAACTGAGTGTCTTTGTTTGAACACACAATCAATAAACTTCGCTAAACAATAGATTTGAGTGGATAATCTCACACTATCAACTCGATTAGAATGAAAATAACTGAAAATATCGCATTTCTTAATACAATGGAATTACACATCTAATTCACAATGCCCACAGTGATTTTTACACTAATGTGATTTTTACATTACAGAAACTAATAGGTTCCAGTGGCTTGTAATGGATTACACAAAAATTTGTAACGTTATCAGAAATATATTCTATTTGGAAATACGACTGGCGATGATTTTGCACTTTTCATGCGATGGTTTTGTTTTCGAAACATTTTTTTGGTCTGCATTTTGACCTTAGAAAGGTGCGCAAACCTATATTCTTAGAGATAATCCAGGGAAAAGTGTGAAAATTCTCACACAGTATACCTTCATTTCAAATTGACGGAGTTATGAATAAAAGTAAAAACTTTCTTAAAAAAGTTTAAGGCATCGTGTAGGAAAGCGAATTCATCTTTCTTATATGGAATGTGCTGTGCCAGAAGAACTAGTTCCGTGAGCCAAAATGAGACAGATTTGTTGCAAAAATTAGTTGCTTCATTAATTTTGTCAAGAACGAATTGAAAATATCGAACTTGAATTTTAATGAATTTAATACAATCCATTTTCATGAAACACGATAATTAATTTCGAATGATAACAAATCCTTATTAATCAAATATAGGCGAACAATCAATTCTACTGTCCAATAAATGGAAAAATATCACTGAAGCAAGAAGTCAATCTCGAAAAATATTAGGCTCAGAAGAAGAAGAAATCATGAGAATTCAATAATGAAACGAAATCGTATTTCAATTGCATGTTTCATTGATTATTTATCATTTTTAATTTAATTTCATGTTAGATTGTTATGCTTGTATATGTATCTATATATCCCTGTTATAAACAGGAATATTTCTTTGATTTCAAACAATTTTGATAATAATGATATAAAAATAATTTGACTTCTTAGAGGTCGGTTTTCCTTCTTTCTGACTTCTTGAATGTATAATAAATATTATATAAGTATCATGTGTGAGAAATGAAAGATCGATCTTGTCTACCCAAAACGGGCTTGAGAACGAAGGTGAATTTTCATACTTTTTCCTAGATTATCTCGTGAAATATAAGATTTCCTACGTTTTCATCGTGAATTCAAAATTCTAAGAGAAAGTGCAAAATCGCCCGACCGGCTCTCTTCGAGCTACACACAATCATAAGGAAACGGCATGGTTCCGATTGAAATGATCGTCGTTGCAGGTGTCCTCCTCCTGCGGCTCGGTCTACGTGGACGGCAGCGAAGCGCGCGGCTCGGTGAACGGCTCGGTGCTCGTTAAGTACGGCACGTACACCGGCCTGGCCGAGTTCACCGTCTGGATGCCGGAGTTTCCGCTCGAGCTGGCCGTCGCCGATACGCGCTTGTCGCAGCTGAAGTCGTGGCGGGCGCCGGACTACCACCCCAGGTGAGTCGCCGATCGGGCCAGTCGAGTGGCGCCGGCACCTCGAGGGGGTACTCGGGCCGTTTGAGGTCGGTCAGAGTTGCCACACAGAGAGAAATTTGAGTTCCCCTAACGAAAGTTCTAATTAGTATACGCACGACCAGAGTTTCTCGTTTCTGTTACAATTTTCCTTGGTAACCATATTCTGGATATTGGAACGATAAAACATTGTTACTTTAGACTTACATCGCAAACTATTCAATTCGAACAATTGAGTGCGAGGGGGGTGGCTGCATTAGTGAGTTGTCCGGATGACTCACGTGAAATTTGTAAATCTGAAGATGATAACTCATTTCGGCGTCATACATAGCGTGCATACATAGACAAGTAAGAGCAAAGTTTGAGAATCCTTTGATCTCTGGCATTCGCCTTCAGTGACCTTGAAACACGTATACGGTGGCGCCTTCGCTATTATTGTGTAGATGTCGCCACGTGCAAATGTCATCGGTTCTTTCGTTTGTGAGATATTGAGCCCATTGTAAGTTTTTGAATTGTCACACTGTGTGACTGACTGCACTACCATCATTTCAGGTTAGCGCTTGAGATGCCAGAGTTTTTGACCGTACAGAAGTGTGTAATCGTTGGATCGGTTTAACATAACTTGACTTTTAAAAGATTTGAAAGATTCGAATATGGCAGTTAATGGAAGATGACATGAATCAGCTCAACCATCTATGAAACTTTTGAACACGAAGATGGACTGTATGATTACTGTTACCTCTCTGTTAGAACAATTTTCATCCTCAGCTCATGCGCGTGACCGTACGTTGACGGTGTTTTGGAAGGTTAGAATAACGATGTTGTAGGGAATGATGTTGAAGTTTCTCTGTCCAATTGCCATCTAATTTATTCGTTATAGCGAAATAACACTCATATTTTAGTTGAAAAAATGACAACAAAAGTAGTAATTTAGCTTACTTCTCAATGAATGATTGAACTATGGCCATCTCAAAACATCACTGTTCAGAAATCTGAAAATATGTCGCCATCTTCTGGAAATATTCAAAACTATTACGCCATTACAGCAGAAGCGAAAGAAAACACAATCTGTGACTCTTTTTCAGTCTTGTTGAAATAATGATATTGTGTTCTGAGCTAACACTCTCTCAACAAACTATACTTTGTAAGAATTGATTTTATTTGCGTATAACTAGTCTATATGAGTATTAGGCTGTTATAGCTGAGGTGGGAATTCCCGACTGGCAACTAAGTTCGCATAGTAGTGCCATTGACATATTTCAGTGGTTTAATTGACACCCAGCATTTCACAAGCCGAATCTGACAACCCTGCTGGCTATAACATAACTGATCCCAAGAGCGTTTTGTGATGAGAGGATCAGTACAATAGGAATGGGACGTGACGTATCCGAGATACTACACAGGAATTCGTGGAGGATGGGGAGTTGTACAAGTGGAATTATTAATGCAAGGCATACTCGAGCTCAATAACAGATAATTATTATTACAAACCACAGAACTGCGGATTCGGGAGACTCCACTATAATGTCGGTAGATGTTTTGCTGTTTAGCAATCAGTAGATGATATAGTGATCTGATAAACGGTTTCATCAAGGTGAGTTGTTCTGGCACGTTTCGCGATGTTCCAAGTATATTGCATAAAATATCAAGATTATTATTGTTGCGAACATGCATTATTGCTATACAAGTACAATACTTTACCAGATCGTGCGTTGCAAAATCTCAATTTTATCCGAGATGTCACATACGATACTTTGGCAAAAATCATGTACTACTCAGTATCGAGATGAACGATATTTCGATACGCATTTCCGTGTTAAAATGACTCGTAATAGACGCTATCATGATGTAAATCAAGACTGGTGATCCAACTCCCTATCCCCAGCCGCTAGAAAAAGTTGTAGACTTCTGCCTGCTTGATAATGTCTAATTTCAACACCATACCAAGGCTTTCCAATATCGACTCTAGATGGCATCAGCTCTGCCGATCTCGAAATTAATCTTGGAAATTCTGGAAATTACGATTCGAATTTGAAATTCAACAGGAATGCTAAAATTGAACCGCTATCCATCACTGTTGGATATCCGTCATTATCAGTAGAAGTGAATTTCACTTTCGACAATCGTGTCGCCATCTATACTCAACCGGAGCGGCCTTAGTAAGGTTGTTTGGCAAGTCTACATGTTTCGGAAAGAAAAAATTGAAGAGTTGTTCCACCATCCTATATTCACCTTGGACACGATATAGGAACATTTTTTTTTTCAGACAAACAAACTCTCTTTCTATTTTGATTCTGTTCTTCTTCTCTCTAGCGTCGCGAAATCGCGCAGGAAAAAGCGTTCGTACAGCTCGGGCTGGGGCTTGGGCGGCGAGGAGATGGCCAACGTGGTCGAGAAGCCGTTCTGCAGGTTGCGCTACCAGCAGACCTCCGTCGAGGTGTACGCGCGCTTCTTCGCCTCGGATCACTCTTCGGGCCGCACCACCTACCTGATCAACCGAAGGACTTATTTGAGGGTCACGGATTTGGTGCTGCCTTGGCTGAGGGTGAGCGATCCGAGGATAGCCAGTCTGCACGGGAGGATTTTGCAAGGGAGGAGTGTCGGACGAACGGAAGTACAAGTGAGTTCGACGTGAAATTGGAGCGCAGAAAACCCTACGCGACGTTAGCAATTCAAACTACTAATACTCCTGGGAAACCAAGTACGTCCCATGGAAAGTCCTAGTGCAACTCTCAATATATGTACTTGATGCACCCTTGAAACGAACATGAGAAAAAGAAAGATCTATGGATTCGTCTGGATGTGCAACAATCAAAGGTTCAATTTTGCCAACTATCAGCTGATCACTGCTGATTGCTGTTTTCATTGGTTGGATTTCTCCACCTGTCTCTAGGCGCGAACTAGGGTATATTTGAAATATGTCCAACATTATTTAACCCGTCACCTATGAAATGATATATCCTGATCACTTTTGAATCTATGTCGAACAAAGTTTTAAAGTCTTTCCTTGACTTGATGGGCTGAACTGGGTGAACTAACTATAGGATGATTCACCAATTTTCAATATTCAAACAAGTAAAACTGAGTCTCCTTCTTTCAACACACTCATGCATCAATAAAGTCAAATAAAAATAGATTCGAGTGAATAATTTTATACTATCAACTCGATTCGATGTTTTCATAATGCCAACAGTCATGTGAATTTCCATCGCTGCTCTAAGCTCGATCTACTAGAGAGATATATATATATATATATATATATATATACCTTTGCTGCGACCACACAGAGAGAAAATAACTATTCACAATTATTGCTTGTTCCAAATGAATACTATCTGAAATTAATAGAATATAAGTGAAACTTATACATAAACCAATGATTTCATGAATTATGTTGATTTTCCAAGTATTGTTCTCATTTTCAAAAGTGAACTCATGAAACATTATTTACTTGGTGATTTGTAATTTCTACTCAACTCCAATTTCTGACAAGTTTCACTTTTTTTGAATTTAATGAACGAAATCCTTTATTCTGCATTTTTTGGTTCAAGAATCAAGCAATGCCAACTGTAATATACATGGTACGCCAAACTCGAAACTGATGATTTTGAGTATCTGGAGAACGGAAATGAATATATTTTCGAAATTCTAGGTACGGATACAGGATGCTTGGATGTAGCTTTCGAAAATACGTTCACATGTGCACTGTTGCAACAGAAGAGTTTTTTCGACTCTGAACTCGCAATCAAAACACATTCAAAAATAATGAAAACGATACAAAACATTCAAGTTTAGTTACGACTATTTTCAAGTAATCGTATGAAAATGTTTTGTTCTTCAGGTATTGTCTCCTATCACGAGCAGAGTGTATGGTTCTAAGGAAGTGAGAGTCGGAAACGATAAAGTTGCTCTCACAAAACTTTCCGTGCAAGTTGTTTCTGGCTTGCAACTCAACATATCCCCTGATAGCTCTTTGGAGAATGTCTACGTAGCTGAAACTGGAATAACTAGAAAATTAACTGCACAATACCAGGTAAGTGTTTGGAATTTCGTTTATAAACATGCCGTAAAAAGTTCGCACTTTGCTGTGCGAACTTCATGTTGAATATTGTTACATCAGATTGAGAGAAGTATTAAAAAATATCCAGTACAGCATTTTTCCTCTTCTGGGCTTAAATTATTCTGCAGGCCAATTACAATATTTCAACTTTATGTACCATTGTTTGGACGGATCCGTTGAATCCAGTATCAAATGATGAAGTACGCGAATTTGTGTAATTATGAAGTCCAGTTTTACTGCTTTGTATATACAGTAACGGCATAGATAATGGACAGTTACAAAAATTACCCAATTTTGTGAATGTGTTTATTCCATAGTTAATTGTTAACTGCATTTGAGAAAAGTATATTTGCTTATTGTGAATCTGATGAACGGTTCACTTTCACTGGAAATCACTGAAAACACTTCACTAGGCTAGTTTGACACTCTGTAATGACTCCCTTGTCTGCAATCGCAAAAAAAATCGAAAAGTTCCAACCGTCACTTTCGATTCCAATCCGTCATGTTCAGGCAAAATTCAAATACTTGAATTCAGTGTTGAATTATCATCAGCAAATGAATCTGACATTCGCCTGAACATGGCGGCTGGTGGCCCGTTGTGGCCACTATGCTTCATTGAGTCACTGTATGTATTTTTGTACTGATGCGTGAAATTTTTATTCCGTATAGCCCACGTTTTTGCCCACTTTCTCACGGAAGCGTGACGCTTTTCCACGTCTCTTACCAGAGCCTGAAGCCATTCGAACGTTTTTCTCACGCTCTCAGAAAATATCTGAATAATTCAATAAATATAAACATAATAATTCATGGTGTAATTTGACTCTCTGCGTTTCAAATAGTTTGTGACAACACTGAGTGGCTCTACCCTAGGAGATATCCAGGTAGCCCTCCTGACTCCATTTCAATCATCTTATCGCACTCTGACCCACAATAATCTCTGTGCTTGTGGGTTTCCTATTAGAAACTGTCTCCTGTCAGAGGTTCATATTTTTGACCAAGAAGACATCGAGCTGGAGTTCTCTAAAAAAATATCGAATACAAAAAACATCTAAATAATTTGATAATTGAATTAATTCGCCGTGTGATTTCACTTCCTGCGTTCCAAACATTTTGTCCTCAGTTTGTAACAACTCTGAGTTGCTCTATCCTTTGAAATATCCAGGTAGCGCTCATGAGTCAACATTTTGATTATCGTGTTGCACTCTGATCAGCAATAATCTCTGTACTCGTGGGTTTTCTCTCAATACTACTATGTTTCTCTCTATACTACTATTAATAGTTCATCGCCAAACTGTATCGGGCCAAGGTTATTCAACAAACTTCCTGAATCACTGAAAAACTGAGAAAGGGAAATATAATGTAGAGAACAAATTAAAATATTTTCGTCATACTTTATGTATGAGATTTATCCATTTGAGTACTTTTAAATGTTATGGCTGAAAATTATCAAGATGCCTTTTGTTGGTTCATTCAATCAGTTTGACTATTCCTATACAATGTATGTTGTCGATTGAGCGAAATAAATGAATTGATTTGATTTGATTTCGAATTCTCTTGTAGGAGGGCCTCCTCGACATCGAGCTGGAGTTCTCTGACGGCACGAAGACGCCGCTGCGCGACTTCTCCGACACCGATTACCACCTGGTGGTCGAGAGCCTCGACCCCGAGGTGGTCGCGTTCGCGCCGATGGTCGCATCGCACCATCCGCGCGTCATCGCCGTCGGCGAGGGTGGCGGCGACCTGCTGCAGGTTAAAATAATTTCAGAATATATAATCTCAATAATGATAATGATACGCGTCTTTATCATTTTCAAATTACAATAATTGTGCCAGTTTCACTCCGAAAATTTGTGGAATGTGAGAAAAGTAGGTGTTCAACTTAGGTATACAATTGTAGAAATCGAAATATCAACATTCCTGCGATATGATTTCCATAAATAGAAACGAAGATATTTGAACCAGAAAATTCGAATCCCTGATCAGCTTACCAAGAGTCCTAAATCTTGAGCATCTGTCTGGAGACTGCAATTCCGATAGTAATCCAATTTCGTAACACCCACTATAAGTCTTCTAATAATTCTTTGGAATAAGCAAGAGGTTGAAATGCGATGCCCAATTTGATGATGTCGGGTACCACTGTTCCTATGAGGTCGTCAATATCCATGCTGGGTGTCACCACCAACAGTGCTCTCTCATGGGACAATCATGTGAGGTCCATTGCGAAAACTGCTTCACAAAAACTTGGTTTTCTATTCCGTGCGAAGAGATACTTCACATCCCAGCAGCTGCTTATGATCTACAAAGCACAAATTCGACCTGTCCTGGAGTACTGTTCACATGTTGGTGCTCAACGGAAATATCTATTATGCCATCACGCACGATTCCTGGTAGACAAACCAGACGAGCTCCGGCTGGTCACCCCTACACTGTCAGGCTCGAGACCTGTCGAACATCGCTATACCAAGCATCATTCATCAATAGAACGGCGAAGTTGTGGAATTCTTTGCCTAGTGAAGTCTTTCCTGATGCTTACAACCTCCAAACTTTCAAGAAGAATTCCAACACCTTCCTTCTCTCCCAAAATTTCACCGGTGGCTAACACGATGTTCCTCGAACATTATAGGTTTCCTTTTCGTGTTGTCCACAGATAAAAAAAACGTACGGAGCAATTACTAATACTAACGTATATATTAGTTACCAACTCAAGTTTGTTGCCGTAACAATACTATCTTTGCAGGTGACGCTGCTGCCGGCTGGTGAGTGCCGCGCAGGCGCGGGTGGACAACGTGCGCGCGGCGGCGGACCGCTCGCCTCCGGCGCCGCCTCCGTGACGGTGGAGTTTGGCGGCGGCGATGACGACGCGCGCCGCCCCGACATCCTGCAGAACGACGGCGGCAGCTACGCGGGCGGCGGCGGCAAGAGCAGGGACTTTCTCGATCTGCAGGACATTCTGAAAGGTATAAATACAGATTGTCCCGTAAAAAATATAATAATAATAATAATAATACTTTTATTGTTACCCATACAGATACAAACAAAAACAAAATCGTAAAAATACTAATATGGTCCAGCATGGCAAACAAAGGGCAATCCTGGTTCAGAATGTGAGACATAATCAAATTATTCCTCACGTCTGTTCTTCCACCAGTGCCTAATATTTAACAAAAAACATTTCATGGAAATGGCATGAGAACTTATCCAGAAGAGGTAGGGAAAGTAAGAGAAGGATAGATGGAAGAAAAGAAAAAAAAATTTTAGAAAAAAATATTTGAGAGTTGCCGAAAACTGTTGTTATTTCCAAAAGTCAATAAAAAAATTAGACTTAGAATTTGAGTAGGAAAGTTTTTATGTCTGGAATTGTAATAGTAATAACTTATACTTAATTTTGAAAATAGCCATAGATACATTCAGAAGTGTTTTATTATCACCGCTATCTAGATCATTTACGAAATTCGCAATTTTATAGCTGAAAGAACGCTTGAATATTTCCTTTTTCTGTTTCGGGACAGTAAGCAACAATAATCTACGGATATTGAGGTTATGGATATCAGTTCTGTGAGAAAGTTTACAGTGAAGATATGGAGGAGTTTTAAATTTGAAGACTTTGTAAAATAGACATGCCATATGAAGACGACGTCTATTATACATGTTCAACCAACCTAATCTTTGAATTTTTTTGAATAGTAATTTATGGGAAATAGTAAGTTAATTTATGGGAATAGTTGATATTCGAATTGAAATAGAATTCATAATCATTATCTCAATATATTTTTAGTAAGGACAGATTGATGATCTGCCCCGAAATGTCAATGCGTTTGGAATTGAACCTTCAGATACCTAAAATTCTGTGACATTAACACTCGTTTGGAAAAAATATTTAATAAATATAAAAATTTCTACCTATCTTATTGTTTTCGACATTTCGGGAACGAATCTGCTCCCGTTCTCATCAAAAGGAACTAATATTATTGGACAACTCGTATAGTGTGGCTCACCATGGACACCAGAAAGGAGAGCAAATGAGGGCATTTGCTTAGGATCCACTCTGTTTTGTCGAATAGAAACCTATTTTTCCTTACGCTGTATTGGCAATCAGACAAAAATTAGCAGCTATTATTTGAGACATTTTCTCAATATCTGCTCGTTATTATTAAGTATCGAAAAATATAGGTTTCCATTTGAAAAAACGAAGTTGTTCCTACAATGACCTTACAAACAACACCAAGTTTAGAAAATGATGTCACTATTCTAGTCAGCTTTGGAAATGAAGCATTTTTCACCCCTAATAGTGTAATCGACTTCAATCGTGGTTTAGGTTCCGCTGTGAAAGATGACGACTCTCAAGAACCGAATGTTCAAGCACGTCAATATCAGGGGAACAATAAGGGCGTACCGAAGCAGAGAATTCAAGGGCACTCCACGCCTCTCGAGATCAGCATGTATGTTCTGTTAGCGGCTTTCTGCTGTGCCATAATGGTGAGTTTCTATCATGATTTCATCTCTTACTGCCTTCAAGAATCTCAAAGCATAAAGAATATCAATTATTGAAGTATAGAATATTAATGGCTAATAGAGGATCTCCATTAGAAAATACTTTTCGAAGTTACTGCTGACTTGAGTTTTTGTAATGCCATTTAGACACTGAGGATTCTCTGTTGTGGAAATTAGTGATACTTGCTTACAAAATAACTTTTCAAACTCTTAACAAAATCATCTTGAAACTAGTACTTATACAACTGATGAATGTTTTCTTCAAGAAATTGATACCATACGTTATATTCATATGTTAACATCCACTCAATATTTTTCATGTTCGAAATGGCATAGTCTTGCAATGGGCAGATTTTCAGGAGACAACATTCCATGGAATTGTAACTCTACTAGTAACATATTTTGAAAACTCTGCAATACAGATTCCAAAGCTTTTTGTTATCCCTTTGTTTGCCTTAACGTTTATTGGGGTTAGCATGTGCTACTTGTGCATGTGACTTTTCTGTATATGCGTGTTTCGGCCCACCAGATGCCTCATCAGTAGCCCTTGGTTTGCTGACGAAGTAGAAACACTTGGACTCGTTTTAAAACTAGAAATATAGTGTCTGACAGTTTCGGTCAATGCCATCTGATAGCGAACAAATTCAAGTAGTGTTTTCAATCCGTATCTGCTGGAAAGATAGCTCTACCTGAAACAGAACAGTGAGGAATCCACATCCATCAACCTGCAATATCTTAGATAGAGAATTCATTGTGATGAAACTTTCGTTCATTCCCAAGGTTTTCGTCATTTCGTGCGTGGTCTACGCCTCGAAATTCAAGCCGATGGAGGCGGGCGTGACGGCCGGCTTGCACGCCTCGCCGGTGAACCCCAGCAATCTGATCATTCACCGGGAGCCGCGCAAGCCGCGAGAGTCCACCACCAACGCCCACGACTGGGTGTGGCTTGGTCGAGCCACCGTCGTCGACCCCGCCCACCGCAACTCCGCCCTCTCGACCGCGCCCAGGACCGCTGCGCCGGACATGCGCATCATCGCCAATCCGTTGAACATGAACTATTGCGAGCCCGAGGACGCTCTAGCGACGAGTTTCAGCAACCCCAGCCACGTTGAGTTGCCGAGCAAAGGGGATCTGAATGCCAACAGATCCGTAGACAGCAGCACTTATTGTAAGAGCAAAGGTGGTGGAGGGATTAGTAACGCTAACAATAATGATGATCTGCAAGTCTGGTAGGTGGAAAAGTGACATTTTTTTGTTGAATCAAATTAATATGCTTCATTTTCCTCTGAGTGAATCTCATTGACAAAGTCTAGTTTTCGTATATATACAAAATATTTCCGAAATGGAGCGATGAATGAAGTGTTTGATGAATAGGAAAAATCAAAACGAAATCAAAGCGTACATTTTGAGCAATAATGAATCAATATAATGCAGCGATAAGGAATCAATCCCTATCTTTCTACTTTCCAATGGTATCTCTCGATGGAACTTTAATCATTACTCAATGACTCAATAACTTGTGCTAAGGAATCAGCTTATTATTTTGACTTCAGGCTGACTGAAGATGGCACCTTGGTTGCCAAAGTTGTATTTAGAATACAGAAAATGTATATTTTCCTAAGAATTCGAATAATTTTCTCATTTTCATATAAAAAATTAACAAATATAGGTCGTACAAATCATTTTCTATCAGCTTCAATTTAAATAATAAGTCAATAAGAATCTCAAGAAAACATGAAATAATCTAGGAATTGAGTGATTCTGCACTGTTCAATTTACTTATCCTGCCTCTCGATCTTGATTTTTCATTTCGGAGAGAATCAGATTCATCTTTCACCTGAGCCTATTTCAAGGTTCTTCGTTTATTGGTCAATGGACGGGATGAGGTGCCATAATATAATATCATCATTGTTCTTCTTGTTGACGCAAATTGTTGATTTCCATACTTTGTATTTTTCTAATGAATGTATATAAACCTCCTTTGCATTTTCAATAACCTCAATCTTTTCTTTCTTCGATGAGATGAAGGAAGCGCCGTGTTTCGTTTTAGATGTTATCTTTGCTCTAAACCGCTACTCATGCTGAACAATAAAAGCACCAAACTGTCTAACGTGCAATCAGCAGATATGTTTCGCTGTTCGTATTAAAGAAGCTGTTTCGATTATGACTTCGAGCTGTCGCTCCTCTGATTACTGGAGGTTCGAATCAAGACATGTCAGGATTGAAGAGGCCGGACTGTACAAAATTAAACTGCAATGAAATAAACTGAAGTAGAAATGGAGTGTGCGGGAATGAAAGAATCATTTCTTATCAGGAACAAACCAACACCCCCGCCCCCTCTGCCTCCGCACGGCGTCCCACTACAGACCGTCGAGGTGGTCCCCGGCGACTATCGACCTCCCGTGCCGCCGCACCGTAATATCGGAGTCACCGCGAACGCCGCAGCTTCCGAGGTGGGAGCCCCGAAGAGATCCCACCACCATCACCACCGGAACAGGAGTCACGATAAACCGCATATTCTCAGGTGAGACTATTAACGATAATAATAAATTTCATTCTCTGTTTCGGCACTTTGATAGTTTCATCAATGCACGATTTTTCGTGTATTAAAGAGCTTCAATACCCAATGACAAATGACTAATGTACCATTTTTATAGGACCGGATATCATTCCGTTCTTTCCGAATAATCACCGAATGTACTTACGTTGCTTGATTTGATTTTCAGAAATGATGCAGTTACTGACGATGATTCTGTCGAAGCGAACCGAGAAGAAGCAGAAAATAAGGACCAACGCATGTTCGAGTTCGACGATGAACCGCAAACTTCGCCTTCGAAGAGAGAGGAAAAGATGGAGTTTGTCCAGTATCCAAAATCACCTTCTATCAGTGGTGAGTTACGTGCAAAGATATGATTATGTATTTATATATATCTCTAGTAGATCGATCTTGGATAGAGAGAAATTGAAGCAACCATAAGAAAGAGACGCATGCCATTGTAGTAAGACGATATTTTCAGATATTTTCATCTGGACCAAGTTAATACATTATTGATCCTTAAGCTCAGTTTCACTTGTTGGAATATTGTAAATCATTCCATAGGTAAATGATCGAATGATGTTATTAATTGATTAATTGATTGAATAATCAAATAGACCCTAGTTCGCGACTAGAGAAAGGCGGAGGAATCCAACGAATGAAAATAGCAAACTAGAGAGAGGCAACCAGCAGTGATCAGCTGACTGTTCAATGCTCCTCATGAGTCGATGGGGCAACGGTGCATCTAGTAAAGATATATATATATATATATATATATATATATATATATATATATATATATATATATATATATATATATATATATATATATATCATCCATATATATATATATATATATATATATATATATATATATATATCTTTGGTTACGTGGCCTTTTTGTGGAGGAAATGTAGCGACTATTCGGATGATATGAATTCATTTGCCGATATCAATAGGGAGTTTGCGCATGGATGATTTTCTGCTTATAATACTATTGACAACAGTCTTGAAAAGTATACCGTAATATTCATAAAATCATAAAGAAAAACCGTTATCTCACACCATTTCTGGAAACAGTGGGATGTATAAGAAACAAATACTCATGTCTTTCATTTTGTCGTTGATTTTTTCCTCAAAGTGTTCAGAATATTAGGGCAAAATGCAGTTTTCAGTTGTACCCTATATGACACAAAAATTATACAAAATTTTCTCAAAATCAATTACGAACAACACTTGAAATGGTTGAAAAAAATTATCCAAATCGATACAGAATTTCGAAAGTTGCTCAAAAGCACATTTCGAATAATTTCATTTCTGCTTTTTGTACAAATTGATTTTGTATGTGCTAGGGAAGAGGAACAGTGCTGAGGTCAAGAGGGCGACCATAGTTGGAAATCCAATGTTCAGAGCAGACGACGATAATTCGGAGACTAACAAAACAACAGCAGAAATGGCAAATATAGACGATCTTCAATTGGACATGGATTATGATCAGATCATGCACTATTTCGAGAATTTGAAGGTGAGAGCCTGATTTATCGTTTCATTGTATTCATGTCGTATAGCCAACTATGTCTCAAATATAACTGAAAAGGAATGAGGGTTTGAATGAGAAAGATAATATGTAGATTATATCGTTGATCGTTGAAAAAATTTGAACTCACATCAACAAGTATGAAGTTTCTTTGAAATTGATACTCAAGCGAAAGGAGAAGTTTCCTTTCCAAGAATCATGAAAATTTCCGCAACCGTAGGTAACATAATTTCTGCACTGTATTCGATTTTTTATTGTACAGGAGTTTTACATTAGTTTTGAATCACTATGTGCATCAATCGACATTGAACAATTGCACTAGCTTGGTTACATAATGGTACTACAATAATATCAGTATTGTTTCACTCCATGTATGCAAAAAACATGGGAATCCCATACAATCATTCCCTCTCACGCAATTTCCAACAGTTCGGTTTTTCTTTTCAAGTATGGACCGGTCCTGTTTGTTTCATTACACAGGGTAACCCGAAATCAGCGTGCAATATTTCACCAGAAGCTAATTAAAAATAGGGGAAGAAGTTTATAAGAACTAGGTTTTCTCTAAATATGTCCGGGGCGTATTGATTACAGAACAATGGAATCCGAAGCTTTTTTGAAAAGAAGGTTTTCTTATTTGATTTGGATTAGAATGAAAATTTCTATGATTTGTTGTGGACTTCATTCATTTATCACAAGTTAGATTACAGAGTAATAAAATTCGAAGCTTTTTCTACTAAAGGTACTCTTATTTTGTTTCGATTAAATGGTCCATTTTCGAGTTCATTCTATCTGAAAACGGTATGTCATGATTATTCATGGTAATCAATTGAATTAAATCTGATTTGATAGCAATGAGACCAACTATTTTCACAACTATTTTTCTCTATTCAGTTACCTGGTAGAATTTCCTAATTTTATCTCAACGAGTTTCGGAAATATTCATGAAAACCATCTTCTCTAGATCCATCATCCAAAGAGCAGATCTACACTAGGGAGCCATTTTTCGTCGTCATGTTCATATCTTATTTTCGGTAATATAAGACCCCGTTGAAACATTGCACACCAATTCTGGGACACCCCATTCAGAGGCCGTTGATTTCCTGAGATAATTTGACTTGTTTTGTGTTTTGCAGGAATCGAATGCCTGAGTAGAAGAGATCATTGCAAAAATCCGAGATATACTGTTATCATTCAGCGAGCAATACAGAGCTTCCGCCCTCAATGGCAATGCAACCAGTCTGGACCCTAACCAGAACGGCGGCAGCCAGAGTTTCGACTATTTTTTCGACCATCTGAGCGAATCGTACGCCTAAAAATGATCGATCAATCGCACGAATCTACGGTCAATTAACGAAGGAAGCTTGGAACATTCTCATACGTATACAGGGTGTAATAAATTCGCTTGTGCCATTGGAATTGCGTGAATTGTGATGAATACGAAGTAGGATGAATTCAATTCGCGGTTTTCAGTTTCCCAATGATGGCAAGACAATTTGTTATCCCATGTGTATGCCTTTATATCAATATGCATACCCAGTGTTTAATCACGCCAGACTGAATTTCTCTTATCAGTTAACAATTAACTATTGATGCTCAATGGTGGAAAAGTCTATTCATGAGATTGTCGAAATGGTCACCGGGCACTTGTAATTATCGTACGATTCTGAACAGCTGTAGCTTCAGGTCTATCATAATAATTTTGTTCGACTACAATAAAAAATCATGATGAATTGGTCATTTCTATTTTATATTAGGAATTGAAATTCTTCTAGTTTTGGCTTATAAATTTGACTGTATTCGACTTAGGCACTTCGTGTCCCTAAAGTGGTGGGTTCTGTAATTCTTATATGATTTCGTTTCATTCATAGTTATCTGTCTGAATTAATATGATGTAGAAAGCTAGTGGAAAAATGAGCTTCAATACTCAGGAAAGAGAAATCGTAGCTATTCGTTTTGGAAGTCGTACGAAATTTCAAGGTGTTCTGTTACTATTCTTGAACAATTGTCGCTATTTTTTCTACTCTGGGATTAACTATAACATTCTGATTTTATCATTGTTCCCGTGATGAAAGATAAAATAGTGCCATAGATGCAATTTCATACCCAAGCTTTTCGATTGTGAAACTCCATTAAAACGATGAGGAAGTTCTTGAAAGGATGTTTGCAGTGATCTAATAAATTTAATCTAGTCAAAAGATGCAAGCTTTATTAAATGTAAAATATGATGTATGAATATGTTCTATCACCCGTTTGACATAAACTTGAATGCGGAATAATTATTGATGGAACGTATTCTATGATTACGAAAATTCTTTGTTGTTGATTGAATCACACGGTTAGTTACTAAAAAGTATTAGGTATCTAATATATAATCTATTCGAAATGTATTAGGATTCGCCTCATTATATTCGGCAGGTGTGAATTTCCTAAGAGTGATTAAAAAACTCTGCATCCTATTACGCACATTATGTTGTTTGTCCTGACTAATCGCCGGATTCATGGAAAAATGTATCATATCCCGAATCCTTATCTTTGCCCTTTTATTTTCTACGAAATTTCTTCTATTTAGAAGATATTGAAAAATTTGAGCAATGAAAGAATTATTCTTTCGAAGGACGTCAAATTTTAATTCGCCACATATAATTCTTGTGAAATAATGTACTAGTTTTGATTTGAAATTTCGTAAAAAAAGAGTATAGTGTAGGTAGTTAATCCAGCTGCTAGAATGTATGAAGATAATCGTATACGAATACATTTGGAATAGGATATAGAAACCTTGCTTTCTTGCTGTATTTGATTAATTTGTACAATTTTGTATAATATGATTGTGTATATAATATATAATGTGTATATTTCCCCGACTGATATTATATAAAGGGATTTTATTTATTTCACCAAGATTTTTTCCTCCGTAGATCTATTGTTTAGTCAATTGCAGAAAACTTGCTTCAATGAAAATGAAGGAAATGTTGAATCCCTTCAAAAAATAATGGATTGAAATACATTAAACATTCCTAGATTTTCACTGAACAGGAGTATTTCCTCTTCAATCATTCATCTTCGTTTCTAAGAATCATCTGAAATAAAATTGTTTCCTTCAAATGCACTGGACGATTCTTGACAGGCATAATAAAATGTATTCAAAACAATACAGGTTGAGTCGGGAGGATCTCATTATACAAATGATGTCAAGAAACTTTGATGTTGTTATCTAATTGAATTTTTTTTCTACTTTACACGTAGTTGAACGATTAGGCTGATTTTTTGGACAGAAAACGAATGAAAATCGTATAAGAACATGAGTTTATCATATTATCTTCCTCCTAACGTATCCTGTGTTCAGCGCAAGAGTTTCGTATGATTATTGATTCTTATTTCTTGATTCTGACTCAGTTGGAGTGAAATTAATTCCCCGTATCTGGAATGAATGTAATTAGATATAGTGGACCTAGATGAGATCAAAACTACTGGTTTATGACCAGATTTCAGTTCAGTGTACTCAACTGAAATGCGCTTAATTATCTCTCGTCAACAATCACTCTGTATATTTAGCACTCAAGAATTGTGTATTTTTTTTAATTATGTACATATAACACCTAGACAGACTGCTCGAGTTTACAATAAGCTCTTAGGCCGGAAACGGCATGCTATCTAGTCCTCCCTCATAGCTATAGTAATTATATTTAAGATAACTTATGTATAATGTAAGTGCTTTCGGAAAGTATAGATCATTAACTAGCACTACTTTGTGGTCGCTTCATAGAAATACTCACTTTTCCCTATATCTTACGGGTCTAACTCGCACACAGCAAAAGTCTTGGGCAATTTGTTCCAGTAATTTTGTTGCTATTCATGCCGTTGGTCGATGGAAATTCATAAACGAATTGATTTTCCTTTCGAGTTTCAAATGAGACTTTCAGCTGAAAGCAATTCTAAAAGAAATGTTTTCGAGAACAAAACAATTCGCAATGAAATGTATTATTTGACGATGTCCAAATTTTTTGGGCTCCCACTAGGTAGTTCCTTTTTATCGCAAGAAAGACGTATACAGGTTGTCTGAACAAGAAGTAGTCACCTTGAATGATTGCAGGCAATAATCCAATGAAAAACTGGTGAAACAACACTTGTTTAATCTTCATCCCTCTAACATACAAAACCACAAGTTGGGTCAAGTGAATTGGTATTTGGATCTTCTATACCACCTTCCTAGTTGAAACTATAAGGGTGTAGTGTAGAACGATACAAAATTATGCGAAGAGGCGATGACCTGAAAATCTGCATCCAAAATATCGTACCTACCTGCTCGAAACACAAAATCGTATAAGTCAGGACTAAAAATGTTGTTAGGACTGAGTACTGTTGCTGATTTGGTACTTTCTTGATTAAATTTTGATTTTAAAACTAAAGAATATATAGAATAATGCCGATCATAGTCGTGAACAAAAATGAAGATTTCAACAAATTATCTCGAGAAATTGACCCATCGAACAATGGAGGATTATTGATTTTGGAATCGTTGCAAATTCAAAAAAAAACTTGAACGTTACGGAATAACAGATCTGAATTATTCGTCGTAGAATTCCATCGAAAAAAAGGCTGAATAACTGGGTTACTACATCTTCATTCAATGAAGTTTCTTTGCCCAGTTCTGCATATTACACAATATTATCGCTTTCTTTTTTTTATGTAGTCCATTTCATTTCTTCACCATTTCCATAACATATTACCCTCGCTTATGAATGTGTATATAAAATGTTATAGTTGTTAACCAAACTGAATTGAAATATTGTGCTTGAAAACAATATGAGACACCACCTTTCAAATTTTCATGGTTACAAATGTCCTATTTGTAAAAAATTAGAACTTATTAAACTGCTTACTTTTATCTTTTGTTATCGTCAGATTATTAGTTTGTACGATCTTAAAAGACACATTCCTGTATGATGAATCGTTGATGAATGTTTTTCGTTCGATCTGTGAGGGTGTTTTGAATCGCGTCAAAAATTGGGTATTGCCATTTGCACATATCAAATTATATTGGAAGACCAACAGATCGTGTTTTATTTTTTAGGATCGATGAAATTGTGAGATTCAGGTAGATTGCTGTTGTAGAACAATTATTTACGAACGTACCTATTTATTATTCCATTCAAATTTGTTTAAGAACTGCTTTAATTGATAGGTGTGCAGGGTGAGAGAATGAGATTCAATGAAGCTGTTTTGAACTATTCTCAGACCCTGTATATGAGAATTTGACTGTGAGTTACCATACAGAAATCAGTGGAAATAAAATATTTGTAACTGGAAACTCATTGTTTTAATTTAATACTCCATAATATTCATTTAGGTTCATTCACACTGAAAATTTTAATGTATATATTTTACAATCTTGGTGAACTATATAGTGTGAATATACCAGAAGTATTCTGATACAATAAATCTATGGTAAGTAAATGTAGTAAAGAAGATTGAATTTGTGTTTTTGGATTCATTCATTGGACAAGAAATTATGAATATAAATCTGACATTTTTACTGTACGGGGGGTGAAGAAAGAATCATCGGACACGTAGATTTTGTTTTTCGTTCGTCTTCAATAATATACATTGATCATCAAAAGTGTTACCCCACCCCTTTCTATCTCATTTCTGGACTCTTGTTAGGAAAATCGCCAAGACACGTAACGTAATACTTTTGATGTTCACTGTATATTCTCTTGTGCGAAATAACCATATATGTATTAACTACGAGTAGGAAATAACCTAATAATATATATATGTAGAGCTTGTTCTAGGCTGTTGGTCGTGCTGGACGATTGTAGTAACTTATCTCTGACCACGGTTTATGAAGAGTAAACAGTGTATGTACCCTGTATAAACCATGGGAGGCATAAAGACCATTTTCTACCAGTTCCATGTCAACGTCAGTGAAATCGTGCAATGTGAAATGTCAATTTGCAAATCTGCATTGATAACAACTCAAAAGTAACAATATTCGAAGTGTTGCAAAATGAAATTTAATAAAAATAACTAAAAGGCAGTAACATCTGTTACATACCAAATAATGATTCCTGCTCTCAGCTGCTGTAGAGTCTCTTCCAGATCCATCAACAAAAGCACAACTGCAAAGCTAAAAGTAATTACATAACTATAACTATGTTTATATTATCTACACATTTTCTACTTAATTATCAGGTTCATCAGAGGAAATATGCCTCAACCGATACGCCAGAAACGGTGTTCATAGAAAACATTCTGGAAGAGCCTGTTATTGCAATTAGGGAACAAGACAATATTGATATTATAGGACCTCCTGATCCTGTTTCAAACTTGAGGCCCATAATCCGAAGATGTTCAGCCAAGGAAACCGTTTTGCAAAAAACATTGAGAGAAATGCAAGATTCCACCTATGCATGGAATCAAAGATTTTGGGCAGATCATAATCAAAAGTTCATTATGGTGAAAAGAACATTTGTTTAAGGTTAGATTGATCATTTAGGAATATTCATTTATTTCAGCAACGTCAAGAGTTCATCAATTCTCGACAAGTCAAAGGACAAGATAAGAGAATACTTACAGCTGATGAAATGAGTGAATTTTACAAAAGGTTTCTCGATGAAAGTTGGCTTTCCCACATCAGATACAATACAGAATGGTATAGGAAGAACTTTACAATTCTATCACTAGCTTTGAGGGTTAGTTTAGAAAGAAATTTTGGAATCTTCACAAATAAGTTTATATAAGATATGTAAAATATATTACATAGAATAGTAGCATAAGGATGTACAGCAAGTATTAAAAAGAAAGAAAATACTTTCAAAGATAATGAAAAAATGGCAGAAAATTTGCTTATATCCTCAGACTGATCTTTTAACTCTTTATGCCACATTACCTCATGAAAATCAGTTACTTTGGAAATGACTTATTGTGGCAGGGTGAACTTATTAGTGTGTTATATCTTGTACTTAGTTATATATGTGGATATTCCATAGTCATATCAAGAGAGCATTTATTATTAATTAAATATTACATCTTCAATTACAAACATCAAGATCAACTAAATCAAGGAACATGAAAACTGCTCTCCTAAAAAATCTTCCATTGCTCTCCAAGAATATTCAAATGACACCATCATTCTTGGAAATTATTGATCAACTAGATGATTGCAGGAAAAAACAATCCTAACATAATGAAATAACAGCAGCAGGTGTTAATTCAGTACTACTGGGAAACACTCTGAAAAAGAAAATTGTCAGATCATACAATACCATAATATTTGATGATGAAAATTCTGGTAAACAATAAAGATTCCCTTAATTTATAAAGATGAGGTGATCAGTTTCATGATTGGAAATTGTAATTTCAACAGCTTCTTGAAAATTCAACATCCCTCATTGATCATTTTTGCACTAAATTTGGGTAACTTTGGATTTTCCTTTCTCCTATAATATATTATGTTAATTATTATTTCCATAAATTTGTAGAGAGAACAAATCAATGATAAACCCCAAAATGTCTCTGCATTTGAAAGTTAAGTTAGATTCCTGAAAGAGAAATTCCAAATATAAACTAAAATCAATTTCTACTCATTGTTGTGTATGTTTTGAGATCGAATCAGCTCCTGTCTTCAAAAAGTCTAGATTAACTTCAATAAAATTCCCATAGACTTTTCTATGGCCTATCAGAGGTAGAATAGGAGGGATGGAAATTTGGAATATTGACATGAATGACTGACTGACTGAATGTCTCATATTCAATTTTCATGAGTTATCCTTCAAATTCCTAGTGAAACAACTCATTTCTTCTTTTGCCGAGGCAGTAATTTGAGAGATTATGGGTCAGTATATAGTATAGAGAGAGGATAAGTTATCCATATCAAATGTGCAATTGCATAATTCCTTGAGAATGTTTTTACTGGTCTTACTCATTCACGAAGAAAATTTATATAATCTGTTGGAAAAACTGGTCACTTACTATTGTGGTATCTTGGGAGCATCCATCACAAAACCATTTGATGTTGTCTTTGTTGGTTTCCAAAAACTGCCATTCTGATGCATTGTAACTGCTGCAGTTCTGATGGATAACTTTATTGCATTTTCCATTGCATTTCAATATTTTAGCTTGGGCAGCATCTCCTATAGTTTCGTCGCATTTAACACAAAAATTTCTGATTTCGTCTGCCATATTTCTTGAGATTTTCTCGGATGTCAAACTTACAAGTTTGTTAAACAATAGTAATTGTTACTAGGATACATCCATAGCTAACTTGCCGAGCAGCTATCAAAATTATATACAATGTGTCACATAAAGTTATATATTTGAATGAAGACAAGATTATCTCACTGTGAACAGAGAAAACAATATGATGAACACTATTAATTCTAAATCCGTGAAATATGATATTCAAGGAAAAAATAGAGGATTTGAGAAACAAAACAGCAAAGAGAAAAATAATGCTTCTATCCTCAACACACACTTTATCTAAGTGTATAAATTCTGAAAAATTACAAATGGTTTTATAATCCGATTATCTATTGAGTATATATCTTATGATCAATATAATCAGAGTATCTTCATTTCTTCAAGGTACTGCATTTCCATGATGAAGACTCGCAACATGCTAAGACCAACAATTGATTTAATCAAATCTTGGGAAATTCACGGCATAAGATCAGATATCATCCTCGAATAAAGACTAATATAATCAAGGGTTACATTTGAAAAATGATCCAACATGAAGCATCTCAAAGGACTGAAAACTGCAGTAGGCATTAGGTAGAACCTTACGTTCTCCTGGTGTAATAAAGGAGGGAACATGAAACATGTGGAATTGATTATTTATCTCTGCTGGGCAGCTCAGTTTTTGTGAGCATTTCAAAAAGCTGAACCAGGTCGGTTTTTTGACAAGTCGATTTACAGCAGCAGTTGGAGCCTGAAGAGTGAACTGAGGTTGTCGTGGCAGGATTGGAGAGGTCAAAACCTCTGCTTCTATTGTATATCTCATCTAGAGGATATTCTTTTCCTCCCTCGGAGGTGATTGAATTTATGGAGGACATCTGAAAAAAAATGGCATGTCTTCATTGAACGAGTGTGATTCTATATGGGATGTCATAGGGCTGGATATGTATGTGTAATCTGGAAAAATTCTGAAGCGAATGAAATGGAGGGCCTTATACATTTATATACCTAGCTCAAATGTTCCATGCATTTGAAGGATCGTCACAAGAGCATACTTTCTTACCTGCCACTGATAGATTTATATATAAATAGAAGATAAGTAGACAGATAAGATACAGGGTTGGGATAAAGTAAATATCTTCTAAACGAAAAGAACGATATTTATGAAAATTTTGCAGGTAAGTGCAATGGAACAAAATACATCTTATTCATTTTTTTTGTTAATAATGTACTTCCGGTTTAACCGGAAATGGGACGGTATTTCGAATTCGTACATACTCAATTTGGTGTGAAAAAATTTGTAAAAACGAGGAATATAGCACTTTAATCAACCTCCTTTGAGTTTTTTGATATCATGGTGTAGTGCCAAATTTGTGGTTGAATTTTAAGGTGATTCTTCTGAATTGATTGCAATATTTTGTTCATCATTTTGTTGGTCCTTGCCTCGCGCAACTTTTCACTCATCTAACCAAGAAGAGGGGTACGTATAGGTTCAGTATATGATCCATATATGAACAAGATATTTGATTGGATAAATGAACAAAATGATTCACCTTGAGCTGTACCATCTTCAGCTGTTCTTCTTTATCATGCAACATCCTCGTCAACATCACTTGCACCTTCTTCTGTGCGTCAACCTGCCGTTGGAAGTCTGCAACTGTATCCAACAATTTCTGAGTCGCGAATTTCGCTGCAGTGATAGCTCTTTCTTTCTCTTCGGCCAGCAAGGCTTTCTGCCTCTCCCATTCACCACGTTGCTCTGCCACTTGTTTCTGGATATCCTGAATGGCCTGTTGCTGGTTCTCGTCACACTCTCTGTCTTCGCAGTAACGCTGAAGGAGTATCTCCAGGTCGCTCATTTCTTTGCTGAGAGCGGATTTCTGATGTTCGAGTTTCTGGAGTAGAAATTACCTTGTAATGTTGGAATGTTGAATTTGGTGCACATAGACATCATAGTTCAGCTATTATATTGAAGAACACGCAATAATTGTGAGTTTTTCTCATATTTGACCACCCTGTATGATCAAAATGCAACATATCTGATTCCTCTTTATTTATCACCACGAGTAACGAATAAGCTACAAAAGTTCGGCCATGATAAGGAAATGTATTGTTCTTGATGTACTTACTGTGCCAGAATATGAGAATAATTAGTAATGTTTAACTTAATAAATATTTTTATAATTTCAGAAAATATACAGGAAAGAAATATCACCTATACATCTTGATCATAAAGGATGTTGAAAAATGAGAGAAATTCTAAATTATTGCGTGATCTTCCATAGAACAGCTGAACTATAATGTTTAGATGTATCGAACCTCGTATCAATGAAAAGTATGAAATGATAGGATGTGCTATGTGAAAGAACAATGTTACGAAAGTTTGAAATTCTAGTTGTTATATGTAGAAGTGATATTCTGACCACCCTGTTTATTTTAGGAAGAGGATGAAAGTTTGATGATATTATGTAATATGGTATCGACTACTGATAGCAATACGATTCCGACTAATTACTGAAATCAGGTGGTAAATTTATTTTCCAGCTCTTGTGTGGGATTTTGTCTCTTCGTTTCTGAAAAATAAAATAGAAGTTATTGAAATTATTTTTAAAATCCCACACGAAAGCTGAAAAATATTCTTGTCTATTTACTGGTCGTTTATGCATTCTGTGATCAAATGAATATTTCTGGTTGTTATTGCTACTGAATTACTTATTATTGATCATTATATACGTATTCATTACCCACCATCAATTTTTGCATAAGATGTTCCTTTTCATTCATCTCTCGTTCGAGGTCTCTATGCTTCATCATTAAGTCGTCGTTGATTTTCAAGATTTCTTCTTCTGCTATACTACTTTCTTGCCTTGCTATACTCAATTCTTTCAATTTTTCCTTCATCTGAACTTGCAAACCCGAAATCGTCTGAGACTGATCCTCGATTATCTTCTCTTTCACTAGTTTATTGTCTTTCTCAATGTTCAAGGCAATCCTGAAATGTCATGTTGCAAATCAAATATATTTCTAGTAATTGATTTTACCCATAATGTCCGATTATGTTCGTTAATTACATCTTCAGGTATGAAGGAAGTTTTTTTTATGATCATGATCAGGTTGACTCATAGGTTCTTCGTATACTATTTCGTTAGTCATCACCTATCACCTCGAAGAAAAACTTGTTCACAAACAAGAAATTTTGATCGGGTAATCCATGAAGTGAAGTCATAGATGTATTATTGGCCATAAGAAGTCGGTGTTTTGTTGTTTTCTATAATGGTTTGTTGAATTCCTTAGCCTTGTAGCAGGACAAAAAAACAACTTAGTTCATTATATCTACATCGACTAGTTCTCTCAAAGGAAGACCGAAAGATAGTTTATGTGAATCGATGAATGATTAACAAATCTGAGTATATTTCCTCATAGATAAACTCGTTGATATAGTTGATGATCATAACTGACTCAGTTTTGACTTTTAACAAAAAAAGAATATTGTGCGTTGACTGGTTGTTTTACGGTTCCACGATTTCCAATATATTTCACCTCGATACCAGACAGATTGATACAGAGTTATCGATAGTTTTTTTTGTAACGATTTTTATTGTAAGAAAAATTACAATACCTTCGTCCCTGCCACCGCTGTCCAACACAATGTTCCTCGAAAATCATAAGTTTTCTTTTGGTGTTGTCGAAAAGATAAAAAAACCTCTAAAAAATTTCAGTCTCACCTCATTTCTTCAAGTTCCTTGGATAAAGAAATACACGCATTTTTGGAGCAAGGTCCTTCCAACGCTTTCTTCAGATCTTCTATTTCTTCCTCGAGCTGACTGCTTTTTTTTCTCAACATCTCTATTTCGCTTTCGGCAAACTTTATTTTTTCGTCCTACATGACGTTAGGTATCAGGTGATGATTTGGAGCGTGATTAAAGAACTCATACCGGAAGCAGAACACAAGATAGTGAAATAGTAATATTTCATGGGGCGTTTATTTGGATTTACATTGTTATTCTTTTCTACTTTTCATTTAATTCGAGGAACTACAATAACTTTGAATCTGAATTTTATTGTTATTGACAATCGGAAAGATAGCAGGTTAAAAAGGTTGGAGCAGCACTGATAATAATAATATTAATAAACCAAAATAAATTATATATTTGTAATCAGATGATTTAATTCATCATACCTTCTCGAGTAAAACTGTACTTTGAGATGCAATCATTGCCTCCTGCTGTTTATTTATTTCGGACAATTGCAAAAGTGTCACTTTGTTTTGTTTAACAACACCTGTGAGTTCTTCGACTAATTTTTTTAGTTCTTCTCGATCTCTCTCGAAATCTCGTTCTTTTTCTATGGCCAGGTAGCACTGCTGTTGGAATTTATCTTCGAGAAGATTATATCTGGAAATTTCATGATTGAAAAGATACTTTAATCACATAAATCTGTTTTGAAATCAACAGCCATCTATGACAGTTCACCTGGATACTAAGGCTTCGTATTGCTCGACTTTTGCTTGCATTTCATTGAAGTCATTCTGTAATTGTTCGTAAGACATTTTTTGTTCCTGTGATGCCTCTACTTGAGAAGACAGCTCAGATACTTTTTCGTTTAATGATTTTTCTCTCTGTTCTTGTTCTCTCATTTTGGATTCGAATTTTTCTTTCTGCTTCTTCGCTTTGGACTCAAGTCTCTCACAAACTTTACATTCAAAATTAACAAGTTGCTGGAAATTGAAGCATCATCATATGCAGAAGACATATACTTCTTAGTTATAGTAACTAAAATACCGAAACAAATTCTTTAAGACAATCATTCCTGTGGAATGAAAAATCGAAAATGTTTCAGTGATTTTGTTGGTAGCCTAACAACTTCAAACCGCCTGATTGCAAAGTTTCTTACCTCTTCAAGTTTCTTAACTTCATCTTTATATTGTTCTGTTTCTTTCGTCGAAGTCTCGAGTTGTTTTTGGAGCATTTTGATTGCTTCAGAAAAATTCTGATTATTCTTAGCATTCTGTTCACCACTCTCGTGGAACAGATTTTGCAAATTCTCGAATGCCTTATTCAACTCCTCGAACTTTATTTCTTTCTCTCTAATCGAATGAAGTAAATCCATATTGCTATCTTTGAGTTCACTTATCATTTGTTCCTTCTCTTTCACGCATCTACAGAACTTCTCTTTACTTTGCTTCATGGTTTTGGAAGATCTCACAGCTTGGTCATGCAGGAGAGCGACTTTTTTCTCGTAGTCATTCAAGATGTCCTTGGCTCTTTCTACGTTTTGAATGGTAGCAGCATACAATTTCTTCTTGAGTTCCAGCTCTCGCTTCAAGTGTCTATTCTCCGATTTCAGTCGAGCAAATTCCGGTTCAACTTTACCTGCTGAATGAGCCTTATCCGGTTTAGAAATTTGTTCCACCTGACTTTTTACGAGTTCTATTTCGTTCTTCAGGCCATTCATGAAGTCCCCAGGGTGGATCTAAGGATAAAAAAGTATAGAGGCGCTATAAAATATCCAGGTTGGCAACCAGTAAACCTGCCAGTATTATTTCATTGATTTCTAGAATGTTACAGAAGCGTCTTAGATTTTTTTATTTCCCTATTCTCCTTTTTGTCAAACACAGGAATGGTCATCGTTATGTAGCATTAAAAAACATTATAATACTAACATATTTATACATACACCCTGCATTAACTATCACAATCACAACTAGATGAATAAGGTCATGGATAGCACATCAAAATAGTCATAAACTTTTGGAGAGTTCAACAACAAATTAATTCATTGGAAACAATCAAACCAGTGGTACCACTGGCAACACTTTTAAGATGAGTGAAAAATGCATGAAAAATAGTTTTGAAATATTCTTATTCGATGGAGAACAAAAATATCAAAAGGGGTTAATAAAAATAGTGCCCTGTAAAATGAAATTTTTTTCACATGAATAGTAATAAATAATAGTAATAATAGTAGTAAAAGAAAAGGGTAGGAGATTACTATGTGCGGGTCATATCAGGTGAATTGTTTCAAAAAGGTCAAAAAACATCAAAAACTTCTAATGAACGGGTTACGTGATAAATTCTGCATAATTGAGAAATAATTAGGTACAGTGTATAATCGGAAATGAAATGATAGCAGGTTTTTCAGTAGCAAACCTGATGAATACATTTTGATTTACATGAGGATGAACTGGAGATGAATTGGAAACTTGGAGCCTACTCAGGGACTTTATCGAACAACCCATAGACGATACTTCACCAGAAACGCATGAGCAGGTTCTCTTCGGCTCAGAATATCGTACGTCAACCACCTGATTGTCCCCTGTAAACGGTATTGTTTTTAATATATCAAGATAACTAGTGCACTTCAAATCATTACCCATATCATTGCAATTCTGGTAAACCGAGTTTGTTCGGAAAACTGTAGCCCAATTTTGATCAGGAAACGTTACTGACTTTTTATTTTTTTGCGGACTAACTGGACTTTTACTTCTACTTCTCGTTTTGGATCTGGAATAGATCAAGGCTGATATGAGTCAATGAGTTACTGAGACACTATTTTCTTAGAGAGATACTACGAATGCCAGAATCATTGGCGCTTGAATAATCTGCAGCAACTAGCTGAAAAGCTGTTAGTTCTCACTTTGAACACATTTATTCTTGACAAAGGCAGATTGAGGATGAGACACAAGGCATTGAAATAAGTCTAATGATTCAGGTAATGAGATACATTATTATCCACAAGGCAACAAGCAAAGCCAACCTCAATAAAACGATTACAACGACGATCAATGCCTACCTGATGCGCACAAGGACTCCAAGAATCAACTCCAAAACTGGAAGAAGCACAAAAATAAATGAAGAAAAGACAAAATATGTGACCTGGGCATGCAGGAAACTTTATAAAACCAAGCAGGAGTACTTAGAACAGACTAGAACCGAGCGAGTTCGAACAAAACACAACAAATTGAATAATCAAGAAGTCAATACGGAGAGAAGTAAAATGACAGTGATTAAGGAAAAAGGATATCAGAGGGTGTAACAAGCTATTCTACTTGAAAAAAAATGATATACCGATACCATCATTGGCCTCTGAGAGTTGGGTATCACGAAAGCAACACAATAATATTGAAATGAATGCATTGGAGATGAGATACTTCAGATTGATAGACAAGAAACCAAATTGGAATATAATGGATGACGATGAAACTAGGTAGAACAACATAGAAGATGAATGAAGCAGGCAACATGATAAAAAAGGAAAGGAGGGAACATGGTTAATATTGAAAACAGCAAATACCAGAGGCAGGAAGAGAGATAGAGGAATATTGTTAGGAGTTGCAAGAACTGACAGAGAACAGGAAATCATGAGAGCGATAGGTTTATGACAAAGAGACTATAGCCTGAAACCATCGCTGAAGATGGTAAATTAAAGAGTAGAATTAAATAAAATCATCGTAAAAGCATTTCATTAGCAAGAGAAATGTGGCAGCAAAGAAAAATGCCCAGGAAAATGTCTGGCTGTCAAAAATTCCAACACAGATAAATCAATATAGAATAGCTGGAAGAGAAAGCAAAAGCAACCGACCAGGTTTGCAGAGCTAATAAATATATTCGAATACTTAGAAAGTGTCTTCTTTTCTGAGCAACAGCTTGGTATGTGACAAACTTGGATCATATGGTGTTGGGAACAAGGGATTCTGCTCCCAGAATGCATGGACACTGGACGCGAACAACAAACATTACTCTGAACAGATTCTTGCAACGAAATCGACTGATCCGATCGGTGTGGTCCTTTGGCACAGAGATTCGTGATGAATCCCTGAAATAGATCCGGAGATGATACACCTTCTTATGCTGTGATGAAAATATGATCATTACCTTAGACATTTTGGTGACTGGATTATACATTGAATTTTGAAAATGTGCACAATCACAACCAATTTTTGACATTACATCATCGATGACAACTATGCCATGACAGAACAATGAGAACGAGCGACAGAGGAATTCACCAAATGAAATCACTTATGAAGCTTCAATGGTGCCGCACACCAAAAACATCAGAGATTTCACAAACGTCGGGAAAAAATAGGAATCCTAGAAAACAAATGCAAAACAGATGCCATTTTAAGTAAACCACAGGAACTTCATTATTGTTGTTCATTTCATGTGCACCGTATCGAGTCCTTGAAATATCGAATAATTCTGACTGAATTCTAATGATGACCTCTAAGTGGGTACCTAATAGTCAATAATAAGTTACCTTCACTCGACCGATAATGAAGAAACCAATGTAATTGACTGTTTCCTCAAATGAGCCTGTATTCGTTTTTAATTCTATACATTGAATAGGTAGTTCAAAATTATGGAAGCGATGTTGTCGATATTCTTTATTAGATGCATAAAAATATACTGAAGGACGTAATTCTAACAGTTACGGAGTCCACGAAGAACCTCAGAGTTAGCTACCAATTAAAATGAATAATTACTCATCACTTAACATGACGAATGTTCATTTTCAATAAATATCTATACACAGTCACAGCATAGTCATCATTGATCTTGATCAATGAGGAAGGACATTTTTTCATAAAGGGTTATTCGAACCGAACCGTGTCCAATTTATATACAGTGTGGCCCACTTGAAATCAGGACATTTGCATTCATTCTCCGATTCAGACGAACTTATTTTCGAGTTCTCGGATATCATATTTTTGTTACAAGTCCTGCTTCGTATAAATATTTTCAGAGGTTAAAATTCAGGAAATCATATTAGTGATTTTTGTACGGAAAGTCTAAAATCGAATTAAACACCCTCAAATGGTCCCATATTTATATTTCTATCATAAAAATGTTTTGGTTGCGCATATCTCTGATCTTGGTGAGTTGGCTGTCAAATACATATGATGAAGATACATTTTATGATTTTTTTTTTAATTACTACTTCTACTAGCATATTAACTACTACTTTGATATTTCACAATCACTTCTCAATTTCATCGATAGAAAAATTGATATGGCTATGTAAGTGATATCATTATTCTATGAGAAATTTTCAAATTCTGACAGTTATTTTTGTCACCTGGAATAGAAAGTCAACTATTTTTGAGAATCATCCACAATCCGAATACTGAAACATATAACTGTTTCTGATGCTAGAAAAAGTTCATGAATAAGAGATGAAATTTCAAGGCGTTCTCTTCAATAGTTTCAAACATCATTATAATAGAGATGGATATCTTTGGCTTAATCATTGCTGATTCCGATGAGTGATTAGGAAAATAATTGAATAATGGGTAGAGACAATAGACCAGTTGATCTATCCCACAGTCACTCGTATTGTCAATAACATCTCTTGAATGGAGATGATGGAAAACATATTTGCCTCTCGAATGTTCTGGCACTATTCACGAAACACCCTGTGAGTTCCGAAGCAGATGTTCCTCCTCCGCCAACATCTCTTCGTCCTTAACGTTCCTACCAATACATATCGTGTGTCATGCAAAGTACATCCTGATTGCTATTTATACATCGATTATTCGCTAACCTCTCATTAAGTTACTGTTCACGAAACTATCGATAACTTGAGAAAAAGCGTGATATGGAAACTTTCAGGCCGAGCCAAAGTGTGGTCTCTCTGTTGTTGGTCCTGGGGTCAACTTTTTTCGATTCGACGGACAGCGCGGCCCTCCAGGCTGGAGGAGAGAAGAATTCTGTTCACGATGTTCCTGGACTGGGGGATAAGCCTTTGATGATCAAGGCTTACCCGGCTGTTGAAAATTATCAAAGTGATTTGTTCGAGGTTTATGCGGAGCCCTATACATACGTGAGTACCCTCATTTCTATTTCACAATATTCAATATTGGAAAGTGGAAGATTACCTACTGTGAAACTGAAGATACCAGTTCGATTTTTCTATGTGAACATTTTCTTTGAATTCCAATTTCATGCAGAAAATTTCAATATAATTCGATCAATACACGACGCTTTTTATCACCTTTTGTAAAAACGGTGATGTTGGCAGAATTTAAGGCAATGACTTGCTCCAATAATTTGTCGATATTTTTTTTTCAGCTACTATTTGTATATGTGATATAAATGGTTAGGAGTTGATATTGCTTCAAGTGCTCCTGCCACAGTTTTCTTAACTTCATTTCCTCTAATTTTCCTAATTTGTTACTTTTACAGTACGTACTGATGTATATCGTTTACTCGCTATAGATCACTCTGATGCAACGATCATCAATTCTGTTGTTTCACAATGATCTTACTTGGCACCAACTTTGTATTCGCTCCACATCAATCATCTGTTGGATGTGACCTCTTTCTTCATTTCGTGCTGTCAAATGATGAAGAAAGTAATCTCTGGTACAGGTCCATTTCTCATCGTTCTCTCATTGTTTGATCAGAGACATTATCGGAATCATTTGCCAGAAGCATTTTTGTAAAATCCTCATTCTCCGTTTTTCTTAAGGACTTGAGAGCACAAGTAGCCATCGCTGTTCTGGAAGGAGAGGAAGAGAGCGATGTGAAGGGCGAGATCATGTTCATCCAGCATCATCCCCCGATTGGACCAGTCCTGATAAGAGGGAACATAACTGGCCTGCCTCCAGGCAGACATGGCTTTCACATCCATCAGTCTGGCGATCTGAGGCAAGGTTGCGCCAGACTTGGTGGACACTTCAATCCATATTTGGTAGGTATTTTGGTAAATTTTGCTCGTTTTCCTCATGACTCGCAACAGTTTTAGTATCAGACACTCAGAATTCCAGAATAACCTGAATAATCATCATGAATTTATACTGATTTTATATATATACAAGTTGTTCGTGGAAATGTGGGGAATCTCTCAGATCCGGATAGATTTCGAATAAGATTGCAGGTTCCTATATTTTTTTTTCTATAGGGCTTCCTTCCCTTTCTTGAATATCTTTCAAAGTAATCAATATAATTCAATGATGCTTCATTTTTCAACACCTTGTATAATAAAGGCCTAAGAAGAAATAAATTCGGATAGCTTGAACCTTGAACTAAAAAGTGGTACTCTTGTTCATTGTCGATAAAATGAACCGTTTTCGAGGAAAATAGTAATACACAAATCATTTGTTTTATTTTCAATAAAAAGGACCATAATTTAATTTTTTTTCTCGAAAACTGTTCATTTTATCGACAATAAACAAGAGTACCTTTTTTCAATTTCAGGTTCAAGCTACCGAAATGTAACTTCTTAGTCCTTTTTCCTACAGGATCGTATTTAACATACAGGATGTCTCCGTTAAGAGGGCCTTAAGGAAAAATATATACAGGAACTTGTCATCTCACTTTTTCAGGTTCTATTTCCTCGGAGACCCTGAATATTTATGTATCTGTAATATTGAATGTATTCATATTTATGGAGGAACTATTTCATATTGATGGATTAGCTCCATTTTATGCTTGGATGGAAGAGCAATGCCCGATTCAATCGATTGAACTCTTCAATTTTGAGATCTATTGAGTACCAATCGTACCATATTCGCAATACATTGACTTTTTTGTCTCAATAAAATCAATTATCATAATTATGATTATTATGATAGCAATAATTCGCTCAGAATATAATTTGGAAAATGCCTTTCGAGAAAAAATCAAAATATACCATTATCCTGCTCGTCTTCAGCTCCATCACGGTGCTCCCACAGACCCCATCAGACACGCGGGAGACCTCGGCAACGTGGAGGCTGGAGAAGACGGCAAGGCGGAGATCGAAGTGGTGGATCCCCTGGTGACCCTCATGGGGGGGCCCAGAGGCGTCGTGGGGAGGGCCTTGGTGGTGTCCGCCGAGGCCGACGACCTCGGCAGAGGCGGGACAGCCGAGAGCCTCACGGACGGCCAGGCGGGGATGCCCCTGGCGTGCGGGATCATCGCCTACGTCAGATGAGGTGGTCGATGGAGGATGTTGTGTGTGTCTGTGTGATGGCAAGAGATCCGACTCGGTAACTCTTGATTTATGTGTTTCCGAATTTTGTAGGAGGTTCATGGTGAGATTTTATGGTAGTCATTGAGAGAGGAAAAGAGGCATTGACTTTCACAGGACGTCCCTAGAAGTTCTTTACGATAGCCGACCACATATTCCCCAGACCAAAAAAATTTGACTTGAGCAACTTCCGTATGAAGTTGCTCAGTTTGGGCCCTACACTGCTTTGAATCTTCTCAACTCATTTACTACAAGAGAGGTTCTCTTGAGAAAGTCCGAATATTCTTATAGTTTTGACGTAATTTGTTTTTGTATAATTGGGAGTGTAGGTGCGACAACAAAACATGGGTATAAATACCAAAAATATCATGAGAACTGTTCAAAGTGTCCACCATTTTCAAGCACAGGTTTTTTTTTACGAATGAGAGAATAAAAATTTACTCTTTGCATATCAATACCTCAACTGAGACTGATTGAGAAATGATTTGAATGTTGAAGCTTCGGAGCTGTCTATCGCCCAAACTGAGCAATTTTATATTGAGGTGAATTTGCCTGAATCGAATTGTTTTGGTCTGTTTTTGTAAAGTCCTTTTAGGGAGACTGATGATATTACAAAAATTGTACAAACCTCACAGATACTTCTTTCATGAACAGAAATAGAAAAATACTCTATAGAACTGATCAACACACATCGAGATTATATTACTCTATATGAATTTTGATTTTCTCTACTTTCACTTGTATTTTTTGTGATTCATTTTACAGTTTGAATGAAATATATACAGGGTGTCCCAACGAAAACTTTCCACCCGGATTTACTGGGAAATGACAAATTATTTTGGGAAACGCTAAAACAGGTCGATTTTAATTTCTAGGGGGACACATGTTAGTAATGGATTTAGTCGAGCAACTTCATCCCCCTTACGGGGGCGGCTACCCCCTTGCGAATCATCATAGGGAACGTGGGTCGAGTGATACATCATCTGAAAGCTCTCTTTAGTCTCTTTCCAAACGTATATAATTTTTTTCAAAATCGAATGAATGGTAATTGAAATTAGAGTTGTTGACAGGTTCAATGTAATTAGTCAATATCTTACCTGTTCTTATTCAAATTCAATTTATTTATTTATTTGAATGGACAAATGTATTTACATCTTCTTGAGAATGCCATCGATCCCATGATAATGGATATTATCGAAAACGATGGAGATCATTCGGCAGACAACCTCCATTTTCAACAATATGGAGCACCACCTCACTATGCAGTAGCGGTTAGAAACTTTCTGAATGAACGATATACCAATCATTGGATAGGGCGACGAGGACCAATTGAGTGGCCAGCTAGATCACCGGACCTCAACCCGTTGGATTATTTTTTATGGGGGCATCTCAAAAGCAAAGTTTTTGCCACTCCGCCAGAGTCACTAGAGGATCTACGTGGTCGAATTGTAAACGAGTGCGGCAGCATAACTCCAGAAGTATTGCAAAGTTTTCGTAATAGTTTCGAAAGTAGACTTCATCATTGTTTGGAGGTAGGAGGGGCTCATTTTGAGCAATTAATAAATTGAATTTCGATAAGAACAGGTACGACATTGATTATTCAAATTAAACCTATTACCACACTAATCTCAAGTACCAGTCATTCGATTTTGAAAAAATAATAAACGTTTGGATAGAGAATGAAGAGAGCTTTCAGATGATGTATCACTCACCCAAGTTCCCAAGTTGCGTGACTAAATTCATCACAGACATGTCCCCCCCTAGAAATCAAAATCGACGTGTTTCAGCGTTTCCGAAAATAATTTATCATTTCCCAGTAAATCCGTGTGGAAAGTTTTCGTTGGGACACCCTGTATAATGAATAAATAAGGCAATCCTTATCAACTGAATGGACATGAATTCGTAATCGTAAACTGTGAGGAAGGCACCAATCAAAGTCTCTCTACTAATCGTTACCTGATGGGTGACTATACTCGGTTTTGGATGTCAGTTGGCATAAATACAGGAAGGCGGTACAGGATTAAAAGGCATCAGAGTACAGGAAAGGCCGAAATCGGTGGGACTTGATTTGTTCCCTAAAACTATTTGAAGATGAAAGCCGACCAAAGTATTCTAGGCTTGATTTTCGTGGAAAGAGCAATGGCACGAATGGAGAACCACAGAGCAGTTTTGATATTTTACTATTAATGGTGACCACCGGTATCTCGATATCCATGAGTTGAATCATAAAATGTTCATTAGGAAATATCCAGAAAGTTTTGATATCATAGTCTCCAGGCATAATAAAAACAAAATAAGCATGCCACAGTTTTCGATGGTTTTCGAGATATCAATATGTTTTTTTTCCAAATTGACCATATAGGAACAATTGTGAAATGATAATGCTGGGATTGATCCACCACTCCATCACAATTTGATGTTTCTTCAACATATACAGATTTCAAACTGTCAACTGGAAATTCATGTATGAGTAGGAATTCATGTACATTCCATTGCTCTTTGCAGTGTCCCTGTTTATGTACTGAAATTTTGAACGATCATTCGACAAAGTCTTCAAAAATATTGGTCAGTTTTGGTCAGGGCGTATCTTTTTTCACTTAGCTTTTGGTTGGTATCGCTTTTTCAAGGCAGAAAGATTACTCGATGGGAAAATAGTAAATATTGTTGAAAGTAGCCTGGCAACAGTTATTTATGAAAAATCGAACGGTGTTGCCAGTTAATACGGTATCGGTCATACATAGGCAAAACGAATTCGATTCTTTCAATGAAAAATTACCCAGAATTATAATAGCAGGTTCAACAAAAATACAATATTTCTATCTATTGAAATTATTTGAGAAGGGTTTCATATTTTTTCTGAATCATCAGAGTTGTCGATAATTCGAAATTCTTTCGGTAAATGTCATTTTTGTCTCTTGAATATGTTATATCTTATATACCCCCGTTGTCAAAACATAAGCATTCAAATATTTGAAGAATGACGCATTTAAATATAGTTGGCCACGCTCAAAGATAATCCGTAATGATAGCTGGTCGCCATTTTCATTTCCACCAATGAATGTGACTTTTGTAAAATTTTATCAATGAATCGGTTTGATATAAGCTATCTAGAACAAAAAAAAATATTTCATTCATTGTAGCTGTTCAATAGCTTATTCAATTTCTCCATAAATATCTGAACACACTGGAGTCAATTCTCAGGTGAGATGATAATGAAAAAAATTATGTTTTTGAGCATGGTTGGGTCCATCATGAAGATTTCAGCCAGCTCTTGGGAAAAAAATTACTAGTGTTATTAGTGGATAAGAATCAGGAGGTTTGGCAACACAGTTTGTTATTCATACTTTTCATTCCATTCGATAACTGATTGCATTGTGAATATTTTGAGATTTGCACCCTGCACCAATGAGATTTCAAAAATCGTCGAATCTAATGGGTCGTGATTCCAAATATCTTTATTCTCAACGAAAAAAGTATTACGGATGTTATTTGAAAATTCTGAAACATCAATTGCCATTTCAAAGTGAAAACGAATCATCCCGTCGATTAGGTAGGTATCTATCATTTATCCGTTACTTCTGAGAGATAGATGAGAATGAACAAGAAAGATTTTCCGAACTTTATAACTCGAGTAATCATTTATTATTCCCACTTTCCGAAACATGGAGTAACAAATTGATAAGAAATTAATATCAATAAAACAATGATGAATAAATACAATTCAACGATCCCCCACCAATACTTGCATTCCTCTAAGAATAAAATATAAATGTTGGATGGGTAGAATATGCTTCAGTCGAAGTCGATTCTTTGATGATCCAGAACTTTGAACTCTTCTCATTCAGAAATCTTCAGCATCCATTAAACTAAGGTATGTCTTGTGTCAACATTCAGTGCCCAATTTACCGGGTTGTAAAGTTAAGAGCATCAAAAATTCGCAAAAATGCTCAGTTTTTGGAAAATATAGTTCACTTATATAGGTAAAGGAATATAGTTAATATAAATACAGGGTGGTGTGATGATTGTAGAACAGAATTTATTAAAATAAGGAATCCTAGTACACAAGTTGTATATCATGGGATACTGCTGGGTATAATAAATTATCCTCAACAAATCATAAATTTTCTTCTTGATCTAATTACCTGATGAATTTGAGTTTTGAGATTTCAGACACATGAATACAGTTTCAATTTCGTACAGTTTTACCAAAATACATATCAATATTTATCGTGAGTGGACAGTTAGTGCAAATATCGTTCCGTCAGTGGAATATTTCGTCAAAAGGAAATGTAGTTATTCTTATTTCTTATTTCAAGCCTTCCATGTGTTTCTGGATATTTGGCGAAATAACAGAAAAATTTTTCAGAGAATACACCAAAAAATCCTTCATAGGGTGAGATACATTTCATGGGATAAACATCAGCAGTATTGTATTGGAGGACATCAGGAAAAGTCAAACAGAGATCAGGCACTTAAAAAACCTTCAAAGGCTCAGGCCTCGATCAGGTTCAGGCTAGTGTAAACCTTAGCAGGAATCAACTACGAATTCTAATAGGAATCCTAGCAGAGCTCTATTGTCAGCTAAAAAGATACCTGGAAAAGTTCAGCTCAGAAGAAGAAAAAGTATGACTACTCACGGATTATATTGCTCTACTGGATCCAAGTGTGGCAGTCATAAGTACCATACACAATAGAAGTGGATGATCTACCATTTGCCCAACTAAAGTCACCTGAAATCTTAGGATTCCTGAAAGAAATGGGACTGCAGAAATTGCAATGGCTATGGAGAACGGCTTACATAGCTAGTATGAGAAGGGGCAACATTTATTGATCTCTCAGGTCTGTCTATATTTGTGACTACCTTCTAAGTATACATACATCATTACTGTTTCATTATTTCTCTGCTATTATCGAGCCAGCCTCTAAATAGGAAGGAGGAACAATATAAATAGGTGGAACAATAGAAAGAACAAACAATCTATCTATAATAGCTTTTCATTTCTAAACAGATTCTAAAAATACATTCAGTCATTGTAGTTTTCTGGGCGAAACGGTTGAAAGTGCATGTATCAAAATCTATACATGAGAATAATTTCTGGAGGTGAGTAATGTATACCATATATTCCACAATATACTCCGATATGTATGAATATATTTCCAAAGTAATGTTCGATGTATATAACGTGTATTTGGTGTCATATTTCATCCAGATCAGTCTTGATGCGTAATTAGATTGATATTGATAGCGATGTTTGGGTTCTGCATCATCAATAAATATATCGCAAAATTTTTGATAATTCCTTTTTTCAACCTTTCAAGAAGATACGAGAGAAAAACCTACGATGTTCTTTGAACATCGTGTGATTCAGAAGTATAACTTTGGGAGAAAGAAGGGAGTGATTGGTCGTAAGCATCAGGAAAGATTTCACTAATGTATATGGAGGTGACGCGCTTGAGCTCGTCTGATTTTGTCTACCTGAGACAAGATTTTTGATAACCACTGATCAACATCGTATATATGAACAAAGGAGAGATGAACCTCTCTACGATTTTCTGATGAGGTCAATGAATGATAGAATCAGTTTGTGTGAAGTACCCCTTTGCACGGAACAGAAAGCCTAGTCTTTGTGAAGCAATCCTCAATGGATCTCCCATGATCATCCCATGAGATGGTGATGATACCAAGCATGGATGTTGGCGACTCCATAGAACTATAGTGGTGTCTGACTTTATGTTGGGCATTGTGTGATCCACCTTCTCGGTGATGATACTCCACTAAACTTTCAGATTTTCAAAGCTATGGCAGGAGATTGAAATCAACAGGTCGGTGATGTGGAGCAAAAACAAAGTTGATGCCACGACAGATCTTTGTGCAGCACCAGCATTGATATTATTGAAATAATTCAATATTATGTTTAGGATGAGGTATTTTGGAATGTCTCACGGACGTTATTTATGACTTGAAATTCATAAATCCTAATTAACCGAAGTAGCATCACAAAACTGCTCACAGCACATTACGAATGTTTTCCTCTCATGTTTGAAGAGAAATGTATCAATTGAGATCAATATAGAACTTCTGAAACGTTTCTGTGTTTCTAGGGCGGTTCTGAACGAAAAGCTGTTGATTCATTGATCTTCCGCAATGAAACACCCTGTATGAGGTAGATGCGTCAGGATGTTGTGTGGACGGTCCTGTATTTCAGTTATCTAATCTTCTATTCGAATAAAATAGCAATAAGTTATCGAGAAGCAATTAAAATGAACGAATCGGTGAGCACCTACACAGATGATAAAAGTGCAAATTTCTGGAAAAATATCCAAAAACACTCAAATAGAGCATAACTCTTAATCATACACTTGATCAAGTTATTGCCCATTTAACGATATCACAGCACAATAATTATAGTTTAACAACCTTTATGAGAAACCTTATCAGGCGTGTTCATTTTGAAAAGAACTTTTGTCACGGGTACATTATAAGCACTGAGTATATATAGAGCATTTTTTTTCACTCATTTGATACGTTAGTGTTAATAAATCGCATTCAGAAGAAAGGACCATTCAAGGTAGGATTCAACATAACGTCGTTTGAACACACACAAAGTCGGTTGCATGAAGCTTCATGTTATCTAGCATAGTGAGCTAAAAGTAAAAGAGACTAAAAGTGAACATCCATAGAAACTTTGTGACTAAGTACCAACAAATTCTGTGAAAACCGGCTTCAAATATCCAGGTCATCCTATGCAGGACTAGTACATTGCCTTTCACTGTGTGAATAGTGCCACATCAAAGACAAGTGGAAAAACTATTCAGTCAGTTGGAGAAGAAGTCAGGAAGTGAGTTCCGAGGAAACATAGAGTCTCAGAATGCAACCCTTCAGTTGAAACATCCAAAAAAGTTTTGAGGATTTCAGACTTTTTGGATAGACTCATATTATATCAGGAGCCGGTTTTTCCATCTCACCGAAACTGGTTGAATTGGGACAGAATTGCGCATTTTTATGCTGATTATCAATAAGTTTTTAATGACTAGCATGATTTTCGTTTTAGATGAAAACTAATCGAGTTATGAATGTCGTACTGAAATATTATTAACAGATATTACAAGAAAAAACAATGTCTTGTCTGTTTCCTCAAATACTAGAATAAATCTGACATTATTTTCAATGGATTGTAAAAGTGATCCTCTTTGATATAATACCTACTGGTTGAGAGAAGAATTCGGGAATAAATCTCTTCCGAGTTTCACACCAAAATCAGTAACACTACTGAGTCAATTACTAATACATACATAATTACGATACTAGTTAATTTTACTATGAGCATGCTTTTAGACTTTCTTTGACAGACGCTTTATCACTATTTTTGTTATCGAAAATACTGACGCATATCCAGCCTCATTATGCAAAACTGGGTAAGTATTTATTCAAGATACCTGTAGTGATAACACCGGATCATAACGGTTTTTTTCCGTTACTGTCATAAACATTACATCGAACAACGAACAATATCATTCAACTGCGAAACTTCTCAAGATAAATATGTTCAGCCGTGAGGCATCAACATAATTTGTTTACAACTTGTTATTGTTGTTGTTATATAAGATTTGCGGAGCATCAGAGCAACTACAGAATCTGCTTTCATTTCACCTTGACATAATCCAATTCCAAACGAATAAAGACACCTAGAATATTGATATCGACTAACGAGTCTGTTGTCGCAGTGTTTGGTGTGAGTTGGTTCAGTTATTTTTTTGTTTTGTTCCAGCTTCAAAATGTTGAGATGTGCGGTATTAGCTGCTCTTATGACGATTGCTTGTGCGGAGGTATGTAATTGTTATATTATTGTTTATCTACTATCAATATGATAATAAATAGGTATTAGATGAGGAAACGATAAAGATAATAATGAGCAGCAATTAATCCGATATAATGATATTGCGGAATCGTCGTAAATCCCACTCACTCAGATGATTAATTCATAATACTAAATCTTTTTCACATCCAGAAAATTAATATGGCCATTTTCGAAAGGAATATGTTCAAGAATGTGGTTTGGTGAAAAAGTAGGTGCAAACCTACATGTGCTGACAGTTCAGTAGCTTGGACGTAATATGGAAATTATTTGAAACTATCTTGAAAATAAGTCATATGAGAAATATACTTATTCGAGTAGAATTGATGTTGACGGTTGACAGTAAATGGTAAGCCCTGTTTTTTATTCCATAGTCGGATGAGGATCATTATGAGTTCATCGATACTATTAGATTTGATAGAGTCTATGTCAAAAGACTAGGCGATATTGAGCATCCTATTGCAAATATGACCATGCAGTGAGTTTAACCCTTGAGTATATACACTAAATACACATTAGTTGAATGCTCAAGGGTAAATGTTTTCTTAGATCAACTTGAATATCTGTCACACTTTGGTACATGAGGCATATTTGTAAGAAAATCTCCAATATCTCAGTAACTTGGTATTATTGAATTCGAATTTTTATCCGTAAATGAAATGAAAAAAATACATTTCTATTTGGCATAATACCCATATATACATTTTGGATAAAAAAATATTGAAATCAATAAAAAAATCGCCGGTCCTATGTTCTTTCAAAATCACTTTGTAAAATTGAATTTAATTATTACTTCACGTATAGTAATTGTATGTATGTTTATTGAGAATGGTATTAACTAAACCTCACAAAATGTTTGAAAAAATTTGAATTACATCGTTTCTGACAAATTGTTCATCATTTGTTAATAGGAAGTCAACATAACTTGAGAATCATACCATATTTTATCTAATTTAAATTTGCAACTTCGTAGTGATCGAATTAGTGGAATTTGTATGATTATTCGATTCATGTGGCTATACAGGTTTTTCCCGTATATATTTGGAACCCACCAACAGCGGTTATATCGAAAGGTGTCAGATAACAGTGATGGGTACACAACTTTACAATTACAATATCAGCTGGTATTTAAAAATAACTATTTTTTTCTGACTCTGTTCCATCCATTTCCTGATAACTTTCGGAATAATCTCTTTAGGTGGGGGTGTAAAAATTCACGGGAAGACCATATGTATATCATAGTTGCAGTCTGAACTATCATCTGACGAGGTATTACAGCCAGAATCATCTACTCACATTATTCCAGCGAGAATAATTCGAAGCACGTCGTTTTTATTGAAAGACAATATCGATTTTCTTCTACAACGTATTCAATCAATTTGTTGAAATTGAATTTGAAAAGTCTTTCTATCACCAATAATTACATTAGAAATAGGAGAAAGTTCAAAAACTTTTTCCATTCGGCAACAAGTTATAGAAAGTCTGTCGAATTTTTTTCGGTTTGTCCTCACTCTCTCGTGATATTATTGCAAAAAAAAATCTTTTTTTCAGCTCAGCGCAGTTGTTTATCTTTTCGATCCGTCCGGAACCAGTGAGGTTTATGGCAACATCACTTTCGAGAGGAGAGGAACGAAACTTCTCGTAACCGGAGAAGTGCATAACCTCACACCGGGCAAGCACGGCTTCCACGTCCACCAATTGGGCCACATTGGACCTGGGTGCCTTGGAACTGGAGGACATTTCAACCCCCATCACGTGAGTTGACGATATCACGATTGAAGGTGAAACATTCTTCAACAGCTTGTTGAACCACTGCGCTTCATGCTATAGTGTGTGCGTTTTCTAAACACAGTTATATCCTACTGAATGAGTGAGTCAGTAATAGGTTAGAGGCGAGATTGAAGAAAAATAATAATGGAAATGAAAAAATTCCATATGCAACCAAATCACATCGCGAGATGAAGTTTTGTGGTAATGAGTGACCCTTTATTTTGCTCATTTCATCCTGTTGGATGTTCTCATTGGATTTTGTACATATCTTGCAAGTCTAACAATGCATGCACCGAAAACCATTGCTACAGCATATCACTATCTGCAAGCAAGATATGATGGAGCAGAAATCATCTAGTTCATTTCTATAGTAATAACAACAGCCCATTATAATCACTTAAAATGTCAGTATAATAATAATGAGGTTGACTTACTTACGTTCCATTTTGCCAACAGTCAGCTGATCACTGCTGGTTACCTCTCTCTCGTTTGCTGTTTTAATTGGTTGGATCTATTGATAGGTACAGCGATAGGCTGAACAGGACTACACCATCTCGAACAGAGTTATAAAATCCTGCCTTGACTCGGGCTGAAACTGCTGAACCAACTAGAATTATTTAACATTTTTTGATATTCAAGCAATAAGCAAAACTGAATATCCTTTTGTCTTGACACAATTATGGATCGATATACCTTGCTAAACAATATATTCGAGTAGATTATCATACTTTATTGGTGATTTCAACTACCGAAGAGGGCGCTACGAGACATAAACAAATATGGCGGATAGTGGGTATACCATAATAATTCTTGACATGGACATTAGAAGCATCCTTTTTGGGAACGCATGGAAATGTCCTATATTTATTTTTCCTTGAAGAACAGTTTCAAACACAACAGTTAGTGTTATGCAATGTCTTCCTAGTTGTGCCAGTATTTTGACTCGCTTCTCCACTCACTATTATTTTAAGTATCTCAATCCTGGAACTATATGAGTTTATAAAAGTAGTCAAAGCATAAAATCATTCCTGTGAATACCTTTCGAGTTTGGGTTATCCCAAAAATCATTCGTTTAGAGTCCTACTTTTGAAGTTTGCTCGACACACAAATCTACAAATACGATGCGAACACAACATAATCCACCAATAATCTCTGATATCGCACAAGCACGCCGTAATAAGGATGATTCATTGATAAAACGCACACATATCCATTATTGATTACTCACTAAGTAGGTTCACAATTTAGCCACCAGAGGTCGTCAAGACTTTTGGATTAGCGAATTAACTCGATTCTCATGAAAATAACTGTCAATGGTTGTTCCAATTCTTCTCTTTCTAAGCTCGATCTGATAGAGAATATATAGAATATCATATCTTTGGCCCAAACAGACAAACGTCATCGCGCTCGCAACAGAGTTATTCGCATGCGCGGATTTAACGCATGTCGGATGTCACGTCTTATGCGGATGTCGTTTCTCATTTTAGACTGGCGCATGCGCATATATGAGCTGATGAGCTCAATTCACACAAACTCATCATAATGGACATTTTCTAGATGAATCACGGAGCTCCCGGCGACAAGGTGCGCCACGTCGGCGACCTCGGCAACATCGTAGCCGACCAATCGGGCACGGCCCACGTCGACATCGAAGACAGCGTCATCGCTCTACAGGGCGACCACAACATCATCGGCAGGGCAGTGGTGGTGCACGCGGGCGAAGACGACCTCGGCAAAGGGGGACAGTCCGATTCGTTGACCACCGGTCACGCCGGAGGGCGGTTGGCTTGCGGTGTTATCGGCCTTCTCACAGAGTAAATACCATTTTTGGCTTGTGTGCTCGTTGATTTTGTGTTAATAAACGATTTGAGACAAGAGTGACACTTTGAACTCAGATCTGTACCTCGTCTTGCATTATTGTAAACATGAAACTTTGATGACACAGCCACAGGGCGAAGAGTAATAAACATTGTATAGGAAGTCGCTACTCAAATGACTTCGTAACACCTGAATCATAAACAATAATGTGATATTTTGATTGCATAATGTTCAATATGCCAGGAGGAGATTTAGGTTGCATGAGATCTATCAAATCTAATCTAAGCATTAACCTCTATTCTAATTAAGCAATCAGGGTCAAAGCTACCTCTGAGGCATCGACGGACGAACTTGATTGTATGCTGAAGTCATCCTGTACACTTTTTCATCTTGAAATCTAACAAATTCTCAATGGTGATTGTATTCTAAGAAACTATAGGTATATATGATCGGCAAAGCTGAAACTCTTTAATGTGATTTGCAATTAGCCGTTATGGTAAAATCTAACGACACGCTGACTCTCAGCATTTTGAAAACCTCCATCCACAATTCCAGCCAGCGATATTTCATTGGAAACTATAAGGAAATATTCAACTGTATAGTCGATATCAACATCACGATACAATGTGTGTATCGTGATCAACATCAACGGTTTCGACACCAAGAACTATAAAAATTTCACACACACATTGAGGTCACGCTTCAATTGGAATCTCTGCCTAACACATTAGTGCTTAGTGGTTAAGTGGGTTCTGTGGTGGCCATTTCATAGAAACCATGGTGTGGAAACGATGGAATGATAAGTCTGGGAGCCCATTATCAGCCCATATCAGCTGAGACTTCTAATGAACATATTATAAGCGAGGTATAAGGTTGGCAAGTGTTAATCACAGTTCTGTTTGATTCCCAGAAATATGAATTGGTAAGTGAGGTACCCACTGGGAATGGTTGATGGTCATCTCAAGGCGTTCAACTGAACAAATTGGTCGAATCTGAAGGTAGAGCTGGTGTGTTGGAATCAGCAACAAAACGGCATGATCATAAAGTGAACTAAATATTTGAATAAGTTCGTATCTCTTGTGATAAGATGTCTTTGGTAGAAAATATTGAATACAATATTTATAGAAATTTTCTTGATGAGAATGAGGACGATAAAAACTTAGAACAATGAAAGATATGAATACAATAAGAGAGCTAGCCTCTTGAGATGACATCAAACTGTCCTGATCTTGTAGGTCACCATCTTTGTTGACTTGAACAATAATTAGTAAAGCTGTGAATGTCGATGATGTTATGTGATGTGGATACATACATGTTTAATTGAATTTTAGAGACCGAGACGTGACTTGTAGTATTATATTCATATATACATAAGTATACATGCATTGATGGGTTGGGATGCATTGTTGTTTTGAGATAATAAGAACTCTGACTTTCTGCTTGCCCGGAAAAGAAAATCGGCGGGGCGTGATATAAATAAAATTCCATAAGAAAAAAAATTCCAGTTGCACTTTTCGGAATATACCATGATATTCTCGCTCATACGGTAATTGTTGCCCTCGAAGAAAATTCGCCTCATCTTTGACTTGAGTCTGCTATTACAAAGGAAAGTTGATCATTGTCTTTCCTATAATTTTGTAAATTATCTATTATTCCTATCAATCCTCACCTAACCGAAAGACTAAACGTTCCATCAAGATTTGGCTATTGACATCGCTTGGCCTAGTCCACTGAGAGCTCTACTGATCTGTGAGGGAGGCTGTGTATATTTGTAGCATCAACCAGCATTGCCAATTCAATCAGACTGTGCAAGTAGATTCCGTAGCAGTAGATTCCAGTCAAACTGTGAACTAGTAGAAACCTAGAAGCATTTAGAGGTATCACAGTAGAACAGTATTGTTTCATATATCCCTTCTAACGCGATCAAACGGTCCTAACGACAAGGTGAGAAAGACAGATTATGATTTAATAATAGAATTAACTGTCTGGTCCCTTCGACCATAGAACATTATGGTCGAAGTCTGGTCCTATAAGCTCAACGAGTATCTCTCGTCTTAATTTTTTTTGGGAAGCCATTTTCAATGTTCACAACTAGGTTTGTTGTCACTAAGACGTTAATATTACGTGTATTGGTGAGTTGTAAAGAACTTCGCTTCACCTTCTGTTTGCTCACCAGGACCAGCAGTTAGTATAGGTTGGTATATAGTATAGATCGATTGATTCAACCTCACTAATCATATCATTTCTGGGTCTATTGAAATGTACCAAAGAGTTGAAGATGATATACCCCATACCTAGTATCTAGTGGTTATAATTATCAATGAGCTAACTGGTGGTAATTATAAAGGTACAGAAACGACAAAATACAGGAGAAATTATGTATTAGCATGGTATTTGATGAACTGCCTCATCCGAGTGACTTCATGGAATTTTTCTAAAGTGAAAACGCTGGAAACGAAACCATGCATGTTCACTTTCAAAACACAGACTGATGCAAGCTTCGAGTAATCTTCCGGAGTCGTCAAAAACACGAGGTGAATGAAAAACAAATGAACGAGGAAGTCTAGCAATAATTGTTTACAGTAGTTCCATCTGAAATATCGAGCTGATCGTTTTGATGAAAGTGAATTTCAAAGTATTATTTTCGTGATTAGTTAACACTGATAATAATAAAGAGCGTCTCTGTGCAAGATTCTACGTCGCAAGAATAATAAAAATCAAATGTTTTCGTGAACATATTAGGATACCTACCTATCACAATTGAAAATAGTTATGTCTAGGCTAGATACTACTGCACGTTCAACAAAGCCGAGAATTTTATGATTCGTGAATCTGCCAGAAAAGTTCGCAAACCGAAAACCACTCACGACAATTTCGATAGGATATGAATTTCTATGGCAAAAAAGTTGTCACTCAGAGAATGACTTTTGTAATAAAATTCGATGTGAATTGGCAGTATACACATATACGTAACCTACATCACGTATCGGTCCCCGCCCAAGTCCACGCAGGGTTAATGTCTGACATCAAGGGCGTTTATTCCCTAATATTTTCGAGATATTTTTTTATTTTTTTCCTCCAATTCGACTTGGTACACCACTATGAATGAATCTCTGTATCCTCCGGTGAATGAATCTGTGACATTTTTGACATCAAGGTGGCTTATGAAGCTTATGCGTATGAGCTGCTGCTCGTCAAGAATTCAAAAACTGCATCATGAATGGTTTTATGCTACATTTGTTTCCTGAACATTTACATATATTCACATAATATATTCACTTGGCACTAGATTAGTTCAGCACTAGATTAGTTCCATCTGTGGTTGAGTGGGATATCGTGAATATTTATATATATAATATGTCATTTGGAAAATTGTGCACATAATTTTCAGTTTCCTTCCTGTTCATGGTGATCTTATTGATTTTGATAATCTTTTTTGTTATCACAGGTCTTCTGCTGCAAGAAGGATGTGCCCAACTCTGCTGAGCATTTCTGTTTTAGTACTCGTTCTGGCGAAATCATTTCATAATTAGATATGAATTATAAATATTCATTGTATTATCCACTCCACTCGTTCTGGCGAAATTATTTCATAATAAGATATGAATTATAAATATTCATTGTATTACTCCACTTGAATCTAACATAATTTTATGTGAATAAATGACACTTTTATTCAATCATAATTTTCATTTCCAAAATACCATCGGCGCTCTGGACAGTAAAATTCAAACCAATACCTACTTCAAAGAAAGTTTATGAACACGTGAGGAAAAAATACAAATTTCTATGAGCGAATTCTTTGTTGAATTCATAGTGAGTAAAATCTACTGCTATTCAAACAGAATATTCCAAATATTGATTTTCCTAAATTTTTGTCGGATTTTCTTCCCTCTCTTTCAAAAAATGAAAATAATAGTTATATCAAAACGTCCACTAAGATAAGTAGAAGTTTTGGTGTTTCAGAGTCGAGGCGTAGCCGAGGCTAGGGAACCAGCCAAGGCATTGAATCTCCTTTTCTGCCGTATGAAACATATAATTTTTTCTCCAATTTGACGCAAATTCCAAATAATTGAAATCACACACCGAAGATGATGATGAATTGTTTCTGTTTACTTTAATGTCATTGTCAATTCAAAGAATTCGTCAAGTAACTGTTCGAAATGGATTTAATTGGAAGTTAGGATGAGTTATTGCCTGAAATGAGAGACCTGGCTCAAGATGTGGAATTCGATCTATAGTTCTTGACCGAATAAGTCAAGAACTATATATACAGCAGATTCATGGATTATAGACAAACTTTTTCTGCCTAGGCGAAAAAAGTGAAATACACCTTTTATGCCTGTCAAGTGTTATTGAAAAGCCATTCTAAATGTCATTTGGAAAAAAATATATTTGTATTTCCAATTTCATTTAAAAACCAAGGAGTCACTGACGGTTAGAGAATTGCTCTTTTAGGTATTTGGAGGTTAAATTTCAAGCGGAGTGACATTTTGGGGCAGATCAGAAATCGGTGCTTACTACAAATATATTGAAATAATTATCATACCTTCTATTATCGTTTTTTGGAAACGATAGATAAAATCTCAGAAAAATCTAGAAAAATGAATACACCACCTCCTCGATCAACCTACACACAGTATTCCAAATATTCGTTCTGAAAATTGAGGAAACTGCAAACACTTATTGCTCTTTCACTTCAGAGGGTCAGAACAAAAAAATATTATGAAGAAGTGGATCACAGGATTTTATATCGAAGACATGACGAACCGTGAACAATAAGGTATTATAATATAGGTATGCAGAGTTCAAACTGCAACTGCTTATGATCTACAAAGCACAAATTCGACCTGTCCTGGAGTACTGCTCACATGTTTGGAGCTCAGCCCCCAAACATACGCTCAAGCTCTTAGATTCAATTCAGAAGAGAGCTATTCGCCTAGTCGATGACACAACACTCACCAAATCATTGACCTCTCTAGATCATCGTAGAAAGGTCGGCGATCTCTGCCTTTTTTATAGGTACTTTCACGGTCGGTGCTCAACGGAAATATCATCTATTATGCCACCACGCGCGATTCCTAGTAGACAAACCAGACGAGCTCAAGCTGGTCACCCCTACACGTCAGGCTCGAGACCTGTCGAACATCGCTATACCAAGCATCATTCATCAATAGAACGGCAAAGTTGTGGAATTCTTTGCCTAGTGAAGTCTTTCCTGATGCTTACAACCTCCAAACATTCAAGAAAAATTCCAACACCTTCCTGCTTTCCCAAAATTCCACCGCTGGCTAACACGATGTTCCTCGAACATCATAGGTTTCCCTTTCGTGTTGTCCACAGATAAAAAAAAATAAAAAAAAAAAAACGGTTCGAAGTATAGACATTCAGATATATTTATTCATATCATTAGACAGAAACACATTACATTCTGACTACATATCTTTGAATAATGAAGATATGATATAAGTATCACATAGGTACTACAAGAAATATAAAATGTTAATTCACGATGAAAGCTTCATGATAATAATTATTTTTACACCGATACTTCATACTAATGAACCTTAAAAAATAATCGAAAACATTTTTCTGTATGCATAAATAGTCCTCATCTTGTTTGGAGACTCCAGTACAATAAGTGATATTAAAGAACTGAGGTATGTATAACGACTATATAAGGGTTGATAATTCATGAAAAAATATATTCTTTGGACCTGTATACGTATGTAGATTGCATATTTCGTGATACTCCATATAATATCCAAAAATTTCACTAAGATACATACTTAAATGAGTTCTACTGAATGTTACAGAGAGATATTCCAAGGATGAGTATTGATACTATTGTAAAATTTGTATCATAAATTCAAATATATCTTGTAGCGCTTTGAAGAAGATAATTCCTGATTTGAGAATATTTTAAATAATTCGTTTGTTTTTTCAGCATCAGTATGTCCAAGATTTTGATTGCAGCTGCCATTCTGTCATTTTTTTCCAAGTTATGTTACTGCAACTTTGTAAGTTGAATGTACTGATAGATACCTATATTTTTTTTGTCATACAGCACTTTCAGATGAAAACACATTCGATAACCAATAAAATATCGGTCAAGTTATAATTTGTTTCAACTGTAGAGCAATAATTATTATCAAACAAATAAAAAAATTAATGCTTATGAGTTATAGTCGTTTCCTACTTTCTCAATCATTAAATATAGAATCCTCAATTTCAAGAAGTTCGACTTCAAAATTTTTTCATATTATTATAAACAATGATACTATTTTTTGGAAATATTCGACTATTATTACCGTCTACTCGTTTCTCGAATGACGATAATATGATTCATAAAAGCGAAAACAAAGCACCAAGACTGAGCATACCAGTATAAAAATAGTATCAGATATTGTCAATACAACTTTCCATGGTTTTACCAAGTTCGATACGTCAAAACGAACGTCTCTTATTGGCCATCAAAAAACGAGTTTCCGATATCCTTATTGCTTTCCTTCTCTCCTTCCATTCTCCCTCTTGAAATTTCGGAAACCAGGTAATTATTTTACGCAATATTCCACAATGTTGCAGCAATCAGCAATCGTACTGCTGGGAGATCCTTCAGGAAGTACCGAAGTTAGAGGACAATTGAAGTTCACACAAACCTCGAAGGGCGTCCATATCAGTGGGGAAATTTTTGGAATCCATGCAGGAAAACACGGAGGCCACGTTCATGAATTTGCTAATATTTCAGCAAGTTGCGCTGGCACTGGGCCGAACTACAATCCACACAATGTGAGTTGCCTGACACTTTTTATTTTTCTTTGAAATCGATGAAGCAGTGCTGAGACTGAGAAACAATGTTTGCGTGTGGAAGAAACTGATGTTATATGAAAGAATATAACTCAGTCGTTTCAACACGCATAAGAGAAATCTGAATAACTATGTCAGATTACTGAAAATTGTTGAATTTTGAAAGATGATCCCAGCAGGGGTTGCTTAGAACATAATATATAAATTCTCTCTACAAGTGTTCAATGAATTTCTTCGAAACGGTGTTTATGGAAATTGGAAATATTCTCAAATATTTGACTAATATGCGATAAGTCACTGGTCTTCTAATGCATTCGAATCGTTTCACATACACAGCAAATATCATATTATATTCCTCATCATTAGATTGCTCATCATTAGATTCATATCAGATTATCATACACTTCCTTCCCTGGTTGGCGGAGTCCACTATGAAAACTACTCCTGCTCTTCTCAACCCGCTCAAGCTTCGGCTTATGGGACGTTAGATTCCCACGTAGAAGAAGCGATTAATGAAAAAAAAAAAACAAAGAAAAGAGACCAGTTTCAAGCTATAGCTCGGATTCCACACAGCCGAATAGTATACCAACTTTGACCTCATGAAATTATCGAAGAGTAGCTCAATCGTTTCCATTCCTTCCTTTCCAAATCATAGATATAGAAATACTGGATAGGATACAGCTCACGACATAAAGTTACTACTTTTCATTCATGCATATTCAGCGGCAGGTTTTTTTGTTCAACTTTTGAATAGCAGAAAAAGGTCCTCCGCATCATTGCAAATGTAAACTTTATTGATTTTATTTCCATCAATATTTATTACGAATAATGCCACTACCATGCCTGTACATATATAAAACATCAATGGAAATACAAGAAGATTAAGAACAAGATCAGCCATCATGATAAGGCCACCACGGTCCCGACTGACCAAATCGGTGAGGAACTCCCTAGATATCAGACTCTACAATAGAATCCCTGAGAAATGGAAAACATTAAACAAGTTTGCTTTCAAATCTACAATCAAAAAACATCTCCTTAACCACTGTTTCTACTCAGTAGAAGAATACTTAGAGACCCCCGCCTTGATCTCCACATTTTTTCTCAGTTTCATTCGTACTCGCCCGGACGACCACAATTATACTTTATAATCTTTTATTCCTTTATTCCTCCACTCTTCTACTTCTCACTTCTACACTTTTGTATGATGGTATTCTAATGTAAATATGAACTGGGACACTTGTGTGTATGTATCTGTATAAAAAATTCTAGTTCTTTGTACAATACGCTTTTTAGTTAAGATTATTTTTTACTGATGTTTGTGACTTGCCATGAATGTAACTGCACATAACGTGGTGAAATAAACTACTACTACTATCTTGCTGGAGCAATCTACAGTCTCCAAGGGAAGATATAAGGCAAATTAATTAACAGTCATCAGCGTATAGAAATATCTGGTCCGGAGCTATGAACTAGGCAGGAGGTTACATCCAACACATCGTTGATGTGGAGCGAGAAACAAAAGTGGAAACAAAAGTGGTGTCACACTCAGATGAGGTGCCACTGTCATTTATCAATCAATCAATCAGTTTATTTTCCTTTTGACATTTTACATGTATAGAAAATAGTCAGTTTATGTTAAGTACAAGTTTAGAAAATTGAGAACAATTCAGCATTATATAAAAATAAGACATACAATAAAATAAAACAGGGAGCCAGAATGTTTAAAGCTTTAAATATATTTTTGCATGAACCCATCCGTGGAATTTCGAAAATACACCTTATAATTCGTTTTTGAATTGTAAAAATATCACGTGCATGAGTTGAATTGCCCCAAAAACAAATGCCATATTTAAGCCGGGATTCAATTTGTGCATAATACACATTTAGGAGCTGATGCGTATCCAAAACAGTACGAAGGCAAACATATATTTCATTGAACTCAATTTTGAAATCAATTGTTCACATTGAGGTTTCCAGTTTGAGTATTCATCAAGATGAATTCCCAAAATTTTTACCGGTTCGTGAGAATTAGTCAAGAAAGTGTTTTCTATGAGAATTTGCAGATTTTCTACATTTTTTTGGCGATTGTGCATCCTTATAATTTGTGTTTTTTCAACATTAAAGAAGAGGTCACGCCCATTGAAGAAACTTGCTACTTTATTTATGGTATCATTACATTTTTTTTCTAAGATTTTCGTATCTGAGTCAGACAGGATTAATGAGAAATCATCTGCATATGCAGTATAATGCTCTGTAAAAAATCGATAGTAAATGTGATAGCTGGGGAAAACCGTATGACAGAAGTTTGACTGTGAGTACACGTTGAATGTCAATATTTTCCAGGCATACCATGGTGGTCCAGGTGACGCAGCTCGCTCCATCGGTGACCTTGGCAACGTCGTCGCTGACAGGTTCGGTATCGCTCGCATTGACCGCTACGATGACGTCATCCAGCTGAACAGAGGCGTTGACGGCATCATCGGCAGAGGATTCGTCATCCACGAGATGGAGGACGATTTGGGCCGAGGAGGTGATGACGAATCGATGACGACAGGGCATTGTGGTGGTCTCATCGCTTGCGGGGTTATCGGGGTGTTGGAAGAATGAAGGACGTTGTTGACCGAGGAGGGCTGCATTGATTTCGGGTGGCCGTTATTAGTTTCATGGAAAATTTTTGATGGGAAATAAATCTTAAGATGAAAATGTTATGTCATATTTTTTTCAAAATAGGTTAAGAGAGGTCAAAATGCTCAGCATTTCATCTCATTTGCGACTCAAAATTTAGGTTGAGAGTACAAAAATAGTCTATGATGTATATTCTTTCAAGTTACAAAACCGTACGCGCTCTTTTCTGCAAATATCTGCTGGCCTAAAAGCTCTGGGACACCCGGTATACTTCTCAAGCAAAAGAATCCCCCCTTATTTCCACACCGTCATTTAAAATGATGTGACGTAACCCAATGACTTTCAAACGAATTCTTTTGATCTGCAACTGCTAAAGGTGTGATTAATGGAAAGATTTGACTTATAAGAAAATCTACTACTTGATGAAAATTAAATGCTGAATGCCAAGAAAAGCACAATCTTATTCGATCAAGCAGTTTTCTACGAAGCTTTCCAAGAGTTCATTAGAAAAATCCATTCCACGAAATCTGTTCTGAATAAATCACGGCACGCAATAAAGGCTTGGATCGCCATAGAATTCTTTATGAACATGGTCTGACCCATTTTACCTTGACATTTCGCGTGTTGCTACAAGAGATAATTGAAACAACACAAAGGCGGCGGTTTCAGAACACATTTGAGATAATAAATATTCTTTTTCAGGTTTTTTCTTTCGTATGAGATATAGGACTTATTTCATACACATAAACCAGTTAGAGTCAGTCAATGCAATTTTTTATTCCACATTTACCTACAATTCGTTCAATTTCAAATTCCCAATAGTTTTCTGGTAGGTATCTCATATCTTATCTCATATTTAAAATATATTGAGCCTTAGAAACATTTCTATTTCAATGCAAGTATTGGTTATTACATCATCTCTCATCTGCACGTGATTTCTAGTTGAGGAGACTATGAATATTGATTAAATCATCATCAAGAAATCACAGAGGTTGGGTTTTCTCACTTCAGTCTCAGTAAAAGGAACAATGTTTCCTCTTTATGCATACAAAATCATGATCAACTCAGAAATAGTGACTGGAATGAATATTTCATTGCATACACAACAGAAACATCACGAAAGTTGCCTCAGCAGATCTATGGCCTTCAACAAATTCCATCGGAATACATTCAATGACCTTTCTTAACTGTTTCACTGACTGCATTGAACAGCCTCTGCGTCATCACTCTGTACTTCAACATCATCTTCTGTTTCATCTTGCCAGGCACTACCGTGACAGCAGTCGAAGTATTTCCAACGAAGAACACCGCAAACATAATTGAGGAGGCGAGTACCTTCCAAGTAGCCTTGGGGTGGTAGCTCAGTCGAAACAAAACTACAGCATTGGCCAACTGGAAGAGATATCCGACGAAAAGAAATGGAAGAAGGAGCGTGAGCTCTCTCCACATCCAGGACTGGAACCCCACAATCGTCACGTCCATGTTTTGCGCATTCCCCAGCGCTTTCAGCCTGTACAAAGTGCCTTGCTGATACTTGAACTGCAAGTACTGGATGAAACAGCTGTAGAGGCTGTAGTAGAGGAACTGGTCCCTGAAGGCCATCCAGGTGTCGTCGTCCGACCAAACTAAGAGTATCCCTGAACTGATCGTCGATAACACGTGGTGTATCCTCCACCAGCCTCTGATTCTGGACCCGTTTACTACTAGAATGCTTTCCCTGATACTGACAGTGCAATAGTACCATATCAGGAAACCTATGTAAAGTTGCTCCAAGGGTCTGGAGTTGAAATACAACAGAAACAACGATATCGTAAACGCTATGATGTTGTTGACCAGCTTGAACTTCTCGTATTCGTCCTTGTACTTGAACCGATCGTCTTTATTGAGGAAACTAACGTCCAATCTTCCTAGCACTAGCTTCAAGTAGCGTTCACCCTTCCTAGGCAAATACTTTTCGATTTCGTGCAGCTCAGCTTCTCTCTTTAGCATACCCTCTTTCAGATCTTTCACTTTGTCGTTCGGTGTTTGGTGCTTCAAATTGCTCGAAATCTTTTTCATCCTGTATCTTTGATGGGCGATCTGCTTCAGACATGTTTCTTGGAGTGTCGAAATTTCTTTCAACTTTCTTATGTACTGCAAATTGATTTCCTCGAGTTTGTTGTAGTCTTGTGCGAGTTCTTGCCATTCGTCGAAATGTGCATCACCCATTTTTCACTACTTGGTTTACAACAGGTAACTGTCATCGACAGATCATATCACTTCATTTAATACCTACCGCAATAGTCGAGAGATTAGATAAATCGTCGATAAAGGTGTACGGACTTCATACTTTGGATTATATCGATAGCATTCAATTTATTGTCTAGCTACCATATCATTGTTTGATGAGTTGGAGTATTGACCGTGAAAAATAAATGTTTTATATACGACTGATATCAAATTACAGTACCTCATTAAATCGAGTTACACTCGATTATGGAGATACGGTACAATCAAACAATTGAACATGGTGAAGAATTATTTTTCTTTCTTAGAGTTTTTTGTTGTCAGATCTCAATAATGACTATACAACATTCAATCGATAATCCAATTGGGTTTCAAAGTTCCTGGACAAATAAATGTGATTCTAAACAATATTTCTTGTTTTTTTCATCTCTCATACATCTAATAAAGATAATGGATGTCAATTGTTTTAATCCATGCATCAACGAAGATATATTGAAGAATGTGTTTTGAATATTAAACTTGACATGTCTAGTTGTATAGTCACATTCAGTCAACATATTATCACATACAGGGTTAATTTTTCGTCCCTGTCTTATTTTTGGAGATATTTTAGGTAGGTTAGATCAGGATCCTGTTGGGTTTCGTGCTATTTGAATTACTTATTGCATGAACATGTCATTGAATAACATTAAAACGACAATAAGATGATACATGGTATGTTTATACAAGAAGAAAGTCAAACAGTTTATTCAAGTCATTTTCCTGGTTTTCGTCTGCTTCTTGTCTGTTTTTCTTTCATTGCTGACTCAGGTTTCTCTTCGATTCCTCCTCTTCTAGATGAAATTATTTTTACACAAATAACTGTTATGTACCCCATTTCATCAACTCTTGACAAATTTTCTGACTTGAACATTTTTGAATATATTTTGTGGCAATCTACAATCATATAATTGATTTCTTTTTCTATTCATGCTAGAATTATGATTTTTATTCTGGAATTCCTCGTTATCATATGATTGCTTTTTTTATTATTATTTTCTTATTATTATCGAATAACTGATCACCATGCCACATATCCTGTTTTTCGAGAACTTCCGAACATGTCTCTGTCTATTTTCATCATGTTTCACATAAAGCTATTTTGCAACGTCACTTCTATCTACTCAACTTTACCAAACAATTCCTGAATCTATTAAGATATCAATAATCATCTTTTCGCAGTACTTTTCATTCTTTTACTATTTGGAATATCTCCAAGATCATTTTTGACGTGATTTTTTTTTTCATAAGCCACAATTCTCGGTATGGCTCTGTTTGAGTCAGGCAACCCCGTGTACGAAAAAATGGCATGTGATGAAGAAAATGCTAATAAAATAATTCCCATGCATATATCAACGCCACGGGTTATACTTGTCCATCACGAAATAGGCCAACGAGGCATAGAAAAAGGCATAAAATTCCAAAAATAACAAATCTATAATATCGTGATAGGATCTACTTTAATCGGTAGCTCTGAGGTGAACGGTCAACAGTTCGGCTAGGTAACCATGGAAATGGTCATTTTCAACACGAACAATACCTACAGTGACCAATCCAAGACGGGGACGGTGATAATTTGGTCGAGAACGAGCCCGTCACGGGAAAAGTTCAGTAATAGTTTTAGTGAGTTTCTAGGTCGTAAGTTGGAGCTAAGAAGCATGATGAAGACCTGTGAAATGGGTGTGATAAAATACATGTTGTTTGTTTTCAATTTGATATTTGCGGTTAGTGAGTATTTCATAGGCATAATGTCAATTAGGGAGCATTCATGTATACCATTTTTGTCAATATGACAAGTCAATAATATTGTTTCCGTCTGCGTAGCTGGCTATGATTTTTTTTTTATTTCACGCAGCTTCAAAAAAAGAAGTTGTAATTATATCGTCCAAATTTGCATACGTGTATGACCACGAAAATTTTCGGAATTTAACAGTTAATTAAAATCTCTGGGGACTTCATGGAAAGACACACAGCCCTGAGTGATAAATTGGTGTATTCCTGAGATAGTTTAGATCAGGCGTTTCAAGAGATGTGTTAACTAAGAAAGTTTTCTTGGAAAGGGGTTCAGATACTAACAATCAAATCTGAACTTTCGATCGAATCCGAATATCTTCCAGGACACAGCATCTTCTCTTCCAAAGAGCCGAGGTTATATCGAAGATCATAATCGTCCTCTTTGACGAGACTCTTTTTGATTTTCTATGCACATTTGGATGGGTTCAAAACAAACACTTCCAGAGAAGATGCTTCTTTTTTATCCTCTTCGAAGATCCTTTCATGAGGAGCTCCGAATGCTTCAGTTTTGAGCAGCTACTTCTGCAGAAATACTACTATAAAGGAGGCAACGATGCTGCTGGCCCAACATCAAAAATCCTATTCCCGAACGTATCTTGACTGATCTGTATCCCTCCTGGGATTTACATATTGGGCTAACTTTTCGCTTCCTTGTCAGGATTTTCAAGACCTTTCCAAACTTCTTCATTAAGTGGGCTGTGATGTTATTGGGTGATGTTATTGGAGCTTTGCTGTTCAAGCATACAGTAATCGGTCTTCGACCTCTCATGACGAGGTTAGTATGGCAAAAATGCCTCAGTATGGAATACTGAGGCATGATAATCTAGACAAAAACAGATACCTCTCCAGCGAGACTCTTCTCTCTTTCACCCAGAGGTCCTCTTCCATATGGCTATAGTCCGAAGAATGCTACGATATAGTTTCCCGCTTAGCAAAGGCGAAGGCAAATTTTATTTCCTACAATTTCCAAGGTCCATTCATTGCCGCTTGTCGATTGCTTCAGGAGTTGTGAGCACTGTCAGATTGACTTGGAATCAACATTTCAGGATCTTGGAGCTCAGCTCAGCTTCAGCTCAGCTTGGCTGTGAGACAGCACATATATTTTCTATCTACACTAGGCGCGCTTCAGAATCTTGTCTGACGTGCAACCGCTTGGTAGGGTTCCATTCAATTCTATATGACAAATATCCAAAATCTTTTCAATTTCCACAGTAAGAAAATCCGACATCCAACTATTTATCCTACTCGAAAAAGTAGGTGAGTTTTATCCAATCTACGTTTGACATGTCAAAAGGCGTTTATCCTTTATCGGATGTCATTGACAGTTGAGATGTCGATAACGATTGTTTCAAATTGTGTACCGTTCTAGGGCTTCTTTTTCAGCACTAGTTTCGAAAGTTCCTGATTTATCTGTTTTATCAAACCGAAAGTACATATCTGAGCAAACAATTTTCTCTTTGTCGCTTTTCAGTTTTTTTTGTTTTTTTCAGATCTGTAGCTTATGGAATCGATTAGTTGATAAAAACTTATACATCGACATCAATCTTTCGAGTGAAATAACGTATCGTACAAAGGAAATTTATTACAAACTGGTGGCTGCGTAGATCCCGTGTGGATACGTGTAGACTTCTCACGAACTTTAATGGATCCACATGGTGTTCAAATTTTGAAATAAAATGAATTCGTTGAATTCTGATACACAGCAAACCTTTCATGGCTGCAACGACATCTCTCATGCTTGCTTTTCGTTTTTCGTTTTTGTTACATGAAGCACTGAATATGACGAAAGCGCTATTTGGGTATTGAATATTGGTTTTTCAGATATCAGGAATTGGCCTGATAATAGCAGGTTCTCTCGTCTTGGCAGAAGTGGGAGAATTCGGCCATTTTCTGGAGGGTAAGATTCTGGCACCTCCAGTAGTTTTGATAGTCGCTGGTTGTATAGTCTTCCTCGTTGCCTCTTTGGGATGCTATGGAGCTATCAGAGAGTCCTACTACATGTTAATGGCGGTGAGTTACAGCTTCAAACTAATTTTTGATATCTAAAAACAATCAATCAACCAGTCATGTCGGTCATATCCACAACTGTACTTTTACATGTCCGAATCATCTTCCATGAATTGATTCAATAATATCTCCTTCGTGTGTGTTTTTTTTTCAGTTTGCTCTCTGTTTGTTGATAATCTTCATAATCGAATTTGCCGTGGGAATAGCTGCAGCCACGTACAAGAGTCAGTTCCAAACTGCACTCAAGGAGGCCATGACTGATTCGATGAACAGATACGACTCTAGCAAGTCTGATAAAATAGCTTGGGATGATATTCAAATGAAGGTAATTCAGTGGACATCGAATTGAATTCTCTGTGATGAGTTTTTGCGATATTACTTTTTATTCGTCCTACAAACAGACTACTACTACAATGTGTTCCAATCTACCCTTTCGTCCTCCTTCCAAATTAATTCTTATCTCCCAGTTCTCCTTCTTCTTCTCATTTTTCCAATGTAATATGATGAGTACCGAGAGTTTTTTATAAAAATATCCTTTTGCATGAGACAATCAAAATTCACTCGATACGAATTCACAGCTGGAGTGTTGCGGTGTGGACGGTCCGTCGGACTGGACCAAGAGGCCCGCATCCTGCTGTCATCCGACCAGAGAAAACGCCCCGGAACCCTCTGTGGAGCACTGCAGGAACGCGAAACCCGGTGACGATTTTCTCTACAACTACGGCTGCTTCGACGAGCTCCAGATGAAGGCGGAAAGTTCCGCGAAAGTCCTCATCGGGGTCGGGATTGGAGTAGCGTTCATCCAGGTGATTTTCCGGGTCTATCCAGGGTGCCATCACTATGTTGTGACGAATTATCACTCCTCGAGATGGTTCAATGGAGGGAGATGGTGACGTGACGCGCGAAAGTCTGCGTTGAACCGTTGTTCATGTATCATTTTTTGCACTACTTCAATATTTTTCCTCATCATCTGAATTCTAAATCCTCATCCATCAAACCTGCTCGCCTACATGTCAATCAGTAAACATATATAGGGAGTCTCCAAAGTTATTATATAAATCTAGTAGATCGAGCTTAGAGGGAGAGAAATTGGAACGATAATAAGAAAGAGATGCAGCCATGAAAAATCACAAGACTACTGGCATTGCCGAAACATTTTGATGTGACATGTGTTTGCATTGAGAAATACGACATTTTCAGTTGTTTTCATTTGAATCGAGTGATTGATGTAAGATTATTCACTCAAATCTATTGTTTAGCGAAGTCTATTGATCCATACGTGGGGTGAAACTAAGTGACTCAGTTCAAATTGTCGTTGTAATATCGAAAATTGGTAAATAATCCTAGTTCGTTCACCCCATCAAGTCAAGGAAGGATTTCAAACCATTGGTCGAGATTTTGTTGTACCGTTCAGCTTATGGCTGTACTAATAAATTCAAAAACAATCGGACTATATCATTTCATAGGTAAGTGATTGAATAATGTTGAACAAATTCCAAATAAAAACTAGTTCGCGCCTAGAGAAAGGCAAGGGAGTCTAATTATTAAAAACAGCAAGCCAGAGAGAGGCAACAAGCAGCTGATTATTGGCAACATTGGACCTTTGTACAGACGAATCGATAGCTCTTTCTTTTCTTTACGTTCGTTTCAATGCTCCTCATAAGTCGATGAGGTAAGGGTGCATCTAGTATATCTCTGGGAGCCTTTCAACTTTAGCACTGAATAACTCCAAAGCAGTTGACGCCAATACCTTCTAGCGAAATCTCCACTCAATGTTTTGTCGCTCCAATAATGTTGCTCATATTATCGAGTCTCCTCTATGTGGTGGTAGACTGAGTACCTAGACCGAGTCTCATCTGAATGATGGTGTTCCACAAGTATCTTTGATGGTGTCTTGGCACCAACTTTGCTTGGCTCCATATCAACGAACTGTTGGATGTGACCTCCTAACCAGTCCATAGCTTTGCGGATGATAGTACATTTCATACCGCCTCCACCTCTAGAGCTTTTATACTATCTATAAAAGACTTCATATTATAAATGGAGCTACAATGATACCAGGTGCCACTGTTCCTATGAAGTTGTCAATATCCATGCTCGGTATTACCGTGGGACGCTATGTGAGGTCTTAACCTAACCTGAAAATTTGAACATAAACTGGCAAAAATTAAGATGAGATGGATAAAAATGATCACACTTATAAAAGAATTTCCAAGCATATTTTTTAGAGAATTGAAAATAGCTTTTATATTATATTTTTTATCTTAATCTGTTATTTTGGATGCTTTGGACATAGACGATCAACTCGGAATCTCTAGAGTTGCACTGATTCCTCCGAAAATAACAATAATGCATACATAAAATTTTTGTTCTAGATAATTGGGATCATTTTGGCATGCTGGATGGCATCTGCAGTGAAAAATAAAGAATGAGTTGTTCGAATGAGAAAAATTCGTATGGCAAGTACACGCCTGCATTGAATTCCCAGGAAATATTCCATAATATTAGGTATTTGAGCGATAGGTTCAAAAGATATTTTGTCGTAAATATAAGTGAAAAATTGATACTCATGTTAATTTGCTATTCCCATATTGTACATACATACAAAATAGAAATGTATACCAATAATCGAATTCCAAAATGTTTCGTGGATTGAAATGATGTATGTTTGTAGAGTGTAGATTGTTCCAGAATGTTTTTATTATACTTATACATCTGATAAAAATATGTGTTAGTATATTTTGTTTTTATTAGAAGAATACCAAGAGATGACGTATTGTTAGCTACACCAAATCAAATGAAAATAATTATTCATAGTTTCACCAGAAGTTCAGAGCATTTCATAAAATCAAAATTTCCACAAAAATGAATATCATATCAATGAAAAATAAATATCATAATTATCAAGAAGATAATTTCCTATCTGAACCTTGCAGAAATTCTTGAAATCCTCTTCGATTTCTCGCTCGAAGTTTGTTGAAAATGGCAGATGTTCTTCAATTTTCTGGAGGATCTATCCTATATGCCTATCCTTGATAGCATCAGATATTCGACGTTCATTATTGATATGATACAATTGTTTCAATAATTGGTTGTGTGATCTTCTGATTTGTGATCGTGTATGAGCAATTTCTTATGATACAAGACGATAATTTCAAGACTACATCACCTTTTACTTTCGCTAGGATACTGGGCATCAGATATTCATTCTGAAAGTCGTTCACTTCCGCAACATAAAACTCATTTACTAACTTCTCTGAGATTTCGATGAATCTCGGTAACAATTCCATTTCACCATATGGAAATCGGGAATCGTGTTAAAATATTCTTGTTTCATGACAGCCATCGTGTTTGTTCGTAGGACCGAACTTGAAGTTATAGAAACATTACAAGTTTCGAAAGTTGATTGGGTCATTTGAAATTGTCTTATTGAAACTGATGGTCTCGAGCGATTCTCGGGTTGAAGGAAGTTTGAGACTGAATTAGAATTATTTGAATATCAGAATCGTACTGGTCTTGAAATGCTCTTTATGATATGGGTACTTACAGCAAAATCTAGAGCCAGGCATCGGAAGAGACAGCGATTGTACTTGTCGGTTGCTGCTGATGATGGAAACGAACGAAACGCATACCGATTTTTCGAAAAGGTCGATCAACTTGTTATATTCACTAACAGTTGTTCAACCTATCCTACCTACTGCGCCACTTAAACAACTTTGTTGTTAAAAAGATTCATTTTATCTCTTACAGAGTACTGAACAATTCGGATTCTAATTCAACACTGAATTATGCAGGTCAAAAATATAATGTAACATCTATCTATCTATCGATCTATATATCTATATATCTATCTATGTGGTGGGTTCATGTGGAGACCTCATAGGGACACCATGTCTTGCATAAATAGCCCGCTTGTTTTCACTGCCAAAACTTCTTATCCGAATGCGATCTGCAAAAATTTATCTTTTCCGTGTGGTGTAAGTAGATATCGCCATAATCTTTCCTCAGATGACTGATATGACATGTTCCAGCCTTCATTAATTCCTCCCTATCACGAAAGAAACGCTGTTTAGCTATTTATGACCTTCAAGGGTGAAGGGGTGAATGTCTTCGATTTGGGTGAAATGTATCGACCGACCACGGGTATAAACTGGTATAAACATCATTATTTATTAATGACAGGTCGTATAGAATGTGCTAATGAAATTCATCGTACACGATTTCATAACATAAAAACAAACATAAAATGGGCTGAAATGTTGATAAGAGATTGGAACATGGTGAATCGATTAGGAGTACTCATATATGATGAGCGTCCGGACAGAGGGCTGAGGGGTCATGAAGAAGAGTCATTATAATTTAAACTTCATTTCTTCAACTTGTTGAAATATCCATATTGGAACCCCACAAAACCATATGAATTCTTGACCAATTTTGAAAACAACAAAGATTGCTTCTAACAAACATGAAATCTACATACTTATCACCAACAACGCTCTCTCAGCGACCATGTGAGGTCCATTACGATAACTGCTCCTCAAAAACTTTCGTGCAAAGAAATACTTCACTTCCTAGCAGTTCCTCATGATCTACCAAGCGCAAATTCGAGCTGTCTGGAGTACTGTTCATATGTTCGAAGTGCAGCTCCAAAACATACGCTGAAGTTCTTAGATTCTATTTATAAGAGAGCTATTCGCCTAGTTGGTGATACTTCACCCACAAGTTTATTGACCCCTCTATAACATCGTAGAGGGTGGGCGATTTCAACCCTTTTAGGAACGATAAAAAAATTGATAAAATTATGTCTATTTATGTAGAAGCCTTCTAGTTTTGAAAATTTCCAGTGTAACTACTTCACAGTTAATTTTGATTCAGAGGGGAAAATGTTCAGAGCTGAATGTGAGAATCATATTTTGATTTCTATTGCTAAATCAGTCAATAAAGATTCTAGAACATGCAATGTGTTCATTACTGAAATCGAACCTTTTTGGGAGTGATAAATCTATTTCGATTTATTCAATCTCCCAACTGAAGGTTGTCGAAACACCATCACCTTACAGAGCTATCTTAATATAAAATGATCACAAAACATGTATCATTCCAAACTAATTATGACCAAACCTACAGGAGGATTTCTCAGCACACCTAGAAAAAACATAAATCGCCACTGTCGTGCGGATAATCAATGAATTGAACGGAAAACCTGTTGTAGGTGATGAATAGATAGGTAATAAAATTTAGAGTGAAACTAGAATTCACACCTTCCGTGTTATCCATAACACCCATAATCGAGGGGTGCTAGGCAACCATTAGTATTCTTTTTATACTAACGCATAGGTATTGTGTGTAGTTTTGGATACTCTAGTGGGAACTTACTAATTCCCCACCACAAGTGTCGAAATTAAATATGTATACCTAGTACAAATTGTATACTCCCAGTAACTGCATATTTATCCGAACCTTCAATCAATAGTGAGCGTATAAACTCACAATTTTTTACAGATTCAAAGCAACTGGATAACTTTGTCTTCTATCCTTTGATTGAATATGTAAATATCATCAAAGAGACACCCACTTCTCGGTGCAATGAATTTTGTGGTACTAGAAATCAAAAATGACATAAACCTATTCGTAACTGAGGAAAAAGTATAGATCAGTTCAATATTCAAGAGTTCAAAAGCTGTTAATATTACGGCCATTGCAACCAAACGTCCATTTGATATCCAGAGTGTTATCCAAATGTAGATTAAAATCACTAAAGTCTACGGGATAAGGTAAGGAAGCTATGAAGAGTTAATATGAGGTGACTGATTTTCATGATATTTTTTTGATTCGATACAAGACGTGTTCTTGAGAAGTTGTGTAAATATTGGTGAATGCGCATGTTCGAAAATGGCGAAAACATCTCGAATTTTAAATATATTGGTATAAATCCAATCTAGTATCAAGAGTTATATCAGGATAATAAGTCTATGGTTATATCGAACATAAGAATCGAGGTGAGTAATAAGTAAGTAGTGAGAAGATATACTTATGGATAGTTTTCACAGAGGAAGAAGACAGGTAAAATAAAGTAAAAATTTCAAGATTTGGAAGAAATAATGAAAAAACAAATAGAGTAGAGAGATAATGCCAATGGACATGCCTTGAGGCTTTATACGAGTCATCCATGTCGACTATTTTGATATTACATTTTCATATACATGTACGTATATTAATGTTTTTGCATGGGGGGTGTAGAAATTGTGTACTTTGCCTGTGTTCCAATATGGGGGAGTTTACTGATGTCCAGTCTCGAAAGAAACTTCCTCACCCTGCAATGTTTGTAACGCCGGCATTGGTGGACAGAGTTTAGTGTAGTTTCCCGCGAAAACTTCATCGCTTCACGGATTATCAACTCGGAAAATTAAATGAACAAAATGGAAAATTGTGGGATGAGTATTATCAAATATATTTTATTCGTTTTCAATTTAATATTTGCGGTAAGTTCAACACCTTTGTATTAGAGAATTTCATGATTTCTCATGATTTTTGTAAATGCCTGTATAATTTGCATTGACTTCATTTCATTTTCATTCATTTATTGGTGTATTTTCCGATGTAATCGAACAGGTTGTTTCACTTCCAATTATTAACGGATATGAAATTTCTTGAGAGATCAAGTAACTTCAGACGATTTTTCATTTTAAAAATACTTCCGACATCGATATTCATTTAATTCTTAAAAACGTGCATGGTCAACTATAATCCGAAAAGCATTCGTTATTACAAAAAAATACAGTGTATGTATACAAATATCGAGTCATCAAACATCCCATTGTATCTCATAATTGATACTTTATCTGAATAAATCCAAAACTATACAATGTTAGTTCGATTTGATTCAGTTTGTTACAAATCAGGTTTGAAGTCTATTTCAACCTACATTTTTTGGAAAAAATGGTTTCAATTTCGGCTTTAATTCATATTATGTAATTGTCACGAAAAGGTATATGAGTAAGTATATATTTCATCTTGTAAAATTAAATACAATATTAAATGCGATTAGATTGTTGTTGTTGTGAATGGCAGAAGAAAGAAGGTAATTTGTTTGTTCTCTCCTGAATTATTTCGAGAAATAGAGGTTTTTCTCCTTTTTCATTGTGGAATTCGAGTTATTGAAGTTGAAATATAGGAAAGTATCGAAAATTTCGAATAATAATTGCAAAATTATATACCTCATATTTTTCAGCTGATTGTTAGAGATATGGAAAGAGTTGATGAATATTGATTCAAAATTATCCTGACGAACATAAAATAAGAAACTTAGATACCTTGTTATTTCTGTATCTTTTGCGGGATAATGATTTGCATTCTTGAGACATTCCTCGATTGTACACACAATAAACAATTCACTCACACACGAAATGTTGATGAAGCATTAACCATGCATATTCCGAATAAACCAACCAATCTCATACCGCATTTCAAAATAAAACAAATGAATCATGAAGAATAAAACTAGAAATAAAACTAGAAACATACTAGTAAAGGACTTCACCTATATTCATCTATTCTATTAGATCGCAAAGGAATGGTCATCAGAACGTATAAGAATGAATCACATGTGATTCATAATCGTTCATGATTCGACAGTTGGTAACACTGGTAGAACTTGATTTCCAATCTTCGAATATTTGTCAGGAAAAATCCAGAGAAATGAATATTGTAAATGAATTAGTATCAATAATAATAATCACTCTTTTAATCAATGAATTATCAAACTATCTCAAATGAGAGTTTCATGGCACTACTAAGAATGAGTCTAAGGTTTTGCATACAGTGGGGAACAGCCAAATGGAATAAATTCGACAACAAATAAATGATGGTGTGCTGGTAAAAACGCTCGGACACATCGATTTGTATTTTTGAATACGCATTTTTTTCAAGAAAATCAAATTATATAGAGTGTGTCATGTGACAGTGGGCAATACCAACTTCCTTATTTCAAATAGAATACCCTGTATTTTATTCCATTTTCAAATTCTCACTGAAGAGTTGATTTCATCGATACACCACACTTGGGGTCTAGCGGAAATGATTACAGAGATATAGGGTGTGAAAAATCGAGATTTTTCAACGTAATGATTTTTTTGTGTCGAAACTATGCATTATTGGTCAAAACGACTTACATGTCTCTATCATAATTTTCGATATACTATCTACTGACATTCCTTTGGGACAGATACAGGATGATCAATTTTCTGAATTCGGCACCACCTTATATTCGTTTCAATCAAATGATGAATCAAAAGTCAATTGAAATTGAAAGAATTTGAAAATGGGATGAAATACAGGGTATTCCATTTGAAATAAGAAAGTTGGTATTGGCCACTGTTACATGATACACTCTATATAATTTATTTTTTTTTGAAAAAAATGCGTTTTCAAAAATACAAATCTACGTATTCGAGCGTTTTTCTCAACACACTCTCATTTATTTGTTGTCGAATTTATTTATTTATTCAATCAACATATTTGATGTATTGCATTCCGTTGTTTCGTTGTCAATCCATAGACCGAGGTTTTAAACTTTTCGTAGAATTCAATTTTATATTTATATTTGTAGAAAAATGGAACTTTCTTCTCCAAAAATTCGAGCTTTACAATTATAAAAATCATAATATCAAGAATTCACCAGAGTGGTTCGGGAACAAAAATGGGTCATGCTGCATCTGTCTCAATGTCCGGATGTCACGATTGTCATGAGGGAATAATTTAATTTTTGTTGAATTACTTTATTTGAATATTGTATAATCATGCGTGCACAAAGAAAAGTTTTATTGTCATGAAGTGCGTAGTTAATATACCAAGTGAAAAATCAATAGTTTCATATTCACTTCGGAATACGCATTAACCATCGCATTTCTAGGTCAGTGGTAATTGTTATTGGAATGATTTATGGGTGGATGGAGTGAACGTGGATGGGTTATCCGCGAAATTGAACATCAAAGAGATATAACAAGTGTTCAATCTATCATTTCACGATAGGCGTCTTTTTTCTTCGTCATGAATGGACTGCCATAAACATATAACCATAATGTTTTCATATCTTGTTGAATATTCAGGGTGGGAAACTAATCGTTCAACAAGATGCCAATAAATTTGTTTTCTTGGTTAGAAATTCTGAATTAATGATAGCCATGAAATAACGATTTTATACAAATCGTCTTTTCATCATAAGGAACCTCGTGAACGAGTGGAGAAATAGAGTTTCTGGTTTTGAAGCTGAGCATATTTGATAAAGAATTGCTCTAAATTAAATATGACGAACTTATTGACAACCAAGTTTTCATTTATAACTTTATTCGATGAACATTTCTTAAATCATCTGTTCTAACACCTTGTAAAATGTTCGTATCTATTTACCAAACACGCCGTATATATTCAAATTGATTTTCCAGTTGTCAGGCCTGGGAATCATCATAGCGGGTGCCGTAGTTCTGGCGGATATTTCAGATTTCAGCAGTTTCGTTACGAGTGACCTCCTAGGCCCACCGATAGTCCTCATCGTAGCAGGAGCCATTGTTTTCTTCATTGCCTTCTTGGGATGTTTCGGGGCCATAAGGGAATCATACAATATGCTGATCGCTGTAAGTTGGTCCTGAGTACATTTCAAGTGCATAATATGTTACTGATATACAATATTCGTTCACTATACGGGAAAGACGTTCACAAAAATCTACCACATATTCCTCGGACCAAAGATGAAGGCTTGGAGGAGTCAAACTTGTAGGTACACTGTTGCTTAGTTTAGGCGCGAGACGGCTCTGGATTCACAACTCTCATATCGTTTTTGCTTCATAACTTTTAAACGTCTCATGAGATTTGACTGAGATTTGGTACGTTGTCAAAGCTTTATCAGGCAATAGAACCAATATCATTATCATGACATTATATCATTCCATGGGCGTAGAACTTGATTAGTAAATGATCATCTGAAATAAAAAACTTCTTCGCCAATGGAAATAAAAGGAGTTTGAGTATGAAATTTAGATTGCGTAATTCCTATTAGAAAGGTATCAATGAACATATTATAGTATGATATACTATAATATAGGTACAATTTGATTACTCATGGCTTTGGCGAAATTTGTATTTCAATAATTCTGGTTCCGGTCCTATGATTACATTGAATATTGACATTAAAAAAGCTATCTTGCAAGCATAAGAATCTTATGGTGACGATGCGTACGAACTTTTTTCTCACAAAGTTTTTTTTTTAGTTCATATACGCGCCATCACTATTATTTCTATTATTTTTATCATTGTTATCACTATTCATAATTATTCATATTCATCGATGTCTAATGTGCAATCTGCACACTAGTTTTAACTTTACATTAGCGTTTTTATGCTTTGGATGTATCTTTACCATTCTGTAATTGGCTTTGGCTGTTGAATGGTGTACTACTAAATAAAATAAAATAAAATGAAATATAGAACAATTCACACATTGGCAGCAAATAGGCAACAGATGTTTTTTATCGATAATCATTTGTTGTTTTTTTTTCAATCTTTTGACAATGCGAAAGTAAAACCTATAATGTCTTGAGAACATCATGCTAGTCATCGGTGGAATGATGGGAGAAAAAGAAGGTAATGGAATTTTTCTTGGAAGTTTGGAAGACGTATTTAGCATCAGGAAATACCTCACCTCATATCTTTACTGTTCTATTGATGAATGATGCTTGGTAATGAGAAGTTCGTCGTGTTTCGAGCCTGACCTGTCGATGAAAAGTCTGAAACGCGTGCCAGTATCGTTCTTAAAGCCATATATTCAGTGGAAAGTTATCAATTAGGAAGATACCCATACTAATTAAGAGGAAATTGGGTTATTTACCAATGAATATATGGTCGTGAGCTATGCAATCGAAAATCCATATTCAAAGCCCTTCTCTTCCATGGGCATGTAAGTCTTAGATGTTTATTTACTAACAAAACCAGTTCTACGCCAACGAAATTCTATCATCATGATTATGATATGGGCTTTATCGAAATCAGATTGAAATCTCTTCACCCGTTTCGAAGTTACAAAGCAAAAACGATTTGATAATTGTAAAACCAAAGCCGTCTAGTGCTCAAACTAAGCAGCTTTGTAATGAGGTAAGTCTACTTGAATCGAAATGGTTTGGTTTGAGGAATATAAAGTAGGTTTTTTAAAGACCCTTCAAATACCCATATAAATTATGCTCTGGAAAATTTTATGATACCTTGATGCAGGCTCATTGTAATACAATCCGACGTAGTCGATCAAGGGTTGTATAAATATCCAACCTGTCAGACTCCTCCAGACTACCCTTTGACAGACTCGGATTGTTATTTTTGTGGGTAACGCTGCCACCAGACTAAGAAGTATATATATACTCCGCACTCAGCCACACGGAGTTTGTGTGGGGTAAGAGACCCCCTGGAACCAGCTCAACAACTCCAACCGCAGACTACTGGTTCAGATGAGACCACCAGGCTTCGGGATGATCATAGGTTCGGCCATCGGCTTACACAATTGCGTGGTCTTATATTTAGAGGGGTTGGGTAGACGGAGCCAATGATAATACCAAAATTTACTTAACTTTTCTATTCAAAATAAAGAAATATACGATAAAAGAACTGGATGAAACAGGCAAACACATAAACAATAGACCAAAAACCAGGACAAGAAATTGGAATTATTATCAAATCAGAACTGACAACATATCTCAATCACCTATCTTTATCCTGCTATACTTTCTCAGTCGGAGGAATAACTAAGAGACCCAATTAATTGTTCCTCCTAAATAACCTCTTCAGACCAAAATATAGTGACACTTCAAACGAATACACTGAATAGCAAAGGGAACCCCGTATTCCGCAAACTGATGGCCATTCAAGCAGTGCCCTATCTAGATGTGCCCACCCTGTAGCTACAATAAATAGCTGAACAAAATTCTACCTAATTTCTAGGCACTCACCCCTTTCAACCGCGAAGCAGAGGTTTCTCCCCGCAAATCCAAATTAATGCACACAATTTTCACCAATAAACTATACCTCCACAATTTACCTAAAGAAAAACTCGCACTCGTAATTAAAATCTCCCAACCAATAATATTCGGGAATTTTCCTAACCGAACGATTTCCCGACGTCCCGTTCCGACTCTCGCGAACGACGTTCCCCGACCTTCCTCTCAAAAATCCCCAACTCTCTTTCCTTCCAACCCTTATTTTGTTGGTTTAGCGCTTTTCGATTTAGCGCTCCTCCCGCTCAGCCAATCAAAACGTCCTTAAATATTATTACTTTGATTCGTACCAAAACCGTAATTTCGTCACCACGAGATGTCTCTCGTAGGCCAATTTACTGTCGTTTCTGTCTTCCAATTTTAAACTTGTTAAAATCGGTTACAATGTAACAATTTCGATTTCACTCTCGTTCCCATCGAGTTTATCTGCCCTAGACGCTGACTTCATCAATAATTCCGATAAGACAATACCCTCTGCTTCGTGGTCAAGATTAACAATAGCTGGATTCATAATAAATTTTTATATTGAAATACTGAGGAATATTCACATGAAAATGATCTGATCATAGACTTATTATCCTGAGGATCTGATATATATGAAATTATACTTGAGCCTAATTTCTGTCTTCTATCCCTTTGCTATCCTTTAGATTTTATATATATATATATAGGAAAAAATGATAAAAACCTAATTCTAAGTACATAACACCTACAGGGTGTTACATCATTATCAATCATATCACCGATATTTATTTTTTTTTTCAGTTCGCTAGCTTGCTCATTATTATTTTCATAGTTGAATTAGCAGTTGGAATCGCAGCAGCCGTTTATAAGTCAGACTTTCAAGAAGCACTCAAGGAAAGCTTGAAACAGTCGATGGACAAATATACGGATCCCAATAATTCAGAAAGAATATCTTGGGATAACGTACAAAGGAAGGTAACTGAAATCCGCTTCACTCTTATAACAGTTACAACCTCAAAACATTACAATGAAGATATATCATGAACAACGTTCAACATACATCCCTCACCTCACCGTGTCGTGTACTATATATTTTCTACAATCAATACCATTATTTCCGACTATAAGTCGACTTTCCATTATTATCAAAAAATTCTCCCTCTATGCAATGAAAAATATTTTCCAACTGAGTTTATCACCCAAGAGTACTAAGTACCTCATATTACTGGGTAGCCCAATGAAAACAAAACAAGGCCGATTTGACAAAGTTATCGTCCTCAGAAATAGTTTGCACATGTTTTCAACTTTTTCACTTCAAACCCCTCGGAGGGGTGAGCTCCAACTCTCGAATCTCAAATGGGATAAGGGGTCAAGTTTTCTCTTTCATCACCATTTCTCATTTTATAGCTAGAACGATATTCATCTAAGAAGTGCATTATGTGTGTGTTTTTTTTTTTAATTCTGTCCTATCCAACATTATATGAAGATTCATTTATTTAAATGTCAGTTCCTTGATCGCTCAGTAGAATGCAAACCTTGTTTGTTTTCATTGGGCCACCCTATATCATTCAAAGTTCGATGTGCATACAGAAAATTGTATCTTAGTAAAGAATATTGAAAAAATTAAAGAAAAAAAAATAATTAGCAGCACAAACAGTTCAACATATTATTCAGATCAAATTGATTACATGAAATTCCATTTCAATTCCATTTTCAATTCATTTCGCAGTGGTGAAAATTAAATTAAGAAGAATTAAATTAAATTTGGTACGATATGATTAGCAGCTTGATAATAACTAAGGTACACTCTGAGCTATATTTGATAAGTGAATGATCTAGTGAGTATATAAATGAGTATCATCACGAGTAAACAACTATTGACTTTCATGTATCAATGATATAATGCAATTAAAATACATAACAGAATCTATATAGTTGCTTTGAAACAGTTTCATTAGTGTGGAACGTAACAATAAGTATCCATACACGATGAGTGACGCGAGTATTAGAAAACTATATCGAGATATTGTTGTTATGCTTCCAGTTGATGTGTTGTGGGGTAGACGGTCCTGGAGACTGGCAGGGTCAACCAACCCCAAATTCCTGTTGCACCACTGAAAAACTCGACCAAGAAACTGAAGCTTACTGCCTCGATAACGGATTCGGAACGTACATGTACAAAAGGGGTTGCTTCGACCATCTGAAGGAAAAATTTGATGCTAACTCCAAGATACTCATTGGCGTTGGTATTGGGATAGCATTCGTAGAGGTGAGAGAAGGTTCTCTGGTCGAGATTTTCATTCTCATTTTCGATATGATTATAGGTAATAGGAATTGTATTGGCATGTTGGCTGGCACATACAATAAAGAAAGAAGAGAGTGCCAAATGAGACGAGGTCATAGGTGATGAAAATCTACAGAAGAGCGTATATGTTTACTAAATATATAAGCAATATAGAATGTTCGGTATCTATACCATACTTATCATCTTCCCAATTTTTTGTATTTGTGTTGAATCTTGTGTGTTGTGTGTGCATATTTCGTGAGTTTCGATTGATTTCTCCATTAAAGTAATAATTACACGTCTTGTCTTATTAATGTCTTGGATATCTGTCTTATGTCAATGTTCATTATGGATTTGTAGTAACCCCATCAATGTCATCACACATAAATATAATGCGCGAATGACTTCCAATCAGGCAATTACAATACCACGCTATAGATTGAGTCATACTCAGAAATTTGTAACTTATTTTGGCCCGAAATATTATATAACAAGCTACCACTCCATATAATTACTGTAAACTAAAGAAAGAACTGAACGTTTCCATCAGAAATCATTGTGATCAATTGCAGGATATCTTTGAAAATGATTGAACTAAATTACCTCCTATCTCTCTCTCTTCTTATTACCTCCCTCTAGCCTTTATTCTCCAACTGCGATTTCAAACCTAGTAGAGAGTAGTTTTGCAACCAAACGACTTATTTTAGTTTTCATGTTTTTATTTTATTATATATTATATAACATAACCAATATCAATCTGCAACACCCAGCTAATGTGGCTACAGATTGTCTAACACACGGTTCTATGATACGATATTAATGATAATTTGAATTGTAAATCGCAGGGAAATCATGTGACTGAATGAATGAACGACGTGAAATAAATTGAACTGATTCATGCGAATGTGTTCATCATTGCGAAAGGACTCGATACCTCAGATGAATCGCGTGGCCGGCATCACCCCGGTTATCGATTTTCCAGCTAGCAGATGAAGAGAACAACCCCTCTTCTATGTATCACGTCTGGGAATTTTAGGGGTCTAGGGGTCGTCGATTTGGCAGATATTTCAGATTTAAGCAGTTTCTTGACGAGTCATCTAGTAGACTAGGCCCACCGACGAATAAATAGTCCTTATCATAGCGGCAGACATGGTTTTAGTTGTTCCCCTAGGATGTTTTGAGGACACGAGGAAGGCATACATCAATATGCTAATGGTAAGCTGTCGAACCTATTCTATTCAATATTGCCATATTATTCAGGAAAATTTAGTTCCTTCAGTTATCACTCGTGTTCTAACGAAGAATATTTTGAGCGATGCAGCGTTGCCGCTTGTACCAAATAGTAGCAGCAACTTTTATATTCAAATGATACAACCTTTATATTATTGCATTTTTGGATTCGTTATTACTCTCTCAATCTTTCCGTCTAATGCTTCCCTATATACATCTTTGACGGTTTTTGAGTCAATAATTATCTTCCACATTTTTGTTGAGAAAATGCTCTAATTTAATATTTTTCCATGCGAGATCTGCATTTGTAGAAATTTCAAATTATAGGCGTAGCTTACCAAGGTCCTGTGTATTGTATGGCGGATTTTTTCTACAGGTCCGCTAAATATTTGTGATTTCACCGCTAGAGACAAAAATGTTTGAAAATATTTCTCCATAGATATTGTAAATAAATAATAAACAGATAATAATAAATAACCGGAACATATACCTTCCAAATGTTCCTATACCTGCATAGTAAGGTTCTGGAGATAAAACCAATGTATGAATCCGAGGATTTGGCATATTTTCAGCATATTCTCGAATTATTTTGCTAAAAATATGCACAAATCTATTATCATCAAGTTTTCATATTGTCATGTTTGAAGTTGATGTTTGATTGGAAAAAATTTTCTCATAATTTTCCAATTTTGTCTTTGTGGCTTCCCTGAAGATGCAAATAAACATTTCCGAAATCTTGGAATAACTTATCACCGGCTGCTTTCCCCGATAATACTAGTTTCATCTCTGACTGGTCTGCAATAAGTGTATGTACAATATACATTCTTACAATTTTTACTTGTACCTTTTTCAGTTTGCTGGATTGCTCGTTATTACATTGATACTTGAATCAGCTATTGGAATCGCAACAACTGTAAGTAGGTTTGATAAAGCACTAAATGAAAGCTTGGAGAAGTCAATGGATAGTTATATCTATAGCAATAATTCAGAAGTATGCTGGAATTACCGAGAGCAAAAGGTAACTAGATCTATTTACTGATAGCTAATGCTAGAAGATATATCGCTTAGAACGTCCAAATTGATAATCAATAATTATAATAATAGTAATAATTCATATAGAATAAAAATATCACATCACACTTTTTAACAACAACAAATAGTCGCACTTCTCTTGGATCATTCTCGAGAAATTCATGATAGATAAATAGATAGATAATTTATTCACATAAGATCACAAGAATTTTTCAAGAACTACAGACTTAGAAAGTAGAGAAAAAGGACACACAAGAAGCAATTAAAATTAAATCAAAATTTGGAGGATGAGAAACCTCTCAACTGCATAAACACAATGCATCATCAATATATTATGATTTTTTTCTGGAATATAAGCTTAGTACTGATATATCTATATGAATTTTGTGTTTCCTTAACATATAATTTCTGCTTCTTGTTGAGTATGTGTGTATATTATTGTGCCGTATAACACCATATCATGAGGTTTAAAAATGCTTACAATTGTGCTGCAAATACTTCTTCTTTCTTACTACAGTTTTCCTCGACTATTACTGAAGTTTGAAGAAATCAATCTATGAAGTAGATATTTAGTCTGGAATTAACTACACCTGAATCAACAGAAAGATATACCTATAAGTTATAATATACTCTTCTTAAAATATATATATTTAATATATTCTACTGTATTCTACTTTTGTTATAATGATTTCAGTTGATGATGTGTTGTGGAGTAGAAACTCTTACTGAATGGCAGGGTCAACCGATTCCATGTAAATGCTGCAATATAGAACTCGACCAAGAAATCGACTATAATGTGCAATCGGTTTTGGGATGGGGCATTGGGATAGCATTCTTAGAGGTATAGTGAATGTTATTATCTGATGGTAACACTCTAACTTCTTATATCATTATAGGTAATGATTTTAGGAACGTGCTGGGCATGTTGGCATGAAATGGGCAGGGTAGATGAGGATCTAGGAGATTTCATATCATTGGATTGAAGTAGATAGGATTACAATAGAACATATATACCTCATCAGGGCTAGTTTGGGTAGGTTTTGGTCGTTTTGGGTCACCAACCAGCTAGTAGAGAAACGAGTTTTCAACTATCAATAATCTTTATTTCTTAGGGACTGCTACCAGCTCCACATACGCACAGAGTGTTTCCACTTCCTGCACTGAAATTCGACCAGGTTGATATATGCGCACATGGCCGCGCTGAACAAGAAGATAATTATTTCTTTGGAATAGTGAATAAATAATACAACATGAATAAGAATTACTTACAGTACCAATGACCTAATTACTATCACATATGAACGCTACAATGTTGAATATTCTCATCAAAGGGTCACATATGTGTTGAGCACAAGCACCACCTGAAATTCGACCAAGCCAGAACAACGAAGGGATTCAGCAGATTGCGCATTCGGAAGTTCGTATTCAATATACCTAGAGGGAATAAGTATTATGGCTTTTGTGTATTATGACTAGGATGTGAGATGTATTCTCGACTCGAATAGTATGAGAACCCTGATATCCATCGTCTCTGTTCAAAACTAATTTTTTCATTGCGGTGAAATGGTTCAGAAAACTCCACTCGCCGATTTGAAATCGAAATATTATTTTACGCCTACTGAATATGCAACCCCAAATTTCACCCATGCAGTAGCATGAATTGCTTGAGCTCTCAGGTTCGCTCCAGATTATATAGGGAGTTCACTTATTTACGGTGATATGAGATACTGCGGACGCTAACCAGAATACAAAAGATAAGTGTAATAATATCCAAACAAAACAGATCGTGCTAGGTTTCAGCTCGTGTTGCTCGTGTCAGTATATTCAGAATTCAGAATAGGTCGCATCTCGCATCCATTTAGGCTGGTGCACGCTCAGACGAGTTGAAGAATTCCTAACATCTGATACATCTGACATCGATGGATACCTAACGGTTCAAATCTTGCATTATTGTTGAATTTAAAATTCAAGTCGTATTTTCTGAAAGTTTCCATATAACCATCGAGATCAGCAGAGGTGACGCCATCTATTTTGGATCTTGGGAAGTCTTAGTGAGGTATTGAAATTCAACATAATCAAGTAGGCGAAAGCGAAAAGAACGAACGAAAGTCAACAACTGTTTCTAGAAATTAGGATTTCTAATCTGTGGCTGGGTATAGGCAGTTGGGACACCAGTCTAGTCTAGTCTAGTACCAAGGCACAGAATACCCACAGAATATTCACATGTGGATAGGGTATTCTGTGACGCTGTGACCAAGGAGAGACTATGGAAACAGAACCTAAAACATGTTATTTGTCATAAATGTGACATTGAAACTGTCAAATCTGATGTTTTCACCCGACTGTTTTATAATGGAAAATTATATCAAATTTATCATTAATTTATCTATGAGAAATCTACAGTTTCAATTAATTGAATTCACGATGTGATCTGAATGTATCTGAGTAACTCATCGAGCTAGTGCCCCAAATATAATAAATGTATGTCGATAATATTTTGATGAATTGAATTTTTTCATCTTTGATTTTCAGATGATTGTTATGGACGATAGTCGCACTATGACTTTTCAAAGTGGAGAGTTTCCTAATTCCTTATTTCAAAAGCTTTTCGAGCAGAAGAGAGCGAGTAGATTTTGTGATGTCAATCTCTTTGTTAACAATAGAATCATAAAGGCTCACCGCAATGTCCTTGCCTGTAGTTCCCCATATTTTGATTCAATACTGAAGCACCACAAAGTCATAAGAGAACAATTAACTGTATCATGTTTAGATAGTGAAATATTCAATACTGTACTGAACTTTATGTACACAGGCCAAATAACCATAGAGCATTCCAATGTGGAAGAACTTCTTAAGTTGGCTGACCATTTTATATTGACCAAAGTTATCGAATATTGCATAGAATTTTTAGGCACTAAATTATGTTTGGATAACTGTTTATTCACATATTTTTTGACTAGTCGATTCAAATTGAAGCATTTAGGTAATATTGTAGAGAATTGGATTTCCAGTCATGTGGAAGATATTTGTAAAGGAGATGAAATATTGAGGCTGAATGCAAATGAATTAGTTACCTTCCTTAAAAATAAAGTAAGTGACAATAATGTAATATGTTGCAGGAAGGTATATAAAATGTATTTTCCAGAATTTTGTTCTCACAACCAGTAGTGCACTGAATTTACTCTCTGAATGGGTGGAATTAGACATAGGAAAGAGAGAAAAGTGCTTTGAAATGCTAATTAAATGCTTTCCCACTAATGACTTGGAACCTATTGAAGTCTTCAAACATTTGGATACTTGTTCATTATATATCAAGAGTGAATTATGCTTATACAAGTTCTTAGACTATTTATTGAGAAATAACTGGATGCTTTCAAATTTCAAAACCCGATATGATGTATTACATGTCAAGTATGGCCAGGTAAGAATTTCTCATCTTAGTTTGAATCAATTAACTCACTTACACCACCATTTTTTAGCTATCAATCAGTGATAAACATTTGGATACTGATATAAAGAGTGACAGGATTGTAGTTTCTGAAAAAACTTCAACGACTAATACCCAGAATAATTTCACATCTGTGTCAGTTAAAGCTAAACTGAAAAATAGGAAACAATTGATTCTCAAAAAACTGATGCTTTTTGGACTCAGACCAAGTGTTAGAATGGCTGCTTTGAAAATGCTCTCGTGCAAAAAGAAAAGTATTTCTCTAGATGAAAATGAAAAAGAAAATAGTGATGGTAATGCAATACAAAACAATTGACTGGAAAAAATAATCTACATTTTTTGCAGCTGAAGATCCTGATGAGAAAGTTGGCATAAAATGTCCAATTTGCTTCATGACCATCAATGATAGCTTATTGCTTGAACAACATCTTGCACTAAGTCATGCAAAAGATGTAACTTATAAATGTGGACTTTGTGCATTTGTATGCCAATATCATGGAGATTACCTCAACCATATGAAAACACATTTTACTGGACCACCTTTCAAATGTGACTACTGTAAGTTCAAACCCAACACGTTAGATCAACTTGATATAACACTATTAACATCTATTTTCTTCAAATGATGAAGCTCTGAAAAAGAATAATACAATTATTGAATTCTTGCGATATTCTGAAAAATATCTCTTTTACAATAAAAGCAAAACATTTGGTAACAAATGAAATAGTTATAGTTAACCTGAAAGAGTAACAAACATAATTCTTAATTTGAATAGTATAAAACATAGATGTGCCTATTATAGGGTAATATAATGTATGAGTGATTATTCAAAAATCATGAATAAACCTTGATTCATGTTCTTTTGAGTTGAAAAATCAAATTGCTTTCATCGCATTGATAAATTAATTCAAAAATGTTCAGATGGGGTGTCAAGAGAACAAATGCCTAGAATGTTCTATTTGAGAAATGTTTTTACTGAAACATAGTTTCAGTCTATTTCCATCAATTTAAATGAGTATCTGAGTAGTTAACAGTACAAAAAATAATACAAATACATAAAAAACCATCCACAGGATTACATGAATGTTATGACAGTTGAAGCAAAATGTTATTCACAAAAAAATGACAGGAAGCAAAATTTTCAAATCACCTAATACATCAATGAATTTTCTATGAAATTTCTATGAAAAGTAGTGTTATCATTACTAATACCATGATATTCTGAATATTTGAGATAATAGTTTGCTGTCTACAAAATTGTGGTGTTGCTGCACAGCACCACAGTTGAGTGAGTATTAAGAAAAATTTTCATGAGAATATACTCATGTTTTGTATCCACTGAATATAATTGATGTGGAATTCTTTGCCTAGTGAAGTCTTTCCTGATGCTTACAACCTTACAGAAAAATTTCAACACCTTCCTTCTCTCCCAAAATTCCACCAGTGGCTAACACGATGTTCCAAGAACATTATAGGTTTCCCTTTCGTGTTGTCAACAGATAAAAAAAAAACCTGCTGGTGCGCCGTTAGGACTTGATTTCATGTTAATGAAGCTTTAATTTGACAGGACAAATTAAATTATTGTCAAACATATTTTTCAAAAGGCAGTGTGAACACAGTGTTGGCTTCTGGGCTGTAAGAAGATTTGCAGTTTTGAAATGTGAATAGTTTGATAACTGTTATTCAAATCATTAAATGTACTAAGCAGTGGTTTTTCAGGTGACTTTTCCATCGAACAAATATCCAAACTGATATCGCATCGTGCCCAGCACCTGGACGAATCGATCTACAACTGTACGTTCTGCTCGTTCAAGTGCCGCCTCAAACAAAATTACATCTCCCACATGAAAATGCACACTCCTGAAAAGACGTACAAATGCGAACATTGCACGAAATCGTTTCGCTTCAAGCAGAACCTCGACTCGCACATGTTGACTCACGCGTCGGAGAAGAACTTGTCCTGCGACTCGTGCGGCTTCCATACGAAATATTTGAGTCACATGATCGCTCATAAAAGGATTCACGCCTGTGAGTAGCTGATAAATTTCACCCTCGAATATGTCCTCAGATCACTTGATAATTCAATTGACCTCTCATGTATGCTCCTGAGAGATGGTCTTTATTTTTATTTATTCTGTATTGGTTGATTGATTCATCAAACTCAGGTACCATTTCAAAATCAATCGAAAATGTAATTTCTTCCTGTTGTACTTTCCTGTACTCCTGAACATGTTTCGATAACTCGAAGCTTGATCTCCAAGAAGGGGACATTACATGGCGGTCCTAGCCATAAATAATAAAAATAAATAAAATAATAGTGATAAATTGATGAATAATCTAACTATCGTAACACTTACAGAAAAACTTTGTTGGACTGTTTTGTAATGGTATCTGAGTTGAATGAATCAATCAAACCTCAATCTCCAAGATGGGGACATTACAATTTTTCTTTACGTTAAGTTTCTTGTAGGTAGTCATCGTTAATCTAATTCCATTTTTCTGGTATCCATATTAATACTGTGTATAGACATCATCATTATTTTTTACTGTTATTTTGTATGAGTGGTATCAGTTATGTACTGTCATATAATAAATAAAGTAAAATAATTTTCCAGCTTTTTGTGGGATTTTCTCTCCTTGCTTCTAAAAACTAGAGTAGAAGTTACAGATTTTGTGATCGGCCCCAAAATGTCACTGCGCTTGAAATTAAACCTTTAGACACCTAAAAGAGAAATTCTCTATTTGTCAGTGACACCTTGTTTTTGGAAAATTTGGAAATACAAATATATTCAATAAGAATAAAACCTCTCTTTGCAAATTTTTTTTGAATATGTTTTTTGACACTGTTTTGGTTTTGACGGTTTTGACACTGAAAAGTGGCAATTTGGTAGACGGAGGAATTCTGGTTACAAGGTGCTTTCATTAATTGATATTGAATTTTCCATTTTCATATCCAATTTTCAGAAGTGGGTGCCAAGTTCTATCTATATCAACTGAACAAGAAGCAATATTATTGTCTCCGTTCAGGTGAATGCAAGTAGACTCTTTGATTTTCCGTTTTTGGTTGTTGTCTTCTTTTCCTATGATCTTAATATTACCCCAATCGGCCATATGTTGTCCATTTTCAGCAAGTTTCAGTAAGTTCAGTAAATTTCAGCTAATTTTGATTTGTCAGTATATCTTTTCTTTATATTGTTCTTATGCTCTTTCATCCTTACTGATAGAGGCCTGCTGGTTTCACCGGTATAATGTTTTCCACAAACACATGGTATACTGTAAATTTAATTTCAAGAGCAGTGATATTTTGGGGCAGATCACAAAATCTGTCCTTACTACAAATATATTGAAATGATTTTTTATAACTTCTACTCTATTTTTTAGAAACGAGGAGAGAAAATCTCACACGAAGCTGGAAACTGAATGTACCACCTCCTCGAAAAACTTACAAGCAGTATTCGAAGTAAAATAAATAAATCACTAATGATTTAACAGGATTTTTCATTGATAATATTGCGGCGAATAAATTTCCGTTGTGTCTCCGTCGTAGCTGACGTCTTCCGGTGCTCGTACCCGCACTGCAAGTACACTGCGTCGAAGAAGGCCCAGCTGTCGAGCCACGCAAAGTCGCACGGCGCGGGGGGTGCCGCGCGGCCTCACGCGTGCGCCGTCTGCGGCCGCGGCTTCATGGAGAAGTCGCACCTGGTGCGCCACGAGCGCATCCACCTCGACGAAAAGCCGTTCAAATGCGCGCGCTGCGACTACGCTAGCTCACGCCGCGACAAGCTCAAGGAGCACTACGCGCGCCACCACGGCGAGAACGCGTCGGCGAAGGTGCCGTACAAGGCGAGGCCGCTGAGGAATGGCACCTCGGCGGGCGCGAGGCCCAAAGCGCAGGTGAGTGTTTTTGTTTCCTTCCTCGTGTATCTATGACGGGAAATTCCGTTTAGGAAATAGTCACTGTACGGATGCAGAGGCGTGACTCTCTCATAGTTCGATTCATACCTTTCAGAGAGATATAAGATGGTTGAAAAAACGGAAGTCTTCTCAGGAGTTCCGCAGGGATCTGTGCTTGGTCCTGTTATATATTAACGACCTATTAACTGAAAGAAAGGTGTGATATTCCAATGCAAAAAAAAACCTATTCATTTTTTGTTCATTGTATTTCTCTTACTGTCCTCAATGCGACAAGCAAATTAATTTTCTTTCATTCATTTTATATAATCATCAAGCTTTCTCAACAAGACTTCTGACAATAAAGAATTTATTACTAGCATATTACATAACTAGTGTGGAAATGTAACAAGTGCATGAAATAGACTTTCAATCATTTTTTTCAATACATTTCAATTCACAGTCCATTGCCATTTATTGAAATTTCACGAAATACGCCTACTCGAATTCGAAAATGATTCGAAGTTTCGCTAATCGTCGACCACTACCACGCAACTCAAAATATACCAGATACAAGGAAACCAAAGAGGCCCTTTGGATAGTTTGAGAGACAATACCTATGTCAATTTCAATAAATATGTGTGCTATGAATTGTTATAAGTTCCGTCACCTTCTGATATTTCAGCTATCATATTTGCTAACCAACTTTACTCAACTGAGTAAACGTCAACTGTGTTATTTGTCAACCCCCTTTTATTGTTGCAGGCTGTTCAAGAAGTGACACCCACCACTACCACTAACAATGCGAGTTTTACTCAGACAAGCAGTACGAATGTTACTCCCTCTAGTCAGACTATGGGTTCGGAAATACAAGATTTGATCATGCATCATCAGAATCACTCTGCCTCTACGGGTAAATATTTCCAGTTGAATTCATTTGGGTGAATAACATTTTAGGTTCCCATGACTGATGAGATAACAACATAGGACGAAGAAATAAACATGCTCAAAGGAAAAATATCACCTGTTATTGGTGCCTTAAAATGTCCAAAGCTCAGTGGATATCGAGCAAATATTATTCTCCATTCTCGCATTCTCAGTCGAATGAACTATCTTGGAAAATATTTGGAGATTTTTTTTAAAAAACAAACTCAACAGAATGTCCATACTATATTCAGATTTGTAATTTATATTCAAGTTAATGAACGGATTGATTGTGTGCAATGATCTTATAGAACTAGTTGAACGTACTTCATAAGCAACTAAGCAATCCCAGTACATTTCTGGTAAATACTCACAGCACTAATCATGGTAAAAATCCTGCTCTAGATAGAACATTAGACACGTTAAACAAGCATGAAATCAATGTATTTGGTATTAGTTCATTACAATTTAATGCTTCCATAAACAACAATAACGTCTGATCAGTACTGTTTTATAGCTGTTCAAGTCTGTTCTCTTTGTATAACCTTTCACTTCCTCTTGATATATTAAGAGCTATGTATACCTTTATAATTATATTTTTATTTGTTTCATGAATGTAAGATCTCATTCATGATTATATGTAAACTGTTATATGGTATTCCCGTATATGGAATAAATGAATAAATTATGTTATTATCTATTCCGGCAGCTACGAACCTGACGGCGATAAACACGAACTATCACCATTTCGGCGATCCCGGCGAGTTCCATCACGCGGCGCACAACCACGCCCACAACATCCACAATCAGATACTCGGCGCCGCGAGCCACAGCCAGCGATCGTCGGCGCAGCACAACAACAACAACAACATCGTCAACCACCACATGCTGGCGGCCGCCCGGACGAACCCTTCGACGGCGACGTCGACGGCGGCGGCGGTGGCGGCCGCCATGATGCTGGATCCTCGCTTCCATCACAACGCGACGGTAAGGGCGGATTTCTTAGGTTTGTTCCGACAAGAAGGACCCTGCACCGCATCGATGAATATGCTCGAATTTCTAACATTTTGTAGAACTGGTGATGCTGATCAAACGTCTCCGTTGCACCACTGATCAAAGTTCAATGGGGGGGGACTTCTGTCCAAGTTGAAAAATGTATGAATTGACTCTACCACTGAGGAATAGTTGATTTTTTTATGATGGTCGTAAAATAGGCTTTCATGGACCGCAGCGTGTAACATATTAACAGGCCTAGGTCTACAAAAGCAAATCACGCCCGAAATACATACAACATTTTATGCATGATCGGTATATTTGATGTCATGTAGATAGATACCTCTTCATATCTAGAACACGATAGAAATACATCAAGGCTGCCGTGAAGCTGTATATTCATATCATATCGGAAACAGAATAAATCAAGAAGTGATGGATTGAACGTTACCAATTGTTCAAAATGTTGATCATCTTCAATATTCATTGGTTGAGTTTCGAAGATAATTCGTTTCAAATATCCCCATAAGAAAAAGTGGCGTGAGATCTAGAGAACGTGCAGGCCAATCTACCCTCTAACAAATTCAATTTTCTCGATTAACTATCTTCACAACTACATATTATGATGTATCGTTGAATAAAGAATGAAAGGACTGTATGATGAACCAAAACAAACATTGGGGTGCAATTTGAAAAACAAAAGTTAGAGGTGGTTTTTCGAGGGTTGTTTGCCAGGGGGTGGATTTTGCTATGCTGCATGAACGAGCTTATGGTCTCCTACGACACGTATTTTTTTTCAATTTTCTTTTCTGCAAATAACTGAAATATCTGCTGGCCTAAAAGCTCTGGGTATACGTTAAGAGTCCAATATAGAGTGAAATAATTCCTGCACTTTTCCACGATATACAGGGTGGGTAAGATATGGCAAATATTTCAGTGATTTCCAAAAGACATAGCAGTGGAATTTCAATTATTTTCAGATATTTCGTGAGATACTTATATCAGTCCCAGTCAAAAATGATTGGGTTTCCCGAATGAGATATATCATATACAAAATACGTTGTATATCCCATGATGCAAAACATCTTATGACTATTGAAATGACTGACATCCCAGACAACTCACTGAAACACTCAATCATTTGTGATGAATGTTCACTCCATGAATTGGGATATATACGGTTATTCAGCACCCTGTATAATCTTAAATATTGATTTCCCAGCATTGATGCAATGGAGACATTTCATCAGCATCATGAGTTCCACAAAATATCAAAAATTCGATCAGATTCACCAAAATCCAATTTCCTATTGATGCGGAGCGGTGTCCTTTCTGCATCGTTTTGAAACTGTTTTGAGATCGTTTTGTTAGCATGCGCGGACTTCTAGTTTGTACAAAAGTATGCAAACGTTGGATTGTTTTATACACAGTTTTCCATAACCTAACTTTTCATCGACGGGTGAGTGGTTGTTTCTAAAGATTCGAAATATTCTGAAGGGATAATGAGATGATATGGAAAGGATTGATAAAAATGTTTGAATCACACTGATTTCAACATGTTATTCATTATGTCTTTCCATTTGACTACATGGTAGTTCATCTAGAATATCTCATCAGTATGTAGTGACCACCAATGAATTTTGATTCATTTTTTACTACTAGTACTGATCAATACTCAGATTAATATAAGATATCATGTTTACCATTCAGGTTCTTTTGGAAAACTGAAAAAGTTATTTGAGCTATCATAACTTTTATTTTCACCCTTTTGATGGTAGAAACTTCTCATATAACTGCAAAAAACTTCTTTTCTGTTGAAATTTATATTTGTTTTCAATAAAATGAAATTCTCAATATTTCCTGCACATTCAGAATAATTTATTTTCCTCATGAGGCATGTTTATCATTTCTGCCAATTTATTGCTTTGGGAAATGTAGACTGAATAATTATTGAGATGACCAATTTTTTTAAGGTGCCATATCACCCATCTTCTACTCCAGTTTCGATGGCGATGGCTGCTGTCCAGTCATCCCAGCAAATCCAGTCTTCAGGCCCACAGAGCGAATATCCATCTACTATACAGAACTGTATGACACTTTTCTAGTCAGTTTTGCTATTCATTAATTGAGTATTGTTTTGTTGTTTAGTATTTATCAGTATTATTGTTGTAAAAGTTTTGTTTTGTTGTTTTTCTTGATGTTATACACATTGAATAAATAATGTAGTTACAGCTGACAAGAATTTTAATCATTTTATCATACTCACCTGACACAAGAATTATTTGATATTTATTGATTTAATATTTCTTTTCCAGATTGATGAAATTCAGGATTATCTGAACAGTAGTGAGCCAACACACATAAAGAATTCATTTTTTTCTTTGATTGCAGGTCTGTATTTATTGCTCAGGGTTTCCTATACCAATTTAGCCCTCTTTCATTAAAAGAATGTGAAGGGTTTCAGAAAATAATCTTTATCTTTTATAATTTCTCATCCAATACACTCAAAATACATATTATATGGGTATTTGAAAACATTTTGGTAACTTTGAACATATATTTTATCAGCAAAACAATAACAATGAAAGAATGAGGTTACCTTAGGGGCCATGGAATGTCTTTTTCAATTTTTTCAATATTTATATTTTCTTTCAATTCAACAACTTCTGCATCACAACTATTCATTGAACTTGAATTGTAACTTTCCTTCTCAAGTAACCAGCTCTGATCTTTTGCAACTCCTTCAATGACCACTAGGAACAGCTGTTTTTCTTTGTCATCCAATTCATCTCTCAAATAAGTGACTAAATCATTAGCCTGAAACAAATACTGGGATAGTTATCTTGAGCATGATAATATAAATCTTTTAGTTTCCAAGACTATTATATACAAACATTTCCAATAATTTGAGGGGCATCCAACTTTGAATCTAAGTTGTAAAACAGTCCTCTGATGTCTCTAATTGTCACCCAATGTTTTCTTCTCAGTGGTAGTGTAAGGAAACCAATTTTGTAGTCACTGGGTACATTGAGTATAAACCCATAAATGTGAGATAGATTCAAGCATCTAGGATCTCTGAAAGTTACAATGTGGTATTAAAAATTGAAGCTAGTCATGCAACCCTACTTTCTCTTATCAAACCATATTGTTTCATATCCTTTCAACTGTAGTGCTTTCATTATCACATTGATATCATAGTTTCCAAATCCTAGCATAGACTTGTGAGGATTGATCCATTGGTCTGGAGAAAGTGAATGACAAATTGCATCCAGTTGGGACTTTTCAAAGAAATCCTTTGTTTGAAACATATTATTGAGGGCATGTAAAGCGCATAGTTCTCTTATTTGTTTCTCATGATAGATATTTGGTGATTCCATATCAACTTAAAAACTTTCTTGATATACAATTGTAAATTTTACTAAACTACTCCTTGTTTTGTGCAAGTTATGTTGGAATAAACCTCGAGTGAAGGATAGAAAATATTCATCCTTTCAAAATTAATTTTTCCTGTTTACTTGGTCCTTGCCAAAAAATCCAGACAAAATATTGACAAAATATAACCAAATACTAATTTGTCAACCAGTCAGTGCTGCCAGATTGAACAATAGACTGGTGTGAAAACATCTGACAAAGATGGCAACTAAAATTTTCTAGATCGGCAAAGCGTCTATGGGCGTCAGGACCATATATGTATTAGTTAATACATATATGGTCAGGACATCAATTTTCGTGAAAATAAGAAAAATAATTGAATAATTCATATAGTTTTTATGCCAAATGAGGATGGGAATATCGTATTCATAGTAGGAAACTATCTCAATATTTCATTTAATGTACTTCACAATATCAGAGATAAGTGGTTAACTTATCTCTGACAATATTAATTGAACTGATAAGATCCTGATGTATTATGGTAGTGAGAAACACATATTTTTTTCATCTCATGAATATTGATTTCCCGACGTCCATGGACTTTATGTCGACCTTGTAAACCTTAGCTGCTACCTTTGCCAGCTATTTTCACACCAGTTTTCACAGGGTATTCTGTGTCAATTGTTACTTTTGTCACAGATTAACCAGGGTGATCTTTGCTTTTTGTTTTCTGGGTGTTTGATTTTGGATCCTCATAAAGATTTCGACCGTTTTTCCACAGAAGAGGCCTCTTTGGTTTTTCTTCGCTAGTTAGGTTAGAGAAACTGTTTTGTGGAAATTGTTTTGAGAATATTTGATTAATTTTCGTATGATTTTGATCAATTCGATAACCAGTGTGAAATTATAAAGATGCCGAACTGGAATCAAATACAGTCACAACTCCGGCATCCAGCTAATCCTGTCGTATTTTTTGATATTTCTGTAGGAACAACAGTGAGTAATAAAAAAGATAGTTTTTCAAATACTGTCTGTAGTTTAATCTAGAAGTTGCTATGTTCATATTTCTAGATTTCTGAAATTCATTTCATTTCCAATGAGAAAATATCATTATTATATTGTGAAGATGCATAATTTGGAATTCATTTTTTTTCCACTCAGTATGGTTAAGACTACTCATTCTTCACTTGTTCTTCGATTGTAGCTTGATACCCTTTGAATTGAACCTGTTTTGCTCAAAAATTTATCATCTCTCTCATTTTTAGGAAATAGGGCGCATGATATTTGAGCTATATGCAGATGTTGTGCCCAAATCTAGTGAAAATTTCAGACAATTTTGTACTGGCGAATTCAGAAAAGACGGTGTACCTCTGGGGTATAAAGGTGCAAGTTTCCATAGAGTAATCAAAGATTTCATGATTCAAGGTGGCGATTTTGTGAATGTGAGTTATTTCAAAATTTTAAATGTAGAATCAACTACTTTCAAGTTGAGTTTTCAGGGTGATGGAACTGGTGTTATGAGTATATATGGAGGAAGTATATTTGCTGATGAAAATTTCACATTGAAGCATGATAGTCCTGGTCTCTTATCGATGGCTAATAGTGGAAAAGATACAAATGGTTGTCAATTCTTCATAACATGTGCAAAGTGTAACTTTTTAGATAACAAACATGTAGTATTTGGAAGAGTTATTGATGGTCTCTTGGTGATGAGAAAAATAGAGAATGTACCCACTGGGCCAAACAACAAACCAAAAATACCAGTTACTATAGTTCAATGTGGACAAATGTGAAAATACTGTGGGTGTCTAGTTCAAACTAGTCTTTAATGATGAGCTATTGACGTGACAAGCAAGAATTTGAAGAAAATAAATTTAAATAATTCTTGTGTAAGTTTCATTATTTTTTTGATTACTTCATTGGACGTGAACAAAAAGAGCGAAGAAAAACAGAAGAAGACGAATCTTGAATTTGAGGTTATACTCAAGTTATGAAGTTTAGTTTTCTAAGAAATCTTGTTCTCCAAGATTTTCTTGTTCCATTTCCTTATAAGAATAGTAATGCCAGAAGAAAAGGTATCTTCATTAGAGACTACCTACAATGAATGCAAGGAAAAAATTGACACACAAACAGTCACTATATTATTTGATACAACCTGTGAAACCACTACTGCTGAATCTGAAAATGAGGTGAAACTTTTCAATGGTGTCGAAATATCTAAGTTAACGAAAAGGCAACGGAAAAAATATATGAAGTGTTTGAAATGGGATCAGGTCAAAAAAGAAAAACGTATGAAAGAGCGTCTCAAACTGAAAGAAAAAAAATATCAAGCAAAACTGAATAACATAGACTTAGGCCCTAGTCGGAAGGAATTGAAGAGGATCAGAATGAAAGACAGTCCTTGCAAAGTGAATGTATGCATAGATTTGAGTTTTGATGAGCTGATGACAGATAAGGTAAATTCACAATGTTACTAATTCTTCAAAATCTCCTTCAAGCTCTTTTTTAGGACATGGCAAAGACAATCAAACAAATCTTGAGAGTATATACAGAAAATAGGAGATCTAAAACTCCTATGCAACTGCACTTGAGTAGTTTCAATGGAAGATGTGAAAAAGAATTTTCTAGGCATCATGGCTATGAGCACTGGGACATTAATTTTCATTCTATTGATTATATTGATATTTTCCCAAAAGAAAAACTTGTATATTTGAGTAGTGAAAGTGATAATGTATTGACTACATTAGATAATGATAAAATTTATATTATTGGTGGATTGGTGGACCACAATTCCCAAAAGGTAAGCAATATCATATTGAACTTTTACAACTATTTATTTATAGACATTTCATATTTCATAGGGCATATGTTATCAAAAGGCAATCCAGCAAGGTATAGGTCATGCAAAACTGCCAATTGATGAGTATTTTTGGATGAAGCATAGAAAAGTTCTAACAATAAATCAAGGTATACAAAATATCCTGTGGTGGTGGCATGATGGAAGAATTAATAAAGAGAACTGTTTCAGTTTTTGAGATTTTACTACATGTTAGTAAAGGTAGCACATTCAAAGAAGCTTTTGAGAAAATACTTCCAAAACGAATAGAGAAGGTTGCTACCAAGACTGATGAGAAGCCCATTGAAGAACATGAGAAAGGTGATGATTCAACTGATGATGCCAACCGTGATATTGATATGGATGCTGGTATCTCAGCTGAGAATCAACAAAGCCAACATGGGGATTCATTGAATATTTTTTCATATACAAGTATGAAAGGAGAACATAGCTTTGATGAATAACTCATAATGAATACTTTCATTCTCAAAATGTCTTTTTTTTACCATCTCAATATTTCTTATTGACAAAAACACTGGTGTTCAGGATGAGGCAGATTTAATGTGATTCGAGGATTTCTCGGAAACTTTGGCCACCAGAATTACAGAGCATTTCTTATATTCTACCATTTGCGGGTGACCTCCTAATCACGATAACTGTGAGTCGTCTCACAAAATGAATAATACTCCCAAGGCCTCTAATTCATCACTGTCAGTTTTCACGATATCAATTCAATTTTTTTTCTACATTTCTCAACACACTGTCAATCATTCCACCATTTGATCACAATTTCAATTAGCTCTCAAACAAAACATCACACGTCATATTCATTTAATTTGTTAGGATAATCTTGAGACATATCATCCCATGAGATAGAAGAGAATTAGTGATACAAAAAAAAACTGTGTCACGTTACCTGCAGAAGGATATATGACAGTTTCATTCACCAACAGATGTCAGAAATGCATAGATGACTATGGAAGAAAATTTAGAAATTAAGTTTTTTTAATCATTTGACACTCGTTTCTAAAAAATAAATAGAAGTTATTGAAATTATTTCAATATATTTGTAGTGAGGACAGATTTGTGATCTGCCCCAAATGAGAAAATTCCACACAAAAGCTGGATCAGCATCAGCATGGAAAAAAGAATGTACCACCAACTCGAATAACTTGCAGACAGTATTTGTTAATAATTACTCATTATATCAATAATATAAGGATTATTGAAAAACAAATAATTTTTCTCAAAAAAAATATAGCATGTGATGTTTTGTTTGAAAGCAAATTTAAATAGATTGGTGTGGTAAATTGGAACGGAACAGATGAATAGTGAAATGTCAAAAAGACTCTTTAATGCAATGTATGCGCCATTTTTTTCTTCACAAAATCAAGCCCAGGACTCCTTGATCCTGTTTTGACATAAAAGCTCAAATCCTATCAAATTCATCCTACCCTCTACAATAATCATTTGGATATTTCTCTCGATCAATAATTTTATGAAAGATTAGATACTTCATACGCTCGCACACAAATTTCTTTTTCTACCACTATCTATGAAAACAGCGCGGATAACACACTATTTTGTTATTTAGTAAGTAGCCCGTTTCACTATGGAAACAGGAAAGTAAAACGCACTAGTGAGGAAATATTTAGAAAACGCACTCTCGCAGTGATTGATGAAATTTTACTGCTGGTATCATCACATATGGTACCTACCGATATATTTAGATTGATTTTGCATTCTGATCTTTCTACTAAGGCACTATATTGTGCATAACGACCTCAAAAAATTACTATGAATACATACATGAGTCACCGCTCGGGTATTCTCGTTCCTGATTGCTGTATTTTCGCTTGTGTGGTCGACAATGAGCGAAACTGACTGATATAGTGTGTCTACTCAGGTTTCATAAATACTCATGATGTGCATGACTTGTTGGAAAGTGAATTTCATGCACTCATTACAATTCCGCCTCTCGTTAAATCGCCGCTATGCGCCTTTGCTAGGTATCTACTCGTGCGAAATATGCCCCTTTCCACACTAGCTATGACATATACTTACATTCTCCATTTACAAAATAATTAATTCAGAAGACAAAAATTAAAATTTTTTCATTCAATATATTGGCTTCTATGAATGCAATAAACCATGAGTGAGAGAACCATTATTTCAGAATAACTATGTTGAGGATTTGATTATTTTTTTATTGTATCTTTCAGAATTACAGTCAATATACATACAAATCATTATTTTCATACATATACATGTAGTAGATAAAACTAGCCCATACATTGAAAAAACTATTGTTGAATGAATACTATTCAGATAGATCTTACATCACATAACTGAATATCAAAATTGATTATCCTGCAAAGAGGGTAATGTTGAAATCCTCAGTTTGCACAGCAACAGTGGTTACCACAGATTTTGATAAATCTTCCAATAAATGAAGACAAAAAATAACCAAGTACGACAGTTTCATAAATACATTTTATGGAAGCATCTTTTACTAGATCTGCACAGCTCTCCAATTCCTGATTTGTATTGAATGAAACATCAATAAAAAAATACCTAATGTCAAAAAAAACTATAAATAAAAAAGATTACGGAGATATCACATCATTAATACCAAGTTGATAATTCTCAAATTAATAAAACATCACACAAGAAATATTCACTCTAGATCATCATGGTCGATGAATTCAAATTCACTTTCACTACTGCTGTCTTTACGCTGCACAGTGGCAGGAGAGACAGCTGTTTTCAATGCATTCCCCACTAAAGTTCCTCCCAAAGTCGCAAAATTACTGAGTACCCCACTGATGCCTCCAGCATTGGAAATGAGATTTCCGGTGGTATTGTTCAATGAATCTGAACCAAACTGTAACCCTTTTCCTAGGTAGTTTTCTTCTTCTGAAGATGTATTACCACTGAAATGGGATGAATCAAAATGGATGTCGAGCTGGTCTGAATCAGAGTCACTGGATAGATTGGCAGGTGAATGAGAAGATTTTTTAGATAATTTTTGATCTGGGATAAGATCTTCCTCATTTATCTCAGTGTGTAATTCCACAAAGTCCATGTATGATGGCATTGCACTTATGCCACTTATCAGAGAATTTGAGACTGAATCTGAAAAAGGAAGAAATTGATAGAAACAGCAATTGTGCTCATCAATGTACATGTACAATGTACATTTTTTGCAAATAGATACACAGAAGTAATACACAAAATCAATAACTAACGGGTTGGTATTGTGTATTTGTGTTATTTGAATAACACATAAATAATTGGCATTGAAATGAAAATCTCAAAATTTTTACATGTGTTAGCTATGTTTGACCAGCACTCTGTATCTATGTTTAGGTATTTCAAATATTTGAATAGTTATGTTTTCCTGATGATAAGTTATCTAACATCACTGATATCATAACATAGGGTAAAATAAATATTATGTACCAATGCAAAATTGCTTCAACTCATTATGATGCTCAAAAATTGAGTGTAAACATGTGATGAAACCAGAACCATTATCCTATTTATCAAAAATACTCACCAGCAGTTCTGTCAGTCAAGAGACTTTCCAAATCTGCATCCCTATGGTCAAAATCTTTATCAAAAATAGAAAGTTCTTCCTCAGTCAAGATACCTGAAAAAATATCAATTAGTTTCATCATTGCTAAACATCTGAAATGGCTCACCACCATGATTAATAAATGATGTCAGAGTATATTTAATTCTCTTCATGTATTTATATGGTATCAATATGAATCCCAATGGTATGTAGAATATTCCTAATATCATAAAGTATATAAGACTATACTCTGAAGTATTTCTCCCAACAAAATTCAAACATAGGCAAATGGTGCACATTCCAATGCAAAACTAGAAACAAAAATCGAATATTATTAATTTTGATATGGTATATTGATTTCCTTACCAATAATGGATTTTCTCTTCTGATAATTCTCAAATTGATAAATAAATTAGGTACATTCAATCGAATTTTATTGAACGCTGTGATATATTTCAATTCAGAATCTGCTGGAGCTTCAGTTGCAATATATGAGTCACAAATGAATATTGCTAGGATGGTGATGAATAAGAATCCAAAAAACTTCAGCCTACTATATATTGTTAGCCTAAAAAAAAGGAGGGCATTTTGTTGGTTCCCAAGAATTTTATTACAAGTTTATAGTTCTTGGGTTTTAGGCAAATAATATACCTACCATACTGTCATTGTTGATGCACCCTGATTCTCAAAAACAAGCTCATTGCATTGTGCTTTATGTCACATGTTTAGGATAATTTCGTTCACATAAAATAAAACAAAAAAAAATATTGATACTGATAAATTGTAATACACACTGTATATTATTGATTGACAACATCCAAAATAAATTCCAAAAATAAATTTAAAAATGATTTGTCACTGCATTATTATTTTAAAAACAGAGACTAGAGTAAAGCAAAATTTTCATTGGAACACCCTAATTCAAATGGATAGTGTGGGCGACTGGTTTGTAATTCAAAATCAATGCCCACAAAACGAAAAAACCCTTGGCACAAAAGCAACCAACAGGCATGAAATGTATCGTCAATTTGTGTATGTATTTTTAGACTTACCAAAATAACAAATTCACTGCAAGGAATGATCGCAGTGTATGGGAAACGTCTTCCCAGCTGAGAATTTTGTACATTTGCCCGAAGTATATTTCATATTTGCTCACTTTTCTTTGTTTGTTCTCTTCTATGCGTTCCATTCGCTCCAGCCAATAACCCATTAAGAAGTATGTGAATTTTTCAGAGTAGTAACTCATCATGAACATAAATAATCAATACAACGATATCTCATCAAGAACGAATTACCAAATATTCGTAAATACGTAGTTGATAGCACAATACCCTACCCGTTTGATAGTACATGAAATGTATTAGTAAACAATCAACCACAGACCACGCGCTACGGAAACATCCAATGGAAAAAATTGCAATTCAAGGTGTTCACAGTACTCGGTACCTATCTACAATGGTAATCTAATAATCTGTGTTTCAGAGCGTAGTGACTAATAGCGAGTTCCTTTGATAAAACCAGTGTGCTCCTGATGTATACCGTAGATTACACCGAGTAGCTAAGTACATATTTTGTTACACATTTCCCTTGGAAAACTGGTGCTGGGTTTTAGATCGAAATGTAGGGTTGGCTATCCTGTTGGCACCTTTCTGAACTGAACATATCCGTATATATATATATACATATATACAAATGTATATATATATATATATATATATACATATATACAAATGTATATATATATACACACACACACCTCTATATCGAAAGGAATTCGAGAAATTCTTAATGACCTATATACATATACGGCAATCTCATTGAAAATAATTAATCCTGATCACTAGATGAGTTGATCTAGAGGCCTACCTAATACACTGGCCAAAATGAAAATTTTCTAATTTTGTACAATTTTTTTGATTACATATATAACTACTACCACCCTGTTAGTAGCCACAACCACTATTTATACTCCTTCAATTCATGGGTTAGTTTATTCTTGTGTATTGCGGAAAAAATGCAAAAATTGTCTAAATAGATGACTTTTTGTATCTCCTGATAGTATCTCATCAGTACCACCCTCATGTAGCTACTACCAGGGCGATAGTGATGAGATACTAACAGAGTATACGAAAAAGTCATCTACCTATTTCTACCTTTTTTGCATTTTTTCCGTACTCTAGAAAAATAAACTATACTACTGGAGTGTTAGTAGGTCCCCCCCTTCTGTGACAGAATATTCTATTCAAAGGGTATTCTAATTATCGCGTAGTCTGTGAATGTGAAGCACCAGACCATAGAATAATTGTAAACTCATATATATACTCTTTGACCAGATAAACAGATGTTTGACACTTTTTGATTTGAACTTTTGAGTTTTGACTTTGAGGTTTGAGGAGTTCGATTCGAGGGCTATCAGAGTTCAGAAATGAAATATTCATTATAATATCTAATCAAAAACTTTCAATTACTGTTGTCTTCAAGGTGCTGCCAAGTTATAGTAATATTTGCAGGTTTTCAAGGGTTATCTGAATGTTTAATCTGAAAACGATGTCTGGAGAAACTACCATTAAGGGAAACCCTTCTCAGTATGTTAAGCTGAATGTTGGGGGCTGTTTGCACTATACAACAATTGGAACACTTACGAAACACGATACCATGCTACGAGCCATGTTTAGTGGTCGCATGGAAGTGCTATCAGATTCAGATGGTACATATCTTATTATTTTAAGCTCTAAAGAATACTATCAACAAATGTCTGTTTTAGGTTGGATATTGATAGACAGATGTGGTAAACATTTCGGAGCAATTCTCAATTTTCTTCGAGATGGAAGTGTTTCACTTCCAGAGTCTACAAGAGATATTGCTGAACTAGTTGCTGAAGCTAAATACTACTGCATTGCTGAGTTAGTAGAATCTTGTAACAAAGCATTGTTGAAAAAAGAGAGGGGTGAACATGAACCAACTTGTAGAGTACCTCTGATTACATCTCAGAAAGAAGAAGAAATGCTGATCAGCTCTACAACAAAGCCTTCTATAAAATTGCTTATAAACAGGCACAATAATAAGTACTCCTACACTAGTACTTCAGATGACAATTTGTTAAAGAACATTGAATTATTTGACAAACTTTCTCTGTGGTATAGTAGTAGGGTGCAATTTTTGAAGGATGTGATAAGTACCAGTGAGATATGCTGTTGGGTGTTTTATGGACATGGCAAGAAGGTTTCTGAAGTGTGTTGTACATCTATCGTTTATGCTCCTCATAAGGTATACACTAAAGTGGATTGTCCAGAAGCAAGGATATATGAAGAAACATTGAATATATTACTGTACGAAAGTAGAAATGCACCTGATCAGGAGTTGATGCAGGCTACATCAACTAGAGGGGCTGTTTCTGGAATGTCCACATATACTAGTGATGAGGAGGAAGAGAGATCAGGTATTGAAAGACTCAGGTCCAATAAATCTAACAACCAAGCTTGATTGTACTAATAAATATGTATAGATTATTCATATCATAAGATAATTCCTTGCTATTGGCTCAATAGAAGAAACAAAGACTGGTTTGATATTGGAATACAAGCAATTTGAACACATCAAATTGGTCCCAGTATTGTTATTTCTAGAAAATTGATATGTGTGAAGACAATTTTTCAGCTGAATTCAGAATTAAAAAATGCAATATTGTGAACTTTGTGGTTTTGTAGGGATTAATCAGCTTGCTATACCAGCAAGATTAATGCTTTAGAAAATCCCTGACATTTCTCTGTACATTATGATTGTGTTGTATAACAATCAATATGGATTTTTAGTCAAATAATACATAATACAGAACACATAATAAATTCATTTATTTTCATGTGTTCAGGTTTTAATTAATATCACTGCAAATTTACAAAAATCCTGGATTTGCTTTGGGTGCTTCAGCAGTATTTAATTCCATAGAAATTGCCTCCTAATTTTGATACTTTGCTGACCTACATACGAGCCTATATAGAATTATAAATATATTGATTCCCTTCATAATTTCAACAATATTTATTTGCCTCCACCTTTGAAAACCATCCTTGATATTTTCCATCTATCAAATTAATAATGGAAGATGAGTGGTATTCGTTGATCACATTAGAAAAATATCTCAATGTCTGCTCAAATGAAACACTTAATCTTCGTCTCCCATGTAAATATTGATCTTTTGGAGTAACACATTTGCTTGGATGATTATTTGTTTTATTGAATATCTTATCCTCAAGATAATCAAAATAATAAACCTAAAGTAGATTTTTTGAACTTTCAGTTCGTCCATGAAATCCGATCGGTTGGAGCAGTCCAAGTAATTTTTGTGCATTATTTATTTTCCTTTATATCATTCTGTTAAATATCAAAAAACAACTGATTCAATTAAGCCAGTGATGTGTATAGAATTTATTGTGATTCATGATCTTATATGTTATACTTATATTCAGTGTGTTGTATGTTTATTTGTCAGCTACAGAAATGTTTTGTAGGTTTAGTTGTTATTTGAAAGTTTGTTGAATAAACTTGTGGAATATAATTCTTTTATTTCTTCTCAACTTGATGACACTCATTTTGATCAGTCGTTCTATTGAAAAACCAAGCTACCAAATGAGTTCAATATTAACATAAGAATATTATGTGTGTGGTGTTGTACTTATAATATCACTAGCTTTCAAATGCAGGGTTATTAAACGTCATCATTGAAGGTCTTCCTGTTTGGTTGTTCAACTCAGTTTGTCTTCGAATCTTGTCTCTTATATTGTCTATAATCATTACTGTAGATTTTCTGACAATAGTATCTTTAAAAATAGTGAGAATTAGTGATATTCAGTGGCACTGCCCAATAATACTACAAAAAGTAACATCGAATCAATCAGAAATAATGAATTTAGATGTGGTGTAATTTCAAATTGATTTAATAACACTCAGTAGCCATTTGACAAGCACTTAGCACCCCTTTTTGTTATTTACATTCATTATTACCTGTTATTTCGCCGTTCCTAATTCTTTCCAGTCTTGTATGGAAAGCCTTTTCCAAATCTTCTATGATGGGTCGGGGCTTTTTCTTCTTTTTCATAGCAAGAAAATGTGCTGTATTCCTGCGACCTACAGGAGAATCTGTATCCCCGGTGTCGTCGTTTAAACCTTGAAGCCTATCAAGAGAGAGTCAGTCAATTTCGAATTGATTTTTTTCCGGCAGATATACAGGTTGTTCTCGATTTTGAGATATATCAAAATATACATGCTGATATGCGAGATACCAAGACAATATAAATAATTTCGAGAAACCAAATATCTATGAATCACAGTAGCGATAACATTGGATTTCGATCTTAATAACCAGCGATATGGCAATCCGGTTATGACATACGTGTAGACTGATCAATGTTAAAATTCGTCTATTAAATTGTTATTGTTTATTATCTCAAGGAACATTTCTGTTATAAAATGGATGATTTGATCATCATCAATTGAGTATCTTATTGACATCATGGTCTGCGGATTCTTTTCATTGAAATGGCATTTTTCTGGTATTTATGTTGTTTTGTTTTTGATATCAGTGAAATATAAAATCAGTTGGTATCAGTGAAGCTTGAATAATTGGTTTCTCACATGAAGAATTCAATATCATTTTTACTGGTATACCGAGTAACAACACATATGTATTTAGTTTTAAGTTTCTCTCACCTGAATATTCTTTTGACGTTGTTTATCGGATCTCGTTCTAAAATTCTCTCTTCATTGAGATCGCTTACTTCTTTACTGCAACCCAGACTGAAGTCCAGCTCAGTATTCGCCATAATTTGACAGTAAGTCCCGAAACGATGAACGAACATGGCACAAAATTGAATGATCATCAACAGTGCAAACGAAAACAGAAAAACGAATCCTATTGGTTGCAGTTGTAGATAGGTTTTCTTAACGACGAGCTGAAAAAGTTGGTTTCCACATTCTGTTCTGTTCAGAAGGAAAACATGTACAAAGTGTTTCTGAATTCGACCGACAACTCTCCTCAGGCGGTAGGTCTCGAAATTGATTTTTTTTCTGGATCAAGTCAGAAATGACCTAATCAACAACTTTCTATTCAATTTCGGTGAGCGAATTGAATTTGAGAATCTCAATTCCTCCCGAAGAAGATATATCAAATAATTCATCCATGCAGTGGCGCCTTTGGGAGGTATAATTGAATGATTTCGTCTAAAAAAGCATAGGTGACGATATGAATTTTGGATATTTTGAATCCTGAACAAAAATAAGTGCCTATCGTGTTGGGACTCGATAGAACTTTCAATTTCCGAGAAAATATGAAATTCTCAAATTCCTTCATTAATAGCTATATTGGTAGTTTATTTCCCAGAAATACAACACAAAAATACAAAAATTAAATAATATACATTTAGCACTAGTATTTCAGTCCCTTTACGAACGCCTGGGGAAAGCAAGAACCATTTCAAAATATCCTTAATTTCTACACCATCTTTATTGATATATTCTCAAGCTTCTCATGGTTGTTTACATAAGATAAAAGTTTACATTGCAAACATCAGTAATGATGATCAAGTCGTATTCGGTAAGAAAATTTCACACCGAATATAGAATAAACTCGACATAGTCTGAAGTTGAATGTAAATGTCATTATACATATATATACGTCAAAAAATTTCCAGTGTAATTTCATGCTCCTTCTTCCAAGAAGGAAAAAACTCCTGGAAATTTATTTTATGATACAAAATACATTCTTTAATTGGTCGAAAATGTTAGGCGCGAAATTTTTGAAATAACACAGAAACAGAAAACTCAACACAAAATTATATGTAATAACTTTTCAAAGTTCCGGCCATCAATTTCTTGACATATACAACGTCCTCTCATTGCAAAACGCGTCTTCGAAAAAGATACATATTCCAAAGTTAACGTTATGTGTATATGTGAATATTTTAGTTCTGTTGCAGCTTAGATATTCTTGCTATCAGTTCGGATTGGATCTTGGATTTATGAATGAACAGAGTTGTGACAGTAAATCTGCGTGTCGTCTACATATAGGTGAGCTTTACAGGATTTAATCCCGGCTGAACGGTGAGATGAATAGATTGAGAATACTAATGGTCTTAATATAGACCCTTGTGGCACACCTGATCTAAACGTTAGATATAGTCTAGACTGACATTATTTATACATACTTTTTGTTTGAGACAATTTTCCGCTTTTTCTCGAAAATGATAGGTTCTACACCCGATAAGTACGTCGTTTTCGTTCAAAATATTTGAACACCTATATGTTTTTTGGAGAAGTTTTTCATATATTTATACCCCCTGAGGGCGCCATTGGATGAATTGTATGATATGACCTCTCCGTCTGGAATTGAAGATCCTCAAGTCTGATTCACTTATTCAACTCCAATCAAAAATATCGATCGTTTTTGAGTTGTTCCTGAAACGCTTTTTTTATTTCTCATTATCAACAACCTGAATCGCGATTTTTATGCATCGATTCACGAGAGCGTGGAGCGTTTTCGGTCGGATTCAGAAATTCCCTGTATGAGAAATCAACAAATTAGAAACACAGCAATATACATACCTCGTTCTGATCCGTATAATACGTGAAGTTGAATTTAGGATCAATAGGCCAGTTAAGGTGGATAATATCTTGCTGGATGTTCAAGAGGAAAATCAGCAATACGAACAATGAGTTCAAAGTGAAAAACGTAATAACCATTTTATCTCTCAGATCATTCAGTTCTCTAGCAACCTTATCCTAAAAAAAAAAACAACAACTAATAGAGATAATTTATCATAAATATATAGTATAATGACTTGGTCATGAAATCGAGCATCAGCATGAGCATCGAGCATTTCATCATGCCTGGAACAATTATCTCTATTTTTGTAATCGTTCACATGGTCCCAAAAAAATGACATTTCAGCTTATTTCACATAAAACATACATAAATAATACAGCAGAAAAAAAAAAACTAATATGGAGGAGAACCCACCCACAAATCCGATATCATTATATTTATCAAAAAAAATCTGGAATCAATTGCAGAATAAAATGTTCACTGAAAAAATAGTGAGAAATAGACATGAAGAATTTCTTGATGGAATGAGAATGTAGTGTGAAGGTTTCAACTGACTTAGGATCGAAATTTTCTTCTGATTCTATCACATAAATATAATTGTGTATGATAACTGCATATTCGTAATGAAATGTTGGTTTATGCTAATGGAAAGGTGTGTAATGAATTCGAAATTGATCCAAATATGATGAGAAATCACATTAACTACTTTTCAAAATGAATGACTTCAACAAGTACTGATTTTGTTTCAGTTAATTTTTACCCAAATTTTTCCGATGTTCATTAGAATATATGTTATTTAGTAGTAGTAGTATTTTTTTTTAATTTCGACAACATACCTTGGTTTCAGTCTCATCCAAAGGATACAAATATTTTGCAATGAATCTTTCCCAGAATTTTTCCTCTTTGGGTTCCAAAAAATCCACCTCACCATTGGAAAGTTGGCCATCGTAAAACCAACTGTTTGGTGGCACTCCGTCTGGATCTGAATCTGATTTGTTATTGCCACCTTTATTTCCTCCTGAAGTATCGGTTTTAGGTTTGGATGAACCCGTTTCCGTTGCTCTGAAATGTGCAATCACAAAGTTTTAATATCTGAGCGAAAATGTGAGCAGAATAACTGAACTTGTCAAGTGGTCTGCAAAATGGACAAATGCGCAATGGTGGTGTACACACCTATCTAACTGAAAAAGTCCCATTCAAACTGGTGACGTAATTATCCTTCTGTTGTTGTCCCTATTCGCTAGACGCTAGACTCTTGTCAACGCTTCGTGACGATTCTAGCGTAGAATAGTCGACACGTATGTCGTGATAAATGAGGAATTCGAAATATATATCTGACTAGATATTTTTTCACTCGTTATTCTAAGAAAATGATGAAATGTTAGACGTCGCAATGTTGCTGATGTGTTCACGAACAAGTTTCTATCATTGTGAAATTTCTAATTGTTATATTGGGGTTGAAACAAGTACAGTGAAAATTTCAGTTCTCATCAATCATGAATGAAAAATGAATGGAACTATTTAAATATTTATGTGTATAAATTGGCAGCTTTGATAAAAGTCATTCTCACTGGTCACATCAGGACAGTGGTGCGTGTCACCAGTCACCAGTTGTTTTATTGGATGGTGCTGTTATTTGAATTCAAAAATAAAGCATGTGAGTCGAATTTCATAACGGATGATGCCGTCACATCATGTTTATATATTATGAAAACATTATTAAAAGGCGGTTTCAGTTGGAAAATCAATAGGTGCGTGAATTAGGTTTGGCTGGATAACATGTTCATCTGGCAATAGTGATGTTGTGGAAATTATAGTTGAGAGAAATAGGAAAACCATATTTACCTGAGGCCCTGAGCACCTTCCAGAATCAAAGTTTCATTTGTTTTTCTTTTTTCTGATTGTGTAGGAGGTGGATTCAGCTGGTTCTTTTCTATGCTGTCCAACTTATCTCGCAGCTCTTTCAACGAACTTTGCATATTCTTAAGCAACTCATGTTCGACGGCATTATTTTGGAAAGTGCAACATAAAACTTTGAACAGTCCACCAAATGAGAACTCAAACGAACCAGCGTTGTCGCCTGATTTGCCGAAAAATGAATACACCTTATTTTTCTCCTTTTCTTTCTCCTTCTCCATTTCCAACTCTTTAGCCTTCTTGACTTCCTCGCTCTCTTCATTTTCAGCATTCTTCAACATAATATATGTTAATTCTATATTATATGCGATTATAATAGTATATTACGCACGATAAAGAGAGTTTAGCCGTGTAGCGGTGTAATTCCACTAATGCGCAATTGCATTACAATTTAATTTGTATGTGTACTATACTTTTTCTACGTCCACGAATACAGTGAGTGTGAAAAAGTTTGCGCCGTATGAGTATCATCAATTTTTCTGTGAATTTCATTTCTGAGTGCAATGAATGATGTACAGAGATATTTTTGTAACTATTTGTGTTCATGCAGTAGGATGTAAAACGGATAATTCGAATTGTTTCCTGTTCGCGTCCAGTTCAGACAATGTGTTATCGCACAATTCTCAAGTGTTAATTATTTATTTATGACGAAGATAGAAACACATACTCACTTTTTCCGGAGGCTTCGCAACTATCGTCACATCCCTGGTGCCCCAAGACACGTTGTTCATGTTGAAAATGGAGTAGATGACCAGCAACAAGTACATGCTCGGTATGGTGACGTAGTAGATGATGCCATATTTGAGGCAATAGAATTCCTGTGGATGCATGAAGGCTGCCACGATGAACTCTAAGGCTGTGATGAGCAAAAACAGGGAGGATGGAGCCAGCCAACCGTCTTCTTCCACTTGTAGAACGATACCTACCATCACTGTCATCATCACCAATGAGTACAAAACGCTGATCAATCCGGCGAAAAGTAACTGCAAGTGAAAATTAACTAATTAATTTTGGATATTTTTTTCTCTGAGCTGATTTTCACTAGTGATACCACTAGAGGTCGAATTATTTCTGGAATATTTTTCGAGCTCATGAATATTTTGAAAATTTTCTAAAAATATTCATGAGCGAGAAAAAAATTTCCGGATTTAATTTGAACTCGTGTGGTATTCGGTAAGAAAATTCCACACTAAATGTGTTTCCAACAACATCAATTTTCGTCTTCATCAAGTTCTTGCAAAACAGAATTGGAGAACAGCAATTAATTAAAATAACAGGGCATGGTAGCAGTCAGTCCATGAAACCATATCTGCAAATTGACTCGGGCCATCATCAGGATATAGTTGACGCAATGAGGTCTGCTTCAACTTCTGCAAAGACAGTCCAAGAATCTCTAAATCAAGATCAAGCAACTTCCAATCAACCTGCCATAGTATACAATAATTGCGTTTTTAATATAAACATCAATCATAATGGTCCATGAATTTAGAAAACATTTAAGCTTTTTGTTGAAATTATTCAAAATCATTATGTGTGAAAACAAATAAAAATTAGATTGTCAAAAAAAAAATATTCTGTCATTATAAACGTCAAAAAAATTTCCAGTATAATTCGCTGTTGGGTACCCACCAGGAAAAAAATTCCGATAAAATTCATCCGTTGCTATGGTGACCTGACAGAAATAAAAATCACATGTGTGGAATTTTCAGTGCAATTTTCCTTTGCCGAGTGACCCAAATACAAAATATACAGGGCGTTATGAATTCAACAGACGATTCTTTGGGTGATTTTAACAGAGAAAGTTCGCTTTCAAGATACAAGGAGCTGACTTATAAAAAAAATCGTTTTTTCGTAAATATCTGAAATATCTTTTGTAAAGTCAATTTAAAAGTCCAGTGGCGTTCCGAGCGGCACCTAAACGAATATTTTTGAGCATCCAACTGCGAGCATACAACATTTACGTCTTGGATTTGTTCGTATCTTGCTTGGTATTCAAGAAACACGAGGAAAAAGAGGAAATAATCAGGGGTCGCTTCGTAAAACGGTTGCAGCATTTGGTTAACATAACAACTAATTTATGAGCTATTCAAGTGGAAAACAATTTTTCAAGAAAAGTTGAACACCTGTTATGGAGCAAATTAGGACACATATTCATGTAAACTTTTTGTCTCAAAAACACCCAAAGAAACGTATGTTGGATTTATTATACATACTTCATTAACATCCTGTACAGAGCACTAAGCGAAGCAAGATTCTGAAAATTTGTAGAGATCGTGAAGGATATTGACATGATAATCCAACTAAAATATTTTATTGTGGAGCTTCTAGTTTCTCCGTTATTTTTTTTCGGTTATTTTCAATAATGCATTTCCCAAAAAAAATTTTTTCCTTGAGATTCTGATTCTATACTTGCAAAGAACCGTTTTCGAGTTATTCAAATGACAAATGCTATCGGACACACGCCATTTTCATGTGAATTTGAATTTATAGGCATATGCAGATACTCAATCATGAATATTGAAGGTTGGATGGATTACTCACCATAATCACAACCATTGAGGGTGCGCTGAAGAGTGGATCAAGAAAGTGAATTCGAAACATTGTAAATATCATTTTTTTCCTAATGAAAACCCAATTTTTCCCTCTCCTGATTCCTTTAACTACCCAAAACCCACGAAAATGTGCGATAAGCTGCACATTCATCACTTTTTCTAGAAAAAACTCGAAAACTGTTCATTTTAGGTAACTGGTATGTTACATGAATTTGAACCAGAATCATGAGGGCAATCAAAAATATTTCAAATCAAAAAATACGACGCCCCTTCCGGAGAAACCATGAGCTTCACAATAACGAAAATATATTGGATATAAAATATATTGGTATAGTTCGATACTCACCGTCTCGACAAATTCTCAGAATCGTGATTCTTCCAGTTCTTTTATAGGTCGCGTTAACTCATCAATATATATATCCTGTTCGAAAAGGTATCGAAAATATCAGGAAAATATTTAGGAACGCCTAAGTACCTACTTAATTTGGCAACTAAATTGCTATTCTTTCTGAAAAGTGAAAATGGTTAGCTGAGTATCTTTCGGGATATTCAAGATATTATCTCTTGAAAAGTGGCGTCCGAAAAGGAGTCAGCTAACCCTTGTTAATTGTTCCAAATGTTCCCTGTTTCATCATAGAGATGCTTACTTCAAACTCATCACATGTTTTATCACATTCGATTCAGACCTCCTATCGTTTGTATGTTCCATCACAGGCATGCCCCAATAATTTTTCATCTCAAAACTATATAGTTTTCAAAATACAAAATAGAACACTGTTTACCTTTCGGAATTCTTTGATGAAATTGAATTCTTCAATCAACATTTGATGTATCTTGAATGACGTACCGTAAATAAGTACCGCTATGAAATTCTGGATTGAAACAAAGTTCTTTTTTGTGATGAAGTCTGGGAATGAATCGATTTGATCTCAGTGATGAAACTTATTATGATACACTGTAACAAGCACGAGTTGCATTTTATTTATTTCAATATACGTCGTGATGACAAAAAGTTCCATGTTCGAACTTTCTTGTGCGGACGCCGAGGTTGCCATAATTTAATCACGTCAATAATACCAAAGATGATTTATATATAAATCATCTTTGATAATACTTGTGATGGAACGCAGTTCTGTAATGATGCAAGTTATATCACAGATACAAGTTTCATATTATGTTTCAGAACTTTGTGATGAAACAAAGTTCTTTGACTGATCTCTCTTGTGATAGAGCTGAGACAAGTGTGGTTAACTGGGAAGGAACACTTAAAGGAAGAAACATCTTGGTTATACAGATTTATAGTAACTATATGATATGGGAAACTATTAATTCTTTCGTGTCAAACTTACCTGGGTGTCTGATTTGCAGGTGGCGCAAATTATTATGTAGAAAAGAACAGGTGCTATATTGAACCAAAAACTCGTCATCTGCGACATTTTGAATGCTGCTATAAAGGCTCCTACAAGCATAAGAAATATGGTTCCAGGACCGATGGCTGTTCCAATCATCAAAAACGCCTGAAAACAATAACAATGTTGTTGGCTTTTCGTATATTTTTGATAAACAATCGCTACCGCTAAACATAAGGAAGTGTAATTTGGTCATTTACTCTAGCAAAAAATCACTCATGATTCTACCTAAAATCACAGAGTTGAAAGATCTTGGAATCATCGTCGTTAAAAAAATCACATTGTCCCATCACGTAAAGTCTATTTTCGAAAGTGGATTCAAGATCATTGGTTTCATCATTAGAAACTCTGAATAGTTTTCTGGAATTGAAACGCACTCAATTCTCTCCTATGCGATTGTGAGGTTGAAGTTGGAATATGCCAGTGTTGTCTGGAATCTAGGTTACAACTCGCATAGTGAGGATTAGCTTTCAAATGTGATGGTCTCTATTCGAGCATCTATTGATCTATTACTTTCGAGATTTCATGTTGATTTCCTTGATAATCGTCGTACATATTAAGGTATTGCCTTTCTGCAAGTTGATCACTCATACTACTATCTCTATATTCATGATCCTAGGCTACGTATACGTGATTTGACTATCTAGAGGGCGATCTTATCTCAACGTATTTCTTACTCGGTGTGAATGATTTTCCTTTTCAATTAGTATTCTTTTAGTTCATCTCACAGTTGGTAATGTCGTTGTTTTATTATTATTATTATCATTATTATTATTCTTTTTTGTTCTTATCATTTCCCATTCTGCAAAAGGCCTCGGCAGTTTGATGATTGTACCAAAATGAATAAATAAATAGATAAAATAAGTGAAAAATTGAACAAAAAAAAAACGAATTCATGACATAATTTATCGAGCTCTCCCTTAGAAAGAGCAAAAGGTTGAAATTGGAAATAAAGCAACTGTGGTGAAACGTTTCAAAACAGTATTATTCCTTTTTTTTTCAGCTTTTCGTGGAATTTTCTCTCCTCGTTTCTAAAAAATAGAGTAGAAGTCGTTAAAAATTATTTCAATATATTTGTAGTAAGGACAGATTTTGTGATGTGCCCCAAATGTCACTGCGCTTGAAATTAAACCTTTAGATACCTAAAAGAGAAATTCTCTATTGGTCAGTTACACCTTGTTTTTGAAAAATTTAGAAATACAAATATATTTAATAAGAATAAAACCACGAAAAGCTGGAAAATGAATGTACCACCTCCTCGAAGAACTTACAGACAGTATTTAGTATTATTCCTGTTAGTGCTAATCATCATCATGGCCCCTGAATTTCCTAATAATCAGAGTTCTCCATTTATGATCTTCTACAATAAACTTCATTTCCTAGGAATCAATCGAATGGATCCACTTTCGTGCTTACTTTTCATACTATAGTAATTTACCCACCTGATATAGAATGTAGGGTCTCGAGATGTTATCATTTTGCTTGATGATGAACTTATAATCGGTCAAGAGATCCAAGATGTTAGCGGTAGTCGACGGCATCCACCTTCTCCTCTGATTGTAAAATTCGTTGAAACCTTCAGGACAATGTGTGTAGGCATCCGAAGCAGCAGAATACTCCACACGGTAGCCTCTTTGCAGTAATAAAGTACACAGCCAACGGTCCTCCCCTACATCAAAGTGAACCAAGCATTGTCAATCAGTCATTGAATAAATAGTATACACTGTTCTTTTTGAATTTATTTATTCAATTTAATTTTCATATTTTTGTATCGATTATTCTGGAGTTATTTCTGGAGAAGATACTACTGAATCACTTTCGCTACTCATCATCATGATTGTTTGACACAATTTAACATTCCATGGGAGATGTGATTTATTGTATATAACTGATATCACAATGAGCTCATTATTTCATCATTTATGGAAATGAAATCGAAGACATACAACGTACCTCATTCTTATAACAGGAACAGTTGAGAAAAACAATGCAAATAATAAGGCTTGAAAAAACAAAAATAAAATGAACAATAATGAACAGAGGAATATAGTAACAAGAATCAACATCAGTGTCTTCATTTGTTGTCTAAATACTTCTAATATTCTGGAGACATATATAGTTCAGCATATTTTGAACGTAGGAATAGGTAGGTAGACATTTCGTATTCGTGAAACCATCATCAACTCAATTTTTTCAACTACGGTCCGGATTATCTGCTCACAGACTGAAATGATGTGGTAAAAACAATAGAAGAATAGAAATAGGAAGAATAGAATAGAATAGAAACACTGGATATTGGAATGGTTCTATCAATTGGCAACTTTTTTCCCTTTCAACCGAATTTGTATCCCACCATTTCCGATATCCCCATGCTAGGACACAATGCATACCTTGATCATATTGCACGTAATGTCTGGCCTCGGATGGTACAGTTGTGTATTTGGCCATAACATTGTCGTCCATCAGGGCTCCTGCCCTGAACAGGGAGAAGCACCCAGGGCTACACAAAACACAGCCAATCACGTGTTCGGTCGCTTTTTGCAGCCAATGTCCGACAGCATACTCGAAGATTTGGTACCATGCCATGACTCCAGAACCTGTCAATGTGCACAACAAATGAATTTGGAATTCGTAATTTCTACAGGCCGATGTAGGTTTAATCTTGTAGATGTTATTGGAGAGCTCTTTCGGAATACAGAATACACCAAGCCAAAGGTACCTCCATGCAATGAATTTATTTTTACCAAACATCCATTTTTTGCACACTTGAATGCTAGAAACAGGAACATCCGATGGCACATTACATGTTGATTGAATGTCAAATGAAACTAACACATATCACGATAATTCTCATTCAACTATCCTATAATAATAACAATTTATGTTTTAGATCAATAGTCGTTAGAAGCATGGAATTGTCTCATGCGTTAAATTGGAATACCTGAATTTCATACCTCATAATGAAAGAGACCAAACAAACACCACTATCTTTTGAACAAATTCTGTTCAGATAGGTGATCATATCCCAAGACCTGTTTCACCGAGGTAGAATTTTTGTCCTCCATAATTATTTACATTCATCACTAATTCTTCCGATTCTTGGCAACAGTTTGGAAAATTATTTAGAAAGTTATTCAGGAAATAATGTTGCCATAAACCAAATATTATACTTGAATATTTTCATGCAAAATAATTTAATAAAGCCCAAAGCCGAGCAAAATCATGCTCAAAATATTTTGATAATTTGATCGATTAAATTCATGACGTTAAATTGCAATCCCTATTCTTTCTCAATGTTGCCTTTTTATTTTAGTTTCAACCTTTGAAATGTGCTATACTATTTCAAAGATAATGATCCATATATATTTCCAAAAGTATTCAAACACTTGAGATGATAACTCCACATATTCAATGAAATTTGGACCAAAACGTATCGTTTTTTTTTTCTCGCATAAATGTTGATGATTATCACATACCTCTGGCTGTTCAATGAGAATAATAATTTACCAAAATCTCATATACCATCAGCATGTTGTTAGGGTGGAAATATGGGAAGATTCAATTTTTGGAAAGAATAATCTCGAGAAACTGGTATCTGTGCACCTCAGTCGCTTCCCTAAGATTTCGAATCGAGGTTTATAAAACCCTGTATTTGCGAAATATTCAGAACAGACATTCTTTTAGCAAGTCCAATTCCATTCTGAAGAAGAAGAAAATACACTTCGATCCCTCCGATTCCTGTCTTCATCCCTTTCAAATATTCGGAATCAGTCGAAGAAACAACTTGATAAGGTGACATATTAGATAGAGTGATTATTAAATGAATCGATGATGAATGGAAAATTGCTGAATTTCTTGAAGGAGGCATTTTACTGGAATGCTGGAGGTGATTCGTAATCAGTAATCCTCTGCTTACCTATTGGATGAATTCTTCCGCAAGCTGCTCCTAGACCATTATTCTTCTTCATATAGTCCACAAGAAGATGCACTGCTTCTGGTTTGAAATCAATATCACCGTCCAAAGCTAGAATGTAGGTGTTCCTCGACAGATTTTTTATTCTATCGGCAGTGAGCTCATCATTGTCCATTATTCTTGAAGAAGAAAAAAACGATTGAATATGCAGATATCTTCGTATAGTGTTTGTTGAGAAACGTGAAAAAAACTGTGGTAATGTCAAAACTGTCGGGGTCTCACACACTTGGTAGATCCAAGAGATATTCCTAACTAGTCTTTGGTGATATTATCCGATTCGGACCACTGCAGAACTCAAAATTTTCGGGGCTCTCAGGTGGTTTTTATGAAGAAACCACGGAATTATTTCGTAGAACTGTGGTCATAATGAAATGAGAGGTCTGGATTATGAACCAAAGATCGATTTTCTATTGGCAATATCATTCATTCAATTCACATTATATAGTTATAGAAGGCTTTGTTCCACACTACCCCACAACAATCTAAGAGAAGAAGAAAAAAAAGGTTCTTGATTCAGCTCTGATCAGATACAATTAGAAGCTAAATTACGAAGCGAGAAGATAAATTACTTCCCACATTCAGTAGTTACTTACTGAAATCCAAGAAGATAGTACATGTACATGACCTGGGACCAACGTTTTTTCGGTCTTATTTTGGCTTTGTCTTTCAAATGGGCAATCATTTTCGTTTTTCCTGGCAATGTCCACTCCAGTCGGCCTCCATACGGCGTGGGGAATACTGTGGGAGGCTGGATTTTCACGTGGGTCATATGGATCTGGCTGGCAGCCTCACTCACCGTGTCTATGAGGTCCAGCACGTATGAGTTCAAATGCGGATCATTGTCATTTTGACTCACTCTGATGAATGCGTCGTCGAAAAATATGTGGGCTGAAAGTGATTTCAGATGAATGAAACGCTGTTTCATTAAAGAAGAGAGACATTTCTACAATCAAGGCAGTTTTTGGTGCGGTAAAATGACTATTCATCCAAAGGGTTCTTGTTGCATTAGGACAAATTCACGTAAATTAATATTCAGTCAAGAAATAACTGATTAGTAAAATACATTTTATTTCATACTGCATCATAGAACATACTTTTACGTACCTGATTTCAATCCGGAAAATAGACTTTTACAGTATAGGCGCACGTAATATTTCATTACGTGCTACTATCCCGTAATGAAATTTTACCGGATTGTAAATATTGAAAACTCAGTTATGCGTCAAAAGCATGAATACATTTATTAAAAATTCAACAGCAAAACAATACACAGAAATTACTTATTGCTAATATTAATATTAACCGTTAAATTTTCGTTCCCATGAATATGGATACCAGGAGCTCCAGTGGATGAATTATTTATTAGGGAGTTGCTACTTGCTGATACATTCCCATTTTTTTGTTGTAGCACTTCAACAAAGATTAATATTTTATTTTTCACTGTTCATTTTTGTTTTTTAGCAGTATGAAATAAAATGTTATACGTCACACGTCCGGTAAACTTTTACAGTACTCGTTTCGAAATTCCGGACTCGGCTTGCGCCTCGTCCATAAACATCTCACTTGTACTGTAAAAGTGTACTTACCGGACTAGTAACGTAAATATCTATTATACATTTGAACTAATACACTCAGATATAGATATCAAAATATAAAAATATGGATTCACAATAAATGAATATTATGTCAATTAAAATAACTACATAAAATACTCGTTCAGTTTCATCTTGAAGATATCTGATGTAGATGAAACTTAAAAATCAATTGAGAGAGTACTAAATTCGCTAATACCCTTCACGAATACTGAATTTCATCAACATATTTTTGGAACTGCAGGAGTTCTGAGATTTCCCCGATTTGGAAATAATATGTTTGATCTATGTCTATACTCACTTTCTATTTCATAATATCCGGGTAAGTTGTAGTTTAAATAATTTCTAGTAATTTTGTGGGCACATTGGTCTTCATCCAGTCTGAATATGGACTTCAAAAACTCCATCATTTCTTCTTTAGTCTCGTGCCACATCGTTCCACATGCATAGATGCGAGTTATAGAGTCTTCGTCGGCAATTGTTTGTTCTGAAAAGTATGAGATCATTTGATTGGGATAACCTCCTGTTTTACTTCGATGGTGCGAGCAGAAATTGTCACAATACATCAAAAGAACTGAACATGATGGCAAAACACGAATTATATACGTTTCAGTACAATGCAGGTAGATGTTGATTCAAAGAAGTTCCCTAAACCTCAATACCGAACTGCAGCAGACTGTGGAAGTAAGCATAATATACTGTTCTAACGACGTTATTACTTGTGTTCACTCTGATAGTTCGATGGCGAATATAGCCCTGCTAAATCTCCTGTTTTCATATCCAGACCAATTCAAATTACTACCATTCGTTAGTCCTGATTATTTCGTGACGTGAGATGGATTTATTGTTTCAGTGTACAATCAGTCGAATATTATTTATATATTTCTTCAAGGATTGAATAGAATACTTTGGATTCAACTCAAATTGAGAGAAAGCTCATTCACTCCAAACCAGTCTAATAAGCCATTGTCAGTCCTTCGTGAACAACAAATAAGTGGAGGTTGGATCTCATCGTCATTAACCATTATGCTAGTATCATCGACATAAATGAGAAATAGAGTGAGCCAATCCCGAAATGAGTCAGTTATGAATCGATCGCTTTCATGTTCAAATTTCCACCAATATTCCAACATGATCAAGAAGATATTCAGATCGACGCATTCAAACCAAGACAAAGTATTTGTTCATAAGGACAAAAGAATAGCAAGAATGAGAGTCAGTTCTATATGTTCTAAAGAAAAGGGTTCGGTATGCTAACTGTCTTTACCTTCTTTGGATTTATTGACTCTGGACTTCTGCCTCCGCCTGTTCAACGCGATGGATTGGTCGATCAAGAAGGCGTCGTACATCGGTCGGAAGAATATCAGCTCGGTGGGATTTAGTTTGTCGTCGCTATTCTGCCAAATGTGTAAGGTTATCCAAGCCTGCGACAGAAGCCATATCAGCCAGACCCACGCGTACTGGTTGCCGATGAAATCCTCCAAATAGGTCAAACTTGGGGCGTTGAAGAAGAGATGCGATGGAATGACTCCCTCGTAAGCACACTCGTCTTTGACGTAGTTTCCACACATGGCTATCAAACCGGTCAACAGCACAGGCACGGTGAGGTTGGCAGGTAGCGCGAATCCGAATGTCTGTATGAGAATTTTGCAGGAGAATTTCCCGAAGGCGTAGCAAATGTATGTCGAGGAAATGTTCAGGAACCAAACTGCCAAGGGGATCCAGACAGTTACTTTTTGCCATTTGCCGTTTCCCGTGGCTACCGCTTCTTCGTATAAACTGATCGTTCCTACGATGGGTTCAATCTGAGGAAAAAAAAATAGTTGAAATTGCAAATTACAGTCTGCGTGAACTCAAATAGAAGATGTAGCGTTTATTCGCACTGACGTCTAATGGAATGACAGCATTCTTCTTCATTCCATTCATCGTGTATTCCATTGCTGTGAACATTCTGACACAGATTATTAATAAGTTACTTTCAGCGTTTCTTGAGTATAAATTTGAAAACAAGAACAATACTTGAATACAATATACTGCATGAAAGCTTTGGTTCATGTAGTGACTTCCACTTATATTGAATCCATTTTTAATATCATTCATATAGTTCTATACTCGCACCATCATGAGAACTTTTTACCTAAATGCAGCAACACTGTTCTCCACAGTCTTCATGGGCTTTCAATCATTGGCAAAGGCACACATGTTTTTTTTTATCTGTGGACAACATGAAAGGGAAACCTATAATGTTCGAGGAACATCCTGTTAGCCAGCGGTGAAATTTTGGGAGAGTAGGAAGGTGTTGGAATTTTTCTTTGAAGTTTGGAGGTTGTAAGCATCAGGAGAGACTTCACTAGGCAAAGAATTCCATAACTTTGCCGTTCTATTGATGAATGATGCTTGGTATAGCGATGTTCGACAGGTCTCGAGCTTGACAGTGTAGGGGTGACCAGCTTGAGCTCGTCTGGTTTGTCTACTAGGAATCGCGCGTGGTGGCATAATAGATGATATTTCCGTTGAGCACCGACCGTGAAAGTACGTACCTATAAAAAAGGCATAGATCGCCGACCTTTCTACGATGATCTAGAGAAGTCAATGATTTGGTGAGTGTTGTATCATCGACTAGGCGAATAGCTCTCTTCTGAATTGAATCTGAGAGCTCCAGACTATGTTTGGGGGCTGAGTTCCAAACATGTGAACAGTACTCCAGGACAGGTCGAATTTGTGATTTGATGTTGATACCCACGCATGTTCGTCGTGTTCAAACAGAATTCTTCCTCTGGGATTTGTTTTCATCGTTAGAAAGTTAGGTACAAACAGTGTTTTTCGTTTGTTCAATAGAACATGTTCAGCGTAAAGGCTATCAGAGAACAGTTATTGTCGAGATCATGATTGGAAGAAAAAGGTACCCTTATTCGCTCAGAGGAACATTATATATGCATCCATTATGATAATATTAGCACTCGATCGTACCATCGAGTATTATTACCCACCTCCGTTATATTGATGTATCGTGTACTGAAAGCGTCCCCGAATTTGTCGAACAAAAAGTATACACTGCCTTCTCTCATCCAGAATATCATCAAGGCCGTTATGAAAAAGAAGACGCATTTCATCGGAGCAATAATGGAGTACATGAAATACGTTTTGGTCTGGAAATCCTTTCTAGTTTGTCCGAGCTCTTTGATCAACTTTATAGTTGATTTATCGGATACGTAATTTTCCCACCATCCCACAGAAATCAGTAGAAGTGATAGAGGTAGGATGAGGTACAGAAAAGGTTTGTTTTCAACGGCAGACCAAGCTATCCAGGCGGTGAGTTGGCAAGCTATTGCCACGATGTCCACTATCTGATTCATCGATGATTCCAATTTAATGGGCCAAGAAAATCTGGAGCAGAATACTGAAAATGAAAAGTCAGTCATGAAAAAGGCAGATATGAGTTTTCACTCTCAATCATATTATGATTGTTGCAGGGAGAGTTTCTATTTGTTGAAAAAACTATACTTATGATAGGGGCCACATTGGAATAATATTGAATTTCACTCGTACTACTTTCGTTATTCTATGGAGTATTGAAGATCATCCAATTGAAAATCGCAGCGCCATACACTATTTGTTCTTCGATATCTTTCTGATTTTTATCGGCTAACTGAGATTTTTTGTTCGATACGGATCTTGAGAATTCATTGAGGATTGAAGTCCTTCATCTGCAGAAGGAACTGTCTTTTGTTGAAACTAAATAAAAAATTAAACATCAACCGGAATTATGGCTTGATACTTTTTCTCTTGCATATAATTTTGCAGATCTGCTGTGGAATTTTCGCGATTGCAGAGATATAAATGTAGCTTTGAATTGGTGGTGGATGTTACGCTATTGCCATATCGGCATTGATTTATGTATAAGAAATGGCTAGTGGTCCAGATGATATCGTCCGGAGAAATATGATAATTGATTGTGTACTCACACAAAACACCAGGCATTATGCAAACAGCATTCGTCAACATTGAGCCTTTCAGAACATCTAATTCTGGCAGAACTGCGAACACCAACAATGCGCTGCCTACCGCAGGAACTAGTTCTGTAATGCCTAGTATGATGAATTCCCACAGGCCAGGGCGTTTCCACGTTTTGAAGAACACGATCCTGACGGATCTGAAGAATGTTCCCATTTCGGGAACACAGTATGCAAAAATAACCATCCATATCCAAACTGTTCGTTCCTCGACTGGAAGAGTTACCATAAATTGTTCTGTTTGATCTGCAACAGAAATCAATTCAACTGAAGTCTGAACTGATCTACATATTTCAAAGATAAGTGGTAATCTAACGAGTTGTTTTCTTATACAATAACAATAGATGCAGTGTACATTTTCGTCGAGTTCGTGAAGCTTCTATTTATCTTCGAAAGATATAGGTACTACCCAATAGAAGTACAATGATAGATCATAGTTCATTATCTTTTCTGACTACAGAGAGATCTTAACTGATGTCCTACAAGTTTGTATTTTGTATTTATCACGCGTCGTCGTCTCAAAAAAGAACTAGAAGTGATGGTCTCGAAGTACCTCATACATCGAGTGAATGACCTCTTCTAGAGCAATCTCATAATGCCCCAGGGTATAACAATCAAATAATATAGAAGTGCAAAAAATAATAAAATTTGGTGCTTTGTTACTTACAGATATGTCTGTTCTTGTTACAGTACAGCCTTGTGACATTACTTTTGATTTGTGAAATCATGAAGAATAAAGTGCCCTTGGAGATGACTGCAGAACTGAGAACTACGAGAAAAGTGACGATAACTGTCACCACTTTCAAAATTTTCGTTCCCGCATTTATGAATGTTGATTCTGCTGCAGAACCTGAGACTGTTTTTCTTGGTTCGTTGACGAACAGGTTCCACATATACCTTTCTTCCTGCCTGCAACCAAAATATTTGTCAGGGTGAGTGATTTTTCCTTTTAATGCATCAGATCAATTCGCCTTTGTAGTATGATTTCTATTTTTAATCACGTGGATATAACTTTCCGTTTTTGCACCTGAATAAATATTCATTTGGAATCACTGGGATTTCCTTTCCACTAAAAATTTCTTCTCGCAGTTTTTAACACTCTTCGAAGCTCGAATTCGATGGTATCTTTACCGTACCGTTTGTTAGTTTGTTGAAAGGCTCAAGTGAAATCACTAAAAAGTCGAAAGCTATTAGACCTGTCCTAGAAAAATTACAACGCTTCCATAAAATATAAATTGAATATAATATTTATTGTGAATGTAACAAGCGGGAGCATTTTGAAATATTACGAATGAAGTATTAATTTGGTTCAAACAAAACGTGACAGCCACCTTCTAGATTTTGAAATGTACGAGTCAGAAATATGTGAATCAAGAGGATAGAAGTTCGAATTCACATTCAATGGGGTATATTATATCCATAAGATATCCTGTTTGGACCATTAAACTACAACGTTTTCTCAGGACATATCCAAAATCAGGTTATTCTTTCAATTTTCCGTTAATTCAAATAAATATGGGGAATCTTTCATTATATAATTTATAATTACGAATTAATCGTTAGATTCATTCTCAACAGATCGATGTGTTGATGATGACTATGATATCCAACTTACCTACGTCGAATATAGCCAAAGACTGAAATTTGCATTCGTGCAACATTATTTTTTAATGTTACATGATAGTTGGCTGGGTTCTGACCAGTAAGTATACTTTCCTGTTTCTTTTTTTTTTTTTGAAAACTATATGAGCTTGCTACCAAAATTAGAATCATCATTAGACACCCCGACTACTTGTTAGGATATAATTACTTCAACAAGGTGATAGCCTGAGTGGTTAAGGCTTGGCCCTGATGATCGAAAGGTCGCAGTTCAATTTCCCGTGATATCAGTTTTTTTCTTGACGGATATCTCATGGACGTCCAGGTTGGTGACCTAAGGACATCCACTAGACGTCCATGGGATATCCTTTAGTTAATATTCGGATGTCAGCTGGATTTTCGAAATATCCTGAATGGATATCGAATGAACATCCATCGGATGTCCATGTGATGTATGGGATATGACCAAGTGAGCGAATGTTGCTGTGTTTCCACAAATCTATGAAAATAAAAAATTGAACACTATGAATCATATGAAAATTGAAATAGTTTTTGGTTCCAGAAACTCTTTTGGATGAATTTAAAAATGGAATGGTATCTCCTCCGTCAATAAAATAACCAGAAGTGATTTGCGAGGTTGATACTTGATTTCATGATAAACGATCAGTTCTATTCTGTGGAAAAAATGAAAATCAATTGTAATTCTTATTAGGTTCAGAAATCTCTCAGGATTCCAATGTTTCCTTCTTGGTCAATGAAGTAACCAGAATTGATATGAGAGATTAATCCTTGATGGTATGATAAGCGATTAGCTTTATTTTGCGGATAAAAATATATGATAATTCATCTATATTTCATTGTTGAGCAATATTACGTCCTACTGAATTTAGTTGATGAGTAGGTACTTTATATTGGGTGAAAAATGATGTGATTTCGTTAATGCAATCACTCACCTGCCCTCATTGTCGGATTCTAGTAGAGGCTCTTCTTCAAACCGATTTCTCATGGTTCAAATTTTCTCGATACACAAAGTACAAGCTGACTGAAAATTAAATTGATTATTTATTCATTTAATTATTCCTCTGCTTAGTTCACAGAGTGAATTTAGTGACAAACTGAGAGGTACAATATTATTTGTGTACATCATATTTGTGTACATACATGATAGCATAATTGAGGTTAGTTCACTACTATCGCCCATAATGAAAGAAGACAGATCTGTTTTCCTGAATTGTATGAAAAATATCAATAGTTGTACATCGGTCATTATGATTTCTACATTCTTTGTACAGGAGAGTTGCCTCAGAATTTGTGCGTGGAGTTTGCAAGTAAAGAAGGTTATAAATTATCGTGACGCTATTCTAGGTACGTTTAATTGAAGTTTTCTCAAAAGTTATTGATTGTCTTGAAAATAATTGAATTGGAATGGTAGGCTTTTCGAAATTTGTAGACTGTTGAATTCTATTCTCCATCGATTCTGAAGAAAGAGAGTTTCTGATCAAATCTGATTATTCCCAGATGTTTGAATTTCTCTACTCTCTGAGAGTCATTATTTTCAGTGGTGTAATCGAATATTATGTCAGATTCCAACGTAAATGACATCACACAGCACATTTCTGAGAAATATTTTCATATCATCAGCATATAATGAGCCACTGACATTGATGCTGTCAAGTATATAATTTATGCATTTGTTGAATAACAGAGGACCCAGATTGGACCCTTGAGGTGACAATTTATTCGACGACTGACCTTTGACCACGGCATCCTACAAATTGCTTCATATCCGAAGAAAATCAAATTTTCGACATTTTTTTGTCAATATATCTTTATGATATTTCAGATAAGTTTTTTTTTTCATAATTTTATTTCGCGTGAAATTATCGTTGATATTTACCTCTTGTACTTGCGATATCGATAAAAAAGAGTTGCTGAAAAAATAAAAAACCAGCGAATGCTATAACAGTATATCCCGGTGTATTGAGACTAATATCGTTATATAGGTAGGTACCACGTTCTCGGTGACATTAGTTTCACCTCTTTTGGCGTTATTGAAAACAGTTTTTAGTATTCAAAAAAGAAATAAACATGAACCTCACTTATTTGGAAATCATAGTAAGTGAGACCAATATCAATTCTCATCAGTATATTACAAAGTATAATGAATGAAATACTCACAAGAATTCAATAGGTCATACCAAAATTAGTGTGAACATATGTTCCAAACAGTTTTTGCGAAAAGTATACCAGATATGCAGGTGATTATTTTGTATTTGTTCAATAGATCCTATTATTTACAGAACTTATATTCTTCCCACCTGCATTTAAACCATATTGTCCTCTCAGCATCTGTCTATGGTAAATCTTTTTACAGAACATACTGATGAGCAGTTTCATTTTATACAATTTAATTATATGAATGATAATCTAATGAAACTTACCGTTTTTTATGGAACTCCATAAACTAACATACTTTCTAATGATAATCACGTCTGTTATTTTTTCGGTATCGTAAAGATTTGAGAGATTCAAAAAGATTTCAAACCAAATTTTCCATATCTTTAGTCGAGTTGAGATAAGATTAAATAAGATAATCATGATCGTCCTATTATTTTCAGAAGATTGATTGATTATTTTCTGGAACCTTATCATTGCATGAATCATCAACGGGATATACTGAATGGAACTTGTTCAACACTATTACAGTTACTATATTATAATTTCTCATTACAATTCGTTATCATTTAGTTAGGACACTATTACAAATCCGAATTGATGTTCATCAAAGAATTAGCACTATTCTGCATCATGCTCTTATTATCGTTCTTGTAACTCTTCTGATCTAATGACGAGGCATCCGATGAACTTATTATCTTCTTTCTAAAGACCCAAATATTTGCAGTGAATAACAGTTCGTTCTTTAGGGCATCCCCGTAACTCAACTGAAAACAAATTATTTATTATGTGTCATGGTTCTATTCTACAAAAGCGTTGTTATACATTCCAATTCCGACATGGTGTCTTAAAACCTTAGCTTAGAGACGAAATTCTGACATAGTAGTGAACCTAATGTCAGGATTCTCAGCTGTCATTCAAAAATAGCATCAATCCTGTCAGTAAAAAAGTAAACATTGGATATTATGCAGTAATGCCAATTTCCAGATGGAAAATTATCTTTTATAAACGTCAACTCGTCAGCGTATATTATCCGCTCATATATCTATCCCATATATTTCATGACATGAAATACAGTTTTGTCGCAAAGGTTGTTTATATTACAAAAGAGAATAACATGCCTGAAATTTGGAAAGAAAACGTTACTGCAAGCTATAAGATATAGACTGATAAAGTCTACTCCGAACAACCTCCCGGTGTTATGAGTGATAATATACTGGGTGGCCCAATGAAAACGAAAGGCCGATTTGACATGGTTATCGTTCTCAGAAAAAAAAAACGCTCGAATCGGTCGATTTTCATTTCGAGGGGCAAATATTTTGCGCATGTGTTCAACTTTTTCACTTCAAGCCCCTCGGAGGGGTGAGGTCCAACCCTTGAATCTTAAATGGGATAAGGGGTCAAGTGATACATCATCTTGAAGGTAATCGAAATCTATTACCAATTCTTCCTTTTTTTTGGAATTCAATGCAGTAGTTCTCGAGAAAACACGTTCATGAAAATAATCGGCTAGTAATGGAAAGTAACGCTTTTCTCCCTTCCATCATTATTTCTCATTTTATAGTTAGAACGATGGTCATCTAAGAAGTGCCTAATGTGTTTTTTTTCAATCCTGTCCTATCCAACATTACATACAGAATCATTTATTTTAATGTCAGTTTCTTGATCTCTCAGTAAAATGCATACCTTGTACTCGTTTGTAAATGCAATGTAATACTCGTTTTCATTGGGTCACCCTGTATAGGGTCTAAAAATCAAAATAAATGGGAATCTGACTAATCTGAGCAATATGGATACTGCGAAAAGAACTGAAGAGAAGAAATGGCAACGCAGTCTAGATGCTCCAAGCGATGAAAAGCGATGACCTCCAGTTCCGTTCATGATGTCTGATCGATTATTATATCTTGATATGCGAATTATTATTTTCGTCAGTAGCTGTTCATTGATAGTGTCTCTGATCAAATTTCTACGTCGCGATAATGATAAAAATTTAATATACTCGTAAATATGTCGGCGAACGAACAAAAACAGTAGTGTTTGCTAGCTTCTACAATACGCGTACCTATCAGAGTTTCGAACAATTTTCTTTCGTGAATACATTAAAAAGTTCGACAACCAATTTTACTTGCTACGACATTTTGTTTGTATTTACATTTGTACAGTTACATGAAGTTTGCTATGCGCAAATCTCTGACATCGAGAGTCTCAGCTAGAAAGTGACAACATTTGGAATCAAATTCGATGTTAGTTTGCCGTACACACGTATGCCGATACATCACGTATCGGCAGTCACCGAAGTCTCTGCAAATTCAATCTTCCCATCATGGGCGTGCATTGCCTAATAATCCATAAGTTATTTTTCAGTTCCTTCTTGATAGTTTTTCAATAAATCTCTTGGTTTTATATTAGGTCGGGACAACTCACCAAATGAATCTTTGTACTCTTAGCTAAATTACTCATGTGTATATTTGTTTCATGTCAGAATTAGGAAATTTCGGAATATTGTTTCAGCACTCTAACGCTTTCATAATGGATGAAACTCATGGATTACACTTACATGTTCTTCTACAGAAACATTTCTAACGTTCCATAGAAATTCCAGTATTCCTAGCAATATTCCTATGCTCACGCCTACTCCAAGAACGAGAAAAGTGCCGGTAGTTTTGACAAGATCGAGGTCTCCTTCTTTTTCGTCCTTCCCTTGATTTCTTTGCTAGAATGTGATGATTTTATTACTCAAACGACAAGTTTAATGTAAGACAGTTCGATTCATGAAACTTATATTTTATTTGAAGTTTATCAAAATTTATATTTTCCAAACGAATCGTACCTATAAAAACTAAACTTTTCAATAAATGTACAGCGTTTCTGTTTTGTTCTGTTCCTCTCGGTTTCAATGCGTAAATGATAAAAAAAGCTTCACTTATCCATAGAAAGTAAAGTGTAAATTGTTCACTTCAGTTGTACAAAAATTTAGTTTCTTACATCTTCGCAAGATTCCCCCTGTCTGACATCCTTCCACCACTTCTTTTTGAGAGTGCTTAAGTTTCCATGCTCCTGCAATGTCAATACTGCTTTGTTTATTGCACCTCTGTAAGGAGCATCTGGAATCGGATTGAGTTTTATTAGAAGTAGAAATATTTTCACAAAAATACAAGATGAATTCGTCTAAAAAACATCTGAACCATTGTCCTTCCAAATAAAAAAAGTATCTCTTGGCTCTTATACAGTCTTCTACTGCGCAGCTAAAATAATCCCAAATGCTCACACCAAAGAGGGGACACAACATAAGTCTCAGCAATGATGGGAAAACCTTCCGGGGATAAGTCAGCAAAGAACGATCGTCAAAATCCACGGCGGATCTACTAGGATACAAGAGGAAAACAATGAGACAGGCGATTGTATGGTCAACAGGCATATGAACCTGATGGGTCTGGCAGGAAAAACACTATGTAGATGCTGGCAGTAAGAAGAGGGAACCGCATCATACGTATTATGCCAATGCGAACATCTAGAAAGGGTGCGGTTTCAAAAACTTCGAGAAGAAAAACCTAGGAGGTGCAGCTACCTCCAGAGGTCAAAACTGCTCAGTCTGCTGAAGAAGATACGAAGCTGGATGATATATGCTTTGAACATAAGGAGCCTCCACCGTAGATCTGGAATATTCGCAGTGGACAGCTCCATCTAAATCTAATCTAATCAAGGGCTTCGGCAGAATAAATTAGATGGCGTTGTACGTTTGTACTACATGGTTCCATCGATTGAATTCATTGAGAACTTCTTATAAATACTTGACGACTGAGTAATTCCAATTTTGAATTACATCATTTCGACAGATATATTTATAGAAGATAGAAGTACTTGTTGAAGAATCGTGGTGGAAGGAAGAGGTAATCACCCCCTGTACCCCTGTCCTTGTCTGATCATAGGAAGAATTTCTATACCATAGATATATTCATGATTGTCGCTTCATGCTTCGTTGATTTCATCACGAAATAAAATGCTACTTGATTACGTACAACACTAGATTTCAACATGCACTTATGTTCATCAATCAAGCTTTACAGGAATACTATCCACACTTACTCATGGGCATAGCAATACCATAACTTTTCGTATCCAGCCAATTGCCAACTTGCTTCAGCCTACATTCCTTCTCAATTCGATATTCGATCTGCGTCGATTCCATCAGAAAGGCGTACAAGGCATTCTTCGTATTCAAAACTCTCTGCACGCCATCGATGTTTTCTTTTTCGAAAACGGTCGGTCTCTGCGACTTCATATTCACGTACATCCTTTGGTACATCGATTCGTTCGAGTTTTTGAAAAAGGCCTCCGTAGAACCAAACTCCACCAGGCCGTACTTGATTTTGCTTTGTTTGGCCAAATCTTCTGCGCTCTTGATTGGTAGCTCCATTTTGTCCTTCGTTAGAAAAGCTGTCAGATTGGCTATGTAAGAATTGGTGATGATTAGAGCGAAGAACCACCACATCGCCAGGGCCACTCTGGATGAAATCCCTCTGGAAATAACGTTTTTCTCAAACTTATAAGAAATTTACTTTCCTTTCTTCCCTAATCATTCTAAGGTTGGAGGTGACACTTTTACTTCCTAGGGAAGAATGGATATTTATATACCAAGGTAGTTAACAATATAATCATTACCCAGGGACCAGAATTATATTTCAAGGCGTCAGTCGAGAGATTTAAGGACCCGTACCAAGGTGTATATTAATTTTTTCCACCACTAGCAATATGTTTCAATCATTGTAGTCCTGCCGAACTGAAGTATGAACCCAATGTCTATTCTGGGTATTCTAGGAAGCATCATTTGTAATGTCCATGGTTATTTTTGGTTGAGTACTGTAGGATGATGATGGTGATGCAAAGAACACTATCGTGAGTGGGCTTTGTATACGTGCAACATAAGCATAGAAATATATACTCTTTGGCACAAGATTCTATGCAATGTATACCAGCTGGGCTTCAAATTTTATTGCTATAAATGAATTCATTGAGGCTGAGAATCACCGATACCTGATAGCAAATGATATTTCATGTCTTAATAAACAGTACTTTGTTATTGATATTGTTGACCAATAACTTCGTTAGTATACCCTCATACGCCTTGAAAATGAGTACATAAAGGTGGGTCCCGAGGCTAGTAATGGAAAAAGTCATCTTTCCTCCTTACGGCGAAGAATGAAGAAGTATGAAATCTCAATAAAGATAAATCCATCAGTGGGTTTTATGAAAGAGAGCTAATTTGAATGTGAATATGATTCTTGGAATGACATAATATCAGGGAATACATTTTTTCACTCACTTTGGTAATATATCACATCCTTGGTTCATAATACTAGCGAGAGTAGCCCAATGACAGTTCTTGATGCCCCATATATTTTCCATTACAGGGGGATTTTCCTCGCATGGATGTGGATTTTCCCAGTCACCTGGCGTCATTCTGTAACATTCGCAAATTGTTGAAAGATTCATGTAAGGCGAAATCCTTAAAACGGTTATATGAAATAATGAAGTGTGGGTAGGTACCTGGCAATGAAGAATAATATTAGTGACACCACCAAGTACAGTGTTGCCGAGTATATCCAAACCGATGTGTCAAAGGGCTCCAAGAAGGCGAACAAATTGGTGGCACTTTTAATTGGGTACCTGTGTAGGATACTTATACCTGCAAAATGAGAGTACATATGGAAGATGAAATCAAGAATAAGGTGTTATGAATGATGATATCCTGTTTGTATAGAGCTCAACTTACAAGTCGAACGAAATATGTCTCAAATTTTTCATATACTTATTTTTTCTGGTGGTTAGACTGTAAGTTACACCTTCCTTCTCATACCTCACCAGCAATGAATCTTTTATGGTAGGTAGGTACATAAACATAGTAGTTGCAAGACTTACCCAAAGTCATGAAAGGCATACTGAAATCAACTACTTGCTGCCGTTCGTGAGTTATGGTGAGGTCACAAATAGCTAGATGAGCCCTCTGAAAGTCAAAAACAGAAAGTTGTAAATATACAGAGCGGACAAAATCAGGTCCCGATTATACCAAGGGAAATAGCCCAGTCAATTGCAACGTTTGGATAATTTCGATATATTTTCCCATCCATCAGAAAATGGGGCCTCTAAGTTTTCGTTAGGACATACTGGATAAGGACCAAGCAAAGGGAAAGCAAAATATTTTGGATATGTTTGGTATCCTCATTGGTATACTCTCAGATAAATAATAAGATATAGTTCATCATGAAGAATATCATGTACCTATGTTACGCAGAAAAACTGGCATTGCTGAACTCCATCGTCATCGTCATCATAACAAAAATTATCTATAAATATAGAATTTATTGTCTGAAAGGTTGTTGCTTACTTTATCCAGAAGATCTCCAACCAATCCATTCCATCTCTTCTTTTCTTCATCCCAATTTCCATATTTGTTATTTTCAGTTATGTACAGTTCGTATGTGAAACCAACCTGTTCAGCAACCTGGTCCATCAGGTCTTTGGAATAACCTTCGAATCTATCATTCCCTTCTAGAACTTGACCTTTGTACTTTGGAGCTACTTGCATGAGGTATGGCTCACCAATCCTGACAACGAAAATATAAAAGTTTGTTCCAATAGTTCGCTTCTATCACATGAACTACCACTACTGGTATTGGAGTTCATGTGGTTGAAGATTATGGTTTTTTTCTTGACAACATGAAAACAAAAACCTCTTAAAAACGTATTGGAACTTTCCTTGAAGAGTTTGGAGGTCGTAAGTATCAGTGAATACTTCATTAGGCAGAGAATCCAACAACTTATATTGAAGATGAAGGATTGCCTAAGATGTGGTCAATTGCAATAGCCTTCTGTAGCAAAAAATAGCAAGAATTCTTTTCCCAATTTTTTCAAGCAGATATGTATATCGTGAAAGACAACATAAAAGTGGGAGGGAAAGTAAAGATAGTTGGAAGTTCACCTTGTTGAAACGATCACTTTGATTTTGAGCAAATTCGACACAGCCGCACTTGTAGTCTCGTCGTAGTTACGTGCTAAAGCTGTAGTCCCGTTCAAACCGAGCCAAGTAGCCAGAAGTTTCTCATCGTAATTATAGAGATGCAAATTGAAGTCGATTCTGTTTCCATGGTCGTCGAACTGGATTGGTCCCGTCAATGTTTCCAGATATTCCCTCTGAAAAGCTTGATGTATATTCAGTTCACAGGAGATTTTTGGGAGTCAAGTTGCTCACGCTTCTCATTGCTTTGATGAAGTCTGTTCCGTCTTTTGATGAAATCATCTCGTAGCAACTAGATTTTCCATATTTTTGTAACTCTGACATCCCATTTACGGTATCGGTGAAATAGAGCAGAGCGTCGTAATAGAGAACCGTTTCAGTCTAGAAAAGGTATTCAAAATATAGTGTATAAAAGTAGAGCAATCAGATGGAATCTATCAATATTTGGCATTATCATGAAATTCTGAACGTTTTCCTTCAAACATAGCTTCTATACATTGATGTAATAAACTAGTTTATTACATCAATTTCTATACTATATACAAGTTGATTTATTTCTGGCAGGAATCTAAGTGCATCAACATGCAAACAAAATTCATAGAATTTAAAAATCTTTGGAAATCGATAACATTTATTGGGAAAGCTCAGACGACTATTCGACAGATTGTTCATTCATCGACATGAAGATCAATGATTCACCTTTATGGTATATGGATCCAACTCTTTCCTTCTGTTGTAACTTCGGAGTTGAGATAGAGACCATTTAAAGACAACATTTTTGAAATCTTCGCTTTGGTAATCGAACAACCTTATTGTCGTTATGTTCGCATTCGTTTCCAAACTGGAATAGTCAACTGTATGGGCGTCCTACGGAAATCAAGAACATTTTCAAGATCACCAATGAAAACGACATCTATCTATCTATGAAAGAAATATGTATAATAGCTCAAATCCTGTCTGTAAGTTTTTCGAGGAGGTGATACATTCATTTTCCAGCTTTTTGTGTGATTTTCTCTCCTCGTTTCTAAAAAATAGAGTAGAAGTTATTAAACATTATTTCAATATATTTGTGATTTTGTGATCTGCCCCAAAATGTTACTGCGCTTGAAATTAAACCTTTAGATACCTAAAAGAGAAATTCTCTATTTAATAAGAATAAAACCTCTACTACTACATTTTGGGACAGATCACAAAATCTGTCCTTACTACAAATATATTGAAATAATTTTTAATAACTTCTACTCTATTTTTTAGAAACGAGGAGAGAAAATCCCACAAAAAGCTGGAAAATGAATGTATAATAGCTTATTTTCGCCATTCTGATTAGTTACTTTCTGAGGTGGTGAAGAAATACCTACCAGTGAAGTCAAAAAATAGTTGAAATTTATATTCAACATGCCCAAGGTCTGGACTTGTTGTAAAATTGGTAAGATATTCTCTGTTCTGCAATCAAGGATGATGTTCGTTTCTGTAGAGTTCTTGAAGCGTTTGAAGAAAGGCCTGAAAAGTTTCACGATATTACCACTGGTATTAACGTTACATACAGAGCTCACCAAACGGCACGCTGGCAACCGTTTCTACTGTTTGTCAATTTTATCACGTGACATCCGATAGTAGAGAGTATTGCCTTACTTGAATTTTTCATAAATCATTCAATATCGAAATGTTGCGGACTTTTTTTAAAGTATTCTATATGTATAAAATCATCCTTATCAGAAATTTGATTGAACTGAAGTGATTCTAGGTCTGACTAGTATAGTCTATTCCAAAGGGATATAAGAACAATACGAAAATACAGAATAGTAGTGGAATTTCTATTTCCATACCCATATACCATATCACGAGAATACCTATCTTGCTTTTGTTCAATGGATTGGGAACACACTCAAATAATATCCTTCAATTTGGAGGGATATATGGCCTTCCCACATAGAATTCCAAATGAGTTCGGAGTTTCTTTTGGAAACCTACCTCAGATCTTCCGCCGTTAGATGGCGTAGACATGCAATTATCCTGATGACAGGATATTTTTCATGTTCCACCAAGAATCTCTAATTTCGTACTCGAAGTATTATCACCCTATCAGCAAGCCAAGAGCCAACTATGAGAACTTTGATGTGCCGCAACAGATCTATTCCGTTATTGCTCGATGAATTGGAAACACAGTCAACTAAGATCATTCAAAATAATAGATTGAGAAATATCATCCTCGAGTGCTAATTACTCATACTTGTAGTCCGGTCCTCCATCCAACTGTCTGATCCGGATGAAGTCCTGGTTGGTCTTCCGGTTCCAACTCTGGAGTTTCAATACTTCTTGCAGCTTGACGAGTCCCTCTTCGGTTTCGTAGATGATGACGAAGCCGTTCCATTCCAGGCTCTGGACCAGAGCAGCGATGCCTTTCGAAAGCCGTTCGGCGTCTGGATAGAAGTTGAGGAAGGTTTCTGAGCCGTCGTAGCTGGACCCTTTCCAGGACGTCTGTATGTAGGGCACCCTCAAGTTCTTGAATACCGACTCGATCAGCGGAGAGGCTGGGGAAGTGGATGGTCCGAAAACAGCCACTAAGCTATCGTCGGCTTCCAAGAGGCTACAAACTAAAACGTGGAGTAGAAGAAGAAGGAAAAACAAAACGAAATCAAATAGAGCACTTTCCTCGAAACTCTTTTTCCAACCATTGTTCAGAGGTTAGGATAAAATAGCAGCCGAATCGGTGCTTTCGGCCTAGTCAAACGCACCGGAGATATCAATGACCCTAAAAGATTTAAATTTAGGTCGATATACGCCTTGCACTTCGGGGAAATACCGCAAATTTCGAACAGGTCGTACCTGTGAAGTTGAAAGAGACGTTTGGTACTTCAGTCGATATTTGTCTTTCGCGATGGTCATTCCAATTGTGCGGAAAGGTTTATGTCTATGAAAACATTTGCTATGCGACAAGAAATGCAAATCTTCACTACATCGTCCGAAAATCTCCCCCTCTATGTGTCTGGGCACTGAAAGGTGCCTGAGGGGAATGAAGAGAGCGGTATTGGTAGGTTGTCACGTAGGCCAGAGTCGGCCTGCTATTAGTATTCTGTTTGCTTTTCGAAACGATCCACCTGTACATAATTTTCGTGCGTTTTTCACTTGGAATGAATACGTACCAGTTTTAGAGGCTGCAAAAATGTCATCACTCGAAACTTGCCGTATGACAGTTGACAGGGTGACGAAATTATTCTCCTCAATGTTATTGCTGAAGATGGTGCTATTCAGAGGAAACTCCGACTGAGATACCCCACCATTGAATAGGATACCTAGAATGGGGTAGATAAACATAGTTGAGTATATAAGGAAGCATGATTGGAAAAGGAATTTGAAGAGATTGAATATTATCGTTATCAAAATATCCTGAAACTCACCTATTGTCACATTCTCTCGATTATTTCCTTTGGCACACAAAATATTCTGACATGATAAAAGAACAGCACATATCACATTCAACCACAATATTTCCATTCCGAGTCTTATACTCTCCGAATGCTATATGTATAAATCTTTGATATCAGGTTAGCTGAATATCTCTGAAGAAAATTGTTAATAGAACGAAAACATTCTGTTTCCTTCTTGAACATCTGCCAAGTTCATATTTTATTTATAATTCGAGATTCGAGAAGACTGTTGAGTAGGTATATTTCCGTAGAGGAAAGTTGACACAAGTGATCAAAAAAGTTCCTAGAGGTAGAAACTATTTTAGGATTATAATCCGAGCGGCTTTGATTAGTTTAGAAGAATTGATGATTACTGAAACAAAACATTACCGATTGTCACAACTGGCCCATATTTGGTCTTTATTTAGTTGACCACGAACTGCAAAAACATTTCCTTGCCATGAACATTCCGAAAATTCATACCTTGAGATCGTCGTGAAATTAATAATTTGTGATCAGTTGCTGTTTCAATATTAACTCACTTGTTTATTGATTCAAAAATTCGCGTTTGAAATGGCAAATCATTCCTCATTTGAATTTGCATTCATTTGTTGATGAAGTGAAATTAACTAGTAAGCAGTGATTTAATTATTGCGCAGTATAATAAGTACCAAACTGTTTTTTTGCTCTACAGTCCAAACGGCTCATTTGCAGATATGTTTATATAAACAAAAATGCTTGTTTTGATGTTTCCTATCACGCCTTGAAGATTGTCGGTATCTTTTCGGGACACCCTGTATATATATTTTTCATTATCAACAGAGAACCCTCTCCTCAAAACATCATAATATTCTTTCAAATCGTACCTTGATATCTTTCACCCATCATAAAGTGTTTGATGAATCAATAATAATTCACATCAAATACTTTTTTTTTTTTTATCTGTGGACAACACGAAAGGGAAACCTATGATGTTCGAGGAACATCGTGTTAGCCAGCGGTGGAATTTTGGGAGAGTAGGAAGGTGTTGGAATTTTTCTTGAAAGTTTGGAGGTTGTAAGCATCAGGAAAAACTTCACTAGTGTAGGGGTGACCAGCTTGAGCTCGTCTGGTTTGTCTACTAGGAATCGCGCGTGGTGGCATAATAGATGATATTTCCGTTGAGCACCGACCGTGAAAGTACCTATAAAAAAGGCAAAGATCGCCGACCTTTCTACGATGATCTAGAGAGGTCAATGATTTGGTGAGTGTTGTGTCATCGACTAGGCGAATAGCTCTCTTCTGAATTGAATCTAAGAGCTTAAGCGTATGTTTGGGGGCTGAGCTCCAAACATGTGAACAGTACTCCAGGACAGGTCGAATTTGTGCTTTCTAGATCATAAGCAGCTGCTGGGATGTGAAGTATCTCTTCGCACGGAATAGAAAACCAAGTTTTTGTGAAGCAGTTTTCGCAATGGACCTCACATGATCGTCCCATGAGAGAGCACTGTTGGTAGTGACACCCAGCATGGATATTGACCACCTCATAGGAACAGTGGTACCCGACATCATCAAATTGGGCATTGTGTGATCAGCCTTCTTGGTGAACATACAAGCTTGAGTTTTAGTTGCATTGAACTGTACTAGATTCTCAGATCCCCATTTCAGAATGCTTGTCTTGACAGATATTTCTAGAGTTTGAGATCATTTTCTGTGTTTTGATATCACATCTGAGTTTCCGAAAAAGTAACATATTCGTTCAGTTTTTTGAGGGTTCATTTGCCATCACTTCTGGAAAGTACTTACAAGTTTTCTCTATAGCTGACCAAATAAGTAGGTTATGGCACTGTATACTTTTGTTGAGGCTAGGTGTAAAAATTTTTGGAAAGAAAAAATAAATGATTCTTATAAAGCATATATTTAGTACATGGAAGGGATAATATCATCTCAAAGGATTGGATCCTTTCAAGATTGCTATACTTTTATGCTGGTTGAATATTTCGTTGAATGAATACTAGTATTTGATGAATCCCTTGGATGTCAGAATTTTTAGATCTCTTCGATCAATTTTTTTTTTCATCCAACTCTCAGAAAGTTGTGGGGTTAGGTATGTTATATATTTTGCCAAATAGTGAAGAATTCTCGCATGCAATTCTAGGTAGATTTTTACTTTTTCTGCAGAATCGCTCCTCCTGAGACCTGCATCATAAATATCTTCGAGATTTAAAAAACAAATCAAGAGTGATTATCCAAATTCATGAACGATCCGGCGCTGTGCAAAATACTGTGAATCATGCTCTTGTTATCAGTTCTGTAACTCTTATCGCTCTTATTGGAAGATGAAGACGATTCTGACAATAACGGTCGTGTTCGCTTCTTCGTTATCCAAACCTTGCAGGCAAATGTTAGTTCCAGCTTCAAGGCTTCCCAATAGCTTATCTGTAAGAAAAGATACCTGAGATACAAGTACAATAAGAAACGTACAAATTATTATTTTTTTTGTACAGCTAGTTTCGTAGGAGACATTTTCGATTGCAATTCATTCGGTCGGGTGAGTTTTGTTCATTTTGTTCATTTGGTGGGCCAGAATGAATATTATGGTAGATTTCGGTAAATATCGGACGTATGGCAACACTGAAGTGTACCTATCGCACTCTGACCCGATATTGGTCATAATCATATACATTACTATTCCGCCATGTCAGATAATTGGATTGGATGGGAGAAAGTTCAGTTGAGTTCAGCTCCGGTTCTATAGCCAATCTTTCATTTCATGCGAAATAATGTTCTACTATCATCATTTCTGTAGGTTTTTGTTGAACCACAACCAAAGAGGCATGAAATGTCTTTGATTTGTCTCACTTTCTTCCTTGACAACTCGACAACTTATCTTGAAAGTCTATGGATTCGAATCAAAATATCTGCGAACTTAGTAATCACAAACATGATATCCTTCTCGCCATTTTTTGATTTTCAATTTGCGAAATTAAATCACTTTTGAATGAAAATATAGTTTACCTGATGTAACTTGATGAACTCAATGATTTTTTTTTCAAATTTTCATAAAGTTCGGTTGGAGAGTTGACAGGGAATGAGACAAAATTATGATTGCCCCCTTTTTGTTTGTTCCTCCCATAATTGAATCATTCATTTCAGGAACCAGAAGCTCTCAGAATCTCCTGAATCAAGAATAACCTACATGTTCTTCCACTGTTATATTCCGTACGTTCCAGAGGAATTCCAGGATAGCAAACAAACAAGCGATAGCTATGCCCACGCCCAATACCAAGAAAACTCCGCCCACATTCGCAAGTGCCAATTTGGCCGAGTCCTCGTCCATACCAGTATTCTGAAAAAATAGGAATTAGGAATTTCATATGGTACAACATGATATCGTCACCTTGCATGATTGCTCCTTTCTCATTTCCTTCCACCACCTCTTCTTCAGAATTCCAAGTTCTCCTGATTCTTGCATCTTCAACACAGCTCTATTTATTGCAGTCCTGTATGGCGCATCTACGTGACAAAAAGTCGAAAGTTTTAGGTACAGCTAATACAGATTATAACTAATGTAAGATGTTTTTCATTAGAAATTGAAGAAGATTTATCCTTCAGTGAGCGTATAATGATAGATATTATTCTCGAGGGTGAAAATTCCGAAACGAGCCGTAGGCTAAGTAGGTATAATTGAGTAATATAAATATTAGGGCTAGTTGCATGAAGACGATTTGGAAGAATGATCATCTTAAAGGTCACATGATATTTGAATATCGAATGCGTTGTATAAAACAAAGGTACTCCATGTTATATTACCAACTCTTTAGCTGATGACAGAAAATATTTGACAACAGCAGTATTACTGTCATTTCATGCGTTGTTGATGGTGCTTTTTGCTTTTATAGGTACGTTTGGTGTTTTGAAAACATGTGTGGTTTGTTCCTCTGAGAATTATACAGAATAAGAAGGAACTGTAATTGTTGCATAATGTTATAGAGAAACTATAATTTATTTTCACTTTAGTCAGGTATTGTGTTATTCTTCGGATTTCTGGAGACATTGTAGAATGCACAAAATCGGACAACATATCCATTAAGATACAAATCACATTTCCGTATATGTGATTCACTTCAATCGTCGCATGTTCAGAAAAACTGAATAGTTGATATAGAAATCAATATCGGCATATATTTCATAAATATTATACTTACAATGCGAAACGTGCTTGAAGTTCAAACCATTTGTTCTTTTTCTGAAGATTAAACACATTTTCTATTCAATTATGACAAAAGATCAAAGACCCTGATTTAATATGGAATTAGAAATAGTAAGTACAGAGAAGATGCCGACAATTTCTATAAAAATCTTCATTTTCTTGGAATGTTCATCTTTGACGTCAACTCATCACTTCCTGAATGCCACTTCAATCAATGATGATGTCATGATTGTTAATGATATGTTATAAGAAAAATGATCAAATAAGTTATGATCAGTTATGATCAAATTCAAGTTGATGTGACATCAGAACTCGATTGGCTTTTATGCAACCAACATTTTTCGTCAAATAGCCATCACCATGAATTGAAACCTATGCTGGAACAACGTTTTGACAGCCATCATTTACAAAAACGTTATACCCGTAGAACAAAGCTTGTGTGCGACCTAGATAATGCGCTGACCAGCAATAAGTGGGGGCATAGGAATTTTTTTCAGTGTCATTTGTAATTTTGTGGAACAAAGTTGTATGCGTATATATATATATCACGCGTTTGTTGTGTTTGGTGTATATTTTGTTCTTGTTATGAGCAGACATGGATGACGTTTCTTTGACAGACACAGACACAGAAAATACGTCCTACGGGAACAGAAGCAACATTTCTGTCAGCACCTTTGAAGTTTTTGAGGTCAATTGAAATGACCTTCTACAGAGGCAGCCATTTTATGGATTGTACATTACGCGCGAAATTCAATGATCGAATCTGATTAATTGCAAAATCTAATTCGCGATATGGTTGAAAAGAAGATAAACTGGTGATCGTAGGTGAACAAAAAAACGGCGAAGAAATAAGACTACCTTGTTGGATCTTTAAGAGAGCGAGAAAAACTATTTTTTCCCTACGATTTGTAGCACTGTAACAATTTTGATATGCACAAACATAATCACTACAGGGTTTCATTTTGGTAGTATCAATACTGATTAATTCGCAATAAATTGCTGGAACAGGTCACAACAGTGAAAAACTCACAAATTCACAATTACACCTAACCTTAAAATTCTTAACGGCGCCATTGTGTCAGTTGTACGAAATCGCGCATGCGCATATAAATTTATATTCTCAATAGCACTGGACTGTCGCTTCTGTTCTATTCAACGGGACTGCAAATCGATGATATTTGATGCATTATAGAACCCGCTCTAAGTATAAGCGATATAAGTAATTCCATTATTGAGGTTCCACAGTAATTTTCCCTATGATCAACTCACTCATCGGCATGGCTATGCCGTAACTTTTCACGTCCAACCAGTTACCGATCTGCTTCAGATTGCATTCGGTCTCCACCACGTATTCGATTTGCGTGGACTCCATCAGGAAAGCGTACTGGGCCTTCTTGGAGTTGTTCACTCTGTTGACGCCGTCGGTGTTATCGTCCTCGAAAACGCTCGGTCTGAACTGCTGCATGTTCTGCCACATCCTCTGGTACACCGAGAAGTTGGACTTCTTGAAGAAGGACTCGGTGGACCCCAGCGACATGACGCCGTACTTGATCTTCGTTTGTTTGGACAGCGCCTCGGCGCCGTCGATTTCCGGCTCCATGTTCGCTTTGGTGAGGAAGGCCGCCAGGTTGGCCGTGTAGGAGCTGGTCATGATCAGCGAGAAGAACCACCACATCGCCACCGCCATTCGGGACGATATGCCTCTGGAATATATCGTTGATAGAGGTCTAGGTACGTAATGACATGGTGAAACAAATCTACAATTGTTTCTTTCCGAAACATCAAACAACCTTGGCATCGTCCATAGATATTCTAATAAGTCTGCTCACTCCTTAAAAGCGCTCGACACACCGGCGTTTTTGCTACCACTGTCGTTTTACAGGCAGCGTACATTGAATGTTCACCTGAACAATATATTTGGAAATGTATGAACAGGTTATATCAGATGAAAACAAACGAAATAATAAACCGATATAATCATTATTATAATAACTATATACATGTAAACTATTCGTGTTTATGGAGAATCCCAACTGAAGCAATGATGGTATATCTAACTCGATCAGCTTGATGATACGGTGGATGGCACCAACAACTCATTGGTAGTTTCAAAGAAACCTTCGCCGTGGGATGGCGTTGAACATGCAACACCTCATGTTCTATCCAGACTTCTGCTTGAAAGATTCAAATACCGTCACGAAGTGTCGAAGTGAACCAACGGCTACTGATGAGGCCTCTGGTAGGCCGAAACAGATCTTTCTCGCTTCTTCCATCTAGATGGGATGTGGTCTTTTTCCAGTTTTCATTCAGGTAGAGCCATCTATCCGATAGATCTGTAGATACTTAGTACCTACACCTGGTCTGTTACACGTACAGCGTAGAGGATGGTGCACCAAAAACTATAGGTTTTTGGTTTCTAAGAAACCTACCTCAGATCTTTCGCCGTAAGATGGCGCTGAACATGCAACACCCCATGTTCTAGCCATACTTTTTCTCAGCACGCCCGATACCTATTATGTTTATAACCGAAATTCTGAATTCATTTTACATCTTTTTGTGGGATTTTCTCTCCTCGTTTCTAAAAAATGAAGTAGAAGTTGATAAAAATTATTTCAATATATTTGTAGTGAGGACAGATTTTGTGATTTGCCCCAAAATGACACTGCGCTTGAAATTAAACCTTTAGATGCCTAGAAGAGAAATTTTCTATTTATCAGTGACACCTTCTTTTTGAAGAATTTAGAAACACAAATATATTTTCAATAAAAATAAAACTTCTACTCATCTTAGTGGACGTTTCGGGAACGAAACTGCTCCTGTTCTCAACACAATCAAAATACTTCTCTTCGTAAAATTTTTTCAATGTGCAGTTGGTTTTTGACACTGAAAAGTGACAATTTGGCAGACGGAGGAATTCTGGTAACAAGGTGTGTTAATTAATTGATATTGAATTTTCCATTTTCATATTCAATTTCCAGTGGAGGCAAAGTTCTATCTATATCAACTGAACACGAAGCAATATCATTGTCTCCGTTCAGGAGAATGCAGACAGACTCATTGATTTTCCGTTTTTGGTTGATGTCTTCATTTCCTATGATCTTAATATTACTCCAATAGGCCATATGTTGTCCATTTCTATACCAGATTAGCATGTTGCCAAGACGTTCGCAGCGAATATTTTGTTCATCTCTTACATTGAAATTAATGGTTTTTTTTTTTAATTATTTGTGAAATAAAATAATTTTCCTCTTTTAATGTTAATTTTTGTAATACATCTGAAAACACTTGATATTTCCGAAACAGTTGAAGATAGGTATGGAACATTGTACATGAATTATGTCTAGAATTTTCTAAAGATTTCAAAAAACTAATAATATATAGGAGGTTGTATTCAAAATGAGAAAGTTGGTATCGGCCACTGTCACATGACACACCTTATATAATTATTTTTTTCTTTGGAAAAAATGCGCATCTAAAAATTCAAATCGATGTGTTCAAGCGTTTTTTCCAACACGCTCTCATTTTATTCGTTATCGACTTCATTCCATTTGGCTGTTCCACACTGTATATGGCCTTACTAAGGCCGCACAGCTTCAAGCCAAATCCGCTGCCACTAATAGTGACGGATATATGACAGTGATGGATAGCTAACGGTTCAATTTTTGCATTCGTGCAGATTCTCAAATCGAATCGTGTTGTTCAGAGTTTCCAAGAAGATAGATTCCAAAATGATTCTTAGGCAATCTCAGTTAGGCATTAAAATTCAACATAATCAAGCAAACAAATTTTGATTAGTTGTGGAGCTTTTTATTAGCATTTGTATATTAGCACATCGTTCCTTTCTCAAAAATATTGTTATGGTTGCCTCATCAAGGCTATGGTTACTATTCAGCAGTGTTATAATAACAGAAATATCTAGTTCTGCCTGCAACGAAAAACTCTTCCTGGATATTTCTTGTGTGTTGATCGTATACGATATTTTGATACTCACTTCGGTAAGATGTCACAACCTTGCGTCATGATAGATCCCAATGTCAGCCACAAACAGTTCTTGATGTCCCAAATATTTTCCAGTTCCTCAGGTTCATCTTCGCAAGGATGAGGGTTTTCCCAATCACCCGGTGTCATACTGTTAAGAAAAGCGAATTCATAATCATCCCGTATTCATGATGTGAAATATATGTCGTTGCCTTCATTATAATGTTGATTTTTTTTAATGGCAATATGGGTCTTTTCATAATTTTTTTGTAAGAGGATAATCTTCTAGTAGGAGGTGAGCAAGTTAATAATAATGCATAAAGTGAAAATCCAATAAGGGAACAGTTCACTGCATTCCAATTTGAAAAAGAAATAATCAAAAGATGAACCCCTTCTTGACAAACTTGACAAACTTGACGTATTCCAGGTTTTTTCGACAAGATCTCTTCCTGGAAGGTATGCTCATCGTGGATTCATTTGGCAATCATGCAATTTCATTATCAATAGTTATAGTAGGAAATTTAGGACCGCTTGGATATTATTGTGATTTATTTGCTATGTGAAGGAATTATTATCGATGAGTAAAAAAATTAAAAAATATTGAAAACAAAATGACCCACTCACCGTGATATGAAATAAAGTACTATGGAAATGATCAAATATAACGTAGCTGTGTAAATCCACACTTCTTCAGAAAATGTTTCCAGAAAAGCAAACATATTTATATCCTTCTTGTCTTGCTTCTTGAACAGAATACTGATACCTAGAAAATTGAATATAACTATTGGGTTACTTCAGCAGTTACTTCATACTCCTACCCAATGTCATAAATGGCATGCTGAAGTCAACCACTTCCCTTCTTTCTGGCGTTATTGTGAGATCACAAACTGCCAAATGGGCTCTCTGGAAAAAAAACACAAAAAATGGAATATACATGGTGAACGCCCCAAGCCAATAGCACCGCTATTTGTTTTCTGATTTTGAAAAACAATAAAGCTAATGAAAAGACTCCCCAAGTACTGCAAAGTGAGACACATACATATGTTTCCCAACTTCAACTCTAACGACAGCGACTGTCTTTTTTTTTAATCGTAACAAATATTTTGATGTCCAGTGATGTATAACAAGTTGACTTTCTTATTTTTTTTGTAATAATCATCGCTTTTCCTACGTCGGAATCTAACGTCCCATAGGCCGAAGCTTGAGCGGGTTGAGAGGAGCTGGAGGAGTTTTTTTAGTGGACTCCGCCAACCACTCCTGGAGGACCGTGGCCGAGACTGCCAGATTGATGTCAAGATTGAAATTGCTGAACCTACTTAATTTTTCAATGAAAAATTAACAGCCGCGGCCAGGTTCGAACTCACTCTATCATGGTTCAAACACCTTGACCATTGTGCTACTGCCCCCTAGAAGAATTAAGCTCCGCAAACTTTTAAAAGATGTTGTGCCACCTTGCAGTTCTTGAGGAGTCATTTGTTTTTTTCTTTTCGTACCCAGACAATAAATAGCGGCGCCATGAAATGGGGAGTTTTTTGTACGTCAGATGTATAGAACGGAATATTTCTTGTAAGAAATAACATCTATGCACCGCTACTCACATTATTCAATGATAACACACTTGACACTCATGTCGATTTCCTTATTATTGATATATATTCCGATAATTACATTCACATATCAGAAAATCTAATTGTATGTGCAAAAGGGGGTAGAATGGCCGCGAAGGTAACCCGACTCGAATCCGCTTGATCAGTTATGACTCACTTTCTCTAACAATTCTCCGACCAACCCGTTCCACCGCTTAGTGTCGGGGTCATAGTTGCCGTATTTAGAAGTTATCTGGAATTCGTAGTTGAATTCGATAATTTTGGCGATTCCATCGATGAGATCCATAGAGTACCCCACATACCTGCGGTTGCCCACATATTCTTCTCCTTCGTAAGTGGGTTCTCGTAGCATGAGATATGGCGGGCCAAGCCTGAAAGTATCGGGCCTAGTTATCATTTTAGTGTATTGAGTATTGGGTCATTGAGTGTATTTTAGTATCGAATCCTGCTTTTTTATCCTACAACAACTAGTTCAAGTTAAGTATACAGGGTGAGTCAAAAATGTGTACCGAGCTTTCTGGGGATGATAGAACATTGAAAAATAAGTGTAGTTTGATGATTGAACTCATGGCCCAAAATGCATATTAAGGGAGATATATCCTTCCAAAGTTGATAAAATTAAAATAATTTCTCTGATTTTTTTGTAGAAAACTTTTTTACCTGTATTATTTTCGGTAAAAAAAACAGGAGCATTTGATGGAGCGAAGAAAATTACATGAAAAAGGTACTCTTATTCAAATACAAAAAATTGAGCCGTTCGTGAGATATTTGAGTTTTTGTAGTTACATGATATCAGCAGATTGATTTTATTCATCGCGAGATTCATCGGTAACAATATTTTAGCAGGCCATGATGAATAATTTTGTTCTCAATTTTGACGTTTATGTCATCAACATTCGAGTCAACATTGTTGTAGTCGATTTGTTCGTGTGGTTTTTCTGTGTCATTTATCACTGCGATTATCAACTGAGATTTTAAGAAATATGGCAGGTTATTCGTTCTCTGAACAAACTGATATGCTTCTAATGCTTGGCGAGTGCTTCGGAAATGCAAATGCTGCTGAAATATCGTTATACCGATGAATCTCGCGATGAATAAAATCAATCTGCTGATATCATGTAACTACAAAAACTCAAATATCTCACGAACGGCTCAATTTTTCGTATTTGAATAAGAGTACCTTTTTCATGTAATTTTCTTCGCTCCATCGAATGCTCCTATTTTTTCACCGAGAATAATACAGGGAAAAAGTTTTCTACAAAAAATCATGACTCACCCTCTGAAAACACCCTTTATAACAATATCAGAAATGTGAAAGTGTGACGAAAAAAATGTATTTTGACAACATACATTCATGCAAAAAATTTCAATCAGGTGGCTTTCATCGTTCAGAAGTTATGCGGAGAAATTATTTTAATTTTATCAACTTTGGAAGGATATATCTCCCTTAATATGCATTTTGGGCCATGAGTTTAATCATCAAACTACACTTATTTTTCAATGTTCTATCACCCCCAGAAAGCTCGGTACACATTTTTGACTCACCCTGTATATGGAATATTTCCTCACCTTGATGAAACGATTACTTTGATTTTCTGCAAATTCACCACTGCTGCATCAATAGATTCGTTACCGCTTCTGGCTAATGAGACTGATTTGTTGGCAGCGTGATAGGTGGCTATGACTGAATTTTCGATGATATCCACCGCATAAATATTGAATTTGATCCTGTCTCCATTCTTGTTGAATTCTATTGGACCTGTTAAAGTTGAGGAAGGCGTTTTCTACAAAAAAAAGAGCTACAATGAAGAACAACATTGACGGAAGAAGCATTCATCAACTAGCGATAAATGAATTGAAATTCATCACTGAGCTGATTCAGTTTCATGAATTTATTATATCAAGATAATATCAATAATAATAAATCAAAAATCAAAAATTAGACAATATCCAGAGTTCTACTCGTCGATAAATCGACAGCTGCTCTTCCACTCAACATATCTTTTTTTAACTATAATAACACTATTTGGGATACGTGACCATGTGGATCTATTGAGTTAACTCTTTATATAATTGACATTATCTGAATTCGGCTACTAAGAACATAGACCAACTCAATGTTTGAATTTACCCATAAAGCTTCATTCTCTTTTTTTGGGGTGAGATATAGCCTTTTCATGATGGTTAGCATAAGACAGATTTTAAGGTGATGAACTATGAACCCAGATATACATGCCACCAATTCCAATATTTCTTTTTCGTTGTTGAAAATGATATCACGAAGAAAATTCATTTGTTCAAAATTTTATATCCAAATCCTTTGCCTTATCTTGTGAAATCAATCAACAAATGTAATGACAATTGCAGTTCTGCCTCATAAAGAACGGATTCTTTCTAAGGCTGTAATACAAAATTGCTCTTTCTCAACTGTTGACAGTAACTCTTTAATTAACAAATAGCACTAGACTGGTTTAAAAATAAAGTGGAAGATGAAAAATACGAAACATAGCTTCAATACGAGCGAGACACTGCCAGGCTTGAGACCTGTCGAACATCGCTATACCAAGCATCATTCATCAATAGAACGGCAAAGTTTAGGAATTATTTGCCCCTAGTGAAGTCTTTCCGATGCTTATAACCTCCAAATTTTCAAGAAAAAGTCCAACGCCCTCCTCTCAAAATTCCACCGCTGGCTAACACGATGTTCCTCCTTATAGGTTTCCCTTTCGTGTTGTCAACAGATAAAAAAAAGTCGTGGCCATGAAATGAAAAGTAATTGGATAGCGATTTCATGAATTTATTACTTCATGAGTATTACATCATCTTCCAGCTGAACTCAGAGAAAACACAGTTCAAAGTTGGACTTACCGAATCGCTACAAAGTATCTCGGTAACTGAAATTTGTGCTATAATAGATTCGCATGAGATATTTCACATCCCAGCAGCTGCTTATGATCTACAAAGCACAAATTCGACCTGTCCTGGAGTACTGTTCACATGTTTGGAGCTCAGCCCCCAAACATACGCTAAAGCTCTTAGATTCAATTCAGAAGAGAGCTATTCGCCTAGTCGATGACACAACACTCACCAAATCATTGACATCTCTAGATCATCGTAGAAAGGTCGGCGATCTATGCCTTTTTTATAGGTACTTTCATGGTCGGTGCTCAACGGTAATATCATCTATTATGCCACCACGCACGATTCCTAGTAGACAAACCAGACGAGCTCAATCTGGTCACTCCTACACTGTCAGGCTCGAGACCTGTCGAACATCGCTTTACCGAGCATCATTCATCAATAGAATAGAAGTTATGAAATTCTTTGCCTAGTGAAGTCTTTTCTGATGCTTAAAACCTCCAAACTTTCAAGAAAAATTCCAACACCTTCCTACTCTCTCAAAATCCCACCGCTGGCTAACACGATGTTCCTCGAACATCATAGGTTTCCCTTTCGTGTTGTCCACAGATAAAAAAAAATCGATAATGGTCTATAACGTGAATGTTTTTTTTTATATTATTTCAGGAAACTGTATTGTCAATTTTATTGCAAATTTCGTTTTTATACTATTGAGAAAATAAATGAAGGTTCAAATCCATTGCATGATAACTAAGAAACAAACGAGCACTTTTAAGGGGATTGTTTGTTTCTTGTATAATAATTTGTATCTCTTGTAATTTCAATCTCTGATATAATATTCATAATAACATAAATTACGTCTTCCATGGAATCTCAAGCAATGAACACTGCCAGCTCAGCTCAATTGGATTACATAATAACGTAACATTCGTAATAATTATGAGCGGATAAGGATAAGCAATTATTGTTTGATCATTGAATTATCGAAAAAAGAAAAATATGAAGAAGCCTACACAGATTGGCAAAGGGAAAAATGCCATTCAAAACTCTAATTACTTGCATACTTCAACGACTAATATAATATGACATAGCCGTATAAAAAGTATAGTGTATAACTGGAGCAGAATGTTCATTTCTCACTCGTATGACAAAAAAAAAACATAGTAAAACTTAAATCGATTCTTTATAACCATCCTTTGACAAACAATAATTATGTGGAACTATGACTCACGATTCTCATGTAATTTCTGATGGCGAATCCATCTCTTGTTGTTTGATTCCCTGCACAAGACAGAGCATTCGGTTCGATGCCTGGAGTGATGGATAGTTCGCTTATGGAATCAGTGAGAAGAAGGATTGCATCATGGAACAACAACGTTTCAGTCTGGAATACAAACATAACAATCATTCGGACATAGCATACTATGTAGAGGGTGTCCAAAATTCGCGGGCCAGTATTAGGAATTCGTCGACCTGGAAAATCTATGATCGCATCTGTAATCCAAAGTCATTGAAAAATATTTTTGATTTTTGGGACGTTTTAGTACGACGAATTTCTTTGAAAAAAGCGTTAATGTTGGCCTCCGAAAGACGAAACGTTACATCAAAAATTCAATTGAAAGATTGCGTCTGAAAAGTGCCTTCCTTCCTTCTGTAAGAATTAGAATAAAGGCAATAAAAATTAAAATGGAACATGATAATTTTGGTATTTTTAAAATATCTCAAAAACATATTTCTAACGACGGCATATTGTTGTAATTGAAAATACGCATTTTTTTTTCAGAGTTAACTATGTCTCTAATATATGTTGGCCCGCAAATTTGGATACGGATTATTTCGAAAGTTATTAGAAATGGATGAATACAAAATTGATATATCTTTTTCTAAATCATCAGAACTTGATATAAATTCAAAATCATTAAATTTCCATTCAATTTTCTTCATTCATTCGCTCTCGAAACATACCAGGTGATAATGTTAATTGATGTGCACTAAAACAGAATTCAAGTATTTTGATGGATTTATAATTTTTCGATGACTTTATATATAAAATATATGAAAAAGATGCAACTGTAGTGGAATATATTATTAGAATCTTTTTGGATTAGGTGATTTACTGTTCAATTGTTTCAATTTTGTAATTCAAATTTTGAATCTGTTTCATCACCTTCAGTTTTGATTTCATATAAAGGATGTCCGTTTTTCGAGTTTAAGCATGGAGATTTCAGTTATCTGAAGATATACGAATTTGGTTCATCTAGGACAAAGCAATTTTATAACTTGTTCAACAGATCGTCGAACAGGATCGTCATTACTTCTTCTGGTCATTCGATTTGAACTAATATAAAATAATGAATAATAAAAAAAGTTTTATTTCCTAAAACGTCGAAAAAACTGATTTTTACATTACAAGAATCACAACATTTCATATCGGACGTGTAGGTATCATAATTCCAATTGAAAATGCTCTCAATATAAATGTCAATGTCAAAAGTCAAAAATCAACAAACCTTGATTGATCTCGGATCCAGTTGCGTTTGAATATTCCGATTCTCGAACTCGGTGAGTTGCCACCTATGTATTGCATTTTCAAAATTTTCTGTTTTCGGATCATGGAGTCTGAGGACAGTGATATTCGCCCTCGTGTTTAGTATTGAAAAATCTATGGTATGGGCGTCCTGCAAATATTATCATGTAATGGAAAGTCGCTTTCGATGCATATGATGATTTTTTCGAGGGTTCTGAACTGCCATCTTGAATATGAAAATTAAATATTCAGAGATTATCATTCAGAAAAAATAGTATATTACAAAGATACATATTTTGCACTAGTAGATATTTAGCACGAGCAAATACAGAAATGTGACGAATGCATGAAATACACTCTCCAATGATTTATATGCGCTATTTTTCTTACGACCATAAATATTTGAATCATTATCATTCCAATTCATGAATTATAAGTACCATATGTGATGATACCAGCAGTAGAATTCTAGGTAATTATCATTATATTCATCAATCACTGCAAGCGTGCGTTCATCAAATATTTCCACACTAGTGTGTATCACTTTCGACTTTCCTGGTGCTATAGTGGAATGGGCTACTTCCTGAATAACAAAACATGTTGAAAGCGCTTTTTTGATGGATGGTCGTAGGAAAAAGGGTTTTCAGGATGGAAGTTCAGAGCCTTCATATATTTACCAGGTTTGTGATGAGGAATCTGTTAAGCAAATTAAGCATTCTGACGCTTTTAGCCTGTAGTAAAATAGGAAGAATATTTTCCGTTTTGCAGTCCAAGATGATGTTGTCTTCAGAGGTGTTTCTGATTTCTTTCAGGAGCGGCCTTGAACAACCATTTATTTTTTTTGATATCTGTCAGTTTTATCACATTCTATTAGTAACAGTTTTTCCCACATTAGTCATCAAGGACAAGTGGTATATTCAAAAATAAACTTACAATATGAATAGAGTGACCCAGTATATTATTTTCTCTCGGTCGAGCTCATTATTACAAATTCAACAAATTCAAAAATATCGACCTGTAGATATCCAATTGAAGTAAAGAAAATTATTTGACAGTGAATATTTGTGTGGTCCAATTATTCATTAGAGATCCAATTCTGTATCAGAAATGGTCATAGATATCAATATCAGGAGAGATCTTTACTAGATATTTTTGGAATGTAGATGAAATGACATTCAAATAATAGAGTTTAGGTGCCTTTCGCTGTGACCCTTTATACATACGATTCATTCAATTGCATATTATATCGAGGCAGCATAATCAATGATATTGGTTCACGAATATTATTGAGTTTGCACTAATATCTGCAAAAATGCTTATCACCAAAATTTTTCAAGTTGAATTTTTCGAATCTCTGAAGATGATTATTTCTGGAGGGAGATGAAGAATTTCATCAAATCTCATACAGTGTGGTGAAAAATATCTAGTCATAAGGAGGTTTTTGAAAGCCCCGAAACTCATTTCTTTCACATCGAACGCCCTGTATATTATCAAATAACTGAACAGGAGACTGAATTTCCTATATCAAACTCCAAAGTTTCGGATTCGAACGTTTGATTTGAAAAAAAATGACTTTCGTAGCTTCTCTATCAAATGACAATTCGACGACATATAAGATTGGGAAAATCTTTAATCTCACTTCGAAGATCATCATGAATAACTAGCTCTTGTGGAGATTTGGATGATTCAACTTCAAATATCTTGAAGCATGAAGAATTTTTGGAGATACTAGTGCAAACTCAAAATTTTCCACCGAAATAGTGATAATTCGAAAAATTCGAAAACGATCGAAAATTATTCAAGGGACATAATATACGATTCCTTCCAAGATAATACGTAGATTTCACAAATGTAATAAAATACTGGGTGTTCCATTTGGAATGGGGACGTTTGTGTCCATCTCTGGTTTAACCGGAAGTGCAACGGGTTACGTGTTGAACCCTGTAGGTATAGAGATAGACCATTTTCTTCACCTGTAATCTGGCCCCGGACCCAACTGCTTCACGAAAATGTTATTCTTCTTCGTGTCCCTCTTATACTCTTGCAGTTTCAGGATATCTTGCATCCTGACCAGCCCTTCTTCGTCTTCGTAAACTATCACGAAGCTGCTCCACTGCAAACTCCTGACTATTTCAGCCAGGCCTGCGGCGAAACGTTCGCCTTCCGGGTAGAAACTGAGCAGCGCCCTCTCTTGGGTCGGGTTGCGAACCACGGGCGGTCGCCACGACGTCATGATGAAGGGTATCTCGAAGTTGGTGCACACCGATTCCAGAATGGGCACGGTGTTGGGGGAGTCTACGACGAGTACTGCAGCCACACCGATGTAGGAGTCCATCATGTCACATACTGAAATGAGAGCAAGAAGTTTTCTTCAGTCCGTCCTATTTTTGTCATTGTGGAATACAGGGTGTCCGGAAATTATTCGCAAAAAATCAAGGGGCTGATTCTGCATGATGAAATAAGAAATTAATATCATATGTACTACGGTCCGGAAATGCATAGTTTTCAACATACAGTGTGTTGAACTTTTTGAAAAAAAATCGGGTTTTTATGATAATCTCAAATATCTGTTCACCAATGTTCTTGCAATTTGGCATTGTTTTTTGAATTGGAATTATGAAATCCAGTGGCGTCCCGGGGGCATCCTACCGAATATTATTGTCAATGAAATGTGCGTGCAAAGTACTCACATGTTCTGCTTGCCTCGAAACTATCACTGTTGGAAACTGCTGATATATTCGTTGTAAAATATACATTTTGATCGAACACATTTTTCTTATAAATCACACTATTTAGTGGAAGTCGCACTTGAGACGTCAGATCACTCAGGAGGACACCTAGAAAATACTCATGCACTTAACCCTAACCGTATTTTAGTGATGAATAATCCTAATATACTTGCAATACATGACATTATTCATTTCCATAATATGATGGAAGTATTGCAGCTGCGTTACACTTTTTTGCAAATTTTCTAGCGTATAATGACCAAGCCCGTAAAATGAATTCTTCCAAACATTTGAAAAATAAATATGAACAAGAATCCTCTGAGACTACTCAACATATAGTGAAATATTCATTGTTGTGACAGATCTTTTAGAAAAGTTATATTCTAGAATAGATATTGATTAGATCATATAGAATAGATCAATTTTTGATGGTCTCAAGAAGTCTGGATGGATAAATTTTTCTCAAGATAAAATGATGATACTACAATTCGCACGGAAGAACAATCGAGTTAAAAATGCACACTACAAATCTTCATAGAATATTTTCAAACACTCTGATATGAAAACAGTGAAAAAAACAGTCCTAATGATGTGTATCATCTATACACTATATATATAGATATATATTCATCAAAATAACGAAAATCTGTATCTACCAATTGTCACTGCAGTTTTAGATGAACACAAAATCTGGAAGCCGAAGAAATACAGGAGCCACAACACATTTCGAAATAGTTCCTTCATACTTTTAGCCTCGTACTTGAAGTAGTAGAGATACGAAATTCATACTTTCATTATGCTAAAATTACTGAATTAGTTGAGTCTTCTGAGAACATTTCTATACCTCCGAATTATTTCCTCTTTGGATAAGTTCCAGCGCATACTGAGATTTAAATTTACAGCAGATCGAAAATAGAACTGGGGAGCGAAAATATGGGAAGAAAAATAATTACCTATTCCAAACTATAATGACATTCAGGCGAGCTATATCAAAAAATCTATCATACTTTCTATTATCAAGATAATTTCTCATGAGATCAGGTTTCAACTAGATAGTAGGTATCATCTTTTTGCGTTCTGAAATAAATATTGTATAGTGAATATATGGGGATAGATATTTTACAGCGCTGTTAAAAGGTATTTTCTATTCTTGTTACTGGTATATAGTAATGTGGAGGTAATAATACAATGTCACCAATGATCCAATTAAATTACAAGAAAGATGGTTCTCGCCATTTACCATCTAAAAAATGTGCCAATATTGGTAGAACTGATTTCAATGTGTAAGGTGGTGCCACCTTCGATTACAAATGATAACTACTACCCTCTGATGATCGATAAGTTTGGACACTACAGAAGTTCTTTGCTAATCTGCCACTAGGTGGCAATAGTCGCATCGGTCTCGGATCCAATTCTTGATTCGTTACGTCCGTTATTTTTTCCGGTGAGGTTTTGAAATTATTTCGAAAATCCTTATTGTCAATTGTAGCTTTGAACTTTCACTCATTTCATTCATAATATAAAAGTAATTGTAGTAAACAAAATTAAAAAAAAAGCTATTCTTGGAAATTGCCAACCACACCCTCAAAAATCGTTGAGGGTAATTTTTCTATAAGTTGGCAAAGCTACAATAGCGTCCTGATCAAATTGACCAATGTGACGCTCGCATTCCACCCGATCCCGATTGTCAATCGGTGGATCCACGAGTCGGAGGGGCATTCGCCATCTTGATTTTTGATTGTGCGCGTTTTAGTTTGTCGAAAGTTGGACTGAGTAGTGCACGGGTTTTGTGAAACTTAAGTTTAGTGCTCAATTTAAACGGAATAACCTGCGAGCTAGGTGAGATTTACAACTATTTTTCAATTAAACTTTGCAGGAATTAGTGTCAGGACGTTGATATTTTGAAATAAGCAAAAACATTGGCGTAGTTTTTGTGTTACAGGGATTTTGTCGAAGCATGCCGGTCACTGAATGTGTTTTCGGTTGGAGATTCGAAATGAAGGGGATTGACTTGATGCGTAGATGTGTATTTGCGAGCGATTATACATGTTTTACAAGTCAATATCCTACTTTTGTTTTTCATCGGACAAATTATTTATATTAGAACACTCATTCTTTGTTTCATCCTACCCCGTTCTTTCATTCATATTCCAATTAATTTTCACAGTTCAATAATCTTCGGAGGACATCCGATTTGAGTCAGTTTCAATGTATCCAGTGATTATTTCGTGGAATGTGTGGCTGTTTAGAAGTACTAAGAGACAGCTGTTCTCACAAAGGGTGCAGTCACTCCAATCTAGTAATTGTGGCCCACATGTCTGTTGGAATGTGAAGGGCGATTCTCTGTTCTGATCACGTCTATAACAGATAACAATAGGAACTTCTACAGAATTTGAGTTAACTGGAAATCCGAGTTGAATTGATGATGTATTATCGACTTAGATACATATGAAAAAATATGCCTAGTTAATTTCTAGTTGATCGTCAGACCTCCGGAGTTACTTCGACGAAGAAAAATAAAGATTCAAGGTCAGGTTTTGTTCGCATTGGGATCGTATTTAATTTGAATATGTCTGGTTTGTGTCTGAACTCTGAATACTAATGATATGGGTTGAAAGAACTGAATTCATCTGTTTTCACTCTATAAATGTCAGGAAAATGTTATTCGACATTTATTCTAGTCGTAATTCCAAGAATCGAGTTTGTTGAGTTGGGTACAGAAATGCAATACATATATTTCGGTTGTGGATTCATCTCTCAGTATTTATTTACTGGAATTCTGTAAATTACATTGTTGATGTTGAGATAATAAAAACAAAATCAATTTTGAGGATATACATAGTCCAGAGCACATTTCGCATTGGTACTCCTCATCAATGTTGCAATAAGATGTTATCATGTGTCCCATATTCTTTTGAAAAGACTGTACTATGCTTGAGGAATGCGAATTGTTTATAGGAACGTTCCAGTTAATAATGCAACGTCAGATAACTGGTGGCTTCTATCCGAGGTCTATCAATAAACAAACTTATTATTTGTCCACACATCATTAAAGACACAACAGTGAGGCTTTGTGATAAACAAAACCATATTTTTTTATATATTTACATACGATATAAATAGAAGCGATAAAATGACCGAGTATGCATACTGATCATGATTCAACCTCGAAATTATTGTCTACGTTAAAGGAATAGCCCGTATCAAGTACAATAGTGATGAAAAAAATCAAGAATTCAACGATGTACACCATCCCTAAATACATCATTCCAAATGATCGACACAGTCCATCCTCGAAATATCTCTGTTTTATGATCGAGGATTCCTTATCACAATTTTCCTCTTTTTTTTTTTGTTCGTTTCACAAGCCAGTTAATTTTGTCAAACTTCTTATATAGCACATACCTCCCTCTAAGCGAAAAATATGCAGTTTTTCATTATCAACTTATATTATTATTTTATTTCTTTTCAGAATATAGCTCATAAACAAACAGTTCAGGAATTAAAATAATCTATATCCCAATCATCTGCTATTTGCTAAGCTATTTGAGTTGACCTTATTTTTGGTAAATATTTACGGCTCTCGGAATTTGTTTGCATAGTTTTAGTTTTGTTGGTTCTTTGAGAAATTGGTATATGAGTAGGTACCCACATTTCGAAATATTTGGGTGGTTTGGTGGTTTATAGTAATTCGAGACTTGCACTTTCTTAAATCTGGATGTCGTCTGAATGAAAATGTCTTTTGAAAATTTTCAAAGTTGAACTAACATTTTTTGAGGTCTCGACATACGCACCAATAATAATTTTTGGATAAATTTTCGCACACAAGTTTGGTCAGTCTCTCAGAAAAGGTTGAGAATCCCCCAAAAGTTGCGAAAGTTATATGGGAATGATTAATTATCGTCGATTTCAGCATGAATCTCCAAAATCAAAAAATCGGAAGGTTCAAAGAATAAAGATAGAAATCGGAGGCATTAATATTTCGATGAACAAAATTCATTTCTTTGGACTGAATGGATTTGATTTCAGTAAAAAATAAAAAAAGTAGAAACTCGACATTTTTGATCGATTTTGTGATAGCTTTATGTACCCGGCATCGGTTTATAATGTAGTTGGTATTCGTATTGTTGAATTAATTTGAATATATTACGTACTTGTTCTGGAATCTTGAGATTATGTTAGAATTATTATATATTATATGATATATGAGAAATATTCCTGAATATATTATGTTTTACGTTATAATGAACTCGATAATAGGTAATTGATATACAATTACCCTATGGAAACTATTCATGGGTCAGCCTACCGGAAGTAAATATTTCAATCAATTAAATCCTCGAGTTCAAAAGAGGTTTCTTTATTGATGCGTGTTCTGGTTGAGATAGGGATGAATCTCTGTTATTGCACATTATTATAAGGCGGTAAAATGGTACTATTAGGAACTCTTGTGCTGTTGATTAAACCCATGTACTTCGATATTTGAGAAATGTCCTATAGATAGTATCGTTACTACTGAAAATTTACCCACTATCCTTTGATTTTTCAGGAGACATAGTACCTACCTGTCACTCCAGCAGTATAGTTGTATAAAGATAAAGGTAAGCTTTAAAACATCATGTGATTCTGAATTTGAAGTTTTCTAACGTTTAATGCGTCAGAAGTATCGAATGATATCCCTGTTATTTCAGCACCATAAGATAATTCCAGCATCAACATCGGCACATATCGTGAAAATACCATTTCGATGAGCCAGAGGATCTCATTTTTTATGTCTTGCGTTTGTTTTTTCTGCACCAAACTTGAATTTGTGAAGGAAAGCTGTTATCATGGAATGAATTGAACCAAAAGAAGAATACATCTGGAAGTTTATCACACAGCGGCCAGAGCTCATTATTATATTAAAATATCCAACGTAATTATCAGTTTTCAGTCATGATTATGGTGCCCGAGGTTGTTGGATCCGAACAAAATAAAGGAACCTGTGAAGGCCTTGGCAGACTGGATTAGTTTTGTCGGAATCGGTACCAAATGTGAGAGAAAGGCACTCGATAGATGTTCCGAATAGTTGAAGTATGATCACGCGTCACGCGATCCCCAGTATATTCTTGATTATAGGTTAGGCCTTTGATTGCATGATAGAAACGAAGTGAGAAAATACGGAATCATACGATTAGGTTACTTCTTCTGCAGCTGCTTCGAGCAAGGACGAAAATTTTTGTATAGATCGCATGAGAAAAATGATTCTAGACTGGTATACTTCCAATGAATTTGTCAAAATTGGTCAAAATCATTGGATGCTGTTTTAATTTTGTGTTCGTGAAAACGTTTGCTCAACAAATAACATTCGATAGGAATATGATATGAAAATCTCTTTCTTTGAAGACAACTAGGAACCCTTGAAAATCATGAAAGATTGAACACCGTGTACGTGCAAATAAATTTGGTCCAACGTTGATTGAATTGTGCAAATAATTCGAGTACCTACTCGTGATGATATGGACTCCTCGCACTATTATTAGAAGGAAATGTCAAGAGGATATATTGAGCTCACCTAACAAAAAAAAAACAATTGGGCATGAAGATCAGGTTAGTATTTTGTCAGTGTCTCGATTCATCTTGGTCTCACCAGAGGTCTCACCTTAGAGGTTCATCACTCTGACAATCTTGAAATCTACCCAAATCCAATTTCTGAAATTCGCAAATCACTTTTCATATATCTGTCAATATTTCTTCGAAAATATCTGGAATCCGTGTGAATCTAACTATCTTTCGTCGAATCCCTTCAATCTCAGCAATATTATGACGTTCTTTGTAATCTTGTCTCAGCCAATTTGATAGAGAAAATGGTGAGGACAAGTCTCAGAAAAAATCCATCGAATACTGCGAATCTTTCGAAATTCTAACAAATTCACTCTCTTGATCTCTTGAAAATCTTGATGCCAGAGACCCTTTGGTCCTAGCTTTGGTCTCATCATTACCTCACACCAAATTATCACACGCACCAGAAATGAATTGTCTCAATTCAGCAAATTTGTTCAATTCAGAAATCTGTAATTTGATCAGTTCCATCCATCAGAGCAGCTTGAAGTCACTCAAATCAGCAGTTCTCATGGTGCTATTCATGTCTTATTTACCTGCAGTCTGACTAAGTTTTCATCAGAAAAATCTGAATTCAGGCATAGTGTAACGATCGGTTCCATTTAATAACCTGTGTAAATTTCGTTCTACTGATTTTTTCACATTATTCTAGTCGTCTTTGACGTCCTTGAGGAAATATCACATCTGATACCGAAAACCTTGATTAAATTGGTCAATTCCTTGAGTATGTGAAATCTAAACATTTAAGTAAACGAGGTACAACAAACCAATCATAAATCTCGACGTGTTATAGCAACTGAAAATTGAGTTTTCTACAGGCGACAATCAATGTCAGTGTCACGCGTGTAAACATGTGTCAAAAACTGAAACTCGTACTGCTCCTCTTGTACAACTTGACTTCTGCAAACAAAGTAACAACTTGCGGTGAACCATTCCTCAATAATACGAGTGGTCTCATTAAATTCTCTGCTAGTACTGAAGAAGCCTTACACTGCAACTGGACAATCCTTGCTCCGGAGAAAAGTATCACCTCAATTAGAGTGATCAAGAGTATACTAGAAGAAGAGGGTGAATTGTCTTCGATATGTTTAACTATCAAAGGCTTGTTGAAGAGTTACTTGGAAACTTGTAGTGTGGAGGTCATCAAGTTCGCGAAGCTATCTGTCAAAGAAAAAGAGATCGCTGTCGATATCAAGAGCGTTGACAGTCACCCTACTGTATGGCTGTCGTTCGCATTCAGGAACGAAACTGAATGCCCAAGCAGCGATTTCCAGTGCTTGGACAAGAGCAGCTGCTTCAACACAAGTGATGTCCGCAGCGAAGATGTCATTTGTAAAGACCACTCCGATCAAACAGCTGCTGGGGATTGCGTTCCTTGCGATCACAGTTCCGAAATATGTTTCAACATCAGCCAAAGATGCGACGGAGTTGTCGATTGCCCTAGTGGCGAGGACGAGTGGAATTGCAGCAGTCTCTGTTCAAACTTGATAAAATGTCCGGAGGAAGTCAAGTGCATCAGCAAAACCCAGATTTGCGATCGTTCCATCGACTGTGCTGACCGATTCGACGAGAAGAACTGTCAGTATGCTAGGAGCGGTTCGAAAGTGTTCATCGTCACCACCGTGTTCGTTGTCTTGAGCTTGTGCAGCATCATCTTCGTTTGCTTGGTTTTCCGATGGGTAGTCACCAAAAGGGACGTGAACAGGTATCTGAGAAACCTCCCAGAGATCCCGCTGGCTCCTTTCCAAGGGCCTGGCGAGGATGATTCTGACAGCGATGGCAGCGATCCTCTCGAAGCTGAGTTCAGACAAGGCGGGGAAATTTACGAGTACTACATGCAGAGTTTGAGGAAGAAGAGATATTCCTCCAAAGCTGTCCAAGTGGCTGAGCTCGTTCCTAAATTCTCCCACTTGGAGTTGGATGGAGATAACGAGATCGTAGTGCTGGCTTCTTTGAACGTTCGCGCTGATATGTGTGTCGGTTTGACGATATCCGAGTCTTCTATTGAATCAATAAAGACTTTGAAGTCGATAAGGAAGAGTAACATTGATAGCGATTCCTCGTGTGGAGCAAGTTTGAATTCGGAGGAGGTCAAAGCTGCTCCATGTTCTGTGCGTTCAAGGTCGAGTACCAAGGTCAAAGTTGCTTTGAAGCTTGACGATAAACCGGATGTGAGGTTCTCGAAAGTCAGTTTGGAGGAATTTTCCAAACCGAAGACGAATATAGCAGGAGGAGACTTTTTCATTATGACGAAAGCTAACATGATGAGTGAATCGAAAGTTTCGTTCGCTAGTGATTCAGAAAATATACCGGGGCGCCATGAAATGCGAGAGTTATCATTGCGGAAGAAAAAATCTGCTCCGTTACCTTGTGGTGTTGATAAAAAGCCTATGATGCCATCTTCAAGGTCGCTCGATAACTTTCCGGAACTTGTCACTCTAAGTGATATGTCTTGTCGAAAGGAAAGGATGCATTCGAAGTCTGATAGTAGTCAGTGGACGGATTTTGAGGAATGCGATAACACTAAGTCGCTGGCGGAGGGTCGGGCAGAGGTCGTGGATAAAAAGTCGAAACTGCTGAAAGTTAGTTGTAAGGGAAAAGTTAGTGAAAATAATTCAGTGGTTTAGAAAAATGTTTTTTGAAATGTGATGTTATATCGTTGTTGTTTGTTTATTTTAACTTTCCATATTACAAATTTGTACCCATCTTCTACGTATTCTGTCAACTTTGCAGAATTTGGTATATGTTTGAAATCATCATTTTGATCATCATTAATGCGGTCTAACGATTTCTATTATGTCAATTGTGTTGAACTCCATAATTTTTTTTTTTCATTTATTTTTTCTAGCATAAATTATAATGGTAGTAGTAATTTATTATCATTATGGAGTATTATGATGAATATAATCATTATACTGTGTTATATTGAATATAAGTGGATAAATTTGAATCCAATTTTCTATTGATGCGGTGCTGAGTCATTTCTGAGCAATCCGAGTGGATACTTAGAATTATTGTTCCATATCCCAGAGAAGATTCTGAGAGTTAAACGACTTTCTCTCTCAAAACACGGACTGATGTATTCTACACCACGTGATCTCTTGGTGTTATCAACTGCATCAGAAGCAAAAAGATGCATCGAAATGAAGAAAAAATCCGACGTCGCAATCGGTAACAATAACATATTCACCCTGGAAATCTCATCAAGAGTCACTACTTTTTTCAACATCCTGTAATTAGCCTCGTCCATCACGCATATTTTCGAATGTGCACACGTTAATCCATTGAAAAAACTTGTCTCATGCAAGTTTCTACGTCGCCAGAAGGATCGAAATCAAATGTTCTCGTGAACAGGTATATACGTTAGAAATCTACCAGGATAAAAGAATTGTTTTTATGGTATGGGCATCTCGATGATAAATCAATAGTTGATTATGTTTGCAGCCATTTTTCATGCAAATTGAAATGGACATGTGGCATTCAGTTTTACTTCCGTATTGTTTTTATCACTTCCAGCCAATGAGAGTGCAGTCAACAATGTCGCTTTTTCTGCATTATGCATTGTTAGTGTCATGAATTCTTTGTTATTTTAATTGGTCTCCACGTTCCGCATTTGAATAGAAATAAAAGTAACAATTATTTGTTGTGCGTGTACATTTTCATATCATATTGTTATCTATTGAGGAGCCACCTTTTTGTTGATTCAAGCAATATTTACTTCGATCAACCGAATAAAATCATATATGCACGACAAAATATAATGTTGGAACTAGTAACATTTATTCTTGTTCCAAGATCGAATTGAAAGTTTCAGTCAACTAAATATTCTCTGGATGAACACTATATCATATTGAACCAACCACATTATGTTTTATTTCAACGCAGATATCGATTCGATCCAATTGCTTATTTCGTTGATCGAAATGTGGGAAATGTTTGAATCGACCAAATTCTTTGTCAAATCAACAACAGGTATCTATCAATTTGACAAACCGTGTACAAAGAACATTTTTTTTTCAAATATCCGTTGTTTTCAATTGATTTCTAATGATAGATCATTAGTTTGCATTCAGATCATGTACTGAACACCAGTATTCATGTACCATGAATCCGAATAACGAATAATTCATAGGAATTTTGTTGACAAGAAAATTATTTTACTCAAATGAAATTTTGGAAGTTCTTACTCCACATACATATAATACACGATTTCTATTCGAGTTCGACAGTGGTATTAAGTTTCAATACACGCAGTTGATTTTTGCTCCCTCGGTAATATGCCATGGTGTTCCACGATGTAAATAACTATTTGCATCAGTTTCTTTATATCGAAATTATTAATAATAGAAAACGAGTTCAGTTGGAATTTCCATGGGTCATAATATGTCGATAGATACGTTTATCTTCTATTACATTCGTTATCCTGTACAAAGGAAGTGCTGGTAGGATAATAATACCATCATTACGAGTATAGTTTGATATAAAAATTTTAAATATCATTGATATTATGCAATGTGAATGCCGGGAAAAGCTGAAGCAAGTAAGAAAATATTGCGCAATAAAATGTGTATTGCGCCTCGTTTAATGATCTATCATTTAATGCGATTCATAATTAATAGTTTGATAATAATGCATAAATGCGATCGACTTGTCAGAGTTATGATCAGATTTCCATGCCACTATTTCACACTCAGCACGGTGTATATTATATCTGAATACTATTATCGCTATGTAATCACACTTGATTGAGCACGCTGAACATGGCAGATATATCTCTGAATGTTTATATTCTCGATCATTTCTCTCTCAACTCATGAGTCATCATTAGAACGAGATAGTTTCTAGCTGAATCATTTGTAAATAAAAAAAATGGGCATATTCGTCCACCAAAGTTTTATGCTGGGCGTCAACTATATAAAAATATGTTGAATAATTGATTTCAACAAAAAATGAATGAGATATTGTATTCGTGGAAACATTTCGACCATCTGGACATGTGACTAATTTTCGTGAACAGCTTTGCAAATGACTATGAAGAGTATACCATGAACGTACGTTCTACGTATGTTTGAATGATTAGAATATAGTTTCATCCGAAGGTTTCACACGTCTTTTCTTCGTTTGGCTTTTCTAAATGCATCAAAAAAGCTATTCACTCTTTGACATTTTTCATAAATTTTTGTCTTACAATTTGAAAATTAAGAATTGATTATAAAGTTGTAAATGCCAAATGGAATGAATTCATTATTTCGGTTACTGTACATATTTATGAAAAATCCTGAAACACGTCAAAATTAGATTATAAATTGACATTTTTCAACGTCTAAATGCGATCCCTACCTTCAACCCCTTCCGAATGACAGGTACAATTCCCAATTGAAAAAAAATATAGGTTTTCGGTATATCGTTTACAAGGTCTCTTCATTCTCCATTCAAAATTGCCGTAGTAATTTTGAATTTTCGACAAGATATTCTGATAACTGAGAAAGAGTTATGTAACTTTTATCTATATATTTTTTCTTTCGATTACTTTCCAAATATCTCTTTCAGGTGGGGTGCAATGTCCCCAACGATTATCACACATTTGCACCCCCATAAACCTAGCAGAAACAATTGCATATTTGAAATTTGCAATAGTTGCATAATTTATTACTGTTTTATCACTAATATAATACCACAATTCATTACTCTTCATTTGATGGAAGAAACCAACGGCTATTCTTTTTATAAACCTAGCAAAACCAGAGTACCAAAAATGTTTTTATTTTAAATTTCACTAATGTCATTATTTATTACTCTCAATTACCAATTTATTACCACAAACTCGGAAATTTCACCTTTCACTTGAATTTTTCTACCATGGTACCAATCTGGCAGAACCAAAACTCGAATAAATTTTTTTTAAAACTTCGTCCAGTGCATAATTAATTACCACATTTGCGGATTTATTACTCTTCATTTGATGGAAAAAACAACGGCTCATTGTATCATCAGCTTAGCATAAACAGTACATAAAACAACAACAAACTTGAAATGCGTCTCAATTTATTAAGCTTCCATTACTAATGCATACATTTGTGTTTTGGTTGACATCAAAATAGGGGAATTCGCGATTTCTTCCTTTTGATAAAAGGTGGAAATTCTGAATTAATGGTAATAAATCAGTTTTTGCATTCAATTTTTCGAAAGTTTGGTCCCAGCTCGTGAATCAGAAGTTATTACTGTCATCAAATCTTGCAATTATATTGAATCTACAATAAAAAGTAAATGTTTTTTGGCAAATTGAGTTAATTCGGATGAATATCTACATTGTTTTTCCAAACAATCAGATTTATCATGTTTGTTTGCCTTGGATCGTCAACTGTAATTCACGCCTCAATTAGATCAACCTATGTTGTCTTGTGTGGTCTCTATCGAAATCTCAAGGTCTAATAAGTCATTGTCATAGTGATTCCCATTTCTTGAAATCGCTTAGTTCAATTTAACCGTCGATCTACTTCATTAAGTATTGTCACTTTGTCTGGGTCACTTACGCCGCTCACATATTTCGAATATTTCATCGTAATCGTCACCATAATGCAGTCACAAACGAAACAATGTACATCCGTCATAGTTTTCCCCTAAATGATAAGTAAACCTTGTGAAGACGGTCGATGTTAAGTTGTGCTAGTCGGCCTCAATAGCGATTGAATTTGTATAGTACAGAAAATGATTATGTAATTTTCTGCGGCTATAATACAAATGTAATCATTCTTCGTTTCTGATAGACCGATGATGTTCACCGTAAGTCTTCAATTTTAATTGATGCAACAAAAAGTCGAACTTTTATATTCACCTGGAAGGCAAATCGTACATATTTCATTCTTGGTATCACTACCTTATGTTCCTTGTAAAGAGATTATTCACACCCCAATAACCAACTCCTCGTGATCTACAAAGCACAAATTCGACCTGTCCTTGAGTACTGTCTACATGTTTGGAGTTCAAAACCGGATAGTGATTCTATAGCCTTCTTCATGACAATCATTCTTCTCGATGATCTATAATCTACTTCAATTTCAAAGTTATTCGATTGACGTCTTTTGTGAAATGATTTCGTTGTTAATCGGTATAGGTATAAATTGAAAAAATATGTGAGAAAATACTGCAGGAGATTCATAATTCACTGTAAAAAATTCAGAATATTTAGGAAGGATGAAGTGAAACTGAAATTGAATGGAGGTTGCAGACATGAAAATAAATATGTAGTACGAACAAAACTGAACTATTCAGTTTTGCTAGTGAATAGTAATTTACAATATTTCCGATGTATGTGAGTTTATTTGAGTTTTATCATTTGCAGAAAATACAAATAAAAATTGATATAAACGATGAAGAGTAATGGGCCGAGGAGAGAACCTTGAGGAACATCGGGAAAAACTATAGACCTTACCATTTCCCCCATAACATAAGGTGCTGAAGTAGTGCATGAATTCCGAGAAACTCAATGGATTCCTTTCACAGAGCGTGCGAAAAAGTGTCGGACACGTCGATAATCTTTGTATTATTCATCAGAAATGTCAGGATGTTTCGTATTCTACAAAAACCAAATGAAAACCTCTGTATCTCATTCTATATTATATTATAAATAGATACTCGGTTCGATAGGGTTAGTCTGAGATACTCAGTTCTGTCCAATGAATGTAACCACCTGTAGTATTTTTCTTCAAACCTGGTACAACATGAAGGGGTTTGTATTCGTATTGCCAAATTCACTTGGAAACCTCATTATTCAAATGCGATGAACGAACACATCAATATTTCTATTTTTTCTTTTTTTTTTTCATATTATTGCAAAATTGTCAGCTGGGCTGACTGCAAGATCTATCCTCCAATTATGTCCTAATTTATTGACAAATTTATCTAGCATTCAAACTTATTGCAAGATTTATTTTGCAATTAGGCTCATTGACAAATGTATCTTGCATTCAAGCGAATTGCAAGATTCATCTTGCTATTACGGCTTGATTGACAAACTTATTTTGTTATTAGAGATCAATTGACAGATTAATCTTTCAAAATCTTGCGATTAGCTGACAGAATATTCTTGCAATTGTATGTTGTATGTCCGTTCAGCGCCTTCGTATCATCCTGTATATTTCGGTTAGACGTGCCCGAACTTCTTCCGCAGCACACTCTGTATAGGGAAAATGTCGAATTTATTCATTGTTTACATAATTTGGGAACCGTGAATCACGGTTCTTTTATCTGCCTGAAAGCGGGCGAGAACTATTGATGGTGACTCATACCATACCCATAGGCCGCAACTGTACACCGCCCTTCGTACTCGACTCAATTGAAACAAATTCTTCCCCCATTTCACCGGGTTCGCTGCCTACGAAGTACGAGTGGATGGTTATCATTATTTGTTTGGAAACCACCGTATTCGAACCGAGTGCGCCTTGAATCGACCGTTACCTTGTTGTGTTTGCTGTTGGAGTTTGTTTCTTCGTCGAGTTTTTTTTTTGTCGAGTAATCGTTGTGAGCGCGAGTTTACGTTGGTGCTTTTTGTTCGGAAGTCTGTGTATGAGAGTTTAAACAATCGTTGGGTTTTTTGTTGAGAGAAAAGTAAGTAGGTTTGTTGATGTTATGTGTGCCGAGTTGGGAAGTGTTTCACAAAAAGTGAACCGTAGTTGTGTATACAATATTCTTATAAATATCATCAGGGGAATGATTGGGAATTTTAGCGGAAATTCACTCACATATTAGTCGTCTGATGTCGACATCGAAAAGTGACCCGAAAACACAACAAGATCAGTATAATTGATAATGACTGTAGAACCAGCTGCATTAGAATGTTGATTCAGAAGTAGTGAGTAATTTAGGATTCTTCTCAATTAATCTACTACAGGATAACATTCTCAAAACTATCAGGAATTTGTATGCCATTATTGCGGAAAATGCAGTTTTGATGAATCGTGGGCAATTTCCCAGCTTACTGGTACTTTTCCTTGATTGCCTGATCGTATAATTTCATGACCAACTAGGTATATTATACTGGGTGGCCCAATGGAAACGAAACAAGGCCGATTTGATATAGTTACCGTTCTCAGAAAACCGGTCGATTTTTATTTCGAGGAGGAAATATTTTGCACATGTTCTCAACTTTTTCACTTCAAACTCCTCGGAAGGTGAGCTCCAACCCTTGAATCTCAAATGGGATAAGGGGTCAAGTGATACATCATTTTGAAGGTAATCGAAATCTCTTACCAACGCTTCCTCGCTCTTGGAATTCAATGCAGTAGTTCTCGAGGAAACACGTTTATGCGAAAATAATCGGCTAGTGATGGAAAGTAACGCTTTTTCCCTTTCATCACTATTTCTCATTTTGTAGTTACAACGATATTCATATTAGAAGTGCCTTTTGTGTTTTTTCTTTCTAAATCCTGTCCTATCCAACATTACATAAAGAATCATTTAGTTTAACGTCAGTTCCTTGATCTCTCAGTGAAATACCTTGTTCTGTTTTCATTTGACCATCTTGTATAATGAATGTTATCTTGACTTGCCACTTCACTGGTTATATTGTTGAAAAATCGAATTCTCTCAATACATAATAACGAGTACTCATGCATGGATCATTACTCAGTAAACTGCATATCATATTGGAACTGTTAATACATCGCCTCTATTGAGAACAGAATAATTCTGATATTCGTATCAGGAGAGCAGAAATTCGATAGGGTATGTCGTATCAACCCTGATTCAACCAAATGGAAATTTTCAAATTCCATTCCAAGGACGTAATCCAGAAATGAGTATTAGAAGAGCAGACACGAGGGTTCTCAATACCATCTGCTTTCGCTGATTTTCTGTGTATGGTGCGCGACTCGTTGATATTTTGTTAAAGGGGTCCTACTCTTACGTCACATGATTTTCTTTTGAAATTATCGACTCTCTGAATGTTTGTAAGATACCTACAAATATTAGCCTAATGCTTGTGCTTTACAAGTTGGGACTTGGGATTCGAATCCCATTCAAAGAGAGACTTTTTTTATAATTGAAATGAAAGATCCTGTGTCTCCCCCAAGTGCTGTCTTACCTACGATCCGACGTGGTGGTCGCATCGTGATTTCATAAATCCAGACAATTTTTTATGAATTGTTGTTACCTAGACCTACTGATGGATGGATAATCAGAGTGACTGTTAAAGGAGAACATACTGTATTCCAATTACGGTCACTTAATGATAATCGATGACACAATGGCTCAATTTATAGTTGGGTGAACTATGAATAGTGAGAAAAGCGATCACCCCTATATGAATTGACATCGTATTCGCCTAAACTTCCGCCAATTACGACCAATTATCAACACCATAGGGACCTTTGAATCAATATGGAATACAGATTGACTTCAGGGCAGACGAAGTTGTTGGATTCAATACCGATAACATCCTTATACAGTGTCCTTCAGAAGTGATTCATCTAGAAATTCAACTTTTGGGTTTGAAGTTTTTCTTTGAAATAGACAATTGCTACCTTTGTCATTTTGACAAGATGGATTTTTCGAAACTAATCGCTTGAAATAGGCTATCTTGTCTAAAATTTAAAATTCTCTTTGTCTTTCTCTCAAATATCAATGTTCGATTGCAATTTACAATTTTCATAATTATGAATATTTTAATTGAATTTTCGTCATATATCTGCGCCATTATCGCTGCGAGAAGTATTTCGTTTCTATTAGATGTCGTTACCTCGTATTCTGTTGCTTTGACCTGTATTTCACCGTCGCAGACGATAAAATCAGTAATAAAATCAAAGAAAATGCATCAAAGAAATTGTAAGACATCTTTATTTCCTTCAATATTTACATACATAAACTGGATTGGAAATGTTTCTATAGTATACCATCAAATTCCATGACGAGAAGTCGAGAGTGAACATTTTTTGTTCAATATCAAACAAAATCACTCGTCACGTAAAACTACCCCGCCATATTGTCATTCGAGCAAGACTTACATTAGGAAAAATATGTCTAAAAAATCGAAACTGGGTATTTCTAGGGGAATTCTGCCTCATGACCAATTAATGAATTTCGCATATTTCGTCTGGCTTTTTCGAAACTGCATACAATTGGGCAATTCTGTAAATGTGCAATAACCTCCAGAAAAAGTAACCGGTAGCAATGATCACGAAACCAACAAGAACAACCCTGTATAGTCCTATCCATACTACAAACAGAACAAATAACATTTTCCCAAAAGTAGGTATAAACCCGTGAGGCTGGTTGTGGTTGATTCTTTTTTCAAAGGCCAGAAGGTGATCAATGAACCCGTATTTACGCTATTGAAAGCATCATTCTAAGTATAGCTGAAGGTAGGTAAGTATAGTTGGATGAAAATCCTCTGAACACATGAGCGTACACAAAGAATCACTTTATTTCATCAGTTGTGAAGCGCTGCGGCTTCTCAAAAGAATGTCAAATCTCGAAGAACGTTCGATGAAGAAAGGGAGTTCTTGTGACATTCCAAAAGATGTTGATATTAGATAGGACACGATTAGAAAGGAAGAGGTCTAGGAAAACCAAACGCTCATTTTTCCTGTTCTATTGGATTTTATGAGGTCGGCGAAATGCGAATGGAGCTGTACAAGGTCAATGGTTCTGTGTTAATAGGGTGACAGATGACAAGTTCGAGGGAGATGATTTGTTCCATGGAAGTAGCGTTATGGCGTTGTTCCGTTTTGCTTTGTTTTTATAACGATCGTTTCTATAGAATTCTTCTTGGTTGTTCTCAGTATATTTAGTGCAGGGATATTCTATATCTTCTTCTAAATATAATTACCTACAAAAATAATACTTATAAAGTTGGTGAAACTACACCCAGATTTCGATTTTTTTATAGAATGAAACTTTGAAACGATCTTATATGTTCGGATGAAACTAATTTCGATTCAGAGTTTTTCTAAAGAATCGAGCATATGAAGGCAGTCGAAATGATAATAATTGGTATACAGTGTTGTTTTGTATCATGAAATAGACAAGAGAATACAACACGTGATAGGTACTATTTTTTCTGGAAATACTGTTATTCTTCACTTTCCATTCACTTTTTGATTCTTTTCGTGGCGCTATCAATATCAAAGAAAACCAGTAGGCCAAATCGCTCGAGTCTCTGAGGTATCGAGAATTATCAGTAGTTGCTGTTCATCATAGTGCTTCTTGGATATATCTTCCGGTATATTCCGTCATCCTGTGAATAGTTATGAGATCCATCTTTGTTACTTACTCTGATTACTTACCCTATGTTTTGAAGTTTGAACGCAAAATGAATTATGACACCAATATTTCCTGCTGTATCTGTCAACACTGAAATAACATAAAAGAGATTGAGGATTACATAAGGAACTGAAAATCCTGTTCTGAAATTTCCTGTTTTTGCTATTTCTCACAGAATACCACATAGAAAAGAAAGGAGATCGACAGTTACTCGTCCCAGGTATGAGTATTATTTTTTCATGAAGTGTAGTTATCGTGAAATGTCCATAAAAAATCTATTTGATTTTCGCAGATATATTTGTCGTGGTTATTTTCTTAGTAAATATTGCGAAATGTGTTCAGTGATAAGGTTCAAAGGAACTATTACTAATGGTGTTTTTTTCAACGTTATCTCCACTTTTTCCAATTTTGACATCGAGATGTTCTCACACCCAAAATTCCATTTTCTGATTTGATATCTAATCAGTTCTATACTATATCACACATGTATATCCTGGGTAATTTTGGACCTTCGAATTTTTTTTCAGGTATTGTCACGTGCACAAACTTATATTTTTCTAGATAATCCAGGAAAAAGTATGAAATTCAACCTTTTTCTTTCGGCCCATTTTTGGCATGACTTATAGCCGATCAAAGTTCCAGTGGTAACAAAAAAAAAGGAAAAACGTCCTCCACGTTCTTTATCATCTTGGACAAAGGTGGGTCCAGTTTTTTCATACTGGGGAGCTGTCAAATGCGAATCTGTGTATAAGTTATATGAGTCAACATATCACAGATTCCCATTGACAGCGCCATCCATATAAACGAAGGACTCATCACTAATGCTAAATACGATGAATTTCACTCCTTCGAGTTTTTTTCCTACTTTTTGACTTCTTGAATGTATAAGTAAAGTATATAAGTATTCTGTGTGAGAAATGAAACTCCGATTGGCTATGATGTCTACTCAAAACGGGTTGAAAACAGAATTAATTTTCATACTTTCACCTGGGTTGGGTCGAAAAATTTAGGTTATCGCACGTTTTTATTGTGAAATTCTGGTTCGAAATACGGGAATACCACGAATATTTTTCTTGGAGAGCGTGGAAATATTCATTTGAGTTGAAATTTACTTCCTATGTATGAAACGTATTCGTTGTTACCCTTCATATAAAATTTAAACTGGTTCAACAAGGAATATTTAGTAGTATATGACCAACAAATATATTTTCAATACAGGAAGAAATTCACAAATTTCAAGTCCCGATTTGTTTGTGAGATGAAGGAAGACAATAATTCTTGATTGTTTTGATGAATTTTAAATATTATTCAAGTTATTCTTGACTTTCAATATGTACATTATAGTGACCAATGGGACATAATCGAGATTATTTTTGTTTCAGTAACTTATAAGTAATAGAAGCATGGGAGCAAGACAGTCAAAGAGGTCAGTAGATATAACGACTACTCCGAAGAAGGGGGAGGGGGAAGTTGTCACAGAGGGTGAGGGAAAATTGGAAAAAATCGGAGATGCAGATATCAAAGCTACAACGAACGGTGATTTGCCTCACATAGAAATTGTGGTGAGTAATGGATGATTTACGATATATACAATATTCTTTCAATACCAATAACGTTAATTATTCATTCAAATATATCCAAAATATATTCCTGAAATTATTTGCTATTTCGACTACAAAAATTTTTCATACCAAATAAACATTCACAATCACAATATATAGGGGCAATATTATTGAGGTTGTAACTCTATTTGGGAGTGGGAAGAATGATGTTATATTTTTTACTCATTTTTGAATACGTGCCACTTTGAAAATTTGTATTTTCTTTATATTGATAACTATTTCATGTCATGATATCATTCGAAGTACTTATATAAAATTATTGATGATAAAATGAATAACTGCTATATCTTTTTGTTGTTTGAACATAAAATGACAAATCTTCTACTTGAGAAATTTTGTAGCATGAGTGATAACATGTTTTCCCAGAATATAATATATTAATAGGAATTTGTGCATTCTGTTCATCATATAATTACTCACACTCATCATCACTATATTTTTCATGAATTCTGAATGAATTTCATTATTCCCATTATATTTCTGTTGGTATATTCCAGAGATATTGTCGTTTGAAGTTCAGAATGTACTTACTGTCTGTAATTTATTCGAGGAGGTGTTATATTCATTTTTCTAGTTTTCGCGTGGGATTTTCTCTCCTCGTTTCTAAAAAATAGAAGAGAATTTATTATAATCATTTCAATATATTTGAAGTAAGGAATGTCACTGCACTTGAAATTTGAACTTCAGATATCTAATGGAGACATTTTCTTTGCCATTGACACCCTGTTCTTGAAAAAAGTTGGAAATACAGATATATTTTCAATAAAAACATGAGTAGTTTGTTTTTAATGAAAATATATCTATATTTCCAATTTTTTCAAAAACGAAGTGGCTTCTCTTTTAGGTATCTGAAGGTTAAATTTTGGGGCATATTACAAATCGGTCCTCACCACAAATATATTGAAATGATCTTTTCCTTGAGAAAAGAGGAGAGAAAATGCCACACAAAAACTATAAAAGTTAACTCACTCGTAGATTGTTGTACAGAGTTGCATGAAATGTTTGTGAGTCTAGTTATATATTTCTCTCTTAGGTGTTACAGTTCCATTTTTCATTTTAATACTAAGCATTATTTAATCTGACCTTTCTCTGTAGTGAAAATGAATTCTTACAAGCCGTATACATGCACACTGAACCATTTGGCGACAGCAAAAAACTTTCTATGCCCATATGATTATTTGAATCGCTATTTCAAGAATAATAATCTTTATCAATTATTACGAAATCCTCCAATATAGGTAACGATAACGTTGCAAAACTTATTGCTGCACTTTAATTCACCGTACATGTCGGAACATTGTAATTTTCAATCACGGCGTCTCTTAAAATGCATCGCCTACTGTGTACCGGGTGATATGACACAAGTTTACTTGCAGAAGAAATTAATAAAATCATCAGAGAGCGTTGTCCTCCTTCAAAATATTCAGAAAATCAATTTTCAATCGATTGCCCTTCATTCGATAGTAGATTGAGCTTTCTGGATAGTATTTTTATTAATTATAAACTTTGTAGCAATGTAGCAAGTTTTGCGTTCCATATTTTTGATTTTCCTGAAAATTAATCTAATATTGAAAATTCTCATTTATCGTTTGACAAATTTGGTGCCGATTTCTCTGTGAATATTTTTTGATTGTTGCTCTGGCCAAAAATTTTGAATGCCAAAAAAATGTTGAGAATTGAGAGGATGATACAAAATATGTACAGTATCGAACACACGTATCATTTGAAAAAGATCAATGTCGAACTGTAATTCGATAATTCAGGCGGTTAGGACATGTTTATATGAAGTCCACGTAGGTGCCTCATTCGAAAAAGAATACATATAAAACATTTATAATATACTAGTTTCTGTGTAAAGTGTGAACAACATCTTGACTAGTCCTAAGGATAATCGATCTGACTCCATTCTCTTAGCACCCTGTGTATTGATTCTTGATATGAATAATTCTGAATGTGCTACTCCATGTAGTTTGAACAGTCATGATAAATGGACCATGACAACAACATTGTTTTTTCTTTGTATTCAGCTATTGCGCCATATTTAAAATCCACTATGGGTATCGAAGTATTCGAGGAGAACAATTATGTTGAGTTTTTTGCTCGCTTGAGTGCAACGAACTTTATTTCCATGTGACTGAATTTTCACAAACACGTGATTTTCATTAGGGCAAATTGAAACGTCACACCACAAGTTCTGGTTAAACTTGACAGTCACGATAGCACGTTGAATTGAGTTTTTAATTTCAATTTATTTTCTTGCATAGGTCGGAGAAGCAACAATGGATTGATTAGTCATAACTGCATTAATAAACGGAAGTTTTTCACACATTGTGATGTACAAGGTCATTCGAAAAATATCGTTAGTTTCACATGATTTGATGCTAAACTTGATATAGGAACAGTGATGTTGTTCGCCATACTGATGTCATATGGATGAGGAATATTCGCCGAAAATCCAATTGTTGCCATACATAAGAGCTTTTCTAGCTCCATTTAATAGGTGAACGAAAAACTGGCTTCAGGTCTCGCTTCAGGTCCTGTGACTTCCAATTGAACATGGCCAACTGCGTTTTGGAACACACAGAAATAATCCATGTATTTGGGGTGCAAAAATATACGGGGAAACCCTGTAGATCGAACAGTTGCATTGTTAAAAAAAAAAACAGTAATAAAACAAGTAATCGAAATAGAAAAATTGCACTGAATCAACCGGAATCAACACTTACCAAAGTAATATCATTGTTATTCACAATTTTTTTTTTTTTGATACTCATTCCAGTGACCCATCTTCATGTTGGTTTTTTGTATACCCTCCACATGAAAGATATATTAGAATATGTTTATACGGGGTGATTGATTGAAAAGGTTCATTAGAAGTTCCTGGAGAACCAGCCAAATCGTTTCAAAAGTTGGGGTGACCGCATAAACCTACCCGCTCTATCTTTCTTAAATAATTCCAATAATACGGCGTTGCCGCTTCTACTAAAAAGTAGTAGCAACTTTGATATGTTCTTTCAACAAGCCTATGAGATGGGTATAAAACAAATTCAAAATACCCATGTTTGAATAATCATCGGTTTCCATTATGCTGGATAATATGAATCAAACTGACAAAAATTTAACAATTATAATTACTGTTTATCTGGCACTGGAAATACAATTCTTCAGATCACCTGTCAATTCCATAGCCATCTAACAATCGTGAGACAACGTTACACAAAGGTCACCAATAATTGCTTGTAATTAAAAAACTTGAGTAGATAGGTATAGATATGATACATATGAATGAGCAGGTAATCTGAACTTCTTGAACTACAGGGTGTTTCATTCGAAAAAATTGAATTTCAGTCATTTTTTTAAGTGAAAAAATTTAATGACTTTTTGTATCACCCTGTAAAATTGAATGAGATGTCACTACAGGACAATGAACCTTCTGGTATTCCTTGACTACATACCAAATTTCATAGTCTTAGTAAGTCACAGCTGAAAAATATCGTCTTTTTTGTAAAGTCATGTTTTATAAGATAAAAATACAAAATAAGTATTTACTCAAAAACGTCACAGATAGGTACAAGGAAATATCAAGAGGAATTGTCAGAAAATTATTGTAGATTTTTGAAATAATATATACAGGGTGTTCCATTCGAAATATCAAAGTTGCTAGTACTTTTTGGTAGAGGCGACAAAAGTTTCGATCAATCACCCTGTATTTGGTCTGACTATTTGCAATGATTAAACAAACTGGGAAAACACCCCTTTCTGCTGTTTCAGTCGAATAATGTCAATGTCACAGTGTTATTGATGTCAGCTGTCACTAACATACACAAAGGCGGCGCGTTCTATATGCAAATATCGTAGATTCTGTTTTATCTTCTTCTTGTTTTCTTCGTTTCTTGACCGCTTGACCAGTGTCGGACAGCCAGTCAGGCAGGTATTAATTGTACATCAATTTTCAATTGTAAATGATGGAACAACACTGAGTGGGAACGTGTGTGCTTTGTCTTATAGAATGAGGTGTGTCGATTTCGAATGAATAAATTAAATTAGTCTGTGAAATATGCCCGTTTATGACATTCAAATTCGCTAATGGTTTCGGGACATTCGTCTATTCATCTGTTGCGAAAGGGCCGTTTTCTTTCTCATAGTTCGTTTCATGCTCGCGGAAACATTTCTCGTTTCGTCAGAGCCACCCATTGTTCGGAGAAGTGCTAAAAGGCATTCTACAATAACGCTTTCATTAGCAGTTTTAATTACGGTTAATTTCCCAGATGGATTACATGCCGCCGTGCGCTTTGGGAAGCTTATCTTCCGACATCATGATAATATTCAATTCGAATGAGCTGGCGACGCCCGTGTTCACTAGCCCTAGACCTGAAAGAAATAAATGGGTCAACTAGCAAGCGGAATGGATGTTTCGGATTAGTTGCATAATTTATTACTATTTCATTACTAATTTATTATCACATTCGCGAATTTATTATTCTTCATTCGATGGAAAAAAAAACGGCTCTGTCAACTTCATATCACCCTTTAGCATCAGTACGAAAAATGTTTGTGTTTTCAAATTTCACTTATGTGAACGCATGGCCGTATTAGCTATTGATCAACTTGAGTAGTTGTTGAAGTCAGTCGACAAAGAACGAATTCGTCATTTCATACTGAATTTCACAAATTTTTCATTTTCTTCCTGTTCAGCTCCTCAAGGAGAAATATTTCTTATTTATAGCTATGTATTTGTGAAAGTGAAACGAGAAATGAAATAGAAGAAGAGTAGATTGAAAATTGGGGTGGAGGGCGATAAAAAATGTCCTTTTCCTACGAGAGTGCAGGAAAGTAACTTTTCCGCATGATTTTTCGTTTTGAAAGTTCTACTTTTTCGCACGATTTACACTTTAACGCTATATTTTCTCTTTCAAGCACAATATTTTGATTCAAGATTAGTATATTGTACAATGGGCATGAAATGACTTACATTTCCCACGAGTAGGTCTTTGGAATTTCGTAGTACGAGCGTATTAATTATTTCATATCAGATTCCATCATCAGATTCCATCAAAAACACTCATGTCTTCATTGAATATACAAATATTGAAAAATATAACGAAAATTCAACAGTAAGTACTCATCGATTTTAAAAACAAAGTAACTAGTGTTGAAAAGTAACTTTTCCCCACGATTTTTGTATTGTTGAAAATGAGGATATTCAGTTAAATACTGTCTGTAAGTTCTTCGAGGAGGTGGTACATTCATTTTTCAGTTTTTTATGGGATTTTCTCTCCTCGGTTCTAAAAAATAGAGTAGAAGTTATTAAAAATTATTGCAATATATTTGTAGTAAGGACAGATTTAGGATCTGTCCCAAAATGCCACTGCGCTTGAAATTAAACCTTTAGATACCTAAAAGAGAAATTCTCTATTGGTCAGTGACACCTTGTTTTTGAAAAAAATTTGGAAATACAAATATATTTAATAATAATAAAACCTCTACTTATCTTGGTGGACGTTTCGGGAACGAATCTGCTCCCGTTCTCAACACAATTGAAATATTTTTCTTCGTAAACATCGAAAAAAGTTTACGAAGAAAAATATTTCAATTGTGTTGAGAACGGGAGCAGATTCGTTCCCGAAACGTCCACCAAGATAAGTAGAGGTTTTATTATTATTAAATATATTTGTATTTCCAAATTTTTTTCAAAAACAAGGTGTCACTGACCAATAGAGAATTTCTCTTTTAGGTATCTAAAGGTTTAATTTCAAGCGCAGTGGCATTTTGGGACAGATCCTAAATCTGTCCTTACTACAAATATATTGCAATAATTTTTAATAACTTCTACTCTATTTTTTAGAACCGAGGAGAGAAAATCCCATAAAAAACTGAAAAATGAGGATATTCAGGACTAACTAAATGATCTATGTAACTATTCTGTCTTGTGTATCATTTTGTAGCATTATTATAAAATCTTGTTTAATAAAAACCTTTTTTTTACGACTGAGATGGACAAAAACACTCGTAGGAAAATATTGTACCGAACTCTTGCGGAAAATGTCTTTTTCGCCCTTCCCGTGGCGGAAAGTACTACTTTCCGCACTTGTTCGGTAAATAACTATTTCAAAGCCGTAGTTGACCCAATCCGGTAAAAAATTCTTCTACATCATCTTCTGAAGTATGAATCATTTGATGGTGGAAATTCATGGGATAATAATTGGGATCGTCATGTATATTTGTCCAACTGGCGGGTGTGTCATTTCGTCACGCTACAGATAGGGGCGAACACTGATGGTGCCAAATTTGTCGAGCGAAATTCCTATTCCCCTGCCTCGGTGTACTTACCTTTGTAGTTCACAAAGGAATTCGATATCCACCCGCCGGACATCCTTTTCGGTAGACGAATCAACAACGGCTCGGTGACCGCCATATTGGCAATGGGCACACGATAATGGTGTGCTGAAATTCGTTTGCATTGATTATACAGTGCGAGAGGAAAATTCAAAAAAATATCGCGAGTCAATTACGTTGGACCGAGTGTTGGACAGACGATTTTATTACCCAAGAAACTATCTAGCTACATCATGAATTCATAGAAATACATTTTTAGGTGAAAAATAACAAGTTTCGCTCGTAGAGCATGAGAGAAAGAAAGGTGGCTTTAACAGAAAGTTTGCAAGAACCTGATATTGAAACATACATGTTTTTCCTCTCGAAGATAGAAATTACTGGAGCGAATCATCAAAAAATTCGTTAAGATTATAATATAAATATTTTCAATAGTTTTTTGAATTAGTTCACTGAAGTTATATTTTCAGAATAGTTTGATAATTATAAGCCAGTAGTACTTTTAACATCGGTAGAAGTGATGCCACTTAGTAAGGTATTAAAATTCGACATAATCAAGTAGGCGTAAATTTTTCAGCTTTTCATGGGATTTTCCTCCTCGTTTCTAAAAAATAGAGTAGAAGTTATTAAAAATTATTTCAATATATTTGTAGTAAGGACAGATTTGTGATCTGCCCCAAAATGTCACTGCGCTTGAAATTAAACCTTTAGATACCTAAAAGAGAAATTCTCTATTGGTCAGTGACACCTTGTTTTTGAAAAATTTTGAAATACAAATATATTTAATAAGAATAAAACCTCTACTTATCTTGGTGGACGTTTCAAAAACAAGGTGTCACTGACCAATAGAGAATTTCTCTTTTAGGTATCTAAAGGTTTAATTTCAAGCGCAGTGACATTTTGGGACAGATCCTAAATCTGTCCTTACTACAAATATATTGAAATAATTTTTAATAACTTCTGCTCTATTTTTTAGAAACGAGGAGAGAAAATCCCATGAAAAGCTGAAAAATGAATGTACCACCTCCTCGAAGAACTTTCAGACAGTATTTAAGTAGGCAAGTCTACAAAACTTCTTCTAGCGGCAGGGGATAGGGAGTTGAAACACCAGTCTATATTTACATCATTGGTCATGTGATACGTCATTTGACACGTATTTTGATTATTTTATCAGTGATCACCGACATTTTGAATTTTGACATCATACACTATCGAAGCTCCTAGAACGACTGGTGCCAAAAAGAATTTTATTCATTCCTTCTGTGGAAGAACAAATTACAAGAGGGTTTTAAATTACCTTGTAAATTGAACTTCGCCCTTTGCTTTCATTGTAATTTATATTTTCCTGTAAGTTTTCATTTTTCTGTAACTAAAATCGGAGATGAAAGTAATAAAGACGTTTATTATTATTATCATTATTATTATTATTATCTGTAGTTCGTTACAAAGATAACGAATTCATTTACATGTTCGATCAAGTTTTGTTTTCTTCACCATATTTATTTCTCATCAAATCGGTGCGGGAAGGGAATCGTTTTTGAAACTGATATTTCCAGAGAAAAATATTTGTTTATCGTTATCGAAGTTGTATGTTTCACGGGTATTAATCCGTGTGGTTATAACATTGTTTAGTTTTTGTCGCTGTTGAATAGTCTATGGAGGAAGAGGTTGGGTTCCGGTTAGTGCCCCCATGACCAGGGTCAAGGTTCGGTAGCTTTCTATTGTTTTAATTACAGACGACTGAAATGAAATGGTAGCGTATATCGCGAGCAACGGAATCATCGAACGTCCGTTTTTGACGACCGAATTTTTATGAGCTCGAAATTCTGCAGTTTCCCGTTTAAACTTCTCTTGTTTAATCGCATTTCATCCGTTGGTTTCCGTTGGTTGGCCAGTCGTGAACGAATTACGTTCATTCCCGTTAGGCGATTCTTTTTCGTTTTTATAAAAAAAAACGAGGTTTTAATAATTTAATTTCTCAAGTATGTGTGTATCTATACAGCCTGTCTCTAAATTTCATTATAACAAAACCAAGACTTTTTCTGATGGTAGCACTGTATTTTTACATAATTTCATCACCGTACAAGAAAGAAATTCTATCATGCACCTAAGCTGAGTTAACCGAGCAGTTAACGCTCATGATTTTTGTTTGCTATATAAAGTAAAAACTGTTCATGTATGAATTCGATAATTGGGTTATATTAATACGTTGTTCATTTTGTTCTTTTACTTCGGTTCGTAAATCGAATTATAAATTCATAATAAGAATGTTAATATTTTGTTTAATTGGGTGTTAACCGACTGCATTTTCCACTGACTTGGTTTTCGAATTTTCGACAAGTTTTCGCTCATTATGCACGAACATTAAACTTATCTTTTCAATCGTGTTCTGTTAATGGGCTCATCGTTTTAACCAGTTTTGAGAATGTCGATTTCTTCTTCAGATAAGTTGTTGATTCCGGAGCGTGTCAGATTGCTTATTTCGACTCGATTACTTACTTCGTGCATGCTTCCACAGGCACGCATTCAACGAACATTATAATATATAAAAAATACCTTCGTAGACATTATCAAGCTTTTCGTAAAAGACGATGCTAGAGTACACTTTTAAGGTAGTCTCCATTTGTTATTTGTCGAATTTTCCCTGCGACGGCGCTACTACTTTTACTACTAATTTTCTTCCTCTGAAAATGGGTTGCCTTTTTCTTCCTGGTCACGTTTTTCATCTTGACTTCGTTTTTTCAGCTCCACAGATTTACTTCACTGATACTTCTGATTCTATACTGTTACTTCATTAGTCCAATACTTTGGTTCACTAACTCCATAGTAATACTGTATAACGAAGCAATTATTTCTCTGAACTTCAATCAAATCTTTTCTATCCGCAGTTCGTTCTGTATATTTACGTAAATGTCAGCAATATCACCTCCACCATTCTGTGAAAAGTGAGGTGAAAAGTTCTGTTGTCACGTGTCAAAGAAGCCGTTTTTTTGTGTTGACATTTTTTTGTGTTTTTATAGAAGAGTGTTCTTTTTGTCGTCATTTTCGAGTTGCTACTGACTAAATCAGTCATGCTACCATTTTGGGATATTCAAAACTATTTTAACCCATTGCATTTAACGAATTAAGATAAAATATCAAGAAGCTTGATAACGATTCAAAAGTCATTCGTCGAATTGTGTGTGGATTTTAATAATGTGTGGATAATAAACTTATTCGTTATTCGGCTCTGAGAAATTGAGGTTTTTTGAATATATCTATCACCATTTTGATCTTAATAGTCAACTATAATAAAATTCTGGCTATCTTTCGAAAATTGAATACCAGGAGTTGACCTGATGCTTCGAAGCAATATAGCTCAAATCACCTCGTTTTAAAAAAACAGAATTTCTAAATGATTATTTAGTTATCGATCAACAAATACTATAATCTCATCCTCATAGAGAGAGAAAGTGAACATTTTCAAAATTCAATTGGAGAGGTTTAAATTAGAAACAAAACAATGAAACAACATTTTTTACATGTCATTGTTTTTCAAGACTGGTATGATGCCATATCAATACACCATTTCTCTCTTCGCATTCTTAGGTAAATCACCCTGTATAATAATATTTGAAAATTTTCAAGGAGAAAGATGAAAATGCGAAAGACGAGGCAGCCGAGAAAGACGCGACGGAAGAGGTGAAGGAAAACGGCCTGTCGGAATCGGAAGAAGCGAAAACGCCGGATCAGCCCGAGGAGACCGTAAACGAATCCGCGCCGGTCGCCGACAAAACGCCGGACAGCGGTAACGAGAGCAAAGTGGAGGACACGCCGGAGACGAAAAAGCAGAAGGACAAGAACAAGAAGAAGAAGTGGTCGTTTAGGAGTATATCGTTCTCGAAGAAGGATAAGCAGAAGCCGAGCAAAGACGGCGATAAGAATGGCGATGTCAAAGAAGTTGCAGAGGAGGTAAGTGGTTTCTCTCTTATAGATAAAGTAAGATAGATAGAGATTGTATGAAGACTGGGCATCAGCCGATCGATTGATTACTCATTTCAAGAAAACATGTTTTCTGAAATGATTTTCTCTCCTCGTTTCTAAAAAATAAGAATAGAAATTATAATAATTATCTCAATATATTTGTAGTAAAGGCAGATTTATGATCTGCCACAAAATGTCACTGTGCTTGGGATTCATTCGAATACCTGAAAGAGAAATTCTCTTTTTGTCAGTAACAGTTTTTGAAATATTTTTTTGGAAGATGAATATATCTGATAAATATCAAAATCTCAACATATCTTGATGTAGAAAGTGAAAATGTTGATGATTATTAGATATATTTGTTGTTCTAACATTTTTTCAATAACATGGTGTCACTGACAAATAGAGAGTATCTTGTTAAGGTATGTGAAGGTTGATTTGCAATCGCAGTGACATTTTGGGGCAGATCATAAATCTGTCCTCACTACAAATTAATTGTGATGATTATTATGATTTTTATTCTTATTTTCCAGAAACGATGAGATGAAATCAAAAATGAACTAGAGAGGCAAATACATCAACTCCTCGAATATCTTGGACACTATTCAAACTACAGGTTGACTACAAAAATAAAAACATTCACTTCAAATCTGAAACTAGAGTTGGTTGTGAAAGTTTTATAGATTCAATAGAAGTTACAGTTTCAACTATAAATCAGATTGATTGCATAAAAAAAGTGTTCAGGATGACAGTTCAGACCATTGTAGAAAAATTTGGCATCTATCTTGCATACTTACGGCGAGTATTATTTACAAGATTGAAATTCTTTTCTGCTTAAATTGTCTGATTCTATTAGGAATCTCAACATTTTTGAGACTTTCTACACAGTCAAGATTTCATGGATTTTTTTTTAATTCAAGATTTGGAAGAATTTTTCTTGCCCTCACCTTTTCTCATGATTTGCATTGAGAGATTTGCGCTCGGAGTCGAGAAATCAGCACAATATTTCCGAGATACTCATATTACTCTCACAAGCCCTTTGTGGGCTTCTGAGGGTTGATCTGGCTACTGAGGAGATGAGTAGCAATTGACGATTGATTCGACAGGTTTACAAAATCTCAAGAAACATGCTCGAAATCCATATGTTGTCATAATATTGGATTGTCAGATTTTGTGGAATATTTAAGGATTTGGGTTTATGGGTTATATTGATAGATTTACGGAACCGTGATAGAGCTAGATTGGATTCGAATGATAGCAAAAGCAATTTGTGAATTTTGAATATTTAAACTGGAATTGGTTGAGATTTAAGAGATTCTAAGCGAATTCCAAGTGAATTAAAAGTACACCAGATTGTCAGAGTGAGACAACTCCCCTTTGAGTTTAGTAACAATTGCATTTCAATTATTGAATTTCTTGACAGATAACATCGCTCATGCAGATTTCTGGTTAACTAGCCTGTATTTTTGAAATGTATGCATATTTTGGTACTACTAGAAGTATAATCAGACATTAACCCTCTTTGTAACCTTTTCTTTACCCCTTTATGGATCTATTCAACTTCTTGACGAACGATCTAACTTCACCAGCTTGAAATAAAATACCTGGCTAAGTCATCTAGGTAGATATTGCATACATCCTGTCTACGGGGACGTGATGGCCATTCGATTTCCTGTTCGTTGCCTAGTTTGGGAATCGTACAGCGTATAATAAACATCACTTGAATAACACATAAGCGTAGATTTTTCCGTTCTCCTTGGTTCGTCAAGTTGGCGTCGATTAATAGGTATACCTAAAACAAACGATTATCGTTTCCAAGGCGTCCGGCAATCTGACTTCCTGTTTCTTTATTTTCACAGTTTGGATCCAGGGCGGGCCTGGTATGAAGGGTGTTATTTATGTGTTTATGAGTATAGTTGGGCCGTTTAGTTGAAAACTTATTCGATAACAGAGCCAATGAAGTGAATAAAAAAACAAATTTCTCTTGTTCTCATCCCACCACTCTGTATATGCTCAAATTTTAGTCCTAATGATATTTGCTTTCACAGCATCACCTCTGATGAATCAGGCGAAAAATTATCAAGATCAGTGGTTCGAGGTAAAGACGATTACCATTATGATACCTTTTCCGAGGTGTGAAGGGTATTTCTCTACCAAGAGAGTTTTCGATATTTTATGAACTTCCTGCTAGTTCAGATTGTAGAGATGACATTTTTGGGAAATTCTGACATTTCAACAACGTACAAGAAAATGTTACTACTGTCCTAGAAAATAACCTACATCATGACAACCTAATGGAAATCAGCCTGCAAAAACTTGATCAGTATGTATGGGTGGAATTATTCAACAGATTCTCTTGAGATTGCTGGCATCTGATGGAGCTATCCTTGAACTAATTCTATAATCATAAGTTTTTACGATAAATCATAGAAAAGTGATTTCTAGGTTCTCTCAAAGTGGAGGTAATATTTTTTCTTCAATTATGTTGCTTGTCACAAAGCTGTCACAATATATGTACAATCTTTCCTCCTTCAAATCTAAAGCGTCGGAATATAATTTTGATTCCTAAGTAGTAATGGTATTCTTGAATACTTTAGTGTATAAATATTTATTAGGTGCCTTTTAGTCGCAGCAGGCTGTATGTAATACAGGGTGCGTCTCTTGGAATTCACTTAATTTTTTTTGTCTTGAATGTTTGTTGGATGAAATAATTTGAAAATTGTGTGAAGTGGTATTTTGGCAAACACTAATCGTCAATAACTCAATAATATTCCATCCATTCATGCAATTTGTTGGTATGAAGGGAATCAGAACAACAGCTATATCAATCTGTCAAGAAATATATACAGTGTTCAGTTTGAAAAACGAAAGTTGATGTCAATTTCTGAAAAATAAAAGAGCCCGTGTACCAAAAAATATCTTGAAATCAAAAACCATGTGTTATTTCATCCAACTTTCAAATTTACCATATTTCCACATCGTGAAAAACACAAATTCAAAGAAGGGGTTCAATTTCGTACAATAAAAATGATGAATCAATTCACAGAAATATATGAAGCGCGAATTAGAAATGCAGCTACCTTCGTCTTTCATTTCGATTCGATTGAATCTTCGTCGACGGTAACGACGTCGCCGTCTCGGCGCTCCGTGATTCACGGGGATTTGTTCGCCGTCGCGATAATCGCGAACAATCAATTTAAAAACGATTAGGGTGAGTTGAGTCTGCGATAGGGTTTCTCGTTTCCTTCCACTTCGACCGTGCCGGATTGTGTGCACCCCGTTCCATTCATATGACTAATAGTATGACCATTCGGCGGTGTTGCCACGATGTGTGGAATGGTGTCGGAGGTCGAAAACATGTATATCGAATGCAATAAGGCGTAATATATTTCAATAGTTTTTTGAAACTCGAATAAGACAGTCATTGATTGAAGAAAAAAAATCACTACGGTTTTACTGTCTACTTTTTGCCCTGGTTCAGGGTCTCTTAACTCTTCAGAAAGTTTGGAATTTTCAACTACATGCTTGTACTCACTATATTCGAGTTCAAGTTACTGAATTCAATTTCAAATTTAGTGAAGGTCAATAATACTAGATGGCTATGTTGATGTAAGATGAGAAAGACTACCTTGGCTCTCAAGGACTTGGGAAATAGTTCGTGATGGTAGGTTCTATAGCTGGCTAGTGGTGGAAAAATGAATTTGAGATGAAGTTTCTCAACAATTGATGTCATTTGTCAACATCTTCATTCAGTTTACCATGTGTTACCCGAAGGGTGTCTCATTTCAACGAAATATTTATGTATGAAAATGTATATGTATAAAATGTCGAAATTGAGCATTCTCCATAAGATACGTTGGATTCTTTGAAATTCGTGAAAATTCGAAGATGTTTCAATATTCTTAGGGCTTTCCCAAAGATTAGGGAGATTTTTCATAGATTGAGAGATTTCCGATGTTTCCGATCAATATTTGTGGAATTTTCTAGGTTCCCAAGATTAACCGATATTCTTTGTGATCTTCAAAAGATTTTCACGAATTGTGGGATTCTCAAGATTTAAAGATTTTTTCTGGGCCCCCCTATCTTATAATAATTCGCAGCGGATAGTCACTTAATTTATAAGTCGGATTGAGAGATTTGCGCTTGGAATAGAGATATTGTGACAATGTTTCTGAGATTGACAGGATTCGACGAAATATTGTCACAATATTTTGTCAACCTGATCGCAAAAATAATAAAAAATAAGATCGTCACAAATTACCAACTAAAGTAAAAATCAATAAGAAAAATAAAGCTGAAGTCAATAGATTTATGCCTGATTGTGTATCGATACCTGACATGTAAAACAGTTCAGAAGTGGGATCTGTCAACGAATGAACAAAAACTGCATATTTATCAGAAATTTCAGTCTCTTTTTGAGGATCGCACTCGAGTTAACGAATTCCACCGGTCGTCCGACGATTCAACCGGAATCCTATTACGAATTCGCCAATGACATCAAATTTGTCGGTCGAATCCCGGAGGTGCTGGTGAAGTCGACCGCATCCGAAACGTCAACTCGAGTATCCGACCCCGAAGGACCGAAATGCACGAATAAAGGTCCAATTTGCATCTTGTCAAGTCGGGGTATAATTCGATCCGACCTGCCTGTCGCGCGTTCCTCGACGCCTACCTCTAAGCCCGAGGAACAAATTGGATTTTCGCAGGAACTGAAAGGTATGGATGTGGTCTAAATAAAACATGTCTAACCCTCCTGGATCCGATTATATTGAATATTTACAGCATCTGAGGGGAAACAAAACATAATCTCGTGTCTAGCTTGTCTATTTTCATGCTGAAACTGTTGATGGTTCTCTTTTCGAAAACGAAATCTCACAAGTAATGAATGCGTACAAAATGATGACAATAATTAGGTTAACAGAATCTTCCTTTTCACGACACTGGATGATGATTCTCCAAAATAGATTTTCCTCGAGAAGATCGAATGTAAGGTCAAAATCAACGCCCTGTTTTTCCACTAGAGTCTTTGAATGTTCATATCTTATTCTTCATCACATCATGAAAGATTCCTTCTGTCAAACGTTGTCTGTCGAACTTTGTTACACCATGTTCGTGTACTTATGCATCCCAATAAACATACATGTTACAGACAGTATTTAACATTAGTAATGAATTTCTCAAAGATGTTTAAATATCAACACTCGTTACCGCAATATGTTACAGCCCAATTCTCACTGCTCCGCACTTTACCAAAAAAGTTTTTATTTTATGGGGTGGAAATTATACAATAAATTAAATCCGGATATAAAGTCAGCACCAAATGTCAGAATATTCAAAAATAGACTGAAAGAATTCTTAATTGAAAAGTGCTGCTACTCACTAGATGAATTTTGATAATTTTCATGGATGCATGTGTGTGTATGTGTACTTATTTATTTATAGTATAGTATTTTGTATTATTTATTTGTTTTCTCTGACATAATACGTACTAGTCAAACTGTTTCGTCCAAAGTGTACTCCATTACATGGTTTTAATTTTCCTTTTTCTGCGTTACTATGTAACAATTTTCATACTGTGTTATATCTCATAATTTTGGTATATGCATTCTGTGTTTTTTTTTTGACATGTTTGTCCATTTATATTTCCTTGTGAATATGTAAAATGGTAAACGAATAAAGTATCTATCTATCTATCTATCTATCTATCTATCTATCTATTGGCGGTCACGTGACATCATTCAATATCGATTTTCGGTTTTCCGATATGAAGAAACTCCCCCTTGAAGCATGTTTTTCTACGGTCGTGCAAACAGTTGCTCACCAGCGATTGACAGTGATTCACAGTTGTATTGCATTTTTTCATTTGCCCACGCTGTATTTACAGTGTACATTATGTTGATGAATTTCTATTAATTTTTTTTTTCAACAGTTTCCATTGTTCCGTTTGCCTTTCATACCTTCTGCTACTCTTACAAATTTCTTTTTGTTGCACCGTGTGTACAGTTATGACGGAATTAATTTTAATGATGTCAGGTGTTTTAACACTTTTTACATCTACGTCGACAGTGTCTTGTTTTTCCACTCTGATGAATTCGCAGGCAATAAAATGTGTAATAATCCTCTTGCAGTGAGTAATAAATGGGTTTCAGTTCGTCTGTACGGAGATGAATATAAAGATTTTATGAGAAGTGTTTCACCTGTCTTCACGTGGGAAAATCCGAATTCGCAGTCGTTTCACATAGCAAAGAGTTTAGGAAAATTGGGTTGCAGAAAATTTGACGATATTCCATCTAAACTCAATCAAATAATCAATTTTCCCAAAAAAGATAGTAACGATATGCTTCCTTCAAAACTTTTGAATCCTGTTTGAACTACATTTTAGTTTTTGACTCCCACTTTTTGACAACTCGAACGGGACTATTTTTCTAGAGCTTGACAATTTCTCAAGAGCAAGAGCTCGTCTAGTTTGTCTAAATGAAATCTCTCGTGGTTGAATAAACGAGATTGGAGAGAGAGAGAGAGAGAGAGAGAGAGAGAGAGAGAAGCTTGAACTTTTGTTGCATGAACTAGATTTTCAGGCAATATACTAACAGGAAAGTTTATTACAATTTATCAATATAACTGTGAGCTAGAACTAAAAACTGAGTTAAGTGTCGAGTAATAATAATGAAAAAGAAATGAATGGAAATTTTAATAGTGTGAATAATTAATATGTAAGGATATATTTTGCTATCGATTCGTGCATATAAAGTAAAGTCCTGAATTCTGTCACGGTCAGTTCAACATTTTGACAGCGTGTATGACTGATTTTTGAATTTTTTAGTGCAATGCTGCGTTTGTTGAATTTTTCTTGATGTCGTGGGGAAAGTATAGTATTGTTCACGTATAACGCATATTTTTCTGTCGTTGCAGAAAATACTAGTCTTGACGACAAATGATTACATCAAATAGACAAGTTATTGTTTATGATATCATATTTAATCTCTATTCATTCATTATCAGTAGTATCACATCAACTTTATTATTTTTAATGGACTTTATTATCTCGTTGAAGGAAGAATACTATTATTGTTGGCGAATAATAACTTCAAATGGCCATAATTATTTCTTCTCTAATCACTATTCATTTATCACCAGTAGGACGTTGTATCGAATTGAATTGATGTTTTATTTCCTCCTCCATCTCGCTTTTCTTGTCATAATCGATCCATAACTTCGAACACAACTAAAATGTTCGATAGTGTATAGTCGATTTAATTACATTGCTGGCAAATCAAGCCATTTATTTAATTTTCCCTCGGCGAACTTCGCTAATGGTTGTTGTTTGTTGATTATACGAGCATTTGCTTGTGCAGCATCCTATCTATCTCGTTGAAGCTCTAATTATGTTATGGCTTAGCCTGCCAGGTGAATAAACAGGTCTATGCGGGTTCCAGCTCAGCTCAAACCATTTTCAACGTTATTATTCTCAAAAAAAAAAATGTTCCGAATAAGTAACATGGACGAGTTTATTTTTAAAGTTTATTTTTCTCCTTTTTTCCTATAGTGCTCGTTTTTCCACGTGTCGCATATTCTTTCGTGAGTGCGTGACGCTTTTTCATAACCTACAAAACTTCTTTAGTGAGCAAATTATGAAAAATATAAAAATTTCATGCAACGTTTGTGCTATTCTTAACCTCAAATTTTCATATTTCTACAAGGGAAAATGATATAAAATACAAAAATCTAGTTTTTCGATAGAAAGTAAAGTCTGTATGCAATTTCGAAACACAGTCAGCATTTTTCATTATTTTGCAAGCGAAAACAGTTAGATAAACGAGCGAGTCCGGATAAATTTTTGCGTGCGGAAAAAACATTTTGCACACATGTTGAAATCACCATGTTCCTACAAGATTTATAACAGATAACAAATATAAGAAAATCAAATCATTTGTTCATGATATTCATAACGAAGAACAATTATTGACATCATGAATATTGATTGCAGATTGGGTCAGTTTATTTATTTCATAATCATTTATCGTTATGCAAAGTTCTTGAAAATATTTTTTATATATATTTATAATATAAATATTAAGAATTAATTCATTGAAAAGTAAAAGAGAATACAATTGTATGAAATAGTCCACAGCAATTATTAGTTTTACTAGTTTTACTAGTTTTAGTTTTATTAGTTTTACTTTTTTGCACTCAGTGCGAAAAGACTTATACGGACGGCGTACGGAAAAGTGTAATTTTGCACACGGGTGCCGCTGACAAAAATTTCAAGAAAGGACTTTTCATTGAAAGGCATTTGTTGTTTTCATTTCAAATATATTTTGAATATATATAATATTATATATATTATAAATATATATTGAATAATTTTCCTTTTATTGATTCATCCTTTATAAATTCTACCACTTGGGATATACTCGAGAGAACGAAATACTCCTTCCAAAACGCAAATGTATAGATAATCCAGGGTCACATCAAAAATAAAACTCGTTCTCTATCATATCATTATGACGCAAAAAGGAAAACACCGAGTAGCAATTATGTCTCAAGTAGTGTGGAAAAACGACCTGAAGCTGAAACAACAGATTTTCATAAAGCACAGCACCACAATGCTCGAGTAGAGAGCCAATTTAGAAGTTTCGCGTGACGTTGCCAAATCTACAATACATCGTTTGCTGGACCATAATTCCAGACTCTCTAGTGCAATTCACCTAGTCCACTATCCGTCCCTCAGCGGACACTATTCGATAATTTGTTTAATTTCCCCCCCGGAAATCCCGGAATTAATCGAATTGCAACGTCGCGGACATCTCGGAAGACGTGCGAACGGGATGCGGTTGCCATAGTGACCGACGCTCGCGCCAATCGATCGATGTAGCTGCGTTTGCAAAAACGGGATTCGCGGTGGCGGCGTTGCCAATCTGGGCGATAAATTCCTCGAAACGAGGATAAAATCGGCGAACGTTTCAACGGGTTTCTATAGAGTTGCGGCACGATTGTAGCTCGTTGGCAACGTGGGGCGGAAGTTGCGAGAGATGTATTAGCACCGAAAAATTGCCGTGCGATGGTTCCCTGTTCTGTGTGTTGCCAGTTTCGTCTTTCTCCATGTAATGAACACCTTTAGGTTATGAAAATTGGTCACGCTGCACTGAGTTATTTTACTGTTAAGATATAATTAAGTTATTGATTAGATTTTCAATTCGGATCTCAGTTCCTCGATCAGAATTTTGATACGACTAATAAAATAGAATTTTTTTTTATTCACATTGTTTTATTTAATTGATTAACTTGGAGATCTGGCGTCGCCGAGGACTCACCATTATGGGAACACAATCTCAATGGATTTATATTGAAAATATACAGTACCTATACAAAGTTGGTTGCATATCGTTATGGATATATTAAAAAACGAACATTGTTAACTAAATTCATTTTTCAGCTTTTGATGGGATTTTCTCTCCTTGTTTCTAAAAAATAGAGTAGAAGTTATTAAAAATCATTGCAATATATTGTAGTAAGGACAGATTTAGGATCTGTCCCAAAATGTCACTGCGCTTGAAATTAAACTTTCAGATACCTAAAAGAGAAATTCTCTATTGATCAGTGACACCTTGTTTTTGAAAAAATTTGGAAATACAAATATATTTAATAGTAATAAAACCTCTACTTATCTTGGTGGACGTTTCGGGAACGAATCTGCTCCTGTTCTCAACACAATTGAAATATTTTTCTCTTCGTAAACTTTTTTCAATGTTTTCGATTTTGACACTGAAAAGTGACAATTTGGCAGACGGAGGAATTCTGGTTACAAGGTGTTTTCATTAATTGATATTGAATTCTCCATTTTCATATTCATTTTTCAGAAGTGGGTGCCAAGTTCTATCTATATCAATTGAACAAGAATCAATATTATTGTCTCCGTTCAGGAGAATGCAAGCAGACTCTTTGATTTCCCGTTTTTGATTGTTGTCTTCTTTTCCTATGATCTCAATATTACCCCAATCGGCCATATGTTGTCCATTTTCAGTAAGGATATGCTCAGCTAATTTCGATTTGTCAGTATATCTTCTCTTTATATTGTTCTTATGCTGTTTCATCCTTACTGATAGAGGCCTGCTGGTTTCACCGGTATAATATTTTCCACAAACACATGGTATACTGTATATACAATTTTTTGATGACTGTTCTTCATTTTTCGGTTTCGTATGAGTCAAAATCGATCTCATTGTATTTTCTGTCTTGAACACTGTTTTCACTCGAAACTTGTCACCAACACGTTTAATTTTTTCAGATATTCCGGGAATTACAGACAGTATTGTTAACTAAGTTTTTACCATTAAAATAAGGATGATACGAATTCATTGCTTAGTAAATAGTTGGTAACAAACGAATAAGTCATATATTTCACGTGAAGGATAGACGTATGATGAATACACTGCGAGCACTGGAGGACAAATAATGGGGGATCCTTCTCTTAAATAGCATCAAATCCTAATTCTTTCGTATACGTATTGATACTAAAGCTTAAAATCCTCATGAACGGCTTGCAAATGACCATTAGATTCAAGGATAAGGACAACCCTTATAATCACGTATTTCATCTGTCGCTGATGGTATATCCACTTCGATAAATAGTACGAAGAATTCGCCGGAGAGAGGCAGGTGATGGCCACCCTCACCATGACCATATAGGGTCAGATACCCTCATCGATCTATTCGCCAAATGGTGTGAACAGCTGCTGTACAGGGTGATTCATCAAGATCGTACGTGATACATCTTATACGCAAAATAAATCATATCAGTTCTCTCATTGCAAATTACTAAATACACGACATAACAAAATGAAACACTGTCGGTTTTTTTATACCATTCGCATGGTATACTAGAACATTCCTGATTTTGAAACTTGTGGGATTCACCTTAGTTTTTGTTCCTTTGGCCTTTTTGGAAACAATTTCTGCGTAGACTTTATCTGACTTTGTTGATTTGGTCATTGAATCGATATAATTATAAGAAATTCGAATCTCACATGAGGGAAAACAATCAGTGATATATCATTTTTTGACAGTTAAAGTCGCAGTGACGATTTACTTACTAATTAATTTAATTACAATAATTAATCGGAGTGGGGGAATCAAGTTCCGACACACTAAGTGAACGACGGGAATCTTTCTATCGTTTTTATTTCATTTTCCCATATTTTGATTACATTTGTTCTGAAATCCTCTTTAATTTGACAATTTTGTAATAATTATGTAATGATCATTATAAGAAATTTTATATAGAGAGAAATTGTGAAAAAAAAAGATATTCCTTTTTGATCAATGGAAGAAAATTAATAATAATCTGAAAGACCACAAGTGAATATAAAGGAACTGAAACATTACAAAACTTGAGAATATGCATAATATGAAATTATGTAAATATCAGAAGTTATCTGCAATTGAAACTGAGTCTTCAGCATGAGATAATTCAGGTAGAGCCATCTATCTGACAGATCTGTAGTCACTTAGTAGCTCATCTATTGCACTTACATACAGCTTAGGGGCTTACACTTATGATGGATGACACCAAAAACCATTGGTTAGTTTTGTGTCTAGGAAACTTACCTTAGAACCTTTGCCGTTAGATGGCATTGAACATGCAACACCTCAAGTTACACCCAGACTTTTTCTCAAAAGATTCAAATACCGTCACGAGGTGTTTGCCTGTTTGACGGCGGTTAGATTTTTGTCTTCCATTTTTATTTTCGTTCTGCCTTCTATCATTCTTACAGTTCTTGGCAACATTTCATGAAATCTAATAGTTATTCATTAAATTATTGTACATTCCTAAGTAAAATCATGCTCAAAATGATTTCATAATTTGATCGATCGAACTCATAGATGATTTTGTGATATAATATATGCATGTTGTAAATAGACTGGTGTTCAAACTCCCTATCCCAAGCCCTAGCCACTAGAAAAAATTCTAGACTTCTGCCTACTAGACTATGTCGGCTTCCCAAGAACTAAACCAGATGGCGTCACCTCTGCTAATCTTGTGGCTGTTTCCACCAATAAGCGCCCGCGCAAACAAACTCTATTGCCGCGTGAGGACTTCTAATAAAAGAAGAGGAAGATTAGGAGCACGAGCTGGCAATAGGCAGTAGCTGTCAATGGGAGGAAGAAGAAGACTGGACAGGGTGGTCTGATGGTTATTTTTGACAGATGTATACAATATCCATTTTTAATTTGTTTAGAGCATTTATTAATAAAGTACAGTTTAAGTTTGCTCAAATTAGTTTATTAAATAGTTAATGGGTACAACGTAGAACCAAAAAAATCCATAATCTCGGTTATCTTAGAAACTCTGTTCAACACGATTTGAATGCAAATATTTAACCATTAGCTATCCATCAATGTCAGATATCCGTCATTATCAGTAAAAGCGGATTTTACTTCACAGGATCGATAATCGTATATACTTAAGCGGTGCGTCCTTAGGAAGGCTGTTTGACAGGTCTACATGTTTTGAAAGCTTCCTGTATCCACCTTCAATACATGTCAGTTTCGTCGACATTAATTATTTTCATCATCAACAGTGTTACAGGTACAAGATGAAATGTCCAACTTTCTGAAAATCACGTCAACATTCTGCATTACAATCGCTGCTAATGACTTTTCTGTGATAAATACTTCAATATTGTGGAAGAATGCGCTCAGTATGCAGATAACATATCGCCCTCAAATCCATTAAAAGAAAATGAGTAACTTCGGAACTTGTTGTGACTAATGCTCGATTGTTTTCGTTGACGTTTTGATTATTATTGTATCGAAATGAAGTGCTTATCTCGAACAGTTAGGAGATAAGCGTCTCAATTAAAAATTGTTTTCTTTCCTTTATTCATGTATATTGATATCTGTAGTGAGAGTATGCAGGCAAGCCGAATGAACGTATAGCCATATCGTGGATGAAAGAATAAAAACTATACAAGGTGATCCAGGATCATAGTTCAACAGTTCTCATTTCTAAAATTCGGAACATTGAATATGCCCACTCTAGAGGGAACACTCTGTATATCATTACATTTTTGTTTTATTATCACATGACATTTCGAGTAAAAAACGTTTTGGTTTACTTTCTTGGCAACTATTTGATCACAATATTTTTTTTACCGAAATATCGTTGGTGTAGCATCATTTCGATATTCCGAAGAGATTGAAAATTGATGTAATTTGTGGAAAAAAATTATTAGGTCAAAAAGTGTCATCTAGCGATCATATTATTTGATCTTTGGAGATCTTTGTATCAAATTGAAGGTGAGAAGAGTCGAGTAGAGTTAAGGAGTAAAGAATTAGAATAGAAGCAAACTTTTGAAAAATGTTTGAATTCAAACAAGCGATTTCTTATAACCAAATATTTATAAAAAAAGGTACTTTTCATAGGTAGCGAAACTCACGTGACCCACATTTTCCACCTTTTTCAAAGCAAAATTCAATGGCCATGGAATTGAATTTCAAAATAAATTATTAATAATTATGATCTCGCTGTATAATTTATGGTAGTATGCAATTATCATTTTTTTGAAAGAGAAAATCGACTAGACTAGCTCACGCTTTATTAACGAGAGGATGCGATATTTTCCACCAGATTATTATCTCGAATGATCTACATCTATTGTTCTCCTGTTTGCTGTACAGTTGGTTCATATTATACTCGATTTCGAACGGATGTAAACGCATCATTTTTTGTTAGATAGAGAACAGAGTGTGCATTGGAGACATTCTATCCAACGGAAATCCGGATCCCGTTTATTTTCGATTAATTTCGGGAAAAGTCACTTGGGGATTTGAAGCACTGTGGTTGTTAACTGATGAGTGTGGTTTACACATCAACTATATATGTCCTGGTAATCTAATTGATCATGAAAATCATTGTTGCATTCGGTTATAAATAATTAACTGAATATTTTTTGAAATTTTCAAATAATGTAGATTTCCTTCTCGTCCATATCATGTGTCTGTATCTTATTTACTTAGTGGCGCATTCAGGACTTCGTTCTGTTGGGTTGGGGTCAATACAAATTAGTTCCAAATTCCCAAGTTTCCAAGTAATATTTCGAAATCCTATGAAAATAATTTACTAATTACGATAAACTTCCGATGTGTTGATGATGTGCCCAATGTTCTGTTTCATGTCAACACTAGTACTACAAATAGTTATATATATATGACATAATGTGCATGGAAATCATGTTATTTTGGACAACTTGCCTTTCAACTTGAAATTATGCGACACCATTCCAGTTCCACTTTGATTTGATATTTACAATACATCTCCATTGAATTTGAGACGTGTGCACAATAACTTTTAGAAATTAAATTGAAATCTAGATTATAGAAAATGCAAAAAAAATCTTCCTATGTAATATTTTTTATTCTCTTCGTCTTTCCGCCTTTCTTAATTGTTCGTATTTGATTCAAATATTTGATCTTGTCAAGAAACAGTCATTTTTTATGTTCGAAATTCTAATCTTTTTCACATACGATCACTAATATGAACAAAAATTCAATTTATAATATTATGCTTTCAAATATCCTATGATCAATCAAAAAATCATGGGCTCGATTCCAACAGCAATATTCTTTTTTCAATTATCCGAACTGCAGCATTAACTATCGTACAATTTTTTTTTTGTGTTTCGTAGGTGTAAAACTATATATAGAATTACTGTTCGAAAAAAAAAATCATTTACCTACAATCAATATAAAAGGTAGCAGTTGAATTTCATTTCGTGATCAATATCTTTCAATTGGCTTAATATTTTCTAGCTCACTCGCATCTGTTTATCTCTATATTATGTATATTCACAAGGTAATTTTGACACTCCAGTGAATTATGATCTCATTATTCACTAGAAACTAGTGAATTATGGATATCATGTCGAGCTCGAGGAAATACATGCATAATGGATATTTTATACAATACACGTATAGAGATGAAAAAGTTTGTTCGATCCAATGTAGACTGTTGAAAAGGTGCAGGTATACTTGCAAAGCTTTTGATGATTGTGGCTGTCAAATTGTTATGCTTTCGATTCTTGGTTCGTTAGAACTGAAACATATTTACAGCAAGGATCTTTTGTTTGAAGCTCCCATCAGCTGAGATAAAATAATCGTCGTAATACAATATACGAAACTTTATTGTACCTATATAAGTTATATTGGAACTGAACATATTTTGACCTGAGAGAAATTGGAAAGATTGTAAGAAGTTTTGGATGCCTTATAAAAAAAATATCGAATCTACCTACGTATCAGGTCACCGTGATCTGTATAATTATTCAACGAAATAAACTTTCAGTTTTAATGTGGGTCGGACGGCGAGACAATGACAGGAATTTTGTACACACCTTGTAGATAGGTGTACGTATACGACGAAAATATTGCTGTCTTTCGCAGTTTTACAAAGCAGAAGGTTTTGTTTTGAAGAGCCAAGGCCACCAACTCGTTTGACCTGATTCATCATGGTGGAAGGTATCTGCGGATATAATGAATATCATAAAGGGTATTTCAACAATGGAGATAAAATATCAGATCTATCTTGATGATCTTCAAATTTTTCCTCATTAGGACCCATAGAAGTAACTACGAGAAGTCTACGATGTGCTATCCAAGGTTATCATAATGTATCAATGAATTTATAAAATGAAAACAGAACAGAAGCGTTCAAAAATAGTACTGTTTAATGGTTCGGATTTTAGTTCTCAATGATGGCTGATATCCTGAATGGTGGTCCATGAGAGAAAATGAATTTCCGGGTTCAGTCCAAGACGCTGTCTCTAAATATTCAAGTTTGGGAGATATTTGTTTGTATGCATAGTAATAAATAAACGAGTACTCTTTTGTTCTCCACGTGTCAAATTCTAATCGACGGAAATAAATTTTACAACCGATCATCATTAAAATTTCAATACGAACCATTCTTACAATTTGTAGATTGTACGTTTATTTATTACTATGCATACAAACGACATCAATTATCTTATTTCTCTAATGCGAAAAACTCTAAAGAAGGTTGATCAAAGTGGTATATTCCTCGTTTTTACAAATTTTTTTGCACTAAAGTCAGTATGTATGAATTCAAAATTTCAAGCTCTTTCAAAATCTGTAAAAATTCATAGGGTGTCCCATTTAAATTAAAGTATATTATTAACGAAAAAATGAATATAAGATGCATTTTGTTCCATTGCACTCACCTGCAAATTTTCATAAATATCGTTCTTTTCGTTTTTAAGAAGATATTCACTTGGTTCCATACTTTATCCCAATCCTGTACTACTATTGGTTATGTTATTACTACCTACAGGAAGAAGAATAAGTAAATCAAATCATGACATGTCTTTTAAGATGTTTGGATACTGTACCCTTCACTGTTTTTTTTTTTCATTTTTTTTAAAATTATAAAGAATTAAACTTTGAGAAAACGAGTGAGTCAGCCAGCCCATTCATTGACTGACTAGACCAGACGGCCGTGTCTGTCCTCCTACGCCTCCGATTTCCTAGGATTCGATTGTTGCGGCAGGCTTGCCGGCACGCGATCCGGGGGCGGCGATCGCGTGAGCGCGATCGCCGGGCCCGCCGCCGCGACGGGCGGGCGGTGTTGCCGGTTATGTATGAATTTACGGGGGTCTACCGAAATTTTTAGAGGTGGCCGGTATCGACTTAGCAAGTTGATTATGGGTTTTCTACCTTTTTCGTACTGTACTTTACCGGTTTTTCTTGTATATCTCCTAGAACAGCACAATAGAAATGTTCCGCACATTGAAGGTGTTTCAATACACTAGAATTTGTTTTAATTGTGATGATTTATGCCTTATGGAACTTGGAAGATCAGAACAGAAGTTAATTACGGTGTAGGTCAATCAAGGAGGTGGTATGTCCATATTCCTAGATTATCGAAATATATAAAATATCATCTTGCAATGAAATATTCCTGGAACTTGGCAAAATAGTGAGTTGAGACAGAAACTTTCATCAAACATTATTTTTAATATTCCAATCCATCATGATTTCATTTCTACTCCACAATATACAGAAAAACTCGGTTTAAGTTTGGCAACGACGCGATGCAAAGTTATTTGCCTATGCACCGAGCTGTTTCTGGTTGCAACAAAATGGGACATGCATCGCAACTGAAGGCAACAATCGACAACGGCCAATATCCGTTATAGTGTAGGCAGTCACCATACGGTGTTGTCAGATGTATTACATTTCAACTATTAGTATTAATTTTCAACTAAGAACGAAGCGTGTGTAGAAATTAGGACTGTTTGACCTCGTTAGTCGAGTTCACAACAAATCATCATTATGAATGATATGGGTATGGGCTGTCGATGAAAAGTCTGAAATTTATAAATGCTAAGTCGATGAGATCGACTATACCGAAGTCTTATGATGTATACTACTGTAAATCTCATCAATCAATCAATCAGTGGAATGTCTTCGAAACATTGCCTCGATAATTGATGCTTACACCATCTCACGCCACGATTTTAGGTATCAAGGATAACTATTCACGACATCTACTTAACCCAATGTCTGTATGCTTCTTCAAGGCACAGTCGACATTTATTTAATTTTGATAGAGTACCACAAAAAAGAAGAGTTCCTCTAGATACTGGTACTTGCATCTATTCTATTGGTACAGTCTATCTTGATTTCATTGGATTTACTGCGAATCACTGCCACATTGAATCACATTGTGCTGTTGTTTTTTGTTTATCAAACTATAGGTGTGAGCAACATTGTACTTGAGTCCTCGCGGAAATGAAGTTTTCATTGTTATTGCCGAAACAACTAAAGGTTTGTCGAATGAGTCTTCAAAATACAGACATTCCACACCATAGGAGAATAATTCGAAGTAAGGGCTCAGGTTGAAAAATGAATGGGTCTCAAAGGATTTTTATTGCTACCCCCTGTGGATCTTTCGTGGCTCACATTCATACTCATTTAGCTCAATAAATCTGGCTTCTTGACAAAGCCGATTATTTTAGGTAAGTGATTTCCCTCGTCCGATTGTAAAGGAGTGTGGACTTGATTGTATCAAAGCAGGGTAGGCACATGAAAAATAGTCTGTCATCTTTTTCGAACTATATATGTATCTTCTGAAGTCCCGCTTCTTTGATGGATACATTTATGGGTGATAATTCAGTGGTTAGAACAGTTCAGATCTGTCCTGAAGTCGAATAGTTCGAATTGTTATAAATGGCTTCCAGTTTGCAAATCCTGACTGAATATTCACTGACTGGTTCTGGTTCTATAGCAGCCCTATTGGTTATTTTCCTGGCAAATAAATTTATCGCTTTCTTCCCCTTTTTCAATAAACAGACAAATAGTCTGTTTATTGAATCTCAGTTTATCAGTGAATGCTTTCAAGAAGCTACCTGACTATCCTAATTGATTTGTGTGCTAAGTGGATTTCCTTCTGTCTATGTGTGCACAGATGAATGTCGTGTATTCTACTTGAATGCGATGGCTTTTACATTTTCCTCCCGGGCATTACACCCTCTAGGGTGTATCAGTGCTATGTGTGAACCAACAGTTGTTCCCCCAAGGGTTCAAATTCCGTTCAAGTTCAAACGAGAGGGCTTTATGGGTATCAAAACATTTTCAAGGAGTTATTTTACTCAAATGAAATGATTATTTGGCCATGGAATCTTCTTAAGACTATTTGATAATGCGTTAATGACAATATTATTCTGTTCTAATATGGCATTTTGACGATCACTTTTCACGAATTATTGAACGGAAATGTCGTGGTACCGCAAGATCGGTACAAAGTGACAGCCTAGTCTGGCAACACTGGACGTAGTAGAAAGAGACGGAAAGAACCGCGACTATGAATAGATCCAAGATGCAATGGAACTGACCCTCTCCACTACACTGCTGTTGGTGCCGTTCGATAAATATAAAGTGCATTGTGCAGTCGAATTGCGAGGGGCTGTTTGTTCATCGATCAGTTTGGATACTAGATTACTATCATCGATGGAGGGTTGAATGTAATCAGGGGGGGCATGCGCAGTCGCGTCGAATTGATTGTTCAGGGGCAACCAAATCGATGGGTTAAAAGGTCTGGATTAACTAAGCAAACTTGAACTTCTACTTCAAACAACGGCCATTTCGATGCCTCATTTCCACTGCTGCCAATTTCAGAGCAATTATTCCACTTGCGTGTAATTTCGAAACTGTGGAGTAATTGCGTAGTATATACCTAATGGGAAATTTTTGAGGGTTTCGCGGAGATTTTTGGGCGGTCTCATTTTTCTTGTATATATTTCGATTTCGGAGCGATTTCAGGAAGACAAAATAATAGACGAGCTCAAACTGGTCACATCGTCAGCCTCGAGATTATGCTAACGAATTATCCGTTTAATGAAGTCTTTCCTGATGCTAACGACCTCCAAATTTTCAAGAAAAATTCCTTATTTCCCAACATTTCAACTCTGGCTCACACGATGTTCCACCTTCGTTCGAAGAGAAAAAAGGCTTTGCAAAAATGATACCTACTTGAGTAGTGGAAATAGGAGGATTCTTGGTTGATCTGATAGTTTGTACAGACGTTTAATAGTATTTCAATTGTTCGTAAGATCAGTGGCGCAGCAGGAATTTTGTATTAGAGGGGTTTCAGAAAAAATCAAGGGGAGTATTGAAAAAAAACCCGGGAAAATATAGAGTACTAATCTTAACGTACATAAGTCATGAGGTACATTTGAAAAAAATATAATTAAAAATAAACTCAGATAGTGAATGTATTTCATGGGCAGCGTACATTTATATCATACCTACTTTGAAGGAATATAAATAATATTATCAACATAGAAGTTTGGTACTTTGCATACAACCATAAATCAACTATAATTCGAAGATGGTTAGATTGGAGTGCCAAAACATCAAGAATTTCGTCTTCCGTAATATCAATATTCTGGGTGTGCAGTTTATTTGTAGTTGATTTTGAGACAATGCATTGTCAGCGTTTTAATCTGCTGACGCCATTAGGAGGCAAATTTTTTACATCGTATATTTTTTAAATCCAGTGGTATGTATCCAGAATTTTTTTCATTCGTATTTTCAACTAGAAAGTAATTATTATTACATATCATAAGACTGTTCCAATTATGTCAATGAAGGGCTTCTGATGATGATGGTACGATTCAAAAATTGCACTGGCTGGTAATTGATACCATCCTTCATCCTTAGTTCCGAAATTTACTCGATGGATTCCTTTTTATTATAATTATTTGATGAGATTCTCTTGTCTCCCTTATGTTGTCTGTGGAGCCGGATTCAGCAATCTCTGGTCGCTACTCGTCGTCTGTTAGCTACCCCCGCATTTGTTAACGTTAACGAGTCGCAACTGCTTCTATTATTAGCATATCCACATTCCGAAAGGCCGATGCTGTGTACAAAAAAGGTGCCATATATGGAGAGCCGTTCAGGCGGCTCAGACAAAAATCACGGTCTGTTCACCCACCGATTTCCTATCGCATGATCGAATTCAAGATAGATCCACTCATATAGTAGTATCTTTCTATTTGGTGCTATTGAAAACCCCAGAAATAATTTTCGAAAGGTACGCCACTTATATTTTTCCAAGTTTTTGGTTTGGTTTCATATTGAAACCAAACGTTTCGAGAAATTGAATTTTGGAAAAAAAATACTTTTGTGAGTTCGCGTCAATATTGTGAAACATGTTCGTGTCAATATTCCAAAATTTAAACGAGCCACCTCTCTAATTTTTTGGTTGCAATGCGGCACTGCCATCTCTTCAGCAACAATATTACAATTTATTTATTATCGCTGCCGCATAACGCTGTCGGTCGCTGGATTTATCCACAAAAAAGAAGAACGGGAAAAAACGACCCTGTATGCATGGGCTTGGCTTCTTGCGCTGGTCTGCCTTTTTACGTTCGTCATATTGTATCTGCAAGCAATTCATTGGCGGCGTCAGTGGGCCGTAGTTGCCTGATATCACTCCACGACACTATACTTTGTCATGTGATGTGTTCAGAAAATCAGTTGCTGTGAAAATTTGTCTTTGAATAGGGTTTTTCATCTAATTAGAGAGTCATTGATATTAGCGTACTCTATTTTGACCGGCTCGATTAAATTATACCATAACTCAATCTATCTGTCTAATTTTCATCTCGTTCATCAGTTCACTACTTCTACTTTCCTTATAATTTATAAGTTGTTTTTATGCCAAAGTAGAGACAGACAACAATTACTCCAAGTAAAACCAATCATTTGTGATTCAGTAATGTGTCTTGATTTTTCGTATTCCTTGATGTGTTTGATAACATGACGTGCTTCTAAATTGGAAACATTTCAACAAAATATATCGGAGTTAGAGGTTAGTTGTGGATTTGTGATGAATCTAAAAATATCTATCGTCGCACCAAAATCACAGAGTGAAATCAATTCTGTGAATCAAAGATTAGCACCTTAGAGGAATAAGGATGAAATTTCTCTGTACTATCACTGAATATATTATATTTATATCTCTCAGATCGAAAATCAAACGTCTTGTCAAAGTCCCAGTTGAAAATATTTTATGGTTGATTATCAATTGTCTCTAATTCGAGCAAGCTAAAAGATATTGGAAAATTAGACCCGAAGAACATGAACAGGATGTGAAGAATAAACTCAATTATTTTTTATTTTTTCACCAACCCTATTTAGGACGCTACTGTTAATGGTGATGTGCGTGGTCTGGTTGTAAGTTGTAACATGCTCGTAAGCGACCAATGCCAGGGTGCTACGGAAATAACCGAGAAAGGTTACTTATCTCTCGCTTCAAGTTCACGAATTCCAGTGCATCGAATTCGGAACGAGGCTCGAAATAGTCCATCTAATTTCTCTTTTTGCTGCGGGGGCGGCTTCCCTTGACACGGCACAATGTCTATTGTGTTAATAAATACCCTACCTACTCGGCTGATACAGCGTCGTCAGGATATCAGTTATTAATCTTCCACCTATCTTTTATTTATCGACATCATACCTACAGGGTGGTCGTTGATTGGGAAGACGTCATTTTTTCAGTTTTTCGCTGATACTTTACTAGTATTTAGTGACTTCTAGTGAGGTAGTAGTTCGAGTGAAGATGACTCGTATCTGATTATCAGTATACCAAAGTTGAAAGTGTCTAAAACTAAAGGTGGATTCATGCAAGCATCAGATCGAACTGAGATGAATTCAACACCAAAACTAATCAAACCATCTGATGCAATCAATGGGTTAATACAAGAAGTTGAGAAATTGAAATAAATTTATGAAGTTGAGAAAGTGTGCCAACAGTCAACTGTGAGAAATTGATTTCTTCCATGAAGGCCATACGATCTTGGAACAGCCATGGAAAAATCCCACATGCTGACCTCCTTCCAAAAGGGTTATCTTAACGTTTATGTAGCTAATTAGGATCGTATTTGTTTTTTATGAACTCATTGATATTGACGGCAAACTTTTTCAATCAGTCAAGCAAAGTTTCATCCATCTTGAATTTATTTCTTATTATTCTTATTTCTAGACAAAATCCCATCTCTAGTAAGTTTTCTTGATTAAAAATTCATTTGAATCTTGCGTTAATTATGGTCTAGTTGAAGTTGTATGAGTTCCTCTCAATCTATGATATCAACAACTGAATATAAATACTTAGGTTGGTGATATAAGTAAATCTGAGCAATAAGGAAATCGAAAGAAAAAAACTGAAATATTTAGGTTTCAGCTGACACATTCATCCTTTTATGATAATTTTAAATACAAAAATGAAAACGCATGTAAGAAACTATATTTCTGTTCGAGATATGCAATCAATATGTCAATGGAAACCAAGATTACCGTTTACCTATAAAATAATTATCCAACCACTTTTTGATTAACGTATCAATTTTGAACCTGTTTGTACATCAACAGACTATTCCAGCTTCAATAGCTCGAAAATCGTGGAATGCGTATCATATTGAAGTCTAACCGTTATATGCCAGTGAACAATGACTCTCTTTTTCTCAGAGATTAAATTACTTTAGTATGCTTTCCATCAACAAAATATCGAATAATCTAGCTCCATCGTATTTCAAGAATTCTATAGATGGCAATGCAGAAGTTCACTATTTCACGCGAAATTGGAGTAATTTGGACATAATTGCATATTGCAGATCATATCGTTTTTCGACGAATACAACTTTGCTTTTCTTCACCCTTCAAGTTGTGGCATTTTGGGAAACTCTTCACCTCATTCCAATATAGGATTATACAGTGTCATTCAGATCAATAATTCATTATGAAATTCAACTTTTGCGTTTTTCTTCAAGAAAGGAGATAAATAACCTACTCGGTCGAGGTCACGTGTCTGCCGCTACGTGTCAAAAGTAATTTTTGTTTGATGACACTCATTTTGGTACCGAAGAAATCCAATTGAATGAATTTTCATCCAAAATGCTTGACGATACATCAACGCCATGATCGAATTTTTAGACGATGTTTAGAGAACTACATTGAATTTGCAGAGATAGCTGTGGAATAGAAACTGGAGTCGTTTCGAATCTTCCTTGAAACGGACAAAATTTTGAATAGAACTGAAAATGTCTATAGAATTTCGTTTCAATGACACAATAACTTAACAAAACAGTTTGTAGCATATCGTGCCTGTCTATCAACAAAACCTTGCGTCCATTCACATAGTATGATGTTATACAACACCAGGAGACATTTAGGGTTATTATTTCAGGCAGTGTTTATATCTGTTCGTGGCCCTTCCATACAAAAATTTGAGCTTCCATCAGACCAATGCTTATGTTACAGCTATCGTTGAAACATGCGAAATATGGAGCCCTAGTTTATTTTTGTTTAATCTGGCCAAGAAAATTGTTTTATTGCACGTTTCGTTGACTTTGCTGATAATGCTTTAGTATCGTCATATTGTGTGTTAAAAATTGTGGACGACTTGCTTGGATGATTTATCAGGAAAATATGTGAAAATATCTTGTACATCTAACCTATCCATTGAGTGTCGCAATTCGAAATACGCATTATTAGCAACAATAACACTACAATGTCATTTGATTTCACGAGTCTTGTGAATAATATTTATTTGTTGCGATACAGAAAGATATAACCAGAAATACACTTGATAGGCATCCAAATATCTTTGGAGTAATGTAAATAAATTCAACTAAATCCCTATTTACGTTTCATATGCAGGAATTGAAAGAAAATAGAGAAGTCGTTTCGGGAATGTATATAAGTTTGTTAGTGTCTACAACGTTCAAGGAAAGAAACCGATGCGTTCGTTATACTAGTGGAAATTTTTTCACATGTAATTAAATTTTTATCTCTTCATATTTTTATCGAGACATGCATATCGAAAGATTGATTATATATTCGATATCTTGCAGAAATATGATACCTAGCAAGATACGGTACTGAGATATCGATATATTTGTTTTCTTTCTCAGTACGGACCAATTGGTCGTTATCAGAATGCGTTAGTCATCTGGTTTCATTTATCTACAGTTGTTTCTCAGAAAGGTTGTTTGTTTATCTTTTCTATGCCAACAAAGTGAAACAGGTATGATCATAAGTTGCATTCTTTGAAATGAAACAATTTGTAAATATCAATTTCATTATCATTGAATATTATTTGATTTGAAAACTGATCGAATTCTTTCTTGAATTGAGATTGTGTCACATTGTAAAATAGAGTTTCAAAGTAGGACAATTTGGAAAATTTATCTTCAATTACCTAATATCTGGAGATGAAAATTTAGGAATTATACCTTATATTAGTACACCAAATATTGAAACTTGGTAGGGCTATGGTGAAGAAAAATGAAATTAAGTAAATGAAAGTTCTTGATAGATATTATCTCGAGAAGAAAAATTCTTGCAGATGAATTCATGCAGATCAATTCTAGTGAATTTTGTCACATTTTGCGATTTTTTAAAAATTATTTCTATTTTCGAAATTAATGTTTAGTTTTGTTTAAGAATCAAAGGGTAGTATTTGCTGTTAACAGTACATTTTATTCTGAGGAAGAACATGTTCGATTTTGCAAACTTCCTAATGTCGTATTTCTGTGAATAAGGAAGACCTGTATTTTTCCAAGGACATTTTCTCACTTTTTAGAATTTTTCAGATTCAAATCAGATTCAGATTTATTTCAGTTGAGTAATCATACATACATATATGGAGATATTATTCATTATCGCCCCCTCTTAGACAAAAGGAAAGCACCTAAGTATCAGATACTTGTTTTGTGTTTTCAAGTTATCCAGGTGGGGTATGCATATGATGAAAATGTATAGGCGAGTAGTGCGGAAGGAGAGAGAGAGAAGGAGATAGAAAGAATATAGAGAATGTTTGAGAAATTTGGTTTTAGGTGAAAATATCTCATAGCAATATTGCACTTTTCTGAAGTGAAGTGAAAAGAAGAGTTTATGGTCGGTCCTTCTTAAGTTGATTTATTACTCTCTATATTTTCCTAACAGACTATACACTTTTCTACATATCGTTGTGGTATTTTGGGTATATATTTTCAATTTGACGACCGCCTTCTCGTTCTAACTTCAGTTGAGTTTCGTCTCCTGCTAACGCAAGGCTTAACGTTCGAATTCTCCACCCTGTATGCGGCCATTCCTCCTCCTGTAGAGTAATTTCCGTCCCTACAAGGTCCCCACGCATACACACACACACATATATATATATATATATATATATATATATATATATATATATATATATATATATATATATATATATATAGGTATAGAGACGGCGGGGTTGTACCACCAACTACCAAGCCTCAAGAAACAAGGCTATAAATACCTTCGACATAGACTTGAGCCCATTCAGTAATTGCTAATTTTGAATAGCAAAGAGTCGTCAAACGGCACATAACAACCCACACGAGCATCGTGTAGACACACACACACACCACTTGAGAAGATACAGTTCTCCAGACCGGTTGAATTTCGCTGTGGTTGTTCAATTTTTTTTCATTTTTCATTTTCCGTTTCGGGAGTTCCGAGCAATTTGAGGGAGAGGATGGAGGCCCAGGTAACTTTAGCTAAAAACGGACTTTCGGTGATTTATTACGGTTTCGTATCATTGGTGATTGCCCTTTTGGTAAAGGTTGTCGTGAACGCTTACGGACGATTGGACAGAAGGGTACCTATTTCTCACAATTATTTATTTTATTTGGTTTTCTTTTTGTTGTTTCCTTTGAATGTTTTTGATGTGTTAATCCCGCGGTTGCAGTAGTTTATTTACTAACATTTACTACGTTCGTTAGTGGCATGAGGAATTGGCGAAATTACCCACTCTACTCACTTCTAGAAGAAAATAAATTAATTGTAATTCAATTCCAGTTGATAATGTATCGACAAACTAATGTGCTTTCCTAAAATTACTCATTGAATTAACAGCTGAATATCCATAAGGGACTGGCCTGGGAACCGGAAGACCCCTGCAAATTTGATATTTAAACGATCCCAATTTTTGATTTTTTACATCTTTGACATTTTCGTGATTGGGGAATTATTATACATACAATAGAGTACTTCCAACGTCAATTCAAGACCTCTAGAAGTAACTAGTGAGTTATGTTTTGTTACGGTGCTGTTTTTTCTCATGGCATCTTGACTAGTGCAGAAAAAATGATATAACTCACCATCCTACCATTTCAAAAAAATGTATTCGAGAGAAATCATGAATCATAATTTCGAGGGTCAATAATAAGATGTTGGAAAATGGCTTTTTCTTTCAGCGGATAGAAACTAAAACAAAAACATTTCATAGACACAATACTATGAATTTGCCAAAAAATGCAAGTTTTGGGCCGTTTCTGAAATATTGGAAATACGTAACTGAATTCATGAATAAATGCGAAATATGCTCTTATATCACTCCTCTCGAGTTTTGGAATTAAAAATTCTTCAAATTCCTATGATTTTTTCGAATCTTTCTTGAGCTTTTAGTATTTTCTTCGATATCGATATCACATATGTAATTCTTGTAAAATGTGTTGTTACTGCGAGCAAATTTAAAAAAGGTAATTTCAGATTTTGTATAAACCTTTTTTTTTGCAAACTTTGAACTCGAAAACTAAGAAAAGCGTTTTATTATCTATAACTAACTACATTTATCGCTACAAGAAAAAAACATGCAGGCAGTCAATAACGAATTGAAATTGAATGCTATAACCGGAAGTGGCTATAATGAATTAATAAAATAAATTTTATCATTTGGGATTATTGAATGCGGGTGAAATTTATTATTGTGATCCGATTTTTCTTCCTTCATTTGTTCAGTAGATTTCAATACAATGAGTAGATTCCACACTACAGATTCTTCGAGCGACTGTTATGAGTGTCATTCTGGCTACCAAATTTTGGTTATCGTCGAGCGCTTGGATCCATGTCGGAATTCTTTGAGATACTCAAAATTACTTGAAATATTTGTTCCCGGTGGGAACAGACATTCGAATGAAATGATTCGAACAATTTTCTTATTTCATCTGTTGACAACACGAACTGTGTTTTTGACCTGTAAAATAATCTCATGGGTTATGCATTAAAAAAATATTTGTTCGATTTGAAGAAGGAACAAAACAGAAGGAAGTGCTGTTCAGAGGATTATTTTATTAATATCTATTTATTAGTATGGACAAATAACTACAATTTGAGTATTTGATCCAGATAATTATTACGGTTAGTGAATAAACAAAAAGTATCATCATTATCTACGCAATGTTCCAGATCATGAGTTAGCTAAATGAAAATGGAGTGGCATAATAATGACCAATTTGCAATTTGGAATTGAATATCCTATTAGTGTGGAGTGGCTTGATTAAAGACAAATTCGAAAAGTATTGTTGTAAATAAATTCTCCCATCAAGTTCAATTTGATTCGACTTTTACTGGTCATTCCGTAGAAATAAATTTGCAAACTGTATCTTCTACATGCAAAATACTCTTACGAGCAGTGGTGCATGAATAATTATTCATGAGTCTAGAACACTTATTCTTGGAGATCTAAAACTCTATTTTCATTAATCGCGTCCATGATACTCGTTCGATACGGCCTTTTCTAGTTTATATGGACGCTCAAGAGGCTGAATTATTTTAGGACGCCAAATCAAGATACACAGAGTGTTATTCAGACATACTTTCGGTTTATTTCTGGAGCCAATTATCCCGCAAGAATTCCAAGAGGGTGCTCGATAAATTCTGCCAGGAATTTTCGACGGTCTCGAACGCTATACCAGGCGATTTCATTTTTTTTTTAACATAAATTCGAATTTACCAATATTCTCTCAGTTCATATTCACAAGAATTCATAATTGCGAAGAATTATGGTTCATATCTTCATATCATATTATGATGTGCCAGATTCTTTACAAAAATGCTGTTTTCTGAATAAGAGGTCACGATTCTCTCAAATCTCATTTAATCGACGACTTGAAATTTTCCGGGAGGGACTCTTTTCGTACAGTTAGTGGTTTAACAGACGACGTGTTCAGAGCCACTTATATAATGTATAAAATTCTGCTATTTTGTGCGTTTTAAATCGTTTGGAGTCCTTCCAGATAATCTGACATTCAAATTAAATCTGTAAGTCCAACTGCGTTTTATTTGCACGTGAGCGCTTGAGATATATTCGCAAATATCCTCATTTCCATCAGGAATATGAATGTGATTCACGCTAAATGGATTCGAACGAATTTATTAGTACTTTCAACGAAAGACTTTGAATGAGATGCGAATTTAGATGACAACATGATTGATGTTTTTTTTTGAAGATGAATATAATTTCGGTTCAAAATGATGTAAGTTTCGATCCACATTGTACTCGTCAATTTGATTAAACCAATGAACTGATGAGGTTCTCCAGAATATTTAATTTCTCTCTTATTGTGTTTGATGATTCCCAAGTATACAATGGGTTTCATTCAAATTAATTCTTCATCTGGATCCAAAGAGTCTCGTCTCGGGTCTAGAGAAGACAATCGACAAAGAGAAAAGATATTGCTCAATTCGATGACAAACAACGTAACAGGCTGTACTGATTCTTCAATTGCAATAACTCAATTCCATCTGACAATAGGACTATTGTTGATTTCATCAAGACGTATCAATTAACAAACTCTTGATTATCCTGTTGAGATTGAAATGAAATGTGTAATCAATATTTCGTCGGTTGAATGCCCAAGTGAGCTGTTTGAAGATGTTTATGTATACCCAGTACTAAGATATATACCTTTCCATGCTTTGTCAATAAGATTCCTGTCTTCGACAATAAAGTATATCGTTGATTGATTAATTCGGAACGGTGAGAAAGGTGGTTGACCTAACATTATTTTCAGAACGCCGAAGAGAGCGCTACATCTCCAAGCATCGAATCGCCAAAAAGCGAAGAAGCAAAGCCCGCGGAAGCTGTTTCGAACGGAGATGCTTCAGCTGAGGAAATCGCCAAGCCTTCTGAAGCCACCACAGCTGAAGAAGCTCCGAAAGTCTCCGAGGAGGCTACACCTGCGGAACCCAAAGCGGCGACAGTCGAGGAACCCAAAGCTCCCGAACCTGTAGTAGAAAAACCTGCCGAATCCGCTCCTACCCCTGCCAAGGAACAGGAGGAACCCCAACCTGTAGAACCGCCAACTCCTGCAGTCGAGGAGACCAAAGAGGTGCGTAAAGAGGAGGTTCCCCCTCCCTTGCCTTCCTCTAACCCCCCATCCCCGGTTACGGTATTCGCTGAATCCACTAAAGCAGACGCTCTAACTGATGATCAAGTGCCTGTTGTCGAACCCTCAGTTGTCACATCGATAGAGTATCCACCTCTGGCAGCTTCTTCCCCTGTCACGAAAACCGTTAGCGCACCTGTCGTCGAGCCCCTAGAAGAACCTGTAATTGAACAGGTTCCAGAAACGACTGTCATTAGTTCCGATAATTGTTTGCCAAAACAAACAGAAACACAAGAGACTGAAAAGGAGATTAAAGAGCCAGATAGTGTTCCAAGTCCCGTAGAGATTCTGGAGGAATCCAAAGGACACGAATCTGTCGTGGAAGTTCCACCAAAGAGTCCTGAGGAGCGTGAACCTCATAAATATAACCCGCCTTCCGTAGAAAGAACTAGTGGGCATTCTGGTAGAATCGAGATTAAAGTTTCAATAAGAGACAATGTTACTAAGGAAGTATCTGAGCCTTCCATCCCCACTGAATTAATTCAGGCAGCTCCCGAACAAAAAAGCAACGAATCTTTACCTGAAGTAGCTTCAGATATTTCTGTGAAAGAAATACCTTCCGACACTATCGTTGAGAATATCCTGGAACCGACCAGAGTGGCTTCCGAAGATTGTACGGAGGTTTCAGAATCTGTAGAACAGAAACTGCTGGAACCCATTGAATTAACTTCGGTTTCTGCCGAAACGATTCACTCTTTCGATTCGCCCAAAGAATCCTCGGAAAATGTCGAGGAGACTGAGCCATCTCCGGCACCAGTGGAACAACCAGCAAGCCTCCCAGACCCACCTGCATCCCCGACAGCTGTGCCCGAATCCCTTCCCGACGTAGGTTCCCTTCCCGAAGTAGACGCTTCCCTTCCCGAAGTAGACGCTTCCCTTCCCGAAGTAGACGCTTCCCTTCCCGATGTAGGCGATTCCCTTCCCGACGTAGGCGACTCTCTTCCCGACGTAGGCGACTCTCTTCCCGACGTAGGCGATTCCCTTCCCGACGTAGGCGATTCCCTTCCCGACTTGTCGACCGAGTCGTTGCCTTCGCTCCCTGAACCGGTGTCCGACCTCGAACCCATGTCCCTGCCGCCGGTCGAATCCGCTCCCGAGCCAATCGCAGCTGACTGTTCCGCCGGTGAACTTGCCCCTCCCACCGGCAGTCCGGTACTGACGAACGGGAACGCCAATGGACTGCCGTCACCGATGGAAGAGGTGACAGCTATGCCGTCGATAGAAGGACCACTCAAACAGGTGAATAGCGCTCCCCGAACCGAAACTTGATATTTCTACCCGTCTTGTGTCATCAGAGCTTGCGTTGATCTAGTTGCTCGATGTTATTGTTTAGTTTTTTCGGACTGGAAGGTTCAGCTCCTGTCTGAATAGTTGTTGTGCTAACCTAGTCGATGACTGCCATCTAGTGAATGAACTAACACTGATCTTGGACTAGAGAAAAGGTTTCTTAACCTTGTAGTTAGTTGTGTAGGAAACTTCTTGTATGAATTAACATGCCTGAACCCCAGAAAATTCCTAAAGATAACTAACACGCCCTCTTTTCAAGTTTACATTATTTTAGTTAGTTCATTTTTCTAGGGCTAGTTTATTGCTAACACTAACTGATCTGAGATAATCGTGATGACTACCACTGTGATGCTCGTGTACCTTCTAGGTTGAGATAACGTGCCTATTCCCTACCAAATACTTGGTTACTACTACTTAATGATGTTCCTTAACACCATGCTGCAATTGTATCATGGATCTGATTTTTTAGTGTACCGATAATTCTATCTTGATACAAGAGATTTCATGATAATGATTTTAGTGAGTAGGAGTGCAGCACAGATTCCTGGAATTTGAAACATTTTGTATTTCTGTTTGCTCTTTCTGAAGAAGATGCAATTATCTGAGACTGATCTTTATCACAAATATTTTTCAGCACTTCGTATCTACTCAAATGTTGTCTGATGTCTACTTCAAATAAAATAGTTTTATTGTCCATTGGATTCGAAATGAGTTTTTCACTATCACAGTAATTAGAAAATTTATTCAGTTTCACCATCATATGAAAAGTTTTTGCGCTATTTGCAGCATTCTTGCGACATTAACTTTTGTTTGTTATTTATTTGGTTTTCATTGGAAATCTGTGTTTTTTATGATTCCAAAGGATTTTCATGCAACAATTCTATTTCCAGGTCCATGCTGAACTCACAAGTGAAGTGCGACAAGAAGAAGGAGAAAAGAAGAATGAGACGGCAGTGGTAAGATCTCCCAATACAATTTCTAGAAATTATTACTGTTTCTTTTGAAATTCAGTTCAGTTATTTTCTCATTTGAACTTCATAAAGTCTCAAAAGTATATTTATCACATTATTGATTTGATTTTTTTTTCAGGAAGCAGCAGCAGTAGAAGAATAAGGTGTCTATGATGAATTCTGTTTTTATATACATATTAATTTTATGGACTCTTGTCTTGATATCACGTTTTGAAATGAAGTAGTTGAAAATTGTCATTCCTGGCAGTAATGGGACTTTCGACCAAAACAGAAGGAAGACGATTAACTGCCCAAATTACAACCTGAAATTGATCAATGTCCATCGCGCAACATTGAAAAAATTGTAATTGAAAAGGTTTAATACTCCTGATATTAAAATATTTTATATTGTCTTTCGTAGAGGTTTTGGACAATTTTTTATATGTCGTTCATACGACTTTTTTTATCGTATACAATTGTAAAATAAAAGAGTTAGTATAGTTTTTAGTATTCACTAGGAGAGCTTATTGGTTTACCTATTTTATTAAATGGAAAATACGTATTTTGTTCAGTTCAATTCGTATCGAAATAATTAAGTATACCGATTAATTTTATTTGAAATTATACAGAGTGCCCGCGATAATGACTCCCAGAAATTTTTCATGCACAGGGTTTAGCAACATTTTTAACGGAAGTTCAGTTTTGATATCATCACAATAAGTATAATGCCCAGTCGTTCATTTTCACTCATAAATATCCAAGCTTTCACATGAGTTCTTTTGAACATGCCAGAAATGGTTTGTCAGAAAACAGGATAAAACAAAAGATTGGGAAAATCTTCTCAATTCAAAATGAAATACTCTGTATATTCGTTTTCGTCAGTTACATAGTTTTTTGAAATTACTGGTTTCAATAATCTTGATTCTGTAAGTAATCTGTGGTGACTGTATCTTTCAAGGTGACCAAAATTCTATAACTTTCAATACATTTTTAATCCCTGAATACTGCTAACATTTTTCTATCTAATAGTCCCATTTTTTAGTCAGTAAAACAAAGATTATTGAAGGCAAAATGGCAGGTTATTGAATTTTTGACAAAGAAAATCATTCATTGAGAATTCCTCACGAGATTCGCAACCTCATTGGCACGTTAAACAAACCAAACATACACAGGGTGTTCCATTTAAAATATGAATGAACAAATTTCAACTTGAATTATTCTGTTTTCAAGTCCATGTGTGGCGCAGGGAAATGAAAAAGGTCCTTGACATGTATAAATATCTCGGGGAGCGACATTTGGGCCACAAGCATTATTGTTTGTGCAGATCTACAAATTAGCTGTAGTTAAAAAATGTCATCTTGTTGGAGATGTGGAAACCCTGTGAAAATTTCGTTGGAGTTGTACAACGGACATTCTGAGTGTAGGTTATTTGTTTCAAATGTGTCACATATCTTATGCTAAAAACTTTTTCGGAAAACGTAAATGAGAGAAATCAAGTACATATTGATGTCGCCCGAGATCTGATTGAATAAAAAGTTGCCGAGTAATTTGAAAAGATAAATGTTTGTAGAATAGGTAGTCGGCTGTCCTTAAATTATTAGTCTACAGTGTGCTTCGTGTATTTTATCCGCTTTCGGCATCTAAATCGTCCAGCTCACACTTGTTTGATATTTAAATGCTGATTAAAAAAATTATGTTCAGAAATATATGGTTTCGATCGTCTTCCCCTAATGCCTGGAACGTTCACTATCAATTGTATATTTTTGGAATGCATTTTAGCCTCTAGTAAAATTTGCTACCTTCTCATGCATAAATCCATGATTAATTTTTTATTACTACTGTGTGACTCTGCGGAAGCGTAAATGACCAGCTTTTATTATCTTCATTCTCTAAAATTGATTAGCTCTAAAATTAATAGAATTCTAAGATACAATACAACTGGGAATTTAGTGAAATTCTGAATTGGGAAATATCAAGAAAATAAATTAATGCAGGGCCTTCTATGCTTCCGTTCGGTTCAGTATCGTTTTTTATTTTTCTATTCAAAACTTCTGAATTCACTTCATAATGTGTAATAATCGGTATTTCCGAAATGTCAGTCAAAAACAGGTTGAAGTAAAATACTTAGATTTGTTTAAATCCAAAGCACATCGTCTGTTTTTGGTGAATTTTGATGTCAAATTTGATTTAGGAACTAGAACACGAGTCTGAATTATTTTCAAATGGGTGACAGAGATAGTCATGGATGAAAGCATAGGTAGAATATACAGTTCTCATACTCCAGGAGGTGAAATAGTTGTTTTCGATGTATTAGGGATCATTCTGACACTTTGTTATTACTATGTGGTACTATGTTACACTATATTTCAACTTCTGAAAGTCATCCAGAAGAAAATGATGTCACAGTTGGTAAACTCTTCGAGAAGATAGTGAAGACTCATATTTTTCAATATATTTGTCCTTTGAACCATTCTTCCTTTTCATTATTGATTTCATTTAAGTTGACATGCACTAGGTGTTAGATCTTGGCTGCAACAGCCTGAATACTGATGAAATGTTAACAGAAATGCTCATTGGAATGGTTATCAGACATATACCATGATGAGGTATCAAAATATTTTTGAAACTCTATTGAATCTGTTTGTGGATGTATGAGATATGATAATAACTGATATTCCAGGAACTTTGATGAATGTAATATATTCGAGCAGCACTATTCTCGATTGTGATAGGTGACAGTCCATAATGAATAAATTAATGATCAGTACTCCAAATTCAATTCGGTGAATATCAAATGATAGTGAGGAATAATTGTATACCTAGTTGGACACTGAAAGTTATACAAAATTTATGAATTTGTACATTGCACAACGAAAATTGATTTTATTACTCTTGTTTAAAATTCTTCTCTTTTAAAATTTTAATGTCATTATAGTTTGTTGAGCGTAGAATCTGGATTCGATTTAACGAGTTTGAAACTAGATTCTACCTGCATGTGTCCCACAGCTCTTTGATATTTCGTCATCTTTATAACCATCGACTTATCAAAACGGCTGTGCTCAAGAAAGAAATGATCATTGATTATAAATATCCGTGTATGTGTGAATGTGTTTATAATATAAATATATACTTAGGATATATTCATTTATTTCATTGACATTTCCAATCTGAATCCTTTTCCCAGTTTTCATATACTGGTTAAAAATGAATATGTATGATTCTATTTGCAAAAGTTATGCATTTTTGAGTGTTGAAGTTTAAAAATGAACTTTTGATTTTGTGGCCTTGTTTTTTTATATTTCCATCTCCGAAGAAATTGTGAAAGTTATTGACAAAAAATATTGAATAGTTTATCAGTATGTATAGAAAGGTGATGTAGGGAAAAATTTCAAATGAAATTCTGGAAGAAACCCCTTTGTATTTTGCCTTTTTCATGCAAGCCGATTCCTTTTCCTATTACTGCATTAAAGTACTTAGGTACTTGTAAATTGTAATAGAGAACTACAAAGGTAAAAACAAGTGAAATTACTGGACACATTGCATATTTACTGAGAAATAACATCATGAAAGGTATAAAATGGAATCAATTGATAATTCCTTAGATTATATTCATTTCACTTCCTTATCAAGAGCTACTCCATCAACCATTTCCAGGGTGCTTTGATGATTGAGACCATACTGATGTAAACTTTTATATGTAGGTACAGGAAGGATAGTTGGTTCAAGTAGAGGGGTCTGCTCAGTGGTGTTGACTAGATTGATTATTTTTGAAGAGCAAATTCATTTAGTGAAATAACTACACATTTTATTTTCATCAACATAATATATTTTTTCAGTGGATACATTTCACTAATTTCTATCACAAGAATGCTAGCAATTCAGTGTTATTCCCAAGTATCTCCATATTTATTCTTGGGCTGGGATGGTATGCTATCATAACCTGGCTGACGTCCTGAATAACTACCACCAGGAGGTGCCCCTGAGTATGGTGGTTGAGTATTTTCTCTGTAAATTCCAATCCTCCTCTGCTGCTGCTCCTCTCTATTCTTCTTCCTCAGTTCATCATAGGTAGTTATGTGTTTCTGTTCTGGAGGCATTTCATCATCATTCATGACTTGGTTGTCCATTGAAGGTCTGTTGTGATCTTCCAGGCCCTTATATTCTGGTCTGTCAGTATCAATATCTAAGCTACTATTGGGATTCAGATCACTATAGGTATCTGTAGAATTCATTCCACTGAAAGGTGCTAGTGATATACCAGGACCAAAACCAGAATCCATGCTCTCATGCAAATTTCCTTTTCGTTTCTGCCTAAGCATTTCTCCAAGCTGACTGTTAGGTAACTGCATCAGTCTCTCAGCACATTTTGATTGGTAAGAGAACTTGCCCATGAAGTATCCTAAAAATATTGCAGCCACTACTTTAGGGGTTGCCCCAAATCTTGGGTTTGCTTTTAGAAATCCTGCTTGGATGCCATAAAAAGTGGATACTGCAAATGTAGCACTGAGTGGTATACATCTCTGGTAGAAGCTGTCTTTGTTACACTCTTTCAGGACACGGAGTTCTTCTGAAGTGAATTTATATTTAGTTTCAGCAACTTCTGGGAGAGGACGTCTAGTTGGTTCTCCTGAACTAGGGTTATCATTTTCTGGGTTCATCATTCTCAAATAGATTTCACAGGAATAGGAATACCATGAAATCAAAGAAATTTGTTTATATAATTTAGTTTCACTAATAATTCACCTATGGATCCAGCCTCGATTCATAGGTATTCTCAAATCCACCTGAACAAAAATAAATACTAATAGAACCATGACATATTCTAACCTTCAATTTCCGGAAAACTCAGAACTGTAGGCCAAATAAACTGAAGAAGTAAGTCAATTTCCTAAATGCAAAGAAGATGATATAAGTTTAAAGATTGGTGGAACTGAAAACTTACTCGAAAAAATTATATCTCGATATCACAAAAAGTTAGCTTTTTTAATTGGATATCATATTTGAACAGTCTATATTTCATATTGGTGCCAAGCTTTAGCCCAACCTCATTATATTTATGACAAAAATTTCATACCTGGTATTTCAACCTGTTGATAGAAAAAGTGGATATTTTTTGCTAAACCTATTTAATCAAGATTATGTATAATTTCTTTATCATGCCTGATGAATTCTCGTAATCTACGGATATTTCTCATGATACACCTATTAAATCATAGGAAAAAATCGGTATGAAATGTAAACCTTGATTGAAACACCTCTTCTCTACTTGTTGCATCTACTCATTCCGATGAGAAAAAAAAAACATTCATCAGGTTTATTACCAATTTTTTGCCAATTTCTACAGTAGCTTGATTGCAAAAAAACTGGAACACTTGACACAAGCTTATAGGTTGCATTTGAGCTGCATGAATTACATATCTATAGATATTATTTCATATTTGAAAGAATATCCATTCTGAAGAAACTAATTCACATATACTCGTGTATTGTTGAAGCGTCAATTATTTTATTGCGCGATCGATTTATATGTTCGCGAAGGTGTGTCGAAACAAATTACCGATTGTCCGTGAGTGAATTGTGTGCAAAATATAGCTTCCCATTGGAAGGAAGATCTCTACTAGGTGAGTCATTTCATTTTATATTCATCAGGATTATTTTCTTCCAACTGATATACTCATCAAAATTGAAAAATATTCTATATACTGGCTCTTCCAGCACAACTCAATCTTTTGAGGAGATTCTTACCTACTAATGATAAAAAGTTCATAAGCAGGACTCAATCACATATTTGGTATGCTTCTGAATGATTTTTGCAATTATGTTTTGTTTACTGTATTCAGTATTATACGAATGTATAAGTACCTATACATAAGACATATACAGCTGATAAGATATGAACAACAAGAATAAAAATCCCAAATTTTTGCCATTATACATATTGTTCCTCCTAGTAATGGAAACCTTTATTTTTTATTGAAAAATATAAACAATGAATACACTATATCATATATCAAAATACTAGCTACTTCTTCCATGATGATTAGTTGTATCCAAAAGTTCACAACATATGTCACATGGTGCTTTGTTATAATTTTGTAAACTTTCAGTTTTGGACAAAAACTTCTTAAACTTCAGAAAAGTCTACTTTCTCACCAATAATTCACCAAATTTGTATATTTAGGGGAAAGAATCCATGAACAGAAACTTAAAAAAAAACAGAATATCAATTTGTGTCACATGAATCCAGTTTCTGATTTTTTTTCAGTTCTGCTAGCTTTTCTATCATATGTTCTAATTGGTTCAGATCAACCTCAACAGGAACAAGGTTTTTTTCATTTTTATCCTCATTTCTTCGGACGCAATGAAAACTGATTTGCAGTAGTGGTTCTCTTATTGTTGCTAAATCTGAGGAACCTAATATCCACTTCAATTTCCAGTCAATGTTTTCCACTAGATTATGTCCATTCTTCAATACTGATTCTTTAGCTAATGCTTGAAATATATCATTTTTCCTTATCTGAAAGCAGTTTTGGAATGGTTCATGAAGTTCCACTGGTAAATGTGATAACATATTAAAACTATCTCCAGTAAGAGTTTCCCTATAAATATTTTGAATACATATTTTGGTTGCTTCGTAATCTTCGTTTGTGCAACTCATGTCTCCACTGCTATAATTCTGATAAGTCATTTTCCGTTTTCCAATCATATCATCTACAGATTCATGCAAGAACTGAAAATCAACTATGAATGAATAAATTAAGTGATTATTTCAAAAATACCTTCGCCAACAATATGGCATCAGGCATTCGCAAAAGAGAAGAAAAATCGTTCATTATAACATAACATAAAACTCACTTAGCCTACTCTACAGCCTCATATTAAATTAAGGTTATATTCGTGTTTTTTCTCGTCTCATCATTGTTGTTCTGAATTCTAGGGTTATTCATCTCAGTTTTTGGTCTCTTCTTCTTAGATAATGTATACAAGGTTATCATGAAATATGTTACACAAGTTAGAGATTTCCTCGAATTCCTTTCTGATGATGCCCTGAAGAGTGCAAACAAGATAGCCAATCCAACATGTCTATTGCCTTAATATTCAAGGACTTCAGTGGGAGCAAATAGTAGAGTATTTGTATAATCAATATGTAATGTATGTAATATCTGTATTATTCATCAATATCCACCGAGCCAATCTCGGTGGCAAGAAGCTGGGATGACTATGAAACTGAAATTGATCGAAAAAATTCTGAGGCTTCCCCTATGGAAATATTTATATTTGATGATTCTATTTTTTATGGCGGAGGTGCAAATATTTCAAACCATTGATATTCAATTGATATGAGTAATCATAGAAAACACTCTAGACATTAGTGTTTTGAAAAGCAGTCGAATATATATAGTTCAGTCACAGCATAAGGTGTATACAATTGTTCTATGGCATGAGGATTATGCGCTAGAACATGCTCTGGTTCAGTCACATGGGAAGGTGATCCACGAGGTAGATCAACCGATGTTTTCCTAACAAAATGGCCGACTTGTGGAGTAATTTGCTTACGTTTATATTGACGTTCACGTGTGATTTCTATAACTCTGTCGACTCACATCACAACGAATTTCCAAAATTTCAGCCAAGACAATTACGAAATGGTGAATCAGTTGCCAAAGGCGCCAAATTCAACTCGATTTTTTCAACATCACATCCCGGCTGCTCACATGCACGCAGAAGTTAGTTCCAAAATGGCCACCAGATGTCATATTCGCATCGTCACCTTTTCAATTGTTCATGTGTGGTTCAGTGATCCAGTACAAAACGGGAGACACCAATAATTGGTCAATGACTGGTGGTATAGTGACATATGAAGTGATAAACTGACAAATGATAGCTGACAGTGGTTGCTATTCGCGGATTCGTTGTTTGCACTCTGATTTTGGTTTTCGTTATCTATTTGTGAAATAGCACCGTACTTTTCTACGGTGGAAAGAGTGAATTGGTACAATGGCTGAATATTTAGCTTCCATTTTTGGAACAGAGAAGGATAAGTGAGTATCTGAATAAATTTGCTGGTATACTGCACCATCTAATAATTCATCTTTTAATTATTTCTAGAGTCAACTGCTCCTTTTACTTCAAGATCGGCGCTTGTCGGCACGGTGATAGGTGCTCCAGAATTCATAACAAACCAACATTCTCCCAAACATGTTTACTTCAGAATTTGTACGTAAATCCTCAGAACTCTGCTAAATCGGCTGATGGCAGTCACTGTAAGTAAACCAATTTCAATGTGTGCTATGATTATTAAAGAACATATTAAATTTCCAGTGGTTGCCAATGTGTCCGATGAGGAAATGCAAGAGCATTATGATAACTTCTTCGAAGATGTATTCGTGGAATGTGAAGATAAATATGGAGAAATCGAGGAAATGAATGTTTGTGATAACCTGGGAGACCATCTTGTAGGAAATGTGTACATAAAGGTTGGTATATTCCACAATATAATGAACTACTCTATTCAGTAAAATTTCTATAACAGTTCCGAAGAGAGGAAGATGCAGAACGTGCTGTGAATGATTTGAACAATCGCTGGTTTGGTGGGAGACCAGTTTATGCAGAACTCAGCCCAGTTACAGACTTCAGAGAAGCTTGCTGTCGTCAGTATGAGATGGGAGAATGCACCAGATCTGGTTTCTGCAATTTCATGCACTTGAAACCTATTTCAAGAGAACTGAGAAGGTGATAAAATTACAATAAGAAAAACCAATATTATATTCCTCACATCTTGATGCTTTCAAATTGAGATGAATTATTGTTTTTTTTCAAATATTGAAACATCAGAGATTTTGTATTATGTTTCGATTTCCCATGCTGTTGTTCCAGGGGAATTTCTGCATGAGTTTTAGATATTTTGATATGTGGTTCTTCAAAATCTTTTATTATAACAGAGTGATTTTGATTTGGCCAAACTATCATAGGATTCTTTCATGGATTTCAATATATTCAATTCAATATATACACCTGTTTCAAAGGACTCTATAGTCATTAATGAATTCAGTTTTTGCCCCCTAAGATATTGCTGATGAATTTCCACTTGTAAAAACTTACAGGGTCGACCAAATTCAATGCATTATGTATTATTATTTTACAATCTCATGAATATCTATATTCTATATAAGCGTTCTCAAAATGAATGCTTCAAAAATAAACCCTTGCCCAAAATGATCAGCCAGCATCCACTCTAGGAGGCGATTCTTCAATGATTTTATTATATTTCAATTCAATTTTGCAGTATCAATCTCAGGGAACTGAAATGTATTATAATATGAAATAAATATTTCAAGGCCGTATTGGTGGCTCAAGAAGAAATGTTTGATTTCAATTGTGACAACACCATTGTGTAGGGTAGAGAAAGTGAGAATGAGGAACTCACAATTATTATTAAATATTTCCAAATAAGTCCAGGAAAAAATAAAGTTAGAATTTTCTGGAGATCTCAGGAAATATTCGTAATTTCTCTGATGTGACCGACTCTGCATCTCTAATGATTTACAAGTTCCGAATGATAGTGATCAAATTTGGTCTAGCCTGTATTCAGTAGACTTGAGTTTTTTATGGAATGAAATATGACGTTTTGACCTGAATTACAGTTTTTCAAGTACTACAATTGAAAAAATGTTTTTTTTAAATTGATAGAGTATAGAAATTTTTACACTGCTATAAATGTCTTATTTTGTTTTAACCCCCGATTTTTTCAGGTATCTGTACGCTCGAAGGAAGGGTGGTCGCGCGGGAACTCACATTGGCGGGGGGAGACCACGCACCAAGTCTCGCTCCCCTAAGAGGTCGGGCCGTTCCCGCTCCAGAGAAAGGAAGGGCTCTCGTTCGCCGAAACACCGGTCCGGGCGTAGCGGCCGCTATTAATTCATCTCCTGAAGGAATAAGTCAATTTTTTTATCGTTCGAGGTGTATAATTGAGTATAATATGTCTTGAGTTGTAAGCTGGATTCATCAATTATCATTACATGAACGCTACATCATAATTATATTGTAAGCAGGATTCCACTAATGGTCGAACTTTCCATGGAACTGATGAAATATAAACGTGTTTGTAAGTCTATGCCTCGTTATCTCTATTGGGATGGTAATGGAAACAAATACTGACATGTAAAAAGAATATGAATTCAAGTTTGGTCGCCATTCAATGGAAAAAAAACAAACATTCTGCAAAGAACAAATATGAAAGTGCAATTCAATGAAGAATACCATTCCAGCCCTTTCGACTACAAATATGAAAAGAGATTATTATAATATATACATATATTTGTTTTTTTTTTTTCAAAAACATGTCAGTGGCTATTATCAACGAATTTCTATTTCAGTTGTGGTTAAATTGAAGTTAAATTTCGGAATCCGAGACATTTTGGGGCAGATCAATCATGCCGCTTTTTATTTTCAAAAACGTAAAATTCCCATAGAGTTTGAGAAAATTAGATAAATATGTTGACGAATTTTCACAACTGATACAAGCAGTAGTTGATCAGAAAGGGTCATGCGCAAATAGATTTAAACTAAGAAAAGATTAGAAAATTGATAACTGACAATTTGAGCATCTCCTAACTTTCATCATTTATAAGTTTAATGCAGCGATCATGTAATGATATTGGATATTTTATCTTGTTACATGAAGAGCATCGTTGCATGTCCGTTTTTACAATTCTGTCAGGAATCTTACAGAAGTGATGACTTACAGGAAAGAAAGGTTTCACATATTCATTAAAATCATCAGGTAAATGTTCATTGAAATTTTGCAGTGATAACAATAATATTTCTATTCATTCATTCAAAGCATCAGTAGAGGCAGATTTTGTAAGATCAGACATTATGCAAAGAGTATTAAGAGAGAGTAGTAGACATCATACAGAGCACTGTAGAAGTTGGTAAAATTCTTGAAAGTAAGAGATTTCTGAGTCAATTCACCTAATTATATTTATAATCATTAATTACTTCCTCTGAATGTAGACTTTTTGAACGATTCGTGAAATTCCTATAGAGAGAGTCATACAAACCACCACATCAGAAATATCAGAACTATACAATCATCCTGAACAGCATTCAATTGATGTTTTTTTTTTATCAATCCTACCTAACGTTTCTGCACATGTTTTTATATATTCAACGATTCCTCAAATTTTTCAGGCTTTCTTTGGCTGAATAAACTAATATACAGAAATTGTCAAATCGAAAAATACTCACTGTTCATTTCTTACCTAACTAGTAACAGATACGCCAATGACAGAGAAATAAGCTTGTAAGTCCACCGAAGTTGTTTGGCTTTTAACCCCTCTCTTCTAGCAAATATGCCTTTCAAGTGACAAGCCTAATGTACAGAAGGTGAATTATTGTTTCACTAGGATATGTAAGATGACATTACATTTTTTCAACAAATTTTGTGTGAAGTTTACTTTGGTTATTTTTGTTCAACGGTTGGAAAATAATTTGTTTCACATCATCTGAGGTATACTTTTTATTTTTCAGATAAACATACCAGATATGATTCTATAATCTGTTGTAAAACCATCACCCAAGAATTTAGTTGGTTCATGTTTCTGTACAAAAATTTCATATATTTTGTCAATTATATTGAATTCTTTTGTCGTCATTGAAATTTTGTAAACAGCAAAAAATACACAGTCATTAATTCCAATTTTATTTCTCGATTGTTTGTTTCTGCCCTCATTCGAGAATAAGCTTGGTAATGAATGAAATAATCATATTCACACTACACTTCCTCCTCATATCAGATTTGAACCATCACTGAATTTTTAATTCTTCCATCGGCCAATATTTGGAATTATTTCAACAAATTAGAAATACTTTAGCATTCATGATCCAATTTTTCGTCTGTCAATAATGTCCAGCGTAACGATTAACTCGCACATGAAAACTCCAAATAATAAATTCGAAATAGTGGTTGATGCGCAGCAACGAAATGTGTTTGCTAATTGGACTGGAATTCATCGAATTTGGCGTTATGTTGCATTCCCTTTATAGTCGGGCAACGCCAAAGCGATAAAAAACCCAATAAATTGAAAACCACAAGAACATAGTTCTGTTACATATTTGCTCGTTCGAATTGAAGCATTAATTAATATCATTTTGTGAACTGAACTGTATGAAGGTTACAACAGACAATAACAAAATAATTTCCCATCGCAACACCAGCGAAACTTTTACATATACGCTAAAAATGAACAGTGAGGCTTCTAGCAAAACAAACGTACCAACTCGCAATTGAGAGCAATTACACTTCCAGCTCATTTCCTCTACCCATCAAAGATGACAGTACATTGTCTACAACACCACTAGAAAAAGCCAACACCTCTGCAAAAAAAAACTACTCTGGATTCACCAGGGCACGACCTTCCCACTATTGCTAGCATTGATAATCATTTTTTCACATATAAAATTCTGCTTTGCTTCAAAACCAAGAAGACTGGCGCCAGACGGAATACTCCCTATTCTTCTAATGAAAGTGCCCGAGAATCAATACCAGTTTTGTGCATACAAACTTGGTGTATTTTCATGTAACTGGAAGATAGTTTGAGTCCAATCGATTCCAAAAACGGCAAGAGAACAATTCCTGAAACCTAGCCTGAAACTGAAAAGACCGATTGCACCACTATCTGTAATATCTCAAATAATGGAAGAAGCATTGAAAATCGAGCACATCACACATCAGACCTGCTCGCTTATGTGACACATAAATGGCAGGTGTCAATCGTGAAAAGTAAGGAATCTCTGGTTGTAGCATTGGATATCTCCAAAGAATTTGACCGAGTTTGGCACCAAAGCTTTTTAGCAAAACTTCCATCATACGGTCAGCCGCAGACTCTCGCATCACTCTATGTGGCAGTAGATTGGATCTCAAATGACACAATGACTATCGATGCTGGTGTTCCACAAGGATCTGTCTTGGCACCAACTTTGATTGTGCTCCACATCAACGATTCGTTGGATGTAACCTTCTGCCCAGTCATACCTTCTTCTCCTCTAGAGCCCATATATCATCCAATGCGGCTGGAGGTGCAAGACGAAGACTGGTCGATAGTTTGAAAATTGAGAAGGAAAACTCAAGCTTGCGTCTTCATCAGGAAGACGGATCTCAAAATACCCAATATGATGATGTCACTTATGTCAGTTACCACTGCTCCTATGAAGTCGTCAATATCCATGCTGGGTGCCACGAGAGAGAGAGAGAGAGAGAGAGAGAATCTGCTTCAAACTCCATCAGCAACTGCATCTGTCCTGGAGTATTGTTGACATGTTTGGAGTTCAGATTTCTTATCAGAAGATAACATATTCGCCTAGTCAGCAATCTACACTAACGAATTCATTGACTCAATTCATTCATTGATTCAGCAATCTACACTAACGAATTCATTGACCTCTCTATTAGATCTCAGAAAGGTGGGTGATCTCTCCTATTTTCATAGCCATCCAAGGTCGGTGTTAATTGCTGAGTGAATTTTTTCTTGATGCTTACCACCACCTCCAAACTTGCAAGAAACATTCCAATACCTTCCTCCTTTCCCAACATTCCACCGCTGACTCATGCGATATTTCAAGGATTTCACCTATAGGGTTGCCTGTCGTGTTTTCAAATACGACAAAAATAGTTGTTAGAGTCTGGCTGTTAAAATTAGAATGACTTATTATCATAACGTCTCGGTGCGTGGTATAGATTATTCCCACGATGGTATTCCATTTGTTAGAAAAATTCAGTGTCATAAGTCATATTTGATTCTTCTTTCTTTAAGTTGGAGTTCCCTTCAACTTGAAAAATAATTCAATAGCAAGTGGAATATTGGAATTTGCTCCTCTAAGTAGCCACCCTACCCTGTTTCTATGGAAAATTGCATCCAAATCGAGCACATGATGCGAAAAAGAGTGGCTCTGGGGCCACATCTAATCTAATTGTCTCACAAACAAGCCGACTTATCGGCTTTCGAGTGGCTAATAATGAAGAGAAGATTACAGGACGATTCGATTATTGCGCGTAGATAGACGTCAAAAGGGAATGAGAACTGATGAGGAGCATTTTCGGCTTTTCGCGCTCGAATGAAAATCGGCCAACTCCATTCGGTAGGTAATTCATTCACCCACAGGAATTCAGATACTTTTCAATTAGATAATTCATTTTCCTGCGAGCGTGCGCAAAGTAGCACTTTTCTGCATACATGTGCGTGCTCAAAGTTACACTTTTCAGCACGCCGTGTGGAGGTGATTTCCCGATATTTGTATTTCTGCTTGAAACAAAAGAAATTGTGGTGTATCTTGAGTACCTTGTATAATGATGAACGATTATATTTATTACTGTCAAGCAAAAATAAGTTCAAACGTCATCTTTGACGAATGAATATCAGATTTTTTCTCACTCCGTTAGCAAGACATCTAAGTTAGCGTAGGTACCTCTATTTTATTTCCTAAATGTTGGGAAATTCAATCCCCTCATCTATTCGATATTATTTTCTATGATAGTGAATCATTTGAGGAGTTATTTCAATCATCATTTCAATCCTTGACCAGGTATATGTATGCAGTATAGCATGTATATGGTTCAAAAGCTTCAAATGTTCAATTGATGATGTTTGATGGTAATAGTTATACGAATTTCCTTTGGAGATATATAATAAAAAATCTACGAAAGAAAAGGAATGTTGAAATTATGTTGGAATTCACGGATATAAAATAACAATCATTCCACCCTGTATATCAAAAAGTCACAATACTGAAGACAGACTTTATCATTTTTTTCATATATCCAAAATCAAAAGAGCTGAGGAGGGTTCAATTCTAAGAGGCCCATCCTGTACATTACCGCCCTATATAGGGCCATAGTGGGGACTTTGAAGTGTTACATTACGCCCTCAAAGTGAAACCAGACGATTTAGCGCACTTTACCGCCCGCTGATGGTGCATAAATTTGATATTTTGAAATACCCTACAGCCCCTCGAAAATACGTCCCTGTTTGCTGCTCTGCCAGATAATTTTCATTTTAGTTTCCCCCCCAGCGAAGACAGAAGACTGTTCCCGCAAAAGTAGTGAAAAACAAGTAATTCGAAATAAATCCTTGCCTGTCTGTTCATGTGTGAAAAGCTTTTGGGGTAGAAATTCGAGATATTTGTTTAGGTTCAGACGGAAGAAGGGAGAAGACAAGGGGAAGTGGATTTCAAACAGTTTGGGGAATTTTACATCGAAATTCGTCTGTTGATTTTATCCAGCGAAAGGGTATTTTAATGACGATCTCATCGTTGGGAACTTCATACAATGGTGTGAGCGCTGATTGGCTTCACTTCACAAGATCTTGCACTGGAAATGTCAACCTTTAGTTTCTGCATTATTTATTTATTTCTCATTTATTCTCAAATGTGAATACATAGCTGATAATTATTGAAAAATAAAATAACTTGAATTGGAATAACTGTAATCTTGGCAACATGTGAACAAGCATTCCTCTATTGGGTGGACCAAAGTGGTCATGGATATATATCGCCCACCGTTGTACGATGTTCTAGACAAGTCAATGAATTCGTCAATATTATATCACCGACTAGGCGAATAGCTCTCTTTTGGATAGAGTCTTAGAGCGTATGTGTGGGAGCTGAACACCAAACATGTGAACAGTGGAGAGTGCTATCGAAATCATCCTGAGCGCTATGGACTAGACATGAGGTCACATCAAACAGATCAGAGCAATCCCAGTAAATTTATGGAACTTTTCCTGCCAGATAAGGCGCGTTTGCTCCTCACAGAATTCCTGGTGTTGCAAACAACATCAAAAGAAACAAGATACAGGATGACGATACGACTTTTCCCAATACGATCTAAATGTAGCTTGTCTCTGAGTAAAAATACTCGAAGCAAAGTCCTTGGGGATCTAAGCATTCAAATTGAGAGGAATTTGAGCGCCATAAAATGAACGAATTCGTCAGGGAAATGTAATAAAGACAATAAGTTTATTCAATATCCAATAATTATCCTTGTTTACGTAGGGGAACGAAAAAAAAATCCGAGAAGAAAGAGCTGGCATCAGTTGTTTACACTTTGACGAAAAATAAATAATTCTTATAGACAAAGCTGAAAAATAAAAATGAAATGAAAAATAAAGCAAACGTTTAAGAATCAGATTTTGGTATGGAACCAAGTAAATATCTTTTATTTCATACTGCATCATAGAACATACCTTTACGTACCTGATTTCAATCCGGAAAATAGACTTTTACAGTATAGGCGCACGTAATATTTCATTACGTGCTACTATCCCATAATGAAATTTTACCGGATTGTAAATATTGAAAACTCAGTTATGCGTCAAAAGCATGAATACATTTATTAAAAATTCAACAGCAAAACAATACACAGAAATTACTTATTGCTAATATTAATATTAACCGTTAAATTTTCGTTCCCATGAATATGGATACCAGGAGCTCCATTGGATGAATTATTTATTAGGGAGTTGCTACTTGCTGATACATTCCCATTTTTTTGTTGTAGCACTTCAACAAAGATTAATATTTTATTTTTCACTGTTCATTTTTGTTTTTCAGCAGTATGAAATAAAATGTTATACGTCACACGTCCGGTAAACTTTTACCGTTTACGGACGAGGCGCAAGCCGAGTCCGTAAACATCTCACTCGTACTGTAAAAGTGTACTTACCGGACTAGTAAGGTAAATATCTATTAAACGACAAGAACAATATTTAGGAAAATTTGCAGTTTTAAGTGCAATGGAACGAAATGCACCTGATGTACATTTTTTTGTTGATAATATACTTCCTGTTCAACCAGAAATGCCATCAACTTCTTCATTTTAAACGGGACACCCTATATATTTTTACAGATTTTGAAAGAGCTTGTTATTTTGAATTCATACATACTGAGTTCGATGTGCAATCCGTTATGATATCTCAAAAATGTAATGATATACATGGTGTTCCATTTGAAAATCGATAATGTGTCAATATGTCAAAAAGTATCCTCTGCCCTCTGTGCTATATTTACCATTCTTTCATATCTTCAAAAACGAAAGGGTTAAGGGGGTACATTACCGCCTTATAAAGGGCCAAAGTGTGGCCTTTGAAGTGTGTTACATTACGCCCTCTAAGTGGAACCAGTCATAAGATTTAAGTCATAAGAAAGTTGGCCAACTTTTAACTCTTACGTCTAAAACTAAAAACTATTTGTATTTGCGCGTGCGTGTGAAATTTCCAATTCTGTGATTTGTGCAATTTTCATACAACATTAGCTGTCACTCAAAATTGACCAATGAGAAAAGTCATCATTACTGCATAAATATTATTTTTCTCTTCACGATTTGAAGCTTATTACTTGAAACTTACGACTTAAAATTGCTGCATAAATCCACCATAACTGTCAGATACTTTTTCTGAATTTACGCTCTTTTGTAATGACAGTTTTTGCTCAGCAAGAATGATCCTAAAATAATTCAAAATTCCGATTGGATATGGACGTGGAGACATGAGGAAATTTAGTTGTGCGGAAATCTAATACCTAATTGACTTGGTGCAAGACTCACAGCGAGCAAGTGACAATACTCAAACTCAATGTGAATACATACATACCTACATTACTGATAGGTGCCGAGATTATTTTCATTGCCTTTTCTTTTCAACATTTTTTTTTGTAATTCTCTTAACTGACAGCTCATTAGGTTCAGACTATCTACCCGCTGAGAAATCTGTGAATTCTTCTTATCCTCTGGAAAATCACACATCCACATTTAGGTGTTTCTGACGCATAACTCTTCTTTTCACGCAAATCTCGTATGTATATTCAATTGCTCGTCCTGTTCGTCTGCTCTCAGTCGTTCGTGATCCCTCGCAGGGTATTTTCCCTAAGGTTCTCCACTCCCCTTCTGATTCACCCTCCTCCTTTCCAACACATACCAGAATGTAGCAGGAACAAACAGGCTTTGTTAAGTTTTAAAATGAGAATGCGAAGTGGATGTCTGGGGTGATGGTTCTGGGGAACGGTCCCCTATGCGATTTTTGACAGATCAAACTCGCTGGATTGGGCGTATTACGTGTAGTATTTGGAAAAGATTCTTCTAGAATACACATCATTCCGGGCGATTCGATTGAAGAATAACACAACAGGTTATTGTTCCCCAGACGGGATTGCATGGAAACAAAAAGAGATTCCTTTTTTTCATTTCCAGGAGATGAATTCCTCAGAAAACAATATAGACATTTCAGATTATGAAACAATATCAAATTCGATATCTATCGATCTTACAATTTTCCATCACTCCAGATGTTTTTGACCTAGCTAAATCATTGACTATACGACAGTGTGTTCTACTTGAATATCTATAACTATCCAACATTTGAAAGTTTCAATTGGGAATGAAAGTCATCAATTATTGAATGACCATTTCATTTTTCGCAAAAATTTTTGTGTATAGTGAAAAGCAAAGTTTTACTGAACGTATAGAGCTTTTTGATGACTCGAAAGCTTCAAATTTTCGTGAGTCGAATTCATAAAATTGTTTCGAAGAAATTTTCAATGCCCTCTTCGAGACCGGAACCTTCGAAATCCAAGAAAACACACGAGAAGGGACATGAGATATTTTGTAATTGGACGATGACAAAAAACGCACTAAGAAACGTCAAAATGACATAAGGAAGCAAAATATCAAAATCAAAATTCAACAGTCTCACAGGTTGCATTCACAGAGACATTTCTATATGATAAAGTATATTCTATGCCGTTAAGTGCCATTTTTACTTGATTTTACATTGAATACTTGAAGAGCAAAAAAAATTGTAAGGAATTCATTTTGTTTATGCCTCCTTCGTGGCTAATTCGAGGTTATTACCAATCAATTATAACTCAATTTCATGAACCCTGAACGAAACTTGTCGACCTGCCTATTTTACCTTCAACGAACACATCGCTGGAGCCATGAATAAACTAATCAACTCTGCTCCCGTCGAATTATTCCCATACACACTCTCTCTTCTGTGTGCTTTCTCTTCGGCTGCTCTGTCCATTGTTTGTTCGTCAAAGCAAATATTAGAAACTTCCCATTCAACGAGATTTATGATTTTCATTTCGACTTGGTTGTTAGAATGGAAGGAGCAAAACCACATGTTATGGTTCCTTCTGAAATCATTTCTACGTAGACTCAAATGGGTCGCATCCAAATATATGACATCATATATTCTCTACTAGATAGAGCATAGAGAGAGAGGGAGGGAGAGAGAGAAATTGAAACGACCATGAAAAAGAGAGGAAACAATCAACTGCATTTTGTCAAACATGTCAAAACATGTCAAAACATTTTCATGTGCCTTGCCATTGTATTGAGATATTCGACATTTTTAGTTATTTTCATTGGAATCCAGTTGATAGTGTAAGATTATTCACTCAAATCTATTGTTTAACGAAGTTGTCGATCTATAAGTGTTTTAAAAAAAGAGATTCAGTTGTACCTGTTGTTTGAATATTAAAGATTGGTGAATAATCCTAAGTTGGTTCAGCCCATGAATTCAAGGAAGGAAGGATTTTAAAACTTTGTACGAAATGTTGTTGTTCTGTTCAGCCCTCCGAACAACAAACCCACTAGAAGGATCACAAAACAAATATTCTGATGCTAACATGAATTCCCAGAATTATTATAATATTAGTACCCAATCGTAGCCAGTGTTGTCATATCCAATCATCAAAAAGTGATAAATAGTCCATAATATTTAAAGTCTTTTATGAATTCATGTAGTTCAATGCAAAAATATAATAATGAATTTGGGCCATGACGATAATGAATCAGTTCTGATTAATAGAATATTGCTTCATTATTCTGAGACTTAGCAATTTTACTTTCTTGGGGGCTCGAGGACCACCATGGGTATTATGAATACTTTTTGCTCAACGTTGCAACACCGCAATTTGATATTGACAGTCGACGGCGATTATTGCTTCGTTTGGTATCTGTCATTATTTACTTTTTGATTTATCGATATTATTCAACTTGTGTTCAGTTTTGTGTACTCAGAATTCATCAGAAACTCAGTTTATTTCCTGTTTTGGTGATTTGATATAATGGTGAGACTTTGTGAGGTGTGTTAAAGACAATTTGAACCGGCGATCAAAACACGTCATTTCATAGGTGAGTTACCATTATATCATATCTATTTGCCTTGAAAACGAGTTTTTCACTGTTTTGAAAATTATTTCCACTAGTAGGTACTGAACTTTGAAATCGTAAATCGTCACTGATCGCCAAAGATATAAATGTTCATTATCGAAATTGAACGTTATTTATGATTAAGACTAAGTAGGCACACTGTTTACTGAATAATAAGTATATTGTTTCACATGGCGTTGAGAATTGAACTTTTCTTGTGACGTGGTCATAATAAGTTTATTGATTACAAGCAAGTTACAAAAATCACCATAGGATTGTATGTATTCGAATTTTTCATAACAATGTGAAGGAAGTATAAGGATGTTCATTTTCCCACCAAGAAGTGCTGAAAAGTACCACTGAAATTGTTACGGATTTTCAATTTCGTTTCATCATGAATTAATAATAAATTCGACCCCCTCTGACAACACGGCACTGGTGCTGGGAGAATCAGCTCCTGCTATCCTTGTTTAGACAAAGATAGATACTATAGATGTTGCTTTCAAACAAACTGTATTGCCAGGGGTGTGGATTACTTATCTAGTCTGTTCAATGATCGAAGGTTCAGCCTATAGCTGTACTGATAGATTGAAAAAAGATAAGAATATACCATTTCATAGGTAAGTTATTTTCAGTATTTGCAACTGCAAATGCTGCAATTTCCAATTCGTATGATTTTTCATTCCTAGTTTTCGTTATTAAAATTCAAAGCATACGAGGGTAGTGCAAGCAAGTGAAAAGATAGGGCGAATCACCCAGAAAACCTGTCGATGTTGTTGCGAACTGATGTCATTGGCCATTCTGATAATTATAATGTATAGTCTACCAAGACATTATCAATTATCGATACCAAAACCTTTCACAAATATCTCATTTATTTCTTCCATTAGTGGATTGAGCGAATTTCATTTATTCATGATTTATCTGGATTAAACTGATGTGGTGATAATTGCATCACAATCATGTGGAGAGAACTAAAAAAAAAAGCCGCCCGAGCAGGGACTTGAACCCTGGACCCTTGGATTAAAAGTCCAATGCTCTACCGACTGAGCTACCCGGGCTGATAAAAAACGTATCGAGAAAGACAAATTAGAAATCTAAGCTCGATATGACACCGTTTTTCTGTTTGAATTCCTTCTAGAATTGAAACAGTTTTTTCAGAGGTGCGTTACCGAAATCGTTTTGAAGTTTGAATAGCCCTGATGTTGAAATATGCTGAGTGCAAGCCACACTAAAGTTAGAGACGAAGATAAAGTTAACTTTGACTGTTGACAAGTTTTTGAAAGACGAAGTTAACTTTGACCAAATGAAGGAGATGAATCATTTTGTGAATTTAGCCAACATTAATTATACCTAGCTATACTCAATGATTTTTTCCTGAAATATTTATATTCAGAACTAGAAAATGTAGGTAGCTGGTAGTTGAAAAAAGAATCAGAATACCTACTTGTCGAATGAGATCACAGGACACCTGAAATTTTTCTGTTATTAGTGCAACTAATACGTACAGCGTCATCTACCGAAATGAAAAACTCACATATGTATTCGGTTTGGTTCAGTAGGTGTTAAATGTTCAATTCAGGCACTGTATATTTATTTACAAACTTCAGGTTGACGACAGAACAGAGTTCCAAAAATAGCATCATCCGCAATGAAATTACAATAGTAGATGTAGCTTATAAGTAGGATGAGTAAAGTAAGATGAACAATATGTACTGATAATTTTAAGTCCAAAAAATAGTTTTTTCAACAGATTTCTGAGTTGATTCAGGTTGATGGAGAAAATATCGAGTGATAAATGAGGGGGATTACAATATAAGTTGAATGATCTCCGCATAAGAACTAATGGGTAGTTTTGTGCTTCGTTCTACAATAAGGAATGTTGAAAGGCACATAGAACCTTAGGTTATCTCTACCGGAAAAATTGAAATTAGGATTTATTTTCGCAAGTGAATGAGGACGGTCAATATTTTACATTATTGTTTATTTAGCTAATAATGAATTTATGCGTTACCTTATGGACGCACTGTATGTGCGAGAAATGATCTTTATAAATGTGCAACATGCTGAAAATTTCTTAAACGGCAGTGAGTTACAACTCGGAATTTAGTGATAAAGCGAAAATTGAAATGATATTAGCCCTTCTAGGCTTCCTTAGTATTCTCTTCCAGTTATTTTTGTCTATAACTGCACAGTATTGAGAAAATGGTTGTAGAAGAATTTTCCGTGAATCACCTCCCAGAAATATAAATTATGTGAATAGTTTGGGATATAACTTATTATCATGGAAAAAATAATAATTATATTTCCATTTGAGAGTGAGTAGTTTCATGATGAACATTGTTGAAAGTTTTTTCATTCCACAAACTCAGAATGATAATTCGCTTTCCTGAATGCACTGCACCATGATATATTTTTTCCCAACTCCTAACTTCCAACCCTAAACATCGTCATCATCATCAAGTAAATATAAGGCTGCGAAGATTGAGAAACTTCCAGTTGAAACGAATACTAAAGTTACATCCGAGTCTCTCGAAACATTACACAATCTTTTTGGGGTAGTTCATTTGTAAATGAGATCAAAGATGGCCATAAATCATAATTTCCACCCCTTGCCCAGATGGCTCTTGCGAATTGCGAACGGGAACCATGTGGAAAGTCATCCCTAACGCGCTATAAAGGAAATGCAAATTTTGTAATAATCTACATATTAGCAATAATCTTGATTGGAATCGGTTACTAGGAGGGGAAGATAACATCATAAATACATATTCAGGCCGAGACGATATCGCCATCAGGCGTCAGGGGATATAGATTAGTTGGTTATGCATCCGGATAGAAAGACCACCATTGAATTAAAAAAAAAACATTTTTGTACAACTCCCAAAAAATGTTGACATTTCTGCATCTCTATTGGTAGTATATTCACTTCTTTTTTCAGTGAAGAAGGACTTTTTTTCACTGCCAAAATTATTCTCAAAAGAAACATGAAATATTGTTTTTTGGAGGTTTTATTTAGAACAGAGTCAATTATTAATTAATTATTCATCGTGAAACAATTTCATTCATTGGATTAATAATTGATAATATTTATAATATATTACATAAACAACATAAATTCCCGAAGATTGTTCCATGTTGCTGCTGATCAGAAACGTTGGATATTTCTTGAAGGGTTGATTCTACAATTTCATCAGATATATCAATTCTTTCGGAAGAAGATGGACGCTTCAACATTTTGATGGAAATGTCAATTTTGTTATTCAAACTATCTACTATATATCCTTCTGCTACGGAGGCAATTGTACGAAAAATGTTGTTTGCATGTATTTCGTGTATAAAATTCGTGTTTTCATGGCACATTCGAGGGAATTTTTGGCCTCGACCTGCGGTCTCGGCTGAAAATCAAAACTCTCATGTGCCATTATATTATATAAAAATAACTATAGTGCGTTTTTTGTCATCATCCAATTACAAAATATGTCATATACCTTGTCGCGGATTATAACTGGTTCCGAGTGATGTGATCTCGAAGAGAGCATCGAAAATGGTTTCGAAATAATTTTATGAATCGTTTTCAGAAGCAAGAAAAATACTCATTTTGCGCACTCAATACAAGAAGAACTATTTTCTACAAACGTCAAGAAATGATAGAGTTCGCGCATTGATAACAATATGCGAAGTGACCTTTTTTTTAATCACTCTACTTCATCACGACACCGTACGCGAAAAAATAGGGTGCGAGATTTTGCAATTGTTACACTATTACGCCTCAGCAACAAACATTGAAAACAGCGCATATTTTGAACATCAACCGACCCGACTATTACTCGATGTATCATCGGAACATCACCAGATAAATGTGAAGTATAAATGTCAGTCTGACAGGAGGACAATATGACAATTATTGAGGAGTGCATACTATATTAATCTACCGATTGTTCACTTCTCTCCCTAGCAGCTTCTCATATGATCTACAAAGCGCGAATAGCTATAGGCTATTGATATCTATCGAACTTCATCATTATTCTTACGACCTCCGAACTTTCAAGGAAATATCCAATGACCTCCTCATCGATCATGACATGATGTTCTACGAACATCATGGGTTCATTAGATGAGAACAAGTTGTAACAACTGTGAGATTGAAGAAATGATAAAAAAAGAACAAATATACCTAATAGTTTTTAGCAAGCTTCGATGAAAATCGAATTGAAAAATGTGTATATTTTTCTTCTTTTATATAGGTCCGAGGTTGCCCTATAAATCATTTCATTTTTCTCGTTCAGGTCCTCACGCAATCCATGATAGCTTAGCGTTATCAAAAACTAGAATACTAAATCTATCCTCGATACCTCATTTCATTTGAGCACTGATAGTCTTGTCTCATATATAATGAATGTAATTCATCTTAGGTAGGTACATCTCCGGAGTGGCAAGGGGATGGACACTATTCTACCCAGGGCCGGATCAACACCTACGTCCTAGGCTAAATTTTGGAATTACGCCCCACTTATCCCGACCTATATCACAATCGACGAAATGACATACCTCCCCCTCTCCAATCACAACGAGGTCGAAAATGGAAGGGGTAAACCTGCTTATAAAAACACTTAGCGCCTCACCTAACCTGTGTTTGTTTGTTTTTTATTATCAGTCCTATCTTTCGTTACATTGGTTTATATAATGATGGTATTGGTTAACATTGGCGATACATTCTGATAATTTTTTTTATTCGTTGCTTGGACTCACGCAATTGAAGTCTGTGGATTTTATTACTTTAGCTTCTATGATCAGAAGAGCAAGAGAGTTGAGCTTCAAGCATTATGAAGCTGTGATATTTTCAAAAACGAATAAGGACCATGCATACTAACAATCACAAGAACAATGAATCACTTCATTACTTGTAGTTGTTACATACAGCTTGTAAATAATATAAACAATAGATGAGTTGGATTCGAATTGTTTGATTTAGATTCGGATATTTGGCTGTTTGTATTATTCATGGATCGTATTACTATATTTTCACCTTTGATTGATTGATGCGTTTGTCACTAGCGTACAGACAAAAATCTTGAAGATGAAGAATTGATCATCCAGTTTATCATTCATTATTACTAATATTACTATTGAACAGATCAAGTCTTCTGTATGTATTGTAGAAAGAACTAGAGTTGTTTTTATATTTCTTCCAAATGGGTTTTTGTGGTGATGTTTATCTTTTTCATTAGTTTGAACTTATTTACGCTTTCAAGAGCCATTCTAATATCGTATGGAGAATAAAATGATTCACCTATCCTACGAGTCTAATAATTCCACCCAAACAGTATCTACATATCTCCCGGAATAGTACATCTCCAATCCTAGAAATCTATTCAGATTTGGATAGATTTATTGTAGGTTACTTTCCTTAAGTATATGTAGAGAGCCAGTGGATTTTTATTTCCAATATCATTGGCTTGAAAGTGATATTCGAGATGAGAAAGTTCAATTGAAATCGATGGTTCCAAGTCATCCTCAAAAACGATGAGAAGTTTTTTAGTTTCAGCCACAGTTTTATGATGGCTCAAAACTTTTCAGTTAACTCCTCGAAGAAATCTTTGTGATTTTTTTCTCTAACCTTGTCAACTACAGGCTGTTTCTTCTGAGTAATTTTCAGTAAATTTTCTGTCCCTGATCTGCCTTCTCAATTCACGACCAAAGTCAGAGCCTAGGTTGTCATGCATTTCATTTTTTCATTCGAATTAATACAAAATAAATCTGTTCACACATGCCAATACAAGAAAAATATAGTATAATTGCAAACGGAAATATTATGATTATAGTTATTGAACTAGTTTCTAGTATTGTTTGTTTCAGTATCAGCTCATCTTTTTTTCATGTATCCCATCCAGTGACCACAAATTATCAAGCAATATTGAAGATAGGAATGAAAGAATGCAAATTAGACCATACGAACCATGTGAGAGGATACTCGGCTACTCCACTATTGAGTTTTCTTGAAAGATATGAATTTGAAATCAGTTTGAAAGTATGTGCCTTCTACGGAAGTTTTTCATCTCTTATAATTGCAGGAGAGGTTTGTATTTTATCAACAGTAATTATCGGAGTAATTATCGGATAAATTTTCTTTTTGTAACGAAATAATTTTGCCAATCAGTAATTTTACGAGAAAAACTGACAAACTCGACCTTCGGTCTCGCGATTTTGTCAAATGTCAGTTTTTCGACCAAAATTACTGATGGAAAAATTTTGAGTTGAAAAGAAATTTATCCTTAAAAGAAAAGAGTATTTTTTGGCAAGATAAATTAACGACTCATGTTGTAATGGTTTAGTATCAATTATCAACAATGCTTAAATAACTGACAGGGCAGACATTAAAGTGACGTAAGCATACTAGATGTGGACGCTTGAGAGGAACAGGCGTTTTTATCGGTGATAAAATGACAAAACAGTCGTCTTCAAATGACACATTCTATACAGGAGTTAATTTATCGGGTGAATTTGGGATATTCGGATAGTTTAATGAGAAAAACTGTCGACTATTGGAAACGCCATCAGGTTGACAGTTTTTCGAGTCAAATTGTTGAAGTAAAGTCTCAACTGTATCAGTAGGGACACAGATATCAACAATTCGACTGACTCATCGTTAGTGCTTCCACAGGTTCAGCTTTCATAGTTATCATGATTTTTTGAGCTTTGAACTTATTATTTTCCTTGACTTTCATTTATGAGATTGATTGTTTGAGGTTGTCCTCATGGGTGATCCGGCTCTGATTCTACTCGAGATATAGTTCGGATATTTTATGCTGACGTGGTCCCGCCGGAGCGAGCGGAGGGTTGTAAATTTCCGCACACTGTTTAGCGGTTGGTAAAGGACAGAAGGAATACCTATGAAGGTTTACGGCCATGGTTTTATCGGCGAATTCAATAATGAAGGGATGAGGGATGCTTGCCCGAACAGAAGTTCGCGTATTATTACATGGGTGTCTTGAATTTGATGCCGTAGTTTCAACTTTATGGATATACGCATTCTCTTTATTTAACGCTCCACTTTTCTCATCATAACCGGTTTTACCGCTTCAGCATTGGGAAATTGGGCGGTTCGGAGAATATACCCCTGAAAAAATTTAGAACCTTATCTGTCATAACTTTTCCTGTAGATTTCGATACGTTATATGGCAGAAAAACAGTCGAACAACTCGATAAATGTTATTGGCAGTTCGTCAAAAATATTATGTAGGCAAAAGGCGACATTTAGGAGCCTGTATTTTTTATTAGGAATGATGAAATTGTGGAATTCGCAGTAGATTCTTCGAACTTTATCAAATTGAAATAGGAATCCTAATATACAAGGTAGATAATTTACAATATAAGTATAACAATGTGTTTACATATGATCATACAAACCAATTAGAGTACATTGATATCTAGGAATGCATTGAAATTAAATCAAATCATGTTCTTCATGAATATATTTAAGCAGTTCTATCCTGAACGTTTCAAATAATTATTGAACTTCTGTAGTTTGATCAACTTATATGATGATTGCTGCTGTTTCGAGTCGAATAATTATGGATATCTTCATTGAAGGTAATTGTAGTTTGCGGATATTTTAGGCTCATTGTATTCGGTATTTTATACTACACATTAAAATTATTAGCATTGCTCTGTTGTGTGTGGAATCTCTGCAATTGTTGCATTTTATGTAAGTTGAATGGCAACACAGTATTCAAAGTGCTGTTGAACTAATGTTTTATAAACAGAGATTTTAGTATCAGTAGAAGATTCACTGGCAATTCTAGAGGGAAAATATGGGTTTTTTGATATTTTCTTCTCTACATGTTCAAAATAATCATCATAAGACGAACAATTAGCTGTATTATATATCAATCATCGATAAGCTATATCTTATTCAACATTCCAATTCGAATACACTGTTAAATATTTTTTGCTGTCACAAATTTCATAAATGATGAGTTGGCTGAATTCGCGAAACATGAAAATTTCGTGGGACCCCACTTTCCGATGTGAAACTCAATTGTTCCAAATTCCAACACAAAATAGTTGAAGAATAACTCACTGTCTTCTCTACATCAGTTCAATTTCAGTTGAATTCACTCATAGCGCAAAACATAAAATTTTATAAACAATAATTTTTAGATAGATTTGAAGAAAAGTGTTGAAACTAGACCTAAGCGCAAACATTATCTAATATTCATTTTTCAGCTTTTTGTAGGATTTTCTCTCCTCGTTTCTAAAAAAATAAAGTAGAAGGTATTAAAAATTATTTCAATATATCTGCACTTTAAATTAATAATTAATAACCAGAATTCCTCCGTCTGCCAAATTGTCACTTTTCAGTATCAAAAACCAACTGCACGTTGAAAAATTTTACGAAGAAAAGTGTTTTAATTGTGTTGAGAACGGGAGCAGATTCGTTCCCGAAACGTCCACCAAGATAAGTAGAGGTTTTATTCTCATTAGATATATTTGTATTTCCAAATTTTTCAAAAACAAGGTGTTACTGACAAATGGAGATTTTCTCTTTTAGGTATCTAAAGGTTTAATTTCAAGCGCAGTGACATTTTGGGGAGATCAAAAATTCTGTCCTTACTACAGATATATTGAAATAATTTTTAATAACTTCTACTTCATTTTTTATAACCGAGGAGAGAAAAATCCTATAAAAAGCTGACAAATGAGTGTACCTCGTCCTCGAAAAACTTACAGACAGTATTATCGAATATCTCAAGAAATATGCCATCATACAGATACATATAAATGAATTCACCGACAAAATAAAATACTACAAAACGAAGAAACACAATGAAACAAAGGGGAATATCGAGAGAGTATATACAGCCTATCCTTTTATAATGAAATATCTGAGTTTCGAAATATTATAGATATGTGATGAGATTGATTTTGCTGCGGGGGGTGTAATTTCATTCTTTCACGAGAAATACGATTGAGGATTCTTTCGATAATGTAGAGTGGGAAATATAAGAACCCTATGCGGACGCTCATGGCTGAGAAATTGGAATATTTGGTGCGGGGAAGTAGCAGGACCAACAAAAAAGCTCATAATCATGCCAGATACCGATTAGGAAGGATTTGCGTCAAGACTAAAATGTACTGATGAATGATTAATGTCAATGTGACTATGGTAGCTTACATTTGTCAATGAGCAAATGGGATCTGTTAAGCTTCGTGTATAACATGATTCCAAAAGAGAAGTACAGGAGATTTTGAAACGTGCCTTCAGTGGAGTAAAAATACAATGTACATATTATCTATCCAAGATCGTCGAAACATGAAAATCCAACATTTCGGCAAAAGATTCTCAACTAATACCAACTATGGAACCATACCAAACGAATGAAATTTTGTGGTACGGTCCACATGTCTTCTCTCGATTTTTTTCATTGAGCTGGAATATTTGATTTATCGATATCAACATGCTATTCAAATCGTACTAGTAATATGAATTAACAAATGTGTTTTTCGAAGAACATATTATTACAATAATAATTGATCGCGAGAAAACAATTTCCATTGCCAACTGAATTAAAACTCTTGGAATGTGAATGTAAATCACCAATATTGAATGTTTCATCGTAATATTTCGATATGAATACTTTTCTATGTTTATAATGATGTGGTACTTCACCCTCTGCTTATCTTCATTTAATGCTCTAATTTATTAATTTCAAACCGTCCATTATTGACACGAAAATGCCACTCCTCAGCACATATATCATTCGAACTTCATACACACAAAAGGAATAAATGTAATAGAGCGAAAAATACGTGTATCAACTTAATAGGTATAGAATATCTACATTAATTATCAAGGTATTACTTAACTTTAATTAAGGTGTGAGGGCATATTTATGTTGACAATGCAGACATACCAACGTAAACAAAGTTGAGGTGGTTGCAATCTTTATATTTAGTAGGAATATACAAAATTACACTGTTCTTTTGATTCTTTTTGCACTAACGAAACAAAAAACATTTTTGCCTGTCAACATTATGAAACTTTTCTCACAATCCATATATTTCTGATGAGAACATACGTAGATATGTCGAATATCAGAAATTATGATGTTTCGAATTTGACAACAACTTTATTGATGGTAACTATGGCAGCTGCAAGATGTTCACAGCAAAAATAAACAAAAGTCTAATCAAATAATGAATCTGTTCGAAAGCTCTAATGTATTTTCCTGAAAATTGCAATAATAACCCAGTCGTATAAAGAAACTTAGTTTTCCTAGATATTTGAATAATTACAAAACACCTGCGGGATTTGGATTCGCAAAGTATGTCAATATATCACAATATCATTCCATATTTTTCTCCCACGTTTTTCAACAAAAATTGATACCTTCTAACGGCGCTACTGAAACCGGACCAATTCTCAGATTCTTGTTAATTTATTATAGAATATCTCGATTTTTTCTTGAACGGTGCTCCTTAACAACATACATATTCATTATAAACTTTGGCGTTCTATATCCAGCAAAGGAAGCCTTTCATGCCTAACATTTCTCGAAACTTTATTTCTTCAAAGTTGGTCCTTTTATCGCTTGACAGCCTGTTAACACCTCTATGTACAGATTTTCACCTTGGATTGTGATATACATACACAAAGTAAAGAGATATATAAACGGATTGTGTTTGTCGATGCAGAAGATGATCATGTGATTGAAGTGAGAACGTTATTAAAGTAGGTACCGAATTCCAACGGTTTTTGGTAGGTCATGTGTGACAGTGAGTCATGCCAAGTTCCACTTGTACACATCCTGTGCTGTCCAAACACCTGTACGTTCATTTCTTCCACCCTACCATTATTCTCCACAACAATACTCAATTCAAAACAATCGCTTCCGCCGCATGAGTAACTGATTTGGGGGAACTCCACTTGTCAGAAGAAGAACAAGAAATGGTGTCTTTGAAATTTGTCACAACTATGAATTTCACTATCGAAACGAAAGCGTCTGAAAATGTCAGATTTCTCACTTTTTCATTCCCACACAAGCTATAGCATAATCTCATGGGGTAACTGAAGTCAGGCACATCGTGTTTTCACTTTGCAGAAGAAACTAGTGAGGGTTATTGCCAAGGCAGTATTCAAACACATTCCGCGTTTTCTATCCACCATTGTTTACTAGAAATTCATAACCACCTAGATCAGTAACCTGAAGAGTCACACAACTACTCCACTAGAGATGAAAATCCACTCGTCAATCCTAAACTTGGTCTTGATGCTTCTACTGAAAATTCCATGAACTTCAACATGTACGATAAAATTCCAGAAAGTTATGAGACTCAGTTTCTTCATATTCAAAATGTCAATCTATCAGCTCCTATTTATTGTTTATTTCGTCTATTTAAACCATTCACTCATCAACGATGCTTGTAGAAACATGTATCATGCTACTTATGACTTGTGTAATGATTTTATCATAAAAAACACCAATAACTTACGTTCAATACCTTCATTCTGCACGAGCATTTCAATTACAACCCCCCCAATGGGGTTCTCAAACAGAGAGGTTTGAATCTTCACTTGTGTAATTTTCTTATGTGTTATTATCATCTCTAATAATGTAAGTTATACATAACCTATCTTATTACCACGCTCTCAGCAAATCTTCATTACATAATTTTCAAACGTTGAATTTTCTTGTAGACTTATTCCTGGTTGTTGACTGAAGATGGACATATGTATGTCCGAAACATGTTTCACCATTCACCCTCAATTCCATTATCAAATATTATGGAGATGACTTTGGTTTTTCCTACTCTAAGCAATAAACTCTCTTCTATTCTATCCTATTCACTAGTGACTGTGATCGCACAATCATTATTTTATTCCTCGTCAACTTAGTAATAATAATAATAATAATAATAATAATAATAATGATAATAATAATATTAGTACATCGTCTTTATTCATCATTTGCAGAAAAAAAATGATATAAAAAATCGCACAAAACAAAATATAAGATGAGAATTTTTCACCTAACCTTGTACCTATCTGCAAAGGTGAATAAGCGGAGTATCGTTCCAAGAGTTTGGTGTTGCGCAAATCTAATACTCAGGACATTAGTTCACACTCAATTTTTTTGTATAGAAGAAACTGGAATACCTAAGAACATCTCGTGTGAGAATAATTTCTTATTTTGTGGGATAACGCGGCTCTCGTTTTCATGAACTCTAACTGATTGATGCCTTCCAAGAGAAGTAGAATTTGACTACCTTCCAGAGACCACCACCACCAATATCTGTCCCTCAGTATTCGCAGTGGCATCATAATATATCTAACCTCTTTTTCGGAATGGCTCTTTTTGGCTCACACTTCTGCGAACTGATATTCTTTTCCTGAAAAATAACGCCCCACCATCTCCGATTGTTATTCCCGGAGGATTTCTGCAACCCTATCAGAAAGCTGTGCATCGAGAAGTTAAAGTTGATAAATAAACTCATCGGGACCCCCTAATCCGCCAGCATATGCCCGAACATCCATCCATCCCTCCGATAGGTGGCAGATCGTCGTTTCACCCGAAAGGAAACCGTCAGACCGATACACCCTCCCGGAATGGGCGAACTACCCCTCGCGTATGATCTCGTAGTTTTAATCAAAACTGTTCAGCTATATAAAGCCGCCCCCTCCTAAAATATCATTCCTTGCTCACGGAACGCATTTTCTGTACAATCTTCGGTACATTAAATAAAGCAATATCCGAGTTTTGTGGGTCCATAACATCCTCGTTTCTGGGTGGATAGAATGATCATTCGATCGAAATTAGGTTTCACTTGTCACTTTATTGAAATATACAGGGTTCTTTATACAGTTTTCGGTAGATTGATGGAAGTCTTCATTTGCTTCATAAATAAAGGATATTCGTTCTCCTAGAAGTGTAGAATGTGTCAGCAGAAAAAATAATAATACACATTCTCGCTCAATAGATGGAATTAACATAAAACTAATCAATTAAGTACAATCATCTCTTTAATTTCAGAAAGTCTATACACAATGTAACGACTAGAAAAAACGAAAATACTCTTTAATGTCATAGAATGTATTGCCATTTGAGAACGATTAAGTATATTTTTTTCCGTTGCTCTCTCATCTGAAAGTTTCAATCTACTTGGTGAGTTGTTATATACATTTTTATCAAACTTTAATGAATATAGCCATGTCTCGTTTTACCGTTTCGTGAATCATATTTATTCCTTATATTCTTCACATGAGTTCTTCCTCTATCCCTTCTTGTAATTTTAGTCATCATTCTTGAAGATTTATTTGGGAGCATTCATCAGTGGATATGTCATTGAATGTCATGATTATTTTCAATGATGATTGTGGGTCTTCAAAAGTTCAATGGTATTCGAAGATATCCAGTGTTTTTTTTGTTCTATGATTCCTCCTAACCTGAGATATGCTGCTTGATGAATGAAAATGAATTATTTCAGTTTTGTGGATCAAGAAAAATTTATTCACCAGCCTACAAGAAAATCGTTACATTTACAATCAATGGAGATCATCTGCATATGATATGACGATCTCTTGAACAATCGCAGAAAGTTCGACGGAGGATAATTTTATGAAGTAGTTGGTTTAGTCTCATTCATCAAAAGCCTCCAATCAATAACTTCTCCTCACAATCAGTGCAGTTTTCTCCATAAAAAGTACGAATGGTTGGTGAGATTCCTGATTCGGGTAAATAAGAACGTCTGGTAATTATTTTTCGAAGCTATCCCAATGAACCACGCTACTCGATGAGAAAACCCTTAATTGGAAATCCGAGCGAATAGATCCAACAAAGAAATATCCCGCATCCAATAAAATAATCAGGAGCATCCCATAATGATCTATCGATTCCAACCGCTCATTTGAGAAGCACCACTACCATCATCAGCGTTATCACCATGAGTGTATTTTCACACGTCGAATCCGAAGAAATATCTAATGTCTCTACAGCTACGTATTTCCGAAAACTACAGGGTGTATAGGAAATCACTTCGGTTCAGATCAAGTATATTCGATGAGTCTGACAGTTGGAATAATGAATTAATATTGGTGGTGTTGTTGATGTGCAATCTCAAACTCCTCCAATTCATTTCTGATATCCACTGACCCCGCTTATGATGGATTCATGATAGAAGACGCAGCAATTCACACTAGGAATATCGTTTTTTAAACGTGACAACGTGGCATATGTGCCAGCAGGAGAGAAGGTCATAAAATAGTAACCTCAAAGTTCTGTTAATGTTATCATGTTGGATGTGATCTTTTCACGTTACTGGTTGTGCTTTCGATTTCAATTATCGAAACTGTGATTTATTGTGATATCATGCCTATTGAAATAGATATTTACGTTACTAGTCCGGTAAGTACACTTTTACTGTACTTTACTACTGTAAAAGTTTACCGGACGTGTGACGTATAACATTTTATTTCAAACTGCTGAAAAACAAAAATGAACAGTGAAAAATAAAATATTAATCTTTATTGAAATGCTACAACAAAAAAATGGGAATGTATCAGCAATTAGCAACTCCCTAATAAATAATTCATCCAATGGAGCTCCTGGTAATCATTTTCATGGGAACGAAAATTTAACGGTTAATATTACTATTAGCAATAAGTAATTTCTGTGCATTGTTTTGCTGTTGAATTTTTAATAAACGTATTCATGCTTTTGACGCATAACTGAGTTTTCAATATTTACAATCCGGTAAAATTTCATTACGGGATAATAGCACGTAATGAAATATTACGTGCGCCTATCCTGTAAAAGTCTATTTTCCGGATTGAAATCAGGTACGTAAAGGTATGTTCTATGATGCAGTATGAAATAAAGTGTAATTATTTCGTTATAATCAGGCTGTTCCAATAGCTTGTTTGAAATGATCTCTGAAATTCGATAACAGTGAACACCTGCATCATCACATTATTTGCGATAAAGACCCATTTGAACATATGCAGAAGAATAGGGTTACGTAGTTGAGTGTCGAATATTCCATATCAGTTCACTCTTCTATTCTCTTAGTACGTCTCAGTATGTTGATAACGTTCGTGTAATCGTTGAATTTACTGTACTCGTGCGATGTGCTTGAGTTTCTTTTATATTCCTGATAAATTAGGATCAACTATACCTATATCACTCATAAATTCAGTGATTTCTGAGACCAGAACAATCAAAAGCTTCTAATGGGTACTTACGCTGCGACTTCTGTTTCAAGTTTGCATAAATTTGTCTGAAAAGCTTGCGATAAGCTAATACCGTGGGGAGGCGATCTCAGTACTGGAATATAGTGGTCTCGTTATAAATTTCGTGAGAGTTGGGTTGGTGTTATCGTAATTCGTGTGAATTCATTTTTACCCGAGTTTTTGCTCTTCGCTCGTACAGGCGCACGGAAAGTAATATCAGTAATATTATGTTGCAGTTTTTTCAAGATGTACCTAAACCAACACTCATTCGTGGATTAACTGTGGAATTTAAAGACGAAACATGTACATTGCGAGCTGTTAATGTGGTCAAAGAAGAAGGACACAATAAACAATTACACCAAAACTTCAGGTTTCGGAAGCTGTCATGACTCATTCATATTAAATGACGGAGTGAGTTGGAAATTGAGAGTTGAAAAAAAAATTGAATATCTCTTCCGGGTTTTACGGAAGTAGGGACAACTTACGAACTTCCAGTTGAAAATTTTCATGTCTTTCATATATAGTTGGATAGAGCCTAAAGTTCCTTTTTTAATGAAATATGACAAGTTGAAATTCTTCATTTTCAAAATGATCTGTGTGATCTGATATTTATCGAACAATCAGCTGAAGTCAAGAATAAATTCAGATTTCTCATGGTGTTTGTTCATTGTGAGTTGCAGATTCTCCAGTTTATTACAAAACAAACTAAACTGAAAATTTGCCTGAAATTTTATTTTTCCTAAAATTCCCACATAATTTTGGATGGTGATTACTAGAATCAGAGTGCATTTGATATCCTACAAAAAATGCCTCCCTCCTATCTGACTGCCAATGGAATGGTTTCTTGTGAAACTATTCTGTTGTCACCCGTTATATCATCTTATCGCATTATATTTCTTGTCATGGTGACTTTATGAACCCAATAATCATAGCCATCTAATCCATCATACTGTTACGAGATTAGAGAAGCATCATTAGGAGAAGTTGACCTTCGCCCTGAAGTTCGCGAGGGTTCTAGAATCATGTGTATCTCGATATAAATATGGGAATGATGGGCCGGGAGAGCAGTACGATTTAGAGCTGTGAATCGAGCAATAATAAGCGAGATCGAATTAGAAGTGAATTGTTATAAATCTTTTCAAGTGTTCTACGGAGTGTTTGTAGAAACCGAACCCGGACAACAACGTATCAATACATACCTGAAGCGTATATTATGCAAACATTATATAAATTCCGAATCAGAACCTAGAAGTAGGTCCTTCGCATATCGATGTACGAATTTATTATCATCCTCGTCGCATAACTGTGTCACATTCTTTACCTGCTATGGAATTCGAGTCTTTTGAATTTGACGAAAGATGAATTCTTGCCCAGCAGCAAGAAAGTGTTTTTCAGGCACTGCCGGATTCACGGTCGCTGAGATGAAAATATGATTTTTGAAGATAGTTGAATGTCTGGATCTTGATTCTGGAAGTACTCAGTTCTTCCTGATCACAAAACTCCAGTGGTTGAAAGAAATAAATCATGTTTTCAGGTGAGGTTGAGTAAATTTAGCGAACTTAATTATTCAGTTCTTCTTGGCATCACCACTTTCCTCAACTTTATCCTTCCTCACCCCATCCGATTTCGCCTCGAAGGCATCCTTGTTCTTCAGAAGAAAAGCTGCTAAGGCTGTTATGGGCTCCGGAGGTCTCTCTTTAGCAATGGCGGCCATGGCAGTCAACAGAATCGGCACTATCGTGTGTTCCAGATACTGCTTGGTGGGCAAAGAAACCAGATCCACGTGCGACTTTTTCTTCATGTCTGCTTGGTTCTGCATCCTCAGTGCGGATTTGATTATCTTGCAGTACATTGGGTTCCCAGCCAAGTGGCATACTTCTGCGGCAATTTCTTCCTCGGTCAGCGTCGTCGGTTGGAAGTCTTCTGGTTCTTTCCGAGGATCCGATTCTGAATCGTCCGAATCCACGGATTCGGGTATCGCTGATGATCCTCTTGCGAGCGTTGCATTTTCCAGATTTTCCGCTTGTGACATGAGGAACGTCAATTATCGTGTATTGGAAGTCTGTCAGATTGCGTTTGATGTGTGTCGAAAAGCTGGCGTAGGTTTTATTATCTTTGACATCACAAAAGGAAAAGGTAGTCAGGTAAAAATAGAATGTAGAAATAGATAACTTCTACATTCATCTTCAATTTGAAACGATTTTTGGATGAGCGAAGTGGTTGATGATTGTTTTGAATCCAAAAAAACATCGAATTCCTTCCAGTTGCATCGGAAGATAAATGGTATTTGCTGCAAAACTTTTAACCTCAATATTATCTGATTCTTATTTGCGATGAAATAGAATGGAAACATGAGAATCCTATTCTTCAGGAGGAAACAAATATTGAAAACATACATAACCTCAAAGAATATACCAATATATGGCGACGACACTGACAAAATTTTGTTGAAACCAGCCGACAAAACCAAATTGTCTTTAATTTTAATCGATTTATACCAGTTTCTGCAAATTTGTTTTGAAACTCAGCTCACAGTCATTCACTCACTCATTCAGTGTGAGGTCACAAAGTTGCCAAATTGTATGCAGATTCTGAGGTATGAGGAAAAAATTAAAATGATCTGAAACTCAATTCTCAATGAACTTGTTAACCTTAAGTCCAGGTCCATATTCAAATAATGAAGATGATAGTGATGACTCGAAAGATTGATGTCAAGGGAAAAAACCAAATGACGACATTATATAGAACAGAAAAAAATCATGTAACGATATCTCAGTAACTACATAAAATTTGGCAACTTTGTGAATGCACGATGATTGACTTTTAGACAAGGCAACTTTTTTCCGGATCAACCCACATCGTAGATCTTACGGTTATGAACAATGTAAACGATACCAGAAAAAATACATAAGCTAATATATCTGGGGTGTAGCAGGCAAAATAAATTCCAAATCTTTCCTGACATAATTCCCAATTATTCGCATTTTCTAATTTATTCCTATATGGATGGAAACAACTGAATCAACTAACGATAGTGTTCAATAACGCAATAACTCGAGAGAAATGGGTCGAGCACAACTGAATAAATTTGCCTGAAACATTTTCTATTTGACGTTTTTCCATCTCTTATATAGTTTCCTAATTCGCAATAAGATACACTCTGTACGAATATACCTATATTAGTCTCGTTTCAATAAACTCTTTCAATTTGAACGGATACTCGGTAGAGGTTTATTAGTGAAACAGGTTTCCATTCGGATTAAAAATTCAAGAGCTGTATGTACACATACAGGGTGGCCCAATGAGAACGAAACAAGATATGCATTTTACTGAGAGATCAAGGTACTGGCATTAAAATGAATGATTATTTATGTCATGCTGGATAGGACAGGATTAAAAAAAACACATAAGGCACTTCTGAGATGAACAACTACAAAATTAGAAATAGTGATGAAAGGGAAAATAGCGTTACTTTCCATCACTAGCCGATTATTTTCATAAGCGTGTTTTCTCGAGAACTACTGCATTGAATTTCAAAAACAAGAAAGCATCGGTAAGAGATTTCGACCCCTTATCCCATTTGAGATTCAAGGGTTGGAGCTCACCCCTCCGAGGGGTTTGAAGTGAAAAAGTTGAAAACATGCGCAAAATATTTCCGCCTCGTTATATAACTTGGTTTTCTATTCCGTGCGAAGAGATACTTCACATCCCATCAACTGCTTATGATCTACGAAGCACAAATTCGACCCGTCCTGGAGTACTGTTCACATGTTTGGAGCTCAGCCCCCAAACATACGCTGAAGCTCTTAGATTCAATTCAGAAAAGAATCATTGACCTCTCTAGATCATCGTAGAAAGGTCGGCGATCTGTGCCTTTTTTATAGGTACTTCCACGGTCGCTGCTCAACGGAAATATCATCTATTATGCCATCACGCGCGATTCCTAGTAGACAAACCAGGCGAGCTCAGGCTGGTCACCCCTACACTGTCAGGCTCGAGACCTGTCGAACATCGCTATACCAAGCATCATTCATCGATAGAACGGCAAAGTTGTGGAATTCTTTGCCTAGTGAAGTCTTTCCTGATGCTTACAACCTCCAAACATTCAAGAAAAATTCGAACACCTTCCTTCTTTCCCAAAATTCCGCCGCTGGCTAACACGATGTTCCTCGAATATCATAGGTTTCCCTTTCGTGTTGTCCACAGATAAAAAAAAAATAGACCTTTTCGAGCGTTTTTTTTTTCTGAGAACGATAACTATGTCAAATCGGCATTGTTCCGGTTTCATTGGGCCACCCAGAACGTATCGTAAAATGAGAATTTTCGTGCTTTCGATTTAATTGGTTGGGCGAGAGTAATGTATTAATTGGGAAAATCATTTTTACATCTCAACGGAAGTAAACTTTCATATATGATGGGAATATCAGTCGAACAAATTCTGTTTCCATCTCTGGTGAGTAAACAGGAAATGGAATTCAATCCGCTCTCATACTTCGGATATAAAAGTAATGGAAAAAGTTACTTTGCTGATGCACGTTCATTAAAAGTTCAACAATAACAGAGAAAACGAGGCTCCTGTGATTTCAATGGAAGGCATGAAGGCATACCTCAGGAGAAAAACTGTTCGACACTCTTTTTTGTCGAACATAATTCAGTATGTGATTCACTTCGAATAGATGAAGCAGTTTTTGAATTTTCAATGTCATGTTTGGTTCTTAGAAACAGGTTGTCAAAATTTTCGTACAAAATATTTGGGTCGAATCAAATGATCCTCAATCTAGAAAACTCTAGATACATCCAATCTATCAGGCTATCTACTATAGTCCATCAGGTTCATCCCGTGGTTGATCTCCTCTACAGGTTATATATTCATTCATATTCTCTACAGAATATTCACTGGTCTGTATTTCTATAAACCATCATTCATTTTCATTCATTCACTTTCCTTTCTCTGGTCCATCTCTCTTACTGACAGTGTACAGGCTATGCATTGATATATCCATAGAATGTCATGCCCCTCTACTGGTGATTTACTGGGATATCCTCTCTGGATGCTTCCTGGAACTGTTATATTTCCTCTAAAAACCGTTCAATGGTTGATCTGATGTATCTGATTTTTTCAGGTCCATGAAGTAAGTGGTTCACCCTTCCTATTGTCCAAAGTTTGCAAATTCTCTAAGCAAGTTATTGACTGGTTTGTCCTTTCTGAGCCAATTACTGCTCTATTATTTGAGCAGTCTTCTCGTCCATATCTCTTGTCTACTATCCTTCCTTCAGTCAGATGAGGAAATTGTCTCGCTTCTCTACGATATAATATAATCAATATTCATAATGGGGTATCATTGTCATTCATATCGTCGGAGGAACCAATCATCAAAATTGTAGTTCTTTGGAGGAATAACACGGCGCAAATGGATGTTGTTGATTGAACGAGCTCTCTGTCTTGATTGATTCAATTTATCTATCAACCAGGGGACGAATTGTTATCCAATTACAAAGTTTCCCTCCATGCTGAAAATTCAGAATGAGGTGAAAAGTACGTGTAGAAGTTACTAACACAACAAACTCGACAAGAACTTTCTCATTTTATACTGGCGATTTGAGGTTTCAGCCACTTGGGGAACATCACGTTGTCTCTCGACTATATTTTTTCGTTCTTCTATAAGAAACGACTTGGAACTACTTGATAACAACTATAGCACATGAATTGATCGCAAAAATTATCTACTTCGCCAATGCCCTTTCCAAAAATGCAATTACAATTGGAAATTTTCCTAAGTGGGGCAGATCTCGATATCGATTACATCTGTCTTGCCTAGGTGTTTTAGCTGGCACACGAACGTTCATGAACAGTTTTATATACATGAATATTCATTTTTTATCTTTCATTATATATCAATAATTATGTATTTACAGAGTGGCCCAATGAGAACGGAACAAGGTATGCATTTTACTGAGAGATCAAGGAACTGAAATTAAAATAAATGATTCTTTAAGTGATGTTGGATAGGACAGGATTTGTGAAAAAATACATGAAAGGCACTCCTTAGATGAACATCGTTCTAACTACAAAATGAGAAATTGTGAAAGGGAAAAAAGCGTTACTTTCCATCACTAGCCGATTATTTTCATAAACGTGTTTTCTCGAGAACTACTGCATTGAATTCCAAAAACAACAACAAAGCGTTGGTAAGAGATTTAGATGACATTCAAAATGATGTATCACTTGACCCCTTCTGCCTTTAGATATTCAAGGGTTGGAGCTCACCCCTCCGAGGAGTTTGAAGTGAAAAAGTTGAAATAAAAATCGACCGGTTCGAGCGATGTTTTTCCTTGCGACCTTGTTTCGTTTTCATTGGGCCACCCAGTATACTGAACTTCAGGGAAGCACTGTCTAAGACTAAACCATATCGCAAATATCACAGTTTCCTAATCAGTACTGCCTCAGGGGTATAATTGTACCAGATTTGGCACATTTTGCAAAGAAAAGTACGTCAGTACAACAGTGATACAAAATATGATTGCTTGCAACCGGTGAGATAGTTCAGAGTTCATTGCTTGAAACACGAAACTTAGTACAATATTCTGGTGAATAATGCTGAGAGCATAATTTCAAAACTCATCAGAGACAGAAATCGTCATACTGCGGAAATTTGTGTTGGAATAATTCTAGTTACAGAACTGAGAGGTGGACAAAAATGTTAAACGTGGTCTTCCTCACAAAGTTTATTCTTCAATTCAAATGCTCAGGAGACCAACAAAGAATAACACATGATGATATATATTACATTAGGCATATCTTGCTATAATGTATATTACTGTTGGATGTTTTTCGTCCATATAATGAGTGTATTTACCTAACATTTATCTTGTTTCCAGAGATTTACCTCCAAGTATTTCTGTTAATTCGAAAAGTATTATAATAATTTTCTTCATATTGACGAGTCAAAAATTACGAGTCATAATTATGCGAAAAGAATTACGAAACCACTATCCTTGATTCTGAATTCCTTCCGATTCCGTCAAGTTCTGGTACATTTTAGCTAAATCTGGTAAAAATTTTAGGTAATGTTGGTACAAAATGATTCTTCGTGGCAACACTGATTCTATACTACCAAGTCCCAAAGAAACGTGAAAAATCTATACTCCTGACCTCATACATCCAACGCTAATTGCTGTAATCCGACCTGGCATATTCTTTTAGAAAAACAATGATGAATCCGTTTCATTTGATGCCGCCTATCTAAAACGTTTCATCTCATTCCGCGACCTATAGGGCACGATGAAAAACAGACAACCCCATTTATATCCTCACCCCGGCAAACGAATACACAACAGCTTTCCCATTACAAAGTGACATTTCTAGATAAATGAGTAACTGGAAATTGCAAGGGCGGATTTTCATCGAGAATGACTCCACGGAGAAAAGGTGAATATTCCTGTGGGGATGATGGGAAATTGGGGGTTTAATCGGACACAACGTCCCTTTCTGGAAGTCATCAATCAATTCGAGAGTACGGGAGGGTGCCATTGTGGTAACCGGAGGAGTCACACGTTCCGGTATTGTGACGGGAATTCTCCAAATTACATGTAAATGGATACATTATAATTAATCAGAGTGATTAGGTCCAAAATACTACGTTTAGGTTTAGTCGGATAGTTTTGTTACGAGATAACGGATCTTTTTTCCAGTTGCGGATTGTCTACTTCACTGCAAAAATTTCGCAGATTTTGCGATCGCGAGTGAATATAATCCAAATCTGTTCAGTGAAGTATATTTTCAATATGGTAAGATATGGTATTGTTGTGTGGGGTGTTCTTTATAATAACTCCTTACAACCCCTGACTGTGTTTCAAAATTATGTTATCAAATAATATTTAGGAAAAAAAAATATATCCTACAAGCTTACTATACAATGAAGAAATTCTGAGTATACGCTCGCTTTATTATCACACCTGCTGCATATTCATCTACCAACATCCCCATTTGGGAATTAGTCCAACACATGAACATGAAACTCGGTCAAAAGTAAATGATATACTAATAAGCCCCTTTTATCAGAAAGATGCTAACCAGAGATTTATAACGTCAATAGCTCCTAAAATACTCAATTCTTTACCACTAAACATTGAAAAAATTAACAATCTCAAAACCTTTCAAAAAAAAGCTAGACAGTATATAGGTAAAAACCAAACAAAAGACTTAAATATCATATAATTACCGTTAATACATGTATTTATCAATCCCAAACAATGCACACCTGACAGTAAGCATTATAATTTGTTTTTGTAATTCTAATTACCCTTTAGTTAGAAAATTACTGATGTATAGCTACTCACCAAGTTTTATTTAATATTTTTTTTCTCTATTCTCATTTATACCTGACAAAATTGGATTTACTTAATGTTACTATAATTACTCTGTCACAAATAGTATAATAATGCAATAATAAAATTTGAACTGTACACATACAGGTCCTTGGACCTAGGTGTACACACTAGTATGTACTTTTAGAAAGATATTAATCTGTATGAAGTGTAAATAAACTTTATGAGAAATAAATGAAATGAAATGAAAAAAAAATACACTGAGACAATACAATTGATCTCAGGGGTTGCAGCGATTTCTTCGCAGAAAAAACTGCTGTTGTGCAGTTCCATTCTTTATTCGTGGCCGTTGATTTCCGATACGATACAATTTCCACCTCTTCTTATTTGCTACAAAACACCCATATATAAGAACAATAAATATAAAAAAAGTAAACACAAATAGTTCAATTACTATTTCAGGAAAAGACTTACAAAACAGCAGGCCGCTGGTAACTTAAGGAAGTTACAAACACAAGTCATGATGATACAAATAAGTTTTAGGTTTATGAAAATCTAAGTACACGCTATTTTACTTCATGCTTTGTAAAATAATCTCAGGCATTCTTCAGGTGTCAGATCATACTCAGATTGTCCTTCCCAGTCGCGTCAATGCGCTAAAGGTCGGTCTACATCACACTTCACTACGTCACAACACTTTCAGTGTTAGTGGGTTCTAATGAATGTCTGAATGACTCTCAAATTTTTAAAAATATTTATAATTACAAGATTTTCGAAGAAGAAGGTGTGAACTCAACATTTTTCAGAGGAGCAAAAGGCTAGTTTATAAAAGAGTATAGAAAGATCTGAAGAAAATCATCTAAGAAAATATAATAAATCTGAATAAAAATATTCCTTCGCCAGCTCATATGATGTTTAACCAACATTATAGGTTTCAATGGGTTTCACGTGTTGTCAAAAGATTGAAAATAAAATATTGGTAATCCAAAGTTTTTAAATTGACACACTGTATGATATGTTTGAGGGTACGCGGGCGCTGAATATATTGGATCCAAACAACGCACTCATTATTTACACTATTTTATGATATTTATTACACCAAATGTATCTCCAATTTTAATACTCACTGTTGATCCATCCCAACATTGTAACAGGGTGTTTTAATATTTGCCAATCCCACGAAATGCATCCCCTCGCTGTATCTTTCGCGGTGTAACCCCACGATAACCCTCGGAAGAGCTTGGGGTGGATTTCACTACGCTTTTAAAAGCTTTCGTCAGGCGCATAAATATTATTTCATAATGTTCAGTGAAAGCACAGGTCGCTCTCGTGCAAATGGTCCGACTAAGTATTCGAAATCTACCAAATGAATGTTGATGTTGCTTCTCAATTTCGAATCGAAGAATGCTCATCAAAAGTTCATAATGATTTGTCAACTTTGTTAAACTTTCACAACCGTTTGTAATCGTTTGTAATTAGAGATAATTGGTGCATGTTTTCTGTACTATATTTTGACCCTTCTCTCACTAGAGCCACCTCCCAATCTACTACAGGGAAATAACAAATTTAAAAAAGTTCAGGAAAGCAGTTAAAGAGGTATTTCTGCAAAAAGCCTACTATGACTTGAAGGAATATTACATTGATGAATTTTAAAGCTTATTACTTCTGTTGTTTACTTATCTGTATTGCTTTATTTATCTATTTATCTGTAATGTTTGATATATTTTTCTGTAATGTTTCATTTATATTCGTTTAGGTACATATATTTTAACGCTATAATGATTGTTCATTAAATTTCATATAATTTTATATTTTTATTATTTCTGACTTAATAAAATTACACTTACTTTGTCAATAAGAATTATTTCTTGGACAATAAAGGATGATTGATTGATTGATTGATTGATTGAAGTGAAGAAGAGGAGTGGAAAAGTTGGATGATGTATAAGGTTATTCAACAAGCGGAGTGTGTAAACGTTACCAAATGTTCAATTGATGTTAAATTTTCCACCAGCAGATGAACTCATTCAGGTACGAGGTCAGCTGACTGAGCAATAAGCCTAAATAAATATGGTTCAGGGAGTGATATCGTGGATTATTATTGATTATCATTCTATGACAGCCGATAATACCTACTATATACATACACTCTTTTTATCCATTCATCAATATTTTCGGACCCTTCAGGTAACAATATGTGAACCCAGGGGTGATGGTACCTTGGGCCTATTTACTCACTCAAACCGAATATATTATATATTTTCTTCTTTTCGAAACAAGTGTGACAATATTTTCCTCCAATACTATACATATAAACGTAATACATTAAAATATTTATACATAATAATAATACATAACACATCGATTTTGAAAATATTATTACATTGGTCAATAAGTCTAGCTGTCGTAGTTTTTGACATATTCAACATCTTGCATCATTCTAAGTAGGCTTCGATTCATGATCCATGACATCAATATTGTTGATTTGGCGTTTGTTGGTATTGTACGACTTCATGAAAAAATCGCCTTTCCCATGGATTCAATACGGCTGGGCATATTTTTGTGAGGAGTTTTGAAGTCAAAAATATTTGAACACTTTCCAAAGAGGAAAGTAGTTGAAAGTTCTTGGATTCTGTCTATTCATACTGATAATCGTCAAACATCAACGATTTGATGGTTTCATGGATCATAAACCAAAGCCTGTTGTTCTTCTATCAGTGATGAACTTTGACATAATGCCTGTTCAGACATATTCAATGTCTATTAAGTCGATCATCCTGGTGTGGCAGATTACTGGATGATAATCTGCCACTTTACAGTTAAAATTTTCTTCGACTGTAGGGTGAATTAGAAGCTCCCAGTAAATAATGCAATTCATTCACACTTTATTATCATCCATTCAAAAGAACCTTTCGTCTCGTATCAGTTTCATGGAAAGGGTTCTCCAGCAAAGAATTATTGAAATACATAACCTATTTCTCTCCTTCCGTTTATTTTCCGACTATTTCCATGGTGTTGTTTTTCTAAAGCAGTATTGAAACACTTAACTTGTGTTCCCAGACATCGTGAATTCCATCTGGCATTCAAGGGAACTCGTGTCCAAACAGAAAATCCGTGCCTATTAAAATTCATGTGGTATAAGAGTCAGAGGATGTAATCATATCTCCCTTATTCCCCTCCAGGACGAAACAATGCTGTTCTTGAATTCGAGAATTTGTTTATTTATCATTCAGCAGCACAAAAGGAAACCCTATAATAGTCGCGGAATATCGTGTGAGCCAGCGGTGGAATGTTGAGAGAGGATGGAGGTTTTGGAATTTTTCTTGAGGTCGTGAACAAAAACTAGGCAGGTAATTCCACATCTTTCCGTTCTATTGATGATTGTTGCTTGGTGGAGCGAAGCCAACTGAGATCACCAATCTTTCTATGATATTTCGGAGAGATCGATTAACTCGCTTATACGCCTATAACTATCTTGAATAGAATCTGAGAGCCTCAGCATACGTTTGGTAGATGAACTTCAAACATGTAAGTCCAGATCTGAATATTGATGAACTCCAAACTGCAGGACAAATTTGCTTCTGCAGATTTTCGGATCCTCGAATCAAAATTCCTGACGGATTTTCTTTATAGGAGGCAGTACGAAGTGTACAATCTCCCTCAAAGGAGTGTGGAGTGTGGAGTAAAAAGAAAGTTGAGGCCGAGAAAACACCAGCAGTGATTGCAGTCATTGCATCGAATGAGGCTCCATCTGAGTTCCATTTGAGTACCACATGAATGTGTTCGGGATAACATAGTTGCATAGGATGGGTTGGTTTGTGTCTACTTTGTTTGAATGGATATAAATGATTGTTCGATTATTAATCCTGTTCTGTCGACTTATATACTCTCGCAACAATAGCATCTAATCTCCATCCGCCTCGAATACAAATCGATACCTACACAATAAATACTCGCCAGTTCCCCTTTCTATGCCATTTATTGCATTTTGTCACAATTTAACTCGCCTCCGGGCTCCCCTACCGGATGAGAGACAGAGTGTGCCGAGTGCCAGATGAGTGACACTAATGACATTAGGGACAAATGACGTCACACCTCCTTCGACAGTAATGGGATCGTGGTGTCGATATTTTCCAGAGCAATTAATGATTTCGGTTCGAAGGGGACTGACATTGGAAAAATTCGGGATCACCGACTATAATTACGAAGCTGAAATGAGCATTATTGAAGGAATCAAGGAGTCAGAGAAAAGTCTCTCTTCCTTTTTCGCATCATATATATGACGTGAATTTGGAAGGAATTCTTGTATAAGACATGATGAAGCTTGCGAAAATATCAGAATATTACGGAAATGCCTTGAGAGCTTGAAATAAGTCCGCGGAAAATTGTAGAGTCGAAGATTTTTCGATGTTTCTATAGTAATGGAGAAAAACGTATATCAGAGCCTAAGTAGCAGGGCAAGTGGGTATGTATTTTTTCACGCAGTGTGATCAGTGAATCGAATATTCGAATAGGAAGATCGAATTAACATTTTGAACTTTGGAGTTTGTTTCCCACAGATATTGCAGCATGTCTTCTAATGACATGAGATATGATACAATTGGATATCTTCATTTTTCAGCTTTCAATGGGATTTCCTCTCCTCGTTTCTAAAAAATAGAGTAGAAGTTATTAAAAATTATTGCAATATATTTGTAGTAAGGACAGATTTAGGATCTGTCCCGAAATGTCACTGCGCTTGAAATTAAACCTTTAGATACCTAAAAGAGAAATTCTCTATTGGTCAGTGACACCTTGTTTTTGAAAAAAATTGGAAATACAAATATATTTAATAGGAATAAAACCTCTACTTATCTTGGTGCACGTTTCGGGAACGAATCTGCTCCCGTTCTCAACACAATTGAAATATTTTTCTCTTCGTAAAATTTTCTCAATGTTTTCGATTTTGACACTGAAAAGTGACATTTTGGGACAGATCCTAAATCTGTCCTTACTACAAATATATTGAAATAATTTATAATAACTTCTACTCTATTTTTTAGAAACGAGGATATAAAATCCCATTAAAAGCTGAAAAATGAATATACCACCTCCTCGAAGAACTTACAGACAGTATTTAATTGGATATCTGTTCTGTAAGTGATACGAATTTCAATCATTAGTGGAATTTTCGACATTCATAGGATTCTTCACAGGACTAAACATTTTGACTTTCCGAAAGTAGTTTGCACTATATTTTCAGGAAGAAGATGAATTTTCGCATTTTTTTACTTCATTATATCGAGAAAAAAAAAGATTTCCAGCCATTTTCTTTCTGAAATTCCTGTTCCTGAATTCTAAGTAAGGGAGTACCAAACAAAATTTCGAGAAATATGGGTCGCATAAGCGTGAAAATCCAAAATCTTCTCACTTGTAGAATTTCGTACTGCCTAAGTACAGATCAACAGAATGTTGACGGGTTCACCTTGGATATGGTGATATATTCCATTTTGGATCTTTCGACAGGAGAAACACATTAAGATACTCGGATAATGCACTCCGAATAGAGGAAGGAACATCCGGCACGTATCTGCCTCCCGCAAATTCACGGTCTATGGCCAGAGTTTTGGTTAATGAAATCCTTCATATGTAAATTTGGAAAGTAAGTCGACACTAGGACTTCAAGTGGACTCCCTGATGTGTATATAGGATTGAGAAATTTACATACTTCACTGATTACATTCGGCGAGGTGAGGGAATCTGAATCATTGTGATATTGATCCATGCCAAATCGTTCTTGATCGTAAATTAAAACAATTTCGATCGTTTTCATCACAAAGCACTGCCGCAATGACTTCCTTATCAATGATTTCGGTATAAACTTCATCAAGGTATGAACATTTGTGTTCCTTTCGCTCTGATATCCAAACTAGTAACTATTTTTCCAATTATTTTTGCCAGAGTTAATATTACCGAGATTACAGAGAAGAGATTTTCTGAAATTCAGCCTGTTACCTATTTAGTATTTGAAATCAAATTAGTTGACTCTATACCTTTATTTGCATGATAATGAAGACTATTCCAGCGATTCTGGATTTAGGCTCTTGATTTTGATATAAAAAATAGTGTTTTAGGAAGGAATGAGATAAAAGTGCCTGCAATCCGAGTGAAATGTCAATGAGTAGCGGAGCGATTTGTCATTCAAAACGCATGACAGATGCTCTCTACTTATAATGACCTCCCGATGTTGCCAACTGCATCATAAGCAACAAGATATCCGATCTAAGTATCGAAATAAAAGGAAAACTAACCACGCAATCGATAACAAGATCAAATTCAGCCTGTAAATCTGATAAAACCAATAACTTTAATATTCTTCAATTTGTAAAGGTTGCTCGAGTGAAAGAACTATCGATGAGAAGCAAACATTATTCCACGATTTCAAGGCTCGAGAGGAGACAAGCGTTGGTTATCCCAAACTTATTATTCAGAATCTATTGAAATTAAAAATATATCCGCGTCGTATATTGGACGATTCGAAAAAAAAAAAAAAATCACAAAGTCATGGCCAAACAATGGGAGGGATCTCGGTAACCATAAGGAATACGGGGTTGGTTTTATTGGGCCAGGGCGCGCTATTTGAGGCCTAATAAATTGATGTTTCGAAGTTTGAATTATTCGGAATACTTCCGGATTTTCATATTGATTGATTTTGAATGACGAGAATATCAAGAATGCTTCCAGTTTACTTTTTACATACCTCCTTCATTTTTGACCCTCCATATCATTATTATTATTACGATTATACTCAATGAATAGATCATAGTGTCTTCCAGACCTGGGGTTGTTTTTCGAGGAAAGTGTTTTTTTCAAATATACCAATCAATCAATTGATTTCCGAACTGTTATGACCATGGGTGTTACTATAGAGTAGCAGCAAATGAGCCGATATGCTTCTGTTTTTTTTGCCTTCATTTTTAGTGCTCAATGATTTGCATTCCTCGAAATATTCGACCGCTCATATTCAGAAAAAATGAATTTTTTCAACATGAGATAATGAATTCAATATCAAAATATGAAATACAAACCTGTTCTTGTGGATAACCTGTATTTGTGGATATAGTCAGAACTGCTTTTATGAGCCTGGTTCTCTCTACAAAAATCTCAATTCGAATCAAATATCAATTCAAAATCGAATTCAATATCAAATATTGAATCGATAATGAATTAACTCACATCAATAGGAAGTCAAATTCATGGAAATATCTTGAATTAGGAAGGGCGAATCAAATTTTCATATCCATTTAACAGTTAAAATAATCCGACCATGAATTTACGAATTTATTTGGATTTGATAATCAAAAATATCAAAATTCCAAGGTCCTTTGCATTCAACGATATGAAATCGGTTACAATGGATATGACTACTTGGTGAATATGGAAATGCTCGACTTGGATATTCTGATTGGTTGAAAGTCATACTAAAAATGTCATCGAATTATGTATGCATTTCTGCCTGAGTAGTATTCTGAACAATTTGCATCAAATGAATGAAATACAGAGTGAGTCAACATTTCACCTGAATATTTGTGTTCATTTCATAAAATGAATACATGCGAGTTGATGTTTTCGTGAACAGTCACTTTTTTTTCCAACTATGTATTTTCTGTGATTCTTTTCCATTGCGTTAGTATATATATCAAGGATACAGGGCCCTACAAAAAATTTTAACTTCTCAATGAAGGAGCTAGGGACCTCAGGAGAGTATATTCGAAAAATGTTCAAATTTGTAGAAAAAAATACGGAAATATCCAAACTTGTTACAATTTGTTCTATTTTTTGTCTCACTTCTTATACAAGAAATGAATATCCTTCTGAGGTTTACGAAAAAAAAATGTGGCGATAATGATGCTCTCCTATGTCAATAACATAACTGAATTATTCATTGATGTAGATTTCATAGATACAAAGTTTTGTTTTTGTGACCATCATAAAAACTCATCGAATCATTTGAAGTATGTAGAGAAAAGCAAAAAACAACTCTCTCTTGTGAGGCACTAGTTCTAGTTACTTCACATTGAATAGGATATTCTTCTGACCCGATCTGATTTGACTACTATCCTGGCACTAGCTTGGATCTTAGTCTTAGGTGAATCTGAATATCAAAACAACTGTCTTTCGGTTCAGCCGGAAGTTGTAGGTCGTTTACTGATACTGCTTGGTCACCCGGTATAGATATTATTTCTTTCCTGATTAGAATTGCCCTGCTTTTGATGGTATCGAACTGTATTGTGTGTAAATTAATCAGTATCAGTTAGAAAAAACTACATTTCTATGAAACCTATCGAGCTATTTTGAACGATGACCTTAATATTGAATAAGCTCTATCATGGATATTTCTGGATTTTCGATGAATTATCAGGTGAGTTCAATAATTCGTAGATAACTCAGATAACTCCGGAAATCAATCGTCACAAAATATTTCGCTCAGAGATGCCAGAGCGTGTTTGTAGTACGAATAACAAATTTTTCCTAATACATGACGGATAATATACATATTTGCTTTGAGTCGGCTAATTAGAAAAATAGGAGCTGTGAGCCTCAAAAGAGTGAATCGAAAAATATTTTCTCCAGTAAGTTCGAAATAAGAGAGAATATTATGGAAATTTTCAGATAGTGGAAAGTGAAATAGATACTGAATTCTGAGATTTTAATTTTTTTTTTTTAATTTTTTTCTTTTTTTTTCGCGTCTACTATGGAGTTCATTCGAACAGTTCAATGAACAAGAACTAATTCGAGCAAAATAGGAAAAATAGTAAATGATACACATTTCATACGACATTTTTCACAATTTCATTTCAAGACACTCCGTTCTTTGGAGCAGGAACTCGTGCGAATAATCAAAGTCTCATAAAACTATCCAACGTTTCGCCATCAAGTAACCGTCTACAAGTTCAAAATTTCATTGTTTGATTTCATGATATCAAATTTTGAAATTCATTTTCATTCTTCAAGGTAATATCCTTGACCGTCATCAAGAAATTTTCAGTTTATACTGAATTCTATGATTGATTAATGGGGGAAATGTTCCATATTCCATATTCCAAGCAGCCACAGCTTTTCCTCCTCACTTTTTCGTCGAAACATGGATGCCTAAGAACTGCGTATATGTTTAATCTGAAAGAATCAAAACTGAGATTGACTTGAATGAAGCTCTGCTTGGTGCGACTCCTGATATTTCAATGCACACTGTTCATTTCAATTTGGAATGTTCAGAAAGTTTGGATCATTTATTCAGAAATGTAGAGAGATATGCCAAGAGTCATGTGGTTACGACACCTTGCAGGATGTCTGCAGCAGTCGTGCATACAAGGGGTTTACAAGGAAAGATCCCCTAACCTAAACAACGTTAATATCAACGAAAATTAAGTGATTTCATCAGACTGATCTTGATTTATCGCGTATTTTTCATCTATAAGAATGTAGAAACTGGAATATTACAAGAAGTAGAGTCGTAGGTATGTTGACGTAGGCTCTGCAAAAATAGTTTGAAAAAATGGTGGTGATGGAAGAGTGGAGTGAATGAAAGAAACACTAACATGAAATGGCTATTGACCCGATGTAAACGAATCATCCAGCTGTACCTCATATTAATAAATATAAGCAAATCGAATTCTTAAGTAGTTGTGGAGGAAAAATGATAAGGTTTTTTTCCAGATTCGAGGTCATCTGATATGTATTTCAGTTCGCCGCTCAGTATGGTGGCGCTGGAGTTGGTTTACCTCAACTTTGTTAAAGTTATGGGACCCAAATTGATGGAGAATAGACCTCCATTCAATATCAAAAATACTATTCTACTATACAATCTGGTACAAATAATACTGAATATATATGTCACACTGAAGGTAAGTATCTGGGTGAATGAAGACAAACAAAATGATAGTTTATAGTAATACAAAATAATGTATTGCTAGAATTGTTTAATAATTGTTCACATGAAAATGTGTCGATAATGACAGTATGATTCGCTCTATTCACTCTGAAAAAATCAGCTCAATAGCAAACACTTCCCAGGCCAGATATATTTTCGTGTTCATCTCAATTTCCAATCAATTCATATATTCTAATGAAGCATTTCATGATCATTAATTTTCCAATACTAGCTTCATAACATGTATGCTTTATTTGACCTCCTGACAAAATAGTCCTCCACCCATTTATTTTCATGGCAATACAATGAAATAAAGATGACTAATCATTTTCTTCTAATTGACTAATCTACAAGAAGAATAGTAGTAATATGAAATGTACTCCTCTTTTTATTATAACTCGAACTATGATGAAATACTCTCAAATTTTTCCTAGATCTCATCGGATATGTTTGCAATGATTTGACAAATTGACATGAGAGTCCTGCCTCCTTCAGATTCGAAAATATTTCTAAACCATAGTTTCGTTATAGAAACTAATTCAAGATTCACAAAGAACTAGCCCAAAATGCCACCGTGGGTTGGATCCTACTTGCATAAACTGTAGATCCCCGTCTTCTTCATTCGCTTCTTCAAGGGCTTCTGAGGGTTGCTTCGACAAATAAGGAGATGAGTAATAATTAAAATGGAAAATACGATTTGGTGGAATGAAAATCAGAAATATGATACTCAAATACTCAATGCCTATTCAATACGGACTATGAATATAAACATATGATGAAAATCAAAAATTACACATCAATGAAAGTAACAATAGGAATATGAGATACCTATTTAAAAATTTTGTTTTCCGGCTTCCTTTGAAGCAAATTCATCCAAGACGTAGAAGCAACATATACATAATAGGTCTTTGTTGATAGTAAAAATGCCTGTTATTAAAGTTTTCGAATTTGGTGCAGTTTCAGAAATAATGTTAACCACAGCAAATTTCTATGCCGAATTTCTTCAGATTTGTCAGATGCGCTCTCAATGCTTTTAAATATCATCAGGCTGCCAGACATGTACTGAGAAATTCATTCGGATGTATGGAGATCAACTGGAATGATGACCCAGAAGCACTCGATGAACTGTTTGTGATCAAGCTCTATTTCTATATGAAGATACTGGATCTTGTGGACACCGTAAGTTATCAATACCACAAATTATATCCTGAATTTTTCCTGAAGACATCCTTGAGCGATGTGGAGAAATTGTGGAGAAATAATACCTTATAATCTAGAGGAAACGGTATATCTATTTTTTTTATTTTTTTTTTTTATTTTGGATTTTCCCCTCATTTCTGATGATGAAAATAGAAATCATAACGATTCAATATATTTGTGATAACGACAGATCGATGATCTGTCCCAAAATGTCACTGCGCTTGCAGATTAACCTTCAGTGAAATTCTTCTGTAATCAACTATTCTAGTAGATTTTTCAGTGGAAAATTACAGGTGTTCTTCGTGCTGAGGAAAAGCTACAGACAAATAAGTTTCCTCCATCTTTACCACCACTTTGGCATGACGATAGTTACGTGGATAGGAACACGATTTTTTCCTGGCGGATTAGGCCTGTATATTCCAATGATCAATGGATTCGTCCACGTAGTGATGTTCATCTATTACACTTTGACTGTACTGGATAGTAAGTGGAAGACCAGCAGTACTTTCAAAAAACGATTGACGCAACTACAGTTGGTGAGTAGTATGTTTATATTACTATGCAGGCTCTAGATACGATTACATTCGCATTTCCAACTCCCGAGTAGTTTTCTGGAATAACCTTCACTTGTTTCCACAGAATACTTCTAATTTTTAACTCTGATGTTACACAATGAAACAAAAGTCTAAGCACAGTGAAAACAGGTCGAAATATTACAGCCAATTTTTCCATATGGTGTGTGAGTACGACGAAAAGGTTGGCTCGACCCGCCTCGAGAATCTTATTTGTCACACTCATACAGGGTGCTTCTTCAATATTGTGAAAAAAATCAGAGATGAAAATTCCTTGCTGAAGAATGAGAGAATAGTTCATTTTCAAAGACTCGTAGTTTTCGAGATGCAGGATGTCAAAAAAAAAGTTTTTTCCATATGTATGAATAAATACTCCCTTCGATTTCCTCTAATTTGGTAGGTTCATATACAATAACAAGCTATACTAACAGCTGGATATGACAAATTGGAACGCAATTTTTTTTTCATACTGATATTCTTCCGAAATTGAATTCAAAATACACCTTTTCGTTCCATATTTTCTTGTATATTTTATATAATGAAAACTAACAATGAAAATTGTGGAATGAATGTTCATTATTGTAATTTGTTCATTATTTCCATCATTCATATTATAACTATGAAAATGAAGCTACCAAAATATTAAGAGAATAATATAAAAAACTACAGGTATTTGGCAAAAATTTTTGAAAATTTCTTTGTTTTCTGCAAAAAATCTTTCCTTGGATTTTATTACAATATCTTTTGTGTATGCAGTGTATGGAGAAATTAATAGGAGTTAGGTCCTTAGTCTCCGATAACCGATAATGATGTAATGAAATATACTGTGATACATTATTATAATTGTTCAAACGAACGGTTCTGATTGGAGCCAGAAAACCCATTATTCTAGTATATTCTTTGTTATCTCTTTGAAACTTTGACTGTTTAATGCAATGTTGTAACGAATACTAATCCTTCTTTTTTAGACACAATTCTTGATCACCCTGTGTCTTTGCCTATACATGGCTCTTGGCAACTGCAAGTATCCGAAGATAGCTGGTTACTTACTCATCCCTCAGAATCTGTTCATCACGGCGCTATTCGCTGATTTTTATCTGAAAACATATGTGTTCGAAAGGAAGAGAGTCGAAGCCTGATATTACCAATATTCTATTCTTACTGGGCGCGAGAGAGTCAATCGATCGAATTCAACAATTTATCAATTCCTACACATCAATCAATTTCTACACATTTTGACAATGTGTGATTGAAATTGGAAACAATAATACTGATTCAATTAATAATTATAGGAAATGGATGATTCAGAATATTGTATTTCATGCTATACATGAAAAAAATATACAGTATGATGCCGACTTCTGGATATCACACAATTTCTCTCCTAAAATTATTCAGTATTCAGTATTCATACAAATGCCACTTGTTTTCATTTATCGGCAACGAGACCAGAAAGTACATTCCAAATTTCTTAAAAATGAGGGATGTGGAATGGAAAGGAAGAAGGAATATGAATATGATTATATAATTTGATATAAAATGTGTATGGTGAGTAGAATATGTATTCAATGCAACAAATTGAATATTTTCTTCATTGTACTGAAAATATAGATAGTGATTGCAATAGTGAGTTCTATCACCACCGATAATAAATGTTAGTGATGTATATGACTGTTCCATTTATTTATTGATATGACATTCCAACTTACATCATTGAGTAAATTTCAGTTTTCAATCTGGATACATCAACTTATTTCTGTCATCACTAAGATAAAGTCACTATCTTAGACATCATCAAAAATTTACCTTTTCAATACTATCAACACAATACTCTCTGACAGCAATTAATACATTTTTGACAAATTCAACGAACTCACAAAAATATAAGAGGAGTTTTTTTAAGACAGTGATGTGAACTTCCACATTATATCATAATGTAGAACATTCTGTTTTCTCAGTTTCATCCTTGCTACATTTTTTTTTATCTGTGGACAACACGAAAGGGAAACCTATAATATTCGAGGAATTTTTCTTGAAAGTTTGGAGGTCGTAAGTATCAGGAAAGACTGCACTAGGCGAAGAGTTCAATAACTTTGCTGTTCTATTGATGAATGATGTTTGGTATAGCGATGTTCGACAGGTCTCTTGTCTGACAGTGTAGGGGTGACCAGCCTTGTTCAGCCTTGAGTTGGGCAAAAGTGGACTCTTATACATACATAGCTAGCATAGTCCTAAGAACAGTTCAATTCGAAGGGTAACGTAATTTGTTATGATTCGAAAGAGGCAAGACCTAATAGGTATCTAATCTGTCTTTCTGTTCTTATAATGGAATTCTTGATAATCATCAGGAGAAATTGATAAACAATGGAAAAATTTAATGTGAATGAGCGTGCTCATCTTTCAGATCAATTAACAACGCAGTGAAGTTGATCCCCAAACCACTTTTGCGGTGTCTATTCTACACGAAAATGGTGTATGTCGATATAGACATTACGTGTTGTTAAATTTCCCCACTGTATATTATCAAACATTGGGAGATGATTCCCAGTTCTTGTTCCCTCAATATCATCATCGATATTATTGTTTCTATTACCTATTCCTATTACGTTGATCATAATATAACCCTGTGAACTAGGGTGATGCTTGGATAAGATTGTGCATTGATTAATTGTTCGATAATTGGAATTAGTCTCCAAATTGGCGTGCCACAAAACGGAATGATTATCACTAATTGATGTGGATATTACTCAAGCTGATCTGTGATTGGGATGTACCTACGATTGCAAACAGAGCATTGCAGGTGATAGTTGATTTAAAGACCGATCACTTCGATCATCAAGTCAATTCCATTATTGTTCTGTATCTAGCCTTCGATCAACTAGATATATACAAATTGAGCGAAATGAGGAGTTGAAATTTCCCAGGGAGCGATATGAAGTGAATTCTATTCCGAAATTTTCTGGCTATAAACTGTTGTTTCGTGGCAAATCGAATAAATTCTGACTGCTTATATCAGATAATATCAGATAATCCTGGGAGATGACCCCCTCCTTCCTACCTATCGCCGTTATCATCTGATTATTTTTGGAGATAGGAAGTTTTGATGGTGAGAAGGACCAGGAGTTGCTCATGCTCCAACAGTTTCCTACTCCTTTTTGAACGTATGAATTATTATAATTTCCATTCGAGAAAGTCAGGATCTTTGACGATTGATTGATGGTATTTCCAGTTTATCCTGAAACTAGGAACCATGAAGGCTATATGTGTGATCCACAGCATAGGTACAAGTCATCTAGTGATCCGGGTCATCATGGCACACGTCATAGATATTTACGTTACTAGTCCGGTAAGTACACTTTTACAGTACGAGTGAGATGTTTACGGACGAGGCGCAAGCCGAGTGGGAATGGGAATGTATCAGCAAGAAGCAACTCCCTGATAAATAATTCATCCAATGGAGCTCCTGGTATCCATATTCATGAGAACGAAAATTTAACGGTTAATATTAATGTTAGCAATAAGTGATTTCTGTGTATTGTTTTGCTGTTGAATTTTTAATAAATGTATTCATGCTTTTGACGCATAACTGAGTTTTCAATATTTACAATCCGGTAAAATTTCATTACGGGATAGTAGCACGTAATGAAATATTACGTGCGCAGATCCTGTAAAAGTCTATTTTCCGGATTGAAATCAGGTACGTAAAGGTATGTTCTATGATGCAGTATGAAATAAAAGTATTTTATCGGCCTGAACTTTCTTCGTTTGGTGAAAAATATGTATCGTACCTATACATGGAAATGAATCAACCAACAGTTGCCTAGCTGGATGAATACTCTACTCATATTTTATTTTAGTTATCAGTCATGCATATTGGATATATAATATAAACGGAAAGTTTCACTTCGACTCATTTGCATTTTAACTGCAAAATGGAAATGCATGTAATGCGCCAGTTGCACAGAAATAATCTAATGTCTGGATACTGCCGAATTACCAGATTTGTATTCTACGAATGATTGTAGGTGTAATGTACATTTCTCTAATTGAGGTAGTATGAAGATAGAGAAAAGGACGCTGTTCGCTATTTCATTCGTAAAAGGATCTATGATGTTACGTAAATTCACTGCAAGCACTGAAGTTCGAAAAATCATAATCATTTTCTCGAAAGATGTCAATTTCAGAATGAACATGGCCTGCAAAAGAAGTTATGATTTGATCTTGTTCGATTCGGTCATTGACGAAGGCTTTCGTTGGATCTCCATTTGCTCTCCTTCGGATCTCCTTTGAACAGACTCCAGCAAATTGAGGACATGTTTTGGAGCTGAACCCCACAGTTGATATTGTCGGATTTGAGCTTTGTAGTAAAAATGACTAATGCATTTATGAAAAAATTTCTATATAGCCTCAAAAGATTCTAAGGCACCATTTATTATCATTACTGTTGTTCATGAGGAAATTAGATGCTACGGGATAGTATATTGTATTCAATGTTGTACAAATGATCAGGGAATGGTACTCATTATTCACGAGTATGATGTTGCAGTACGGAGCCTTACGTTTTAGACTATATATTTTCAACTACTATAATATACAGGGTTGGGTTAAAGTATAGAACCAAGTAAATATCTTTTGAACAAAAAGAACGATATTTATGAAAATTTGCAGTTGACTGCAATGAAAGAAAATGCATCTGATCTAATTTTTTTTTTAATAATATATTTCCGTTCCAACCGGAAATGCCATATATTTTTACAGATTTTGATTTTGTTATTTTGAATTCATACATACTGAGTTTGGTGTGAGAAAAATTGTGAAAACGCATTAGAGCAGAAAATTATTTTTGCTCTTGGAAAAGGCACTTTCCGCATATTTATCAGTTGAACTTTCCAAAAGAACTTCACAACAAAAAATTGAATAACAATGAAGAATGATAATGAGGAAAATTTTTTTTTGATAATATTTAGTTAAAAAATGACGCAATGAAAATCTATTGCAGATTGCAATAATAATACGCGAAAACGTTGCGTCGGACGGAAAAATTGAAGAGGTCAAATTGCAAGGGCGTACAATAGACATTAGATTTTTTTTTAGAAAAATCTCCAGTTTGCATTCCATATATACGGACGCAACTGGTAGGAATATTAAGAAATCTCCTGCTTCAAAAGATGCCCATTTGTGCTTTGTAGGTGGATATCAAATTTCATGAAGATATCTGGAACAGTATTGAAGTTATGATGAGAAAACGATTTTTTTTCCTAAAATTTCAACACCCTATAGCTCGAAAGTTGGGAGGCTAAGGCATATGTTCACATGAAATTTTCTTCTCAAAATGAGCTGAGGAACCATATCCTATATCATTAGCCATCAAATAAATTACACCCTGTATACATGCTGTGACAGACGCGATGTGATGGAAAGTCGATTTCGTCCTAGTCCGACTCCTATCCCGCTTACTTTATTTGGCCAACTCGCTGGGAATGTGAGGAAAATGCGAATGGAGCGCCGAATAGCTTTTCCACTGGAAGTTTTGCGAACCGACATGTCGGAAGTCACGCGAGAATTAATTCGAATAACGCGGGATGGATTGTTTATTTCGACAAATCGCTTTCATCCATCACACAAATCAGATTCTGGAGGATTATTCATGCTCCGGGTGGCTAGACTCATACAGGGTTCAACATGTATGACATAGATATACGGATATCAAATCCAATTGTACTAGTCTACAGGGAGCTTCATATGTCCTTTGAGGTGTTTATAAGGACATGAAGTTCACCCTTTCATATCATTAGATCGTCTGAGATATTGGACCCAAATAAAGGGGGTCGTGTTGCAGCTTTTTTCGAAAAGGGAGGTCCTCAGCAATTTGATGAATCGAATACAACAACAGCTGGAGGAAACGAAGAAAAATTCAGTAATCGATGTCCAATCCAACAGTCGGTGTCTCCAAAACTAATGGACGCATCCAACAATGTTGATACTCCCAAAATCCAGACAACATGGACCATTTGAAACTGCTTCTCCTTGAGAGATGGTTCTCAAACATCAAGCAATATGACAAAGCTTTCCAACTATTGATAGGTGAAATCATTAGCGATGATGTAGAGTCTCAAAAAAAATAAATATACAACTCGATCAAAAGTTTTTAGATACTACGGAAGTCTCAAGTGCCATCAAGAAAGTGGCAATACTTTTTTCTTGAATACCGACACAATTTCGTTACAACTTGGAATTTTAGAGAAATATAAGAATTAAATATGAATATTGGTCTTTCTAGGGTTTCGTAGGGTACAAACAAAAGAGAAGAATCACTGGGAAGGTTTTTTTGATCAATATTTTGATAACATGAAAGAAAGAAAAACCGATAATGTTCGAGGAAGATCGTGTTATTCAGTGGTGGAATGTTGGGAGAGAAGAAAGGTATTGGAATTCTTCTTGAGAGTTTGGAGGTCGTAAGCATCAGGAAAAACTTCACTAGGCAAATGAATCCATAAGCTTGCCGTTCTATCGATGAATAATGCTTGGTAATGAGAAGTTCGGCATGTTTCGAGTTTCACAATGTATGGACGAAGATTAATCGAAAAAGGAGACGCCTTCCCATTTTGGTAACTTGAGAGATGTTTCGTTGACATCAATAGTCATTAGTCAAGTGTCGTTAGTTGCAACATGGTGATCATTCTCTTCATTCCGTCAATTTGCACGGAATCACCAGAAAGAAGGGACTGTAGTGAAAAAGATGTCAAATATTTGTCGTTCTATTTTTTCTAATATATTATACCATAATAATAGGCCTCCCAGATTTGCCTCATCAAAACACACCCTTGGACAAAGTACATTTGAAAAAATGATGATTCTTAAGAATCTAGAATGAAAAATCTGCCTTCACCCTCACATTTGATTCAACCTAAAATTCTGAGCTATAAGATGTAACCAGCAAGCTCAAAACAAATTCTGAACAACAACAAATGAATTCTTTGGGGATATTCAGATGATCGAATGAGATCCACTAATGCATTCTTGGAATTGGTGTGACAAAAACCTCTGAAACTTCATACAACAACAGAAATTGAATGTTTTTGTCAAGAACCACTGGCAGAACATTTTCAACAACTCATGACTTGTGTGAGAGATCCGCGACTTTCCTTCGTTGGTTTGAGTACTCAAAGACGTTCTGATTCGAGCATTGTAGAGTGTCAAGAGCTGTCGGAACGATATCTACCTCTTGATACAGAAAACTCCCAAAAATCCCTTTATTGAAGTTGCTTCGGCGATGTTCGCGAAATGTTCGTGCCAAGATGAACTGTCACAATCCGTGACGCGAAATTGATATGGATGCAGTCATGGGTATAATGGGAAATAAATCGAGAATACATCAACTGGAATGACCATTGTTTATTTGTGCGGTGTACTGGCATCAAAAATTCAAACAATACGACCGACTTCAATCAGTAAAATATATCATAAAATATACATGTTTTCTTTCTAATTCAAATCTCCACTAACTCAGTCGCATTGTAGACATGCTCTACTGACCAAGCATAAAATGCACGTTTCCTTCCCCTTTCAAAAGATGGTGATTAAATTTGTCTCAAGATCATTCACAAATTGGTTGTGTCCAAAATGGGTGGGAAAATTCACGTGAATAGTAATAAGGAGAGTGGAGAATTGGTTCATGAATCATTAGCGGCCCTGCTGGATGGAGTTGTAGGAGCTACATCCCCCTCCATCATCTTGTAAATTATACACAATCATTCTGTGAACTTTGATACTCTTAGTGAAATGAATAGAGGAGATAGAGGAAGACGTAGATTACCATTGTCGGCCAAAGGTCAAACACCTGGAATATGGTGATGTAGAGAGATTATCAGAGTTAGCTTCAAGAAAACATGAACTTTGCCAGGACCAAGGCGGGATCATGATAGACAGATTGATATATCGATAGATAGATTATTTATCGCCTTATTTACTATTGAACATTAGATTAGACATTGTCAGAGACAGATAATGTACATTTCATGATAGATAGTCATTTACATCACATTTCCAGACATATACAATGAGATTAAAGGAGATTTCAAACGTTTACAATTTACAGGCAAACTACATTTACAAGAATAGAAAGCTCAAATATAAGGAGTGAAAAGCATGTGACAATTGCTAGAGAAATGTGATTCTTAAGTGTTACGAAGGTAGCTTTCAAACTCTTTCAGATTGTGAAAACATTCTTCGAGAAGGATCTTCCTTAACCGTCTATATATGATTATATACTATATATGATTCACTATCCTTGACGATACCCGGAAGTTTATTATAATATGCCAGCATCAATGGGAGCTTCCCCCTTCCCCCCTCTTATCTTTGGAAGGATCATACATAAACAAGTGAATTCGGAATCTGAATATTAATGGTTGTAAGCTCCCCTTCTAGTGATGATAGATGACGAAATCGTCAAAGATGACGTCACAACTGAAACTAATATTAACACAAACATAATTAGTACCATTGAATAGGTTTTTTCGATACCTTTTGAAAGCGGTGTCGCTTGACGTAGAGTTCCATTTAAAATTATTGGTCACAATAGCCTTGTGACGTCATCTTTGAAGATTTTGTCATCTATCATCGCTAGTAGGAAAGTTTACAACCTTTAGAATTCAGTTTCTAAATTTCACTTGTTTATGTATAATCGTTCCAAAGATGAGAGGGGGGGGAGGGACTTTTGAGAAGCACTGTATATAAGATTGGTTTGTCTCTCTCTAGCTGGAAGATAGATGTAATCCAACCGATCCCAATATAAGGCAAGAAAGCCCCTACTTTCAACTTTAGACCGATTGTACTATTATCTTTTGTATCTAAAGTAATGGAAAAAACAATCGTGAAAAAGATTTTTTTTTTTTGGTTTTTGAGACATTTCAGAAACCAAACTTTTTCCATTATAGTTGAGAAAATGAATGAAAAATACAGGTCTGTATTGTACGGAACCGTAGAAGGGCCAATATTATTTTATTTTCATTTTTCGCTTGAATTCCGCGTTGCAACTCGGAATATTTTCAGAATATTACAAAATTCCGAGTAACAACACGGAATATTGAAATTCCGTGTTACAACTCGGAGTAGTAATATTCCGATTTGCAACTCGAAATTCGATAATATTCCGAGTTGCAACTCGGAATTTGAGCGAAAAATAAAAATAAAATTATATTGACCCTTCTACGCTCCCGTAGTATTGCGAAAAAAAGTTGATGAAAGACGAAACGATGCATTATAAATGCAATTCGTATCATAGAGAAGAAAAGATAGTTCCGAGAATATGCTCTTCTTCTTTTGTAACTCCCAGTATGAAGTCAATAAGAATTGAAAGCAAAAATCCAATATTCATTTTTTATATAATATCTCAAAAATCAAAGGTATTCTTTGAGGCATATTGTTGGGCTCATGAATTCGCAATTTTTCTAAACTTTACCAACCCTATATCTCTAACGGTTACCGAGTTTCTCATGTGGGCCGCAAATTTGGGACATCCTATACATATAAAAATAGAGATGAGTTATAACCTTTCAGCTTATAGACCTGCAGAAGTTGACAATGATATTTAGCTCTCATTTTTTCACTTTTATAGCTTTTGTGTACATATCAACAGAAGAGTTTATTAGCTAATTTACTCAGAATATATCATCCCATTGTATGGATCGATATTTAATAATAATAATAATAATAATTATAATAATAATAATACCGACTTTATTATTTCTTGAGAAAAAACAATACATAATTCTTTATTATTTTTTAACCAAGGAATCAAGAAATAAAGGGCGAAGTTCATTTTCTGCACTGCTAGGCATAACAGAAAATGTTCTTCCACTCAACCCTAAACAGAAACCTGTGACTGCTACATAATTATTATTGTTACATTCTAATTCAAATAAGAGCAAACAATGACATAATGGAGTGTAATTCACTTATTCTGAGCAAGATATTAAATATATAACTTTATTTCTCTCAGACAAATACTCTCTAAATTAAGATTTGCTTAAAAAATTCAGTTGTTTAAATGAGGGGGGAACAGAATTATACATGTGACAAATTCGGTATCTAAAGGACTTTTTCTTTTGAAGGAGATGGTACTCATGCACGATCACTTATTCCTGCATTTAAATGGACAAGGAACCATATAGGTACATTGGTATCTAACAACCCATACATGAAACACAAAGTAAGTAAGCTGAGTTCTTGACGCGTAAGGAGATGAAAAGAAGAAAAGAAAAGAGACGAGAGTACGTTTTTTCCAACAATGCGGTTGGTAGTTTGTTGAATGCCCTCCGGTTGGAGGCAATGACCCGAAGAAGTTGAAGGAAGGAGCTGCGAAGACGCCATACATGCACTTTACTATATATACGTCTCGGAGATGTCTATTATGTTGATGTCGAGGTTTGTCACGCCATATTAATGTCGGATGCACGATAGAAAGAAAATAATGAAAGTTGTAGGAATACAAGTTTTTACGTTATTTGTGTAGCATTTCCCAAGACTACGTTCACTTTGAATTTGTTTGACCCTCATTCATCTTTTTCATGGATGAAATTTGGGGATTTATTGGCTCCAATGTGAACCGAAACAGACTCATTTTCAGTTACTTGAATTGGAATATATATGGAACAATCGGACACCACTAATATTATTGTTTAGATAAGTGATCATATCAGTTTCCATTTTTTTTCGTTCATCAATTCTCGAAGTTTTTCAGGAATTAATCTAGCTGATATCACTCGACCTATAAAATTTAACGAAATGAATTATCCAAATATTTTTTGCATGATTTCTTGTGCTTTTTATTATTTGATGCATAATGCAATGCACTATTTTTGAAGGAGAATTATGCTCGAAATATTTCGATAATTCAATCAATTGAATTAATACTTCTTCGATATAATATTTGATAATTTTTTTTCACTAATCAAAACATTGCGTTTTGTCATTTGTCATTTTATCGGGAAGTGTCAAAACAAGTTCTAAAACTACATTGATTATTGAACTATCTCACATGTGATGATTGATTCAATTATTATTATATAGGAATAAACAAAAAGTAACATTTATAATCGTCACTATATTATAACCTCGATGAATAGGTGTCAAATTTCAAACGATGACATGAGGTGAAAATACATGGAATTACCATTGAAACAGTTGAAGATTGTATTCAATTCCAACTAATCAGTTTACTGACTTGAATCCTTGCGAAAGTTCTTTGCTGAGACTCATAACTCACTGTACTAGGTTTCGATCGACCATATGGCTTTTTTCTGATCAGTTCGACCGAAACAGTTAACAATACTCATCTGATTACTCGATTATGAAGATTATGTTATTTGTCATCATCCTGTGGCAATTGATCGAACTCGAAATATAATTTATTTATTGGATGCAGGCAGCATTTTGGTTTTCAATAGTTCCAAATTTCGAAGAGCCGAAGTGATTCAATCTTCATCAATTGGGGAACTACGTCCAATTGGCATTCATTAAAGTGCCGTTTGGAATGAATAATAAATCATCAATCAATCAGTATAATATCATATTCAAATTATGACATTATACTTGACCGTAGAAATCAGATTGGAAATCCGTCAAGCCCAAATAAGCAGAAATTATATTTTCCATTCCTTCGAATCCGTCAGCCTGAAATTTACCTTCCTGTGAAGAAACCTTGTCTGGATTTATAACGTGAACCATGGGATAATGTGAACTTATGTTTTTTGAATTTTCCTGTTTGACTTTTAAATAACAGAGTATATATCATTTGCTTCTATTTTCATTCAACGAAACGTTGTCAACAGTAGACACAAATTTTCCCTGCTTTATCTTCACACCTCATTAAAATTTACTGTAATAAAAGCTGAGTTCTAGCTGAGAATAAAGGCAGCAAAAAAGTTGGTACGGAACAAAGGGAAGAGACTCGTTTGATGGAAAAACTAATTGAGACGTAATCTAAAACTAGACGAGACAATCAAAGGTTATGTTGTGTAGCGTGATTATTTTTATAGATCGATAGCAGCGCTGTATTAGCAAACATCAATAAGGTTATTTTCATCGACATAGGAGATAGACTATATGGTTTTAATAATGGCCTATTATACGGCCGCTATTAACAATGGCTGCAGAACATTTTGTATGCCAGTCGATTAACCGTTGACTTATTCAAGAAAGCAAATAGAAAATATAGAAAGCAATGGGTCGACAAAGGTCATATAAAAAGACTCGTATTTACCTCTAAAAACTGCTCAAGCCTCTGGTACCATCCAAAATGTCAAAATGTTAGTACCTTGCTGAACTCTGCGATCATTTCATTTTGTTGTAATAAATTAGTCTTCAATTAAGTGTAGTCTTTTCAACAAGTCTCAGGCAAGTCAATGAGTTTAAGGATCTTGGTGTCATCTTTGATGAGTAAATGTCGTTCGCACCTCATATAGAAATAGTAGTTGCAAAAAGTAATCGCGTGTTAGGATTTGTCTCGAGAACTTGCAAGAATTTCTCATCTCAACAAGCTTTGAAGTCTTTATACTATAACTATGTAGATAGTGAGGTGTCTCCAACATGAGGTATATAATCATAAAGTGGAAATGATCCGAGATAAAACAATCATATGAATAGAATTATACTTATAATCATATATGGCAAGCACAGATTATCTCAGATAAAATTACCATTATCGCATATTATTGTATGAAATGTTGAATGACTGCTCCGATTCACCCACCATTTTGTCGAATATCAACATTCCTGTTCTCAGCAGACCCTTGAGGAACAATCCACTCTTTAAGATATAACTTGAGAGATTGCTTTTCACAAAATCAACTCAAAAAATTCAATCACATCATTACAATACTCAACTTCCAGACGTATAGATATTTTCATTTTGAAGGAAGAAAAAATTAGGAACGATTTAACAAACCATCAAATAATGATTTGTTATCTATCTATATTTGCTTGTTGACATATGTAGATTTGATTTCATGGTCTCTTTGGCATCATTGTTTTTTCACTCTCTGTTTACTTTGCCATCAGCTTCAACTATGTCTCGTTTTGTTCGATTTGAGTCCGTTCAATCTTATCATTTGTTCTTCAGTAGTTATAGATAGTAGATCATCTCATGACTCTCTGAAATTTCTCCAGCTACAAGACTCATGATGAATTTGAGTTTCGAACTTCGTCGGCTTCAGTCAATAAAAATTCCTAATATAAATCAAAAACATAGAATCCACACTATCTGGCGAGATGCTTTCACAATAATTATTGCATTTCGATCTCCACTTAAGCCCCATCTTAAGAAGGAAAAATATAAATACTTCATCTCGGGGTGTCAGCCATATTTAATTTCAGTTGACATCCGACATCACGTGTCTTATTTTCTCTCATTCTTTGAAGATAAGGAAATGACTCTCATTATTTTTGAATGGCCTCGAGATGTATTTCTAATGACAAGCGTCAGATCGCTTCATCGTAACCACTTTTCCAATTGATGAATCCTCTCTGTAAACTTGAAGAATTGACAATCATTGTGAAGCTTTTCCAAAATATTCTGATATCCGTTTGCTCTACACCCATTACCTATTGTTTCATGTTGTTCTTCTCAAGATACTTAAGATAATATTATATACGTATACAATTTCAAATTAATCTAACCCCGCCACTTTATCATAATTTTTGATATTTTCATTTCATTCCAACATAGGACCGAAATAAATTTCCCATTCACAGCAATACCACGTACTCCATACATCATTTCAACGTTCCTTAAACAGTGTAATAACGCAGTTTTTTGTATAAATTGTATTATGATTCTGGGTACATAAAAATTTAATTTCCATTTTTCAACTCCAGACAAAAATGAACCTCCGCCAGCTGGTAATATCTCATCTCGAGAGTCAACTTTTTCAGAGCAAAATAATAAATGTACAAGGAATGGAAGAAGAGATAACCCAGAGAGATGGACGCAACAGACGGGAATGCAAAACCACCGGTGTTGCCATTTGGTCGGTGCTCAAATCTGGCCGAAATTTATTGACGTGAGGAGGAGCAAGAAATTCGAGGAACACTCGTGAAATCTATTTATCAAGCAATCAATGAATTTTGCTTCATACACTTTATCGTGTCAGTACATATTATGTCCAAGGCTTTCACGTATTTTCTGAAATCACCTTTGATTCTTCTTGTATAGTTAATTTTGTTTTTCTTAATGGAAACAAAAAAACTGCTTGAACCGAAGTTATTGACATAAAATGTGAATGTGAGTATACTATAATACCATGGGGTGAATTTTTGTGACACATATTGACATATAAATCTGTTCTACCACTGCCTATACCGGAAGTGGAAATAACTTCAGATTTTCAAAGTGAACACCCTGCACATTATTGTATTTTCGGATTCTGCATAATTTTCCTACTTGAACGATACCATATGAGTGACATTTCAAACATTTAATTTTAATTTCTTAACTCAACTTAGACCGTGATGATCTGTTGAGGAAAATATCTGCAACAAATTGTCGAAATTTCACAAAATGAAAAATTACAGAAATTAATAATAATAATAATAATAAACGTCTTTATTATTTTCAATAAAAGCACAAAAACAAATAATTCAACTTGAACTCAAATACTTTTGAAAATAAAAGGCGGAGTTTTTTTTCAGTTGTACATTACTGCACAACAAAAAATATTCTTCCACTCAACCCAAAACAAATCTTGTGTAATTCATAATTACGGTTCCTTTTACGAAATATTAATAAGAGTATTTTCAATGTGAGAGTGTTTGAGAAATCATATTCTGGTACTGAAAATGAGATGAATTGTAAAAAAAAATTGCGACATTTGTATAGCATTGGTTACGAGTGACGCACCTCCCTGTATATTTTATCAAATTTGGTGATTCTAGGATCAATGGTAACAAAGATAATAGGAGAAAACTGCATTTAGGGACATACCTCCACAGGGTTGTATCGCCCTTGGAAAGTATTTTCGGACACATGTTGGTAGGAACATTTTTTTCATTTTTATGTGTACATATACCTCCCGACGTATACGAACGTTATTCTGGAACATCCTGTATATCGGAGGTTTTATCTTTGCCTGTCTACAGAGTGTAATTCAATTGATGGTTGAAAATATAGGATATGGTTCCCTTGCTCAATTTGTGGAGAAAAGTTCAAATAAACACATGCCCTGAGCCTCTCAACTTTCGAGCTGTAGGGTGTTTTGAAAAAATTTGTTTTTTTTCAATAATAACTCCAATACTGTTCTAGATATTCTCATGACCTACTAAGCACCTATCAAGCACCAATAGGAATTCTTTGATGCAGGAGATTTTTTAATATTTCTACCAGTGGCGTCGTATTGGATGTATACTGGAGATTTTTCTGAAAGAATATTGTACGCCCTTGCTCTTCCCGAAAATGAACATTTTTGGAATCCTCATTTATTTTGGAACGATTTGACCCTCTTGAATGTTTTCCGCTCGACACAACGTTTCAGTGTAAGAAAATAGAAAGATCTCCCATACGACGCCACTGGTGGAAACATTAGAACATCTCTTGCATCAAGCAATGCCTATTGGTGATTAGTAGGTGCATGTGAAATTTCATGAAAATATCTAGAACAGTGCTATGTTAAGAGAACGATTTTTTTCTTGTTATTTCAATGCCCTATAGCTCGAGAAGTTTAGAATGAGGTGAGGAACCATATCCTATATTTTCAGCCATCAATTGATTCGCACCCTATATAAAAACGGAACTTCCTGACATTTTCAGCGCCAACGAGATTTTCGTGAATAGATATGATTCACTGCTAGAACAATCACGAAATTCTAAGGCGCACGTACTACTCAGCTTCAAAGCTGTTGGCAACGCTGAAAACTGAAAATGATATCGTGTTTGGCGCGTGTATACCCTTGAGCGGCATGCCACCACATGCCATGCCAAAGGCATGGTCAGACAAAACAGGAACGTACTGGTTCGTAATAATTCATTAGTGGTGGTACCACAATCGGAACGTGGTCTGGGTGGGATTCGAATCCATTCGACCACGACGGAAACAAGAAATAGAAGAATTTTGAACATATCTTCCTAATATTTCAGCCCCATGACATCGTTTTCACAAATTTGTTCACACTAAACTCAGTATGTATGAATTCAAAATAACAATCTCTTTCGAAATCTGCAAAAATATATAGGGTGTCCCATTTGAATTGAAGAAGTTGGTGGCATTTCCGGTTGAACCGGAAGTATATTATTAACAAAAGAAAGTACATTGCACTCAACTGCAAATTTCCGTAAATATCGATCTTTTCATTCAAAAGATATTCACTTGGTTCCATACTTCATCCCAACCCTGTATAACTAATAACACAATGTCCTCATCTCATTAGGTAAGGAAATTAAATTGAATACATACTGTATCTCATTGATTTATCGAAAGATCATGTTTGTGTTACAGTCATAGAAAATGTATCTTTATTAGATATCATCATGCATTTTTCTGTTATTATATCAGATACGGTCCTGCAGCCAGATCGGCTGATGCTGGACCTATCTCCCGTTGCGCCATAATTTTATAAGGTCTGGGCGATTTTTTCTTGCCTGAGGTTATGATTAAGCATCGATCTCATAGTCGAGATCAGGCCCGTGCATCGTCTCTTCAAGGATGTACAGAAGATGATGGTGAAGAGACATGCAATCCTCACCGCACAAATTAGAGCAAAGTTGCACCTTCATGTGACTAACAATATTTCGTTGAGAAAATTTCGATATTCTGGATAAGTCCGGAGATATCGGAAAAAACGAAATCATATTCCTACTTCTCTCTTGCTATCCTTGATTATTTACGCTAATTAGTTGCATACTCAAGGCTGCTTCGTAATAGCGTTTTCAGTATAATCATCGTCTTCGTCTTCTGGACACTATCATTGCATTTCTATTCTTCTCATGGACGTCATATTGGATTTTTCCATATCTTATACATACAACTAAAATACAAGTAATCTTACAGAAGTATCACCATCTTCTGTTAGGACAGTCAATAACAAAAATATTAGTGTTCTGGAATTTTTCTGCAAAATAATATTTACCAGTAATACAGTAAAAGTGGCGTATCAAGTGGATCTTGTTGTCTTACATTCGAGCATATTTGACCTACTTTTCCAGAAAATGAAATTAGGAGACAAAATAGGTTGAAAATCTCTTGGATTTGAAGGTACCTACACTTGCTCATTAGCAAAGCTAATTCAAACCCTCGACTGATCAAGGACTGTCAATGAAACTGCTGTAGGTTATTAACGTAATGAAAATTTATTCTCGATCAGAGCGTTATTGATCAGTTTTTCCTCTCTAATTTCCTGGTCGGAATCGTATGAGTTATGACAGTTGAAAACGATGTGGATGGTGAAATATGATTGAGAGTCAAATGTTGACAACTTTGCTTCCATTACGATTTATTAGACCATCGCTTCATATCTCATCGAACATCAATGATCAAATTATTCATTTCGAAGTTGATAAAACATTTATCTTGTGAACAGAACAGTTTTCGAACAAGTGCATCAGAGTTTAGGTCTATATGAAGTTTCAGGACTCATGTGGCGAATCCTTTATTCATTCTTCTCAATGAAAAGTCTGAATAATGAACAAAATGACACATACATCCATGTACTTAATAATGCTTCCACAATCTGTGATTTGATGTACAGACAGATAGTCCTGAAACTATTCACCTACCAGTAGAATCCATGCATTTGCATCGACACACATCGTATAAACAATGCCTATGCGAATGCTAATAGACAGAGATGACACTAACACTATCAAAGAAATGGCATGACTGTGTCTTGAAAATTCATTCATATAAAATAAATTACTGTCAGACCGTAAAACAGCTTGTATACTAATTGGTATGATCTCTGATACATATATCATTACTGTCAACTCAAAATATAGTGCATAGAATAGCTAAGTGGGGTATGTTAGCATTTTCAGAAGTATCTGGGTGACTATTTGTCTTGTAAAAGATTCTGTATGTAATTTCTCTATGAGATTTGTTTCCACTCAGCATTGCTGGTATTTTTGGATATAAAAAAGTCATGCGACTTTCCTGCAGTGCCCATGCAATTCATTGGTGCTGTGTCGAGACGACCTTCATCCTTCCCCAATAACAGTGTTCATTTTTGAAGGACTCCTAAAAAATTCTAAATTCCTAAACTCATTCATCTCTAGGTTATGTTGATACTTTCCAGCTTTGTGGGGATCCAGACCCCTTTTGAAAATCGCAATCAGTTCAGGTTCGTTGACCCTAGAAGTTGGACTGAAAGAGTAAGACTAGTCTTACATCACAGCCTTTCCATTGCGAGCTATACGAATTGCACACTTGAAAAAAAAATAGTGTTCTCACATTCAAGCATTTTTATTGCAATCCCTCAAGACTTTCGACATAGGACGAAGAGAAAAAAATTACAGGCCAACAGACATGTGCTGTACATGTTCAGAAGAGTCCAGCAATCGAACTGCAAGTAATTTCTCTACAAACTCAGTGGTCTAAAAATAGTATTCGAGTTTTGAACAAATCAAAACACCATCAGTGATCGCACCATATTCTCTACAACCTGGTCTCTTCGTACGAACTGTCGAGGACTGGAGACTCGACTAATCATTTCGGAGGAGAGAAAAAAGAGCACGAACGGGTAGCACGCCAGATTACCAGGTGATGATAGGGATGATGAAGATGATGGAGTAGTCCATCTTTCGTTCGTTCGAAAAACATTCAAGAGAAAGGTGTGCCTGGGTACAGAGTGACTCTTTTCAATAGAAATCGGGCAGGATTTCATTCTCACTGCCCACATAGGTTAAATCATAGAATCATATTATGCCATATAAACAGCTGCTAAGATAGATGTTTTGATAACAACTGACACTTCTGCTTTGTGCTATACATTAATTTAACACCAGCTGTCGGTTATTTTCGATGCACAGGTTGTTAGTATTGTCTTAATCATTCGAAAAATGCACCACGAGAGTTTTTGGGACTCATCCAAACTTATTTTTTTAATACTAGCTCATTATAATCTTTGTACTAAGATTTGAGGTAGGGTGAGGTATACAGTTTTCAATTACCCCGTACGATATTCCTATAATAAAAAAAATTATTACATCTTCCGAAATTACTGTTCATCAAAGCGCTTTTGAAGACACTTATTTCAGATAATTCTGCAAATACGGTAGGAAAAAATTTCTGTTCCTCCATTTCCTGTTACTTCGTCCTTCGACTTCGTGTTTTTTTTTATGGTTTTGTTTCGGAAAGAATTATTCAAGTATCAGCAGGTATCGTTTTGAAATGAAAGTGATTTATCATTCGAACATTTATCATATTACATTCATCACCATGTTTGGTTCACATGAATCTATATATTTCTGCCCGATAGTTGCGAAACTACTTAGTGACAGTGAAATAAATAGTATATTCTTTAGCTGGTATACTATGATGAACATTGCAAACCACTCTTTCAAAATTTCGGCATTATGACACTGTTTGCTCAAATCATCTATGAAAATTTGATACATGTCAAGAAAAATATACATACTTTTACGACACACTCTAATGTTCACACCTTCCACACCCGCAACAGACATAACATCGTGCCTAGTAGGAAGAGATAGGAAAAAAGTAAATCTATAGGTATCCCCCTTTTCAATTTGCTCTCTCGTGAAACGAGGAAACTACCACTGAATTCTTTCAAAAATAAAATCAGGAAAAATCTTATCAACATGGTTCCCTACAAGATAAACGAGTTTAGTGGATCACTAAGTGTTTCGCTCGCTGACAACTAGTGGTATTTTAACTCATATTCGTTGTTGTGTTCTATATACACATGTATGTCTTATTTTTTTTTTATTATTATAGTGACTAATTTATGTAACATTCTATTCTGTTTTGTGACGTTTTCTTTGTTATATATGGCAATGTGTAATATACTTTTATACTTTGTATATTTTAAACAAAGAAATAAATTATCTATCTATCTATCTATCTATCTATCTACAATCACGACAAAGACCAGTTTCGCCCACGTACAGATTTAGGGTTAACAATATAAATTCATGGATATTGTATTCTGAACATCATTTGTCCATGCAAATCTACCGGTATTGTGGCGCCATGAGAAAATTAAACCATTTGTTTTTCTTGAAACAAATAGTTGAAATGGGGGAAAGTACGTGAGATGGATAGAATACGCTGAGTGACTGCATATTTGTCACCAATGTGTCCTGAGCTCGATTTTTGTGAAAAAAACAATGGCACAAACCGCGGTTGTATATCTTTCTTGGCCGCCGAACTACAGAGCGATTTCGAAATTCTACCATTCATCGTCAACCTCTGAATCTCGATTTCCGTGAGTCATATCAAAAAACTGATAGTTTCTGAATTTGATTTCTCCTACGACCACCCAAGAAAACAGCGCTTTCAGCATTGGTTTGTTTGTTATTTAGAAGGTAACCCATTTCACTACGGCAAGAGTAGAGTAAATATTGGAAAAACTCACTTGTGTGGAAATGTTGAAAAAAAGCACGGTTGCCAGTGATTGACGAATTTATGATTTTTCACCAGGAACTTGCATTTTAGATTGATTTTGCTTCGTAACCTTTCGGGAAATGATTCAATCCACTACCTTCGTTACTCATTCGAGATCCTTAACTATTGACAGGATCCGGTCGGTCGACGATGAGCGAAACTTTGAATAACCTCCGACTTCGTGTAGGCGTATTTCGTGAAATTTCAATGGATGACAGTGGACATGGGTGAACCTTGGAATAATAATGATTCAAATATTTATGGTCGTAAAAAAAATAGTGTGCATAACTCGTCGGAGAGCAATCGTCATTCGCCGCTATGCGACTCGTGCTAAATATCAACTCGTGCGAAATAAGTCTCGTTCCACTTTCCACTATTTCGATACAGATAACAGGGAGGTTATGACTTGGATTGTCGAAAAATGATAGCCGGTAGCCAACCTGATCCAAGTCTCTTGGTCTATACCGACGCGAATCGGATTGGTATACCTACTTCGCGCAAAACAATTGAAAAAACGGCGAATACACATGATCAATTATTCAACATCATCATTCCGCGGCTGTTTCAGAGTGCAAAACAGCCGAATCGGCTGGTATTCGGTGTTTTATGTGTGTTCTCTAATTATGTTCTGTTGTTTTCGATGAGCTCATTCGAAATCAGAATGCGAACTAAACGTCATCCCATATTCCACCCGAGTATTCCAATATCCCCGTTTAGAGGCACGCTTTGATCGGTGTGTGTGCATTGGGGAAGATTGCCGCTGATTATGGGCAATGAATGATACTCAATTTACTGGGGCAACACTATCAACTGATGGTTATGTGGTATGCAATCGCGATGCATTATCAAATAGAGACGGATGAAGCCAGTTTGCGGATCAATTCATTGCGAAATGTCATGTTCTTGATTTTTTACTGACGACGAAAAACACTTGAATGTTAAGAACATTAGGTATTGAAAACAGGTATTTTTATTTATATTTCATAATATCATAACATTGAACACACTGTTGTATTTGGTACTCTACAAAAATTTCAAGTGACTGAAGATTGGGAATCTTTTCTAGAGAAAGGGTTGTTGCGACTCAGATGAGCTAAATCAGTGAACACAGCTAATACAAGGAAATCTAGACAGGGTGAGCAAATGAAAAGTTTCCACCCCAATTTATAGGATTTACAATTGAAATATGGAAAAATGCTCGAACACGCGGCCATGACCGAGTCGAGAAGGCATTAATTCTCAGTTTTTTTCACCCACATAGCAATAAACCTTTAGTTTAGGGGTGAACAACCCTCAAAATTTGAACAGGGATGAGAGGTCGCTCTTCACCTCTTTCTGAAGGTCTCATTGAGTTCTTTTATACGATACTATATATACCTTGTTATTTTCATCGTCGACGAAATGACAGCTTGTCAAACACTTAGAAATAGACTCATTCTAGTAGGAGTGAAAGCAGAAGAATTACCAAATTCATCAAGTTCAAGTCCGCCATCGACATTATTAAGTGATAAATTTGATTCTATATCTCTTCTCTAACATTGTACAATATAACATCTAATATCATATAACATCATAACACATCATGAAGCAGTTTTTCATTGACACTTATAGTTATTGCGTTTTTGCAGAAATTAAAGAGGAGCAAACTGTTTCATGAACTATAGACTTCAATGACCATAAAGAAATAAATCTAGAGAGGAAAGATCAGGACACTTTGCAGGCCTCTCACTAGATCCTCTACGGCGATCTCACGTCCTCTATAATTGTCGGTTAGGAAATTCCGAATGTTGACGAGGTTTATTGTAGCTATCTCTCCTTATCCAAAATCTTTCTTCGATATTCAAATTCTGCCTCTTTTCCTTCTGATATTTGTGCCCTACCTCTTACTGCTTTTTGTGTACTCTTTATCAACTCATTCACTCTCAATATCGAATCAAATTTTGCTCTGAGATTGATGAATGCTACTTAATGAAAGTTTCTATTCAGTGGTTGAATTCATCAAAAATGTGTGAGGATGTGAGAGGATAAATTCATTTTCCATAGAGGTGTTTACCTATTTATATCATTTTCTTCTCCTGCTATATCAGTTTTTACTGCTCTTGCTGTTCCTAATATTCTCCTTCACGTATTTCCTTCTCGAGTCACGTGCTTTGTTCTTCTTGGTGCTATTCATTTTCATACTCTCCTATTTCATTTCATTTTCAGATGAACATTGTTCGTTGCCCCGCCCTGTATATTATGTAGAGTAGTTGATGTGGAATATCAAAGACAGCTCAGCAACGAGATTCATTTCATACTACTCGGCCTGATTGTGGAAGCACTAATTCATCGTTCATAGAGACATATATTCGCTCCAACAATTTTCGCAGTGTGAATAACTCGTGAGGATTCAGGAAAAACAGCCTGCTGTAGGTTATTAACGTAATGAAAATTTATTCTCGATCAGAGCGTTATTGATCAGTTCTTCCTCTCTAATTTCCTGGTCGGAATCGTATGAGTTATGACAGTTGAAAACGAGAGTGGATGGTGAAATATGATTGAGAGTCAAATGTTGACAACTTTGCTTCCATTACGATTTATTAGACCATCGCTTTATATCTCATCGAACATCAATGATCAAATTATTCATTTCGAAGTTAATAAAACATTTATCTTGTGAACAGAACAGTTTTTGAACAAGTGCATCAGAGTTTAGGTGTATATGAAGTTTTAGGACTCATGTGGCGAGTCCTCTATTCATTTTTCTCAATGAAAAGTCTGAATAATTAACAAAATGACACAATTCATCCAATATTTGGAGTAGTTGCTTCATGTACCTAATGATGCTTCCACAATCTGTAATTTGATGTACAGACAGATAGTCCTGAAACTATTTACCTACCAGTAGAATCCATGCATTTGCATCGACACACATCGTATAAACAATGCCTATGCGAATGCTAATAGACAGAGATGACACTAACACTATCAAAGAAATAGCATGACTGTGTCTTGAAAATTCATTCATATAAAATAAATTACTGTCAGACCGTGAAACAGCCTGTATACTTATCGGTATGATCTCTGATACATATATATCATCATTTGTCTATATTTTGTTTCTTCATCTGAATATATCTGGGGATCTCCAATCAAAATTTTCATTTAATATCTAGTTGAGTACCTATATGTTAAGAGTTTGATATACATTCAGACAGTTAGCTTCAGACAATTCACAATAAGAAGAAATGGTTCATTCCCAAGTATAGTCAACTTAAACTTGAAGTAGGAACTTGAGTTTTTTATTTGAAACAAATTCAAATTATGAACAATTCTGCTGAAGAAGTATGTATCAGGGATTTTCAACTAGAGCATTTGATGAAAAGATTCTCGTTCGTTACCTCTAGAATTAACACGTGAATTACAGTCATTCATTGAATTATTCATCAGAATTGGATCACTCTGTAGTGGTTTTTTTTACCGCGTAACATATCGTTATCGAGCTCGTTCCAAAACTTCAGACTGGGAGTTTCATTATGAAACAAAGCAAATGGTCACAGTTTAGTTAATTGCTCTATCATTAATGAGTTTCTGTTGAACTTTTTACTTTGAGTTGAATAACAAGATAATTTATTTCAATTGTTGGTGTCACTTACGAATGATAGAGTTTCATATGAACAATTCCATTGTTCGATTGCATATTATAATATTCAAGAATCTGAAACTGTGCTACAACAGGAATGAAAGAATTGTATACCTACTGGGTGTCAACGTATTCTTTCGAGTTTAGCACCAGAAAACACTTCACTAGGTTCTGAGCCTGACAGTATGAGGTCGATCAACCTGATCGTCTAGTTTGTTTCCATGGAACCGACCATGAAAATATATAGGGAGAAACTGCCGACCTTTCTACAATGTTCCAAAGAGGTCAATGATTCCGTAAATGTAGAATCTGAAGCTTCAGTAAATGTTTCTTCCTCTTTTCTCTCTTTTTCATCGAAAAAGTGGAAATATACGAGGCGTTTCATTTGTGATTCCCCAGTTGGGGTGGCTTCAGGTGATACAGCTAGAATAATGTTTGCTTCCCTAGGTGGCGCATTGCTAGACAAGTTGTTGTTGTTGACACTAAATTAGGTGGAAACAATCCACTGAATGAATCTAATTCACTATTAAATTCAATTCGATTCAAGACATTTAATTTCATCACGAGATTATATTGTGAATGGGGTACAAACGACATATTATTATCATTCACATGTTGTCACAGAAAAAACAAGATGGAAACATTCGAGGAACTCTTCTTCGATATCTAACTCGACTCTTTCTGTGCCTTATTGATTGTCTATCTCTATTTTAATTCTTTGATTGAAGATCATTCGGCTAACGGATATACAAACCTATTTATATCATTACACGTTCTTGCGGATATAAACAAAATGCAGTCTCTCTGAAAGAAACATTTCCATCCGCTGTCGTGCTTTCCAGATGTTACGTATGAAAAAGATATCCCGAGGACAGCAGTGTGAAAGTAGTTTTTCCCTCATTTCCGATATAACTATTCGATCACAAACTTTCCCGGAAATGTGGGACTTCTGCTTCTCGTGATATGACATCCTAATCGTTCATAGCTGGATGTACCCGGAAACTTGTCAGACTCGAAAAGAGTTTCTTTCGGAAAATATGACGAATCCTGGAAACTCGCGAGGAAACATTCGCAGAAATTCATCTGCATGAACTCCTTCCAAACATACGCGGGCTTGGTAGGTTATACTACACTCACGAATCCATTGAACGTTTAGAATATCGTAGAAATGTGGGTGATGTCTTCGTTGTCTATAGACATCCCAATGGTTGATGCTCATCGGAAATCTTACCAAAAAATCCAATAACTTCTTCCTCTCTCAACATTCGTGTTGTTGAGAGATGGAAATTAATCTGATTAGATCGAAAAATATCAACTTCACGGCTTTGATACACATATAATTCCATTCATCAACAGTGAAATATGTTTTCTTACAACACTAATGAAAACAGCGGATACCACGATGTTCTGGTATTTAGAAAGTACCTAGTACCCAATCGTCGCCAGTGTTGTCATATCCAATCATCAAAAAGTGATAAATAGTCCATAATATTTAAAGTCCTCTATGAATTCATGTAGTTCAATCCACAAATATAATAATAAATTTGGGTCATGACGATTATGAATCAGTTAATAGAAGATTACTACATTATTCTGAGACTTAGCAATTTTACTTTCTTGGTAAAATATGTAGGACTGATAAATGCTTCCTTATTTGTAGTCAAAACATTCGAAGCTGCTGAAAAATCACTCAGAATAATGATGAACTCAATTAATATTTTCGATAAAAAATATAAGGATATTTCTATACTTCTTGTACACACAACAATGAGAAATTTACCATTGACTGTTTTTGGAAGTAGTCAAACTAATTTGGAGGAATATTTCACTGTAAGACTCCATCATGGGGCAACTAAATTGAAAGATTCAACGGAAGTTAGAGTAAGAAGTATGTTAACAAAAACAATCCTATTCAAAAATCAATAAATTATTTGTGTGATTATCCATGGTTGTTTTTCATTTCAATCCTGTTTTAAATAAGAAACACTGCTATTTGCTATATCTTCACATGATTCATGATTTTATTGTTGATATAACATTTCGTCATAATACTTGTCAACACATATTCATTATCGATTTTCATCTATCTACATGAAATAAAATAATCAGACATCAATTTTTTGCGTCAAAATATATGAATTCTGCTCAAGATGAAACCTCCTTCATTTTTGACGATATCGTGAAATGATATAAAAAAGTTTCATCTTCAGATTTGAAAATTACATTCAAATATGCAATCATATCTATTTGCCTTGAAACGAGTTTTTCACTTTTTTGAAAATTATTTCCACTAGTAGGTACTGAACTTCGAAATCGTAAATCGTCACTGATCGCCAAATATATAAATGTTCATTATCGAAATTGAACGTTATTTATGATTAAGACTAAGTAGACACACACTGTTTACTGAAAAGTAAGTATATTGTTTCACATGGCGTTGAGAATTGAAATTTTCTTGTGACGTGGTCATAACAAGTTTCAAGCAAGTTACAAAAATCACCATAGGATCGTATGTATTCGAATTTTTCATAACAATGTGAAGGAAGTATAAGGATGTTCATTTTCCCACCAAGAAATGCTGAAAAGTACTAATGAAATTGTTACGGAATCTCTATTTGGTTTCATCATGAATTAATGATAAATTCGACCCCCTCTGACAACACGGCACTGGTGCTGGGAGAATCAGCTCCTGCTATCCTTGTTTAGACAAAGATAGAAACTATAGATGTTGCTTCCAAACAAACTGTATTGCGTATTGGGTTTGGATTACTTATCTAGTCTAGTCAATGATCGAAGATGGTAACAGTAATGTGGAAAGTAAAAGTGGAAGTAATTTTGAATATTTTGAAAACGCACGCTTGCTGAATGTTATGAAATTTAACCTGGAAATTTCATTACTGGTATCATCATATTATATTGATTTCGCATCCTAGTCTTCAATCAAAATCCGATCCAAATCAAAAAAATAATGAAACACTACCTTTCTTCCTCATTCGAGATGTGTCTGGTTATGTGACCATCACCTCCACCTTCCCTGAAGTTAATCTCTGTGGATATTATGAATCAATTGATATATTCATAACAATCTGGAAAAAAATACTGAATATAGCACAGTTGACTACCTTCAATGTGATTGGTTATCAAAAGATGACAGTTGAAATTTCCGAAGATTTCCGAACTTGAAACAATTCATATTCATATCGTCTATTAAACCATCAAACGGTTCTCTGCTCGGTTTAACTTGTTCCTGATTGCTGTATATTCATGATCGTAGAAAAAATAGTGTACATAACTCGTTGGAAAGAAAGTGTGAGAATAGGCCTGACTGTTATTATCCCATCAAGTATATCTGTAATATTTAGCTACTTTGCTCCCTTGTCATAACATAGATAAGATCTTCTCATGCCTCATGCCTAACTATGGGTATTACTGATTTTCGCCAAGAATCGAGTTGAGCCCCTTTCACCTCCTTAACTGACAACGAATGTCCACTCAACTATGATAATAATAATGACAATTAGAGTGATCTTATTGGTTTGAGTGAAAATTTCATTTGAAAATTCAAGCAGTATACTCGAGGGCTCACAAAACGTAGACTCATTAATAATTTTAAATGAGAAATTATTTTGTCATAAATAAATCTCAGTCTACTTACATGACTCTCGAGCCCATGAATATTTACCTAATAATTACGCTATCGACTCTCTACTCGGTAATTATAATATTTCATGCCCCTTTCGTGCAGTTTCCCAGATAATTCAATATCGTGGCGGAAAATGACGTATTTATCACTGGATAATGAATTGTGTGCCTATAAAGGCTGTATCATTGATATGCAAATTAGGTCGACCAGGAAGCCATTTCCACCAAATTTCATGGATGGTTCCCGACCTCCACTTGGGATTCGATTAAAACGGGAACTGTTACCCGTCAGCCGAACAGGGTCTCGATGAGAAAATAGTAATTTTCATAACAAGATCCTGGAAAGTGGGATTCATCATCGATATCCCCTTTAAACGATTTTTTTGTGCACAGTGGCTAGTCGCTTTCTTTAAGGCGAAATGGAGGCTGGAAACAACGCAGATGAGTTGGTATTGGCGGATCTACAATTTCTGGGATCCTATGTTTTTTATTTTTTATTCACACTACTACTACAGAATATTACTACAGAATTTTATTTTGGGTGTCCCAGAGCTTTTAGGCCAGTAGATATTTCAGTTATTTGCAGAAAAGAAAATTGAAAAAAATACTTATCGTAGCGTACCATAAGCTCGTTCATGCAGCATAGGAAAATCCATCACCTGGCAGAAAACCCCCGAGAAACAACCCCTAACTCTTGATTATCAAATTGCACCCTCATATTTGTTTTGGTTCAACTTACAATGATGTACCATGATGTAGCTAGAATGACATGCAGAATTATGGCAAATGAAGATACATATGAAATATTAATCAATAAGCTCATCTGTACTTTGTATGATACTACAGAAATTCTTCAAAATGTTGGCCAGCACTTGCCACACATGCATTAAGTCGCCGAATCAGCGCTCGAGTACATTTTATGTTATTCATTTTTTTTTCCTCACCAATTTTGCAATTATTAATACCGCCTAGGTACTTTGGTTTTCATAAATACAAACAGAAATTTGTGGTATTTTATGAAACCACGATGCAAGTGAAACTTTTTTTCGGATCGTAGGGATAACATGAAACCTATGCTTGCTTCAGAGACACCGATATAGACGTAACATTGTCGATTGTCTATTGTTACTAAAAATAGACAATCGATCTCGCAATCGACCTTAACCTAACCTCGCGTCTTATGTTCGCGTCTTATGTTCGTCTTATGTTCGCGTCCAATTTCAGTTATAAAAAAAATCCTCTTCGAAAGGGATTCGAACTCCAGGCCACAACTTAAGGAGCACGCTTGCTAAACATTAGGCTTTCTAACATATATTGTTAGGTATCGCTGCGTTGATTTAATTAGTGTGAGAAAATAACTTAGATGAACAAACGTTCTAAAAGCCGTTCGAAAATGTCAAAAGAGAACCATGTGACGTACACCTAAAACAAAATGTCAACAAATCGCCCACCAAACAGAAAATAAGCGAAAACAGATCGGGAACTCTCAGACATTTCTGCTCTCCTAATACATATTTCCCAATACCGTCTTATAAATGGAATTGAAAATTTTCGCTCGGTTGATTCAGTGTTGATACGGCATACCATAAAATAGTAATAATAACAATCATGTTCATTCAATGAAAAATAGTAAATTAACAAAGATAGTAAATAGTGAATATTCAATGAACAAGTGTTCTCTCCGAAAGTCGAAACTTGTATGGAATATGATACGAATATGAAAATTATTCCTTTCTCGATAGGGCTGTAACGCGACATGCAATAGATGGACGGGAAAAATTGAGGCGATTTGATAAAAATTCTTCTTGGAAACTGAGCATTAATTGAGAATTATTTAAGAATGATATAAAATATCACATCTATAGACATTCATTGATGAAAACAAATGAAAACTACCTATAAGATGAAATAAAAAGAACTTTAACACTCAATCATAAGAAAAATGCTATAGCTCGTTCGACAGTATTTTCCATATAGAAAACGGCTGTTATCTTTGATTTTTATTTTCTTCAAAAAAACTTTTCACGCTATGTTGAAGAGGTATTCAAATTCTAAACTGTTGATTAGGATAGGGTCATGCGATATAGCTCTTTCGACAATATTTTGTATGTGGAACATTTTTCTCCAGCAAATCGAAATTACTCTTTATGCAATGAATAATCTCACTGTTTTTCCGAATTACTTCAGGAACTCTGGTGATTTTTAGCTGAAAAAGTTGCAGATGATAATGGCGTGCACAATCGGAATCGGTTGCGAGTTCAATAGATACGATGTTTCGAAACACAAGAGAATATATAATGATTCGTTTCGTTTCATTAGTAGAACACTCTATATGTATATTGAACCTCCAGGCTGCAGATGACTCCCCCACCGCAATTAGAAACAACCTCAGACTACATTCGAGATTCCGTATCGAAACAAATCTAGGAATCGCCGGAGGCCAAAGAATTCAGATCAAAAATCCATACTATAGGGTTCCCTTCCTTCTTGCAGTCTGCACTTCCTGAATATACAGTCATCGCCTGCAGCTTTGTGGGCTTGTTCCCTTGCTTTATTGCATACTTATTTTGTTTGGAACCTCATCCTCATACTTTGATGTATTTTTTTTGCATTAGTGCACAATGTCTAGGGATCGTGGATTATTATGATATTATTTTCTTTCATGGAGTGATTTCGATGGGAAAGGCAAATCATGGTTTTCTATCAGTATATGGTTTAGACAACCAATTATTCCACATCACAGATTCCTTTGGAAATATTCATATAATGCTGGGAATATTTTTATAAGGATATCACATACAATTTCTATGGAATTAATAAATACATTAGGAATTTTGTCACATTACTTAATTGGTACCAGGAACTTTATAACAAAATGAGTGAAACAGAGAATTGAAGAATATTTCATTCTTTGAAATACATACGAAATAATGAAATCTATGCACAGATATATTAATTCCTTAACAATGTTCCACAAAGTGAGGCATGTCCAGGTTTTTGATGCTTTTGTGCAATATCCCAGTTGTTCTTGTTCAGTGAAATTGCGGTTTCTCAGTTTTTTTCTGAAACGAACAATATCGTAAACAGGATTTTCACAGCCCTCCATGTTTTTGAGATGGATGGCGGAATTGGAACGTGGCGTACTCCTATCATTTCCATAAAAGTTCATTTGTATAGAATTGAGCCAAACATTTTTTCTCCAACTAGTTTACCCTGTATATCTCTCTAGACATACATTTGGATCTGAATACAGTATTCAACACTCAAAATTATAGTAATTAGCAATTCTTTCATTGCTGATGCTTCAGTACAACAGTTTATACTCTCAACAAAGTTTGTTCTATGGAAAATTATGAAATGACCATTCAAAATCACAAAAACATGGGTGGCTGTGAAAGTTTGGTCTGCGGCGTCGTTTGTTTCACAAAAAAGTAGGCCAGTTATGTGAAATCCTCAGCTTGCTATCTCCAAAGAAAACTCAAATATCTAGCAAATGCATCAAAAACAGAATACACTGTATATGACTCCCAGTTTCTGATCTAAACGTTCCTTTAGTCAAGGAGGTTCAATGAGAGCTGTTCTAGATTATTTGCAAGATTTTCTCGAGAGAAAAATGCCATCAGTTTGAAGATGACATATTAGGTATTCGCTTTCATATCAATGCCATTCCTAAGTCTCTGCTGATCATACATTCCTCTTCATGAATAGATATATCCTAGTAAAATACCAGCAAGAAAATAATCACTTTCCATTGTGGAAAAATCGTAATCGTAAAAAGACCCGTTCTATTGAATCTTCTATCAGTTCTATCTGGAGTTTTACGACGAGTAATAACGTTTAAAATTCAAATGAGAATGTAAAAATGCTATTAACGATTTCTCGTCTGAATTGAGAAATATAAAGATCAATACGTTTATGCATAGTCGTATAGTGCTTCACGATGAATATCATCAATTACGGCAGTCTCTCCATGTAAAAAACGCACCTATACCCATGATATATTGTTGATATCATCAATAAGGGAAGTTACATTATTTCATTTATTATTTCAATGTTTTTTCATTGATTAATTTTGTGTTGTGGCTCACGTAAAATTTTCGAACTTTCTTCACCCAAACAGATGCTCTTAGTCTAAGCCCAACTCGTCATGAATAATCTCGAAAGACATACCATATTATATACCAATTGAATCAAACAATAGAAAAGTACTAGGCAATGACGAGGAAGTAACATGATTCCATTGTGATCTTGACTCCATTCAGAACGAATGTTTGTTCATCGTCATTTAAGAAATCAAGAGCTAATTCATTCTGAGAGGAAAATAAATCACCCTTTTCTTGTGTGCCTTCTTTGTGATTCCAAGCGATCTGATTGATCATAACAATTTCACTATTCCGAAGAGATTTTCATAGCCCTTCTTGACAAAAGAAAACATGAATTAAAAACCTCTGACCCAAATGCAGAATTCTGAGCAGACATTATTCCACCATTTCTCTACTACTTATATTGGAGGAAAATTGAGCTCTTGTGCATTTACATTTTCACAAAACAAAGTATCCAATTCTCATTCATGGAATTCGCAACTATTTCTTCCTCATCCATGATGCGATCACGTGCTGGTCAAACATTGTTTACGTAAACTCTATATAATATGATAAACAAACTGCTGCCGCGTAATCAAACATACTCTCTCTATGAATCTCTATGGATAATTTGATACTTTCAATGGCACCAACTGTTTTTGTTTCCCCATCTCAAATGTCTCAGTCAAACATACACCAATGTAATGATTTCCCCCTTTCGAAAAATACATGCTGTTACTGCCAAAAAATAAGAGCAGGATATAGTTATCGTGAACTATTTTATATAGAACAATGGTTTTCATCAATCTTGTTTCATGAATCTGTTCACGATAGTAATGACATATAAAAACAAGTGCTTCATATTTTTTCCGCGAGATCAAAGCATGAAAATAACACAAAAATGTTGTATGTTGAATTATGCTGAATCGTAAAATAGAAGAAACAGTGACGTGACATATTTTTTCATACTTTATCGATTCAGTTGGCCCTTAGGATGCACAGCTCATGCTGGAAAAATATATCAGTCCCGTCACTCTCCGAATTAAGTTCGATGATTATGTGAGAATACAAAAATGTATTGTGTCGATTGTCCCATTAATCGATATGTAAACCAAGGGAAATTGGCAAGAAAAATAATAATGAAGGGGAAATGAAAAATACCTCGCTCATGATGAAAAACTGCTAGGAACCTTGCGAAAACTTCGGTGACTGCCGATACGTGATATAGGTGTACGTATTGTTATTGTTACTCATCTCCTTAGTCGCCGAAACAACCCTCAGTGAGCGAGTGAAGGAGTCGAGGATCTACAGTTTAAACAAGTGGAATCCAAACCTATGGGGCATTTGGGATAGTTCTATGTAGAATTCTATGATATACATTGTACAGCGCATAAAAAAACCCAAATCCAACGGCCAGCCAGCAGCCTTAAATTATGGCCGAAAAAAATTAATTTTCCAAGGTGTTTCTGATAGTTTTATAGAGTTATTTTACATTGATAGGTAGGTACTGATTGAATTTCGAATATGACGCCACTGGCTCTTTCGCCCACCGGGCTCGCAGTGATACAGGCGGGCCTTTTCTTCTATCCAAATGTCATGTGCAGAAAGGCAAATGGGCCTCTGTTTTCTTGACTTTGACTCGGAATGCAATAATTAACAGTCCTCGCCACGTGTTTGATAGTTTTCGGACGGCACGAGCCGTAGCAGACCTTATCTGACAGCCTTTAGAGGTGATTTTCGGATAGTCCATGAGGGAAAGCCTCCCCGACACCTGTCGTCTGTTGGTTTGGGCCAGTTTAGGGCCCTTTGGGTGGTAGAGACAGCGAACTTCTTGGCGAGTGGGAATATATTTCTGAATTCAGAAAAAAAATACATTCATAGAAGGGAATAAAAGAGACATTCATTTTTACTACTCGACGAAGCGAAATATTATCCAATTACATGATGCACGTTATCGAAAACGAGTTTCTCAATTTCTTAAAATCATACAAATAACAACTGCACCATTGAAAGAGAATATGGAACTTGAAATTCCGAGTTGAAACTTCCGAAATCCGAAAAAAAAAATGAGTTGGTGGTCTCTCCTTACGAATTCGTAAGGTGTTCGTTATACCAAACAAAATATCCATTCTTCTCATTCTCATATGATTTCCGGTATTATGAATGTTCCGAAAATTCGACCACGAAAATGATTCCTGGAGTTTCACGATAGTTAACTAATAATGGTACGTTGAATTATTTCAATTGGCTCACGTAAGAAGGAAACAAGGGCCAGACTCTATATTTTCTAAACAAAACGGTTCTTAATGATGATAATTAGTCTTTTAATTCCTAAATAACACATCCATACTCATACTCAAAACTCAGAACGACCAAAATGAAGTTGAAAATTAACAAACAAGTTTAATAAGAGAATTCACAGGTAGTATTAGGAACCAAAATTATTTTTTCAAAAGAGTCGCATACTAGGTATTCAATGTGTCCAGAGAAGCTGAACACACTTGAGAAAATGATTCTGAGATTTCCATCGTTTCAATTATTTCCAAAGGAGTGCCATTTATAGAATAAATGCGTAGTGCTTTCTTTCTTATTAAACTCATAATTCTGCATTCAGAGGTCACTTCTTGTAGAATATCCAAATCGTTTTGAGATCATCAGCCCATAAAATGAAGAGCGCTTGATAAACAGGAAAAAACGTTATACATAAATGACACCAAGATGGAGAAGTCCTACGATAGATCCTTGTGGGACCCCTTAAGAGGGGTTTAACCATATTATCGACTCTTGTAGGTCGCTGAAAAAATCTCGGATATTTTTTGATTATTCCGGTTTTATCATTCAGTCAAAGTGAGGCAATATTCAATATTATTTTTCTTGTGAAATATTTATTTCCTATAAAGTACTTCCAGAGATGTCTTCCTTCCTGGACAGCTACAACTGTAAATTAGGAGTATATAGAGTACATCCATCCCATTTGGAATAATTTAGGTTTGGTGTAGCATCCTGTTTTTGAACACACTGTACGAAGCAAATGTCAGAATATACCCACAAGGGAGGAGTTATCTGCACTATTTTTTCCTCATGGAAAGAGTAATTTTATTATGATTGTATATAACCTCTAGGCGCTTTCGTACAAAACTCATCATGTAAAATACGGACATCTAATATATAAAAAAAGAGGTTTGTTTGTATTTTATGAGCTTCGTCTGATTACGATAAAACTTGCCCAACTTATTTTGCACTTGGGCGAATATTGCAGCATGAGAAATATAGCTACTTAAAATTTCTTTTATTGATATGAATACCAGCTATTATTCAATAAAAATCCGATGTCTGCCTCGGAGTGCCGAACAGGAAGATGCAGATTCATAATGCCATGAAAGAATATTTCCCTTGGTGAAGGGACTTATTCAGGGTGATTGCTGACTAATTTTCTACCGACAAATTGCTTCATCTACCTATCTTCTGAGCATTTCCTCGCAAGCTCTGTTCCTAATAGTGTATTATTTCCTTTCATCTCCAGAAGATATGCTATTCATATCGCTTATAGACTTCAAAGGGGAGGAAGTAAATAGAAATTGATGTAAGGTGGAAAAGTGCCGAACATCAGCGACTTACGAGAACATGGAGGACTGAAAAGACAGGGTGACGTGAATTTATATCATCACAGACATGTAAAGACTTAACTTGAATATTTGCCTCTTGTTTATCAGAGACAATTATACATATATCAATCGCCATCATGTGCAACTATTCTTCGAAATATAATTCACAGGTACTGTGAGCATATGACAAATGACATATGACAAATAATGGTAGATGTGGATTGTAGATTGTAGTTGGGTTGTATAGGCTACCGCAGCCTCGCTATCATTGCCACCCTAAGAAATATTGTGAATATCCAAATCTGTTTTTGTCATCCGGGTCCTAGCCTTCTTAGGCTTCTTAGGATTTTCCTGACGGCGGTTTTTCCCTTTTCTGCAGGTGTCATGAACACCTGATCTAGGTCTCGACTAGTACTGCGAGTACTTTTTTCGCCTGTCTTTATACTCCAGTAGGATGATTTCCGCGCATCTTCCCTTGTGATTTCAGCTGTCAAGTGACATTTACTGTTTTCGAAGACTGTTAGGAATCGAAGAATGCTGTTGTTGCACCTTCTATTCCTTCTATTCCTTCATGCCCTGGTACCCACATCAGTGCAACTCTCTTGTCCCGACCCAGAGTGAGTGTTCCAAAGCATTTCCAGGTGGTTCTTGAAGTGAATCACCCGCGAGTTGAGGCTTAAAAGTCGCTTGGCTGTTCAAAAATATATTAATCCTAGCACCCCCAAGCTTCCATGATACTATTCGATCAAAACTAACTATTATAACTCATTGCTACTAACTCATTATTGATCATGTTTACTCAAATATGAGTTGGACTTATGATACTCATTTTGGATTCTAATCATACAGAATTCTTGCCAGATCTTCATTTATGCAAACGATACGAATGCGGTGATTTTCAGATTTCAGATTGCTTCTCGAAACACAGTGTCTTTATCATAACTGAATGAAAAAAGGGAACATCAAAGACTTGAGGAACTAGAGGAATGTGTACGAATTTTGAAAAAAAAATTCAACCCCATATAAATTTACATCTAATAAGTGCAGAACAAAAATAGCGCCAGGTCCTGTCATTTCCTAGGGCAAGGCTCTATTAATTTTTTAGCTTTTCATGGGATTTTCTCTCCTCGTTTCTAAAAAATAGAGTAGAAGTTATTGAAAATTATTGCAATATATTTGTAGTAGGGACAGATTTGGGATCTGCCCCAAAATGTCACTGCGCTTGAAATTAAACCCTTAGATACCTAAAATGAAATTCTCTATTGGTCAGTGACACCTTGTTTTTGGAAAATTTGAAAATACAAATATATTTAATAGGAATAAAACCTCTACTTATCTTGGTGGACATTTCGGGAACGAATCTGCTCTCGTTCTCAACACAATTGAAATATTTTTTTTTTTCGCAAAATTTTTTCTCAATATGTTGTCGGTTTTGACACTGAAAAGTGACAATTCGGTAGACGGAGGAATTCTGGTTACAAGGTGTTTTCATTGATTGATATTGAATTTTCCATTTTCATATCCAATTTTCAAGTGGGTGCCAAGTTCTATCTATATCAACTGAAAAAGAAGCAATATGATTGTCTCCGTTTAGGAGAATGCAAGCAGACTGTTTGATTTTCCGTTTTTGGTTGTTGTCTTCTTTTCCTATAATCCTAATATTACTCCAATCAGCCATATGTTGTCCATTTTCAGTAAGGATATGTTCAGCTAATTTTGATTTGTCAGTATATCTTCTCTTTATATTGTTCTTATGCTCTTTCATCCTTACTGATAGAGTCCTGCTGGCAAGGCTCTATGTTATATGTATGTTTGCACATCGATATATATTTCTCAAAATATTTGACTGCCTATATTTCGAAAACGGAGGGACGAAATGAACCAAATTTATTTTTTGAATCATAAAAAATAGCACTTTCCAATGTACAAGACATAATATACATGGTGTCTCTTGTGTATTTTGTATAGTATGTCTGATGGTTCAGAAAAAATATGAAACTCATCATTGTTTCATAACTTCAGAAATAATCGCTGTAGATGGGGTGCAAATTGACGGGAAAACCCTCCTGTACTCCTTTCAATAATACACACGGCTATCCGAGTGCTATCAGAGTCGTCCATTACATCATAAGTCATCATTCATGCCATCCATCGATTCAATCAAATGGACCGGACGGGGTTGGATAAATCTACCGCCAGCGATAGTCATCCTGGCATCTAAATGCATGACTCGATAAATAATTTACCTTGATCGCCTCGAAACCCTCTGAATAATCGATTAATGTCCAGCCGAAATTTGCGTAAGTATAGACTGAACTATTAAACCCGATAGCATCGTTCTTTCACTGAAGTTACCAACGATTGCCTACTGGACCGGAGACTAGGTTTCTAGATCATTATTCTTTGCTGCTCGTAGTTGTCTCGACAAAACATTCTTCATTTTATTTTCTCAATTTATCATTGCTCTTATCTTAGTGTATCGAATTCATTCAATAAATACACTAGATGTCAAAATAAACTGTCATTGGTCATGGTCGTGGTCATTGAATGAACATCAATGATCATCATCATTTTTGAGTGAGAATCCAGAGGGTTGAAGTAAGAATTATGTCATACCTTGAATATCCTGTTGGGAGTACAATCCTACGGAAGAATGTAGACGATATAGATGGTCGACCCCTATCGATTACCAATGAAATATGACCTTGAATCCAGTTGCATGCGAGACACGATGTTCCGATAACCCTAATTATATTATATAATATCAATAATAATTATATTTTTAAATATATTGTTATTACATTATTATCATATTATTATATTGGAAAACTCGTCGAAACATAGGACCTAGATACAAAGAACATATTGCTCATTTCAGGTACGATCGGTTCTACAGATCAACTGTTTCCAGATCGAGAATTGAATAGTTTGCAAAGTATTTTCATTCATCGTGATGTGAACCAATCAATGAACCAAGAAAGAGGGCCCTATTCCATACACTCGATTATTCGATTTGCTGACTCCACTATCATCGAATTGTTACGGTTCGCTGTATTGCAACGGTTTTTTTTATCTGTGGACAACACGAAAGGGAAACCTATGATGTTCGAGGAACATCGTGTTAGCCAGCGGTGGAATTTTGGGAGAGTAGGAAGGTGTTGGAATTTTTCTTGAAAGTTTGGAGGTTCATCGAACCATGATATAATTTTATGCATAAATAGGCTGACATAAATACGGACGATCACTCTCGATGGTAATTTCTGGAGGATATCTTGAAACATACTAAGGAGTCCCTAATCGTTTTCACTTGCCGAATTGCGTATTTAGACATTTCTAAATTATGTTGTGGTTTTTATATATTTATTTTGTATTCGTATCGGTTGTTTCTATATTCGAAAAGTAAGAAGCTATGACAATATATGGCCATATATGGAATATTTCCTTTGAAGCATCAACCTTCTGATATTATAAAAGGAAAAAAGGCCTGCATCTGTGGGGTTGCCGAAGTTGGTCCCTGGTTGATGAGTTGATATGGATACGAGTTGCTGATTATCTGACCTGGTCACTATAGTTTCCTGATAGAAATATAGGACATTTAAGATGCAATAGCTGAGAGATACTTTTGATCAAACGTATATTGATGCGCTAGTTTTAGAGTGAGCGCCCATTATTCGATATGAAACTATATGCCACATTCTCTTTTCCCAATATAATCATCATCAGTCATTACTAGATGTTCCTGTCTGATTCCCTTCTGAAAATAATTCTGGACAAACACTGTTGGTATTCATCCATATGATGAATTATCGAGTCCCATTGAATTCAGTTTTTACTTCCATAATGATTGATTTCTCTTTCAGAAACATGACGATAAAAGTCGCTTTTTGGGGTGCTTTTGATTTTACAGCTATCTATAGCCAGGACATCAAATACTTTACAGGGTGGCTTCCATAGGTGCGTCCAGAAAGGTTCGAGAATTTTGCTTTTCGAGAAGCACATTCGAAATGTATTCAATGAGATATTCATGAAAATGTGGAAGCTGCCAAACTTTGCATTTTATATCAATGAAAATATCGATGATGACGAGAAAGTGATAAATACAAATTTTCATGCAATATATTTACAAAAATACATAATTTATCAGTTCCTCTGAAATACGGTTTTCTCACCCCTGATGTTTGACATACAAAAAACGAGTCATTCTGAACAATTCTTTTTGAATACGGACCTAGAAATATTATTCCACACATGCAGGATGAATTACCCTATTTATCGGAAGCGCTTTCCTTCCCTGAAACAACGATGTGTCAATCGTGTTGATTCTTTTCATCGATGTATATTCATAAATATGGTCGTGTTTTTTCGGCCATTTCAATCACTGCTCTCCCATTTTTCTCCAACTATCAACAGTATAACTTCAAATCAACGAATGACCGAAAATATATGGCAAAAAATATGAAGTTCTGATAGAATAGGATAGACTATAATAATAATAATAATAATAATAATAATGATTATAATAATAATAATAATATAATTTATTGACCAATCCAACAAAACCAAAAATAATTGTCCATATAGTAATGGAATAGAATAGAATAGAATAGAATAGAATTTTATTGGCTATGTAATTGAATTTAAGATGACTTATAAGGCAGTAATGCAGTAGTATTTCTCCAATGAAAGTTCCCGTAAAAGATATCTAGATGCAAATTCAACTTCCAATCAGAATTGATTATAAAATCAGAATTATCAGAATATTCTATCATTCTAAGCTGGAGTGATATTGCATTCCACAGATTATGAAACAACCACATGGGATTGCATATATCGTCAACATAAAGACACTTGAATAATTCAATTTGTAGGGCTCTATAAGCAAATTAACTATTGATATTCTGCAGGTATCATTGATTCAATGCTCGATATGCTCTATAATCCATGGTGCAGTGTATTTTGCACAAGTTAAGACTATTTGAACACTCACTATACCTACTGAATACTCTTGTATTCTTATTGTATTGATTGTTGAAAATATATAGGAGATATTTCTGGTATTCTTCACCTGCTTCTTCTTCTTCTACTTCTGCTTCTTCACCAAGAAATTCTGAAATTTGTGAATCCATTCTGACCGAACTCTTAGACTGGTCATTAACAAAATTCATTGAAAAAATCCAAGTACAACAGAGATACAAATACAACATGTACCCGAGTAGCGATACTCATTAGGGATAGGGATACAAGGTGATTCGCTGTTTGCAATACGACAAAAGCAAGGTGACTAAAGCATTCTAATTTTCATGCTATTTTATTACTTATTTTCATGCGAGCATTTTCCGCTTTCAATAGGAAAATCGTTCTTCGGCGATTTTTCCTCCGTGGTATGTCCGATTTCGAATTTTGTATTCTTCAAATCTTCTTCTAGATCATCTGCATCAGTATCGCAAATCTGGTTGGAATTGGCCAAACCGTGCCATTGCCGGCCCTTTAAAACCAAGTATCCAAGTCAATTTTTTTTTCTGTTTTTCACAAACCATCATAAGCCTTTTTTCACGATAGTGCAGAAATAACGAAACACACGAAATCAATCTATGGTCAGTAATCACATTCAAGGCGTTACGTTTGACATTGTCTAGAATTGAATTCCAGTTGTCAGTACGAGATCTGAATATTTTGAAGAAATATAAAATATAAATAGAATTTCGTGATCGCATATAATATTTCGGTGAGAAAGTTTTTTCACCGAATATCACTTTAGCTTCAATTGAAAATTGGAATATTTTTCTCGAACATGAATATTTAGGAAATTCTAGTCTTGAAAAAATTTCCGATAATAATTGAAGCTCTGGTGGTATTATAAGTGATAACGACATTTTATCCGCAGTTATACATGGATCGGTGATATCCATAAATTTCAGTTGTCATATAAAACAAAGATGACACTAATTCGACCCTAGAAAAAATATTGTGCTAAACATTAGCAAAATACTATTTCATGTGAATTCTTATTTAGATAACTCTGGATTTTTTATTCAAGGCGAAAGCATCTTGGCAAATAAGGCCATTCTCGACCATCTTCGACCGTGGAAATGAAAAAAACATTATTTTACTGCAATTTTCCAAAGTGCACCCTGCATTTATTTGGCATTTCCGTCTGCAGTACAGTTCAACTGGTGTCGGAAATAGGAAATGTCTGTTGCATATACGGAGAAAACTAATTTATTTGCGATACTTCTTGACGTTTCTTCCTGAGAATATTTTATTCAATACCTAGCGATGAACTCCATCGAATATTCTGTCTGAAATTGAATTTCCTAGAAGTTATTGGAATGACATTGATTTCCACTGCAAACTATGGATATCTGTTGAAACCAGCAATTCGATATTTTCCTCCATCCACTGAATTACAGAGATCAGAAACCATTTTGAATACTAAAAACCTTCTAATTTTATACCGGGTGACCCAAAATATCGGGCCACCCCTGATTTACACCTCTCATCCGATATGGCAGATTTTGACTTCATAAAAAATCTGATGTCGACCAATCCGGCGAGAAAGATGATTTCTCATTTTCGGCGTGTTGAAACATTAGTTTTATCATTATAATAAGTTCCACAAGACGATACAATATGTCTTAAAAAACGAATTTCGTTTCCACTTTGCTTCAATATTTACTGGCAATGGTGAATAAGACGGTTGGCAACACCAATGAAGTGTTGAAATGAAATGACTGCAATAACAAGCAAAAAATTCGGTGTCTGTTAGTTATTGCAGTAGTTTATGTGTGGGATTTCTTATTTTTTAGAAACGAGGAGAGGAATTCCCCCCAGAAAAACTAGAAAAACAAAATTCGTATTGAGAAAAGTAGCTGAATGGTTATGAAATATTCATTGCTCACATGGAAATGAATTCCGTAATTTTCGAATTTGTTGTTGGACAAGTAAGTTTATTCCATAAAGATAGAAAACAATATAGTGGCATTTGGATAATCTGTTGATACCTCAACCAATTAATATAATTATCTCAACTGGATGAATGTAGATTAATGAATAATTGAGATCAACATTCGCCATGATGTTTATTTTGCTGAAATACATTTTGGCAAACTGTCAGTTGGGGTGAAAATTCAATTTCACGCGTTCAAATAACGAATAACTGAATCTGATTATGGCTAGCAATCACATACCAATTCCACATTGACTATATTATATTTGACACTTAGTCATATTACGACAAACATATTTTATATCAACCACACTAATATGACTTTATTTTTTCATCAGGTAGTTATTGTGAGATTTTCCATGTCAACTGTGAAAAACTGAATATTTTCTACCAAAGCGTTCAATGTCAAATGCCTGTGAGAATCAGAATTTTTACAGAGAGTTTTTTGCAGAGAGAATGAAGAAATCAATTACTTTCTATATAGTTTACTATGAATGAACAAAAAGAAATATCACATCGAAGTAATTGTTGAATTGGTGATAATACTTCAGTCAGTCAAACAAGGGTAATAATCTACAAACTAATGATATTGATTTTTTTCACCTCTTTTGATTGAGAAGCTATATTTGATATTATTAGGTGAAGGGTGAAATACTGACAGATGCACATTGAAACAACCCCTTAAGCACAGGGTGGATGTTAGGGGGGTTGCGATAGTAGGTAGCCATAAGACTGGATTTTTCGATTTGGTAATATGCTAATTGCAGAAATCCTGACTATTGCCTCCTAATGGAGTATATCTATCTCCCTTAGGTATTCATTTCCGTAGGAGAGTTCTTATAAACAATCATTCAAAAAATTAACTGCACTCACCTGCGGATTTTCATATATATCGTTCGTTTCGTTTGGAAGATATTTACTTGGTTCCATACTTTATCCCAACCCTGTATATCTACATATAATAATGATACCAAGAAAAATAATGAATAGTGAATGAAAATAATGAAACTTCCATTTGCGTAACGATACTTGATGTTACATCCACTTCAGAGGAATTGGAATGATAAAAAAGAGCATTTGACACCTTGTAAACGAGTAGAGCAATTTAAACTCAGAGGAAGCACTTCCTGGTCTGAAATTTTTTCAATGTTCATTCTTCGGGAAGAATGGAAAAGATTTTATATTTCCGTAATTTGCTAATGTTGTCTCTTTTTTAATGTCTCGGAATTACCATTGTGCGATTTAACTTCTTCAGCGGAGTTAATCTGAAATAACTTCAAATATGACTTGTCAGCTCAAACTTTTTGATTTGCTTCAGGAAAGAGAAGTTCATTAGAAAGATTCAATAATTGAATTTGTCAATCCTTAATGCACGAATCCATGATTATTCAGAGTAATTCAAACACTTTGACTACGAATGGCTCTCGAAATGTCGTTTCACGAGACTAATTCGGAATAGGAAAATCCGACCGAACTTCAGCAAATATTTCGCTAACTCAATTAGCCATACTCCTTGGTCTGACGAATGAAAAGTCACAAATGCACGATAATGGAAGCAGAAAATGTGAGATGCTGTTTCTCTTTTCTTGTGACATTGTGTTCTATAGTTGAAGGAACTATTTTTTTTTAGCAACCGTCTGGGATGTACACACATACCCACTGGGCGCTTTTTCTCTGAGAAAGGAGCTTTTCCGGCCAAGTACGGGAAGTTTGTACTTCCCGGACTAGGCCGAAAAATGTGGCTGGATGATATATAGATAATTCACTCGAAAACAAAATCAGAATTGCCAAGACCATTCAAAAATCATCAGAAGAAAACAATCAATGTGAAACGGAAACTTTGGCTACTTGTCTGGGCTTCAACAAAAGGAACTTAAATATACCAAGCATTTCGAACGAATTGAATCTCTCCAAGATTAGCAAGTGCTCGAATTTCAATATTAATATTGATATAGATAAGAATTAGAATGTTTCTGTTGATATGTAGTATTCTCTGTGATATTCTGTTAAATTCCGAATATATAATGAAGAAATGAAGAAATTGGTTTATTATTCTACACAGTTTGCGAAAAGATATTGAACGCAACACGCCCAACTCACAGACTTGTAGAATCTTGTCTATTCGTCCAAAAACACCCCAGTTTCCGTACTTGCTACGTAAATTTCTTTTGTATTTCGTGCAGAAAGATCGTGAATGAATGCAACAGTTTTCACACGAATTCTTAGTCCTCACTAGTTGTTGAACTATAAGTTGATCTTCGCTTCGGAATCTAGACTCAGACAGTCGACCAAAATTTGTTATCACTGGATTGAAATATGAACTGAGCAGGTAAATCGATTATAGGTAGCAGAATTCAGATCAATCACATGTACCCTATCAATTGAATGCATCTACTCTCTTCACATATGTCTGTTCTGTAAGCTGAATGGAACAAACCGTAGTAGCGCGGCACGGTATCACTGACAGCTCTGGAATTGAATTTGTTTGAAAAAGTTCAAGTTATAGCTGTTGTGGAATGATTCGACTATTGATTATCATAGCCGTTGAAAAAGTATAGAGTGAAACTAACTAACTCGTATGAAAGTTTGGAAACACTATTACTCTAAGGCCAAGCGCACACAGAGCAACTATTCCGCAACTAGAGTCGGCAACCAGTTGCATCTGCAACTAGTTTGTAACTGAAACAAAACTTCTGTCCGCACACGTCAACGGGTCAGTTGTGAATCAGTTGCGTCTAATGTGCAATAGTGGAGTATTTTGTAGGCCTAGTTCGCTTTGTTTTGAGGCATCGCCTTGACCATTTGTGCTTAATCATGTCATCAGACTCAGACGAAGAGGATGTCATTAACTACTATCTTTACCGAAGGCGGCGAAGAACACAAAGAGAGCATTGGGTCCACCCTTATTTAAGAAATAATGTGAACTCTAGGCTATTTGTAGCAGCTAGAGAGTTGTCTCAGTCAGATAGGAAGTTTAAATCTTTTTACCGAATGACAAAAGATACGTTTTTGGAACTAACAAGACTGGTTGGCCCTTCCTTGGAGAAGATGGACACACACCTGAGGGAATGTATTCCAGCACAGGAAAGATTAATGATCACTCTGAGGTAAGTTTAATAAGTCAACTTTATTGTTATTTTAAATTTACATAAGAATAAAACATATCCACATAAAAAATGACCATTGAGTACTGTTATTGAGTATTTACATGTTTGAGGTATTAAGACCTTGTGAAAAAGCGTTATGAAAATCTGCAGTTTGGATATTTACATCAGACGACATGTGAGTCAAGTCTACTTGTGAATCTCTTGAGTCGGACATCGTCGGTGAGGTGAGGATGGTGAGGCCTGATGAGGACCGTGGATTCTGTTGTTGGTGTCCCGAGAAACTTATGTCATCAATCACTCTCAACACCTGTCGCTTGAAAAGTTTGAGTTCTGCATCACTCAATTCTTCTAATTCTGGAATCAAGCTGAGCAGAAACATCTTGATCCCCTGATGTCGATCAATTTTCTGATTGGTAGCATCGGCTTCAGGTTTTGATAGTAGCTTTGCCCTTTTTTCCCTGAAATACTCCGCTACCGTTTGGTCCGCTATGGTCGCAGCACTTTTGGCTTTTCTCTTTGGGATTTGAGAAGTAGGTCTATTGCTTGATGTTGAACTTGTGGATTGCATTTCCACTGCCTGTTGGGAATCCTTTGAAATTGAGGGAGTCATTTCTGGGGAAAAGTGGCCTTCGTCTGTAGGATTGATTTCCAACTGAATGGGGTCATCAATTTGGGTTTCAGAACCTTCAATTTCATGAACTGTAGACTGGATATTGCTGGGTTGTGGAGGCAAGTTTCCCGGAGAGGGGGGAGTTACTGTTTTGATGAATGGCAGACAAAACTGCATGGCATTTTCTAAATAGTATGCCTTTTTCTTCCCCCCAGAACCACTAGGGGAAGGTTTTATTCTTCTCATAAATACGGTTCGTAGATTTCTCCACTTTTCTTTGCAATCTTGCACTGAAACAAAAAAAGATCAAATCTTATGAAAAATTAGATATTTTCATTATGTAAAACCTATTAAAATATCATAATTTCAAAAGGTTTCACTTAACCTATATGTTTTTTTTTCTGTTGCAGATATTTGGGAACTGGTGAAACATTTGTGGCAGTGTCCTTATATTTTGCAAGAGGTGAGAGTACAGTTAGAAAAATTATCAAGGAGACCTCAGAAGCTATCTGGAACGTACTGAAGGATATTTACATGCCTGTTCCTACTCAAGATATGTTGAAACATATTGCTGATCGTTTTGAGCTGCTATGGAACCTTTCAAATTGCATTGGAGCACTGGACGGTAAGCACATAAGAATTGAAAAGTTTCCACATACTGGATCTGAAAACTTCAATTATAAGCACTTCCACTCAACTGTACTTTTGGCATGTTGTGATGCCGATGGGCTCTTTACAATTATTGAGCCAGGTTATGCTGGGCGTAATAGTGATGGAGGAATTTTCAAAGCAAGCTCAATGAACTTCTGGATGGCACATGGTGATAATATCCCCTTGCCATCACCATTGCGGTATGATGAAAAAAACATACCGTTTCCATACTATTTCGTAGGAGACGAAGCCTTCCCACTGACTCGGAACCTTATGAGGCCTTTTTCAGGTAAAACACTGGACAATGTGAAACGAATATTTAACTACAGGTTGAGCCGAGGAAGGAAAACCATTGAATGTGTGTTTGGAATGGCAACAGAAAAGTTTGCAGTCTTAAACGGGCCAATACGATGTCGTGATTCTTCAACGGTAAATAACATAGTGAGATCAGCTTGCATCCTACATAACTTTGTTCGAAAACAGGAAGGAGCTGAGTACAGGCCTTAAGACATAACTCAACCTGAAAATCTAGCTCAACGTCCGACCGGTATTGAAACAAGAGACTTGGTGGTAAACAATGGATCATCAGCGATTGCTCTGAGAAATTATCTGGCCAATCCTTTCTGCAAGTTTACCGTGGCAGTGGAAAGCAGCAGTGTAACTACCCTGATTCAAGCTAAAATTACAAAAAAATACACAATAGATTTGTGATGGATACAAAGAAATTACGAAAGATTTGGTTATTTATAAACTGATGGTATGATTATCACTTTAGTAAAGTTATTAGGTTACTAATTTAATTTATAAGGGTCACTGTAAAAAATTGAACAAAAAACATTCACCCGTTCAAATATTATTGTGTCTTGCACCGATTTGTACTCAAATTGAATCTATGTAACAATATTTCGCTGAAAAATGCAAAATAAAACCTTTTCTTACCTGGCATATTTACTTCAGCTGCCACTTCTTTCCATGCTTTCTCCGTTACATCTTTCCGTGAATAATCTGGGAGTTTGTAATTGTACAGTGCTTCATGTTTCTCCACTGCTCCAACTAGTTTAATGTTCATTTCTTGGTCACACATATTAATTTAACAATATGCGCCGTCAAAAAACCAACAGAACAACAACACAGCACCCCGTGATCACGTGTGACTGAAGTCTGCAACGCAACTGCAACCGCGGGCCCACGATTGGAAGCGACTGGTTTCAGACTGGTTTGAGATCGTCACAAACCGGTCGCGCAGTGTGCGTCTCCCTACTCCAATACATTGCCGAGGTCACCAAAAGGTTGCGCGCCAAACTGGTTTGCAACTGTAGTTGCAAAGCAGTTGCTCTGTGTGCGCTAGGCCTAAGTTGATCAGTATTATTTTCAAATTAAGAGAGAATAATATACTGCCCAGCAAGTCGCAAGTTGTATTGGAAGTTGTATTAACGAAAAAAAAGACATGGCGATCAATCTATAGACAATAGTAATAATCAATACTGATAATATAAATAATTTCTGGAATATTCATGTGTCGGCACTGCCGACTCTGACGATTCACAACTGGATTTCCTTACAAAGAATTTTCTATTCAGATATTTTCCATCCAAGAAGTGTTTTTTCACGTAGGGTTCTCCTTCAGATTTATCTTTGGTCAACAGCAGGCTGTAATCATGGGATAATCAAATAAACTGTGAAGTTCTCAAAGAGTTTCTGGATTAACAGGATTAATTGTGGTCGATAAATCGAAAGTCCTTTAGGTGTACCCGAGGAAAACGATGAGTTTGCGGAATTGGATTGAATCGCACGTGGTGGAATTCGAGACCTAATTCTTGTGAGGATTTATGCAGTCCGTCTTCTGAGCATTCTAATGTCGGTTTTTCGAACAGGCTTCTTGAGGGTTATTTTTTCTTTGGATTAACATTGAACACATAGGATGAAATATCACGGAAACTCATTTAAGCTTGGGAGAATTTTATATGTCAAATACAAATTTCTTCTTCGTTGAGAGAATTTATAGCTATCATTTTATACTGTTGAATTTGTATTCAAAATATGGTTATAGTAACCATCGAAAACTGTTATAATAACGACAGACTATTTGTTATTGACAGTAGCAATTTCTAGAATTGAATTTCAGTTTTCATTTGGGAATTGAATATTTTTGGAAAGCACATCAGATTGATTCGTTCGTAGAAAAGTTAGTGTGTGCAACACTTGCACTATATGTTAATTATAAACAATGAGCAAAGAACAAAGGAATTCAGTAACAAGAATCAAAATCTTTCCTGCTAATATTCCATCCATGATGTAGATATAGACTGGTGTCCCAACTCCCTTTGCCCAGCCACTAGAAAAAGTTCGCCTACTTATGTTGAATTTTAATAACTTACTAAGGCTTCTGAAGATCGAAACTAGATAACGTCCTCTTTGCTGATCTCGACGGTTATCTTAAAAGCTCTGCAAAACACGATTTGAAATTGAAATTCAACAATTCGGTTACTGTCAGACATCCGTCAATATCAGTTGAAGGGGATTCGACTCTTCAGGATCGACGATCGTATTGCCATCTCTACTCAAGCGGTGTGGCCTTAGTAAGGTTGTTTTACAGGTCTACATGTTTTGGAAAGAAACAATTGAAGAGTTGTTTCTCCATCCTATATCCACCTTGATTCCATCAAACGTTTTTATCGCAGTCACACCATTCTATTTCCATTCAATTATTTCAAAATGATCTGTAAACATATCTTGTTGATTCCAAAACTTTCAATTATTGTCTTGCCTAGCTCTCGGTTTACAATCTGGATGACATTTTTATTGTCCCTTTTTAATCTAGATCTATTGTTTCCTGGTATGCTGTGGCTTGTATTGTGAGACTATATTCAGTCAGAGGGCCTATTTTTAGAGCTTGTTATAAAGAAACCATCCACTGGTATTCGATTTACTTCTGCCCATTTTTGAATAGGTCTCCTATGTCTATTCCTACCCGTCACAGATCAATAAAAAGCTTTTTTATTTCCCAGTTTCCAATCGACCTCTCTCAAACGGAGATATTTGTTGGATTAGTATGTATTTATTCTGAATTTATCGGACTGAAGTAATTGAGAATGAGATAAATAAAAGAGAGATGGTGACCTGCCTTGAGAACTGAACACAGATTATAAATGAATAATGAAATAATCAACTTCGAAACCAAAATTATTCATCTATTTAGAGAAAGTCACAATCAGTGTCCCAAATCAAGATGGAGCCACGTATTTTTTTTATGAACACATCATACCTAGTACATGTGCTTATTTAAAACTTCTGGAGGCTTTTACGACCTCAATAATTTCACCCATATCATCCCTTCTCCAGAGGTGGGCTGTATTCATATATCATATAGCTCATAATTATCAATATACAGGATGACAAAAAATAATCTTACAAGACGCCATTCCATTTTTAACTCACCAATTTTCAATGTAGCTCTGTATATTTTGATATATCAGTCTGATAGAGCCTGAAATTCCTTCATCAATGGCTTATAAACAAGTTTTAATTCATTATTGTAATGCTTTTTGGTTCATTATGAAGATATTCGCATTTAGTGAAAAACATGTAGAGTACTTATGGAATTTGGAACGCTCCAGTTAATTTTTTTTCTGAAATTCTGTTTTTTTTTTCGAATTCGCAATTTGAAAAACCACATCGTATATTATGTATTCGGTTCAGAGTTTGTATATACAGGACGATCAATATAATTCCAAAGTCAGATTGCTCTGCTTTTCGAGAAAAACGAGAAGAAAAATTACAGGTGATATTTCAAAATCATTTGCAAAAGTGGAGTGAAAAGTTTCGTGAACTTTCTTGTAAACGTTTCATACTCATTATTTTTTATCGAATCGAATACACTGAAATTGTGCTCACCCCCTCAATGATTTTCGTTCCCTAAATCTGACACCACGTTGTGAAGTTATAATCATTTTTCCTTGAAAGCAAACATCTTGAAATGAAGAGCACTCGAATTGCATTGCAGCTATATTATTTCCACACTGGCGCACCCTGTATTTAGGACTAGATTCAGAAATATTTGACACTGATCAAAAAATATTCTCATGGTCAAAATTTTGTTGAAAAAAAGAACTAAGGAATTTTCCGAGATGTTTTCGCAAGAAATATGACTGGTACTTCAATATTTTGCTTAAAATTTGGATGTATTTTATTACATAGTATACGATAGGCTGTTATCATGAAATCAAAGGTTGGGAGGAGCAAATCAAAACGCACTGTATGGGTAAGTGCTAAATGAGACCCAAGCGAGCAACTATGGTTAGTCAATCGGATTCCGGAAGAAAATAAATACAAAGTGTTGAACTGAAGTCCGGTCGTTGCCATCGACTAAGAAAAACAACATTTGATAGACTATTTGTGTTGTTCAGGAATCACAAGCTTTAAAAGTCATAAAATGCGCGCCATACGCTCCAAGAACGAAGGATCAGTGTAAACCGTCTGGTTATGGTAGTAAGGAATGGCAAGAATAGACGGCGATAAACTTTCCCAATTTAATAACGCTGTTTCTCTTTCCCCCAATCCTCCGCCTATGCACAACGCTTGTTGATTATGTCGATTTCTCTGTCGCTACCGTCGGCCAGGTGTATACCTGTCTCTCTCGCTACCTCCGGTCGCCGCGCGAGGGCGCTGATGTAGACGCGTTAACGGTCGTCAAGTTTGAGCTTTTGCCGCTCGCCGTTAGCCGCTCATTCTTCTGCACGCAGACTTCCGTAGTGGCGGCTGATGTTGACGCAGCTGTTCTCGCGTGGATTTCTGAACGTTCAAGAGCGTATTGAAAAAATATGTCAGGTTCAGTTTTGTGCAAGGACGCTGTATGTTGAGGATATTTTGAGTGAAATGTTTGGTGTGTCGGCCGACTGAGGTGGATTTGTGATTGGTTTCGTTGATTATTTACCGGAGACTGCTTAAAAACTATGTTATGATTTGAAAAGTGTAGTGCGTGTACTGGATATTTACGATTTTGACGAACTTTTCGAACGAGAACGATGGATTTTCTACCACAGTTGTTGGCGATTATTATATTACAAGGTAAGTGGTTTGAGTTTCCTGTATGTTCTACTAAATTTCATGATTCTATTATAAACTGTGCGGAATGTGTAGTATTAATTTCCAGGAAGTGTGTAATGGCAATTTCATCAATTAGCTCCTCTGACGTTTTCCGGTCAAACGGGGGTGAAATCAAATTATTTAGGACTTGGGTGGAACGGTCTATTTTAGCGCCTCAGGGATCGCACGGAGAATTCCCTCATACCTCATAGTTTATATATATATATATATATAGAAGCGCGGGGTTCTGGTGTCAACTTTTCTTCCATATTTTTTTTTAATACCTATCTTCAATATGATTTTGAATCATGACATTATATTATTATAATTATGAATTGAAATCAGCACCATGAAACAACTTCAGGTATGAAGGAAGAAATAAAGAAACTAGAAGCAGTTACTAGCAATACTAAATGGTTTCGCTCGGTTTTCAAGGAATTGATACTTATTATGTCAAGTTATTAGTCATGCGCTCGGTCATGCGATTCCAAAAAATTGTTTACAGAAAAACTTCGAGAAAAACTAACTCCACGGTTCAATCTTGTTGTCATGGTGTTTTTAACACACATCATCCAAAAGATTTCCAATCATAGGATGTTTCATAAATGAATAAAATATAGTTAACTAGACACCTACCTATACTTAGCTTTTTCGTTTGAAAGTCATCACGTTTTTCTGAGTACTACCTAAATACTTATCTAAATGAAATATCAGTTTGTTCCCAGATGTTCGAATTTGAAAATGCGAGAGACTTAGTAAGTGATTGAAGTAATTTGTAGAATTTTGGGATTCCAGATTTCCCTCGAGATTTCCATTACTTACCTATACTGATGTTAGTTTATTTGTGAAAAATCTCGACGCCTTTTCAATTGGAGGAAAATGAAATCTGAGATATTGTTTGTCTCAGGACTGTTGATTATTCCTTGAAATTCTTTTCAATCATGAATTTATTCTACAAAAAAGTAGTTGTGTTTATATACCATCATTTCATTCGGAAGTTGAGCGACAAAATTTCGATCACGGTAGGTACCTACCTATTTACCTTGATATTTACTCAACGAGGGATACCTTTTAGCTCCGAGTTTTATTTCTGTAATATGGAAAAGAATTTGAGACTGATTGTGTGAAACCAGAGAGAAATAATGAGCGAAACATAGGTAAAGTAGTTACTTCTAAGATTTCTTGATTAATACGAATTTGATCTTGAGTAATTTCATTCATCTGCAGTTGATTTCAGTATTGCTATCCAGCTTCGATCATTGAACATTGGGTTTGTTGTTCGGAGCTATCCAGGTACTATAAATAACGACATTTCGTGAGGATTTCGATATCACAGTTCCTCTACAATCTCCAGTGTCAATATTGCGAAATATTAATTAATTCTGGTCTAGTGGTGACTTTTGCTGTAAGCTCAAGGAACTCCTTGCTAGGCACGCGTAATCTGTTCATCCGCAAACACCTATCCAGGTGTATAAACCCTCACCGAACGTTAATTTCCGGGTTATTTACCTACCTCATTACGTTGATCCAGACAAAGCGCATTATTTAATCTGTGTTCAGCTTGTGCGAACTGGCATCGCATCGGCAATATAAACAGGGATAAAGAAAATGGACAAAACATGGTTGGCGTAGCACCTACTACAGATCGCCAGCGATAACGAAGATTTATTCCGAAAATCCATAACTGGTATTGCAGTCTAATTATACAGGACGCTGATAAACGGCGCGTAGGACAATGGGAATGGTATCAAAATGCGATGAACAGAAATACTGAGCGGAATGGATGAAGAAGCGGTGTGTTCCAGCCGCTATAGAAGTGCAGAAGATGAAACTGTATCGGTCCAACAAACAGTCCAAATGCAGTAGTCAGGAGCAAATTGAACTGATCTTTCTAAATGTTTCAAAATACTACTTTGATCACATGGAATGATGCTATTTTGAGCACCTTGTTGAAGTTAAAATCGACCTGAATCAACTCATGAATCGATTGCGATTGCGATAGGTATTGCGGGGTTGAGGTTTGGGTAACGATCATTTTTCATCTGAATTCGCAATGTACCTAATCAAGTAATCAAATATAACTGATTTTGGATTCGATTTTGAATACGAAGAGAATATTTGTATTGCTCGGTGTAGGTATGTTTTCTGACAGCTCTTGAAGAATTTGTCTCTCTTCTACATTGATCGTTCATCGAAAAGAAGACATTCCAAAAATATCAGCTTGGTATAAAAATATAATCAAGAATTATTTTAAGCATTGTAAGGACCAAAACTATCGGTATCATGGTACCCGAACCTCCTTGAAGCTAGCATGAACACTTTTGGTCATTTTTTTTTTTTTTTTTTTTTTTTATCTGTGGACAACACGAAAGGGAAACCTATGATGTTCGAGGAACATCGTGTTAGCCAGCGGTGGAATTTTGGGAAAGAAGGAAGGTGTTGGAATTTTTCTTGAATGTTTGGAGGTTGTAAGCATCAGGAAAGACTCCACTAGGCAAAGAATTCCACAACTTCGCCGTTCTATTGATGAATGATGCTTGGTATAGCGATGTTCGACAGGTCTCGAGCCTGACAGTGTAGGGGTGACCAGCTTGAGCTCGTCTGGTCTGTCTACTAGGAATCGCGCGTGGTGGCATAATAGATGATATTTCCGTTGAGCACCGACCGTGAAAGTACCTATAAAAAAGGCAGAGATCGCCGACCTTTCTACGATGATCTAGAGAGGTCAATGATTTGGTGAGTGTTGTATCATCGACTAGGCGAATAGCTCTCTTCTGAATTGAATCTAAGAGCTTAAGCGTATGTTTGGGGGCTGAGCTCCATGGTCATGATTTGAGGCTGATAAATTCCCTTCTTGTCGAATTCATATTGCTCTTTGATTCATGCGAGAAATTGCGAATTCTTCCAGCTTTATTTGAAGCTAGTAAACCATTTCTAGAAACCTAGTAAGAACCTATTCGAAAGATTTGACTGCTCTATAAATCAAGTCTCTGATCCAGGCTATCGCCGTTTTTTTTGCTTTGGAACCAAAATCGTGGGTTCTACTAGCTTAACCCTAATCTTAGCGAAACCAAAACTTGAATTATGAGAATATGGCGATTCAAAGTTAGCCCTAATCTCATAGATCTCTAAGTATCCGTAAATTCATCAAAACCTCTCCGAAAGACCTCGAAAGTGACGTCGCTTCTCAGCCATCTTAGCCCTTAGAAGTGTGTTTTGGAGCCCACAATGAAAAACCTGTCTTGTTCTTCTCAACCCCAACAAAATTTCGACATATGGAACGTTGATTTCAACCTCAAACGAGATCTTTATTATCCTAGACTCACTAGACTGACTCTCTCCAAACAATAACCTTATTTCATCATGCTCTTTAAGTCATTCTAATTGGGTATTACTTGAAGAGAATGAAGGAACAATCGTTAGCCATTCCTTGATTTGTTCACCTCGTTGGTATGGTATACCACCCACACACGTCGTGCAACTCAAACCGGTTGGTATATGCCCTCCGGCCTTCAAGAACAAAAGGTAAACCTACAGCGTCGAGGTAAAAGGATACGAACGACAACACTGTTTCTGAAAACCAGCTGCTTGCTATGTTGCGGGATTTGGTTTCTTTGTATTCATGCTTCGTTGGGTATTTTGATATATCGAAGTGGATCTCGATTTTTTTGATTGTGATTGTTACGGTATATTGGTTCAGAAGTTTGACTATTCATTACAGTATAGCACTGAATTTGATATACTTGGTTGTATCAGAAATCCGTTGATAAGTACTACAAAATGTTTACGAGATTGGATATTCATAACAATTCACAATATACTTGGCATTCAATACGGTTCGCCTAATTTATAGTGAGTTTTTAAAAATTATTGTGATCCATCAATTACTTAAGATGTATTTTTTGCAGGTTTCATCAAGATATATCGAGGATAGATGATTTTTAGGATATTTTTTAAGATTTGCAGAGTTTGTTGGATTTTCTGTACAAACAACTGGTATTATTCGAAATTTCTTTGAAATTACGTAGTGATGTTTGTAATTCACTTCGGAATTTCCTGGATTCCAAAAAGATTCACCGAGAATCCAGAGATTTATGGTGAATTTTTAATATTCGTGAGAATCTTCAAAGATCTTGTACCCATATAGTCAATATAATTCAAAAAATCGATAGTATCGGTAAAGGATTACTATTGATCCTGGTACTCGAGCTTCATTCAATTTTTAACTGTAACTGTCACAATATATGCCGAGTCTATGAAAGATTTTCAGATTCTAAAGACTTGATATTGCTAAGATTTCCATGGTAAAGTGTACACTAGATAGTCAGAGCGAGACTTTCCTCGAATTCTACGTTTTGCACTTCTTGAAAATTTATTCTAGTCAAGAGTAATGCCCCATTTAGATACTGAAGAAGTTGGAGACGCAACAGATGTGTTTGACACGCACTTCTCACATAATTTTAGTTTCTCCTGAAGCTGTTCTTTCATGAACAAAATCTGTGCCATGTTTTTGGTCTCGAGCGAAATCAACGGCAGAATGTTTAATTCATGAACATTTCGATTCGTATGGGGTTAATTTTCCAACCCAATACCTTTTTTTTATAAATCATCTCCCGTGGAGACAATTTAGTGCAATTGGGAAACGACACGGTTCAATTCGAAATCATGAATAATAGAGTTGGCAACATCGCCCCGATACAGGTAAAGCGCTACAAAAAGGGCGGAATTCATGAACATCGCCCACCTGGTTTATTCTATGGGTATTCCGATATTTTTATTTTTGCATTACTCTCGATCGGAATCTTCCAGGAATCTTGCGTGATGAATTGCTTAGAAAATATGGATGGCTCTGACATGAAATTTCGGAACGATTCGTGCATAATAGAATAGCTCGTCGAATATCTTGGAAATTTTAGGAGAAAAGCTATATTCTGCGGTCTGCAGCTCAACGAGACTATATTATTCAATGAACTGATAACATTCTTGCGCAAATTCAGTTTACATGAACGGGGTCGTTTTGAATTCTTTCCACACAGAGGAGATAAAATTACGTTAGAAAATTTCAGTCTCTTTTGCTCATTGCTTTTAAAAGTTTCAATTAACATATTGGTGACAAATCTAGTGAAAAATACGATGAAAAAAAAAAACACCAGGCTGTGATGGGACACCAATTACAGTCTATATAATATAATGATGATGCTGGAATTCAAAAACGAAAATAGAGCGATCTATTACAAAAAATATGCAAGGATATCACTTTAGAAGTAGTAACAACATACGGAAACAGAATCAGTTTGCAAACAGTACGAAAAAATCAACTCTACTCTGAGAATCCATATTGTCATAACCACCAACAAATTGGACATTGCAGAAGGAACACTTTGGAGATGTGATACTTCAGAAGAATTGCGGGAAAAACAAAATGGGATTTCACAAATGGAGTTATGAGGGAAATGATCAAACAGGAACCATTAATAGACAAATCGATATCGCATCAGGCAAATGAATTGGTATATGGTCATATAATTGAAATGAATGCGAATGAATTGACAAGAAAATCAGTGCATAGGCCAAGCAAAGCGAAAGAGAAGAGGTCAAAGATAAATGGAAGAAATGGCTGGATGAAAAATCAGAAACTTCCTGTATAATATCATTACGCTAACTTCTGTCATCAAGTGGTGTGATAGTAATCCTTCATTCTTAGTTCAGAACACTCTGTAGGTATTTTCTATTCAACATATCTTCAGACAACCTTCATCTCAAGCAACGCCGGGTCGGTAAATAAAAGCGTTTGATAACCACCTATATTATGTGCGGTAAGATAACAGTGTTGCAGTTGTCTGGTAAACAAAAGATAAACAACAATCACCTGCATGCTTATCAGACTCCACTGAAATGTGTGATATAATAAATGAATCATTTATGATGTACTTAGTTCAATTTCTGTCTGCATGATTCTTCATTTATTTCGTTCGAAATTGTCATGAAATTCGCTTCTCTCACTGTTTCTGACATAATAGAAATTATTCACTTCAAACAATCGCTTGGCAAAAAAGGCAACAAAATCGCAAATGTGCTTGAATTGGTGCACCTTGACTTCCCAAGAACTTCTACTAAATTCTATTATAGATTTTCATTGGAATTTCGAATGCCTTCTTGATGAATTTCTAATGCCTTTTTGATGAATTTCTAATGCCTTCTCAATGAATTTCTAATGCCTTCTCAATGAACTTCTAATGCCTTCTCAATAAATTGCTGTTGAATGTATTCCAGGCTAGCCAAACCAGTCATGTTATATAAATACAGAGAACTGCACGAATCTGAAATTCTGAATTTGAAATGTGTAGGCATTAAGTATACCTTATTGCCATTTTTTTCACGACAAGAATATTGTTTTATCACTTCTCGTTCAACCGGAACCAGTCCGAACTTTTTATTTTACCTTTTCTTGGATTCTGTAACCTAGGCGCACCTAGACGCAAAAACCAGTATCACATCGGCTGATTTTGGTCTGAGGGATGCGTATGTGAGTGGTTTTTCAGACACCCAGTATATTTTCCGTTTTTAATGACCCAATATCCTTCGAAGACTGACTGAAAATCCGAATTTCCACCAGTGATTTATTGAAGGAGCATGTCTATGCTTATGAGGAAAGTTTATGATACACCGTCACGCCATTCTTTTTCTTGTTTCGATTTAATCAAGAAAGGAGAAATCTCGGAAAAAAAATTGTAAGGTAGTTGGCAACAACCAACAACTTGTTTATTACGATACTATGATATTACTTCGTCACACGAATGCCTATTTTGCATTGTTGCAATCTACTGGGTGTTAATTGGACCATAAATATGAAACGTTCATAAAGGAAACCCTTATATTAGTACTCATACTCCATAATACCTACAGGACGTCTCATGACTTGAACACCATACGGTGAGAGATTTACATTTGCAGGAATTATCTTACACATTCTAATTATTCGTCACACTTCCTCATTTTGAATGAACACCCTATATATTATAGCATTTTTGAAATCTACGATGGAATTGAGCATTCATATATCTGAAGGGTTTCATTTTTTAGACAAACCTCTTGTATTTTATATGGCGGCATTTCATATGTTAACTTTTTTCTCTACCAATATATCCATCTTGAGATTTTCATTATCTAGAAAGTTTTGAAGGGTGTCTATATCATCATTTTATTCGATGATCAATCAATTAACTCTATTAAGTCTAAGTAGAATTCTTTGTAACTTCCTTATTAGATCAGGATCCATAAAATCTTCTTCGATAGCGCCCTCAGTATACCGGGCGTTACTAATTCAAGTGTATTGAAGGGAGATACGCTACAATTAAAATTGAGAGAATTCAATGATAGATACTCATGGTATATTTATCACTTAGAACAATACGTTGATTGTGTCAAATCGATTGGATTCATATGCTTAGTATTGTCATGGTAGTCGTAGAAAGATCACAATTTCATTAGGAGTCTTTTTCGAAAGTCAATTTCGAAATTGATCGTCTGAAAATTCATCAGCAAATAATATTTTATGTAAGGTTTTGTAGATGATTGCTTTTTAATGAATTATTTGCTGAGGCAGTCCTTATTCATGTGTTTATTTGATATTTCCATTGATTGAAAAATCAATGGAAATCAGTAGGTACCAAATTATCCACACTGCATGATACGTATATAGTCAATTTATTTTGGAAACTTTTCTATTCATTCTTGATATAGAAATCACTGATTTTTATCGTAATGAAAGAAGTTCATTCCGACACAATGGTAATGGCTTTTCAATTAAGGTCCAATACTTTTTCCAAGTTCCATTATATCCGAATTCTCATATAATGCCACCTGCATATACCGAGTGATTTCACTTTACACGCATTTCAGAATTATACCCTTCACCTACATGGGCTCTGAATATTGAAAATTCTCGATTAAATATTCTCACACGAAATAACTCTCCTAGATATATTCCAGCAGGTATAAATCAGTATATACCCAATTACAGGAAATGTACAAAGATTTATATGGAATCAACCCATGGACCAACCTAATTACTGGAATTAAATTACTGTTGAATATGAATCACTAGTTTCACTTGTAAAATATATATTTCCAGTACATCCATAATATACAGGGTTGGGATAAAGTATGGAACCAATTAAATATCTTTTAAACGAAAAGAACGATATTTATAAATATTCGCAGGTAAGTGCAATGGAATGTATATTTTCACAGATTTTGAAAGAGCTTGTTATTTTGAGTTCATACATACTGAGTTCAGTGTGAAAAAATTTGTAAAAACGGGGAAAATAGCACTTTAATCAACCTCCTTTGAGTTTTTCGCATTAGAGCAAAAAACTATTCAGATATTGATGTGTTTGTATGCATAGTAATGAACAAATTAACAATTTAGAATGGTTCAATTGAGTGAAATAGAGCGTATTGAAATTTTAATGATGATCGGTGATGGTGATTGTAAAATTCATTTACGTCAATTAGAATTTGACACTTGGAGAACAAAAGAGTACTAGTTTATTTATTACTATGCATACAAACAGCATCAATTAGTTTATCTGAATAGTGTTTTGTTCCAATGCAAAAAAAACTCAAAGGAGGTTGATTAAAGTGCTATATTCCTCGTTTTCACATTTTTTTAAACTGAACTCAGTATGTATGAATTCAAAATACCAAGCTCTTTCAAAGACTGTAAAAATATATAGGGTGTCCCATTTGAATCGAAGAAGTTGATGGCATTTCCGGTTGAACCAGAAGTATATTATTAACAAAAAATTTTGTTCCATCGCACCTACCTGAAAATTTTCATGAATATCGTTCTGTTCGTTCAAATGATATTTACTTGGTTCCATACTTCATCCCAACCCTTTATAAACTTTCATGTGAACATAATAAGTCTACAGTTGTAAATAATTTTCAGCATCAACTAGACACCCGCGCGCATATTTCATGTTCAGTATCTTGTCAATGCAATGAATTTACAATCTCCATCAATGTTGTTGATCATTTCCAGTATTCGTGTTATTATATTCAGCACGAAATCATAATTTTTTAGCAAAAATTGTTGTTGAACCCGTTTTCTGCTGCACAGAGTCTCATGAAAATGTATAATTATATACTATTTTGCTGAATAAACCTTCTCGATGTCTCGAATTAGAGTTTTCTCTTTGTGAACCGGCATATTTACTTTTCCTCATTCGATATAAATGAGTAATTGAAGTTCCTTCTTTCTGTCTTTTCCTTCCACGGCCTTTCATTTCGACGGATGCAAAACAAGCAAAGCATTATTCGCGACTGGAATCAAACAGCCGAAAGAATCGATACCTATCGCGATTCCGTACAATTAATTTTCAATGAAAGAAGAGTGAAAGAATGGAATTTTAAGATCCGCCCAAGCACGATCGGCAAATGATCACATCTTCTCTTTTGTAGATAAGTTCGGGGCTACAAGAATGAGTCTTTGATGGCTTTCTTTCGTCTGAATTTCTAAGAGAAACTTCGATTTCATTTCATTTCCTCGAACAATTTCAGTGCCCTCGCAGCATGCCAGACAAGGAAATTGAGTTATGAAGAATATAAATGTGTCGGAAAGAATCTGACGTTATTTGCTACAACCTAACTTTGTTTCATGTTTCCATTCGAGCTCGGGCCCTCAATTAGAAATTGTTATTCAAGTCGCATTGTTGGCGATAAAAAATGTGTCAGCGTTGAGGGACTTGCCAGTGGCGATTTTCAGTTTCTTTTTGCGATTTCTCGTTTTCATGTCGGCATTTCTCGATTTTTTCTAAAATAACTCCTCCCATGATCTGACCAATCGCAAATGGAAAATATATATGTATTATTACACATTTTTTGAACCAGCTATCTCTCATTTTTCATTAGAAGGTGTTCAGACGACGAAACAATTTAAGTTTTCGGAAGATTGTAAAAATATCTGTTGAATGAATCAGACTTGAATTTGATTAGACTTCTTGTTGTGATTGGAAAAACTCTGGCAATTGGACCAATGAACTTTTTTATGTTGAATTATTCATTTTTTTTTGTCTTCTGATTGAGAGCATATTAAAAAATAATTGATAAATACTGCAACTACATCATGGCTTGAGCAAGGCTATACAAATTATTCGAAATGGCTATTGGAGATATTATTGTCTTCATCCTTTAAAACTTCTGTCTTTCACTGGGACCGAGGCGATAGATGAAATGATATTTTTGATTTTAAATGTTTCGTACATAAAAGGATGATATTTCAAATTTTTCAGCTTCTGAGTCACCCTTTTTGCAATGATACCAACAAATGACAACATCAACAATGTGAACCTTAATTTTTTTCAGTCGACAGAGCGGCCAAATAAGCCCAATGTGGCGGCGCCCATGGCTCACATCATCTAACCATGTAGCAATTATATTCTCTCTCATTCGTGCAAGTGCTCCGCGGTATTTGTGTGTTTTGATCAGTGAATTGATGTGAATGTGGTTGTTTAACATCACAAATCTACATTTACAATTGTGAAATATTGAGATAAGACTGAAAACGCGATTTTAAAACCCTGAATCGAATAGTTTTCCGAAAAAAAGTTCAACTTGCATAGTGGTTTCATGATTTTGTACACAGAAATGTGGATAATCTTGTGGACAAAATTCCCTCCTCAACCGCTGGCTGACACGAACATCATAGGATTTCCTCTCGTGTCAAAATCAACCTCGCTGTCAAGTCTACAATAATCTTGAATATTCGTTACTTCTCGTGCTGGATTTCTTCATCCCCAGCAGTATAGACCAGCTTATCAAGTGGGTCATTATATTTTGTATGACCGGCCTGTAGTGCAATCGAATCATTTCCCTCCAGGAGGCAAAACTCTATTACGTCTCTGCCAAATATCGCTCCGAAGTAAATTGCTGGACCTCCTGCCATTCACATCGACGGTCGTCTCAGCCAAACAATCCGAACTTCTGATGTTCCATTAATTGGGAATCATTCGTGTAGCAGATCTGGAATATTCCTATTATGCCCTGAATTGCATATGCAAGTTTACAGTAGTTCATGTACGTAGAATAGTAATATGAATCTCGATTTTATCACGTCAAATATCACGATGGCATTCCGGTGTACAAACAAATGGAGTTTCTTGGAATTCCTTAAAATTCTTTCTTGAATCTTTTTGGTGAAACGCGATATAATACAGGTTTACAAACAAACTGAAATTTCTTGGATTCGATTGCAATATCTTCTAATTGTTAGAAATTCTATGAAATTTCTTGCAATTCTTAGAAGTTCTTTGGAATTCTTTGAAATTTCTTGGAATTCCTCTGGTAAAACGCGTCTTTGGAACCTGGAACTCCTTTGGTGAAACTGATGGACTGCACACAGCGGAAATTTCTTGGATCTCATTACAATACCTTTCAATTCTTCGAAATTTCTTGAAATTTTTTGAAATTTCATGGAGTTCTTAGAAATTCCTGAGAATTCTTCATGAAATTGAAGATTTTTGTACACAGTTTCGACTGAGGTTTACCACCGCATCAAATATTTGGAAAGAAAACAATATTTTTTACGAGGATCTCACTGTCCTATTTTCATTTACATATAATGGAAATGTTCAAGGACATTTATGAATAAGAACCTTTTCAGCTCTCATTATTGGATGATTGTCTATCTTCCAATCTGTTTCATTCATTTCTCTCGGATGTCTTTGTCTGCATCTCTTCCTATGGACCTGTATCTATTTATTATTCATTTCATCCGTTTCGTTCAAGATCTCTTTCTTTCTTCCATAATTCTTGGTTCTTATTCTCAATTCTAAACCGGATATGTATTTCCTGTAATTCTTGGGTGTCTCATCTCCTTTTCAATCGGTTTTCCAATGTGCACAGGCTGATATGATATTGTGTTCAATTTGCTGATGCTCACAGCCTCCAAACTTTCAAGAATAATTCCCAACACCTTACTTCTCTCCCGAATTTCCACCGATGGCTAACATGATGTTCCTCGGACATTATTGGTTTCCCTTCCGTGTTGTCGACAGATGAAAAAAAAGTTCGATTTTTGTCTTCGACCTATTGTCATTATCGATCCATTAGAAGATGAAAATCGTGCAGGATTATAACGAGCGGTTCCGATGCTTCGAAACGAACCGTTTCGGTTTAGGCAATACATTTCTTTTCCATCATCATCATCGACCGTCGGGAACATCGAAGTCGTTTCAGGCAGCTGTGTAGCATGCCGAGCCCTTCAAAAAGTGGTTATCGCCATGGCATGTGTGGTACACACGATGATGGCTCGAGGACACATCGTCCGCTACATGACCCGAGAGTGGAACACACTCGATGACCAACTTTAGCTCTTCGATTCCTCAGCATCCTGCCAGACGCGCCGTAAGCGAGGTTGCCAACCGAAGATATGGTATTTTATACAGGGTGGCCCAATGAAAACGAAACTGAGAGATCGAGGAACTGACAATGAAATAAATGATTCTTCATGTAATGTTGGATAGGACAGGATTTGAGAGGAAAAAACATGAAAAAGATGAACATCGTTCTAACTACAAGATGAGGAATCGCGATGAAAGGGAAAAAAGCGTTACTTTCGATCGCTAATCGATTATTTTCATGAAGGTGTTTTCTCGAGAACTACTGCATTGAATTCCAGAAACACGGAAGCGTTGGTGAGAGATTTCGATTACCTTTAAAATGATTTATCACTTGACCCCTTATCCTATTTGAGATTCAAGGGTTGGAGGTCACTCCTCCGAGAGGTTTGAGGTGAAAAAGTTGATACCATGCGTGAAATATCTCCCCCTCGAAATAAAAATCGACCGGTTCGAGCATTTGTTTTTCTGAGAACGATAACTGTGTCAAATCGGTCTTTTTGTTTTCATTGAGCCACCCAGTATGGCTCTAGCAGATCGAATTTAGAAATAGAGAGGGAGGAATTGAAACGACCATGGGAAAGAGACGCAGAGATGAAAAATCACATGACGTTTTGATGTGTGTGTAAGATTATTCACTCAAATCTATTGAAAATTGGTAAATAATCCTGGCTCCTTCAGCCGGTTCAGCCTATCAAGTCAAGGAACGATTTTAAAACATTTCATATGTAAGTGATTGGATAAGATTGAACAAATTTCAGATCGACATCATTTCGCGCCTAGAGAAAGTCGGAGGAATCCAAGCAAGGAAAACAGCAAACGAGAGAGAGGCAACTTGCAGTGATCAGCTGACTGCAGTTTACTAAATGACCTCTGGGGATTCTTCTTACACTAGCAACACATTCCAAATTTGTGATAGCACACCTTTTCTTCAATAAAACACGGCCCTTTCCGAACCCTTTTCAGCATTGATAGATCGCAGGATCCTCTATCAGAAACAATCGGCAATGTATTCATGTCCTCCATCCATTCTCGTGGAAAGTACGAGGAAGGTGGGAAAATTTCCCAGTTCATTTGAGAGCAAATTTATTTTTATAGGCACTTTGCTCCGAGCACTCGGAATGCGAAGAGAAACCCAGAGAAAAATCATCGGGAATCAGCGTCGACAAACATCGTAGATGGTAATTCAGTGAAAATCACCAGTCATGCATCCTTGATATCTGCACTTTATTATATTACTCTCAAATAATGTGCCCGAATAGTAATTCCTCTGGACTCTAATGAAGACGTTATTACACCTGAATTCGTATCGAAACAGCTTATTATTTTTATATGATATCTGTAGATACACTTATCTTAGGCTTAGGTACATAATTACATTGAAAAAGTATGGAACACAATTTCGAATTCAAGTCCCCATAGTGTTTCGGCCTCAAATCGAAGGAAACTTCCATCAAGTGTCTGAGCCTATACAAGGTGTTTCACCTAAGAATGCAAAGAAAAAAATGATGTATGAGTATGACATTAGAGAAAGTGTCTGCAAAATTTGTTTATTTATTTATGGAATGTTTCTCGAAGTGGAACATGCAGGATAAGCTACTGGTAGCCAAAGTACTTTTCATTTTAAAATATACACGGACTGATGCACTCTGACCATGCAAATCTGACCACGCAATCCGTAACAAGAACAAATTCAACCTGGAAATCTTATAGATTCAAATACTTCCTTTGATATCCTTCCAAACGAAAACAGCAGGCATTTACAGTTTATCGATACTAAAGTGGCGAATACCTCTAGTTCCAATTGAAATGTCATGCTGATCGTTGAATTTTCGAATATAATTGTGTCTCTATGCAAACTTCTATGTCGCAAGAATGATCAAAATTGAATGCTTCAGAGAACACTACAGAAACGTCCGCCGATCGATTCAAAACAGTTGAATCTTTGCTAACTTCTACAACGCGTGCATCAAAGTTCACGAATGTTTCTTCTGTCGTAAATACTCCAGAAGTTCGCCTACCGAATACCTACCACGACAATTTTGATTGGATGTGGATTCCCATATGTGAAGTTTGGTTTACGCAAATCTAAGAGATCGTGACTCAGATCTAGAGATTGATATTGTTTATAATCAAATTTGATATGAATTGAAGTATAACTATCTCACGTGTCAGCATGGGCGTGCATTGCCTGATAATTGTATGGTATTTTCATTCACTTTTAATAGATTTTTTTTCCAATTCCACTTTTTTCACATTTCATTTGGTGGTGACAACCCACTGAATAAACCTCTGCATTCCTAGGTGAATCACCCTGATTTCAATGGGATCTCCATATTGTTCTTCGAGCACGCTCTGTATATATTTCTCGATACTGAGGGAAGCATAGAGATCGGTGTGCGAGCATTTGCAGAATTGTTACTCTATTGAATAATTCCCCCGATATTCCACCAATCACGTGTCATCGCTCATATTCGTGTTTGCATTCAATTCATCTCAACTTCGGCCTTTTGTTCGTCAACTTCCGAATTGGAAGGTTATGTACGTACCTACTGGATGATTGAGGTGCATGCATCTGACTCGAAAATTACGCGGCTACGACGAAAGTTTCACGGATCCGTTGTTGGGCTGGTTCGCTTTGACAAAACACTGGTGGAGTTCATCGAGTGAAGGGAAGTCGACAAGTAGAGTCTTTGCTCAGGTTAATTCGATTCGCGTCGGAAATCGGTTCTATACCGGAGAGCAGAGTTGCTGGGGAAATTCCACAATGGGACTTTTGGAAAGTTACCTAGTCGATAGTCAGTGGGAAAGGAAGTTGACTGGCTGAATTAATGGCATCCATGAAGATTTTGCACGAACATGCAGTAAGAACAGAAGTCAAATAAAAACAGAGGTGAATAGGATCAGAATGATACTGTCGGGGGTGAATACATTTAGAAATGATCGATTACATGTTTGATTACATGAAAGTTTTTGGCACAATATAATGACAATAAAATTAGTCAATCTAACCATTGGGTAGCAAGAAGCAGGATACGAAAAAAATGGATGCATCATTCGAAGATGCAACTGAACAACTGAAATACTTTATATGAGGATCTCCCAGAACTTGATATCTTCACTTCTATTGAAACATCATTGATTTGGGTAGTGGTAGAAAAACATTTCTATCAACTCAAAATAGTAACGAACATTGTTTCGCAAACTATTCTCTTGAAAGGATAACATTGGAATGGATTTCACAAATCGTTACTTGATCGATACTCTTGCTCAATCGCTGTGACGATTCCAATACATCCGATACGAGAAAACTTTCTCAAAAGTAAAAACCCTCAATTGTGACATTCGAGAGCATTTCCGGAACCTACAGAACTGAGAGAGGAGAAAGTTTGTATCCAAATATTGGTGTAAAACGATCAACGAATACAATATAATCAAGTACAGTAATTTGAAGACTTATCATTAACAAGAGGATATACAAGCAGTAAGTAGCAGGAGTAAAAAGGGTCCTTAGAGCTTCCAGAGCATTAGAAACAGCAGTCAGTGGATGAAAGATACAAATAACACCCAATTAGTGCCATTCGAAGATGTAGTGACACTTCTGAGGGTGTGAGAGTAGAGCTGATAAACGAACATCAACCATATACTCTGGCTAATAAATCTCATTGTTGGTTGAAGGAACTTCTACAGAACTTGAAAACAAAGGAGAAAGACCAATTCGGTCTTGTTATGTCGGTGTTAAGCACACGGCAGTGAATTAGAGAATCTCCGCTGTTCGAGGTCTGTGGAAACTTGAAACATCTAGTGTAGGAGTAATAAAAGAGGCACGAAGGTGTCGACTGTTGAAATAAAAAATGTCAATCAGATAATATGGAAGGCTTCGAATAGTTTCAGGATCTTTATAATTCAATGTTTCCTAAATAGTAATCCGAATATTGCAACTCTTTCAGTTGTACAGTTGAAATATCTTTAACATTTTTTTATTCCAAATATTTTTCATAGATGAGTCCTTCTAAATTCTTTCACTCCACAGTTTCACCACATGACAACTAGAAAACAATTCTTGACAAATTAGTTCTAGAGATGCGGTCATACGTAGTGATAATATTTGGTTGAAATATCCAACGTCTGGTTATAACTTGTTGAAGAAAAATTGAATTTTCGATTTCTTATTCGTCCGAAATAACAGCCATTTTGTGTAATAACTAGACAAACAACTATTTCCATAACCGATGGACTGGAGTGTATAATATGGATCACTAATTGTTATGAAGTATGTCTAGTCGGTGCTAAGTACTAAGTCATTATGGAAAATTGTTCCTAACCAAATTTAATGATCGAATCTAAGACGAAACATGGGAAATGATTGAAGGTGGGCCGAAACCCATCTCGGATTGTAGGGCCAGCGTTAATGATGATGACCTTTACCTGAAAAAAAAAAATTGTTGGATGGGATCGAAATTTCGAATAGATAATATGCTTGCGTGATAATTGGATGACTTGAACAGATTATTCATTCGTGATATCAAACATCATTCAGTCCACTTTCCCCGAAGTTCATTTAGGTTTGTACGATGTAACATATTTGCTCTCTTTGTGATTTTCGAAACTAGAGGATACACAGAATGTTGTTTTCGGTCCATTGTATTGCAATTTTCGAGGGATGTTTGTTTTCGGATGCTTCCAATTAGTCAGTGAATTGTAACTAACAATCGATATGAAAACCACGTCCATTATGGAACTTGTTGCATTGTCGACACTCATTCACTGTATATTTCCAATACTTTGAGGACATGAAGTTCGTTACTCTTTTTTATCTTTCGATCTATTGGTACTGGCGCCAAATTTGTTGAGCTAAAAAGTTACATCATTTTTACATGTACATGTGACAGCTGAAATGAGTGATTAGCACATCCTGGTATTTCTTCCGAATTACATCTTTCGGGTTCAGCTGGTGTCAGATGGTGTTTCAATATTTGTGCAATGTTCACAACATAATAGGAAACATATTTATTATCAGAGTTTCAAATAGCAGGAAGTTATTTGAAAAAGTTCCCTCAATTCAGACCTAACCGCGAAATTTTCAATATCCATCTGGAATAATTGAAAATTATATTTTTTCCAAGTTGTACTGCGAAATAATAGTTTTCCTTCTTTTTCCATAAAACTTGATTACGGTCGGAAGAACTGGTTTATTGTGAAAATTCAAATTTGAAAAACATTTCAAAATTGAACTACATAACAAGAGTCTAACATACAAAAATCTATTTCATTGATAAGTTTCATTTTATTCTTATTGAATAGTGAATTAGTGAATTCTTGAAGTTATTCGAAATGAAAGAAGCGTATTTGAATGAAGAAAAATGTTTTGAAATGTCCATTTCGATATTCCGCATATGGGCCTGCATGAAATTATTGTGATATAACTTGTTTTTTGTAATTCTGATAATAGGAGTTTTGCCTCATATAATTATGTTGCGAACATGGCCCACCTTCTATCATTCATGCAATTTTTCAAATATTGGAACTTTTAGTCCTGAATGTGATAATTTTGCATCCACAATTTTTAGCATAAGTCAAAGGTCCAATTTCTCTACATGGTTCATTCGATTATATTCAAATTCTGAGGTTGTATCGAGCGATCCATTTTCACACTCTGGCTGTCATTTACAATCTGTGAAAAAGATCAAACTATCGTTTGATTTACCCAAATTGACGTCGATCAAATCTCTGGTGTATCAAAAGGTGAAGCGTTAGGTTGGATTTTATGTCCTCACTGTATGTTTTCAAAACACTAGCCGGTGTTTATTGGTGGAAAGGTAACCGCATCCCTAAAACCGGAGACTGCGGGTGATGAAGTCCATAGGGAGGGCAAGCAATCAATTTCCGAGAAAAACGTTGTGGGAACGTTCGAAATGAGCAAAGTGTATGTTCGAATGCGATAAAGCCACAACACAGAAACGCTGTGAATCGGTGAAATTATCTGCTTTTAGTGCAATGTTCATTCTGCTCCCCTCTCCCCTAATTCCATCATCTTCTTCGCAATCCGAGGAGGCGAGGCGAAGGTCTGACTGTATCCGTGGAATAAACCGCATCAAAATGTTATCGGAGTTGATGGAGCCTAGCTAGCTGATGAAAGACAAACGAAACACGAGTTAGGTCGGACGATTCATGTTGCTTTTCGCGAAACCCAATTAAAACGAATTACACTAAGAATCCACACAAGCTGTCGGAGTCCCATTATATCAACACATACACGAATTCGTTGAAACAAATAGTTTTTGCTCTGGTTCGTAAGCGAAAAGTAAAAGAAGGTAATGAAGGCGTAGCCCAAATTCTTCTAACAGTCTTTGTTTCGTGAAAAAAAAAATCACGTCAGATTGAATATTGTGTGATTTAAAGCATTTCTTCACAAGATTCGTGACCTTTTCGAAAAGGTCTTGCGAGATATTTTTGTTTCAAAAATGATTTGCGAATTTTACCAATTGAGAGACTTCTTCAGGAAATTTTCAATATTCTCGAGATCTTCCAAAGATTCGGATTGTTGATATTGTTTTTTTTGTCGTTTGACAGAGGGGAAATGTTTTCAGAGGAGGAGAGTATTGAAATTTTTATTGAAAGTTTGGAGGACATAAGAATCGTGAAGAACTAGAGTAGGCAGATAATTCCACAATATGACCAGCCAGTTTCTCTACTGGAATAATGAACGAGATTTCCGATGAGCTCCGAACATATGGAAGTGTATAAAAAAGGTATTAATCTTCTATGTTCTAGATGTATCTATATGGATTCGTGAGTGTAGTAGATTTTTTGTTGCAAAATTTCATTGCATATAGATTATCAGATTCCCATTTGAAAATTCTCACCAGATCTCCTAGAGAAGAAGGCGGTTGAATTGTTGAAAAATTTGGAGATTTTTGTTGCCCCTACTCTTTCTTCTAGGTCGATGCTATGATTCGTTCTGGAAGTCGCACCAAAATATTTGATCTTGACGAAATCTCGAGAATTTTTCATATTGAAGCTTGGATTAGTGAGATGGCAAAAATATTTTTCGGATTCCTAACATTCGAAGAAAGATTGACAGAATTGAAGAGAGATTCGTGGATTTGAAAAATTGGAACCTTCCTTCATTGTCAGCTCCAGAACCTTCTCAGAAAATATCAAGTTTTCCTTTTAATTGGCCTTCCATTTTATGAACGTACAATAAATTTAAAACCACCTCATCTCTACTTTTATCTGCACAAAACCTATAAATTGAAGGATCTTTTTCATTTTACCGCCCGTGAATCCGAAGTCGGCACGGCCAGAATTCGATCATGAATAATCTATGAGTCCTATATCGGATTCGAAAAACATGATTACGAGAGCACACTGATTATAGAACGTGAACGAAAAATTACCGTTCCCAACCAACACAAAACTCATCTAGCAACTCCCAACTGATCGAAGATAAAATTTCAGTTAACGCTAAAATGGGAATAACGAATACATTCGACGAGTCAACAATTTCGTTTCGAATAGATTCTCGCATCCAGAATGCAATCTTTCATGCCCCGAGGAACGCTCCCTTTTGATTCGAACCGAACTTTTTATATTTCTTCGGAGATCTGTCAATTTGGGCCGCACAGTCTCTGGAGATGTTGCCTGAAATGCTCGTCGGAAGGCAGTTTAGTGAGCGGCGTGGATGAGTAAGTCAATCGCAGTACAACTTTCAAACCAATGCAAATGGATGCGTCAGCGTATTATTTCTTCCTTTCGGTGCGGTAATTGACGAACACCGAATGTCGATATAAGAATTCAGCGGAGAGCGGAATTTAGCTTCGGATTATGCTTCGAAAAATGGTTCTCATTCATATCCTGTCGATATCAACACGAAACGAAGTATACATTGAAGTAGGATATCTCAACTCCATCGACTTCAAGTTGATTTGTGATGATGACGAATGAATTGCAAAAAAAGTTTTTGAACAAGAAAAAAATTTTCCATCGTTTGATTCCTCAGCCCATACCACAAACAATTACCTACTGAGATCGGGTTCACTCTCGCACAGTTTACAGTTTATTTTTATTTCTTGGACATATTTGGCTTGACATTGATAAATAAGGACACATCATGATTTGGTTTTACATCATTCTGCATCACCCGTCTATGCAGAGTCTCGCACTTTATGGTACAATTGAAATAACGCTTTTTCGTCTCATTCGTAACAAGCTATCGCAAAAGACAAAACCGACTGTAGCGAAATACCAAAATCCTGTTTTTCGAAGCGTGGGGTGATTCTCTGAAGTTTAGGGATTGTATTAATCCAGATTTCAATCCCGTCAGGGTTGTTGATATACTTCTGGTGCGTTTGACTAGGCCGAAAGCTCTTTCCGTTTCGGTCCCTGACTCGGTTAGTGGTAAACCAAAAATATCGTTGAATTTTTCAATTCAATATTTCCCACCATATTTTTTACACGATTTCTTGTTTTCAACTAAGGACATTAGATTTCCCATCGAAGTCGCCACTAGCAATTCCAGGTAGACAAACTAGACCTGTTCTGGCTGGTAATCATACATTGTCAGGCTCGAAACATGCCGAATCTCTCATCACCAAGCATCATCCATCAATAGAACGGCAAAGTTATGGAATTCCTTGCCTTCTGATGCTCACGACCTCCAAGCTTTCAAGAAAAATTCTAATACCTTCCTTCTCTCACAAAATTCCACCACTGACTAACACGATTAACGAATGCTTAAAAAAATGTCAAATTTTCCTGTACATATGATCGTACTTTGTATTTTATATTTGGAAAGGTAGAGTTGGAGTTTTTAACATTTATTGACTCGTATGGGATCTGGATTGCAAAATTCCCAGACTCAACACCATTAGATATTCCTGAGGGATGAAGTTGTGACATTATCTAAGATTTGCAAAAATTGTCAAACACACTGCATTTGTTTCTGATATATTTTCAGTGTTTTTTTTTTAATTTCGTCGTTCATTGTTAAATTAAACATGTATCTCTTATCTACGAACTCAGATGTGTGATTGTTGTAGATTTTGAGGAATTCTCAAGGATTCTCCAGAATTTGTATAGGATTCTGTATGAAGATTCGTAGGAAAGTTTTGAAGATTCGCGAGGTTCATCAATATTCCGCTGGAAATTTATAGATTCATAGGAATTCTGAATATTTGTCATATGATTGAAATGTCATTGAAATCTTTCATGCGTTTCTGATTCCTGCTCTTTGTGATTTTATTGGGTCTTTTCATTCATTTATTGCGCTGTAGTGGTTCTGAGTGACCCTGTATGAACCTTAGTTGTTTTAGAGGAAGGAACTATTGCTTCGCGTCTTGAATTATTGGGCTTCCGAACAAGTATCACGTTTCTTTCGAATTGAAACTCTTATTCCACTGCGAATTCGAAAAGAAAATGGGTTAGAGTTTCATCCAATTATTATGTTGTTGTTTTATGCGATATTCTAGGATTTCTTCGACAATGCCACTTTGAACAATCGTAAGAAAATTTCAAGTTCTTGATTCTCTCATTAATATTTCTCAAAGCTAGAAGAAGACTCAACAAGAAATGTTGCTAATATTTCAAAAATTATACTTATCGTGGGAAAGTTGAACAATTCGTTTCACGTCATGCTGTAATAAAAAATGTATTGTTTAGTTTTCTTCATTATGGTATTTCGAAACAAAGCCAATGACTTTTCCCAATGCCTCAACGGCTATTTAAAAACAACAGTTATTCAAAGTTGTTGCAATTTCATTGTCAAAAATATTTCACTTTCGAATGAATAAAGGTCGGATATTAGGGTGTTATACTTATTGTTATGCTTTGATATTACTATGTCCTGAAAGTGAGCCATCCCTACATAGTTTCTTCTACTTCTAACACGATTTTTATTATTCGCGACACCTCGTAACTATTAGGTATGAGGATGCTAGCAGAGATACTTGATTCTTCACTTGGCACTTGGAATTAATATTATGTTGCAATCTTGAAGTGATGTTCAGTCTGAATTATGCATGCTTGCGTCATCGTACCAGAAAATCATAAACCAGGAATAATATTTCTAGTTCTACTAGTTTACGGTTGCTTCTTTCGAACTGACATGACGGTTATGCCTAGTTATGTCTTACAATAAATTCGAATACATAATAAAAGTTGTGAACCAGGCGCTGTAAAATAAATCATGCACTACCAACCAGTAGCATTCGATTTATTTTCCTCCACAACAAATTTATAGCCTTGTTTTTCAATATAATACATTTATATTCATTGAAACGAATATGTTTTTCAACGCGACAAAGTCGAATTTTCCAGGATTATCCTTCATGTACATCCACTATACTCTGTTCATCAAGTAATGAGTGTTCCGTGTCCAGAATACCGGACTACTTAATTTTCGACCCTGTTTAATCTTTGTTTAGTATTCAAGTCGAAACAAGTTTTTGCATCACAAGCATTTCATAACACACTTGGGAAATCACGATCCTTCCGAACAATAACGAAAACAAATGGGAACTTTTTACTTCCCAGCATATTATATGCGGTAAGTGCAGTAATTAATAAGATAAGGCGTTGATTGTGTGTTTTTCTGAAGAGAAATTCGTGATTTCTTTTCTGCTCGCAGTGTTCGCGACTCATTTGGAGACGAAATTAGAATGCCAACAGAGAAGACAAGATCACATAATATCCATTCGCTGAAGCTATCAGATTCTATTCAGAGAGCTATTCGTCTAGTCCGTGATAATTAATTGGCCTCTCTAGAACATCATGGAAAGATGGTCGGTAATCATCAGAAATCTCGTCTTTTTTCCTCCAAGTATATTGTCAGGCTCGAGATCTCCAAACTTCCAAGAAAACTTTACACGAAATGATATTTTTCTTTCAGAAAATGCTACCACCCAACCGAGAACACGATCAGTTCGATATGATATTCATAAATACAAACCTATTGAAGTCAATAATTCAAATTCCATTTGATTGAAATTGTGTCAAGTCGAAACCTACAATGTGTCTATAGTATATAGGTGTACGAAGGGTCTCTATATCTAAACTTATTCACAGTCACGCTCTATTTGACACTATGAAATGGAAATTAAATTTGCCACTGATTGCAAAACTTGTGAATGAAGCCACTAATTGGAAGCTCAACAATGTTCTAATATTAATTACTATCTCAGTCTCATGAACAAGATCTTCATTAGTGTCATTAGAAGGTAGTTTATTATCGCATGGAAAGAGATGCAAACCAATTTGGAATAGGTTGAAACTTGTTTATTGAACATTGATTGACAAATACACAGTGTACAACAGATTTTGCGAGACAAGATTGAATGGACAATTGTACGTTTTTGGTTTGAAGACATGCAAAATCAAAACATTCTTTTTTTTGTAATCAAAAATATATTCAGATTATCATACCATTACTATAAATAAGCGCGATCTTACCTACCAAACAGGCCGATACTAATAAGAATAATTAGTTACCTTAAATACAATAGAATATCAATCGAAAAATCAACACCAGGATCCCGAAATTTCTAGAAAATGAATTTGTTAGAATTAGGATGGCTCAGAATTCGTTTTAGGACAATAGTCTTGTCATACGGAGTGTTATCGATCAGCGAATCCAAGTATTGATATTTCGTATGTGAGGTTTTCATCACGAATGATAAATAATATGGAAGCTTGATATATTTTTGATATCACAACTGCTATATCCATAATATCACCACAATAACAAAAATAAAAATGCATAATAATGAAACCGGAAATTCACAATCTCTCGTGCGATGTCGTTCCAAGGTTTCAACGGGATAAGTTATCATTGATTATTTCATGTAAAATTCATATTATTTCGATAAAATACTTACGACTCGAAAACAGCTCTCATTGTTCAGAAATAGCACGTGAGAAATCAATATTCTCCTCGTGCAATTTTACCGAAGCCCCTTTCGAAAGTAGTTACTTCTATATTTCGTGTATTTATAAGTGCAAAATATAGAGGTTAGTTATATATTAATTTTCATTGAAAACAACCAAGTTCTTGTGCCCACTCACACCGGTTCATTAAAACTTTCTTAGCATAACCAGTTTTTTAACCCGTGCAGAACGATGCAGGCAATTTGAATATAAAATGTATTCGTGAAGATGCTGGCATATAGAAAGAGTATTCGTATGGATATCGTTTGTGAATTCCAAGCTGGAGATTATTTTGTAAATCTAAAATATTCCTTGTCAAACTGGCCTGACCTGACTGTGACCGAAGATGATTATCATCCAGCCCTACAATTCAGGATCAGAACCTCACACACGCATGTCATAAATTTCTCCCATTCTAATGACATATCAAGAAATTACAACTTTAGAAAAGCCAATTTTCCGTTAATGTACCAACTTGTTGCCAACATGGACTGGAGTAATGTATTAGACCAAAATAACGTGAATGTTGCATGTCAGAATCTCAATGATGCACTATATAACATTTTTGATCAAACTGTTCCCCTCAAAATAAATCGAACCAGTAGATACCCGCCCTGGTTTAATTCACTAATTATAAAAACGATTCAGAAGAAAGAGCAATCTCATAAAAACTATCGAAAATATAAAACATCATCTTATCTTCAGCAATTCAAATCATTAAGAGCTCAAGTAAAAACTCAAATAAACGAAGCATATAAAAACTTTATCAACGACGCTGAGAATAAGATATGCGAAGATCCGACTGCCTTCTGGAGTTTTATTCAAAATAAAAAAGGCAACTCGAGAATACCAGGAGTCATGAAGGACGATCATAATGTTTACAGTGAACCGCAAAAAATAGTCGACGCCTTTGCAAACTATTTCAAGAGTGTCTACCTTATATCTGACATGACCCTAACCAATGCACTCGAAAATATTCCCTGTCATTATCAATGTATCAACATCGAACAAGTGAGTGATAAGGATATCATAGAAGCTACAAAGAAAATGAAGAATAAACTGATTATTGGTCCCGATCAAATACCAAGTTTTTTAGTTAAAGATTGTGTTCAACCCCTACTAGTCCCATTACGCCATATCTATGATTTGATATTGAGAACTTCTACCTTTCCCGATGTGTGGAAAATAGCCCGTGTCTGTCCAATTTTTAAAAAAGGCGATAAAACATTGTTAAAAAATTATAGACCAATCTCCGTGCTGAGTAACTTCTCTAAGGTATTTGAAACGATCATGTATGTTTTCCTTTATGACTCGATCAAAAATGTTATATCAGATAATCAACACGGATTTGTAGAAAAAAAGTCTTGTATTACCAACTTGGCGTGCTTATCACAATGTGTTACCGAGGCTCTCGATAGAAAATTACAAGTCGATGTTATTTTCACAGACTTTCAAAAGGCCTTTGACCAAATTGACTTTTACATTCTTCTACATCGGCTAAAGTCATTTGGTTTTTCTGTGAATTTAATTAACTTATTTACAACTTATTTATTTGGTAGAAAGCAATTCGTGGAGTACGAAAATTTTCAGTCCCCTTTGTATAACCCCAGTTCCGGTGTTCCTCAGGGCTCAAATCTAGGACCTCTGTTATTCCTATTATTTATTGATGATTTAGCAAAAAAAATCACCTTTTCGAAACTTTTATACGCTGATGACCTGAAGTTATTCAGAGTTGTCAAAGATAATAGAGACTGCAGTAATTTACAAGAAGATGTAGATTTAGTATTCGATTGGTGTCTCCATAATCATCTACAATTGAATATTTCAAAATGTTTCATTATGTCATTCTCAAGAAGGAAAGAGATGATAGAGTTTCCTTACCAAATAGATAATATTATCATCAATAGGGTCCGGGAGATAAAAGACCTTGGGATTAAGTTTGATTGTGAATTCACATTTTCTCTGCAAATTGAGGAAATTATATCTTCAGCAAATAGGATGATGGGCTTCATTATGAGAAGTACTAGGGAGTTTCGCAATGTTAGGACAATTCTCACAGTTTACTATGCGTATGTGAGGTCCAAACTCGAATATGGGGCATTGATATGGTATCCTTTATACGACTCTGAAATTAATTCTTTGGAAGCTGTTCAAAGAAAATTCTTGAAATACCTGCTATTCAAACAAACAGGAACGTATCCGCAAAGAGGGATTGATCATTCAATCCTTCTGAATCGATTCGATGTAACTTCTTTGCACACTCGTCGTATCTTTGGTACAATATCATTTCTCTACAATTTACTGCACAATAGTATTTCCTGTGCCTCACTTCTACAAAAAATCAACTTTCATATTCCTCGCCTTAATTCTAGAAGTGAGACGACCTTTTATTGTGAGAATATTCGAACAAACGTAATGCGCAGGGCACCAGTGTCGTTAATGTGTTCTAATTATAATTTGATCTGTGATGTATGTGATATCAATGTGAGCACTCTCAAATATATTTTGGAATGTATCATCAATAGATTGTAAACTTTCTTTTTTTTTTTTTCTCTTCTCATTTTAGTTTTTCAACTGTAGCGTTCAATATATATTCAATTATTTATTTACATGCAAGTATATACATTTATTTATATTTGTCGTTTTGTAATTCGTTATGTTAAATATTACCTTCTAGCATTTCCTGTAATTGGGTGTATACCTGTTGGAAATAAAGAGCTATCTATCTATCTATCTATCTGACCTGACGATTTTAGTATTCATTCATTTCTATTTATGTTCTTCTTGAAAAAAATAACTACAAGCCACTTTTTTGACTCCTCTGTGAATGTTTGTTGAGATACTCCGCTGTCGTTCTTGTGTTCCAAACAATATTTTTACGGTTTGGTGCAGTGCAATAGTCTTGATATCTTTTGAGACTTTCTTTGGCATCATATTTTTTTGGATGAGGACTGTATGTCTTGAAATTGCAAACCGAGTCGCAAACAGACTTCAGAAATCCTTATCAAGGATCGTTCTGGATGACTTCATCAGATCATAGTTTCCTTTCTAAAATTTCCCGAACCAATGTCTGGCAAGACCTGGTTTTGGCAATCAAACGAGAAATTCTGAACTATGTTTTGCTTAGTTTTGTGGCACCTGGTATATGTCCGCTACGCTGTTACGTCTACAAATTATAGAGACGATCGGTTATAAACACCCAGCAGATGAATTATCGCCACTTCCTCGCACTAATTCTTCTTAAGCTGACCCATTTCTCACCGAGGCGTTCAAGTGCCCGATGAGACAAAATGATATCCTGTAGGTCTTGAAAAGAGCCTTTTGTTCCTCGAATCAGGCAGAGAGGAACCTTTCATTAGCATTGGATCTGTCCGAAATAAGTTGTATCTAATGATGACGTGACGAGTTCCGCAGTTTATTCATCTACTCAAACATCATCCCAGTGATGATCTTCAGGAAGAACCGAGGGAGAAATAAACAAAAAATTTGTTTGCTTCTCCCACACCTCCTGAAGCGTGCCGCTCAATTTTTCTAAATGGATCACTCGATATTTTATTTCAAATGCTATCAGGAGATGGGTTACTTGGGTTATGGTTATGGATTACTGGATTCGATGTTGTCGAATCCAAGAAGTACGTAGAAACGGAGAGGAAAAGACGGATTCAATAAAACAATAGAAGACATTGAATTAAATGTTGAGCACCATTATCGACTTGCTTCTTAAGGATACGGTCCGAGATACGGGCTCAGTAACTGATATGTTCAATCGTGAATTCTTCGATAACTATTGAGTTTTGGTATTGGACTTGAACGTACATGAAACAATACTTAGAATTCAATGCAGATTTCAAAGATGAAATGGAAAATGAGTGTTTCCATTTCAAAAACTTATTTTTGTGTCATCCTCTGGAAGAGGAGAAAAACGTCCATATTGAAAGTCGACGTGCCGAATGTTTTTCCAAAAAAAAACAAACCCCGAATTTCAAATGAATTTGTTCCAACGCCCGTAAACTCACTATATTGCATGTTTCCTTGAAATAATTTTGAAAATAATTCAAAAATTTTGAATTTTTTTACATTTCTGCTTTCTGCTGTACTTGAATTCTGTTAGATTATTGCGAACATTTTATACGAACAGCTAGATACTAGCTACTAGATTATTCTGGTAACGAATTAACTACACACTGTCAGTATGAAGTCTGAATTTTAGCAGTTCTGGTCTTCCCGAACTCATTCAAAAGAATACAGGTCCGTATTTGAAAACTCACGGGTGTATTTAATCAACGTATCACAAAATATACCAAGTCATTCCTGATTTCTAGACTTGATTTCATTGGCTGGCTTAGATCGCTTACTTTCTTCTGATTTTATCAACCTCGTATACATAAATCGAGATTCCAATAGTGGAAGTCATAATATCAATTCTTGAGGTTTGCACAATCGATTTCCGTTATACACACTCATTTGGAATAAAGTGACCACTATTTTTTTGTACAAAGATCATTATTGATTGGTTACTAGAAAAGTAGGTCAGATATAGGTAATTATTTATTATATACGGCTTTTGATGGTTGCATTCACTCTCTGCGGAAGATAATATAGCAATTCACCCTGATGATATGTTTGCCAATTCAGTATCCATACACACACAAGTATCAGTTCCTTTTCTGAATGTCAATTCAGAATTTTATAACACGAAGAATGATTTAATTTTTTTCAGACGCTATACTGTAGCTACAGTGACAAGCAAAACGTTTGTTGTGAGATTTGTAACCCAAATGGTTATGATAGATTTGTTTCTCATTATGTAATATATAGATATGAAAAAAGGCAGCGCCTCAACAGAAAGAGAAGCAGGATTCCTTAAATTTGACTTATCGAGAGGGGAACTTATAATGTGACTTCATCGCATATAACGAACATGTTATGCTGTTGTTGAATTCAAAATGAAGAAAAATAATTTGGAAACTTGTTTTCAACTAATTGTCATAGTTGAACTCATCATTTTGATTTTTGAGTATGACAACTTCTTTGGATTATTTGGATCTAGTCACAAATTTTTTGGTTTACTCACCTCCTCAACAACGGTGATTGCTTTTCCTAGATTCATGTGACATTTATTTTTGAGCAATAATGTTTTGTCGTTTCTCCCTTTTGTTTGTGTCCCTCATGTGAAGTTGTTTGTTTCGTGTGTTTTTTTGCACAAAGTCGCTTCCATAATTAGTGAACAACAGTGGAAAACTGGCAACCAGGGGCGACTTTCTGATACGATTCTGGATTTTATACGCGGCAAGGTAATTCGGCCGCAGCATTGTATGAAAGTCATATAGTTATGTCCCTTTTATGACCGCATAATAATTCAGGAAGCAAGATGTCCCTATAAAAGGAAAACCGCACAAAGAATGGTGGATTAAGGCATATATTTTCTTTTTGCTTCATTTCCCCCCAATTATAATAAAAATTTAATGTGCGTGAGATATAAACCCGTAGTCTGATGGCGATGAAGATAAATGAAGATGATAGAACTGGTCCTGGTGGTAATTCTAATGAAAAGGACTGTTTTCGAATGAGTTTCTTTCATTCATTCGGTCTCCTATTTACTCGAATCACATTCTCGAATCAATTCAACGGAAATTCATGAAGTATATTTTATATAGAACTGATAGAATCTATCCTGAACAAGGTTCAGATAATAACTTATTGTTGAACAGATTTTCACTATTATCTCTGGAGGACCGCAGAACTTACCACTTTTGCATATTTATCTACAAACTCACAAACAACCTGACTGATTGCCCAGAGTTATTATCTTAACTAAATTTCAACATAACTCGTTTGAACAGTAGAAGTTCACTTTGTTTTCATTTACCTATTCCAAGAACGAATATACTATTGAAATCTCCGATTCATTCGATGTGCAAAAAGTTCAATCAGATATGCGAAAAAACTGATATATTCTCAACTCCCATTGAAGTTTTCAAGAAGGAAATGAAACATATTCTTTCTACCTTGTGATGTTTACGAAGCAAATATGAAATAAATTCCTCTTCATTCATATGTTATTCATTAATACATGTTATTATTTTTCCTTCCATTTATTTCTTTTATAATCATTATTATTTACAATTGAAAGCACTTTCTACAACCACTGAATGATTTATCAAAATAATTTATTTAGTTCTTAGATTTGAGTTCTTGTTCACAGTTATATGTACACATTGTAAGAAGCTGCCTTGTAAGTGGGTCTGGTACCTGTTTGGGTAATGAATAGTTTTTTTTAATCACTGTTTCGAACTACCACTTTTAGGATCTCAGATCAAATATAGTTAGTCGAAATAAAAAATCACGATGCTTTTCGATATTCAATTGATTTTGATTGATATTAATTTTGGAAAAGATATTCATTCCTGATACTTTAGATGCATCCTTCCCATTCGAAAATGACGTTGATAACGTATACACAGAAAATAGAAGAGGCAGGGAAAATATGGGCATGACAGAAGACTAGCCGAAATCAAACGTCCGAGAGTCGAAACGATGAGCTCTGATGAAATTTCCATGGATATCTGTTGAATGTGTTTTTCGACAGCCACGTCGTCATCTCCAGATGAGCTGACTGACACTGCACAATGCAAGAACTCTGGGAATCTCGAATAATCCTGGGTATTATTCAGTTGTATTAATAATTCCAGTGTTTGGCGACGCTGATATAATTTTGTTGACACGGATCTCATAAATCTTCTGAACATGAAATATTCATTTGCGATATTATGTCCACAAATGACGCGTATATGGTAGGCATTGTGTCGTTGAATTTTTGATTCCGTTTGTTCACTGCGAGCTCGAAAGGAGGTTAATGCTTTTTTCGCGTACTCTCTGCATCCTCTTTGTGCACAAGGAATATTTGAATGATATGGCAAACTGAAGCAAGAATGGAATGGTTGATGTTCGTTCCGAGGCTGAGGTGTTTTCTCAGTATATTCCGAGCGACGGCAATCAGTTGTTTGTTCAGAGTATTTTTTCCTTACGAGAAAGAAAAGGCATTTGTAATATTTGTCCCGAAACGAAACTATTGATGAGCAATGAGTAGGATGTAAAAACTTTGGAGTTCTGGTCATTACGACTCCCGCACGAATATTTTCCTGTTATTGACATACAAACGAAGTGGTATTATTTCAAATCAGATTTATATGTCGATTCCTGGTATCAATTTCACAGTTGCGCCCTTTGATGTTGTACTGAATTTCAAAGTCCGCGGAATCAATTCAAAATTATTAATATGAATTCGAGAATTAGTAGAAACAATATAGTGATATAGAATTCTGGGTATATTGCCATACAAACAAATTGGTTTATATAGATTTAATCCTATATACATTCGAATTGAGCTGCGTTCGTTGATCAATACAGTGTGGCCTGTTTCACTCAATAAAGCCACATATTCTGAAAACCATGCATTTGAGAACAACAAATCATTTTATCGAATGTTCATTGAACTGACGGATATTCTCGAATATTCATGTGATCAGACCATGTCGACTAAGGTTTAAAAATGAATTTATGGGTCAGACAGAATAAATCTATAAGATTTTCATCCTTCACGTTATTATGCTGTGAAAAGCATGTTCCGTTCAAGATGAATTCTCATATATCTTCCACAGGGTAGATCTAATATATTTTCAGCTCTGTGGCGTTGCCGTTTCTATCGAAAAGAAGCAACAAATTTGATATTTCAAATGGAACACTTCGTTTTTTATTACATTTATATATTAGATCGATAGAACAGAACCGGTCCCATCGACCGTGACTAACCCTGTATATTGATAACATCTTCTAGATTCATTTTGTTCAGTTGATGGATCGTTACAAAGTTTGATTTGTTTTTATTTTCATCATGAAAGTCAGAGTCAAAATTTTCGTCTGCTCTTTTATAACAAGCGGAGAAGAATAAAACGTTTTCGATTTTAAAGGACAACAATGAACCTGCAATTACCTTGAAAAGCACTTCAAGGTTCTGAAGTGGAACAACTTTGACCTCTTGTTTATATTTTTTGCAGTGCATGGTTTCCGAGATATGTGGCAGTCTCAATTTGATCGGATCATCCTATGTATTTTATTGAACCATCACAAGATTCCTTCCTATAATTATCAACAATCACTTAATGTCTCCGTAATTACAAGTATCCCTATTGAACTCCGACAATATGAAAAATCTTGACATCAAAAATTCATCATCATCTTCATGGGTGAGTCAAACGCTTTCTCTTTTGTTTCGAAGAAATATCTATCATCAAAGTTCCGGATCGGTTTTTCCATTATATCTTCGGAGGCCGAGGATTCTTTACTCGGAACCCATTAATCTGAATACGGCCAAGATCTACTCATCATTATCTTCTCGGTCGTCCAGTCCAGTGCCACTGTAGCAGATCGAATGTACCGGGTGATTGCAAGATAATTTATTATAATTCACATTCATAAGTCATGATTACCACATTTTGTAACAAACATTTCGCTATATTCAGTGAAATCCATTGGGAAAACTCATTTTACCTTTTTTTACAGATTGAACTTGTCAAATCGCTTGACGCCAGATTGACGTCATATTCATACCTTGTTGTTTCATCATGAATAAGATGAAGTAATGTTGCCTGGGACACCGTTATTTTGGAAATACTTTGCTATTTGTTCAAGTATTATTCAACTACACCAAGAATATACAATGTTTTATTGAAAATTCATAACTTATGCCTACTACTAAACAGTATAAAATTTCAACACCACGCGGTGTTTATATGGAGACACACCATTTCGGTGTTAAATCAATACCGCAGTAGCCGAAGTGAGAGCATTGTAAGAATTGACATCGGGAGCAAAGAATAACGCTTATAGTTATGGTGTTATTTCAACCACTCGCGGGTTCAAATTAACACCAGTCAGTGTTGAGTATCAGAATTGAGTCTGCGAAGGTTTCGAAACGTAGAAGACGAAGACGGAGGTACATTTTCCCAGGTACACCTTTCAGTGAAGTATGTACACTGCGATATAGTTCACTGTGGGAGAATTTTATCATGATTTTCCATGGCAATGATTTCGTAGTCATCCGGTACATGAATGAGTCTCGACTCTCGAGCGATATTTGTGATAATGGTCTCGATAGTATGCTGGGCTCGTAAAGGAGGTTATTGCACAACCTACGGCCTGTATCCCACCTTTTTGTATTGTGATATAAATTGCGATTTGAGCTGGCACTCGAGCAACGGTTCATTGGATCGTTCGACTACAACTGGCTTCTCAAATGTGACAAAGAACGAGACATGGAATGATTGAAAAACGTGGTGTATTTAGGGTGCGCCAAGTTTGTGAAGTATCAAGGAACTTGGCTCTGAAATCGACGTTGTTTTGGTTTAGATGCAAGTCTATCTGTTAGAGGAAGATGAGAAGAAAACAGCATCGATTCTGCACAGCTGAGAAATGCGGACTATGGAACGTTTTTCAACGGTAGAAATACAATTATTATCATTCCCATTCGAATACCATGAGAAACTATTGAAGAACTTTCAACTCATAGTTATAAAATTAGGCTCAGTCAAGTTCGAACTCTTGTTCGAACTCAGATGTTACTTCATTTACTACAATATTTAGTGGACGAGGGAATGCCTCAAGGCTCTGTCCCATGACTGTCTGTAATCCATAATGAATGCAAGATTAAAGTTGATTATCGAACGATTGCGCTTCTTCATGTGAACGTTTCGTCTTTGGTTTCTCCTGCAGTGTCATTAACGTAGGAAACATCAATACAGGTTGAGGAAGAATTCAATACTGGTACATTGATTTTGTTGTCATTCTCAAACATTCAAATTAAAAGAAAGATCGAAATGGGATACCGAGGAGTCTTATTATTTCGAAAACCGCTTGACACTCTGATGAGAAATCAAAGTACTGAAAGTTTGGTATTTCCTTTCAGTACGGATCATTTATTTTCTCAACATCAGTATCACTGATCTGTTAGCCACGGTGAATGCCATCACACTGTAGTAAAATCGGCTTGAATAAGATAAAGTCTTTGATCGATCTTCGGGACTCGACGTAAATAATTTGTCATCTCAAACTGATAGCTCGAAAAGCGTTGTTCTCGATTGTTTTATAATGGCATAGAAAGAAAAAAACATTCGAGACCAGGAAAGAGAAAGATGAATTGTTCTGGAACTATCCAGAAGGATGAAAAACTATATACAAGAGATTGACAGATACAGGACGAAGTTTAGTCAGCGACGAAGAGTTGGGAATTGAACATGGAAGTCGATTGAATGAATTAGGTTCTGGTGTTAGTGTTTTGAATAAATTAGTGTAGCATTGATATTGTTATGAAGTGCTATATTCTACTAATGAACTCATCTTACCTATACTCAACAGTAATGAAAATCAGGGAATTTATTTACATACACACAGTTACTATTGTGAATATAAGACATATTGTCGAACTCGTTTTCCTAAAGCATTTCTTGCTGTGCTGGTCGTGATGCAAGAAATTAGGCGTCAAATTGACATTATTCCATCAACTTTTGTGAAAAAATTGTATTATTAGTGAGGGAAGCAAACTATTATAGAATTCGAGCATGCCCACCCTGTACCGCCGAGTTTCACGCCGCTTTGTGCCTGGGCATGTCATTTTTTTTGACAGCTCACTCTCCGTTTTGTTGGTTATTCACTTCACTCCTCGCTTCGCGCTATGTGTTTTGATTTCGAATATCGAATTTATATATATATGCACGGAAATTCACGCGTTCATCGAAAAATTTTTTAGGCTTGTCAGTCTCGTTGTGCTCGTTTCATTATTAAATATTGTGTCATGTGTCGGTGTAATTGAATTGTGGTTATCATTGCCTTCATCATACTTTTTGCTTCTGCGGACGCAAAACACGATGGTCGACGATTGTCGAAAATCAGTCAGTGTTGGAATTGCATCTGTAACACAATTCCATTCTACTATGTTTCGCTCTGCCAGGAATTTATATTTCGAAGACTGCTTACGTAAGGTATACAGGGCGGTTCAAATTTGTTATTCATTATCTTATTGATATTGTCATCGTATGATATAGAAGGTGTTTCAAAACATGTGGCGTTTGAGATACAACGTCAACGCCAAGCAGATCTTTCATGAATATTGGTTATTTTCTGAGCTCCAATTTATGCATTTTTTTTCAGGTAGCAAAATTTCTGCCCCAAATTTTTGTGACACTTCGAAAATTATCATTCTCAGCCAGCAATGTTCAGAGAAAAAAATAATAACGAGAGAATTTATAGACAAAATTCCTCATGCAACCCTAAATTCACCGAAACTTTGAGTTCGAGCTCAAAATATAGTTGATATTTACCACGTTGAAATGATTAAGAACTAGCCAATCCATTAATTTTCCGACACATGTTTTGAAACAAGTTTTGTAAGCTTCAAGATACAGCGCGTTGAAGTTGCAACCATCGAAGGAAGAAAAGTTTTTTTTTTCTGAAATGGCAACGAAGTCATTGGAATTCATCATCCTGTAGGTCCATGAAACTAATCGAATCAAGTGACCTCGTAGTCGTACCGACTCATTGACGGAATAATATTCGAATTTCAATTCATACCATTCCATGGAATGCGTCCGATTCCAGCTCCAATAAAAACTCATCGTGTAATCAATTTCATTCTCGTTGTAGATCGAGGCTCATGTTTGTTTTCCGGGTTAAATCAACATTTTAGTCATGCGTCGCGGTCAATGATACGAAATTAAAAGTCCAATTTTATACCAACATGAATTTCGAGAAAAGAAAAAGCAAGCCATTGTTGATATGGGAAAACTTCATGAGCGGAACTAAATACGAATAAACATGTTCAGATGGGATTAGGTTCTTCTCGTGAATCATTCCGGATGACTCAACTAATAGTCTTGTTCGAGGGAATGTCCTGTTGATGGTTATTTTTGTTTCAGGTGAGATCCATTGGACGAATTCGTATGAAAGCATGGAAAGGTGGTGAGAATAATCTGCAACTGTTCAAATAGTTTTCAAATATAACATACTCTAGTCGAAGAGGTAAATGATATACTTTGGCCTGCTGATTCGCCTGATTTGAACCCTTCCATTGTGCCTCTAATACCAGTATTTATGAATTAACACGAGACTAGTTATATCAATTTTTCTTCGTTCTCATATTGCTGTGATGAAAAATAGGTCATAAAAAAAGCATGTAAACGTTAGTTTTTTAGTCTCACTAATCAGTTATTGTTCGATCAAACATTCAACTCACCTTCGAAATCTATCAGCAGTTAATATTTAGTATTCGGCTAAAGTGTTATTGTTAAAATAGTATTCAAATTGAGAAAGAGAATGAGATACATTTCGAAATTAATCGAATTAGGAATGCTTTTTGAGGTTTTCAAAGAATTAACGTTATTTTCTGGCATTTTTAATAACATTACGAACAGCGAACAAAATATTAATTATCATTCGAAAATTAAGGTGCTCTCATTTTTTCGTGGGAAATGAAAGTGCCGTCTAACCTAATGTTATTCAAAATAATTACACAGACTTCTACTCTCTGTCATAAATTATAAATTTCGAAAATCTCATATCTTCGTATACATAAATCTGATATTTATTTCTAGACTGTAAACATCTATTCGAATCGACACTGAATATTCTCACGTCTAATGAAAATATTATGCTGAAGTGTTGAAATGATAACTCACTGGGATGTTTATATTTCATAGACATAATTATTTCCATTTTTCAGCAACTGGCTTTCCAAGATTCTCGACAAATATACTTCGCAGAATGATAAATAATGCAATAATATGTCCGTAATTATGACGAATGCGTAACGTTGTTGGAATTTATTTTCTCATATGTCATTCATGAGGGAGTTATATATTATTATATTGCAAATGGAATGATCACAGGAGGCAAAAAACTGAAGGACTTTGTAAAACGCATAATATCTATGGACGTCACAAACATTTTTCAATGATAAATATAGCAATATTAATTTATTATTTTTTCATGAGTAAGTACAAGTCATTGAAACTGTATTGTTTTGAAATCCTTCGAAACCAGTGTTTTTTTTTTCAGTTTTGCTTCAATTTTTGTTCCAGTCCCAGATCAGCAAAAGTACTAATTCAATTCCGGTTTCTTATATCTCCCTCATGAATTATTTCGATATGTACGTAAAAATTCGATATAATATGAAGAAGAAGATAAACTATATACCTGAATGACAATTCAAAAATTTCAAGAACCATCATTCATGAATTGTTCATTTCTAGAAGAATGTATCTAGAATGTATCAAGAAAATAAGTTTTAATGAAATTATTCTGCTAGCATATGCGAAAATAGCGTTTTTCTTCCATAAAATAATGCAGTTGCCTATTTTCGGATCTGATTGATGTATTTAAATGATCTTTTCGACATTAAGTCATTTTCTGTACGAGTCATATCGAAGTCAGACATAAGTGGTTTCGTCAAGTTCATCATCCATAAGACCTCTTCTGTGTAAGTATATATAGCCACCGGAAAATAATTATGGAATGGAACCCCGTCTAACAATGCATAACGTCACTTCCCACGACTGTTCTTTGTCGAGTATAACATGGACCATTACTCGAATTTCCCATATTTAGCGCTCAAGACAATAGACGTTGGCAATACGGGTTTATGGCTAGGGAACGTTCAAGTGGCTCTGTATCGATATCTTTCAACATGCAATGCAATCTATCAAAGTGCTCCAGTTGGAATATCCGATTCTTTTTCACATTGCACGGATAAATTTATTTATTGGAAAATGAAATGGCACATTATGAACAGAAAAACTAGAGAAGTATACTGTAATGAAGTGTTGTTCAACCAACGCCATTATTAGACTGATTAAAAAAATAAATCAGTCAAGGGACTCTTATGGTATGTATAATCAAGTCTATCAACTTGATACAGTTCCAGTTCAACCTGACCAGCAGAATAACAAAAAGGAAACTGGTAATTTTTTCGTCAACTTTTTCGCCAACTGTACTGTACTGTACTGTGATACTCTCGATTTGATATCGTCATGTCATTGAGCCCAGTAATACGAAACTTTCATCTTATTTAACAAACCTTAGTGTCATTTGCGTTTCCGATATCGTCAATAGTGACACTGAACATGAAAAATGCAGCTTGTATAGCAAAATATGAGAGTTTCCTTATAATATTGATGATAATGATACATTTATCCATTAGAATGACCATTTTACAATGATACAAGAATCATCAGTTTGAACATGAAACATAATATAAGATATATGAAATACATAGTAGGTACATAAGAAACTAACCTAGACAAAATACATGTCTGAGGATCGTATCAGCTCTCAAAATCATTGGTGGAGTAGAAACAATCACCCAAAAGATATTCTTTCACCTTTTCTCCGAAGGTGAAAAAATTGTGATATTCTTCATACGACAAGGCAGACAATTGGATAGCTCAGAACTTATTAAGGAAGATGACTTTTGAAACAATGTTGTTCGATATTTTTGTAGTTTGATTACATTACCGTATTTTGTTGGATAATTATGGCAATTTGAATTGTTTTCATAGTCAGATTCTTGCTCCTTTACATATAGCAATGTGAATTAAGAGTGAAAGTGATGATACAAATTTCTTCTTTTCGAAAACGGGTGTATGACGGATACCATGCAACATTCGAAAGATTCATTTCTGAGTTTCGAAGGCTCGACTTCCATTCCCCCACAAAATTATATTGTAGGAGAGAACCGAGTTAACCATTCCATAGTAAACATCAAAGTTAATAAATGTTTATCTTCTAGAACTTTCTTGAGTTGGACTAGAGCATAAAAAATGCTGCTGACCCTTCTACATACATGATTAGCATGGAATCTTTGCGTTTAAGATTGATATATCGTCACGTCTTTGATGTTAACATATATTGAATGCTCAGAGTATTATTTACGGGAAAAACTGAACCGGCACCGTTTTAGTTTGGCTTGAAGTTCATTAGCACTATCAGCGCTTGTCGAACTGGAGGCAATCGGCAATAAGAGATATCTAGGTTTTTTCTAATAAATTGTGGTAAATTGATGAATTGATTGATAAATATTGAAAATAGTAATAGTTTCTGAGTAGTTTATTATCGATACCAGACGCTTTTTGTAACACATCTCTCAACGAATAAATCTGTGAGAGAGGTCGAAGAAATTGTAAGAAATGTCAATAGGGGTCTATTGATGTCCGGAAGATACCTATATGCTGTGAGGTTAGCAGAAACGACTTCACAGGTTATTCTGAATTATTATGGATTCGTTCCAAGGTATTTTCATACCTATATAACTAACAATACCGTGGCCCTCATGATGTTTCAATAGCATCTCCTTCGTTTCAGTTCTCTTCAAATGTGCTTTGTTGGGGTTTACCCAACCAATTATCCAATGTAGATCTTCTAGATGGACATTCTTTCGCATGCCATTGCACATGACGGGATTCAAATTCCGCGAATCGCTATTCATTCCAGTAAGAAAGATCGTTTTGGAAGGTTTTCGGTGAAATTCCATCCATCGTCCGTTCCGATCCATCAATATCTGTCCCATTGCCATTGTCCCACCTGCCACCTGCTCGCAGAAGTTTTCTAGTCAACCTGACACCTATTCATCGCCGAATAGAACGTCACCTTTGTGTTCCGTACCCCCGGACGAACAATAAAAGCAAAAGTTTACGGTCGGCGGCGTCCGAACCGTATACCTAGTCTTTAGGACTGGAAGTGGCTTTGTTCGATGCTCGCTCTCTGATGCCCTGTGTGTGCTCTAGGAGCGGAATTTTTACCTAGGTCGGGATGCTGGCTGCCCTCCTTCCTATAATCGCCACTATTTATTCGGCTACCACTGCGGAAGAATTAGAATAGAAAAAAAAATACTCTAGGTCATTGGCGTGTGGATACCTATTGCATGCTGCATCGATGAAAAAAAATATATTCATAAAAATAATATATATTTCGTGATTTTGATATTAGCAAAAAGAGATTTATTTACGTCATTGCCCGAACAATTCGGCCACCACCCTCAAAAAGCGATGAACTGGCAGAGTATGCACTAGCTTGACTCTGTTATTGGGCGCCAATCCTCTCAGGGTTCTTTCGTAGGTTCGGGTTGTGAGTAATATCAAATCACCGAAACACACTTGAATACTTGTATATTACATCTAACCATGTAATATATTTAACACATACAAAATCTCGGCAATTTATGCCGGTAGAGAAACGAACAAATTTATCGAGCCGCGATGTGACCCTTCTCAAGGTCCACGAACAAGTCCTTTTCTTCGCGCGCTTCTCACGCTCTTCGTCCTCAACCGAACTGTCCCGAAACTTTGAGAGCGCGAACAGTCCACGACACTCAAATATTATGGCGGGTCATTCAAACCGAACCACCACAAGTAGCAGATTCAAATTCATGAGAAACTCTTCATCAAATACTGTCTGTAAGTTCTTCGAGGAGGTGGTACATTCATTTTCCAGCTTCTCGTGGGAACCGAAAAATGAAGAACAATCATCAAAAAATTGTATTTACAGTATACCATGTGCTTGTGAAAAATATTATACCGGTGAAACCAGCAGGCCTCTATCAGTAAGGATGGAAGAGTATAAGAACAATATAAAGAAAAGATATACTGACAAATCAAAATTAGCTGAACATATCCTTACTGAAAATGGACAACATATGACCGATTGGGGTGATATTAAGATCATAGGAAAAGAAGACAACAACCAAAAACGGAAAATCAAAGAGTCTGCTTGCATTCTCCTGAACGGAGACAATAATATTGCTTCTTGTTCGGTTGATATAGATAGAACTTGGCATCAACTTCTGAAAATTGAATATGAAAGTGGAAGGTTCGATATCAATTAATGAAAACACCTTGTAACCAGAATTCCTCCTTCTACCAAATTGTCACTTTTCAGTGTCAAAACCGAAAACATATTGAAAAGTTTTGCGAAGAGAAAAATATTTTAGTTGTGTTGAGAACGGGAGCAGATTCGTTCCCGAAACGTCCACCAAGATAAGTAGAGGTTTTATTTTCATTAAATATATCTGTATTTCCAAATTTTTCAAAAACAAGGTGTCACTGGCAAATAGGGAATCTCTCTTTTAGGTATCTAAAGGTTCAATTTCAAGCGCAGTGACATTTTGGGACAGATCACAAAATCTGTCATTACTACAAATACATTGAAATAATTTTTAATAACTTCTACTCTATTTTTTAGAAACGAGGAGAGAAAATCCCACAAAAATCTGGAAAATGAAACTCTTTATTCATCACGACATACGTGTATGACCGTCACATTCACAGTTTCTGACAGAAAACGGTACTCTTGCATGAGCACGAGTCGCTAAGCAATTGAAATAAAGATCAGAAGGAGTCCAACCAAACTTCAAATTACTGGTCTTCAATATATGAACAATTTCCGAAGAGGCTGATGCTCTTCCATTCCATATCGTTACAGCTTGAAAGTATGTTGATCTATTTCAAAACTTTCGGCTAAAAAAAATGTGCTAAAAGTTGACAATATCTCTGACTTTGCATTGTTGTTGCGTTGACGAAAAAGTTCGGATCATTGTTAAATTTTCAATTGTGATATTGGGATTGAATCAGCTACAAATCGATATCGTATGAAAATGAAAATAACTACTCAATTCCTCATTATGTCTATATTATGGACAATGTGATCAATTGGGCATCATTCATAATGCCTGGGAAATTTGATAATGATCCTTCCTCAAAATGAATATATCTTAGCTCCTAGACCATGCTGTATATGCTCATGAGGAAGGATTGAATCATCGAATATCATTCATTCACATAATTTTTCATTTATTCCTATTGTACTTCTAAATATATTCATTTCGAAAAATAACCATTCTCGAATCTCCTGGTCATCATGAATAATGCCTGATCAATCTGGTATCGGTTTCGACTCTTGCATTTTTTTTTTCGGACCCCCCAAGAAATTTTTGCAACTTGAGTCCGAAAAAAAAAGCATTCCGAACGAATGATGTTTTCATATGAAAGGCATCATTTCAAATGTTTTCAGTTGTCTTTTCATATCAACATGTGTTTTCCTTTTCCCCATGTGTTCGAGTTCTGTGGATCGAACTGACAGTGTTGACACCCCCTACCCCTGGCCAGATCTCTCTGAAGGACCGAATCGCTGAGGTAGAGCTTTGAGGGCGTAACGAATTCTTTCCGATTCGGTTTTGTTTTCCAGTCGGAATTCTCGAAGTTTTAATTAACTTTTGGGATATTTTAATGAGAACCGACTGTCGGATGGGCCTGATTTACGGTCGAGGGTAAAAAAAGGTGATACGGAGTGTTCCGTGCGTGGAAAGACGTTCAGATCTAGCTATAATAATAAATAGCTCTCGCCCCTTTCCATTAAAAAAACAACAATTTGTAACTGATGACGAAGGCTAAATGATGTTTTTCCTTCGTCGTAAGATAAAAACGTCCTCGTTAGCATTGGGTGGTGAACGAATTAATGGGTTTTACCTAAGAACTAGTATCCTTGAGGAAAAGTTACAGATATTACTCTAAATAACTCTTTCGACACTAAATCATTTTCGTAACAAAGCTTCCATTTCGAACGGAACTTTCATTTCATGCTATTTTCTGTTGAAATACTAATAATTTTACTTATACGACTCGGACTTATTCGGAAAATAACGGAATTTAAACGATTGGTATACTGATGTATATTGTCATTGAATCACTTTCAAGTCCTTAAGAACTGCTGTTTCGTGTTCCGTGAATATTCACGAGAGTGAAACAAAATAAATCAACTTCACAGAGAGTAAATATGGGCTTTCAAATATCCTTTATCTTATTTCCACTTCAAAGCGCCATTTTCTTTCTGCAGGGCGCAATAAAGCTGGCAAGGAAGCTGCGTGTCATCTTCAATACGGAAATGTAGCTTAGGAGGTTCAATTTCAACAAAAAAATATTCTCTTGCCTTCACCAACGAATGAGTAACTATATATGGTTACAGTTGGAGGTTTCATATTTCTCGGCTATCGCTTTGCCAATATTGCAAATTTTTACAATTTTGTATTGATAATAATTGTGATCAAAATACGCATTTACCAGCATACAACTAGAATTTACTCTTCCTAGAAGCAATGTTGAAAAATATGGAGATCTATCTCTGCTTCAATATTTTTATTCTGTGCCCATTCTTGGAAGTTGATAGTTAGGCACACAATTTGACTTCGTTACAGTCTTGAATTGTTACTTTGGCGACTCTATTTTGTATCATTTGCCATTATAAAATATGACTTTTTCCTAAATTTTCTCACGATTTTTTGATTTCAGAAAGTCCTAGAAGCATCGAACTTATTATTATTTGACGTTGGACACCAACCAAATTTTTTTCTTTTCACAAATAGGGTGAAGATGAGTTGGAATAAATCCAGAAAGTGTTCTTATTGGTCTGAGCTTATTGATGGGAATATTATATTTTGTGGAGAAGATTCCAAGCTACTCTTCTGAATGGAAAAAGTTTCGCGAAGCTTTCCAGACAAGAGTTGAATGGTCTTCAGATAGTGCGGAAGTTTGTACACAATTTATAGGGGGAAAGGTTCATTGAGTAGTCGGCTTTATGAGTTTAGTTGAGCTCATTTCATTGTCGTGAGTGTATAGAAGAATTAAAGCTATACCTACAGAACACAAAAACTGTTTTGGAATCCAATTATTCCAACGAATTTATTTACGGCTCCAAATTGTTTAGAAAATATTAAAAACGAATGAAGTGCATTGCGACTATAATTAATGTTGAATACTGCCTGTAAGTTTTTCGAGGAGGTGGTACATTCATTTTCCAGCTTTTCGTGGGATTTTCTCTCCTCGTTCCTAAAACATGAAGTGGAAGTTATTAAAAATTATTTCAATATATTTGTTGTGAACAAAATCTGTCCTTACTACAGTCCGTTCACATGCTACTTTTTTCACTTCCATGTATATTTCTAAAAATGTGACGTTTACACTCGAAATTGAAGAATCAAATTCTGACCAGTCCAATGTGGAAATAATCAAAAAGATAAATGTTCATGTCTACACTCACGAAATCATTGACCTCTCTAGAACACCGTAGAAAGGAAGGCGAACTATTCCTCATCGGAAATCACGAGCGATTCTCGGTAAACTAACTAGACGAGCTCTTGTATTTTGTATTCCAAATAGCTCAACTTCTTCTATACATGAATATATGAACTCACCAAAGTTAGTTATTAAATCACATGAATCCAGCAACCTTCTCAGTGAGAATTTGTTGACTCGACGGGCACGGCAATAATGGAAAAGCAAGGTTCCTCCCGAGTAACCTCATATAATATAGTTTTTTATACTCTGAGAGTATAGTTTGCGAGCGTGAAGAATATTTCAACAGGATGTGCAAATTGCATTTTCTGGTGTGCTATATACATTGTTTGTTGAAAATTTTGTTATGATCATGATTTTCACGAGACACAAAATTCTACAAGGTGACTCAAAAGTATTACGATAAACTCCAGGAGATGAATCCTCACAATATTCTAATATCAATTGTTCGAATAAATATATGTCGCGAAACGCTTCATTTCCAAGACACAGTGTGTTCAAGTCTTTTGAACGAAATTTTGTATTGAGTGGTTTTTCGAGGTGTCAAATCCGAACCTGATGTTTTTATCGCTCTTACTCGTAGAGGGCGCCACCTACACGTCTTTCTTTTTTTTTTTTGAGGATTCATAACTTCTTTGAGCGTACTCGTAATACATTTTTCATTGGAAAAATCAATTGCTCTATCATATCTATCAAAAAAGCTACCCTTGTTAGAAGCAGCTACAACTGTTTTCTAGATATTTGAAAGTTTCGATCATTAGATAATCAGTGCATATTGAAGTTATCCACATTATTTTGCATTTTTCACACGATGGATTGTACGTTTAAGTAAGTAGTTTCAATAATTACACATTAAGTATTTCGAGAGTTATTTTAAAAAAAATATAGTGAGACGAATAACCTCATACAGGTTGTCAAAGTACTCTTGAATCACTTTGTAAATGATAAAATCATATCAAGCAATCATATCAATCATATCAATATCATATCATCAACTGCACCAGAAACTAGATTAGGATTCACAATTCAATAATAATAATTTAATTAATGCCATATATACTGAGGATGGTAAGTTAGTTGCCGCAATGGAATTTTTGGAATGTGTTCTTTGAGGCGATTTCGTTTCACAGATTATTGTTTTTACAATAATTCATCAATGTTTTGGGTGATTCAGTAAAATGTTTGTTCATTTATGATGAATATCTCGCAGTTCACAGCTTCATATTTGATATGGTATTAATGAGACAAACATCGTGATATATTCGATCTTCAGTGAAGTTTAATGGTACATAGAGGATTATTAGAAACCCAGTTTTTTGGTATAAATGATATTGAAATCAATTTCCAAAGTTTGACGAACCTCCAGTGCAATGCAGTCAAGAACAAAATTGATCAAACCACCAAAATATGACAAGACATCTCGTTCATCATTCTGAAAATATGTTCGTTCATAAGGCGGGGCACCCTGTATATATATTCAGAATTGCCACCCAATATGTTCTCTGTCGCGACGTGTAAGGCAATGGGAATATTAATGACCAAAAAAGTAATTTTTGTCACGTCCCGAGGGCATCGTTTCGAATTTTACGATTTCAGGTATGAAAATGACTTTCGGACTATTATTCAAACTTTTGCCGTAAATCCGGATTACGGATGAACTCGATTGGAAAAGTCGTATGGACAGTATAGTCACTGGCGATATTTCAAACGCGTCGCATTGAGAGGTGATTTTGATTCTTCGTTAATGTCATTCCCAAGATTACATACAGGGTGAGAGGAATTCGTTTCATATATCACGAATTTGTGAGTTGACTGAGACTCAATTCCGTTCTAGAATCAATGAACTAATGAATTATGGAAGAGTAAAGTAATCGAAACATCTCGAGAGATCTGAATTTTATCTATACTTCTAGTGCTGAAATGAAAAGGTACCATTAAAACTCACTATATAAACTCGAGTTCATTCATTTTCTTCATCATTATTTCGCTCCTTTCTTATTGAAGGACTTGAAAGATTATTATATCAAAGATTTCTATAATTAGATGTATCGGACAAAAGTTGTAGACTCATAATTGTATTGAAGTTATCACGATTTTCAAATGGAATGATCCTGATCGTATTGTGTAGGCTCCTGTATCTATTCAATTGAAAAATGACCACTACACTTCTATATGTCTTGAAATAATTCTCAAACCCAACAGCGATTCACACATTTTGGTAGTCTGAAGTTATATAACTTCAATAACTCGAATAATCATCATGTTAAATGTAGGATATTATTGTAGGTATAAGGTATGATAGTTCATCATGTATAATTCATCATTCGTTATATCAGATTCTGGAACATGTCAAAATTAAGTTGCTTTCATCTAAGCTACAATGCTACATGAACATCTGGGAATTCCTACTGGAATTTGTGAGATATGCCCTAATTCTTCTGAATAATTCAGGAATTTATATTAAAACATCTTTGTATGCAAATTTTGTCATAATGGTCTAGTCGAATTGAAATCATCTCTGACATTTCGTAATAACATAGAAAAATGCGAATTAGATTTGCTGTTGAAAAAAGAAGTTCTAATTCGAGTTTTCTGGGAAATCCACAATACTTTCATGCATCATGCATTTCCATTTATTCAGACTATCCAATTAACGGAGGCGTTCGTGAATCAACGAAAGAGAGATAGAATCGAGGATGAAATTGAATTGAAGCCAATTTGTCTATGTAAAATGAAAAATACCGTCGCGCTGTACCTGAAAAAAAAAACACTAGTATAAATTCATCTCATCCGACATGAATTTACACGTCAGCTAAAACTTAATCAGGGCCAAGTGAATTTCGTATTTTAAGGAATTGGACTCCAAGAACTTGTGTTTTAATTTACTCTTCTCTGAAATAAATTCAAGGATAAATCCTATTTTCTGGCTTGTCATGACTCAAAATTGTCCCGTAGGATATGCCATCTTGAAAAAAAAAATGTTCAGATTTTCATTCATTTCATGAATTTAAGATTTTTAAGTTCAGTTAGTGTAGAATGGAGCGAATATTTTTCATTTGAAATCAAAATTTAAAAGCACATGAATGACTGAGTGAACTAAGTGAACACGAAACTGAGTGAAGAATCGAACAGGAAAATATTAAAAAAACAAAAATCAGACCTGCTTTATTTCAGAATTAATCTTATATGAATGAAATGAAACAACTGTACAATTGCGCTTAACCAGACACTCATTTCAAACGTTGTATACATGTACATGTGAGAAGAAGAAAATTGAGCAGGTAGGTACACAAAGTTGTTTTTTTCCCAAATGGAATGTATTTGTGGCTAATCCTGAATTCGATAATATATAGGGTACATCTTGATGAGTGAACAAGATCAAAATAAAAGATAAAAATTGGATGGGTGAATGAAGAACTATTGATGAAATATTGTACTAAAATTAGTTATTGTGAGACTTAACTTTCATCTTTTTTTATTTTCAGTGGGACATCTTGTGATTCACTTCATTTTTTGATTACTCTCATGCTATAGATTCGAATTCATGTATCATACCCGTTATTTCCAAAATGAACCGTTTTCGAGTTTTTTCGCACACGTCATTTTTATGTAAATTATCATTTCAAAAAAGATGCGTGACTGGATCATGAATAACGAAGGTCGAACTGATTGCAAATCATTATCTAATGAATTATTCTCAGGGAGCTCAAAAATGTGGATCTACAAATACCCGATTTCTTCCTCTCTCAGTTGGAAGGAAGATTTCCACCTCCTCATTTGGTTGATCCGTTTTCAAAATGATTTTTTTCAAAGTTCATCTTTAGATTACCCATTTTAACAATATTATATTTGTAATGCCTGATGATGCAGTGACGGTAAAGATAAACTACGAACTTGAAACGTTTCGAAAATGGCGGAACTTGATTTAAAATAATGATATTTTTTAAATGAGGATGTACATACCTTTCATTTCATTTGAAAAAAAAAAGATTCATATATAATTCTCTCAACTTCGCTCAGTCAATTTTTTCCTTCCGATATATCTTGATCCTTATATTTTTTCTTCTTCTTCCACGTGTAATGACTACTGGCAAAATAATAATGCCTGATGATGATTCTCGAATGTTCATTAGTTTAATAATTGTGCTGGGGTTCTGAAGCCGCCCCATTCTACCCGCCACTGGTCGAATGGGAGCGTACAAAAAAGTAACATACCTCCAGACTCGAATGGAAATTCGGGAATTAATTTCGAGAGGTATAAATTGATGAACAATGGCGAATGTTCCACGCGTGTGGCCATTAACGTACAATATTTCCTTGAATCTCCATTGTTCGCGAGAAGCCGGAAACGTGAACGTAAATTCAAGCGAAAGTTCAAAGTTGCGAGTTGAAAAGTGATTTTGTGATTTCCCGAACGTGATTCTTACAATAATGGTCGATCTGTCACCCCAGTTTAGTTTTGAAACCAGAATGTTCATAGCCCATATAGCAGCGGTCAATTATATTATGAGAATGAATACAGTGTTTTTATTTCAATTCCACATATTCTCTCAAGTGGATGTGAAATATTCATTTTTAGAACTTCAGAATTGAAAAAAAAATGGATTTTGCTCCAGTAAAAAATATGAAACTAATTGAAATGAAATGGGGCATTGGTTTATTTTATTCTTGAACATATTTGAAGATCCAAGATTTGAGTAATTCACTGGATTGTTGTGACTTTGACAACTCCAAATTCTTCTATACCATAACAAAAACCACAAAAGTGAAAATTACGAGATGAGATTTCAATTTGATCTAATTTTTCATCAATTCATACATTAGAGACTGCTAGCGAAAAGGAAGTGTCCCACTAAGGTGGGATTTCGGCCTTTCTTGATCATCCTGTAACATTGTCATAATTCATATGAGCGGTCATTTCGATATTTATAATAGGAATAAATCATGTTTTATTCTGATCAATACCCTATCATTTCATATGAATTTTTTCAACTGAAAGTGTGATAAGTGGTTCAAAAGATACAGTCGCTAGCCGACCTCAGTGGGACACCCGGTATAAGTAGTAGGTATGTGAACATGCGAAGAATGACAATATCTCTTGGAAATATAAGTTGCAATATCCGTCGAGATGATAATAATTTCTTGCTGTTGAATAAAGGTTGAAGTACTTAGTCCTGTGCCTAATCGTGAAATGAAGGGAAATTTTCTGATGCCTTTACGGATGCCTAAAACCTATTACTTATTCAAACTTTTGTACCTATCTCCTGAATAATCCATCCAAACCATCGAAATAACTCAATTATTCCTTTCAGGCCGTCAATTATATACGTTCAGATACGAAAAAAGAAATGAAATTATTCGTTGTCAGATTACTGCTACCATTTGGAAGCACAACTCGTGCTAGCTGCGTGCGTGTATGTATAATTAAAAAAGCGCTCCTTCAATCTGAAAATAAAATGATGAATCTATAACCAGTTTCTCTTATAATCAACAGAGATACACTTCAAAGTTATTTTCCCTCAGGCCTTATGATAATTATATACGATAGAAACCAGTTGCGCTGGTTCAGTCGTTGAAGTTGAGCTGAAAAGTAACCTCAACTTTTCCGATTCGATTATGTTCGTCGTCGGGTGATTTAAAGGTAAACTGTTATGTCATTATCCGATTCACGCAAATCAAGTTTTGTCTTAATCGGATGGGCATCACAATTTCCATGGAATGTTAGTTTTATTTGGCAATCGATCAAAAACTATATAGGTATCTCACAACGAGATGGGTTTTGGCGGTCAGATGGTAATTTTTAGTTCAGAGCAAATTAACCTCAACATCTTTCTTTTGCTCGAAAAAGTGATCAATTTATATTGTCAGTATCCTTTCCCTGTATCATTTCTTCCAGTTTTCGGCTTCATAGTATTTATTCCTAGTCTGTAGCAAATAATTTGGCAAACTGGAAATCATATCTTATGGTTATCATCCAACTATTAGAATAGTACCAGAAAGATGAGTTTGGCGCCAGAATATGGACAGGTTTCATAATCGAACTCCTAGCGGAACCACCTGGTTGTTTGGACATTTTTTCAATGAGCCGAACCTCCTGCAGTCGCAAGAATCTATACAATACACAATGTCATTTGTAGTTTTATTCAATTAAAGTGCTGTGGATGTTCAGATTTCGAATTAATTTCCTTGTTTTCATATTCACCAATTTATTCAAGATACTTTTTTCTGTTCATTCCACACTCAAGAAAACTGATGATTATACGCAAAAATGCTAATGTACACTAGTGCCATTTTATCCTCGGCTGTATCGAAAAAAAGGCACAATCGAGCCAAACCTGCAGTTTGACAGTTTATTCATGGTTCAGAGCATACTTCCTATCGCGACAAAGTTCGGCACAAAGGTCTGGTTCGATAATCTAGACCCGGCTTTAAATACAAACCAATGGGATGAAGCTTTGTGTCCTGTCAAAATCCAGTTTTCCAGTACATGCCTGTATTTGATGTGAAGAGAACGAGATATTATTTCCATTATTATTATGATTGAGGATGATTTATGTACCTGTCCAGTTTTGCAACTGATTTTTAGAAACTATTATGAAATCTTTCAATTTCAACTTGAATATCGAATATGAGGTAAGATGGGATTACATTTGATTGCATTGATTTTGTCCACAGAATCAGTATGGACGTCAAAGTATGGGCAGATTTTATTTAACCATACTTTGCGTCTATCATAGATCTCGAATAAAATCTGTATTGGAAGAAAAATACTAATGTAGGCTAGAAATAAGCAAGAATGCAAGAGAAAAATCAGATCCTTGATTGAATATGATCATTCGTTAAGGAAGCCAAGACAGTTCAGCGCTAACTGAGATAATTGGGCTATTTAATCCTGACTTATGTAGAGACCCCCTGGAGACTTGGAATTGAAGTGAAAATCTGTCTCAAGTCTCTAAGTCAATAATTCATTTCAATTATCTCGTATGTAAATTGTATGGTAGTAGCCTCCCCAAAGTTCGGCTATCTTAATGATGAGTTGACCTTGACATTCAACGATAAACGACTTGCCAGTACATTATCTTACTTGCAGGGTTTGAGTGTGGGCACAATTGAATATCGCCGGTTAATCAAGGTAGGTCAGCGGAAGATATTATAGAGTCTTAACCTTGATGGGCGGTTACTCGATACTGCCTTCCTAATACTGGTTTCTCGACGTTGGGTGTGGTGACTGGACTAGGAGAATGCATGCAACGGAACTGATACAGTTTAAAGAGAGAGAGAAAAAGCTTTTCGTGTAATTATTTCTCTCTCTCTCTCGGCTTTCAGACTCACGACTTGCTTGATGGATAAGGTTCTAGCCGTAGACAAAGATTTTCTCTTTTACTATGGTTCGAGGAATGTCTTGGGATTGCTAAATTTGAAAATAATTGCTTGCGAATAATTCTTAATTGGGAGGGAGGTGATTAGTTGATGATTGGTGCTCGGGTTGTTTTCAAAATTACGGATACACAGGGTGATTCATGGTGGCTGGCGTAGGTAATGGAACCATCCAAAAATTTGGGACTTGCATCAACGTACATCTACTGAATATTCTCCATAATGCAGTGTTTTGCTGCTTGTAACAAGAATTTAGTATAATTTTTCTAGTATTTGTGTGGGATTTTCTCTCCTCGTTTCTAAAAAATAAAAAAATAGAAATTATAATTACCTCAATATATCTGTAGTGGGGACTGATATATGATCTGCCCCAAAATGTCACATCGATTGGAATTCAACATAAAAGAAAACTTCTTTGTTTGCCAGTAACACCTTGTTTTTATAAAATGTTTGGAAAAGGACTATTTCAATAAATATGAAAATTCCCAATAATCTTGATATAGTGGACGTTTCGGGAACAAATCTGCTCCAGTTTTCAACAGAATGGTTTACTGATGTTTATTTTCCTTGAGTTCGTGATGTTCGTTTTCGACACAAAAAGTGACAGTTGTCAGATAGAAATATTATTGGATACCATGCAGGTGAATTTCTCCCCAATTGATCATAAATTCAGTATCAAGAAGTGAAGGCAAATTTCTATCTATATCAACTGAACAAGGGTCAATATCATTTTCTCAGTTCAGAAGAATGCAAGCAGATCCAGATATGTTCAGCTAATCTTGACAATATACCGATATACCATGTATTTGTGGAAAATGCTATGATGGTATCAGTAAGCATACCCCTATCAGTGCGGAAACGTTTTTTCAAAAACAAGGTGTCATTGTCAATTAGAGAATCTCTCTTTTAGGTATCTAAAGCTTGACTTCCTAGTTGACTTCCAGTGACATTTTGGAGCAGATCACATCAGTCCTTACTAAAAATATATTGATACGCAATTATGATTTATATTTTTTTTAGCTTATTTCATAGCTCACAAACAGTATTAGACAGACAGAAATAATCAACTCGGGTATTTTGTTCGTGAGAATTGTTGAAAACAAGTCCATCATTCAGCATCGGTAGTGCCGATTCCCCAGAAGTGGTTCGGAGTCCACTATTGAAAACTATCCCTCTCCTCCAACCCTCATGAATTTCGATTCATGGAACATTGAATTCCAACGGTGACACTACCGAGTGAAACAAAAATTTTCGGTACTCCTTTGATATTCTTTCGGTAGATATCACTTCGTTCTCGTACGAACTATGCAAATCCGATGCGAAATTCCACCGGTAGAACGACATCCCTTCCAAATTGCTCTGTCTGCGAATTTTCCGACATCAGCGCCGTTTTAGAACTTCCTCAGAAAAATCAAGTAATCTGTGCGACTACAAGCGACCTTATTAGGAGTTTCAAGGCAGAGGCGTCTCATTTTTAGTCCTATCGTAGGTAGACTGAAACGGATACAATCAATATGGTAGGTGCTGAAAAAAATGCGAGCGAATCTATCTACACCAACAATTATGGCACACACCGAAAAAAAATGATTATTGGAAATAGTGAAGAAATTGCCAAAAAACAACTTTACGCACCAACTGTTTCAACAATTATGATTGGGAATATGAACGCTTGTGTTGATAATGTAACAATTATTAGTAGTAAGATTCGACACATTAGGCTCGAATGAATTGATTTCTTTGGAAAGTCGTTTGTTCAATTGTTCGAAATCTAAATCGAGCTATCATGCAACCCATGATTATGATGCGATCAATTACTTTTGATCATACCTTTTTTGGAACTCCCGTTCTGCCTTAATTACAGCTGCACTCGATGAAAGAGTTCACGCTTTGTGAAAGAATGGTTTCGAAATGAGGTTCTTTCCACACAATTGCTCCGGCTCTCAGAATTATACAATAACCATTCATGCATAATCAATCACGAACTGTCATCTTTGGCAAAGTGGTTCGACCGTCGGGAACGTGGGTAATATAAGCGATGCCACAAGTGGCTAGTATATTTCTTGTATGTTTCCTTTTTCCTGAGCTGAACAAATCAAACGGGGTATTATATGTCCTCGTTGGAAGGGTGAATGCTCCTAACTGGGCTTCTAACCTGCTACATAAAATTTTTAGTTCTATCATAGTTTGACATGCATGGCTTCATGACCAAAAGAGAATTTCTCTTTTAGGTATCTTAAGGTTCAATTTCAAGCGCAGTGACATTTTGGGGCAGATCATAAAATCTGATCTTACTACAAATATATTGCAATAATTTTCAATAACTTCTACTCTATTTTTTAGAAACGAGGAGAGAAAATCCCATGAAAAGCTGAAAAATGAAAAAAAAAATGCATGGCTTCATGATCCGCAAACAGGCGATTCAATTCTGATACGGTTTGCCGCGGCAGAGCCTTGTCATCGGTATTGTCGAATGATTTTTTAGAAAATTTCATTTCGAATTCTGTGCTGAACCTCTGTTTTATTCCGTTTGTTTATTTATGTTGAGTTGCAGAGGCATATCATAACGGATCTGGCGAATCGAAAAATCAAAGGAACATCTGGGCTGTTCCTATAATGATAACTGGTTTCGTTATATTTCTCCTTCGATGCGATGTACTAACAAGTTTAACGCAAAAGTTCAGTCATACATTTTCTGCTCGTGTACATTTTGTAACTTTGTCAGTTTTTCAAATATGAGTTATTCGAGAAACTATGTGTCTCGCCATCTGTTTATATCTCGTTAGGTGTTCTAATGACTTTCCTCTTATATGAGAGTTACCATGTCTCTGTTCGAATGATTCGGATGGAGATCAATACCTGGAAGCTTCCTGAGTTTCCCCTCTTCCCATCTGGAAATTTGGAAAATATATCTGGATGAAGGACACATTTCAGTTGATCTGCTATACCTACAAGATTTCACTTTTTCAATTCTCCTTCTGTCTGAAAATGAAATTTGGCTTGTCTGGAATATTTTTTCACCATAGTTTCAGACAAGAGGCGTGTATTTTAAGAATTGGAATTTGACGGTTCAATGTAATTGTACGTTTGGAATTCACAGTATTCAACCTGTGATTTTACAATTCTAGAAACAAAGTGATTGTAATTTTACAAAATAAATACGACATTTAGTATCTTGTACACTATGTGAAATAATATGTATATGTGTATATATGTGCAGCCATTTTGAAGTTTCCAAGCATTTCTCATATTCCTGTGATTTTATTACTCTAATTCATTGTATCATGGGATTCATCAAGACTCATGAAAATTTTACCAGTCACACACACTTTTCCTATTTCGTTCACATGTACATAAACTGTTATCAGTTTGGTTTATCTGATTTCAAAAATGGCCTTCTTCTATATCTCTTCAATTATGTACAATGGAGGAATTATATAAAACAAAAACATCAAAAACAAGGAACTGCGCCAAAATTTCAGAAATTTCAGTCGTGTTTTTTTAATCTTAAAAATTTATGCAATTTCTGAATATGTGTTTTGTTTGGTTTTCGTCTGACCACTCTGTATATCTGAAGAAAAAGTCCATGAAGGAGACTTCGATTTTTTCAATTATGGAGAACTCGTATAATTCTCCTTTCTCGGTTTCAAATGTTTTTTCCATAACATCGTTAGGTAATTATACCAAGGAAACTTCCCATTTTCCATTTTTGATGAGAACCGATTCTCTCATTTCTACGGTTATATCTACTTCTGTCGCAAATGTATATCATTAGAAGTCATTTTCTGCTATTACGTCTTTCAGAACGATTCAGTATTTCTCACGTTATCATTATAGCCTGGTAGAAAATCGTTGGAAATTGTCGTGACCTGAAAGAAATTTGTAATAGGAGAGTGTGAACGTTTTGGTCTTCCGAAAAACAATAATAGCACTAACAGAAATACTGATTTTTTTCTGAATTTCTTCTTCTCTGGGCAATGCAATGATATTTTTCGAAATAATCATTCATTAGAAGGCCTAAAAGAGAAGTTCTCTATTTGTCAGTGACACCTGAAAAAATTTGGAAATATGAATTTTGAGTTTGCAAAAAAAAAATCGATGATTTGGTATCTACTTCTGTATCCGCTATATGGATTTCAAGGAGAGATGATTATATTTCGGACAACCTGTGAGCTTTTTCATTTTTGCACCTTCTGAAATCACTTATGGTTATTTTCTGCTATAACTTCAGATATTCAATTGCCAAAAACGATTATTTTTGTATTTGTACAAAAAAAAATCATACAAACTTGAATGACTACAGAATTTCCGAGTCCAAAGAGAAAAGGTAGCATATCTACCGTCTCGAGTCTGAACTTTATAATAATCCTAGAATCGGTTTGAGCTGTCTAGAGCTGGGTTTATGGTTGTAACATTGGAGTTTCCTCGACCAATGACGATTTCCGAAAGTTTGCCTCACACTAGTCAATAAAAACAGGACGTAGTAAACTTAGTTATATGTATCCCAATAGGAAACTGGAAAACATTGAAGTCGTAAAACGATATCGATAATTCCGAAGAAAACAATGAGCTATCAAATCTTGTTTTCATTGTGTTTTATAATTAGAAAAGTATACGAATCTTATATTTTGTAGCGATATTCAACTCCAATGAAACTATCGAGTCGAACGAAAATAGCTCCTTTATTTCAACCATAATTTGTACTTTTTGTAATTTGTAATTTATTCTTTGATATCTGTGTCAATTTGAAAAAAAAATCATCAATCTCTCTCACATTGAATCAGTATGTTCGAGATTCTATTACTTATGATCGAAGTGAAGCTGCGTCTCCTGGACTCCATCATTTTATCTACAAAAGAAAAGAGGTGAAATATGTTCCACTCCTAATGGAACCTCTTACGCAAGGAGTATTTTGACGTCATAGCGATATTAATAAAATTGACAAGTTTGCTGAAATATTCTCTATTTGTTCAGTTTTTTTTTTGAGAAGAAAAGGACACACGCCAATGTCTTCGTATTGAATTCAAGTAACATACCTTTTTACGCCTCAATTTTGGGAATATCTGACAACCTGTATCATCCATTGAAGATGATAGAGAACTCTATACAAATTTCCAAAAAAAAAACAGGGTTCAATAAATGAATTGTGCTTTTATTATTCATGAATAAGAAAAATTGGAGATATTCGATGTTATTGACACGTATATCGAAAATATAAGCAACGTATTATACAGGGTTGGGATAAAGTATGGAACCAAGTGAATATCTTCCGAACGAAAAGAACGATATTTATGAAAATTTGCAGGTGAGTGCAATGGAACAAAATGCATCTAATGTACATTTTTTTTTTGTTAATGATATTGTCACGAGTGGGTTTTCACCCCTACAATCGCAACTCGAACTTACTCGCTTGCAAGAGGTTTTATAGAAATTATAATTAAATAATTCATTTCCACTTAACAAATTTATTCATCTTGAATGAAGACAATTCGGGCATGAAATAAATTTACCAATTTGCCAGCAAGATACACCCAACTCAAATAAAAACAAAACAAGAAAACTAAAACTATTGATATTAAAAAAGGGTACTTACAGAAAGGCTCGCTTTTCGTTGGAGGATTGGAACTGCCACTCGCGAAGTTTAGACATGATGCAAAATGTTTAAGATTTACTTTTTGTTTGCGAATCTGAAAAACTATACTTTACGGTCCACTGTCCGAACCACAACTGCCGGTTTTTTCTCTAACACCTTTTCATGTCCGTTTTGGTAGTGGTTATTGATTCAGTATAAAAACTAGTGTATTCACCTCGATTAGGAAAAATCCAAAACCAGCAGTTTCTGCCCGTCAGCGACTTTACTTGAATAATAATAAAATTGAAATCCGAACTAGAATTTCCTTTGAATATCGTAATTCTCTACTGATATCCTTTAAGCTCAATAATTCTACGAATATGATCTAGACTAGGTTATTGTACTGTTCTTGAATGAAATGAGAATTTCAAATATTCCCAATAAAATTATTATAATTTCGATTCTTTCTTGACAATATACTTCTGGTTCAACCGGAAATGTCATCAACTTCTTATTATATTTTTTAAAGAGCTAGTTATTTTGAATTCATACACTGAGTTTAGTGTATGTCAACTGGTAACACATATCTTTATTATTTTTAATTAAACATGTTGAAAATGTATTTCTTATGAAGTGATAAAATTGAATCGAATCAAAGCGTGGTCCTTCAGACGAACCATCGCAAGAGATATGAATGATTCGAAAAGCGCACCACTGTTGAATTAAGTACAAAGGTACGGCACTCTAAAATCATGCCCGTCTCTGGAAAACCGATCATATTGATGGTAAGCCCATTAAAGGAATCAATTACCTAATGAGTGTCTCGAGTTCGGGGGCCTGTCATTCATCCTTCGTCTGTGCAACGACAACCCTCAATTTAGATTTGACGCATGCGATATTTATGTACAGAGCATTTCATCGAACGAATTTCCATCGCGAAGGTGTTAATCAATCACCCCTATCTGGATTGTGATTGATATCAGTTTTGATCCAGGTTAGTGGCAACAGGTGTCGGTTCAAACGGAGACAAAACGATTTATCATTCGCTAACAACAGATACCAGGATTATCGGGATTATTGAACACCCGATGCAGTTCAGTACATCGATATGTTGAAACCGGAGATATGAGAGAAAAACCCGTTGGATTTGTATGAATTGGATCACTCATCGAACGATTCGATGGAAAGCCCCTGAGTGTTAGTTTCTAGGATGTTTGGTGAGCTTTTCCTCTTTCCACTGGAGCTACCAAATCTTCAAAATCTTCTTCAAATATAATTTGGTCATCACAAGATGAAAAAAACATCACTCCGAGGAAACGATGACCACTGCCCTATAAGATAGCATTCGAGGATATCGCTGAAGATCATAATAGTATATTTTGCAATGAGCCCAAAATGGCTATTTTGTTGCGAGTTGCATAATATAACTATTCTTCGAATAATTTCTATCAGAATTCAAATATAAATTGAAGAAATATGTGTATATTTTGTTCATTGCTATTTCTAATAGGTACACAGGTATAAAAACCTGTGAATGTATTTATAGACAACAACTATGAAATATCTCGTTACCTACTAAAACTAAAGCAGAAACAATCTGCTAACATTTCATCAATTTGTCGCTGGACGTCATAATTTGACAAAATGTAGTCGTCGTTATTTCAGAGTGAACCTAGACCTAACACGAAATATTCCAACTGAGCAACTTGCCTAGGAACCGATGCAAAAATGAAATTCTGTACAACATTTATCGAGGTTCTCGTAGAAAAAGGTTATTGATTCTCGAAATTAGAGTCAAATGATGGTGGGACGTTTCTGAAAGGTCCCAGACAGATCATATCGCGGGAATGGAAATAAACATTTCTATTGATGTAAATTGATGTAGAACATAATAGTTGTTTTGTTATAGTGATATCATTGGAATATCAAAAGTCGATACAATATTTCAGATTTCATTAATGCATGGTACTGCATCAATGAAATGAACTCATCGTAACATCGTGACATCGTAATTCACAGAAGCATGAAAATGCTTCCTCATGCATATTACATACTGATGGAGATGTTATTATAATATTGCCAACCGTTCGGTCGATTTGCTTGTGCGGGTCAAATATTAACATACGAAATTAGACCTACAGTTTTTTGATTCGTCAGAAAACGTCTGTTTCTTCAAATAGCAGCGTCCAAAACATAAGAAATATTTCTTCAACAGACTACTGAAATTGAAATCCTGTTCAAAGGGTGTATACCCTCTGACATTCAAATAAAAATCGACCGGTTCGAGCCTTTTTTTTTGAGAACGAAAACTATGTCAAATCGGCCTTGTTTCGTTTTCTTTGGGCCACCCAGTATATGAGGAGTTGAAGAAGCTGTAATAGGTAGAATACGTTTCAAATCCATCAAGTATTTGTTGATTGGATTGTTTGTAGTTTCTGCGATAAATTCTGATGAACATATCAAGATAAATTGCTTTATAAAGACACAATTAAAGATGCTTCAGCGATTGGCTTGTATGTACCATATACTCTCGACGTAAACCTCTATACGTTACGAAAACTCCGATTTATCACCTCTTAATCACATCGGAATCTTCCAATTAATGCAGCTAAAGTGCTTTCGTAATTTATAGGCAGTTATTAGGGGCTTAAAAATAGATGTTGCCAATGATTTATATTGTGATTCTGCATCATTGACTCTGTTCTGGTGATCCTTATCCTAATACCTGAATATCGAATATGTTACAGGGTATAGCAATCAAAATTTGGAAAATGAAATATTTATTACATTCCGGTCCATCAGGAAGTTTCGTTTCTGTATCGTCCACCATCTCTGAGAATATTCAATTTAGGTAAATTCCCTTTCTTTCCTTTATTCCTTTTCCTATAGAACTCCTCGCTCTTATTCTTTCTATTATAAAAAAAAAGGTGCAGCTAAAGAGCGTTTTGAAAATTGAATTGTAAAAATGGGCAATCCTTAAAATTATTTTTCCAACTCCTTAGTCTCATTTCTGCCCAGAGATATCTGATATTTAATAATTAGGGTCATATTTATTGCTGTTGAAAAATTGCATTTTTTCTCTGTGAAGCATAACAAAGAAGGGATCATTAAAATCGTTCGTTAAAATGTCCATAAAGCTGGTATTTATGGAACTCATTTTGCCTCGACAAAGTTGAAATGCACATTAAATATCACATTTTCATCGGTCCTCAACTTGCATTCAAAAAAGCACTCACTCAATGCCATTAAGATCGCATACAACAAAGATTGTTATATATTTGTATACCTATATACAAGTTTCTCGTGCCACATTCGCTTACACTAACGTTTTCCAAGAAAGTTGGCGATAAAATCTCGTTACAGAACACGAAACTTCCAAAGCGAATTAAGCGATTTCCCTTTCGACGAAAGGCTAATTTCCACCACACAGCCGATTAAAATTGTTAATAGCAACTTTCGGAGTTTAATTGAAGTTCCGGATGAAATATCTGATTTGGTTAGCTCACAGTTACTCATGTGTGAAAAAACACATGAGCGGGGCGCTTTGGCGGAGCCGACAAACTCAGCTTGTTGACGACCACGTGCTCGCACATGACGAGTGGGAGTGTCCTGTTGGTCAGTGGCGTACTCTGCTGGAAATCATAGCATCAGTGCTATAGCACTGATATTCTGCGAAAGAAATATCTCTATACACCACTTCATGCCACTTTATTCAAGATTAGCAATCCTGCGTAACTGTAAGCAGAATTATGGAATCTAATTGATTGCCCAAGTATTTGAATTCCTATTTGTTCATGAACAAATAATGTGACAAACAAACCAAAAAAATAATCAAATCAATATTGGAGAGCCTTGGTAACCCTGATGAGATGATTAATTCTTCAAAATGGCTGCAGTGACAAGCACAACGTTGACATCAAGGAAAGGTAGTCTAAATGGTACCGAAAGATTTATTTTAATAATAGTGTATATGAAATTGTATATCGTGATTTTTCGAATGTGGTGTTAAACAAAGTATTTCAGAAATAATAATGTATAATATACATTATTACATATATCAACAGTAAATAGTATGAACAAATAGTCATGATGAATTCATTAGAGACGAAAAATAGAAGGAAATATTTCCAGAACATTGGATATCAATAAAATATTCACGAATGGTGTAGAGAATTCGTATTCTCTCTCATAAATGGACTATAACCGTTCGTTCATATTCATCGATAGAGGCAAATACCGAAGCAGAAATTCGAAGACAAAGCGTCTAATATCGCCATATAAGCGGAATATTGTCTCCAAATGGCCTCGAATTGCCTGCCACTGGTTAGATTATTGAATTTATATTTTCGAAACCCTAATATGCCATTTGGAAAATGTGTATCACCTATAGCCGTTCCTAATACGAGTTTAACAGAGGTAATAACAGTTCGAATAAATGCGTTCACCAGTGCCGTACTCAATATCACGGGAATGCAAAATAGAAAATCGTCACTTCGAGTAAGGAAGTAATTCAACATCTTTGTGGGATGTTATTCTTTCTTATTTGTTTTTTATCGCTACTGTTCGTTGTTGGTAACATTTCTTCATAATATTAAGGGTCTTTGGTTGATCAAAACTTATTTCGAATCTTCATTTTTCCGAGTGAACTCCGAGTGAACTCAATAGTATCTCGACTATACTGATCTGTTTTAGAATCAACTTTATTTTTCCTCCACATCAATGATAGCTCACTTCAAACCTCTTCCTCGTTTATAAACCCTATATATCATCTAATAAAGCCAGATATGCAAGACAGAGACAATCCAATGACTCGTCATGACTTATCCATTCAACAAAGTTGGAATATTATTAGAATCATAGGAAAATGAAAGATTTATATATAATTGTTTTTCTTCTTGATAAAGAAGTTATCATGAATGGCATTATAAATAAAAATTGATACAAAATGAAAAAATATGTATATATAACACTCTCTTTTCGAGACGTATTTTGGGTGGTAATGCTATTATCATGTTCTTTAACATTGTGTTTTGTCATCTTCTTTCTGACTCTGACTATTCGAAGGATGGCTATTTCTATGCGGTGAGATCATTAATGCATTGCGATGATTATAATATCAAATATTTCTTTCTATTTCTTTGGATATATCATCAATTATTCTTATGATCCCAATTATCGGCTGTGGGGGATTCGACTAATTGGAATTGGGAATGGACGGGCTGTATGGGCGAAAATTGATGTTGTTCTAAATACATTTGGTGTGGAATTTTCTTACCGAATAGCACACGAGTTCAAATTAAATCCGGAAATTTTTTCTCGCTCATGAATATTTTTAGAAAATTATCCCCCGTCTTCGACTCAATTTCAAAATATTCATGAGCTCGAAAAAATTTCCGGAAATAATTTGACATCTAGTGGTATTACTAGTGACAATATTTCGACAGCAACAAAAACAGAAGATATGAAGCTCAGAGTGAGATTGATATGGAGTAACTTGAATTACCCGATGATATATGAACGGATTATTTCAAAACATCGACTATCGCGCGATTGAATTTATTCACTACTAAATAACAACGTCATTGATGAATGATGAAAGGATGTGTCCCCGTAGTTTTCGTCAACATTCACACTGATTATTCCACTGACTGAATTTTTCTTTTCCAGGTGAGTGTTCATGCCAGCATCGAGTACCGAGACACCTCCTCTCGCCTTTCGGCTGATAGCATCGTGATCGCATTCTGCGGCAGGACATAAAAAAGCTTGCGCCATTTCCCAGGTTCTCGAACGAATCTATTGTGGCTGGTAGTTTGAGCTCGCAATCGAATCGAATTTCTGCGGATCGTAACTGAATCAAGTTCCAAAAGTAAACAACAACTTTATTCTTGAGATATTTAGGCATTCGCAACGTGAGGTGGTTCATCCAGTTTATGGAGTGTGTTTGGAGTTTATCGAGAGGAGTTTTTGTCGAATCGGGAGAAAACAACAGAACCACAACATAAACACAATAGTCAGTTCGGCTATGGAAGTATACTCGTGGTTTCCGAAATCGTATTGGAATCGATATGCTAACGCAAACATCTTTGCTCATCGTCTCAGAATTTTGCTAACTCATGCTTTCGCTTTTGGAATTGGAGAAATACTCATTAGGCTCGATAGATGTGCATGGGATTTCATTTTGCATGGTGATTAATCTAACAATGCAAAGATTCATTCATTGAAAAAAAAATTGAATGTACAAAGAAATCACAAATAACTCATCAATATTCGGCAATGTACGTATTCAAGAAAGAAAACCTTCCTAAACTTTGATATAAACGTGTTGGTTCGGCGAACTTTTCCAACATCTTTGAATTGCTCTGAAATTTTGCAGGCACCTTCTCATGTCATTCTAATGCAACATTTTTTCTTTGTATTCTTTGGTAAATCACTTTGTAAAGGATATCGAACTGGTCGAAATGAAAAATTGAAAACTTGAACGAAATAGGTACTGATACAATTCTGATATGGTCATCACTAGTTTGATGTAAGTACGTGATTGTTATCGTTATTTTCAGTGATATTGTTTGTTAAGATGAGTTCTTAGACACATATTTGGAGACACATTGTTTTGTCATCTGAATTCACGTCGGAGTTTTCAATAAAGTATTCTTTTGTTACATATTTCACCCCAGTTTTCACGTGCTGAATTTTTCGGAATAAATATTTCAGAGGCATCTTGAGTAAACATTAAATATTCTGTGGAGGCGACTGTAACCGTCGTGAATTCTGTTCGTTTTGGTTGGTTTTCATTATAAAATTTGCAAGCCGTGTTGTGCTTACTTGTGGGGCCCTCTGAATATAGATATAGTGACTGTTCTTTGATTCGATACTGGAACTCGACCCCTATTAGACAAATTTCAGCCTTAAACTCAAATGTTATTCCTTGAGGAATAACGTTGCTCGCAATTTTCACCCGATCTTGATTCGTATTCCAGATGGAACATGCACTTTGAATATTTTTATCTTTTCCATACGTATACCTGACTATCTCTGATCATTTCGTATAGATGTGCAAGATAATTACGGTTGTTCAATACAACACCATGATAAATACTGTCTGTAAGTTCTTCGAGGAGGTGGTACATTCATTTTTCAGCTTTTGATGGGATTTTCTCTCCTCGTTTCTAAAAAATAGAGTAGAAGTTATTAAAAATTATTGCAATATATTTGTAGTAAGGACAGATTTAGGATCTCTCCCAAAATGTCACTGCGCTTGAAATTAAACCTTTAGATACCTAAAAGAGAAATTCTCTATTGGTCAGTGACACCTTGTTTTTGAAAAAATTTGGAAATACAAATATATTTAATAATAATAAAACCTCTACTTATCTTGGTGGACGTTTCGGGAACGAATCTGCTCCCGTTCTCAACACAATTGAAATATTTTTCACACACTGAAAAGTGACTTTTCAGTGTCGAAATCGGAAACATCGAAAAAAGTTTACGAAGAAAAATATTTCAATTGTGTTGAGAACGGGAGCAGATTCGTTCCCGAAACGTCCACCAAGATAAGTAGAGGTTTTATTATTATTAAATATATTTGTATTTCCAAATTTTTTCAAAAACAAGGTGTCACTGACCAATAGAGAATTTCTCTTTTAGGTATCTAAAGGTTTAATTTCAAGCGCAGTGACATTTTGGGACAGATCCTAAATCTGTCCTTACTACAAATATATTGTAATAATTTTTAATAACTTCTACTCTATTTTTTAGAAACGAGGAGAGAAAATCCCATCAAAAGCTGAAAAACAACACTATGATGTATATACCTAGTTCAGTATATATTCTCGAAAGCGCATAGTTCACATTGCATTCCCCTTTCGTTCTACAGATTTTTATTTTGTTTGTATCATTATTTCACTTCTCATTCAGTAGAAACTCTTTGTTTTCTAACTGTTTCTATCATCATTAATTTAATTTCTTCATAACTTTAAGTACGATTGCGATCCACTTAGAGAATTTGAAATTCCATTTCTTCAGTTAGATTCGTGATTGTAAGAATGAAGCATTGATGATATCTCAGTATTCCTTCTAAATATCTTAGTACTTATAGTTGTGTTTTCAATCAATATTTCTTCATTTTTCTTTCGGAATGGGAATTGTTTCTTGATATAAATTTATGCAAAGGTCGAACTATTCCGACACTGTTTCGCCTCTGAGATCGAAATGTATTTCGAAGTTTCCTACTTTTGACAAGTTTAGATTTGTTTTCTATGATGCGTCTACTCTGTTCCGACTTCATATTCCACAGAGGGTATTGAATGTGTTGGATTGGACATCGTCTGGGATTTTCGCAGGAAAATATTTATTTTCATGCATGAAATGATCGTATATTCTTCTAATGTCTCCTGAAAACTCTTCTCATGCTTGTAGGCGATTAGTCATGTTCGGAAATACAATCATAAGGGAAAATGAAAACAAACATACAAAGGATTTTTTTCCTACTATATACACGCACTAAATACATACAGTACACGCTCGCATCTATGTTGATGGTAGAATATACGTAGTCTATAAAAATTAAAACTTATGCGGCATTAGTTAGGAAAGCTTTCACTAACAATGACATGTGTTTTCATGCATCCTGTACTTATCTGGCGTGCTTGTTCGACACTAGACTTTATGTTGGACAGTTTGTCAGTTGTCTACTGTTCTCAAAGCTCGTTACACCGATTGCACATAATCCCTGTCGAACGGGAAACCTGTGACGGAATCTCCAATTTCACCCAAGAATAAATTGTCGTAGGCGGCCTGATTATAATGGTCGAACATGTCAATATCATCCCGGTCCAGAATCCAGTTACTTCCTTCCGGCGCATGTGTTGTCCGCTCAGTATAATCTGTTTCAACCGACTAATTTCGAATCCTTACTGATCAACCTTACATTCCATTGATACAGTAGTGTTTGCGCACCGAAGTTAGGTTCAGTTCAGATTGAGTTGCATATTTAACATATTTTTAATGACCATGCATTCCTACTTTATTTTGCATCTAATGCCAACAAGGAATGTTGGATGAGAATGAAGGTATTGGAATCATTCTTGAAAAATTGGACGGCATCATCATTAGGAAATTTTTCGCTTTATCTAAAAGCCAACTTTGATAGTACACAAAAAGTTAATAGTACTGGTCCAATAATAATCTCTCCTAGACGATCCGGAGAAAAAAAATCGAAACTTGGGATTTTTGCGCGATTCTTCTTAGCGGAGTTGAAACTCGACCATATCCATCGTTCTCTGTGGCTTTGCTATTTCGTGACTCGTGACCTACCCCGTACCAGACTGAATTGGCGATTGTATCGTCAGTCGGTTGCCTTTCATGGATAACATCATTTGAAGTAGTGAGGTGCAGAAAAAACATTTTACCGTCGATAACATGATGTCCAGAAGCCAGATCGTATATCGATTTAAAAGATACGCCAATCTTCATCTACCTATCGGGTCATGATGGCGTTATAAAAAAAATTATCACCTAAGATTCACCACTTAACATTTTAGACCCCACATTTAAGACGATGGATCATGTAAATACAATTGTTCATGTTATAAAACCATTCGAAAGACTTTTCATTTAACATTCATCTTTTAAGAAGATGCCTAACTTCCAACTTGAGAAATTATTGTTGAATGGCCATAAATGAAAATAAGATGTGCCCATGTTCGCTAATGACGTTTTGCGAGTGTCTATACAAGTGACCCTTCTCCTCTGTTCTGTTCCCCGCTTTTATTCAAAACTGTATTGAGGTTATCTCTCACTGTATGTGATTATTGTCAGTTTTTGTCATGGGTATCATTATTTTTACCAGTTTATATGAATCATAACAACCAATAATTGCTCATTTAGTGAATCCAGACCAAGTTGTTCTGCTAGTTCTGTGTCAAAGATGATACGTCAGTATTCACAAAGCTTAAATGATTTTTTAATGTTGAATATTTTCATAACCTAATCCATTATAATGTCTTGAATCTTAAAGTGATGAATGATAAATGATAAATGTTGAATGATGAAATTTTTTATAAAGCCACCTTTACACTATTACAGAGAATTACTTACAGAGATGGAGTCGTTACTACTGGATAAATTTATGTTTTTTTTTCATTCCTGAACAGTCCAAAGCAACTGAGATTCAGGCGTCATGGATATTTATGCAGAATCTCTTGTGACATCTCTCTCACAGAGAACAAAATAATAATGAAAATTACCACTCAAATATCACTCGAGTATCAATTATTCCTCTTCACACCCCATTGAGTTGACAGTTCAATCGACTAGAATTTATCTTCTCATCAAGGAGTTTGAAGCTAGGATCATTTCATGTATGAGGTATTTTTTCGTTATTGAATCAACCTTCAGATGCTTACATACATTCATTACAATCATTGCCCATATTGTTGAATGCCTCATATATCTAACTCACCAATATGAGTCATTGAATCAATAGTACTAGGACTAGGATGGAGATTGTGCGCGTCTGTGCGAGTGTTATTACGTTTGCTTGGCCGAACATGCTCTCCTCTTCTGTTGAGCCCACTATTTGGTAGAAGCACTCGAAAGTGCGTAATTGTTCGTTGTGATTAAAAAAATGTTATTACACCTAATCTTGATGAAAAGTACACTCACTTACGAAAGTTTGCAGACTCTCGAAGGTTTTTCATGTAGCGTCGCCCACTTTTTCCTTCCTTACTAGTCCAATCCTGGGTTCAATCAAAATGATATCAAGAAATATAAGCAGTATTAAGGAAACGTATTTCTCAACGATTATGAACGAATTTCCTGAAACCTTCGTGACCAAACAATTGTACAATTCGAAGTGAGAGGGATTTGATAGTTCGGCAGCAGAAAATGTTTGCTCCGTATAACGATTCGAATTGACCCTGTTACGACAAAAACAATAAGTGAGAACGGCATGGAACGATTGCAAGATCTCTTTTACATAATTACCCGCTCAAGCGTATTTAATGCGACTCTGAAAGACAATTAAAACCAGCTAACTCAGCAATAACGGTCTCCGACTTTATCTTCGTTCCGTTTCTTATCAGATCTTATATTCTCCCCGACTCTGACTAATAATAAACATCCATAACAATGAAGGGCGGAATTATATCAATTCAAGTTCGTGGTGGAAGGGAAATCGCGGGACAATAAGCTGTCGGAAAAATTTACTGTCTCGTCATTTTCGTAATGCTGTGAAGATTTCGAAGAGTAGGGCGATTATGCCTTTGTGTGGGAATTAATTGCGACTGTAAATCCTTGCATACTTTTCTCGGTTAACCTATCCGATAGTTTTCAGATCCCTCAATCATCACGTAAGAAATACAGGGTCTATTGAATCTTGGCAATGTTGAGTAATTCTGAGCTTGTTGGAATGCTCTCTCGACATTTGAGAAATTTCAAATATTTCCAGAGATATCCGAGAAAAAAAATTAAATTCCGTAATTTTTTTTTTATCCATTTCTGTACTTATTCGAACAGATATTTCAGAATAATTTTCGATTAATTTTTGCCATTTTTTTCTACCCTACCCAATGATCTCATCTGAAATCCCACTTTTCATGTTTATTTATTTATTTTTCTTGTTTGATTATTTTTTTCAGATACGGCTCTGGAATTTGTATTCATTATTATGGTACATTTCTATTTCCTGAGATTAATGAAATATGGAAACATCCGGAAAGATTATATCTATAAGATATGTGTGAATAGCCTCCTAACGTCAGTGCATCTATTTTTCTCTTCCTGGTTCAAAATTTTCGTCCTACATTTATTTGTCCTCGGATGCGTCTTTGTTGAAATCATTCCGAAGCGCTCAGTTGGAATATAGATATTCAAAGGAGTGTAAAATGATGATAGAATTAGGAAACCAAAGAATATTGAAAGAAGAAAATCAAAAGTTTCTATTATTGGTAATAAATTGATTGGATGCTTGCCCCAAGACTTGAAATTCTTAGTTATGGAATGTTTAATCATACTATGTATTGATATTCTTTTGAAAAGAGAAAATGTTTCAAAATTGAAGAAATGACTCCCAAGACAATTTTAGAGGAACAAAGAACCATGAATAATCAACTCTGTACAGATGGTAATTTATTTCCAGATCATAGAAAGTCTTGGCCTAAGTAGAGCTTTTTTCCAGCGTTCCGATAGTATTCTTCTGTTCTTTCCATTACCATTCATGCTCACACAGGAGTAATATTGTGGGCTCTGTCAGGAACCATGAATGTGACAAAGACATATAATGTATACGTATTTCGTTATACATATTTATGAAGAATAGTCTAATGAATTTTAATTAGTTTCTGAACATGTCCATTATTTTAGTGATCATTCATAATTTGTCCATATGAACATGAATTGATAAAAATGGAAATAGTAAACTAGGGATTTTCGAAGACCTATAGTCTTATTTTCACAGAGAATCCACATTTTTCAAGAAACTATTGCAGAACGTGAATTCCTAAACATCTATTATAGCTGCTTGCAGCTCAAAAGCTTAGATATCTGCTTGAAATTTCAACCCAACATTCGGTTAGTGGAAACCAATTAGTTTTATGGCGGTGAAGTAATTAGTAAATAATAATAATTAATATGAACCGCTGCCTATTTCTCATGCATAGCATGCACATTTCACATCGAAATTGCAATGATAGTAGTCCAAGAGAGACTCGTTTCACACGTTTTACGAGCTGTGAGAAAACCGTATCAATTATATTCCGACCGAGGTGAAAATACGGCATCGTAATATCTAGTTCCATTTTGGTGCAATTATTATATCAAGTCGCAACGGGATTTTTTTAAATGATATTTCCCATGTCTCCGCTTCAGTTATTGTGGCTGTAATTCGACGCGACATAGAACACATCTCTATATAATAGAGAAGATATTTTCATTCGTCCTTTTTGGGTATATTTCCTCTTGTCGGCCCATTACGGTCATTCTGTTGTGGAGAGCGACCTTTTACGATATAGGGGAATCTACTTAATCCACTTTCGCTGGAACGAATTCAATTCCGTGGCGGTGAGAGTGAACTGATAAATTGAGGCGAATTTCATAGAACACCTGCCACTAGAGAATTCGTCCAGATTTCTTTTCTGTTATCATCGATAGATCCGAACTCCATCTGTAACGATGTACGGGATTCCTCAAGGATCAGTCTGGAAACCAGTTTAACAATCCTATAATGGTTAACTGATTGATTCTCAACCCCATTACAAATGATCGCAGTAGGAGGGAAATTGATATCAGTCTATTTTTTAGTTGAATATCTTTCAGTATATTCCTGGAAGCTGGAAAGTCCTTCATCACAGAACTAGTTGAGAAAATCTGAACATGACAGGAGCTACCGTGAGCTAGGCCGCCTTTATCATTCCTTTATTTTCACTAATTTTTCAGGCATTGCTCTTACTTTCCGACGATACAACATAAATATATTCATTCGCCTAATTGAATTCAAAAATGGAAGTGAAGAGATGTTTCATTCCATCTACATACATGAATAGCTTCTGATGAATAATTCATATGGTCAGTTGTATCTTGTTGTTTGAATTAATATAGTATGAGCATTCCTTTCGGAACATTGAAATTATTCAAATATTGTTCGGTGGGTCAGATGATAATAAAATAATTAAAAGTCATGGATGCCAATACTTACAAAAATGTTTTCTCTCTTCTCATCATCTGAATACTTCACTTTATATGACGTAATCTTTATTTTGTGCGGAAAATTCTTGAATCTTTAGCCTGGTTTCCAAAAAATTCTCACAACTAAATCAACTGAAAAATCCCCCACCCCCCCTGAGATTATACATGAAAGCTGAATATTTCAAACAACCAGCAACGCACAGCGAATGGTACTAGTACCTACATTATTCATTATACATACATTAGAGATGAATCTACATGGTATAAAAGCAAATGTGAATTTTAGAAGACAAAAAAAGGACTGCAAAAAGTTTGTGCATTTTTATGAATTTTCTCATCCGAGTTCTCTCTTGAAAGCATGAGGACAACTGTATGGTCATAAATAACTCATAACCTTGAAGATCTCGGCCGATATAACATCAAAAATCATGATATTTTTCATTTACATACACTCTTGTGGGTTGAATAACTAACCAATTTATTTCGTTCACGGATTATATCGATTCACTTTATTGAGTCCACAAGAAACTTGAATTGACTAGAAGTAGGAAGTTTCAGGTTGTAATCCCGCCACCTTGATTTCCTATTTTGTGTTACCAATTACCAAACAGCGGAAGACGAAACGTGAGAAGTTTCTCTGTGAAATTCATGCACGAAATGGAAACCCAGCAGAGCTTCTCCTTTGGGCTTTTTCGCTGTATTATATCCAGATTTGTTTGTTTGTTCTTCGCGAATTACTGACAAGGCCCGAGGAGAAATTTTAACGGATTCACGAGCTATGAGTTGTTTGGTTCACAGCTCAGTTTTTTTTTGTGTAAACTAGATAATCACACACAAAGTGAATGTATAAACAGATAGTTGCTTCTTACGGGCAAATTTTTCATCAATAATTCATATTAGATACCAAAATTTAGTCGCGTAGTTGTTGAACCATTGAAAACTTTGTTTTTTCCGATTTACCACTATGCCTGGCTATATACCACTTCACTAGAACACCTCTATTACATTGAAGCTGGCCGAGGAGTAGGGGTAAAGCGAAATGCGGTCGGCAGAGCAGCCAAGGCCAATATGGCGGCGCCCAAGGCTCGCATCAGCTAATCGTATATAGCATTCATATTCTCATTCATTCGTGCAAGTGCTCCGTGGTATTTGTGTGCTTTGATCAGTGTATTCATCTAAATGTTGTTGTTTGACAACATAAATCGTCAGATAACAATTTTTAAATATTAAAATGTATTCCGTACTCTTATGTGCAGATTGAGATTGAAATTCATAGTTATTTTGTCTACTACTGATTTCACATTATCATTCCAATTTTTTCTCATTCTCCAGTTATTGTGTTGAGATTGATACTGGTATTATATTACTCTTGGATCGAATCATTTTCCGAAAATTTTCAGTTGAATGCCAACGATCCGAAAAACAGTTCCACCACACAATGTTTTTCATAGCCTATAGAGCGAATCATTGTTTGTTTTCGTGGAATCATCTAGAAGGTGGAAAAGTGGCTTTGCCGGCTTGTCAGAGCCGCCTCGATTCGTTTTTCTGGTCAAATTGGGAAGGCCATGTGTTCATTATACGAAACCGATCAGCGCAAGAGGCTCGAACTGAAACGGCAGATGTTATTTCTTCGAAAGCCATCGCCAGATACAGATTTTAATTATGTTTCTGAAAAGAAATGAATAACTATCTTTGCGGGTTGTGGTCTGGTTGTGGGTTTATCTCGTGAGGCAATCTACGGTCTCGTTCCATTCGCCAAGGGATATCGAAAAATTATACTTTCCACGCCAAACCGCATCGGAGCATAATAGTATCTCGATTGGAACGAAGAAATAGATGATTTGAATAGTCGCTTCGTAAGAAAAAGATTAGTTCCGTCAGTTTGTCTTTGAAGACAATAAATACTGTGTACTAGAGTTTTTCTCAATGAAACACTACTATAGAGGTTATCAGCAAGGTTGTCTTTTCACATAGCCGTCGTGAAAATATGCAATAGTTTACGTAATGAGTCCGGAAAGGGCCTGTAGGAAAATTTCATGCCTCGCATGCAGAAGTCAATTTCTCGAACTAGTTCTGTGAGAAGTATTTTCCAGCATGAAAATTGATGATATCGCCTATATGTCAATTACAAGACTTCTCACTATAGGACTGTATGAAACTGTTAACCTATCAAAAATATTGAAATATTGAAGAGGACTCAAAAAATACAATTTCAATGCCCTGTATAGTGGCTAATTGAAGTATTTTGATAAGGGGGTAAGTTTAGTTCAATCATCTTCCTTGAGACTCGTGTAGTGTAAGTGTATCATTCAGTACAAATATTTCAGCAAAATTTATTGCACTATTATATTATTATATATTATATTATATCATTATATTATATATTATTATATATTCAGTGTAGAAATATTATTGATTTATGCATGTATTCCAATGTATATATAGTTAGATTTTCCATTTTTATAGCCGATACAACTGCTAGAACTATGTAGAAAACGAGTTATTTATGTGTGGGTGAGCAAAAGTACATGGAATTTTATCTTCAGATTCAACTAGTTGAGATAACCGTCTGCTGGATAATAAATTTGATAATGTCCTTTGCATACAAAGTACCTATTTTGTCCTCCGACCATTCGATACTATCTGTAAGTATAAAAAAATCATAAGACACACTCATTTTCAAGACATAAATGGTTTTTAATAGTCTTTGTGGTGCACCGTCTTGAATTTGTAATATACAAAATCATATTCGTTTTGTGTTTGCCACTGTATATTAATCATCATTTCCAATGCCTCTAATGTGAACTATGAGTATATATTGTTACAAATGTCTATTCAGCGAATAGAACAGAAATTCGCCATCATGTAGGTTCAATATTGTGTTCGGCATCCAAAGCAGCCATAAACAATTCCACTTTAATGCTAGATATGTGAATAATAAGCCCCTAATTAAGGTAGATTTAACCTCAATTTCTCGGGAGACTTCAATAACCGAATCGACCAGAAACCTCGTTACATGAAAGGAGGATAGAAGCAGAGCAACTAAAATCCTTCAAATTGGTGGGATTTGCCCTTTGAGCAGTAATAATTCAGGTAGAGCCATTTTGTCATCATACCCGGTAGCTACTTAGTACCTCCTCTGCTACACGTACGTGGCACTGATATCGCCAAAAATCCATGAGAATTTGCAGTTTCTCTCGGAAACAGATTTCTTACGGATTTGATGCAGTTGGTATAATCATTGAAATCCCACCATCTTGAAAATCTGACTTATATTGACCTACTTATTTTTAATTACCAAGCTCTGGTTACCTGACCAAGTGTGCTGTTTGCACCTATAAGGGCCGGTTGTTCAATGAGAGTTCAATCCGCTGGTTGAGTTTTATATTCACCTATACTAGTGGCTTGCAATGCTACCCATGAGTTAGGCTAGGCAAAGATTCAAAAAGCAAAAAATCACTCATAATCATCCAGCAATATTAATATCTTAATATCTAGGAAAATGGAACCAATGTGCGATATTTGTGAAGTTCAGTTAATCTTTCAACATGAAAGAAATGGAAGAAATGTTAGACTATGATAACAGTGACAAAATCTTTCAATTCTTGGTAAATCTAAATTTGGTTAACGAACTGTAATATCAACTCCACCGCTAATGACCCAAAGGGTTGAAGAGGTCTTTGAAAAAAAATATTAATCCTCATTCGGAGATGTCACTATTACAGTAAATAATTCCAATAGGATGCTTATTTGCTTATATACAGAGTATAGCGCCAGCAGTGATGTTGCAGCGGATTGTTGATAATGATTTTCATGGAATTTATTGTATCATTATGATTTGTGAGAGGACTCAGACAGTATAGTAGATAAATTTTTATAAAATTGTGTAAAAAACGGCGTATCGATAATTCACTGAACTTATACATTGAAGTAATATGCACGCACCATTGTGGAACAAAATTGGTAATCCAGGTCAACTCTGCTCCAACAACCGATTATACCAGGTGTCCCACTGAGATCGTCAATCGGCCGTGTGTTGATCATCCTGTAACTTTGTTTGCGGCCAATTCAATAGTCCTAATCGGAAAAAATTACATTCTAATTGACCCTATATATCACTTCGTGTTTTGTTTTCTCAACTCAAAGTGTGTTGAGTGGTTCGAAAGA